>CM068834.1:98018116-102895616 GCA_028554795.2 Sinohyriopsis cumingii
AGAAAAATACCTTCACAAGATGGGCCAATGAGCACCTGAAGACGGTACAGAAGACACTAACAGACCTGGAAGCCGATTTAGGAGATGGTTTGAGGCTGATTAGTTTGGTTGAAGTGCTCTCAGGGAAAAAATTTAAACATGTCAACAAACGACCCAGTTTTCGCACACAGAAGTTGGAGAATGTTACAATGGTTTTGGAATTTTTGGAGAGAGACGAAGGAATAAGAATAGTAAACATTGGTAAGTATTTGTTTCTGCTACAATTATAGCTATTTACCGGTTCAAAATCGCCATTTTTTAAAAGACAATTGCAGCTTATAAAGTGACCTGGTAGTCTCTAAATTTCACTCGGTCTGTCTGTACAGGTGGTCTACTTGTTGTGGGCTGGGTCACCTACAGTGTTTACAGTTCCTTTAGGAATCCATGTACTTTAGGGACAAGTCACATGGCCTAATGGGCCCCTATAACTAACGAGATTTAGGGCCACGCCTCTTTAAGCTACAAAAAACGGACCCTAATGTGCACTTGTAAACAAATATGGCAGCGTTAATTAAAATACTGATGCACTGTCATTTAACCCATACGTCGGTAAAATCTGATGTAAATTTGCACCAGGCTTACACGGTAACTGTTTTCGGGAGTATTTTGCCTCCAAACTGGCTTGCCTTTGACGTACAAACTCGCTTTATTCAGTATTTATGTAGTGTAAATGTGTACCGTTTCTTTGCCGTGTCAGACAAGCACACCTGTCCAGTTGCCGTAAGCACTCTAAAATGCAGTAAGCAATAGAGCACACTTCGAGTCGCAAACGGGATTAACGCTTGCTTGAGCTAGCTATTAAGTACAGGGAAGAGTCCGTTGTATGTATGCATAACTGATATCGTTTGTACCATACTGCTGAGTTTTAATATTTAAACATTTGCAAATTTGAAAGCAAAACAATCAGATATGATTGACTCTGCGTGTGGGGTGGTTCAGAGTTTTTAAACAAATATTCTTTTTGCCTCTTTTTAATATGGTATTCTTCCATGCCCCATGATTTTGATTATGGGCAGCTGTAAGCAGGGGTGTTCTAGGATGCCAGGCACACCAGAGACCCTCTTTCCCTCTTTTTTATTTTTGTTTACTCGTCTTGGTACTTGTTATGATCAGATACCACTTCATAAGAAAATCTGTAGAATTTACAATGTGGGGCCTATGGGTGGCCAAGTGGTCTGAGGTGCTTGACTTGACAGATCATAAGAAAATCTGTAGAATTTACAATGTGGGGCCGGTGGGTGGCGAAGTGGTTTGAGGTGCTTGACTTGACAGATCAATGTCCTTCTTATTGTACAAAGTTGTCCCACTCATTCTACTAAACCTTCTTTGCTTTTATTTACTTTTCCACACCTGTACAATTGTTCTGATACCTCTGAAATTTTATCTTTATACAAAGGGGACTGCTAATTTACACTATTTTAGGATGAATGTTTGTACATCATTTTTGCAGAGAATCCAGTGGAAGTCATATTCAGAGGTCAATGTTACCATCAGGGTTTGAACCTGGGAACTTGGGTACAAGCTTTCAGTGTGCTACCCACAAATCATAACCTCCCTTAGTCATATAGAAATTTTGATTGTTCAGCTAGCAACTATTTTCAGAAAAATAGGAAGCAGATAACTGTATGGCAACATACTTTTCAGCATGATTTACATTTCAGCAGATGACTGTATGGCAACATTTCAGCAGATGACTGTATGGCAACATTTCAGCATGATTTACATTTAAGCAGATGACTGTATGGCAACATATTTCAGCATGATTTACAATTAAACTTAAAAGATGTTCTGTTTTTATCCATTTATTCTTTTTGGTGGATTCATAATTTTTTGTGGGGTTCAGTTTTGCTTACAGTGGCTTTCCTTATGTGTTTTTCAGTATTAAAAACCTGTATTTTGACTGGTAAAGGTGGGTGGGTGGTGGCAGAGGGTTGATCCCTTAACCAGCAGCTGCAAATGAATTTTAAGTTCTAAGACGGGCATTTAGTTCCTTAAAGGAAAATGGTGTACACCGGTTGAAAAAAGTCTTTAAAAATGGATCCTTTGATTATGATGACCATATTTGTTCCGACTTTTGTGCTTCTGGAAAGATTAGTGTTCTAGTCTTTCATTGGGGAATTAGTGACAAGTTGACATCAATAAACTTCTTTCGGCTGTCAGAAGTCATTGTTTTATTCGGTGTGAAATCATGATATCTTTTGACCAGAGACTAATTTTTCATTATTGACATGTACGTATTTATTACTTTTTTATGTGCTTGATATAGGTGAGCTAGTAAGTAAGCTATAATATTGCCAGCAGCATGAATTTGTTGGCTGTTACACCTTCAGCCATGCCACTGTGTCCCACAAATTCTCTCCATGTTCTACTTTCACCTTCGAGCACACAGTTTATAGTATAGATATGAACTAAGAATGTGAAGATATCTCCACCTGATCAAACAGGTATGATACGGCTCCCATCAATAATGCTTGCTGTGAACATTTTAAGATCATGGTATTTTCAGTCCCTGAAAAAGGGTGTGACAGTTTTTGCTACTAAGTTATTATTGTTACAAGCTTCACGCAGTTACGAACATTATAGACTAAGATCTGTATTTTCATTAACACTGCTGGCATGAATTTGTTCACAAGACCAAAATGGTAGACTGATCTGTGTGTTCATTAACATTGCTGGTATGAAATCCATAATAATATCAAATGGTACACCCTGCTCGTGTGAAATCCATAATAATATCAAATGGTACACCCTGCTGGTATGAAATCCATAATAATACCAAATGGTTCACCCTGCTGGTATGAAATCCATACTATCTGTATATGGTACAACCTGATTCACATTCTGCACTGTATACAGTGGCATAACTGGGTCAAGCATATCATTTGGGTGTGAAAATAATGAGAATATATTCTTTCTATAATGCTGTTCATATGAACTATACACATGATTGGCATTATAATGAGGCAACCTTTTACTGAGGGTTGTTCATGCAAGGCAGTCATAACAGTGCACATCACACACAAAAAAGGTTATTTAATAATATGAAATGAAATTTAAATTATTTCTTATTAATCAGCATATTGAACTGGATCCCAGTCCATGCTAACATTTTAAGAAGGTCAGTGGTATATTGCAGGTTTTTATATTGAGGAACAACTGTACTACTGTTTCTTAACAAATGTCACGTGACCATTCATTTACATGCCCAATTTAGCCCAAACTGTTCACATATTGCAATTTTTTCTTGCTTATGAGTGGAGTCAAACTGCAAACAACAAAGATCCTGATTTGCTGTAGCATAACGCACCTGCAAATCTGGGTTTATGTTGTTTCTTCTTCTGATTAATCCTATCAAACTGCACAGACTCATACTCTTCCAGTAAATAATGCAATGGGACTCGACTTTTAAGCAAGTATATACAGGTGGCCCTTCCTCATCAACTTGTCTGTGCATAAGAGAAATTACTTGTATAATGATAAACTGTCAGAAAGAAGCATTTTACAGTATACTTGCAACCTGTGATCTCGGTCATAACTTGGTTAAGAGACTTGTAGGCTAGTGGTATATTGTAGTGTAGAAATGTTAGTGAATCATGATTGCACTTTCCGTATCTGTATGTAAGGTGGACAAAGCTTCATCCCAGCATACCAACCTGTTGGGACACTTGCTTCAAACCTGTTCTCAAATCATCTGTTTCTGTGAACCCTTTCACAGCTTGAAGAATTGGGGGGTGGGGGGGTGGGGCATTTAAAGCAAATATTTAATGCATTTATGGGTAAATATTTAAAGTAACAACTTGTTTGGAATTTGGTTCAGAAATAAACTAATGAATAGTTGCCCACTGATTTTATTTTGACTACAGGAATATAAAATTTATACTGTATGTATATGTGGTTAAGTTAGAATTATTGTACCTAAAGCTGTATTCTGAATAGAGTGCAACTAATGAAGCAAGTACTTTGAAAATAATGACTTGTACTTCAACATTAACTACATGAGATTGTAAACACCATATACAGTAGTTTGAATGTACAAGGTGCAGTTCTGCATTGTGTATCCTAGCCAAGGATAAGTTGGTTGGGAAGGGTTTACATTTATGCATAATTGGTCCATCTCCTTTTTGTTGGGTGGGTGGGAGGATATGTGGTTATATCCTCATGATATTTCTGTATCTAAACAAGGACATTAATGTGTCTTGAAGGTACTATGCATGTTAATCTATTAGGTTCTTATGCAGATGATGTACAAGTATTGAGCTACACCCACACAGATGATTAATTATTCAACATTGAACAATCTCCATAATTACATACATATTGATCTGAAGTATCGGGAAAGTAGAAGTTAACATACAGGTGCTACTTAAAGCATTTACCTTAACTTGACCACCACCATTTCTATTGCTACTGCCACAATTACCACCATTTCTATTGCTACTGCCACAATTACCACCATTTCTATTGCTACTGCCACCATTACCACCATTTCTATTGCTACTGCCACCATTACCACCATTTTAATTGCTGCTGTCACCATTACGACCATTTCTGCTATGGCCACCATTATCACCATCTCTACTATTGGATGTATTTTCTAAATTATACAAAAATATATATATGTGTGTGTTATTTTACCTAAATACTTTAGTATACTTGTGTTAATCACACATTATATGAATTGAAATTTGCATAAAATAAACTAGAGGAAAATCCATCACTTTCCAGTTCTTTTCCATTTCCTATCTATTTTATATTTTATCCTCCATTTATGCTGTTGATTAATTTCTACTTGGCAGCTTGATTGTTTTGTATAATGGTCAGTAACTTGTCAACTTGCATTTTTCCCCCTTATGCAGTGCATGACATTTATGGCAATAAAATGCATAAACTTTAAAAAATAAAAGATAATAATAAGTGCTTCTAATATTACCAAACTTTCACAAGTGGAGATGTTTGGATATGAAGAACATACATTTGCAATCCAGTGAGTTGCTAACAAATTATCATCAAGTATTGTCTCACATAATATATTAGTCGCTATGATGTGTAAAATGACAGATCTTTCTTGTGGTGGAAATAGTTCAAAAAGAGGTTTAAACAATTCAAACACTCCAACATGAGATATAATATTTATATTACACTTAATTTTATTATTTTTATAAATATTATTATTATTATTATTTTCTGCATTTGTATTTTAATTCCAAGATTTAAGTTTTAAAATCATAGTATTGTACTAGTTTTACTTGAACATGAAAGGTAAAATAAAGTTCTTGTGACTTTTGTACTGTCTTTAGTAGATTTACACTACATGCTGGTGATATCAGGTTTGTTGGTGCACATGATCAATGGAATAATGCTGGTGTTTGTATATTGGGCACTAGACTTGCACTGATATGAGGAATTAAAAAACAATTGACAATGGGTGAAAAGTATCAGAGGGCACCTGTTCATTGACATTTGTGTTGAGTCAGTAACATAAACTATAATTATTGAACACAGTTTATTGAGACAAAATGAGGTCACCCTAAAAGCCAATTTGTTCCAGGAGAACCTCCATTATACAGCTAATTTACTGTGAACAGGTAATTTATTATGCATTCAGACTATTTAGCATGATGGGGACTATTGACCTAGATCAAGTGAATACCACTCTACTCTGTACTAAACTACAATAATTATAATTACTTTTATTTAAAAATAACTCCGTTTAATTTCCCTTTTTAATATTGAAAAAGATGAGATTTGTTTTTAGTACATGTACTCTCATTCCCACTCTTTGTACTTCACCTGAATGCAAGTACCCCCCCCCCCCCAATCATACGCAATGGGAGTTAGTCCTGGGTACATTTCTAAGCAAACTGTGGCATTAGCCTGTTCCCTCGCCTTTATAGATGTATACCCTTTCAGTTTTACGATCAATATCCATGGGTATATGCCTTTAAGGCTTTTCAGACTACGGCCTCTAGATAACTTTTTTTGGCCCAACAGCCTGGGACCCAAGGAAGTTTTATTTGACTTCCATGGTTAAATGTTAAACAGTCAGGATTTCTGCCCATGTGTGTCATTATTCAATTGAGTTAGAAGGGATACAAACTGAAAACATGTGCCCACTGTGATTAAACCATTACCATCACCTGGTTGCCTGGCATAATGAAGGGTCTTGACATTTACCTGGAAGTTGTACTGGTTTATGGCCCAAATGGTGAATGCAGTGTGATGACTAGTGACCATTCACACATTTCCAGGTGAATATGGGGATAGATCAGCCCTGATAACAAAATTCATGCACATTAATCTGATTGGGCCTTTTAGGTTGTAAATAGCTTGGGTGCATGCAATATTTATATTTATCCAATGATGTGCCCTTGATAGCCCCTGCCATTTTGAAAAAAATGTTTGCGAAAATTACTTGGATGTCTTTGTGTGATGATAAGCCCATTTGCTACTTGTTGATGAAATTATCAGAATGGTCCCCTGGTCTTTCATGGGATAAATACAGTACTGTTAGATACTACTAGTACTCTCTACAAATGCTTTGTTGCTATGCATAGCAAATGGTTTTCTAGAATTTGCAGTCAAGCACTGGACAGAAGTGATTGTCTGTTTGATCACACTTTTTGCAGTTCCTCCATTGATACAGAAAATATTGTTTGACTAAAATTAACACTTAAGGAGTAAGATATTGGCAACCAGTAAGCAGTGTGGCACTAGAACCATCAGGAGAAATAATGTCTCTGTAAATACTTTGAAGCATATGTTGTTAAATCTAGAAAGATGCTGAACATCCTGAGATAAATCTTGAAATAAATTGAAATGTACATGAATTGCAATATCGGTGAAGTGTTATTGTTAAGGAGCTGATAGTCAGACTTCATGAATGAATTGAATTGAATGTCTACTGAACTTTATTCTGTAAGCTAGCTATATTGAGTCTGGTATTTTTACATCTTGAGAACATGGTGTGTTTTGCATTAATAAAAAATTGCAACCAGTTGAATGCCTTAAAACAAATGGCAACAAATGAAGGATAGTTACCTGTAGTTTCCAAAACACCAATGCCAGGATGTTATAGCACCAGTGGGTACACAGTACTGTGTTTTCATGCTACATTAGCAGTAAAGATAGTGGGATTTGTGCAAGTTGTACTCTAAGAACAACACTGAGTAAGTATCCTTCACTGTGTTTCTGGAGTTTGTACTTTATGTTAAAAAGAACCAAATGATTTCCCTTATCAGAATGTTAATGGCAGCAACAGACATGTCATGACCGTTGAGAACTTAACTTTATTATGCTTTTTATGTTTATTTGTCTTAATACATTCTGTTTATTATTTGATCCATTTCAGTTTGGTTTTGCCATGTAGCTTGCCAAATGTCTAGCTTTTTCTTGTCAGATCAATCACATTTTCTAAGAATGCTAAATTGGCATTCTGCATGCTGACCCCTGATTTTAGACAACATGCTCTTTTATTAACAAGACAAACATGTTTGTAAATGGGTAGATAATTATATACTTTGACTTGGATACACTTTTAATTGCATTTTTATTTGCTTACTCTGGAAGAGCTGTACATTTCAAAAAGATTTTCTTTCTGGCTCTTGAACACAGAAAGGTAAACTAATACTTCCAGATGGAAGAAATGTCAGCATTGTTTATCCAATTGACAATGTTTTATTCCAGTCTGGCAGTTTGTTGTGGTTTCTATCAGCACCACCCACATCTGTCTTTGCTCCTATTAATGTCTACACAAACTGTGCTTTGTATTAACTTTGTCTCTGACCTTTTATTTTCTCATTGATTCACTTAGGTGGACATTTCCTGCTTTATTAACATGCTTACAAAAACACTGGGAGTTTGACCCTGTTTCCAGTGTACAATGTTGCATGTAAGTTTGGTTTCAATTCCATGTTTTTGGGAGGATGAACCATAATATGTTAGGTGTTTGTATTCTTGTAGGTCACAAATAGTAAAATAAAATGACAAGCACACATTCAGAAAGTTTGAAGAGGTAGAGTACAAAAGATAAGTATTTGATGGTTAAAAGTTTTCTGTCTGACTGAGAAGGGCTGAAATTATATTCCAGGGTAAAACTGACACATTTCTTTATAAAAAGTTAAAACCAGTTCTGAAAATTATTTGAAAAAGTTTTGGGAAACCAATGCACAATTGCACACTGTGCTGATCTTGCACTTTTTTTGTCTTTGTTTCAAGTATTCTGGGTTTTTATAACTTTGAAATTTCCAATAGCAAATGATACCATTGACTCAGTGACTTCTCATTCATTGAGTATACATGAACCATACACTGAATGCTGTGTTCTCCCCTGTTGCATATTTTATAATAATTAAAGGGTCATCCCATATTCCCATGGTGCCATGGTTAGAAACTTCTGCTGATTTGGCCTGGTGAATTCTGTGGTAAATCTTTTGCATTGATTGGGATGTGAGGTGGAGAATATTGAAATTTTGAAGCACATTTCTGGGAAGTTAATAAAAGTGGACACAGACCATAGCTGAACTTTGGAAAATGCTATGTGACCAAACACTAAAGGTCTTGATGTAAGAATTTCGAATTTAAGAAATGTCTTTAGAAGGTGGGGGTTGGTTGGACAATAGGCGTAACCATTTACCCAATGAATATTATCACTAATTGATATGTTAGTTTTTCAGACTGCTGTATCATTTACATGAACCATTAAAACTCATAGTCCTTGCTCAGTTTGATTGCAGTGTAATATGATTATTTGTAGTTTGTCTGCTCTTATTTCAGCCTTGTGTAAGAGTAGGCAGATGTCATCTATTTTAGCATTATAGTATCTCTTCCTTGAGAAGCTTTATTCCCAAATTCAAGTTCAGATTAGGGTCTTACATTACAGTCATGTCTAAAAACATGGATGAGCGTTCAAATAAAATTTCAATTATTTGTATACAAGATTCTCTAATCAGATATAGACTTTAAGTCATGTTTTCATGTAGACTTTTACATTTTTGTTTCCTGAAATTTTGCATTGTTGCAACAGCTGGATTAAGCCTTGGTAGTAAGCATGTATGTATTTAGAAGCATGTAAGTCACTGTAGCACACTAGTGGATATTTGGCACCAACCAGAGGTAAAGTTTGATAAATTTAAATTGCACTGAAAGCTTTAAGAAGATAAACCCTTCCAAGAAATAAAAAATAAATGACAATATTATATAATACAAAAAGATAAGGAAATTGAGATTCTTTAAAAGGTTTTTGGTATGGTTTCGTGCTTTACAGCACAGAAACACAAGTGGGTTACTTAGTACTGAGGCAGTTGGAGTAAAAGTGTCATGCCTAAGGTCATGTAAAGGTAGCTGACACAGGCTGGTCCTATGGTAGGATTCGAACCTACATCCTTTCAGTCATGATTCTGGTGCTAACCACAGGGAGACCTGCCACAACTCCTCTTGAAAGGTTAAATATAAGGAAAGATAAAGTTAAGCACATGAGCTCCATCATGGAAAACTGGTTATTTTTATTGGACCCATCAACAGTATCACAAAGAGGACATGACACAGTATTACAAAGAGGACATGACACAGTATTATAAAGAGGACATAATATGGTATTACAAAGAGGACATGACACAATATTATAAAGAGAACATAATATGGTATTACAAAGAGGACATGATACAATATTATAAGAGAACATAATACGGTATTACAAAGAGGACACAACTGTGTTACAAAGAGGACATGACACAGTATTATAAAGAGGACATGACACAATATTATAAAGAGAACATAATACGGTATTACAAAGAGGACACAACTGTATTACAAAGAGGACATGACACAGTATTATAAAGAAGACATGACACAGTATTATAAAGAGGACATGACACAGTATTATAAAGAGGACATGACATAGTATTATAAAGAAGACATAATATGGTATTACAAAGAGGACATGATATTATTACAAAGAGGACATGACACAGTATTATAAAGAGGACATGACACAGTATTATAAAGAAGACATAATATGGTATTACAAAGAGGACATAATATTATTACAAAGAGGACATGACATAGTATTATAAAGAGGACATGACACAGTATTATAAAGAAGACATAATATGGTATTACAAAGAGGAAATACATAGTATTATAAAGAGGACATGACACAGTATTACAGAGGACACACCAGATTTGTATAGAGGACATAACATAGTATTATAAAGAGGATTCAACAATGTACTGTTGGAACAACCCTCAGTATAAGATACAAGGGAGTACTGTACATGACACATACATATCAAGCAAATAAGAGACCAGTTATGTGTCTGCTTACAAGATCATGATACAGCCAAATTCAAATCAACAACAAAATAAACAAGAACCTAAATATTATTGGTAATCACAGCAGATTTCTTGTTCACAAATTGACAAAGAGGGAAGGAAGTTTTCCAAAAAAACCTAGTTAATAAAACTTGTTGACTATCTGTGGAAATGCATTGCTAAAGGCTGTTTTGGTGACCACTGATAGGAAACTTACAAATATAAACAGGAGATACAAACTAATTCTGACTCTACTCTAGTTGGTCATCAATCTTGATAGCTTTACTGGTCATAAACTTGAAGATGGTCTATAGTCCATTATCTGTCCTTACCTTGGTACAAGATTGTTATTGCTACTCCTTCTAAAGCTTAACTACTTGGAGGATTGCCATGAAACTTTATGCATGTACTCATCCCAAGGTATAGTTGGTTCTAAAATGATGCTGCTCAGACATCCAGTATGGCAACCACAGCAGACATTTGGACAGTCTTGTTATCACAACTGTTCATGAACTGATGGTCCTGTCAACATGAGATTTTCATGACAAGACTTTTTATTGGTTCTTAATGAAAATCTACTATTATGATATCTTGTAGGATTTGAAGATGATAACAATCAATGAAAGAATGTTTAAGAAAGACTAAATCTGTGTTTAAAGTTTATAATGGTTCTGTGCCCAAATGATATGTTCATTAAAAGGACAAGTAATATCAATACAGTTTCTTGTCTATCTATGCTATACTCTGTCATCTAATAACTTTCTTCTTCCTAAACCCAAACCTAAACTGTATAAAAATGGTTTGGCTTTTTCAGGTTCAACCATTTGGAAGTGTCTGCCTAAAGATGTTACATAAGCATCATCAGTGAACACAAGATCAGTTTTTAATGCATTTGGAGAGTCTTTAACATTTACCAGATTCAACTTAGATTACACTATTTACGGTATTGAAATAATAGTGGGTCGGTTTATGTGACCATCAATTTCTTGACTTGGATGTACTTAAATGCAGCCCTTTCAGAAGCATGTCTGCTTCCTTAAAGCCCCAATGCTACCATTTATCTTCAATTTCACTATTGCAGTCTAACTAATGTTTTGGAAGGAAGGATATGATTTGTTAAAAAAGCTCTCTGACATAGACCATTTTTGAAATAATCCAGATGTTATGTTTAAATGATGTTAAAATATTCAGTTTAGAATTAAGAGGTGCCACTTCTTCAGTCAACAGAGTCGCTCATAATTCCATTTCTTTTTTGGAGTTCTCCAAAAGTAGTGATGTGATACATTCAACAAATTTCATCTGTGATTGGTCTAATAATAATATTCGTATATGGTGCACACATTGATTCAAGAGGAAAGAAGAGAGACAGGCCCGCCTTTTTTAAGTGGATCTGAGAAGTCTGGTGATCAGTTGAGGCCCAGGTCTAATTCAAAGGGAGAACTTGGGCTCAATCCAACATAGCATTCTGCTGGCTTTTTATGTTTATAATGGTGATGACAGATTAATTTGTACACTTTAAAAATTGGCTTTGTTTTTCAGTTTGAGGGAGAAATGATATAACTCATAATGTGATGAAACAGCAGTATTATCTGATTTTCATGGAACCCAATGATATTTAGGACCAATATCTTTCAAGATTCAGTATTATTCGTTGATCGACAGTTTATTAACTTAGATGCATTTTAAAAATTTGGGGAAAATTGTTCATATGCTGGTCTTGTGGTTTCTGGTGTTAAATTTAGTTTGTACTGTATTTAGGAGAGCTGTATAAAATTTAAAACTTGCCAGATGCAACATCATGTAGATCGTTGTTATGTGAATTGATGAAAACATATTTTTGTAAACGCTGTAGCTTGGCAAATATTGAGAAATTTAGGTATAATCTGACGGGTTTTGCTTTTATTCTTGGATCTACTGATAACTATACATCATTTGAAAAATCAGAAATGCTTGTATTCCTGACTAACTGGGCTAAAAATGTCCAGTGATTTACTAGTCCTGACAGCTGGTACTGGCAGTAAAAGATTGTCTATCTCCACATAAACCACTGAGAATTACAGTCCAGTTGTAGTCTTTCTTAGATGAGGAGCAGTAAACCCTACCACCAACCCAGCTTGTATTCTCATATTCCAGTAGGTAGGATTTTTATGTTAAAATCTGCCTGTCTTTGATGTATTACACTAAAGACTAGTCATAGATTGTTGGCATTTGATTTATAACTTGTATTGTAGATTACTTTTGACAAGAACACAACATAGTTTATCACCTTCAGCAATTACTGAGAGAACAAAAATGTAGCTGTGTTATTGATTGCTAATTGGTTATATGATACCTGGCCCAACATCTAATATAGAATAAAGAACCTGGATAATTGATTACCCATGTCACTGACCCATGATGAAATTACTTGCATGTTAAGTTATGATTCAGTCAGGCAGTCCAGAGAAGGTGTGCATGTACATTTATGTATAACTCTTCTGGTGAGCATATGGGATGGTCTGTCATCAGTCATCTGTTCATCCCTTAGTACACATTATGGGATGGCCTGTCATCAGTCCTCTATTCATCCCTTAGCACACATTATGGGATGGCCTGTCATCAGTCTTCTGTTCATTTCCTAGCACACATTATGTGATGGCCTGTCATCAGCCATCTGTTCATCCCTTAGCACACATTATGGGATGGCCTGTCATCAGCCATCTGTTCATTCCTTAGCACACATTATTGCTATTCCTTCTAAATTGCTTGGAGGATTTCCATGCAAATAAACACAAACAATCATCCCATGATCTGTTGTTCCTAAATGAAAAGGGTGTAGCTTCAGTATCCAGTATGGCCACCACAATGGCTGTCTTGAAAATGATGTCATTACTACATCTCATGAATGGATAGTCTTGTCAACATGGGATTTTAACCAAGACTTCTTATGATGACTAGTTGGTCCTAATTGAAATTTGTGGTGTTCTAACATTCAGTATGGGTGCCAGTTTTTAGCCATCTTGAAAATCTCAATGATTTGATTTGACCATAAGACTTGCAAAAGTGATGTTTATAACAGACTTAAAGAATAATAGCAAAACATGTGTTAAAATTAGGATACCAATATGTGCATGCTTTATTCGGATCTGGGTTTCATATTAGAATCAATGAAGCTGGTCAAGGAACCAGGCTTGCTTTACAGGAGTACATCAGATGTTTTATAATTAAACTGCATTCATGTTCATGCAAATTGTCTGCATGACCAAGCTGTAGTTTTATAATTTTCTATAAACTTGGCATCTAACAAACAGTACTTATTCAAAATAAAAGAGAAAATAAACCTCTTGAAAAGTTTTAATGTTTATTGCAGAAAAATAAAAAAGAATATTCCAAAGTTTTGGGGAAAAAACAGGAAGGGCAGCAGTTACTTTTAGAAATCATGGGTTGATATGAATTGGACTTGTTTGAGAGATAGCAAGAAGTCATTGAGCTCAATATAGTTTGGAGCTGCAATTTTTTTACAAATTACACTGGAAGTAACTACGGTCTATATCTACTTAACGTATCAAATTTTTTACTGCTGCATTAGTCTCCGATTACATTTTTGAACTTTTTAGATGCATGTTTTCCAAATTGACAGTGAAAGTACATGAAATTTTATTACACCTTACTAAAAATAGGTCTAGCAGAAATAAATCTACTGCCCTGCTGAGAAGGTCATGTTACGGGCGACATGTCTGAAATATTGTTATTGCTGTTTCTTTATAATAGAAAGTCATATTGAAATGGGATTTACACTTCTTTTGGTATCTAGTTAGTTTTTAAATGTAAAAAAATGGTTATTATCAGACAGCCAGTATGACCACTACAACATCTAACTTCTGTTGTTGTTACTGCACCAAAATGAGAAGTTTTTATCAGCTTTCAATATGGCCACAATAGCAGCCTGGCCCATCTCAAAATTCTCCCTATCTATCCTGAATGGAAACATTGACATGAGATTTTCACTGAAGACTTCTTGTGTTGTCTAGTTGGTTCCTAATAAAGAAAGTACGAATCTGATCTGCAATGTGGTCACCACAGTGGCCATCTTGAAAACCTTGTTATCACTACTCCTACTTGATGGATGGTCATATCAACATTGGGTTTTCATGAAAAGACTTCTTGTGATGTCTTGTTGGCCTCGAATAAATTTGTTTTGCCAGTCTGACATTCAATATTGTCACTATGGTTGTTTGCTTGAAAATCTTGATTGGTATTATATGTATTTATAAAGGAAAGTCATATTGAGATGTGGTTTTCAAGTGAAGATTCTTATGTTTACATGGCCCTAAATGTAAATTGTGCAATTCTGATATCCAAGATGGCCACCATGGCAGCAATCATAAAAGTCTTGTTATTGCTACTCATCCTGATTAAACAAATCATACTGACATGGAGTTATAATGGTATCTACATGTAGTTGGGCCTAAATAATAAACATGATGCTAATCTGACATCGAGCATGACCACCATGTCTGCCATTTTGAAAATCAAAATATTGTCTTTTTACTGAAGTTGATGTCAGTCTTACATTGAATATGACTGCCACAAAAAGCTAATTTTTGTTAGTCTTTTCAAGGGATTCATTATAAAAAATTTTATACACATCTTGTAGTGCCACAGTAAGCGTGCTTGCAAACATGATGTCATAGTCCCATGCAGTGCCACTAAGATGGTGAGAAAAAGATGGTTTATATTAGTTGTGATTAATAATGTTAATGCAAACAAATTGTATAGTTATTGAAAATTTTCATTCTACGTCATTGAAAGTCTATAAGTCTACAGTGATGTGAATTATATCTTGAGCCTTTAATTTTGCCTCAAGGTTTTGTGCTCAGTGTATGCCTCACATTGACAAATGGCATGACCCTGAGGCATTGTTCTTGATAACTGTTTTTAATCTCAGAATGCCATTTTATATGTACTGGTACCATTGGCTAGCAGACAAATGGCATGTCCCTATGGCATTGTTCTTGATAACTTGTTTTAATCTCAGTATGCCATTTAATATGTACTGGTACCATTGGCCAGCAGACAAATGGCATGACCCTATGGCATTGTTCTTGATAACTGGTTTTAATCTCAGTATACCATTTAATATGTACTGGTACCATTGGCCAGCAGACAAATGGCATGACCCTGTGGCATTGTTCTTGATAACTGGTTTTAATCTCAGTATGCCATTTAATATGTACTGGTACCATTGGCCAGCAGACAAATGGCATGACCCTGTGGCATTGTTCTTGATAACTGGTTTTAATCTCAGTATGCCATTTAATATCTGCTGGTACCATTGGCCAGCAGACAAATGGCACGACCCTGTGGCATTGTTCTTGATAACTGGTTTTAATCTCAGTATGCCATTTAATATCTACTGGTACCATTGGCCAGCAGACAAATGGCACGAAGTAGATACAGGTCCGGGTAATGATTGTCATGGTATCCCTAACCATTTGTTAGAACAGTCTCAGACACCTTGGTAATTTTCACTGTATGTTGATTTTAAAAAGTTGGAATTTTAACATTCTTAAAGCATTTTTCATGATATTTTCAATCTTAAGAGTTTATACTCATTCAGACAAGAGTAATTGTCATAGGAAAAACATACCGATTTTATTTATGTTGTGTTAACAGCTTTTTGATTCCATAAACCTATAAATGCTACAGGTACAAATATGGGCCCTTGTTATGCTTAGAAAACAATAATTTTGTCACAAATAAGAAGATAATAATTTTGCAGACATCTCACTTGTACGTTACTTATTTTCTCTCTGGTTTTATGTAAATAAATGAATTGTTTGCTTGAGGAAAGAACCATTACATCACTGAACTGAGTGGAAACCATTATTTCACTGAACTGAGTGGAAACCATAGTGTATCCCATTTACCCTCATTTGCACTTCAGAAACCCCCAAATGTTTAATTTGACCCCCAGTTTTGATACCAAAGTTTGTTGTTTTACTCTGTCTGACCCCCAGTTTTGACACCAAGGAGATTTTGAACTCTGTTTTGCACCTCTAGGGGATACACTGGTTAAACCATTACTTCCCTGAACTGAATGGAAACCATTACTTCACTGAACTGAGTGGAAACCATTACTTCACTGAACTGAGTGGAAACCATTACTTCACTGAACTGAGTGGAAATCATTACTTCACAGAAGTGAGTGGAAACCATTACGAAGTGAGTGGAAACCATTACTTCACTGAACTGAGTGGATTAGGTGTTAGTATTACTCTTTCCATAATTAACCAAATGGCAGCTGATATCTTGGTTCTGTAAAGATGATATAGTAGCTAACTGGACTTTAATAAGCACACTTTTTGTACTTCACTACCTGGAAGAGAGTTCTGGTTAGGTACTTAGGAAAAGGTAGCAGAAACCATTTAGCCTGGATTGATTTGGCCAAGTCAGGAGGTTTGGCAACCATATGACCAGGTATGTCAAAATAATGTACATATGGAAACCAAACACATGAACCACCATATATTTATTTTATATTCCTTCAATAAGTTGGAATTGTGTTATGAATCATTGGTATCAGTCTTGCTGGCTGACTGTTGCCAATGTCATTTCTGCAAACCGAGTTGTTAGTCATCAAAAGTGACCAAATTTTATGGTTGGTGTGCAGTTAAGGTAAGGACAAGCCCTTTAAAACAAGTTTTTTAAATTTATGTTGAATCTGTTTTTTGTATTTTCCTGTTTTTTATTATGATGAAAAGTGTGGAAAACATTGACATTGTTAAATCATTTACCACATATACTTCTTGACATTATGATCCAAAGTTTAGAATAAATGAAATTAGTAATTCAGTTACCACATATACTCTGTGGCATTACAATCAGATGTACATTGACTTTGAAATTCCTTTACTACTGGGTATTATGATCATAAGTGGTATATGTTGACTTTTTAATTCACTGACATGTTGTATACCTTTACTAGGTTTAACAGTTAAAAGTGTGGTATACATTGACATTGTTATTCAGTGATCACGTGTATTACTTTGCATTACAATGAAAGTATCATTCTGGTATACTAAAACCTTTGAAGAAAGAAATTTACATAATACTGTACACTGTTCATACATTCTTTGAAGAATGGACTTTTTATTTAGTACAATAAGCAAACAATGGTTCAAAGACCTATATAGGTTTACTGAGGACATGATGTGATAAATTTTGTATAACTAGTCACTCCACTGCACTCCCTATAAGGGCACATTAGACCTGATCCAAAGCTGAATCTGCTCTCCCTATATCATGCGATACACTTGATCCCAAAACAGAATCTACTAGCCCTATAATGTGCATTAGACTTGATCCCAAAACAGAATCTACTAGCCCTATAATGTGCATTATACTGATCCCAAAACAGAATCTACTTGCCCTATAACATGCAGTAGACTTGATCCCAAAACAGAATCTACTAGCCCTATAGCATGCATTAGACTTGATCCCAAAACAGAATCTACTCACCCTATAACATGCATTAGACTTGATCCCAAAACAGAATCTACTCACCCTATAACATGCATTAGACTTGATCCCAAAACAGAATCTACTCACCCGATAGCATGCATTAGACTTGATCCCAAAACAGAATCTACTAGCCCTATAACATGCATTAGACTTGATCCTAAAACAGAATCTACTAGCCCTATAGCATGCATTAGACTTGATCCCAAAACAGAATCTACTCGCCCTATAACATGCATTAGACTTGATCCCAAAACAGAATCTACTCACCCTATAGCATGCATTAGACTTGATCCCAAAACAGAATCAACTAGCCCTATAACATGCATTAGACTTGATCCCAAAACAGAATCTACTCGCCCTATAACATGCATTAGACTTGATACCATAACAGAATCTACTCACCCTATAACATGCATTAGACTTGATCCCATAACAGAATCTACTCGCCCTATAATATACATTAGACTTGATCCCAAAACAGAATCTACTTGCCCTATAACATGCATTAGACTTGATACCATAACAGAATCTACTTGCCCTATAACATGCATTAGACTTGATCCCATAACAGAATCTACTTGCCCTATAACATGCATTAGACTTGATCCCATAACAGAATCTACTTGCCCTATAACATGCATTAGACTTGATCCCAAAACAGAATCTACCAGCCCTATAACATGCATTAGACTTGATACCATAACAGAATCAACTAGCCCTATAATGTGCATTAGACTTGATCCCATAAAAGAATCTACTCAACCTATAACATGCATTGGACTTGATCCGAAAACAGAATGTACATGCCCTATAACATGCATTGGACTTGATCCAGATCGCTAGGCCAAATAAAAAGTGTATGGTTCTGGTCCACAAATTTTGACTTTTTATATAAAGCTAATTTTTAAGATATTTGTAGACAAAAGTTTGGAATTCTACTCTATTAATAACCCACACATACAAAAATCTCAAAATTGGATGATAAATTAATTGGCCAAGATGACATGGAATTGGATTTATTATGGAGTTCACATATCGTCTGATAATGCAGCACTGTTAAATCTTTATAATTTCAGAAATAAAAGATTATTGATGTGTATTGGAGATGAGATCAACAACATTTCAGATTTGATTGTCTAAACCCTGTTTACAGGCTTATGCCTTGTGGCATCAGTTTTTGTTTTCACTGTGCCACCATGGTTTCTTTGGCTCAGTGTGAATAAAGGCATAAAGTTTCAGCCCTTATTGTTTAAATATCAAAACCAAAGCTTAGATAGCAGTTGTTTTAAATCTTTGCAAAGCAAGCATACAGTACAGAAGGCCACTAAACAAATCATTCTGTTTCATGATCATGATAAAGTTTCACCCGCAACCCAAGAGCAGCCAAGTGAAGGACCCAGTATTATGACAATATGATTAACATTACATTTTCTTATCAATAATAAATCTGATCAACCTTTTCTCTCTTTCTTTTTGTCTTTTTCTGTTGTTTTTTTTTCTCTTTCTTTCTTTTGTAAATTTCATTGATCAAACAATATGTCAACTATTCTGGTCACAACAAGAGCTGAAAGCAGTACAATGTATTATTGTTGGAAAATAGTTACTTTTGGTTCATTTCACACAAAAGGTTTTGTGGGTGATATAAAAGACTTGAACTAACAAAAATCTTCTTTCCAAATTCAGTTTTGTGACACTTCTAGTTTTTGAAATTTTACTTTAGAAGACAAATGTACTTTTGTTATTGAGGGAAATTTTTTATCATCAAGCTATACGATTCAGAATCAGTAAGCTGTATCACAGCTGGATAGTGCATACATTGCCATTTTGTACCTACTTGGGTGCAATTTTTGAAAAGGTTTATTGTTGGCAGGTTTCAGTTAAGACTATGCCCAGCACCTGATGTCTTTGTTTTCACAAACATTTGCTGACACTTGTAACCATGCCATTATACCAACTATCAGCCATTGTTTGTATAAAAAAGAAAAAAAAGAAAAAAAAGTGTCAGTACTTTCTGGGTTCCTTGGGCATAGACTAACACAAACCATGCCAACAATTAAAAAAAAATTGCAAAAGCTTACATCAAAGGAGATAAAAATGCATGGCTATTATCTCTGTTCTGGTGCATGCAAATGACCCTGAGGTTGGCATCTTTAGAGTTTGTATTATTACCTCAGGTCTTAACAACATTTCTTCCATCAGTGCAGTTGTTTGTGGTCCCAGTTTCTGTTATATACTTGTTCTTTAATATCCGCTTGGATTAGTGATTGTACATTTGATATACACAGAGATTTATTACTGTCTTTCATACAATGCAGTGCCAGCTGTGGTTACTGTATATCATCCCTAACTGATTTGACTGACTTTTTACTTATTTATATGTTGTTTTTACTTGCTAGAATGTTGTGTGTTGTTGTGGTTTAACATAATTTTTCAGCACACAATAGGCTATGAAATGCGGCCAATATAACAGGTGGAGGAAGAACCTGGGAAAACCCTGGTAAAAACAACTGATCCATGGGAAGCTACTGGCAGCTTTCTCACATGCACACATTGGCAGAGCCCATGACTCAAACCCATGCACACAGGTGAGATGAAGGTGATAGGTGAAGTCAAGTACTTTAGACTTCTTGGCCCCCAAGAAAGGGTATGAGCACTGAAGTTGCTGATGGTATGAAAGCTTGAAATTAAAACCCCGTATCTCTAAAACAGTATACATACAAATAAGCAGGTTATCAGCTCTAGTTAAATTTTAAAGTGAAACATGTGGGTGTTTTTTGCCTGTCAATGACCTAAATTCTAGCACAAAAAACCTGCTTGCATCACAACTTTTTCTAAAACCATTTATTGATTCTTTTCATAAAAGGTTAGACACTTAATAAATTAATGCATGACCAGTTAGGTACATGTATTGATAAAGGTAACATGTTGAAGGAAACAAAAATTGCATAGATTTGAATTTAGATGTGGCACATTGGATAGACATAAATAGGTCATGGTTAGTGACAGAAAGTTTACTAAAGAGAGGTTTTAGTAATGCATACAATATGACTGGTTTATTTATTTATTGAGTATCATTGTTAATTCTTATCTAGTAAAGAAATGAGTAAGAAACTTTCAGAGTATTTAGATCTTGCTCGTTTTTATTAATATACTTGAAATTAGTGGTTTTTAAATTGACTCATAAATACAAAGCAAGAAAGAACCAAAAAGTATGAAGACTTGTAATGATTGTGAATAATGATGAAATTCAAGCATTTAATATTTTAAACAATGATTTGATGGGAAAATGACATGGATATATTGTTTTATGTTGTTGCTGGGTGGGTGCGACTATTCTAACATTTAGAATGGTATATGTTGTAGGTTTATAATTGTAGTGATTTTTTAAATTTGGCTTTCACTGCTCCCCAGAATGGATAATCATTATGAAATGGAATTTTCACCAAAAGACTTTTAATAATGTCTGTTGTATCCTAAATAAAAATGGTGTCAAGCAGAGACCCAATATTTGTGCAACAGCTGATTTTTAAAAAAATTGTCACTAAAGAATATCAGATGTGGCCTCAACATTCCACAAATTCCTGGAAAATATTTTCTGCCAGTAGAGCATCAGTCCCTTCAAGGGACTCTTGTTCATGATGTAATGAAAAGTTAATGGCATCTTAATACTTGAATTTCAAGATATTCCTCTCATGTACCTTTATGTTTACACAGACACATCATAGATTGTTGAATCTTTAAATTTGTACTTTGTAGCAGCCATGAAGTCCTCATAGATTGATGACCCCAAAAATATTCACTTCATGTTATTGGGTTTAAATGTTGATGTTTGAAACATGTTGGTTCTATTAAGGGGGTAGGTAGCATACGATTCATACAAATTATGATTGGGCAAGTAGGTGGAAGTTATTTAAACCTGTCAAACAAGCAGAAGGTATAACAAGAAAACTATTGGTCAATCTCAAGGTGCACTGAATAGTAGACTAATTAGTGTACTATAGCTGATTAAAATTGACAGGTGGTCAGTTAGGTGTTAAGCTTCACCTGTTGTCAATCTCTTAGTCAAGTAGTTTCCTTTGTTTTAAATCCAATCAGATTCTCATTGAAAGCCAAACAAAAAGCGTAAACCCCTCCCCTTTTAAAAAAAAATGTATATCTTGTGTCATCCACCTTTAAGGCAAGTCTGATTTGAAAATTGCATCACTTGGCAGTACAAAATGACAACAGTTAACAAACTTTTTGTTTTATTGTAATATGAAATTTAATAATTTCCCTAGAATTATTATGTTATTTAGATAGTGGTCTTTTCATGGTATTTAAAGTTTAGTGGTCAGTTTAATTGGATATAAAAAGATTAATAGTTTGCAATACAATATTTGAGCTGCCACCATGTATCATTTGTTGTAGGACTTTTGCTTGCAGCTGAACATTAAAATTCCTGAGTAGTTCAGACATCAAGAGACTAACTACCACCCACTGATGAGTAAATATTGATAAAGATATATAGATCATTTGAAGGACAGCGACCTCTTCTTGGCTTTAAGTATACCTTACTCTTGTAATCTTTGCTTATGAATATTTGCTGAGACAACAGTAAACACTCCCATGAAAAAATTACCCTGTTGTTTTTTAAATTATAGCAATACCTGGCAAATTTCAGCTCTGGTAGATATTTATGGATTACCTTTAAAAAGAGTAAGTGGTGTGGTTTGAAAGGCATGAACATTGTGCTTTGTATGCATGGGTCCAAATGTGAAAACATGAATCACTAGGGTTATGTGGGGTTAGAATGCAAACATTGTATATTATACAACAGACCCATTTTTGTCCGACCTCTTTCATGATGTTAGGAAATGTAACTGTATTGTCCTTGGGAGTTTGGTTGAGTGAGCTCGTATGTATGGTAAGGTGATCTCCATGTTAAAATAAAAAAAGTAATTTGGATAAATTAATTTCTGAAAGTGAAGGTTTTTCAGTTATGCATATCATTTAATTTCATGGTGTCTTGTGTATGGTTGTGACAGATTTCAAATTTTGACTAGCATTTAGTTGCAGATTTTCCTTCCAAGATACTAGTTGGAGATGGGGAGTCAAATAGGACTGGATTGGTATGTGACCAATAAACTGGTATAGATCAACACTACATGTAGGAGTGAAATGATACACGTCAGACACACATTAAATGTAGGAGTGAAATGATACACGTTAGACACGCACTACATGTAGGAGTCAAAATGACATGTCAGACACACACTACATGTAGGAGTGAAATGATAACACGTCAGACACACACTACATATAGGAGTGAAATGATACATGTCAGTCACACATTGGTATGATTCTGAAATGATACATGTCAGCCACACATCAGTATGATTCTGAAATGACACATGTCAGCCACACATCAGTATGATTCTGAAATGATACATGTCAGCCACATATCGGTATGATTCTGAAATGATATAAGTCAGCCACACATCAGTATGATTCTGAAATGATACATGTCAGCCACACATCGGTATGATTCTGAAATGATACATGTCAGCCACATATCGGTATGATTCTGAAATGATAATGTCAGCCACACATCGGTATGATTCTGAAATGATACATGTCAGCCACACATCAGTATGATTCTTTATGCAGTGCCAACATTATGATATATTATCGATTCACACTTTGTCATGTTTGTGAACCTTTAACCATCTAACCGTCAACATTGCTGACTGGGGGCTCGGAGCTTTGCATCTATCTTTCACTAAATTTAATTTCCAACAAAATAGAGTCTGGGTGGGACTTCTATAACAGTTTAAATAAAATATTGGGAGCACCCCACCCCAACCATAACAATCATCACACACTTTAACTTGATGATTTTTCATCTTTAGAAGGCCTGCTTTAATAGGGTGGTGCCATTTTTTAGTTGTTGACGTATTAGGTGCACTTCAGTACACAGGATTATGAACAGATATAGACTTATACAAATTCCCATCTGTGACAAGATTAAAAAATAACTTCCAAACAGACTGTAATTTATATCCAATCATTTTGGGTCATTTCAGACCAGTCCATGTAATCAGATGCTGGACCCATTCTGGTCACCCTGTCCTGTGTTGTGTATTGCATAAATATTTTAAAAATAATCTTATTATGTATCAGTTTCATGTCTTCGCTTAAATTGGAAGTCATTATGGTGCTATATTCAAAGAAACAGGGCAATTTCCTTTGTGCAAGGAAAATTTTATGTAGAACAAGTCAGAGTGTGATAGCAGAGATGACTGACAACCAGTTCTTTCAGATTGTGTTTTCGGCAGATGCAAAACAGTTCTGAGGTCACATGCACTCATTTCTGTTAGTGAAAGATACAATTATTGACAACACCCACTCTTGTACTTATATGGAAAAAGTATCAATACATTGAGATATTGATTAATAATTTCACCCCTCCTACTATGATAACCAGTAATTATTCTTAACTTCATTGGTTTAGTAGGAAATATTAAAATTCCAACAAAATCCTTGACCTGTCTTCAATTAATATGTTCAATAAATGGAATTATTAAAAAAACTGTTTTTGGTATGAATTATTTGAGCTACATTGTATAGGTTAGTCTTTGTTTTGCATCTGTCTGCACATGTAGTTGTGCAGCTACTGTGTTTCCATATCTTTGGTAAATGGAACATCTTTAGTCGAACAGAATAACAAGCTACAGGTAAATATGCTTGACAAATTAAATATGTATCATCAATAAATCATGTATCCAGTGGCAAAAGTTGTGTATCATGATACATATTGAATATTAGCTGCAAATGTTACAACTATATGATCACAAATGAAGTAACAGAAGGAAGCAAAACCAACAAGTTTTGTAAAACTTATCAAAGATTTTTTTATTATCAAAGTCACAAGTGAAAATGTGACAAGATCTTACAATATTATGCTGTGAATCCAGAATAATCCTGATAAAATTTTGAAAGTCCTAAATAAATGAAAAGTTCTGTATAAATTTCAAAATTGGAAGTGCACTGGTCTGTCAAGAATCATGACATTGTCAAGATTGTGTCATCCAGAACTCCTTCAAGTAATTCACAGAAGTTCCAGAATAATATTATAGTCCAAATAATGAGCACTTTCTGTTTCCACTGAACAATACAAACTAGTTTTTCTTCACAAATCTGCAGGCTTAAACACAAAAACAAGAAATGAGGATGACTCCAAAAATGGGATTGAATACAATTTCTCAGTTCTCTCCTTATATACACCTAATATTATGACTCTTAGTTTACAATATATCCGATGTGACAGATCACACTACTCATTTAGCATCAAACTTGCCTATTCATGTGACCTAGCCCAACCAGTGGGACTTTACTGAATTCTAAAAACCTCAAAACCCCATGAGCCAATGAGAAATTAATCGAAAGGTACCATAAGATTATTATTAATAAATGTTAACACTATTTATAGATCCTATGTAATATACTCTTAACAGACTCAGGTCATATACACAAAATTTAACAAAGATATTCTGTACAATTTACAGCCATGAATAAAAATTAGATAAAATCATGTACCAGTTAGAAAAAATATAGATATGCATAACACCAATACCTATCCACGGGAATACCTTGTGGTGTGTGTGTGTGTGTGTGTGTGTATTTATGCATGTATGTAATTGTGTGTACAGCTGTATTTTATTACATGGCACTTGATGGCTGACTCAAAACATGTAATATTATTCTTGTTGAATATCTCAGGAATATATATTACACATTTCATGCAAGGGACAGTTCTTCTCCTTCAACTCCATGACACATTCAAGCCTAACTTCTAGGTGATAAAAATATATAGCCTGTATTTGATTGCTTTGCACTTGGTCCCTTCTTTGTATGAAAGATTCTCTACCATATTTACTCAATAAGCATATCCAATTTCCAAGTAATGGTTCATAAAGTATGAACTGGCCTAATTTCTTTAAGTTTGAAATGAAAGGTGATATTTTTACAACTAGCAAATGTTTTTGGTTCAACCCTACCATGTTCCCCCTCTAATTTGGTGGAGCCCTCAGAAATCCATATATATTGTGTAATGAGACAAAACAATCTGTTGTTTTCAGGAGGGTTTTCAGATCAGCTTCCTTCCCATGAGTCATGTCCAAATCAAGAAATGTGTGCTAATTAAGGGAAGGTTTTTGATGGAGTTTACATCAATATGAAGGGTGTATACTTATTAAAGCATTCATTATGTTTGAAATCTTACATTAATATAATAGCTAGGTAGCTACCATATGTATTTGCTTATAAGACGAATCCAACAGCAAACTCCACATACCCAGATTTGCTGTTGCATAATGTGCCAGCAGATCTGGGTCTGTGCAGTTTGTCAGGAGTAATGTGTAGAACAAAGCAACAACATTAACCCTGATCTGCAGGTGCAGTATGATGCAGCAGATCAGGATCTATATTGTTTGCACTTGCAAGTGACCTATAAGTGACTCTTTTAGTTTTGCTGTCCTCTGTGTAATAACTAGCTAGTTAGTTTTGCTGTCAGTGTAATAACTAGCTAGTCAGTTTTGACATTAGTGTAATAACTAGTATGTTAGTTTTGCTGTCAGTATAATAACCGGTTCGAGTCTCGGATTCAGCCAATGTGGGTATGTGAGAAAGCTTGCCAGTAGCTTCTCGTGGGTCGGTGGTTCTTTCTGGGTTTTCCTGGGTTCTTCCTCCACCATTAATACTGGCCACCATGTATAGCCTATCGTGTTCTGAAAAATGGCTTTAAACCCCACAACAACAACAGTATAATAACTAGCTAGCTAGTTTTTCTGTCGCTGTAGTTAGTTTTGCTGTCAGTGTAATAACTAGTTAGTTTTGCTGTCTGTGTAATAACTAGTTTTGCTTTCAGTGTAATAACTAGCTAGCTAGTTTTGCTGTCAGTATAATACTAGCAAGCTAGTTTTGCTGTAAGTGTAATAACTAGCTAGCTAGTTTTACTGTCAGTGTGGTTAGTTTTGCTGTTAATGTAGTTAGTTTTGCTGTCAGTGTAATAACTAGTTAATTTTTATGCTGTCAGTATAGTTAGTTTTGCTGTCAGTGTAGTTAGTTTTGCTGTTCTCAGCAGGAAATGTCACACCTAGCATAAATTGCTCTTGTACATACACAGATGGGATGTTAATGCAGCTGTTCTGGGGCATTTAACAACAGGTGCCCTGCATCTTCTGCACCACGTAAATTCTAAATGGCTGCTGCCTTGTTATTTTACCATGTTGAGTGGTTGGATCATATTTAGTAGGACAGACCAAGTTAATTCAGCAATTGTTTACATCTGCCCTGTATTGATAAAATACAGTTTGCTGCAATCTTTGTTTTTGTTGCCAAGTTTTCAGCTGCCAGTAGTAAATGCAAACTCCACTTCCACCAATCACTGTGAAGCTCATTTAGAAAAATTAATTCAAAGCCACTGAGCATATTATTTCATAGCTATAAATATTGATAAATTAAAACCCAGTTGTGGGAGTATGTGCAAGAACACCGGTGCAGTTTTTATAACCATACCAAGATTGAATGCACTTATATGGTACATATGAACACTTGAAATTAATAGTAAATAGTAGGGCGATCCTGCTGTCTCGTTGAGATTTTCTGATTTGCATGTACTTGTTAAGTGAATTCTCTCACTTAAATTCAGTTCAGGACTCAACATGCTTTTTCAGCAGTATAGGTGACTTGATGAATTTACTGTAATAGAAATTGATGTCTTATTGGCAGATGATATCATATCTGTATGAAATCCAAAAATGTTTTATTCTTTTTAATCGTCTTTGGCTTTCCAGTTTTTTTATGTCATAATAATTTCAGGCATGAAGCTGATGCATTCTTTTTTTATATTTTTACACAAGACCCATCTCGATCTTTCTTGGAGTAAAGGAAGCTTGATCATATTTAAATTTACATGAAATCTGATATGAAGACAATCTAATGGACACTGGTACACATTTTTGTTCTATTGACCATGAGATTTTAAATGCAATCTGATATGAAGACAATTTAATGGACACTGGTACACATTTATGTTCTATTGACCATGAGATTTTACATGCAATCTGATATGAAGACAATCTAATGGACACTGGTACACATTTATGTTCTATTGACCATGAGATTCAGCAATCAAATTACCATATATACTTGCTTACAAGTTAAGTCCAACTGCAAAAGACTAAGATCCTGATCTGCCATAGCATAAAGTGCCTGCAGATTAGGGTCTGTGCTGTTTGTTCTTCTGATTACTCCTAACAAACTGCACAGACCCAGATCTGCTGGCACATATGTGAATGAGCATATATGGTATGACTTCAAAAATTGTTAAAGTGAAAAACATTATTTGGAACATAATGTTTCTAATAATATCACTCCATAACATAATATGAAAGACTTTATTTGAAGATTGGCTAAGTTAAGTGGAATCCAGAGACCACGGGAATGGACTGAACCTTTATTAGTGTTTGTTTTAGCTAAAAGTAGATCATGATTTGTATTGGATTGATTCCTTAGTTGAGCCATTAAAATTGTATGCTTGATTACAGTTTTAGCTTATTTGCATTTTAGCTGGCCTGACTGGCATGTCCCTGCATGTAGCTTGCATCGTCAGTGAACCACAATATTGGTAGAATCAAGCTCTACTGACAGGCCCTAACCCTAACCCTGCATATAGCTTGCATCCTCAGTGAACCACAGTATTGGTAGAATCAAGCTCTATTGACAGGTCCTAACCCTAACCCTGCATGTAGCTTGCATCCTCAGTGAACCACAGTATTGGTAGAATCAAGCTCTACTGACAGGTCCTAACCCTAACCCTGCATGTAGCTTGCATCCTCAGTGAACCACAATATTGGTAGAATCAAGCTCTACTTGTCAGGTCCTAACCCTAACCCTGCATGTAGCTTGCATCCTCAGTGAACCACAATATTGGTAGAATCAAGCTCTACTGACAGGCCCTAACCCTAACCCTGCATATAGCTTGCATCCTCAGTGAACCACAATATTGGTAGAATCAGGCTCTACTGACAGGTCCTAACCCTAACCCTGCATATAGCTTGCATCCTCAGTGAACCACAGTATTGGTAGAATCAAGCTCTATTGACAGGTCCTAACCCTAACCCTGCATGTAGCTTGCATCCTCAGTGAACCACAATATTGGTAGAATCAAGCTCTACTTGTCAGGTCCTAACCCTAACCCTGCATGTAGCTTGCATCCTCAGTGAACCACAATATTGGTAGAATCAAGCTCTACTGACAGGCCCTAACCCTAACCCTGCATATAGCTTGCATCCTCAGTGAACCACAATATTGGTAGAATCAGGCTCTACTGACAGGTCCTAACCCTAACCCTGCATGTAGCTTGCATCCTCAGTGAACCACAGTATTGGTAGAATCAAGCTCTACTGACAGGTCCTAACCCTAACCCTGCATGTAGCTTGCATCCTCAGTGAACCACAATATTGGTAGAATCAAGCTCTACTGACAGGCCCTAACCCTAACCCTGCATATAGCTTGCATCCTCAGTGAACCACAGTATTGGTAGAATCAAGCTCTACTGACAGGCCCTAACCCTAACCCTGCATATAGCTTGCATCCTCAGTGAACCACAGTATTGGTAGAATCAAGCTCTACTGACAGGTCCTAACCCTAACCCTGCATGTAGCTTGCATCCTCAGTGAACCACAATATTGGTAGAATCAAGCTCTACTTGTCAGGTCCTAACCCTAACCCTGCATGTAGCTTGCATCCTCAGTGAACCACAATATTGGTAGAATCAAGCTCTACTGACAGGCCCTAACCCTAACCCTGCATATAGCTTGCATCCTCAGTGAACCACAATATTGGTAGAATCAGGCTCTACTGACAGGTCCTAACCCTAACCCTGCATATAGCTTGCATCCTCAGTGAACCACAGTATTGGTAGAATCAAGCTCTATTGACAGGTCCTAACCCTAACCCTGCATGTAGCTTGCATCCTCAGTGAACCACAATATTGGTAGAATCAAGCTCTACTTGTCAGGTCCTAACCCTAACCCTGCATGTAGCTTGCATCCTCAGTGAACCACAATATTGGTAGAATCAAGCTCTACTGACAGGCCCTAACCCTAACCCTGCATATAGCTTGCATCCTCAGTGAACCACAATATTGGTAGAATCAGGCTCTACTGACAGGTCCTAACCCTAACCCTGCATGTAGCTTGCATCCTCAGTGAACCACAATATTGGTAGAATCAAGCTCTACTGACAGGTCCTAACCCTAACCCTGCATGTAGCTTGCATCCTCAGTGAACCACAGTATTGGTAGAATCAAGCTCTACTGACAGGTCCTAACCCTAACCCTGCATATAGCTTGCATCCTCAGTGAACCACAGTATTGGTAGAATCAAGCTCTACTGACAGGTCCTAACCCTAACCCTGCATGTAGCTTGCATCCTCAGTGAACCACAATATTGGTAGAATCAAGCTCTACTGACAGGTCCTAACCCTAACCCTGCATATAGCTTGCATCCTCAGTGAACCACAGTATTGGTAGAATCAAGCTCTACTGACAGGTCCTAACCCTAACCCTGCATATAGCTTGCATCCTCAGTGAACCACAGTATTGGTAGAATCAAGCTCTACTGACAGGTCCTAACCCTAACCCTGCATGTAGCTTGCATCCTCAGTGAACCACAGTATTGGTAGAATCAAGCTCTACTGACAGGTCCTAACCCTAACCCTGCATGTAGCTTGCATCCTCAGTCAACCACAATATTGGTAGAATCAAGCTCTACTTGTCAGGTCCTAACCCTAACCCTGCATGTAGCTTGCATCCTCAGTGAACCACAATATTGGTAGAATCAAGCTCTACTTGTCAGGTCCTAACCCTAACCCTGCATGTAGCTTGCATCCTCAGTGAACCACAATATTGGTAGAATCAAGCTCTACTGACAGGTCCTAACCCTAACCCTGCATATAGCTTGCATCCTCAGTCAACCACAATATTGGTAGAATCAAGCTCTACTTGTCAGGTCCTAACCCTAACCCTGCATGTAGCTTGCATCCTCAGTGAACCACAATATTGGTAGAATCAAGCTCTACTGACAGGTCCTAACCCTAACCCTGCATATAGCTTGCATCCTCAGTGAACCACAATATTGGTAGAATCAAGCTCTACTGACAGGCCCTAACCCTAACCCTGCATATAGCTTGCATCCTCAGTGAACCACAATATTGGTAGAATCAAGCTCTACTGACAGGCCCTAACCCTAACCCTGCATGTAGCTTGCATCCTCAGTGAACCACAATATTGGTAGAATCAAGCTCTACTGACAGGTCCTAACCCTAACCCTGCATATAGCTTGCATCCTCAGTGAACCACAGTATTGGTAGAATCAAGCTCTATTGACAGGTCCTAACCCTAACCCTGCATGTAGCTTGCATCCTCAGTCAACCACAATATTGGTAGAATCAAGCTCTACTTGTCAGGTCCTAACCCTAACCCTGCATGTAGCTTGCATCCTCAGTGAACCACAATATTGGTAGAATCAAGCTCTACTGACAGGTCCTAACCCTAACCCTGCATATAGCTTGCATCCTCAGTGAACCACAATATTGGTAGAATCAAGCTCTACTGACAGGCCCTAACCCTAACCCTGCATATAGCTTGCATCCTCAGTGAACCACAATATTGGTAGAATCAAGCTCTACTGACAGGCCCTAACCCTAACCCTGCATGTAGCTTGCATCCTCAGTGAACCACAATATTGGTAGAATCAAGCTCTACTGACAGGTCCTAACCCTAACCCTGCATGTAGCTTGCATCCTCAGTCAACCACAATATTGGTAGAATCAAGCTCTACTGACAGGTCCTAACCCTAACCCTGCATATAGCTTGCATCCTCAGTGAACCACAATATTGGTAGAATCAAGCTCTACTGACAGGCCCTAACCCTAACCCTGCATATAGCTTGCATCCTCAGTGAACCACAATATTGGTAGAATCAGGCTCTACTGACAGGTCCTAACCCTAACCCTGCATATAGCTTGCATCCTCAGTGAACCACAATATTGGTAGAATCAAGCTCTACTGACAGGCCCTAACCCTAACCCTGCATATAGCTTGCATCCTCAGTGAACCACAATATTGGTAGAATCAGGCTCTACTGACAGGTCCTAACCCTAACCCTGCATGTAGCTTGCATCCTCAGTCAACCACAATATTGGTAGAATCAACCTCTACTGATAATAAGTAGATTGATATGTCCTTCTGGTGACCTTGTGATTTACCAATCAGATCATAGCATTACAAATTTCTGTAAGTGAAAAATATAATTAGGAACATATCATTACTAAAGATTACTCTTTCTAATGCAAAATGCAATGCTTTATCTGATGGGTTACTAAAAGTAGGTGAATCAGAAATTCCGAAGTTCACCAGAATATGATTTTTAATCGGCATCCAATTATGTTATGAGATCTCAATTTTAATCAGATTGCAGTCATCAACTGTGCGTAGTCTGTCAACATTCATGGCTCCTCTAGCAGTCATGTAGCTTCAGTAGCAAAGATGGAAAACCCATTTTCAACTTGTTCCTCAGAATAGTCCTGAAAACTTGGCATGAATCTTTTTTTTTATGACATGTTTCATCAGAGTTCTGTCTGGGCTGGCACCCCTAACAAAAACAAAATGGCTTCTATAGCAACTGAGTGAAAAACTTACATAAAATTCTAATTTTCTTTCAGGTATGGCTAGTTATTAATAAAAAAAAACTTTTGGAAAAAAATTACCCCCAAAACTATGTTACCATATTAGACCAGATATAAATGCCAGTTAGCCTAAGTTCCTTGAAGTAGAAACACAGTTACACATGTCAGATATCATCAGTTTCAACGAAATAGCTTTGAATTATCCTGATACGGGAGTGTCTTTCAGCTCAAGGTATCTGCCTTATTACTACATTTGCCTTTTAGACCTTTGTCAGGTGAGCAACATTAAGCCTCCTTGGGCCTATTGTTTACTTATAAAAATTTTTTTTATCAACTGTGGGTGCAGATTGTTCGAGTTTTAGTAGTGTTATTAATAACAGTGTAGTTGTATAACAGTGCTACGTCTTGGAACAATTTTAACTCTTGGGGGGGATCTGCTTCATGGTCTGGAAGTAGCCAAGGTCAGGATACTGGCATGGCAGGGCTGTAGCCAGATGGTAGCAGGAAGCATGTGATGCTGATGCTGCAGCTGCTATACTTTTCTATTTTACAGGTATGACTGTCTGGCTGTGTGCCAGAACAGACTAAATGAGACAGACAGATTTTGGTTTGCATATATTATCAGAGTATTCCCTCCCATCAATCAGCATGCTACATCCACATCCTGTACACTTCCCGACTGATAACTGACCTTCACACTGTCGCTGGCACACATTAAACTGCCAAATTTCAAGCTTCATTATGGTTTTGGCTGTTATCAATCATGCTTGATGTTCATTTAATAATTGCTTTGGCCTTGTAATAATGTTAAATGAATAACTGAATTAACCAGTTTGTCTCTGTAATTAGCTTTATCCAAGTTTAAAATATTTAGCATCTGCATTGTTTATTATCCCAGGATTGGACAACTTGCACAAGGTGTGGATATCAATACCCCTCTGGTAAGAAGGAGCATTAATTACAAGTACCATAAATCTCCCTTCATCAAAGGAACTCTAACCAATAAATCTGAATGAACATAAATGATACATTAATTTAAAAAATATAAAAAATGGTATTATTAGGTCACCTGACTGTAAACCCAGGTGAGCTTATGGTATAAATGGTCCTGTGTCTTTTTTACATTGTTGTATCATCCATTGTGGATTGTCTGTACATTAGGTGAGCTTATGATATATATGGTCCTGTGTCTTTTTTACACTGTTGTATCATCCATTGTGGATTGTCTGTACATTAGGTGAGCTTATGATATATATGGTCCTGTGTCTTTTTTACACTGTTGTATCATCCATTGTGGATTGTCTGTACATTAGGTGAGCTTATGATATATATGGTCCTGTGTCTTTTTTACACTGTTGTATCATCCATTGTGGATTATCTGTTCATTAACAGTTGCTCGTTACCACTCTGGAGACCATAATTTCTGATCTGATTCAAATCAAATGCTTGGAATATCAGTTTATGTAGTCAAAATCTCGGGTGTGATAATGAACGGGATACATGCATATTACATATTAATTATTGGAAAGGTTTGCTACCAATGGGGAGGCCATGTTTCTGATCCAGTTTTGATTAAACTGGGAATATGTGCTTATATCATTGATATCTTGGACAAGTTTAACAACAAACAAGATTCACATGCAAATGATATTGCATCTGATGGACTGAGCTAGTTGCCACTCTGGTAGACATATTTTTGATCAGATTTTGATCAAACTTGAAATATGAGTTGATATTGTCAAGATCTTGAAGGGGTTTAAGATAGATTAAAATCCAGGCAATCTGATTAAAATCAGATTTCCGCTGTCCAGTTGAAGATCTGATGATGATCACTCAGGGGTCATGTTCTGTTAACCTTTGAATTAGCAAATGAAAACGCAGCTTTCAAAAATCTGAAAGTGAATCAAATCATTCGGTATACCTTCATGCTCATCATCCATACTGCTTGATCTCCACATATGAAGATACAAGACTTAATCTTATTGGTTGATAAAATTAGCAACTATGGTAATAACATAAGTTACCAGAACATGACCCGTGAGTGGTTGCTTTATGTATAATATTATGGATTTGAATGTAAAATGTTATAAATTGCTTGGGTTGATTTTGGACCTGATTGTTTCAGTTTGTGAAGAAATACAAAATTGGTAGTTATTCTTGGACATTCACTTTCTATGTACAGTACAGATTAAAAAATTCAGTGATTGGCTTTCATATTTCATTGTGCTATATTTAACTAATTTTGTATACACATAATTAAATTTGTAGATTTTATTCTTTCTTGTTGCTATTTTCAAGGTCATTCATGAGCATATGATTTAGGGATTCAATATGATTTACTTTAAATGGATAAGTACATTTAGAGACGTGAATTCATACAAGTTGGATTTGAGTATCAAGTGACCTACCTTATGAGTGCAGAATGAGGCACTGGGTTAGGGGCATTGTTTGGTTTGGCAAAATGCGTTCAGTCAGAAGCTGTAGCTAATGCTCCAACCAGAATATAGTCACGAAGTTGTCCCATAGTCTGGCTTGATGTTACTTGGTAACTAGATATGGTATTAATAGCACTGTATCACACATTTGTCTCATAGAGGGGCCATTGTAGTATATGGCTGGTTTTGAGCTGTTTTTCAGTGAACCAATATGATACGGGAACTTTTATGTTGAGTGATTTAAAATAAAATCTTCATATACATGTTTGAGAAGTATTTTAGAAGTATTTATCAAAATTGATTGATTGATATATCTTTCTTAGCTACTATGCAATGAAACTGTTATTACCGCATATATAAAACAAGATTTGCATTTCTAAAAATTATAACTGTTAAAATGTTGGTATCTTAGCTCTGAGAGCTTTAATTTGAGACCTGATGTTAGCAAGTGTCAGTCTTGGTGGTAAAGTTTTTGATTACAGTATACAGTTTCTAAGCAGTTATTTTTTGGAGCAGTTTTCTAACTCAATTTTTGAATGATGTTGGGCTTTTTCAAAACTGTTAGATTTGCCAGTGATAAAATTATGAGCTACCAAGCTAAATGGCTTTCGTAAGATATTTATCAGTTGGACAGCATCTCAAATTAAAATTTAGTCCCTCTAGAATTGCTATAAAGTAAAATTTAAGGTAAATGTAAATTTGTTTAGCTTGAAAAGTAAATAGCTTGTTTCAAAACTCATCTGCAATCATAGTTTACAAGTAATCGGCATGCAGACCTTAAGTGAGTTTTACTGTTTTGGGACATTTTATAAAAGTGGGACCACACTGACCAAGAAGTTAGCCACATGTGGATCAGAATAAGAACTATTTGCCAATCCTATAATTGTGTGCCTTTAGCTATTATAGTTGAGGGGAAAATGTTTGTTATTTTAATACAGAGAACTTTATGATCAATACATTTTGGCTTATTTTGCTGATGAGTTTAATTTAATTTTGAATTTTGAAAGTAAAAATGCACATTTGCCACTTGGTTAAAGTAGGAATATATTGATCCAGGACATTGATTAAATATGTCAGCATGGTATTTCCATGACCTTGATCCATGACCTTGATTAAATATGTCAGCATGGTATTTCCATGACCTTGATCCATGACCTAGATTAAATATGTCAGCATGGTATTTCCATGACCTTGATCCAGGACATTGAATAAATGTCAGCATGGTATTTCCATGACCATATTTATAACTGATTTCACATTCCTTAGGAATGGTTTGGATAAAACTGCTCTCCCCCCTTATCCCCCTACCCCCTCATCCCCCTCCCCCCATGGCTGTTCCTGGTATGCCAAGTGTGTATTGTGATACATTTTCTCAATGGTAACACCAAGCTATTTGAGTTATGCTGTGGCATTGACTGTGCTCAGCCGGTGTGTGATATGTTCTCAGTGGTAACACCTAGCCATTTGAGATATGATATGGCATTGATTCTGCTAGGCTTATGTAAACTGCAGGACTCCTACATTTCTCTTGTATTGTTTCCATATTGCTTTCCTTCAGTGTATAGTATATCAATCACAAGGGATATTTTAATGTATCATTGTCATGTGATGACTATGCTGAAAAAGTTAGATGACCACATACTGTTTTACTTTCTTCCTTTTTTGTCCAGTAAACGGCTGGGGATTTTTTCTGATGTCACATTATACATCTTCTTTCTTCTATTTGACTAGATTTATTTTGCAGTTGGGTAGATGCTAATTAGGTTTTGATGATACTTGAACTTTTTCTCCAGTGTAAGAATGCCTAATGATGAGAAATAGATGGAGCACATTGGGGATGATAACCTGGGTTAGTTTAAACTTGAGTACAAATATTTTTATACCATGGTTGTGTACTGACAGATGATATATTTGTACGAGCTCTGTATGCAAACTACTGGGACTCCCTTACAATGTTTGTCTTTTGAAGGAAGATTAATTGATTATAACCCCCCACCCTGCTTAAATAATGTTGGGATTATATTATCCTACCTGACTTGACCTGGGTGTGTTTGTGAGTGAGGTGTACACATGCATGAGTAATATTGTACAACTGTGCTTTAGACTTGGGATATAATAAGGTGTGGTCTGCAGATATGCATAGTGTTTGTGAAATTTGATACACCCCCTTATTGTGGAGCTTCAGAGGGTGGAGATCCATACATATATATGTAAGTATATGGAGTGAGGTGTTGTGACAGACTGAGATTTGGATCTTGTGAAGTTTGTGGGGGTGAAAACTTTGCCTACTTTTCCTCAGCAAGCCTCTAGAACTTAAAATGAATGTGAATTGCTGTTGAAGGTCAAGTGGCTGTTTAGTCATGCAAATGCATGTTACCTGTGATGGGGAATGTAAGGTTGTCAGACAATTACCACCAAATCCAGATATTATTTTAAAAAATACCAGGGGTCAAACCTAGATACTTGGATATGCTAAGATAGTGCTTGTCCAATCTTCTCAAAGTAAGCATGTAGTGGCTTTTTTGGCATTATGAGTAGGAGTTGGGAAGGATAGGTGTTGATGGATTTATGTAGTTTTCTAAAACAAATCACATGCTTGCTTAAATAAGAACTGCTCTTATTTCATTTCTGTCATTATATTACTATTTTGTACACATACTAATTACTAATGCAAAGGAAAGGTGCAGTATTTACCAGTTTTCATGCTTGATTGATTCCTCACTTTTCTTTGTTCAAAATAAGGACCATAATAGGTCTCTAATTATCTGTATAAGTGCATAGGATTCCACTTTGGCAGTGTACCTGCTGATTATTTCGGGTCAGTTCTCACCTGAGGTTATGGCTTAACACCTCTTGTATCTCATAGATCAAATTGTTCATAATGATTTAGATAAATTCCAACATAAATTTAGACAATAATAATCAGTCAGACTTTGATCTCAGGGGTATTATAAGCATACATTGGGTATGTCATTTGATAATATTTAATCATCATCAATTAATAGATTAGTTATTTCATTAAAGTATATGCAGTTATTTTAGAAGAATGTTGGTGCATAAGAATAGGCTAGCTTAAAAGCTTATATATTTTTATTTATGGGTTATACAAAGAGCAGTCAGGAAGCAAGTTGATCTCTTGATCCACCTGTTTTAAGTTTTGCCACAAGTTCCAGTTAAAGGTCTAGAAAACAGTTTAATGTAGGGGCTGTCAAGGAAATTAAAATTTCAAAGGGGGAGGCGTATCCCCCCTATATTTGATATAAAGGTAGGGTTTGAAAATATTTGATTTTTACAATATGGTTATCTTTCAGTTGTAAAAATTAATGTTAATTCTGCAATCATGTATAATGAAGTAGCCAATATTTCACCTGACATTTATGAGGCTGAGGAATCCTGGCTAAATTTATATAGTGCTGAGTAAATTGTTATTTAGCAAAATTGGCAGGCATACATCTTGCCAGAAAAGCAAGACAAACTTCTCCAACTAAAAGTAAATATCGACCACAATACATAATATTAAAAGTAAAGATGCTGCAAAACTTGATAAGAAAAGCATTAAAAGTGAGATGAAAGGACCAGAATTATAAAATCTGTAAAATATGATGTAGAAACTTTTTACTGCATAAACTTTCAAGATCACTCCACAGGCACATTCAAACAGGATACATAATACCGGAGAGCACATTTCTACAGCCCCCAATATCAGGAGGGGCAAAGCAGGAGGAATCTGTAAGAGCTTCTTGATTCAGTTTGTTAGCTACTTGATTTGAAGTTTTTACCTGCAGTTACACAGATCTGAGAAAAAAATTGTTTAACTTAAGTTTTGTTTTGAATATTACACTTTCATTTCTCAAAAAGGTGTACAAAAACTGTGTATGTGCTTAAATTTACTACAGCTGTTGGAATCAGAATTAATCATCACAAAGAAAGGCTTCAGCATAATTTGGCCATAAATGCGTCTATAAAGAATAAATGTTTTATTGTGATTGCATATGGTGATTACTTGGGGCACATATTGTACTGGGTAAGTGTTGAGCTATAAATGATTTACACGTGACCAGTAATATCTTTCAAGTGAGCACATACTGTGCTTGGTAAAATTCAGGGAAATTCCAGAAGTCTATGCCTGGTTGGTTAGCAGCAGTCAAGGTAAACAGCCTGAGGGACAGTTTGGTCTTAAAATAGCAGAAACACCAGCTAATTAATGTAGGAAACAAGGTAGTTCAGTAGAGGTAGTGGAAGAAATAAAAACTTTGGTATTTTTTTCAATACAGAAAACCATTCATCTCTGCCCAGGTTCAGCATTGCCTTGCCAAAGGCATTAAAGGGCAAACATTCAGCCCAACAGTTTAAATGATAGTCCATTGTGTCAAATAAGCAGGTGTAGATGGTGGCTCTGTTGAAAATGAGTATAGAGTGTCATGCATTTACAGCCTAATTTTGATAATTTTATGGTATTCACTTGTAAACAATACCCTAGGGTTTATTTGAATCAGCAGTCAGTTGACACTTAATCTTCTGCTGGCACTGCATATATCCATATACATTGGATTTAGGCAAATCGAAATGCTGCAAAAAATCTGACCTTTACTGCAAAACAGTCCCTCTCAGATACCAGTACAGTCCTTACAACAACAATATTCCAAACAGACATCAGTAAGAACCAGGCTTCTATAACAACATGGTTCCCATGGAACATCAGTAGCAAGATTCTTGCTACAATACTGTCCCCACCTGTAATTTAGTCAGACCCTTACTACAAAACTGTTCCCATCAGATGTCAGCAGTGAGACCTTTACTTCAACATGATCCCTGCCAGTTACCACTAGTCAGATCCTTACTACAGCACTGTCACCACCAGACATATCTATTCAGGCTCTTAATAGAACACTGTCCCCATCAGACTTTACAAGTCAGACTCTACTTCAAAACTGCCTGTCAGATTTCACCTGTCAGACCTTTACTATATTATTGTACCCATCAGACATCACCAGTCAGAACTTTACTACAACACTGTTCCCATCACACATAACCAGTTGGACCATTACTACAACACCATTCCCATCACACATCACCAGTTGGACCATTACTACAACACCATTCCCATCACACATAACCAGTTGAACCATTACTACAACACCATTCCCATCACACATAACCAGTTGAACCATTACTACAACACCATTCCCATCACACATAACCAGTTGGACCATTACTACAACACTGTTCCCATCATGCATCACCAGTTGGACCATTACTACAACACTGTTCCCATCACACATAACCAGTTGGACCATTACTACAGCACTGTTCCCTTCACACATAACCAGTTGGACCATTACTACAACACCGTTCCCATCACACATCACCAGTTGGACCATTACTACAACACCATTCCCATCACACATAACCAGTTGAACCATTACTACAACACCATTCCCATCACACATAACCAGTTGAACCATTACTACAACACCATTCCCATCACACATAACCAGTTGGACCATTACTACAACACTGTTCCCATCATGCATCACCAGTTGGACCATTACTACAACACTGTTCCCATCACACATAACCAGTTGGACCATTACTACAGCACTGTTCCCTTCACACATAACCAGTTGGACCATTACTACAACACCGTTCCCATCACACATCACCAGTTGGACCATTACTACAACACCATTCCCATCACACATAACCAGTTGGACCATTACTACAACACCATTCCCATCACACATAACCAGTTGGACCATTACTACAACACTGTTCCCATCATGCATCACCAGTTGGACCATTACTACAACACTGTTCCCATCACACATAACCAGTTGGACCATTACTACAACACTGTTCTCATCACACATCACCAGTTGGACCATTACTACAACACCATTCCCATCACACATAACCAGTTGGACCATTACTACAACACTGTTCCCATCACACATAACCAGTTGGACCATTACTACAGTGCTGTTCCCATCACACATAACCAGTTGGACCATTACTACAGTGCTGTTCCCATCACACATAACCAGTTGGACCATTACAACAACACTGTTCCCATCACACATAATCAGTTGGACCATTACTACAACACCGTTCCCATCATACATCACCAGTCTGATTAAAATTAAATCTCCACTGTCCTACATGGAGCTCTGAGAGTGACTACTTAGGGGCCATGTTCTGGTGCCAATGGAAATGCAGCTTTTGGAAATTTTAAAGTGAATCAAAGTCATTTGATAGGCTATAAATGGCAGCCAGTATTGCTGGTGGAGGAAGAACCCTGTGAAACCCTGGGAAGAACCACTGATTCAAGAGAAGCTACTGGCATGCTTTATCATGTTCCCACATTAGTCGAGCCTGAGACTCGAACCCATGCAGACAGAGGTGAGATGGCAGTGATCCGGAATGGTAAGCGCTTTAGACCACTAGGCCACTCAAGGCCCCGTAAGAGTTACGACCTTTGTGGACTTGAAGCAAATACATTATATAACAGAACATTGTGAATCCAACTATCGTATTTGTTCATTTTCTTATGAATTACATTAAGAATTAGTACATACTATGGACATCATGTTGAATAATAGTTTTATTCTAATTTCAGAAAAGTTTTGTACTTTTTTAAAATTAGAGAATCGTCTTCACCATGGGAGTAGGAGTGGAAGGCAGAAATTGTGTGTGTGTGTGTGTGTGTGTGTGAGGAAATTACTCCCCATTTCTCAGATTTGTTGGATATATTAAGTAAAAATTTCATGAAATCTCTGGCAATTAATGACCCATGTGTCTGTTGAGAGTTGAGTCAAAACAGGAAATGATAATTAGGTTCAAATTGGTGGGACTGCAAATGTCATACTTTCACTAGTAACACAACAGCTGCATCTGATGTTAGTTATCTTGATGCATAGAAACTGTAAATGTCAGTATTGTTTGAATTGAAGTTTGTTGTATTGTTCTTTGGATGTGAAAAAGCTTGCCAGTAGCTTCTCGTGGGTCGGTGGCCGCCATGCATAGTCTATCATGTGCTGAAAAATGGCATTTAACCCAACAACAACAACATTGTTCTTTTACTTTGTGGTGCAGTTGATGAAAATTTTGTGAAGAACCCCCCCACCCCTTTTGAAGAAAGGTGGTCGGGAGGTTTATAATAAAACAAGTTGCAATTTGAGTTTTTTCTGTGAGACTTTTGAGAAATTGCATATTATATAATAAACTTTGGATGATAGAAGTGCCAGAACTTTATGGCATCATGGCATTTTATGAAGACTTTGTGATATTGCCTAATAAGTAAAGACAAAGACTGTTTGCAATAGAGATAACGATTATAGTGTCATCTACAAAATCATAAAAATAAACAGACAAGCTTGGTGTTGCTTAAGTCTCTTCTTTAGATTAGTTATGATTAACAAACATAGAGTGAGTGTATTTTTTCACTCTGTTCAAGTGAACTTGTGATGGCATGTTATTTCTAGAATTATAAATAAAATTGAACAGGCAGTACATAACAAATAAACCTGTTAGCAATCAGATTAAAATCAGATCTCCTCAGTCCTAGGTGGTGATCTGATAGAAACCAATAAATAACCATGTTTTGTTGACCTTGTTGTTCACCAGTAAAACCACAACTTTCAAATCTCTGATGGAACATATACTTATGCTAATTTTCCCTAACAGGAACTGGCAATGCTTTATCTGATGGGTTACTACAAAACAGGTGGACTGGAAATTCCAAAGGTCACCAATACATAAACTTCTGTTGGTGTCTGCTAGATCTATACCCTTGAATCAGATTGCCCAGCTTTGTTGAAATTTTGATAATTTGACTCTGGGACTCCAGCAGAGTGGCAGAATTAAGTTTTAAGCTGTCTGTCATCACTACCATTTAGCATGCAGTGTAACTTTTCCATACCTTGGGGTGCAAGAGGAGGGCAGTGATATCAGCCACCAAATCTGACCTGGTTGTGCAATTTTTTGTTACAAATATCTCAAGATAACAATTTCTTTACTATGACACACTCCATTCATGCATGTCAACAGGGTTTACTTGCCTAGATAGCTGTTGGCTGCCTTGATGTGACCTTGGGAAAGGCACGTGGCTCCCATAGCCAGTAATGTGTTGGAAGTGTTATTAAAAAGCAAGCACGGGGTCTATGATATTTTGTATGTGAGTCATTAGTAGCATGGGGTCTATGATATTTTGTGTGTGAGTCATTAGTAGCATGGGGTCTATGATATTTTATGTGTGAGTCATTAGTAGCATGGGGTCTATGATATTTTGTGTGTGAGTCATTAGTAGAATGGGGTCTATGATATTTTGTGTGCGAGTCATTAGTAGAATGGGTCTATGATATTTTGTGTGTGTGTCATTAGTAGCATGGGATCTATGCTATTTTGTGTGCGAGTCATTAGAAGTAGACCCTGACCTGCCATCATGCAAATGTTGCTTGCCATTAGATCAGATTTGTACATGAGTATATATGGTAGACTAGTTGCTACACCCAAAATATGTCAGATTTATTCAGGTCACACTTAGCACAAAGATATAAATTAATAGACATACAAGTTATGTCATTTTGGTTTACTGTACTTGTGTAATGACCCTTTTCATCCTTGACCTCATCACCAATAATGTCAAACCATTCTAAAATCTAGTAAACATTCCAATTGCCAGTAGGGGCCCTGAGTGGCTGAGTTGTCTAAAGCGCTTTCCTTTATGGATCACTGTCATCTCACCTCTGTCTGCATGGGTTCGAGTCTTGGATTCAGCCAATGTGGGTATGTGAGAAAGCTTGCCAGTAGCTTCTTGTGGGTCGGTTGTTCTTCCCAGGGTTTTCCTGGGTTCTTCCTCCACCATTACTTCTGGCCACCATGCATAGCCTATCATGTGCTGAAAAATGGCGCTAAATCCGACTACAACAACAAGATTGCCACTATTCAGACATTGTACAAATTATATTTTACAGTCAGTAAACCATCCACACAATTTAAAATGCATGAAAATATAAATAGTTAAATGTCTTGTTCAGAAAACTTTACAAAATCTAAGCAGTTTAACACACACACACCCACTTATTTCAGAAGATCACGTTCAAGGGTGAAAACTTGTAGAATATTTCATTCTCAATTTTATCGTAGTGCTTATAATATTTTGTATTCTTGTTATGTATTTCAGACAGCACAGACATTGTGGACTGCAAGTTGAAACTGATCCTGGGGTTGATATGGACGCTTATTTTGCATTACTCCATCTCCATGCCAATGTGGGAGGGTGAGGAGCCCACACCTTCAGAGGGGGGACCCACACCCAAACAGCGCCTTCTCAACTGGATCAACAGCAAGGTGCCTGATCTCCCAATTAAAAATTTCACCACTGACTGGAACGATGGCAAGGCCATTGGTGCCCTTGTTGATGCTGTTGCACCAGGTAATACCATTTATGCAAGTGCACACCATAAGTTGTGATGTTGTCCATCTATCCATATCACTGTATAGGGAAGAACCTATTGATTTTGGGCTCAAAAACTCAAAGGTCAAGGTTACTTTGAAAAAGAAAGGAAAAAAAAAAGAAATTGTTTCCACACAATGACACTGAATGGTCTATCTACAGTTACCAATCTTTGTGTTTAGCATAAAATTTGGATATGAAATAACTCTATCAATTTAAAGGTCATATGGTTAATGGTCAGGGCCAGTGACTGAATGAACAAAATTGGTCTACAGTTGCAGTTGGCCAAAGGGGTATTCCAGTGGGTATGTAAGGTTGGAGTGACATACAGCAATGGGTTAATTGGGGTGCGCAATGGTTTGAAAAAGATATATGTTGTAAACAAAGACATAATATCTCGATAGTTGTGTAATTATGGAGTTCATGACATAGAATCCATTCATTAATTGCAACTTAAGGTCAGATGGTTTGCTTTCATGGTTAATTCCTTGCCATAACAACAATGTTGATAATGTGTTAAACTTTAAAGATTCTCATTTTATAGTATGCCAAGAATAATTCATGTTTCCAAATTATAGAGGTCATGACCTTTTTTCAGACCCATCATCTGTATATTCCTGCTTCTCAGTTTGCAGATGATTTTCTCGTATAAATTTTTGTATAGTACAATATGTATATACAATACAATCCAATAGCACAATATATATATATACAGTACAACAGTACAATATGTATATACAATACAATACAGTAATACACTATGTATATCCCTGATTGGTCTAAAGCGTTCTCTGTTACGCATCACAGCCATCTCACCTCTGTCTGCGTGGGTTTGAGTCTCGGATTCGGCCAATGTGGGTACGTGAGAAAGCTTGCCAGTAGCTTCTCGTGGGTCGGTGGTTCTTTCCGGGGTTTTTCCGGGTTCTTCCTCCACCATTAATACTGGCCGCCATTATAGCCTATCGTGTGCTGAAAAATGGCGTTAAACCCTACAACAACAACAATATGTATATACAATATAATACAATACAATAGTACAATATGTATATACAATACAATACAATAGTACAATATATATAGAATACAATAGTACAATATGTATATACAATACAATACAATAGTACAGTATGTAGATACAATACAATAGTGCAATATGTATATACAATACAATATAATATTACAGTACGTATATACAATACAATACCATAGTACAGTATGTAGATACAATACAATACAATAGTAAAATATGTAGATACAATACAATACAAAGTACAGTATGCATATATAATACAATACAATAGTACAATATGTAGATACAATATAATACAATAGTACAGTATGTATATACAATACAATAGTACAATATGTATATACAATACAATACATATTACAATATGTATATACAATACAATATATATATATAAATACAATACAATAGTACAGTATGTAAATACATAACAATAGTACAATATGTATATATTAAATAACAAGCCACCACACATAGTATTTATGGCCACCTGAGGTAACATTTGAAGAATTGAGCAATATGATTTTGAAGTGATGTACTAAACAGCCAGTAGACATTTATGTTAAATTCACAGCAGAATAATTTTTTCTACAAGCTGCTTGATATTGAGGCAAGCAACTGGTTGATCATTGTCACAAATTTGCAGTAAACTTGCAAGTGTGGGCAAAAAATAATTTTTATGGTCACTTCAGAAGTAATATGTTGAAGGCTTTCTTGATATACTTGCCCAATGATTTCATTACAGATGTGTTGATATCATCTGAAAAAATGTGTGCATCTTCTGTACATCAATTGTTTGATTATGTACATGCAAGGGAATCCTGGTCAAATACTTATTCTAAGGACATGTCCACAATTTTTTTTTATTGAGATTCCATTTTTATTATTAGGTAGACCTTAAAGACTTAGATTTACAGAGATTGCTTTCAGTGTGTTTGTTACGGTATAATTTAATAAGTGTGGAATGTGGGATTGATAACAAATACAAATTAAAATCTTGAATAATTGAACCATTTTTCCAAATATTACAGATGACACATAAAACAAACACAATCAGCATTATGAATGAAACATAAAATGAAGTAATACTTTCGTAGAGGATTTCAAATGGTTAATGAATTGTATTGAATTTATGAAGTAAGTTCAATAATTTCCAGCTTTTGCATGCCTTCTATAAAGAGTTTCACAAATTTAATATTGATTCATTACCCATTTGAGATTTTTTTATCACAGTTTTTATTTTAATATAAATAGTTCAGAAGACATAATTACATCCATTCTGGCTCACGCACTACACCATTAAGTTGCACCTAAGGGATTAGTCCCAGATGCTAGTTGGATTAATAATGCACAGTTCTATAACCAGTAACATTTAAAATTATAATTCAGAGAACAACTGTCCTTCCAAGCCAACAGAAAATTTGACACAGACAAAGACAACACCATTTTCAACACGCGATCTCTGGTGTAAATTTCTGTGTGATCGATGATTTGGGTTATGTTAGATGAGCCCTACACAGAATGTTTACAATGTTTGCACCTAAAGTGTGCCAGTCTGTTACTATGGATGCAGTATTGTATAGAGCAGAAAAAGTTTCATTCCATTTGTTGGATATTCATGTGAAGAGATGATGACTGGATGCAGAAATTTTACCAAGTCTAGACTAAAGACATTGCTGAGTATAGTAATTCCACATTTAATGTATTTGCATTATTTGATTTGGAACAATGGTGTGGTTTGATACCTTTCTGTCAGTTGAGAGGCTGGCTTTTATCCACATTGTTCTCTATACAGAGGCAAGTTTGTTTACTCTTGTAGGTTAACATTTAAACCATGTGTGTTATTAGTTGGGGTGCCTGTTACATGTTTATACACCCATCTCCCTGCACTCTATCCATTGAAAGATACCCTTAATAATACTTGTACTGAGAACCTGTGGGTTAAATAAGCCATATTTTGACAGAAGTACCAACTCCCATTGGGCAATCAATTCGAAAAATTGCTGCCAACATGTTGATAGTAATAGTAAAAAGAAACAGTTCCAGAAGGCAGGGTAAGGAAACTTCCCATGGTCAGAGGCAATCAATACATGTAAAAAATACCAACTGTGTAATAAATATGGATCTGCCATACTTTCAAATGTCTTTGACTAGTTTTCTTGGGTTTTTTTGTGTGATAGGTCTGTGCCCTGACTGGGATGAATGGGACCCGAAGAAAGCCAGGCAGAATGCTCAGGAAGCCATGGATGCTGCTGAGAAATGGTTAGATGTGCCACAGGTCAGTATCTAGTCACCATTATATTTGATAGCTGTTTGAAAATAGTGTAAAAAGGTCAAAAACCCTGATTATAGTTAAACTTTTCTGACATAGTTTTGAGAAAGCTTGCCAGTAGCTTCTCGTGGGTTGGTGGTTCTTTCCGGGTTTTCCCCGAGTTCTTCCACCACCATTAATGCTGGCCGCCATGTATAGCCTATCGTGTGCTGAAAAATGGCGTTAAACCCTACAGCAAGAACAACAACAACAACAACTGACATAGTTTAGAAGGAATTATAATGTAGGAGATTTATCTGTACAGTTATCTGAAAATTAGTTAAACAGAGCATCAGTCTGGCAGAATTGTAGCATGTGGTAAGTTATGGGTATTTAATATACATTTATTGTTTGACCCTCTTGTTTTCTGCTTGACCTTGCTGCAACATTTTAAAAAGTTGTCTTCCATTAGTGGTTTGACAGTTGACTATGAAGTGATTCAGTTGAACACCATAGGAGAACCATGATCAGAATGTCAAAAGACAAGTCAAACAGATGAGACAATACATTTCTTCTTTTTTCCCAAACTCATGGACAAGTGCAGTTAATTAGATACAGTTATCAGGTCAGCACTGTCTGCATGTTGCCCTGGATTTACCCTGTTCAAATTTTAATACCTGTTTAACCCACATAATCATGAAGTTTCATTTTAATGTGTATATTGAAAGTATAACATACCTGTGTAAGCTTTACACATGGATATATTTCCAAATTTCTCATTTTAGTCTTAAAATATTTATATATGTTCAACATCCTAATTGTTCTACCACTCGTCTAAGTGATTATAACATCCATCTCGCATGCCGGAGGTCGTGGGTTTAAACCCAGTCATAGTCATACTAAAGACTTACAAAAATGGTACTAGCAGCTGCCTCGCTTGGCATGGAGTGTTAAGAGGTTTGTGTTAGGATTGATCAGCCTGGTGTCAGGATAATGTGATTGGGTGGGTCATGATGCTCCTGGGGTAGATAATCACTATAAACTGCCACAGTGAAAAATGTTGTCACTTCAGTAACTTTTTCTTGTATTTGTTACGTGTTTAGGCTCAAATAAATAGTAACACAAGAAAGAGTGAAAACAACAAGCTTTGAGAAAATTAGTAAATAATTTATTTCCTGGAAAAATACTCCAAAGATGAAAAAATGTAAGAACTTATGGTTTTAAGAATCAAATATCAAATTAATCCAAGAATAATCCACAAATCAAATTTTAGAAGTCCTAATAATGAAATGTTCTAATGAACTCAAGCTCGAATCCCGATGAAGAATCCAAGATGGAAGGGAATGACTTGTACTGTATTCTTTGTGGAGTTGTAAGGTCTTCATTTTTGTGTTATTAACAAACAATAATCCAGTGTTTGAATTAATGACATGTCTTTGTCCAAGAATTCTATATGAGCACATATATTTCCAGGAAAAAGAAATAATCCTTTTGAATCCAAATAATTCGAAGCAACATTAAAATAACTTCAAACTGATGCAACAAAGAACACCTTTACATCCCAGTGTTTTTTAACCCGACTGAAAATAAACTCTATAAACAATGATTATACAGTAACTTGAAATGCAAAACAAATTCCTGGATGAGGGTCAACTTTCCAGAACTTTCAAGAAGTATTTACATATAAAAACATGTCGTCTCAGTATGACCTTGACAAGAACCAATCATTTTACTCTAAGAGAAAATAATGAAAAGTTGTTTACTTCCTACTGATTTCTAAATTAAGGTCGGGAAGTAGGTAAGCTTTAGGTCTTTGCAAGGTCAAACTATTTTCTGAAAAAATATGAAGGTAAAACTATTTTCTGAAAAAATATGAAGTTCCTAGTGAACAAAACTACATTATTTTGACATATAATGAAATTAAAAATAAAATGATTTTAAAACTTACAAACAGCTAAATTAAACCAAATATAAATTAAATCAAATATATGTAACATATTTAATCAAATTTAACATGTGGTTAAATTAGACATCGTCTGAGACAGACGAGTGATTTTCTATCCATGAATATCATGATGTTGAAGGTCAGAGTTCATGAGAGAATTTTTCACTGAGCTTAAAGTAGCACATGAGAACATTGTTTCATTAGAAAAGATGGTTTGGAGTTTCTCAGTAATATCAGAGATGTTTTCAGTTCTTGGCATTAGTAAGAAGAATGGACTTGTCTTGGATTCCTAAAAATTTTCTATCTGGTCAGTAGAGCAGCAGTCCCTTAGAGTTTCTTGTACTTAGCAAAAGTTAATTTTCCCCCAGGTCAGAAGAAAAGCATCATTTATGAAGTTTCATTGCTATAAATGGCAAAAACGGTAAAGATATATTTACATTGACAAATATATTTAATATGATTTTGTTTAAAGATGGATTTAAGGATTGGGATGTCAAGATTTAGGACATTTAAATTTGTCCAGGGTAAATAATGACCATGACAAATTTGAACTGTTCAGTGGCTGTAAAGCGAAGAGCAGTAATCCTTTCAGAGTGATAATCTGTGTTAAGAAATCTGACAAGAAATGGAAAGTGAGGATTGAACAACCAGATTTATTGTTAGATTATGAACAAGGTCTGACTGACACTTTTCCCTGGGACACCTCATGTCAGATCCTAGATTTATCACAGTGTGATTCAGTAATAGCAGAGCTACCATTGTTAATATAGACTTGTGACTTTTAGATTTTACAAGTATATCAGGGGACCTACTTACTCACCTTGGATTCCTTTATGTAAAACTGAATTCTTGTTTAATATGTCATGCAAGGACACCTACTTAGAGTGTCACATATTTTGATAATAAAATTTAAGAAGGAATTCCAAGCTCATTATTAGCAAATTTTCCTTTTGACAAATACATTTATGTCAAGTTGGCATATTTGTGTCATGTTGCAGGTGGTGAGACAAAGATATCATTTGTCCAGCATGATTATCATCATCATCAACATCCATCGTAAGATTGTCTTGAAGGTTTTGAATGTCACATACAATAGGGTTGTTGTGTACAATAGAGACTGTCATGTACAACAGGCACTGTATTATAAGGATCTTGTATAATTAAGGGAATATTATAGCATATTATTTCCAGGTGGGTCACAACATTCCATGGAATCATTGCCCTGTCATTTTGTTGATCCTTATGTTCACAGAAAATTCATTATGTAATTTTACTTACCATGAAAATTCATTATATAATTTTACTGACCATGAAAATTCATATAATTTTACTGACCATGAAAATTCATTATATAATTTTACTTACCGTGAAAATTCATTATGTAATTTTACTTACCGTGTGTGCATTCAGGTTTGTATATGTTAAGGAGGCCAAAATAATCAAATGTGTGGTTTGGGTAATAATGTGAGAAAATATTGGGTATTAAGGTTCATACTAATTTTTGTTTCTTTTTATGTTTTTATCCAGCTTGTAAGGTTCATACAATAGTTTATGTTGTTAAATTACTGGATTTGAAAATCTGGGCACAGTCAGTACCAGTTTTTATGTTTTTGTGTGCATGGTGAAAATTTTGAGATCAGGTCATTTGGATTACTGAAATTGTGCATTGTTTTCTTTGGCCTGATGAAGAGCAACACTTTCTTGGGCATGGACTCTGCAATGTTAGGGTATGATGGGTGGTTGAACATTATACAGTGACTGGTGCATTTCTGGCATGGTTTGGCTAAGCCGTCTTTGAAATGTTTTGTCTGGTGGTTTGGTTTGGCTAAGCCTTCTTTGAAATGTTTTGTCTGGTGGCGAGGTTTGGCTAAGCTCTCTTTGAAATGTTTTGTCTGGTGGCATGGTTTGGCTAAGCCCTCTTTGAAATGTTTTGTCTGGTGGCATGGTTTGGCTAAGCCCTCTTTGAAATGTTTTGTCTGGTGGCTCTGGTTTGTTTTTGAATAGAAACAAGTCTAAAGCATCTTGCAAAGTGACATGACATAGCTGCAAACTGACATGACATGGCATCAAACCGACCGATTTGGAAACCAGTGCTCTTGCAAGGAAATTTTGCATGCTAACCAGTGAGTTACCATGCCTGTCCTTGACTGAAGATTTTGACCTATCTCTGATGTCATTCGTCATCTTGGATTTGTCCCAGTATGATAACATCCCATCACTAAACTGAGTGTACAGTCTTGACAATTTTGACCTATCTCTGATGTCATTCTTCATCTTGGATTTGTTTCAGTGTTATCCGATCACTAAACTGAGTGTACAGTCTTGAAAATTTTGCAATTACTCATTCACTATCAAATAGCTCAGTTTAAATTCAGATCCTGGTCACTGAAGATCATTTTACACTAATTTTGATGTTGTGCCAGCTTGGTAGCTTATCACAGATTTCATCGCAGATATTATCAGTTTAATCTGATCTTTTGATACAGCAGGGAAAATTATAAAATAAGACAGCAGGGAAAGTCATAAAAACATGTTTCCAATTTCAACAAGATGGTTTGGATAGTATATAAATGTTCCTACAAGCAGAAATCTATTCCATGGTGCTACTAATTCTGGTACTACTGGTCATGTTGGAAGGCAGATTCACTTGCTTGCAAAGGACCTAAATGGCATCAGTTCATTCTAGAGGTCATTAAGGTTTAAAATGACAAGTCATCTGATCTAGAATGGTTCCTTTATGATGGAGCTTCTTGAATATTGCAGTGGCACAATAGGTTGTGGTACTTTGTATCAGATAATTATACTGCAAGTTTATTTTGTGGTTGAAGGTAATAAAAAATGTTACGTTAATTATATAGTCTTCTCAATGGCTTTTTTCAGAACTTTAAGCCAGATAAAATCCCCCTAGTTAAAATGTCCACTGACCAATCTTGAACAGGTTACCTTTCATTTTATATTTCTGCAATATTGCAGAATATTAAGTAATTGGATGTTATGAAATACTGATTAATTGGAAAAAGAAAACAACAAATTCAGCATCACAAACAGTGCTTTAGCTACGAATTTCTTATGGAGGAAATGAGACGACTTTTAATACAAGGGTCACTTTTGTTAAAGGACGGGTCACAGAAAAGGTCACTTTGTTAAAGAACGGGTCACTTTTGTTAAAGGACAGGTCACTTTTTGAACAGAAGGGATCTTCTTGCATCACCAAGAATGCTCCAATTTACAGAGGGTAGAGAAAGCAGGACACTTATAGTGAAAGGGTCAGTATTGTGGATGGAGCAAAGGAAATCATTTTGCTATATAAGAACTTACTGCCAATAATGAAATATTTAGAATTCATGTTTTCGGAATCAAAAACAGACATAAACACGTATGTTGTACATTGTACATTAAATAAGCAGAAGAATACATGTACATGGAATAAATAGAAGAAAAAGTGTAAGCAGTTGTTTTAGTGAGACAGAGGGGAGGGCTGTTGAAGGCTAGAGGGGTGTGGCTAGAAAGGTACTGAGGGTGAAGAGAAAGGGAGAGCACCCCTCTTTCTAGCTGGAGTACTGACCAAATGTTCAAGTAATAATTGTACGTCTTCCAACAGCACATTATGAAAGTTGCCTTATAAATTGAACTGAATCAGCAGTGGTAAGAGAATTGATTGACCAGTTAAACTGCACACAGTGAAGTCATCAATTAAAAGAACATGGAGTTCATTATAGGACAAATGTTTGGTGAAAAATGATTTGATCTTTACCGCTCTGATGGCCTAGTGGTTAGAGCGTCTGCCTCAGATGTGGGAGGTCGTGGGTTTGATCCCTGGCTGAGTCATACCAGAGACTTACAAAAATGGTACTAACAGCTGCCTTGCTTGGCGTTCAGCATTAAGAGGTTAGTGTTAGGACTGGTCAGCCTGGTGTCAGGATAATGTGACTGGGTGGGACATCATGCTACATGTCTGCGGCATGATGCCCCAGCGCTAGACATCACTATAAACTGCCACATTGCAGACATCGTAGTGATATGACTGAAAAATTGTTAAAGCTACGTTAAAAATCAAATCACACACACACTCAAATCACATTTGATCTTTAATTAACTTTGTATGTTGTTGTTGTTGTAGGGTTTAATGCCATTTTTCAGCACACGATAGGCTATACACCGACCCACGAGAAGCTACAAGCAAGCTTTCTCACATACCCACATTGGCTGAATCCGAGACTCGAACCCACGCAGACAGAGGTGAGATGACAGTGATCTGTAATGGAGAGTGCTTTAGACCACTCTGGGCCCCGTTGGATTATTAGATAGTTGACAAGCTCATGAATTCAGATTTCTACACTATATTCATGAAACTTCATCCCTTACAATAGACTGGTTCATCGAGACTCAGTTGATTGGGAGAATGAAAAACTCTACTCCAGCTTGAGATAGATGGAAATTTGGTGGGTCCCCTGAATGCGCATGTATGTGGTTTTGATAAACCAATAATCCAGAGAGAGTTTCAGATTTAAAAAAAGTTGCTACTATATTTACTTTTTTTATTTTTCTCTTGCATAAAGAAATATTCTCTGCAATTGTCAAATAACTTTTAAAAATGAACAGGTTATACAATATATACACGCTTATAATCCGAGTCGAACTGAAAAAAAAGCAAAGATCTATCAGTGGTAGCATAATGCGCTAATAGATTGGATCTTTGTTGTTTGTTATACTGATTTCTCCAAACAAACAGCACAGATCCGAAGCTGTTGGTGCATGAGGCATCTGCAGATCTGTGCAATTTACAGATGGACTCGTAAGTGAGTATATATGGTATTTCTTGCAAGATTGGAAAACAGTGTCTTAAAATACATTCTGGAGGAAATGCATTTTTGATATTAGATATAGACTTATTTTGTGAATCATATTCATGACTGTAGCTAACTTGTGAAATAGCCAAAATGTGTAGAGACAAAAGGTTGTGATTTACAGAGTATTAGAGATGTTTATTATGTTAAATGAAAATGTCCATACACCTAGTAATAAAAAATGTAATTTTCACCTACTCAGCTATTTCATGCAGTTACTGTCATGGCATTGTATATTGCCTGTTTTTTAATAGCGGTGATATTGGTATTTACAACAATGCATGGCTGTCAACAACCATATATGGAAAGGTTTGCTTAATTTTTCAGTTTGACAGCACAACTGATGTATATTCACCACACCTAGTGAGCATGAAAGGAATTTCATTCATGCCTGAATCAGCTATTTTACACTTCACCTTATTCAACATTCATAGGATATTTTTGTGCAAGTGTGGCCGTAGGAGTACAGGAAACCAACTTATTGCTGATAAAGGGTTATTTGGTTTTATCTCTCCATTCATCTGAAGCCCATAGATGGAATGATGCCACCTTCACAGTTCTTTTGAACTTGTCTATTGTACAAAAGTACATTTTTGTAAATGAAATTTGATAGAAAATGCTGGTTCAACAAAAGGATGGGTCTATTTTTAATGAGTTTTAAAACACACACACACACACATAGTATCATTGATATATAATGAGATGTATAAATATTTAGAGAGACCTATACAACAGGATCATGATCTTTTAAAATCGTAGAATTAATTTACAACAGGTCCTAATAACTCATTTTACATAAATTTGGTCACTCAAATTACAGCAGTTGTGTTATTTCACAAAGAGAAAATGGGAAACCAGGAGGAGAGATTTTAACATGCTTGTCATTGCAAAGTTATTTATGTTTCTTGTGTGTGTGTGATTAGGATTTTTAATATAGCTTTTTTAAAAAATTCGGTCATATTGCTACAATGTCTGCAGTGTGGCAGGTTATAGTGATGTCTAGCACTGGGGCATCATGTCGCAGACACGTAGCATGATGTCCCACCCAGTCACATTATCCTGACACCAGGCTGGCCAGTCCTAACACTAACCTCTTAATGCTGAGAGCTAAGCGAGGCAGCTGTTAGTACCATTTTTGTAAGTCTTTGGTATGACTTAGTCGGGGTTTGAACCCACGACCTCCCGCTTCCGAGGCAGACACTCTAACCACTAGGTCACCGGAGCGGTCTATATGTCTTGTAATGGCATTCATCTATTGTTGCAGTGACATGGTCTACTATTGAAAAATATTCAGTTACCAGTGTGACAGTAGTTTTTGTTGTTTCAACAGTATTTTATCATTGCAGCAAGTATTGTAACATTGTATGGATAAAGTTCTACATTGCAGTGGTATACTGGAATATTAATGCCTTTTTGTACACTACATTGGAACAATACTGCCCTTTTGGTACATAAACATTACAGCCCTTTTTGTATACCACACTGGAACATTACTGCCCTTTGGTATACCACGCTTCCATAATCACTGAAGAGGGATCAAGAGCAGAAATTTTGTCAAGAGCAGCACAAACAATGGCAGCTATGTCAAAGCTAAGACCCATCTGGAGAGACAAGAATATCTGTCTGAAAACTAAAATCAGACTATTGCGAGCTCTAGTCATCTCAGTCTTTTTGTACTCATGTGAGGCATGGACCCTGACAGCAGAATTACAACGAAGAATCCAGTCACTTAAAATGAGATGCTACAGAACCATCCTTGGCATCTCTTACATGGACCACATCACAAATGAAGAAGTGTGTAACACCATCAGGTGCGAAGTAGGCCAATATGAGGACCTCCTCACCACCGTCAAAAAGAGAAAGCTGAAATGGTATGGCCATGTCACTAGAGCCAACAGTCTATCCACAACAGTCCTGCAGGGCAGCATCCAGGGTGGCAGAAGGAGAGGTAGACAGAGAAAAATTGGACTGACAACATCACAGAATGGACAAGGAAAAGTTTTGCAGAGACACAGGCATTGGCACATGATCGAGACAAGTGGAGGGAACTGGTCAGATGTTCAGCAGCACAGTGCCTCAACGACCACACTAGGTCATGAGACTGATGATGATGATGATGATGATGGTATACCACGCTGGGACATTACCTCCCTTTTGGTGTACCACACAGGGACACCACACTGGGACATGAATGCCATCTTGGTATACCACACTGGGATACCACACTGGAACATTACTGCCCTTTTGGTGTACCACACTGGGACATTGCTACCTTTTGGTATACCACACTGGGATATTACTGCCCTTTTGGTATACCACACTGGGACAATACAGTGGGACATTACTGCCCTTTTGGTATGCCACAGTGGAACATTACTGCCCTTCTTGGTACACCACATCAACTTTGTTCAAGCTGAAGATGGGCCCTAAAATGTAATCTGTTACTAAATGTAATATTGAAACACCTTAAAGAAGTGTACAATAGATTGGAAATAAAAGTTATAATATTTTAAAGTATTTTTAAAGTATAGTTTACATTGATCTTGAGTATCCATTGCCTGGATGCATAACAAAAACCCAGATAATAGCACAGTGTACTCTTATTCTCTGTAGTTACAATATACTGTCAATTGGTAAATTATATAGGATCTGCGTGCTGTTTCAGTTGATATTAGTATGGTTCTTCAAGTTTGATTCTGGTGGACTTTGGGTGTAGATTGGGTCATTTTAGCCAACTTTGGTACATATTTCAGTTGGTATTAATAAGGTACAGTTGTGATTCTGGTGCTCTTTGGTTGTAGATTGGGTCATTTTAGCCAAATTTGGTACATATTTCAGTTGGCACATGGATTAATAAGGTACAGTTGTGATTCTGGTGTACTTTAGGTGTAGATTGGGTCTTTTTAGCCAACTTTGGTACATATTTCAGTGGATATTAATAAGGTATAAGTGTGATTCTGGTGCATTATGGGTGCAGATTGAGTCATTTTAGCCAAGTTGTTACAAACTCCAGGTGGAATTAGTATGGTGTAAGTGTGATGCACTTAGTTGTGATTCCAGTGATTCTGAGATAAATTTCATCTGCACAGGAAGTGATTAATGCTCCTGCTTTGACCTTGCTGCTGACACCAGGATGTGTGCTATTCTGTCTTAATGTAAATCTGTGATACATAAGAATTTAGTTACATGTGGTCAGGTCTGCATTTTTGTTTTTTTATAAATTGGGCATGATCATTTAAATGCTAATGGAAAATGCCTAGAGCCCTGACTTTATGTTTTAGAGATAAAGAGAAAAATTGTGCCATGAAAAATCTTTTTGAAAATATGTTGGTACTATGCAGGTGTAACTGTTTTCCTTCATGGATTTCTTTTTTATCTCTACAAAAATCATAAATTATGATGCCATTTCATTATCCAGTTTTTTAATATACATGTATACATTTTCTTAACTTTGTTGAGGTAATTCTGAAGCATTTTCTCCTGACCAGACTCCTTTCACTTTTGAAGTGATGGTCTTTGTAATGGACATATACCAAAGAAAATAATATCTCAAAGGCATTATGAATAGTTATTTTACACCTTTAAGGTGTAAAATGATTTTGAAGATAAACCTGCATTTATAGGTAAGCTCAGGGTGTAGATTTTAAGTAGATAAAGAGAGTAACAAAATAGAGATTTTCAGCTTGTTGCACTGTCAAACATTCTTGTATATCTTTTTGACATGGAAGCAACAGTTGTGCTACACAAGAGATGGAAATAAGTTCTCACATGTATTAATGCACCACATTGTAGTGCTATTCCTGATATAATATGATATTACTATTGCCCAGTGACCTAAATCATAGCAATGTATAACAGTGACCAAAATCATAACAATGTATAACAATAAGGGTTGAAAGAAAACAAGGTGTAATTAGTCTTGTACCTTTATTTCCTTTTCAAAACACCATTATTTGTATCATGGATCCATATATTTCACTATTCTCAATATGTCAGGACTCACAGATATCATGGTTCTTGGTGTAGCATAGCTCAGTACATATCATGGTCAGTGGTTATGGACCCTGACTATCATTGCAGTTAAGAACTAAGATATCTCAGTAATCTTTCCCAAATGAGTGCTGGTATTTACAAAATCAACAGAACAGTAAATTTAACTACATGTAAAGATGCAGATATTAATTTATCAATTATTGTGCATTTTCAGAGAGAAATAGATAATGGGGTCAAATGTAATGAAAAATTTATAATTCAGTTCAGAATTGAAGATTGATATATATATATATATATATATATATATATATATATATATATATATATATATATATATATATATATATATATATATATATATTATATACACACACACACACACACACATTAAGTTTATGTGACTTTTGTTACTCTGATGTTTGCCTGGTCATGTGGATCTTATGACTTGAACTGCAGACAGCAAAATAACCAGGTTGACTTTAATATCTCTAACTTTTTACAGACTTTACATATCCACCTTTTGCTTTCTGGTGCGGATGAAGGGTATCATTCAAAACAGACAATTCTCCAATAGATGCTTTGAAAGAGCATCCTGTCCAGATAGTGTCATATTGTTTGTTGTGTTGGTTTAATTTCTGTGGGACCACATGATTGGTGTGCAAAGTTATCTTTCGTTTTGCCTGTTAGTTGTTCTTACCTGCTGTCAGTTTTACAGAGTTGAAAAATATATAGCTTTTATGTTATATAGAACTTTGATTCCTGTAGCTGGCTTTTTACTGTAGAGTTCTTAGATTGAATCCCCTAGAAATTTCAAATTTTATGGCTGGTTTTTTACCATAGAGTTCATCAGTTAAATCCCCCCAAATATCACATTATATGGCTTGCTTTTTACCATCGGGTCTCTAGAGTGATTGCCCTAAAATATCACATTATGTAGCTTGTTTTTACCATAGAGTTCATCAATTAAATCCCCCCAAATATCATGTTATATGGCTGATCCACATAATTATATGGTGGCCGTCATTTGTTCTTGGCCAACTTTGTGCTGTCTTGTTTTGTCCATCTATGATTTTGGGTAGTCAGATATAAAATAGAACTTCATTAAAACTTTATACATCTCTGTCCTTTACACAACTTTCGTTAAAACCCAATACATCTATGCCATTTGGACAACTTTCATTAAAACCTAATACATGTACATCTATGCTCGTTGGACAAAATTCATTAAAACTCGTTAAAACCCAATACATCTATGCCCTTTGGACAACTTTTGTTAAAACCCAATACATCTGTGCCCTTTAGACAACTTTTGTTAAAACCCAATACATCTGTGCCCTTTAGACAACTTTTGTTAAAACCCAATATATTTATGCCCTTTGGACAACTTTTGTTAAAACCCAATACATCTATGCCCTTTGGACAACTTTTGTTAAAACCCAATGCATCTATGCCCTTTGGACAACTTTTGTTAAAACCCAATACATCTATGCCCTTTGGACAACGTTTGTTAAAACCCAATACATCTATGCCCTTTGGACAACTTTTGTTAAAATTCAATACATCTATCCCTTTGGACAACGTTTGTTAAAACCCAAATCATCTATGCCCTACGGACAACTTTTGTTAAAATCCAAATCATCTATGCCCTATGGACAACTTTTGTTAAAACCTAATATATCTATGCCCTATGGACAACTTTTATTAAAACTCAGTTGATATGTGTTGTTTAGACAGCTTTCAATAAAGCTAAGTAGATTTATGCCCTTTGGACAACTTTCATTAAAACCCAAACATCTATGCCCTCTGGATAACTTTCATTAAAACTCGATGCGTCTATGCCCTTTGGATAACTTTTGTTAAAACCCAATACATCTATGCCCTCTGGACAACTTTCCTTAAAACTCAGTTGATATGTGTTGTTAGACAGCTTTCAATAATGTCAGTTCAGCAGTTTAACCTTTAAATGTCTCCTTGATCCAAGTGATCTGAGTTCACCTTGTAGCAGTTTTTACACTTGGCAAACCATCAGAGACTGAGTAGAATATCAATCATTTTGACCTTTTCACATTAATTTAGCTGTTTGAGATTTTGGTGTCATTCATGCAAGACTGAAATTCTAGATGTTATTATATGTACATGTAAATTGAATGAATGAACTTTGAATACAGTTAATAGATGGGAATATAGTATTTAGTAGGGTTGGTATAATGGTAGATGTATTACCATATATACCTATTTATAAACATGTCCAGTTGCGGTCAACATTGTACCATATATATGCAATGGCATATCTGGATCAACTGCAGTTTTCAGTTGGACTTGACTAGTAAGCGAGTATGGAATGTGATCCTCCATGACATATGTGCTGGTAGATCAGGATCTATGTTGTTTGTTCTACTTTTTACTTCTAACAAACTACATAGACTGCTGATTCATTATGTGATGACAGATCAGGGTCTATGTTGTTTGCAATTGGATATAATTGGTCTAAATGTGAATATATATACTGTACCATATTTATCTGATAAGACCACCTCCATTCTTATTATTTGTGGCAATGCTTTACTGGGGATATTTTTGTCTCAGAATAAGTCGAAGACCTACATTTTATTGAATTTATAATGCTGGCTCCTTGGCCTGGTCATGGAGGAAATACTTCGATCAGCCTTATAATGCAGTGGTTTGTATGACCGCACTTAACATTGCCAGCTGTAGTGTGACCTTGAAAATTGTAGTGGCATTTAAATTTTACGTCACCAAGTCCTAATAATTTGGTTGCCATGGAAAATAAGACCAGAAATTGATTGATTTGGGAATTAATGGTTGAAAATGACAAAAACTTCATTATGAAATTAGCATTATGCTGTTTTAATGGTACATGTATACAGTTCTGTCTGACAGGACTGTCAGTTGTCATCAGTTTCAGGTCAGCCATTAAAATGCACTTTTTGGAGTTCACTGAACCATCTGTTTAAAAATGCCTGACTGATAGTTCATTGATGAAAGGCCTTTATGTTCATTTTCTTCTCATGATTGTTTATATTAATTGCATAAGTCGTGTATACAACTGGACACTACAAGCCAGACTAAGTCCAGTATAAAGAAGTTGACTTTATGCTAGAACTGGCAATCTAACAACCGATGAGGGATTATATAGTGAATTACCAGTTCTAAATGTTTAGTCACAAATGCGACCATTTTAGTTGCAACTTGGTGTGGGGTGTTTTGTGTAAATGCTTTTGGATTTTTTTATCCAGATAAACAAAAAACTTGAAACATTAATAAGAAAAGAATATTAAAGAATATTTTTCTGTAATAACTGAATTAAAATCAAGCCTTGTCATCAGTGTCTTTGGAACTATGAATGTATATTGTTGATTAGTCGTGAATAGTTTTACTTCAGCCAACAAACCTAACATTAAAAGACATACCATAGGACTTAATATGTCTTGTTCCAGTGAGTGGAGCAAATATGAATAGATGTAGCAAAATGTTTTCATAAAAATATCAGTCAATTAATATCTTGCAAGACCAATTGTTTTTGCATTTAATTCAATGCATGATGGTAATTGATTCAAAAGGCAATATAAGACAAGTGGCTGAGAAATAGGCATTGGATGATTCAGTGCATGATGGTAATTGATTAAAAAGGCAACATAAGATAAGTGGCTAAGAAATAGGCATTGGATGATTAAATGCATGATGGTAATTGATTAAAAAGGCAAGACAAGTGGCTACGAAATAGGCATTGGATGATTCAATGCATGATGGTAATTGATTCAAAAGGCAATATAAGACCAGTGGCTAAGAAATAGGCATTGGATGATTGAGTGCATGATGGTAATTGATTAAAAAGGCAACAGAAGACAAGTGGCTAAGAAATAGGCATTGGATGATTTCAATGCATGGTGGTAATTGATTCAAAAGGCAATATAAGACAAGTGGCTAAGAAATAGGCATTGGATCATTGAATGCATGATGGTAATTAATTCAAAAGGCAATATAAGACAAGTGGCTGAGAAATAGGCATTGGATGATTCAGTGCATGATGGTAATTGATTAAAAAGGCAACATAAGATAAGTGGCTAAGAAATAGGCATTGGATGATTAAATGCATGATGGTAATTGATTAAAAAGGCAAGACAAGTGGCTACGAAATAGGCATTGGATGATTCAATGCATGATGGTAATTGATTCAAAAGGCAATATAAGACCAGTGGCTAAGAAATAGGCATTGGATGATTGAGTGCATGATGGTAATTGATTAAAAAGGCAACAGAAGACAAGTGGCTAAGAAATAGGCATTGGATGATTTCAGCGCATGGTGGTAATTGATTCAAAAGGCAATATAAGACAAGTGGCTAAGAAATAGGCATTGGATCATTGAATGCATGATGGTAATTGATTCAAAAGGCAAGACAAGTGGCTAAAAAATAGGCATTGGATGATTAAATGCATGATGGTAATTGATTCAAAAGGCAATATAAGACAAGTGGCTAAGAAATAGGCATTGGATCATTGAATGCATGATGGTAATTGATTAAAAAGGCAAGACAAGTGGCTAAGAAATAGGCATTGGATGATTAAATGCATGATGGTAATTGATTAAAAAGGCAATATAAGACAAGTGGCTAAGAAATAGGCATTGGATCATTGAATGCATGATGGTAGTTGATTCAAAAGGCAATATAAGACAAGTGGCTAAGAAATAGGCATTGGATGATTCAGTGCATAATGGTAATTGATTAAAAAGGCAACAGAAGACAAGTGGCTAAGAAATAGGCATTGGATGATTCAATGCATGATGGTAATTGATTAAAAAGGCAATATAAGACAAGTGGCTACGACATAAGCATTGGATCATTGAGGTTACAGATGCATATTCTATACTTTAGTGTTCATTGCAAATAGTAATCAATCCTATCAGTAACCATTGATGAAATAATCTTTCCATTTACTTTTTTTATTATTAGACTAGTGACAGACTTTTTTTTTTTACTTCACATTGCCTGATTTCCTCCAGAAAGTGAGTGATACTATGGTATCTGTCACTAACATATTGTTACAAAGCAAACTTTCTTAATACTTTTTTTTGTCTTGAGAAAGTAGGTGAATGATCATTAAATATAGGTTGTACTAGTAAGTTTTAAACTTGGGAAGAAACATAAGTATATGTTTATACTGACTGTTAGCATTTTGTCTCTTGCAGATTTACTGATTATGCACTTCTGGAGTGCAGGTATAGGGGAAGTAACTCCCAGAACTGGCCGTGGTTTTGTCTACAAATTTGCCTCCCCAAGTTTTTTTTTCTTCTTTCTATGAAGTCTTTTTGGCCAGTAGAGTTTCATTATCTACCATTAGCTTTGTTTTGTATTTGTTTGTTTTTTGGTGTGCAAAATCCTCATCTTTTATCATTAGTCTTACAGTGGATATTTACTTATGGTTGGAGGGTTTAACTTAAGGGATTTTGTCTCAGTGTTTGACTTTGCAATGTTTTCTAACTATCTTTTGCTCAGCACTATTGTCAGAATTGTGTTAGTGTGCCATAAAAGATACACACGCACACACCCACCCACATCCAACCCCTCCCCCACATACTTTATATATATATATATACATACTCAGTATGAATCATATTCTGACAAAAGTTGCAGGAATTAGGATCATAAAGTTGTACGATTATCTTGAATTTAAAAAAAAAAATCATGACATACTTGAGCAAATATTACATTTGTGAAAAAATAAATCCATTTTGATATTACACTGAATTGACTGTTAGAAAATCTGCCCAGAATTTAATAAACTACAAGAAAAACTATAATTCCTCTTTATGCACATTTTCCACATATTTCCTGTTTTTATCCGTAACTCCCAGGTTTCAGCGTCTAAGTCCCTTGACTTGATGGTAGTTATACACGTGCATTTGTATTTCCATGTCCTGTAAGTGTATTTATGGGTATAGTATAGCGCTGTTAGAAGATTTCAAGTTATGATCCTAGTAGTTAAGGGTGATTGAGGGGAAATTCTGGTTTCATATTTGAAATTGTTGTTTTGTGCCCAGTAAAAATATGTATAGTTATAGGGTAGAGAGCTCAAAAGTTCAAAGTTGTGATCTAGAAATCACACTTAAATACTAGTGTGACATGATCCAGACACCATGCTTAAATACTGCTGGGGTATGACCAAGAGACCATGCTTAAATGCTACTGTTGCATGACCCAGATACCATGCTTAAATACTGCTGGGGCATGACCCAGAGACCATGGTTTAATATTGCTGGGGCATGACCAAGAGACCATGCTTAAATACTACTGGGGCATGACCCAGAGACAATGCTTAAATACTACTGGGGCATGACCCAGAGACCATGCTTAAATACTGCTGGAGCATGACCCAGAGACCATGGTTTAATATTGTTGGGGCATGACCTAGAGACAAGACTTAAGCATCCCAGAGGCATGACACTGAGACCAAGGGTAAATATCAATGGTGCATGATCCAGAAACAATGCTTAAATATCATTGGGGCATCTGTCATGAATGTCAGTAATCACACATACCAGTTCACATTTAGATATGACCAAAAACTTGGGAGTTACTTAGGTTTATGTAAAACTATCCCTCGCACCTACTCCTGGCCCATTCCTCAGGGGATGGGCCAAAATTCTAAACCATTGTGGACATCTTCATACCAGTCTCAATCATATCACAATTACCTGAAATCTCTTGTCTTGAGGAACTATGGTTGCTTAGTGTTTAGTGTTCTTGACTTGTGACCAAAAGGGTGCAATTCCTGCTGAGAAAGGTTGGGCTGATTGTCTTTGTACATCTCTTTATTCCAGTTGTTGTTGTTGTAGGGTTTAATGCCATTTTTCAGCACATGATAGGCTGTACATGGGAGCCAGTATTAATGTTGGAGGAAGAACCCGGGAAAACCCCAGAAAGATACACCGACCCACGAGAAGCTACTGGCAAGCTTTCTCACGTACCCACATTTTTATTCCAGTTGCCTTGGCATGACATAAACTTAAACACTAAAGTATAGATGTGCTGTCATACACCAATCAAGTCAGTTTCTATCTGCATTAAACCAGTCAACCCATTTCTATCATGAATGTGTGTAGATACACTGTTATACACCTTTTGTCCCATTTATGTCATGAATAGTATGTAGATACACTGTTATACACCTTTCAGTCCATTTCTATCATGAATGTGTGTAGATACACTGTAATACACCTTTCAGTCCATTTCTGTCATGAATAGTGTGTAGATACACTGATATACATCTTTCATTCAATTTCTATCATGAATATTGTGTAGATCTGTTGTTATATGCCACTCAATCCAATTCTGTCATAGTGTGTAGATATGCTCAGTATTATACACCACTCAATCTCATTCTATCAGCAATAGTGTGTAGATTGTGTGTAGATGTGCTGTTATATACCACTCAGTCCAATTCTATCATGAATAGTGTGTAGATATGCTGTTATACATCTGTCAGTCCAATTCTATCATGAATAGTGTGTAGATATGCTCAGTATTATACACCACTCATTCTCATTCTATCAGCAATAGTGTGTAGATTGTGTGTAGATGTGCTGTTATATACCACTGTCCAATTCTGTCATGAATAGTGTGTCAATATGCTCGGTGTTATACATCACTCAATCTCATTCTTATACATCACTCAATCTCATTCTATCATGAATAGTGTGTAGATATGTTATACACCAGTCAACCCATTTCTGTCTTGACAAGCATGCAAATGTGCATTTCTGCACTGATCAACATGGGCATGTGCAATGGACAGGATATGTCTTTTCACAGAAAAGCACAGGGATAATAAAAAAGAAAACATACAGTTTATAAATGGGGTGTAGGTTTTAATATAATTTCAAAGGAAATGTTTTGAATTAGGTTGAGTCCTTTTATAAATAATAGTATAATAGAGCAGATAAGTGGATATGTTGACCTTGATGTGTAGGACTCTGCCGAGTTATAAAAATATTGTTGTCAACACTCTGTAGTAGTGGTAGTAGTAGATCTTTTCAGCTCTAGCCAACCAAAATGATTGACTCATTGATTGCAAATCTAACAGACAAGTTTTTATGTTAAAGTGTTAACTGATCCCAAAACAATCCACCTCCTCAAAAGGACAAAGCTGTTTTAGTTGGGACTCTGAACAAAAAGCTGATTAAAACCCTTTCAGTTCCTGAGGATATAATATAAACAAAAGACATAGAGGGCCATAGTAGATATTATGTGAGATTTGTTTAAGTGGCAGGAGGGTACATTTAGGTTCAAAGTGTCATTGTTTTACATTCTTGATAAGGCAAGAGTTAACAGTCTCACTGATCAAATATTGACCATGTGTTAAACCTCTATGACACTAAAGGATCAAGTATTATATTGTAACTGTACACCCAGTACCTTTACCTAGTGTTACCAATATTTACAAAATAGATGAATGATTTAGATCCAAGGTTTAATGGCTAACTAAGAAGTTAGAATGAGATTGTTTTTAGAGGCCATGTTTGGGAAGCTAACACATTTTGCTCAGAGAATGGTGATCATGTTGATACATTAGATTTTACCATTGAATATTTCTTATTGTTACAAATATGGCTGAAGGCAAACAGGCACCAAATATGCAAAATGAGGTATATTCTTTTTTTATATTTTGTTTTGTCATTTTTACTGTATGTTTGAAGTTGAAAATCGTTTTTCCTACATTGTATGTCCAAAGGTGTCACAAACCAGTTAAAATGTATGAATATGTATTCATCAACCTTAAAAGGACAGTATCTTCCGCTGGCACGATTGGATTCTTATTAAATCTGATATGTAGTTTCAGCAGCATGGGGTAAAAATAATAATTGAAAATATGTTTTTGCACAAAGGTTAGAGGTCAGGTCGAAGAGAGGGTGATATTCATTGTTGATAAAACTTCACATTTCTATTTTCAGCTGATCAAGCCAGATGAAATGACTAACCCCAAGGTGGATGACCTGAGCATGATGACATACTTGTCTCAATTCCCCCATGCTAAACTGAAGCCAGGAGCTCCCCTTCGACCCAAACAGAATGCAAGCCGTGTACGTGCCTTTGGCCCAGGTTTGGAACCTAAAGGTAACAGAGTTGGGGCACCAGCCAAGTTTACTGTGGAGACCTTCAATGCTGGACAGGGATCACTGGAAATCCTTGTCTTGAACCCGAAAGGAAAACAGGAACCAGTAAGTTATTAGATACAACACCTTATTGCACAAATGTGTTGAAATTCTTGAAGGTTACAGTGTGCTAAATTCAGGAGACTAGAGTCTTTGCTGAATTCTGGAACTTAGAGGTTAATATTTAGCCTGGGGGTATGTACCAATTCAATTTTGAGTGATTTACAATAAATTGTTATAGGTTATATGTGCAGATTAACAAGTTGCAGTGTTTGTTGTTAGAGTTATTGACCATATGACTTGGAGCTTGAATGCAGTATATGACAGAATCTGATGCCACCACCAGTCTATTTTATTGCTTGAAATGCCATGAAACTTTGTACAAGTCAATCACCATTTGAAAATCTGCATATTGATAAATTACAGTGTAGCAACTGAGATCATTGTTGTTTGGTGATTTTGATTACAGTGGAACCCCACTTTAATGCAATAAATGGGGTCCAAAAAATTGGATTGCATTAATATTGGGGTCATGTTAATGTGGGGTTTTGCAGTATTTTACTTTTTTCAGAAAACAACTCATTGGCACTTACGTGTATTTATGTCTATTGTATATGATGAATAGGATATCAACATTGTTCACTTTTGTGCCATCGTGGCATGCAGTTCATCGATAATGGATGTAATTCCATTGAAAAATTGCACCAGATTTACAATATTCAATTTTTTCTCAGATCATTGTGTCTGAATTCAATGTCTAATATACAGCATGAACAGTGTATCAACTCCGTTTACTTGCTGTCTGATTTCGTACCGTCAGGGCTTGCAGTTATATGTAATTCCATTGCAAAATTGCATACCTATTTAAATTATTCAATAATTTTGTCAGACATCATCATCTGAATTCAGTGGGAAAAATTAACAGCAAAATTAGGTTAAAAAAAGATGCAGCATGTGTATGGTTCATTATGTTCCAGGGTCTATGAACGATGTCTGTACAAATTTCTTGCTGCCAACATTTTCTCATATGTGTTGCGGAGTAAATTTGGCCATTGCAAATTTCCAATGATTAATGCTTGTACGCCTATTCATTTGAATGACTACAGCAAGAATAATTAACAATCAACACATGCTTCCAGCATGCATATAACTTTTACTTCAAATTTTGTGAATATCAAAAGAAATGTGTGAAAACTACTATACTAATCATTGCGCAAAGTGCAGAGAATGACACACTATTTCTCGTACTTTTAAAAAAAGTATTTTCTGGGTACTAGAAAAATACACGTACATGTATTTAAAATTTCAGGAACCATGCCACGATCGTATTATATATTATATTCAGATTCTTACACTATCTCTTCCCCAAAATGATTATAAATTTTTTGCGCAAAATGCAGAGAATGAATTGCATTTGTGACCTTGCTTTTCCATAATGGTAAAATATTTTTATAAAAAATTAAGAAATTAATAATGAGTTCTTAAGCAAACCCCACACACATGTAAAACCCGAGAACTAAGTGCAGTAGGCCTGCAATAGTCATGAGTCACTTTTATAAAAATTTTAAAGCTGAACGCATGTACAATTTCATACCCTTTCAATTTCCAGCTAATAAAGCGGACATTATTTACTGGTCATCTGATTGTGTCTAATAAAACACCACCAAGCCCAGAAATGATGTTGGTGTTTTTTGTTTTTTGATGATTATTAACTTGTGAGAATCTTTTATCAACGCATTGTCTGTTGCTTGGTTGTGTATGCAGTTAAAGAAGAAAATATTTTGGCTATTGTTTGAACAACGATTGTATACAGAATTAATTGAAGACAATCACAGAGATGACTTACTGGCTTTACTCAAGGACCAGTAATAAATAATATTTCCGATAATGTTTATTTTGGCATAACACTTCAAGAACCTGGTGATATTGTTAAATTTTGTAAGCTATGCCATGATCATATTAGATTAAAATTCATATGCGAACTCTTCCCCAAAGTGATAATAAACTTTTTACACACTATTTCTTGTACTTAAAAAAAAAAAATTCCTGGTGTGAGAAAAATACACATACATGTATTCAAAATTTCAGGAACCACACCACGATTATATCAAATACTAATTCATACACGATCTCTTCTTCATAATGATAATAAATTTGTGTACACTATTTAATGCACTTTGAACAAAATATATTTTTTCATGTGCGAACGAATGCAGGAAATTTTGGGAGCCACGCCATGACCTCGTTATATACAAATTCATGTTATTGCAAGGCGTGTTGTATCGGGGTTGCACTGTACCATGTCAACAGCATCTCTGGACATAGTTTTTTGTAAACAAGATAAATACTGTGTCACTTGGTTGGCAACTGTACGTGCAACATTTTGGCTATATTGTATGGGTTATTGAATTTTGTATGGAAAAATGTGAATGTGTATGAACTATTCAGGCAGTGACCAAGAAACTTGTGAGTCTGCCTACCACAATAATCAGTCCCACAAATAATTGTCAGTTCAGATTCAGTAACCCATTTATTAAGTGCATTAAACTGTTAAGAGGCATGTCACTTTTATGAGGGCCTTATCAGTTTCAAGGGGGGCCCCGAGTAGCCAAGTGGTCTAAAGCGCTCTCCGTTACGGATCATTGCCATCTCACCTTTGTTTGCGTGGGTTTGAGTCTCGGATTCAGCCAATGTGGGTATGTGAGAAAGCTTGCCAGTAGCTTCTCATGGTTCGATGGTTCTTTCCAGGGTTTTCTGGGTTCTTCCTCCATTATTAATACTGGCCACCATGTATAGGCTATCATGTGCTGAAAAATGGCGTTAAACCGTAAAACAACAACAACAACATCAGTGATGAGCTGGGTGATTTACCTAGCTAGTTTTACTTGAAACCTTGTTAATTAAAACAAAGTCTCCCCATTGGAGGAGGTTCCCCCCCCACTTTGGCTGCCCACCCTCCAACTTTAAATCTAATGGAAGGCCCTGACAATAGTCATTAAAATTGAAATTGAAACACAATGTTCTGTCTTAAACACATTTAGCTTCATGTGAATGAATTTAAAAGCCTCATCCCCATTTAATATTCTCAATAAGTGAATCACATTCATGCTTTTATCTTTTAATGTATAATTACAGGGATTCTTTTAAAAAACAAACTATAAAGTTGCATTAATGTAAAATATATATATAAATTTAAATATTAACTGGCTGTGAATTTTGAAATTGATATTTCTATCATCAAAAATAGAAAATAATACACTGGCTTTATGTCTGATTTTGCATGTCTGTCAGCTCATATTTTTTTTTCTCGTGTCCTAAATTGTTGAAGGTAGGTTGAAACTATATCTTATACAATGTTTTTTTTCTGCGATGATATTACTATTGTTTAAGTCTGCAAAAGTTGGCTAACAGTTTAAACTTGTTCTCAAATGATGCTGTATAACTTAACAAAGTGTTTAGGTTAAAATCACTAAAATTAGGGTACTATCTTTTTGATTGTCTCCATATAAAACAAATTTCAATTTTAATGAGAGACTTACAGTATGAATTTTCACTGTACAGTTTTATTGATTGCAGTTCTATTCACACTCATAAAGTACGAATTTTCATTGCCATTTTATTCAGACATGCAAAGTATGAATTTTTATTGAAGTTAAATTCATACTTGCAAAGTATGAATTTGCACTGCAGTTTTATTCTGACTTGCTAAGTATGAATTTTCATTGCAGTTTTATTGAGACTTGCAAAGTATGGTTTTTTATTGCTTAGTTTTATTGAGACTTGCAAAGTATGGTTTTTTTATTGCTTAGTTTTATTGGGAGATTCAAAGTATGGTCTTTTATTGCTTAGTTTTATTGAGAGATTCAAAGTATGAATTTTTATTGCACAGTTTCAAGACCAAATTGATATATTATACTTAGTTTGTGACTAAGGGCCAGAGTGTGTGTGTGAAGTTTCTACACCATTCAAGATGGAGACTTAAAAACCAAAGCCTTTATTATTGAATGTATAGTAACATTTTCAGGGTCAAGATCAAATACAGAAATTTTCTAATTTTAAAATTTGTTCCCTTTCTATTTTTAGTGTGAGACTGTCTTCAACAATGATAGAAATCTGACCTACTCCTGCACCTATGTGCCCAGCATGGAAGGGAACTACAAGGTATGAATAAACTGTACAGTGATGCCAAGTACAAATAAACTGTACAGTGATGCCAAGTACAAATAAACTGTACAGTGATGCCAAGTTACAAATAAACTGTACAGAGATGTCAGGTACATATACGCATGTACAGTGATGCAAAGTACAAATATAAACTGTACAGTGATGCCAAGTACAAATAAACTATACAGTGATGCCAAGTTGAAACGTAAATGGTACAGGGATGCCAAGTACAAATAAACTGTACAGTTATACCAAGTACAAATAAACTGTACAATGAGATCAAATACAAATGAACTGTATAATGATACCAAATACAAATAGACTGTACAATGAGACCAAGTACAAATAAACTATATAGCAATACCAAGTACAAATAGACTGTACAATGAGACCAGGTGCAGATACACTGTACAGTGATACCAAGTACAAATGAACTGTTTAGTGATGCTAAGTACAAATGAACTGTATAGTAAGACCAAGAACAAATAATCTATACAGTAATACCAAATACAAATAAACTGTACAGAGATACCAAGTACAGATAAACTGTATATTGATACCACTTGCTGATTATGAAAATAACTCAAATTATCAGAGAGGTATGGATTAAATACTTTTGATAATTATTTGAAATGGGTTATCATTCTTTCAGTATATTGCAGTATTTTTCTTGCCAACTACAAGTTGATGTTATTATTTGCATTCTGATTTTGAGAAATGAGATAAATAATGTTATTCCAGGAGATGGAGTTTATTGATCTATGTCTGAAATATAAAGTTGGGAAAAAAACATGGGAAACTCTGTTTAACAGCTTATCTTTCTTATCAGTGCCATTTACCTGTAGGATATAACAACTGTGGGACTATTTTTAATTGAAAAAGTAATTATGTGACTACTTGCTTTATATGCCAGTAAGTTCAAGGTTTTGAATGTAAATTTAAGTATGAAGAATGTATAGCTGGATTCCTGACATTAACTTGAGCAAATGTGTTGCTTTGAATTCAATCATATTGACTGCTTAAGATTGATTTCTCACAAATAAATTTTGCCCAAAAATTACATTGCAAGTAGAGTTTATGAATTAACACAAGCTTGACATGCATGCCTGTGGTTTGTACTGTATTTATAATCTGTCATTGCATACAGGTCATCATCAAGTGGAGTGCCAAGGAAATCAGCAAGAGTCCATTCACAGTTACTGTTGAGGGTGCTCTTGGCGATGCCACTAAAGTTACTGCAGCTGGTCCAGGTCTAGAGAAAACTGGAGTCGTGGTTGGAAAGAAAACTCACTTTGAAGTCTTCACAAAAGGTCAGTCTCAGAAATGATTCCAAATCATTTCTTAGTAGGGCTTGATATAATTGTGCTTTCAAGAACTTTTGCTTGTTTAATGAGTAGAATAGAGCAAGCTTAGCCAGTAGCTAATTGAAACTGAGATGACTTCACCAAAATCTGGATATATACAAAGTCCAGATAACATTTGAATGGATTGTGGGGTCCTCTTTATTATTCTCCATATTTTGGATATATACAAAGTCCAGATAACATTTGAATGGATTGTGGGGTCCTCTTTATTATTCTCCATATTTTGGATATATACAAAGTCCAGATAACATTGGAATGGATTGTGGAGTCCTCTTTATTGTTCTCCATATTTTGTATGCAGAGTGAAAAACGTTTTATACATTTTATTCTTGTTTAGAACAGTCACTGTAACTGTAGATTGTTGTAAAGGTTGTATAATTTGTTGTAATAATTTTTACAATTTATCATTGTTGTAACTCTAGTAACATTTTAAACAGATCTTCAAATCTTTAGTGGCAAGATGGCAATTAATTTTGCCTCCAAGTCAAAATTTTGCATGTGTGGCTTCAATAGAATGGTGTTAAAATAAGTCTAAGATCTTCCATAATATCTTGTTTACATTAGCTACTACTTCAAGAAAGGGATGACCTAGGGTCCTGGATTTTTAATGGGATGACCAAGGGTCTTGGATTTTTAATGGGATGGCCAAGGGTCTTGGATTTTTAATGGGATGACCTAGGGTCTTGGATTTTTAATGGGATGACCAAGGGTCTTGGATTTTTAATGGGATGACCAAGGGTCTTGGATTTTTAATGGGATTACCTATGGTCTTGATTTCTAATGGGATGACCAAGGGTCTTGGATTTTTAATGGGATGACCAAGGGTCTTGGATTTTTAATGGGATGACCTAGGGTCTTGGATTTTTAATGGGATGACCTAGGGTCTTGGATTTTAATGTAAGGCTTACAGTTGTGCTTAGCATTTTAAATATTTTTAAAAGTAAGTTTTATTTTTGATTGAGACTTTCTTTTTTTAAATGGCTTTTTTAAACTTAAATTTGCATTCATCAAGTGTTTACTTTTTCTTTAAATTTTTGAAATTTTACATCATTCTAATTTGCTAATTCAATCTGGCATCATCTTGTTTTCTTTCTTTTTCTTATGCTTTTCCGTTTTTCATAGATTGAAACTTTTGCAGATCACTTGTTTTATTGATAACATTGCTACAGGAGTTTCTCATTTTTCCAACTCTTTTTTAAAAAATCTAAGAAAGTTCACATACATGACAATTCTGTTAAATCCAAGAAAGTTCACATACATGTCTCTTTTTTTTTAAAATCCAAGAAAGTTCACATACCTGGCTCTTTTTTTTATATCCAAGAAATTTCACATACATGGCTCGTTTTTTTTAAATCCAGGAAAGTTCACATCCATGGCTCTTTTTTAAATCCAAGAAAGTTCACATACATGACTCCTTTTCCAAATTCAAGAAAGTTCACATACATGACTCCTTTTTCAAATTCTAGAAAGTTCACATACATGACTCCTTGTTCAAATTCAAGAAAGTTCACATCCATGGCTCTTTTTTAAATCCAAGAAAGTTCACATACATGACTCCTTTTCCAAATTCAAGATATTCACATACATGACTCCTTTTCCAAATTCAAGAAAGTTCACATACATCGTTCTTTTTGTCTACAGTTACTACTTTTTATATTTTGAATGGTTAAAGTCCTTTCAGGTTCAGGTTGCATCTGTGAACCAATTCGGTTTCAGTTAAACCAAATTATAGCTGCACATAACAAAATACATCTAGGCATTTTAATAATTCATGATCCCAAAATGGTTGCATATTTTCACAATTATGACCTGATGGGGAACATCTTTGACCCCTTGTTGCATTTCTTAAAAAGAGAATCAGAACTAATAAAACAGAGAAATTGGTATTCATTGTGGTCATTTTGTTTGAAAGTAGAACATTTGCAGTACTGGATTGTACAGTATTTCTTATTTACTCCTTTATGACAATTCTGTTGCTTTGTGACATTGATTACAGATTGCTTTATGACACTGATTTAAGATTGCTTTATGGTATTTACATATGCGGTGTTTAGCTTGCTAATTCATATTCAGTGTTTTTTTTATTAAAAAAATCTAGATTTAGCTTGGTTATATCCAGATTTTCCCAGTTCTAAATTGCCTTAGCCACCACTTTGGAATTTGTAGGAAAATTGCTATTAATAGTCATCTGAAAAAATAATTAGTTGAACTCTGAAAATCTTTACTGACCATCATCTGAAAAAATAATTAGCATTTCACCATACTGACCCTTACATACAAACTGCTGTCTGGAATGCCAGGCATCCATATAATTAGTACAAATTGCTGGCTGGAATGTCAGGCATCCATATAGTGCATACAGACTGCTGTTTGGAATCTCAGGCATCCATATAGTACACACAGACTGCTGTCTGGAATGCCAGGCATCCATATAGTACATACAGACTGCTGTCTGGAATGCCAGGCATCCATATAGTGCATACATACTGCTGTCTGGAATGCCATGCATCATATAGTACATACAGACTGCTGTAAGGCATGCCAGGCATCCATATAGTACATACAGACTGCTGTGTGGAATGCCAGGCATCTATATAGTACATACAGACTGCTGTCTGGAATGTCAGGTATCCATATAGTACATACAGACTGCTGTAAGGCGTGCCAGGCATCCATATAGTGCATACAGGCTGCTGTCTGGAAAGCCAGGCATCATATAGTACATACAGACTGCCGTCTCGAATGCCAGACATATAGTACATACAGACTGCTGTAAGGCGTGCCAGGCATCCATATGGTGCATACAGACTGCTGTCTGGAATGCCAGGAATCTATATAGTACATACAGACTGCTGTCTGGAATGTCAGGCATCAAATAGCACATACAGACTGCTGTAAGGCGTGCCAGGTATCCATATAGTGCATACAGACTGCTGTCTGGAATGCCATGCATCTATATAGTACATACAGACTGCTGTCTGGTATTCCAGGCATCCATATAGTACATACAGACTGCTGTAAGGCGTGCCAGGCATCCATATAGTGCATACAGACTGCTGTCTGGAAAGCCATGCATCTATATAGTACATACTGCTGTCTGGAATGCCAGACATCATATAGTACATACAGACTGCTGTAAGGCGTGCCAGGTATCCATATAGTGCATATAGACTGCTGTCTGGAATGCCAGGCATCTATATAGTACATACAGACTGCTGTCTGGAAAGCTAGGCATCATGTAGTACATACAGACTGCTGTAAGGCATGCCAGGCATCCATATAGTGCATACAGACTGCTGTCTGGAATGCCAGGCATCTATATAGTACATACAGACTGCTGTAAGGCGTGCCAGGCATCCATATAGTACATACAGACTGCTGTCTGGAAAGCCAGGCATCTATATAGTACATACAGACTGCTGTCTGGTATTCCAGTCCTCATATAGTGCATACAGACTGCTGTCTGGAATGCCAGGCATCATATAGTACATACAGACTGCTGTTTGGAATGGCAGGCATCATATAGTACATACAGACTGCTGTAAGGCGTGCCAGGTATCCATATAGTGCATACAGACTGCTGTCTGGAATGCCAGGCATCTATATAGTACATACTTCTGTCTGGAAAGCCAGGCATCATATAGTACATACAGGCTGCTGTAAGGCGTGCCAGGTATCCATATAGTGCATACAGACTGCTGTCTGGAATGCCAGGCATCATATAGTACATACATACTGCTGTAAGGTGTGCCAGGTATCCATATAGTGCATACAGACTGCTGTCTGGAATGCCAGACATCTATATAGTACATACAGACTGCTGTCTGGAAAGCCAGGCATCTATATAGTACATACAGACTGCTGTCTGGAATGTCAGGCATCATATAGTGCATACAGACTGCTGTCTGGAATGCCAGGCATCATATAGTACATACAGACTGCTGTAAGGCGTGCCAGGCATCCATATAGTGCATACAGACTGCTGTCTGGAATGCCAGGCATCTATATAGTACACTGCTGTCTGGAATGCCAGGCATCATATTGTACATACAGACTGCTGTAAGGCGTGCCAGGCATCCATATAGTGCATACAGACTGCTGTCTGGAATGCCAGGCATCTATATAGTACATACAGACTGCTGTCTGGAATGTCAGGCATCCATATAGTACATACAGACTGCTGTAAGGTGTGCCAGGCATCCATATAGTGCATACAGACTGCTGTAAGGCGTGCCAGGCATCCATATGGTGCATACAAACTGCTGTAAGGCATGCCAGGCATCCATATAGTGCATACAGACTGCTGTCTGGAATGCCAGGTATCCATATAGTGCATACAGACTGCTGTCTGGAATGTCAGGCATCCATATAATGCATACAGACTGCTGTCTGGAATGTCAGGCATCCATATAATGCATACAGACTGCTGTCTGGAATGTCAGGCATCCATATGGTGCATACAGACTGCTGTCTGGAAAGCCAGGCATCCATATAGTGCATACAGACTGCTGTTTGGAATGCCAGGCATCATATAGTACATACAGACTGCTGTAAGGCGTGCCAGGCATCCCTATAGTGCATACAGACTGCTGTCTGGAATGCCAGGCATCTATATAGTACATACAGACTGCTGTCTGGAATGTCAGGCATCCATATAATACATACAAACTGCTGTAAGGCTGCCAGGCATCCATATCGTACATACTGACTGCTGTAAGGTTTGCCAGGCATCTATATGGTGCATACAGACTGCTGTAAGGTGTGCCAGGCATCCACATAGTGCATACAGACTGCTGTAATGTGTGCCAGGCATCCATATAGTGCATACAGACTGCTGTAAGATGTGCCAGGCATCCATATAGTACATACAGACTGCTGTAAGGTGTGCCAGGCATCCATATAGTGCATACAGACTGCTGTAAGGTGTGCCAGGCATCCATATAGTGCATACAGACTGCTGTAAGGCTACCAGGCATCCATATAGTGCATACAGACTGCTGTCTGGAATGCCAGGCATCTATATAGTACATACTGCTGTCTGGAATGCCAGGCATCATATAGTACATACAGACTGCTGTCTGGAATGTCAGGCATCCATATAGTACATACAGACTGCTGTAAGGTGTGCCAGGCATCCATATAGTGCATACAGACTGCTGTAAGGTGTGCCAGGCATCCATATAGTGCATACAGACTGCTGTAAGGCTGCCAGGCATCCATATAGTGCATACAGACTGCTGTCTGGAATGCCAGGCATCTATATAGTACATACTGCTGTCTGGAATGCCAGGCATCATATAGTACATACAGACTGCTGTAAGGCGTGCCAGGCATCCCTATAGTGCATACAGACTGCTGTCTGGAATGCCAGGCATCTATATAGTACATACAGACTGCTGTCTGGAATGTCAGGCATCCATATAGTACATACAGACTGCAGTAAGGTGTGCCAGGCATCCATATAGTGCATACAGACTGCTGTAAGGCTGCCAGGCATCCATATAGTACATACAGACTGCTGTCTGGAATGTCAGGCATCCTTATAGTACATACAGACAGCTATCTGGAATGTCAGGCATCCATATAGTGCATACAGACTGCTGTCTGGAATGCCAGGCATCATATAGTACATATAGACTGCTGTCTGGAATGCCAGTTTTTAGCCAAGGAGGTGACACAATGACCAGTAACAATTTTTTTCTTTTGATTTAGTTTTGTTGTGGAAATTATATCAAACAAAATATTTCCAAATTATAATTTGGAATTTGCACACAAAACTGTTGTTTAATTCACAAGAAAATAATGGTTTGGTTTATATCCTTCAAGCCAAATCAGAAATGCTGATCATGTGTATACATTTATTTCTTGATCAGCTTGAACAATTGATTACTTTTTTGTCAAGTTGATATTTTTGTCTCAGTACAGTTTTGGTGTTTCATGCAAAATTGATTATAAATTTATGATCAGATTTTGGACAATTTCAGGTACACACTTAAGAATATATATTCACACTATTAATTCTGTCTAATGTGAAAATAATGATAATTCTAAGGACACTTAATCACATGCATATATCATACCATATGTAATCACTTAAAAGTCAAACTGTAAACAAAGATTCTGATCTGCTCTATCACCATGTGCTTGTGGATTAGGGTCTGTATTTTTTCCCCACTGATTACTCTAACAAACTGCATGGACCCAGATCTGCCAGTGCATTATGCACCAGCAGATCTGGGTCTGTGCAGTTTGCATATGGCTTCATTTAGTAAGTAAGAATATATGGCAGTTGAGTGACTTGTAAAACATCAACTGAAATTGGTAAAAACTTAAACATTGTATAACAAAAGACCTTTGATATACAGATCAGTATCATTATTGTAACTGACTCCTCTGCTTGGCTGTTCTTCAATCCCCAGCTGTTATATCTGTTACACTTTGGTGCAAAAGCATGTCTCGTACTTCCTAAATAGTGAAAAAATATACAAAAACTTTTAATGAAGCCATTCATCTCAGTTTTAGTTGTAAGAATTCATATATAAAAATTCATATTTAATTTCTGTTATACTTTTTGGAAGAATGCAATTTTTAGAAGAATACCTGCTCATATTTAGTTCTGTCCTCAAAATGGGGCCTGATGTTCTTGTTGGTTCTGTTTTTATCACAAATGTAGTATGCAGACACAAAAAGGGCAAGGTTGAAGGTCAGGATGGTGAATCGTCTGTTTGCATTCATAGGCCTAGAGTTTATCCAATGAACTGATAAACAGGTTGTGTCATCATGTAATTTCATGTCTCCCCCTGTGGGCTAAGCGACATAGAATATTACTGATAAACCCTTCTGTTTGTCCTAAGAGATGACAAAATAACACAGGAACTGCAATGGAGCAGTGTTTGGGATGTTAAACTGGTGACCAAAAGGGTGTGGGTTTGAAACCTACCACTGGATCAGTCTGGTGCGTCCTTGGCTAAGGCTGTTTACTCCAAATGCCTTGAGACTCAAAAAACATTCTTGTGTTGTTGTGCCATTGAACACTAAACAAAATCAAATCTAAATTATTTAGTGCCATGTTACCTGGGTATGTTGATCAATATAAAAAATTTGAATCGGCATCAGAAACCTATTAGAAATTTAAGACAGCTAAATCTGCAAGATAGATTCTCCCCATGTGACCTTTAACTTTGCCATTGTTTTGTAGTCAAATAGTAGTTAGTAGTGGTGTTGTCAGGCATAAGTATATTGCACTAGTCAAATAGTAGTTAGTAGTGTTTTCAGAAATCATTATATTGCACTATTATGCTTTCCCAAACCCTACAGGCCAGCCTAGTACACAGAGTAAGGTTGCACCAGGTAGCAGGCCTGGTTTAAAGTCTGCACCTGGCTTACTGCCCACTAAGGCAGCAGAGGGTGAGTTTTTTGTCTGCCAGCAATGTCATTTCTATGGTGACATTGGCAAAAAATGTGATATTTCTACCTGTTGATTTCTTTTAAGCTTGATTTACTTTTATTTTTAAATTTTATGTCTTGTTGAATTCATGTTGTACATGTGGTCTTTCTTTCAGTATTCACTATGTCATGCATACTTTTTATATTTAGTTTGCATTTTTATCTCTGTGATACTTTTAGTTTTTGGGTGTTACAACTTTTGAATGACCTTGATGTTTATTTGTTGACAACTGTATTTGCAACTGTTTATTCATACAGTCCATTTTATTTTGCCTCAAGCTGGAGGATTTATGGACAAATCTGTCTTACATATTTATCATTGTTGATTTTGTTGGCACATCATTACATAAATAACAAAATCTAATTTTCACTTATTTAAAGAAAATTTAAATGTCACATATAAAGACTGTTTAAGGAATAACTGTTTATAATTTATATTCATTAGTGTTGTATTTATGTGTTTGACACCACTCAATGTAATATTCATTAGTGTTGTATTTATGTGTTTGACACCACTCAATGTAATATTCATTAGTGTTGTATTTATGTGTTTGACACCACTCAATGTAATATTCATTAGTGTTGTATTTATGTGTTTGACACCACTCAGTGTAATATTCATTAGTGTTGTATTTATGTGTTTGACACCACTCAGTGTAATATTCATTAATGTTGTATTTATGTGTTTGACACCACTCAGTGTAATTAACATCCTCAAAACTTTTACCATGAGCATGATTAATGTTTTTCATTTGTTTCATAAAATGTTGCTTCAATCGCAAAAAGTTCAGAATAACTCTTTATCTACAAATTATTGCAAGTCATGTTCAGAAATCATCTTTCATACTGCATTCTGCTTGAGACTAACGACCTTGACCAATGAAATGGAAATGTCCAAATCAAGTTGTATCTAATTATCAGAGCCAAGTGTTTTGAATATTAGAGGTATTTTCTCACTAACATCAAGTAAATTTTGTACGTATTGGAAAATTTCAGCATGGTTTGATATTGTATTTTTTATTATGGCTTACTTTTTAAAATGTTGCCATGGATTCAGAAATGGCAAACATTGCACCTAACAGTACGGAGATAAATAATTGCAGAATTAAAAAATTAAAACTGAAAATGTTTAATAAAGAAAAGTTGTCACTAAAAATTTTTATTTCTCCATAAATGGATGGTACAATTTTAAGAAAGTAACTATATGTGTGCTACTATTTGAAAGGTTGAAAAGAATAATTATATCTGACTTAATGGAAAAATTATTTAAATACTGTGACATCACTGACTATTATATTTTAAAGGTAGGTAAATACCTGTGCTGGTTTATTTTGTTTTCAAGTATTGTCAAGTTGGTATATGTTGCAGATGCTGGTCAAGGTAATGTAGAGGTCATCATCATGGATCCCTCAGGTCACAGGGACAAGGTCAAACCTGCCATCAAATCAGCTGGGAAAGATGGTGTCTACCTGGTAGAATACACTGCCCTTGAAATAGGACTTCACTCCATCTCCATTACTTTCTCTGGTCAGCAGATCCCCAAAAGTCCATATGGAGTTAATGTTTCTCCAGGTAGGACTTGTAGATAGAGAAAGAGAAAGAGGGAGAGAAATTTGTATATATTTTGAGTGGGTGGTTGAGTGGCTAGCATGATCATATTAAAGTTTCAGCAACTACACGTTTGTATAACTTCTAGTCATTTCAGTCAGTAGTGAAACGGAAACATTACTCTTCACACACATGTAATATCATATTTTGACTAGTAAGGCTGTAAGTTAGTGCTTGCTCATGAGTCAGTTTCTTTCATAAAAAATTACTAAAATTTAAGAAAAAGATAAAATGCTCATTTCTATACAGTATTTTATTTAGTATACAGTTATTTGTGTATATTCATAACAGGTATTTCATTCGATTTTTAACATTTATCATTTTTTTATGCATGAAACTCCAATGCTCCATGTGAGTAACATATAGCTATTTCTCTAGACTGTGTAGCTTTCAGTTCCTGATACATGTATATTTTGAGTCTTTCTTGTATGAAAAAAATGATTAAAATTGAAGGAAATTACAAAATGACTGTTATTCTTTAAGTATTTTATTTAGCATAGATGAAATTATTTTATACATTTTTACTATAGAAAGATATTTTATTCTGTTCTTAACATTTCATTATTATTTTTTGCATTTTGAAATGTTATGTTCTTCTGCTTTTGATTATTTCATTCTTTGTTTTGTATTATCTCAGCCATGAGAAACGATTTGACCATTTGGTTTTGAGACTTTTTTCAGATGACATTTTTCATTCAAGTCATCTCTCTTGCAGTCAGTAAATACTAGAGGGGCAAATGCTAAAAATGTATGCATGGGTTTATACTAGTATAATTTATAGATGTATTAAATAAGAAAGGGAAACACTACATTAAAATGTGAAGAAAAAACCTCTCATTATGCATTACAAGTTTTTATATAACATATTTTTTGAAGTTTTTATTCCATTGAGCAGAACATGTCTGGAAAATATTTTTCATGTGTATTAAATTCCTGATTTCTTTTGTAGCCATAAATGCCAAAGCTGCCTATGCTATTGGTCGTGGAATCCAGCCAAAGGGTGTAAGGGTTAAGGACAATGCTGATTTCAAGGTCTTCACAAAGGATGCTGGGAAGGCAGAGCTTAAGGTCCAGATTATTGGTCCAGGTGGAGTTGAACTCAAATGCACCAGCAAATTGTCCAAGACTGAGGAGGGTGTTTATGAGTGTGTGTATGTTCCTGTACAACCAGGCCAGTACATTATCAACATTTTATTTGGAGAGCAGCACATTGCCAAGAGTCCTTTCAAGGTGGAGATTGGGCCATACAAGGAGTCCAAAGTGATTGCTTATGGACCTGGTCTGGAGGGAGGTGTGGCCAACCAGCCAGCTGTATTCACTGTTGAAACAAGAGGAGAGGTTGGAGCCTTAGGTATGTTTATCCATGTAGAAATTACCTTTGTCATAGTGATCTTAGTGATATAATTCTAGGTAGGATGTTTTTCCAATGGGAAGTATCCATGTGACAGTTACTATAGTGATAGTGACCTTGGTGATGTAATTTTTGGGTGGATGTTTATCATGTGGGAAGTATCCATGTAACAATTACCTTAGTGATAGGTACCTTAGTGATGTAATTCTAGATAGAATATTTATCATTTGTGAGGTGTCGATCTTGAAATTGACATAGTGACAGTGACCATAATGTAGCAACACCTACCATGGTGATAGTGACCTTAGTGATGACATTCTAGGCAGGATGTTTATCTTCAGGGAAGTAATCCAGACAATTACCATTATAACAATTTTTCATTCATATCGCTACAATGTTTGCAATGAGGCAGATTATAGTGATGCCTAGCACTGTGGCATCATGTCACAGACATGTAGCATGATGTCCCACCCAGTCACATTATCCTGACACCAGGCTGACCAGTCCTAACACTAATCTCTTAATGCTGAGTGCCAAGTGAGGTAGCTGTTAGTACCATTTTTGTAAGTCTTTGGTATGACTCAGCCTGGGATTGAACCCATGACCTCCTGCATCTGAGATGGACACTCTAACTACTAGGCCACTGGAATGGTCCTATAGTAATTGTATGACTGTTGATATATATTCTCTTCTTACCTCCCTGAATGTAAGAAGTTTCCAGTTGAAATGGAAGACCAGCTGTCAATTTAGCATTCTCTCAGTCTGATAAGTGTTTCTAATTGCAAAGTTTTGCTGCACTAGTGGGCCATAAATTGTCAGCACTTTACAGAATGAAAGTTTTAAGTTCCTTATTTAATATCTAAACACTATTTGATGGATTGTAACAAGACATAATTGGCGCAGGTTATGTTGGAAATTCAGGTCACTGCAAAATGTTGGCATCTTTTTGCAGGGTTTTCCATCGAGGGACCATCTCAGGCTAAAATTGACTGTAAGGACAACGGTGATGGGTCTGCAGATGTCACATACTGGCCAACAGTTCCAGGAGAGTATGCTGTTCACATCCTTTGTGGAGATGAAGACATCCCCAAGTCCCCGTACATGGTTCCCATTGGACCAGAAAGCAAGGAATTTGATGCCTCCAAGGTAAGAGTCAAGTGCTATGCTTGGTCCCCTTGTTTGAAACCGTATATATATATATGATGTTAGAATACTTATTTGTCAAAATTGGGCTCTTCCTTCATAAAAGTATACTTGGCTACATTCTGACCAATCAGAAGGCTGCATTGGTACACATCATGCAAAATTTACTAGTCTGTATTAACATTTATTAGTTGAAACATTGGGTAAATTTTATGAGGAGCCAGATGTCTAATTAGGACTTGTTATAATCCTTATTTGTCTTTAAAATGATGTATACTCCTTTTATGAAGAGTATGTTAGTGGGGATTGAGACAAGAGTTTGTTATGGTTTTGGTTCAAGTTGTTCATTTGGCTATATTTATTAAACCCTTTGATAGATTCTCATCATACTAGGCATGAATTGTTACAAAGACACTTCATTCTGTGACATGTTTAATTGATATAAAGTTAAGACAATTCATTGATGACATGATTACTCTTTATGATGTGAAGACAATTCATTCAGTGACATGTTTACTTATCCTTTTACCTTGGAGTTGGGGAAAGTTACATTTAGAGTTTTGGTTCAAGATTCTTGTTTGCTTAACGTTTCCTAACCCTTTCTGAATTTCCTTCATACTTAGGAGTAATCATTATGAAGATAAGAAAATTCAACCGGTGACATGCTCGCTTGATCCTTTGACCTTGGGGTCAAGGTCACAGTTGTAGAAAATTTGGATTCAGGTTTAGGTAGTTTTTTTTTTCTTCCCACTTTTCCTAAAATCCCAAAATGGATTTTCTTCATTCACTAGATGAATCATTATAAAGCAACATGATTTTACAACTTATTCACATTTTTGTCAGGGTTAAATTTACAGAAGTGGAATATTGTCAAACTCTATACCGTTTTAAAAGGAAATGCAGTGGACTCAGTTTCAGTTTTACACCAAAATAATACTCCAAAAGAATGAAAATCACTTCTGACTTGGAAATGTATTTTAGGTACTAAACTGAACCTGAATATTTATGGTCCAGAAATAGTCTGTGGTCATGCGTTAAGTGGAACACACATCTGAAATGCTGAACCAGATTATTTATGGTTAGCAAATACTGTAGAAGTCGTATTGGTGAGTCAGTGACATGGAAATGTAGAAAGAGAATGTTAGGTTAAACAGTACTCAACAAGCATGCAGACACAGATTAGGGTTGAAATAGGCTAATTCAGGTTCTTTGCACCCTAAAGTGAGACCAGAAAAGCCAGTTAAGAAAAATTGATGCTATTCATTTGTGTAAATAATCAATAAAGCTTCTTTGTTTTGTCATATTTAAATACTTGGGCTTTAATAAACAGTTCTGTGGTCTCACTTAGGATGAATCACTGGTGGAGACCAACAAAACAGTATTTTGAAGAAATGTAAATTGTTCAGCTAAAGTTTCATTAAATGTTATAAAATCAGACTGCTTTTAATGATTTAGCACTCTTAAACACAGAGAAATGATCTGTCATAATTATGTTTTCTCTCTCACTCTTGCTGTCACTTTATCACAATGCGCATTTTCCTTATTTCATACATGCAAAAATGAAACACAAATTCTGTCAAATCACATAAAAAACATTTAAGATTTGATGGTTTTAAAGTTTATGATTTAAATATATGGTATCGTTGATGCATATGACATGTCTGTGATACACTCAATAAATTTGAAAACCTCTTGAAACTGAAAATTAATGTTTGCCTGAGAGTTTTTGGTTTTGAGTTGGGTTTTTTTTCTGCACACTATGTTCTGTTCTTTTTGTATAGGCGACTGCCTATGGTCCAGGCCTAGAGAAGACTGGTGTCACTGTAGACGCTTGGGCAGAGTTTACTGTTGACACAAAGAAGGCAGGCAAGGCACCACTGCATATCACATGCTTTGATGTAGATCTAAAACCAGTTAGTGTGGAGGTCAAGGACAACAAAAATGGCACCTACTCCTGTCGTTACATGGCCAAACGAGCAGTCAAACACACCATTACAATTACATATGGTGGAGTGTGCATTCCAAATAGTCCATTCAAGGTTAGTTGAGCAACTTTATAATCACACGTGCTTGAAGTGAATAATTCTTAGACAAGAGCTGGTCTAATTGATTAAAAATACTAGTAGAAATTAATAGTGCTATTTTTGTTCCTCTCAGTATAGTGTATAGGAGGAAATTTAATCTTGGAATATTGAAGTATTCTTAGCAATTACTGTTATAGCATTCATTTTCTGTGCTAAATTGAAGTATTCTTAGCAATTACTGTTATAGCATTCAGTTTTCTGTGCTAAATTGAAGTATTCATAGCAATTACTGTTATAGCATTCAGTTTCTGTGCTAAATTGAAGTATTCTTAGCAATTACTGTTATAGCATTCAGTTTTCTGTGCTAAATTGAAGTATTCGTAGCAATTACTGTTATAGCATTCAGTTTCTGTGCTAAATTGAAGGTATTCTTTTATGAATGAAAACAGTTTTAAATATTAATTTACAAACAAGTTCTAACAATTTTGCATGGTGCATTCAGAGATGCCAACCTTTCTCGATTTTGTGCCATTATTAGGATTTTTGTGAATATTTCACATTCTAATTTATATTAATACAAATCAGGAAATCATGAGTTTGTGAGATACATTTTTGACACAAGTTTTTTATGTAGACACAGGTAGGGAAAAGAGTACTTCAACGTGGTTATGATAGAATGGTTCATGAAATATATCTTCTTAATGCAAAAGACATGTATTTGTTTAGAAACTTGACACTGTAAATAGGAAAATATGGCAGCAGCACCAGACGTAGACACATTTATTCGCTTAGAAACAGGATTTTATTTCATAGGAGGTTGTGCTAACCATGCTGAACAGTCATTCGATTTGTTGTACAAACTGAAAATAACGTTTTTGTGGGTTTTAATTGCACATTTATTGCCTTTCTGAAGGACACATATGAGCTGGCCTCAGCAAGTATTGAAACTGTTAGCCTTGGATTATGAGTCTGACACTTGAAAAATTGAGCTAACATGGTTCCATCACACTGTAAATAAAAGACAAGGGATAAAGCTTTCCTTTCAGTAAAATATCCGCCAAATGCCTTGAAACCATGGTAGCAGTGGTAAGAGTGACCTTTCATGAGGGGTTAGCCTTGTGCAAAAGTATACAAAAAGAAGCTTTCTGTTAGTATTCTTATTTATTTCTAAACTTTCTCATTTTGGCTCTTGGAGTTCTCTATGTTTGCAAATCAGTTTTACATTTTATTTAGTCTTAAACCTTTTTGTTTAGAATGAAAACCAGTACTGTACATTTGCCTTGAGAAGAATAAAAGCCTTGTTCACTACTGACAATTAAAAATTTTCTAATATAAGTAATTTTAAATTACTGACCTTAAATGTAGCCCATATGCAGATCTCCTGTTAGTGTCTTGCATTCAGAAATTCACTGAACTTTGTCTATCCATTTAAGATGTGTGTATGACTGTCTTTGACTGTAAATTGGTCCTTGATTAGTTTATGATTTTTTATGATGTTTAGGAGAATATTTGAAGCACTTTCCAATTACTTTGCTCATTCTTGTATTGGGACCAGTAAATGTGCTTCTTAATTCTGTGAAAGCTGGTTAAGATGGTTGCCTTGTGGTTTTGTTTTTCTTTGTCAGAAGGCACTGAATGGAGATCTGCAAATAGATCACTTGAGTTGCTGTCTTTCAGATTGCTTACTTTCTAGATTTGTCAGTCACTTGAATAAAGAAAGCTTGTATTTTTTTCTAGACATATGGAAAATAACAGTTTCACTGTGAACTAAAAAAAATAGAACCGATTTTTGCAGATTCATGGAACTCGGAAACTAGAAATGATGGAGTTGTCAAATAAAAAAAGATGGAAAGCTCATTGACTTCTACTTGTACATGAGGCTAACCTCTTAAAACGAATGTCAATCTTAGAGTTTCTGTACTAATTAAAATAAAATTATTTTTTGCAAAGGGAAGTTCTCTTCCCTGTCTTGTTAAATTATTTAGAGTATTTGAATATACATTATATTTTTATTGTCCATTTTGAAATGTTTCGACAAGTTACATTTTTATAATCCATTTTGAATAGTTTCGACAAGGAAATCCTTGTAGGTTGCAGATATGAAGAAGGTTAAAAGAGGACAAATGGTTATGTTTTTGAAATTTTAGCAGTGTTTAAATCACTTATTTCAGATTGGACTTGAACTACTACTGCCTGTTTGTGACAGATATGTTTTAATTGCCACTGGCTGCATTCAGATATATTTTTAATTGTCACTGGCTGCATTCAGATATGTCTTTAATTGTCACTGGCTGCATTCAGATATGTCTTTAATAGGCACAGACTGCATTTAGATATTTCTTTAATAGGCACAGTCTGCATTTAGATATTTCTTTAATTGCCACTGGCTGCATTCAGATGTCTTTAATTGTCACAGACTGCATTCAGATATGTCTTTAGTTATCACAGACTGCATTCAGATATGTATTTAATTGTCTCTGGTTGCATTCAGATATGTCTTTAACTGTCACTGGCTGCATTCCGATATGTCTTTAATTGTCACAGACTGCATTCAGATATGTCTTTAACTGTCACTGGCTGCATTCAGATATGTCTTTAACTGTCACTGGCTGCATTCTGATATGTCTTTAATTGTCTCTGGCTGCATTCAGATATGTTTTTAATTGTCACTGGCTGCATTCAGGTATGTCTTTAATTGTCATTGGCTGCATTCAGATATGTCTTTAATTATCACAGAATGCATTCAGATATGTCTTTAATTGTCACTCTCTGTTTCCAGGTATGTATTGAATTGTCACAGACTTTGTCTTACAGGTATGTTTAGGTTCTAACAGGATGATCCAGAATATTTGTAGATGTTTGTCTCTTTTGTTAAATGAGTTGTCCATTCTTGCTGGAATCCAAAGAATCCAAAAATGTTGATGGTAGGATTCCTGATATTGTTTCTCATGGTTTGACATTTTCTGTGTATACCAAGTACGATCAAAGTCATGGAGTGAAGTTTGGACTTTTGTAGTTTAAGAAATGTTAGAATAGGTCCACATTTTACTTTTCCATGTATCTCAAAAAAAATTTCACGAAAATAGTTTGACTGCTTCAATTTCATTTGTATTCATTATAAGAAGGCTGTCTCTCTATGACTTAGGTGCTGGTGTCTCAAGCCAGTAAGCCAGGTAATGTCAAGGTATTTGGGCCTGGTGTGGAGAAGGGTGTTAAGACGTTTGTTGCAACTTACTTCAAAGTGGACTGCAAGACAGCTGGACCAGGTAAAGTACAGTTGCATAATTGTGAAATGGTTTTCATAGATGCTTTTCACAAGACATAGTTCTATTTTTGTTTGTTCTGTTTATTTATTATGTATTTATCCTCTCTTTTATTGGTTCCTCTGCCATTTGCTAGATTATACCATGCATTTAAAATTCCAACTTCTGGAATGTCAGATTAGAAATGCTTTAAAGCTGGTGAGTATAAATTGGAAAAGTTTAACAAATTTTTAATGTATTCTAGGAAGATACAAGCTTCATTTGGTTTGATGCACACCTACATTTAATTTCTTACTTAATGGTATAATTTTCATTGTTCAACCAATTTTAATAAAGAGTTTGTTCCAGTTATAATATAACTACATGTGCCTCAAGAGTATAGGATCAAAGTCTGATGCCTTGGCATAGGATGTTTGGTAGGGGAGACAATTTGGTTTAGATATCAGCAGAAAGATATTTACTGCTTGTCAGAATCTGATATAATGTAGACAAAACAGTCATTGTTCAGTTTAACTTTGGAGGAAATTATGACATAGCTTTTGGAGGAAAGTATGTTGTAGCTGTAACAAAATGTTTTTTTTCTTCTTGCGCGTTTGCAAAGTATCTTTTCTTTTTTAGGGGATGTGGCAATTGCTCTTACAGATGAGAGAGGCAGGGATGTTCCCGTGACAACCAAGGACAATAAAGATGGCACATTTACTGTGGAGTACACAGCAGAAACTCCTGGCACTTACACTGTCATGGTGTATTTTGCTGGCAAGGAAATCCCAGCCAGCCCCATCAAGGTCAAGGTTGAATCTAGCATTGATGTTAGTAAAGTCAAGGTCACAGGTCTTGAAACACGTAAGCTGAAACACTTTTCTTTTATTGTATACTGACTCTGAGTAATTATATTAGCATACGTTTTTAGATTGAAAAAGTCAACATCTGTCAGAAATACATTATATTAGCATACATTTTTAGATTGAAAAAAGTCAACATCTGTCAGAAGTACATGTATATTGCTCGAGGCACTTGTCTATATTGTGTCATCATTTAACACATTTTATATAATTGTGTATTAGATTTAATGCCACTTATAGTTTACAATGGTACTAATAAATTAGGGGTTGTCTCTAGAAAGTATCTTGATTTCTTTTAAGTGCTTTTTTTAAGCATATATTGGACCACTTGTCTATTTGTCAGTTTAGTTCTGAGTGCAGCTGTTTTCAGCATGATAGTAAATTATGACTAGTTATACATCTTGTTGTATATTTAGTAATCACATACCTGGTTGTGACAGATTTCATATTAAATATTACCTTTTCAATAAAGTGCCATAGCTAGTGCTTTTAACCAGACCAAAAAGATGGGCACTCAAACAAATGCACCTTTACCTACTATTTGTATTTAAATATTTATACTGTGGATTGGTATACCTTCTGTCACTGTGGACTGTGGTCACATGAAATTGTGTTTTGCACAACAGCTATCAAACTTGGAGAGACCCGTCCAATTCAAATCAACACAAGTTCATCTGGCAAGAAAGATGCCCCTTGCAGAGTCATGGTCACCAGTCCCAAAGGTCAAACAGTGGAATTACCCTCAAAGCCATATAAGGATGGTTACAATACAGAATTTGCTCCTGTTGAGGCAGGACCCCATAAGGTCAATGTGAACTATGGTGGACAGGAGCTACCCAAATCTCCCTTCCCAGTTAATGTCATTGCAGAAGTTGCTGCAGAAAAAGTCAAGGTATATGGACCAGGACTTGAGGGCGGTATTGCAACCAAGCCTGCCATTTTCACTGTGGATCATTCACAGGTAGCTCCTGGCAAGGTGGCAGTTGTTGTGGATGGACCAAAACTGGACCTGAAACCAAAAGTTGAACTCAAGGACAACAAAAATGGTACCACTGATGTCACGTACTTCCCCAGAACTCCTGGAGACTATAAGATCAATGTTACTTACGACAGCAAAGCAATACCTCAGTCTCCATTCACTGCTAAAATCACAGAAATTCCTGCCCTGAAGGTCAAAGCATATGGGCCAGGTTTGGAGAAAGGATTGGCCAATCAACCAGCAAAGTTCACAGTGGATAGCAAGGAGGCCCCAGTACCAGGAAAGGTGGCTGTTACAGTTGATGGTCCAGTAAAACCTAAAGTAGATATCCAGGAGAATCCCAATGGCACAACAGATGTCACTTACTATCCTACTGTTCCTGGAGACTACAAGGTTGGAGTTACCTACAGTGATGAACCAATTCCAAAGTCTCCTTTTACAGCTAAGATTGCTGAATCTCCAGCAACCAAAGTTAAAGCATATGGCCCTGGCTTGGAGAAAGGTGTTGCTAAGAAACCTGCTATGTTCACTATTGACACAAGAGAGGCCACTGCTCCAGGAAGTCTTGGAGTGACCATTAATGGTCCAGTTGAAGCTAAGATCGACTGTAAAGACAATAAGAATGGAACATGTGATGTCACATACTACCCTGTTGCACCTGGAGATTACACAATCAATGTATCCTATGCCAATGAGCATATTGCCAAGTCTCCATTCACTGCCAAAATTGCTGAATCACCTGCAAGTAGAGTCAAGGCATATGGACCTGGATTAGAGAAAGGTGTTGCTAAGAGACCTGCAATGTTCACTATTGATACACGTGAGGCTATTGCCCCAGGAAGCCTTGGAGTAACCATTGATGGTCCTGCAGAAACTAAGATTGAATGCAAAGACAACCAGAATGGAACCTGTGATGTCACATACTACCCTGTTGTACCAGGAGATTACACCATCAATGTAACTTATGCTGATGAGCACATTAGCAAGTCGCCATTCAAAGCAACTGTTGATCAGTCACCAGCCTCCAGAGTGAAAGCCTTTGGACCTGGCCTTGACAAAGGTGTGGCAAATGAGCCAGCTCGATTCACCATTGACACAAGGGAGACAACCATGCCAGGTGGACTTGGAGTCACAGTGGAAGGTCCAGTTGAATGTAAGATTGAGTGCCGAGATAACCAAGATGGCACTTGTGATGTCACATACTACCCAACAGCCCCAGGGAATTATGCGGTTAATGTGACTTACGCTGATGAACACATTCCAAAGTCACCCTTCACAGCTAAAATTGAGCCAAGCACCAAGATAGATGTCAGCAAGGTGGTGGCATATGGTCCTGGACTAGAACAAAAGGGTAATATATCTATCTGCATGAAGCATGGATAGATACCATCATAAATGATTCATCTCTGAGTTGCGCATGGCTTTCTTTGAAAAGAACTACATGCATAACTGTTGACTTCCCCAAATGCCATTGATGCATGACTCTTGTGTTGTTTTATGTTTGTTACTGGCAACAGAATTTGCCGAGATAGATTGTTTTAAAAATTATGTTTGTTTCTTGACACTGTTTTGCAGATATCATTAAAAACAATGCATGAACATGTGAAGTTACATAGGTAGTATTAAATTTTGATTGAAACAATCACAATAACAACATAGTTACATAGGTAGTATTTAATTTTGATTGAAACAATCACAATAACAACAGGTTTAGTTACTGAAATACTCCTGCATTCACTAACCGTTTGAATGAATTTAATATTTTCTGAAGTTAAATGTATTCAACACCTTGCATCTTATAGATGTGTCAGAGACTTGCTGCCTGGAAGTGTTGGCAGTAACAAGTCTACTTTTGCATGGCAAAAATGCCTTGAAAGAGCTCCATTAGAATGGATCACAATGTTATGCTGTTTTTGGACAGCATGATGTGGCTTTTGGATTCCCATTTTACCCAATTGTGCATGGTTATTTATGTTTCATTTAATCAATCTAGTTTACTGTTTCCAAAATAATAGATGACAAGTCCAGCTAAGAAGAGTGTGGTAGACAATTTCATTTCACAGTGCTTCTGTATATGTAACACCAGTACCAGGATAGCCCACTTCTTAAGCACTTTTTTCTTTCCTGTATCCATGTAGATTTACTAAAGTGTATGATTGGGGAAAAAACTAAGAAACAATTGATGTTGCAGATTTTCTCATGAAATTGAATAATTCTCAGTCTAAGGAACACAACTCAGTTAATTTGCACATTGATATAATTTATGTGCAGCATTATTGATAAACATCTCGTATTCATGGTTGTAAATTTCATTCACTGTTAGATAATGAGGACATCATTCAAATAGAATATATGAACTTGCATAGTATCTCTTTTAAATGATTTTTCCCTTCAATTTCAAGTATCTACCTCACTTTGATCTATCTCTCCATTCCATGTTTTTATTCACGTTAACCTCACTTGACTGCTTGTTCAATAATTGTAGAATATCACCCTCAAGGCTTCTTCATGCACTTTGAATGATAAAAATTATTCAAAATTTAACCATAGTAATTACTTGGCTTAAAAATTGTCTTGTAACAGTCCTTTGCAAGACATCACTTGTTTATACATTGTATAAAAATTGTCTTGTAACAGTCCTTTGCAAGACACTACTTGTTTAATACATTGTATAAAAATTGTCTTGTAGCAGTCCTTTGCAGACATCACTTGTTTTATCATTTTATACAAATTGCCTTGTAACAGTCCTTTGCAAGATATTATTTGTTTTTTATGTCCAATAATAATTGTGTTGTAACAGTCCTTCTCAAGACGTTATTTGTTTTAAACAGTATGAAAATTGTCATGTAACAGTCCTTTGCAAGACATTGTTTGTTTTAAACAGTGTATGAAAATTGTAGTGTAGCATTCCTTTGCTAGCCATTATTGGTTTTATACATTCTATAAATATTGTCATGTAGCATTCCTTTGCTAGACGTTACTGATTTTATATTTTGTAGGTATATGAAGGGCACTGTTTATTCAAATAACATTACAAGAACTTTTCAATTTCTCATAATGTAGGATATATATTTATACATAGACACAGACACATCCATACATAGTACATACAAAGGCTGATGTCTTCTTTTGGTTCATTTCTCTAATAACAGCATGAGATCTTGTTTTGCATTAATAGCTTTTTTTTAAAGGGTCTTTAATTCTATACCTTAAACTTGTGAGTTAATGCAGTGATTGATGACCTTTCAACAAGTTCTGAAATAAAAAAGGACTTTCTTGTGTCTCCTTTTGTAGTCAGGTTCTAGCAGTCTGCATTTAACAAGTCTTTACTTTCATTTTATAATTTTACATTTTCATCTGGTTACACTGAGATTATTGTAAAATTTAAAAAATTGTTTTGCTTTCTTTGATCATTAGTCAGTGAACATGAACATAAGAATTCATGTTGGGATCATAAATATAATTCTATCAAATATTGAAAAGAAATTGTGTAATTTTGAAATTTTTAAAACTTTTCACAAAATTATGATGTCTTGACAAAATGATCTTAATAAAATTAAAAATTTTAGAACATTGCTATGTGTACCCTAATATGTGTTTAGTATTTTCTGTACAATGCAGAATTATGCATTTTTTATTTTTGTATTCATTCTTCTAGTAAATAAGAATTTTGTATGTTACTTTGCAGGAGTGTTCATTGAGTCGCCAAATGTGTTCACTGTTGATGCCAAATCTGTGACCCCAATGGGAGAGGGCAAGGTGAGGGCTGTTGTGACGAGTCCATCTGGACAGAGGACAGAGAGTATTATCCAGAACAAGGAGGATGGAACATATGATGTCATGTATACTCCATATGAACAAGGTATGAAAGGAAAAGTTGTGGATTAATCAGTCTTAATTGTGAAATACATCTGTCTGATCAGGAACAAATCCATTAAAAAATACAACAGAAAAACATAAGTAAGTTTTGATATTTGTACGCCCAGAGATTCTAGGTAATACATTATATAGTGTAACACATTAGTCAACACATTAGGTGATACATTTTTTAGTGTAACACATTAATTTAGTGTAACAAGTTTATGAAACACACTTACACCAATATAGAGTAACACATTAGGTAACATTAATATAGTGGTACACATTAGGTAACATTAATCTAGTGGTACACATTAGGTTACACATAGTGTAACACATTAGGTAACATTAATATAGTGGTACACATTAGGTTACATATAGTGTAACACATTAGGTAACATTAATATAGTGGTACACATTAGGTTACACATAGTGTAACACATTAGGTAACATTAATATAGTGGTACACATTAGGTTACACATAGTGTAACACTTTAGGTAACATTGATATAGTAGTACACATAAGGTTACACAGTGTAACACTTTAGGTAACATTAATATAGTGGTACACATTAGGTTACACAGTGTAACACTTTAGGTAGCACATTCAGTGATTTCAGATTTCAAAAGAGTCAGTTACCTTACAGATGAATATGTACTCTTGACTTCCATGCAGATTCCACATATTTTGTTTCTTTGATTCAGGTCCACAGAAGATTGATGTAACATATGAGGATATCCCAATCCCACAGAGTCCAATCATGGTCAATGCAGTGCCAGGTCATGATTCCAGCAAAGTCAAGGCATATGGACCAGGTGATGTGCTTCTATATGGCTCTATGGTTCAAGGACAAAGTTTTGATTCTGTTAAACCATGTATCACATACATTGTTGACACTTGCTGTCTCACTTATGTTAGGATATAAACGTTGGCTTCACTTTTTGGCATCAACATCAACAGTGGTGACACCATTTTTGGGACAGATATGCCAATTATTTTAGATTTTACAGACTTATTTAAAAAAAGAGTGAAAATTTGGCATTCCAATATGTATAGACAGAATTCCAAAAACTTAATATTTTATGGGATACAATTTTGCAATGGAGCTTTTTAATTCTTTACAGGAAGGGGGAAAAAAGCACTTCAGCAATATATGATAGACTGTTGCCTCAAATATAGTTTATAAATTTAAAAGCAGATCTGCCAACTATTCTGAATTATCCAGGAATGCCCCAAATTCACATGGCAAAAAAAGAAATTCTTTTATAATTAAAAAAAATAATTTTGCACATCTGTTTGGTGAGTTATTTTCAGTCGTTTTCAGTTAAATTCTATGTTTCAGTTAAATCTGGTAGTTAGATATTCTTCATTTCTGGTATCAACACCTGCCATTGTGAAGTCAATTTGAAACTTGTTTGGTTTGCTCTGTGTTCCATTTATTATTTATTATGGATACATTTTTTAATAGAAAACATAATTTGGACAATGAGCATTTGCCTAAGAAAATTTTAAACAGAAAGTCCACTGCAGAAATGAATACACAGAGGGATGTTCATTCATTTGGTCCAGTTTGAAAGACAATACTTGTGATGTCATTCTCAACCTCAAAACTGACCCATGAAACCCTTTGCTGGATTTAATTATTATTTAGTTGGCAGTTTGTGAAAGATGCAGTGCACTTGACAATAAATAGGTAAATAGATGAAAAATGGCCGTAGAAATGAGGAGGAAAGAAAAGATGCACATATAATTAATGAGACAAACTTGTGTTTGTGGGTATTTTTTTTAAACCAACAATATTGGAGCTGTTGAATCAGCTGGAAGTTGAGCCTTATATGAAGATACAAAAAGTGATGCTAGGATTTCTGATAACCATGATCTTGAAATGGCATCTCAACTAAGATTCTTTAGTTAGATACATGTAAAAATATCTGCAAAGTTTTAATGACCTACATAAGGGTACTTTACTCAGGTAAGACCATGTTATTGTATGGGAAAGAAATCCATCTGGGTTACATTCATTCCTGGAGACACCTTGTTTAGTGTTCAGGGAATTGCCCTAATAATGTACTACCTATATAAGAAGGGACCTTTTTGTTGTGTATGATAATTAGGAGTTGATTTCACATGTTTCAAACCATTTAAAGAATAAAATTAAAACTGGCATATATCATCTGGTTTCAGCCATACGGCGATATTGTTTGAATTGGAAGATTCAGAAATGTTAAGAATCCTATGTGGTACTGAAATAATTAGCAGTGGTAACTTGGTAGGATAGTTTTTCTACAGCAGTATCTAGACAATGGTTAATGGAATCAATTGATCAAAAATTTAGTATTGGTGATTACTTGGTATGCAGCAGAAAATAAATTACTATCACTTCAGAGTGTCAAAATTTAAAAAAAATATTATGTAGACATTACATTAAACTTTACTTTGCATGTCAATAGTTCTACCTGTAAATCAGTTTTTTCAACATGTGCCTATGGTTGCTAGTATTCATTAAAACTCATAGACCTATTGATCCTTCTGTGTGTTGATTTTGTGTTAGCCAGAGGAATCATGATTTCAGCTTATTTTGCAGTATAATGTGTGTGTGACATTATTCTTATATGAAAGCTTGGTGTGTACATTTTTTCATAGTGGTAGAGTTATGGCCCTTGACAGTGTTTCACATGTGATGTTGTATCTTACTGACACAGCTCAAAACCCATTCAAAGCATTGTGATGCAGTTTGGTTGATCATTGTCATAGACTGACGTGGTTCCGAGTTTTGTCATGTCAATTAATTTTGGATGAAGTTGTGGCCCTTATAGACATTCATCATCTTCATATGGGATGTTACATTTAACTGGTATTGCCAAGTAACTGTTTAACATTATCAAGTGGAATTTGGTATGTACTGGTTCTTATAGACTTGCATTTAACTTTTTATGGGTTTTATATTGTATACTCTATGTTAGATAGAATTATGACCTTGTGGAGTGAATTCATTTATTTACATAGAAACTTGTAAAGTGGCTTGCAGTAAGCATAAATAAAGTGCCATTCAAAATATCTTAATGGAATTTGACAAGCATATTGTCTTTTAGGCATAGATATACCTTTAATAGGTTTTATCTCATCAGTACCCCGAGTTATGGCCCTTGTCAATCAACATTATGTCTTTAGATGCCGTGTTGCATGTAATCAGCATAGTCTAAAGACTAAGGATCATATTCTGATGCAGTTTGAGCATTGTTTTGTTTGACCTAGATATTTCTTTTATGGGTATTCATTCATATATTCCATTGTGGACAGTTATGGTCCTTATTGATCAACTTCACTATGTGTGGACTGTTATAGTCCTTATTGATCAGCTTCACTATGTGTGGATAGTTATGACCCTTATTGATCAGCTTCACTATTGATCAACTTTACTATGTGTGGACAGTTGTGGTCATTATTGATCAGCTTCACTATGTGTGGACAGTTATGGTCCTTGTTGATCAACTTTACTACTTGTGGACAGTTATGGCCCTTATTGATCAACTTTACTACTTGTGGACAGTTGTGGCCCTTATTGATCAGCTTCACTATGTGTGGACAGTTAAGGCCCTTATTGATCAACTTTACTACTTGTGGACAGTTGTGGTCCTTATTGATCAACTTCACTATGTGTGGACAGTTGTGGCCCTTACTGATCAGCTTCACTATGTGTGGACAGTTATGATCCTTACTGATCAACTTTACTACTTGTGGACACTTGTGGCCCTTATTGATCAACTTCACTATGTGTGGACAGTTATGGCCCTTATTGATCAACTTTACTACTTGTGGACAGTTGTGGTCCTTATTGATCAACTTCACTATGTGTGGACAGTTGTGGCCCTTATTGATCAGCTTCACTATGTGTGGACAGTTATGGTCCTTATTGATCAACTTTACTACTTGTGGACAGTTGTGGCCCTTATTGATCAACTTCACTACTTGTGGACAGTTATGGTCCTTATTGATCAACTTCACTATGTGTGGACAGTTATGGCCCTTATTGATCAACTTCACTATGTGTGGACAGTTATGGCCCTTATTGATCAACTTCACTATGAGTGGATAGTTATGGTCCTTATTGATCAACTTCACTACTTGTGGATAGTTATTGTCCTTATTGATCAACTTCACTACTTGTGGACAGTTATGGCCCTTATTGATCAACTTCACTACTTGTGGACAGTTATTGTCCTTATTGATCAACTTCACTACTTGTGGACAGTTATGGCCCTTATTGATCAACTTCACTATGTGTGGACAGTTATAGCCCTTATTGATCAACTTCACTATGTGTGGATAGTTATTGTCCTTATTGATCAACTTCACTACTTGTGGATAGTTATTGTCCTTATTGATCAACTTCACTACTTGTGGACAGTTATGGCCCTTATTGATCAACTTCACTACTTGTGGACAGTTATTGTCCTTATTGATCAACTTCACTACTTGTGGACAGTTATGGCCCTTATTGATCAACTTCACTATGTGTGGACAGTTATAGCCCTTATTGATCAACTTCACTATGTGTGGATAGTTATTGTCCTTATTGATCAACTTCACTACTTGTGGACAGTTATGGTCCTTATTGATCAGCTTCACTACTTGTGGACAGTTATGGTCCTTATTGATCAATTTCACTATGTGTGGACAGTTATGGCCCTTATTGATCAACTTCACTATGTGTGGACAGTTATGGTCCTTTTTGATCAACTTCACTATGTGTGGACAGTCATGGTCCTTATTGATCAACTTTACTACTTGTGGACAGTTGTGGCCCTTATTGATCAGCTTCACTACTTGTGGACAGTTATTGTCCTTACTGATCAACTTCACTATGTGTGGACAGTTATGGTCCTTATTGATCAACTTCACTACTTGTGGACAGTTGTGGTCCTTATTGATCAACTTCACTACTTTAAATGGGATGCTGCTTGTATTGATCAGTCCTTAAAATGATTTGAGTTGATTTCATGCATTCCTTATCATCATTTAGAGGAGAGGCTGTCCCTGAATGCCAGTCTTTTCCTAACATTTCCAACTCAAGTTCTTCAGTTTGAAGGCCTTATGGTGCAATTTGTGAATAGCTAAAGTTTCTGAAAATGTACAGAATGGGTTGTACTTAGGGAAGGAACTATTAGCAAATTTCATGATAAACATAATTTTCAACAATGTTTAACATGACTTATTGTGATTTCCTCTTTGTCATTCTGTCCATCCACCAGTTCATTATCCCATCTTTAATTCTATTCATCCACCTGTTTATTATCCCATCTTTCATTCTGTCCATCCACCGGTTCATTACCCCATCATTCATTTTGTCCTTCCATCTGTTCATTGCTGTCTTTCTTTCTGTCCATCACTGGTTCATTACTCCATCTTTCATTTTTTCCATTAATCTGTCCATTGCCACATCTTTTAAACCACTGGATTCATGAAGCTTTTAGTTATTTTGATTTTATCCATGTCCAAGAGGGTATCATTTTTGGCTCCTACCCCTGGGAGGGTGTCACAGTCATATATACCAAAAAGTCAATTACAAAGTCCTTTTCAAATATTTCTGACTAAACTTTATGCAGTTACAGCCAAAAGACAAATCAGGGGTGCAATAGATTTTACACTATGAACCTGATGGTCAGGGGTGGGGGTGGTATATTAGGAGTTCATTGGTTGAGTATGCAATAAAATGTGCAGATTTATGTGATGGCAAGCCATTGTACTTGATGTCATTTACAAATTCATTCAATAAAACAATAACACATGTTTACTGCATTTCAGGTCTGGAGGGTGGACTGACCAATAAACCCCAGGAATTCACAATTGATGTTAGAGGAGCAGGACAGGGTGGCCTTGCTCTGGCTATTGATGGACCTGCTGAAGCCAAGATTAATTGTACCGACAACCGTGATGGAACCTGCAATGTTGAATACATCCCAACTAAACAAGGCGAATATGATGTCATTGTCAAATTTGCTGAGGAGCCAATTCCAGGTATGCTCATGCTTACTGCCCCCTTGCCAATGAAGTTTCGAGGGGCATGTCATGTTTCGGCTTTTAGTTGATTTGTTCATTGTTAATTTTGAAGTATTTTCATTAACAGGGTAACTTGACCATTCTGACCAAATATTCATGCCTGAGCGGTATTTTAATTTTCATTTGTTACATACTCAACATCTTCGACCCAGTTTCCCACCAATTTTCATAAAATTTAGCACATAGATGCCTGTATAGGAAGGAAACTGAACCATACAAAAAATCTAGTCACTGTAACCTAAATTTTACACTTTAGTCACTTTTGCATTCATGCTGATTGTTATACCCTGAATATCTTGAACTTTACAAACACAGACTAGTCATAATTTGTTGAATACTGTACTTATGTACATTTGTATGTGGGTGCGTCGCAAGGAGAGTAACTTAATTTTACCAAATGGAGGCCACCATGTCCTAAGTTTCAGGTGTGATTGACTGTGGTATTTTCTCTCAACCACTCTGATTATTGGCAGTTATTAAAGTGTGCTTCTGAGGGTGAGGGGATTCAGTTTTACGAGTAAACACCTTGTTTTTTTTTGTTTTGTTTAACTTGTTAATTGCTTGTGTTGCTGTTGTGATCCTCTGCTCTGGTAGGTCAACTCTGAAGCTGGTTTGGGAGCCAACTACCAGAGCCTGATGTTAGTGGAGCAGATGATACTCTTTTCATCTAATTACTTATGGATATAGGATGAAGTTTTTCTTATAAATAATTTGACAGTTTTACAAACACAAACTAGTCATAATTTGTGGAATGCATGATTGGCCATTGACATCACTAACCTTAGGCATTATGTTAGAGAGCCAAGATTGACATTGTTGAAAAGGCCAGCATTTCTTCAAGTTTTTTGGGTTGCCAGAGTTATACAATCTTTTCTTCAATACTTTTTGCTGCATACAATTTAGTTCTTTCAATTATTGCCTGGGGAAAGTGTTTCAAGAAGGTATTGCATTTTTCCCCTTGTCAAACATAGGGCTGGTATGCAACTTACTTGTCAACAATGAGCAGATTTTGTTGTTTGATTTAGGATCAGTTTCTAACAGTCTGCAGAAAATAGTTTAATATCACTGCCAGTATTCAGCACCTTGAAATTTGCCAAGCAATCTTGCAGGTACTGCTTGCTGTATTTAACCAGCAGTGCATTACCATGTCGGCTTGATCAAAAGACATCTGGTCAGAGCTAATTGTAGGAAACAAGGAAAATAGAAACAGTTCTGCTCCCCATTCATAGGTCATGTGCTTCACTTTGTACACACAAAGTTTATGCATAGCTTTTGATAAATTTAAGCAGATAATCTTCCTAATGTTGAGGGATCTACAGAGGGATGATTGTTAATAATTTACCAGTGTCTTTCAAGAACTTGATATAATAAAGCAGTATTCATTTGGCAGAAGCAATGTTTCTTTCAGGCAAATTAGATAAAACTAGTGTGGAGAAAGGGGGATGAGTCAGTTTTAATATGAGAGGGACCTGATCTAGATTCAGATGGGTTCCGGGCATTGGGCTATCAGAATTGTTTTAGCTCTAAACTTGAATAGACTGGGACTGAACCATATTCTGATATTCCAGGTAGTCCATTCAAAGTTGCTATCAAGAACCCAGTGAACCCTGCCAAGGTGCAGTGCTATGGTCCTGGTTTAGACACCAAGGGAGTAAAGGCTGGTAAACCTGCAACCTTTACTGTTGATACCTTGGAGGCTGGGGAGGCTCCACTTACTGTCACATACACAGATCAAAATGGTGAGTGTTCTTTGTTTTTTGTTTTGATTTTTGGCACTAAACTTTAGTGGTATAAAAATGAGAGAATCATGTTTATGATGAAAATAATTGTTTCCTTGCTTGTATTGTGTCATTTGCATTTTCTTGACTTAATTTGATTGAATTTTACACCCATTATTATCTTATGATTTTCTTGAACTTAGTGATGTTAGCTATGTCTGTAATCTTTATACATTCACACACAGACATACATTGCTGAAATTCAGATTTAAGAAAATCAGATATTTTGCTCTTAGTGCATAGTTCATAGATGTTTGACATTATTGGAATGCAGGATAATGTAAGCATTGTCCTGAAGTGCTTGAAACCTTGGTTAGCATTTTACAGTTTTTGTACTTTATTGAATTTCCAAATATTTTGTACCCATTTGACAGCTAGCAGAGAGTAAATATTTGAGAGAATTTAGCTTTGCTATTGTTTGTTGGTATATATGTAAGTCAGTCCATCTGTATAGCCATACATCTGTATAAAACCAAATTAACACAATAGCACAACTACTATTGTCCTTTGATCAATGAGATTTTGCACACTTTATCATGGTCATGAGACTTTGAACACTTGTCATGGCCATGAGATTTTGCTTTGTTTTTTTTTGTTGTTGTTTGTTGCTTTGGGGCTTAACGCCATTTTTCAGCACACGATAGGCTATACATGGCGGCCAGTATTAATGGTGGAGGAAGAACCCGGGAAAACCCCGGAAAGAACCACCGACCCACGAGAAGCTACTGGCAAGCTTTCTCACATACTCACATTGGCTGAATCCTAGACTCAAACCACCGCAGACAGAGGTGAGATGGCAGTGATTCGTAACGGAGAGTGCTTTAGACCACTCGGCCACTTGGGGCCCCTGAGATTTTGCACACTTTATCATGGTCATGAGACTTTGAACACTTATCATGGCCATGAGATTTTTCACTTTATCATGGTCATGAGATTTTTCACTTATCATGGCCATGAGATTTTGAACACCTTATCATGGTCATGAGATTTTGCACACCTTATCATGGTCATGAGATTTTGCACACCTTATCATGGTCATGAGATTTTGCACTTTATCATGGCCATGAGAGTTTTCACTTATCATGGTCATGAGATTTTGAACACCTTATCATGGTCATGAGATTCTGCACACCTTGTCATGGTCTGTAGATTTTGCACACCTTATCATGGTCATGAGATTTTGCACAATTTATCATGGTCATGAGTAGAGGACATATTTAGCTCTTTCATTTTTAAAATGCATTTTTGAATTTTTTGGGCTTGGACATTTTGTTTTAATAAAAACTTTGTTACCAAGATCACGCATAAAACACGTGATAAAAAAATAAAATTTGTTAGGCACTCGCATGTAGATGACCTGATCATATTGGAAGGTCATTACAGCAATTTGTCCATTTTTACGTACTCATTTTCGGGGGGACTTGATAAAACTCTTGTTTGAACAATTTGGTAAAAAAAACACTCAAGCAAGACCTGTGAAATTTGGTATGTATATTTGTATTCAAGTTTTGATAACCAGCTTAGATTTCAATTCATTACAGCAGGTTATCAGTTTGTTATATTCATTTGTGAAATTTTTGGTCTTCAGTAGCAAAAAGATCATGCTGGTTAGACATATATAATTTGATATGCACTTTACATACATAAAGAGGTGGCAGATTGTATTTTCATGCCATTGCAATACATGTTAACATTTTTCTTGTTTTGATCTATTTAGACATACTTTTCTTGGTCTAATGTTGAGGCATACATGTTTTACAAACACAAATCTAGTTCAGTTACAAATAATTTGGATAATCATGTGTAGTATGTATTATACTCATTTAAAATTGTGCTTTTAGTTCCATTTTAGCTTTATTGGTAATAAATTGGTAGAGCTTTTGAGATAGCCCATTGTCCATTGTCTCTTATCCCACATCTATCCATCCTTTAGAACAAGTCTGTTATTGCTACTCATAAACTACTTGGAGGATTGCCATGAAACTTTACACATGCATTCCAAGTCTAGCCAGTCCTAAATGAAAATAGTGCACCACAAACATTAAATATGGCTACTACAATTAGCATATTGCAGATCTTGTAGTTAATTATCTCCAATGGATGACCATATTGGCATAGGTTTTCACCCAAAGTATTCTAATGGTTTATAGTTTGTCTAAAATGAAAATGGTGCCAATCTTGCATCTAGTATGGCTATCAGAGTGGCTAATTTTGAAAATCGTATCGCTCAATAATTCAGAGACGGTTTCAACCCTCAGCAGTTATAAAGAGGATTGGTCCTATTGTGAATTTCAGAAACTCTTCCTAACATGGTAGAGCATCAGTCTTTTGAGGGACTCTTATTTTGTCACTGGTTCCATTTTGAAAAAAATTATGCAGACTGTGTGAAAAACTAGCCAGAATAGATATAAAACAAAGATAAATAGGGATAGTTTCTACATCAGGTGCTGTACGCCCAGCTGAAGTTGTTCCTGTTACTGAGGGTAAATTCCAAGCCACTTACTATCCTGTGGAGGAAGGCAAATGTAAAGTGAATGTGAAATATGCTAACCAGGAGGTGCCTAACAGGTATGGGACATTACAATTACAGTCTGGTCTCACTCTTGCAACTTTCTTTGATCTGAATGTTGCTTTAAAACAATGTCATGAATGGGTACCATTTGTTCTTGGCATTTCAGTTTAATTTATTGTGTAGTGATTTTCAGATGAGTCATGATGTACTATTGCATGTTTAACTTGCAGAATTATATTTGAATTCTTGAAATGTTTTGTAACTCGAGTGGCTATCTTGAGTTGATGTTATGTGTACAGTCAGCATGTGATACATGACCATCTTGCATGAATAAATGCCTACATCTCAGTATGCTGACGGTGACAGATCCAGCTGCAAGTAAGTTTGCAAGCAGAATTTGTCTTGTGTTGCATTGTATTAATAGGTTGCATTGCAGTATTCAACACATGAAAGTGTAGTAATGATGAGATCAGTAATGGTGAGATCAGCCATTCCCAAGATGGATGACATTTCACTGATGGAATAAAGAAAGGTAATGACATTTGTTTCTCAAACACTTATGTCAGACTTGGTTACGAGATTCATGACATGGAATAAAGTATGGTAATTGTATTTCAGATAGAGCATTAAAAGATTGCATTTCTGATATTGGAATGTTGGACTGTATCACAAAATGCATGATATCTGCTATCATGGATCAGAGTAGGGCTGCTGGCATGCATACCTTAGATCCTGATGTCAGACTGTATCACAAGATGCATGATATCTGTTGTCATGGATTAAAGTATGCATTCCTTTGACACTGATGTTGGACTGTATCCCAAGATGCATGATATCTACTGCCATGGATTAAAGTATGGCTGCTGGCATGCATTCCTTAGACTCTGATGTTGGACTGTATCAAAAGATGCATGATATCTATTGTCATGGATTAAAGTATGGCTGCTGGCATTCATTCCTTATTCACTGATATTGGACTGTATCACAAGATGCATGATGATATCCACTGTCATGGATTAAAGTATTACTACTGGCATGCATTCCTTAGACTCTGATGTTGGACTTTATCACAAGATGCATGATGATATCCGCTGTCATGGATTAAAGTATGCATTCCTTAGACTCTGATGTTGGACTTTATCACAAGATGCATGATGATATCCACTGTCATGGATTAAAGTATGTATTCCTTAGACACTGATGTTGGACTGTATCACAAGATGCATGATGATATCCACTGTCATGGATTAAAGTATGCATTCCTTAGACACTGATGTTTGACTGTATCACAAGATGCATGATGATATCCACTGTCATGGATTAAAGTATATATTCCTTAGACACTGATGTTGGACTGTATCACAAGATGCATGATGATATCCACTGTCATGGATTAAAGTATGCATTCCATAGACTCTGATGTTGGACTTTATCACAAGATGCATGATGATATCCACTGTCATGGATTAAAGTATGTATTCCTTAGACACTGATGTTGGACTGTATCACAAAATGCATGATGATATCCACTGTCATGGATTAAAGTATGCATTCCTTAGACACTGATGTTTGACTGTATCACAAGATGCATGATGATATCCACTGTCATGGATTAAAGTATGTATTCCTTAGACACTGATGTTGGACTGTATCACAAGATGCATGATGATATCCACTGTCATGGATTAAAGTATGCATTCCTTAGACACTGATGTTTGACTGTATCACAAGATGCATGATGATATCCACTGTCATGGATTAAAGTATGACTGCTGGAATGCATTCCTTAGAAACTGATGTTGCACTGTATCACAAGATGTATGATATATCTGCTTGACATTTATTTGTGTTGTTAGATCTATTAATCCAGCTTGGGCTTGTGCCAAACAAAACTGCAGCAGTTTCTTTTCCAGTCTTGTTTTTTTGGTGTACCTTCTTGCTATATGCCTGATATACTGGTCATTAGGTAAAAGTCAGGTTTGCATAGTTTTTCCATCACCTGTCTGAATTAGTTGAAAAAGGTAAAAATCAGATATCCTTTAATAATCTTACCATGTCTTCCATGGCTGTAAAATTGTAATAGTCATAATAACCACTTACCTCATTTAGCTTGCTTAACTCTTGGAGAAGGATCTTCTGTAACACAGTTGGTAGAGCTTCACACTTGTAATCCAGGGGCCACATGTTTGATATCCACCCAGTCAAGACAGGATGGCTGCCTCTGTGAAAGGTCTTTAGCCACCATTTCATGACCTGAAACTGCCAGTATTAGGCTTAGCATGACATTAGAAACCCAAACAAACCATAAATGACTTAAGGAGAACCTCTTCTTTACACATGGGCATAAATGCTGTAAACTTGGAATTTTCTTAAACAGCATTATAAAAACTGACCTTGTGTCTGAATTCAAATTACTTTGGCTTGCTTGAGTTCAAGTTTGATGAAAAAGATGACCAAATGAAAATGAAAATTATCATTGAATAATTAATAAGAATTTTTCTTACACGTGGTGAGATAACAAAAATATCTTACAAGCTTCCATACAAGTGACCTGATAAATAAAAATTAGCCACACAAGCAAACAAAACATTATCTTAACCCATCCCTGTAAAATCTTGTACAAACCTAGACTTTTTGAAGTTCATTAAACTTACTAACACATTGTTTTCTATAATTTATGGAAATTAACATTTTTCTTTATTATTGATTTCTTTCTTTTATTTTTTATAATTTGTTTCATAATTTCAGTCCATTTAATGTACACATTTTGCCGGGATTGGATGCCAGCAAGGTCCGTGTGGATGGAGATGGTATCCAGCCAAATGTCTATGCCAGCTTGCCAGTCACATTCGTCATTGATTGCTCTGAGGCAGGCATGGCTGACATTGATGTTGTTATTCAGGTAGGTTAAAAGAAATCTTTGAATCATTTCTTAAAACTGTGTGCTTGTATTTGTTTCACTTGCAATAACATTTTAGTTAAAAGATTTACAGGCATATAATTTATCATGGATGTATTTTAATTGCTTTTCTTAAAAATTACCCCCAAAATCCTCATCTTGTAATGAAGTGTCTTTTACGCATACTGTACACTATTTACAGCTGAAGTGGACATAAACAAATCGTATGATATGATATCATTTTAGGTACTGTTTTGGCATGATAGCTTTATTGTATGTCACATTGGATAGCAAGAAACATACTGCATGTGCTTAACAACACTCAGCAAGTGCTTGACAACATAAAATATGAGAAAAGTATTGAATCTAGTCGCACGATGCATTGACATAGGCTGCACAAAATTAAACATAATAGTTTTAAGGAGTGTTTCTAAAGACTATCTTTCTTGTCATTTGATCAGTTATCCTAAGCCTTACTTGTAAGAGTTATTCCCCTTCATCCATTTTCACAGAAGATGCATGTTCTACTTTTGAGAAAATAATTTGCTTATAATTTTGTTTCAGTATGCTAATGAATGGTTTACATAGACCATGAAAGTTTGTGTAATTTCAGATGGCTATTTCAAGTTCATGAAAGTTAACCAAAAATAACATTTTGTTGAAAGGTTTTTGAAATTAGAAGTTCATTTTTTTCTTTGTCATGTTTTATTTTCATACCATTAAAGAAAAAAATCTCGATTTCAAATATTGGATTTGTAAGTGAACAAAGGGAAATAACTCTTACAGACAAGCTAAAGAAAGATCCCTGTGGAAAAAGATATTGCTGTATTTGTAAGAAAAGCTTCAATTTAGATATGATGGGAAAACAAACTGTTTCCAGTTACAGAACAGGCAAAAAACACAAGGATTTACTAAAACAGTTGCAGCCAGCATCGCCAATTTAAAGCTTCTTTAGTAAAACTACATTCTATTCAGACTGGGTGGGGGGATTACTGTACTTCATATATTATAACTGCATCAGAAAGACGGTTAAGCAGCCAGTATCAGCCACATGTTTTGCATGTCAGTAGGTCCTGAAGTTGTAAAAATGGTCTGTGAAAGTTCAAGATTTTTTTTTCGCAAAGTCTGTATGAACCATAGTTGTTATATTTAGATTAATATAACATTATTGTAAATTTCCAGTATGACAAATGTGAAATAACACCTTCTGCCATTTTAAATGTCATTGTTTTTGGCAAAGCCACAGTGGCTATAGATTCAAAATGTATTTCAAAGTTATGTCACTGTACAATTCTAAACTTTCACCAGATAAAAGCAGCAATTGTTTTGTTCTGTGATAAAAAGAATTTTACATTTATGCACATTCAGAAATATTTGTTAATAAAACTTGTGAAATAAATTAAATCTTAATCACAATTATTCACCTTGTTTTATAAATTTCATTTGAAAGTAGCACTTTATTATGTAAGTCTATTTATTGAAGATATTATTCACTACTTTTATATAACATTGCTCAAATTAAACACATCCTACCCATTACAAATTAAAAATTAAAAAATGACATACAGTCCTAATTAGATGATAATAAGTGTTTTATTTTAACTGTAATTCAAGTGCAGATGGTGTTAAGTGAGATATTTTATACGGACAAGATAATACAATTATGGATTTTTGTTTTTCAGAGACCCGATGGAACATTCATCCGCCCAATGGTCCAGGACAATGGAGATGGAACTTTCACTGTCCAGTACACACCAGAGGATCTTGGTCCTTACAGCATCCGAATTAAGTTTGCAGGCCAGGATGTACCTGGTTCACCATTCAGTGTCAACGCCATGCCAACTGGAGATGCCACCAAGTGCAGAATCATGGGTAAGTTAAGTTTTTTTTCCTTTCCTGCTAATTGAGATGTAGTTCTTATGTACTTAACATGTTATGCCTTTGAAAGGTTGAGACAAAGTTCTTGTTTCAGTAATGCACTTGATGATATTGACAGATTAGAAGATTTATAAAATGTATAAAAATTTATAAAATAAGTTGTAATTAACTCAGATTTGTCAGTGAATGAAAGTATATCTTTTGCCAATTTAATATTAGACTTTTGCATACTCAGACAAAATATTTATCAACCTCTAGTTTGAGACAAAAATCACAAATATGCTTTAAATTTAGTTTATAGGTTTATATAAAAAAAACATTTTTATTATAGGACTACAGTCATAAAGGTTCTTTAGTTCCCAACCCACATCACATGGTTAAATAAACCACATTACAATAACAAGACAACAATTGAATATAAATGAACAATCACATGGCCATGTTGAAATCTTTCATATTTTAGAAATACTACTCTACTCATTTTATTACATATAGTTTAATTGTTGGTTGAAGAGATGCCAACCTTTCTAGATTTTGAAGAAATCATAAAACAAATTGAAAATTCCACATTCAGAATTATATTTACAAAACTCTGGAAAGAACAAAAAATTGTATGGGTAGAAACTTTAAACCATAGTTTTCCAAGTGGACAGAGATAGGAGAAAAAGTACTTCAGCACCTATGCCATAGACTAGTACAATGAATATAGTTTTACATAGTGAAAAGAATGTAAATGGAAAGAAACAAGTTGACTAAACTGTAAAAGGTGAAAAATGGTGACAGAGATGAAGAGAAAACAAAAAAGCAGATAATTTGTGAATTTTTCTAGGTTGTTGTTTTGCCCAAAGTGTTGAATGAATTCAAGGCACATGAAATGGAGGAATGGATAAACTATATTTATTTCCATTGACCTTAATTGTTGACTGTATATAATTATGTATAGGCCCATGGGAAGATGAAATATACTTGTAAATATATTTGTTACTTTCAATGAATGTGTTGTCCGTCCTGGATGGACTGCTTAGCTAGAATCTAAAAATATACTAGGAGTCTGATAAAATTGCTTATGAGTTGGAATCTCTGGAACTGACTTTATAATTTAAATGAAACACAGACTGGTTTAAGAATCATTTGTCCATTATATGCAGATGGTCTAGAAAGCACAATACCAGTCAACAAAGAGACCGTCATCACAGTGGATGCCTCACAGGCTGGCACAGGAAAGGTGACCTGCCGCATCCGTAGTCCATCAGGCAGTGAGATTGATATTGACATTGTTGAAAATGTGGATGGTACCTTCAGCATACTCTTCACTCCCACATTCCCAGGAACGTACTCCATTAACATCAAATTTGGTGGACAGAGCATCCCCGAAGGAGAGTACACCATTCAGGTAGGTTTGGTTACCATGGTAGCAACCTTTATTTACCTAGGTAATTCAGTGCTGTGATTGATAGTGTAGCAATGTTTGAGTGTGACTTTGTGATAGGTTTTTGTACTTAGAGCATGGTTATTCTTTGGGTTGATTTGGTATTGGAACTTTAGATAATGAATGTAGAGAGACATAATTCAACTGAGTCCCCATATAAAATGATGTCATTGAAAAAGCTTGTTAGTAGGGGTGAAATGATACACCTGTGCTTTGTATCGATACAATTCACGATACACATCCTGCAATATGATACCTATCAATACATATATGAACTTGGAAGGTAGGCATGTTGACATACTGGTTGTAGTATTCCAGTTGAGATTAGAAATGCTGACTCTATTTCCTTCTTCCAAACCCAATGTATCCAGTGGCTTCAGAGATGCGGCTAAAATAAATAAACTCCTTTGTATGAGGGCCTCAAGGTAGATTAGCTCTTAGCTAATTGTGTTACCCTCTTTAAATAAAGTCATTATTTATTATTATTGATTATAGATAGACATATAGTTATTTATATGCAATTCTCGTTGATGACAAGAAAACAAACATACTTTCAAACAGACTACCTGTTGGTTGTCAGTGAGTTTTATTCAAAGTTTTAGGCCATTTAATGGTGGCTCCATTTAACTCACTTTAGTCACCAGGCCCTTAGTTTGCACAGCATGAATGCTTTGAAAAAATCTTATTAACAATTTCATGTCTTCACTTAAGATTGGAAGACATTACTATGTTATCTTCAAAACAAGAGAAATAAAGCAATTTCCTCGTGCAAAGAAATTTTCTAGAAAAAAGTGAGAATGGGAATGAGGATGAATACCAACAAAATCTGTCATATTGTACTTCTGCAGATACAAAAGACTGCTGTGGTCACATGTACTTGTGTTTGTTAGTGAAGAAAGAAAACTATTGACAACACCCTGTCCTATTCTATATTTTTTAATTTTACACAAGGTGATAAACTTTAGCTGTTTAAAATCTGCCCCTTTGCTGAATCTGTGCTAATTTTATTTATTCCTTCTGCACCTTCATTCACTGGTTCAATATCTCTGCATAAAAAGAGAAATTCCAGATTTGTTCCACATGTACAATTTAAGGAGAGATGTTGCCAGGATTTTATCTTAAGGGGGACTTCACCCTTTGTCACCAAAAGAAGGGGAGAGTAGAAAAGTAGGAGGGGGTTGAGGAAACATTCATAGTTACCTAAAACATAACATCTGTCTCTCTTTCTGCCTGCTCCACTTTAAAGATATCACCTCATGTTGTATAAGTATTAATCTGTTAATTATTTTTAAGCATACTCTGTTCCCTATCTGTATATGAATATTTTTCTGTGCTTCCTTCTGAAGGGGCATATGCATAGCTAACTTTGTCAGCTTGAAGATGAACTGATCTTTGCGACTGTTATGTACAATTTTCCAGAGTTCATGGATATTATCTTTTGGATGCATCTGCTCCAAAACAGGATTTTTAACTAACATAAACTTATGTTCCATAATGCTGTATTAAGGTTTTTAGTCAATCAATTGCATAGACAGAGGTATTCAAAAAAATATCTTTACTTCTTAATTTAATTTTTTTTCATTCTATTTATTCAGTTTATGTTAACCCTGATATAGAATTATGGTTTTGTAGCATATGATCCACAAGGCTAAATTAAAAAAAGAAATGAAAAATTGCAATCAACATTTAAATTGTCCGTATTTTAAACATGCTCAGTATGATGCCCTTCTATATTTAATTTTGAAATACCACTGAAAGGGAGTATGACCATCATGCTGTCTATTTTTGTAAATCCAACATGTATGTCTGACTGGTATTTAACACCATTTTCGGGCTAAATATTACTCACTGGTATCTCCCTTAACAATTTTCCAGCTTAAATAATCCAATGTACTTTAAAAATTGTTGTCATCTTTACTATCATCAACCAGTATTTGCTGAATGAAAATATAATGAACCGCACCGGGAATAAAACATTTTGTGTCTTCTGTGTAGCCCGTATTTTAAGAACATTTTTGTAAAACATACTTCATGGAAGGTTCAAACTACACCATAAGGGGCCCCGAGTGGCCGAGTGGTCTAAAGCGCTCTCCGTTACGGATCACTGCCATCTCACCGCTGTCTGCGTGGGTTCGAGTCTCGGATTCGGCTAATGTGGGTATGTGAGAAAGCTTGCCAGTAGCTTCTCGTGGGTCGGTGGTTCTTTCCGGGGTTTTCCCGGGTTCTTCCTCCACCATTAATACTGGCCGCCATGTATAGCCTATCGCGTGCTGAAAAATGGCGTTAAACCCTACAACAACAACAACAACAACTACACCATAATGCTTTTTCCAGGGTACATTGTGCCAATCAAATTTAGTTTGACAACCATTCATGTCATGTTTGCAGAACCCAGATGTTTTTAAACAGTTGCCTGCCCTCGAAAGAGATGCTGCAATAACAAGTGATATAAAAATTGTATACTTTGCGGAGCATATTTTCATTTGCGGGACGTTCAACTAATTTGCGGGATTTCACATGCATCGATGTTCTCCAAGTGCACAAATACGTATAAATTTTGCTCATTTCATGCAATCGCACACCCTAACAGCATCTCTGTTTAAGCACTACATATCAGTGACTTTTGTGCTTTCTTTGTTCTCTGTTGCTTTTGCTGGTACTTCGTGTTTGTCATGCAGAGAATAAGCTACACTAATTCTTGATTGGTAGTTATTATTTAACCTGGACTGGAACAAGCAATAACTGCCAGTGAGATTTGAATGTAACATATTTCACCGTGTGACACACGGGTAGTGTAGCTTTCAAATTGACCAAAGTAGACACGATAAAATTCAACGTAGAAACTTCACATAAAGTGGTTATTAAATGCAGAGTAAAATACTTCATTATACTTGTGGAACACGTTTGGAATGTATCCTGTATGCTGAGCATACTGCTGGGTGAAGACGATTATTAGCATTGAATGGGGGGGTAATGCAGATTATGAATCGTGTCACTTCATTTTAATTTGCAGACACTGAGCAAGTATTCTCATGAGTATTTTTCATTTTTACTGTTAAAAATTACTGCCTATGACTGCAAATGCCATTTCAGATGAATTCTATATTTAAAGAATAACAAGGAAAACTAATAATAATTGTTAATGACTGCTGAAGACTAAAATAACTTACAGTAAGTATCATTTTGTATTGATTCACCATCTTTTATATCGATATGTGTATCATTACAGCAAAAGTATCAGTGCATTGATGAATCATTTCACCCCTACTTGTCAGTATTAAGCAGATGAAAAGTGTAGAATTTAATTTATTTTATTTGTATCAGTTTGTTTTTTTGTGGTATTTTTTTAGTTTCTTTTCAGAGTTATGGATATTTTTATCTTTATATTGTGATCGTCAGGAGTGCCATATCTTATTGGCTCAGTTTAAGTTTTGTTTTATGGGTTTAAATGTTGATTTGTATTTCCTTTGGAAGGGGTGGTTAAAATAGTGTTGTAAAGGTGCTAAAGACCAGTGCACTTTTAAACTTGTAAATGCAAAAATGTGTATGGGAAAAGCAACAATGTAGTTTGAAAAAACTATACACGCCTTTCTTTAGCGAGACATCATTATGGGGACTTGGATGCATTTTGTAGTATACAGCTTATTCAGTGATGCTCATACATTTTTTTCTTCAACTTTGTGAGTAAATATTCTGTCAGCAAGTATTTGTATCTTGTCAAATACTTAGATTTACATGGGCATGCTTGCATACAGTTCTCATATTCAGGTTTACCATTTCCTTTTTCCATTTTGTTTCAGTAAACAAAGTTTTTTATACTCAATACTGAAAAAATTCACCTACAGCTACTAAATGTCAGATGGTTTTAGCTTGTAACCCTATCACATAGCAGTAGAATTTGAATTTGTCTGTAATTTGGGGCATTTGTAAACTTACATGTAGAACTGGTAGGTGATGAGTGGCTTTCTACATTATATTGTTTTCTAAGGCTCCTAACAATTTAGACATAATTTCAAATGAGTCGTTTTTGGCTCTATTTTTTGTATGTGTAGAAGATATATCTATCATAATGGGCAATGCAGATGATTGCTGTTTGCTGCATACAATATCCACCAGTGGGAAGAAAGAGGATGCCAAGAAAGTTAAATTGTCAAATTTGAAACAAAAATAAAAAATGGTCTCTTCACTTAGAATGCTAAAAGACAAAAGAAGTGATGTTAAATACAGTTTCAAATACCCTTGTAATCTAGGTATATTGCGCTAACTTTCCTAGTTTAATGTACTGGATGTTAAAACTCAATGATCTGTGTATAATTAGTGTATGAAGACCACAGAATTAGCAGACCTTAGTACATGTTTGTAATTGAACTTCCTATTGCCATATTCAGTCTTTTGTAAATGGCTTCAAGAATTTCTTTTCTCCAATTCAAAAACTGATCAGGCAAATAATTATTTCTGTACACATAAGAAACATACAAGTATTGCGAGTATTATTGCTAAAATTGTTGTCCTTTAAGTGAAATTCAATTTTATTGTCTATTCATGTTAGGTTACCCTCAGTGGGCCAGACCAGGTATGCATAAACAAGTCCTATTCTGCATGTATGATTAAACCACACAGTGACAGATTTGTACTCCACCCACCAAAAACTGGTTAATTACGACTTTTGATCTAGACATTTTCTGGAATGCAAACTCTGTAATGCAGATGTTCTGTTGCATACCTCTTCTATATATCTTTCACTCTGCAGTGCTGTATCTTTACATAAAAATGCCCAAATTTATCTTTAATATATTGTGTTGAGCCAAAATGAAGAGTTGGTAGGTAGGTGGCTTGGTAGGATTGTCTTTATGTGATATTCTTACAGGATTGTTTAAACTGACCTTGAGGTGTGTAGAATCATTGTGTTCATTAATGACCAAATGCCTAATTTTTCAGGTTGGGAAATTAAATACTTGATTTTATGGGTTGTTGAAAGATCAAACGCTTAATTTTGGGGGCAGGGAGATGATTATATTTCATGGGTGGGAGATGAGATGTTCATTTTTGTGGGAAGGTAGATTAAATTCATAGTTGGGGAGATCAAGTGCTTAATTTTGGGGGTGGAGAGGTTCAGTGTTTAAATGTTTTTGTTTACATGAAGTTGCTAATCTTTTATAAGACTTTCAAACTCCACCAATGAAATTTGCATGGTATTGTAGTTTACTTTTGTCTGTCCTGGTAGTTTGATGGACAGGGGGACTTGTGTTTTTCAGATGATACTTCAAGTTCAGATAAAGTGATTTCAGTGCAATGCGGTAAATGTGTTCCCTTTAGACCAAGAAGAATCATTGATTTTGATGTTATTAGTTCCACTGTCAAGGTCATTGTTGATATAAAAAATAGATTTCGCCAATGCATTTAATTTCTGACTGACATTTTGCTAAAATAACCAGCTATACATTAACCTTCTATGCACAGTCTTGAATCCATCAAGTACACTCAAGTACACTCATGTGCATGATTTAATTCTTACTTTTTAAATGAGTAGACTATATAGCTTTAAAATCCTGCTTACAGATGTACCTATATACAGGATAATATCTCATTTCTTTAGACCAGTAAAATCACAAACAGGTGAATATTGACATTGGAGTACTGTTGATCCTTGTCTGTGGGACTTTTTGTGTCTATACGTAGTATAGTGCAGAAAAATACATAACCTGTCTTCACATATCTTATGCATATACAAAGTATATTGCAGAAAAATACATAGCTAGGAGTACTGTTAGACAATGTCTTCACATGTCTTTTCATGTGTATTTAGGGTACTACAAATAATACATAGCTAGGAGTACTGTTAGACAATGTCTTCACAAGTCTTCATGTGTGTTCAAAGTATATGACTTTTAAACCATGTCTGCAGATGTCCTTACTTGTGTTTTCCAAGTATAATACATAAAAATATTTGTCTGGGAATACTGTTAAATCATGTCTGCATGTTTTTTCTTGTGTTTTCCAAGTATACTACAGAAAGTACATTAAATAACCTTCATAAGTTGGTTGTGTCATTCATAGTGCTATTGTTTAAAAGTAAAGGTTTAAAGCAGTCAGTATTTGAAACCCAGCGAAGAAGATGAAAGTTAATTATTTTGCTAGGTGCAGAGCCAAGTGTACAGTAAGAACATGGAAAATGTGAAGTACTTGGGGCCCAAAATCTCCATTGTTCATAGCTCTACAGTAAGAACATGGAAAATGTGAAGTACTTGGGGCCCAAAATCTCCATTGTTCATAGCTCTACAGTAAGAACATGGAAAATGTGAAGTACTTGGGGTCCAAAATTTCCATTGTTCATAGCTCTACAGTAAGAACATGGAAAATGTGAAGTACTTGGGGCCCAAAATCTCCATTGTTCATAGCTCTACAGTAAGAACATGGAAAATGTGAAGTACTTGGGGCCCAAAATTTCCATTGTTCAAAGCTGTACAGTAAGAACATGGAAAACTTGAAGTAATTTAGGCACATACTTCTGTTGTTCATATACCGCTCTGGCAGCCTAATAGTCAGAGCATCTGCCTCGGATGCATGAGGTCATGGGTTCAATCCCTGGCCGAGTCATACCAAAGACTCTCAAAAATGGTACAAACAGCTTCCTTGCTTGGCGCTCAGCATTAAGAGGTTAGTGTTAGGACTGGTCAGCCTGGTGTCAGTATACTGTGACTACTGTGACTGGGTGGGACATCATGCTTCGTGTCTGCGGCATGATACCCCAGTGCTAGGCATCACTATAAACTGCCACACTGCAAATGTTGTAGTGATATGACTGAAAAATTGTTAAAGCTACATTAAAAATCCAATTCACACACACACACACACACACACACACACACAGAGTTTTCATAGCTCTACAGGAAGAAGACAGGAAATGTAAAGTATTTTATACATATTTCCATTGTTCTAGATAAGCAAGCTATTTGCATACTTTACAATGCATGAATAATTGTTTAATGTGTCCAAAGTATGCAAAGCAGTTTCATTAAAGGCAGTTTGTCCAAATTGGTTTGCAAATTCCTCTAAATGTAAGAATATCAAATTCTTGCTAGGGCGCATTTCATCAGTTGTAGCCCAGGTGATCAGAACATGTTTCACAAGTTCTGTGCACATTTTTTTAACAATAGAAATTAATCATAGTGGGAAGACTTACTTAACTAGAATCATAAAACTGAGCACACTCAGAGTCTTGGTCACTGAACAGATGATGCATTCTTGAAGGAATGATAAACATCTGGATGATTAAGAATGGGGTTTGCTTTGTAAGTTGTACAGTGATTTGAATTGTCCTATTGAAATATCAGAATAGCTAATTTTTTCACTGAAATTTTGTTTAGAGCTTTGTTTGTTTCAAGTTTTAATGGTTGCCTCTAGGGAAGACTTCATGGTAGGCTTGAACAAGTCATTCAGGTTTTAATGGTTGCCACTTGGGAAGACTTCATGGTAGGCCGAAGCAAATCATTCAGGTTTTAATGGTTGCCACTAGAGAAGACTTGTGGTAAGCTTGAATAAGTTATTCAGGTGACATAGAGTTTTCAAATGATGTTTACATAATGAAGTTTTATCATATTTCAAGTTAATAAAGTCAAATATTCAGATCTGTTAAATTTATAGCATGCAAAAAAAATTTGTGATACAAAATCTTATCTCACTCAGTTTTGAAATGAACAAACAAATTTCTGTTTTATATTCTGACATGCTATTATTGTCAATCCTAAAAGAACATAATGGTTTAACAGAAAAAGGGTACACATGTACATGACAACAAAACCCAAGTATTTTTTACTTGTAGTTAAGGAAATTACTTGCGATGTGCAGTATCAGGAATTTACTCGCAATATGCGGTATCAGGAATTTACTTGCAATATGCAGTATCAGGAATTTACTTGCAATATGCAGTATCAGGAATTTACTTGCAATATCCAGTATCAGGAATTTACTTGTAATGTGCATTATCAGGAATTTACTTGTAATGTGCAGTATCAGGAATTTACTTGTAATGTGCAGTATCAGGAATTTACTTGCAATATGTAATATCAGGAATTTACTTGCAATATGCAGTATTTGCTTGCAATATGCAGTATCAGGAATTTACTTTGCAATGTGCAGTATCAGGAATTTACTTGGCAATATGCGGTATGAAAAAAATTACTTGCAATATGAAATATCAGGAATTTACTTGCAATATACAGTATCAGAAATTTACTTGCAATATGCAGTATCAGGAATTTGCTTGGCAATATGTGGTATGAAAGAAATTACTTGCAATATGCAGTATCAGGAATTTACTTGCAATCTGCAGTATGAAGAAATTACTTGTATTAAGAGTCTAGGCTCTTACAAAAAGTAACAGAAAAGAGTGAAGACAACAAGCATTGTAAAATTTTACAAATAATTTATTTCCCTTGAATATCAAGTGAAAAATGGTAAAAAAAGAACTTAGCAGTTTTACAAATCAAATCCAAAAATAATCCAAGAATTAAAAAACAGAAATCCTAGTAATAACAAGTCCTGAATGAAACTGAGCTCGAATCCCAATGAAATCCAAAATGAAAGACACTGATGTCTGTTGTAACATGCAAAGTGCTGTTGTGTCAACAGTTTCTTGTTGAATCACAAAAAATATTATTCCAGTTTTGAATTCAGTATAACTTCCAATAAATGTTTTTATCCAAGAATTTTGTAGGAGCACTTATGTATTTCCAGGGGAAAGAATCACTTGAAATTCAATAAAATAAAACTTCAACTGAAACTGGTCACAGCATATGTTTGGAGCCCGACTGAGAATATTTATCACAACACAAGTTATAAGAATGGGGGTCAAGAGTTCATCTCTCCAGAAGGAATGGAAGTTTGTTACATGATAATTATCACATCGTCCAGGTATGGCCTTGACTTAACTTAATATGTCTTATTCTGAGAAAGAATTAATTTTTAAAATAAAAGTTGTTAACCAAAACTGTCACTGGTTCTGAATCAAGGTCAAAAACTAGATACAGTGTTTCTATTATTATGGCCTAAAAGTGCTGATGCGCCGTTAAAAAATAATCAATCAATCAATCAATCAATCTATTATTATGTGCTTATCAATGAAATAAAAAAGTCAGGTCAAACAGAACTGAACTAAATTCTTTAAAAAATCAAGTCCAGTAATAATATTACAGTACAATAACGTAATGAAATTAAAAAAATTAAAACATGGACAAACAATTAAATTAAATCAAATATACATAACACTTGCAATATGCAGTATGAAGAAATTACTTGCAATAAGCAGTATAAGGAGATTACTTGCAATATGCAGTATGAGGAAATTACTTGCAATATGCACATGAAGACTAGGACTACAATCTGTACAGAAACAAGGACTACAATCTGCACTGAAACTGGGACTACAAAGAGGAGTGCTTCTGGTATCAAACAAAACACAGGCATTGATTATACAGGTGATACTCACTATTAACTTGCACAATTTCATTTTAATGACATTTATAATGAAGAAATAACATTCAATTTGCACCACTGTGCTTGTTTTCATGCCAGTGCTGGCACCATGTGATGTGACTCATGCACAGCTCTCATACATATTCCATGTACTGTTGAAAATTATGCATAAAAAGGTATTATTTGTTCAAGAACAAGTATCTAATGGAAAAATTACTTTTGATTTAAACCTTTTTGTTTAATGCCATAACTTCAGAAACACATCTAGGATGTAAATCAAGCATCACCCATACTTGTATGACACTGATCCTACAGAAAGATCACAGGGTCTTGTGTATTATTTATCTGACTATAGAATCACTGATGGCTGTATGTATGAAGGGACAAGGAAAAGTATTATTTATTTCTAAGAAAAAATTAATTGTTTCTTGTTGCAACTTTTTTTCTTCAAACTAATAATAGGCTGGGCAATAATATATGAAATACATTTAATATTTGTAAAAATCAAAATTATTTGCCTTTTACCCATGCAAGACAGCTGAGTAATCTGTTGACATACCAAATTAAGTTCCTATTTTAATCTGATCTAGTCAATAGTTTTAAAACAGTATGAATTTAATTTTATTAAATCTGACAGTACTATTCTAATACAGACAGCAAAACTTTTTATGATGAAGGGCTCTAATGCTCATTTTGATTCTAAACATCCCTCAAATTCTGTCTCATGGAAATGTCCCAGTCTAGTAAAGATTATTCACACAGTCTAGAGATTTCTGTTTCTAATATGCTTATATGTGCTTTATGTTTATAAGATAAACAACACCCTATTTTCTAGACTGGAAATTGTTAGTTTAGTTATAATTCATCTGAATCATGTTTGGGTGATGCTTCATATGAAGACAGCATATAACCAGTCTAAATAGTAGCATCAATCTGTAGTTACTTATCAAATTCATACTGCATATTGCAAGCAGATTTATTAGACTGCAGATTGCAGGCAAATTTCTGATATTGCATATTGCAAGTAATTTCCTCATACTGCATATTGCAAGCAAATTTATGAGACTGCAGATTGCAAGCAAATTCCTGATATTCCTGTCTCCGTTCAACTACAGATTGTAGTCCTTGTTTCTGTACAGATTGTAGTCTCTCTTTCACTACAGATTGTAGTCCTTGTTTCAGTACAGATTGTAGTCTCTCTTTCACTACAAATTGTAGTCCTTGTTTCTGTACAGATTATAGTCCTTATTTCTATACAGATTGTAGTGTCTTTCACTACAGATTGTAGTCCTTTTTTCTGTACTGATTGTAGTCCTTGTTTCAGTACAGATTGTAGTCTGTTTCACTACCAATTGTAGTTCTAGTTTCACTTAAGATTGAGATTCCAGTTTCATGACAGATTGAGGTCAAGGTCCCAGTTTCACTACAGATTGTGTCTCAGTTCAACTACAGATTGGGGGCCCCCGAGTGGCCGAGTGGTCTAAAGCACTTTACATTACAGATCACTGCCATCTCACCTCTGTCTGCGTAGGTTCGAGTCTCGGATTCGGCTAATGTGGTTATGTGAGAAAGCTTGCCAGTAGCTTCTCATGGGTCGGTGGTTCTTTCCGTGGGTTTTCTGGGTTCTTCCTCCACCATTAATACTGGCTGCCATGTATAGCCAATCGTGTGCTAAAAAATGGCGTTAACCCTACAACAACAACATCAACTACAGATTGTAGTTCTAGTTTAACTAAATATCATAAAGTTTTCCTCATATTGAGCTTGTGCACTATCTTGCCTTAAAATTTTGATAATACTTGGATTTTTGCCATAGTTGCATATCATACAAGGGATAAGAAGTACATTTTTATTCTTCAAATTATACAGTGTGTTTATTCTTGAAAAATGTGTTGAGGAATTCCTAAAATTTGAGGAACTCTTCAATTCTTCCTCCTGGATAATGCAAGACCGATACAAGTACAATACAGACTATTATGGCTGTATGGTAATCCTAAATATTTGTTCATGTTTTGTGAAAAAGTTTAAAATCCAAACCAAGCAATTGAAACATATTGAAAAATATCAATTTGTGGAAGAAAGTTTGAGATATTGAGTGAAACCTGGACTAGTTGAAGCCATATATTACTTGGATAGGTGTGAAATTATATTTAATTCCATGATGAATGCAGATTTTGAATCTGAATGTATCAGGTTTACTGCTGAGAGAAGAACTGATAAAAGTACCATATGGGATAGCAATTATTTTCAGATTCATGCGCACCTTTGAATTCAGCAATGTTACCCAGGATTTGAAATCAGCTGTTTTCTGCAAACATTAATTTAGAATCAATACAAAATTTGTATCTTAAGCTTTTGTTACAGGATTTAAAATCATCTGTTTTCTGCAAACATTAATTTAGAATCAACACAAAATTTGTATGATTTTTTTATTATGTAGCCATCAAACAATTGTTTTCTTTTGTTCTTAGGACAATTTTATATTATATAACTTCAGTTGCAATTGGCAATTTCAAACCTAATCACAGTAGCATTATTCCAGTTTCATCATCAGAGACAATTTTGTTATGTTACATCATAGAATTAGACCTACCTCTTAAAGATGAACTATCAACTAATTTTGGATAGATCAGTCTTGGTGTTACTGAACTATAAACTGTATGTAAACTCACTAACTGCATTACCTCAGGTAAATGGTAGAGACCATTAGATGGTTGATTGTGACTTTAAATCTAAAGTCTATCATGTTCCAATGCTGTGTTAGATTTGGTTGGGTTGTGTTTGTTAATGGCAATATAACACGTGAATGTCATTTAGTGCCAAGGCAGTTGGAGTAGGGACACAAACTGGTAACCAACCAAGGCAGTTGGAGTAGGACACAAAATGGTAACCATCCAAGGCACTTGGAGTAGGGACACAAACTGGTAACCAACCAAGGCAGTTGGAGTAGGGACACAAAATGGTAACCATCCATGGCAGTTGGAGTAGGGACACAAACTGGTAACCAACCAAGGTAGTTGGAGTACGTTCATAAACTGGTAACCAACCAAGACAGTTGAAGTAGGGACACAAACTGGTAACCAACCAAGGTACTTGGAGTAGAAACTGGTAACCAACCAATGCTGATCTGATCTGATGGTAGGATTCAAACCTGGAATCTTTCAGTTGCAAGTCTGGTTTGCTAACCACTAAGTTGATGCAGTATTTGAATCCTTTATTTCTTATCAGAAATCTCGTACAAACACAGTGAAGGTCAACCATAAACTACATTGCAGGGAATTTGAATAGGCTGCTCTGTTCTTTTTTGATGAGGAAGAAATGTTAGCTTTGCATTATACTTTTTGGGAAAATCCTAGGTTATGGATTTCCTGGTACCAAAGGGCTTGCATGCAGTGTGCTTTTACAGTTTTGGTTATTAATAGGTCTTGTATTTTTGATAGGGTGGTAAAAGATAGTTGAAAACAAGAGCTGGTGATAAAGATGGGTTAGATATGAAATGTGTCTGCTGATGGAGGGTGAATGTTGTTGAATGTAAGACTATTCACCTGAGGAGGCAGACTGCATCCTTTAAAACATTAAAACTAGTCAGGATTTGGCATTAAAAATACTTTGTAGAGCTAGGAATATTATTAGTACATTATGATTCTGTACATCTGTACTTGCCTTTTTCTGTCAGCTTGTTTGTTTATAGATACAGCATTATACAGCTCCTCCTTTAGCAACCAAGATACAGATTTAAACCTATATGTACAATGGTCTTAGAATTAAGAATTTTGATTCAACCAGTCCCCTTTTCTTTCAATGGATAAGAATGTTTGGATGAACACTATGATGAATAACAGCCAGAAGCAAATATTTCTTGTTTCAAAATCAGCACCTCTTTAAAACTGGAATTTGACTGCGAGCTGATAGTACTTCAACTTTTATTTTTTGTGGTATACACTTGGCATTGTGTTGATACATAGAAGAAAACAATAAATGTGAAAACCAGGGGATGAATGCCATACTTTATTACATTAGACTGATTTGTGTGCTGATTTGGCAGTGAAAGGGAACAGGCTGCTGATGGTATGCTGATCTGGCCATGAAAATGGAATACACTAGTAAACTGGATAAAAGAAAACTAATTTGAGTACCATGTTGATGAAGATGTATGACATGTATGAAATGCATGCAACTGAAAATAGCACAGATCCTGACCAACCAATGTATCATGCACCAGTAAATTTGGATCTGTGATGTTGAATTCTATTTGTGATTTATTGACAACATCAGTGATCCTGATCTTTAAGTGCTGTGCATCAGCAGGTATCTAGATGTGATGTTTTATTGACAACATCATATGCATCAGCAGATCTCTTGATCTGTGATGTTTTATTGTCAACATCATATGTTCCAGCAGATCTCTGGATCTGTTATGACTTTATTGACATCATCTGCATTCGGCTAATGTGGATATGTGAGAAAGCTTGCCAGTAGCTTCTCGTGGATTGGTGGTTCTTTCTGGGGGTTTCCCATGTTCTTCCTCCACCATTTATACTGGCCGCTGTGTATAGCCTATCTTGTGCTGAAAAATGGCGTTAAACCCTACAACAACGACAACAACAACAACATCATCTAAACCAGCAGATCTCTTGATCTGTGATGTTTTATTGTCAACATCATATGTTCCAGCAGATCTCTGGTTCTGTTATGACTTTTATTGACATCATCTGCACCAGCAGATCTCTTAATCTGTGATGTTTTATTGACAACATCGTATGCACCAGTAGATCTCTTGATATGTGATCTTTTATTGACATAATATATCCTGATCTTAGTGCGATGTGCCAGCAGATCTATGGATGTTTCATTGACTACATTATATGCACCAGCAGATCTCTTGATATGTGATCTTTTATTGACATCATAGATTCTGATCTTAGTGCTATGTGCCAGCAGATCTATGGATGTTTCATTGACTACATCATATGCATCAGCAGATCTCTTGATCTATGACATTTTACTGACAACATCTTAAATCTTGATCTTGGTGTTGTGCACCAGCAGATCTCTTGATCTATGACATTTTACTGACAACCTCTTAAATCTTGATCTTTGTGTTGTGCACCAGCAGATCTCTTGATATACTGTGTTCACAGCTGAGTGTATGCTGTACTACTGTAACAAATAAAAGTTAATGTTTCATGAAGTGCACAGCATAGGTCACTAAGATAAAGGGGAGAAATTGTCTAATGTAATTAAGTTCTTGAATATCAGTTCTTAGACTGATAAACATGCTTTCAGATGCTGTGATATCGCTACATTTCCTTATATTGTCTTTTATTAAAAACCAGTAGAATAATTGCTTTAACACAAATACTCTTGATTTACATTAGGAACAGTTGAGCAGGTGTTTACTCCTTTACGAGTTTTCTGGATGCATTGTTAAGAAAATAATCTTGCCATCTTCTCATCAAATCTTGAGTTAAATGAAGCAACTGTTCACAATAGCTTCGAGTTATGCCCTATTTGTACAGGGTTTTTTGTGGCAGTGTGTCAGTTCTTATAGTTAGTCCTTCCAAATGTTGTGGGCCAGAGGCAGCCAAACCAATTAACCTCATTTAGTAGCAAACCAATGACTTTGCCATTCTTTCCAACTCCTGTCCATTTATGCAACAAATGTGACTTGATAAATTTAGCTACAACAGGTACATACATACATACATACATACATACATACATACATACATACATACATACATACATACATTACATTACAAGGGTATGAACATGGGATTTTTAAAAAGAAAAATGTATGGTTCTCAAATATCTTTAAAAAAATCATATATTGATTATATTAGTAAAAGAATACATAAATCCATCCCCCTCCCCATCCCCCCACTCCAGATAGATGGTGTATCCCAAAGATGAAATTGATGTTGCTTTGGTCTAAAATATAAACCAGTGGCATTCATTTCTTGAACACAAACCCTCAGTCATACATTTTATCCAGTCAAATTTGTGGGAGGCATCTCTGATGAGGAATTAAAAGTCTATTTTGAAAATTAGTGTTTTATAGCATCAGTACGGCATAACTTGGAGACTATACTGGTCTTTTTCATAATTTCCTTAATTGCAGATTATCTGTGTTTGTACCTTAAGTTTAGAACCATATTAAATATAATGCTTGTACATGTTTTAATAGCCCCCCCCCCAGCATCTTTTAGTATACAAAATGATCCATTTCTAAATACATGTCCCAGTCCCAGAATGTAATTTAGGAGGGAAACTGCTGCTTAAATCTGCCCAGAACCTCATCATTTCTTTAACACTACAGCCATCCATACCAGTTGTCTTGTAGATTAAATTATTCTCAAAAATGGATGTCTTCATTTTTAGTAATCTCATAAGAATAGATGATCCTGCTTAGCACAAGTTCAATGTTGTTATTTTGAAGGATAAACACTTTTCATTTCAGGAAGTAGGCAGGAAATTGAGTTATTAGTATTTGAAATTTCAAACCATTTCTCTCTGTTACTATTCAGCATGGGTAAAAAATAAACAAAGTACTTTTTCCAATGTCTGTTATCATAATTCTAGTTTGATTCACAGGCTGAAAATGAAAATATGGAAGGGGGACAGCATTTGTATGCTAGCAAAGACCACACTTATGTGATTGACTCATGCTAACTAAATGCGTTTCCACTCCTGCATAAGAAATTCCTGAAAATTCCTTGACTTGAGAGATAAATTATCAGGCCTCATTGCCAGATTTATTTTTGGGGAACTATGCATCACTTTAAGTCTCGTGTAACTAACAAATGATTAAAAGTGAAGTCAGAGAAATTTGAGCAGGTAGTAATCAAATGAAATCATTCTTTCTTTCTTTCATTAAGCGTATTTTGAAATTGCCCAGTCATGAAATGTAGGTTTTGGAAGTTATCTTCAGTGTATTATGTTTATGCATAATAATGAAACAGTGGAAACAGCATTAGTGTATTTATGTGCAATCATCTGGGTTTTTAAGATGACTTTTTACCACATCTTCATGTGGTTCAAACTGTCTTGGTTATTTCTACCTGAAAAAAAGTTCATCAGATAGTTGGAAATAAATACACGGGTTATTCAGGGCCATCCGATTTTAACATCATAGGACTAATGCATTAGCACAGATTACAGACACCTGCTCTAGATTAGGTCCGTGTGGTGTATATGAAAGTGTTAACCATATAATTCCCTGCAAATCAAGTCTTTTCTTATAGTAAAAACCATGTAATCAGGGTTTTTTCTCATTAATTTGCAAATCTGTGCATGGTTCAGATTACTCACTTATAAGTCAGACTGTAAACAACAAAGATCCAGATCTTCTGTAGCATAATGACCCTGCAGATCAGGTCTGTGTTGTTTGTTCTGCTGATTACTCCTAATATGCTTCACAGATCCAGAGCTGCCGGTGCATTATTTTGCAGTTAGACTTGTCTTATAAGCAAGTACTTATGGTAGCTTTTTCAGGTGTTCAGATATACCTTATTTGGAACAATTTAAGTTAATGATTGGGACAGGACGCTGTATTTGCCCAAAATGTTTTGCAGATTATGAAATTTCCATGTTGATGGCAGGACTGTGGCCATCACACTCATTTAAGAACTGGCTTTGAAAGGAACAGCTTCACTTAAAAAGTTGTTGTTGCTGTACGTTAAATAAAAAACATTCCAATTTATATGCTATATAATTTGGATGAAATGCTGGAAGATTTAGTAGAGAGATAATGGTGTTGACAGAGATTTGTGTCTGTTTTATGTAATTGTACTGCAGTCTTCATGGTATTTATAGACCAGAGGAGTGACTGACTTTAGAAAACAAGTAGATTTGCAAGCATTTCTATTGGACCTGTGCATGAATTTACATATCCAAAGGAGGCATGATAGGTTAGAGGAAGTCTGAGACTGGTTACATGCCTGTTCTATTTTTGGATACTGCAATATCATTGAGCCAGACAGATTTAGAAAGCTGCAGAGAGCCCATCTGCTTGAATGAAGTTGAAGTGAAATGCCCCAGGAGTTGGATATACTTGGACTCTGGGAGTGTTGAATAGGAGCAGTATTCTGATCGGAGAGATGTTGTGCTTTTGAAGGAGGGAGTTAATTCTGTCAATGGATAATTTCGTTTTTACTCATAGTTGATACTTTTAGAAGTTAGATACATCTTCTGGGATTGTCTATTGGTAAAGTATGTCTTTTATATTTTATTCTTTGGAAAATTTACACAGATAATGCATATGCACATTTCAAAGAGACTGATGGCTTTAAGAAATCACAGAATATAATCACAGAATATAATAACACAAGTTGGTAACTTGGCTTTTGTGCACAAAAGATCATTCTTTACCATTGAGGCTAAGAAGTCAAGAAATAATTTTCAGAAACATATGAACAACTTGTTTGTTGTTAAAAAAATGTCTTTTAAATGGTGGCAGTTTAGTTCTCTAGGCAAAATCAAGGTCTTAAAATCATGAACTAGTTAGTTTCATGCATGTCTTAATTTTCATTACAAATTATAGTATAGGTACAAATTATAGAATAGGTACACATTTATTGAGTCAGTACAACTTATAGAACTGGTAAAAATTATAGAATCAATACAAATCAGTACAAATTAAAGAATGAATACAGATTTATAGAATTGGTAAAAATTAATAGAATCAGTACAAATTTCTGTGGAAGTTCCAGATACCTTGCAGTTACAAAGTCAAAGTAAACATTTCTAAATCATATAACTGTGTTAATTACTTGTTTTCAAAGATTATTCATGAGAATGGATGTGACTGTGTTTAGCTAACATGTGTTGGTGTACTTTTCACACATGTAAGGTTAATAGTCCTTGTACTGAAAGAGTACTTTATTTGATTGCTCTCTTGGCTTCATTGAGCTTCAAGAACAGTTTCCATTAAAGTGGGCTTAAAAAAGAGCAGGGTTGATATCACATAACAGTATTTTATGTTCCCTTGGTGAAATAAGTCCAAAAAGGAAATTGTGGTAAGCAAAGTATGTTATGGGGTATTCAGTTTCACTGCGTATGGCCATATCTTGTATGATGTTTTTTTTGCATCATGGCATAACTTGAATTTGTTTTGAGTTGTTGTTGACAAGGATTTGATCCAGGTAATTATCTAATAAAACATTCATTATCAGAACTAAAGATGGTCTGATCAGATATAGAGGCAAGAATTAGGCACAAATATAGAGAAATAAGGATCTGATCAGATATAGAGGCAAGAATTTGGTACAGATATAGAGAAACAAATATCTGATACAGATATAGAGAAACAAGGATCTGATCCAGAAATAGAGAAACAAAGATCTGATCCAGAAATAGAGAAACTAGAATCTAATCCAGATATAGAGAAAGAAGGATCTGATACAGATATAGAAAAATAAAGATCTGATCCAGACATAGAGAAACAAAGATCTGATCCAGACACAGAGAAACAAAGATCTGATCCAGAAATAGAGAAACAAAGTTCTGATCCAGAAATAGAGAAACTAGAATCTAATCCAGATATAGAGAAAAAAGGATCTGATACTTATATAGAAAAATAAAGATCTGATCCAGACATAGAGAAACAAAGATCTGATCCAGAAACAAAGATCTGATCCAGAAATAGAGAAACAAAGATCTGGTCCAGATAATTAATTTTCCAGATAATGATATAAAGAACAAATTTTAGGTTCATGCAACCCACCTGGGACGAGATGAGTGTCAAGTCCAGATGATTGGGATAAGAGCTGTGGGTATGGATAGTAGCAGTGTATTGTATTTATCTGAATGACAAGTACACAGCAAATACTTTTAAGACTCTATGCATCAGAGTTGTCAGCAACTGCATATGCTTCACAGTCCACTAGTATTTAATACCCTTACTAAGTTGGCATAGCTGCCAATCATTAAATAGTCAATCAGCCTTACCCACCCACAAGCTGTCTGCTGTAAAATACAGGTCAGCCATAATAAATTTAAGCTAGTAGCCAATAATCTGGTTCCACCATAAACATCTACTCAACATTTACTCAACATTTTGAGTAATAAAGATTACTGCAGACTGCATATCCATTTAATTGGTCAAAATATTTTGTTTTAAAGCAAGATTTGGAGTCACAGAAACTTTATTACAGAGATGTAAGTTCTCTTAAATGTCTTATTACCTACCATCCAAGTTACAGGTTTTTAATTTGGTTTGATATAGTGTTTTGCACTACAGCAACACAAGTATGTACCAAGTCAATTGGAGTAAAGTGTCTTGCCCAGTATACAATACGTTACTGACCTTGGCTGATCCAGCATTTGAAATCAAACTTGCATCCTTCTGGTCACAAGTCTGCCATGATAAGAACTGAACCACTCTGGTTTCTGTTTCCATTAGTTACCTGTTACCACATGTGGGAGGGTGCATCCTCAAGCCATCAAAGGTGCCTCGCTAGAGGGGTATTTTTTCTTAAAAAATCTATTTATAGGACGGTGTAACTGCAGATAAATTTTATTTCAAATATTTATCTCAGAAATTCTTTGTTCTACACTGTTAGATGAATTACTTCTAGATAAAATCAGTTCTTGAATTTATTAGGGCAAGTAATTTGAATTTTTCTTTTAAATGATGCAAACAATACTTTTATTAAAAAAATACTTACTTTTTGCTGTTGAAAGCGTTTGCATGCTATTTGGCAGGACATTTTACAACTGTATACACATCTTAAAAATGACAACCAAAAGCTTGGAAAGTTATACAGTTAAACTTGCAATAGCACCATCTTCGTAAGAAATGCATGTTTATCGGATGGTCACTTTTTTTAACGCAATACATTCACTTATTATTAACCTCCATATAATAGCCACCTTTATATTACAGTCAGTTTTAGTGGGTCATTAAGATGGCTGTCTTGTTTAGTTTTCAGTGTATTTTGGATGATTCACTCTCTAAAGTTTAAATTTTACATAATTGATGTTGATTGTTCTGGCACATCTTAAAAATAGAAGACTTTTTATTTTAGAAATCCAAGGTCACAGTTATTTTGTTATTTTGGAACTTTGAGATAGGTACTAAATAATGTCGATCTTCCTTGATGCAAACATTTTTTTTTGACTTCCTTCAACAGACTGACACTTCAACCCAGTTTTCATTCTGGGGGAGATTTAACAGTTGATAAGAAAAGTCAGAAAACCATGGCAGTTGATGGGGCATTTATGTGAAAAGTAATGCAAATATCAGATCTGCATTAAAGATAATAGCTAAAAGCAATAATGTTTGGAAAAGTTCCAAAAATGAAGCAGACATCTGAGCAAATGTGAAGCTTGACTTTAAGCAGCCTTGAGACATTGACTGAGACATGATAGCAATATCCGACTGAAAGGATTTCTTAATTTGTTGGAAATCAAAACACTTGACAGAGAATACATGGCAGAGATGGTTTATAGGTATTTGGCAGGTAGATAAAGAATAGAGCTTGAGAAGGGAAGGAAGCAGGAGAAAAAATCAGAGAACTAATTTAGGAATGCTTGAGGTCTTTCAATAAATGTTTGGTTCTTCTTCTCTGGATAATGTAACAGAACAGTAAGTAATGGTAGACAGGAAATGAAATTAAACTTTTTAAAGAGGTATTTAGATTACCATGAATACTCAACCAAAAGAGAGGACCTAATTGCAAATAACACAGACCCTCAACTGCTGTCACATAATACATTGGTATATCAGGGTATATATTTGTTCTGTAGATTTGTCTTAATATACTGCATAAACCCAGATCTGTTGGCATATTGTCTGATGACAGATCTGGGTCAGTGCAGTTTGCAGTTGGATCTGCTGACTAATAACTGAGGATATATGGTACCTGAAGTAGGAATGATAAATCATACTTTTCATGTCTGAAGAACTCTTTCTATTTTAAGATTCAGGTTTACCACATACTTGTGCCTACCAATATGTACCTTGAAAGTTTCAAAATTCAGCATGATGATTGAAAGAGAATCCTATGTGATGTGTTCATGCATGTGTACTGGGTAACTGACTTGTTCTTACAGTAATTGTAGGAGTGCCATGTGACATGTTTTATGCCTGTGTATGGGGTAACTGAGTTGTTCTTATAGTGATTGTAGGAGTACCATGTGTCTTGTTTTATGTCTGTGTACCGGGTAACTGAATAGTTGTTACACTGATTATAGGAGTGCCATGTGACATGCTTTATGCCTGTGTACTGGGTAAATGAGTTGTTCTTACAATGAATTTAGGAGTGCCATATGACATGTTTTATGCCTGCGTAATGGGTAACTAAGTTATTCTTAGGGATTGTAGGAATGTCATATGACACGTTTTATGCCTGTGTACTGGGTAACTGAGCTGTTCAAACACTGGTTATATGAGTGTCATGTGACATATTTTATGCCTGTGTACTGGGTAACTGAGTTGTACTTAACAGTGATAGTAGGAGTGTCATGTTATGTGTTTTATGCCTGTGTACTGGGTAACAGAGTTGTTCTTAATATGGGTAACTCATTGTTCTTAACAGTGATTGTAGGAATCCATGTGACATGTTTTATGCCCATGTGCATGGTAAATGAGCTGTTCTTACAGTGATTATAGAAGTGTCATGTGACATGTTTTATGCCTGTGTACTGGGTAACTGAGTTCTTACAGTGATCGTTGGAGGCCATTGCCATTTTAGTATTTATTGTACTTTACTTTTGCAAATGTAGTTATAGGTTTAAGAAATTCTGCACTCTCAATTTGGTTTTTGGCCTAGATTTTTCTTCATAACACATTTTTAATAAACTAACCATATAGATCAATTATGCAGGTAGAGCTTTGATAATTTTAGTAAACATCTACCTGGTAGCCATTTTTACTAATCAGTAATGATTAGTTTCCTGGGCACTTGATCAAAGGAAAGTTATTTTAAATGTGTACAAACCTGAACTGCTTTGTTGTAAGTTGACGCTATCACAAACAACATGGAAAAGTATTTTTTCATTGGTCAGTAAAAGAACTGCTCATTTTGCATTTATTTGTATCAAAATATGAAGTTAATGAAACAAACAGTTGATGAAACAGTGAAATAAAATAAATAAATGAATAATGCTAATGTCCTCTTGTTCAAAGCCCAACAATTCATCCTCATTTGTCTGATCAAGTTCTGAAATCCTATATTGGCATCTAGTAAATTGTCATGGTCTAGTCATAGTAAATGTCGTCTGACCCCCTTTTCCTTGGCCTCGCTGCCATATGCAGGTGCTTTTGTAGAGACTTAGCTTGGGATCATGAAGTAACACTTTGAAATCTGTTAAAGGTTGCAAATGGACACTTGTCATTTGTGTGGCAAGATCAAATAACCACACTCTGTTACTAAGTATTACACTCGTGGCTTAGTCCAGGACATGTGATGTGAGGAAGTATTACACTCATGGCTTAGTCCAGGAGTTGTGATGTGAAGAAGTATTACACTCATGGCTTAGTCCAGGAGTTGTGATGTGAAGAAGTATTACACTCATGGCTTAGTCCAGGAGTTGTGATGTGAAGAAGTATTACACTCATGGCTTAGTCCAGGAGTTGTGATGTGAGGAAGTATTACACTCATGGCTTAGTCAGGAGGTGTGATGTGGGAAAACAAGCTAAGGGATTAAGATCATGTATTGGAAGAGGCAGAACTCTGCTTGGCACTGAACAAATACATGTATTAAATTTGCAGCTCAATCAAAGGGATTGTTAACTTGAAAACAAAGTGAGTACTGCCTTGACATCCAGATGGCTTTACTGTTGTGTCCTTATGCCATATTGACATCTGGATGGCCTTACTGCTTGAGTGAGATATTATCAGTATAGTTGGCCTTTTGATAGATTGACATCCAGATGGCCTTACTGCTGTGAAATTTTGTCATATTGACATCCAAATGACTTTACTGCTGTGTCCTTATGCCATACTGACCTCCAAATGGTCTTATTGCTGTGTCCTTATTCCATATTGACATCCAAATGGCCTGTGTCCTTTTGCCATATTGACATCCAAATGACCTTATTACTGTGATTGAGATACCATCAATATAGCTGACTTTGTGCAATGTTGACATTGAAATGGCATTAATGCTGTGATAGATATAGCCTCAACATTGATGGCCTTGTGCCATGTTGACATCCAGATGGCCTTACTGCTGTGACTGAGGTACCATCAGTATAGCTGGCCTCCAAATGACATTAATGATGTGATTGAGGTACCATCAGTATAGCTGGCCTCCAAATGACATTAATGCTGTGATTGAGGTACCATCAGTATAGCTGGCCTCCAAATGACATTAATGCTGTGACTGAGGTACCATCAGTATAGCTGGCCTCCAAATGACATTAATGATGTGATTGAGGTACCATCAGTATAGCTGGCCTCCAAATGACATTAATGCTGTGATTGAGATGCCTTTGATATAGTTGGTATTGAAACCTTCTCATCATGGGGATTCTACTCATCACATGCAAAAGGATTCATCATGGGGATTCTACTCATCACAGGCAAAAGGATGTCACAATGACCTACATTTTGTTATTATGTTAGGTTTTCACATCTAGCTAATTTTCTCTGACTGTTTCATTTATATTATGGAATTTGGTGTATGCATCTTAAGGGAGTGCATTTTACTTGGGCAAAAGTAGGTCATAGTTCCATACCATTCTTGGTGCTGTGACTTGTAGATTTTATCATGGTGGAGAAGGTGAGATCTAACACTCTTGTATTCTTCTTCCTGAGCTGTTAGTTGTTGCTTGTACACAAACATGGCATTTAAATTGCATGTGGTAGTTAAGGTTGTTCAGACTTCCAACATTTTTAGCTATAGGTGTAATGATACATTTTGAGCCTTTCATCATGCATCCCCTTGCCAAAACATTTGTTTCAGATTCTTGTTTAATCATATGATTAAAATTAAGCCAGGTGCAGTATCTAGCTGGGTAAATATGTGAGGCAGCTGGCTTTGAGAGCTTTATAGAGCTTTATAGATGCTTTTGAAACTCTTTTCCTCACAGATGCTTGGATAAATCATTAAGAGGCTTTATTTCATACATTGTTGCACTACATTGGTAATTAATGAGTTGCTTGTACTTTTATTATTATTTGAAAATTGAATTCTATTAGTATCACAGTTTTGATCTTCCATGCTATCCAAGTTCCAAGCATTAGATTTGTTAATAATGATGTTTTATATACAGGTAGAGCATTGATGAAAGCAAATCTTGTTTGTGTGAATCCTGATAAAATGTTCTAAGAGTAGGTTGTGAAACAACAGTGATTGGCTTGGGTTGTGCATATAAAAGGCAGCAGGTAGCAAGATAATGTTTGGTTGCAGCCTAGTCTTGGTAGTATGCTTCATACCATATATACTTGATTGTTAGTTGGGTCCAACTACAAACAACACTAACTGATATGCCAATGCATAATGCAGTGTCAGATCAGGGTTGGTGTTGGTTCTACTGATTACTCCTAACAACTGCATAGACGAATATCTGCCAGTGCATTATACAATGACAGACCTTGGTCTGTGAAGTTAGATCCATCTTATAAGTAAGTAAATATGGTTTCTACAATTGTTATCAAAAATACTTACCTCCATAACCGATGGCTGCTGCCATCTTATAAAAACTAGAAAGTCACTCTCCATTGCCAAAACTGAGAGACTTAAATTTCATTACAAAATAAGTTATTTTGTCTATGAAACTGCAAATTATTTTTCAGAGTTAGAAGCTTGTTGATATTAGACACTGGAACCACATGACCTGCTCTTACTTAGGTTTTTGGGGATCATAATGATGGTAAATTTACCAAATTTTAATCTTTTTGCTTTTGGACCTTCCATAATCCATGCTGGTTATTGTGAGCAATATAATCTATTATGGAGTCATAATTAGTCTTGAATTATTCCTAATTGTGAAAATTCTGGTCAACACAGTGCTTATAATAAGGAATATCCAATTTAGTTCTTTGACATTCTTTAAATGAATTGGTCTAAAGCCCATGCCTTGACTAATCACTGATGTCTCAACTCTATCTGAATGGGTTTGATTCTTGGGCTCATCAAGCCAGCGTGGATATGTGAGAAAGCTTGCCATTATCTCTGCAATGGTCACTATTTCTTTCCAGGGTTGTCCCCAGGTTCTTCTTCCATCACCTACTGGCTATCATATACAGCCTATCATGTGCTCAACAATATATTAAATGCACAAAACCCCAACCATTCTTTACATTGAGCATTGCATATTAACTATGTGACTTCATTTAAATCTCAGATTTGTGCAGATAGTCATGGTTGGCAGTGTGGTTTATTTAATTAAATGTGACTGTATCATTTAAGAACGTTATATTTTATACTTCTCTCTCTCTCTCTCTCTCTCTCTCTCCATTTTTTTTCTTTAATATCATCATTGTTTTGCAGTAAACTGAAACCACTCAACTCTGAAGTCTGAAATGAAATTTGATTCCAAATTTCAGTTTTGCGGTATAATCCATAAAACTAGAACTTGCATCATTGTTTGGAAACATATTTTAGGTGCTACATTCCTTACACATGCTGGAACTGATTAAGTACAGTTAGCAGTTACTTTAGTAGATTTATGTCTGAGACTTCAACCTGGAAAATATTGCAAGGGCATGTGAGGTTAAACCAATGCTCAACACAAATCCCAACACAGATTAGGGCTAACAAATCTGAAACCTTGGCACTCTAAACAGAACCAGCTTTTAAGGTAAATTATTCATAACCAAATGCTTGTTGGTAAGCTTAGCATTGCAAGAAAGATTATGTTTATCAGTTTATTACTTAATTGTGATCATTGCTATTCACTTGTATCATACATGATATAGTAAAACATATTTTTATAATTATTTTAAATTAAATGTCAGGACTTTATTAAAAAAAGCACGTGGTCTTGTTTGCTATGCTATGCTGATGTAATATTCTAAAAGCGAGATTCACTCATTTAATTTTCATTAAAGTAAAAAATCTCCACATACCATTCATGTATTTAAGTAACCATGACCGTCATTTGTCTTCACTCGAGTGTTAATATGTCTGAATGACTAGCTAAATATTGTAGGATTGAATAGAGCAGGATATCCTTACAGGATAAAATTACTTGGATCAATGAATTTATGCCAAAATCTTACACTGAATAGAACTATCCTTACAGGATAAAATGACTTGGATCAATGAATTTATGCAAAAATCTTACATTGAATAGAACTATTCTTACATGATAAAATTACTTGTATCAATGAATTTATGCCAAAATCTTACATTGAATAGAACTATCCTTACAGGATAAAATTACTTGGATGAATGAATTTATGCCAAAGTCTTACATTGAATAGAACTATCCTTACAGGATAAAATTACTTGGATCAATGAATTTATGCCAAAATCTTACATTAAATAGAACTATCTTTACAGGACAAAATTACTTGGATCAGTGAATTTATGCCATAATCTTGTGGCAAATTAGAATAGGAACATCCATTTCAGAAAGTCTAAAGGAAAGGGAAATCTACGAGAATGAACAACAATGATGCAAACAAGCATCATTCCAGTTTCAGGCCCTGTAATACATAATCTTTTATTTCTGTCTTTGACTCTCGTCACTCAGATGCTTAAAAATAAATTTTTTTTACATCTATTAAAATCACAGTAAACTGAAAACCTCACAACTGAAATCTGTTTGTTTTGGACCCAAATGGATTCTGGTTTTGAGAGATGTGTATGTGTGTACAAGTATATATACATACATAATATGTACCACTTTACCACTTATTAGCTGTTTATGTTTATTTGGAGGGGTTTATTTACCTTGAGTTATTTTTTTATGAGTCTGACATGTACCAACTCAACTACCATTGCATCCTGCTATAAATTCCACCATTCCTGCTATAAATTCTACCAAAGTTTGAGTTGAGCACCTTTATTAGAAGTTTGCTAAGGGTAAGCTTGGAATGGATTGGCCTTGAGAACCTGAAATAGAGCATGGTCTTACACTTGGTCTCAAGCCAAAAATGTTGGGGCAGGTGAAACGATTGGCTCATCAGTGTTGTTAAAATAATTACCAAGACAGGGGAAGAAATTTTATGTGTTGTTGGCTTAGCTGATAAGTTGCTGAATTGGTTTGTATATGCGCCATCAATTACTGTTGATGTCTGCCAGGGAATGGCTCTGACAAATGCAGTCTTAACTCATCTCATTTCTGCATTGATCAACTCTTGGTAAGAACATGAACTTGGCATGAAGGCACAGGCCAATTAATGAAATATATTTACTTGGCATCAGCAAATAGGATTCTTCTAACATAGACATTTTAAAAATATTGAAAGTGTTAAGATTTTCCATTTATTATGTGAGAAAGAGATTCATTTATTCATTTAGAATTATTCAGATTCTTACACAAATCATGACCATTCCATTAGATTTGGACACAGATTGTGACCATTCCATAAGAACTGTGCACAGATTGTGACCATTGTATAAGAATTTTACACAGATTGTGACCATTCTATAAGATTGGGACACAGATCATGACATTCCATAAGAACTGGACACAGATCATGCCATTCCATAAGAACTGGACACAGATCATGATCATTCCATTAGAATTGGACACAGATCATGCCATTCCATAAGAATTGGACACAGATCATTCCATTGGAATTGGACACAGATCATGACATTCCATAAGAATTGGACACATATGATCATTCCATTAGAATTGGACACAGATCATGACATTCCATAAGAATTGGACACAGATCATGATCATTCCATTAGAATTGGACACAGATCATGACATTCCATAAGAATTGGACACAGATCATGATCATTCCTATAGAATTAAAGTCCATTCCTCTTAGAGATTTTTTAACAGCACAAAGAGGTTTTAGAGAAATTTGAAGTCTTCTGAGTTTTGACATTAGTTTAACCAAGTTAAATAAATTTGTCTTCAGTACCTATTAATTCGTTTAGCTGCATGGAATTAGAGATTTTTTTACTTTTTATGCAGTACAATCTTTATTTTAATAAAAAGCAACCATTTTTGATGCAAAGATGATATTGAGAAGACAAGGCAATTGGGATTGTATATTAAACATGGCAGATAGTTGGAAGACAGCCTAATATTGGATGAACCTGTAATTTTGACAAGTGGAATAATGGAGAATGTGTTAAATCATTACAAGTGCAATTAAATAGGTGATTTGATCATTTTTTTAAAAACAAATTAATATTTTTCTGAAAATATCCATGGGTTTTTTGGGCCTAGAAAGAAACCAGGTCAAGGTCAGGTATGCCCTATGTCTTAATCAGTTATACATATCATCCCTATGTAGTGATTACAAAGCAGACATGAAGTTTTATCTCTGTGTTGCTGGTTTCATTATGTTGGCTGCATAGGTGGATACCGGGTCATGAATACACATAAGTATGCAGCACCATTGTGCATCTCAATGGGACTCGTAACTGGATCATTCGGTTAAACATTTAAGTTTGAAGGTCAGTCTAATATACACTAGCAATGACCTTTATCAACATAAATTGCAGAGTTTCCAGTTCTGTTAAATAAATGATTTTACCTGGCCTTTATGGTAAAACCGGATAATATTGAATATTTTCAGGTATATAGTTTGCCCATGTCAGAGATGATATCATCTGTGATCATCAGTATATTCACAAACATGCTGTGTAGATGTACACTTCACACATCCTTATCAAATGTACTGACTTCCACCCTGTGAGAAAGAATTTTTTGGATGCCTTGTCAAGTGTATTGACTTCCACCCTGTGAGACAGAATTTTTAGGATGCCTTGTCAAGTGTATTGACTTCCACCCACTGAGACAGAATTTTTTGGATGCCAACTAAATGAAAAAGCTTTCAGGGATGTACCATCAGGATTTTCTCAAAGAATGCAATTTGTATGAATGGCCATATATTTTAAGAATTCCCCTATTTAAATCCATTTTTCAGTTACCATAAGAGCTTATGGGATGGTCTATAGTTTGTTGCCTGTCCATCCATGAGCACAAGTTTATCATCACTACTCCTAAATTACCTGAAGGATTGCCAGAAAACTTCACACACATATTCATCCCATGGTCATTGAAAATCGTCCCAATCTGACATCCAATATGGCTGCCTTGACAGCCATCTTGAAAAACTTGCTATGGATACTCCTGAATAAATTGACCTATGAACATATGGGCACGTCATTAGAAGACTTGTGATGTTTAGTTGGTCCTAATTGAAAATGGTGCCAATCTGATGTCCAATAAGGCCACCACAACAACCATTTTGGAAATCTCATTATCCTAGCTACTAGTCATATCAGCATGGAGTTTTCACTAAAAAGACTTTATGGTAAAATGGTCACCATCACAGCCATCTTGAAAACTGTGTCATTGCTAATCCTCCTGAATGGATGGTCACATCAACATGGGGTTTTCACTAAAGGACTTCTTATGATGAATGATTGATCCTAACTGGAAATGGTGCCGCTTTTGTGTCAAATATAGCCACCATAGTAACTGTCTTGACAATTTTGTTATTGCTGCGCCTCTTGAGTGGAATGTCATGTCTTGAAAATATTGTTATCTCTAGCCAGGGTGAGCTGCCTTGGTGTGTCATTGGGCAAGACACATTAAAAGAGCCAGGGTGAGCTGCCTTGGTGTGTCATTGGACAAGGCACATTACTCTAGCCAGAGTGAGCTGCCTTGGTGTATCATTGGGCAAGGCACATTACTCCAATTGCATGATCACTAAATAGCTTGTGTTGCTGTTCTACATAACATCAAACTAAGCTCCTGAATGGATGGATATGTCAAAATGGGGTCTTGACCAATAGGCTTCTTATGATACTTATTTGGTCATATAACAATGGTAACAAGCTGATATTCATTGTGTACCACAATGGCTAATTTGAAAATTTTGTTTTCACTGAGAAATTTGAGAGATGGTTTCAGCACTAGTCAGTTAAAAGTAAGAAATGGTCTTATCTTCTATTCCTTGAAATTCTTTATGTTCAGTAGAGTGTCAGTTGCTTCAAGGGACTCTTGTTACCTTTATATTTTATTTTATATACCTTTAAAGAATCTTGTCATCTATAGCTTTTATCTCCTGAGTAAGGTTACCTTTTTTCTACATGGGTTATCTTCCTGTTAACAAGCAAAAGAACTCACCTTCACCCCTTCACTGAATATGTTGTTTAATACTACTTGAGAACTAATAATTTTGGTGCAGACTCTAAAATTTTGCACATTTTGTATGTTACATATTTTGCATGGCTATGTGGTATTATAAATGCATACATACTTTTGCAAGTTTGTACTGCTGAAAGAAACTAATCTATTACTGGTAGGCAAGGCAATATAGATAATTTGCAATAAATACTTCATACAAGGTTTGCAGTGTGCCAGTTGCTTGCCTGAGCACATGGGAAGAGTTCTAGCGCAACTGTTTTCAGTTTCTGAGTACTCTGGAAAATACTGCAGACAGTGTATGATGATATTTTTTATATTGAGATATTAAATACATAAGTTAGATATCAGATAATACAAAATAACAATTTAAACATGAAAAGTTTAACACTTGATAAGTATATGCAATGCTTATGTTTGAATATATGGCTGATGTCACAGAATAGCATACATCAAATAAGCTGATGTCACAGAATAGTATACACCAAATAAGCTGATGTCACAAAATAGTATACATCAAATACACTGATGTCACAGAATAGCATATATTAAATAAGCTGATGTCACAGCCTAAGCAAAACTAAACTGAGAAATGTATTTTTACAGTTGTGGGGAATATTTTACAGTCATTATAAAGTGTAGCAATGTAGACTAGGATGCAGATTAGTTGTCCATTATCTAATGGTGTGAGTGTGCTAGTAGAAAAGCAATACTAGAACACATTCTATCACAGTTGTCCATTATCTAATGGGGTAAATGTGCTAGTGGAAAAGCAATACTAGAACACAACCTATCACAGTTGTCCATTATCTGATGGTGTGAGTGTTCTAGTAGAAAAGCAATACTAGAACACAACCTATCACAGTTGTCCATTATCTGATGGGGTGAGTGTGCTAGTAGAAAAGCACTACTAGAACACAACCTATCACAGTTGTCCATTATCTGATGGGGTAAATGTGCTAGTGGAAAAGCAATACTAGAACACAACCTATCACAGTTGTCCATTATCTGATGGTGTGAGTGTGCTAGTGGAAAAGCAATACTAGAACACAACCTATCACAGTTGTCCATTATCTGATGGGGTAAGTGTGCTAGTGGAAAAGCAATACTAGAACACAACCTATCACAGTTGTCCATTATCTGATGGGGTAAGTGTGCTAGTGGAAAAGCAATACTAGAACACAACCTATCACAGTTGTCCATTATCTAATGGGTGAGTGTGCTAGGGTAATTCATATCAGGTTCTCTGTTTCATAAAACTTGGCTAATTTTAACAAAGCTTTTGAAATAGGGAAACCTATCAGCATAGTAACAACATATATCAGTGTGCTAATTTGTATATCAGTACCCTAATTTATATATTGGTACCTTAATTTACATATCAGTACCCTAACTCAGTCAATCAGCTGTTAGTGAATCCTATTGTAATAACAATGCAAATCATTACTCTTTGTTTCTGTCATTCTTACTGGTGATTAATGACCAGTATAGAATGCTACTTGCGTTAAAGCCTAAATAGAAAATGTCATGTTTTTTTAGTTTAGCCTCAAAACAGTGGGTGTGATTCAGCCAGTTCCACATAGGTCACTTACTCAAAAGATCCCTCTAATGTCATTAAAATGACACTTTTTCAGAAAATGGTACCTACCATCCAATGAGCTTATGTTGTTTTCAGTCATCCTTTGTCCATCCATCATCCATTTGTCCATTAGCACAAGCTTGTTATCTCTACCCCATCTAAACTACTTTGAGGATTGCTTTGAAACTTTGCACACAGATTCACCCCATAGTCTAGTTAATCCTAAATATGAACGATTCCGAATGATGTCCTGCATTGAAAGTCTTGTTACTGCTACTCCTTGTGAATGGACGGTCATATCAATATGGGGTTTTTCACTAAAATATTTCTTATAATGTCTAGTTTGCTGTAATTGAAAATGGTGTCCGATAGATGCCACAGCAACAACTTTGAAAATCTTTTCGCTACTTCTGGACAAAAATTCGCATTGACATGGAATTTTCACCAAAGGTCTTATGATGTCTTGTTCATAATTGAAGATTTCCAATGGTAATTTATTGGGTTTTTACTGAATGACTTCATTTTGATGTCTAGCTGGTCCTGCATGAAAATGGTGCATATTAGCCAGTAATCTGTAAGGAACACAATTAATATGATGGTGCCTATCAGTCAGTAATCTGTAAGGAACACAATATGATGGTGCCTATCAGTCAGTAATCTGTAAGGAACACAATATGATGGTGCCTATCAGTCAGTAATCTGTAAGGAACACAATATGATGGTGCCTATCAGTCAGTAATCTGTAAGGAACACAATATGATGGTGCCTATCAGTCAGTAATCTGTAAGGAACACAATTAATATGATGGTGCCTATCAGTCAGTAATCTGTAAGGAACACAATATGATGGTGCCTATCAGTCAGTAATCTGTAAGGAACACAATATGATGGTGCCTATAGCAGCAGGGGGGGCGAATCGGACATTTTGTCCAATCGTTATTTTGCTTAATTATTACTTTCTGCACTCAGCGGATCCGGTGTAGTCAGCGCCTGGTAAAAAAAAAACGACGACGGTCCATCCTACATGACGGTGACGTCATTTGGTTTAATACATTTTCTGCGAGCCGATCCCAGTTTTGTCAGCGTCCGGTAAACACAGCGACGACCGCGTCGATGTCATTTCCCCCCCTGCTGCTAAGAAGTTATTTACAATGATCTAACAAACAGAGTGATCACTAACTCCTCCTCTTGTAGATCAATTAGGTTATTTGACTGATCGGTAAGTCTAAAATTAATTCTCGTTAAAAACCGATAATGGCATCGCATATAGACCGGATTAATTGGGCTCTCAACGATTAAAAATCCGGGAGGGGCTGTTGGTGAAAATGAATAAAGGATATACCCCTGTTGAGCTTGATTTGATTGCTTGGTATCTACCTGGTAACTCCCTTCGATAACATCGCACACTAGATTGATTGCTATCACCGATGCGATATTTACGTTGTATGGAGCAATATGCCTACCACCATCTCCGTTATCGTGTTTGAGGATAGTTGATGGATCGAGAAAATCAATAAGAGACTTTCTTAGTTCTGGCGCGTTGTATCCTGGAAACTTGAAATCGGGTAAATCGGCTTCTGTGATATTATACTCGGTTAGGAATTTTTGTTTATTACCATCGCTGTTATCGGATATCATTTTAACGATTCGTTCATTGATATATTCCATGTCTGATATAAGTTGATTTAACACCTCAACGTGTTTTCGTGCTTTTGTTTTCCGTAGTTGTTCTAGTTGCAATTGGTAATAATGATTAATCTCGATAAAAGCATTAGTGATATCATTTAAAATAACTGTTAATATGTCGATCGATTCAGGGGTTTTTTCATACCGAAAAAACCACTGCATGATATTCCTGTTTTGAAATAAAAACCAACTGGATAATAACGTGTCTTTTATAATAGACAAATTATCTCGATAACTGGGAATAATTTCATGATACGATTGCACATTTGTGTGCAAATACGCGGGGATTTCATTAGGTGGATTCTCGGGCCAACCTAGTATGGTTCTGATTGAACTGTTATAAATATCAACCATATACCCCGGTGTGCTTATTTCAATCATCGACGATAACGTCGGTTCATGAACCGTAATATCGATTTTTGATTCTTTTCCTGTGATCGATTTTATCCTGCGTTGGAATTCTTTATTGATTTGTTCTACTTGGTATGACCCAGTTGGTATTGTAACCTCATTCCAGTCTGGGGTCCCATCGGGTTTATTTGTCCATGCAAAAACCAGCGAGTTATTAGGTTGTTGTTCGTTAAATGCTTCCACTCGGATATTAGGCCAACTGTGATATATTCGCAATTTTGCCAGCGCTATTTCCTTCACTGGAACCGGTGATGGGAAGTTTACACTGAATTCTGGCTTCGTTGATGTTATCGATATCATATTTGTTTGTACCGGAGTGGTGTTCTCCGCGATCCGTTGAAATAATTGCAACCATTCGGGGTTCAGCGACATTATTATTATTCGTCGTTTCTATTGTTTAATTTCAACAACCTGCTTGTTTTCAGGAGAATGTTTTAAGCCCATTGAAGTGGTTTCAGCGACGTGGTTTCCAGCTTCCAGTTGAAAATCCTCGATTTTTGACATCGCGGAGTCATACAACTGGACCATCGGTGAGAATTCAACATCGGATATAAACGAATTATCTATCGCCAACGAGATCAACCCGGATAATTTCGAGTACGCGTCGGATACTATTTGATGTTTTACTGTATACTCGTTGAGTTTTTTCTGATAACACGATGATATCTTTCTAGTGATTGCGTTGCCGACTCCAGCAATTGTTGTCGCCGCGGAGATAACGATTGGAACAGCGATCGGGGCTATCATGGTCACCGTGGATAAAATAACACCGGTACCGGCTACTATACCTGACACCGAGTACACGACTGCGTCGATGGTGGTTATTTTTCGGCGGTATTTTTTTATTTTTATACGGTATTGTTCGGAAAGCGTTTTCAAATTCGCAGAGAATTCTTTTACGGTATTGAATCGATATTGATGTGACGTCGGTGATACCTCTGATTCAATTACCTTGGTGGTCATTTTTATTTTAAAAGAGCTAGTGTTTTTAATTACTTAGATCCGTTACAAATTCCGCATACCATGTAATGTTTGCCCCGGTTAAATGTCTATCGACGGCATAAATTGTAAACTGTTCAATTGTGCCCTTGTCCATAATTGTTGATATTGTATTGTTAAACCCGGATGAACTTGACGATGATATATTAAACTGCATCATTGAAACCAGTGTCAATCGATAAATACCCTTAACAGTTGCGGTGATATATATTATATTTTGTGTAGGAGTCCAAGTGAATGATCCATGATGAATCGTGTATACTGTGTTGATGGTGTTTTCATGAGGGATTTTTATTTTTGTCATTTTCAGTGTATACATGTCTACAACACTTTTGCAGCGATCAACATCAAGTTTGATTGTTTCTATTTCCCCTGTATGTGCGTCTATACTTTTTTTGTTCACTGCAACATCAGTTTTGATTGTTTCTATTTCCCCTGTATGCGCGTCTACACTCCTTTTGTTCGCTTCAACATTAGTTTTGATTGTTTCTATTTCCTGTCCATACGCGGTGATATCATTTATAGTTATTGTAATTTCTTCCGGTCTGGTATTTTTTTTACCAAAGAATTTATCAATGGTGTTATCAGCCCTGTTAAAATTTTTTCGTAACGTGTAAAATTGGCCCGACAGCGTTGTAAACTCAGAAATAGTATTTTTTATCCCCACAAGATTCGGTTCGGTTACCGTCGGGGTTCCAAAAAATCTAGCAGTAGTGAGTTGTATATCGGTGACAGACTTTTGTATCCCCTCGAACTGATTTGCTTGCGCGTTAAATTTATCATACAAATTTTTTAACGAATCCGACATGGTTATATAATTGTCGCCAAGTGTACTTATTTTTCCATTTATCGTCAAGATGGATTCACCTGATTTAAGTCGTCCGTCATCGGTATACAACGCGATGGTGTTCTCGGCGGCATCACGCTGTCGTATTAAAACGTCATTCAGCGACACATTACTGGATTTCAGTTTACCCTGGCGGTCTTGAAATACAACTATTTCGCCCGGGTCAACACTGGTTAAATTTAACGTATCAGCGATTTCATCCTCGATTAGTTTTTTTATGTCATCGGTGGCGAGCGTTTCCATGGATTTTTTCAGCGCCGAAACCGGTCGTCCCCAGATATCAATCATTATTATTGTAAAAAAAACCGGTGTTTTTAATTAACCCGCCGGGCCTCTACGACCCCACTAGTGTATTCGTTTACAACCACATGAGGTGGTTTCCGCGATGATGAAATCGCCGCGAGTACGTTCAATACCTCACAGCCGCATATCGGTGGGTCACTTAATTGTTGTGTTGGCAGCGTGGAATAAAAAACCGGGGCTGAACACGCCCGGATATACCGCATGAACTCGTTTGGCGGGGCTAACCCGTATGAATCAAAATAGACGATCGCACGCGGATCAATTGCGTATGCAACCCAATGAGTCCCCGCTCCGGAGGATTTATCGAGGTTAATTATACCGGTTTCAATATTCCTTGGTTTTGTCGGTAATTGATCCCTCATGAAAACACCTCTGAAGTTTTTTATCGCTAACGCGTTTGCGGCATCTATTAAATCAAAATTAGACATTGGAGTCATTGACTCTTGAGTTAATAAACGGTTCCCGGTAGTCTTAGACCCTTCCCCGAGTACCATGAATACGGGGTTCCCGGTAGTCTTAGACCCTTTCCTGCTACAGGTCGTTTTTTTTTATAGCCTTTCCCGGTTGCCTTCTTCAATGCCATTCCCGCCGCGGTACCAACGGCTCCTAACGCAGCCGCCTTCGCCACTGCTGGGGCCGCGGCGGCAATCAACGCTGGAATCGCAGCTAACAGCGGAAATATCCCACCGGTCTTTTCCATGTTTTTAATCACTGCGGCTGAAAAATCTATTTGAACACCCTTTTTATTCTTCATCGCATCATTGAAATGTTTTATTTGACGCGCTGTCAACGATATCTTATGATTACCACCTGCCATCTGTGACGGCTTTAACGTTATTGTGGTTCCACATTGTTTAGCCGACTTTGATCGTAATTTCTTGACTTGACCATCGGTCAACTCTACACTGACAACATTATACGACATTTTTATTGTAAACGCGTTTATGTTTTCAATTACATGTTTTCCACTGGTGCATCAACGATTCTCATTCGTCCACCAACACCTTCCAACAGCATTGATTTATCGCTGAGAATGACAGCAACCGCTCTATAATCGGCAATAACGCCGCGAGTTACATTAGCTCGGAAGTGTATGTCAACGACGGATTGTCTTGTTAAATCAAGATGTTCCAGCGAAAAGTAATAGATCGGATATAGTTCTTTGAAATCATGTTGTGATATTTGCAAACCAGTGTCGACGTTTTGATCACGACTCATATACGACAGCAACCGATGGTACACGCGTGCAATATGGTTTTGACCGTAATTAAGTTGTATATCCTCAGATGGTTCCTGCTGGCCGTTTATTCTCAGCGAGACGTCAGTAACGCCTAATCGATCAAATATCATATGGCTGGATAGTTGATTATCAACTCTCGTCATATCCTGCAATGCAACAAATATATGACGCGGAGCCGAAATACCTTGTTGTGATGCCAGGTTCCATGTGAATATACCATTGATATTTGATTGCTTAGTATCTGTTGTTGTTGTTAGCCAACTTAGTAATGATTTTCCTCCCTGCTCCATAAAGGATAGCAATCGTGCCTCTGTGGTAATGGATGGAGTCATTACTGGCATCCACAATAATATTTTAGTTAAAACGACTTTACCAGAGTCATTATTTGGATTCGCAAGATCCGCTGGAATTCTCCAAATTGCATTTCTATCATCACCTTTTCACACAAGCACCACGGTATGCTTTGCTCCGTAGATAACTTTTCGCACGTTCCTACAAAATCCAAATATATGATGCAGTGGAATCGCGCATGAGAAAGATCTACGCGGCCCTGTTAACATTGATATGCGTGTTGCAGCTCCGATGTTAAAATTAGGATCGCTGTTTATAATCATATTCTCAACATCAGCATCAGCGTTATTAGCATTATTTCTTGGTCGTCTTACCACAAATTGCGAGTTTCCAGCAGTGTTTCTAGTATCCTTTGCAAACATCATAGATGGACCCGCTGATCTTGTATAATCGTCGGAATATCTTGCTAGCCCGATTATTGTTGTAGCCACATCAACATCACGTTCTATTGATTCAATTTCTCGCCCGTCAATGAGATATTTTGCGCTTTCAAATAGCGCCATTACGCCGTTATTGACTAAGCCAACTTTGGTACCATCTGGATACGGTGCAATTACAGCAGGAGTATCGGCCTCTGTTACAAGTTCTCCTTCGATTTCAATAAACGCTTCACACGGTAAAAAATATTTACTGGTATCATGGACTTGAAGTTCAATTCGCGATCGTATGTTGGGTTGTACTGCATGATAGGAATAAAATTGATAATTACGGACAGAATCATCCTTGTGCACTGGTGCGTCCATATCAAACGCCGGGTCAGCTGTTCGTTTAAACATTTTATTTAATAATACGCTGATGCATCTAAATCATCGTCGTCGTTTTAAACCACTTCCCGCTATTATGTTTGCGATATCATCTTGATTATTGTTTACCAACGACGCTAGTTTTTCTTCCACGGCGTTATTTATTACTTTACTGACATTTGCAGGCATCACTGTCGTTGATGGCATCACCGGTGGTTTCTGTTTTTTTCTTCGTGAAAATCCTTTGGATTTTACCAACGACATTAGTTTGTCCTTTGCTGCAGAAACCACCCTTCCGGCAACATCGATTCCCTTATCACGAATAACATCAATAGCCTTCATTCCTAATTGTTTGGCTAACGGCGCCACTTTTGGAGCCATTCTTGTAAATAACCCCGCAATGGTGCTACCGAGACCGTCTCCGTACCACGCGCGGTATACAGGCAATCGTGAGTTTACCACGTAGACGCTGACTGGTTTATCATGGTTGTAGTGTATAATCATCTTTATTATAAAAAACACCAGTGTTTTCCAGTTAGTGGTTGATCACCCCCCCTTCCCCACCACCGAATCATAAATGTTGTCAAAAACATCGATTTTCTCTAAATGATTTCCTGGGGTTTTCATCGGCGGTAAAAATACGCGTTTTTTGTCAATTTTTGTCAATTTTTGTCGTTTTTTGTCGATTTTGGTCGGTTTTTGCCGGTTTTTGGTCAAAAACATCGATTTTCTCTAAATGATTTCCTGGGGTTTTCACCCATAAAAACCAACCAAAAACCGACCAAAAACGACAATTTTATAATTTTTTTAATCATCCACTAACTCGTCAATGAGCGTTCGATATGCATTAATGTCCATGATACCACCGGCAAATAACCGCCTGCAAATATCAGCGGCCTCATTGATTATTTCCGGAGAGTTATTTCCGGCTCGTTTTCCTCCGATTAGTATTTCTAGCCGTGTTCACTGAGAACACTACCAGGACAAGTAACGTCTTTACCAACAGAGTATCCTTTTCCGTGTTTTGGTCTTTCACTTTTTACTTTATTGTGGAATATTATATAATTATTATCACGCGATGGTAATTCATTTTTATGTTTATTTGCCAAATACACTATTCTTGTCCAGTCCTTTAATGACCTTATATTTTTCTCGTAGCCGCTATTGATATGCTCATCTCGTGTGTCCTTATCAAAATTTGTAACAGTAAAATTAACTAATTCTTCGTAGCCGAGATTTCTAATTTTATCTATTGTGTTCTTTTTAAGAACATTACGGGGTATATTCCCCTCTTTCCGTATTTCTTCCGGTATTTCTTCCGGTATTTCCTCCGGTATTTCTTCTTCTGGTTCTCTTGCGGTGGCGCCTAGTTCTTCCTCGTCGGCCATTGTAACATAAGGTTCTTGTGGGTCCGTTATAGCGAGTGGTGGCGGCCTCCGTGTTGTAGCGAATGCTATTTTCGCAGGGAGTGTTTCCAGAGACTTTTTTGTTTGCTCGGTCTGAGCCGCTATCTTTTCAAGCGCACCGAGGACGGGCACAGTTGCCGCCGTAACATCTTTGGTCGCTTTAGTTACCGGAGCAAAGAGCTGTTCGCTTCCAACAGCAAAATCAGTTTGTAGTTGTTGCCGCGTTTGAAGTTGTTTTCGGACCCTGTCTCGTAACGGTATGAACTTTTAAAGCGCTACTAGCCGCTCTCAGGCTAGCCGAGTAGTAAGTGATTCGCCTACCATTATTGCAATTGCTCTGTAATTTCTAATTTCCCGCCGAGTGTGGCGGGGGGGATATGTCCCAGGGGCTCCAGGGAGTTTTCGTCTATAATCCTTCTAATGTTTTTAATTTTATTAGAGATTTCTCGACGTCGTTCAAAAGCCTGTCCGAGTTTTTTTCGTACTGTCTCAATGGCAGTAAATAGTCCAATAAATGCATTTACGTCATTGCCATACAGGTTTTCATTGATCGTATATTGTAATCGCTTTATAAAAGAATACTCGCGTGGCAGGGTATATCGACCTTTCTTTGATTGCTCGTTAATAATTTCATAATCGGACAATATTTTTTGGTTATCAAGCTTATCAGATAATTCAATTCCTTGATTTTTTAATTTTAAAATCTCGGTTAATATATTATTGATATCTTCGATATTCATATTCTTATAAAACATCTTATTTTTAAATAAAAAAAAAAATTATTTTACAAAATGAACCCCGCGTATCAATCCCCGAGGTGTGTTAACATTCGATGAAACCGTAGGATAATTCGTTTTCTTCCGGAAGAGACAATTTATTGTAGCGTTCGCACTGTCACGGTGACCTTGTCACTTGCTGATTTCTGTTATATATGAAAATCGAATTCTATGACCCGTCTTTTTTGAGATCGCTGTTTGATATACTCGTTCTGCAACAAATTGTATTGAGGCTCTACAAATATCGAAATATTTTCCTGCCTCATTCATCGACTGAAATATTTTTTCCTCGTGAGTTGTTGTATCAAATGACTTTACGCTTTTTGCTTTTTTTGAGCATTTACCGGTTTGGCCTTTTTTACTATTTTCACTCTGAGAGATAGCTTGCAGGTTTATAAGAGAATTATTTTGAGGACATCCATCAATATGATCAATAACGAGACCGTTCTCGATTAATCCGTTGAATGCTTCAAATACCACCCTATGAACATAATACTTCTTCTTTCCGGCACCAAACATCAAGTATCCGTGATTATTTTTCCATCCAACCGGCTTCTTCAGTCTACAATTTCTAACAACGCCGTCGCGAGATGCCTCGTAATTAACGAGCACAGGATGCGGCTGAAATTCTTGGTTCATTTGTATAATAATACTACTTGTCTAATTCATTATTTGGTTTAATTATAAACCTTGCAATGTAGTCCTGAGGAGTTTTGATGACGAAGTCTGCGGTGGGGTCAATGACGGCGTTTTTTATTCGCTTGTCATAATAGCGTTTTAACTCCCTGTATCGCTTTCCGCCACAATTGATACACAACTGCGATTTCCCTCTTACACCAACGTGACAAACCAAGCACGGGAGGGGGCCAAGAGAACCATTACGAACGCTTTGTAAATGATACCTGCAGAATTCACCTCTACATGATTTATTGCACGGGGTTGTCGACCCAATCATCAACCATTTGCAGTGATTCATTATACTATATTCTTTCATTTAAATACTTGTTTTAATTATATGGAAGAGTTTGAGAGATTAGCAGCAATTAAGCCCTGGAAAAATATTAAGTTCAATCTCGATAGAGCCCTCAAGGACGCACCAAAAGCGTTAATAAACGATAGAACCCTGTTGAATAAAATACGCGACTGTATCAATGAATTCAAGCGTGATGGCGCATCTCATAGTTGGTCAACATTTCGAATTGATGGTGTTGTTGATGCTACCATGAACGACAACCGCGCAGCAACGATAATATCACAACTTGACGGTAAAAGGTATTTCTTCAGAGTAAAATTCATTGTCCGGGTGGAATCAGGTAATTGGATCATACGTGATAAATTTGAACCGGTTCTCAACGACAAGAAAACAGTCATTGTTAGCCACGACTCCAAGCCAGGGCTGTTAACCGGAATTGACAGACCATACTATGAACGAGCGTATCCTGAAACAGCAGTTGTTTATGGAATATACCCGTTAAATAAGAAACCTGATAACGGAAAACTAGCGCCGATGAAACAGTCAACGGGGATAAATTGTGTAGCAGAACGAGTAATAGAGCATTTTACAAATGCGTGTCGAGGAAATAAACTGACCGATTTACGACGTAGCAAAATAAACCAATGGGAGGAGACAGTGCGCGAGCGAGGAGCAACCATCAGCGACATAGCGAAATTAGAAACGTCGCTGAGATTTCCAATAACCGTTACAACAATAACCGGTGAAGTATTATATGAATCAAAGTATAAATCAAAGGGAGCCCCAATCAAAATTATTGATCATAACGAACACGCGTGGACGCCCGCGGTCACAATATTTCCACGGGATAGAACAGTAAAGTATATCCCCGGGGAATTCCTGGGAGAGGATAGTTTTCTCGCGGAGAGGAAACTATTTGATGCTATTGCTTGCTTGTGTAAAAACGACCCTGTATCAGTGTGGTTACTTCGCAGCGCTGAAAACGACATGGATACCTTTGATCAGTTTGTAAGACCAAACGGTGAATTATATCGCACTGAAGCGTTTCACAACAAAATGAAAAAAACCGCCATGGAATTTGAAGAGCATGATGAACAACTGCTAACAAATTGTTTTACGATTCCATCGGTTGCGGCTCATGTTGCAGCAAGGAAAAATGCGTGGAGACCAACGCGCAAGGAATTTCTACCAGATGTACAATCCAGTTGTTTGGAATACTATCACGGTGGACTATGGAACACTGAATACAACCGCGACGCTATGATTTCCGTTGATATGGTTGCCTGTTATCCAGCGAGTTTTCTCAGGTATGGATCCGCCGCTGAGTATTTCAAACGATTTGGACACCCCAGACATGAAATGACTCGTGTTGCTATTAATGGGCCACTGCCTGATTTTGATTTAACCGGATTCGCTCGCATAGTATCATTTGAATTCGCGGCAGGACTTCATCGCTGTTGTTATATTTGGATCGGTAGACACATGGCTGAAAAGAAGTGGCTGCCAATAGCGCTGCTACGGTATATGATTGATTGTAGCATGCTTGTATCGTTGATTGTCAGTGACGCGATTATATCATATCGGGCGCAGACTGAAGTCTGGTTACCAGAACCAGAGCGTCTAGATAGCATAATTGACGAGTCCAGAAAATACATTGATGCCGACGAGGAATATATCATCGAATGGTCCAAAAAGATATTCAACCAACGAAACCGCGAGGCAAAAGATCTCGGTAGAAGAATAATTGGTAAGTTCACACAAGGTGGAAAAAACTGCGACTACAAACGATATTGCTCACGGCTGATTATAGATGACGCAGAATATGATTTCGTAATCAAGGACGCAGTGGCAAAAAATAGATACGTGAACTGCAAAACAGCTTTCTTGTCCAATGGAACAAAGTTGGGTACAGTTGTTTCCTACAGCGATGGAGACAGCCCCGCGTATCCACATTTGAGGGCGTCTATGCTGGGTTACGCCGCTATCAATTTATTCTCGATGATAAATAGATTTCCCGACACCGCGGTTAGAGTAGCCGTTGATTCATTTTACATAGACGTAAAGTATAAGGGAAACATAGCCGAGTTTACTAGTCCGGACGAGAGTTGGGGTATATGGAGAATTAAAAATGAAATACGACGCGATTATTCCCCGTCAGCAGATGTCACCGTTGAAAATAATTACTTACGCGGTGATAATCTATCAGAATGGTCTAATGCACCACCGTGTTCTGATCCAATTTGTAGATATAAAACAGTTTATTTAAGCGGTTGTGGCGGGTCAGGAAAGACGACTCGGGCAATTGAATTATTTCGAACGCGGGCAAGTATAATCGTGCTTACACCGACCCATAGACTAGCGCGAGAGATAAAACAACGAAATGTTGACGCCGTTACTTATCACAGCTTTTTTCGATACAGCGGCGGTGAGTGGACTCCTGATCGAATGGGGGAAAAATTTATTCCTGAGGTTATCATCTGGGATGAGATATGTACTGTTTCGTTAGATGTTTTACAAATGTTTCTTGAGTGGTTGCTGCGCGCGAATACAGCGGTGATAATGTGCGGAGATCATGGCCAACCACCACCATTTGTCAGCGAGGGTCCACATGATTGGTTAAAGGGTTTTGTGGACTATTATGAAGAAACCGATACTGATTACCGAGCACTTGATGAACAACTGCGCGAGGTTAAAAAATTAATCAGATTACAGCCGGATAGAGTTCAATGTGAAATAATCCGCGAGGTGATTCCGGAAACGCCGTTAAATGAATTCTGGGAAACATGGAGACCAAACGATTTGATTGTAGCGAGTAGAAAGATAGTCAGAGACACACTTCAGCGGAAGTTATTTACGTTGCATAAGGAAAAGTTTCCAACGCGCCCAGTGCCGTTATGTTATAGACCCGCGGACACACGGCGGCAGAACATTGAAGTTGAAATCCCGGGCCCGACAGCGTCAGGGACAAAAAAACAAATTCTCGTGCTGAATGATATTGTGCTCGTTGATATCAGCGTCGTCGAAGACGCGCTACGTGCTGATAAATCCCCGTGGACGCTAGGATACGCAACGACAATACATTCCTCGCAAGGATTGACTATCACGGATACAATTGTTTGGATGGTTGATAATCGCATCGAATGGTCAAATCTAGTCTATCTTGCAGTATCCCGAGTACGGAGGATAAATCAGCTTCGAAGAATTGTTATTGACGAAGCCAGTGACGAAGCCGGCGACAACGATGACATTATAGATGCAAGCGTCATTGATAGAAAACTCTCGGGTTACCGCCAACAGGATAAAAAAAAACAGCGGCGTTTTGATATTGATGCCGAATTAATAATTGCGTTACGACAACAACAGAATAATCACTGCGCGAGTTGCAATTGTGTAATGCGCTGGCGTTATTCGGATAAAGATGCTCGCCAATTTACCGTGGACAGGATCGATAACAGTCTCGGTCATGTCAAAAACAATGTGAGGTTAACCTGTCTTGAGTGCAATAGACGCAACGGCGCTAGTTAAGACCACGCGGGGGTAATTGAGTATCGTCAGGTATCACTTGTAGTTGCTCGCGTGTAAACCCCCGCTGTGGGGCAGTTGAATCCAGTCTATAGATCGGTGGTCTACCAGTTGATCGTGTTATCGTTGATATGTTATGTGTGGTAACACTCCAAATAGGATCAGTAGCTCTTTTTTTACCGCCTTCAAGCTCTCCTGGTTCATACAGATATCTAACAGTGACATCGCCGAGAATCGGCTTGGAAACGCTATCTATTTTTGATCTTCCGGGTATGTACTCGTATTTAATCGCGTCGCTGGGCTTCATGTTGATTGCTCGGGTAATCTCGTTAACGCTGCAATTACGCCTGGCAACCTTTTAACCCATTCACGAGATCGTTTTTCTTGGATGAATTCCTTCGCGTATTGATACCCAAATAACCGTTCAGCAAGAGTCCGATTGAATCGTTCAACAATTGCCTGATCACGATGTAGCGCAGTATGATGTTTCAGCGTTGATAAAACAGCGCCGCGAAATTCACTACCAGGATCAACTTGTAATAGATTTGGCCAGCGCAGAGGACCCCTTCGGTAAATCCGCTCAAACGCATCGGCTACTTCAGTTGCTGACTTTGTTTTTAATGGCTCCGCTTGTTTGTATCGACTCGCAACATCAACTACAGTTAGCGCGTATTTGTAACCGTTGTCATGCGGCAGAAATAGTATATCAGCCTGATGAACTTCATTGGGTACGCTGACATCAAAGTGTGAGAAGTTGATTTGTTTAGGCGGTGGTAGATAAATTTGCCATATAGCCTGTTTGGATAACCAATTAGCCGCAGTGGCCTTTGTTACCTTTGCAGCGCTTGCGAGTTTACCAATTGCGGCCTTCCCCTTCCAGTATCCTCTCGGAGAATAATAGATGGATTCCATGTTGTTATTATAAACGCTAGCGTTTTCAATTACCAGCGCGAGAAGCTCCGCTTCCAATCATTAATTTACCTTTCATAGCCGATTTTACCAACCATGAAGCCAACTTTTCTTTGAGGGATTTATCAGGAATGGCATTTAACACGTGAATTAATTTTACATCCGCGATATGACGCTGTTGCAGATCACCGCTACGATAAGCTATATCATGTATCCGACATGCTTCGTCGATAGCGTTTATTGGATACTCACCGGGTCGCGGCTGATTTTGATCATCGAGTCTGATATCTAATCGTGTTCCGGGGCCACAGTAGCTATATCCTGGGAGGTGCTTTTCTCCTGGATACTTTGCCCACGGTGTTCCGGGGAGTTTTGATAACTTGGCTGCAATATCACCTCCTCGCTTTTTTTTAAAACATCCCCGGGTCTAATAGAAATAAATCTAAATTTCTTTGTACCGCATTGTACACACTTACCAGTAAGCGCCGATCTGTTATTTCTCGTTGTAACGGTTGTCATATCATTTGTGCCAGTACGCACTCTACACTTCACACAATATAGATCCATAATTTATGTATAGAGATATGAATATAATTGATTTTTCGGCGACTAAAACAAGAGAACCAGTTAAGCATGTTGCAGCATTACCAAACTCGATCCGGATGATTATCATCGGACCATCTGGATCCGGCAAGACGCAATTATTACTCAATTTAATAATGAGATGGATGAAGTGGGATAAGTTGTATTTAATCGCCCCTAGCGTGGATGATCAACGATGCTACGAGGTGTTGAAAGATTTTAACGAGAATGCATCAGCGATCGCTGAAAAAAATGTTATTGAGTTTATTACAGATATCAATGATGCACCGGGTATTGATGATATTGATGGCGACGTTAACAATCTAGTCGTGTACGATGATGTTATGTTAGACAATCAAAAAAAACCAGCTAGGATATTTTCCAGAGGCAGGCATAAAAACACCGACGTGATATATGTCACTCAACGATACACTCAGATTCCAAAAGTAATCAAAGACAACTGTAATATTCTTGCTGTATTCAACGGCGTTGATACACACACGCTACGAAATATTTGGCAGACATGGTGCGGCGGTGACATGGACTTTAATGGTTTTCGAAACTTTTTTAGTCATGCTCAGTCGACCCCACATGGATTTGATCCTCGGACACGATATCGTATCGGACTTGACCAAATATTCGGTTAGTTGTAAATAATTTTCATTGTAAATAACTTCTTAGCAGCAGGGGGGGAAATGACATCGACGCGGTCGTCGCTGTGTTTACCGGACGCTGACAAAACTGGGATCGGCTCGCAGAAAATGTATTAAACCAAATGACGTCACCGTCGTGTAGGATGGACCGTCGTCGTTTTTTTTTTACCAGGCGCTGACTACACCGGATCCGCTGAGTGCAGAAAGTAATAATTAAGCAAAATAACGATTGGACAAAATGTCCGATTCGCCCCCCCTGCTGCTCCTATCAGTAAGTAATCTGTAAGGAACACAATATGATGGTGCCTATCAGTCAGTAATCTGTAAGGAACACAATATGATGGTGCCTTTCAGTCAGTAATCTGTAAGGAACACAATTAATATGATGGTGCCTGTCAGTCAGTAATCTGTAAGGAACACAATATGATGGTGCCTATCAGTCAGTAATCTGTAAGGAATACAATATGATGTTGCCTAACCAAGAACCTTGACAATCACTTTGGAGCCTGACTGTGACACATGCATATGTATATAGTAACCAAACAAAGTTCTGTTCCTTATTCGTTAAAAGAAGAAAACAAAGTTATCCTCAGCAGGTTAAAGATTTATGTAAGCAGCTGGTTAACTATTAAAAAATAAGGCTAAGTTTTAAACAGGTTTTAATAACATTAGTTTTAGAAGGTGAAATAGAAGTTGCTTGTCAGTATAGTCACTTTAACTGCACCGTGTGATTTTACTGACACTTGAAATTTGCAAGATTTTTCAATAGAATAACAATGCCTGTGTAACTGACTTGCTGCCTGATCTGCTGCATGATGCATGTGATGTGTGTGACTGACATCTTTCTGCATGTTCTTTGTAGGCTGTAGGCCCAGAAGAGTACGAAGAGTACTTGGAGAGCAAGGTAAGCATCACTTAGTGAGACACACTGGAGAGTGGGAGTTACTCTTTGTAGTGTAATAGTATTAGTATACGAGTTACTAGACCAAGCAATAAAAAAATTTATCTGAAAAGGGAAACTAAAAATGTTCATGGAATCAGAAGTACCAGTATTTAATGTTATTGCAAAGATGGTTTCAAATAAAGAATGTGTGAAGAATTTTCTCAGGTGAGGATTTTTAAAACTATTGCATGTTATAAAAATTGACTATGATTTGTCATTAGTGGTAACAAGATTCCAAAATATATGGGATTGCCTGTATAGGGAACAAATAGTACCTGTATATGAGACTGCATGTATAGGGAACATAAATAGTACCAATATATGGGATTGCATGTATAGGGAAAATAAAAAAGTTCAATTATATGAGACTGCCTTTATTAAGGGAGCATACAAGATACCAGTATATGAAGCAGCCTATGTAGAGGGCATAAATGTTACAAAAATGAGGCCGCCTTTAAAAGGGGCATAAATGTTATTAAAAATGAGGCCGCCTTTAAAAGGGGCATAAATGTTACAAATATGAGGCCGCCTTTAAAAGGGGCATAAATGTTACAAATATGAGGCCGCCTTTAAAAGGGGCATAAATGTTACAAACATGAGACTGCATAAATGATACAAATTATATCTGTGGGCAGAATTGATACAAATATTATCTAAGGACAGAATTGATACAAATATTATATAAGGGCAGAATTGATAAAAATATAAAAGGGCATAAATTATACAAATATTGTAAAAGGGTATAAATTATACAAATATTATATAAGGGTATAAATTATGCAAATAGTATATAAGGGTATAAATTATACAAATATTATATAAGGGCAGAATTGATACAAATATTGTAAAAGAGTATAAATTATACAAATATTGTAAAAGGGTATAAATTATACAAATATTGTAAAAGGGTATAAATTATACAAATATAAAAGGGTATAAATTATACAAATGTTGTAAAAGGGTATAAATTATACAAATATTGTAAAAGGGTATAAATCGTCCAAATATTATAAAGGGGTATAAATTATACAAATATTGTAAAAGGGTATAAATTATACAAATATTGTAAAAGGGTATAAATTATACAAATATTATATAAGGGCAGAATTGATACAACTAATGAGCCCATGAGATATCCCACTGGCCAGTAATTCAGCATAGCAAAATATTGAAAATTTTAGCATACTTTGATGGGGTGGGTGGGGTGGAATACAAATGAATGGTCATCACCCCTTTTGTCCCTGTTTACTTTAAAGACCTGGTCACTTACAAAAGCTAGTGCTAATACAGATATATTTTTGGTCAGTAATACTTTCGAACTAGAATTTGAAACTAAAGGTTTATCAAAAAGAGTTAAGTTGATATAAGTCAGTCATAAACATGTTAACTATATCATAATAAATTTGCCACGGGGAAGAAAAAGGGGAAATTTTTGTTTATTCTTACACAGTGAAAATACAGGAAGCAGTAACCTGGATTATATCATGGATTGAATCAGACTCTGTTTAGAGATAAGATATCAGGCTGAGGATGAAGATGCTGTATTCCAGTCCATACTTCCGTACAGAATATATTTTTAGCTGATGAACATCAGTTTAAACCAGAAGTATTTACACCAGAAAAGTCATTACAATTCAATTTAAAAGTTGCAGTTCCTGATTAGATGATATATTGGTATGTCATGATACATACAGGTTGATGTTGCCAATATTTTGGTCCTTTTATGAGGATGGATATGGTACCATTTTGCATCCTTGGCACACTGTCATATCTGCATGGTTTTAAACCAGCAGCTTGTATGATCTTTAGATACATACACACATATGTATTGTTTATCCTCTTTCTTTGTTAATGTAAAGAACTAGTATCAAGTACAACCAATGAGAATGAAATTTTATATTCTACTGCAAGTAAGTGAGCAGGCATTTTAAAGAATCACAAGTTTAAAATGGACATGGTGCTTAAAATAACTCTCAAGTAATTCATTGTGGATAGTGTTATTGTCTTACTATGTGCATGTTACTTCAATGAAATAATTTCATTTAATGAGGGAAAGAATATAATCACAAAAAAGTATAGTTTTATTTGTTGTGATAACAGGATACTATATTTAATAAATTTATATCTTTATGAGAAGGTAGTGGTTATATGTTGCTTGAGAAGCAAGGTAAATTTTTGTAACAAGAATACAGAAAATCGGTCGCATATGCATTTAATAAGAGTAATATTCCACAAGAATTTGAATGGATACTTTGGATTTATACATTAAAGTTTGTCGTGTATTTCGATTTCAGGTAGGTGATGATCTAATTACTGCTGATACAATTGACAGTGTCCAGAGTGCTCCCCCCTTAGGTTCAGGCCTCTTCAACCCTGTTGACTTCTGTATCCACGTTGGACCTATCTTCAACTTTGTGACTGGTGAGTAAGCTGCAGATTTAATGGACCATTTAAGATTAATTCAGAGACTCTTGTGCCTATAAATCATTAATTGAAATAGGTGACATATCATTTGCAAGATTTAGGTACCTTCCTTTGAATTCAAAATGGTGTATCAAATTTGTTCATGGTAGCTTTGGGTTACAGGATTTGGACGTGGTAATCTATATCCACAACAGCTCTGCATCACACTGGGAACCCTTCCCTACCTCCTGGATCAACTTAACAGGAGTAGATTGTGAACTCCCCCCACCTCATGAACCAACTTTTCAACTGCGACTGTGAACTCTCTCCTACCTCATAGACCAACTTAACCAGCAGCAGTTTGTGAACCCTACCCTGCCTCATAGACCAGTTCACCAGCAGCTGTTTGTGAACCCTACCTTACCTCATAGACCAGTTCACCAGCAGCAGTTTGTGAACCATACCCTACCTCATAGACAGTTTACCAGCAGCAGTTTGTGAACTCTACCCTACCTCATAGACCAGTTTACCAGCAGCAGTTTGTGAACCCTACCCTACCTCATAGACCAGTTTACCGGCAGCTGTTTGTGAACCCTACCCTACCTCATAGACCAGTTTACCAGCAGCAGATTGTAAACCCTACCCTACCTCATAGACCAGTTTACCAGCAGCAGATTGTAAACCCTACCCTACCTCATAGACCAGTTTACCAGCAGCAGTTTGTGAACCCTACCCTACCTCATAGACCAGTTTACCAGCAGCAGATTGTAAACCCTACCCTACCTCATAGATCAGTTTACCAGCAGCAGATTGTAAACCCTCACCTACTTCACTGACCAACTTGTTTACCATCATTTGTCCATACACATTGCAGCAACAACAACGGCATTAAATGTTCAGTTGGTGATTTATGACATAGCAAAACAAGTAGGTTATATATGCCTAGACATTTGTTCCAAAGTGCTTTGCCGAAGTATACACCAAGGTAGCTCACCTGGGCTGAGCCATTGGTAGGATTCTAACCAGAACCCTTTCATTCAGCATGCTGACCACTACAACACTGCAACTCATGTCTCATTTAGCAGCCTCTTGTGGCAAACAGGAGAGTGCATTGGGTCTATTCTGTATTCTGAGCCTGCAGAGTTGAGGCAAAACCTAGACTCTCATGCAGAGTTGAGATATAACCTGGGCTGTCATGCAGAGTTGAGACATAACCTGGACTCTCATGCAGAGTTGAGACATAACCTGGACTCTCATGCAGAGTTGAGATATAACCTGGACTCTCATGCAAAGTTGAGACATAACCTGGACTCTCATGCAGAGTTGAGACATAAACTGGACACTAATGCAGAGTTGAGACATAACCTGGACTCTCATGCAGAGTTGAGACATAACCTGGACTCATGCAGAGTTGAGATATAACCTGGACTCTCATGCAGAGTTGAGACATAAACTGGACTCTCATGCAGAGTTGAGACCTAACCTGGACTATCATGCAGAGTTGAGACATAAACTGGACTCTGATGCAGAGTTGAGGCATAACCTGGACTCTCATGCAGAGTTGAGGCATAACCTGGACTCTGATCACTAAATGCTGATCCTATACAAGACTCTACCTTTGTTTAGGATATGGTCTTATAATCCTACATGAAGTATGATTAGGCAGGTCAGCCTGATTTACTGGAGAAACAAATTTCCTGGCAAAATATTAATTAGGTCTTGCTCTGCATTAGATTATAAATATTTAGATCATTGGTATAATTTTGGAAGATATGGGTGATTTCTCCATAAACTTGCCCCATTTAACCATAATTTCAAGTGAAGTCCTAAACCATCACATTTGGGCTTGGCTGTGAGGAATTATAGAGGTGATGCTAGTCATGAGGGATGTTATATAGTGATGTTAATAGCAACTCTCCAGCAGTTTTAAATTTTTGTACACAATAATGTATATGAGAAAAAGTATGGTGTAATTAAAGTTTTCAAATATTCAAGAACCTTAGAGAAGTTAAATGTATTGAATCTGATGCATAGTAATTGTGAAGAAGTAATTTCTCTAGAAACCTCATTTTCACTATTGTGGCATACAAGACTTCATTGACAGTATTATGGCAGCCCACTTCCCTAAAAACCTTATTTTCACTATTGTGATTGACATCCCCATCCAAGACCTCATTGTCAATGTTGTGAAAGCCTCTTCCCAAAGAACCACGTTTTCAATATTGTGGCAACTTCCCTCCCTTCCGAAACCTCATTGTCAATATTGTGGCCCCCCACCTCCATTTCTTTATATTGTATTTGCATTGCATACCTGCTGGTTCTTGTGACTTTTAATGGAGGGGGAAAAACTCTTCTCTGTGTTGAATAGAAAATCCTCAGGTTTAAGTTTGAAGTAGCTATGAAGAAACTAACTCCATTGTAGCTGATTGAATTTCACAATCATCCCAAGATAGATTAGTGTAAATAAAAGTAGCCTGCACATAATGATATACATTTTGTCATTTCAGCCTTTGTAAAAATGCCATCTGGAAAGAAAGCTTACCCGAAAATAGAAGATAACAGAGATGGTACAGTAACCATCCGTTACCAACCCACTGAGACTGGTCTCCATGAACTCCATCTCAACTACAATAACCAGCCAATCAAAGGTAACAAATTATAAACCAGTATTCTAAGGCAGATAAAAGATCTCATTACCATGGTAGATTCATAAAAGGTTAATTGAATCCCCAACACTCCTTGTTAGATAGAGTGTGTTTTGTATACCTCTATGGATGCACAGAAGAAAGTTTTTTACCATACTTAAAGAAATACAATTTACATGTGAAGACAGTTTGGAAATTTTACACATACCTGATATTCTAAAGATAAACCAGAGTATTCATGCTGTTAGGCTTTTGGAGAAGTAGGGAGTTAAATTTAATTAAAAAACTCAAAATTTCTTGCAATAATTACAAAATCGCTCTGATAAACACTCATATATTACCTCTCTGGTTCTATTCATATATTACCTGTCTGGTTCCATTCATATATTACCTGTCTGGTTCCATTCATAAATTAACCAAATTAAAAGCAATATATATTCTTAAGTATATCATTATGATACACACAAACATACTTTTGTACTTTCATTGGTGTTTTCTATTGTACAAAACTTGAACAGAAAAAAGGTTGACATGAAAGTGTACAAAAGCTGAATTTAAAAAGAGTTTAGGCTAAATAGAGATGTGGAATATATATTAAAGTTTTGATTGCTTGAGTAGGAAGAGTTTAGTTTTCCAACTGTACCCCCCACCCCATAACACCTATCAGGTGATCTTGAGGTGCATGGAGTAGTATATTATTTAGCCTTTTTTACTGCCAATTAATATTGTTAGGTGAACCGTCAGGTTATGAACTGTACCTGTCACTCACTCTGAATGAAAATTATAAATGCCATTTGGCCAGTCATGCTACAGAAGGGAGACATCTTTATGGCATTGGAGTGATTATTGGGCAGAGGTGGTAGTTAACTTCAGCTGGCATTTAGTGATTGTTAGGGTGGGAGTGACAGTTCACTTCAGTTAAAATTTGGGAGATCAGTAGGGTTGGGGTGGTAATTCCATGCAGTACAGGTACACAATGTGGATCAGTTCACATATTTAGTTTCTATTTCTGTCCATGTCAGCCTATGAGAAATCATTCATATGTAAAAACTTGTTTCTTTTGAACCAGAAGATGAAAAGTCCCAATTAGAATGACCCCATGTTGACAAGTTGTCCTTGAAGTATTCTGTTGGAATGCTTTTCATTAGAATCAGTCATAAAGTGTTAACATCTGTTATATAACATCACTAAATCTTAAAATTTATTCTTGTTAATTGATAATACAGGTTGAAATGCAGGTGTGATCAGTAATCTCTTTAGTTTTGTCAAGCTCTCAAGAACTTTTTCGCTGAGAGTCTGCTTTGATAACAGTATCTCCCCTTCTCTAGTTCATGTATTTGCCAGTTCAGACTGCAAGAAACAAATAAACAGACCCATTTTGAGAAATGATATCAGAGGCATTTCAGGGAATGATATCAGAGGCATGTCAGGAAATGATATCGGAGGCATTTCAGGGAATGATAACAAAGGCATTTCAGGGAATGATATCAGAGGCATTTCAGAGAAAGCGTTTGATATTTGTTTAGCTTTTTACATCATCTTTGAGCATATGTCTCTCAGAAAGAATTTCCTGAAGAAAAAACCCTTTCTAGCTGTGCTTTGATTAATCAGTAAAGAGTATGTCTCTTTGTATAATTATATTTAAGGAAAATCTTGTCAAGGATAAAGTTTGGGAGATTGTGCATTCAAAGCTTAGATAAATTTCCTTATTCATGAAATGGTGGAGATAATTATACCAATTAAAAAATATTTTCAATTTCTAGGAAGTCCATATCTGTTCCATGTGGATGCAGTCAACAGTGGATATGTCACAGCATATGGTCCAGGACTGAGTCATGGTGTTGTCAATGAACCATCAGAGTTCACCATTGTCACCAAAGATGCTGGTGCAGGTATGTTGTATATGTCACACTAGTGGCTACTAATTATGTTTTTTAGTATATTTTTTTGCTTTAGAACCACATATAATACAGTATTTTATGATAGGTAACATTTTATTCTTTTTTTGTTTATGTGCCTGAATTATGCAAAAAACTACTGTTTATTCTAGTCTTGTTATTCATTCAAGTTTTGTTGAAACAATTTTCATTGGGGTTTTTGTTTTCATAATCATGATCAGGTGTAATAAAATCCATCATATGCAATAGTGTGGATTGGGGAAATCCCAGCCAAGGGTCCAAATTTGTATGCATGAATGGTTACTTTGCCAGATTCCTGCTTAGAATTCTTATTATTGTTCAAAATTCTATCCTGAATATTTTTATATAAATTTGACACTATTAGAGAGAGCATAAAACATTTCATTTACACAGATTGATTGTAAACAAGGATTACTGTTTATGGGTTTACACATTTGTTGTAAACAAGGATTACTGTATATGGGTTTACACATTTTGTTGTAAACTAGGATTACTGTTTATGGGTGAACACATTTGTTGTAAACAAGGATTACTGTTATGTTATTACTCAGTTTGCTGGGGCAGTTTACAGAGTGCATTTTCATGGGCAACCAATATTTGTGGATTTTGTGTTCCCTTCAGACCACAAAATTTAGACCTAGTGCTTGATGATCATACTGTAGAAACCATATGACCCACTCCCTGATTCGTGAAGTTCAATACTGACAACAATTTGGAAATAGCTTAGATAATAAATAAATTCATAATAATTATAACCAATTATTATCAACATGTTCAAAATATAGAATTTCATTATGACTTCAAAATTTAAAGCTTCTTGGCCAAATAATAGTTTTCTTGCTTTTCCTCTTGGACCTTTAATAGTTTTTTACCATTTCTTTGACCAGTAGTTTTCTATATATTATAGAAAAAGATAGATGTAATTGAAGCATTTCTATTTTACAGGTGGCTTGTCTCTTGCCATTGAGGGACCCTCCAAGACTGAAATCAAATGTCGCGATAATGAAGACGGAACGTGTACTGTATCCTACATCCCTACAGCCCCTGGAGAATACAAAATCACTGTAAAGTTTTCTGACAAACACATCTCTGGATCACCTTTCACTGCCAAAATACAACGTAAGTAATTTTCTCTTTGAACAAAATGTTTTACCTACCTGATTAAATATGCTTCTTTGAATGAATTACCCTGACATAGACATACCTATACTTTAGCAGGAATATTATTACAACCTCCAACATTTTTGATGGTTTTAAAATTCTTGGATTGGGGTTGGATTCTGTTGTTTCCACAGAAGGATCATTGTAGGGATTGGGGTATGGATTCTGTTGTTTCCAATAAATGATCATTGTTTATAGGGATTAGGGTAGTAGTTCTCTTGTTTTCATGGAAGGCACTTCGTAGGGATTGGAGTACAGGTTCAGTAGTTGCCATATAAGGTTCTTTGTGGGGATTTGGGTAGGAGTTCTGTGGTTTCCATAGAAGGATCATTGTTTGTAGAGATTGGGGTCCAGGTTCTTTTGTTACCATAGAAGGATCATTATTTGTAACGATTGGGTCAGGAGTTCTGTTGTTTCCATAGAAGGATCGTTGATTGTAGAGATATGGGGTAGTGATTGTTGTAGAGCCTCTGTTGTTCCCATAGAAGGATCATTGTTTATAGGAATTGGTGTACAGGTTCTGTTGTTTTCATAGAAGGGTCATTGTTTTTAAGGATTAGAGTAGTGGTTCTATTGTTTTCATAGAAGGATCATTGTAGGGATTGGGGCAGGGGATCTGTTATTTCCACAGAAGGATCATTGTTTGTAGGGATTGGGGTACAGGTTTTGTTGTTTTCATAGAAGGATCATTGTTTGTAGGGATTGGGGTACAGCTTATAATGTTTCCGTAGAAGGATCATTATTTGTAGGGATTGGGGTACAGGTTCTCTTGTTTCCATAGGAGGATCATTGTAGGGGTTGGAGCAGGGGTTTTGTTTTCCTAGAAGGATCATTGTTTGTATGGATTTGGGTCAGGGTTCTGTTTTCGTAGAAGGATCATTGTAGGGATTGTGGTAGGGTTCTGTTGTTTTCAAAGAAGGATCATTGTTTGTAGCAATTAGGGTATGGGTTCTGTAGTTTCCAATGAGTGGGTGCTCTACAGATTTTATGAACTTCTGAGAGAGTGGTGGGTGTAAGGTGAAGTTTACATTTGTAACATGCAGAGCTGAGAAAATGTTGGCATATCTCTATGTTATTTTGATGTACTGTGGCTGAAATTTCTTTGGATATTGTACTTGTGTGGAAATTGTACATGATCTAAACACACTGCTAACTAAAATGACTGCCCCACTGTGCAAAAAAAAAATCAGCCTGAATTAGTCTAAAGTTCACTATCTTAACTGTTATTAAAATAGGGAAAATGAAATTTGTCAGACCAGACAATACCAGCTTCTGAAAATGCAATGAATGAATTAACAAATATATAAAATATAAAACAAGTTATTGGCTCTTTTTTTACAATTTACCTCTGAAGTCCAGGATGTGAAAATGACAAAGCGTTGCTAGCAGTTTTTGAAAGGTGCACATTTGAAGTAAGGCCAAGCTGTATGCATTATAACCCATATTACACCCATCAATCATGCACCAAAATAAAGGGAATAAAAGTTATTTTGAACAATACTTAAGATATAAAAGGTCTTTTTTTTAAAATAGCCAGAGTAACCATTGAGGAAACCTGAGAAACTCTTTTTCTTTAAAATTCTAACCCTATGCAAAATAGGAAAATGTAGAGTGCCACCAGAAGGACCATTTTTTGTAGAGATTGGGGTAGGGGTTCTGTTGTTTCCATAGAAGGATCATTCTATTGTAGAGACTGGGATAGGGGTTCAGTTATTTCCATAGAAGGATCATTTTTTTGTAGAGACTGGGATAGGGGTTCTGTTGTTTCCATAGAAGGATCATTCTATTGTAGAGACTGGGATAAGGGTTCAGTTGTTTCCATAGAAGGATCATTCTATTGTAGAGACTGGGATAGGGGTTCTGTTGTTTCCATAGAAGGATCATTCCGTTGTAGAGACTGGGATAGGGGTTCTGTTGTTTCCATAGAAGGATCATTTTTTGTTGAGATTGGGGTAGGGGTTCTGTTGTTTCCATAGAAGGATCATTTTTTTTGTAGAGATTGGGATAGGGGTTCTGTTGTTTCCATAGAAGGATTATTTTTTTGTAGAGACTGGGATAGGGGTTCTGTTATTTCCATAGAAGGATAATTTTTTATAGAGAATGGGGTATGGGTTCTTTTGTTTCCATAGAAGGATCATTCTTTTGTAGAGACTGGGATAGGGGTTCTGTTGTGTTAATTTATAGCAAAAAATGCATGTAACCAATTTTTCATTAAAATATCTGTATCATAGTCCAGTAAGAGGTATGGGAATTTGTTATGGTAAGTCATGAAAGTTAACTGTGTGAAGGAGCTGTAAATTTACTTGAAAGTGAAGAAATTTCACTGAAGTTTGACAGAATATATGCAGTGGAGATGGTTAATAATGGATTACAAGCAAGCAATTATTTATTCATCACAATGGAATCTAGCTAAATTAAACCTTGAAATAATAACTTATGGTTAGTTTACTTGCATGTGTACTACTTCACCAGAAGGTTTCCAGTTTATTGCATATGATGGGTACTGTAACTTAAATGTTATCCTCTCCCAATAAGCTGTCCTCGGCAATTAATGAGCTTGCATGATGGTACGATATTATCTTGCAATAATGCACCTGTTTTAGATATGCTGCTGATCTGATTCATAACAAAAACATGTTGCAGCAGTTCTTGTTGCTTCTGTTAAACTTAAATCAATGACTTTAATTGGTGGTAACTTTTCCAAGAGGTATTTTAATTGCTTCATCTTCAGTAGATTTGATTTTAATGTGCAAGAATTTAATTTTAATTAGATTTAGAGTATCTTTATGAAAGAAACAGTATTTATTACTATTTAAGTTGGTATGGGGAAAATGTTTACATGACACAAGTATTTTGAGATGGATGGCAAGTATTTCGTTTGCACTTTAGGTTTAGTCATTTATAGTTACATGGGTATGTTAAAATGGCGGTGTTTCTTCTCCCATTTTGAGCATTTTATTTTAAACCCAGGTCATTATATCATGATGCTAATAACATTTTTCATGCTTCTTATACCTTGTTTGACATAATTATTAATATAAAAAATATTATTGCATCCCTTTTAGTATCAGCTTGTATTAAATTGTCCATTTCCAAATGAAAATTTTGATTTTAGCATGACTTTTGGGAGGGAAGCAGGTGATAAAATCTGCCAAAAATATCTGGAGTTGCTTGAAACCTTTTAACGGGCATAAATGTAGTTTTGGTGTCACCTAACTTTGTGTCTGGAGCAGATCTTGCATGCGTTTCATTGGACATGACCATATTGGTAGAAAGAATTAACCTCCAGGGTGCAGGGCTTCTAACATAGATAAAGTGAGTTTACTCTTCTGGTATATACATGCATACATGTGTGATACTGTTGATGAAATTGTTGTTGTGAGCTTGTTATGATGAACTTTAATTTAATGACATGTACCAAAATATTTTTATTTTAAATGCAAAGTATGGTATAACATCAGATAACAGTGTAATATGTTGTTGGTAGATAGGACAGGTTTCATTCTTTAAGTATTAATACTAGATGTTTTATTGTTACTTGCTTTAGATAATATTTTCATTACTATGTACCACATTTGCTTTTTCATAATGTGTTAGCAAATCAGGGCCTTTAATATTGTGCTAATGATTCCAGATGAACATCCTGGTCCTTGTTCTATATATTCAGTATGTACTAGTCCCCAATTTATATATTCAATACATACTAGTCCCTGATCTATATATTCAATACATGCTAGTCATTGATCTATACATGCAATATATTCTAGTCCCTGATTTATATAATCAATTCATAATAGTCCCTGATCTCTATAATCAATACATACTAGTCCCTGATCTGTATAATCAATACATACTAGTCTCTAATCTATATATTCAGTACATACTAGTCTATGATCTATATAATCAATACATACTAGTCCCTGATATGTATAATCAATACATACTAGTCCCTAATCTATATATTCAGTACATACTAGTCTATGATCTATATAATCAATACATACTAATCCCTGATCTATATATTCAATACATTCTAGTCACAGATCTCAATACATCCTAGTCCCTGATCTATATTCAGATAGTGCCTAGATTGGTATATAAATATTACCTACATGCCTTGATTGGTAGATAAATGGTGCCTTCATACCTAGATTGGTCGATAGATACTGCCTACATGCCTAGATTGGTAGATAAATACTGCCTTCATGCCTAGATTGGTAGATAAATACTGCCTACATGCCTAGATTGGTAGATAAATACTGCCTTCATGCCTTGATTGGTAGATAAATACTGCCTACATGCCTAGATTGGTAGATAAATACTGCCTACATGCCTATGCTGCCTACATGCCTAGATTGGTAGATAAATACTGTCTACATGCCTAGATTGGTAGATAAATACTGCCTACATGCCTAGATTGGTAGATAAATACTGCCTACATGCCTATGCTGCCTACATGCCTAGATTGGTAGATAAATACTGTCTACATGCCTAGATTGGTAGATAAATACCGCCTTCATGCTTAGATTGGTAGATAAATACTGTGCTCAGACCTAGATTTGTTGATAAATACTGCCTACATGCCTTGATTGGTAGATAAATACTGCCTTCATGCCTAGATTGGTAGATAAATACTGCCTACATGCCTAGATTGGTAGATAAATACTGCCTACATGCCTATGCTGCCTACATGCCTAGATTGGTAGATAAATACTGTCTACATGCCTAGATTGGTAGATAAATACTGCCTACATGCCTAGATTGGTAGATAAATACTGCCTACATGCCTATGCTGCCTACATGCCTAGATTGGTAGATAAATACTGTCTACATGCCTAGATTGGTAGATAAATACTGCCTACATGCCTAGATTGGTAGATAAATACTGCCTACATGCCTATGCTGCCTACATGCCTAGATTGGTAGATAAATACTGTCTATCTACATGCCTAGATTGGTAGATAAATACCGCCTTCATGCTTAGATCGGTAGATAAATACTGTGCTCAGGCCTAGATTTGTTGATAAATACTGCCTACATGCCTTGATTGGTAGATAAATACTGCTTACATGCCTAGATTGGTAGATAAATAGTGCCTACATGCCTAGATTGGTATATAAATATTACCTACTTGCCTAGATTGGTAGATAAATACTGTCTACATGCCTTGATTGGTAGATAAATATTGTGCTCAGGCCTAGATTTGTAGATAAATACTGCCTACATGCCTTGATTGGTAGATAAATACTGCCTACATGCCTAGATTGGTAGATAAATAGTGCCTACATGTCCAGATTGGTATATAAATATTACCTACTTGCCTAGATTGGTAGATAAATACTGTCTACATGACTTGATTGGTAGATAAATACTGTGCTCAGGCCTAGATTGGTAGATAAATACTGCCTTAATGCTTAGATCGGTAGATAAATACTGTGCTCAGGCCTAGATTTGTAGATAAATACTGCATGCCTTGATTGGTAGATAAATAATGCCTTCATGCCTAGATTGCTAGATAAATACTGTGCTCAGGCCTAGATTTGTAGATAAATACTGCCTACATGCCTAGATTTGTAGATAAATACTGCCTACATGCCTTGATTGGTAGATAAATACTGCCTACATGCCTAGATTGGTAGATAAATACTGCCTTCATGCCTAGATTGGTAGATAAATACTGTGCTCAGGCCTAGATTTGTAGATAAATACTGCCTTCATGCTTAGATTGGTAGATAAATACTGCCTACATGCCTAGATTTGTAGATAAATACTGCCTACATGCCTAGATTGGTAGATAAATACTGCCTATATGCCTAGATCAGTAGATAAATACATGTACTGACTTCATGCCTTGATTGCTAGATAAATAGTGCCTACATGCCTAGATAAATACTACCTACATGCCTAGATAAATACTACCTACATGCCTAGATAAATACCACCTACATACCTAGATAAATATTACCTACATGCTTCAGGCATTACCAGCTACATATGTCAGAATTTGGTAGCATGGATTAAAATTGTCTTTCCTGAATCGTGTTTTGTGTTTGACACTTATTGTGGGTCATTTCTCTAATTGAATTTTAACTGAAGCCACTGGCAATCTAGAGTTCTGGAGAGATTCTGCAGCTGAGGGGTGCATGGGTCGGTGTTTATACATTATTGAAGTGCTTCTTCAGCTGGATTCACCACTTTGTGTTTGAATAGGACAGCTAGGGATTATTGTACTTGCACTGTGTGATATTTCAAGCAGACACATTGTTTTTATATGTGACCATGAAGTGGTCTACTATGCCAAACTGGTGAAAAACAAGAAATCAGACCATGCACACACCATAGTCTGTGTCTTATGTACTCATAATTGGCATCAGGTATTTCAGATTTGTTTGCATTGCTGTTAGGAAAGGTTACAAATATTCAAAAGAATACACACTTTACTAAACTTAACTCATAATGTCATTTCTGACCTGCATGTATATATTTGCAGTGTGTATGAGGGGTATTCAAAAAGTTCTGCATATCAGTGTGATGTAAAATAAAAAATCTTTATGAATGAATAGTACATGAATGCATCAATTTGATGTACTCCCACGCACCAGTACACACTTTCTCGGTCTGATTATTAATTTTTGTAATGCCAGTTGGTATTCACTTTTGGTATGTTTGCCACATACTAGAAAACTGCACTTCCAACTACATCGTGGCTTTAAAAAATCTGCCCCTCAGCAACTCATTGATAACATGATTCAGCCATAAATCACTTAGATAAATCAGGGCTGTAGGAGGATAAATCACTTGGAGATAAATCAGGGCTGTAGGAGGATAAATTACTCGGAGATAAATCGGGGCTGTAGGAGGATAAATCACTTTGAGATAAATCAGGGCTGTAGGAGGATAAATCACTTTTGAGATAAATCAGGGCTGTAGGAGGATAAATCACTTTGAGATAAATCAGGGCTGTAGGGAGGATATGGTCATCTTTATAGTCATGTTATCCTTCAAAATGGAAAGTCGTATCAAGATGGAGTTTTCACTAAAAGCCATTTGACAAGGTCTAGTTAATCCTAATTGAAACTGATGTCAGACTGACCAGTAATACCAGCAGATAAAGCCACAACAGCTAACATCTTGAAAATCTTGTCACACAAGCACGTAGGTCATAAAACCTTGAAAAGTCCTTGAATTTAAAGAGTTGCCTTGAAATCTCTGTGAAAAAGTGTATTTTGTTCTTGAAAAATTCTTTGAGGTTTTTTTTTTAATTCCTTGAATTTCATCCAACAAACTCCTGGAATTTTGGTTGATGGAATATGCGACAAAGGTAGTTTGACAAATGGAGTAGGAACCCCGTGTTGTTGGCACACTAATTAGTTATGTGCTTTTAATTTTCTTTTGTACCTGTTTATGTATTGATAAACAAAGAAACATTTGTCCTAAGGTGCCTTAATTATTCCATGCAATTATTTGGTAATTGTGCTTGCTTAGTTATTTTAACTCCCTACAGTCCCAAACCATGCAGGTGTGAAAGGTCATCCCCTAACCTTTAGGCTTCACAAAAATTTGCACTTGAATTGCCTTAAGACTCTTTACTTTGGTGATGTTAGTCCTAAAAGCAACTGTCATATCCTGTGATGTGTGCCAATGTGTTGGCAAATACACAGTGTTAAAATGTATGTGGCTGGGACATTAATCAGAGCCAAATGAGAAGAAATGTAGCAGTTCTTGTCACCCACAAAATACTATTTTGGAGCTAGTTGCATATTTTTGAGGCATTGTGTCAGCTAAACGATAAAATAGTAATACATTTTTCATACAAGAAAAATGTAAAATAATTCTACAAGATAAGACTTTTAAAACTTTGGCATTTACCTTTGTTTTATAATAAGCCCACTTGTTACTTTTTAACAAATTTGTTATGACTGTCCCCCCTGGTCTGATCAACGAGCAAAATACTGGCAGTATGAAAGAAAAAGTAGGTAGACTTATAAAAAAGAAATGAAAAGTAAATAAGACCTGAAAAGAAATTAGACATTTAGAAGCAGTGATTTAAGCCATTTAAAATTCTTCACATGCTTCTGTAATTGGTATAAGCCATCTGAGATGAAGATTTCAAGATAATGTCAGTTACATGAACATCACTGTCATTTGGAACCAGACAGTGGCAGTCTGTTGGACTGGTGCCAGATCTGTTTTCTTTTGCAGACATCTAGAACTATTTATAGCATTTTTCTTGCTGAAAATAACTTCCAATACACACTATAAATATTTGGGGTAATTTGATATAATGACTGGCCTGCTGTGTGGTTGATTGAGATAAAACAATTTTGATGAAGAATCATTTGCAAACACAACCAGACTCAAGTTGCCTACATGTTTTAATTGATCTGACAGGATTGATCTGTTTTTGACATGAATTATAAAGATGATTGGAGTTTTGATGATTGTATTGGTAAATAAGTTCTGTGCAGGTAAAATATGCTCTGTGCAGGTAAAATACCCCTATACAAGCAATGCACAAAGAAAAGGCACATGTCATAACTGAAGATTGTTTATCTTTAGATGTTAATAACAAGATGTGATAGGTGTATAGACCTTCAGACAGACAGGCAGATATCAATATTAGAGATCTAGATAAAAAAAAAACATGCAGGTGTGCACAAGACAAAATGCATGGATTTTTCTCTATTATTTTCCAGCTGGAGAAATCAAGCGGCGAGCACAGATTGGCAGAAGCAGTGAGGTGTCACTGAAAGTGACTGAGACAGACATTAACAGCCTCACAGCATCCATCCGCAGTCCCTCTGGCCAGGAGGAACCCTGTATACTCAAGAGACTGCCAAATGGTCACCTAGGTCAGTACTGGACATGGCTTTATTTTGTTTTCTTAGAGATTTTAATTTAGACATTGCTCAGCTGGGATTATTTAATGTTTTTTGTTTGTCTGCCTTTGCTAAGATTGCCAGATTTATGCTTTAGTACTATCAAACCAAGAGAATGTAAATTGGAAAAACAAAATTCAAGTTGTTTTGAAAGAGAACCATTCTGTTATTGTCATGGTTACATTAACACAATGTGCCATTTTTCTATATGGACAGAGAGAGATGGGAAATAAAAAGTTCAAAAATCAAGAAACTGAACAGACCTAGATCTGCCATCGTTTAATGCACCAACAGATTTGGTTCAATGCAGTTTGTTAGGATTAATCAGTAGAACAAACAACATAGACCCTAATCTGCAGGCACATTATGATACAACAGATCAGGATCTTTGTTGTTTGCAATTTGACTTAACTTATAAGCAAGTATATATAGTATGTTGTGCCCAAGTTAGTAGGAAGTGGGACAAAGCAGGCACTTTTCTAACACTGTCATGTGTTACAGCAATCCTTTGATTGTAGTCTCAACATGCAGGATCTGGCCTCGTTATTTAGCAGAATAAATTCAGGATATTTTGACTTGCAATTTTGTAATTGTGGATAATCCAACAATTTTCACATCTAAAGTTTTTGAATTTGTGTTTCCAGTGATAAAAATTATGACTAGAATAATTAAGGTCACTTTTATGATCTGATCATGGTCATAGGTTTTGTAAAAAAAACACCATAAGCTAAAATGTTTATGGGTTTTCTTCCTTGAAAGAATTTCTAATTGAGGAAATGAATTTATTGGCAAGTTGAAGCAAAGCCAATATATGATTTACCTGCCAAGGAGTTTCCTTTGCAGCAGGTGAGTTTAATGAATATAAAGTACTTTTGAAATAGTTCGTTTATCAGATAGTAACAAGTTATAAGACTTCTTTTTGCGTTTTATCAAGATATCTCAGAAGAAATTTATTTGGTGTAGAAACCTTATTTACAGAAGTGCCTTTATCTTCATCCCTATTATTGATGCATTTAACTTTTAATAAGACCATTACATGTGGTTTTATTGAACATAATCTCATCAAGGAGAGGTAATGGCAGACTGAAGAGTAGAAAATAAATTAATGGTTGCTGTATTTACCAAATCTTCTGGTATGCAAGATGGCTTTTTAGAAAGTGTAGGACACATGATTTTATCAGAATCTTTATCCTGCACAAATATCAATTAACAGTTGGCATAAAAAATATGTATGGGGTTTGTTTTTCATGGAATGTAGATTTTATGAGTAAAATTAGAAAGGATTATTTTATTGTAATCTTTTTATTTAAATGCACTGAAATTTCAGTAACAAGCCTTGAAACTGTGCATGTCATCTTTGCTAGCCAAGGTTCTGATATCTACACCTTGGCGGATTGAACAGCTATATTGGTGCTTTGTCCAAGTGACGTCTATTGGATTTCATGTGTTGCCTCCCTTAGTATATAATGCCAAGTAACCAGTAGCATGGTACATTGTACATCTGCCAAAAACGGTGGTGGCAATTGACTTGTAAAGGATACTTTGTAAGTTTAACATCGAAAGTATGACTGTGTACCAGAGGGAAGCCATTAGAGGTGTATTTGAGTGAAATGCATTTGTGCAAACATGGATCGATGCTGGAAAATTGCTTTTTTTATCAGTCCATCAAGTTGTGTGCTCCCCTTGTCTTGATCATGTAGGAGCATTGTTCAAAATTGAACAACTTAATTTTGATTGGATGTGTAGGCTTGCTGCTACATCCAGTGAAATTCTCAGACCCAAAGCTCAGAAATATCTGCTTGATATGCCAAGGTGTAAAAAGGGCTATTGGAACCTTGGCTAGTGAAGATGTGTACATGTATGTAATAGTGTTTAATTACATTTCAGCACTAGACTGTTTATCAAGTATGCACAAAATGAATTTTTACATCGGTCAGAATTGGTCTTGATTTGAACTCAACAGGCCACACTGCAAACGTTTTGAATGAATGTTAAAATCATAAATATGCTTGTAAGGTAAGGATGAAATGTATGGATTACTGTAAATCTTGGTACATATTGTGGTGATCATTTTAAGTTGCACATATTGACAAAAGCCTTGGGGCTTCCTTTATGTTTTATAAGAGTTACTGGCCTTTTGACTTGCAGCAAGATGAAGTGTATGACATAGTATTTTAAATGCAGCTAATGGTTACAGTCACTGTTTTCATAAGAGTTAAACCCTCTTTTTTTTGACCACAGACTGTTCATCATCAAGGGTAGGGGTGGGGTGCAGGAGAAATAGGGGTGTGTTTATCCTCTGATTGATACTGTACACACAATACTGTGATGAATACATGATGTATAGATGGATGACCAATATGTATAGACTTGGAACAAATGTAATGATGGACTGAAAATTAGGTAGGTAAGTAGATAGATATTGGAAAGAGAGATCAACAGAAGGCTGAAATCAAGAAACTACACACACTCTGTATTGATTCTTAGTAGAATTAGAAATTTGTTATAATAATTGTTAATTTGATTCAGCTTAAATCTAAGCTCGCACTTCAGCTTTCAATTTTGCTTTGATCAAATGTTCATTGCAAGAAGTTGACACAATTGCCATTGACACTTATTCCACTAGATACCATGCTTTAAAACATTGTTTTATAAATGTGTTTTCGATGTGCACAACATGTTACCTTGCACAAGTTTATTGTAAGATAATCAGGTGGTTCAATACTGGAGGAGTGAATCCTGCTGTTTGTTGATTGGGTTTGGTTTAAGACTTTTGAGTTAGATCTGTTGTTGACTCAAATAAGCATCGGTTTAGTTTAAGAATTTGAGGTATATCTGCTTAAGCCATCTGGATGTCCATATATTTCTTTATAAAATTTGGTTTCCATGCACATTCAAGTTGCCAAACTTTGCGGACAGCCTGCACGCGGGGTAAGGAAGGAGTCTGTCAATCCTGTATCAAAAGACTGCACAAAAGTAATAAATATTTTCTTTCTAAAATCAGATAATATTACTACCTTATGCCATTCACTATTACCTTATGTATGAAATTGTATCTATGTCAATCGGTACTGTTCATGATCAGTTTCTCTTGCATTCTTCATTTGCATTCTCTGTTTATTTATATTAGCCTATTGGCTGCCATGTGTTAGCACTGGTTGGCATGTGCTTGGGCACAAAATCTAACAGTTTACTGCCAGGTGTTAGCACTGGTTGGCATGTGGTTTGGCCTAACATAATCTCAGTCTAATATCATGCTTATTAACACTTAAATAACTATATCTATACACATTTATATACATATAAAGCAAACTGCTCACAATTGGTATAGTTTATATGGTAATTTTTGTTCACTCGGAAGGCAAGTCTCATGTTAGAATCGTGTTCAAGGTCAAGGCCAGTTTTGCATTTTCCTGCACAGACATGATTTTGTAAATATTTACTATTAGAAACATGTTTCCACAGGTAGAAAAAAATATTTATATTTTAATTTATTATTACATTTTAATCTTTATATTTGTACAGAGACGGGATTTGCAGACTGTTAAGTCCTAACCTAACATTGGGTATTTTATGAGCTGCAATATGTGCTGAACTTGCATATATTAAACAAGTCAGCTAGTCCGAGATTGTTTTATTGTATGTCACCAGATTTAACATGAATATGTGATAATTGTTAATAATATACTTCATGAGATTATTTTTGGAAAGGTGTGTTTGGAACTAGAAGACACTTATCTTTAAAAATTAGCCACCTGCATTTCTTGAAAATTGCAATCGATGTACTGAAAATTTAGCACCCCCATTTAGTGTTTATCACCTATCATTTACATAGCAATTACAGGAAGCTTTCTAGACTTCTGATCGGCATTGAGTGCTAATCCCTATGGCAGAAAATAGAAATGTAAATTTTCAAGACAAAATGTTTGTGAAAATTTTTCATTTTGATTTGTACACAGACCATCCTGACAGCAGGAAAGGAACTATTTTTTAATATTTGATAAGTTGGATACATGATGGTAATGTGTCCCTGCTGTGTGTTACAGCTTATTCTAGAATGCAAGCTAGATTAAGTTGCTGACAACAAGACACTGATATGCTGTCAGAATTTTGCACTATCAGAACAAGGTCTATATTATTTGTTTTACTAATTAGTCTAACAAACTACAGTGATCTAGCTGTTAAATATACCATATAGACTCACAACTGTTAAATATGTCATATAGACTCACAACTGTTAAATATATCATATAGACTCACAGCTGTTAAATATACCATTTAGACTCACAGCTGTCAGATATACCATTTAGATTCATGGCTGTTAAATATACCATTTAGACTCATGGCTGTCATATATACCATTTAGACTCACAGCTGTTAAATATACCATTTAGACTAACAGCTGTTAAATATACCATTTAGACTCACGGCTATTAAATATACCATTAAGACTCACAGCTGTTAAATACACCATTTAGAATCACATTCAGCTGTCATATATACCATTTAGAATCACAGCTGTTAAATATACCATTAAGACTCACAGCTGTCAGATATATATACTTGCATGCAGCTGCTACATATGCCATATAGACGTACAGGATGGATCCAACAGCACAGAGCAAGATGTATTGTGAGGTTGTGCTCATTGGTATGTTACATATGCCATATAGACTTACAGGATGGATCCAACAGCACAGAGCAAGATGTATTGTGACATTGTGCTCATTGGTATGTTACATATGCCATATAGACTTACAGGATGGATCCAACAGCACAGAGCAAGATGTATTGTGACATTGAGCTCTTTGGTATGTTACATATGCCATATAGACTTACAGGATGGATCCAACAGCACAGAGCAAGATGCATTGTGACATTGTGCTCATTGGTATGTTACATATGCCATATAGACTTACAGGATGGATCCAACAGCACAGAGCAAGATGCATTGTGATATTGTCCTCATTGGTTTGTTATATATGCCATATAGAATTACAGGATGGATCCAACAGCACAGAGCAATATGTATTGTGACATTGTGCTCATTGGTATGTTACATATGCCATATAGACTTACAGGATGGATCCAACAGCACAGAGCAAGATGTGTTGTGACACTGTGAAATTTTTCTGTGTAGACCTAACTTTTTACAATTAGTATTCATAATGTGCTATTTTAACTTCAATCTTCACTTTTCACTGATGTATTGGAGATCAAAAATCTTTATTGTACATCATTGTTGTGCAGGAAGATTCCACCCACTAGATCAAAATATTGTCTGATTTTGGCAGAGTTTCATTTAAGACAAAATGTTTGGACCATTGGGTGAAAAATTCCTATCCTACACCAATTTATGTCATTGATTCTGTTAATTCCTCATACCTATGGTAATGCATAGAACACTTCAAGATCATATAGCAATTATGTTGGATAATATTCACCAATGCTTGGGATCAAAAGCCTTAAAGGTTCAAGCTACTATTTTCTCCCATGGCTTGGGAAAAATGTTGTGTCTTTATATGGAAGTAGATATTGTTATAAATATTTGTACATGGGTTATACAGCTTGTTTTACATTAGATAATATTTGTACATGGCGTGTACAGCTTGTTTTACATTAGATAATATTTGTACATGGCTTGTACAGCTTGTTTTACATTAGATAATATTTGTACATAGCTTGTACAGCTTGTTTTACATTAGATAATATTTGTACATGGCTTGTACAGCTTGTTTTACATTAGATAATATTTGTACATGGCTTGTACAGCTTGTTTTACATTAGATAATACTTGTACATGGCTTGTACAGCTTGTTTTACATTAGATAATATTTCCATTTTCAGGAATCTCATTCACTCCCAGGGAAACTGGTGAACATTTAGTGAATGTCTACCGTGATGGCATTCACATTGCCAATAGCCCCTTTAAAATCACCGTCAGAGAGAGTGAGCTTGGCAACGCCAGCAAGGTCAAGGTTTATGGCAAAGGTCTGGAAAAGGCAATGGCTAATGAGGTCAATGAATTTATTGTGGATACACGAGATGCAGGTGAGAGCAAAAATAAAATTTTGGAAACATGAAAAGTAAATAATTTTGATTTGAACAAGTTTTAAAGAAATAAGCAATTTCAAGTCTTATTTTATATGAAGTTAATACTTAATGGATATGAATGAAATTTACAGTAGCTGTCTTTTCAGTTTAAAGAGATAATCTTCCTTTATGTTCCTGTATCAAATAAAGAAAAATTTCTCTGCTGTGATGCTGCTTTTTCTTGCTGTACTTTGATAGCTTATGTAATGTATTTTATACTCTTATAGCTTAAAATACAATAGCAGTCCTAAAATACCTGGTGACAATGTCAGATAGGGTAAAGTCAAGTTGTCTTACTGTTTTGTCTAGATACCTTAAGTCTTCCATTTGTGGAACTTCCTGTTCTTTTCTATAGGTTATGGTGGTTTGAGTCTGTCCATTGAAGGACCTAGTAAGGCAGACATTGAGTGTCATGACAATGAAGATGGAACATGCAGAGTCACCTACAGACCTACAGAGCCAGGCAATTACATTATCAACATCAAGTTTGCTGATGAACACGTCCCTGGTGAGTGGAATTATTCTACTAGTCCGATTTTTCTTGCGTCCACCTTGGTGGAGGTTCAACATAGTGGTTACTTTGGCATTGAAGTACATGTCCATCGGTACAAGCATCAATTACCTAGATATTAGGGGTAACGAAAATGCAGATAAATCAGTCAAAGCTGCTCTGCAGTCATCCATCACAAAATGGACGATTCCTTATGCTGGCTTTAGATAGTATAATTGGCAAATTATTGGGAATGAAAACACCAGAAATGTGCTTTGGAACATCCATCCCATGATTGGAAAGTGGCATCCCTCACATAACAATTCACAGAGATGAGGTGATATTAGTCTGGTTGTGTATAGGAGATACATATGTGACTTGTGCATGCTTCCTGAAAGGTGAACCTGTAACAAGAATGCATACTTTGCCAGTGTCCATTGACAGTAGATGCGTTCTTGTAGAGTGCGTCAGTGTCCATCCAGTGAGACAGGACTTTTATGTTAATTCAATTCAGAAACTTTACAATGATGTAACACCAGACAAAAACTCTGACTGTTTGAGGGAAGGCAGGTTATACTGTAATTAACCAAAATTTCTGGTAATCACTCCAATTTTCTGAACACCATATTTCCAAAATTGTAATGACTTTCAATAGTATAAAAATGTCCTGACACCATTTAAAGATATTGAAAAATAAAGCATTCAAGTTGAAAATTAAAATAAGCAGTCCTTAACTTGTACTCAAAAACAGGTGTTTAAATAGACAACCTACCTCAAGACTATTGAATAACTGATTACCTGTTCTGTTTTTTGTCTTGTTAACTTAAATATCCAGATATTACCCATTCAGCTATTTTGTTTCACTTGTTATTACTGTATTTTGTCAATTTTTGCTTCCAGGAAGCCATTTTTCAGTGAAGGTTGGTGGTGAGCCATCATCTCGTATCACTGAGAGAATCACCCGTCACAAAGAGGCAGCAGACATAACTCATATTGGCAGCCAGTGTGAACTCAGTTTGAAGATTCCAGGTGAGTCATTAACTTGTACTAGCATTTCAGAGCATCACTGTAATAGTCGAATATTCATAACTGCTTGAACCAGACACAGTATGCTTCGTTTTTTTGGTGTTTTTTCACTGCGAGTTTTATCAAATCTAAATAAAACACATTTGGGTCCCCAAGTTTGCTTAATTAAATTCACTTTTCTTTCCAGATTTCTCATTTTTATTGACATGTACAAAATCGGTTGCTCACTCCCAGTTGGTTCCATATCACTTAAATATCCATGTCATACACGCACAAGCAGCAAAAGTTGAAACTTGGGTCATTGTGACCTGTTTTCATAGATTACAGAATAAATAAATGTTTTTAAAGCAGACATCTGTAGGTCATACTCATGGTTTGGATGCAGCCAGACAAGTTGTCACTTTCGGATGTGTTACAAAATAATGAGGATGGAGATAGGTGGAAGCTTTAACAAGTTTGTTGCATGTATGAGATGGTCACCAAACTGATTTAACCTCTGTCTGCATGGGTTCGATTCTCAAGCTCAGCCAATGTAGGTACATGAGAAAGCTTGCCAGTAGCTTCTCAGACACATTATCCTGACACCAGGCCAACCAGTCCTAACACTAACCTTTTAATGCTGAACACCAAGCGAGGCAGCTGTTAGTACCATTTTTGTGAGTTTCAATTTCAAAAGTGTATCAGACAATGAGGATAAATTCTTAGACTTTGTACCAGGTTACACTAGTGACATTTATAGGATACTGTGACTCCAAAACTGTGTACTTGATATTCATTGTTTATTTGTAAGATGTGTGGAATTGACACATTATGGGATACTGTGACTCACAAAACTGTGAGGGCCCCGAGTGTCCGAGTGGTATAAAGTGCTCTCCATTATGGATCACTGCCATCTCACCTCGGTCTGCGTTGGTTTGAGTCTTGGATTGGGCTAATATGGGTATGTGAGAAAGCTAGCCAGTAGCTTCTCGTGGGTTGGTGGTTCTTTCTGGGGTCTTCCCGGGTTCTACCTCCACCATTAATACTGGCTGCCATGTATAGCCTATCGTGTGCTGAAAGTGGCATTAACCCTACAACAAAACTGTGTAGTTGATATTTGTTGTTTATTTGTAAGATTTGTGGAATTGACACATTATGGGATATTGTGAATTGGATCATTCTGAACTACATTTTCTATACCAGTATGTGACCTATAACTGAATTCTTGGATTTATCATTTGAAATGGATTTAAATTGTCAAGAATTATGAATTTTAATGGATTTTATGACACAAAGATGGACAAATTTTAAGTTGTCAGTTTTTGGTAACATACTTCATTAATAACATGATTGTATTTTAATCTTGTTTTGTGTTTATTTTTCATATCTGTCTTGCAAAATACACAACAGATTATGAGGTGGTAAAAGTGAATTTAGCTTTTTATAGCCTTAAAATAGGGACAGGTCAACTCGTAATCAAGTCAACCTATAAGTGAATATATATGGTATACATATACTGATTAGACCCATCTGGTCACATTTTCCCTAGCCCACCAAAAGGTTATTTTTGCCCATTTTTAGAAGACATGGTTGCTCAGTTGGTGGGACATTAGATTTATGATCCGAAGGTAATGGGTTCAGTACCTTCATAGGCCAGTCTTGGTCATCTGCCTCATTGTATACCCTGATGAGGTACTTAGCTCTCATTTTCTCAGTATGTTGTAGCCTGTAAAGTGCTGAATGTGTGACTTAATCTAATTTAATATTTTAGTCTGAAGGTTCAAAATGAATCAACCATTTTAATTCGAAGAGCAAAAACTAATTAAAACTTGTAGCTTTGAAAAGTTTTTCAGATTGCTGGGCAAAGTGAAATACAGCAGTACCTATGCTTTAGTCATGAAAACCTTGGACTGTACATTATTTAGGCACTGAGGAGGGTACATTCCCTGTTAAAGGCAGGGTCTGATACAGGATCCCAACACTTCATGGAATCTGTACTAGCTGTTGTGTGTCAAGTGCATAAGGGCAAATTAAACTGTCAAAATCCTTGGCTATTTTATTATTAGAGAAAATGATAGATACCAAATGTACATGCAGATGCCTTGGACAGGATGCTTTTTTTATTGTTGCCAGCTTCCATTAAATTGTTTTATAATATCTGGTGGTAAATTCATGTTCATTTGTAACAGCTCTCTTGGAAGCATCAAGGTAAGGATAGAATCCAAGGGTGTTTAGGTGCATAGATTGATAACATACATCATTTACATAGATACACCCCTAGGAATGGAGATAGTGAAAATCAAAGGTCAAAAGAGATAGGTCCAAGGAAAATATTGATGCTGATTTACCTTGCCTTTCCTCTGTTGGCACTGCAAACTAAATTTGGCTGCTTGAAATAATTCTAGCTTTGATTCCTCAGTTAAGTAGGTGATACTAGGGATGTTAGTACATGTAGGCTACATATACTGTGAAGGAATAAAGCAAATTGTGAACTCTCTCCTATGGAGAAATTGCAGCCACAGCCTTCCAGTATGAGAATTTGATCAGTGGAATTGTTCTTTTTCGGTCTTCATATCTCAGTGGTAAGTGTTAGGAATGTGTGGTTCATGTTTCTGAGATTTGTAAACAGAATATTACGAGTAAATAGCAAAATGTTTCTTTCACTCTTTGAGAAATGGATGCAGGTATAAATGTATATTTGCTTTGGTCAAACGTCAGGTTAAAGTCCTGTTTATCGTGTATTTTCTGCATCATGGCATGATTCCAGGTATTAATATTGTAATAAAAACTTTATATTCCTTAAGATTTTAATTTCTTCAGAATGAAATGGAAGATGATACTTAGAAGTCATTCTCGTTTGTCCATGAGACTTCATATTCAGTTAGTCGTTACTTTTTTTGTAAATCATAGTTTGTAAAGTATATAAAATGTTGGACTTGATGCACATGCCTACTGTAATAGTTTTGCTTAATGTGAATGCACATAGAACCAGATCTAGTTCCTAGGCATTTATTACTAACCTTCATTCTGTACAGTATGGATGCTGCATCCATAAGATGACATTGTGATGATATTTCAGCCATAAATTTTAGTTACTGGCATGTCCTTAGCTTGTGAAAAAAGGGGACATATCTCAATGGCATAATGCAACAAATGAGCCTGTTTTTCTTTTAAAAGCTTTCCGTAGGACTGTATGGTTATGTAAGTAAGCACAGGTATATAGCAGCTAGACCAGATTATGCTTGCTTTATCTGTGTATACATTATCCCCATTTTTTGCATGTACTTCTCTGTTAAGGATTACATATTGCATTTACCATTCTTATCTCCTACCAGTCTAAAGCAGAAAGACTTGTTTCCTTTCTGTTTTTATCACCTGTCAGCCATCAGTCAGATACTGGTACATTGGTGCAGTTTTCAACCTCAATCAGCCTCCAGTATGCATTTTACAGATCAAAAATTGATAAAAACCAATATAAATACATTTGCCTTTAGTATAGCTACATACATAACAATAAATTTTATGTACTATTAAGATTTTAAAAACTTTTATGAAGACATTTTTTGAAAAAATGAGTAAATAGCTCAATTGAGCATAAGCAATTTTTTAAATACCCACATTTACCTTAATAGATGCTTTCTCTCATTGTTTTCATGTAATAGAAATTTGCTTAGCAGTAACTTTTTGGGCATACTATGTTTAATTGTCTGTTGTTTTTATAGTCTGTAATTTACTGGTTGCCCATGAAAACAGATAAATGAAAGAATTGGACCACCCAGACTGAAAAGTCAAAATGGGTCAATTTTTTTTACTTAGTGTAATTTGGTGAAATAAGATTCAATTCATGCAGGATGTTTTGACATGCACAGCAGAGTATACCAGTGACCCATACATATTTGCATGATTGTGGGGAGATTTTTTATTCTAGTGATAAATCAGCTTAGCTCCAGCTGTTGGAACAGGTGCTTCAGCTCTGTCAATCAGGCCCCATATTCTCTAAGCAATTTTGAGCAGGAAACTCTAGATCAAGTGTAAAGTTCCACAACTTTAACAGTCAGGAACTGGATTAAAGTAAACTTTCTTAACTCTCCTCTCTAAAAAATTACCAAATTTCATTGATACGTGATCTGAATGTTGTGGCTTGTGCTTTACAGGTTTTATAAATACAGAGCCAATCTTTAGAACTAAGAAAGCTATTGAAATAGCTGGTTTAATGGGTCATCTTAATTCTAGTATTTTTACCCTTCCCAGCTGTTGAGCTGCTGTTGTTACAATCCCATTACTGAAAAGAAATCAGTCTTCATTATTATTACTATCTTTTTGTTTACGAAAAGCTCAAAGATAAACATATCTATAAATACTAGATTGTTTCAAAGGTAAGTAGCTACAATGTTACAATTTATTAAACTTGAAGGTTTTTGAGCAGGTTTCTGACAGCAAACAGAAAGGATGTTATAATGTTTGTAAATTTTTATGTGATTTTGAAAAGAAGCCTGTAGTTTTCAATGAATATTATAGAAATTACATTTTGGGGGCCTATTGTACTCATTTTGCACTGGGCCCACACAGCTGTAAAACTGCCCCAGGAATAAGTTCTCCATTCTTCTGCATCACAGTACGTTCACGATATGTGATTTATGTCTGTGTATTTTGTGTCTCGACATGGTATGTTTTTTAATTACCAGGAAGTTATTTCATGATGTGTGATTTATGTCTGTGTATTTTGTGTCTCACTGTGGTATGTGTTTTTGAATTACAAGGGACTTAGTTCATTGTAATAATTTCCACTTGTCTGTACAAGTAGATAAGTACATAAAATATGTTACCCACAAAATGAGTTGACAAGTCTTGCGCTTGGTCTTCATTATGCCAGACATGTTGTGATCTTAGTAGGAAGTGAGAAATAGGTATCACATGTTTTGGTGATGGGTGTTATCTTCATCTTCAACAATTTAATATATTGCATTCAGTACGGTATGTTATTTAAAATGACATACATTATAGCATATCACTTGGTCAAGACTGAGTTTTTATGGAACCCATGTCAAATTTTTTAATCTAATGAATTAGTTTCCCTTGCTTGAGCAGATTTCTTTTTTCACATTGTTCATCTCACTGTTTTGTTCTAGTTTCTTTCTTGATGAAAATGAGTCGCATTAGTGAAACTGAGATCACATCGACAGGTAACCATTGTAACCACCACCTGACCTTGACTTGTACCTTTCCTACACTTTCCAGACCGGCACAGTATGTGTCCTCAATCACCATTCTCGCCAGCCAGTCTCTTTTGTGTGAAAATCTTGACCTGTCCAAATGGTTTAATTTACCAGTTAAAATCCTGCATCATAGATGAGGAATGTTCTAAATTTTGCATTTTAATTTATTCATCTGTTACTTCTATACTGAAAAATATCCATATGGTCAGGTCTTGACAAAATGTTTTGCATTATATGTGCATCCAAAGCATGATTATTAAAGTTATTTCATGCAGAATCATCTATATTGAGCACAAGCAATTTTTTAGATACCCACATTTACTGCCATACTTTTAATTAGTCGGGTTTCAATCAGTGTAGGTCTCCATGCAATTATGGCATTCATGTATTTCAGTACTCAGAGTGCACATCTTCCCTAATGCAATGCCTGTATATGCCATGAATGGCAATGGCATTATCTGCCGTGAAAGGCAATGTCAGTATATGCCATGAAAGGCAGTGACATTATATGCCATGAAAGTCAATGACATTATCTGCCATGAAAGGCAATGCCAGTATATGCCATAAAAAGCAGTGGCATTATATGCCATGAAAAGCAATGGCATTATCTGCCATGAAAGGTAATGCCAGTATATGCCGTGAAAGGCAGTGGCATTATATGCCATGAATGGCATTGGCATTATCTGCCATGAAAGGCAGTGCCAGTATATGCTATAAAAGGCAGTGGCATTATATGCCATGAAAGGCAATGCAGTATATGCCATAAAAGGTGATGACAGCACACTGTAGAAAACAAAACAAATAAAAACATTTTATTGTTTAAGTGATGGGCCAGCATGTGTGAAAATTTTACATTTTTTTTTTGTTAATACATGTAGCTGTTTACACATGGGAAAATGTGCACTTTTGATGATAATACATGAAGTAGCCTTCATAATAGGTTCAGTTTTGTAGAATACAGGTCATTTTGCCCAGATATCCCTTACTTTTCCTGTCCCCTCCAATCTCGTTATCAACTAACTAAACTATTTATCAGTTGACAGCATCAGGTTGGTTCTCAGCTCCATTCAGCATGAAATGTGAGAATGGTGATCTCCTTTGGCTGCAGTACAGTACTGAACATCATTTAGAGGTCATATTCCTGTGGCTGCAGTACAGTACTGCCCATCATTTGGAGGACAGATTCCTGTGGCTGCAGTACAGTACTGCCTATCATTTGGAGGACAGATTCATGTGACTGCAGCACATTACTGCCCATCATTTGGAGGACATATTCCTGTGGATGCAGTACAGTACTGCCCATCATTTGGAGGGCAGACTCATGTGGCTGCAGCACAGCACTGCCCATCATTTGGAGGGCAGATTCATGTGGCTGTGGTACAGTACTGCCCATCATTTGGAGGGCAGACTCGTGTGGCTGCAGCACAGTACTGCCCATCATTTGGAGGGCAGATTCCTGTGGCTGTGGTACAGTACTGCCCATCATTTGGAGGGCAGATTCATGTGGCTGTGGTACAGTACTGCCCATCATTTGGAGGGCAGATTCATATGGCTGCTATTTATTACGCTGAATATTTCCCAGCATGGTTAACTAATGGCCTTGAATATAGGTGTCCAAATGAAAGCTTATTTGGCACTTAGCATCAACACTTGTACAGCCATTGAGGGGTATTTTAAATACAAGTAACAAATCATCACAGAGCACCTGCCCTTGACAAGTTATTCCAGGTAAACTACCTGTGAACTGACATGCAATAGATCAGTTATCTGCTGTCATTAGTAGACCATAATTTGGCATTATTATCAATAAAGTCACACATTTAAGTTCATGATGAGCACCCATTTGTTATTAATAACATAATGGACTGACCATGTAAGGTTGGGGGAGGGGGTGGATTAGATTTTCTTTCAAACAGAATATTTTGACTTTGTTTTTTTCCTTCAACTAATTGAATAGACATTATTTCTTTTCTAAAATGAGAGCAAGAAAACTTGTTCAAGCTATATAAAGGCTCGAAATAACACAACAAGAACAAATTACAGCCTGCCCACTCGCAAAAAAACACAAAATGGTAATAGAAAGCAACTCAACTGAGCATCAGTATCCATTCCTCATTTAAGCAAGATGAACCATTACCCATAAATCTTAAGCGCACAGTTTGGTTCCTGGTTGCTTTTATCTTTCCTTTTGTGCTTGATAAAATGTCAAGAGAATTTTTTTTATGCTAACAGTGTCTTTGATGTTGTGTGTTTGCATTACAGCATTTTGATGGTATAATTTTACAGACAAGTTTTCAAGTTTTAATTCTTTTCCCACAATTTATTGTATTAATAAATGGTAGCATTATATTTTGGTGCTACATGTTTTTTGACATGATATAGTAATAGCATTGCTGCAATTCATAATTTTGTCTTAATTATTAATTAGATATTTTCATCATTATGAAATGAATAAAGAAATTAAATTGGGTCAGAAATAAGGAGTCCTTATCTTAAGACTTTTTTAAACTTGCATTTTTTCAACATCTTGTTCTTTGCTGCAATTCATAATTTTGTCTTAATCATAATTATTAATTAGATATTTTCATCATTACGAAATGAATAAAGAAATTAAATTGGGTCAGAAATAAGGAGTCCTTATCTTAAAACTTTTTTAAACTTGCATTTTTTCAACATCTTGTTCTTTTTGGGGGTGAGAAGGGGGAATGCAATGTCCACTACCACTGAGATCCTAGGTGCAACACTGCTTTAAGACTATACCTTGACAGTTGCTTGAAAAAGGCCAGACTTTAAATGAATAGGTTGCTCCCCTTTCTATCAAGAATTTACATGCCTTGGCAGGTGCTTTCTTAAACAATATGTAGTAAAAATAATTATATTCCTTCAGTTTTAGCTAATAATGATTATGAAAAAAAACTCACAGGATGGTTTTATTTATCTTGTGCAAGTATACAATTTTTTTATCATTTAAACTTAGAAAAAGAAATGCCGATTCAGCTAAATCTTCATAGTACAACACGAGTACTGACACCAGTCTGTTACCATATGAAACTAGTGCCAGACTTTGTTTATGACCGCACTTTGCCAGAGTCACAGTCACCAGTAAGAGATGTGTGATTCATTTCTTTAATTTTAATTATGGGGAGGCAATCCCTTGTAGGAAATGGAGGTAACCTGCACAGTACAATGTGAATTCAGAGTTCATACAAATTTTTTATAATTTAAGCAAAACTATACACTAGAATAACAGTATTCTTGGAGATAAACTTGAAATGATGTGCCATTAAACTGCATATTGCTGTTCATATAGATGGTTACTCATCAAGACAATTGGTATTTATGCCATTGAACTGAATTATTGTTACTGTAGTCCAGACTCTACACTCCATCAGGGGTCATTTGATTCATCCGCTTTCACTTATACTTATGGTATATAGTTGGAATGAAACAAGAATAGGTTAAATAGTAATGAAAAACTATTTATAAATCATTTTGTCAAAATAGCATGAACAGTATCCAAAATTGTTGCACTTTCCCCAAGTTCTTTGTGCTTAGTTGATTAGTATGACAGTTATCACAAGTAATTAATTTGTTTTCAACTTAATTAGAATCATAATCTTTGTTTTAATCACTGATTCAAATTAATTTTGCAAGCAATGTCACCTTAACATAACCATATGCACCAAAATGATTGTGCCTAAATTGCAGCTAGAAGATCATCCAGCAAAGTTTATTTATCTTAATTGCCTATGTATTGGCAGGTACCAGTCCATTCGACATGACAGCCTCAGTAACTAGTCCATCAGGTGTGACAGAACTCTGTGATGTGGTGGCACTGGATGACTGCCATTACAGCATCAAGTTTGTTCCTAAGGAAATGGGCCCTCACACAGTTAGCGTCAAACACAAGGATATGCATATCCCAGGTAACTATCACATGACATTTGACTATTATCCCTATTTAATTGAAACAGTGCATATACATACCTTGGTAATAAACATTATGTAAAGGCACATCCATGCTTATAAATGTTATGTAGTGGAGAATTCCATGGTAATTAACATAAAGTACAGGAAAATGCCTAGGCAGTAAACATGATGTACATGCATGTGCCACATAATGAACAATATATACATGCATATCCCACATAATGAACATTATTTACATGCATATCCCACATAATGAACATTATGTACATGCATATCCTACATAATGAACATGATGTACATGCATATCCCATGTACTGAACCTGTTGTACATGCATATACTACATAATGAACATTATTTACATGCATATCCCATATAATGAACATTTTTACATGCATATCCCACATAATGAACATTATGTACATGCATATCCTACATGATGTACATGCATATCCAATGTAATGAACCTGTTTTACATGCATATCCCACATAATAATCATCATGTAACAATATATCCTACATAAAGAACATAAAGTATATGCATATCCCATGTATTGAACATCATGTACTTGCATTTGCCACATAATGAACATGATGTACATGCATATCCCACATAACGAACATGACGTAGCAGTATATCCCACATAATAAACATGATATAGCAGTATATCCCACATAATCAACATGATGTAGCCGTATATCCCACATAATCAACATGATGTAGCAGTGCATCCGACATAAAGAACATGATGTACATGCATGTCCCACATAACGAACATGATCTAGCAGTATATCCCACATAATCAACATGATATAGCAGTATATCCCACATAATCAACATGATGTAGCAGTATATCCCACATAATCAACATGATGTAGCAGTACATCCCACATAATCAACATGACGTAGCAGTACATCCCACATAATCTACATGATGTAGCAGTACATCCCACATAAAGAACATGATGTACATGCATATCCCACATAATGAACATGATGTAGCAGTACATCCCACATAATCAACATGATGTAGCAGTACATCCTACATAAAGAACATGATGTACATGCATATCCCACATAATGAACATGATGTAGCAGTATATCCCACATAATCAACATGATGTAGCAGTACATCCCACATAAAGGACATGATGTACATGCATATCCCACATAATGAACATGATGTAGCAGTATATCCTACATAAAGAACATGATGTAGCAGTACATCCTACTTAAAGAACATGATGTACATGCATATCCCACATAATGAACATGATGTAGCAGTATATCCTACATAAAGAACATGATGTACATGCATATCCCAGATAATCAACATGATGTAGCAGTATATCCTACATAAAGAACATGATGTAGCAGTACATCCTACTTAAAGAACATGATGTACATGCATATCCCACATAATGAACATCATGTAGCAGCATATCCTACATAAAGAACATGATGTACATGCATATCCCACATAATGAACATCATGTAGCAGCATATCCTAAATAATGAACATTATGTGCATATTCCATGTAATAACCATTACCTATATCAGATGTAATGAACATGATGTACTGGTGGTATATACTTGATAGTTGATTACATGTATTAGGTATGTATATGCTTGGTAATTGATTCAGGACATTTCCATATGCTTATTATTTTATACAGTGCAGATTTATGTCATTGGTAATGAATGCAAAATCCCTGGTAAATATAGTCATATTCTTAGTACTCTGATGTAAATCTGTCCCATTAAATTTGTCCAATTTCCCCAACTGTTATCAAGTTTTATACAATCCTCAACATAATAATCCCATCCCAGTCATGGCATTGTCTTAATGACATAACAAGCTCGGCATGAGTCAGAAGAATGAGGTCAGGTTGTGGGCACTTTGGTTGCCAAAATACTGAATAGTATTGTGCTCATTGGATCTGAGTATGATCTGTGCAAGGACTGATAGGGCGATATGTTAGTGTGGGTAATCTTCCTTCTGATAAAATATTGATTTTGTCAGGATAATGCAGTTTACTGTCATGTAAAGTGGCCTGCTATCACATTACTCATTATGTGGAGGCGAGTGATTGGCGCTTATGCAGAAAACCTCATACATTTTGGGTACAAGATCAAGACATGGAAATGCTTTCCATGTGACCTGTGCCCAGCACCTTGAGTGCAGGATCAGGGCTTGGAAATGCTTTCCATGTGACCTGTGCCCTGCACCTTGAGTGCAGGATCAGGGCTTGGAAATGCTTTCCATGTGACCTGTGACCTGCACCTTGAGTGCAGGATCAAGGCTTGGAAATGCTTTCCATGTGACCTGTGCCCTGCACCTTGAGTGCAGGATCAAGGCTTGGAAATGTTTTCCATGTGACCTGTGCCATATGACCTGCATATTACACTTGGGTGCAGAATCAAGACAAAGGGAGTGCTTTCCATGTGATCTACACCCTACAGTATGAATGCAAGATAATTAGTGGGGAGTATTTTCCAGGTGATCTACACCCAGTATTTATTCACTCATTGGTTCATCAAAGTTGGTTGATTTTTATTTGTTGGTTTTGTATAGTCTTATAGGATGATACAACTTTGCAAAGTTGTAGTATTAATATCATATCTTTAATGTGTATCCTGTGGTAATAAAGTCAACATTTTAATGAAATAAGATGTATTTGACATGTGATACATCAAATTTTGTTTCTGTTTGCAGGTAGCCCATTTGAGTTTACTGTTGGTCCCCTGACTGGAGGAGGTGCACACAAAGTTCATGCAGCTGGCCCTGGACTGGAGAAAGGAGAAGTTGGACACCAATGTGAGTCACGAGTCTGGAAACTCTTTCCTACAGATAACTCATCTTTCATCCAGCTATTAAGACACACACTTGGACACACCATTAGTTGCTCAGTTCAATTTCAAATACCAAAGTAGGATAAATTAGTGATTTATTGATCTATCAGTGTATGTAGGTTAGAGGAGTTATTGATGTGGTTTATTTCTGTGCTATATTAACTACTGTATATACTCACTTATAAGACAAATTCAACTGCAAACTGTGCAGACCCAGATCTGTAAAAGTACTCAGTAAATGTATGTATATTGTCCATTAATATTTTGATAATTATTCATAACATTATGAATTATGTTTGAAGTAATACTTTATTGTTTTGCAGGTGAATTTAACATCTACACACGTGAAGGAGGGGCCGGAGGCCTGTCTATTGCTGTGGAGGGACCATCAAAAGCAGAGATTGACTTTGAGGACAGGAAGGATGGAACTTGCGGTGTTTCATATGTGGTGACAGAACCAGGTTAGTCATTCTGAAATACCCTTGAATAAAATAAACTTAAAAATGAAAACAGAAATAAATGTGATTAACTTCATTTTGCTAATTTTGAGTACAAATTTCCAACTCTTGTTTTTCTTTTCTTTTTTGTTACCCAGACTAGTTAAACTTGTGATTGTTATTGGATTCATGATGTTTGCAGTATTGTGACTTTTAAAGGATGACCAATATTCATGGAACAAAAGGGCATTAGCATAGTTGTTATAATTCAAAAATGTAGGACCAATGAAATCATTTCTTTTATTTCTTCCTAGGTGAATACACAATCTCTGTCAAGTTCAACGATGAACATATAGCTGATTCACCATTCCGAGTTCCCATCACTCCTAGCATTGGTGATGCCCGTAAGGTGTCTGTCAGTGCCTTCCAACAGAAGGGATTGTCAGTAAGTATAGCATGAATAACCACAATCCTCCAACCTCCTTACCCTGCCAGTGGTAATCTCAAAACATGCAGGAGCAAATGTAAGAGAAACTTCAACATAATACCATGGTGAGATGGCTTCAAAAACAAAAATAAATAGATAAACTATTCATGATCTCAATTCGTTTTCATGTGACCCAGGCAGATTGGGTGACAATGTTGCCTAAAAAAGATAAACTTGACCTCCTTCTGTTTGGAAAGTGAAAGTGACTTTGCCATGAGATTTCTTCGATGCACATTTAGTGACTGTAGTGTTTGAGATAATTCCTCACCATAGCCAGATTTCAATTGTGCCAGCAAACAAACTCTTGCACATTCACAGGCATGAGTTTTGATAGTTGACTGACCATTAGCCCTTTCTCAAGTAAGTTAGCAACTATTACTGATTTCCAGAAGTTGATGATGAAAATTCAAAACTTGTGTTTCAAAACTTTAGCAATAGTATATAAATAACAAATTGTGTGTTAGGAATCGATGATTCATCTGAAGACTTCAAATGCCATGTGTGCATTAGTTTCTTCAGAAAATCAGTTTGAAACCGTAAGTGAACATATCATGGAGAAATAATGGCATACACTGGAAGTACCGCTTTATTAGATTGTCTGTTTTCTTAAACCACTGGGCAGATATATTAAGGAAAATATTTAATTCATAGAAAAGTCTATATAAAAAAATGTTGAAGATTTACCACAAAAATGCAATTATGTAGATCAGAAACATGTGGGACAGTGCTTTGTTGTGGAATTTGAAAGGTCAAAGACGTTTTCACTCATTTTTGTAAAAAGGGGAGGAGAGCAGCAAAGCAAATACTATTCAACCAATACCTTACATTACTACATGTATGTAAGCAAATAATAAAACCATAAATTTATAATCCTATGAATGAAGCCTTGGTATAAAGCTAGAATGTGAGTGGCTACATTAAGAAAACCCCTCTTCCTAAAAACAAAAAAAATGTACTCTCATGTTGGCTGTTTAGATTCAGTTGGAAAGAAGGTTTTGTTTATTCATATATCAACTTTAATGCTTCAGTGTTATCTATCAATAGTTACTGTAATGTTTTATCTGCAACAAAGAAATCGGGAAGGAAAATATTTTTTTTAAAGGATAGTTGATTAGCATATTTATAAACTTACCATTTCAGTAATCAAGTACTCGTACCAGTTAAAAAATTCATTATATTGTGTAAGTGTTCTTTTAAAGTCATAATTTGTATACACATATACATACTACTAAAAAAACCTCTCTGCTCAAAAATAAAATATTTCTCAACACACATACACATTTTGCATTTCTTGCTTGCTTCCATTTCTTCCTATTTAGCTTGTCCCAAAAATCTAAGTCCAGCTTGACCCCTACATCATAACTATGAAGAATTAACTATGATAGGCTTATATCCACTAGTGATTGTGTAATTAACTGCAGCAATCTGTATAGTTATTATTTTCAAAAATAATAGATGGCAGGTTTTGCGTCTTTCATAATTACCAAGATTTTCCAGAAAGTACAAATTCTGTAGGATTCTTCTCCAGGCTTTGAGTTTCTTTACAGATTGGTAAGCCATGTGCTTTTGTAGTGAACTACAATGGTGCCAGGAAGGGTGTGTTGAGAGCAAAGGTCACAACCCCATCTGGCCTTGAGGAAGAGTGCCTGGTGCAGGAAATAGATGATGGTAATGATATAGATATTTTTTATGCACATTCTGATCTCACACATAGCTGTAAGGCCAAGAAAGCATATGGTATGGCTATCTGTCGTATGTCAGTATACAATTACTATGTTCAATTTCTCAAAATCCACTGAAACTATTTTACACCTGCCAGCCTTTTTGATTTGACCACAAGTCTTACTGAATGACCTTTAACTTAAGGACTTGTAAAATAATAACACAAATTAAGAAAATGTGATCATTGCAGTAAAATCTGGATGCTGGCTTGTTTCACCTAGATCCAGTTTTCATATTAGATTCATTGGATTTGTTGAAGGAATTAAACCAACGTTGCCCATATTTTACAAGCTGTTGCTTATAGCATTTTCTAGAAATGGTGTCCTGCAGTTTTCTTTAAAGGTGAAAGGGACAATAAACGTCTTAAAAAGTATAAACAGTCAGCACAGAAGTATATAAAGGAATGTTCGTTTCTTGGAGAAAAGCAGGAAAGACCACGATTACATTTATTGGACATCATGTTTTTTTGATATGTTGTTGTTGTTGTTGTTGTAGGGTTTAACGCCATTTTTCATCACAAGATAGGCTTTACATGGCGGCCAGTATTAATGGTGGAAGAAGAACCCGGGAAAACCCCGGAAAGAACCACCGACCCACGAAAAGCTAGTGGCAAGCTTTCTCACTCATCCACATTGGCTGAGCCCGAGACTCGAACCTATGCAGACAGAGGTGAGATGGCAGTGATCCGTGACGGAGAGCACTCTAGACCACTCGGGGCTCCTTTGTTGATATGAGTATGTAACATGGTGGGAGATATTCAAGCCATTACCACATGAAATTGAAGCTAGCCAAGCAAAGATTGTGGCAGGTTGAGAGATAGCAAGAAGTTACTCAGAACAGTGGGGTTAGAAACTGCAGTTTCTGAAACTACTGGAGATGATTACAGTTTAAGTGTACATGACCAACTTTTCAAGGACACTAAACAGAATTAGACCAAATTGACAGAAAGCATCTTAGAATTAAGACCTTTCAGTTTTGTTCAAATTATTCCAAGTTGCATTCAAATTTGTCTTCTGTTACTAAAATTTAAAAAACTACTAAACAAATTTTTTTTTAAACTGTAGAAGAGAATTTGACCAAAGGATTTGAGAGAATGCATCTTGGCATGATGACCCTATGGATTTATATAAATGATTCCAATCTGCCATCAAATATGGTTACTCTTACTGAAAGCAGAAAAACCATGAAAAGAATCTCAAAAACCCATCAACAGAATTTGACCATATTTGATAGAAAGTAATCTGGCTTGAAGACCTTACAAGATTCATGGTACTAATTCAGCTCCTGTAGTAAACCATGGGATATATTATGTTACTTTAGGGTATAACATGGATCGTTTACTGCACTCCAACCAGTACTGTATAAATGTGATCACGCACATTAGACATTCTGTGTTGAAACACGATTTTGTGTGGGACTACTTTTATTGCACAATAAATCAAAAGGTGCAGCAACTCAGAATTAAGTTCATTTTCATTCTATCTAAATAATTGCAACTGAAATAAAAACAGTGATGAAAAGAATCTCAAATGGGTAATGATTTAATACTGAATTTATGAAATGAATTGAATAATGTCCAGCTTTTCTTAGCCAAGCTGGACATTAACATTAAATCATTACCCATTTGAGATATTCAGTGTCTGTGACTTACTGAAAATAGTAAACATAAGGCACAGACAACAGCCTTAGATGACTCAATGTATAACTTGTGACTTTCTGCAAATACAGTATGACCCCGCTATAGTGCGCTCCATTATAACGTGAATTCAGATATAACGTGGTCATGGTGTGGCTCCCGAAATTTCATATACATGTATTTTTCTTGTGCCAAAAAAATTCTTAAAAAGTATGAAAAAAATGTAAAAAGTTGCTTATCATTTTGGGGAAGAGGTCGTGTATGAAAATACAAGATGATTGTGGCCTGGCTCCTGAAATTTTATATGTATTTTTCTCATACACGAAAAAGTATTTTTCTTGTACACAAAAAAACGCATAAAAGTTTATTCTGGGATTGCATAGGTCTTCTCCAATGTCGCAAACTTGGATCGTTTTTCCTTTATTTATTGGCTGCAAAACATACCATGTGGCTTTTTTTATTTGTTGGCGGCATTGTTGGCTGTTTAGACTTTTATATACAACCATTAGCTTGGAGTGCAGAAATTCACAGGCCCCATGAAAGGATACTGCAAACTAGATATAAAATGCACTGAAATTTATCTGTTGTTACATAAACAAATTCTTTGTCCATTTTGACAAACCATCTAAACAGTGCATTGTTATATCATAATCTGCTTATCCTGACATCTAGCACGAGTTCTGTATGTTGCGAAATATCTGCTTTTTTGTTGTTGACATTTCTGGTATCGGAGATCAACTGGACGAAGCATTTTCCCATAATCTATCTTTCATCAGATTTTCGGCCGCTTGCTAGCAATTAATATATTTACAGAGACTGATATTTTTATGTGGATGGTAAGTAAAATTCCTCTTCGTTTCACTCAGAATTAAATCCTTCAGAACGCTCACGTTTTCTGTAATAATCCCTGTCATCAGAACACCTGCATCTCTATCGTCCGTTGACCCTTTGTTAATTTTTAGATGCATGCATGGAAGGCAGCATCACACTACTACCACAAATGTTTAAAAAAAAAAATCTTACTTTTTGGTTTATTCAGTAGGCATGGAGGGACAGTAACTAGAATAGTCTAAGTGACGGCCAATTTCTTTTTAAAAATGTACCCAGATAAAATAATTTGCTGAAATTTCAAAGGAAACAGTACCTTTGAAGCACCGACTGTTATGAAAATGTACTCAGCAGATGGAAAAAATACCAGTCTCAGTCATGCAATACAGCTATTTGATGTTGCTGCCACAATAAGAAATGGGCATTTGTTTGGTTCTCCAAAGCTGTCCTTTGGCGGTGACTTCAATAGCGCATGCACCCTTCATCAAAGAAGGCCAACTACAGTCTTACAATAACAGCAAAGAACTTTTCTTCAGAGGAAGTCAGTACAAACTTAAATAAAAGTGATGGAATCTGATGGATTTTTGCATTTGCCAACGTGACTGGAACACGTTAACTGTGCTGTGAAAGTTTCCTTTTTGTAGGGAAAAAGTAAAACGCAAACTAACTTTTACTGACTTGGAACGTACTTGAAAGTAAATGTGCTTTGTCATTTGTTACATGATTGTGCAATGTTTTCCCACTTAATTCAGACCAATATGACCTGTTACAAAATTAATGAATATTTTAAAGCTCTGTGTGCATATTTTTCACGGAATCATTTGTATTGTGGATTCAATGTATATGATGAGGTTCATGGGTGAGTACACGGTGTTGATACTCTATTTATGCTATACATTAGACATTTATAAATAAACAGGATTCACATAAATGTTCATGGTTTTCTAAATAAAATAAACTATTATATTATGTCTTCTCTGTTTTCACTACAGGTGTATTTCTCATTTAATATGCATCAATTCAAGATGGTAACTGTGCAGACGAAGCACGTATTTTACTGCCCACATTTATTACCCACACACACCCCCACAAATTTTTTTTGGGCGAGGGCTACATTTTCTTCAGCTAACTCATTAGGTTGCATATAACATGGTTCGGTATATAACCCAGTTGGGTTTTATGGCTCCCAACTACAGTGTTATAGTGGGGTCACACTGTAGTAAGCAAAGGTCACAAATGGTCTTGGATGTCACATAATGTAGATTCTATGACTTGATCAAAACAGTAAGAAGGCAGTAACAACAATCTTAGATGTCTCATATTGTGTAAAATGTGACTTCATAAAAAAAGTAAGCAGAAGTAACAAAAAGAAGTCTCAGATGGCACAATGTATAGTCTGTGACTCATTCAAAACAGTAAGCAATCAAAGTATGCACAAAACAGTCTACATTAAAGAGGCACGGAATCAGCAATTGCTGAAATCTTTGAAGAATTTTCAACTGGGAAAATTTATTCATTCTGACAGAAACAATGAAATCGATTTCAAAAGAATTCCTTTACGTTGTGCATAAAAAATTAACATTCATAAACCTTCATTAAATAAAGCATAGTCAAGTAAATTATTATTCGATTCTTTTCTTCAAAGAAAGTGAAAGGATGTACGCATAAGTGAAAGAATACAAAAAACATGAAATCCAATTGCCAGAATAAAATATTATAAATATATTTCAGGTGAATATGCTGTTAGGTTTATCCCCCATGAAAATGGCCCCCACCTGGTGGATGTGACATTTGATGGCTGCCAGATCCCAGAAAGCCCATTCAGGATTCAGGTTGGCGCTGTTCATGCTGACCCTGGAATGGTTCAGGCATATGGTGATGGACTCAAGACTGGCAAAACAGGTACAAAAAGTTGACATATCTTTTGCAAACAAGTTTTAATATTGTAGTTTATTCAGCTTGCAGTTTTCAAACAATTGCATCAAGAATTTGAATCTTTTAAAGAAACTCTTTTTAAGTCCATTTAATGGAAAAGGGGTTTATCATAAATTATATTTGTGTAATTGGCATTTGTTCTTAATTGGTCACTACATGTTTGATTAATGGGATCAGATATACTTAGCATTTATACGAAGGTGGTCACTGTATAAAGGTGATAAAAGATTTCTGTTAATTAAAAAGGTATACATGATATAAAAAAACATCGTTGATTTAAGTGGATGAATTTATGCAGTAAAAGCTGACATTTTAATGTTCAGTTTATCCCCATTCAAATGAAAATTTAGGAAACTCTGAAAAATTACTCCAGTATCGTTACATTAATGGCATTTGAAATGCTTCAGGTCAGTTGCTTTTACTTTGCAAGCAGCATTGCATTTCAAAATGAACTTTAAAAATTGGATAAACCATTCTGTTGTAAACAAGTAAAAAAAAAATTTTATGTAAGTTTTGTAAAAGTATTTTGTTTTATTTGCTCTTGTTATAATGTGTATAGGAAATTTATGCTATTGTTACAGTGAGTACTTGACATATCAATAAATAATCTGTTTTCAACATAACTCCTGAAGTTCCAATCCACGTAAGTAATGATTCTGATGACGTTCCAGTCCAAGTATGTAATGATTCTGATGACGTTCCAGTCCAAGTATGTAATGATTCTGATGACGTTCCAGTCCAAGTATGTAATGATTCTGATGACGTTCCAGTCCAAGTATGTAATGATTCTGTTGACGTTCCAGTCCAAGTATGTATTGTTATAGCTTTTTACACATGAGTCTAATGCTCATCTTTTACAGGCCAAGTTTGCAAGTTCTTTGTGAACACTGTGAATGCTGGCTCTGGAGCCCTAGCTGTTACTGTGGAAGGACCATCCAAGGTAAAGCTGGAATGCAAGGAGTGTGATGAGGGGTATGAGTTTACCTACACTCCTACTGCACCAGGGGACTACTACATCACAATCAAATATGCAGGAACACACATTGTAGGCAGCCCATACAAGGCCAAGATTGAAGGTAGGGATAATACATTACTGGATATATTTGTTCATTTACACTACCATATTTACTCACATAAAAATCAAATCCAACTGCAAACTGTACAGACCCAAATCTGCCATCACAAAATGCACCAGCATATCATGGGTCTGAGCAATTGGTTAGGAGTAATCAGTAGAACAGACAATGTAGACACTGATCTGCATGTGCATAATGCTATGGCAGAGCAGGATCCTTTTTTTGTTTGTAGTTTGACTCAACTTGTAAGCGAGTACATACCGTGTTAACTCCACAAAGGCTGATCATAAATCTCCATGATTTAGTTGTCTATTTACTGTGTACCATGAACATTTGAACAAGGTTATCAACTTTGAACCATCACTTGTGTTAAGACGCAAGTTGATATGCTTTGTTGTATGGTGATGTTCAGTTATTTATAAATATATTGCTAATTGTTGAGACTATGATTCATTCCAGTATGACCTTTGCATTCCCATAAAGCACACAGTATTGCTGCTGTCCATACATAGATCTGAATGACCATTCTTAATCTGTTTTGCTGCTGTCCATCCTGAATTTGATTTGCTGCTGTCCATCCATAGGTCAGAATGACCATCCTGAATGTGTTTTGCTGATGTCCATCCATAGATCTGACAGAGTATCATGAATCTGTTTTGATGCTGTCCATCCATAGATATGACAGACCATCCTGGATCTGTTTTGCTGCTGTCCATCCATAGGTCTGAATGACCATTTTAGTGCAATACTATTAGAGTTAGAACCATGAACATTTGACACTTTATCATGGTCATATGTAGATGACAAGATTCAATTTTCTGGCTATTACAGCAATTGTTGTTTTTTTATTATTAATTTTTACACATTTTATAGCCTTAATTCATTTGAATCTCATAATAAAATGTTTACTTTACCTATTGCATTTCTTCCATTTTAAAATATGTCGATATTTGTAATGTTTTCTAATTTAGAAAGCTTCAAAAACATTCTCCAATATATGAGTAATTGACCCAAATCATGGTCTGATATTTACCCTTTATAGATGCAAAAAGTAATGGAAAAACATAGTATGTAGCATATATTAAATTATAATATAGTTGTCAGTCTTTTGTTAAAGTCATTTCATGCATTGTAGGTCAAGGACAGGCCAGTGTATACCAAGAGCAAGCCTCAGTCGTCGTGGAAACAGTAACAAAGACTAGCATCATGAGTAAGTTTGCAGGTCTGCAGGCCTTCCAATCTGATGCTTCCAAAGTGACTGCTGAAGGCCATGGTCTGAAGAAGGCCTTCAGGAACAAACAGACTGCATTCACTGTAGATACCTCTAGAGCAGGTGAGATAAGATACTTTCCCAGTCTGGTTTATTTATCCACCTTTTAGGGGTTATGAATGCTTTTCAATCGACTTGGTGCATGTAATTTAATTTTGCTTGAGAAAACTGTGATAAAAGATTGTGCCATTTCGGGTGTAGCCAATATTCACACTTGGCCTGTGTTTTCAATATAACAAAATAAACTTTGTAAGTTTCCACCTTGCAAAAGTATGCAATATAGGCAGTTTGGAGGACAAAACCTGTCATGGTATGGATCTTTGCATTCCAACACAAACTGGAGATCAGGTTTAAATGCCAAATATTTACAGTTCAACCAGAAGCTCATTGTAATGATTGTATGATGAACTTGGATGCAGGTAAATGTGGCCTTATTGATAACTAAAGTTAACATTTTCTTTCTGATAGAATGTTTGATAAATTCTGTTGCTTTTCTATTGTATTCCTAAAAGATTTTGGATTAGCTATAATACTTGGCAAAACCTAAACTAGCCAAAATAAATGCATTTAGAATTGTCACCAACTGCACAGTTCATTTGGTGTTTTATGGCATAGTAAGAAAAGTAGATGATTTAATGCCAAGGCAGAGAGCATAGTGCCTTGGCATAAAGTGTTTTGTCCATGGACATGCTATGGAAGCAAACTTAGTTCATCTAGTAGTTGGATTCAAACCACGAATTTCTGCTTCTGAATTGCACTGTAAAGCAGTGTGGTTCCTTATAGCAGTGGTTTAGCATTGATCACCAATTGACATAGGGATGTTCCATTTGTTGTGATCAGTTGTGGTTGTTTAAAATTCTGCTCTTGGTGAAACTCACCATTCTCACATGTGCCTGGCAAAGCCTTCCAGCTTGTAAGTTTCTAGCTGGACAAATTGTGACACAGACTTTAAATCTGACTCATTTGTATGTGCATGAAATCTTGTTGTGCTACCAAATACATGAACAGTTTTCTCCTTTCTTCAGGAAACAACATACTCCTGATCGGTATGATCGGTCCAAAAGGCCCATGTGAGGAGTTGACCGTCAAACACTCTACTAGTGCACCTAACCAGTACAAGATCACATACATAGTGAAGGAGCGGGGGAACTACATGCTGAGCATCAAGTGGGGAGAGGAACACATACCTGGCAGTCCTTACTGCATTGTTTGTGAATAAATTACACAGACTTAATCACCATAGCAACAGTTATTTCCAAATGCTTCTAAAATTTCTTTTGCATTAACTATTGATCTGAAGTCTTGGGTCACTTCTTAACTTGCCATGCTTCATTGCCCATGATTATGTTCATTTTATGTCTGGGGGCAAGAAATCTATGTTGGTAACTAGTATACCATGCCAGATAAAGTTAATGGAGGAAGTTAATGGAGAAAACTTCTTACAATCTAATAGATTAGCTTGCCGAGTTTAATAAAATATTATAAAGTTAAAAACTGATTATATTGTGGACTTCACATTGATAAAATGCAGATGCAAGCAACTGCTGAAACAATTTTTACATGATGATTCACCTGTAACAGATATGTCTGTACTAGTTGTACGATATAAAATTTACTTCGACAGTTAAAACCAATACCATGTTGTATGAGTTGTACATTGATAGTTAAACCAATACCATGTTGGAGCAGCTTTCATTTATCAGCTTGTCATGTACATGTCTCACTTGATATGAGACAAGTCAAAAATATTTCTGTTGAATATGTTACACCAAACAATTGTTACTGGGTACATAGATTTTCTTGCCTTTCCCATACACTTACTGCTGTGTAATTAATTATTTTATGTTAATTATAATAGTTTGAGCATAATGAACAAACTTTTAAATTTTTTAGTGCCCATGCAGTTAATGAAAGTAAACAGGATATTTTAAGAGTTATTTGTGATTAACATGTATGTTTTTGAGTATGCATGGCAATGAATTGTATCATTTGCTGTTGCTTACGAAAGGACTTGTGCTTTTTTTTATGGAATGTAAATTTTATAAACTAGATTTATACGGTAAACAAGGGTTAAATACAAATATATTCTTTGCAACGAATGTGGCATTATTGATACAAACATGATGGAGAGACCAGTGCAATTCATTCTCCTATCAGTCATACATTCTTCAAAGGGAAACAGAAATGTTGATACAAAATGGGGTATGACAAGAAGAAGAAAAAAACTGACAAAACAATGAATAGTCTGTTTAACTTGTATTTCAGGCCTAGTGCCATAAAAAAACTACAATTATAGTTACTATTGTATTCAATAGAATGTATATTCATAGAAGACAAAAAAAGTTTTAAAAAAAACAAAAACATTAATGCATTTAATTATGAAAATAGATCAACATAAAAGAGTACATCATTGTTGTGTCTGCAAAATATGGAAGGTAGACATTTGTAAATAACACTAGATTGTATACACCACGATTTAGAGATTAGTTAAAAAATGTTTATGCATCCAAAATGGAATTGGCAACATTTCTGTTTTATCATTGACCCATATTTTTCTAGTTATGGTGCTAACCTAAATTCTGAATGGAGTTTGTAAATATTCCCCACAATATTTTATTGGACCCATGTTTTTCTCATATATATTGTTGATTACCTGTTTCCTTGAGGGATTGTTATGTAATAGTCCAGTCATACATGTCCGACTTGTACTTTAAACTGTCTGGCCAAAATTGAAGAAAACTGCTTGTACATTTCTTTTGTATGTCATTTCATACATATGTGTTAAATAGCTATTTTGTATTGTGAGAGGGTTGGAAGACTGATTGATATAATATAATATTTTATAAATGTTGTTTTTTGCATATATATGGAGTGGAACATTTGTGTCACTGCAGCTTTGTTATTTATATACTCAGCCAACTAGCAAGTATGCAATACACTATATTTATGCTTCATGCTACTTTATACGTTTACAAATTAGGTTTACAAAATTTCACGGATTTATCTATGATATTCTGTCAGAGCCTTTTGCTTTGCTCAAAAAAAAAACATGATGGTGACAATGCTCACCCGATTTCATATTTCACAGATGTTTTACTGCCGTTACAGCAATGATGTAAGTTACATTTGTCAGTAAATATGGTTTTCCATGACTCCTTGGCTTCCTTGTCAATCGCTTCTAGTCTTCCAAGTTATGACCACACCTATGCTACAACATTAGTGATAATTTTTATATCCTGTCCTTTAAATTTCATAGAAGACAAATTACCTCACTTAGTGACAAAATTATGCCATTTAACTCGTTAACTTTGTGTTAAATTATATCAAATTTAACCCCTTATAACTTTATACCCTGTTAAACCAGTAATCTATGTAGTAGGTGTTTTACTAAAGAGAATCAATTGTTTTTATCAAAATATATAAGAATTGATACATGTAACAAATTAGTACCCCCAGCTTTCCTCGTTTCATGAATTTCATATAGACATGACAAGATAACCCATGGAAGCAAAAATTACCAAGCTAATTTCAAACCAAATTTCTTGATTGCAGACCATTTATTTAAAGGGCTATCTATGTGTTTTTCTGCACAAATAATTTAGTTGTCTCTCATGTACCTTGATTTGCTTGTTGGGTAAGAAAGAAGCTTGTTGATTTTGGGATCAAAAGGACAATGTCATTGAGATTGAAAGAAGAAATGTGGTGTTTGCTTGATAAATTTTGTTCAAGATCATGTACCTGGACCAAAGTTTGTTGAAGGGCTTGCTTATAAAATATGGAAAAGCTCTACTGATTTATAGGGTCCAAAAGTCAAGATCATTTTGCCTCAAAGAAAGTTGGTCTTGCAGAACCAATTTTGTTTCTCAAGTTCCTTGACCAAACTTTGTGGACAGCTTTCACTGGGATGATAAATAAACCTATGGATTCTGGAGTCTAAAGGTCATGGGAAGTCTAATAAGAAATTAATGGTGTCTGCATCTTAAGTTTAGTTCACGATCACATACATTAACAGAAGATCGAAGTTACTAAGATCCTTTAGTCAATAATCTCCAGAGGACTGTTATGTAATATGCCATTCATGACGCTCCTGTTCTAAATTTAATTTTCTTACAAATTAAGAATGTATTTTGTACAAATGGGGCTGAAGTCAAAGCTAGGTATAGAATTTTTATCTTCATCCATCTGGACTTGTTACATTTAGTTGGACAACCAACATGGCCAATACTGAGAATTGTACTGTTGTGTTCATGTTAAATTTATAGACCAGTAGTTCCCACCTTCAGGTTGTGACCCAAATCAGGGTCACGAATGGTCATCATAATTTGATCAATAAACCTGAAGGTTGGGAGGTCAGGCTGGTGGCCAGTTTGGGGTTGCAGCAAAAATAGGTTGGAAAACACAGATCTAAATGCAAGATTAACCTTCCGAGGCCCAAAGTGGCCAAATGGTCTTAAAGCACTCACTGTTATGGATCACTGCCATCTCACCTCTGTCTGCGTGGGTTCGAGTCTTGGATTCGGCTAATGTGGGTATGTGAGAAAGCTTGCTAGTAGCTTCTCGTGGGTCAGTAGTTCTTTCCAGGGTTTTCCCGGGTTTTTCCTCCACTATTAATACTGGCCACCACGTATAGCCTATCATGTACTTAAAAATGGTGTTAAACCCTATAACAACAACAAGATTAACCTTCCAAAAGTGGTCAAAGTCATTTAAAAAAAGTTTGGTTGCTTTTTTTCTCAACAAATTTGAAAAGAGGGTTATTGTGACCAGTGTTTGGTTGGGGAAAGCTGAATACATCTGGATAAATTCCATTTAAATTTATTGTCCATGCCGTCAGAAAAGGGATCCAAATGTAAACATATCAGTGGAGCATAAAAAACTAGGTTACTGTGACCAACTTTATTTTGACCACGCAGTATTCAAGATGAAAGCGTACAGTGTTTCAGATTTGTACATGTGTTTGTGTCTTAAAATGATTCCAAGTGCATAAATCTAACTATATTCATCAAAATAGATTTGTCATGAAGTATGGCATCCATGTATGCACTTGGAAGTACTATATGTGGTTATGTTAACACCAGATAACAGTCTTTTATATGTGGTTAACTCTACCAGATAACAGTATGAAAAGTGCTATACTGTATATGGTTATGTTAACACTACCAGACAACATAGTATAAGGAGTGCTACATGTGGTTATGTTAACACTACCAGATAAGTCTGAGGAGTGCTATATGTGGTTATGTTAACCCTACTAGATAACATAGTACGAGAAGTGCTATACTGTATATGGTTATGTTAACATTACCAGATAACATAGCATGAGAAGTGCTATATATGGTTATGTTAAAACTACCATTTTGCCTTTGTGAAGTTCAGGCATCTGTAGCTGAGAGGGTTTTCCATCTGAAGTTATGGGTTCAAAATTGGCAGAGTGGCAATGTGTTTTTCCCGATGACATCTCAATTTAGGGATCCATAGCAATAACTCTTGGTTAAAAAGTATCTTTAAAAAAATTGCACAATTATTGGGGCACGAGTTCTGTCATTTTCCAGAAATGAGAAAACTGCAGGATAAATATCATAATCATATGCCAAGTTCCAAAGTATTTGAGGGCTGAAACAAAAATTCTGGAGGCAAGTTTTAAAGGCAAAAGAACAAATCACATTTCAACTGTGAAAAGAAATGATCACATCACAACAATATACACATCTTATTGACAACTCAAAGCAATGGCATCCATAAATACTGCAGCACAAGTGAGATGGCAAATAAATTGATTTTTGATGGAGAGGCTGTACTAGCAGCTTGTGAGAAATATCTAATTTGTCCTGCAGAATATTTGCATAATAGATTTTAACATTTATGGATGTTAGATTTAAAGAATTCAAAATAGAGTTAATAAACAAATGACAAACATTTCATATAATTAGTTTGATGTGCAGTACCTATAAATATGTGCATTACACATGTATTTGTTTCTATCAGACAAAAATGGAATGTCTGACAACACTCACCTTGTATCAATAAACACAAGACAGGACTGGGTGTTGTTATTTGTCTCTATTTTTACTGACAGACATGAGTGTGGTGCATGTAAAGTTTGAGTTGCCTCCCTTTCTGTATAAAACCATGTTTATAATTTCATATGCAAACAACAATGACCGAAAGCTTCACAGCTTGAATTAAGCTGCTAAATCAATGGAGCCAAACCCATCACTACTCCTCACATCTTTGCCAATAGCTTTATCATTTGTGCTGAAAACATAGCATATGGTAATTGCACTGTTCATAACATTACATATGGATAAAAATGTTTATAAAAATAATTACAAAATAATATAAATTAAAAATTGAAAGTTATTTTTGAATGAATCACTGCAAAGTTTGAAGAATGGTCCACACATTAACTAAAGGCACACACTTAGTAGTCTGTGGTCGATGATTTTACCAAGAAATAAGGCTCATCTACACCTAGATATTACTATGATTGGTTTTCCAAGACATTACAGCTAAATTAAAATCTACACCTGGGTGTTACTATGATTAGTTTTCCAAGAAATAAGGCTTGTCTACACCTGTATGTTACTATGATTGGTTTTCCAATAAATAAGGTTTGTCTACACCTGGATGTTACTATGATTGGTTTTCCAAGAAATAAGGCTTGTCTACACTTGGATGTTACTATGATTGGTTTTCCAAGAAATAAGGCTTGTCTACACTTTGATTTTCCCAGAAATAAGGTTTGTCTACACCTGGATGTTACTATGATTGGTTTTCCAAGAAATGAGGCTTGTCTACACCTTGATTTTCCAAGAAATAATGCTTGTCTACACCTGGATGTTACTATGGTTTGTTTTCCAAGAGATAAGGCTTGTCTACACCTGGATGTTACCATGATTGGTTTTCCAAGAAATAAGGCTTGTCTACACCTGGATGTTACTGTGATTGGCTAATGACAAATCATCTGTTCATTAGCTTGTGTCATCAATGAAGGTTCAGTAAGTTCTCAGTGTTTGTCAAAACAAACCCAGCTGAGGCATTATGCAATCACCAAGCACCCATGGACACTGCCACAACAGTAAAGTGATTCTTCCTACTTGCTAGATTGAGAAAATTAGCAACACAGTCACCAAGACTGACTGTGGTCTTTTAATGATAAGCAAACAGGAGCCTATTTTTCACCTTTATTGAGGAAAATTGGATTGATACTGGTGTGGCTCAGATAACAATACCAGCGAAGTCGTGGGTAATTAATTTAAGTATCAACCCCAAAACTATGTAAAGCTTTTTTCACATGCTTTGTATACTAGTGACAAAAAGTCAGGACAAAGAATAGGTTTAATCCAGAAAAGAAAAACCCCCAGTATATTCGCAAACATTTGTCAAAGTCATGGAAAAGGTGGGAATTGTTAAAAGTGACTTTTTGCATAGACTGGTGGCAGAAAATATGTTCAAGATCTTTCTGAAGTTGTGGAACTCTTCAGTCAGTTGCTGTATAAAATTGTAAAGTATAGAATACAATCTCTGTCAACTGAATCACATATTTTGGAAATTAAATGGGGTCCTTTCCAGTTCAACTTTTGTATTTGGGTCATTTTCTATTTATAACATCTTGAGATAACCCCAAGTTACAAGCTGGTACAGCACCATTACTATTTTTTGAGTCTGCTTTGTACATGTCCCTCTGCATATACATTACAATTTGCATCAGGAGTGGATTTTATCAGTGAAAAAGCATAGTGCCAAGTGAATAAAGGCACATTCTCTGGTATGACTGGAGTGTTCCACTATGATTCTGTCAGCTAATTTGAGTTCAACTCCTTGTATAACAAAGATTGAATCAAATATTACATTTTTGTCAAATGAGGTTGTCAACAACATAATCTGTTCCCAACAACTACAACTTCTTGTTACATATTTGTGTCAAATGAAGTTGTCTGCAACATAATCTGTTCCCAATGAGTACGACTTGTTACATTTTGTGCAAATGAAGATGTCAACTATAGCCAGTTCCTGATGACTACAACTTGTTATATTTATGGGGACAAAGAAGTTGTCCAACTATAGCCAGTTCCTGATGACTACAACTTGTTACATTTATGGGGACAAAGTTGTCCAACTATAGTCAGTTCCTGATGACTACAACTTGTTATATTTATGGGGACAAAGTTGTCCAACTATAGCCAGATCCTGATGACTACAACTTGTTACATTTATGGGGACAAAGAAGTTGTCAACTATAGCCAGTTCCTGATGACTACAACTTGTTACATTTATGGGGACAAAGAAGTTGTCCAACTATAGCCAGTTCCTGATGACTACAACTTGTTACATTTATGGGGACAAAGTTGTCCAACTATAGTCAGTTCCTGATGACAACTTGTTACATTTATGGGGACAAAGAAGTTGTCAACTATAGCCAGTTCCTGATGACTACAACTTGTTACATTTAGTGCAAATGAAGATAAAGTCTGTATCTGATGATTACAACTTGTTACATTGTATTCTCTGTCTATTAACCTTAAGCTTCAAAAACACTTGTATTCTTCAGGATGAGAAAGAAGTACATTATCTTAGTGCTTGTTATTGTTGATATTTGTATGAGTCAGTACACTAACATTTACAAGTTGTGTAAAGGGCTTATATTTTCTATTAATATAAAAACACAACTTATTTCTTTCCACCAAAGTAGGGAGACATTGGTTTGTGCATTCCATCCATTCTGTGCATCAATTTTCTTTATATATAAACTAGATGACAATCTAACAAACTATAGGAGACCAAATTTTTTATATTTAGATATTGGGTTGGTTCCAAGTCCCAACTGGGTTCTGGTGAAAGGGACCTTAATTTTCAGCATGGTTTGTTTTTATTTAATTTTTAATACACATTTTTGCCTCTTGTTGATAAAAACCATATAAGTTCCAATAATCTTGTAAAGAACTTGTTGTTAAAAACCATACATGTTTCAATAAACATGTAAGGATGTTTAAAGTTAGAAATCACTTGAGGCAGAAAAATAAAACTTGGTATGGTTATTTGTATTTGTGTATTTGGGTAACCAGAGTAGAAATGCAGACCATATAAAATCATCACAGATTTTAAATAATGATTTTGGAACATTTTGGGACACGAACCTTGTAAGCACTAAATTCCATTTTGTATGCATTTTTCAACTATATGGACTCTTTTTACAACAATTTAAGGTAGGCAAATACAATTTGGCAGGCATGTTCACAGGCAGTGTAGATTGTTTTAAGTGTTCTGCCATTATTGCAATTTGTCTACATTGATTTTAAAGAAATGTTCACTTGGGTTTATCTGGTCTGAAGTGACTTGCACACACTGAAAAGCTTTTGTTGGGAGGGGGCAACAAAATGACAGCCTCATAGAGTGAAACATACCGAAAAAACCTTCAACTCCACAGGACTAGTCACCTGGTCCTGTCCATAACCAACTGGTTCCACGTTTCATTACACAAGAAGACAAAATGTAGTCAGTGACTCAGTGGCAACTGTACCTAGTTATAAATATCGACCTTTAGTAAGATTATTTATCAAACAAAAACTGGAAAATAAAGGGAAACATAAAATATGAAATTTATATATGTAAAATCTATTAAATTCCACGTAACATGGCTACTATTTCCTGACCAGGATGATGATACTAATGTCCAGCTAATGCAGATCCACACACAACTCGTCTAGCAGCATCAGAATCTCTTGCTGCCAATAATGATTAGTCAGGATCACTGACATCAATGACAGTATCAGAACTAAACGTAGCCTCCTACGATGAGGCTTTCATATCCAAAGTATACTGACATCAATGACAGTATCAGAACTAAACCCAGCCTCCTAAGATGAGGCTTTCGTATCCAAAGTATACTGACATCAATGACAGTATCAGAACTAAACCCAGCCTCCTAAGATGAGGCTTCCGTATCCAAAGTATACTGACATCAATGACAGTATCAGAACTAAACCCAGCCTCCTAAGATGAGGCTTTCGTATCCAAAGTACAACTGACATCAACGACAGTATCAGAACTAAACCCAGCCTCCTACGATGAGGCTTTTGTATCCAAAGTATACTGACATCAATGACAGTATCAGAACTAAACCCAGCCTCCTACGATGAGGCTTTCATATTCAAAGTATACTGACATCAATGACAGTATCAGAACTAAACCCAGCCTCCTAAGATGAGGCTTTTGTATCCAAAGTACAACTGACATCAACGACAGTATCAGAACTAAACCCAGCCTCCTACGATGAGGCTTTCTTATCCAAAGTCCACTGACATCAATGACAGTATCAGAACTAAACCCAGCCTCCTACGATGAGGCTTTCCTATCCAAAGTACAACTGACCACCAAAATGTGGTCTGCCTCAAGATGAGAACCAGCAGTGGATTGTTGGAACTGGATCAATGCAACCACATCAGCAGAATTCAGATAACATCATCATCAGGGTCTTACCATGTATCCCGTTCCTATATTCCAAGCAAATTACATGATCCAAAAGGTTTTGAACATTATTTTCATTTGAAGGTGTTGTATTTCTTTTGAATATTTCTTTTTTCCTTGGTTATGTTTCATTTTCTAGCCACACTGGTGGTTTCAGGGCATCCAAAAGCACATGTTGACTTTTGGAATCGAAGGTGTCATCAGACATGTGATAGATGCAAATGAGTTTTTAACTGTACTTAACAAGCATTTGTTTAACGCAGACTACACCCAAATTATCTTCTCATCTTATCAAGATTGGCAGGTGGTCATCAGAAATAAGTCATCTTCATTTGATTTTACTTGGGTTTCTATTAGTTCTTTTAATGTCAAACAACTTGAACATTACTCAGTATACCTAAATTTCAACTGGCCAGGTGGGCTGGATACTCATTTTTACGTGTTCTACAAGAAATGAGCTCATACTGAACCAGTGGGCTGGCATCAATTTCATATGCAACTCCTGTATCCTCCTTTAGACCAATGACAAATCTGTCCTGATCTTTTGCAAAGCTTTTTGTACGTTACTTATATCAATAGCACTGGTTGGATTGATCTGAGGAAGACTCAGCCAAATAATATCACACTTCAAACATAATTGAATTTTCTTCAGCTTGCACAACTTTTTTCATTACTTCTGTCAAATATCATATTCACAGAATGACATTTATTACTTATTCATCCTTTTACAGAAATATGTAAAAATATGTTAGGTCACCATGTGTGTACACTTTCCATAATTCCTTTAAGTAGTATAGCAAGAAACTATGGATATGACATGAAAAACCTCACCAGAAAAAGAAACTACACTTAGCTCTCTGAGATAGAACTAAGAAGCTATAAAACATTACACAGTACATGATCACCCCCCAGAAGTTTGTAACCAACTACAGATTTTAAAAATTAAAGGCATGAAAGATATAAAAAATTGCACAAAACTTATTAATTTCATTCCTCAATCTGTAATTTCCAATTTGATTGTCACCAGGGGGACTCTAATGCTGTCAGCTTTGCATTTCAAACCAATGAGTTCTTTACCATCACAGCTGCCATATTTGTATTGGGGATGCTATTTTCAGAAGAGATGTGATATGGTCTGCTGTCTTTTTTAAGCTCTGAATTCTGTAAATTTCTCAACTTTGGAGTTACATCCCTTTTCACATGGACACAAGCAAGCAAGCATGCTCACACACACACATCATTGATATACCATGAGATGTATACATGGTATATCAAAGATACAGCATATATGCTATACATATATTTTTTATTTATATCATGTACAAATACACATACTTGCATTTCCAGCACAGGTAAGACTGACTACAAGTAACTGTTTATTGAAGGAATTAATGAACTCTGCCCACATGTCCACTACAAAATGTAGTTCTTAACCTTTCATGAATATTCACCTTTGCAAATTGATAAGTTGATTCTTTTAGTTAACTAAACTTCTATTTCCATTCATTTTGATTAAATAAATATGATACACACATGATTTAAACAAGAAAGATGGTTTAAATGAAGAAAGTAGAGCACTATAAATACAGCAGTGTTAACTACTTGAACACTGAATGCACAGGCTTTCACACAAATAGCAGGGTTAAACACTGAACACACTGGCTTTCACATATCATGTAGAATACTTAGGAGGTATATACACATAAGTGAAATGAGGAACTGGCAAGAGGTAATTGAAACATTTCAATGTATTGACAGTTTATCTAAGTCATTATTATAAATTAATTAGCATTGCTACCAACCATACAATTGTTTCTATCCTGCATTTCTAACTTTCCCCTTTCTGTTGCTTTGTGTGACTACATTTTCTATCATTCATAGATCCAGAGACATCATCGTATGAAAAAATGAAAATCCCCCATGCTCATTTTGCAATGGATTTTCACTGGTATCTTCCTACAAAGGTCCAGAGAGAGAGAGACTCTTGTAAAATAGGCTGACAGACCATATGTGAGAGAGAGAGAGAGTGGGTTGGTGGTGGGTGAGAGAGAGAGAGAGAGAGTGGGTTGGTGGTGGGTTTGACAGACTTACCATAAAGGCAATTATTCATTGTCTATCCTTATCTTTCATTATTGGTCGATTAGTCTGCTGCCTTACCAACCTGCACAATGATAGAAAATGGTTAAGGAAGGGTAGAGCAGCCTTCAGACATTTAAGTATGAAATAATGCTTTTAGACCCATATTAATAGGTTTTCTAAACATGAAGAAAGATACAGCATTAAATAGATTACACTATGCATTCCTTCTTATATATAAATCTACAAGTTTTAACAGGCTATTGCAACTTTGTCTCGCTGGTACTGTGAATACTGTATTAAAATCTAGACATCATTTTAGTCCTCCATAAAAAAAAATACCTAAAAGATGTACAGTGGGGTTTGGGGGTCCTCTCCCAGTGGGGTTTTCAAGGAGTGGTGCACCTGATCCTGTGATCCAGGGTTTCAAAGGAACCACTTCCACACATTTTTCAAATATTTATCCAGGCCGCTTGTGTTTCTTAACTATCTTAAAATCTCAAGACATCATGTTTGCAAGCATGCTTATTGTTTCCATTTCCATCAGTTTCCATATAAAGAAGATTCAATGGGTGAGTAGAAACTTTGACCATTCAGAATACTCATTAAAATGATCGTGTGTTCACTAAAATACGGAACAAATATTTTACAAGGATCATTGCAGAATGGGATCAGATAAACCATTTTTTTTTCAAACCGGATTGGAGATGATTTAAAAAATTGGACTACACTGAAAACAGGATTTTTCTCATCAGAAGAAAAGCAGAATTCCATTTTAAAACGAGGAGAAATCATGTCTGAAAATCTCAGTGCACCTTTACACCTAACCATTATGAAGTTCCAGATTCTTGTAGGTTACTTGGTGCAAGTTCAGTTTTCCTTTTTTCTCAGACTCCACATCTAATTCAAGAGAGATGAAAGCAGAGAGGATTTCTATGAAATGTTTAATTCATTTATAAGATGTGGATTACTATTCTTATTGTTTTTTTATTACAAAGCTAATGATTTAGCAGTGAAAATTCATCACAGATTTAGAGAATATAGAAATGGCAGCCTATAGTTGAAACATAACCGAATGTTGAATCAATATTTATATATGCATATTAATGCAACATGTGTGGATCACAATTTGATACACCAATAATACTGTTATATCAAATTGCTTTATATCAACACTTCAAAAGCCATGTTATTTTTAATGTATGCAGTATATGACATGCACCTTTTTATTTTGCTAAATTTGTAAAAATAGAAATATTAAAACCAGTCATTGGTATTACAACTTGAAATATGTACCAGTACCAGAAAGGAAGTGAAGCCAACAATTTAAAAGTAAAGTTCAACACACGATTTATTGCTCATAATGCAAACTGAAAATTAAAAAGACACAGTATTGTGAACAAATAAAAACTAATTCTGAATGTCTTATCATAATCCAAAAGTAAAGAATGTTCCAAATGAATTCAAATAATCCTAAATGTCTTATCATAGATCCAAAAGTAATGAATGTTCCAAATGAATTCAAATAATCCTAAATGTCTTATCATAAATCCAAAAGTAATGAATGTTCCAAATGAATTGAAATAATCCTAAATGTCCTATCATAAATCCAAAAGTAAAGAATGTTCCAAATGAATTCAAATAATCCTAAATGTCTTATCATAAATCCAAAAGTAATGAATGTTCCAAATGAATTGAAATAATCCTAAATGTCTTATCATAAATCCAAAAGTAATGAATGTTCCAAATGAATTCAAATCATCCTTAGTTCTAGTAAGTCCTAAAAGTCAATGAGCACTTTGTAATTCCAATGAATAATTCCAATGAATAATAACCCCATATTTATATCTGAACACAACTGCAAACGTGGATAAAAGATTCCCAAAGAATGATATAAAACAAGAATGAAAAACTTGTTTATCAAACCTCAATAAATACATATTTCACTTGATCTGTTATGCAGTGGTATATGCTGGAAAACACATTGATCTGTAACACAATGGTATTTTCTGGAAAACAATGGTAATTATTAAGGTTAGACCTTGAACTTAAATCTTAGTTACCATCATTACCACTTATAATCATGAAAAAAGTCCACAACTTAAATCTTAGTAACCATCATTACCACTTATAATCATGAAAAAGTCCACAACTTAAATCTTAGTAACCATCATTACCACTTATAATCATGAAAAAGTCCACAATTTAAATCTTAGTAACCATCTTTACTACTTATAATCAGGAAAAAGTCCACAATTTAAATCTTAGTAACCATCTTTACCACTTATAATCAGGAAAAAGTCCACAATTTAAATCTTAGTAACCATCATTACCACTTATAATCATGAAAAAGTCCACAATTTAAATCTTAGTAACCATCATTACCACTTATAATCATGAAAAAGTCCACAATTTAAATCTTAGTAACCATCTGTACCACTTATAATCATGAAAAAGTCCACAATTTAAATCTTAGTAACCATCTTTACCACTTATAATCATGAAAAAGTCCACAATTTAAATCTTAGTAACCATCATTACCACTTATAATCATGAAAAAGTCCACAATTTAAATCTTAGTAAACATCATTACCACTTATAATCATGAAAAAGTCCACAACTTAAATCTTAGTAACCATCTTTACCACTTATAATCAGGAAAAAGTCCACAACATTCAATCAAGAACATCAATTCAGGTACAGAATATAAATTAAATAAACACAATATTGGATGCAGACAACACAATTTTACTGAAAATGGACTGTTTCTGGAACCAGAAAAGGGCAGTCACCAGTCTGGTTGTTTACAAAGACAGCTTCCATGTGGTTTGAAATGCAAACAAGATAACAATGCTTGAAGATAATATTTTATTTTAGTACTGTGGTATGGAAGTTAATCTGTGCATCTTGTGATGTCTTGTGGGCCTGTTTATACATGACTTGCAGTTTTTAATGTTTATATCAATTCACTCTGGTGGTCGGTTTAAATGCAGTATGTTATCAATGGAAACCTTACATTTGGCACCATGTAATCATATTTCTGAAAATAATTACAAATGCATCTACTTCAAATCCTGATTTCCAGGATAAGCTTGGATAGCTACATCAGCCACTAGTAAGTTCTGGGACACTAACCTTTAATGCAGCAAGTGTATGTTCAAGATGGGGTTATAAAGGCTACATATCACCATACATGCCAACCATTACGCTTTTGGCATAATCATTATGTTCACAAAATTATGTCTTATGCTAGATTGTATGTGGATTATGCTTTGTACAGTAAAAAATAAAAATAAAGCAATAAAATGTTTTTGTCATTCGTCATTTTTATGATCATCTCTTTAACTCCAATCGTACAAATCTGAGAATATTTTTAAAAAGGTGAATGCTGCATAAGAATAGTGTACGATTACTTTCCTTATTTACTATTTATGGCATCTGAATAATGACCCATTTCGAAGAAAACAGACTGGTTTCTTCATATGTGAACTTTGCCTCACAGATTCATTTCAATGATGGGCTAGATAGTGAACAAGTCTGAACTTTTAAAGAAAATGGCGCCAGATGGTAAGTGAAATGCTTTACGATGTGAGTTGTGGATGTTATCTGATGGCAAATGTTAGAGTATATGGATCTTTTCAAACTTCAAAACATGTCAAATCTGAAAAAAGGACAATTCAACACTGCTTTACAAACATTAAAAGAATATGAGAATAATGTAATACAGCACCTGACTACGATCATTACAGTATTCCAGATCGTGATCAATCAGTGAAAATTACACATGCAGACTAGTCAGAGTGCTGAATGTAAATAATTTTTCAGTATATTTTGTGTTGGTATTCTAATTATACTCCATATAGCTTTTGCCCTTTGTGACTAAAATTCTGACCAGCTGCAGAACCATGTTAAACATTACAATGTATCTTATTCCTAATGACACACCAAGATGGTGTTGTAAAAGGTATATACCACACCAAGATGGTGTTATAAAGTGTACATATCACACCAAGATGGTGTTGTAAATGGTATATACCACACCAAGATGGTGGTATAAAGGGTATATATCACACCAAGATGGTGTTGTAAATGGTATATACCACACCAAGATGGTGTTGTAAAGGTATATACCACGCCAAGATGGTGTTATAAAGGGTATATATTACACCAAGATGGTGTTATAGATGGTATATATCACAACAAGATGGTGTTGTAAATGGTATATATCACACCAAGATGATCTTGTAAATGGTATGCATCACACACAAAAATGTACAAGGTAAAGGTTGCTTTAATTGTTTACCTATATCATAATGGGTTCAGTCTGAAATCTTCACATATTTATTGTCACTCACACAAAGTGTAAATAATAAAAACTCACTTCACTCTCTCCCAATGCTTTACAGTTTCTGTACTCCCACAACTCATCTCTGTGTAGACATCTCTCTCAGCTTTGGAAGAATAGCTCAGAAATCTTGTGTAGAAATTACTTTACTGGCCATAGACCATGGCAAATAAAGCAATGTTCTTCAATAACAATAATTAAAACAGGCTGTAGATCATGGCTACTGATGGAAATGGTTTAATTATGACTTGTCAATAAATCTTTATCAACACAAACTGTAGGTCATGTCAAATAAAACAAATGTTTCAATTGTGACTTGTCATTAAAACTTAATTAATTCACAACAGTGTCATTACCAAATCCTCTAAAAAAGATAATTTTAATAGTATTTCAGGGTTAGCACACTTTAAAATCTCACTGTATATATTCAGCAGCAACAAGGACTGAAAATCTTGTCCATTTATAATTTTTATTTTTCATTCGATGGAGTGACTTTAAAACAATCTAAACAAATCTCTAAAACTATGTAATGTCAGTTGTCCAAGACCTTTTGCAAGGAGGGCAAGCAAAATGTAAGACCTAAGTGACCTGTGGTCAAGCATTAACAAGCAATGTGATCCTCTCACTGTGTCACAATGTCAGTGTCTGATGTACAGTGCTGCACCATAAGCAAGCCCAGGGAATATCCCCAACCTTGAACCGCCAGTGTCTTCTATTTTTTTTAAAAATCCGCCCACCATGATCATTATATGGTGACAGAGTTACACAAGATGCCCCCATGACAGCTCATACAAGGTGAAATACTGGATATATCTTTATTCTTGTTAAAGTCTGCTTCTCTTTTCAACATCTCTTTTAAGTAACATTGAGACTGGACTGATGGCCTGCTGAGGTATCGGTCTTCAAAATCTCACGGACAGCCATTGTAGCATAGCAAGATGGTGGTAAGCTCATCTCCAGTATGAGGGCTTTGTGTTTTCCCCCTGAAAATAAATTTGCAATGGTTACATTGATATACGTTAGTAAAGCACAAGATTTCAATGGGATTTAGATTGTCAACCAGTTTACATTATGCACAGTAAAAGAAATGAAAATGATTATAGTTATGAATTTATATACAACAAGACAGAAATCATCTCCAGCAAAACGTTTCACATGATGAACATGATCAGTGAGATTTCACTGAACTTCAATTAGACAACTTTTCATGTCAAATACCTCAATGAAACATAAATCATTGAGTCAGTACCTCAGAGAAACATAAATCATTGAGTCAGTGCCTCAAAGAAACATAAATCATTGAGTCAGTACCTCGGAGAAACATAAATCATTGAGTCAGTGCCTCAAGTTTCCTACATTTTCATTTTGAAGCTTATTAGAGCGTATGTCCTCCCTTCATCGTTATACACTCTGTGCAATGTCTTTCCACTGGCAACCTCACATCAGTGTGCTGGTTTATCCGGATCTGTGTCATTCTATCACACAAACACCAGAAAGGCTTGTCCCAATCTATCTCATTCTATCACACAAACACCAAAAAGGCTTGTCCCAATCTATCTCATTCTATCACACAAACACCAGAAAGGCCTGTCCCAATCTGTCTCATTCTATCACACAAACACCAGAAAGGCTTGTCCCAATCTGTCTCATTCTATCACATGAGCATCAGAAAACATTTCAACACATCATCTCCATATATGGTCATGTCTATTTGCATGGTTAATAGGAAGCATAGCTGATCAGCAATAATGCCAGTTCCTAGCAAGACATGGTCTTCTGCTGACACCAATGACATTATTCAAGTATCCCCTCTTGTCATCGGAAGAAAAATGAACAAAAATAAAACTTAGTAAACCTAATTACAAAATAAATGTCACCTGAAGTAATTTTATATTGGAAATGCCGCACTCCTCACCCCTTCTGTCTCTAATCATTAATACAGTACAAACTGTTCTCATGGAGATTTTTAGAATAATGGATGAGGTTCACAATCGTCTGTAGTAAATTGTTTCCAAAAGTGTTTGTAAGAAATAGAACTGTGAAGTAAACAGAGGTCAAAATTTCATACTACATATAAATTGTATATACAGTAAATTCTTTAAATTATACATGTTCCTTTTCAAGTAAGCAGAAATAACAATTCTGATATATGAAGGGATATGGTAATGTCTTGACCAAAATATAATATTATATACACTGACAGATCAGTTCTTTCCCCTGACTTAAAATAATATAAATGCAGTTTGTATTTAATTAATCCATACAATTCTGTTATGACTTCTGATAATATGTAGCTATACTGTGAGACTGGAATTCAAGTTCTCATATAAATCAAAATGGAGATTTGGTATATCTTGGAATATTTACATGCAAGTGTCAGTGAAAACAATGATATAATTCCAGTCTAGGGATCAATGTAGATATAGTTCTGCAAATATAGACTGAACATTCATATCATACACCAGATCAACTATGTGAGATTCAACAGGTATGTAATAAAAAGAGTAAAGACAATGTACAAGTCCATGAATGATATTTATGTAAGCATGTGCAGTGAAACCCTACTATAACATGCTTCATTATAATACACATTTGGATATAACATGTCAGTGAATGACATGTATGCAGGCAGGTATTTGGATTTAATGGCATGTCAGAACAAAAATGGCAAATGGTGCTTATTAAAAGCTAAGTTTAACAAATGGAAATACAACAATTTGTGCAAACATCTTGAAGAAGATAAAACCATTCCAATACAAACAATCATCCTAACATGAAAGAGAATCACCTGCAACAAACTCTGGTTCTGGTTCATTCTTATATTGGTCACAGTCTCCATGGGCAAGTGGTATGCTGACATCATCATAATACATTGTCCACCACTTAAAGTCTTTTGGTTTCACCAGAAGCTTCCTGTAAGCCCCTGACAGACTGTAATCCCTAAAAAATACCAAACAGTTAAAATACAAAACCCTAGATGCAAGTTAACGATTTACAAAAGATAAATGAGAATGGTGATCTAGGAGAACCAGTACAAAATACATAGACAATGTAGCAGTCTGAAATACAGAGACAATGTAACGGTGTACAAAAGAACCAGTCTGAAAGACAGAGGCAATGTAGTGGTCTACAAAAGAACCAGTCTAAAATACAGAGACAATGTAGTGGTCTACAAAAGAACCAGTCTAAAATACAGAGACAATGTAGCAGTCTATGAAAGAACCAGTCTACAATAAAGAGAAAAAGTAGTGGTCTACAAAAGAACTAGTAAAAACCAGTACTGAATATATATAATGTAGCAGTCTGCATAACATACAGAATAATAAAAAGACAATGGAGTCTACAAAAGAACCAGTCTAATATAAAGACTTACACTTTGTCTGTAGTGACTGGTACTCACTATTCGCGATAGATTCCATAAAGTTTCACAACTGTACATACAACCATGTCCGAGAAATTGAGCTAAATGCAACAACATAATCAGTGAAGCATAAAATGTAGGTCACTGTGACTTGCTATAACCCATGTTAATAACACACTCCAAGATAAATGGACCCATGTTAATAACACACTCCAAGATAATTGGACCCATGTTAATAACACACTCCAAGATAAATGGACCCATGTTAATAACACACTCCAAGATAAATGGACCCATGAAATTTATGACTGCATATGAAATGTTGGAGAAACTGAGCCAAATGTGGAAACTGAATGCAATCACAAGAGTGTGAAACATTATTCAATGGTACCTACTTTGGACCATGGTGGCTAGCACCTTTAAGATGAATAGATCAATAAAGTTTCATCACTCTAAATGCAGAAGTATAATAGTAATGTACCTAATGTGAAAACTTGCATTGGATTGTGAAAACTAGGTCCTACCTGTTACCTATCTTTGCCTGCGGTGAGTAGTACAATCCAAGATGAGCAGAACAATGAAGTTTCATGACTCTACATACAACAGTGTTAGAGAGACTGAGCTAATAAAAAAAATTAAAAAATGAAATGTATTTCACTGTGACCGACTTTGGTTCATGATCAGTAGTACCCACAAAGACAAAACAACCATCAAGTTTTATAACTGTACATAAAATAGACTAAAAAAAAACTGAATTAAATTCCAAAACTTAATGCTGATACTCCTATGACACCATGCAGGGTAAACAGACCAATGGTCGAAAAATGTCCAAACATCGAAAATAAGCCTTCCTACAAATGATCGCAAAAATAAAAAGTGTCGACAAAATTTTAAAAAAGTGTCGACACTTTACTGAGAAAATCTCTCCGGAATTTTTCTAATTAATATTACTCCATTGTCGCTGGTGATTTTTTCTAGTTTATTATGCACGTTGTTTACACAATTACGTCTTAATTGAGGTCGCACCCTCCCTGCTGCTATTAATTAAATCATTATGTTATATCAAAATAATGGTACATCCGGAATCTCATACTGCAAGGATAGCTCGAGAACGATTAAAAGCAATCAAAAAATTTCTCCCTGTTAAAGATTCATTTAGAAAAAACCTACAAACGCAGCAGGAAGCACAAACTGAATATGAAGAAGACACTAAAAAGTTATTTAAACCTGTTACTACATGGTTAGCGCGTACTGCTCAACAACAAAATTTTGCAACAAGGTGGTTAGCAGCTGCAGCTGAAAGATCCGCTGAAGCAGCCGCTAGGGCGGCCACTGCTATCAGGGAAGTTACAACAAGACCGTCTGGAGACGTTTTCGTAGATACACCAGAAACACCACTTGAAGCCGAAGCTCTGCTGGAATACCAACGTGGTAAAGTAAAACTCAGGGAAGATATGGCAAAAAATATCAAGGTGAAAAATTATGATAATGCGGTTGGTCTTGTAGGTGAATTTACTAATCGTGACCGTTACCTGGAACCAGGTTCACCACCATTGAATTATGACCAGTGGCGATGGTTGGTGTTTGCTACACATAAAGATATTCAGCGGGTCACGACAAAGTAAGACAATGAATTTACACAAGTTAAGAAAGAGGTTGAAGCAAGGATTGTTGCAAGTCCTGTTGCATCCGCAGATCTGTTAAAGCCGTTAAAAACATCATTAAAAACAACACAATCTTCCTCACCGCAACAGAAAAAATAACAACCTTCCTCACCGCAACAGAAAAAACAACTTCCTCCACAGCAACAAACTATAAAAGAAAAATTTCATGATACACCTGGTGCTACTGGTAGTGGTTTGGGAAGTAATATTATTTGTCCTGACAATATTCTCAATGACGTGTCGCGGTTAGAAATTCTTATGGGAGGAAAATGAGCTGGTAATAACTCACCAGAAATAATTAATGAAGCAGCTGATATTTGCCATCGATTATTTCATGGCGGCATCATGGATATCAGTGTTTACCAGGAACTTATTGATGAACTTGTTGATGACTAAAGTCACCGCGATTAGATAAATGGTATATAAAATAAGATGATCATACACAATAATTATCATAGATCTGTACCGGTCAGAGTAGTAAACTCACGACTACCAGTCTACGGAGCAATTTACGGAGATGGACTTGGTGATGTTGTACGGGGATTATTTACAAGGATAGCCCCCAAAGTAGCACCTGTTGCAAAACAATTATCGATGAAAGCTATCGATTTTGTTCGTGAAAAAGCTCCTGGTGCAATTATCAATGTTGCTGGTAAGGTGTTCTCGGCGATCAAAGATAGACTAGCACGATTAATACGACGAAAACGACAACCAGTAAAATTACCAAGTACTGAAGTGATGCCCGCAGATGTCAGTAAAATAATAAATCAAGCTGCAGATAAAAAACTAGCAGAACTAGCAGATCAGGGACTCGGTGAATCGGAAAATAATATCTCAAGTTTAATATCAGGAAGTGGAATTTCCCGAACGTGGTAATCAACGTGTTAGACGAAAATATTTATAATAAAATGTTCAAGCGCATGTCCGACACAGCATTTGACATGATGAGTCTGTACGTGATTATCAGTTTTATTCTTATGACGCACAAATACCAGATCAACGTGGAAGAATTGAACTATAAGTTCATGACACAAGTAGATATTTTCTACCTGCTGAGGCTTTTATTGAGGTAGAAGGTACAATTGTAAGAACAACTAATGCCAATTACACAGATGCAGTACAAGTTGGTTTTGTCAACAACGGGATCATGGCATTGTTTGATAGCGCCACATATATGATTGATGGAAAAAATATTGAATCAATTCAGAAAGATGTCGACGTTGCTACAACAATAATAGGATTAGCAAGATATTCTGATGATTATACAAGATCAGCAGGTCCCATGATGATGTTTGTGAAAGATAATACTGGTGACCCTGAAAGCGATCCGTATAATATAAGACGACCAAGAAATTTTGCCGGAAACGCTGATGCTGATGTGATGCCAGTAGTTCATGGTGCTAACCCAAATTTCAACTTGGGATTTGCAACACATAAAAATATGTTGCTAGGAGCCAATAGAAGTTTTTCATGTACAATTCCACTATTGCATATTATTGGATTTTGTAGGAATGTTAGAAAAGTTATTTTTGAAGCTAAACACACGGTTGTGTTTGTAAGAAAAGGTGATGATAACGATGCTCTGTGGAGACCTGCTGGTGATGCTGGTAAGGTAGTATTAACAAAATTTTCCTTGTAGATGCCGGTGATGACTCCAACGATTGCAGAAGAACAGCGATTACTTTCTTTCATGGACACAGGTGGTAAATCCATGTTGTCATGGTTAACAACAAGCACGGATAGTATGCAAAGTAACACTAATGGTCAGTTTACATGGCATATAGCATCACAACAAGGTGTTTCTGCACCGCGGCAAATTTTTATTGCGTTTCAGAATTATGATCATTTAAATAATCAAGAACATACTCATATGATATTTGACAAACTAGGTATCACATATTTCTTTACAGATAAATGGAAAACAAGAACCAACAGAAAATATACAACTAAGTTTTGAACAAAATCATATAGGACATGTATATCATCATTTGATGTCATTCATGGGACGTGATCAAAATGTGGATACCGGTTTGCAAATATCACATGATCTTAGAACTTTGTATCCTATTACTTTTCGCTGGAGCATCTTGATCTATCAAAACAATCTGTTGTTGATATACATCTTAAAGCAACAATAAAATACAGGTGGTGGTGTTGATTATAGAGTAATCGCGGTCATACTCAGCGATAAAGCCATGTTACTTGAAGGTGGTAGCGGTCAAATGAGAGTCGTTGATGCACCAGTGGAAAATCTTTAATCATTATTTGGAGAGTGGTAAGTATTTATCATAAAATGTCATACAGTGATGTTAATGTCACTCTGACTCCCAGTCAGGTGAAGAAATTTCAATCAAAAAACGCCAACAAATGCAGAATAAAAATATCACTAAAGCAAGATCAGATTTCTAGTGGTAGTCCAAAAAAATTATCGTTGACAAATAATCAGATTAAACATCTCAATAAAGTGCTGGAATCAAAAACCGGAGTTCAATTTCATCTTTCTCCGAGCGCCATTAAAGATATGATTAAAACAGGTGGTATTTTTCCACTTCTTGCAGCAATACCGGCGTTAAAAGCTGCTGCTGGAACCGCTGCTGAAATGGCTCTAAAGAAAGCAACAGGAAAGGGATACAAAAAAAAAGGACGCGGCCTAAGATTGCCAGGATCTCATTGGGGAAGAGGTCTAAGGCTTCCAGAAACATATTAGACGTTCCAGCATCAAATTTTGATTTACTTAATGCTGCTAAACTACTAAAAATATCTGCCTTTAGAGGTGTTTTTATGCGAGATCAATTACCAAAACAACTGAACGAACTCAAAACGGGTATTATTAATCTTGACTCGAATTCAGGACCCTGTACTCATTGGGTATCATATGCAATTGATCCGTGTGGAATTGTTTATTTCTATTCATATGGATTAGCTCCACCTGTTGAATTTATCAAGTATGTCGAGCCACTTCATAAAAAAGTTTGGTATTCAACGCTACCAACACAATGATAGATCCGCCAATATGCGGCCGTGAAGCAATTAATGTACTTAATGCCATATCAAAATCATCCAAACCGCCACATAAAGTCATGCATGATTATACGAGTAACCGCTTTGTTGCACGCAAGGTGTTTTAAATAGATCAAGGATCTTATATAATGCTTGATATTTATGGAAGATCTTCCTCTACAAGTAAGAAAAGTAAGAAAAAATCCGATGACATCGATTTGTCAAAGTACGCAAGTAAAGATGAACTCGCTGATATTATGAACCTGGCTGGAGTTGACCGAGATGAAGTTGTTGTTTTTCAAGACCGATATGGTGTTTTAAAAATGAGTAACATCAGATGGAATGACATAGTTCGTCGAGTACTCGGTGCGGTCATGGATAACATCCCTGTGTTCACTAATGACGGAAAAATCAGGGATTCAAGTATGTTATTTGCAACCATCAGAAATGAAATTGCAAGAAGCGTTGCTAATCGTTTAAGAAACACTGGTGACACAATGATGGGATAACTCAGCATGAATGGGAATAAGATAGTAGTTTTGAGAGATCCAACATCTGACGAAGATGCCGCAATGAAGAAATATGTTGACACCAACTACAACACCGTAGATGGTAAACTATCCACATTGCGGGCCGAGTATGATGTTTACGTAGGCGCGTTTGGAAGACTCCGTAGAAACTTTCAGAAATTTAACGAAGCCACAGAGGAATTTTTTGGCACTCTGCCCACCGCTGATATAAAACTATCAAAACTAACATCGACACGATCAAACGAACACTCAAAGACATTGTAGCGGGGATTCCTGAAATCATTAATAAAACCAGTTTGATTAAAATTCCACCTGGAATAACTCCAGGGCATATTACCAACATTGTATACACAGTATCATCGGGATTCGCAACATGGTCACAGCAAAATAAAACTATTAAATATACCGCAACAGTCACTGGCGTGTATAGGCTATCTATGTTTAGTGCTGCAAAATTTGAGATATTTACAAAGTATCTATGGCAACATTCCACCGCTAGGTTTTTCAGGGTTGTGTCTGTTGTATTAAATAAGGGAACCGAAGAAGAATTTATTCTGGAAGCAGCTGATAAGACATTAAATGCAACATCTTACTGGTGGTGTTTGGAATTTGTAGCTGAAACACCTCAATTATTTACTGCATAAAATATAATGAGTACCTCAATCAATGATGCATCGCAACATTACAGGTACAATCAAGCACGTGAATGGCAAGCAGTGTTGAAAGATATCATCAAACAATATACAGTAAAAATAAAAAAATATCAACAAAGACTGGTTATCATTGACGTGATTGTTTATTCAGTATCTGCTGTGGTTGCTGGAACAGGTGTTATATTGTCAACAATGACAATGATGGCACCAGTAGCCATAACAATCTGTATTTCAGCAGCAACAACAATTGCAGGTGTTCTTAATATCATAGCAAAAAAATATGCACCTGCATGAATGAAAAATTATCCTATTACATAATAAAATTACACACAGCGATGGTCGCATATTCCAAATTATCCTCGTTGTTATCAGCAAGCCTCAGTGATGGAATAATTTCTGATTTCGAGTTTTCAGAAATGATTAAAATATATAACAGTACTGTTAAAGGTATGAGTATTAATAATGACATCACTGACAACGTCAGGAGAGCTACTTCAACAGATCGTGACAAATACAGCTCCAAGAAAAACAACAATGATCTCGGTAAGCTCGACTAATCCTGAATTTAACGTTAATTTTCCAACTGCGATTCGCACAAATGAAATCACATTAGCACAATTACGAGTATATTACTGCTGGCCAAACATCAGATCAAAATCATTTAATGGAACACCAGTAATAATTCGCTTGTGTTTGCTAATAAGAACAAAACAGATGGAACACCTTATTGGGTCTTTGTTGGAATACCAACTGGCAGTTATGAGATTGAAGAAATCAATGACGAATTTCAACGTAGAATAAATTCAATAACAGGAAAAGAATCAGAATTATCAATTAACGTTCATGAGCCAACTTTATCAGCAACAACTGAAATACATTCACGTGATTATGCCGTTGATATTTATCAGTCCACGATAAGATCTGTACTAGGTTGGCCTGATATTGCAACAGAATATCATAGACCACCAGAACCACGTCGAGATGATTTTATTACAGATGAAATGAAATTTATAACAATTCCAAAATAAAGAGAGAAATTTCCATCGAATGGAGCCAGTGTGCATAAGCTTTATGCCTTTAGTGGTGAAATAAGATATTTAGAAGTTTATGAAATGTATTCCGGCCCTATTAATTCTGAAGTCAAACAATCAATCGACAATATATAAAATTTGTTTTTGTCGTTATTGCAACATTATAATGATGATATAAAACAACAAATCATTGAGTCAATAAAACATCTAAATCAATTGGGATCAGATCATAATTATGTTACTGAAACTTTCATTACGGAAGTGTTTAACCGTGCTATTTCTTTCCCCCGCCCTAGAAAGCCATTTCTCAATTATTATAAAATAACAGAAAAGGAATATGAAGGGGAAGGCGATTTTATATTTATAGTACCAAAATTTAATAAAGATGAACTAAAAAAAATTATTGATATAAATTTTCCTAAAATCATCGAATCATGGAAAACAATAGCCCCACCTCCGATTGTTCTTAGATACAATAACAACCCGTACGGAGGTGGTAGACATATATCCCCCAGAATCGTTAATATAACATCAACGATCGCAATCTTGTTTGTGATGTTATCGATGACAGCTATCAAACAGAAAGTCAAATCAGGCTCAGCAAGGATATATTTTATACACATTTACTCCTCAAGTATCTCCTGGGAGCTTGATCATGCAAGAGCCAACCAATCCTGTTAATCTACCTACACATAATCAGTATTTGTCACGAATCTATTTCAAACTCACTGACCACCTAGGACGATTAATTGACCTGCGTGGGGAGGAATTAATTGTGAATCTACATGTAAAGTCTTAAAGACTTTTATCATAATGATTTTTGATCATAGATTTTTGATCAGAAATATTTTATTTTGTTTTATCAGAAATAGGTATTTTTTTCTGAAATATTTTATTTATTTATTTTTCTGAAATATTTTATTTTATTTTATCAGAAATGTTTTTAATTTTTTAAAAATATTCCGACATTTTTAGTCAAATTTGTTATTTTTTCAGCTATTTTAGTCGATTTTGTCAAAGAAAATTCATCAAATTAGTTTTTCGTCAGGTCAGACCTTGAGTGGTTCTCTAAATGATTTATCAATAAATCGCCAAAAATCAGTAATATTAGCTCAAAAAATGAGGATTTTCATGTGACTTTTGTTAATTTTTCTGGTGATTTTCGAAAAAAGGGGAGATTTTTTTTAGCAATTTATCAATAAATCAATTACAGAATTGCTTGAGGTTTTGACCTGAATGATATTGGAAAATTCATCAATTTTCCTTGAAAAAATCCACTAAAATAGATGGAAAAAATAAAAGTATTTTCAGAGAAAAATAAAAATATTTCAGAAAAAATAAAAATATTTCTGATAAAATAAAATATTTCTGATAAAATAAAATAAAATATTTCAGAAAAAATAAATAAAATAAAATATTTCTGATAAAATATTACATGTGCTCGGTTGTTTCACGATCTGACATAATTTTTCTTAATTGTCTTATACGAGTACTAATTATTTTCTTTGTTCGTACTCACGAGTACTAATTATTTTCTTTGCTTCGTACTCGCGGGATAATTCTGATCTAATTTTTTCTACTGCAGCAGAAAGAGGAACGAATTCCTTCACTTGATTATTTTCTATGGTAACTAGCAACTGGAACATCGCCACCCCCACATAATCAGCCCGTGGGTGATACAAAACGTGTATCCACCACTTGTTGACGTGGTGGGAGGGTATCTTTTTTTCCTGTTGAGTTTTAAGGGCTGGCAGGGCCCCAATTAATTATGAAAATCGCTAATAAGCGTAACCACCGACAGTTGTCAGTCATGGGGACTCGATCGCCGGGCTTCGAGTTCAGTAATTCTACATGGAATCATCTGACAAATATATGTTTCAGAAATTATTATATCGGTTTCTGAACAGATTGTGTATATTTCTGTACGGATATAATAAAACAGCGATTTCTGAATAGATTGTGTACATTTCTGCATTAAAACAGCGGTTTCTGAATAGACTGTAAATATTTCTGTATTAAAACGGCGGTTTCTGCCTTGAAAAAATAGTCTTTTATCATAATAGCAAAAGTATCCTAAAATTGAATTATTTTCACCAACACCATCAAATATTTCATAGTTACCTACAGATCAGTTTCTGAACACACTGTAAATATATAAATGTAACAGCGTGTTCTGCCTCAATTTCTCGTAACAGATTGTAAATATCTGCACTCAAACAGCATGTTCTGCCTTGATAAAATCGAGTCTGAAAAAATATATGTACATCTCCTCCCACTGCACCATCAAACATTTTATTACCTACAGATTGGTTTAAATATTTCTGTATTATAACAGTGGTTTCTGAACAGATTGTAAATATCTGCAGCAAAACAGAGTGTTCTGCCTCGATTTCTCATAACAGATTTTAAAATAACTCGCTATATTGTATGATGTAAAATATGTTTATTCTTCTATTTTGTAAGCTAAAAAACCATAAATATCTTTCTACAAGTATAATTATTGGTATTAATTATGACGTAGATGGTTAATTGCTAATTACGACCGCAAAAATCAGAAATCTACAGAGAAATATATTTACAGAATTATCTCTCTTTCGCTCAAGTCGAAAAATAAGTAGTATACGAGTGGAGAATGCTGGGAGCCAAAATAAAAATTAAATAAATGGTTAATAAATATAATTCTACGTAATTACTTGATAGTGATGATAATTTATCATTAACAATATTAGAAAATAATTTTTTGCTTATATTTTTTTGAGAAAGCAGATCTGGTTATATTTTCTGCGACTCTTTGTACCGAACGCGAGTTAATATCAAAGTATTTCGCAGCTGAATTCATTCACTGAAATATAATTTCTTCGCCAGTTTCTACGTTTGTTGATTTTACCACCCTCTTTCCAATTGTTTTGCATTTACCAGTCATACCCCGTGCCGAATTTTCGCTATATGTAATAACCTGAAGGTTGGATAAATTATTGTTTTGAGGGTCTGAGTCAATATGATCGATCACAAGACCATCTTTAATCAATCCATTGCAACACTCGAAAAATAAATCTATGATAGGAATATGTTTTATTTCTCCCAATGGTAAATTGGAGATAACCAGCATTAGTAACAAAACCAACTGGTCTTTTCAACATACAATTTCTGATTACACCATCACGATTTGCTTCGTAGTTTGTTATTACAGGATGTGGGACAAATTCATTTTGCTCCATTATACAATAATATCATTGTTAAAATCATAATTTGTCTGAAAACTTAGTTAAATAATCCTCCACACATTTTATGGCTCCGTCACTGACATTTTTTTTATCGTAGTATCTTTTAAGTTCTCTGTATTTTTTTCCACCACAATGTGCACATAGCTCTGTTTTACCTCGTACTCCAACACCACATCGCAGACATGGTATCGGTCCTAGACTTCCACTGCGAATGGACTGCAAGTGAATCCCGCAGAATTCCTTCCTGCAGGGTTTATTGCAGGGAGTTAATAATCCAATCATCAACCATTTGCACTTGTTCTGTTGAGACACTGTATATATAATATTTTTTATTTAAATACTTGTCTGAAATATAATATGGATGAGTTTGAGAGATTATCCAGAATCAAGCCTTGGAAAACAAGTAAATTTAATCTCGACAGGATATCTTCTGATTTACCAATAAAACATCTAGCTGATCCGAAAAATAAAAGTTTGACCAATAAAATTCATGACGCCAAGAAAGAATTTCATGCAGATGGTGCATCTCATGTATGGTCAATGTTCAAGATTATACACGACAAAGATATCATAGACGCTACGATGAATGACGAAAGAGCAGCAGCTATTATTAAACAGCTCGATGATAGAAGTTATCTTTTTAGAATAAAATTTGTTGTACTTGCAGAAACAGATAATTGGATTATCTGTGACAAATATGACCCTGTCATTGGTAATAACAAAATCGTTGTATTAAATAGAAATTCCAAACCAGGAGCGCTGACTAGTATTGACAAACCGTATTATGAACGAGCATATCCTTTGACCACGGTTATTTATGGAATCTATGTGATAAATGAAAAACCCAGCATTAATAAACTGGCGCCGATGAAAATTTCAAAACTAAATTGTGTAGCCGAGCGAGTAACAGAACATTTTACAAACATGATGCGCAGAAACGGTCTGACGAATTTACGACGTGAAAAAATAAACAAATGGGCTGATTTAGTGAAGGATAATGGAGCTACAATAAACGATGTTGCTAAGTTGGAAAAAACACTAAAATTCCCAATAATCGTAGTGACGATAACCGGAGAGATCTTGTATGAATCAAAATATAAATCAAGAGGAGCTTCAATCGAAATTATTGATCATAACACTCACACGTGGACCAGCGCAATAACAGTGTTTCCATGAGATCTAACTATTAAATTTTACCACGGAGACATGTTTGATTTTATGAACGAAATAAGTAAAATTGATCCTGTGTCAGTATGGCTGTTTCAGAGTTCTGAAAATGACGGTCTGATTATTAGATCAGATGGAAGTATTTGTACCGAAGAAAAAATTCAGTTCGATCAGTTTGTAAGACCGAGTGGTGTTATTTATCGTACAGATCTTCTCCACGAAAAAATGAAAAATCTTGCGCTGCAATATACTGATGATACTGATGAACTATTGAGCAACTGTTTTACTGTTCCATCAGTTGCGGCTCATTTTGCTAGAAAGAAAAATTTGTGGAAGCCAACTCAGTCCGATTTTCTTAATGATATAATACTGAGTTGTGTCAAATACGGACACGGTGGATTGTGGAATACCAGGTATAATTATAGAGATGTTATTTCGGTTGATATGGTTGCATGTTATCCTGGAAGTTTTCTTGGATACAGAGATTGTTCTGTATACTTTGAGCGATTCGGTCATCTGACGCACGAGATGACATGAGTATTGATAAATGGACCATTACCGGATTTTGACTTAACTGGATTTGCTTGAATCAAGTCATTTGAGTTTGCTATGGGTCTTCATCCAATTTGTTATGTTTGGTTTGGAAAACATTTTTCAGAAAAAATGTGGGCACCAATAGTACTGTTACAGTATATGCTTGACTGTGCGATGTTAACACTGTTGATTGTAAGTGAAGCAATTATATCATACCGGAAACAAACCGAAGTTTGGTTACCACAACAAAAGAAATATTCCGATAATGAACCCCCCGAAAAAACCAATTACGAGAATAAAATTATAAAAGATCTCGGTAGAAAAATAATCGTCAAGTTCACCCAAGGAGGATCATATGATCATAAACGACACTGTAGAAGACTGATCATGGACGATGCTGAGTTAGATTTTATAATCGCTGATACAATGAACAGAAATACATTTATAAGTCGAGAAATTGCTTTCTTGTCAAATGGAACTAAATTAGGTACAATTGTGACCTATATGGACGGTGAGTCACCTCAGTATACTCATTTAAGATCTTCAATGGTCACGTACATTTCAATAAATCTATTATCGATGATAAACAGAATTTCTACACTTGCTGTCAGAGTCGCTACGGATTCGTTTTATATCAATAAAAAATAAACAGGATTACTAGAACAACTACATATCGGTACTTGTGCATCATGGGGTTCGTGGAGAATAAAAAAAGAAAATATACTTGACTATTCCGAATCAGCTGATGTTGAAGTTAAAGATATTTATTGTAAAAAACATCAAACACTACAGTTATCATCTGCACCATCAGTGTACAATCCAATAACTAGAAATAAAACAGTTTATCTAAATGGACCTGGGAGTTCTGGTAAAACCACTCGAGCGATCGAACTGTTTCAGAACTCAGATATGATCGTGTTAACACCCACACAGACTCGCGCAAGAGATGAAACAATGACAAGTACAATCATTTACCTATCACAGCTTCTTCCGATGGAAAGGTGATATATGGACATCTTTAAGGATGGGCGAGAAATACATTCCAAGGATCATCATTTAGGATGAAATATGCACGGTGCTGTTAGAAACATTACAAACATTTCTAGATTGGTTGTTAACAAGAAATACTGCTGTGATAATGTACGGCCATCATGGTCAACCACCACCGTTTGTTGGACCATCTCCACATAATTGGTTAAAAAATTTCGTTGATTATTACGAAGAAATAAATGATGATCGTAGAGCAATTGATGAAGAATTAAAACAGTTTAAAAAATTAATCAGACTATAGCCGAATAAAATTCAATGTGAAGTAATGTGTGGGATAATTTCAGAAACTTCAATGAACGACTTTCTACAAACGTGGAGACCAAATGATCTGATAGTTGCAAGCAGAAAAATAGTTCGTGATACACTTCAACGGGAATTGTTTCAGTTACATAAAGAAAAATTTCCAACATTACCAGTTCCATTATGTTATCGACCAGCTGATACACGGCGGCAGAATATTGATATTGATATACCAGGACAGACCAAGAAACAGAATTTAGTATTAAATGATATTATCACAGTTGATATCAATGCTGTTGAAGATGCATTATCGTTGAACAAATCTCCGTGGACACGAGGATATGCAATGACAATACATTTATCTCAAGGATTAAGTATTACCAAACAGTTGTTTGGATTATAGATGATCGTATCGAGTGGTCAAACTTAGTTTATCTCGCAGTGTCTCAAGTCAGAAGAATATCTCAGTTGCGGAGAATTGTCTTGGACGAGTCAGTGACTAGTGATGATATTGACAATGATATAATAAGAAAAAAATTAGCTGGTTATAAACAATCTGATAAAAAAATAAACGCGATTTTGACCTTCATGTTGAATTTATCAGCATGTTGAAACAACAGCAGAATAATCAATGTGCAAGTTGTAATTGTGTGATGTTATGGAGATATTCAAATAATAATCCAAGACAATTTACCGTAGATAGAAAGGATAACAGTCGCGGTCATACATGAGAAAATGTAATGTTGACCTGTCTTCAGTGTAATCGATGTAGGGGTGCTAGTTAAGTGATCTGGGTGGTAATTGCATACCCTCAGGAATTACTTGTAGTTGTTCATGTGTAAATCCACATTGAGGAGCAGTTGAATCTAATCTGTAGATTACAGGTCTACCTGAGGATCTTGTTACGTTAGATATCTTATGTGTGGTAACACTCCAAATAGGATCAGTCGCTCTTTTTTTACCACCTTCGAGTTCACTGGGTTCATATAAATACCTTACAGTAACATTACCTAATACTGGCTGCGCTGAAAAATCACGTCGTTGTGCAGGTATATTTTTTTTTGTAATTGCATTAATAGGTTTCATGTTGATCGTTCGAGTAATCTCATTATTTAATGCAGTTATCACACTTGGTAATCTTGCAACCCATTCGTGAGATCTTTTATCCTGAATAAATTCCTTTGCATATTGATATCCAAATAACCACTCAGCTAGCGTTCGATTAAATCATTCAACAATTGCTTGATCACGATGAATTGTAGTGTGTCGTCGTATTTTGATATTATATCGCTTCATCAACAATGATACTGGACCAAGAAATTCTTTGCCAGGATCAACCTGTAGCAGCTGTGGCCATTGCAAGGGTCCACGTTGATAAATTTGTGTAAAAGAAGAAGCTACTTCAGCAGCTGTCTTTGTCAATAATGGTTCTGCTTCATTATATCTACTTGCAACATCAATGACAGTTAGCATGTATTTGTACGTTTTACGACGTACAGTATCGTGTGGTAAAAATAAGATATCTGCTTGATGAACTTCATTAGGAACACTAACATCGAAATACGCATACTGAATTTGTTTCGGTGGTGGTAGGTAAATTTGCCATATTGCCTGTTTGGATAACCATTTTTTAGCAGTAACACGTGTAACTTTTGCTGCCTCAGCAAGTTTACTAATTGCTGCGTTACCTTTCCAGTATCCTCTTGGGGCACCTAGCACTAATTTACCTTTCATCGCGGATCTTACTAACCAATTAGCTAGTGATTCTCTTATATTTTTATTTTTATAGCATTTAATGCATGAATTACTTTCACATCTGCGATATGTCCGTCTTGTAGATTTTCACTTTTATACGCTACATCATGAACATGACACGCTTTATCAATAGCATTTATTGGATACTCACCTGGTTTTGGTTGATCCTGATTATCAAGTCCGATATCAAGTCAAGTACCAGGACCACAATAATTATATCCAGGCAGATGTTTTTCTCCTGGTTATTTAGCCCAGGGAGTTCCTGGGAACTTTGGCATTAATTTAGCAATATCACCACCATCTTTTATAGGTTAAAAAGAAAACTTTTTTCTGTTACATACTACACATCTTCCACCATATGCTATTCTCGCATTTTTTGTTGTAACCGTGGACAGATCATTAGTTGAGGTTTTGGTTCTACAGCATAAACAATATAGATTCATATGTTTATATAATATGGATATGATTGATTTCTCAGCGACTCAAAAACAAGAGCCAGTTAAACACCATCCTGCGTTGCCAAATTCGATCAGAATGATAATAATAGGACCATCTGGATCGGGTAAGACGCAATTGTTACTTAATCTTATAATGAGATGGCTAAAATGGGATAAGTTGTATTTGGTAGCACCAACAGTTGATGATCAGAGATGCTACGATGTGCTTAAAGATTTTAATGAAAACGCGCAATTACTGGATGACGATGTCATTAAATTTATAACCGATATTAATGAAGCACCATCTGTAGATGATCTAGATGGATTTATTAATAATTTAGTTGTATATGATGATGTGATGCTGGACAAACAATCAAATCCAGCTAGAATATTTTCTCAAGAAAGACAAAGAAACACTGATGTGATATATGTTATTCAGCGATACGTACAGATTCCGAAAGTAATCAGGGATAACTGTAATGTTTTAGTTGTGTTTAATGGCATATACACACATACGCTGCACAATATTCATCAAACTTGGTGTAGCGGAGATATGGATATAATTAAATTTAGAAATTTCTTTTCACGAGCGTAAGCTACTCTGCATGGATTTATAACAATAAATTTATATGATCCTAGATCCCGATATCGTGTAGGTCTCGATAAAATATTTGGATAAATTAATAGCAGCAGGGAGGGCGCGACCTCAATTAAGACGTAATTGCATAAACAACGTGCATAATAAACTAGAAAAAACACCAACGACAATGGAGTAATATTAATTAGAAAAATTCCGGAGAGATTTTCTCAGTAAAGTGTCGATGCTTTTTAAAAATTTTATCGACGCTTTTTATTTTTCGATCATTTGTAGGAAGGCTTATTTTTGACATTTGGACGTTTTTCGACCATTGGTCTATTCGCCCTTCCTGCTGCTTTAGTACTTTCAAGACTGGACTATTGTAACTCAATTCTGTCTGGTTCATCTCAATATCTGCTCCAGAAACTTCAAAAAGTTGAAAACACAGTTGCTTGGATCATACTTAGAGTACCATGATCAGAGCAGACCTCCCCGCTGCTCTGTACCCTATACTGGCTATCCATTCGATCCAGAATCAAACATAAAAGTTGTTCTCTGTGCTACGTTTCACTGTCAAACTCTAGTCCAACATACCTATCCGACCCCACCTATGTGTACACACCAGCCAGATAATTACGCTCTTCTGACAATCGTATACTCATTATTCCCACTATGAAAACAAAGTCATATGGACAGCTTTTTTTTGCATACCAGGGCCCAGCAACGTGGAATAAATTGCCCACTGAACTTAGACACAAAGACACAGTGATCACATTCAAGAGGGCTCTCAAAACTTACTTATTTCGACTGCAAGAACAAACTTAAAGACCTAATAATGTTTCCTACCTTAAATATTCTCAGCATGTTTTTGTTTTTTTAATGTTTTCTAACTTCATGGTGTTTGTTTTCGTAATAATATCATTATATGTTTTTTATCTTATAGGTGTTGTCTAATGTTGTAAAGCACTTAGAGCTTCTAAAGATTAGGTGCTATACAAAGTCCTCATTATTATTATTATTATGTGGGAAGGAATACAATGACTTTTTTGCAGTAGTTTAATACAAGGATATGGGAAGGTTGCTGTTGTTGTTGGGTTTAATGCCATTTTTCAGCACATGATATGCTATGCATGGTGGCCAGTATTAATGGTGGAGGAAGAACCCTGGAAAACCCCAGGAAGAACCACCTACAAACGAGAAGCTACTGGCAAGCTTTCTCACATACCCACATTGGCCGAATCTGAGACTCAAACCCACGCAGACAGAGGTGAGATGGCAGTGATCCGTAATGGAGAGCGCTTTAGACCACTCAGCCACTCGGGGCCCCTTAATATGGGAAGGAATACAATGAATTATTTGTCAGTAGTTTAATAAATGGATATGGGAAGGGATACAATTAATTTTTTGTCAGTAGTTTAATAAATGGATATGGGAAGGGATACAATTAATTATTTGTCAGTAGTTTAACACAAGGACATGGGAAGAAATACAATGAATATTTTGTCAGTAGTTTAATACATGGATATGGAAAGGAATACAATAAATTTTTTGTCAGTAGTTTAATAAATGGATATGGGAAGGGATACAATGAATTTTTTGTCAGTAGTTTAACACAAGGACATGGGAAGAAATACAATGAATATTTTGTCAGTAGTTTAATACATGGATATGGGAAGGAATACAATGAATTTTCTGTCTAGTTTAATACATGGATATGAGAAGGAATACAGTAGTCCCCCTCTTGAACGGCCCCCCTGACCAGCGGCCACCCGCTCCTTACGGCCAGAATCCGTTGGCACCGACGAGTTTGTGTTCAAAAGTACCCCTCGCGAAAGGCCACCCGGCTAATGCGACCAGCGGCCAGCATAATAGTGCAAAATTTTAAAATTTACCCCTCAAAAGCGGCCGCATTTTATTTGAATATGTATCCAGAACAAGTATTTTATTCATAATGTGTGTTAAGTAATCCGATTTCTGTTTCCCGATGTCAGGTTTTCGTTACTGAAAGAAGTGTTGAGTAAAGTACATTTACCACTAAGGTTAATATTATATCATTTACGCCTCACGAGAAGCCAAATTTATTCCATAAAAACCGAGAAAGACTCAAATTTTAATCCATACAAAAGGGTACATACATGTAATCCAATTAGCCTTACTGCTGTGTTATCATAAGATGTCTGGTTTCGTCACTCTGATAATTGTTAAAATTACAATTATTGAACAGTAGTAACAGCTGAGAAGTGGCAGTATCAATGTACAATACCCAAGTCAGCAGGAAAATGGTTTGGTAGCCTTTATGGCTTCCCTAAGTAAGATGTTGAGATTGTTCACTTTGATAATCAGTGGCTATTACTACTGACAATAATTGTCAAAAAATTACAAATCCTAGCGGCCGCGAGGTCAAATCTGCGTGATGTTAATGGTACATATCGAAACCGTTTTGGCTTCTCTCACTCAGTTTAAAGAAATGTATAAAAACAATAGGGTACCAGACTGCGACTAACGAATAAAGTGACAAGATCGCTGCCTTTAAAAACACACGGCAATTTGTTTAGATGCATACAAAATTGTTTTATCAGTATTGTAGTTGGCAACATGAACAAATTACTGCAAAAAGATCAACATGTCATCGAGGAAAATAAAAATTCTCAGTTTAGAGGAGAACGTGAAAGTAATTCAACTGACGGGGGTGGGGGGGTCGTCGAGGATCCTTGCAGAAAACTAATGTTGGGAAGACTCCGATAAACAGTATCGTGAAAGATAATGAAACAATTCTGCAGAAGTGGAAAGGTGAAATGGACGGAGAAAGGAAGATTGTTTGAGCCAGGAGACGTTTGTATCCTGATTTGAATGACAAGAAAAAGCAAACATTTTGTCAGTTGAATTGGGATATGACGACCGCAAGTAACGGATGGTTGCACAGATTTCAAATACGACACAATATCAAGTGTTCTGTCCTTAGTGGCGAATCGGCTGATGTTAATAATGAAGTTGTCGAAGATTGGAACAAAAGACTAAACGATATATGCAGGGGATATGACAGCAAGGATATTTTTAATGTGAGGAGACTGGTTTGTTTTTTAGACTGTTGCCAACAAAGTGACAGATGATGTGAACTGTAACATAATTATAAAGACAGTTTTAAAACTATATCAATGGCTATTCATAGCAATCTTTTGAAAATGATGACAAAGTTTGTTTTACATTTGTTTCACATCATGCATGTGACCTTTTAATTAAAATATTAAATATTTAAAATTAAATGTACTTGTGACTTTTTTCATATGTATTTACTATTCACATTTGTCATCCCCTCTAGAAAGGCCACCCGCATTATAAGGCCACTTCCCTGCTGCATTAGGGGTGGCCTTATAAGAGGGGGACTACTGTACAATGAATTAGTTTTGTCAGTAGTTTAATACATGGATATGGGAAGTAATACAATGAATTATTGTTGTCAGTAGTTTAATACATGGATATGGGAATTAATACAATAAATTATTTTTGTCAGTAGTTTAATACAAGGATATGGGAAGGAATGCAATGAATTTTTTTGTCTAGTTTAATACATGGATATGGGAAGGGATACAATGAATTTTTTGTCAGTAGTTTAACACATGGATATGGGAAGGAATACAATGAATTAGTTTTGTCAGTAGTTTAAAACATGGATATGGGAAGTAATAAAATGAATTATTGTTGTCAGTAGTTTAATACTAGGATATGGGAAGGAATACAATGAATTTTTTGTCAGTAGTTTAATACATGGATATGGGAAGGGATACAATGAATTTTTTGTCAGTAGTTTAACACAAGGATATTGGAAGTAATACAATGAATATTTTGTCAGTAGTTTAATACATGGATATTGGAAGGAATACAATGAATTTTTTTGTCAGTAGTTTAATACATGGATATGAGAAGTAATACAATGAATTATTGTTGTCAGTAGTTTAATACATGGATATGGGAAGGAATACAATGAATTATTGTTGTCATTAGTTTAATACATGGATATGGGAAGTAATACAATGAATTATTGTTGTCAGTAGTTTAATACATGGATATGGGAATTAATACAATAAATTATTTTTGTCAGTAGTTTAATACAAGGATATGGGAAGGAATGCAATGAATTTTTTTGTCTAGTTTAATACATGGATATGGGAAGGGATACAATGAATTTTTTGTCAGTAGTTTAACACATGGATATGGGAAGGAATACAATGAATTAGTTTTGTCAGTAGTTTAAAACATGGATATGGGAAGTAATAAAATGAATTATTGTTGTCAGTAGTTTAATACTAGGATATGGGAAGGAATACAATGAATTTTTTGTCAGTAGTTTAATACATGGATATGGGAAGGGATACAATGAATTTTTTGTCAGTAGTTTAACACAAGGATATTGGAAGTAATACAATGAATATTTTGTCAGTAGTTTAATACATGGATATTGGAAGGAATACAATGAATTTTTTTGTCAGTAGTTTAATACATGGATATGAGAAGTAATACAATGAATTATTGTTGTCAGTAGTTTAATACATGGATATGGGAAGGAATACAATGAATTATTGTTGTCATTAGTTTAATACATGGATATGGGAAGTAATACAATGAATTATTGTTGTCAGTAGTTTAATACATGGATATGGGAATTAATACAATAAATTATTTTTGTCAGTAGTTTAATACAAGGATATGGGAAGGAATGCAATGAATTTTTTTGTCTAGTTTAATACATGGATATGGGAAGGGATACAATGAATTTTTTGTCAGTAGTTTAACACATGGATATGGGAAGGAATACAATGAATTAGTTTTGTCAGTAGTTTAAAACATGGATATGGGAAGTAATAAAATGAATTATTGTTGTCAGTAGTTTAATACTAGGATATGGGAAGGAATACAATGAATTTTTTGTCAGTAGTTTAATACATGGATATGGGAAGGGATACAATGAATTTTTTGTCAGTAGTTTAACACAAGGATATTGGAAGTAATACAATGAATATTTTGTCAGTAGTTTAATACATGGATATTGGAAGGAATACAATGAATTTTTTTGTCAGTAGTTTAATACATGGATATGAGAAGTAATACAATGAATTATTGTTGTCAGTAGTTTAATACATGGATATGGGAAGGAATACAATGAATTATTGTTGTCATTAGTTTAATACATGGATATGGGAAGTAATACAATGAATTATTGTTGTCAGTAGGTTAATACATGGATTAAGGAAGTAATACAATGAATTATTGTTGTCAGTAGTTTAATACATGGATTAAGGAAGTAATATAATGAATTATTGTTGTCAGTAGTTTAATACATGGATTAAGGAAGTAATACAATGAATTATTGTCGTCAGTAGTTTAATACATGGATATGGGAAGGAATACAATGAATTATTGTTGTCAGTAGTTTAATACATGGATTAAGGAAGTAATACAATGAATTATTGTCGTCAGTAGTTTCATACATGGATATGGGAAGGAATACAATGAATTATTGTTGTCAGTAGTTTAATACATGGATATGGGAAGGAATACAATGAATTATTGTTGTTATTAGTTTAATACATGGATATGGGAAGGAATACAATGAATTATTGTTCTCAGTAGTTTAATACATGGATTAAGGAAGTAATACAAAGAATTATTGTTATCAGTAGTTTAATACATGGATTAAGGAAGTAATACAATGAATTATTATTGTCAGTAGTTTAATACATGGATTACGGAAGTAATACAATGAATTATTGTTGTCAGTAGTTTAATACAAGGATATGGGAAAGAATACAATGAATTTTTTGTCAGTAGTTTAATACATGTTTAATACATGGATATGGGAAGGGATAGAATGAATTGTCAGTAGTTTAATACATGGATGTGGGAAGTAATACGATGAATTATTTTTGTCAGTAGTTTAATACATGAATATGGGAATACAATGAATGTTTTTGTCAGTAGTTTAATACATTGATATGGGAAGTAATACAATGATAATGTTTGCATGGTGCATAATCTAAAAATATCAACAGGCCACTGGATTTTTGGGCATGGATTTGGTGCAGACACCCTTCAAAACTAATAAATCCTGGTAAAAAAAATGGATCTAAATATAAACATAAAAATATTAATGTATATGATGCAGACATCATCAATCACAATTTCAATGGAAGTGCAATAACTAAGTTTTGTTTTTGTACGACAACTGTTTTAGCATAAATTCAGAAATTTTGTGCTTGGAGACTAAGTAGTTATTTTCAATGGGTAGATGTGACCTGCTACTTACTTGATCTTGTGCCGCATGTTTTCTATGTCCAGTTTATCATGTGCCAAGGCTTCTCTGTACCAGTCATACACTGCAAAATAAAATCTGTACCAGTCATACACTGCAAGATAAATCTGTACTATTCATACTCTGCAAGATAAATTTGTACCAGTCATACAGTGCAAAATAAATCTGTACTAGTCATGCTCTGCAAGATAAATCTGTACCAGTCATAATCTGCAAGATAAACCTACCAGTCATACTCTGCAAAATAAATCTGTACTTTTCATACTCTGCAAGATAAATCTGTACCAGTCATACACTGCAAAATAAATCTGTACCAGTCATACTTCAAAATAAATCTGTACTAATCATAATCTGCAAGATAAATCTGTACCAGTCATACACTGCAAAATAAATCTGTACCAGTCATACACTGCAAGATAAATCTGTACTAGTCATAATCTGCAAGATAAATCTACCAGTCATACACTGCAAAATAAATCTGTATTAGTCATACTCTGCAAGATAAATCTGTACCAGTCATACACTGCAAAATAAATCTGTACTTTTCATACTCTGCAAGATAAATCTGTACCAGTCATACACTGCAAAATAAATCTGTACTAGTAATTCTCTGCAAAATAAATCTGTACCAGTCATAAACTGCAAAATAAATCTGTACATGTCATACTCTGCAAGATAAACCTGTACTAGACATACACTGCAAAATAAATCTGTACACATCATACTCTGCAAGATAAACCTGTACTAGACATATACTGCAAGACAAATCAGATTTAATTTGAAAAAATTAGTTTTTTCATTTTCTTCTCTGATTTGGAATTCAGTTTTTAATTAAATAAAATCCTCACTCCAAATACTGTGACCAAGGGGTTCTCACCAGTTATTACATACTTTTGTGAGAGTAACGTATGTAAGGTGATGTTGTTTAAATTTAAAACATGAGCAGTAGAGAGAATGTTGGCCTACCTCAATGCTACTTTGATGTAATGTGGCTGACATTTCATTGGATATGTATCTAAGCACACTGTTAACTAAAATGACTGCTTCACCGTGCTAAAAAAAATCAGCCCAAATTAGTCCAAAGTACACTATCCTTAGTAGCTATTAAAATAGGGAAAATGAATTTTGCCAGACTAGACAATACCAGTTTCTGAAAGTGCAATGAATAAATTACCAAATATATAAAATGTAAAAAAAAGTTATTGAATCTTTTTTTTTTTTTTACAATTTACCTCTGAAGTTCAGGAGGTGAAAATGACCCAGTAGAGCTAGCACTTTTTTGAATGGTGAACATCTGGAGTAAGACCAAGCTGTATACTCTATACCCCATAGTACACCCATCAATCATACACCAAAATATAGGGAATTAAAGGTTCTTTGAATTTAACCTAAGATATACAAGGTCTTTTTTAAATCACCAGTAAAACCAGCTAGGAAACCTGGGAAATTCTTTTTCTTTAAAATTTGAACCCTATGGGAAATACAAAACTGGAGCACCACCCAAAGAGCTGATCAACGATTAGTGGAAATGGCAGCTAATCAACATGATTCTAGATACAGTTGCTGCGCCCTGGCCTTAGTCCAGTAATATATATTTTCTGGTCAACAAAACTTTAAACACCTGATGAGAGGTTTATTTGCGATGGACTGATATTCTGTCCAGGAGTCTCTTTCCTCTGTCTCTCTCTCTCCTAAATCATCATGAAAAATAATACTGTAGATGTTTTAGAACTAGTGTTAATGTATAGAAACCATTCTTCTTGTTAAAGTCTGAGCGACCATGACCTTTTTACCTTGAAATCAATAGGATTCTTCTTTAACCCAAGTCCAAGCCATTCATACAGTTTGGTAACTGTTGATGGTAGGCAAATCAGGTTATTGTGTGGAACAAAACTGGTAACAGATGGATTGTTGAACAGACAGTGTTATAGCATAAGATGTTCTGCCTTATAGTGGGCATACAAAATGTAAACTACTCCCATAATTTGTCACACACCACTAATTCTGTAAACATGGGGATAATCCTTGGGGAAAAGAATAGGCCTAGTGACCAATGTCTATTTGATACCTGAATTTGTCTTTTTGTACTCATACCCATAAAGTACACATTAACTCATTACCCCTGGAGATTTAAGTCATTTTCGCCTCAAATGTGAGTAGGAAACACATTTTGGGGGCTACTTCTGAATACATCCAAATAAATCTGCTTCCAAGAAATTTCCATTTAGCCTGATGCATCATCGTGTTAGAAATGTTGTTTTTCATTGAACATTTCACTCGTGCATGTGCAGAAGGGTAAAAGTTGGAGTTCTTTGTTTTGGCTTTTTTTGTGTGCTATTGGACCCATCAATTTTGTGTCTTGGCCACATTTTACTCCAAATCACAATTTGTCCTACTTTTTGCAAAGATTTGCAAGTCTTTGTGCAGTTCAGACTCATCTGCTTTAGATCTGAGGTCAACAGGTAAAAAATCCTGACACAAAATCAGATTCCGACAATGAAGGTATTTATGATATATAAAAAATCAGGTCTAAAAAATGTTTTCCATCTATATTCTGTAATGCGAGTAGAAAGTCCAGATTATTTGGTATCACTGTAGAGCTACATCTATCTACTTTTCTGTAATACCACGCACTTTGGAGTATCTTAAATGACCTTCATACTACAGAGATCAAAAGTAGGGTACTACCTCCTGATACAAACATGGTATCAGGGGGTTAATGAGTTAAGGGGATCTTGTATGTTTTATAATTATGACCTGGGGCTAAGGTCCTGGATGGCAAGGGTTGATTAATGAGTGAGTCTCTGATGCCTGTATAACTTCATCTTTTCCCAATATGTTTATATAGGGCTGGAAGGCCTTGGGTTTTGGGAAGGGGAGGGGGGGAGGGGAAAGAAGCATGGGGAATAACTAGCAAAAAATATGCTCATGTAAGTTTTCAACTAAATCAATGAGGACTTAGCCTGACAGATAACTGGGCCAATCACAGCAGTCTCCTTGATTGTTCCACACAATAGGAGATAACAATCCATTTCACCTTTAAAAATACATCAATTCCACAGGTGAAGCACTTCAGCTTTTCTCCCAAATTATTATATGACTTAACTGGATCATATGTCATCCTGACATTCATGTGTGGCCATTTGGAAGTATCTCATACCATTAACTGTAGGGGCCCCGAGTGGTGGAGTGGTCTAAAGTGCTCACCATTACGGATCACTGCCATATCACCTCTGTCTGCATGGGTTTGAGTCTCAGGCTCAGCTAATGTTGGTATGTGAGAAAGCTTGCCGGTAGCTTCTTGTGGGTCAGTGGTTCTTTCCAGAGTTTTCCCGGGTTCTTCCTCCACCATCAATACTACCTGCCATGTATATCCTATCTTGTGCTGAAAAATGGCGTTAAACCCCATTACAGCAACTGTAAACTGGTATTGAACATTGTACCACTGACTGCCATTAGCAAAATAAATTAGTTAAATATCATCATTTGCAAATTGGTTGTTAACATCATACCAATGACTGCATACTGATGTTAAACAAAATACCATTGACTACAAACTGGTATTAAACATCATACCACTGACAGCATACTGGTGTTAAACATCATACTACTGACAGCATACTGGTGTTAAATATCATTTGCAAATTGGTCGTTAACATCATACCAATGACTACATACTGATGTTAAACATAATACCATTGACTACATACTGGTATTAAACATCATACCACTGACAGCATACTGGTATTAAACATCATACCACTGACAGCATACTGGTGTTACACATCATACCACTGACTGAATACTGGTGTTAAACATCATACCACTGACAGCATACTGGTGTTAAACATCATACCACTGACAGCATATTGGTGTTAAACATCATTCCATTGACTGAATACTGGTGTTAAACATCATACCACTGACAGCATACTGGTATTAGACATCATACCACTGACAGCATACTGGTGTTAAACATCATACCACTGACTGAATACTGGTGTTAAAGATCATACCACTCACAGCATACTGGTGTTAAACATCATACCACTGACAGCATATTGGTGTTAAACATCATACCACTGACTGAATACTGGTGTTAAACATCATACCACTGACTGAATACTGGTGTTAAACGTCATACCACTCACAGCATACTGGTGTTAAACATCATACCACTGACAGCATATTGGTGTTAAACATCATACCACTGACTGAATACTGGTGTTAAATATCATCTGCAAATTGATGTTTAACATCATAAAACTGACTGCATAATGGTGTTTAACATTACTAAATGAACATTTTTGTCACCTCTAATTACCTTCCATGTTTTAATTGGCCATGATACACATGGAAACCTGATGTGAGGCTCCATTAAATCAACATGCAGAATATTGTGAGACATAATATCTGATACAGGCTGATAACCACTTGAAAAGCATGTTAAGTCACTGAAAGAGAATATTTATTGCATGTTACAGTCACTGAAAGGGAATATTCTTTGCATGTTGTGTTAGTGACCTGATATGGTACAACACAAAATCAAACTTGCTAAAGTCTGACAGTAATGCCTGCCCTGTTAACTTTTTAGAGTTGATCGACAATATTTCACACTCCAATGATGTATCTTGTGCAATGACAGACTATTAAAATTTGTGAAAAATTGATACTGTTACATAAATGTCCAAACTCACTTTAAAATGTATAATGTGCATTTTCTTGGACTACAACTGGCTGAATATGTTCTCAAGTAAAAGTCAATACTGGAAAAAGTACCCTATCACTAACTGACCATAAAATAGCTGAACAAGTATTTAAAACTTCATCAAATTTGCACAAACTGGAGTGCAAAGACTGCTCTTTTCAAACTCACAAAGAACTTTGATGGCAACTGAATTATTTTAGCATGATACAATTATTCAGATAGAATGTGTCTTTAAGATTTAAGAATGTATGTAAAATTTACAGCTGTAAATGAATTGCAAAATATATTCAAAAAGTCTCACATGCTTTTCATTGAGTTTTATCATTAGCATGATACAATTATTCAGATAGAATGTGTCTTTAAGATTTAAGAATGTATGTAAAATTTACAGCTGTAAATGAATTGCAAAATATATTCAAAAAGTCTCACATGCTTTTCATTGAGTTTTATCATTGTCTTTCAGACTGAAGTCACAGCCATGTTATTTCAAGTTTAAGCCCTGATTAACAGTGTTAATAGCACTACAATAGATTTAGACAAAAAATGACATCATATCAATAATACTATAAAGATCATGTCATTCTGAACTCCAATATAAAACACACTACCTTAATTTCCTTGTCCGATATAAAACACACTACCTTAATTTCCTTGTCCGATATAAAGCACATTACCTTAACATCCCTGTCTGATATAAAGCACACTACCTTAATTTCCTTGTCCAATATAAAACACACTACCTTAATATCCCTGTCCGATATAAAGCACATTACCTTAATATCCCTGTTCGATATAAAGCACACTACCTTAATTTCCTTGTCTGATATAGAACACACTACCTTAATTTCCTTTTCCGATATAAAGCACACTGCCTTAATTTCCTTGTCCGATATAAAGCACACTACCTTAATATCCCTGTCCGATATAAAGCACACTACCTTAATTTCCATGTCCGATATAAAGCACATTACCTTAATATCCTTGTCAGATATAAAGCACATTACCTTAATATCCCTGTCCGATATAAAGCACACTACCTTAATTTCCTTGTCCGATATAAAGCACACTACCTTAATTTCCTTGTCCAATATAAAGCACACTGCCTTAACATCCTTGTCCGATATAAAGCACACTACCTTAACATCATTGTCCGAGATAAAGCACACTACCTTAATTTCCTTGTCCGATACAAAGCACACAACCTTAATATCCTTGTCTTGGGTTCTGTACTTTCAATTGCTATCCATTATTTATCTTTTGTATATATACACATACACACACTCACACACATAGGGTCAAGCTGCAAACAACAAAGATCCTGATCTGCCATAGCATAATGTGACTATGCTGTATGTTCTAGTGACTGCTTCTAACAAACTGCATATAACCCAGACTGGCTGGCACGTTATATGACAGTATAACTGAGTTGGCACAGTTTGCAGATGGACTTGTGAGTATATATGGTAATTAATAAACTTGACATAATTCAAATTACAGTTTTGTAACTAAATCTACACTTAATCTCACCTTCATTTTTTGGATATATGACATCATATCCAGGTAGAGGTAACACCACATCATGGATATCAAACTGATTTGTATTACTGTCTGTAATGATCTCGGGGATTTGTCTTTCATGGTCCAACACATCCTCCTCAACATCTGTCCAGAGCAAAATAACCTGTTTTTATCACATGGTATTACATGTAAAATTATCATATTTTGACACCAGTCTACAAAAAATCTGACCAAGGAATAGTATCAAATAAGGTAAAAGAGCTTTAAATATGCAACATTACAATATTGCGTTTTTAATGCACAAAAACTGACCCCAAACAATTATTTTTTTCAAATAAATTAGGCAAAACAATTTAATTTTAAGCATTTAGTCCAAAGTCATGCATTCTAAAAGGAATAATTAATGTGTTAATAGTTAAGACCCAGTCATATATTGTACTCTATTGTTTTGCATTGTATCCCCAGCAAATTTTGAAAAAAATGCAATTAGTTCCAAACCAGAAAGAAACTTATTCAATTTATAAAATTATTATGGTAAATTTAAAAAAGATAATGGTTCCAGAATCTACTGATGAACTCATCATGAAGAGTGGTGGGCAAGGGCAAACAACATACAACTATCTAAATAGAAACAAAATGTGGTCATGTTACAGTCTTTTGTTCAGCAGAACTAGTAGAAATTATAAGTTGTTTTAAGCAGTGAAATTGTATTTCTTTTTTATTATGTGGACAATAAATGCTATAAGATTTAAATGTTAAACATATTAATCCATTTATAAGTATAATGATAAAAGGTTTGCAGGACATTCCTATCACACCAGAGTGAACTCAATGACCCTAAGTTGTATCATTATGTTAAAGATGGCAGTGATTTTTCAAACACATTTCATGTTAAATATAAAGAGATTTTATCAGCATGTAAAGAACAATTTTAGTTCATAATAAATACTTTGTGAGCTTCACCATTTTCAATGATGAAATAAACACATTTGTACAGTAGTTTGAATTTGCTATATGACTTTCAAAAACATAATAACAAAATCATAACATTGTTGATGCTGTAACCACCGCCATACAATGAAATCCTAAATGTGGAGATTTTTTTATCTGTAAACTCATGAAGAAAAAAACACAAACTGGTATTGCTTTTTCTCTTGATCCCAGAACACCATATCTTTCCACTGGATGATGGCTCCACTGCCTTGTGGATATCTCGGGAGAAGGAAAGGCTACACGAGTAACCCAGACAGAAAATCTGGAGTGGAGCCCCTAAGGTGGCTGGGTGTCAACTACGACTTCTTCCAGCAGCTCCTGCATCTGAACTAGTGCCAAATGTCATGTTCAGCATTCCTTTTGAACCCACCAGCAAGGATGAGAGGGGGATCCTGACGTCTGGGCAGCCCAGGATCTCCATACTCCATACCCTGGAGAGGATACTCCAGTCTCACTACTGAGTGAGGAAACAACATGGAAGCTGGCAGTTTACGGGTTATAAGTCCCACCTGATAGGGAAGGGGCACCACGGGTCAGCTTTGAAGGTGGGAGGGATCATTGTGTCCCACTGGCCGACTACAGCCCGCCTCAGACTGAGCAGCCCCCGGTCAGTAAGGTGTTGACCCGCCATCATCTGCCTGCTCCAGTGAGTGTCTGGAGCACAGTGTGTTGCTCAGCATGACAAGCAGACAGTAATTCCATACCAGACAAAAGAAACAAGAAACCAATAAAGAAGACTCCAGCTTTTCGATTTGCAATCTGAAATGTGTGCACCATGTGCACAGGCATCTCTGACGACCTCAGGGAGGTGGATGACACCAGGAAGATGGCCATCATCAATAGAGAACTCACCAGACTAAATATCAGCATAGCTGCCCTCCAGGAAACTAGGCTCGCCTTCAGCAGCTCCCTCAGAGAGGAAAACTACACCTTCTTCTGGAAGGGTTGAGAATCTGAGGATCCCCGCCAGCACAGAGTGGGCTTTGCCATAAAAACAACCTCCTGTCCTTGGTTGAGCCTCCCACAGGGGGCACTGAACATCTCTTGTCCATCCGCCTCACCACTGCTGCAGGTCCTGTCAACATCTTTAGTGTCTACGCCACCACTCTCACGTCTTCAGGGGACACAAAGGATCAGTTCTATGGGCAACTGGACGAACAGATCAAAGGATTCCCCAAAGATGAACCACTATTCCACCTCGGTGACTTTAATGCCAGAGTAGGTGTGGACCACGAGTCATGGCCTACTTGCGTCGGACATCATGGCACTGGAAAGACCAATGAAAATGGTAAAAGACTGCTGGAGCTGTGCACCTACTATGACCTGTGCGTCACAAACACCTTCATCAAGTGTGAGCCACAACACAAAGTGTCATGGAAACACCCCAGGTTTCATCGCTGGCACCAGCTCGACTTGATCATCACCACGCACTCTGCCCTTAACAGCGTCCTCTCCACCAGAACCTACCACAGTACAGACTGTGAATCCAACCATGCCCTTGTGAGCAGCAGGGTGCATCTACAGCCACACACACTACACTGCTCAAAAATAAAAGGATGCCCTCGCATAAACACTGTGCAGATTTCGGTACCCTCCAAGGTGAAGGCGTATGCGTTTGCCTTGGACCAGGCTCTCCAGGACCTACCAAAGCATGATGCCACAGCCAAGTGGAACATCATGAAGGGTGCCATCTACAGCACAGCGATGTCCATGTTTGGAAAGAAGGAGCAGCCCAGCCAGGTCCGGTTCAACACATACCTACCAAGGATGGAACCAATAATCAAGAACAAACGAAAAGCCTTCATAGCTTACAAAAAATGCCCCAATGAACGGATGCTTGCTGCTCTCAGAAATGCCCGAAGCAACACCCAACACATCGCTATACAGTGCATGAATGAGTACTGGCAACAACTGTGCGAAAGAATAAAGCGCAGTGCCGAGTCTGGAAACATCCAAGGTATATACAGTGGCATCAAGAAGGCTCTAGGCCCAACAGTGAAAGGGGTCGCCCCCACTGAAATCTCTGATGGGAGAGAAGATCACTGACCGTGAGCAACAGATGTCCAGATGGGTGGAGCACTGCTCAGAGCTATACTCCCGAGAAACGTCAGTCACTGATATGGCCCTTAGCAGCATAAGGAAACTGCCCACCATGGAGGAGCTAGACAAAGTGCCCACCTTAGAGGAGCTCAGCAAAGTAATCAACTCCCTCCCAAACGACAAAGCTCCAGGTAGTGACAGCATCCCACCTGAAGCTATCTAATGTGGGAAACCATCATTGCTTCAGCCGCTGCTTGAGCTACTTTGCCTCTGATGGGAGGAAGGAACAGTCCCACAAGACGTGCATGACACCACAATTATGACCCTTTACAAAAACAAGGGCAACCACAGTGACTGTAATAATTACAGAGGAATCTTGCTCCTGAGCATCGTTTGCATAGTGTACGCCCACATCATACTCAACAGGCTGCAGCTGCTGGCGGGCCGTGTGTACATCAGCCTGGAAAAGACAAACGTCAGCATGCAAGATACCACCATTGCCCCTTCCATCAAAATTGATAGTGTCACCCTGGAAGCAGTCAACAACTTTATGTACCTGGGGTCAACCATCAGCAACACTCTCTCGCTTGATGTGGAGCAGGACAGAGGTTTGGAAAGGCAAACACATATATGGTATGACTAACCAAGAGGGTGTGGGAAAACAACGCACTGAGAGAGCACACCAAGATCCAAGTCTACCAGGCCTGCATTCTCAGCACCCTTCTATATGGAAGTGAGACCTGGAGCACCTACATGAGGCAAGAGCACCGGCTCAACTCCTTCCATATATGGTACCTAAAACACATCCTGAAAATCAACTGGCAAGACCGCATCCCACACAGCGAGATCCTGAAGCATGCAAGTACCCCAAGCATGTACTCCATGCTGAGCAAACGCTGCCTTTGATGGCTGGGACATGTCCGACGCATGGAGGATGGGAGGCTGTCAAAGGACATCCCATACGGACAGCTGGCCACTGGCACCAGAAGAGTTGGCAGCCCCTTACTCCGTTTCAAGGATGTGTGCAAGAGGGACATGAAGGCATGCGACATTTCACCCGATGGCTGGCAAGTGCTGGCTGAGGACCGAGGCAACTGGAGACTGATGTTAAGCCCCCATAGCAGCCGCTGATGCAAGGAAAGGCCAGCTGGTGGCAGAGAAATGTGAGAGAAAGAAAAGCACGGCGCAACCCCAGTAACCCAGACTTCCCAGTATGTCTGCACCAACGGCAATAGGGACTGTCACTCACACAGGCCTGCACAGGGACAGCAGATGATGCCAACACCCCAGAGACAGACAACACTTCAAAGGCACTATTCGCATGGTCTCTCGAGACTGAGCTGCCAATGATATCTTTCAACTCTTATCTGATTGTGTTTTAATAGTACTTTAGAAACTAACTGCCACATCCTTCTTCCAACACATATCTGGAAAGTGTTATGTTTGGAGTCAATGACCTCACCAACACTGGTATGAGGCAATGAATGGCTACCCTGTCTCGTTTTCTAAAACTTAAGACAGATCAGGAAGTTACAATGTGTAAAGTTATTTACAAAAAGTTGATTTTTATATTTGATGTTCAAGAGGTTCTAAAAACAACTCCCATCATTTCTTACTCCCCCTGCAGCCCACTTCCACTATCAAAATAAACAAAACAAGTGGATCAAGTTGACAGTATAAATCAAATGGCCAATCAGAATAAACATAACAAGTGGACCAAGGTGACAGTATAAATCAAATGGCCAATCAGAATAAACATAACAAGTGGACCAAGTTGACAGTATAATTCAAATGGCCAATCAGAATAAACATAACAAGTGGACCAAGGTGACAGTATAAATCAAATGGCCAATCAGAATAAACATAACAAGCTGACTAAGGTAAGGGTGCAATTATAATGGAATAAATTCTGAAGATCTTTTCATGAAACAATATCACAGATTAATAATTATGGTTTTGAAAATTGTTGTACATGTGATGGGTTTACAAATATCTGAAACATTTTGTTGCATGCAATTAATGTCAGAAACATTATAAATTTTATCAGATAAAACTATGTATCATTCATTATGACAAATCGCTGTACAACAGTAACTTTTGATGTAACGTCTGCATTGCAATACAGTTTATGCAATTCTACCTGAGTCAAGAAACTGATAAAAATTAAGAATTGTAAACCATGAGAAATTCACCTGCTGCTTTGGTGTCACAACCTCTCAACACCAGATCCCCTGCTACCAATTTGTGACCAAATGTATGCAGTCTACCTGATGCCATTCTGTTCCATATGTAGCTCTGATAGCTGTGGATATACATCAGTCGTGTGTTTCTTGTGAGCTGAAAAAACACATTAATCATTATTCTTACATGACAGACAAAACCATCAAACACATTGAATGACTTTATAGAAGTTATTAGCATACAAAATCTTATCTCAATGCCTAAAGATTAGACATGACCTTTATTTAAATATAAACAATTACAAACATGGAACTCAAGGATAACACTCTTTCAAGACAGAGAACTCAAGGATAACACTCTTTTAAGACAGGGAACTCAAGGATAACACTCTTTCAAGACAGGGAACGCAAGGATAAAACTCTTTCAAGACCTTCATTTAAGATGCAGTTTCTTTTAAGACAAACATTTTAATTATATTTCTAGCTAACATTTGTCAAAAGAAGTCGGCCAACCATGCCATCAAGGTTTCTTGACTTCATTTGCATTGCTTTCAAAATCTGCATAATGAAATTAATCAAACATCATAATGGCAAGCAAATTCTTGCTGCAAAAATTCAAGTTTCTAAGAACATTATTTAATGGCAAACAATTCTTGATTTTTAATAAACAGAATAAATAGAGTCTATTGTTTCCACTGAGGTAGTATCAAGTGTAAAATGTGCTGCAGCAAAATTTCTTTAACCAGCCTCCCTGTAAACCAGCTCCCTCTGCTGTAGAAAGGTACAAGGGACTGTATTTAGGACTATAATGCTAGGCCGTATGATAGAAGTATTCCTCACTAAGGCTATAAATGATTTTGATACGATGTATATTTCATGGTACTTGTTGATTCTCTGAGGTATTTTTGACACTGTACTATTGACATACACGATTGAAAACACCAAAGTAATCTCTTCCTTCATGGTCCTGCAGTGCCTGTAGTAAAGTTCTTTCAATATTACATCGCTGAGGCAAATGTTTAAGGGCCTCTCTGGCATCTTTTGTATCCCACCAAATTTTACGAGCCTTGCTCACTTCCTCATCCTCTACAAAAGACAGAAACCAACCATATTATCTGGTCCTATATAGTACACACCAGATTACTCCAAAAATGGGAGATCATAAAAGAAATATATCAAACAGGAAAAATCTGAGACCTTTTTTGTGTTAAAAAGGTCTATATACATGACTTCTTTGTCAAATGTCAACCTTCACATGCAGTAAAGATCATTAATAGAGCCAAGTATATGACCCTTGTAGACTGAAGTTAGTGTTAGTATTATCTCTCCAAACAATCAAACTAGGGTGCTTTATAGCATTTCTTCAAGAACAATGACTCCAAAGCTGATTAGCTTTTAAAATCTACGCTTAAGTTAATAAAAAGTCTTGCAGAATACTAGCAAAGAATATTGTCTTGCCAAAACAAATGAAAATTAAATTCACGCAAGTACACAGATAGAATATCTGCAGGAGTCGAAAGCATGGATAAACATCAGAAAACTAGGGTGCTTTATAGCTTTTCTTCAAGAACAATGACTCCAAAGCTGATTAGCTTTTAAAATCTATGGTTAAGTTAATAAAAAGTCTTGCAGAATACTAGCAAAGGATATTTTCTTGTCAAAACAAATGAAAATTAAATTCATGCAAGCACACAGATAGAATATCTGCAGGAGTCAAAAGCATGGATAAACATCAGAAAAATTAAAATCAACGATTATATCAGTCTCTGTAAAAGTTGAAAGCACTGATAAAACTGAAATAATTCAAATTCAAGACCGACATTATATGAAAAGTATTAAGCTCTTACTTCTTTATTTTGACACTGTTATCCGACTAAATTGACGATAGTGGAGTGAACCTATCAACTCTGAATGCAGTTGATTATATGATGTAACGGTTCTTAAAATAAACAAGAGTCCCTCATAATGACTGACACTTTACAAAAAGAAAGTTACAGAATCCGAGTTAAGACCATTTCTTACTTTTAACTTCTGTAGACATCTATGATATTCTTGAGCAATTACAAGATTTTCAAGATAGCCAATGTGGCAGCCATGTTGGATACATGATTGGTATTATTTTCAATCTTGACTGACTGGATATCAAAAGAAGTCATTTGGTACAAACCCCATGTCAGTATGAAAATCCATTCAGAAGAAGCAGCAATAACCTCGTTTTGAAGATAAGAGGCCATAATGGATGTCAAACTGTCTTCATTTCACCTACGACCAACTTGACACCTTAAGAATTTTTCTGGTGAAAATCCCATGATGATATGACGATGTCTTCAGTAATAAAACAATTATTTATTTAAAACAAGGACAATTTCAAAAATGTCACAGTAAAGAAAACCATACAAACTCATTAGCTTTGTTTGCGAAATCAAAGTATTACTTTATCCAATTTTACTTATTTATTACACATAAACATTCATTGGGTTTTGAAATTGACATGAAAACCAGGGTGGAAGATAATAATGCCATAAGGATATAATTTTGTTATAAAGAGAAACAACCCAGGTACACAACCATCATGTTGCCTCTAAGTTTGAGAAATGCAGTACTCCATGTGTGAATAAATAATGAGTTATACATGGCCCAGATAAAAGGCAGATTGGTTCAGCTTTGTGATTCAACAATTGGGTAGTTTAGTGAATACAAGAACATATGTACATCAGTCTTGATTTTCATTTAAGGATGATCATATTAGCATGGAACTATAATCAATTTGGGAAGATTTGTGAATGCATAGCTAGATTATGGAACCTCGACATTAATATCTGAAAGTGGTCTATTCATACAAAGCATTTAAATTTTGTCCTATTATAATGATATTCTGGTTTTATGAGCACTTACCATGTGGCCTGGGTTTAAGAATAAGCTCAACAGCTTCTTTCCAATCACTGTGCAGCAAGCACCTGCCAAAATGGAATCAACATTGTATAGTTAATTAGGGTAGATAACTGTGGATTGTTCTAAACATGTGCTTAGTAGTATGTAAGTCCCTTCTCAGTTCTGTGTTTAGGAGTATCAAAGGTTTCCTACTCATGATTCTAAGCATATTAGTAGCTGAAGCAAACTTATTTACAGTATCAAAATTCTGTATGTATTTTATGAGCCACTAAAAGTTTGCTTTGCATGCTTTCTCTAATATGTATAATGATGGCATTAAGAATTTTGAAACCCACATCCAACAACATTTCTATTTATGAACAGCAAAAGAGAATATATTATAAAGCAAACCAGATTAAATACTAGAAAATGTCAAGTTCAAACAGTGGCTACATAAACAGTCAACTGCTACTATAAATAGCATACTGCTACTATGAAATTAACAAGACTTTTAATGGCCAAGAAGTAGTGTGATATCTTCAATAAAGAAGTGTTTGAAATATGGCTTAACACAGCCCCCCCACCCCGACTATGTACAAATCTTGGAAGAAATATGAAAACTATTTTTCTTTACTGCCAGAAATCAACAACATGCGTCAAAAAGATATCAAAAGAGAATGTTATATTAGTTACAATTTGATAATTTGTTTCAAACAACCAATGTTTAAAAGAAACAAAAAGAACATCTCAGATAGTCCATTTTTGATAGGTTTGTTAAATCAAAGAAACAAATTGCTTGAGTGACTGCTCAAAGGTGTTCTTTAACTTTCTTCTCTGTAAAGATCATAAATCATTTTTTACTTTACTGCCACTTCCAAGTTCAGATCAAAATAAAACACAACAAAGATGAAATGGTTACCTTCCAATGTGGTATGTTGATATAGAGGTTGTGCCAAACCTTTGCATTCCATAATAGTTGATGAAGCCAATTTCCTTTAGTGATGTCATAACCTTCTTAATTTCTTTATCTTCTCCTGTTACACTCCTATCAAATTAACAGAATCAATAACAGTTCAAGGATATATTTTAAATGATCGTCATTAAAATACTGTTGTGAGCTGTTATTATTGTTATTATTATTATCCACAATAATGGAGTGCTCTAGATGAGCATGCATATAATGTACTCATTTCTTAAGTTAAAATTAATATCCGCAAATGGCCTGCTCTAAAAGTATTTACATTTTAAACCTGTAAGTTATTTGACAGAAAAAAAGTATGTGACTTTTAAGAATATCATGCCACTTTGACATAAAATGCCTTCTCTACACAGGCAAACTATGAATATGTACTAAGGTTATTTATTTTCATTATAAAGTAACTCATTGGGTCACTTGCACCTACAGAAATTAAAAAAAAATTTTTGGCCAGGTCTTGGAACCAATATTACTTTCAGTGTTACCTTTTTAAGTTATCCATGAGAAATGTTGCTCGAGATAAATGGTTTTTATTTTGTATTTTAAAAACTGATAACATTCCAGATATCTATGCCAACTGCCAAATATTTTAAGAATCTGGAAAAAATATATGGATGAAATGAAAAAATATCTCATCTTGGGCAACATCACAATGTCTCATTATGGGCAACATCTCAATGTCTAATTTTGGGCAACATTTCAATGTCTAATTCTGGGCAACATCCCATTGTTTCATCTTGGGGAACATCCCAATGAATTCAGTATAAAACAACCATGTCTTTTGCAAGATATCTTGTATGCTGACGCCCCCCCCGCCCTTTAAATCTGGTGTACTTACAACAATGACCCTATATTCAATTTACTTCAAAACTTTCTGGATGTAATACTTTGTATTATCTTTATGACTCCAGTGAATATACTTGGGCTTTTGAATCTGGAATGGTCAACGCCATGAAACATTATGATAATATGAATTGACAAAATTGCACTATTTCTGTATAAAATGTGACTAACAATATTACAAATACACCACTGCACACACACACACACACACACACACACACACACACACACACCTACCTTCTGGAAGACAAAGCCTTACCTCAAGACAATTGTAAAATGGTTTCCTGACAACTGGCCTAGTTTGAGAGGTTGGTTGACATATCTAAAAATGAAACAAATGTTACAATAAACACAGACAATTATCTTTTGTCTGTTTGACTTTCATCTCAGCGATTGTGGGTTCTGCCAGACAGTTATAATACAATAATTTTACAAAATAACAGCGATATGAAAACCTAAATAAAATTTACAGCTAGAACTATTTCATACTTGCCAGGGAAAATATCTTCCGTAAGGTATTCTCCCTGTCCCTACTGCAACCCAGGGGTCACTACCCTAAGTTTGTAGCATATGTGTTTACGACTGATCTATAAAGTCTGGTCAAAACCTGTGCTTCATAGTATTTAAGTTCATTTATTTCCATATAAAGGATGACCTAAAAGAATTTTGTTCTGAAACTTTTGAAAGTATTCATTATAGAAAAGCATCCTTTTATATAAAGTTGTCATTTTACAGGAAGGTTTTATTGTGAACATGAATGAAAAAATTTAGAACAAGGGTAATGAAGTAACTACCTGAAGTTTCCCAATACAATATTTCTTAAACTGCTATTCAAAGACCTCAGCTTCTCAGCTACCATTCTAAAAGAAAGGAATAAAAACTTTTGAGAGGTCAAAGCATACATAGCAAGCATTATAGTCATGAAACTGACCACAACACCGTTGACAGATCACAGCATATACAGCAGGTCCAGTAGTCATTCAACTGACTACAATACTGTTGATAGGTCAAAGCATACACAGCAGGCCCTGTAGTCATTAAACTGACCCAACACTGTTGATGGGTCAAAGCATACACAGCAGGCCCTGTAGTCATTAAACTGACCACAACACTGTTGATAGGTCAAAGCATACACAGCAGGCCCTGTAGTCATTAAACTGACCCAACACTGCTGATGGGTCAAAGCATACACAGCAGGCCCTGTAGTCATTAAACTGACCACAACACTGTTGATAGGTCAAAGCATACACAGCAGGCCCTGTAGTCATTAAACTGACCACAACACTGCTGATGGGTCAAAGCATACACAGCAGGCCCTGTAGTCATTAAACTGACCACAACACTGTTGATAGGTCAAAGCATACACAGCAGGCCATGCAGTCATTCAACTGACCACAACACTGTTGATGGGTCAAAGCATACACAGCAGGCCCTGTAGTCATTAAACTGACCACAACACTGTTGATAGGTCAAAGCATATACAGCAGGCCATGCAGTCATTCAACTGACCACAACACTGTTGATGGGTCAAAGCATACACAGCAGGCCCTGTAGTCATTAAATTGACCACAACACTGCTGATAGGTCAAAGCATACACAGCAGGCCCTGTAGTCATTAAACTGACCACAACACCGTTGATGGGTCAAAGCATACACAGCAGGCCCTGTAGTCATTAAATTGACCACAACACTGCTGATAGGTCAAAGCATACACAGCAGGCCCTGTAGTCATTAAACTGATAACAACACCGTTGATAGGTCAAAGCATACACAGCAGGCCCTGCAGTCATTAAACTGACCACAACACTGTTGATAGGACAAAGCATACACAGCAGGCCCTGCAGTCATTAAACTGACCACAACACTGTTGATAGGACAAAGCATACACAGCAGGCCCTGCAGTCATTAAACTGACCACTACACTGTTGATAGGTCAAAGCATACACAGCAGGCCCTGCAGTCATTAAACTGACCACAACACTGTTGATAGGACAAAGCATACACAGCAGGCCCTGCAGTCATTCAACTGACCACAACACTGTTGATAGGACAAAGCATACACAGCAGGCCCTGCAGTCATTAAACTGACCACAACACTGTTGATAGGTCAAAGCATACACAGCAGGCCCTGCAGTCATTAAACTGACCACAACACTGTTGATAGGACAAAGCATACACAGCAGGCCCTGTAGTCATTAAACTGACCACAACACTGTTGATAGGTCAAAGCATACACAGCTGGCCCTGCAGTCATTAAACTGACCACAACACTGTTGATAGGTCAAAGCATACACAGCAGGCCCTGCAGTCATTAAACTGACCACAACACTGTTGATAGGACAAAGCATACACAGCAGGCCCTGCAGTCATTAAACTGATAACAACACTGTTGATAGGACAAAGCATACACAGCAGGCCCTGCAGTCATTAAACTGACCACAACACTGTTGATAGGACAAAGCATACACAGCAGGCCCTGTAGTCATTAAACTGACCACAACACTGTTGATAGGACAAAGCATACACAGCAGGCCCTGCAGTCATTAAACTGACCACAACACTGTTGATGGGACAAAGCATACACAGCAGGCCCTGCAGTCATTAAACTGACCACAACACTGTTGATAGGACAAAGCATACACAGCAGGCCCTGCAGTCATTAAACTGACCACAACACTGTTGATAGGACAAAGCATACACAGCAGGCCCTGCAGTCATTAAACTGACCACAACACTGTTGATAGGACAAAGCATACACAGCAGGCCCTGTAGTCATTAAACTGACCACAACACTGTTGATGGGTCAAAGCATACACAGCAGGCCCTGCAGTCATTAAACTGACCACAACACTGTTGATAGGACAAAGCATACACAGCAGGCCCTGCAGTCATTAAATTGACCACAACACTGTTGATAGGACAAAGCATACACAGCAGGCCCTGCAGTCATTAAACTGACCACAACACTGTTGATAGGACAAAGCATACACAGCAGGCCCTGCAGTCATTAAACTGACCACAACACTGTTGATAGGACAAAGCATACACAGCAGGCCCTGCAGTCATTAAACTGACCACAACACTGTTGATAGGACAAAGCATACACAGCAGGCCCTGCAGTCATTAAACTGACCACAACACTGTTGATAGGACAAAGCATACACAGCAGGCCCTGCAGTCATTAAACTGACCACAACACTGTTGATAGGACAAAGCATACACAGCAGGCCCTGCAGTCATTAAACTGACCACAACACTGTTGATAGGACAAAGCATACACAGCAGGCCCTGCAGTCATTAAACTGACCACAACACTGTTGATAGGACAAAGCATACACAGCAGGCCCTGCAGTCATTAAACTGACCACAACACTGTTGATAGGTCAAAGCATACACAGCAGGCCCTGCAGTCATTAAACTGACCACAACACTGTTGATAGGACAAAGCATACACAGCAGGCCCTGTAGTCATTAAACTGACCACAACACCGTTGATAGGTCAAAGCATACACAGCTGGCCCTGCAGTCATTAAACTGACCACAACACTGTTGATAGGTCAAAGCATACACAGCAGGCCCTGCAGTCATTAAACTGACCACAACACTGTTGATAGGACAAAGCATACACAGCAGGCCCTGCAGTCATTAAACTGATAACAACACTGTTGATAGGACAAAGCATACACAGCAGGCCCTGCAGTCATTAAACTGACCACAACACTGTTGATAGGACAAAGCATACACAGCAGGCCCTGCAGTCATTAAACTGACCACAACACTGTTGATAGGTCAAAGCATACACAGCAGGCCCTGCAGTCATTAAACTGACCACAACACTGTTGATAGGACAAAGCATACACAGCAGGCCCTGTAGTCATTAAACTGACCACAACACCGTTGATAGGTCAAAGCATACACAGCTGGCCCTGCAGTCATTAAACTGACCACAACACTGTTGATAGGTCAAAGCATACACAGCAGGCCCTGCAGTCATTAAACTGACCACAACACTGTTGATAGGACAAAGCATACACAGCAGGCCCTGCAGTCATTAAACTGATAACAACACTGTTGATAGGACAAAGCATACACAGCAGGCCCTGCAGTCATTAAACTGACCACAACACTGTTGATAGGACAAAGCATACACAGCAGGCCCTGCAGTCATTCAACTGACCACAACACTGTTGATAGGACAAAGCATACACAGCAGGCCCTGCAGTCATTCAACTGACCACAACACTGTTGATAGGACAAAGCATACACAGCAGGCCCTGTAGTCATTAAACTGACCACAACACTGTTGATGGGACAAAGCATACACAGCAGGCCCTGCAGTCATTAAACTGACCACAACACTGTTGATGGGACAAAGCATACACAGCAGGCCCTGCAGTCATTAAACTGACCACAACACTGTTGATAGGACAAAGCATACACAGCAGGCCCTGCAGTCATTAAACTGACCACAACACTGTTGATAGGACAAAGCATATACAGCAGGCCATGCAGTCATTCAACTGACCACAACACTGTTGATGGGTCAAAGCATACACAGCAGGCCCTGTAGTCATTAAATTGACCACAACACTGTTGATAGGACAAAGCATACACAGCAGGCCCTGTAGTCATTAAATTGACCACAACACTGTTGATAGGACAAAGCATACACAGGAGGCCCTGTAGTCATTAAATTGACCACAACACTGTTGATAGGACAAAGCATACACAGCAGGCCCTGCAGTCATTAAACTGACCACAACACTGTTGATAGGACAAAGCATACACAGCAGGCCCTGCAGTCATTAAACTGACCACAACACTGTTGATAGGACAAAGCATACACAGCAGGCCCTGCAGTCATTAAACTGACCACAACACTGTTGATAGGACAAAGCATACACAGCAGGCCCTGCAGTCATTAAATTGACCACAACACTGTTGATAGGACAAAGCATACACAGCAGGCCCTGCAGTCATTAAACTGACCACAACACTGTTGATAGGACAAAGCATACACAGCAGGCCCTGCAGTCATTAAACTGACCACAACACTGTTGATAGGACAAAGCATACACAGCAGGCCCTGCAGTCATTAAACTGACCACAACACTGTTGATAGGACAAAGCATACACAGCAGGCCCTGCAGTCATTAAACTGACCACAACACTGTTGATAGGACAAAGCATACACAGCAGGCCCTGCAGTCATTAAATTGACCACAACACTGTTGATAGGACAAAGCATACACAGCAGGCCCTGCAGTCATTAAACTGACCACAACACTGTTGATAGGACAAAGCATACACCTAATGATGATATGACTTTCAGTTAGGGATGAGTAGTGACAAAGAATGTTTAAGATGGCTGCAATGGTGGCAAGATTGGATGTAAGACCAGCACCATTTTATCTAATGCCACCTAGACATCTCAAGAAATCTTTGGTGAAAATCCCTTGTTGATATAACTATCAATGCAGAAGGAGTATTGAAAGATATTCAAGGTAGCCACCATGTAGACATCAAGAAATGTTTCTTCTGGTGAAAACTCCACGTTTTAATTTTTTCCGTATTGAAGGAGTGATAATAAGAATTTCAAGATGGCTGCCACAGCACTATACTGAATGTCAGATTCACACCATTTTCATTCAGGATCAACAAGATATCATAAAATGCCTTTTATTGAAAACCTCATATTAATAGGTCTATCCATTCACGAGAATTAATGATACTGAGATTTCAAGATGTCCAATGAGCAACATTTTCTTTAAGATAAATTAGATCCTGAAATAAATGTATGTGTAACGTTTCATGTAGTTTATGAGATGATGTGATAATAAATTTGCATAAATGGATGAATGAACAGCAGAAAACAGGCCATCCAATACATTCTACTGCTCTATGTCCAGTATGGCTAATAACAAAAAGAACCTACTAAAACATTTAAGCTCACGTTAACCTTTTACCTCATAGAGTGTTTGGCTTTTTAGCCCTTCGATACACATGTAGCAAAGTTACCCAGTGCAGTGTGCTATAAACTGAACAATTGTTACCTAATTGACTCCATACACATAGGCTTTCCTTGTAACTGCTAAGCAGTGTAGTGTATGTTACGTTTAACAGCAATTTTAACTATTTTACATTTTTAGTATAAATATATTATGTACGGAAAAATTTAAGAGTAAAATTTGATCATTATAGCTGAGTAATTATTTTTCACGAAAGAATTTTTCGTTCACTGTCAGGTCAGTGAAGCCGCATGACCAACTGTAATTGCCATTTCTCATAGTAGAAATTTACAAGTTCTTTGCGTCTACATCACTAAGTCATCTGAATTTGATAATTTATATATACTAATTGCTACCTGCATCAATATCAGAACCTTTACCTATGTTACTGAAGCTTTCACAGTTGTGATTCTAATTGTGAAAACTCCATAAGTAATGAACAAAATCCGCAACCTCCATTTTCATGAGTGGAGAATACAATCCAGTTACTTTAAATAGCAGATTTCAACCAGAATATAAATGGCAACCACGTGATCTGAAATAATGGTCATTCAAATCAATGAATATAGTATCAAAATAGGGGGTTTCCCACGAAGGTGGCGCTATGAAAACCCGCTCAAAATAGCTGATGCTTATAGCAGGCGTCAAAAGGTGTGTTTGTATGTGAATCGAGTAGAGGCATCCAAAGGTGCTTGCATTAGGCCAAGGTTAATGTAAACAATGTGAACAACATTTCTTTATGCAAACAACAATGTAATAGACAACCATGTTATATAAAACCTTTCATGCAAACAAAGATGCCATAGGTATCCATTTTTTTTATATGTTACTATAACACTTAGTAAATGAAATAAATTGGTATGTATTTTGTACAACTACTAACAGTGTGTATCATTCTATTTTTTTTAGCAAGAGAAACTCTACTACTCAATAAAAGTCACTTTCAATCGATTTTCAAATGATATTTTATAAATCTGTTTATAAATTTTTGATTATTGAAATGTACTCATTATGAGTAAAAAAACTGATTTGTCTGCAATATATTTTACTTCAAGTGACCATGAACTTTTATCATTTGGCCCTTCAGGCTATGATTTTTCATATATGTGAAAATATCTGAAGACAACTGGTCATAAGATACATTTGAACTTAACATCAATAACTCCAGCTGAAAAAACTGTTAACAGGTCCAAGTCAGCAACAAAGGTTCATGTGAGATAGACATCCCATCGTAGGAAATCTTTCAGACTCTCTTGTCACTACACGACTTCTCTGCCACACAAGAGTCTGGTAAAATATTCCATTGGCCACTGTTACCAATTGATGGTCTGTCTGGCAAATTCTCTGCACAAGCTAATCTATGAAGACTTTTCTCACTATCTCAAAATTAAATAGTCCAAAATCTGCAATCATTCAAAATTCCACAGTAAGCTTAGAAGATATTAAAAATATAATTTCTATTTGTAGCAGCACCAATGCTGTAAATGTGATATCATTCCATCATCACAATGATGTATTTCATCACATCATCTCCACGACCAATCAAATCACCTTTCCCAATAATAGGAATGTCTTCTTCAGGTATTACAAGGAAATCCAATTTTTTTAGCCAGACTCTTGTATAGCAGGGGTCATCTCATGCATCCAATGACAAGATCTGATTAATACAAGACTACTTCCAGGGAAGAGATATGTACTTTTTATTTTTCCCCCTGAAGTTGACAAAAAAACAGGTCGTACATCACCATACGGAAAATTATCCTTTTCAAAAATAATATTACTTGTAGACCGTAACCTCTTGAGATGTTTTTGCTCTCCGATCTTTGGTACCAGCATACTGAAACAAACTTGGCTTTACTCTGGAAAAGAAAGACAACTTTTGCTGAGTATGCAGAAATAACATTTGTCTCACTAACTTCAGTACAAAAAGGACATCATAATAAGCTCTTGTGAAAATCTGAGATTTGATGAAATGGTTCAAAACAGTCTGGTTATCTAACAGAGCAGAATGGATTGCATCAATCTCATTAAGTATGTAATCCTCAATGATGCTAACAAGTTTGGAAATTTTAATCAGTTATTCTACCAACAAAGTGAGAAAGGAAAGGCTTCTGTCAAAAATGATATTGTTCATCGGACTTGTATAACTTAACAGCTGACTAATGAAATATGCAGTCAATTTGTAAGAACACAACCTAAGTAAACTATATCCCAAAATATACCCATGTAACTATATCCCAAAATAAAACTCGTGTAAACCAGATCCCAGAATGTAAATTATATCCCAAAACACAACATATATAAACTATATCACAAAACACAACCAATGTAAAATATATCATAAAACACAACCTATGTAAAATATATCCCCAACTGTTATACCATGTCCATTTACCTATTTTATTATAGCCTGTCAAAAATTTCTTTCCATGACAAAGGTATAATTAACAAGCATAGTATCTGGCTCTTAATCAAAATTAACCAAGATCTTGGTATAATGAATGCAAATGAATGAAATGAAATGGAGTGCAGAATGAATACAAATGGAGTGCAGAATGAATACAAATGGTTGTTGTTGTTGTTCTCGGGTTTAACGCCATTTTTTCAGCACAAGATAGGTTATACATGGCGGCCAGTATAACTGGTGGAGGAAGAACCCTGGAAAACCCACTGACCCACAAGAAGCTACTGACAGGCTTTCCCATGTACCCACGCTAGCCGAGCCTTGGACTCGAACCCACGCAGGCAGAGGTGAGATGGCAGTGATCCGGAATGGTGAGCTCTTTAGACCACTCGACCATTCGGGGCCCCGAATACAAATGGAGTGCAGAATTAATTCAAATGGAGTATAGAATGTATGCAAATGAAGGTACAATGAATGCAAATGGAATGCAGAATGAATGCAAATGAAAGGTAGAATGAATGCAAATGGAGTGCAGAATGAGTGCAAATGGAGTGCAGAATGAATGCAAATGAAAGTTAGAATGAATGCAAATGGAGTACAGAATAAATGCAAATGGAGTACAGAATGAATGCAAATAGAGTACAGAATGTATGCAAATGGAGTGCAGAATGAATGCAAATGGAGCACAGAATGAATGGAAATGGACTACAGAATGAATGCAAATGGAGTGCAGATTGAATGCAAATGAAAGGTAGAATGAATGCAAATGGAGCACAGAATAAATGCAAATGGATTACAGAATGAATGCAAATGGAGTGCAGATTGAATGCAAATGAAGGGTAGAATGAATGCAAATGGAGCACAGAATGAATGGAAATGAAATGAATGTATTTTGAAGAAGATGGTACAAAGGCATAACACATCGCATTTCAGAAATGGATTAGAAAATCAATCATTTTCAGGCTTCCATTAAATTTATATGGTCAGAAACTCTTTTACAAATCATCAGGAATCCAATTCTGTATAATGACATTTTACATGCCATGATTATTATTTACACGCCATGATTATTATTTACACGCCATGATTATTATGTACATGCCATGATTATTATTTTGTTACTGAAGTCATGACATAATCTATACAATTTTGATTTGAATAAAAATAAATCATGATGACAAATACACTACAGCTAAATTTTTACATTTATTGTAGCTGTACTTATATTCTAATTTATCAAAAATTCAGTCCAGTCTATTCCACTTTATGCATTTGCAATGTTTTTTAATGTACACATTTTATGAGACAAGACACTAAAGCAATAGGTTTCACTCTTAAGCACTCAAAAATGGACAACTCACTTCATATACTGCATTTCATATTTTTCAGTAGAATGAAACTGAAAGGAAAAAAGAACTGAAGTGACACAAAAAAAAAAACTAAAATCAGATCGATTTTCTGAGACTGTAAATGAAATACAATGAGATGATAGCTGAAATGTAAATGTGAATGGAATACAAACAATATGAATTCTGAATGCCTTCAAAATGCAAATGAAACACCAAAGAAAAGCAGGTTTGGGAAAATTAAGAGGTTTTGGGTTGCAATAAGTGCAGATCTCACTGATTATAGAACTGGTGTAAGGCACTGATGATCATTTAGAACCAAATGTGATATTATAAAAAGTCTTTTAGTGAAAACCTCATGTTGATATAATCATGCTTAAAAGGGAATAGCAATAACAAGATTTTCAAGATGGTTGTTGTAGCAGTCATATTGGTTGTCTGAGTAGCACCATTTTCATTCAGGACCAACTAGATCTTGGAATGAATGTGCTTCTAAAGTTTCATGGCAATCTTTCAAACAGCTGAGAAGGAATAATGATAACAAACTTGTGCTAATGGATCAACAGACATCACACAACCAACATCAGACAACAGGCCATCCCATAAGATCTGCTGGTCTTCACACTCAAGGTTTTTGCTAAGATTTATTTCTGCTACATTTCTACATTTCTAAATTTCAGTGTCACTTTTATGTGTAGAGCTCTGTCATTATCAAGCTCATCAAAGATCATATAAGCACACATTCAAACTGTTTAAAAATCGGATCAGAAATACTGTCTCTAGTGAGGTAAAAAGAGATTGTTGACAGATTACAGTCCATGATGGATGCAGTTGACAGTCCATGATGAGAATGTTGACAGATGACAGCCATGATGGATGCAGGATCATATGATAAGCTTATCTGGTCTTATGGACCAAAAATTAGAAGACAAAAAAAAAAAGGTTCCTACCTTGCCAGACGAGCTATCAAGTTAATTGTGTCCATGGTATCCTTGTTCTCCTTGTAAAGCACAAATCTGCAATAGTTTCCACGATCTGCCGGCCACCTGTCAGTGCGGGATGACCTCTCTGATTAAAACAAATAAGTAAAATAAACAGCTGTACGTAGTCTACAATGTGAAAAATAAAACACCAAAATTTGAAATGATAAATGTTCTGCAGAACATTATATCTCACCTGCAAATCACACTTCCTATAATGATTTTCATAAACTTAACATATTACTTTCACAAAAGAATGTAACCCTGATGTTGCCACCATAACTGCCTGCCAGCAAAGTGATAGCTAAGTCTCTATGTCTTCCAAAACTAGTCCCCTCAAAAAAAAGGCTTTATTTCAAACCATATAATTATAAATCCATAGTGATATCAATACTATCTATTATTCTCTATCTCTGTTAAAGAAATACAAGATGCCATTCAATTAGAGATCTCAACAGTATCAAGCGGCATACAAAATTTGGTTGAAATCCAATAATGCTGCAGAAAACAACCTCAGAAGGACACGCGATCAGGGGCCATACCTCTTGCTGCAGAGACAAATGTCAGATGGACAGACCATCAGAGGCCATAACACCCTATGAATGAAGTCATGGAACGCAGAACTCAATTTAAGGTCATATTAATATAACTGAAGTTCAAAGTACCATTAGGCTGTGAAAATAAGAAATGGAGAATGGGAAATCAAGAGGGATAACTCCTCTAAATGATGTTATTGAACGCTAGCATGGCCTCATCACTCTTTATAAAGCTAAATTTGATATTAGTTTTTTAGTCTGTTAATAATTTGTTTTAGTGACTGACCTGCATGCACCACTTTTATGACTTTCTTGCCATTTTCACTAACTGTGGTGCTCTCCAACCCTGGGAAGTCTTCTCGGATACAATGATGAATTCTTGTCCTGAATTCTTTGTCTTCACCAACCTGCACATACATAGCAATGTTTACAATGAAATTTTAGCCCGTATACACATAACAATATCAGAAAAGAAATTTTAAATCCACAAAGTCTGTTGAATCTATGGTTGTTTCTGATGGTACATTCCTTCTTAGTTCTCATTCTGCTTCTAAGCTAAGTAAATTTATTTCCTCAAAGATTTTGTCCAAGAGACTTCAATATATCATTTTCTTTCTTCAAAAAGCCACTATCAGTACATAAAATGTAAAATATTACTAGCCTACTGAGAAACCAATTTTGCAGTAAATATCATTCTTCACTATTACTTACATAATCATAACACGCCAGAAGTACATAAACTACCTCATAAATCCAGCTCCTTTCAAGCTAAGAAAATATTCTATATGTTTCTTGGCTTGTTTTATCATTAACTATCATAAAATGTTGTCATGAAATCCATAACTCAATGAGGGTTCCAATTTAGACAATCATCCAAGGCCTTCAATTAAAAAAAAAAAAGCTGTCTGCTTGCCAACATGAAAGTCAGAGATGAGTGGTTTCCTCTTGGATAGAGAGATTGGTGCCAAACCCCATAAATTGTCAGTTACTACTGCAATGGACACAGTTAAGACAAAATTGCATCTGATAAATCCAGCAATAGTAGAGTAACCTACATCATTACAAAACTGCTGAGCATCCTGGGAAGGAAGCCTGATGTGACGATTCTGGCATAGGTCCCACAAGCCTGAATTTAGCCATTTAGCATAACATGTCTAAGATGTAAAAGATTGAGAATTTTGTTTCTGACCTATAAACCAAAGCATGAACAATGTCAGTTTGGTAAGTGCTATACTAGTGGTAACTGCCATAACCTCGTGACTTGATTTACATGAGATTAATTAGACCTTGGATTAGTTCCCTGGCAGGATAACCCAACAGATCCAGGATGACAGAGCTTGAGCAAAAATATTATTCTTCACTTCACTGAGTCATAAAATTGAAGCAAGAGCTCTCTCTTCTTATCGGCTTGGTCCACCTCAGGTACCACCTTGGTAACCTGATGGGATCCTGCAGATACCCTTGGGAAGAATGGTTCAAGTATTTTGGTTACTTCAATAAGACAAATTTCTTATGAGCAGGAGTCTGTTTCAGGGACCAACATGAGAGAAAATGAATGATAACTGGAGATCAGAACCACTGAAAATCTGATTGATTCAACCTATTGTGTGGCTAAATTGAATAGGATACAGGTCTTGTACGAAAGGTGTGACAGAGTGGCTCTCAACAATGGTTAAAAAGGTACCTTATTCAACCATAACCAAATGAGGGTTTCCATTTAGACAATGGTCCAAGGCCTTCAATCAAAACCAGCTGAAATTCACTAGAAGGTCAGAGGTTCTGGTTTTATGTCCTCCTTTCCATGATTGTGAAATCTGCATGAAATTGGTAGGCTTGACTTTGACTGAAGCAAAAATTTTCTTGAAAAGCCTTTGATGGAATTTTCCTATTAGAGCTTTTAAGGGCAAAACGTGTTCTGCCTGCACCAATGGGAGAAAACCTGTGGTGGGCCTTCTTGTCAGTGAAAATTATGTCCACCACTTGGAGAACAGTTACCTTCTGAAGGGCTTGTGTGATATGAACAAGGCATGCAGATTTGACATCTCTGGGTTTGAAACGAATGCATGCACTACCATCTGTTTCAGCTAGTGAGGAGTAGGAAGGATTTCTGGCACAAGATCAAAGATGCTGCTGATCTGCACTTCCTCTCACTTCAAGGGACCAATCAGGAGGAATAGCACTCATGTAAAGGGACCAATCAGGAGTAGCACACATGTAAAGGGACCAATCAGGAGGAGTAGCACTCATGTAAAGGGACAAATCAGGGGGAGTAGCGTCTCATGTAAAGAGACCAATCAGGAGGAGTAGCACTCATGTAAAGGGACCAATCAGGTGGAGTAGCACTCATGTAAAGGGACAAATCAGGAGGAATAGCACTCGTGTAAAGGGACCAATCAGGAGGAGTAGCACTCATGAAAAGAGACCAATCAGGAGGAGTAGCACGAATGTAAAGGGACCAATCAAGAAGAGTAGCACGAATGTAAAGGGACCAATCAGGAAGAGTAGCACGAATGTAAAGGGACCAATCAGGAGGAGTAGCACGAATGTAAAGGGACCAATCAGGAGGAGTAGCACGAATGTAAAGGGACCAATCAGGAAGAGTAGCACGAATGTAAAGGGACCAATCAGGAGGAGTAGCACGAATGTAAAGGGACCAATCAGGAGGAGTAGCACGAATGTAAAGGGACCAATCAGGAAGAGTAGCACGAATGTAAAGGGACCAATCAGGAGGAGTAGCACGAATGTAAAGGGACCAATCAGGAGGAGTAGCACGAATGTAAAGGGACCAATCAGGAAGAGTAGCACGAATGTAAAGGGACCAATCAGGAAGAGTAGCACGAATGTAAAGGGACCAATCAGGAGGAGTAGCACGAATGTAAAGGGACCAATCAGGAGGAATAGCACTCGTGTAAAGGGACCAATCAGGAGGAGTAGCACTCATGAAAAGAGACCAATCAGGAGGAGTAGCACGAATGTAAAGGGACCAATCAGGAGGAGTAGCACGAATGTAAAGGGACCAATCAGGAGGAGTAGCACGAATGTAAAGGGACAATCAGGAAAAGTAGCATTCATGATTCTCTCACTTACTGCAAGACTTTGTAATCAGTGGGGTGGGAGAAAGGTGTACAAGCTGCAACTATTCCACATTTGGGTAAAGCTTTGGGATCCGAGATGGGTAAGACAAAGGTTAGAAGCTTGGTGTTCCACCTCACTGCAAAGGGGTCCACAGGAGGATAATGTGATAGGACACTGACTGGACTGAATACCAAGATGGTAAAACAAACCATTCTGTATGAGTCAGCCGATTCTGTTGGGATGTTCAAACCATCACAACATCAAACCTATCTGGGAAATGGTGAACTTCACTGCAAATTTATAAACAATGACAGCACCTGAGAAATTCCAAACTATACAGCTTAAGTCTGGGGACTTGATTCACCCTTGCCCTCATTGGTAATTGATGTCAGTCAAGTTGTTGGACTGTCCAGGCAGTTCCATGTCAGAGATGTGGCGGTGATTCTAAAGAATGGTACAAGTGTCCATGATTCTTGTGATAAAAGACGAAGATTCAGATCAAATGGTAGTGTCCTGAATTGGTACACAGTGTCTATGTATGCAAACCTCAGAAATTACCAACATCTATAAATAGCTGTTTACAACCATTAATAATGATATTAATAATAATACCATGTTGACAACTTTTCTCACTAGGTAATGAGTTCTTACAATAATTATTTCCCACTGGATGGGTTACATCACATGAATAGGTATTTTGAAATATTAGATCGAGTTATAAGATCAGTCATGTTGGGTATATTTTGACATATAATCATAATAGACTCTTGAAGGTGTATATAAGGAGAGAACTAAGCAATCAGATTTATTCCTAATTTGGATTAATTCCTTTTTCAGATTCTTATTTCATATGTTGAAATCAGTCTGCAGATGTGATCAATGCTGTTTTTAGATAATTTGTGAGGAATCATTTGTTAGGATTATTCATTGGAAATATATAGTGCTGACTGGATTAAAACAATACTCTGGGACTAATGTGAATTGGTTAGAGGAGTTCTGGACAATGCCATTGTGATACAATCCTCTGAAACTCATTTGAAACATTCAATTCTTTTGGACCTGAATAAAACCTTTTAGGGCTGTTCCAATAAAACATATATCCCCCCAGAGATGGCACTTCAAAAAATCTTCTGTAGGAGGTTGTGTTTCAAGCTATTTTGATTCTGACAGTGGAAGGTTAATTAGGAAAATCACTTCTGTTGTGGGTTGTATTAACAAAATGAGAAATCGCTGGTAGGGTTGTCAGAAGAAGAAAAAATGAATATATATTTAAAATCACATCTAACTCCCTCCCATGTGAATAAAACATTGTGTCAGAAAATAATGCCAGTACATGTAATTTGTATGAATTTGCATACTTTTAAAGCAGTTATACACGTTCCGCAAATTACATTAACGTCGCAGATATAAAACCTGTCCTTTGCACAGTATGCAATTTTTATTCAAATTTTAACTTTAAAAGTGCATTTCACAACGTAATTCACGCTGCCATTAGCAGTCTCGCTGCGCTGGATGCAACATCCAGATAGCTGGATAGTTCGGTTCAACATAAATGGCTGTTAAACTAAATTGATTGGTTCATTGGGCCCTGGACCTAGTATTTTGATGGATGTTTTAACCTTATTTTCATCAAGAAGTATTACAAATGTGTTGTTTCGAATAAGGGCCACACAGCAAACCAAAATGGCAAAAGAACAGGGTTTGTCTTCAGACGACGTTTTCAGTCGGCAAATACTGGCTGGTGATAGCTATGATGACAATGAATTTCAGGTATATCATTCTGTTGGAAATTGGGAAAATGTCACTGGAAATACTAGTGTATGATTTTGAGCCCAAAATTGATGTTGAGTGCGAGTCCGATGTACGTGTTGGATAGACAATATGCCGGTTATATATATTCAAGATAATGGGGTCTGAACAAGCACACTATGGGAATGTTGGACTTAAAACCCTAATACAGCATTATGGAAGAGAAAAATCTGGCATAAGAAGCAGCAAAGCACTGCTACAAGGAAGTGAATCTTTGGTAGAGTTCATGTTAGTGAAAACTCAGAGGTCTCAGAAATGCTCAGTCATGCACATCTAGATGCCAATTTTTTTTATTGGGGACGCAGAAAATCACTTAGGCAAAATTCAAAGACTTGCCAGTCCTGCTTCAGCAACCTGCTTAGTGGGAAAATGATCAATTAGCTGTACTGATATTTACAATACAGAATTTAGTGGCTGAAAGCCCCCCCCCCCAATGTACATGTCACTGATATGAGTACATCAAAGGAACATGTTGCAATAGCTGGGCGGCAAGATCAAAGGCTTTGACTGGCAGCTGGGTGGCAAAATCTACTGATATTTACAGTGCTTGAATTCTGAGGCAGAAAGACCCAGAGATGTACATGTGGTAATTTATAACAGTACATCAAATAAACAACTTTAGCTTAAATTATTGTGTTCATTTCCTAGTGTAGCACAATAAGCAGTGCACGTGACCTAGGAATCATGACATGTTGAGACTTAGACTTGAATGAGTATTTTGGAGTTCAACAGCAAACTGAAGAAGACAGTTACGAGATTCAGGAGAGTGTTAAATTTGCTAGAACTGATAGTTTGGATGGGACAGTAGCCAAGTGTAAAAAAGTGAGTGATGCCTAGCTTAGTGCTTTGAATAAGACCTTCCTTGGATTGACAAAATTCAGACTCACTCTGATGGACAAACAAGAACTATGTCAGTGCTATAAAGAATGTTAGAAATTAAACTCAATGGCAACAAATAGTTCTTATAATCTGCATAGTTTTCTGGGAGGGGACTGCAACTTTTGCTATTGGGACTCCTATTTTTACCAAAATGTGAGTCCTGTATTCCTAGTATTAAAATCCTAGTGAGACCGTTCGAAAACATATTTTTTGGGAACAGAGATATCCAGTGGGGCCATACCAGTGAGATGTTGAAAATTGCACAACCATAAAGAACAGTAACTTGTTCAAGTTAGTTATGCATATGTGTTTCAGACAGCAGGCAATGAAAGAAGTTCTCAGCACAGAATAATATTCATACACAGAGGAGGAGGATCATATTAAATTCAGAAATAATTAACAGATTAATGCTCATAGGGAACATCAGAGAATCCCCATACAACAAAATTACATATGTGCAGATTTCTAGTTGGCAGAACCCATATGGCAACAAAAGAATAACGCAACAAACTTTTATATCATGCAGATGTATTACCAAAAGAAGCACATGCTCTCTATGTGCAAAAATTAAATAACATTAAACATAAGAGAATGACTGATCTGTGTAAACTCAAAGCAAGATGGATAAAAATTTGTCCTGTTTGTGTTCGGTTCTAACTTCTTCCTATGTATATTTTGATCATGGTGATATCTTCTGCAGACCTTTTGGCACTTAGTTCCAAGCCATCATTTGGTATTTGTATTAAAATTGAATTACTATTATCTATTACACAACATTCTGAAGCAGTGTCATTAATGAAGAAATTGATGAAAAAATACTTGATGTCATTCTGATATACGTATTCTTTACTACACTACTAATCTGTTCATCCTGATTGTTATTTTACTACCTCCTTTCGTTTTATTGGTACCAGTACTTTTAATAAAATTGTAACTTCTATTTTCTTGTAATCTAAATATTTGTAATCATGTATTATTGTCAAAAGGTAAAATGTGCTTAGTTTTGATTTGTTGTAAAATCTAAAACTATTAATTAGCAAGGGACTAAAGTAAAAATGGGTCAACTTTATGTGTGTAGAAATTATTGCCATATTACAGTGTCGTTAGAAACAACAGAATAGTTGTACAAGATGTATTTTGAAAAGTTGCAGAACCAGCACTTGTATTGTCACCACATAATTCCATTTAAATATCATTTCTGCATATTCCTATCAGTATTTTCCCAGTAGTATTAATTTTCTGCTCTGATGTACATTTCTTGTGCAATGTTTACACATCAAGAATTCTCACAGTACAGTAAAACTTGTCATGAGCGACCACCTGTCATTCCCGACCACAATCGTAATTCATGGATCGATTTTACTACATAAACGCTCTGTTATGAACGACCACCTGCTGAACGCAACCAGCGACCAAGATTTCTTGGCAAAATATGCATTTTGACACTGCTATGAACGACCGCATCGCCAAAAAAATCAAAACAGATCGACACCACTGACCTTAACTTAATCCTTTGTAAACACTAGAGCTCGGGATAAATGTTGTTGTTGTTGTTGTTGTGGGGTTTAACGCCATTTTTCAGCACACGATAGGCTATATATGGCGGCCAGTATTAATGGTGGAGGAAGAACCCGGGAAAACCCCAGAAAGAACCACCGACCCACGAGAAGCTACTGGCATACTTTCTCACATACCTACATTGGCTGAATCTGAGACTCGAACCGGCGCAGACAGAGGTGAGATGGCAGTGATCCGTAACGGAGAACGCTTTAGACCACTCGGCCACTCGGGGTGGGATAAATGTAGTATGCAAACAAAGTGCACATTAAATAACACTATAGTTGAACAACCATTTATCGAGATAAACACCTCTAACCATCATTTAATCCTTTGTAACAAAGATAAATGCATAAATAGTAAAGATTTCTCTAATAAAGTATTTAAAAAGAATTTATCTTGCTACAGTACCAGTTTTGTGAAATTTACAACTCCAGCGTAGAGTGTCATTTATAAACTGCAGTAAACCAGACTAAAGTACATGTCACTAACCGCCATTGTAGTGCCGAAGTCATGTGAATAGCCAGTAAGAGTAACATCAAAGGGAGTAATGATGGATATACGCAGTCATTTTAGAGGTTTGTATTTTTTCTTTATCTTTATGAAAACTCACAAAATGCTGGTAGTCCTTATGTCCCAGTGAGAAGTCGTTTGAAAGGGCTTCAGTGTAGGTTTGAGTACATCGTTTGTCTTTCCAGTTAATCCATAATGCCTGGACGGTGAATGAGCTCATTGTCTTTAATACTAGTAAGTGAGAATCATTTCCGGATTTTTTTAAAATTATTTTTTATTTCTTTTGTTAGTGTTTCACCAAGCCACCATCTGTTTACCTGGGTGCAGATGGTCACAACCTTTGTTTATTGAGCTATAATGCTGTTGATTTAAACTTCGTCTCAGAATAAATGTATTGTTTCTTGATGAGTTAATTATGTCTTTAGGTTTCATTCATTAGTACATAATATATATTTATTCCACATTTCCCCAAAACCTGATCAAAACCGATGTCAACACTAATAACAATGGCAGAACCTCCACTGAAAAAAAGAAAAATTTTAACACTGGAAGAAAGGATTAATGTCTTTGAAAGAAACGAAAAAGGGGAGACTGCTCACAAAATGTAATCAAAGACAAGGAGTCCATTAGAAACGAATGGCAGAAAGGTGTACAAGCACAGAGGAAATATGCCACGTCACGACAGACAGTTTACGGAGACCAAACAGCTGAGTAAAACATGTCAACAAAGAAGTATAATGGATTTCTTAAAAAACAAGTGAATAAGTGATTAGACTAAGATATATACATCATATCTAACTGTTCATTTTTTGTACATATTAATGTGATGTTGAAATATAAATTTTATTCTTGTTGTTTGATAGATGTATATCTTTATTATATAAAGATATTTTGAGAGGAATGCATGCTATATTTAACAAGATTTATGAATAAAGGATATGACACATGTACAGTGAGTATGGGTATTATTTATTATTCAACAATGCTAACTATTGACCCTGAAAACCAGTCCATTTTCACACACCTCTTATGAGAGACCACCTGTCCTGAGAGACCGCTTTTGGTTGGCAGAAAGGGCAGTCTCTCATAACAGGTTTTACTGTATCATTAAAAAGCAATGTAATCTACATCTAATTTAGTTTTTTGAGAAGAAATTCATATTTCTAACTCAAAAATCATTGAAGCTACAAGTTCTGGCATTAAAGTCTCACAATGAATAACATTTGAAGTATCTATGATAGTAATTTAGGATGCACCTGTACTAATTTCACCTTTGGTATATTCAAATCTTGAATGTGATGGAGGAACATGGCTCCAAAAGAAACACATCAGTTTTAGAACCTGTTCATTGACTAAAATCAAGTATATAATCTGAGTCCAACTCGACTGTTAGAACAATTTTAATTCTTTTTATAACATCATAATTAGTTGTCAAATATGGAGTAAGCCTCTGGTCTTTCTGCCATCCCAACCATGACTCCACAACAACCACGTGACCATGCCCAATGACATCACAGTAATAATTGCTATACAACTAGGGATGACATCTCTTTGAGTATTTTGATTTCAGTAGAGCCTTAACAGAGTGGAACAGTAAATAAGAGTGACAGATATTTAAGTGCTAGGGAGATATTTAACAATGGCTATTCCTCCTGCCACCACTTTCTCATTGGAGATCACACACATACACACAAAACTTCCTGAAATCCTGGCAGCATCCCTGCAGGGTAGATAATATAAATTATTTTATTGGTCTCTGGTTATCCAATGGTATTTCTGTAACTTGAACATTATCTTAGAGCGTGTCCAGTCAGCATGGTTGAAAAAGGCTTACAACCATTGAGAGTTGTTGAAGGACTCGGATTACTACAGATATGAAAGAACGAGAACCATACTATAAATCAGTGAAGATTATTTAAAATAGAGTATATATGGGTTTGACTGTCCCTGATTGGTTGATAATGAAAGTAAGATTTTAGTAAAAAGAATCTTTTGAGAGCTTGTTCTACTTGTAACTGAAAAAAGTGAGGGACATTGTTTTATTAACATAATTTCCATACCTTTACAGACCTGAGTTTGGAAGACTCTTTACTGAAATCAGCAGTTGACTCTTTGGTGCAGTATTGAAAGCACACATTTCAAATTTGTGTAGGTCCAGAAAATGGTGCAGCTGTTATGGTTTTCTTTTCACAAAAGCTGTCATCATAGATGTGTCTATACTGATACAAATTTGATCATGAGCACTCAAAATTTTAAGTTACTCAATTTTAATATCATGGTGTTTGCACAAATTTACAGTGGGAACTAAATTAGCACAGCGAGTCCTGAATTCTTGAGTTTTGTACAGAAACGTGGAATCCAAGCAGAATACATCAAGAAATGTAGAGGTTGTCAATTTTGGATTTAGTCTCCCCATTGCATTTCACACTGATATGCATATTCACAAATAATTAGTATAGTAGTAGGAAAAGTAACTGACAAATTTAAATACATATCATAAACAAGACAAACAGTATGTGGGTAGGGGGACATGATCAGAAGAACAGGCTGGAACGTAGAAGTAATATAAAAACAATAATGAGTAGAAGTGTGCCTCTTTTTTATGTGTGCAACATTATTTTCTCAGCTTCAGTAAGAAATTACACCAAAGGGAAGACAATAAAGGATGTACAGTTAACTAAACCAATGTGAATTTTTAATTTAAAAGATGAATCAAATCAATTTTAACGTTCTGGTTATATCTGTTCTGGTCTGTTTCTGTCCATTCTGGTGATGATGTCCACTGAATCAGTATGGTTGGAAAAACAATTTGGCAGATCATGATTACCAGTATACATTGTTCTTCTGCCTGAGAGATGTGAATAATTTTATTTATTGGTTTGTTGATTCTGGTTGTTGCTCAATTCAAATGTATCATTGAAAAACAATGATGCATTCTCATACTTTGTTATAAATATTTATTACAGATGCATATCATCAGAAATTGGTGAATATAACTTGAATAAGTTATAACAGTTCTAGCTGAAACAATGGACATTATTAGAGAAACTTCAAGTGAGCTAAAATGTAAACTTTTCAGGATGCAGGATTGCTTAAGACTTCTCATACACTCACCATGAAAAATCCATTTGTACAAAATGATAATGACTTTTTGGTAACTGTCAGAAAGGCATAACTGATGATATTCCAAGGTCTACAAAAATTACTAGAGTCAAAATTTATAAACTCATACAGCTGTGTCAAAAAATGATGGACTAGCATCTTTGCTGCTGTTGCCACAGTTGATTAGTTGGTTGATTTAGTTAATTTTTTTTGTTGTTTTTTTTTTGTTTTTTTAAAACAATATATTGGGTGGAGGAAGAACCCAGAAAGACCATCAACCCAAACTGGTTGATCTGTGACAAAAGCTCACTCAGTGAGATGTGCAAGTGATGTAAAAGCAATCACCTTAGTATACTTAGGAACATGGAGTCTCTGTTGATATGATGTTTATCTCCAAAAGCTGAAGTCATTTAGACAAGAGATCTCGGGGTTTCAGTAGATTATTAAGGCCTTTACACCATTTTCAGATTAAGAGAATCTATATATGGCAACAAGTTTTATTGCTGAAGAAATTCCAAGTACTTTTGAGACACCAAACACCACTTATGTAGAACCACTGACCTTCCACAAGTAACTGGCAACATTCTCATTAGCACATTGGAGGCAAGTAATCACATGACAAGCATCTTGTACCACTGCCATGGAAGCCCCTCAGATCTGTATCACAAGACAAGCATCTTATACCACTCTGCTATGAAAGCCCCTCAGGCCATAGGTATAAGTCTCACATGAAAGACTAGAAGTGGCAGATAGAACCTGTGACAACTGGATTGAAAGTGTAGAATGTTACTGCTAGGCAATCAGTGATAATGATGATGCTGTTGACAAGTTAACTGCAATGACATTGATTTTATCAGTACTCTGGGAAAAATGATTCCTTGACTTTCATACATTTTTAAAAAAATCTAATTAATGATATAAAAATGTTTGACTTGCTGTATTGCTTTTTTTATTTTTAACTTTATATTAGTCTTACAAACAAGCATAAAAATAAGACATTGGTAACTGAAATATATGTTCTTACAGGAAATGATATAGTGTAAAAATAGGCAGAAATAATGCAACATCACTTCCACAGGTATTAATGTTTTTTTCTTCTGGCAAATCATTAATTATAAGTTTACCAAAACATTTATTCAAAAACATAACAAGGAATCATAGCATCTGATCATACAGTTAAAGCGATACAAAATTTAATTATTATTCTAATCAAAAACAGCAAACATGAGAACAAAGATAAATAGCAAAATATAGTGATCACTTTAGTAAACACAGTTTAGTAAGGATACAAATTCATGAAGTCTGTATTAGAATAGAAATCCCTATTATAAAATCTATATTCATGGATGTTAAATTAGTAGATATTAAGGAACTGATCAATGACACACACAAATAATAAGCCACCATGAAAATGCATGATTTCACAGTATCAGAGACATACACGGCTGACAGACAGGACAAAAGATTGATTATAATGAATGAAAACAAATAAAAATATGCAGTAGATTATATAATCTATAAGTATTCAGTAGATTAGCTCCAGCCAGCTGTCATTTAAATCACTTGTCCCCAACCCAATATTAAAATCGCTTCTACTGCCCACTAACCCATAGCCAGAAATTATGTTTAAAAATATGCTTCTGTAGGGGACAGTGCTTTTTGATTAAAACACATCTGACGGTGGATCATAATTTTTTTTAAATTGCTTCTGTTGTGGGTTGGTTTAATTTGACAGTGTCTTCCCCCCTGGGGGTATATGTTTTACTGGAACAGCCCTTAGGATTATTTTTGATTAACTTCATAATACTTTATTTTATAACTTTGATTAATTAAATTACATGATAAAGTTTTACAATACAGGTTTCTCTTTTTTCTGTTGCTTATTTTATGATCATAGAGTCATAACACAAGTGGTATAGGAAATATATGCAAATGAGAAACTTCAGCCAAAACCTTAACAAACTGTTGCTTTGACCATCAGAAAAGTGATGGCTATGTCTTAAACTGTGTGCTTACAACCAGGAAAAGTCTGAAGAAAAATCCTGTTGAGTTTGTGTTGTGAAAAAATGCTAATGCACTTTTTCTAAGTGTTTGTTTACTGATGCAGATTACTGATTTTATATGGGTATACAGAATTTGTAAGTAGTGAAGGAAGAAAGCCTCTAAATAAGGCGGATGGTCACATAATGTATCTGAAGATCCTCTGAGATGAGGATATACAAGATCCATGGGTCATTAAGGCATGTCTGTCATGTGTCATTAGGGCATGTCTGTCATGGGTCATTAGGGCATTCTGTCCTATTCTCTGGTGAAATGCAATAGTTCTTTTCCTGCCAAGATGTCTGCCATGTCTGCATGAGCCTGATGACATTTTCTATGACAATATCTGTACAGGAGAGAAACTGGATCAAAATGGGTTCTTGCTTGCTGTGTTTCGATATTGGTGGCTCTTGAGATCTTGACCTTTGTTGAGGAAATGGGTTTGCATGAGGATTTTTCTGTCTGGTGTGTCATACTTTGTCATTCTACTCTGTGTCTCTTGTGGGAAAGGAGGTGGGGCTATGGGAACCTATACATGCACAAGATTTGCTTCTTTGACATCCTGTTTCCTGACTTTCTCTCTGTATCTCAAGTGTAAGCCGAGCTTACTGTGAAGTGGACACAGAGTTTCAAGATTATGTAGATGACCTTATTACAAGTACATGTAAAAAGTGATCACTTACTAGATATAACTTATTGCAAGTAAAAAGTGATCACTTACTAGATATAACTTATTGCAAGTAAAAAGTGATCACTTACTAGATATAACTTATTACAAGCAAAAAGTGATCACTTACTAGATATAACTTATTACAAGTAAAAAGTGATCACTTACACAATATAACTTATTACAGGTAAAAAGTGATCACTTACTAGATATAACTTATTACAAATAAAAAGTGATCACTTACTAGATATAACTTATTACAAGTAAAAAGTGATCACTTACTAGATATAACTTATTACAAGTAAAAAGAGATCACTTACTAGGTATAACTTATTACAAGTAAAAAGTGATCACTTACTAGATATAATTTATTACATGTAAAAGGTGATCACTTTTTAGACATAATTTACATATATATTAATGATCATTTACCAGATGTAGCTTACAAAATAAGGTGGAGTACAGAGATAAATTGTTAAGTAATATAAACCACATGACAGGAAATCAAGATGGCACCAGTTAACTTATTGTATCATGAAGAAAGAGAATTTAAGTGAAAATGTTCATTTACCATGAAAATAGGTCAAGATTTTGCAAGAAAACACAAAGGTATATTTCCCAGACTGGTAGCATATTTGTGAGGCCTCTTGTAAACAGTGCGATTACCAGGCATGAGCAGAGAAGTTGCAACTTACTATAATTTGATGCCAATCACTCTATTCAGGGGGAGACCAATCTCATTTGATTCCGATTGGGAAAATTTAATGTATAAGAAGAAATGTGAGAACTAGGTTAAAATACCCAGACAGTATGTCAGAACTAGGTCAAAATACCTGGACAGTATGTCAGAACTAGGTAAAAATACCCAGACTGTATGTCTGAACTAGGTTAAAATACCCAGACAGTATGTCAGAACTAGGTTATAATAGCTAGACAGTATGTCAGAACTAGGTTAAAATAGCCAGACAGTATGTCAGAACTAGGTTAAAATAGCCAGACAGTATGTCAGAACTAGGTTAAAATAGCCAGACAGTATGTCAGAACTAGGTTATAATAGCTAGACAGTATGTCAGAACTAGGTTAAAATAGCCAGACAGTATGCATCTGAAAGGCAAATGCATCAATATCTTATAAGTCAAGACTCACATTATTTTCTAATGCATACTGAACTGTACTAATGAAAACACAAGTGTTTTAGTGGCATCAGCTGAAAGATATTTGCAAGAATTTGCAGCACGATGTTTTTATATCCCAGACCTGCCAATCTTTAGAAGACCGTGTCAATAATGCAGTCAATAGCTTTCTGTAAGTTAGACTAAATTTGAATAGGGCCTTACACAATAGTATTTACTGATATTGTAAACCTTGATAAAAATGCATTTAATAAGTTCCTAAGCATCCTCTGCTGCTACTGTAGCAAAGGCAAAAATGATATTGATCTAAACAGTTTGTAAAGCACAAAATGACTCCAATTACCTTCATAACAGTTCAGAAACTGCAGTTCCAAACCCCATGGAGCTCAATACTTCCTGCTAGATCTCTCAACTCAACATAATTTTTTAGGGTTTGTCAATTTCATATGGTGATTGCAATAAATCTCTCCTGCCATAACACGTATTTAAATCAAAACAACATGATGTCCAATTAATTTAATTGTGACCTTTCCTATGTTTTACAAGAATCTGAACATTTGTTTTATATTTCTGTGCTTATGGTCAAATCATAAGGGTTGGCAGACCTGCCTGCATAATAGGCCCAATTTGTATACTGCAAAATATGAATAATAAAGGCAACATTCCAGCGGAGATCTTGGACTTTTAACAAGTGTAGTTTATATTGAAAATACTGAACCTTAATTTTAAGCTTGTACCCTTTATTTTAGTATTATCGTTGTTTTATATGCCTTTTTAGGAGTTCTGCGGTATCCTTACCTTTTATCTCATCACCTGGTGCATAAAAGTTGTGGCTAGCATGTTGTACTTTATGGTAATTTTGGATGGTTAGTCCACCTGGAGATTTTGGATGGTTTTGTCAACTTGGGAATTTTGGCAACAAATTTTCTTGACCATTTATACTACCAAGCTTTTGCTCAGCCAGGGTTGTGCTGATGTGCCATTAAACCCTATACATACATCCATCCATCCATTTATTAATAAACATGGTCTACTTATTACACTTGGATTAGAATCATCTCATACTTGATATTATCTGTTATACAAGTGTTCAATAGGAAAAAAAAGTCAAACACACATTATATTTTGATCTTAATTATGGGATACGCTAAACCAGTGTTACAACTCCAAAGTCTTAAACTAAGTTTTAAAACAAACACATTTTGTAAACTTATACAAAAAATGTATTTCCCCCAAAATATAAAGAGAAAAGTTAAAAAAACTTACAGTATTGTGAATTAAATCCCCAAAAGTCCTAAAAGTTCTACCATAAGTCAAAATGTATAGAGTATTCCAAATGAATTTCAGTGCTGTTCTAAATGAATTCTGATACTGAATGTACTGCTGTACCAAAAGCCTGGAATGTGGTGATGTGCTAACAGTTTTGATGTATCACAATGATATAATCAAAATTGTCCTTGAATGAATTCACAATAATTCCAATATATTAATTTAGTCCTGGAGTCAAAAAGCACTTTGTAATTCCAATAAATAAGAATCACATGACATATCTGAATATGCAACACTATACTGTGCAAAAAGGACTGTGGTATGTTCTTACATACAACCTGTCTCATCTGTGTAATTGCAAAAAGAAAAATCTCAAGTCCATTCCTCTCAGTTTTTCACTATCTGTCTCTAACTTGTTTAACTGACAAACCTGTTTATCCTCATTAATGTCTGTGACTTACCTCAATAAGAACAGCTTTCTGTTCTTTTTTTTCCTTAGAGGACATCAGCTTCTGAAGCTGGTCAATTTGATCATCTGACAGAACGCCACCCATATCCTTCACATGTGAATGCTGGAAGAAAGATCCAATAACAGTATTATTTATCTTACTGATCATTTCAAGTAATCAAATGAAGAACCTTATGTTGACAACAAATACATCTCAGAATCCCTTGAACTAAAAACAGAACCATTATAAATTTTAACTTTTCATCAACCTACTCATTGCTAAAATCTGAACTGGGCCAATACTCTATTGCTGAAACATAATCTGTGAGATACACGTGGGTCAATACACCACTGCTGAAGCATCATCTGGGATATACATTTGGGGCAATACAATAAGCTAAAACATATCTGCAATACAGACCTGGGTTCAATACTACATTGCTGAAACATCAATTGTGATCAAGGCCTGAATATTATATTGCTGAAATGTCATCTGTGATACAGGCCAGGGTTCAATACTACATTGATGAAACATCAATGATACAGATCTGAATCAATACTACACTGCTGAAATATCCTCTCTGATACAGGCCTGAAAGAATACTACACTGCTGAAACATCCTTTGCAATACAGGCCTGAATTAATACTACAATGCTGAAACAGCCTCTGTGATACAGACCTGCATTCAATACTACAATACTGAAACATCAGTGATACAGGCCTGCGTTCAATACTACATTGCTGAAACATCCTCTGTGATACAGGCCTGCATTAAATACTACACTGCTGAAACATCCTCTGTGATACAGCCTGAATCAATATTACACTGCTGAAATATCCTTTGCGATACAGGACCATCCTCTGTGACATAGGCCCAAATCAATACCACAATGCTGAAACATCCTCTTTGATATCTGAGTGCCATTCATATACTCTTTATAAAATCAGGTCTTATTTGTGACATCAATAACTTTCAAAAATTACAATAACTGTGGCAACAAACTCAATACAATGATGACTCAAGTTATAAGACTTTCAGATAAAATCTAAATACTGTAATCTGATTTTTGTCAAATTTGAAATTCAATATACCTCAGGATATTGCTGTAATTAAATCCACACAAATATGGTGCATCTTAAAATTTATCTTGAACTATAGAAATGGTGAGCAATTTCCTCCAATAAATAAACTCCCAAATCTACTTTGTCACATCCACCATGACATAAATGAGTTTATAGTCTAAATAGTGAACAATGCTTCTTTAAATATTACAAGTACAGTTACTGGTAACCATGTATTTCTTTTAATGATGATCATGATATGCACTAGGTTTATACATCTGATGATGATGACCATGATATGCACTAGGTTTGTACATCTGATGATGATGACCATGATATGCACTAGGTTTATACATCTGATGATGATGACCATGATATGCACTAGGTTTATACATCTGATGATGATGACCATGATATGCACTAGGTCTATACATCTGATGATGATGACCATGATATGCACTAGGTTTGTACATCTGATGATGATGACCATGATATGCACTAGGTTTATACATCTGATGATGATGACCATGATATGCACTAGGTTTATACATCTGATGATAATGACCCATGATATGCAATAGGTTTATACATCTGATGATAATGACCCATGATATGCAATAGGTTTGTACATCTGATGATGATAACCATGATATGCACTAGGTTTGTACATCTGATGATGATGACAATGATATGCAGTAGGTTTGTACATCTGATGATGATGACCAATGATATGCAATGGGTTTGTACATCTTCTGAAAATGATCATGATATGTAGAATGTGACCCTTCTATAGCGTGCTCCTTTATAACGTTAATTCAGTTACAACTGTCGTGTCATGGCTCCCAAAATTTCATATGCTTGTATTTTTCTCATAAGCAAACAAAATAACATGTAAAAAAAATTTTTCAAGGATTGCATTGGGCTTTGACAATGCCCCAAATTGCGATTTTTTTTACATACTGGTGATAAAACATGCCATCTTGAAATACTTTTTTGTGACAACATTGTTAGCTGTTGAAACTTGTCTATACAATCTTGGGTGTGGATAGGAGAAATTCAAATGCAGCATGAAATAAGCTGCAAACATGGACATAAAATGCACTGGAATCTATTGTTACCTAAATTAATCCTTTGTTCATATTGACAAACCATCTTAACAGTGCATCTCTTATGCTGATATCTGGCCCGAGTACTGTATGCTGTTGATACACTCAGTCATGCTACTGGACAAACTATAATCAACCAACCATTGAAGACAGGAAAAGGAATGACTACAATTGACCAAATGATGGCTAATTTTTTGAAGTTTCATGGTGATCCATTTAAAACTGTTAGACCAGCTGCTTTCACAAGATTCTGTTATACACTATAAAAGGCTCAAAGTGAAAAGGGGCAATAATTAAAATTCCGAAACACAATCGTTGGTCAATATATCCATCTTAACAGTGCATCCTCTTATGCTGATATCTGGCCTGAGTACTGTTGATACACAATCATTGGTCAATATATCCATCTTCAGATGAAGTATAGAACATGGCAATACACTGAAATCTTTGAAGCATGTTATACATTGCAACTCAAAACAAGCGTTAAAAACACTGCAATGGTTTTTTTATATGCTCATCTTCAGACAATGATCTTTAGTGTCACAGTACATGTCCTTAGTGTCACAGCAATCAAACACTAGCTGTGTTAAAAAAATTCTGTGATATACTCATTTCACTCAACAAACTCTCAGAGACAGCTGTGTTAAAAAATTCTATGATATACTCATTTCACTCAACAAAACAAAATTGAGTGCTAACATAATTTGCTGATAGGCACATCTTCACATGATGAACATAACATTTACAAAGTTTCATGGCGATATTGAAAACTGTGAGATCAGTTGCATTCAAATTTTTTTTACAAATAATTCATACAATTGCAAAAGCAACGTAATTTGTTGATATATGTATTTCTTGTGATGATCATAATATTTATCAAACTTTCATGGGAATCAAACAAACTCTTAGACTAGTTGCATTTACAAGATTGTGTGATGAATGGAAGAAAGGATAAAATGAGGGATGAGTAAATTTTAAAATATAGCAGAGTATATGTACAATAAAACATACACATACAGTATATTTGAATAAAATCTCTTCAGTGAACGTTGTATATAATGCTGATAATGTAACACATGATAATTGAGGACAGAATGAGCTTGTTTTGTGTCTTTATCTAACATACCTGTCTCATCTCAACGGGAATGTCAGTGCTGGTCAGTTGAACAACATTTCCTTCAAGATCGATTTCATTTACAATGAAGTCTGAATACCTAAAATAAATAACAGAGATACAGAAAAACCTAAGAAACTTGGAAAGCTAAAAAAAATGAAGCTAATTATCTCTAAAACCTCTAACAGAAAGACACATCTGTGTCTGAATGTCATCCATGCATAACATAAATATCGGCAAACGTGACACCAACAAGTTTCAACAGTTCAATTGTTTTTCTTTCTTTTCTTCCCCTTTTAAGTTAGTGTTTTTGGCGAGACCAGACAGGAATTTATGTAAGATAGCAAAAGACTGGCAAGAACTGTATAATACAGAGAAATTAAGGAAAAAAATTATTACCTTGTGATGGGTCCATAACTGTAAACCAGTTGTAACTCAAGGTGCAAGATAATGGGGATTAGTTTTCAAAATGCTCAATATTGGACAAAAATATAAGAACTCTTTTTCCTGTTTCAAAATACATACCATATATACTCACTATAAATTGGGTCGAACTGTAAGCAACGCAGACCCTGACCTGTTATTTGTTGTACTGATTAGTTCAAACACAATGTAAAATTTCATTTGGATTTGTTGGAGTTGAATGATGATTTTCAGCACCCGTTGTTTTGCATTAATGCTACATCTTATAAGCAAGTCTTTGCTTAAATTAGGAAGGCATTACAGTGATATCTCAAAAACAGAAATAGTGCAATTTCCTTATGCAATCATTTTACCCATAAAATATGGACATCATGGATGTCACCATAGCTAACATATATAATGATTTCTCTTACTAGTCAATTGATTTTGCTTGTTACAGGTAGTAACTTTTGCAAACATGAGAGCATGCTACCTGTTGCAGCTAGCTACACATGCCAAGCATCAATGGGGGATAATAAGGATCAATGAACCATGGGTAGTAAGATGCATTTTAGAGAAATGCTTGAGTCCTTGTCTCCCTTACATGAATGCTGGAAATGGGTCCAAATGTGGAATATTCAAGCAAGTGCTAAAGATATTGATATGTCACAAGACTGCATATCATATGATCAGCTGATTGAAGTCACACCACATTGTTAGTGTGTATCCATTTTAAGATGACCAATGGTACACTGAAATGCTTGTTACCCTCTTTTATATTTTGTTCAACAATACAAGATTGTCAGACAAAATTACCTGCACACACTGTTGAAGATTACATCCAAATATCTGGGCAAGCTTGTCATTACAGATCATGTTTCCTGTTATCATATGAATTCAGGTGTTCTGAAGTGCTGAGTTGTATGTGTTTTAATCATGAAGTCATGTTCCCACGGGACAGTTGTTTTGGATAGTGATCGACTGAAATGTTGGCCAATCCATGCAATGTTAACCAGAATACAGTGTGACCCCCCCCATAACACGGTAGTTGGGAGCCATAGAACCCGACCATTACAGACTGAACTATGTTATAAGCAAACAGGTCACTTAGCTGAAGAAAATGATGTATGTATCCCAAAAATATTGTGTGGGGTAATAAATGCGGGTGGTAAAATATGTGCTTCATAGGCACAGTTACCATCTTAAATCGATTCATATTAAATGAGAAAAACACCTGTAGTGAAAACAAAGAAGGCTTATATAATAATTTATTTTATTTAGAGAACCATGAATTAGTACATATATGTGAATACTATTTATATTTACATGTCTAATGTATAGCATGAATAGAGTATCAACACCATGTACTCACCTGCGAATCTCATCATATACATTGAATCAACAATACAAGGAATTCCATCAAAAATATGCACACACAGAGATTTAAAATATTCAAAAATTTTGTCACAGGTCATACTGGTCTGAATTCAGTGGAAAAACAGCACAATCATGTAACAAATGACAAAGCACATTTACTTTTCAGTACATCCCAAGTCAGTAAAAGTTAGTGTTTTAAGCTGCTGTTGGTAGCATTTGTAAGCATAACCTTGTTCCTGCAAAAAGGAAACTTTCACGGTACAGTTAACGTGCTCCAGTCACATTGGAAAATGCAATAATCCATCAGATTCCATTACTTTTATTAAGTTTGGTTCTGACTTTCTTTAATGAAAAGTTCTTTGTTTTAATTGAAGATTGTAGTCAGCTTTCTTTGATGAAGGGTGCATGCGTTATTGAAGTCACTGCTAAATGGCAGCTTTGGAGAACCAAACAAAAGCCCATTTCATATTGTGGCAGCAACATCAAATAACTGTATTGCATGATTGGGACTGATTTTTTTCCATTTGCCAAGTACGTTTTCATAACAATTTATGCCTCAAAGGAAATCTGTTTCCTTTGAAATTTCTGCAAACTATTTTATCTGGATACATTTTTAAAAAGGAATTATTTGGTCTATTCTAGTTACTGTTCCTCCCTGCCTATTGAATAAACCAATAAGTAAGATGTGTGTGTGGTTTTTTTTTTTTTACATTGGTGTAAGCAACATGATGCTGCCTTCCATGTGTGCATCAGAAATTTAACAAAAGGGTGTTCTTAAGGATTTAATTCTGAGTGAAAAGAAGAGGAATTTTACTTACCCATCCACATTACAAATGTCAGTCTTTGTGAATATATTAATTACTAGCGAGCGGCCAAAAATCCTATGAAAGGTAGATTACGACATAATGCCTCGTCCAATTGATCTCCATTACCAGAAATGTCATCAACAACAAAAAAGCGGATATCTCACAACATACAGTACTCATGCTAGATGTCAAGATAAGTGGATTATGATATAACAATGCACTGTTTAGATGGTTTGTCAATATGGACAAAGAATTTGTTTATGTAACAACAGATAAATTTCAATGCATTTTATATCCAGTTTGCAGCTTACTTTCATGGGGGCCTCTGAATTTCTCTGCTCCAAACCAATGGTTGTATTTACAAATTTAAAAGAGCCTACAATTTTGCCAATAAAAAGAAATCGCCATATGGTATATTTTGCCACCAATGAAGGAACAGAAATCCAAGTTTGTGACATTGTGAAGCCCTATGCAATCCCAGAATAAACTATTTACACGTTTGTTTTGTATTTTTAAGGAGAAAAGACTACTTTTTTGTGAATGAGAAAAATACATATAAAATTGCAGAAGCCACGCCATGATCCTCTTGTATTATTCAAACGTGATATCTTCCCCAAAATGATATTAAACTTTTAATGTTTTCTTCATACTTTTAAGAAATAATTATTTTTTTAGTGTACGAGAAAAATACATGTATATGAAATTTCACAAGCCACACCATGACTGTGTTATATCTGAATTCGTGTTATAACGGAGTGTGCTATAGTGGGGTCACACTGTACTTGTATGAGCAAGCCCTGCATATATAAACTGATTTGTTGTTTAAATTCGGACTTGTAAAGATTGAGCCTATAAGTAAAGGTTAGAGAGCGAGATTCAAATTATCAGAAAAATGAGAGGGGTAATAGATCTAAAACTTCGAAAAGGAAATATCAGTCTATAAAGTTTGAAACCAAGAATATGAATTATAAATTTCTCATTATATAAGCAAACAAACTTTACCAGTGAAATTTAGTTCAAATATTTGGCCTTAAATTGGCAATGACTTATTTTCAAGTATAAGACATGCCCACATTATTAACTGTTTACAAATAGGCTGCATCCTTCTAGAAAATGGCAAGTTATGAAACTATACATTTTTAAATAGTCTCAGTATGATTCAAACTGCATGTATATTTCCTAGCTTAAACTTGAATAAGTTAATGGTAAAGAACTTTATATATTGTCCTGACAGAATAAGTATGAAAAAATTGAATAAATCTGTCCTGAATTTTCATCTTTTATTTGAATATTGCTTTTTCATCCATGTGGCTAAAATCAGTCAAAAACTTTTGTAGTGGCAAAGTCTCGAAAAAAAATCTGAAACCCTGACTAATTTTCCAGACCAGCCAGCCTACAGTATGATAGGTATGAAACCCTTATGGGAAACCCTGACTAATTTTCCAGACCAGCCAGCCTACAGTATGATAGGTATGGAATAGTGGGTGGTCTTGAAATAGTTCAATAAAATGTAAGATATGATGAAAATTCTGTTTAAAGTAACCTTTGTTTGAGAATTCCATGAAACCCTTGATGGGAGCTGATGTATTCTGTTATCCCCACATCTCCTTCTCTCAATGAAGATTCCTGGCTTGGGCCTACTGCTTTGTCAACGTCTGGCTCCAGCTTTCTATCAACCTCAGAACCTGTCATTACCTCATGTTTTGGATTGGCAGCCATATTTCCATTATTCTGTGTCTCAGTACAATGACTAATATCATTGTCAGGAATATTTCTTGCCTATTTGTAAATTTTTACAAAAATATTATTCTGAAAGGATTAAACAACCATATTTCTTTTTACTTTCAAAACTTTAAAGACAATGGTAGATAAAATTAACATACTGAGCATTTGATATTACTGACTGATTTCAGTAATGTTCATTTCCAGGCATTATGTCATTGTCACTAATCAGCCATAGTATGATTATTTATAATCTTTATTTTACAAGAGTTATCTTTCTTGTCCTGTTGTTATCAACACAGCAAATAAATGAAAACCAGTCCTAAACATCAATCTATTTAATGTAATTAATTTACTTGGTTTCTAATTATCTTCCAAACATCAATCTATTTAATGTAATTAATTTACTTGGTTTCTAATTATCTTCCAAACCTCATATCATCCTGCATACAAAATTCATTTTTCTTTAATAATAAACATAAAATCACAAGGAATGACAATGATGTTGTAACTAACGATGTTCAAAAAGGAAAAATGCATAATTACCACAGAACTACTGCACGATTTGGAAGGTAAATATTTCTAAATATTAAATTTACCACTTCACACTTTTGTTCACAACTATTTCTCTTGAAATCTGAATGTTTCTTACAATTGAATGTTGCTATGAGAGCTGAGTGACATTTGAATACAAACAGAAGTTTACAATGTGTAATACAATGTTTCAAGTACTACCTGAGAGTTTAATTCTAGAGATGGTAGAGGTGGATCATGATGCAACACAGTGTCATTGATCTGACTAAATGGTTTACCTGTACTGTGTGGGATGACTTAAATGTGTCTCACAGTGAGTACCAAAGCAGCAGGGAGAGTGAACAGACCATTTTCTAGAAGGGTATATTCACAAAAATAAAGCTTCCTACAAAAATGAAAAACACAAGGTCAATTACGTCAAACCAAAGTCTCTAACTGACCGAGATTTTCTTTAATTGGGTTTGATCATTTTGTTACTTTATCTTTGTTGCTTGTGTTTTCAAATTTGTATGTGTGTTTGTTTACCTGTCAGACACTCATAGTTGGTCATTACCCCTCCCTGCTGCTGTCTCTCAACCAAAATTTGTATCAAGACCTACACGATATCACAACTGAGGATCACGTAAATTTATTGTTATAAATCCATGTGGGGTAGATTGCGCACATGAAAAGAAGTTTTTGAACTTAATAATATCCATATCCCCATAAAACTTAGTCTGATGAATATTTTGCAGAGTATGTGTATCAACTCCATTAAACACAACTAAAATATTGTAGTTATCTCTGATCACTTTGGGTATTTGTGTATATCGCTGAATAACATAAATCACATCTGTGCTTTTGTGTCTGCTTCGAGAAAATATCCACGCTGGATTTGTTTGTCCAGCATTACATAATCTTATACTATGAGATTATTAATAAATCCATCAAGGTCATCCACAGATGGGGCTTCATTAATATCGGTGATAAAATCAATAATATCATTACCATCCTCATCCAACAATTTTGCGTTTGTATTAAATCTTTAACCATATTGTAGCATCGCTGATCATCTACGGATGGTGCCATTAAATGTAACTTATCCTACTTGATCCATCTCATTATTAAATTAAGCAACAATTGCGTCTAACCAAACCCAGGTTGACCTATGATAACTGCTCTGATAGAATTTAGAAGCACTGGATGATGCTTGACTGGCGCTTGCCTTCGTGTAACTGAGAAATCAATGACATCCATGTTGTAGGAATATAACAATTATATGAATTTATACTGTGTTCAATGCAGACAATTCACTCCCACCAATGGAGTTACAACAACCATGACAAAAAATCATAGACTCGCACTTACAGTCAAGTGTATGAAATATGGTATAAAAAAATACAAATTTATTTAATCTCGTATGAAGACAGGTGGTGATATCGCTGCTTCATTAGGAGAATTACCAGGAGCTCCAGGAGCTAAATACCCAGGATAAAAACATCTTCCTATATATAATTATTGTGGTCCTGGAACCCAACTTGATATCTGACTTGATGAGTGAGATCAACCAAGACCTGGAGAATATCCAATAAATGCGAATGATGAAGCATGTCACGTTCATGATGTAGCGTATAAAAATAAAGATTTACAACGACATATTGCAGATGTCAAGTTGATCCACTCATTAATATCCATAAAAAATAAATATCTCAGAGAAAAACTTGTTAGCTTCTTAGTAGGATTTGCGATGAAAAGTAAACTAGTGCTAGGGGCCGGTAATTAATTAACCTATTATTATTATTATAATGGAATCAATTTATTATAGCCTAAGAGGATATTGGAGGGGCAGAGCAGTGATCACACATTCTATTGCTGCAAATTGGTTAGCACGACAGGCAATATGACAAATTTATCTACCACCACCTAAACAAATTCAGTATGGACATTTTGATGTCAGTGAAATTCATCAAGCAGATATTTTATTTTTACCACACAATAATATTAAAACATGTAGATGTCAATCAAGCACATACAAATACGCATTAACAGTTGTTGAAGTTGCAAGTAGATATAAAGGAGCAGAACCACTATCAACTAAAACGAATTTATCAACATGGTGGTCTACAATGGCCACAGTTGCTACAGGTTGATACTGGCAAGGAATTTCTTGGTGCAGTATCATCTCTGATGAAAAAACATAACGTCAAAATCAGACAAGGACATACAGCAAATTACTGCGACCAAACAATCACTGAATGATTTAATCAAACACTTGCTGAGCGGTTATTTGGATATCAATATGCAAAGGAAGTATCCAACTGACCTTAAGTCCGGGGATAAGAGATCCTGTAAATGGGTTGCAAGACTACCAAGTGTAATATCTGCATTAAAAAATGAAATTACGTGTGCAATTTCTATAAAACATACCAGTACAACAACAGGACTCCTTCTCAAAACAACCATTATTAAATAATGTGACTGTGAGGTATTTATATGAACCTGGTGAACTTGAAGGGGGTAAAAAAAGAGCAACATGATCTTATTTGGAGTGTGACGACACATAAAATTTCCAGTGTGGTAAGATCCCTGGGTAAACCTGCAATCTACAGATTAGATTCAATTGCTCCTCAACATGGATTTGTACATGAACAATTACAAGTATTTCCTGAAGACACACATTTACCACCACATTCACTTTTGTAAACTGGCACCTCATCAACAATCCACATATTAGTTCTGAAATAGTTAATCCTTGTGACGAATGAATCGTGATAGCATATCCTAGTGTCCATAGAGTTTTGTCCATTGTTAATGCGCTCTCAACAGTACTGACAGGAACTAAAACAATATCATTTAACAAAAGATTTTGTTTACTACCACAACCTGGAATCTCAACATCTATATTTTGCCCTTGAGTATATGCTGGGCAATAACACAATGGTACGGGTTGATTTGGACAATTTTCCTTATGTAACAGAAATAATTGTTGTTGAAGTTTATCACGAGCTATATTTCTACTTGCAACTATCAAATCACCTGATCTCCACACTTGCAGAAAATTATTCATAGGAGTTTCTGGAATTACTATATGTATAACCTCACAATGAATTTTATTTGGTTGTAGTCTAATTAATTTCTTAAGCTCTCTTAATTCTGGATCAAGCGCTCTATGATCATCAGTTATCTATCTCCTCATAATAATCTACAAACATTTTTAGATATTCATGCGGAGACAATCCAACAAATGGTGGTGGTTGACCATGATCGCCAAACATTATCACAGCAGTATTTTTTTGTCAACAACCAATCAAGAAATATTTGTAATGTCTCCAGCGACACTGTACATATTTCATCCCAGGTAATAATCTTTGGAATATATTTTTCACCCATTCGCTCAGGAGTCCATGTATCTCCCTTCCATCGGAAGAAGCTGTGATAAGTATGAGGTTAATCTTCTCGTTTGTTCATTTCTCTGGTGAGTCTATGTGTAGGGGTTAAAAGAATTATATCAAGTTCACTAAATAATTGAATCACATGCGTTGTTTTACCAGAACCTTCTGATCCATTAAGATAAAGTTTTATGTCTGGTCACAGGATCATATAACGATGGTGCTGATGACAATTCTGATATTTGATTATTTTTTTAATAAATATATTTAATTTCAAAAGTCGGCAGATTCAGAATAACTGTCTTTTCTTGTTTTATTTTCCATTTGCCCCATAATGCATCAGCACCAATATGTAATTGTTCTAGCAATCCTGTATTTTTTTTATTGATATGGAATGAATCTGTGGTGACTCTAACAGCGGCATCAGGAAATCAGTTTATCATTGATAATAAATTTATCAAAACGTACACAAGCATTGAAGATCTTAAATGAGTAAACTGTGGTGACTAACCATCAATATAGCTCACAATTGTACATAATTTAGTTCCGTCTGATAAATGAACATTATTTCAACTTATGTGTTTCTCTTTGTTGTATCAGTAATTATAAAATCTAGTTCAGCATCATCTATAATTGATCTTGTACAATGTCATTTACGATCATATGATCCTCCTTGTGTAAATTTGCCAATTATTATTTTGCAATTTTATTCTCAAAATCAGTTATATCAGGATTTTCATCATCAGAATATTTCTTTTGTTGTGGTAACCAAACTTGTTTCTGCAGACTATATGATATAATTGCTTCACTTACAATCAACAATATCAATATTTTTTACATCGAGCATAGATTGTAATAAAACTATTGGAGCCCTACCATGTTCTCTAAAATGTTTTCCAATTTGAAAACATAAGCACCAAAGACAAAGAAACAAAATAAGCTAACCCAATTAGAGAATATCTCGGTGAGTTAGAGGCTTCGGTATGACATTATTGACCTTGTATTTTTCATTTTTGTAGGAAACTTCTAGAAAATGGTCTGTTCACCCTCCCTGCTGCTACCTATGACTTAAAGATGTCAGTCACTCTAAGTACCTATGACCTAAAGATGTCAATCACTTTGAGTACCTATGACTAAAAATTCATTTGAAATGGTGACAACTGATACCATGCTATTGACAGATCCCTAAATTGAAGAGTCATTTTAAATAGTGATAAGTGATATCATGTTATTAACAGATACCTAAAGGGAAGAAATTCATTTCAAAATTGTGACAACTGATACCATGCTATTGACAGATCCCTGAATTGAAGAGTCATTTTAAATAGTGATAAGTGATATCATGTTATTAACAGATACCTAAAGGGAAGAAATTCATTTCAAAATTGTGACTGTTGATACCATGTTATCAACCAGATACAAGGTTGGTTGCCAGGTGATGTCAATGTGTTGAACAGAAAATGTCATTAAGGCTGTTCCACTGTGGCCTTGGCCTTGCATTATATAAATCCAACGAATGAAAGGTTGTTCTCTATAAAAGAAAATCACGTTAATTTATTTCTCAATCTGACCTTCTCTTCCTCCACCTCAGTAGTCTTCCATTCAGAACAGGCAAGCCCTGGTTTCTCTGGACTATAATCATCCTGTCTGGGTTTCTTGGCAATCGGAGGACTGTTCATGGTAGCTATATCTGTAATGACGATAATAGGTATCTCAAGGTAAAGAACTGCATGGATTAAAAGGAACACATAATGTAAGTAATTTAAAATTAAGAGAACTGTATTTGAAAGATTTCTGTCATGCAAGTCCATGTCAGGTTTTTCAACAGAATGAAAAAGTGCAATCAAAAACAATCATCCACAATTTACTGTTTAGTGATCTGTGTTTATGGCAAATTTAAACTCATCCCTTTAAATTACATTGTACATCCCTTTCAACCGAGTTTTACTAACTGATACAGGTACTGATATAATGACCAATAATTAGTGATGTATTTGTAGGATCAGATTTTTTTTCTACACAGTACACCATATTGGTAATTAGTTGGTTTCTTCCAAGTCGTGGGAGACTTGATCATTAAAAGCTCAATGTAAAGATTTACGTTTCTATGATCTTCAACTAAGTAAAATAAAAAACAAAAAAACAACAAGTTCAGTAAAATTCAGCAAATAATTCATTTAAAAAAAATACAAAGTGAAAATTTCAAAGAAAACTCAGGATATTGTGAATTAAATCCCAAATAGCCCTGAAAGTGATATCACAAGTTGAAAAATTAGTGTTCCAGTATTAAATGTTCTGATATGCCAAGTCCTGGATGAACTGATGTACCAGCAGTCTTGATGACTCACAATGATTGAATCTTGATTGTTTCTGAATGAATTCACAACAATCCAAATACAGTGATTTGGTCCAAAACGTCAATGAGGACTTTGTAATTCCAATGAATAATTTAAACACCCTCTAAAATTATAATTCAACTAAGAAACTGATTACACTAGACAGGTGTTAAAATAGGAACGAAGAATATTGATGTAAACAACCTTATTACAATAACCTTTTCTGAAAAAAAACTCCATCATCTAATGGAAAACTACCCCGAACTGTAAACAAGGGCAGGTCTGTTTGCTTAAATTTTAGTGAATCAACCTGACAAACATCAGGCCGACAATGGGGTTTTCCAAGAGAAAAAGCAATATTTTGAGCTAAATCAAACTAAACATGCTGCTTACAAATGTTCATTATCTTAAAATATAATCTATAATCATGGACTGTAAAGCTATGTAATATGTTGTTTAAAATGATCATTACAATCTACAATCATGAACAAAAGTTAGACACAAAACACAGATAAACATAACAGCCTCCTCTATTCTATCAAAAATGATTTACCAGTTTTGCAATATATTCAAAATTATTCTTGTATGTGAGCAATATTTAAGTTTAGCTACTGACTTCAAAGTCTGATGGGAAATATGACATGTTGGTTAATCAGGATAGTGTGAATATCAAAACTATTATTCACTTTTGGTCTGTTTAGAGATCTTCCATTCTGAGAACTAAATTAATATCATGACATATGGAATGTGACACACATTCTAGACATGATTTGTATTTTTAACTCAGATGGTTTACATGGCTATGGCACGTGACACAGTCTAGTCATGATATATAGTGATGATGAGTGCACCAAAGTCATGTGAAATTGATCCGATTCCAACATCACTGCTGCTTGAGTGCTTAGATCCAGTATTGCCTTCACTAACTGATGTTATTAATACCTCTCTCTCATCCAGGGAATTCCCATCATTTTTCAAAACTGCTATTGTAAAGCCTCTGCTGAAGAAACCAACGCTAGACCATAATGATTTAAAGAACTATCACCCAGTTTCTAATCTCCCATTCATATAAAAAATCTTAGAAAAGGTTGTTCTGTCCCAGCTTGTATCTCATCTAAATTCAAACAGTCTTTTTAGTAATGTACAATCTGCATATCACCCTTGCCACAGTACTGAAACTACTCTTCTAAAAGTAGTTAATGACATTCTCTCTGCGTTGGATAATGGAAAGATTACAGTCCTCACCCTCCTTGATTTGTCTGCAGCATTTGACACAATAGACCAATATATTACTTCACCGTCTTCAGCATGTATTTGGCATTCATGATACAGCCTTACTGTGGTTCAAGTCCTACTTGGTCAAAAGGACACAGATTGTATCTGCAAATGGAATACACTCCAGCCCAGCTGATCTATGTTGTGGTGTTTCACAGGGGTCTGTTCTTGGACCGGTTCTCTTCATTCTGTACACTCAGCTGCTCTCAAGTGTCATAGATCATCATCCAGTGTCTCACCAATTGTATGCTGATGACACCCAAATATACAAATCTAGCCACCCAACTGAAGTTGATGCTACCATCCAAGGTGTAGAGAGGTGCATTTCTGATGTGAAATCATGGATGACATGTAACAAGCTGCAGATGAATGATGATAAAACTGAGACCATTCTGATCACAACACAAAGACTTTCTCATTCATATCCTTTACCTCAAACAATAAATATCAGCAATGCCAACATTAAATTCACACAATCAGTATGAAACCTAGGTGTTATTCTGGACAGTACTCTCACATTGCACCAACATGTCATGAACATATGCAAGGCTGCATTTCTTGAGACGCATCAGCTCAGTTCGCAAATATCTTTCAGTTGATGGTACTAAAACACTTTTATGTTCATTAGTACTTTCAAGACTGGACTATTGCATTCAATTCTGTCTGGTTCATCTCAATATCTACTCCAGAAACTTCAAAAAGTTCAAAACACAGCTGCTCGGATCATGCTTAGAGTACCATGATCAGAGCACACCTCCCCGCTGCTCTGTACCCTTTACTGGCTATCCATTTGATCCAGAATCAAGCACAAAATTTGTTCACTGTGTTATGTTTCACTGTCGGACTCTAGTCCAACACGCCTATCTGATCTCACCCATGTGTACACACCACCAAGATACTTACACTCCTCTTGTGACAATCGTATACTCATTATTCCCACTATGGAAACAAAGTCATATGGACAGCGTTCTTTTGCATACCAAGGCCCAGCAACGTGGAATGAATTGCCCACTGAACTTATTATATAAGTAACTCAGATGCTTCTCATGTCTATGGCATGTGACACAGTCTGGTCATAATATGTATTTTAACTCAGAACATATAGCTAACATCTGCCTAGTAGTCAATAATGGTGGCGCTCTATAGTTTCATATTTTGCATAGGGTTAGGATTTTAAAGAAAAAAGAATTTCCCTGGCTTTCCTCACTGGTTATACTGGCTATTTAAAAAAGACCTAAAATATCTTAGGTATAATTCAAAGAACCTTTAATTCCCTTTATTTTGGTGTATGATTGATGGGTGTACTATGGGTTATAGAGTATACAGCCTGGCCTTACTTCAGGTGTGCACCTTTCAAAAAAGTGCTAGCTCTACTTGGTCATTTTCACTTCCCGAACTTTAGAGGTAAATTGTATAAAAGAGCCGATAACTTTTTTTTACATTTTATATATTTGGTAATTCATTCATTGCATTTTCAGAAGCTGGAATTGTCTAGTCTGGCAAAATTCATTTTCCCTATTTTAATAGCTGCTATGTATAGTGTACTTTAAACTAATTCAGGCTGATTTTTTAACACATGGGAGCAGTCATTTTAGTTAACAGTGTGCTTAAATCATGCAAAATTTCCAAAAGTACAATATCCAAAGAAATATCATCCATATTACATTAATGTAGCAAATAGGTATGCCAACATTCTCTCCATTGTGCTTGTTTTAAATGCCAACTACTTCACCTTATATACGTCACCCTCTCAAAAGTACATATTAACTGATGCCTGGAAATGAACATTACTGAAATCAGTCAGTATTGAAATATCAAATGCTCAGTATGTTAATTTTAATCCACCATTGTCTTTAAAGTTTTGAGAGTTACTCTGTCAAAAGTACGTATTCAATGGTGAGCGCCCCCAATACAAAAACAGTTGGCCATGAAATCTGAGTTGATGGAATGCCTAATGTGGATATGTAAGAAAGCTTGCCAGTAGCTTCTCGTGGGTCAGTGGTTCTTTCCTAGGTGTTCCTGGGTTCTTCCACCACCATTAATACTGGCCACCATGTATAGCCTATCGTGTGCTGAAAAATGGCGTTAAACCTTACAACAACAACAACATAAAATCAATGATATACGACTTCTGGTATACATTTTTCATTAAAATGAAACCTGGCAGTGTTGCCTTTTCATGAAAAATTTATACATCTCATGGTATATCATTGATACAGCATACACACTATAAATAAATAAATTTTTAAAAAAATTATATATATTGCACGTCTTTTATTGCCCCCACTTCTGTGTTCTGTCCAAAAGAAGACGTCACTTCTCCCTAAAACCCAAGTCTCGCTTGACCACTGTTTGACACTACCCTATTCTGATGATGTGGTAGAAACTCCCAGTTCTTGATAGAACACATCTCTCAATGATAACAAAATGTCATTTGATATTCATACTTTTCTAACATAAATACAAATTAAATAAGAGGCATCAATATGATAGGATACTTCTAAAAAGGCAAAACTAACTTCTTAAGTGTGTAAAATCCAAAGATTCCAGGATTATAAAACTATGATAAGTAAAGCAATAGCGTTGTGTAGTTTTTTTTTTTCTTCTAATTTATTGTTTTCATTGCACTATTAGGAAACTAATGTCTACACAGTGAAAATTCGTTTCTGACTCGTTTTCCTATAGTCTGAGTTTCCTCTTACCCTTATCACCCCAAATTTGATATGTGGTGGCAAGGGTCAGAGGTAGTCCTACATGTAAGACATAGCACATTTTGATTTTGTTGAGGTGCCCACGACATAAATATCAGCGTCGGGTCTTACAGGTAGGACTAGGGTCAGAGGAAACTCGGACTAGGTTTCCTAGTCCACAGACGAAGTCATTTTCATCGGATCGTGTTCCTAATAGTAACCACAAAAAAATGCTCAATGCAGTCACAGACATGTAAGTGTAGTGTAAGTGTATGTTACATATTACGAGATTTGCAGGGCATAAAAACTTGGTTTGTACTATAGAGATATAGTATTTTTATAGGTGCTATTTTAGTGCAGAAAACAAACTCAGTAGCAATTTAAAAATAAAAATAGAAAGTAAATACCCACTCTGTGTTTTTTCTTTGTTATACCACCGCAATGTCTACATTAATCAAGGTAGATATACTAAAGCTTCATCGTGTATGTATGATATCCAAAAGGCAATATATTTAAGATCTTTCAATCAACATTAAAACCATGTGTACACCATCTGTTGACAGAATAGTTGACATACTTTTTTAACGCACGCATCAGTATGTGAAATACAAACCTAACACCAGTCAAATTGTAATACATTTATTGGATTTTCCACTTGTTTCTTATCTCAAAACTTAGAAATCTAATACCAGTTTATTCATCATTCGAATTACTTTGGTTTCATTGCGATCGGAACATCACTCATTTCCGTTAGATTAAGACATAAACTCTTAAGTTGTTGTAGGAATACACATCAGTTTGAAATGTCAATTGTGACCGTGTCTCCTTCCGCTGCCTTATTGTTCTACTTGATCAAAGTAGTTAAGAATATAGTTCTCAATGGCTACGAATTACCGCCAATGTTTCTTCCTGGACTTGACGGAAAAGGCCGAGAATGCTTAAAATAGTAAGGATATTCCAAATGACTGTTTATAAGCAACCAAGATGGAGTGGTCTGAATGTTGTTAAGCTGTTTGCAGTAAAATGTCGTTTGTTTTAGATATTCATGTACAACAAATGTGTAAGTAAATCACAGTGCATATTTTTGTATAGTTTTTGCATTTATTGTCAGACTTGAGAGTGATATCCATTTTTTTAATTTGTATTTGTACTGTTATCGTTATGGCATCAGGGTTTGACTTAAACGTCAACCATGTTTTTTTGTGTGTCTTTAAAATACAAATATTTTATTGCACAATGTGCACTGTATTATAAGGCATACGGTATAGTAGGAGTCATGTAGTCATTGTAGATCATCTTGGCGCTCGGTACCGACTATTTAAGAAATTGGTGTCATTCTGCCGAATTCGATTTCAATATATCTCCATGGAAGTTTTCTTTCATTAGCCTCTTAACTGCGATAGAATACATAGCCCTATATTCGCTAACCAAGATTCATTGATTCTTTATACAGTGATACGGGGTAGCGGGTCTTGCCATCTATATATTGCTATGACCATTACTTTAATATATAAAAAATGGTTGTTGCGGTTAAACCAGGAATATTCCCTTTTTTCGAAAATTGGAGTGTTGGAGTGCAGGAAGGTCTGTGGAATTACATTGTTTTAGCTTCTAATGGTCTATTTTAATCTGTGGCTTTTTTTTTTATATGAAATCACAGGAGTGGTTGTGTGGGATCTTGTTATTGTTATTATGACGGTGTAAGGCATTGATACAGATAAAACTTCACATCAGATGATCTGGAAACAGGGAAACAAAAGTAGTCCGCAGAATTTATCAATGTGTAAAAAATTCCAGATCAGTATCAAGTGACCGTTTACATCCAATCAAAACATAGAAAACGCAATCAATTCATAAAAATTTGAATTATATATATTTAAATCCTTGTTCATTTGGATAGCTTTTGTTTTCACATCCCAAGAAATACATAAGACAAAGTCATTGTTAAAGTTAGTCTTACAATGTAAAGACATATCACGTGTTATTTATGTTTTAGTGCTAAAAAAATGCCCGAAACATAAGTATAAAGGCTATAGTCTTATATTGTAGGACTATGTTAAAGTACATGGACATTTTTGGATGAGGTGAGTCTAAAGGTGTGATCCAGTACAAACCATATTCATATCACAGGCAAAGCTCTATATATTGAAATAAATCTTACTACCCTGTTATTTGCTTTGATAGATCCTCTTTAATACATGGCCTTCTTTGTAAAGGTCCAAAGCTATCAATAAGTTTTGTCTGGAATTTTTTTTATATGGCATTTCAGGTGCAGAGCCTTTATCAATCAGGACTGAATAGACTCTATGTTAAACCTTTTTAGTATTAAATTTAAAAACAAGAATCAGTTTAATTTGAGTAATTGCATATACATAACCACATTGACATACACTTCAGTAAAAATAGTGCAGGGGTCTCACTAGGATTTTAAAACCACGAATACTGGACTTACATTTTGGTAAAATTAGGTGTCCCACTAACAAACGTTGCAGTCCCCTCCCAGAAAACTTGGAAGATTAGAAGAAATATTGGTTGCCATTGAGTTTAATTTCTACATTCTTTGTAACACTGACATATAGTTCTTGTTTGTCTACCAGAGTGAGACTGAATTTTGTCAATCCAAAGAAAGGTCTTATTCCAAACACTAAGTCAGGCATTACACACTTTCTTCCCCATAGCTACTGTCCCATCAGAACTATCAGTTCTAGTAACTTTAACATTCTTTTGAATATCATTACAATCCCATCTGAACTATCAGTTCTCATAACTTTAACATTCTTTCGAATATCATTACAATCTTCATCAATTTGCCCTTTAGCCCTAAATTACTTATCCAGATTTGCAGATGGCATTTTGTCTCTAGTTTTGCTTTGACTTCTTATAGTTAGCTCTTCTTTGAACATGTTTTCACTATCAATTGAACAGTAGTGCCATACATTATACTGAAAGATATATACAAAAGTTTGGAATCCAATATGGACCAAAACTAGAAATATCTGAAAAAAGGACAAATTTCAGTTAAGCAGCATAAAATATTTAGACTTGTTCTTTTAAAATTAACTTTAAATGTACAAAATTCAGTGCTTCCTTGATAACTCACTCTTTGTTGTAAAAATCACAAGAGATCAATAGTGGCAGATGATTACGGTTGATCTCTTGGATAAATAGATATATAGATGAAGAGAAAAGGAAATAGGATAATTGAACCATTTGATGTTATAAAAAAGTATGCATGTAGGTAATGGATTTTAATTAAATCAAACATGTCATGTATACAAAAATCCCAGACCTCACTAAAACCCTTCAGCCTGTGCATTCCATAGACCTTAATGCTTGCTGCATAGTAATTGGACCAATTGGATTAGCATTTAAGTAAAACAAAAGTTTATTATTTTATTTTGTTTCTCGTTTCTTTGTTTTTCGAGGTAGTTAATGATTCACTTTGGTAAAACACTTTTAATTTCTTTGTTTCAAATTTGATTGCTGCAAAATAATTTGGAGCTATGTCATTGGAGTTTCATGGGCCATTCAGTCATCATTGGAGTTTAATGGGCCATTCATTCATCACTGGAATTTAATGGGCCATTCATTCATCATTGGAGTTTCATGGGCCATTCATTCATCATTGGAGTTTCATGGGCCATTCAATCGTCTTTCTAGTTTCATGGGCCATTCATTCATCATTGGAGTTTCATGGGCCATTCATTAATCATTGGAGTTTAATGGGCCATTCATTCATCATTGAAGTTTCATAGGACATTCATTCATCATTGGAGTTTCATGGGCCATTCATTCATCATTGGAGTTTCATGGACCATTCATTCATCATTGGAGTTTCATGGGCCATTCATTCGTCATTGGAGTTTCATGGGCCATTCATTCATCATTGGAGTTTCATGGGACATTCATTCATCATTGGAGTTTCATGGGCCCTTCTTTTGTCATTGGAGTTTCATGAGCCATTCATTCATCATTGGAGTTTCATGGGCCATTCTTTCGTCATTGGAGTTTCATGAGCCATTCATTCATCATTGGAGTTTCATGGGCCATTCATTCATCATTGGAGTTTCATGGGTCATTCATTCATCATTGGATTTTCATGGGCCATTCATTCATCATTGGAGTTTCATGGGCCATTCATTCATCATTGGAGTTTCATAGGACATTTATTCATCATTGTGGGTAACCGGATCTTATAAACTGTCCTGGTATTTTTGTGTCTTGTTTACAACCTTTAGGATGAAACCATTCCATTGTTTAACATACTGTATCTTCTAACATTCACCTAAGTACTCTTCCAACTGATGGACATGCTTCTCATGCTGTGGAGTTTTGAATCCTGATAGTGTTTTGGCAGATGTTGTATTTATATGATAAACAACTTCATTACTGTAAAAGTGAAAGCTCCTTGAGCAAGCTATAAGTGTTTTCCCAGAATCTGAATGAAGCACAAACACTTTTTGTTATTATTATAGCAGCATGTTCTCAGTTAAGTGATATTGGATATTGTCATATTATTGTCTTGTATCACAGTGTTTGAAACCATTTTTTTTAATTATCCCACCAACTCCATCACAAGGTTTCAAAGTAACTATGGGTAACTATTGCTTAAAAGTGCCAATAAAAGCAAGAACAAAAATTTACTATCCTTTTGATACATATTGATATCCTTAAGATACAGATTGATATCCTTGTGATATAGATTGATATCCTTGAGATATAGATTGATATCCTTGTGATATAGATTGATATCCTTGTGATATAGATTGATATCCTTTTGATATATATTGATATCCTTGTGATATAGATTGTTATCCTTGTGATGCAGATTGATATCCTTGTGATACAGATTGATATCCTTGTGACACAGATTGATATCCTTGTGATACAGATTGATATCCTTGTGATACAGAATTAATATGTTTATTAACATCTTTATGATACAGGATTATTATCCTGATCATAAAGATTAATAATCTCATGATACAGGATTAATATATGCATGCTTATTAACATCTTTATGATACAGGATTAATAATCCTCATGGTACAAGATTAAATATCTTCATTAATGAATATTTCATTACAATTTTATGTAATCATTCAAATAATGCATTGTTGTCAAATGTTCCTGTGAACTTTACTGAGGAGTATTTAATTACAATTTTCTGTAATCATTTAAGTGGTGCATTGTTGCCAGATGTTGCTTTTTGCTTCATTGATGAACATTTTATTGCACTCTTCTGTGATGCATCATTGCACATGCTGCTATGTGCTTCATTGTCTGCGTGGGTTCGAGTCTCGGATTCAGCCAATGTGGGTATGTGAGAAAGCTTGCCAGTTGCTTCTCGTGGATCGGTGGTTCTTTCCGGGGGTTTTCCCGGGTTCTTCCTCCACCATTAATACTGGCAGCCATGTATAGCCTATCGTGTGCTGAAAAATGGCGTTAAACCCTACAACAACAAAAGCTTCATTGATGAACATTTCATTACATTTTTTCAATCATTCAAGTGATGTATAGTAGCCACATGCTGATGTATGCTTCATTAATGAGTATTTCATTGATTTAGAAATACATTAACAAAAATAAATAGGTTTTGTTCAGAGTTTCATTTCTGTATCTTTTCAGGGTAAAACTGCACAAAGTATTACTTTTTAGTGCACAAGCTAGGACTGTATAAAAAGAAAAATGCCACCCAATCGCATGGGTCCAACTGATCTGTTGGATGCTGACATCAGTTTTCCACTCAATCGGCTCTTTGATCCATTAAATATGGATGAAGTGCCAGAAGATGACCGAATGAAGAAATTCAAGCATAGAGATCTGGCTCATATCAAGCACTACAAGGCTGCTGTCCGAATCTTTGGAGGCCCTCTCAGTAGGAAGCGTGTCATTATTGCACCACCAATGGAAACTCCAATGAAGCACCGTTTAGGAATGTATATGAATCTGAAACCAACTCCTGAATCCCCTGTTCTGACAACAGCCCTTAGACCTCAAATTCAACAAGAAAAACCTCCCCCAGAGGAACTGGTTGCAGCACAAAAAGAGAGGGAGCGTGAAGACTCCTATAAACAGTGGATGCAAGCAAGACAAAAGTTCAGAAGTGATCTGGATAACATGGGACTTAGTGAGCAGTGGTTGGAGAAGAAGCCAAATAAAACTGCATTAGAAAAGAGAGTGCTCACAAAATTAAGACAGACTAAAAAAGCACAAAAAGAACAAGAAAAAGAGACAGTGTCTGCTACTGCATTGGAAAGTGGAGAGAAGTCATCCTCTTCAGATCGTACTGAAACCATTTCTGTCTCCACTGCAAGCAGCAAGTTCCCAGATATCAGACTTCCCACACCATTGGGGGTTCAAACTCTGGAGAAACATCTTAAAATGAAAAAGAAGAGATTGGTGGACCTTTTCACAGAGATTGATAAAGATAAAAAATGGAAAGTTTCCAAAGAAGACTTTCAAGCCATAATGAAAAAGGTAAGACAATTAAATGTTATGATTTTGGAAGTTGAGAATGGTTTCAGTTTTGCAAGTGAAACAGTTCTATGTATTCCCATGATCCAGACTATTGTTTTAACTTGAATAGCAGCATCAGGTTATAAAATATTATAGAATAAAGTATAATATAACTTATTTTTAAAGCATTATTATTTTACAATCAGGTTTAAAACCCATCTTGAACATAATGCTTTTTCTTGGAACTTACCACCATTCATGCCTGGATGTCTTTTTACAACTTAGAGGGTTTAATCAGATTCAAAATAACTCTTGTTTGTATCTTTTTTCAAAACAAACACTGAAAGTGAGAATGCACCTCCTAAATGGAGAGCTTCCAACTCAATAAATAGAGAGTTATTGCATACCTGTGATGAAATTTTTTATGCCACCATTGTTATGATCTTTAATTTCATGAAAAATTCAAAAAAATATTTTTTTAAAAATATTTTTATACTTCATTTATAACTATTATCCATCTTTAATGAAAATTTCAACATGTAGTGACAAGCCTTTGTCACTCACAACATATCTTTTTAAAGGAGAAAAATGACAATTTTAAAGAAATAGTGAAAAGCAGATTAATAAGCAGAGCATTCTATAATTTTCCAAGAGGAATGAATTTACTAGCAGTAGAATACTGGACAACTTAAGACCATAAATATGAATTTAATATTAGTAGTACTGTATGTTCCCTGTCAGTATTGCATAGCATTATAATTTGAAATGAAATTACCCTTGTCCATATAATAAGACTTTGTCCTGCCATGGATGAAATCCATAGAGAACACAGACCCATTTCAAGCTGCTTGCACATGTATCATAGTCCTGATTTTTTTCTGGACACCATTTCCATTCACATATTATATTGCTGTGCAGACTATATGCTCTTGTTATCATGCATTGGGTATGCATTCTGCATGTATTCTATAATTTCTCAGATTATATTCCCTTAGTCTGATTACTTTTGCGTTTGGATCTAAACTCCCTTGAGAGTTTCAATGCAGTTTTCAGGCAGTGCCATTCCTTCCTTCCTTGCTTCCTTCCTTCCTTCCTTCCTTCCTTCCTTCCTTCCTTTCTTCCTTCCTTCCTTCCTTCCTTCCTTCCTTCCTTCGTTCCTTCCTTCCTTCCTTCCTTCCTTCCTTCCTTCCTTCCTTCAACTTAATCTCACTCCTTCTGGGTTTTGTAGTATACCATTTGGTCCAGTACATTTATTCCAATCAGTGTATTCCAGATCTCACACCATTCAATGATCATCTTATTACTTTTTTCTTGTCCAGTATGGGTTCTGTAATTTACTTTGGACTGGTGTGATTACTGATCCACACCACTCAGTTATCATTTTATTACTCATTTCTTGTCCAGTATGGGTTCTGTAATTTACTTTGGACTGGTGTGATTACTGATCCACACCACTCAGTTATCATTTTATTACTCTTTTCTTGTCCAATATGGGTTCTGTAATTTACTTTGGACTGGTGTGATTACTGATCCACACCACTCAGTTATCATTTTATTACTCTTTTCTTGTCCAATATGGGTTCTGTAATTTACTTTGGACTGGTGTGATTACTGATCCACACCACTCAGTTATCATTTTATTACTCATTTTTCTCCAATATGGGTTCCGTAATTTACTTTGGACTGGTGTGATTACTGATCCACACCACTCAGTTATCATTTTATTACTCTTTTCTTGTCCAGTATGGGATTCTGTAATTTACTTTGGACTGGTGTGATTACTGATCCACACCAATCATCTTTATCATAATACTCCTATCCTGTTTTTAGACTTTTTTTGCAGGAATGTACATAAGTTTACCATCTTCTGCATCAAGATTTGTGTCCTAAACCCTTGACTACACTTTTTATTGTTCCCCTACCTGGCTATGGTAAGGAGGCTTTCCCTAAGATTCACAAAGTGGCAGGATCATGCTAGATTGCATAGGGAGTGGTTAGTTCCCCTTCTGAGTGGACCTTTGGTCTCTCCAGCCAGTTACATGATCCCACACCCTGCCTGGCATATTATACCTTCCAATCTGGATGACAGGACATCACAAGTGAGCAATTGGTTGGGGACCTAGGACTGTCTCCCTTTTAAGACACTGGAGCCTTTAGACCTTAAGGCCAACCCTTTTGTCAGTGGCGTCATTCAGACTGCTGAAGGAGAATTTGCTGTCACTTACAGTGCATTAGTTCATGCTGGAACACAGCAACAACTGCCTGTGTGGTCTGTGTTGTATTCTGGTTTCTTTCCAGAATTCCCCATGAGAGGATGAATTCTTCATATTTGGATGAGTTTAATCCAATCTTCATATTTGGACGAGTTTAATTCTATCCCAGAATTTAAGGCTATGCAATACCAACAGGTTACATCATTAAAATTAGTTTTACCCACCCACCCACTCACCCAAAACTTGGCGTAAAATTTATTAAGATAAAATAAATTCTAAGTTTAAAAAGAACTTTGATCTTATGGTAATACTTGAAAGATAAAAGTAATTGTATATCAGGGAGATGCTTATCATATATGTTTCAGGAAAATATCCCTCTGACTGATATGATGTTGGAAGAAATAATACTTGTCCTGGACATGAACCTAGACAATAAGTTGGATTATAAGGAACTGGCCCGAGGTCTAGAACAGTGGAAGAAAGAGAAAAGGGAGGATAAACGTAAAGAACTCTCAAGGGAAGGCACACCTACGTCCCCTGTGATGGGTACTTATAGCTTTTGTAAACACATTTTACAATAGGTGGTGTGTTTAGTTAGGATCTTTACTGTTTTACAATTTTGAAGACATAATGACATGACAAATCAAAGTCAGATTGTAGAGTGAAGTGAACAGTGAAGTTTGGAGTAGGTTCGAATAGACCCATAATCTATGCCAAGAAGAATTCCAGAGGTTTTGTAGGCACAAAGTTTTGATCTGTACTACTTTAATTTATATGGCCATCTTGGGTTTATATTTAATTCTACAGTTGTGTTCCTCATGTTTATGTACAGATAAATTGGTTCTTTTCAGTAAGGCATAATAACAGATACAAAACATGTAATCCCATGCTGGAGAAAATTTTGGGTCGGCAGTAAGCCAGTGTTATATCAAGATGTTTTTATTGCAAGATGCATTGTCCTTTGGCATCTTTTTTATCATGCTGTATTTAGAAATAAAGGAAAGATAAAACTGATTATCATTCTAATTATCTCTCAAACTTTTTTAGGAGAACAAGACACAGAACTAGTTTGGCCTACTAAAATATCTAGAGACAACTCAAAAATGTCAGCAAAATCTGCAGAACAGTCTCAGCTTAGAGAGCAAAGTCCAACACAAGCTGTAACTGGTGTGGTGCCAAAGTCACCAAGATTCAGTGACCCTAGTAATGACAAGTCTCAGGGGCATGCTAGTAAACAAAGAGCCTCCAAAACTGAAACCACAGGTACAACAAGTGAAAATCTGACAATCAGTCGAGAGAGTTCACAGATTCTAGAGCTACCTGAAATGGACCTACGACCAGAAAGGATGATTTTTGACAATGAGGAGGCCATGTTGGATCTCAGAAAGAGGGATAGAGAGGCTCTTAAGGGAGGTTACTCTAAGGTATTTTTTGAAGGATTGGTAAATGTATTATACTTTTTTAAAGACTGCTTCAATGGCCTTAGTGGTTAGAGCATCCACCTCAGATACAGAAGGTCAGGAGTTAAAATCCAGCAGAGTCATACCAGAAACATAAAAATAGTACAAGCAGCTGCATTGCTAGGAGCTCAGCATTAAAAGATTAGTGTTAGGACTGGTTGGCCTGGTGTCAGGATATTGTGACTTGGTGGGACATGATGCTATATGTCTGTGGCATGATGGCATCATGCTAGACATTGCTACAAACTACCACACTGCAGGCATCATAGCGATATGATTGAAATTTGTTTAAATCTGTGTTGACAATACAAATCATACACACACACATAAACAGACAGACATATTTTCTTAATTATATTTTTAACTTACAGGGGTTATGGTTTTTAATTAAATATGAGATACATAAATCAAAAGTATCATTAAAGTCATCAGTGACCAAGCAGATATTTATGAATACTTGTTCACATTCTCCTAAGATTAAAAAGCTCATGAATTTATCACAGAGAGCTCATTTGTTCCCTGGACAGATTGGTAGGAGCAAGTAGTTGATACAAATGTACATTTTGGATGAAGTTCAAGAAAATCTAATTTCAAATATACTATTAAGGTAAAAGGGAATACAGTTTGACAAGGATTCTTGTTAATCAGTGTGTGCGGCAAACTCTTAATAAAAGATTGATGCTCTTTTATGTACATATTGCTTTTTCTTCTTGAAAATCTAAATGCAAATTGCATTGAGTCCTAGTCTATCCACTAATATATGTATACACAAGTTTTATATTTATTGTTCAATTTTTTAAAGCTACATTATCTTACAAAAGTATCAGTAATTGAAATAATAGATTCTGGTCTTTCTCAAAGAAGAAAAATACAAAATATTTTGCATAAAATGAGTCAGAAAGACCCCCACATCTTCAGGCAGATTAGATAGCATGTAAATTAGAGTAATTTCCAATAGTCGATTGTTTCATATATCTATCAAAATGTAAACTAACCAGCAAAAAACTTAGCTTGTTCCAGCATCAGTACAAAGAAATTGAGCCCAACCTAAAACCAGTTCTGCCCTTTAATACCATCATCTTTAGATTGCATATTTACTAACTGGGGAAAGTAAGTCTTGTTTTAAAACTGAGTGTAATCAGTCTTATTTCTAGTTTGCAACACCAAGCTTTCACAAAACAAAAATAATCTAACTTTTACAATCTAGTTTATCACTTGTCATATTTTAATATGTTCAGCTATAGTTGTCAGTTACAAAGAACAAGATTGTCATATTTTAATATGTTCAGCTATAGTTGTCAGTTACAAAGAACAAGATTGTCATATTTTAATATGTTCAGGTATAGTTGTCAGTTACAAAGAACAAGATTGTCATATTTTAATATGTTCAATAGTTGTCAGTTACAAAGAACAAGCTTGCAAAACTGTTATGCATACAACTGTACTTATGAACTACAATGAACAAGCTTGTCACATTGTTATATGTACATGCAGCTGTAAATATGTACTACAAAATTCTACTTTGCCATTATACATACATCAGCAGTTATGGGCTACAAAGAACAAGCTTGTCATATTGTAAACATGTTCAGTTGTAGTTGTGAGCTACCAAAAAAACACCACACAAAAACAAACAGCTTGTCATTTTGGGTAAGAGATTGGCTTAGAATGAAATGCAGCTTTAACCATATTTAGTGGAGACATGGTGTACTTTGAGCCGTTCCATTTAAACATGCATTGTACCCAAGGAAGGCAGTTTGTAAACATTTATGCCAAGGTACTTTGATTTCACAGAGTTCATATTAAAATGATAAAAATATCTAAATTACATTTATGGGTCAGTACCCCACATCAAAAGTGCCTTCCCTGGGTCCCAGGTATGTATTACTGGAACAGCTCTTAGACTACATAATAATATTATCTCAGTATGGTATGGAACATGTCTAATTGAAGATTCCTTACAACATGCAATGTGTCTAATTGACGATTCCTTACAGCATGCAACATGTCTAATTGATGATTCCTTACAGCATGCAACAGTCTGTTGGAAACCTTTATGGATATATGGACTGTCAGACTCTTTATGTGAGATACAGGTATAATACAAGGGATATTTGGACTGTCAGACTCTTTATGTGAGATACAGCTATAATACAAGGAGTATTTGGACTGTCCAACTCTTTATGCGAGACACAGGTATAATACAAGGGATATTCAGACTGTCCAACTCTTTATGGGAGATAAAGGTATAATACAAGGATTATTTGGACTGTCAAACTCTTTATGTGAGATACAGCTATAATACAAGGGATATTTGGACTGTCAAACTCTTTATGTGAGATACAGCTATAATACAAGGGGTATTTGGACTGTCAAACTCTTTATGTGAGATACAGGTATAATACAAGGAGTATTTGGACTGTCCAACTCTTTATGTGAGATACAGGTATAATACAAGGGATATTTGGACTGTCAAACTCTTTATGTGAGATACAGGTATAATACAAGGAGTATTTGGACTGTCAAACTCTTTATGTGAGATACAGGTATTATACAAAGGGTATTTGGACTATCAAACAATTTATGTAACATGCAGCTATAATACAAGGGATATTTGGACTGTCAAACTCTTTATGTGAGATAAGGTATAATACAAGAAATATTTGGACTGTCAAACTCTTTATGTGAGATACAGCTATAATACAAGGAGTATTTGGACTGTCAAACTCTTTATGTTGTTGTTGTTGTTGTTCTAGGGTTTAACGCCATTTTTCAGCACAAGATAGGCTATACATGGCGGCCAGTATAACTGGTGGAGGAAGAACCCTGGAAAACCCAGGGAAGAACCACCGACCCATGAGAAGCTACTGGCAGGCTTTCCCACGTACGCATGCTAGCCGAGCCTTGGACTCGAACCCACGCAGACAGAGGTGAGATGGAAGTGATCCGGAAAGGTAAGCGCTGTAGACCACTCGGCCACTCAGGGCCCCTTAAACTCTTTATGTGAGATACAGCTATAATACAAGGGATATTTGGACTGTCCAACTCTTTATGTGAGATACAGGTATAATACAAGGGGCATTTGGACTGTCAAACTCTTTATGTGAGATACAGGTTCTAATACAAGGGGCATTTGGACTGTCAAACAATCTATGTAACATGCAGCTATAATACAAGGGGTATTTGGACTGTCAAACTCATTTTATAAAATACAGATATAATGCAAGGGGTATTTGGACTATTTAACTATTTATGTAATATACAAGTATAATACAAAGGGTAGCTTGACTGTCCAATTATTTATGTACCATACAAATATAATACAAGGGATATTTAGACTGTCCAACTCTTTATGTAACACACATGTATATTACAACTGGTATTTGGACTGTCCAACCCTTTTTGTAACACACAGGTATAATGCAAGGGGTATTTGGACTATCCAACTCTTTTTGTGACATACAGGTATAATACAAGGGGTATTTGGACTGTCCAACTCTTTTTGTGACATACAGGTACAAGTATAATACAAGAGGTATTTGGACTGTCCAACTCCTTTTGTGACATACAGCTATAATACAAGAGGTATTTGGACTGTCCAACTCTTTTTGTGACATACAGGTATAATACAAGAGGTATTTGGACTGTTCAACTCTTTTTGTAACATACGAGTATAATACAAGGGGCTATTGGACTGTCCAACTCTTTATGTAACATACAAGTATAATACAAGGGGTGTTTGGACTGTCAAACTCTTTTTGTAACATGCAGGCATAATACAAGGGGTATTTGGACTGTCCAACTCTTTTTGTGACATACAGATATAATACAAGAGGTATTTGGACTGTCCAACTCTTTTTGTGACATACAAATATAATACAAGGGGTATTTGGACTGTCCAACTCTTTTTGTGACATACAAATATAATACAAGAGGTATTTGGACTGTCCAACTCTTTTTGTGACATACAAATATAATACAAGAGGTATTTGGACTGTCCAACTCTTTATTTAACATGCAGGTATACTACAAGAGCTATTTGGACTGTCCAACTCTTCATGTAACATACAAGTATAATACAAGGGGTATGTTGTACATGCTGGTCATTTCATGTCAGACACATTTACTTATGGATGTCTGGCATGTTTTACATGCAGCTGCTTGTCATTACATGTCAGACACATTTACTTATGGATGTCTGGCATGCTGTACATGCAGCTGCTGGTCATTACATGTCTGACACATATAGATGTCTGGCATGTTGTACATGCAGCTGCTGGTCATTACATGTCTGACACATTTACTTATGGATGTCTGGCATGCTGTACATGCATCTGCTGGTCATTACATGTCTGACACATTTACTTATGGATGTCTGGCATGTTGTACATGCAGCTGCTTGTCATTACTTATCCGACACATGGATGTCTGGCATGTTGTACAGGCAGCTGCTTGTCATTACATGTCAGACACATTTATTTATGGATGTCTGGCATGTTGTACAGGCAGCTGCTTGTCATTGCATGTCAGACACATTTATTTATGGATGTCTGGCATGTTGTACATGCAGTTGCTGGTCATTACATGTCAGACACATATGGATGTATGGCATGTTGTACAGGCAGCTGCATGTCATTACATTTCAGACACATTTATTTATGGATGTCTGGCATGTTGTACATGCAGTTGCTGGTCATTAAATGTCAGACACATATGGATGTATGGCATGTTGTACAGGCAGCTGCTTGTCATTACATGTAAGAAACATTTACATATAGATGTCTGGCATGTTGTACATGCAGCTGCTGGTCATTACATGTCCGACACCTATGGATGTCTGGCATGTTGTACATGTAGCAGCTGGTGATTACATGTCCAACACATACGGATGTCTGGCATGCTGTACATGCAGCTACTGGTCATTACATGTCAGACACATATGGATGTCTGGCATGCTGTACATGCAGCTGCTGGTCATTACATGTCCGACACATATGGATGTCTGGCATGCTGTACATGCAGCTGCTGGTCATTACATGTCTGACACATATGGATGTCTGGCATGCTATACATGCAGCTGCTGGTCATTACATGTCAGACACATATGGATTTCTGGCATGCTGTACATGCAGCAGCTGGTGATTACATGTCCAACACATATAGAAGTCTGGCATGTTGGACATGCAGCTGCTGGTCATTACTTGTCAGAAACATTTACTTATGGATGTCTGGCATGCTGTACATGCAGCTGCTGGTCATTACATGTCAGACACATTTAATTATGGATGTCTGGCATGCTGTACATGCAGCTGCTGGTCATTACATAAAACAGCATTTGTCTGATGATCAGCATTAAATTTATTGACAGGTTTGAAAAAAGTTATAACTGTTATAAAAGTTTCAAACCCTGGCCGATTTGTACCAAAGACTCATGAAAATGGTACTAACAGCTTCCTCACTGGTCAGCCTGGTGTCAGGATAGCTGCATGTCTGTGGCATGATTCCCCAGTGCTAGACATCACAATAAACTGCCACACTGCAGATATCATAGTGATATGACTGAAAATATATTAAAGCTATGTTAAAAATAAAAAAAACACACATGTACACACTTTACCTTTTGCTTTCCCAAACAAAGCTTTTCGTAAATATACCAAATTATTACTTTCTGAATTGCTTTTCAAGTCTTCATATGAACATATATGTGCAGTGATGTGCATAGTAAGCAGGTAAATACTAGGTATATAAAACTGTAATATATACATGTATTTTGTGGCCAATATATCAGTATTTGTTCCATGTTTTCAGACCACCCACTTTAAACAAGATGATCTGGAGATGATAAAGATTGGAGACAAAGCCATAGACAATCACTGTCAGCCATCAACTCTGGGGGGTGAAGTAGGGGAGTTAGTTGACAAGTTTCGACAGCAGCGGCTCAAGGAATACCATGAAGTTTGTGGACTTTGTGAGGAAAATGGGGTTGTGCTGTCCAGGCCCCTGCTCAATAGAGGTGAACTGTTTCACAGTAGCAATAATACAGCACAGCTTGTTTTGATCACCAAAGCAAAGATAACTTGATCCAGATTTTGGCGTAATACTCACACGACACATAATTAATCTCTATCTGAAGGGACTCAAACCCTCTGATTAAAGTATATGCAGATATATATATGTTTTGCATTGAGTTCATGACTATTTGAGGTTTTGGCATATTATATGCATACTATCCTATGTAGAATCGTGGAACTTGTTGAGTAGCTGCATCTTGACAAGTTCTACATCTCTTTTTCCAAAAGAGGTCTATGTGACCTTTATCTCATGCTTCAGTGGCTTTGTTCCAATTTTATTATGATTTTATTTATTGGATGCTGTTTATGTTCCAATCATAAAACTTGATAATTGGTTGCTTCTCCATAACAAAAAGCTAAGAAGGTCACTGTGATCTATGCTTTATGCTTTACAAATGTGATAATTATTAGTGTTTATGATTACATTCGGGGCCCTGAGTGATTGAGTGATCTAAGATGATGCTCATCGTTATGGATTATTGCCATCTGACCTCTGTCTGTGTGGGTTCGAGTCTCAGGTTCATCCAATGTGGTTATGTGAGAAAGCTTGCCAGTAGCTTCTCGTGGATTGGTGGTTCTTTCCAGGGTTTTCCTGGGTTCTTCCCCAACCATTTATACTGGCCATCATATATAGCCTATCTTGTGCTGAAAAATGCTATTAAACCATACAACAACAACATGATTACATTCATTCATTCATGCAAAACTGTTGTATATTTTAGCCCAGTCTGAAGGTCTTTTCTGACCAAAGCAGTTTGTAGTAGTAATAAATAACTTTATTCAGTGGTAAACATTCCATATTAACAACCAAACATTGTATATTATGTCATGTTATCCTCAGCTCAGCTGTTAACCGTGTATTGCAAATGACTACAGGAATTAGATGTGTTGACTGTGTATTGTAAATGACTACATGAATTAGATGTGTTGACTGTGTATCGTAAATGACTACAGAAATTAGATGTGTTGACTGTGTATTGTAAATGACTACAGGAATTAGATGTGTTGACTGTATTGTAAATGACTACAGGAATTATATGTGTTAACTGTGTATTGTAAATGACTACAGAATTAGATGTGTTGACTGTGTATTGCAAATGACTACAGGAATTAAATGTGTTGGTACTACTAATACTTGCCTAACTTTAAACAGTCACTGATATTTAATAGTCATACATATAAGTACTAGTAAGACTTGCCTGACTTTGTACAGTCATTGATATTTAATAGTCATACATGTAGGTACTATTAAGATTTGCCTGACTTTACACAGTCATTGATTTATAATATTCATACACGTAGGTACTAGTAAGACTTTCCTGACTTTATATGTCACTAGTATTTTATAGTCATACCTGTATGCATTAGTAACACCTGCCTGACTTCATACAGTAATTCATATTTAATAGTCATACATGTAGGTACTTGTAAGACTAGCCTGACTTTATACAGTCATTGATATTTAATAGTCATACCTGTAGGCACTAGTAAGCTTGCTTGACTCTATACAGTCATTGATATTTAATAGTCATATTTGTAGGTACTAGTAAGACTTGCCTGACTTATTAGTCATTGATATTTAATAGTCATACCTGTATGCATTAATAAGACTAGCCAGACTTCATACAGTAATTCATATTTAATTTTCATAACTGTAGGCACTAGTAAGCTTGCCTGATTTTATACAGTCAGTGATATTTAATAGTCATACCTGTATGCATTAGTAAGACTTGCCTGACTTCATACAGTAATTCATATTTAATAGTCATACCTGTATGCATTAGTAAGACTTGCCTGACTTCATACAGTAATTCATATTTAATAGTCATACATGTAGGCTCTAGTAAGACTTTCCTGACTTTATACAGTCATTGATATTTAATAATCATACATGTAGGTACTAGTAAGACTTGCCTGACTTTATACAGTCATTGATATTTAATAGTCATACCTGTAGGCACTAGTAAGACTTGCCTGACTTCATACAGTAATTGATATTTAATAGTCATACCTGTATGCATTAATAAGACTATCCTGACTTCATACAGTAATTCATATTTAATAGTCATACCTGTAGGCACTAGTAAGCTTGCCTGACTTTATACTGTAATTCATATTTGATAGTCATACCTGTATGCATTAGTAGGACTTGCCTGACTTCATACAGTAATTCATATTTAATAGTCATACCTGTAGGCTCTAGTAAGACTTGCCTGACTTTATACAGTCATTGATATTTAATAATCATACATGTATGTACTAGTAAGACTTGCCTGACTTTATACAGTCATTGATATTTAATAGTCATGCCTGTAGGCACTAGTAAGACTTGCCTGACTTTATACTGTCATTGATTTTTAATAGTCATCCATGTATGTACTAGTAAGACTTGACTGACTTTATACAGTCATTGACCAATTACCTCATTGTTCATTCAGCCTTGTGATCACTGGGTCAAGGTCATATGTTTTACAGCACTGCTTTGATTGTGGGTTTGACATACTTCCTCTGCCCTTTTTCTTATTTTAGTAACAAAGACCTTGATCTTTCACATTTTGCCATCTTCCTTACACAAGAACAAGCCATCAATATAGTATGGTTAGGGCTGTCAAAAATCATGAAAAACCAACCCGGGTACCCGTTGCGAAATTTAACGGGTACCCGTTAGCACATGAATGACATGTACAGCCGTAGACCAACTAATTGTTATCCCCATTTCTTTAATATTTTGTATGGCAAGGCGATAGAGGCTAACCGTGTAATGCACTACTCGGTCTGATGCGTCCGCACCGATGTAGCTGCGAATGATCTGACCGCACGCTATTAATTAATAAATTTATTTAGAATGACCTTTGTACACAGATGGTAGGTATAATCCAACTTTTAATGATCACTGTGATCAGCCGCGTTAAATCCTTTAGAACACTCACCTTTTTTTAAAGTATAAGTCCTTGTTAGAACAGACCACGTTTATTCATCGGCTTTTGACCGCAGATTTGAATTACCCACGCATGCGTGTAAAGCAGCTTTACCACATGTCAAGAGTAATGCGTTAAAACCGTCTTTGTGTGTGTGTGTGTGTGTGTGTGTGTGTGTGAGTGAGAGAGAGAGAGAAGACCACAAACTGTATTCACTACACAATAATAATAATTCAAACTAGATAATATAATGTTTGTAAATGTTTTTATTTTTATGAGAAAAACTCAGAAAGAATTTAGCAAATCTCAATAATGCCAGTCTGTCATAGTCAACAAGTACATGATCATTGTTCGCAACACATTTTCCAGTTTCTGTTCAAAAAAACTAACATATCGACTGTATCTGGTGACAGTGATGCACGTTTCTTATTTATAACGTGTCCAGCCGTCGAAAATGCACTTTCTGATGGAACCGACGTCGCAGGAATACAGAGATACTTTCGTGCAAGGGCAGCCAGCCTGGGATAATGTGGTGTATTGTCTCTCCAATACTGAAGAATGTCACCATTAACATTAAGTGGCGCCTCCGACAGATATGTTGACAATTCGTCTACTGATGAAGCGTTGTCATCTGCGGCACACAGAGAAGCGAGATCATCAAATATATTATTTTCTGCGACATTTTCCAGTTTCTGTCTCTTCGATTCTGGTTCATTCGTTTTGTCAGTGATGGCATCATTAGTTTGCGACACAGTTAGTGAATCCGGGATTACTACTGCCATCAACTCCAGTCTGACAGCAGCGTACATCTCCTGTCGTGGTGCTTCTTTAAAAAACTTTAAAAGTTTATAACGCGGATCGACAACTGCAGCCTTAGCTGCATTGAGCACGCTGTATCCAGTAGGATAATAGCGGGTTTGAAGTTCATTTGTGATTGCTTTCCTACATTCTTTAATTGCAGCTGCGTCATCTGGTTTTAAATCGGAAATGTTTTTCATTATTATGTACAAGTGCACATACACAGACGAGATAGATGGGTACTTTTGTCCAGATGACATGACAGTAACTTGCTTAAAAGGCTTTAGTATTGGTATGAGAGCTTCAGCCAATGACCAGTTTTCGACCGTCATTTCATATGTAGAAGCGATGCTGCGGACTGTTACCTGTGGGTCAGACAGAACTGCACCGATCGCCCACCGTAATTTGACGAGGCGTTCCAACATATCCACAGTCGAATTCCACCTTGTAGAACAATCTATTATAACTTCTGAAACCGTTGTGGTGTCATTATTTTGAAGAGCTTTCTGTTTTTCATGCAAAGCCTGAGCTGCAACTGTACTGCGTTTGAAATGTGCGGATAATCTCCTGGATGCACCAAGCATTCTGGCTATGGATTTCACTTTTAAACCAGCGCTAATTGCCAATTGCAACGTATGCGCAAAGCAAAGTTGATCTGGCCAGTCATCCAGCAAGTTCATGGCTGTATTCATATTAGATCCGTTGTCATGGACTGTAGCAGCTATTTTATTTATTGGAATGTTCCACTCATTGGCACAATCACTCAGACGAACACTGATATTTTGCCCTGTGTGTCTTTCCGGAGTCTCTCTTGTCTGCAAAATTGCCGATTCTAGTTCCCACACAGGATTTATCCAATGAGCAGTCACACACATATATGCAATGTTCTGCAAAGATGTCCACAAATCAGTCGTAAACGCTACATATAAAGCCTTTTCCAATTTCACCAACAGTTTTCGAACGCCTTCATCATATAGTTCCTTTATTAAAGCAGTTGTCGTTGTTCTAGATTTAATGTCGTAATCTGGCTCGAGAAAATTAATTAGGCTTTTAAAACCTTCTCCATCCACAATACTTATTGGCCGCCCATCTTGTGCAATAAAGGCCGCAATTCTGTGATCAATTTGTAAGGTCCTGACTTTTGATAAGTTTGGTTTTCTGACCAAGAATGAAACAATGCTCGGAGTACTATTTGCGCTCTCATTCTTATCAACGTCGATGCGATGTGTTCCAACGAGATGTTTCCGCAAAGTACTTGTGTTTCCACCTTTTGCAGAAAGCACCAGTTCACACAACTTGCAACGAGCATTATTATCATTTAGTCGTTCAGCATGCACCCACACTTTAGAACCTTTGCCCATTACTCTTTCTTAAAAATTTATTTAAATACAAAAATAATATTACTAAGAGTCGCTGTAATAACTGTTTTGTTCGACACATGAAGCTCTTCTAAAATGGCAATAACAAATAGGGCTATTATGCCCCAGTTATACCACGTGACCACGCAGTCGCAGAAGTGATATTATTTTGGAATTATAATTCTTAAGATAGTTATGACAAAAACATAGTAGTATCGAAAGTAGAAATCTCGATATATGTATGATGGCTAACTTTCAAAATTAGCAGCGCTAGTCGACTAGAAAAACAACGAGCTGCTCGAAGATTACTTTGAGGCATTACGAAGATTTCAAGGTGTCTAGGTGATAATTGTTCATAATATAAATTGTGAGATTTCTTCGACATGTGTGTTTGGAAATCAAAGGTATCCATCTGGATTTCATTAAAAGAGCACGCAATGTACCGATCATTTGGCACCCACAATCAATAGTTATCGTCTACAAAGAGGTTTATTACCTGTAGAACAATGCTATGTTTTAACCTTGGTATATAATGCCTTGGGGATAACGGTTTTGTCCTGTTGCACAATGCCAATGAATTTTATTAATCCAAACAGACTCTCTGATGTATTGTTTATTTATATTAAGCAGGGATCTGGTTTCTAATTAAAGCCATAGCTGTCACACCTGTTTGAAGTGGTTGGCGAGTGTGGCGATTTTTTTTTACGGGTACCCGCGTTTACGTTTCAATACCCGGGTTTTTCAATACGGTCGGGTACCCGAGTACCCGTTGACAGCCCTAAGTATGGTTACGGTGCAGCATCTAGAACTTAGCTATTGTGCTCAAATCAAAACAGATGGTCAGACACTCATTGGTATATGATAATACACATTGCACCTTATGGTGGACATATGAAAATAGTTTAAAGCCAAACCTCCCATGTAAACTGCATCAATTCACTTTTCAGTGTTGTTGTATCACCCGGACTTACAACATGAGGATCTTAGAAAGAGAGGGTTAAGGCCTCCTGAAGCAGCCCCCCTGGTGTCATCTCACTTTGCTGACCCGCCAAAGCGACCCAAAACCCCCATAGAGGTAAAACACAAGGACAAGGTTCGAAGGTCACGGAGTGGTCGGCTGCTGATTGATAGTCGGCACAAGTACCCTGCCAATCAGAGCATTGCACCAGTTGGACAAAGGGTAAACTTATCAACAGGAAAGGCAGTCATCAAGAGAAAAGTGGACTGCTGGATGCCTTTTGAAGAATATGAAAGACTTACAAGGTAATTAGTTTTTCATAATTGTACTTTGCATCCATCACATTTGGATATTAATATGTATTTGGTCAGCATCAGTAATTGAAGTATCACTATCGTTGCTCACTTGCGCAATTGACAAAAGACTACCTTCAGACTTTGATGGTTGAATTTACATTTTTAGTATCATATAGGCTGCTTCCCTTTCAATCAAGGAATTTACTCCACATACTGGATTATTTTGCATAACTTTGCATCATGAAAACATGACATTTTTCTTCATTTTTTTAATGATAATAGTTAAGTTATTTAAAAAAACAAAGTTGGGTTTTACATACCAATAACACACTGATTTAACGGTAGATCAACTAATTGGACATCTGTTTCTTTAAAATCATTTTAAACTTTCAAAAATGCTCTTTTAGCAGACCCCTGCATGCTTGGGGATGAAGAATAAGCCAATGTCTTTTCTTCTTCATGTTGCATACTTCCAACAGATCAGCGTGGATCAGCTACAATGGTGTGGCTTTCATGTACTGTGGCTGACATTTCTTTAGATACTGTAATTTTGGAAATTGTACATGATCAAAGCACACAGCTAACCAAAATGACTGTTTCCATGTGCTCAAAAAATCAGCCTGAACCTGCCTAAAGTACATTCTTTTTAGCATTTATTAAAAAAGGGGAGAAATAATTTGCCAGACTAGACAAGAGCAGCTTCTGAAAGTGCAGTGAAAGAATTACGAAATATATAAAATGTTTTTAAAAAATGATTGGTTCTTTTTTTTATACAATTACCTCTGAAGTCCAGGAAGTGAAATGACCAAGTGGAGCTAGCAGTTTTTTAATAAGTGCATATCTGAAGCAAAGTCAAGCTGTATGCTCTATAGCCTAAATTACATCCATCAGTAATACAACAACATAAAGGGAATTAAAAGTTCTTTTAACAATACCAAATATATACATCTTTTTATAATATTATAACCAGTGATGAAAATCAAGGAAAATCTTTTTTTAAAAATCTAACCTTATTCAAATTATTAAACTGTAGAGCACCACCTTAAAACAAATATGAAAATTTGTGCAATTTTTTCTTTTCATATCGTCATGTATGATGTTTTCAATGAAACATTGATGTTATGCATGTTATAAGCAAATTATATTTATTTTGTGTTGTGTGTGCAATGATCTTAATTATGGGGAAATCAGATGTCTTAGAACAAAGGAGTGAAGTCAACTTAAATTTAAAACTGTTGCATTAAGTGAAAGAAATATCTAGTAAAAATGTTCCTTAATTTGTAATGAAATTGGGAAATAAATGATGACAAAGCAAATTAGCTTTCTGCTATATTCTAGTGTTAGAAGAGTAAGCAACATTTTGACCTTTGACCTCCATGAACCTTTTCAAACTACAATTTTTTAGACACATTTCAGTTATAAATATGCTCAGTTTAATATTCCTGCCTTTCGGCATAATAACATTGGTTGCAAAGAATGCAGTGTGCATTTTTAAAATAGCTCCCTATTCATGATAAGTGGGGGTTGCTGGGCTTATGTGTCACTTTCAGATATACAATTATAATACATGTGTGGGCTTTATGTGGGCACTGTACAAATATTATGAACTTCTGAAAGAATGACAGATGTGAGGCGAAGTTGCTTGCATTTGCAACAATGGAGAGAATGTTGTCATACCTTTAAGTTACTTTCCTTTACTGTGGCTGAAATTTCATTGGATATTGTACTTGTGGAAATATCAAAAAGCACATACCTATCCGAAATTACCACTCCCATGTGCTAAAAATTGAGCCTGAATTAGTCTCAAGTACACTATCTTTAGCAGTTATTAAACTAGAGAAAAAAATAATTTTGCCAGAGTAAACAAATACCAGGTTTTTAAAGTGCAATGAATTATTTACCAAATGTATAACATGTATACAAAAAAGTCATCAGCATTTTTTTATATATACAATTTACCTATGAAGTCCAGCAAGTGGAAATGACCAGTCAAAGTTATCAATTTTTAATAAGTGCATATCTGAAGCAAGGCCAAGCTATATGCTCTATAATCCAATTACACCTATTGATAACATGAAGGTAATTAAATGTTCTTTTAACAATACCTAAAATATATATATATATATATATATATATATATATATATATATATATATATATATATATATATATATATATATATACATTAAACAGCCAGCATAACCAGTGAGAAAAACCTGAAAAATTCTCTTTCTTTAAAAATCTAACCCTGTGCAAATTATGAAACTGTAGAGTACCACCCTAGTAGAATACCTACTATGTGGAGGCCAACCCTTGTCAGAAAGGAGACAACTTATACAATGCACAAATAGGGAGTTGGTAATAGCTTAGAGTCAAGAGATACTAGTTCACAATGGTGTTATGGATGTTGACAGTCAAATCTGCCTGAGTTGTATCACTCAAGTCAAGAGACACTAGTGTTACTATTATGCATATTGACAATCAAATTTGCCTGAGGAGTTGTATCACTTGAGTCAAGAGACACTAATGTTACAACGTTGTTATATATGTTGACAACCAACTTTGCCTGAGGAATTGTACAACCTGAGACATTTTTCGAAGATCATATTGCTTTTATACTTTAAGCATGACAAATGTCAAATTCTCCTTTAGTTTTAAAAATGGAGTCAAAGTTGATGAAATTTCATGTATGTACATATTTCTCATTTGTAAAAAAAATATTGTGGGAAAATATTGTGTTTGGAGGGTAGATATATAACATTATACAGAAATGATTGTGTTGAAGGGTAAATATATAACATTGTACAGAAATGATTGTGTTGAAGGGTAAATATATAACATTGTACAGAAATGATTGTGTTTGGAGGGTAGATATATAACATTATACAGAAATGATTGTGTTGAAGGGTAAATATATAACATTATTCAGAAGATATTGTGTTGAAGAGTAAATATATAACATTGTACAGAAATGATTGTGTTGAAGGGTAGAAATATAACATTATACAGAAATGATTGTGTTAAAGGGTAAATATATAACATTGTACAGAAATGATTGTGTTGAAGGGTAAATATATAACACTGTACAGAAATGATTGTGTTGAAGGGTAGAAATATAACATTATACAGAAATGATTGTGTTAAAGGGTAAATATATAACATTGTACAGAAATGATTGTGTTGAAGGGTAGATATATAATATTGTACAGAAATGATTGTGTTGAAGGGTAGAAATATAACATTATACAGAAATGATTGTGTTGAAGGGTAAATATATAACATTATTCAGAAAATATTATGTTTGGAGGGCAGATATATAACATTGTACAGAAATGATTGTGTTGAAGGGTAAATATATAACATTGTACAGAAATGATTGTGTTGAAGGGTAGAAATATAACATTATACAGAAATGATTGTGTTAAAGGGTAAATATATAACATTGTACAGAAATGATTGTGTTGAAGGGTAGATATATAATATTGTACAGAAATGATTGTGTTGAAGGGTAGAAATATAACATTATACAGAAATGATTGTGTTGAAGGGTAAATATATAACATTATTCAGAAAATATTATGTTTGGAGGGCAGATATATAACATTGTACAGAAATGATTGTGTTGAAGGGTAAATATATAACATTGTACAGAAATGATTGTGTTGAAGGGTAGAAATATAACATTATACAGAAATGATTGTGTTAAAGGGTAAATATATAACATTGTACAGAAATGATTGTGTTGAAGGGTAGATATATAATATTGTACAGAAATGATTGTGTTGAAGGGTAGAAATATAACATTATACAGAAATGATTGTGTTGAAGGGTAAATATATAACATTATTCAGAAAATATTATGTTTGGAGGGCAGACATATAACATTGTACAGAAATGATTGTGTTGAAAGGTATATATAACATTATATAGAAATGATTGTGTTGAAGGGTAGATATATAACATTGTACAGAAATGATTGTGTTGAAGGGTAGATATATAACATTATACAGAAATGATTGTGTTGAAGGATAGATATATAACATTGTACAGAAATGATTGTGTTGAAGGGTAGATATATAACATTGTACAGAAATGATTGTGTTGAAGGGTAGATATATAACATTGTACAGAAATGATTGTGTTGAAGGGTAGATATATAACATTATACAGAAGTGATTGTGTTGAAGGGTAGATTTATATATTTTTCTCTGTACGGATTATATACTACTTTATAAGCCTGGTCTTTATTACTATAACTATTTATAATTTCAGGCACCTAGCTATTCGTTACCAACATCTACATGGAACAACAGATAAAAATGCCTTCTGGCCAGGAGTTTTGCTGGATAAGCTTTGCCTCTGTATGCCCCCATATGACAAGCAGCACCTGCGAGACAAGGAAAATGCTATATTTATTAAAGCTCGTCGCACTAAGGCCAGTAACTATGGATATGAGAGTATTTCCCATTGGACAGTGAATGACAGTGGTTATCTTCAAGCAGGAATTTATGATCCTTATGCTAGGAAGACAATACATTGACTGTACTTTTGCTTATCTTGTAACTGGATTTTTTGGTATTCTTTCTTAAGATCATTTCCTTCATTTACAGTTACTTATACAGTATACTTATTAATTTTGATAATTTTTATCTATACTGTAATGAAGCATCAAAATCTAAATGTAATTCTAATCAGCTTGAACTCTAGAATATTACCAATGTAAGTGAATATAATTATGGTTAATGTATTTTGAGTTATTACCACATGAATTTATTTCTTTATAAATTGCTATACAGGTCACAGCAATAGTTAAGATCTCAGATTGTGTCCTTTTTTGAGTGTTTATAATATCTTATGATATTTTTGAAATAGTCATTTTTGTGAGAGGTAGATGGAATCAAAAGAATGAACAATAATTCTTTAGTTCTCAAATTTTACTACTAGGAGTCCTCTTATCTTTGAAAAATGAGCCAGAGGAATTCTGAAAATGTGAGGAAATACAAAATTTGTCTTGAAAGACAACCAAGACTATTTTCAAGAAAATGCTGGATGATATGACTGTTTTTTAATCCTTAATGCCTGCCTAATTTCATTGAAAAACTCACAGTTCCAAACCTAGCAATAATACAATTATTTTAAAATCTAAGTTTGAGGAAGATCTTTTAGATGTTTAGGGAACTGGAGCTGATCATTGGTTATTATCTAGGTCACTCCTAAGTTTGTTAAAAAATAATTTGGACTAAACATATAAAATATTCAGCACAGTATATATACTCGCTTATACGTCAGTTGAACTGCAAACAACATAGACCCTGATCTGCCACTGCATACTCTACCAGCAGATCAGGGTCAGTGTGGCATTTTCTGAAATCAGTTACATTTGAATCAAATGACCTAACATTTTACTACAACTGACCTTTCCTAAATGGGTAACATCACACATGTGTGCTGCATCATCATATGGGAAAGACAAGATGCTAATATAATAAATATTTTTTTTTTCTGATTCAGCTTTGATGCTGCTTAATTTCAACACAAGTAACATTCTTTACTGTAGAGCAAGTATCTGGGAAAAAAATCAGAGAGAAAATATTTCTTAGTTTTGTAGGGACTACAGTAGGATGTAATAACTGCTGATTGGTTCAGTTAATCTAGTGGTACCTTAGAGAGTTGTTAGACAAACTGTTTGGTTCATTTAATCTAGTGGTACCTTAGAGAGTTGTTAGACAAACTGTTTGGTTCATTTAATCTAGTGGTACCTTAGAGAGTTGTTAGACAAACTGTTTGGTTCATTTAATCTAGTGGTACCTTAGAGAGTTGTTAGACAAACTATTTGGTTCATTTAATCTAGTGGTACCTTGGAGAGTTGTTAGACAAACTGTTTGGTTCATTTAATCTAGTGGTACCTTAGAGAGTTGTTAGACAAACTGTTTGGTTCATTTAATCTAGTCGTACCTTGGAGAGTTGTTAGACAAACTGTTTGGTTCAGTTAATCTAGTGGTACCTTGGAGAGTTGTTAGACAAACTGTTTGGTTCAGTTAATCTAGTGGTACCTTAGAGAGTTGTTAGACAAACTGTTTGGTTCAGTTAATCTAGTGGTACCTTGGAGAGTTGTTAGACAAACTGTTTGGTTCATTTAATCTAGTCGTACCTTGGAGAGTTGTTAGACAAACTGTTTGGTTCAGTTAATCTAGTGGTACCTTGGAGAGTTGTTAGACAAACTGTTTGGTTCAGTTAATCTAGTGGTACCTTAGAGAGTTGTTAGACAAACTGTTTGGTTCAGTTAATCTAGTGGTACCTTGGAGAGTTGTTAGACAAACTGTTTGGTTCAGTTAATCTAGTGGTACCTTAGAGAGTTGTTAGACAAACTGTTTGGTTCATTTAATCTAGTGGTACCTTGGAGAGTTGTTAGACAAACTGTTTGGTTCATTTAATCTAGTGGTACCTTGGAGAATTGTTAGACAAACTGTTTGGTTCATTTAATCTAGTGGTACCTTGGAGAGTTGTTAGACAAACTGTTTGGTTCAGTTAATCTAGTGGTACCTTAGAGAGTTGTTACACAAACTGGTTGGTTCATTTAATGTAGTGGTACCTTGGAAAGTTGATGGAAAAACTGATAACTGTTATGAAATTTTAGGTAACAGCTAAAACTAGTGTTAAATCATAGTGTGGCCACATTTATAAATAGATTGCACATAATGAAATTCTGAATATGTAGACCCAAATACAGTGGTTATTCGTATTTACTGTATAATACATTTGCACATTTTATATTATCATTTCAATTTCCTCTGTGAAAATGATTGTGCTTTAGTATTTTTAATTTCTAACCTTGAAATTGGAATTGTGTAACAACAAATCATTTATCTATAAAGTCAATCAACAACACTATGTTCTGAATGTAACTTCAAAACAGTCTACCACACTGCCAAAACAAAAAGCAATGAAAAGGGGGAACAAAGTAGCATAAGCCATGCACAATATTATAATAAAGCTTAAAGTGATATGATTGTCCTTCTTTTATGAAGTTATCCTTTCTGCAAGTAGAAGTTGACCTTATACATTTTCATCCAGGTCTAGGAGTTCTAGGTCCCAGCTGTACTTAAATTCTTAAATGTCAAGTTTATTGTGAGCTTTGGGGCTGAAATTTGTAAACATAGATCGCATGTTGTAATTAATATTTTTATAAAATAATACCATATTCAGTTTCTCTGTTTCTCGCAAACATGAAATTATGATCAAATTTATATTGGTAATTTATTTTCATTTCAATGATTCTGAACATTACAGCTTATTTTGTGTGTTGTTTTAATTATTACTATACCATTTAGCTTGGTCTGAATCATTTCCTTCATTTTAGATGTATATCATATACACAGAATTTGAAGCAGAACTTTCTATGATGGCAAAGAAAAATAGTTACAATATGCCAAGTGATACATACTATTTTTTATGAAATAATTATCCTATTGTAGAATCTTTTACTTTTTTAAATTTTATTTGTTATATTACAATTATTTTCTGCATTATCAGAAAATTGTAATTACTTTCACTGCTGAATCTACACTGTTTTTTTAAAGACATTTATTAAATTTGTTTCACTTAGCTCATATTGGTAATGCTAGTCAGCAAGACATTTTAAATACTTGGCACCTTGGTGTACTAGTGCCAATGTCAGGTGCTTTCTCAACATGACATTTTGGTGACTATCCTGGCTGAATCATTAGTTACCTGTATATACATGTATATTTGAATACATTATTTGGGTACCAACATTTGAATTAGGAAGATACAGTACTAATATAATTGGATAAAATTAAAGATATTTAAAGATACTACGCAATAATTTTGAGAATGAAGATCACTGTCACTATTTATTCACCTGTAAAGCTTATAATGACGTAAGAAATTAACTTATTTTATTATCGGTGTAGACCAAGCTTGTATAAATGTATCAACTTATTAACATCCTCAAAACAAAAAATGATCCTTAACCTTGGAAAGCTTTTGAATGCAGATCAATGATTATGATGTAATGAAATTATAGTTCTGTCAGGCTGGTCTACTCACACTTACTCTGTCCTCTGACAATCTTTGTTTTTCTAAATTTTATATTGTATATATTAAAGGTTTTGTGATTTTTTTAAAGATTGAACTCATATTTTTTAAAATATATTTACATTATTTGTTTGATGCCATGACCAACTGTGTATTTCATGGTATATAACCACAAATGTATTGTTACAAGTAAATAAATAACTGAACTCTGAAGAGCCAAAATCTCCCTGCCAAATAACAACTCTATTTTATGAGGGCATCTCATAAGTTGTCTGTGTAAAACATTAGATTCACCTAGTACTTGAGTTACATTTTACATGTTATCTCCTTATGCAAATCTTGTTATAGGAAAATTTTGAAAACTCAAACACCAATCACACAAATATTTTACATTAATTGAATGACATATTCAGTCTTGGCCTAATGTTTCTTTTGCCTTTGACATTGAGAAACCCCAAACATCTGAAAATTCTTCCAAATGTTTCAATTCACAGCACTGTGAGTTTTCAAATTCCTGTTATTCTTGAAATTGAACCAAGCATGTCACTAGGAAGACAAATAAATACATAAATACTATTTTGTGATCAAAACTGCAGTTATCCTATGTTGTTAATTGCCATTTATCTCACAAATCAATCCATTATTTTGGAATGACTTGTCGGATTCAGATGGGTAGAACATGTTGAATGTTATTAATGAGAATTCTTAATGTTCCATGCTTTTGTACAATTTGGAGTTGGTATTCAAAAGCAAAGACTGTGATACCATTTATTCATAGTTAATTCTTAGCTTTAAAAAAGATGTTATAGAGTGTTGTAAATTAATTTTTGTATTCTAGCTTTTTATTTGAAAGGAAATGTTATAAGTGACAATTAAATTATGGATGTCAGCAATTATCTAGCAGTTATAACTGAATGTGTTTAAGTCTTTATTTTGAAGATACTGCCAAATAGCTGCCTCCAGCCAATATCCAGAATCCCCAACAATGAAAGCCTTTACTTACTAGGAGACTTTAATGCTAGAGTGGGAGCTGACCATGAGGCCTGGTCCACCTGTCTCAGGTTTTACGGAAGGGGCAAGATCAACGAGAATGGTCAGCGACTGCTGGAGATGTGCTGCTCCCACAGCCTATGTGTGACCAACACTTTTTTCAAATGCAAGGAGATCCACCAGGTGTCGTGGAGACACCCACATTCACGCCACTGGCACCAACTAGACCTTGTCATCACCAGGCTTGCAGAACTGGCCAGTGTCCTCCTCACCCGCAGCTACCACAGTGCCGATTGTGACACGGACCATTCCCTCGTGGCCAGCAAGGTGCGAATATTACCCAAGAAGCTGCACCACGCCAAGAAGAAGGGTCACCCACGCATCAACACCTACTGTGCAAGCAACCCAGAGAAAACACAGCAGGTCATCAGCAAACTGAAGGAAGCCCCCACCAAAGTGACACCTGATGACACCATTGACTCCAAGTGGTCCCATATCCGTGACTCTGTGTACAATTCAGCCATCACAGCTTACGGGAAGAGGGAGCAAAAGAATGTCGACTGGTATGAGGCAAACTGGGAGGAGATGGAGCCCGTGACTGAGGCAAAGAGGAAAGCCCTCCTGGCATACAAGGCTGCACCTAGCCCCAGAACACTACAAGCCCTCAGGATTGCAAGGAACAACATCCAGAAGACTGCCCGCCGCTGTGCCAGCACCTACTGGCTGAACCTTTGCAACAGTATACAGACAGCTGCTGACACCGGGGATACAAGAGGAATGTATGAGGGTATCAAAAAGGCGACAGGCCCCCACAGCTACAAGACTGCCCCCCTCAAGTCCAAGACGGGCGAAGTCATCACAGACCAGGGGAAACAACTGCAGCGATGGGTTGAGCACTATCTCGAGCTATATGCAACCCAAAACAATGTCACTGGAACTGCCCTGGATGCCATTCCAGACCTGCCCGTCATGGAGGAGCTAGACACACAGCCCACCCTGGAAGAGCTCGGAAAAGCCATCGATTGCCTTGCCTATGGGAAGGCTCCTGGAAGCGACGGCATTCCGCCTGAAGTCCTCAAGAGCGGAAAACCAGCACTGCTCCAGCCCCTACACACACTCCTCTGCCTTTTCTGGGAACAGGGATACATCCCACAGGACATGCATGATGCCAACATCATCACATTGTACAAAAACAAAGGAGACCATAGCGACTGCAACAACTATTGGGGCATCTCCCTCCTCAGCATCGTTGGAAAGGCTTTCGCCCGTGTTGCCTTGGTGCACTTGCAAATCCTAGCCTCCCGCATCTACCCAGAGTCCCAGTGTGGATTTCGAGCCGGCAGGTCAACTGTAGACATGATCTTCTCACTATGTCAGCTGCAGGAGAAGTGTCGTGAGCAGCAGATGCCCCTCTACATTGCCTTCATAGACCTGATGAAGGCATTTGACCTGGTTAGTCGGAGTGGACTCTTCAGACTCCTGCAGAAGATTGGATGCCCCCCACGTCTGCTTGCTGTCATCATGTTGTTCCACGAGAACATGCACAGCACAGTGTGCTTCAATGGCGCAACGTCTGAAGCATTCCCAGTCATCAGCGGAGTCAAACAAGGCTGTGTCCTTGTGCCGACGTTCTTTGCCATCTTCTTCTCCAGTACGCATTCAAGGACTGCAGTGAGGGAGTGTACATCCATACCAGGGCTGACGGCAAGTTGTTCAACATCGCCCGTCTCCGTGCTAAGACTAAAGTCACAGAGGTACTCATCCGTGAATTGCTCTTTGCCGACGATGCAGCCTTGACATCACACAAGGAAGATGGACTGCAGCAGCTGGTATGCCGCCTCTCCCATGCTTGTAAGGAATTTGGACTGACCATCAGTTTGAAGAAAACGAATGTCATGGCGCAGGACGCAGACTCCCCTCCCTTTGTCACCATCGATGGGTACAACTTGGAAGTTGTCGAGAACTTCACATACCTCGGGTCTAACATCTCCAGCTCACTCTCCATTGATTGTGAGGTGAACGGCAGGATAGCCAAGGCAGCAGCAGTGATGGCCAGACTTAACCAGAGAGTCTGGAACAACCCCAACCTCACAGAGAAGACCAAACTGCGTGTCTACCAAGTCTGCGTACTCAGTTCACTTCTCTACAGCAGCGAAACATGGACCACCTATGCAAGACATGAGAGGAAACTCATCAGCTTCCACCTGAGATGTCTGCGGCGCATTCTGCACATCCAGTGGCAGGACAAAGTACCCAACACAGAGGTTCTAGAACGCGCCAAAATGAACAGCATGTTCTCCATTCTCAGCGAGAGGCACCTTCGCTGGCTTGGCCATGTCAAAAGAATGGACCCAGGTCGCATTCCCAAGGACCTGTTATATGGGGGGGTTAGCAGAAGGTGCACGACCAACTGGACGACCACATCTGCGCTACAAAGATGTTTGCAAGAAGGATATGAAGACGGCAAACATCAATGTCAACGACTGGGAGAGCTGTGCAAACAACCGTTCCAGCTGGCGCCTAGCTGTCAGGCAGGGAGTTCAAAATGCACAGGAAGAGAGAAGAATAAAACAAGCTGAAAAGAGAGCTAGAAAGAAGGATAGACAAAAGCTTACTTTGGAGCTACGCCATCGTCTCCCGTAGACGGACGGATGCCAAGATACTTTTTAAAAATGATGATCAAAGGTATAAAATCCCAGTCAGAATATTTTACACAAGTTTTCACACTGTTCACTTTATGAAGGTAATGGGGAAATTACCCTCAGAGATGGTACTACCACATACTGCCATAGGAAGGGAGACTATTCTATATTATCCTGTGCTGCCCTGGGAGGGGATACTGCCCTATGCTGATCTGGGAAGGGATTCTGCCCTATGCTACCATATACTACCCTGGGAGAGGATGATAGCCTACCATAGGAGATACTAGCCTATACTACCCTAGAAAGGGATGATCCCTATATTACTCTAATAGGGGATACTACCCTATAGTACCTTTGGAGGCAATATTACCTTGTATTACTCTAGGAGGGGATGCTATCCTATAGTAGTACCCTAGGAGTTACAATGCTATATTACCCAAGAAAATGATGCAAACCTATGTAGGAGGGAATACTACCTGAGGATACTGGAAAGTATATATTGTATATATTTTGATGTAATAGCTGCACTGTTCCTTAAATATTACTGCATGGGTTGAAACTCTGCCTAATAAGTGCACATTGATCATGTCCCATCACATGTATGCACATACTAGAAGAGTTATCTCCCATTGACTGTTGTTGGCTCTGTACTTTGGAAGTATGTCTCTCTCCCTCACAATATGGTTGCACTGAACATATGTAAGATCCATTTTTTACATTTAATTCTCAATGTTATGGTGTAAGGAGGCACCAGGCAAGCATGGTAACAAATTCCAAGAAAATTATGATGTTGAATTTAAGCAGCAATGTGTTGCTGGAATTAAGACACATAAATAATGGATAATTTTATTAGCGTTTTGACCATGGTGGGGAGAGGGTGTGTACTTATTAACACATTTGCTGGTATTTCATTGAATACTGGAAGTTTGTGAGTGATTTGTGAATAAAAAAGTAAAAGATATTTGCATGTTCCTGTTTTTTCTGTACAAAATGATTTCTCAAAAGAAGTTTATACTTAGTCATATTCTAAAACAAATTATATATATGAATCAAATAACATATTCCTTGAACAAAATGATAGAACAAAATCTAAAATGATCAAAACATTGATAGGGAGTTTTTACAAAATGGATATGCTTTGTTAAATAAGTTTACCCTGATGTCCAGTATTGGTTGTAATGTTGTGTTCAATTTGTATTACATTTCCTGTTTTCTTTGAAACCAGATTGTTACAGACTGCTGAGATGAAAATAAATACAAACAATAATATACAAATAAATATAAACAATAATATACAATAAAAAGTTTATAGAAAACTTCATTTTTTTATGTCTCAATTTTTGTAAAACTTACAAACTGTAAAAAGAGGTAGTGAATTTCCTCTATGTAACACAGGTCTGGAGTTGTGAATCTGCACTAAAAAGCACATTTGCAATAAAGAAAAACATCTTAATGTCTCCAGCCAGTAAGGCAAAGGGATATAGAAATGGTCATTGTCTGCCCAGCTGTCTGTAACCTTCTACATTCTGTTATTCATATTTCAGTTTTTTACTTCAGCCAGATCAGCAAATAGTTTTCCTCAGGATGGTGTTGTTTAAGTAAAATTATTACCGGATATTTTTAACTATATTTTAGACAGCCATGATCCTTGATTCGTTCAGAATAGCCCTGCATTTCAGTGTCTTACATTTAGACAGTTATGATCCTTGACTCATTCAGAATAGCCCTGCATTTCAATGTCTTACATACAGACAGTTATGATCCCTGACTCATTCAGAATAGCCCTGCATTTCAATGTCTTACATATAGACAGCTATGATCCTTGACTCATTCAGAATAGCCCTGCATTTCGATGTCTTACATTTAGACAGTTATGATCCTTGACTCATTCAGAATAGCCCTGCATTTCAATGTCTTACATTTAGTTATGATCCTTGACTCATTCAGAATAGCCCTGCATTTCAATGTCTTACATGTAGATAGTTATGATCCTTGACTCATTCAGAATAGCCCTGCATTTCAATGTCTTACATTTAGACAGCTATGATCATTCACTCATTCAGAACAGCCCTGCATTTCAATGTCTTACATATAGACAGTTATGATCCTTGACTCATTCAGAATAGCCCTGCATTTCAATGTCTTCCATACAGACAGTTATGATCCTTGACTCATTCAGGATAGCCCTGCATTTCAATGTCTTACATATAGACAGCTATGATCCTTGACTCATTCAGAATAGCCCTGCATTTCAGTGTCTTACATTTAGACAGTTATGATCCTTGACTCATTCAGAATAGCCCTGCATTTCAATGTCTTACATACAGACAGTTATGATCCTTGACTCATTCAGAATAGCCCTGCATTTCAATGTCTTACATATAGACAGCTATGATCCTTGACTCATTCAGAATAGCCCTGCATTTCAATGTCTTACATTTAGACAGTTATGATCCTTGACTCATTCAGAATAGCCCTGCATTTCAATGTCTTACATTTAGTTATGATCCTTGACTCATTTCATTCAGAATAGCCCTGCATTTCAATGTCTTACATTTAGACAGCTATGATCCTTGACTCATTCAGAATAGCCCTGCATTTCAATGTCTTACATGTAGACAGCTATGATCCTTGACTCATTCAGAATAGCCCTGCATTTCAATGTCTTACATTTAGACAGCTATGATCCTTGACTCATTCAGAATAGCCCTGCATTTCAATGTCTTACATTTAGACAGCTATGATCCTTGATTCATTAAGAATAGCCCTGCATTTCTATGTCTTACATTTAGACAGTTATGATCCTTGACTCATTCAGAATAGCCCTGCATTTCAATGTCTTACATTTAGACAGTTATGATCCTTGACTCATTCAGAATAGCCCTGCATTTCAATGTCTTACATTTAGACAGCTATGATCCTTGATTCATTCAGAATAGCCCTGCATTTCAATGTCTTACATACAGACAGTTATGATCCCTGACTCATTCAGAATAGCCCTGCATTTCAATGTCTTACATATAGACAGCTATGATCCTTGACTCATTCAGAATAGCCCTGCATTTCGATGTCTTACATTTAGACAGTTATGATCCTTGACTCATTCAGAATAGCCCTGCATTTCAATGTCTTACATTTAGTTATGATCCTTGACTCATTCAGAATAGCCCTGCATTTCAATGTCTTACATGTAGATAGTTATGATCCTTGACTCATTCAGAATAGCCCTGCATTTCAATGTCTTACATTTGGACAGCTATGATCATTCACTCATTCAGAACAGCCCTGCATTTCAATGTCTTACATATAGACAGTTATGATCCTTGACTCATTCAGAATAGCCCTGCATTTCAATGTCTTCCATACAGACAGTTATGATCCTTGACTCATTCAGGATAGCCCTGCATTTCAATGTCTTACATATAGACAGCTATGATCCTTGACTCATTCAGAATAGCCCTGCATTTCAGTGTCTTACATTTAGACAGTTATGATCCTTGACTCATTCAGAATAGCCCTGCATTTCAATGTCTTACATACAGACAGTTATGATCCTTGACTCATTCAGAATAGCCCTGCATTTCAATGTCTTACATATAGACAGCTATGATCCTTGACTCATTCAGAATAGCCCTGCATTTCAATGTCTTACATTTAGACAGTTATGATCCTTGACTCATTCAGAATAGCCCTGCATTTCAATGTCTTACATTTAGTTATGATCCTTGACTCATTTCATTCAGAATAGCCCTGCATTTCAATGTCTTACATTTAGACAGCTATGATCCTTGACTCATTCAGAATAGCCCTGCATTTCAATGTCTTACATGTAGACAGCTATGATCCTTGACTCATTCAGAATAGCCCTGCATTTCAATGTCTTACATTTAGACAGCTATGATCCTTGACTCATTCAGAATAGCCCTGCATTTCAATGTCTTACATTTAGACAGCTATGATCCTTGATTCATTAAGAATAGCCCTGCATTTCTATGTCTTACATTTAGACAGTTATGATCCTTGACTCATTCAGAATAGCCCTGCATTTCAATGTCTTACATTTAGACAGTTATGATCCTTGACTCATTCAGAATAGCCCTGCATTTCAATGTCTTACATTTAGACAGCTATGATCCTTGATTCATTCAGAATAGCCCTGCATTTCAATGTCTTACATACAGACAGTTATGATCCTTGACTCATTCAGAATAGCTCTGCATTTCCATGTCTTACATTTAGACAGTTATGATCCTCGACTCATTCAGAATAGCCTTGCATTTCAATGTCTTACATACAGACAGTTATGATCCTTGATTCATTCAGAATAGCCCTGCATTTCAATGTCTTACATTTAGACAGTTATGATCCTTGACTCATTCAGAATAGCCTTGCATTTCAATGTCTTACATTTAGACAGCTATGATCCTTGACTCATTCAGAATAGCCCTGCATTTCAATGTCTTACATATTTAGAATAGCCCTGCATTTCAATGTCTTACATTTAGTCTAGCACCTACATGTTTTGTTTTGATTTCAACAGAATTTTGTCAACAAGATCTGATGAATTTGATGATCATAAGATTCAGGCCTTACTTTACAAAGTTCTGGCCCACATGTAGGTTATCTTGATGGCTTGTGAAAACCTGTATCATAGTTTAAAAAAGTTTCAATTCTATTATATCAAGCTTCAAATTTAGCAAGACCTGAGATGAAATAAATTGCAAGAAATATTCTGACCATATTTTACTGACTTATTATCTGTGAGTGACTACATACTACACGTCTAGTTCTTCCGCCTTTTAGTAGGTGGCAGCATAGGACAATGGCCATGTAAGTGCCAAATTCTTTTGATATTTGTCTTTGTGATTAAGCAATTCTTAGACATATTTTTCTCTTGATATCTTTCTGCATGTCTGACCAATTATAAAATTCATTAAGATTTCGGACCCTATTACATGACCATGTTACCGCTCCGGTTGCTTAGTGGTTAGAGTATCCGCCTCGGATGCAGGAGGTCGTGGGTTTTGATCTCCGGCCAGGTCATACCAGAGACTTACAAAAATGGCACTAACAGCTGCCTCGCCTGGCGTTTAGCATTAAGAGGTTAGTGTTAGGATTGGTCGGCCTGGTGTCAGGATAATGTGACTGGGTGGGACATCATGCTACATGTCTGTGGCATGATGCCCCACTAACCCAATGCTAGACACCACTATAAACTGCCACATTGCAGACATCATAGCAATATAACTGACAAATTGTTCAAGCTACGTTAAAAATCGAAATCACATCACTTCACACGTGACCATGTTCAGCTTTTTATTTCCAGTGATATCTGAAGTATGAAGAGGTGGAATAAAGTTGTGAATGATAATTATCTTTTTCTTCTTGCTTAATTACCTAGTTGTTGTTGTTGTGGGTTTAACACCATTTTTCAGCACATGATAGCCTATACATGGTGGCCAGTATAACTAGTAGAGGAGGAACCCTGGGAAACCCAACTAAGAACCACCAACCCACAGGAACCTACCAGCAAGCTTTCTTACATTCTTACATATCAACATTGGCAGAGCCTGAGACTTTAAAAAATGTTCAGTCATATCACTATGTCTGCAGAATGGCAGTTTATAGTGATGTCTAGCACAGGGGCATCATGCCACAGACATGTACCACCTAGTCATATTATCCTGACACCAGGCTGACCAGTCCTAACACTAACCTCTTGATGCTTAGTGTCTAGCAAGGTAATTGCTAGTACCATTTTTATGTCTTTGAACCAAATACTAGTCCATGCAGCTAGAATGTACAGTTAGTGCAAATGAATGGATCAACTCTTTGGTTAAACTTGGTACAAAAGACACCAAACTGATTAGCTTTAATTTGAGATTTCTACATAGAAATATCACTACAAATCAGTTTTTGAAAAAGATTAAATTAAATGATAATGAAAAATGCATCTTCTATAATGATGGAATAGAACAAACTGAGTGTTTATTAAATGACCAATTAGTTACTGAACACTTCTGGAAATTATTTGTGGATTGGATCCAAACTTATGATTCAAATTTTTAAATTACATGAAAATATGATTTTATAGGAAATAATAACTTTGATGATCTTATTAACTTCTTAATTAGGCTTTCAATACATGTTACATGCAGATCACATTCAGGTAATTTTCTAATAGAGCCACTGTAGGTTGGTATTTAGGCATGTCAGTCTGTTTGTGCAAAGGAATCAAATGTCTAAAAGAAATGTCAGGACACTAATCCAATGGTGCTGATTGGTGGGGTATAAAGTCTAAAAGAAATGTCAGGACACTAATCTAATGGTGCTGATTGGTGGGGTATAGAATCTTAAACAAATGTCAGGACACTGTACTCCATTGGTGTTGATTGGTGGGGTATAGAGTCTAAAACAAATGTCAGGACACTAATCCAATGGTGCTGATTGGTGGAGTATAGAGTCTAAAAGAAATGACAGGACACTAATCTAATGGTGCTGATTGGTGGGGTATAGAGTCTAAAAGAAATGTCAGGACACTAATCCAGTGGTGCGGATTGGTGGGGTATAGAGTCTAAAAGAAATGTCAGGACACTAATCTAATGGTGCTGATTGGTGGGGTATAGAGTCTAAACGAAATGTCAGGACACTAATCCAATGGTGCTTATTGGTGGGGTATAAAGTCTAAAAGAAATGTCAGGACACTAATCCAATGGTGCTGATTGGTGGGGTATAGAGTCTAAAAGAAATGTCAGGACACTAATCCAATGGTGTTGATTAGTGGGGTATAGAGTCTAAAAGAAATGTCAGGACACTAATCTAATGGTGTTGATTGGTGGGGTATAGAGTCTAAAAGAAATGTCAGGACACTAATCCAATGGTGCTGATTGGTGGGGTATAGAGTCTAAAAGAAATGTCAGGACACTAATCCAATGGTGCTGATTGGTGGGGTATAGAGTCTAAAAGAAATGTCAGGACACTAATCTAATGGTGCTGATTGGTGGGGTATAGAGTCTAAAAGAAATGTCAGGACACTAATCTAATGGTGCTGATTGGTGGGGTATAGAGTCTAAAAGAAATGTCAGGACACTAATCTAATGGTGCTGATTGGTGGGGTATAGAGTCTAAAATAAATGTCAGGACACTAATCTAATGGTGCTGATTGGTGGGGTATAGAGTCTAAAAGAAATGTCAGGACACTAATCTAATGGTGCTGATTGGTGGGGTATAGAGTCTAAAAGAAATGTCAGGACACTAATCCAATGGTGCTGATTGGTGGGGTATAGAGTCGAAAAGAAATGTTAGGACAATGGTGCTGATTGGTGGGGTATAGAGTCTAAAAGAAATGTCAGGACACTAATCTAATGGTACTGATTGGTTGGGTATAGAGTCTAAAAGAAATGTCAGGACACTAATCTAATGGTGCTGATTGGTGGGGTATAGAGTCTAAAAGAAATGTCAGGACACTAATCCAATGGTGCTGATTGGTGGGGTATAGAGTCTAAAAGAAATGTCAGGACACTAATCCAATGGTGTTGATTGGTGGGGTATAGAGTCTAAAAGAAATGTCAGGACACTAATCTAATGGTGCTGATTGGTGAGGTATAGAGTCTAAAAGAAATGTCAGGACACTAATCTAATGGTGCTGATTGGTGGGGTATAGAGTCTAAAAGAAATGTCAGGACACTAATCCAATGGTGCTTATTGGTGGGGTATAGAGTCTAAAAGAAATGTCAGGACACTAATCCAATGGTGCTGATTGGTGGGGTATAGAGTCTAAAAGAAATGTCAGGACACTAATCCAATGGTGTTGATTGGTGGGGTATAGAGTCTAAAAGAAATGTCAGGACACTAATCTAATGGTGCTGATTGGTGGGGTATAGAGTCTAAAAGAAATGTCAGGACACTAATCTAATGGTGCTGATTGGTGGGGTATAGAGTCTAAAAGAAATGTCAGGACACTAATCTAATGGTGCTGATTGGTGGGGTATAGAGTCTAAAAGAAATGTCAGGACACTAATCTAATGGTGCTGATTGGTGGGGTATAGAGTCTAAAAGAAATGTCAGGACACTAATCTAATGGTGCTGATTGGTGGGGTATAGAGTCTAAAAGAAATGTCAGGACACTAATCTAATGGTGCTGATTGGTGGGGTATAGAGTCTAAAAGAAATGTCAGGACACTAATCTAATGGTGCTGATTGGTGGGGTATAGAGTCTAAAAGAAATGTCAGGACACTAATCTAATGGTGCTGATTGGTGGGGTATAGAGTCTAAAATAAATGTCAGGACACTAATCTAATGGTGCTGATTGGTGGGGTATAGAGTCGAAAAGAAATGTCAGGACACTAATCTAATGGTGCTGATTGGTGGGGTATAGAGTCTAAAAGAAATGTCAGGACACTAATCCAATGGTGCTGATTGGTGGGGTATAGAGTCGAAAAGAAATGTCAGGACAATGGTGCTGATTGGTGGGGTATAGAGTCTAAAAGAAATGTCAGGACACTAATCTAATGGTACTGATTGGTTGGGTATAGAGTCTAAAAGAAATGTCAGGACACTAATCTAATGGTGCTGATTGGTGGGGTATAGAGTCTAAAAGAAATGTCAGGACACTAATCCAATGGTGCTGATTGGTGGGGTATAGAGTCTAAAAGAAATGCCAGGACACTAATCCAATGGTGTTGATTGGTGGGGTATAGAGTCTAAAAGAAATGTCAGAACACTAATCTAATGGTGCTGATTGGTGAGGTATAGAGTCTAAAAGAAATGTCAGGACACTAATCTAATGGTGCTGATTGGTGGGGTATAGAGTCTAAAAGAAATGTCAGGACACTAATCCAATGGTGTTGATTGGTGGGGTATAGAGTCTAAAAGAAATGTCAGGACACTAATCTAATGGTGCTGATTGGTGGGGTATAGAGTCTAAAAGAAATGTCAGGACACTAATCCAATGGTGCTGATTGGTGGAGTATAGAGTCTAAAAGAAATGTCAGGACACTAATCCAATGGTGCTTATTGGTGGGGTATAGAGTCTAAAAGAAATGTCAGGACACTAATCCAATGGTGCTGATTGGTGGGGTATAGAGTCGAAAAGAAATGTCAGGACAATGGTGCTGATTGGTGGGGTATAGAGTCTAAAAAAAATGTCAGGACACTAATCTAATGGTGTTGATTGGTGGGGTATAGAGTCTAAAAGAAATGTCAGGACACTAATCCAATGGTGCTGATTGGTGGGGTATAGAGTCTAAAAGAAATGTCAGGACAATGGTGCTGATTGGTGGGGTATAGAGTCTAAAAGAAATGTCAGGACACTAATCTAATGGTGCTGATTGGTGGGGTATAGAGTCTAAAAGAAATGTCAGGACACTAATCTAATGGTGCTGATTGGTGGGGTATAGAGTCTAAAAGAAATGTCAGGACACTAATCTAATGGTGCTGATTGGTGGGGTATAGAGTCTAAAAGAAATGTCAGGACACTAATCCAATGGTACTGATTGGTGGGGTATAGAGTCTAAAAGAAATGTCAGGACACTAATCCAATGGTGTTGATTGGTGGGGTATAGAGTCGAAAAGAAATGTCAGGACACTAATCTAATGGTGCTGATTGGTGGGGTATAGAGTCTAAAAGAAATGTCAGGACACTAATCCAATGGTGTTGATTTGGTGGGGTATAGAATCTTAAACAACTGTCAGGACACTATACTCCATTGGTGTTGATTTGTGAGGTATAGAGTCTTAAACAAATGTCAGGACACTACTCCAGTGGTGTTGATTGGGGTGGGGTATATAGTCTAAAACAAATGTCAGGACACTACTCCAGTGGTGTTGATTGGGGTGGGGTATATAGTCTAAAACAAATGTCAGGACACTACTCCAGTGGTGTTGATTGGGGAGGGGTATATAGTCTAAAACAAATGTCAGGACACTATACTCCAATGGTGTTGATTGGGGAGGGGTATAGAATCTAAAATAGACACTATCCGTGGTGTTGATTGGGGAGGGGTATAGAGTCTTAAACAAATGGCTGTATGAATGGTACTGATGTAAGTAGTATAAACACTACATCACATACCAGCATCAGAAGTATGAATGGTAAATAGTATAAACAAAACGAGTACTGGACCATAGGGTATTTTTCAATGGAGTAAGCCAGAGTCTCAGTGTGACATGTCATCTCTAGATGACAACAACATTTTCTGTAAGTCATGGAAAGGGTTGTCATCAAGCATTCAGTGAAGTGTACAATAAAATTACAACAGGATACATAAATATTACGATTTGCATTTTATTTGTAAAATAAACTTTGTAGTAAATAAATACTGTATATACTGGTATACCATTAGTACTAATGGATTAGTATGACCTACCTTTACATCAGAAACTATACCATACATCCTGTACATATGAAATTTAATTATCCTATAAAACCAAGACAAGAACAGAATCAAATTTGCATCCAGGCCTGGATATCAAAAAACATTTTAACTTGAGTTCTAAACTAGAAATTTCATGTCACAAATAAAAATAGACCTTCCTTTTTGAAAAGTCTCATATGACTGGTTGGCAGTTGATAATCTTGTGGTTGATAATCTAGGTCAGTTTTATCTTTTCCAGACCATTTATAAACAATCTCCATGAGAAACAAAATCAAACTCTGAGAGAAAGTTTTAGAGGATTAAAATAATTCTTTTTCATACAATGCAATTGATTTAACAATTCTTTATTATAAATCCAATCAAACAATAAATCTTATAACAAATATATATCAGGAAACAGGATCTTAATGCTTGAGGTAGAGTTTCTAGACATTAACAAGTTTTATATATATATATAGAGAGAGAGAGAGAGAGAGAGAGAGAGAGAGAGATAGATAGAAGTGAATACTTAAAAGATACGCTAAGCATATCCTTCAATGTATTTTGACCTACTAGCATACTAGTATATTAAACAATATTAAACATGTTAATCAAAGAGTACAGATATGTAGACATAATAAACAAAAATGGTACAAAAATGGTTTACCTTTTCCTTCAAGTAAGAAAAATCTTATACAAAATTATTGCAATAGTCGTGCATGCTTTCTGTGCATCTTCAGCCATAGCTAAAGATCCAAATGTAAGCTAAAAAAATTTTTGTGAAAAAACAAAATGAATGAGAATGCAGTTAAAATGTTATTTTTCAGTTTCATTCCATTGTTGGGACAGAAGAATCATGATATGTATTAAAGAAGAATGCATTAAAGTTTTAGTCACAAATTTAGTAATTTTGTTTGTATGTATATGTTACCCTGACAACAATCCCTTTCATTGTCTAATTACCTCTGTAGAGAATCAGCTCTCAATTAATAATTTCATGCATTGCACCTAGAGCAAGGAAGTTCTTAAAATAACTTGATTTCTGTGTCATATTCCTTTGATATCAGTCCAAATGACAACAAATAATATACAGTGGAACTCATCACCCTCAGTGTAATCCCCATAAGACTAAAATGTTTTTCAAAATCCTGATTTTTTTCTTCTTTAATATCATCGTTTGTTTACCAGTAAACCAAGCCCTTTTAATTCAGAATACCTGAACAAATCTGAATTTACTTAAAAAGCCCCCATAAAACTGAAACTCTGTCAAAATGTAAAAATGTATTTTAGCTGCTAAATTCCTGAAACACTCTGGAACAGATTAGTGATGGTTAGTAATTACTATAGCAGGCGTATCTCTGAGACAAAGACAGTATCACAAGGGCATGCAATAATACTTGACATATGCATCAACAAAGATCAGGGCTGATAACAGGCTAATCTGAAGTCTATGCACCATCAAAAAAGAGCCAGCTTTTAAGTCAAATTATTATAGCTAAATGCTCGAAGGTAAGCCCCATTTAGGAAAGACTATTTATCTGCTCCTTATGTTTGATGCTACTCATCTGCATACATGATCAACAGAACAATTTATAAAAAAAATTAAATATAAGGACTTTATTAAGAAGGCATATGGTCTCACTTTTGATGCTTTGCCAATAGAGACTGACAAAGTAATATTCTACAAGTTAGATTCACTCAAATGGCTCTTGAACTGTGATCATTATGTATTATATGGAGTAATTAAAAAATTGTCGAGTATCATTCATAATTCTAATAGATTTAAAGTAAAGTTATCAAAGTATCTAATTCCTCAAATGTTTCTTGTAAAAAGACCTAATTTCTATGTGGAACAACTGTATTTATTGATATAAAATGATCTGATTTTCAGAAGAAATGTAGTGTACAGCTAAGTTTTTTCATTACATGAAGTTAAAACAACAACAACAACAAAACCAACAACTTTCTTAATTGTGTGCATTCTTACATACAGACACTGAGGTTCTCTTTTAATTACACACTAACTCTCTCATTAAAAAAAACCTGCTTACAAAAAGACATTTTTTTACATCTGCATAAACCCCAGTATAAACTGAAAACCTCTCAAAATTAATTTTTGTTTTTGGACCTGATGGGTTTCATTGTAGATAGATGGATGGACAGACAGACTGATAGATAAATGAAGTGTTAAGTTTCTTGATCCTGGATCAGTGATAATGATCAATATTTTGGCTTAGATATGGTACACATTTTGAAATGAAATTAAGTCTGTAAGGTAGAAACTGAAAGCAAACTCTTGAATTAGCTATTTTAATAGAAGAGACTATTCAGAGATTACAAAACGAAAATCCTGAGTTGGTTATTGTGTCTGGGCAGATGTCATGAGAGTAAAGGTGATGTGCTGTTTTTTTCCAGGTCTGTCTTTTCTATACCATCAATATCATCATATTCAGGGAGAGTATTTTTAAATGTACTGTGAGCCACCTCTTGTAATTCCTCTAACTGTTGTTTTTGGTTGTCATCTAACAGGTCCAATTTTTGTCTTAGAATTCTCAAGTCTTCCTGATGTTTTCTTTCCTGAAAACACAATATTTTTTATTATTATTATTATTACTATTATTGACATTTAAAAAAATAAATTGACAAATATTGTGTGAAAACTATGTCAGATGTAACTAAGCTTGATATATATTTGCACAACTTCCTACTTTTCAAAAGAATTTCATAAACAGTCATACAAATTTGAAAAAATGCACTCCATTGTGAAAATGCTCCAACTGAGAGCTAATACCTATTGGATAAAGAGCTTATTTTAAGACTCATGAAGTTTACACCAGTGTACTCAGTGAACACTTTGGACACCTGATATGATGTTCCATCTTATGCCACAATGTTATCAGTGAACACTTTGGACACCTGATTCTCATGTTCCATCTTATGCCAGTGTACTGAGTGGGCACTTTGGACACCTGATCTTATTTTCCACTTTAAGCCACAGTGTACTCAGTGAACACTTTGGACACCTGATCTGATGTTTCATATTATGCCACAGTGTACTTTGTGGACACTTTGGACACCTGATATGATGTTCCATACACAGTGTACTTAGTGAACACTTTGGACACATGACTGTATGCTCCATCCACAGTGTACTCACTGAACACTTCGGACACCTGATCTGATATTCCATCCACAGTGTACTCGGTGAACATTTTGAACACTGGTATGATGTTCCATTGTATGCCACAATGTTATCAGTGAACACTTTGGACACCTGATTCTGATGTTCCATCTTATGCCAGTGTACTCAGTGGGCACTTTTGACACATGATATTATTTTCCACTTTAAGCCAGTGTACTCAGTGAACACTTTGAACACCTGATCTGATGTTCCATCTTATGCCACAGTGTACTCAGTGAACACTTTGGACACCTGAGCTGATGTTCCATCTTATACCTGTGTACTTAGAGAACACTTTGGACACCTGATCCGATGTTGCACCTTATGCCACAGTGTACTTTGTGGACACTTTGATCTTATGTTCCATCTTATGCCAGTGTACTTAGTGGAAACTTTTGACATGTGATCTTATGTTACACCTTATACCAGTGTACTTATTTAATGTTCCACTGTATGTCACAGTGTATGTAGTGGACACCTGATCTGATGTTCCATCTTACACCAAAGTGTACTCAGTGGAAACTTTGAACACCTTATTCAGTGTTCCACTTTATGCCACAGTATATGTAGTGGACACTCTGTCTTATGTCAATCCTATACCATAGTCTACTTAGTGACAACTTTGTACACCTGATCTGTTTCAGCTTATGCAAGCATATTGGGGGGGGGGGGCAATCTGAAAGTCTGATCTGATGTTCCACCTTATGTTGCAGTGTATGCTAGTGGACACTTTGTACACCCAATCTGATGTTGCACTTTATGCCACAGTGTATCCTAGTGGACACTTTGTACAGCTAATCTGCACTAAAAGAGAAAGATTTCTGACCTGTAAACATAATAATCTATATACCATACGGAAATATATGGGAATACTATGTTCAACAACAAAGATATTTATATTAGAAGCATAGACAGACAGAACATTTACAGAGTTTTCAACCAAAGTAGTAGTATTATATTGTACATAGTTTCTAATCCAACCTTTGGTCCTCTGAGAGTTGGGTAAATCTTTTATTGTAATTTAATCAGTCTTTAATCTGATTGACAAATACCCATCCTTTATCATTATTCATCTAAAATGTGTTCCTTATATTATTACTGTCATCCAGATAACAGATAATCTGAATCTATATTGATGTTTTCTTGCACCAATTGAGAGGAAATGAGTTAATGAATGAATGGACAAGATCATGCCTAAGTAAATAGCTACAAAGAGGCATTACAAATTAATACGACTTATTTATTCTATATGAGTTGCTAATTTTGTTGACTTCTTTGTTGTTACAATATATAAATGTAAAGACCCAGGAGACAAATTCTTCTGAGGAAAACAAACCTTCTCCAATCCATGGATCATTTAATTTCTGACGAAATTACTTTTTCAAAACCCAATGAAAAATAAATGAATTCAGTATTTAATGTGTTCTTACTTAGTTCTCAAATAAATCAAACTGATATAAAGAAGATGTGAGAAGCACTGATACATGTTTAGGTTCTATTGATCATAGGCATTTCCAGCCTATTTATATTTAGTAATGTATCAAATAAACTGCTGTAATTTGTTTTATGGTGAGTTACAAATAATAACAATGTCTTCCAAATGATGTTTCTCACTTTTAGAAATACAAAACCTATAATTTGACCAATTTATCAAAAGGTCAACAGAACAAAAACTTGTATCAGAGTTAATTAGAATCATATACAATAAGAAGATCTCAATGTTAATTAGAATGTATATCAATAATGACTCAGACAAAATCACACATAAAGAAATATGAGTAATTTAGGTATGATTTATGAAATCAGTTGAATATATGATATGCCATAAGCTACTGCAGCTGCTAATACAACATATCATTATTATTATTTATGAATTTATGTGCACTGATACTATTTATAACATAATTGAAAAGACTTTTTACATTAACATTATACTACTGTGTGAAATTACTAAGTGTTATTTTGTAATGTGACATACCATTTCTAACATATAACATGTTATGTCATAGTGTGACATAACATTTCTATCAAATAACATATTTCATAATATGACATACCGTTTTATCATATGTTATTTCATAATGTCATATACCATTTCTATCATATAACTTAATCCAAATGCATATGTTTAACAACAAAACAATCATGCATACTGATATGATACAATATGAGTGCAATATATACACTTTCCTTTGGAAACTGAAGATGAAGCACAAAGAAAGGAAATTAGCAAAATATCCTGAACTGGAGGTTCACAGGCATAGTAGAAAGACAGAATATTGTGTACATTTTGAAGTAAGCTGATCTTGACCAAACTGTGTCCTTTGTACTGCCATTGGTATGATAGTAACATTACGTTGATGCTTATGTATTATTCATGGGACCCAATACAAAACGTGGAGGGAAGGATCACAAAAAAAGCTTTAGCTGCAGTACAATAAATGTTTTACTATTTATGGGACCCAAAACAATAGTGCAAGAGAAAGAAACAAAAAATATTCAGCTGCACTAGTATAAATGTCACTGGTATAAGAAAGCCATTGACACTGGTGAGATCAACTTAATTACTTGTGTACATAATGACAATTTTGACAAGGTGAGAGGCATATATACAGATGCTGGATTGACTAACAGGAAGTGTATGGATAGATGATATGAAACACGATACTCAGTATAAACAGACATACAAGCATTTAACAGTTCTTAATCTCCTTTCTCTTATGCATGCATAGAGTAATACAGTGTTGTCCCTTGACCATAAAATATGACAGGATGCACTTTCCCTTCAAAAGGAATTGAAGTGATCCTAATAATGCTTTCTCTTCGAGAGGATTTCATGTGGTCTGATACCACTTTCCCTTTGAGAGGATTTCAAGTGGTCTAATACCACTTTTCTTTTGAGAGGACTTCAAGTGGTCTGATACTGCTTGTTTGGTTGGACAGTAATTAATATTTCACCATATGTCACTCAATACCTAATGCATGCAGATACCTATGGATAACCAAACAATGCTATTTCTAGCAAAGGTGGGAATATCACATTGGCTGCCAGTTGGACATTCAGGCCTAACGTCTGTCACTTATCTAACTGCCCTTATATATTTTAAACAAATTCAAATTATCAGCACTTAAACCGTTTTCAACTATTTTGCATAACATTTTCTGTCTGTTCTAAAACATGAACAATAATTTACATGGGTAAATGCCAACATAAAAAACTTTGACTTTATATGATGTGTAATGCCAATGAGTTGGGTATCATTACCCTTCCTCTGGTGATAGGTTAACTGCAATACACTACTGTAATTACTTTTAGGTTTTATTTGCAAAAAAACAATTACAAATGCATAAATTACAGCCATCACACAATGCAGAAATGTACGAAGTGGAAAAAAAACAATTGATATCAATGAATTTTAACTTTTGTTTATTTGAGAATCAAATTAAAGTTTTGTGTTTAAACTTGCAAAAAGGATTTTCACTATCTTGACAACAAGGTGCACTTCATGGATTCTTTTAAAGGGACAACACCTTAATATATTTGTAAAAATTGTATATATATAGAGTCATGCCATGCAACTTCATTTTTCGTGTACTGATCACCAAACTGTTGTAAGACATTCTACAATATATACTCAATGTGAAATATCAAATTTGACAGGTTTGTAAATATGCTGGACTTTCCTTATGTAGGTATAATCATACAGAATATCTTTAAATTTATACTAATCATGACAGAGATAATTACTCAGTCACAATGATCCTGACCTATGACCTTTTGACTCAAAATATCTAGGGTTCTTCCTTACCCCAAGTGCAAATCACCAATAAAGTTGTGTAATCTAAGTGATGGAATACTCACTTTTCTTGAAGCTATTTCTGCTCTCAATTGTTTTTGACCTCGACCTTTAAACCCATAATTGACTGGGTTCTTAACTACCCAGGTAGCAGCCATCTGCAAATTTTGGTAACTGTTGATGGTCAAAAATTAGTTACTGAGCACAAAACATTACTGTTTTCTTTCAGTCAGAGTAACTATGACCTTTGACCATTTGACCCTGAAATCACTAGGATTCTTGTTTACCCCAAGTGAAAGCCATCCAGTTTCATAACTGGAGATGGCTGAGAATTCAAGTTATCATTCAAAAATCATTCTTCTTCTTTCAGTCTGTGACCTTACCTTTGAGCTGTGGACAGTGAAAACTGGAGTCATAGTGAGAAAACAGAATATGTTACAGACAAGGAAATGGACAACATCTTAATGGTGGGTATATAGAATAGTCACACACTCAAATCTGGATAGCTCTGGGCAACAATTTTAAGACAATTTAAAAGCACAGAGTAAAAAATACAGTATTTAGCTGGGAATCTAACAATACTGATGAAATCCTAAAAGAGTTTTGGATCAGAAAATATATTTGCTTGCAACTGTAGTAAATCAGATGCAGTCTAGAATTACTAATATCAATTATTACAAAACCAATAAGTCGCTTTTGCATCTCATTACCTCTAAACAAATTAATAGTTGACTAGATTAATAATTAGTAAAAAAAACCTGACATGATATTCTTAGAAAAAACCCAAGCTAAGCCCAATTATTATGACAAAATATATCCATTCCCATATATGTATAAAATATAACTACACAATCACAGAATATTATTCTCAGCATTTGTATATAGCCTTGTACCCAAATTAAATTAATATAAGTTTAAACAAATTTGGAGTGTTTTCATACCTGATAAGTGGGTGCAAGTAAATTATTTTTTCTGAAAGATGAATTTAACAGAAGAATACAATAAATATGATAAATCAGAACATTTATATCAACATGAAATAATGAAGAAAAAAAGCAATATATAGGCAGAATGATAATGCCGAATAAGAGATACAAATACCTGCCTCAAGAAACTGGATATTTTTTAAAGTAAAGAATTTACATAATTCTGTGCATGTACTATTATTTAAACTTGTTTTTTTCTCTCTCTAAAATTTAAAAAGTTGGAGGCATGAACATGGTGTGAACTGTTAGATAATGTCATACTTGTACAGGAGTCATTGTAGTAATTGATCAAATTACCTAGTGTGGATATCACACTGAAAACAGGCATTTGTGTCTGCACCTCTTAAGTTCATTATTCATTCCCAGTAAGAAAGAAATGTGAATATATCTTTTATTCATTGGTAATCAATTCTCAATGCTTGAAAACTCAATCATAAAAAGTTCCACCCTGAAAGGAAAAGGCCCTCCTCCTCCTCCCCCAAGAACAAGAAGGCCAAGGGCATGCATGTTGAGTCCCCAATCAAAGCATTGCTGAAAAACTTTAACCAAAACCATGACAACTGTTGATGCCACCCTAACTGCCAGAAAAGTGATTGCTATGTCTCACATCCCACCATCACTGGCTCAACAAAAAGGATCCCCTCCTCCTTAAGAGTACTTCCACATGTTTTAAAAATGACATAAAGAATACTCTCTTCGCATTACAAATTTTAATACTGACAAAAACGTTTTTCCTTTCTTTCGCAAACAACAAAAAATGATGCCCAGAAAAGCAAGGAAATTCAGTGAATTTTCATCAGTCACCTGCCATGGTGAGGTCATAAGAAATCTAGAAAACTGACCATAATATTTAAGATAGAGCTGTAAAGTTACTGAGAAAAAGTGCAGAAATGGCATTAAAAATATGTATAACTGTATGTAAGTTAGTCAAAACTGCAAACAACAAAAGATCCAGATCTGTGGAGGCATAATAATAATAATAATAATGACAATGAGGACTTTGTATAGCGCCTAATCTTTAGAAGCTCTAAGCACTTTACAACATTAGACGACACCTAATAGATGAAAAACATATAATAATATTATTACAAAAACAAACACCATGAAATTAGAAAAACATTAAAAATAAAAAACATGCTGAGAATATTTCAGGTAGGAAACATTATTAGGTCTTTAAGTTTGTTCTTGCTGTCGAAATAAGTGAGTTTTGAGAGCCCTCTAGAATGTGATCGCTGTGTCTTTGTGTCTAAGTTCAGTGGGCAATTCATTCCACGTTGCTGGGCCCTGGTATGCAAAAGAACGGTGTCCATATGACTTTGTTTTCATAGTGGGAATAATGAGTATACGATTGTCAGAAGAGGAGCGTAAGTATCTTGCTGGCGTGTACAAATGGGTGAGGTCGGAAAGGTATGTTGGACTAGAGTCCGTCAGTGAAACGTAGCACAGAGAACAAATTTTGTGTTTGATTCTGGATCGAATGGATAGCCAGTGTAGGGTACAGAGCAGCAGGGAGGTGTACTTGCAGACCAGGGTATATGCTGTTTATTCTACTGATTACTCCTAACAAACTGCAAAGACCCAGATCTACCAGCACATTATGCAATGACAGAACTGGATCTGTGCCGTTTGCAGTTGGTATCATCTTATAAGCAAGAACAAAAGTGACCTTGACGGTGTTCAAGTCTACCAAATTTCATCACTTAGCCTCAAATGACTTTCAAGGTACAAAGCAGAAGGGAAATGGTGATGGAAGAAGAAAAAAATTCTGAGTCATGGCCTTGACCTTGAAGATAGGACCCCAGCATGTAATGTTGATACACCTAGTGATGATATTATATCAGTATACCAAGTTTCATCCATTAACCTCACACAGCTATTAAATTTATTGAGCACAAAGGAAAGTGGGACAGAAAATGTACAACACTGAGCCACAGCCCTGACATTCAGAATTGTTCCCCCAATGTGGTATACTACACCCATTCTTGTGATGGTGTATCATCCCTTAATTTCAAATGGTAACAAAATTAAAGAATGGTAACACTATTAAAGAATGGTAACAAAAATTAAAGAATGGATTGGAAAAAGTATGGATTGGAAAAAGTATGGATGGAGAGAAACACATACTTCAAAACAACAGAGGTAAATGAAATAACTCAAGACTTGGTGATCAACTGGCCATGGTCAGTGTTTCTCAGATTAGATTTGTGAAACTCAAGAACTAAGGTAGGCCTCAATCTGAAATTTTCTGAATATTTAGTATTAATTTTTATAATTATGATTTTTATGTCTAAAATGTAAATGAATTATAATAAAAAGAAATATGTATTTCTTCTTTCTGAACAACTGATACACATTTTGTAAACTTGAAATCAGTTGCTACAGATTGTATCCCAAAACACTATTCATTTATGCATCTCACCCTTCACCATCAAAAAACTTAAGCCTTCTCTCATGGGCGTGACTGGTAGATCAAACCCCAAAACATGGTTTGTACATTTTTAAACCACCCTAAATCATCACAAATTTTAAAGTCTCTATTTAAAATGATGTAAGAGAATGAAAAAAGCACCAACATCATACATGAATAACATACTCTAGCAGGCATGATCAAAAAGTTCATACATTCTTTTTTTTAAGAAGAAACCCATTTCACTCAAATGGCTTACATCTACCTAGTAGCCAAATGCAAAAAATCTGGGTTTGATGGACGCTTTCTGTCAAAATGCCTTCAGATTTTGTTAAATTTTGTTTTTGTTTTATTAACATCCACATTGGATGACAGATGAACATAATTTCTGGTAGATTCCTGCTGCGTACTTTGGACGGAGAACAATTTATTAAAATATTTTTGCTATTAATAACTAGGTCCTATCTGGAGACAGCCCAGCAACATCTGTACAAACTTGAAATGCTTTCATGCCAGGAAGCTTACCATCAAATTCTGTCAAGAACATTTGAAGAACAGATCTCTGAAAGTGCTTTCCATTATTTGCAACAGAGGTCATAATAAACAGCAAACAAGCTTCTTATGTATAAATTTGAAAGGTCTTTGTACTAGGGTACTCTGTGAAATTTGATCAAATTCTGCTAGGCAGCTTTTGCAAAGCTGTTACAAGGTTTCTCCTATTTTTAGTATTTGTGGCCATATTTGATATCAAATCTGTATCATTCATATGAACCTTAAAGACCTTCATGCCAGGATGCTTTCTGCCAAATATGCATCATCTGTATGAACCTTAAAGATCTTTATGCCAGGAGGCTTTCTGCCAAATAAATATCATCTGTATGAACCTTAAAGACCTTCATGCCAAGAGGCTTTCTGCCAAATATGCATCATATCTATGAACCTTAAAGACCTACATGCCAGTAGGCTTTCTGCCAAATAAACATCATCTGTATGAACCTTAAAGACCTTTATGCCAGGAGGCTTTCTGCCAAATATGCATCATATCTATGAACCTTAAAGACCTACATGCCAGTAGGCTTTCTGCCAAATAAACATCATCTGTATGAACCTTAAAGACCTTTATGCCAGGAGGCTTTCTGCCAAATATGCATCATATCTATGAACCTTAAAGACCTTTATGCCAGGAGGCTTTCTGCCAAATAAATATCATCTGTGTGAACCTTAAAGACCTTCATGCCAAGAGGCTTTCTGCCAAATATGCATCATATCTATGAACCTTAAAGACCTTTATGCCAGTAGGCTTTCTGCCAAATAAACATCATCTGTATGAACCTTAAAGACCTTTATGCCAGGAGGCTTTCTGCCAAATATGCATCATATCTATGAACCTTAAAGACCTACATGCCAGTAGGCTTTCTGCCAAATAAACATCATCTGTATGAACCTTAAAGACCTTTATGCCAGGAGGCTTTCTGCCAAATATGCATCATATCTATGAACCTTAAAGACCTACATGCCAGTAGGCTTTCTGCCAAATAAACATCATCTGTATGAACCTTAAAGACCTTCATGCCAGGAGGCTTTCTGCCAAATATGCATCATCTGTATGAACCTTAAAGACCAATATGCCAGGAGGCCTTCTGCCAAATATGCATCATCTGTATGAACCTTAAAGACATTTATGCCAGGAGGCTTTCTGCCAAATTTGTCCAAATCTACTGAGCAGATTTTTAAGTCATTGAAAGGTTTTTAATTTTAGTAATAATATACATGTTTAATTTCAAATCAGTATTATTTGTTCAAAAATGTAGGACTTCTTCTCAGTGCCCCAGTCAGAAATTCATTAAGGGTAGGGGAGGCAGAAGGATACCTGATACCATATGGGCACTATTTGCTAGAATGAACCTTTGTTATAAGTGGCAAGATTGCTGTTTTCTTTTCCAAATTCTATTGTCAAATTGAATTTATTAGAAGAAAAGGTTACCAATGTGGACAGAGTTTTGTTTTTCTATTTTTACAAAAATAATGAATGAAGATAAGGAAGAACTTGCTGACATTTTACATTGTGTATATAGCTGACTGACTTTTTACACAATATCATGAAATAATATTTTAGTAATATACATAAGAGCTAGATTCACATGTGAAGACAACTGGACAAAAAATCTACTCCTTTCAAGGTGATACTGTAATGCCAATAATGACTTCATATCAGTGTATTTACCAGTAAAGACAGCATATGACTGAGATTTGGATCATTTTTTATAATCAAAGACACTAGCGATATGAAAGGGAGAAGCAAAGCTGCAAGGACACTAGACATTTTTAAGCTAAGGTAACATTTATGCCTGTAATCTCAAGAATTTAAAAAAAAAGCAATAGTACACAAATATTCTCACATCTATAGTTACACACAAATATACCAACATCTACAGTCGTACATAAATATAACGACATCTATATAAATTAAAACAAAAAAATGAATACAGAAATGCTTGAAAGAATTCAAGCAACACATGAGTCAGCAGTACAAAGTCTGACTTTTTGGTTTTTCATTTATTTTGTTTGTTGTTAAAAATATGGTAATGGAGGATATAAGAACTGGTACTGCAAGTATATGACAGATGGATCAATTTCCTGTGAAATAACAGATGCAGGCCAAATACAGAGATTGTGAACATCATGAAGGACTTATAACACCGTTTAAAGTTGCATGTACAGTAAACAATGTTCCAACTATTACTTTATGCTTTGAAAACTGCAGACCTAGAATAATATATGTTGGTCACTTATCTCTCTGTTTGATTAAAATGACTAATTTAAAGATTATAAATCAATGGAGACAGTTCAACAGTCATCTGAAATAAATGACATTTAATGAAGAACTGTTGTTATCAAAAAGGACATTATGAAATGGTTGTGCTTTGCAATCTATATAATATTTTTCACTCACCTTGGTTGTATCAAAGGCAATAATCTCCTTAACGACTGTTGTTAAATGGGACGGTTTAAAGTGGCATTTACGTTTTATGAAATGTTGGACTATGCTCTGAATATTTAGGCTTTGATACTTACTATTAAATGCTGCAAAAAGAACAAGCAAAGTTATCTTTGGAATTAGTGAATTTAAATGAGATGGATGCAGGACCAAACTTGGTAAAGCCTTTGATCTTATAGATAAGTTGGACCAAACTAGGTAATGCCTTTGATTTTATAGTTAAGTTGAACCAAACTAGGTAATGCCTTTGATCTTATGGTTAAGTTTTGGGGATAACACATACCTGTCACTAGGGTTAATATGATTGGAATGTGCTTTACAATCAAATAAGCATGTGATTCAAGTTTGAAAAACAATCAAAATAACCATTAAAACTGTCTATATGGAAAATAACCTACTGTTTAGAAAGTGGATAATTTTACAGTTCAAGATGGCAAACCAGTGCACAGGAGGGTGATTGTGGAGGCAGAATAGCTTGTATTTTGAATGGTGAGGCAAGGCATCCCTATATTTATTTCTATCTGGGGTACTATTACTGTCATATCTGGTTAAAGTCTGCTGCAAGATTTTAAGAATAAATAATTTAAATGTTTTAAAAATAAATCATTTAAAGTTTTTTTAAATATTTTTTGTGACAATGGCATTAACTGATGGGGGACTGGCAGCAGATTTAAAAACTTTTAAATGGAATTCATTCCAGGATTATTTGACTATTTCATAAACTTAACTTGAACAAACATATTAAATGAATTGTTACCATTCTAATTATCTAGTATCTGGATGATATAATTACAAAACAAAGTGTTTGGTTAATGCCCCCTCCCATTGTAATTCTACTTTATGACAGGATTACTCATGTCAGAGTAAATACCTTTTTTGAGTCATGCAGATGTGATTAAAGTGTAGGAGCTGTTACCTGGTCATTAAAACTGTAGTTGGCAAAAACACTGGCATCCATAGGCAGTGTAACAGATGCAAAGGACATGTCACCTATTGGTACTTGCTGCAGAGAGCCTGAATAAATAATGTGGCGGAACTGGCTGTGGCGGCGGAACAGTTCTTTCCATTGCTTCTGAAGGTTCTTGTATGTATCCTGAGGTACACAGGCACTACAACACAGGAAATGTATAAACTTTTGTTGCAAGCAACAAACACAAAGAATGTATGTATTGTCTAGGTACATAAATTAACATTAGGGTCTAACATTGCTTGTATAACATAAACTATTGCCTTAAAATTAATGGACACCCCAACTGAAAGATAATAAGTTCAAATTTTAAATGACCTAAAATAAATAATTCTAATTAGGCCATGGCATAAATGCAAAAGTAAAATAAATAAAATTAGATCAATGTGACTAGATTCAGTATGTATGCATTCACACATCAACTGGATTGAACTAAATATGCATACTTTCACTCATCTATGGGACAAGATTTAATATCCACATTCATGTATCTATGGGACTAGATTGAATATGCACACTTCCATGCATCAACTGGACAAGACTGAATATGCACACTTCCATGCATCTATGGGACTAGATTGCAAATGCACACTTTCATGCATCTATGGGACTAAACTGAAGATGATGGTACCTACAGTTCCATATTTTGCACTGGGTTAGATTTTTAAAGAAAAAGAAATTTCCAGGTTTTCCTCACTCGTTATACTGGCTATAAAAAAAACTTTTGTATCTTACATATTGTGAAAAGAAATTTTAATTCCCTTTTTTTAATGTAAGATTGATGGGTATAATTTCGGGTTTGTAAGTTCCTGGGCCTTTTCTTTAGATCTATTCCTAAGAAAGTTTTACTGGATGGTAAATGTTAGCTGCCTTGAGGCTTCTGCATTCTGACAGGCTGTTAGCTTTGACTCTGCTTGTGAGGGAGACTGAGGCTGTTAGCTTTGACTCTGATGCTTGTGATTGCAACTGAGGCTCTTATCTTTGACTCTGACTGCTTGTGAGGGAGACAGGCTGTTGGCTTTGACTCTGCTTGTGAGGAAGACTGAGGCTGTTAGCTTTGACTCTGCCTGCTTGTGAGGGAGACAGGCTGTTAGCTTTGACTCTGCTTGTGAGGGAGATTGAGGATGTTAGCTTTGACTCTGACTGCTTGTGAGGTAGACTGAGGCTGTTAGCTTTGACTGCTTGTGAGGTAGACTGAGGCTGTTAGCTTTGACTGCTTGTGAGGGAGAGTGAGGCTGTTAGCTTTGACTCTGCCTGTGATGTAGACTGATGCTATTAGCTTTGACTCTGACTGCTTGTGAGGGACAGTGAGGCTGTCAGCTTTGACTGCTTGTGAGGGAGACTGAGGCTGTTATCTTTGGCTCTGCTTTCTGCTTGTGAGGGAGACTGAGGCAGTTAGCTTTGACTCTGCTTGTGTGGGAGACTGAGGCTGGTAGCATTGACTCTGCTTGTGAGGGAGACTGAGGCTGTTAGCTTTGACTCTGATGCTCGTGATGGCAACTGAGGCTCTTATCTTTGACTCTGACTGCTTGTAAGGGAGACAGGCTGTTTGCTTTGACTCTGCTTGTGAGGGAGACTAAGGCTGTTAGCTTTGACTCTGCCTGCTTGTGAGGGAGATAGGCTGTTAGCTTTGACTCTGCTTGTGAGGGAGACTGAGGCTGTTAGCTTTGACTCTGCTTGTAAGGGAGACTGAGGCTGTTAGCTTTGACTGCTTGTGAGGGAGAGTGAGGCTGTTAGCTTTGACTGACTGCTTGTGAGGGAGAGTGAGGCTGTTAGCTTTGACTGCTTGTGAGGGAGAGTGAGGCTGTTAGCTTTGACTGCTTGTGAGGGAGACTGAGGCTGTTATCTTTGACTCTGCTTTCTGCTTGTGAGGGAGACTGAGGCAGTTAGCTTTGACTCTGCTTGTGTGGGAGACTGAGGCTGGTAGCATTGACTCTACTTGTGAGGGAGACTGAGGCTGTTAGCTTGACTCTGAGGGAGATCTGGTCCATATATGTGTTGTGATGCACCAAATCTACCAGTCACTGATGAGGGATTAGTAACTGACATCATTTTCCTCACAATCAATGATTGTCCAGAAGATTTCCTTCTAAAAAAATACTATTAAAGTACTGTAACAGTGAAAAATTACCACAGTGTGTACCACTGGAAAAAATACCATTGTAAACAAGTATACCAGTAATACCACATATTTCTTTAAATTAACTGAGCTTTTGGAAGTTCAAGTAAAAACATTACGGTCTTGCAATAAAACAATGGATAATACCAAAGGTATGCAAATAAAAACAATTTGTGATAAAATGAAGAATCATTAACAATCAGTTTCTCTCAAAATAATAAATTAGATGAAAATGAAATACTTATCAGTACTATGTCAAATATTTGCAAAAATTCAAAGACTTTTTGAATGGCATGCATAAATACAACAAATACCTTAATGTAAGCACAAATACAAAATGGCTCTAACTGTGTATATATACAATATATGGAGCTAAATGATTCAATAAAATTGGCAAAGGGATGACAAATATGCTGGGGCTTTAACACTACATGGAACTAAATGTATCAATAAAACTGGCACAGGGATGACAAACATGCCAGGGCTTTAACACTACATGGAGCTAAATGTATCAATAAAATTGGTACAGGGATGACAAACATGCCAGGGCTTTAACACTACATGGAGCTAAATGTATCAATAAAATTGGTACAGGGATGACAAACATGCCAGGGGCTTTAACACTACATGGAGCTAAATGTATCAATAAACTGGCATAGGGATAACAAACTCACGCAAGAGATTTCTTCTCCAGTTCCAGTTCTTCCATTTTGGCTTCCAGTATTTGTTGTTGATCCTTGAGCTTCTCAATAACTTTATTACTTCTCTTTTTAAACTGGAAAATCAAAAAATACAAGTCATAAAAATGTCCACAGCATTAGAATGCCTTACAGAACCGCACAGAAGCAGTTGATTCAAAAGTACTTTTCTAAAACAGGAGGAATGAGTGAGTGATGCCTAATGGCACATCAACACATGAGAGCTATATTGCGACCTGGGAATTAAAACATAGTGTTTTGCCTAGAGACACAACCATGATCAAATCTGGGTAGGATTCCAACACACACCCTTTTGGCTTAGATAAAAATTTTAATAGTGAACTTTTATGACCTGAGAGGCTGTAAATCTCTAAGTATGGCGAATTATGAAATGTTATTATATAGTAAAATCGGAATATATTTTATATTAATTACCCGCAGTACATTTATGAGACAACATTTCTTGTAGAAGTGGATGAATAAATAGGTAAGCAATATTTTATAAAGTCAGCATGTCATTAGTGAAAGTATAAAGTATAAGTTGGACCAATTATTCACAAACCAATAAACAAATAGCGTTCAACTATAATTTTTCAATCTAGCTACAATCCTAAGAAGAATATTTTATTATTAAAAAAAGGCTTCAGTAAAGTTTACAATAATGGGAAGTTACAAAACAAAAGCTTTGAAATATACATCATGAAAAATATTCAGTTACCTTTTTATAGATTATCACAACTTTGTTGTATTTCTTGTTTACTTGACTTAGTTTCTCTTCTAACTCATGAACACGCATTTCAAGTTGTGTATTTTCATCTGCATTGGCTGCCTTGCATTGTGCTAAGATTCTCTCATGATTGTCATGTGCTTTGTTGTACTGATCCTTTGTCAGTTTTAATTCCTCTCGTAAAAGTTCATTTTGGTTCCTCAGCCGAATATTATTATCTGTTATATCATGTTCACTTCCCAAATATTGATTCAGGTCCATTTCTAATTTTGCAACTTTGCTTTTAAGTTCAGAATTTTCACTTCTTTCTCTATCCAACTGGTCCATTAATGACTGCTGGTGAGCAAGTTTGGTTCTGAAATTAAAGAGAGCATTATACAACCTTTATCAAAACCAAGAATGGTTTTATTTCTGAATATAAAGCCAACTGCTAATGTCTGATGAAAATGAAAAGTATATCTTTGATGTCGAAAGAACCAAGCAAACAATTTAAAATCATTTGGCATAGCCAGAAATGGACTGTCAAAGCAGGCCAAAACAAAGCTTTAAGAGGTTAGTACTGGCAATGCCCATTCAGATTACCAATGCTGTAAGAGGTTAGTACTGTCAATGCCCATTCAGATTACCAATGCTGTAAGAGGTTAGTACTGTCAATGCCCATTCAGATTACCAATGCTGTAAGAGGTTAGTACTGTCAATGCCCATTCAGATTACCAATGCTGATTTATGACAAAGACCAACCAGGTGTGTAAACCATAAACCATCATGCTCTTATGTGCAAGGAAATTAAAAATCAGTATTACCATATGCACAGTTGCTCATGTAATGCTCCTCAGGATGCATGTATATGTTAGTACATCAATACAAACATACTGTGTTTCTTTCTTAAATCTTCCCTCCCCTTTTTTAAGAACAGAAAATTTAAAAAAATCCAAGAATCACCACCATTCTGTAATCACAATGTTACAATGTATAAATCAATGTATAGATTATTAAAGTCACAATCATGTAGGTAGTGTTAAACATGATGCAATAAATGGGTGACAAGTTCAAAGACTTAACAGTCCTATTTTAAGCAGTTGCTGAGAGGGAAAATGTGTTGATTGACTGATCCATTTAACTGTACTGATATTTACAACGACTGATTTCAGTGGCAGAAAGACCCCAAGTGTACATAAGGTCATTATAAGAATACATCAAAAGAACAACTTTAGCTTTTATTATTGCGCACTAATAAACACGCCCCACATGGGCAATGCAATGCCCTCAGGGGCAGTATTAATTAGGGAATATATGGTATGCAAGGTGTGGTGATGTAGTATTCTTTATGATACAGCATGTATTAGTATATCAATACAAACATGCATCATGTGTTGGTGTAGTACTCTTCATGATACATGTGTGTATATCAATACAATATATCAATACAAACATGAAAGGTGTGGTGGTGTAGTACTCTTCATGATGCATGCATTAGTATATCAATACAAACATGCAAGGTGTGTTGGTGTAGCACTCTTCATGATGCATGTATGTATATCAATACAATATATCAATACAAACATGCAAGGTGTGGTGGTGTAGTACTCTTCATGATGCATGTATTAGTATATCAATACAAACATGCAAAGTGTGGTGGTGTAGTACTCTTCACGATGCATGTATTAGTGTATTAATACAAACATGCAAGGTGTGGTGGTGTAGTACTCTTCATGATGCATGTATTAGTATATCAATACAAACATGCAAGGTGTGGTGGTGTAGCACTCTTCATGATGCATGCATCAGTTATATAAAATACATAATATGTTGGGTGTGCTAGTGTTGTACTCCTTATAATGATGCTAAAATTCATAGCTTAATTAGCTTGATACAGCTGGATCTGTGAGGTAGTGGCTGTTCTACTAACATATTTTGATTAGATAATGTATCTCAAAAATAAACAGTAACAATAACTTTCATGTACAAGTGAGGGGGCCCCGAGTGGCTGAGTGGTCTAAAGCGCTCTCCGTTATGGATCACTGCCATCTCACCTCTGTCTGCGCTGGTTCGAGTCTCGGATTCAGCCAATGTGGGTATGTGAGAAAGCTTGCCAGTAGCTTCTCGAGGGTCGGTGGTTCTTTCCGGGGTTTTCCCGGGTTCTTCCTCCACCATTAATACTGGCCGCCACGTATAGCCAATCGTGTGCTGAAAAATAGCATTAAACCCCACAACAACAAAAAAAATCATGTACAAGTGATATTGAATGCAATGGCTCATTTGACATTACTAGTAATCCCGTAATCCAGGAATTGATGTTCAGCTTTTAATTTCTTGGTGAGAAATAAGTACCTCAACCAAGAGATGTAAAACTAACAGATGATACAATAAACTAGATCACATGCAAAAATGGACATGTTCTTATATCACACAGAAACAAGTTTTTCAAGTTATATCACCCTCCATACATAGGAATGTAGAATATCCTCTCCCACCTGTTTCGCGAGGCAACTAATGGAGGCAGAAGCAGTGATGGCTAAGTGGTCACTCTGCCAGACTTGTGACTTTATGAGTGCAGATTCGAATCCCACCATTGGATCAATCTGGGTTGGCTACTTTAGTACAACCTCAGGAATGACATACTACATTAACTGAATCAACACTAAATAACCTACTTGTGTTGCTCTGCCATAAAAGATGAAATCAATCTTAAGTTTGTAAATATTGCCAAGATTATTCACAAAGCTAAAGCCATCTTGGTTAGGTTCTGAAAATAAATATTACAATTATGGTATTTAGAAAAGAAATCATACTTCAAATTTGATGAATACCAAGTCAAATGAGGGCAGTGCATCCCCAAATATTACTGTCCAAAGAAGAAGAAAAAGGAATAAAGTGGCAAGTTTGGGAGTAGGTAGCACCTTGAAGTGAAACAATACACATGTGCCACATATTGGTACAATTTATGATACACAGACTACAATACAATACATTATTGATACACATATTAACTTCATGGTCTTTCCATCTTTAGAAGGTTTGTCAATAGTAGGTGGTGCCCTTTTATTTCCAGTATGCAGATTACAGATAGACAGACAGACATATACTCAGCACTATTTTTATGCCATTCTCATCCATGACAAGACAAAGAATTTTTTTTGTAAGACTATGTTTTAGCTGTCAATGATTTGTATTCAGCATTTTAGGCCAAATAAGGCTCCTCCATATGACCAGATGCAGGACTCACTTTAGCCACCAGCCAGAGGTATGTTGATCAAATTTCTTCGCTCCTTAATTTCTTTTCATTCTTATTCATTCAGTTTATCTTAATCCTGATAGGAAATACAGTTTTGTAGCAGTTTATCTTAATACTGATAGGAAATACAGTTTTGTAGCAGTTTATCTTAATCCTGATAGGAAATACAGTTTTGTAGCACAGGTTCCTGCAGGGCTAAACTATTTCAGAAAAGAAATGAAAATTGCATTCTACTCTTACTGGAATTTTTATTTTAACTTGGCTTGGTATTCAACCTTTTCTACATTTGCTGACTGATTGGCATGCTGTCTATTTTTGTCCATCTAGCATGCACATCAGACTAATATTTAACACCATTTTTGGGATCAAAATCACCCTCTGGTATCTCCATTAAAACTTTCCCAGATCCAATAATCTGATATACTTCATAACTTTAAAAATTATTGTCATCATAACTATCATTAGTCAGAATTTGCTGAATGAACATCTCATCTGAAGATGAACAAAAAATGCTGGGAATCAGCCATTTGGGGTTTTCTAGGTTGCCTGTATTTTAAACAACCATTTATAAAACATCCATGATCCAAGATCAAATTAGGACATAATGCTATTGCAGGGTACAATATGCAAGTCAAATTTAGGTTAACAACCATTCCTATCATGTGACTAGAAAGCAAATTTTTAGTAAATTGTGTTTCTCCGAGAATATTTACCCGATCACATTAACGTTAGGGATATAAGCCTGCTACCTCTCGAATCCAGCCCTACTAAAAGATGAAATTTCGTCTTTTCGGTCTATCTCATATAGACCAAAGGGCAATAACTCTTGCCCCTTACCTCCCCTTGCCACCGCCAGGTGTCACTAGTTTTTTAAGCTGAGCGATATATATTATACGAGGATGCTCGCATAGCGGGGTTGTTGGGAGGGTTTTTAAGTAATGTGATCGGGTAAGTATTCTTGGAGAAACACAATTTACTAAAAATTTGCTTTCTCCTTCAAATACGTTCCCCGATCACATTAACATTAGGAGAATAGGTAATAGGAGGAGGGAATGCTGAGCATCCTACCTCCACCCCGGGTACCTTCTAGGGAATGATGGCTGGATTCCCCATTTGAACGATAACCCGTTCTCCTAATTTCATCAGCAACACAGCCTAGGGTCATGTGATATGTGACCCCTATATACGGTTAAGAAGATAGTTACTGAAATCTTCTTACCTAGGAAATTTCACTGGTGAATCCAGCGAAGCTGATAGGCTGTGCTGATTGTTTTAAATGGGTCTGGTGGTCATCTGGGCTGCCGACACCGGACCTACCAGATTCAAGGTTTACCTCTGCGAAGCCAAATCTCTGAGATTAAAACTGGAGAAGGTTGACTCTGCATGCCAGCCAACAGCTTCTATTATATCTCGGATTGAAACATTGTGTTCGAATGCCAGGCTCGCTGAGATTGCTCTAATCTCATGAGCCGTAATCTTCATGAGGCGACTCTGATCTTGTGAGACCTCAGAGTACGCTGAGCGTATAACCCACTTCAGCCATGAAGCAAGGGCTTGAGGGGTGATATCCCGTTTACCAGCTTTGACCAGAAGAAAGAGGCGCTTACGTGTGTCCCGACACGCCTCTGTGCGTTTTAAATAGTGCTTGAGTGCACAAACAGGATCTTGCATAGCTGCTGCTCTTGACTTATGTATGGAAGAGAGCGAGCGAATGACAATTCTTTGATTGCCAATGGATGGTAACCTATTTTTTGGCTATAAAGCCTGGTTGCGTCAGGAGGACCACCGAACCATCTGATCTGAACTGAAGAAAGTTCGGGTCACTGGAAAGGGCATGTAACTCGCTCAACCTGCATGCTGAAGCTAAGGCTATCAAGAAACATGTTTTGTATGATAGTAGCTTTAACGAAGTGTGGCCTAAAGGTTCAAATTTGTCTGAATTGAGCCATGTTAAAACCCAGGACAGATTCCATTTTGGAAACAGGGTGAGGGATTTTGATCGATTGAAATCAAAATTGGCTAAAAGATCTGATAGATCTTTGTTATGGCCAATGTCACATCTACCATGATGGTGGAATGTGTCTGATATCATGGAGCGGTAGCCTTTGATAGTAATTGGGGCCAACTGTTTCTCCTCGAAAAGCCAGAGAAAAAAGTCGGCCAGTTGAGGGATTGAGACACTCAAAGGGATGATGTTATTGATATGGCACCAGTCCCTGAAAACACGCCACTTTTCCTCGTAAGCCTTCAGAGTGAAGGGCCTTCTTGCTCTTGAGATTCTCTCCACAATCGAAGGTTTAAATTGTTTGTCTCGCAAGGTTGCCCGGGCAAGAGCCAAGTGTGAAGAAGAAGACGATCCAGGCAGGGGTGGAACACCCATAACCGCGGTTGTTTGAGAAGATTTGGGCTGGTTGGAATCTTCCTGGGTAGATCTATCGCTAGATCGAGTAGATCAGTAACCCAGGACTTGTTCCATCTGAGAGGGGCAATCAGAATCATCCGACAGTTCTGACCCCTTAACCTCTTGATTATTTTTGGTACCAAAACCGTGGGAGGGTAGGCGAATGCCCACAACCCCTCCCAGCTGATTGACAGAGCATCCACAGCCCAAGCCTCTGGGTCTGGAACCAGAGAGACGAAGGTGGGCAACTTGCGATTCCACCTTGTCGCAAAAAGATCGATCATCGGACGCACCCAAAGTGTGCAAATCCGAAGAAAGACTGATTGATGGAGTGACCATTCCGTGTGAATGACTTGACCTTTCCTGGATAGAGTGTCGGCCAAGACATTGAGTCTGCCGGGAATGTGTTTGATTTGTACATTGATGTGTAGGTTGTCGCACCAACGTAGAAACTGCCAGATCAGAATGCACAGGTCTGGTGATTTGGTGCCCCCTTGTTTGACGTGGTAAGTCACCACCACAGAGTTGTCTGACATAATGAGAACAGTTTTTCCTTAGAGTTGATCCTTCCAGAAATGAAATGTGTTGATGACAGCCCTCATTTCTAAAAGGTTGATGTGGAGAGACCTCTCTTCTGGCTCCCAAGTGCCGCTGACTATAGCGAAGTCCGGCAACAGGTGGGCACCCCAACCGTAGGTACTGGCGTTGGTACATACCGTTATCTCCGCTTGGGGCATCTCCTGAGGAATCCCTGTGGACAGCCAACCTGGGTTGTGCCACTGACTCTGGAATGATCGTATCTCAGGTGTGATCATTATTGTTTAATTGAGGGGACTTGAAAAGGGGCGCCATTGTGCCAGTAACATCATTTGTAAGGGACGCAGAAAAAGACGGCCAAGCGGGATCAAGTCCGCCGCTGCACTGAATAATCCGAGGAGTTGCAAGAATTCTCTCGCTGAAATCCACGTCCTGTTGGAAACGGACTCGACGAGTTCAACGATCTGGATTACGCGAGCGTGAGGAAGCCGTACCAGATTCAGATCGGTGAGAAACTCCATACCCAGATGGACAAAACGCTGAGATGGACGGAGATCGGACTTTTTCCAGTTCACGAGAAAGCCTAGATGATCTAAAAGTGCTAAAAGATCGTTTCTGCCTTTGAGCAGAATAGAACTTACCATATGTTTCTGGAGGATGTCGTCCAAGTACACTGCCGTCCCTGTAGAAGAAGTCGAGCGGAACAGGGTGACAACGCAATCCATACCTTGGTAAAAGCCCAAGGGCTGATGTTGAGGCCAAAGGGTAGGACCTGGAACTGATAAACTGCGTCGTGGTAAGCGAATCGGAGAAATTTCCTTGACGCGGGGTGGATAGGGACGTGAAAATATGCGTCGGTCATATCTAGACTGACGGCATATTCGTCCCGTCGGATGGAAAGACGGATTGATCTCGCCGTTTCCATCTTGAATTTTGGTGGTAAAATGTATTGGTTGAGGCGACTCAGGTCGATGATCGTCCTCAACTTGCCATTTGCCTTCTGGATAAGAAACAGCCTGGAATAAAACACCGGCAATTGCGGGTTTTTCACAATCTCCACTGCCCATTTTTCTATGAGTGACCGTATCTCCTGTTGTAGAAAGGTATCCTTCTCCTGATCGGACGGTACATCCGTGAAGAGGGGAGAGGAGGACAGGGGAGGGGGTTGGATAAATGAAATCCGAAGTCCCTCCAAAATGACCTGGATGACCCAATCGTTCTGAGGAAAAAAGGTGGTCCAGTGGTACTGAAATTGCAGGAGGCGGCCACCCACAGGTAGGCTGTCCGCAGATGGTGGAGAGGGTACGTCGATTGTTTGAGTTAGGAGGCTTGAAGACGGAGATACTTTGTTTCTTATCGCCTCTGTATGGTTGCCTCCTAGCTTGATTAGACTGTTGTCTCCTGGCATCAGGTTGGGATCTATACTGCACATTTGACTGTAAGGATCCCTTGTCCCTGGTCCGCCAATCATCCCTCCGCTGTGGCAGAGCCTGATTTTTTCTAAACGCCTGCGAGGGCTGGGCGGCGAGTTGGAGAGGCAGTTCCTGAGCTGCCTGCTTCCCAACTTCTTCAATTTTTCCTCCAAAGAGTAAAGGCAACCCAAATGGAGTCATCCGTAAAGCCAGAGTATGATGGGGCTTAAGCGACGTGGACCGCAGACATGCGTCATGTCGTATCAGGTCTAAGTTGGCAGAAACAGTCAACGCATTAGCCATGGAATGTTGAGCTGCCCTGTTAATAACTCTAGCAACCCGGGCCATTGCTTCCCAAGCGTGGTCATTGTCAGATTTTTCTGCGAGTCAGAAAATGGCTAATGAAGCCAAGTCTAACATTGAAGACGTAGCGACTACGTTCCGGACTAGCTTTGACGTGGCATGGAACACATTTTTTTGTCCACTTTGTAAAACAGTGGAGCGGACATGTTAACTGCTGCCATATTTTTGTCCAGGGCCGGAAGATCCGTACTGAAGGCATCTGAATGAGTTTTGTACCAGCGACCCGAGAACGTCGCTGGTATTTGGCTTTCTGAAAAGAACGCCTTAGCATTTCCCAGATCACCTATTTGTCCTGATAGACGATCGTTGATCTCCTTAATTTTTGCCGACTGGGAAAGGAGCCGGAAGGACGGCGTCTCTTCCTCCCCGTCAAGATCTACAGACGCCTTAACTTTGTAGTCTTGAGTGGCGGTAGGAGGTGGAGGGCATTCTGAAACTGCCAACACCCTATAAATTTCTTCCACTGCTGCCTTGAAGCCAAACTCAGTCCGTTCCATGGTTGGATCTGTGTACAGCTGATTTGCAGGAGTTTTGTCACCCTCACTGTGTGCCGAGTCGTGTTCTGTAATAGCTCGCATTTCTGGATAGAACATACCAGGTGGCATAGATGACGCAATTCCGTCATCCTTAACACTGTCTCTAACTCTCCCTTGTGGATAAGCCGTGAACATATGGACGGCCGGCCCTGCCGGCTGGTTTGTCTGGCTGGTGGTCGGTCTGAATGTTGGCGACGGTCCTGCTATCACCGGTACCGGCTGCTCCAATGGCCTGGCTGGACGGACAGATTTCTCACTAAAATCTCCGCCATAGTATTGGTATGTTGTTGGCGGTACAGCTTGATGGACGGATTTATCACTAAAATCCCCGTAAGTCATGTTTGGTCGGATCGTTTTACCAATAGGGTCCCCATGCTGGGACAGTTGGACGGCCGGTGACATAGAGATTGTATAAAGAAATGGATCCGATGGATCCGGTAAAAACCCCGTGCGTCCTGACTTACAGGCCCAAAGGCCATGCTCGGACATGCGGGGGAACTTATGCCCACTGGGCAGCCTAAAATTGGGGGAACATTCCCCCAAAGAGTCAGACCAAGCTGTGTTAGCGAGCGAGGGAAATAAGGCTAATATCTGGCCTGATGTCAATAGCTGCGTCGTCGTTTCCTGGACCAAACGACGCATCTGTTCAAAGTTGGACTGTTGTACCCTGTCAACATTATTTCCCTCCATTGCCGCTGATGTTACTCTGGCTGATGGTTGCAAATGATGAACTTTAGGTGGAGGGGGGACCCCAACATCCCCCACAAGGCTCGCAATGGAGGCTGTCTTCGGATGTATACTGAGGACATCAATGCTATCTTTCTTCGACCTATTCCGTCTATCCCTCCCTTTTGCTGCCTTCTGGACTACATCAGCCCACGTTTGCTCTGTCCAAGTATTACACACGCTGCATGGTATAGATGATGTACACTTGGTACATACAATACAAGAATCATGGTTGTCTTCTTTTGCTTTGAACTTTTTGCATTTCATGCATTTGGTTGACATATCTACTGAAACAACACAACAAAAGAAAACAAAGCACAAATTATTAATTCAGCATGTTATTAATTCGCTAATACCACAACCGTTACTAACGGAGTAAGCGAAATTAGTCAGTGTCGCGTTCACTCTTAATTAACAATACGAGTTCCGCGATAGCGTGTGTAACATGGTCTTCAGTAAACGAAATCCGTAAGGGTGACAAAGTCACTCAATTTTGAGAAAAATTGTTAAAATAATGTATACAACCTGTAGAAGAATGACTGTCCAACGCAATAAATCCAAATTTAACTTCGGATGGTCCAATTTAACGCTAAGATGGCTTGGATTGTTTGGAGGTATAATGTATGTGTTATCAGTACAAGCGAAGCTTAAAAACTAGTGACACCTGGCGGTGGCAAGGGGAGGTAAGGGACAAGAGTTATTGCCCTTTGGTCTATATGAGATGGACCGAAAAGACGAATTTTTGTCTTTTAGTAGGGCTGGATTCAAGAGGTAGCAGGCTTATATCCCTAACGTTAATGTGATCGGGGAACGTATTTGAAGGAGAAATGCAAATGTTGAGTTCCAGGTCAAATTTCACCAATGCTGTAGTTTCATTTCATCTGTCAACAGATTAAAGACATAATGAATATAATACTTTAAATGTCTGAGAAAATAAATCATCTTCCTGAAGTATGGGCATTCAGGTTTACTAGTCTGGCTAGAATGTGGCTGCCCTATGCCAACACTGCATGGTGTAGATAGGCAATTGGCTGCCCTATGCCAACACTGCATGGTGTCTATAGGCAATTGGGCCTGACCCTAAAACCTGAACATAAATGTACAAATAACAAGTTGGGGTGGCAAGGGTCAGAGGAAACTTGGACTACTTTATGCCAAACAAGCTGCTGCAATAAAATAATTACCATGGAATTGGTGGGGTGGGTGGCAATATTACGAACCATGTCACTTGTTATTAATTTGAAGATGGTGGGTGAGTACTGTCACATCCTGTTTGTTTTAATTAACAAAAATGGGTGCATGTGCAAGCAACAACTGTCTCAGATGAATTCTCAAGTTAAAGAATAACAAGTCAACAAAGCAAATGACTAATAAAACTTTTAACTGCTGAAGATTAAAATAACTTGTATAAAGTATCATTTCGTATCTCTTTTCTACCACTTGTATTGATATTTGTAGCATTATAGCAAATGTATCAATGCAACGATATACTGATGAATCATTTCACCCCTAGTAACACCTGAAACTTGGTGCAGATTAGACTGGATTAGACACTACAAAAATCATACATGGCTTTCAGTGTGACAAGGTTTGCTGGAGTGTATGGGAAATAGGAATGATTATTAAATAAGTATTCTAGAGCATAAACTATACAGTAAAAAATCTTTACCTAGTGACCCATCAAAAGTTTGCCTACAGCAATATATGAACATTATTATTACATGATCAAATAATTAATGTATGATTTACACACTAAATAACTACAAACAGGAGTTGTTTAAACACCAAAAGATCATTTCCTCAAGAAGCATATGAATTTCGTAAGTACAAATTCAGCTGACATCACAACTGAATGCCAAAAACTAGCTACAGTCTGCCTGACCATGAATGAATACAATAATTTACTATGTTTGTTTCTGTATTACATTATGACCATAAGTTGAACACTTCTCAATTTATCGTACTTGTAGATTTACTATGCTTGTTTCTGTATTACATTATGACCGTAAGTTGAACACTTCTCAATTTATCGTACTTATAGATTTGCTATGCTTGTTTCTGTATTACATTATGACCGTAAGTTGAACACTTCTCAATTTATCGTACTTATAGATTTACTATGCTTGTTTCTGTATTACATTATGACCGTAAGTTGAACACTTCTCAATTTATCGTACTTATAGATTTACTATGCTTGTTTCTGTATTACATTATGACCGTAAGTTGAACACTTCTCAATTTATCGTACTTATAGATTTGCTATGCTTGTTTCTGTATTACATTATGACCGTAAGTTGAACACTTCTCAATTTATCGTACTTATAGATTTCCTATGCTTGTTTCTGTATTACATTATGACCGTAAGTTGAACACTTCTCAATTTATCGTACTTATAGATTTGCTATGCTTGTTTCTGTATTACATTATGACCATAAGTTGAACATTTCTCAATTTATCGTACTTATAGATTTACTATGCTTGTTTCTGTATTACATTATGACCGTAAGTTGAACATTTCTCAATTTATTGTACTTATAGATTTACTATGCTTGTTTCTGTATTACATTATGACCGTAAGTTGAACACTTCTCAATTTATCGTACTTATAGATTTACTATGCTTGTTTCTGTATTACATTATGACCGTAAGTTGAACACTTCTCAATTTATCGTACTTATAGATTTACTATGCTTGTTTCTGTATTACATTATGACCGTAAGTTGAACACTTTTCAATTTATCGTACTTATAGATTTCCTATACTTGTTTCTGTATTACATTATGACCGTAAGTTGAACACTTCTCAATTTATCGTACTTATAGATTTGCTATGTTTGTTTCTGTATTACATTATGACCGTAAGTTGAACACTTCTCAATTTCTCGTACTTATAGATTTGCTATGCTTGTTTCTGTATTACATTATGACCGTAAGTTGAACACTTTTCAATTTATCGTACTTATAGATTTACTATGCTTGTTTCTGTATTACATTATGACCATAAGTCGAACACTTCTCAATTTATCGTACTTATAGACTAGAAGTTCCTTCTCAGCAGTATCCTTAACTTCATGTGCTGCTCTAATCTTTTCCTCCATCCTCTCCCTCTCTGCCAGCCTGTGAGCTTCTTCATCCATCTTCCTTCTTTCTATCTCATGCAGCTTGGTTTCCAATTCAAGTCTAAAAACCATAAATGTACAAACTAATTTAATATTTAGTAAATATTTTCTTTGTAAATGGAAAATATGCATCCTTCTTCATAAACCCATCCTTTGTCCAATTTAGGAGCATATATGAAAGATAACAAAATGACATGGGTGCAATTTAGAATATAATTTTTCAAATCCGTCTACAAAATGGGTCCTAATGAATGGAAATGAAGGTAAAAAAGAGATCTCTGTCAACACTGTAACTAAATACCAGCAGAATGTAATTCCCAATTATACAGCTTGCCTCTAAAAGGCTTTCAGAAGTCTCCAGCTGCCACTGCAAACAATAATTATCATACAGAAAATAAATTCAGTGACCTTTTATGAAAGGTTGGATCTGTGATAGGGCATAAAAGATGTCAAATACAAAGAAAAGATTTGTATCTATGAGATCAAAGACTGATGCACTATAATGAGTTAAGATCAGAGTACATGTTTTCTTGGTGTTTTTTTTACATAAAAGAAAATACTGCTCACAAAAATTTGTTTCAGTTGCTATAATCATTGTCCATTACCAAAGCCACCACAATAATTAAGGCAGTTACTAAGTTGAAATGAAAATCCAAGGGTCTGACAACCAAAGGCTATAACTCCATTAAATGATGATGCAGAATGTTGGTATTAAAGTGAAGTCATCCATTTCAAGCATCATACCAAGTTTGGCTCAAGTAACATAATACAGGATTTATTGTGTGGGAAAGAAAGTGGACGGGTTTAATAATCAGGGGTTGTAACTCTGCTATATAATCTATGCTATTAAAGGTCTCATCAGTATCAAACTGCATACCAAATTTGGTTGAAACTAAATAATAATTATTTTGGGAGTTACTAAGCAGAAATAAAAGTAAGCAGGTCTATCAAGCAGGAGCTATAACTCTGCTAATTTCACATGGAGAAAATCGTTAGGGTTGAGTAACCTGAAGTGAAAGTCTCAATGACCGTTGTACAGAACTTAGTTTATGTCTGAGTAACACTGTGATTATTCACTGCTACTAAAACCTCACATGAAATGCATTCACTCTACATTCTAATGCCCACTCATTCACATGTACGACACACACACTGTTAATCCATCACAATATACAATCTATAGTCATTATTATGGAAAGTTTACCAAAGCATAAAGACATTCCTATTTTCAATTGCACTTGTCAGAATGTACAATACATGCACATCAGTATGTATATGTGTATATAGTACACAAACATCTGTGGAAATAAGCTAAGCACAAATATATAACCTAACATATAGTAAGAATTATCAAATATCTTGACTCTTTTATGAATAGTTCTCATGAAATTAATTTTAACCAAAGTCAGAGAAGCATACAAATATGAGTTGTAGTGACCTACTTTGGTAAAAAGAGTATAGTACTTATCAAGATGCACCCATTCACCAAGTTTCATGACTCTTGTGTAAGCATAGTATGCCAAAACATTTACATAAAATGAACCTAAGCCAAAAAAAAGAGGGAAATATAGATCACATCAACCTTCTTTCACTGTAACATAAAAATGCAAGTGCTATATAAAGTCGACATTGTGTTTGCTGTATACGAGTACAATTAAATACAAAATAAAGGTTGAATGACACTGAGTGTTATTACTTTTTAGGGCTAGCAAGGTAGGAATGATTAACAACTGTCCCCAATCGCCTGCTTTAGTAGGTGGTGCAATAAATGTTTACAAAATTCTCCATCCTGGATGTAAAAGTTCCATCCTATTTTAATGAGTGCTTGCTGTTTGTTGAAACTTGCATGTTATGTTCTAAAGCAATATTGCATCACCGAGTTGACAGTATATAATAACTTAAAAAATACTTGTTAAAATATATTTTATAAATGTTTTTTGGGGGGCTGACATTTGTACATAAAAATGTTAGTTAAGACCATATGTTTCAGAAAGCAAATAAATGGTAGAAAAATGTGATTCTGGTAACTGGTAAGTAACATTATATCAAATCATCAATTATATACTGGTACGTATGTAGATATTAATGCCAAACAGTACATTTGCAGGACAATAACTCTCTACATCAGTAATGGAGAAAGAAACATTAAGGCAAACAAGTTATCATCATCACAGTCTCAGCTGTACAACACTATAAAACAGACAGAATGCATATTTGTTTGATATTAAGCCCATTCTTAATGACAAAATTACTCCCAACTTGCAAAAAATTTTGCAAAATTATTTTTTATCTAAAAAAGGCATTATCCAATGGAAAGCCCATCTCATACCTTATACATAACATATACACAATGTGGAACCCATGGCCCGTTATATTGATAAATTGAAATAAAATGTTCCTTTTGATCCTTTTGCTGACAATTACTGAATTTTGACACCCTGGCAGTAGCTGATGACTGAAAAGAAACTTAAAAACTTTTAATACATTAAATTGACAATGCTCCACCTACTTTTCATTTTCTACTTCAGCAAACTTGGCAAACTCTTCCTCCCGAGCGGCCTGCACCCTGCGTACTGCATCTCTCTCTTTCTCCACCAACATTTGCTCTTGCTGCTGAATGTTGTGCTTGGAAATATCCAGTTTTGTACGCAAGTCTGAAAAATAGAATGTCCAATCAAACTCAGCTATATCAATTAATACCTTTCAAGTGTGACATTATATCTGAAAAATAGAATGTCCCATCAAACTTAGCTATATCAATTAAAACCTTTTAAATATGACATGAAATTACATTTTCCTGTTTAGAAACCTCCAATTTTTTACCAGTACCTCAATAAATGATTCAATGTCTTTTATTGCAATATTTTTTTACTTAAAACAAGTACAAATTTCACATATTAAATAAATTCTTGATTCAAAGCTAAAACAGCTTGTTGAAAAATGGAGCTTTGTTTATATAAAACTGATTCATAAGACTGTTTGCCTTTACATGTCTTCCTTATTCCCTAATTAAATTTAACCCACCTTACTCATCTTTACTAAATAATATGAAATTTACAGCCCTTTTAAGATATTGTTAAAATTATACATGAATTCAAACTAATAACTTTTAGGAAGGGATTTATACATTGCCTTGTTGCATGTGTAGCTGTAAAGAATTGTAAGCATTTATAGTTTACATTGTCTGAATACTGTAAATGTTTTGGAGGCAATTTTTTTATTGCGGACTCTATGTGGTACGTGCAAGCACAGTTGAACATTAATAAACAGTTTCCATAACAAGTTTTTAGTTAAAATCCTGAAACAAGAAGTTACTTTGTAAATGTAACTGAGCTTGCATTGGAAATATGACGTGGGTGAGCACTTCACAATATAATAATTTCCCTTTCTGTGTCACTAACTAATGCATTCTATCATCGAAAATTAAACCTGGGTGAGCACTTTACAATATAATAATTTCCCTTTCTGTGTCACTGATGCATCCTATCATGAGAAATTAAACATGGGTGAGCCTTTACAATACAATAATGTCTCTTTCTGTGTCACTAACTAATGCATCCTATCATGAGAAATTAAACCTAGGTGAGCACTTTACAATATAATAATTTCCCTTTCTGTGCCACTAACTGATGCATCCTATCATTGGAAATTAAACCTGGGTGAGCACTTTACAATATAATAATGTCCCTTTCTTTGTCACTAACCAATGCATCCTATCATTCGCAATTAAACCTGGGTGAGCACTTTACAATATAATAATGTGCCTTTCTGTGTCACTAACTAATGCATCCCATCATTGGAAATTAAACCTGGGTGAGCACTTTACAATATAATAATGTCCCTTTCTTTGTCACTAACCAATGCATCCTATCATTCGCAATTAAACCTGGGTGAGCACTTTACAATATAATAATGTGCCTTTCTGTGTCACTAACTAATGCATCCCATCATTGGAAATTAAACCTGGGTGAGCACTTTACAATATAATAATTTCCCTTTCTGTGTCACTAACTAATGCATTCTATCATCGGAAATTAAACCTGGGTGAGCACTTTACAATAATGTCCCTTTCTGTGTCACTAACTAATGCATCCTATCATGGGAAATTAAACCTGGGTGAGCACTTTACAATACAATAATGTCTCTTTCATTGTCACTAACTAATGCATCCTATCAAGGGAAATTAAACTTGGGTGAGTGCTTTACAATACAATAATGTCTCTTTCAGTGTCACCAACTAATGCATCCTATCATGGGAAATTAAACTTGGGTGAGTGCTTTACAATACAATAATGTCTCTTTCAGTGTCACTAACTAATGCATCCTATCATTGGAAATTAAACCTGGGTGAGCACTTTACAATACAATAATGTCTCTTTCATTGTCACTAACTAATGCATCCTATCATGGGAAATTAAACTTGGGTGAGCACTTTACAATAATGTCTCTTTCAGTGTCACTAACTAATGCATCCTATCATGGGAAATTAAACTTGGGTGAGCACTTTACAATACAGTAATGTCTCTTTCAGTGTCACTAACTAATGCATTCTATCACTGGAGTCCTCATATATACCCACCATAGATTATTATTTTTATGGTCTAAATATATATTTTTGTTTAACATTTCAGGTTTTAACAAACAAATTAATATTTAAACTTACTTTCAGTATTCATAATTTATAATTTTGTTTAAGATATATATATTTTTCTTCATCTGATACAGAAATATGTTATGCATGTTTCAATTTTCTGTCATGGGATATATGATTTCGCATAAAACTAGTCTATCCCACTAACAGAACTGGGTTGCAAGGTATATTACTAAAAATAACTTGAACATAGAGTCTTAAAATTGATGAGACTCTTTCACAGTCAAGACTGTAAAAATACTACTTAGTTTCACTTTCTGTTTTCATTATAAAAGATGTTTTAAAAAAAAGCTTGACTTCTTGTTCAGGCTTTTCACAGGTCACATTGATCTTTGATGTTCAAATATATTTTATAAACATTCACAAAGTGCAAATTCACAACAATATCTGAAATAAAAGAAATTTCTAAAAATGTAGGGAAGAAAAGCTAGATTTGTGTTTGTAAATCATGTATGTGGGGTATTTGAAAAGTTCTGAATAATTTGTTATAATTCTTTCCTTTCTGAACCTGTCTAAAGTGATTTTATAAAGACCAATGTATATTACACTAAAGCTATGGTGACTTTATAAAGACTGATGTAATATTACACTAAAGTTATGGTGACATTACAATGACCAATGTATATTACACTAAAGCTATGGTGGCACTAAAGACCAATGTATATTACACTAAAGCATTGGTAACATTACAAAGACCAATGTATATTACACTAAAGCTATGGTGGCTTTATAAAGACTGATGTATATTACACTAAAGTTATGGTGACATTACAATTACCAATGTATATTACACTAAAGCTATGGTGACATTACAAAGACCAATGTATATTACACTAAAGCTATGGTGACATTACAAAGACCAATGTATATTACACTAAAGCTATGGTGACATTACAAAGACCAATGTATATTACACTAAAACTATGGTGACTTTATAAAGCCTGATGTATACTGCACTAAAACTCAATGACTGCTTATGGCAAGGAAACTATTACTGATGCGTAAAGAGTGCAACCATTGCCTTGCTACTACAAACACAGGTCAGAAAAAGCTAGGGCAAACATTTACACTCTGGCTAGGTAAAGTTTATCGTACCATCAATGACATTGGACAATTTGTCCCTTTCTCTCTCTAGATCTCCTCTCTGTTTCAGCATGTCCATCTTGAGATTGGTGATGTCCAATTTGCTCTTGTGCTGCACCTCATCAGCCCTATTCTTCAGTACCATGTTTTCTTTCTCCAGGTCATGAATCTTACCCAGGAGTTTGTTATAGCTATCAGTGCTGCCTGTTATATCCCGCTGGAGATTCTCAACTTGTCTCCTCAAGGACTCACGCTCTGCCTGTCAGTGATAACATTCATCATGTTATCATGTTAGTCATTTCTTTCAATAGCTTATATCTAGTACTACTCGAAATATGCATAATTATTTCCTTGCAATGGTTTATATTTTATCATCTACAGAAGCATAATTATTTATAAGCAATGGCTTATGTTTAGAACTCAAAAGAAGTATAGTTATTTCCATACAATGTCTTATAATTAGAACCCTACAGAAGTATAGCTATTTCCATGCAATGGCTTATAATTAGAACTCTACAGAAGCATTGTTATTTCCATGCAATGGCTTATAATTAGAACTCTACAGAAGTATAGCTATTTCCATGCAATGGCTTATAATTAGAACCCTACAGAAGTATAGTTATTTCCAGAAGCATAGTTATTTCCATGCAATGACTTATAATTAGAATCCTACAGAAGCATAGTTATTTCCATGCAATGTCCTATAATTAGAACCCTACAGAAGTATAGCTATTTCCATGCAATGGCTTATAATTAGAACTCTACAGAAGCATAGTTATTTCCTTGCAATGTCTTATAATTAGAACCCTACAGAAGTATAGCTATTTCCATGCAATGGCTTGTAATTAGAACTCTAAAGAAGTATATTTATTTCCATGCAATGGCTTATAATTAGAACTCTACCGAAGCGTAATTATTTCCATGCAATGGCTTATAATTAGAACCCTACAGAAGTATAGTTATTTCCAGAAGCATAGTTATTGCCATGCAATGACTTATAATTAGAATCCTACAGAAGCATAGTTATTTCCATGCAATGTCCTATAATTAGAACCCTACAGAAGTATAGTTATTTCCATGCAATGGCTTATAATTAGAACCCTACGAGAAGCATAATTATTTCGTTGCAATGGCTTATAATTAGAATCCTACAGAAGTATAGTTATTTCCATGCAATGGCTTATAATTAGAAACCTACAGAAGCATATTTATTTCCACGCAATGGCTTATAATTAGAACCCTACAAGAAGCATAATTATTTCCTTGCAATGGCTTATAATTAGAACCCTACAAAAGCATAATTACATGGGTGAAAAACTTAAGTATTTTATCATCTCGATGAAATATATATATTAACTCATTTCAAGAAAATATCCTTTATATATTTAGGACCCTAAAGAAGAACATTTATTTTGTTGCAATGGTTTATATTTAGAAATCTAAAACAGCATAATTAGTTATTTCCTGGCAATGGTTTGTATTTAAGACTCTAAAACAGCATAGTTATTTCCTGGCAATGGTTTATATTTAGGACTCTAAAACAGCATAATTAGTTATTTTCTGGCAATGGTTTATATTTAGGACTCTAAAACAGTCTGATTGGTACCTAATGTTTGGATGCATTCACTCCATGTTAATTACATGTGTTATCTACATACAGGAGATGCTCTAATAATGTGGCATTGCTAATTCTAAGCACCTGCATGACAACAATGTAACATTTAGACTGGTATTCATACCATTCCATGTGCTTTACATTAAAAAAAAAAAAAAAACAAGATTTTTATAATGAATATCTTCTGCAGTTCAACAAGATTCCTTGTATAATGTCACTAGTTCACAAACACTGATGCATACCAATCTGATATTGATAACCATGCATTTTATTCATACATCCTCTTTTATACATACATCCTCTTTTATACATGCATTTTATACATACATCCTCTTTTATACATGCATTTTATACACACATCCTCTTTTATACATGCATTTTATACATACATCCTCTTTTATACATGCATTTTATACACACATCCTCTTTTATATATACATTTTATACACACATCCTCTTTTATACATACATTTTATACAAACATCATCTTTTATACATGCATTTTATACATAAATCCTCTTTTATACATACATCCTCTTTTACACATGCATTTTATACATACATCCTCTTTTATCCATACAATTTATACACACATCATCCTTGTAACGTTTTTTTTTGTTTTTTTTGTGAAGTTTAAGTAAACATACTCCACATCTGGGGCACTGAATACTTGTACAGAAAATACAGAAACTTAGTTTTCCTAAGCATGAACAGCATCCTGCTGGGTCCTGAATTGCTACTGTAAAGAGGAGTGTATCCAATAAAGTAATGAGAGAGCTGTTTTACAGCTACCTCATTTGCTGTTAGTCAAAATTTGAAAACAGCTCTTCAAAAATAAAGAAAAGAGAAGATTAGATTTATTTAAAGTTGGCATCATTTAAAATGAGCTTTTTACTGGCACAAACCATTTCAATATAAACATTTAAGAGAAACACCAACATTTCATACTTTTGGGCACCCTTTATTAGGCAAAAAATTGATATGTGTGTTTCCTATTATATTGGCTTTAAATTCAGGGTAGGTAGGTGTTTCTTTTACACATTATATATATATATTATAATGATTAGTATACATAATGTAATAAAGCACTTTAAAATACTGAGCAAAACTGGCTCAGTAAGATGCACATATCAATTTCAGGATTTAAAAAAAAAAATTACCATGGGGGGAAAAAGTGCCATGGTTGGCAATGAAAAACAGGAAAGTTCAGCAAATCAGAAACACACATATATTTCTTTTGGCCTTATGTAATCTGCAGGTGAAGTTCTTAATATATTACTAGACATTCCATCACTGATTATGAACAGTAACACAAGTTTTATGAGTGTCAGTAAATGAGTATCTACTAATACTTTACCTCTAACGATTTGAGGGTTGCTAACTGCTCTGTAATCTGCTTGTTGTAGGTTCGAGCGACAGTCTCATAATCCATTCCACACTTTTCACGTTCTGCACGTACTTCTTCAATCTCTGATATGAGGCCCTTGATCTTCAGATGAAGCTGTGCATTTTCTCGCTGAAGAGCTCGGACTCTCTGTGAATCCTGACTCCCTTCTGCATGAATTCTGTTGATTGTGACCTCTCTTTCCTTCCTTAAGTTTGATACCTTAAGACAGAAGAGTTTTTTTCAATGTTATTTCCCTTAAATCTGAAATCTTTGCATAACATGGAACACTGCGATTACCTTAATTTCAATACAGCTTAAATATGAAATTATCAGAGCACATGATAAGTGCTTAGATCTTTGGGTAACTAAACCCATATTTATACAGTGTGACCCTGCTATAACACGGTAGTTGGGAGCCATAGAACCTGACAGCGTTATATACCAAACCGTGTTATATGCAACCAAGTCTGTTAGCTGAAAAAATGTACCCCTCCAAAAAATAATTGTGAGAGGGTGTGTGGGTAATAAATGCGGGTGGTAAAATACATGCTTCGTTGGCACAGTTACCATCTTAAATTGATGCATATTAAATGAGAAATACACCTTTAGTGAAAACAGAGAAGACATAATATAATAGTTTACTTTATTTAGAGAACAAAATATTGGTACATATACCTGAATCCTGTTTATATATAAATGTCTAATGTATAGCATGAATAGTATCAACACTGTGTACTCACCTGCGAACCTCATCATATACATTGAATCCACAATACAAGTGATTCCATGAAAATAAGCACACACAGCTTTAAAATATTCTTTAATTTTGTAACAGGTCATATTGGTCTGAATTCAGTGGAAAAACATAGCACAATCACGTAACGAATGATGAAGCACATTTACTTTAAAGTACATTCCAAGTAGGTAAAAGTTAGTTTGTGTTTTAAGCCACCATTGATAGCATCCGTAAGCATAAACTTTTTCCCTACAAAAAGGAAACTTTCACAGCACAGCTAACGTGTTAAAGGCACGTTGGAAAAGGCAAAAATCCATCAGATTCCATCATTTTTTATTTAAGTTTGGTACTGACTTCCTTTGAAGAAAAGTTCTTTGCTGTTATTGAAAGACTGTAGTCGGCTTTGTTTGATGAAGGGTGCATGTGCTATTGAAGTCACCGCTAAAGGGCAGCTTTGCAGAACCAAAGAATGCCCATTTGTTATTGTGGCAGCAACATCAAATAATTGTATTGAATGATTGAGACTGGTATTTTTTCCATTTGCTGAGTATGTTTTCATAACAGTTGGTGCTTCAAAGGTAATCTGTTTCCTTTGAAATTTCAGCAAACTATTTTATCTGGGTATATTTTTAAAAAGGAATTGGCCATCGTTTAGAATATTACAGTTACTGTCCTTCCATGCCTACTGAATAAACCAATAAGTAAGATGTATTTTGTTTTAAATTTCTTTTTTACATTTGTGGTAGCAGTGTGATACTGCCTTCCACGCATGCGTCTGAAAATTAAAAAAAGGGTCAACAGAAAATAGAGACACAGCTGTTCTGATGACAGGGATTATTACAGAAAACGTGAATGTTCTGAAGGATTTAATTCTGAGTGAAAAGAAGAGGAATTTTACTTACCATCCACATACAAATGTCAGTCTCTGTAAATATATTAATTACTAGTAAGCAGCCTCATCCGGTTGATCTCCGTTACTAGAAATGTCAACAACAAAAAAGCAGATATTTCACAACGTACAGAACTCATGCTAGATGTCAAGATAAGCGGATTACGATATAACAATGCACTGTTTAGATGGTTTCTCAGTATGGACAAAGAATTTGTTTATGTAACAATAGATAAATTTCAGTGCATTTTTATATCCAGTTTGCGGCTTTCTTTTATGGGGCCTCTGAATTTCTGCACTCCAAACCAATGGTTGTATATAAAAGTTTAAACAGCCAACAATGTCGCCAATAAATAAAAAAGCCACATGGTATGTTTTGCAGCCAATAAGGAAAAACAATCCAAGTTTGCAACATTGGCAAAGACCTATGCGATCCCAGAATAAACTTTTTAAGTGTTTTTTTTTTTACTTTTAAGAAGAAAAAAATATTTTCTCGTGTACGAGAAAGATACATATAAAATTTCAGAGCCAAGCCACAATCGTCATGTATTATTCATATGCAATCTCTTCCCCAAAATGATAAAAAACTTTTTACATTTTTTTGGTACTTTATAAGATTTTTTTGTGCACAAGAAAAATACATGTATGTGAAATTTTGGGAGCCATGCCACGACCGCATTATATCCAAATTCGTGTTATAACACAACGCGTTATAGCAGGGTCACACTGTATTATATTTCCCTCTTGAAAATGACACAAGATTCCATATATAAGCCAATTACATCATGGATCAAGTATCCAAAATAAATAAATAAATAAAAATAAAAAATCTTGAGATTTTCAATGCCCATCAGCTGAAATATTGATATGAACAACACTGTACCTAAAATGGTCTATCAAATGTATGACAACACGGCTGGAAAGAAAAGCAATCTGTCACTTAGTATTATATATCTTTATTTCTTTTTTAAAACATTTTTATTTGACAAAATTAAATGCACAAACACCATCATGTGAAAAAATATATTTCTTTGACATCAAGTAAAATTATTACTGTGTGTGTGTGTGTGTGATTTGGATTTTTAACGTAGCTTTAACCATTTTTCAGTCATATCACTACGATGTCTGCTGCAGTGTGGCAGTTTATAGTGATGTCTAGCATAATGTCCCACCCAGTCACATTATCCTGACATAAGGCCGACTAGTCCTAACACTAATCTCTTAATGCTGAGCGCCAAGCAAGACGGCTGTTAGTACCATTTTTGTAAGTCTTTGGTATGACTCGGCCGGGGATCGAACCCATGACCTCCTGCATGCAAGGTGGATGCTCTAACAACTAGGCCACCAGAGTGGTTAAAATTATTATTATATGTCTAACTGGAGATAATCCTTATGTACAAACAACAGCAGACTACCCCAATCCCTACAATGATCCTTCTGTACAAACAATAGACCCCCGAACCCAATTCGTACAATGATCGTTCTGTACAAACAACAGTCCCCCTAACCCAACCCCTACAATGATCCTTCTGTACAAACAAGTCCCCCGAACCCAATTCATACAATGATCTTTCTGTACAAACAACAGTCCCCCAAAACTCAATTCATACAATGATCTTTCTGTACAAACAACAGTCCCCCGAACCCAACCCCTACAATGATCCTTCTGTACCAACACCAGACCCCCTAACCCAATCCCTACAATGATCCTTCTGTACAAACAATAGACCCCCAAACCCAATTCATACAATGATCGTTCTGTACAAATAACAGTCCCCCTAACCCAATCCCTACAATGATCCTTCTGGACTAACAATAGACCCCTTAACCCAACCCCTACAATGATCCTTCTGTACCAACAATAGACCCCCTAACCCAACCCCTACAATGACCTTTCTGTACAAGCAATAGACCCCTAATCCAACCCCTACAATGACCTTACTGTACAAACAATAGACCCCCTAACCCAACCCCTACAATGATCCTTCTGTACCAACAATAGACCCCCTAACCTAATCACTACAATGATCCTTCTGTACAAACAATAGACACCCTAACCCATCCCCTACAATGACCTTTCTGTACGCATAATAGGAACTTAGTCCTCCAATGTAAGATATCTACCCTGATACTTATGTTGTTTGGGTCGAGGCAAACAACATAGATATCATGGTAGACATCTTACATTGTAGGACTAAATGGAACCCTACCAAAATCCCTGTAAACAATTACCCTATAAAATAGAAGCCCTTCTCCAACCCCTACAAACAATGATCTTTCTGTACAAACAATGTCAAATATACTGACTAGAAATCATTTTAACTGGAATTGCATTGGAGTTTCTGATTGGACAACCTGACAATTTTGTTGGTCAACCAGATTTTGCAGCTTGATGGTCTAGCCAGTCGGAAAACCATACTTTTGAAAATGTCTCCACTCCTGAGGATCTTTTGAATTTCTCTGGTTCGGTTGTCCACTCACTCCATTACTTGTCAGACCATGTGCACAGAAACATGGGTATAACTTTTTTGTGTGTGTTTGTAAACATGCCCCAGAATTTAAAAAAAGTTAAAAGTTAATTTTTTATATTTTCACAAAGGCATGGAAATCTAATCAGGTCATCAACATCTGCATACAAACAAACATACAAAATTTAATTTGTCTACTTCAAGTGGATTTTGCTTAAACATGCAAACAAGTTTGTCAAAACTCTGTAAAACTTTAAATTTGCCAAAACAGCATATAAAATCTAATAAGGTCATCCTTCCTTATATGCATACAAATATAACTGATCTATATAAAGTACTTTATACTTAACAATGCTAACAAAGTTTATATCAAGAAATTCAAAGTCTGAAAAGTTCAAAAATGTGTTAATTTTTTTTTTAAATTGCTGTAATAACCTGACAAAATAATCAGACCATCTACATAAAGTATAAATAGGTATACAAAATGTCATTTGTCTAACTAATGGTCTTTGATTGTGCTAATAAAGTTTTCTTTAAAAAGAATATCAATGTCCAAAAAGTTCTAAATCATGTAAAAATGGACTTTTTTATTTATAATAACCTGAAATTATGGTCAGGTCATTAATATATGGATATAAATACGCCCACTAAAATTTCATTTGTCTATCTCTTTTGCACAATACTGTGAACAAGCTCAGACATGATTCTGATATATTATTCAGGAATGCCTCGTGGACCCAATTTTCACTGGTGGTGAACAAAGTATTAGTTTGAAATATCCCAATCAAAAGCAAGTAAATATTGCTGGCAAGAATTTTTTCTATCATTTTATTCATATCTGTAATATATGTTACTGGACTGGTTATTGTTGTAGGGTTTAACACCATTTTTCAGCACAAGATAGGCTATACGTGGTGGCCAATATAAATGGTGGAGGAAGAACCCAGGAAAACCACGGAAAAAATCACCAACTCATGAGAAGTTACTGACAAGCATTCTCACATACCCACATTGGCTGAATCTGAGACTTGAACCTACACAGGCAGAGGTGGAGGTGGCAGTGATCTGTAATGGTGAGCACTTTAGACCACTCTGCCACTTGGGGCCCCTTACTTGATTGGAACCACAATTTTTAACTTTTTCCTCACCAAAAGTCATTTTGATCAAGCAGAAGCTTGGGATTGCTTTTTTCTAAGTGCATTTAAGCATACTAAGTATTCAGATTCCCCAACCTATATGGTGGCATTGATGAAGAGCTGACAAGCAAGGAAACAGCTTCTTCCTTTTCAAAGAGAAGGATATACAAATTCTGCATCAATCAATGTTTTGGAATAGCTGTTTGGATGGTTGGCAATACATACTGGCAGTGACTGATAAGCCCATAAAAAATTTTTTAAAATGAACATAGGGCCTGCGATTGAAACACCAAGATATTCTTAGAAGCATGTATTCTAATATTCTAAATGACTTTTTTGAAAAATTATGAACTGAATCATGTTTTCTATCACATTCTACTTCATATTTGCTTTCTTAAAAAGGCAAATTGTTTTTGATAGTGTTATTACAACTCTATGGTCTTGAATTAAGTACAGAAAAGAGCAAAAATGATTTTTTTTGGGTAAAATTCAACAATTTATTTCCCTAAAATAAAAGAAGTGAAAATTTAAGAACATATTAAAGTATTGTGAATTAAATCTCAAACAGCTCTAAAACTTCTATCAAAAGACCAAAAGTATGGAGTATTCTAAATAAATTCCAGTGGAGCCCTAAATGAATTCTGATATTGAATGTACTGATGTGCCAGTAGTCTGAAAATAGTGTTGATGTGCCAACAGTCTTGATGTATCACAATAAGTTTCAAAATAGTTATTTAGTCCTAAATTAATTAAATTGTCTTATAAGAACACAATCTGATTCAACTAAGACTGATAAGATATGGAATGAGTAAATTCCAGTGTAAACAACTTTATGCATGTTTCCCCTTGACCTAGGTAGCAATAATCATTTTCTGAAAATAATGTCACCTTAACTCATTCAGCCCCAGAGGTTTTTGTCGTTTTTGCCTGAAATGCGTGAGGAAAGACTTTATATGTCTGCTTTTTCGGAATACCACCCACCTTGGTGTATCTTAAATGACCTTGATGCTGCAGAGCTCGGAAAATAGGGTACAGCCTCATCACGCCTACAGACAGGATTGGGACTGAATCAGTTATTGAAATTTTCCATCATTTTCATTTACCATATACATTGAAAAAAATAATTAGCTAGAATTATTTTCAGATGAAAGTTGTATGCTACTTATGTTGGCTCTACTCCTTCATTATATATTGGCAAATATGGGCACACAAATTAGGCAGCACACAAATTAGGCAGTTGTGTATTTATTAACCATGAATTTCATTTTGACACTGGCAAATATGGGCACACAAATTAGGCTGTTGTGTATTTATTCCATGAAATTCATTTTGACACTGGCAAATATGGGCACACAAATTAGGCCGTTGCATATTTATTTACCATGAATTTCATTTTGACAATGGCAAATATAGGCACACAAATTAGGCAGTTGCATATTTATTAACCATGAATTTCATTTTGATACTGGCAAACATGGGCACACAAGTTAGGCTGTTGCATATTTATTACCATGAATTTCATTTTGACAATGGCAAATATAGGCACACAAATTAGGCTGTTGCATATTTATTTACCATGAATTTCATTTTGACAATGGCGAATATGGGCACAGAAATTAGGCACATGTGAATTTTTTTCAAAATGGATTGCATTTTGACATTGGCAAATATGGGCACACAAATTAGACCGTTGTGTATTTATTCACCATGAATTTCATATTGACACTGGCAAATATGGACACAAATTAGGTAGTTGTGTATTTATTCACCATCAGTTTCATTTTGATAATGGCAAATATGGGCACACAATATAGGCCGTTGTGTATTCATTACCATGAATTTCATTTTGACAATGGCAAATATGGGCACACAAATTAGGCAGTTGTGTATTCATTACCATGAATTTCATTTTGAAAATGGCGAATATGGGCACACAAATTAGGCAGATGCATATTTATTTAAAATGAATTCATTTTGACAATGGTGAATATGGGCACACAAATTAGGCAGTTGTGTATTCATTACCATGAATTTCATTTTGACACTGGCAAATATGGGCACACAAATTAGGCCGTTGCATATTTATTACCAAGAATTTCATTTTGACACTGGCAAATATGGGCACACAAATTAGGTAGTTGCATATTTATTCACTATAGATTTAATTTTGTCTAACCTGACTTTACTGTACACTCAAGGCAGTACTTATAGTTTTGTTGACAAGGGTTGCTACGGTTGCTAAGAAAATGTTAGTCATCGTCTAATTGGCTGTGTGTAAATTACAGACACTGGTTGCCTTGACAGGATACTCTAATAAATTTTTAATTATAAGGATAAACCAGTTTATTTTTATAATCAGTGAATTGTGAACCAAATCATTTAAGTAAGATGCACTTCATGGTTCATAAACTTTGAATACTTTTGGCTCGTACTCCACACACATTCAATAAAAAAAATTTTCAATCATTACAAATTTTTCATCACTCTGAACTACAGTGCATTTTGACAGGTCTTTTATATTACATTCATAAATACAATATTGCAGAATGAAATAAAATATTTTTGCATCAGTTGAGTATTCACGATTATGGAAATTAAATATTTCTCCCAAAGAAACTATTGTGGCCATATTACACTTGAAAATGATGTGCCACATAATCAAACTGCAAATAACCATCAACAACAAATGTTCTCTGGTGTACAAGTGACATACTGTACAGTGACTTGATTCCCTCATTAAATAAAGAAACATCCAACCAGAAATTCAATTAAATTTATAGCAAATACAAAGATGTGAAGGATAAAGTCATTGAAGGAATGGACAATTTTTGGGATAGGTAACCAGCCATAAATAGCTTTAAAGACTATCCTTCTCAAATTTCAGATGTGATCCAAATAAAATTATGACAAATAAAGAATTTCACTCGGCAAAATACTTTTCTTGCTCTGATAAAAGTTTATGATCTGTGACCATTGCAATCTGTTTTTAAGTTTCCAGCAGCCATTATTTTACATTTTGGTTACCAGGTATCTTTTACTATATTTTCCGATGTAATTGTTCTTTTTTCTGGATATGTATTTAACTACCTCTAACCTGAAAGAGTTACAAATGGCAGCTATGGCAGCAAGTGTTTACCTCGGCATCATATTGGAGCTTCAGTTCCTCGACCAAACGTTGGCTCTCAATTCTAGAATGCTCATATTCTGATTTTACAAAATTCAACTCCTGTTTCATTGAATTATTAAGCTTGCGATATTCCTCCATTTCCATCTCCTTCCTTTGCATTTTTTCTCGGTATGCATTTTCAAGCTCATCCCTGATCTGCAGCTGGATGACTTCAAACCTCTGTGGCGTCAGAACCTAACGTACAAAAGATAAATATCACAGCTATGCATATATTGTATCTAATAATAATGTGTACTTTCTATATAGTAAAATGCTAATCATCTGGGATTGCTGCAGTGGCCTAGTGGTTACAGCATCTTCCTCGGATGCAGGAGGTCATTGGTTCAAACCCTGGCGGAGTCATAACAATGACTTATAAAAATGGTACTAACGGCTGCCTCTCTAGGTGCTCAGCATTAAGAGGGTAGTATTAGGACTAGTTGGCCTGGTGTCAGGATAATGTGACTGTGTGGGATATGATGCTACATATCTGTGGCATGATGCCCCAGAGCAAGACATCACAACAAACTCCTACACTGCATACATCATAGCAATATAACTGACAAACTGTTAAAGCTTCATTAAAAATCCAAATCACACAGACACACTAATCATCTGAACATCACCTGAACGACCGCCTGAACAGAGAACTTCCCATTTGTATTAAATATTATGTCCAAAGTTTCTTTTCTTTTGACAAAATAACAACCCAAATGGACTGTTAGTACACAAGTTTCCTAAAAATTAAATGCGAAAAATAAAGGTAATGTAAATGACCAATCAACAAGCAGCAAAGTGTCATCAATTCCAAGCATTTCTCAACTAATTCAGCTGTGCTGGTACCTAGGAAAAACAAGTCTGACACATGTCAAAACTTGGGTCACTGATCTCATACACGTATGCCATTTCTCAGATGCGAGATATATAGCTCTGGAGTTTTTTAATTTATGTAAAATTACCCCTACCTGTCTAGTCCCACCTCCTGTGGCATGATCAAAATTTTGAAGTGTTGGCACAATCACTGGCCCATGTTTCATTTGAATAACTTTAATGGTATAGCAGAAGTTCTTTAATGGTATAGCATAAGTTCTTTAATGGTAAATCAGAAGTTCTTTAATGGTATAGCAGAAGTTCAAGGTCACTACACATTTTAGTATACAAGATAATCAACTCTATCAATATTTTCAGGACAAACATTGGCAACATGGGAAAATCTAGCACCAACCTATATTATTATCCCTCCTGTCCCACCTATATCTATAATCAATATGTACACACTAATAACACAGGGATGGTCCTGGCTTTTAAAAAGCTGTCGCCAAAAAATCGCCAACCTCAGTATTTTGTCGCCAATTTTCAAAATGTGTCGCCAGAACAAGTAGTGTACATTTTTTCAAGTGTTAATTTAGTCTATTAATGTAACAGGCAATGAAAATAACAAAAGATGGGTTAGTTAATACTCTAATTACAACAAGCATTAACAAAATGTTACAAAGTTTTACATGAAGATCCATCGCGATTTTAGGGCTGCCCACTTGTTGAATGCAGTTTCAAAGTCTAATTTTTCACATCTGTACATGCTGATTCTCATTAAATTCTCGAGAGATGAGATGCAGTTTATTTCTGATGTCAGTTTTTTATGAGGTTCATCTTACTGAATCCACGTTCACAGTCTTCAGTACTGACAGGTGACACCAGCAGTCTCTCAGCCACCCCCCACCCCACCCCTTATGGCTAGCTTCACAAAGCTTGTAGTGAATTGCTTCCCAAATCCCAAGAATGATCACTGAATGCTGTATAAATTTTCTCAACAAGCAAAATAGAATCTCCATTCCCACAAATGAAACTTATATGAGTCAACACCTGGCAATATTGGACCGTATATATAAGCATAAATTCACACCCAATTTAGGGATTCTTTCACTCCTGTATTTTGAGAAATAAATAATTCTTATTAATTATGAAAAACTGTTGTGTTTTTGCTATTTCTTGTTGCGGAGTTTAAGTCTCTGCAGCCGTAACACGGACTGATGGCAAAAGGAAAAGGTCAATGAGTAAAATGCTGCACTGGCGACAGATATAATTGTGATTGAGAATTTTTCCATTTGCTTTGTATTTATACGCAGTAGTCGGTACTTCAAAGGTTATCAGTTTTCTATGAAGGTTCAGCAAAACTATTGTATTGGTATATGTAAAAAAAAAAAAAAAACAACAAAAGGATTAGCCATTCAGTTAATTGTATCTGTTCTATTCGCATCTTCAGAAGTCGGTCAGTTGCAGGTATAGTTCGGTAGCATGATTGACTGTATCTCAGCATACAGTACTCAGCCCTGATGTCAGCATAAGCAGATTATGATGTAACGATGTACTGTAAAGATGGGGTTGTCAATACGAACAAAGGATCATTTGTGTAACAGATTGATTCCAATGCATTGCTTAGTCAAGTTTGTGGCTTCCTTTCATTCTCCCTTTTAATTTATGCAGTCCAAATCCATGATTATATGTACAAATTAAATAACCAAAAAGTCTGTCGCCAAAAAAAATCGCCAGATGGGATATTTTTTTCGCCAATAAGGAAAAAAAATCTCAATTTGCGACATTGGCGAAGCCCAGGACGATCCCTGTAACACCTCAAATTCCCAAGGACCAACATTTTTAAGTCTCCATCTTTACTTTTGTAGGCAGAATGAATGTTATACATTCAAGTGAAAATAGGCAGGATTACACCATCCCCATTTATTTTCAAAAAATATCTTGCTCCATGAGGTGTTCAATTACCCACATGTTCTCATATTTGTAAATAACCATTTGCAGGATATTAAATGTTTTTAATATCTCTTTTAGACTTTATGATACAGGCTTGTTTTACTCCCGAATGCAAGTTTCTATTTTGAAGAGAAAAAAAACCCCAGTGGATGCCAATTTTAGCATTGTTCCCCTCAATTACCAGTTTTAAGAATGTTTTTATGTATTTGGTGGGGTTAGGTGGGTGAGTGGAAAGTCCCATGATTCTTATTAATTCTTGAAATAGTAGCCAATGAAACTTAAAAACTGGGAAAGCAACCACTGCGGATCTTTTTCATACTCTAGGATCATTTACTGGAGACTACAAACTTTTGGTCCTTAGATCATCCAGTTGACAAGTTATTTGTCAGGTAGACTTTGATAATTTTTTCTATTAATGATTTAAATATATCAACCTAATTGTTATGTATTACAAAGACATATTCACAAGTTTAAAAAAAAAAAAAATTAAAGGCAGTTTACAATTATGTTGTGATACTCACCATATAAAAAAACTGCCACTAAAAGTATCATTTTATTTATTTAAAATGAAATTTTATTTAATTGGAACAATCAATCACAGCAAGTTTAGCAATTATGCTCTGCTATCCCATCCAACATCTTAAATTAAGTATATCTAACCAAGTGAAAGAGAAAAGAATATGATGCAGCTAAATGAGATGTGGATATAGTCAGTTGTCCTTATACCATGCAAGATAACAGGTCTCCACAGGATTTTGAAAGCTGCAGTCCTGGACTCCTTCCTTGAAAAAAAGTTGAGGCCCAACCCTCATAATAAAAGTCCCAATAACAACACCTTATGTCCCTTGCAATATTTCAGGACATCATTCAAGTTTTGTTGTATTACCAATATTTATGTAATCAGATTGTTCATATGCATTTATTGTGAAATATTTAGATCAGTTATAACAGCTGAATAAAATCAATGAAGAGATTAGTTTCTTTTTCATAATAATTTAATTCCACTTCAAATCAATAATTTTCCAAGACATGGGGAGAATAAACAAATGATCATATTCCAGTCACTTTCTTCATTTCATCTTTAAGTAACAAAGCACAGCATACTAAATTCACTTTTTTTCTTAAACAAACTTTAACAAACTTCTCCACATCAGGTTTAGGATAAAACATTAAAGTTCTGAACTCTCCACCATCACCAATTTTGTTTGTTTCTTGTTTTAAACATTCATAGTCCTTTGTCTTTATATAATTATGTGACAAGAAAACTTACATACCACCGATGTGAAACCAACAACATTTCAGCTTAAACAGCAGTCTAAGAAAAAGTCTGATTGTACAAAGTTAAAACAGCAAAGTCTAGAAACAAGTCTGAGTGCATGAAGCTACAACAGCTCTCTTTCATTATAATGCAGTAGTCCAGGTCCATAACTGCCAGCCATCAACACAACTTTTATATAGTGAGAACCTTGTACTGAACTTCTATATAATGAGAACAGCATTTTATACTGAGCCTTGGTAAAGAGGGAATGATCACAGTACACCTCTCCCTCGATAACTCACGCACAACGGGGTCCACAAACATAGACCGCACTATAAACGAGGCGCGAGTTACCTAGGGACCTCCAGAGATTAGAAAAAAATTGCTTTGACATCGAGAAAACCATGTGTTTGGGGGGGGGGGGAACCGGCGTTAGGGAACTGGGCTGTTTAATGACTGAATCCTCATTTTACAATCACATCGATAATAATTTTTAATAATGCACTTTTTCTAATGAAGTTCTTCATTATTCTGTTAACATAACATTTTTTTATTTAAAATATCCAACATATGAAAGATCGTTCCAAATGGTCTGAACAACCATCACATGTACATGAAAAATCTGTGTATTACGTCACTGCTTTTTGTTTTCTTGATTTAGTCTGGTTCCCGTAGTGGTGTTTAATAGTATCTTGCCAAATCGGTAGACCATAATTTGGGAACTTGACTAACTGTTAATACATCACCAAACAAGATTCCTTTTTTTAAAAAACACGCGACATTTTTTTCGTGGCACATCTACGTCGAAACTCAATTTTTTATTGTTCAGTTAGTACAATGTTAATATCATGATTTCAATGGAAATAATAATGAAATTTCTTATCATCCCTGAGGATATCTCTAAATGCCAGTTCAAAAATTCTCTGAACCTCGCTTGCCCACAATGGTCTGTATTTGTGAAATCAAGCTCGATATTTTACGAAGTATTCATTTCGCTTGGCTGCCTTGTTATCTTTGATTACAGTTATTAAAGAGTCAGTTAATTTAAGGTAGAAATGTCGTTTGGAAAGAAAATGTAACAAATTGTATGAGCTATATTTAAATTTAATATTTCATAGTGTTGATTAAAATTTCTAGGTCCTTTCTACCATTTTCAATGATAAAATGAGTGACACATCAAAGTTTCCGTTACCAATTTTGATTGTGATTTTCTTCAAGTTCAACAAATAGGAATAAATTTTTGGGGAATTTGCGGGTTTAAAAAATGGGATCCATGCCTGACACCGCATTATAACCGGGTTCGCAAGTTATCAGGGCGCGAGTTAGAGGGAGTGGTGTATGTTTTTCAAAAGGAATTAAAAATATAACATGTCATTTCATTTTGTACTTTTCAATCAAGATTGTTATGAATTTGGTCATGCAGTCTGTAATGGAGCCACATTATATCTGGAATTGCATTATAATTAGAGAGAACAGTAATGCTCCATAGAAATGTTATATTCCATAATTCATTCATAAATCTTTCAGTCACTCTGAAGTTCTGTTTTATTTATCAAAACTAGATGCATAAAATTGGAGCATTAAGTCATTTAATGACAAATATGACAGAATATACAAAATTACAGCACTTGCAAATATATTTGTTTAGCTGACAGGTAAAGTATATACGTGTACTATTTTCTAATAAAAGACAAAAGAAACAATGCATCTAAACACAAACTAGTATTAGCATGGAGAGGCAGGATCACATACCAACTTCCTACAAAAAACACAATAAAAAGAGACAGTGAGAATGACTTCTTCAAAACCTTGTTTCTATACTCCTCAATCATAGCCTGCTTGTCTGCTAGCTCCTTCCTACTCTCCTCATACAACGATCTGTATTTCTCCTGCACAATTTTACTCTCCTCAACTGTCCGCCGAATCTCCTCCTCAAGATGGGTGTTTTCCTCTTGAAGCCTGTTCAATAAAGGTAGACTCCAATTTCAGCCAATTCAGTCAACAGCAAACATACAAACTTCCAGGGCAAATCTAAATTTGTGAACAGTGACAGGAAATCTATTAAGTAAACTTTTAATCAGTACTTTTGATGCAGTAAATGTGATTATCAGACAAAGAGATGCCCAATGAAAAGTTTACCTCAAAGCTTGCAATGATAATCATGATGACATATTTACTTCAGAATTGGCCATATCAATTTACAGGTCATTAGAAATGTTTCCGATAAAATGAGAAACAACAGCCATCTTCCAACACATTCTAAATTCTAATATAAATGAGATGAGCATAATGTAATGCTGACTCTCACAGAGGTAAAGTAGAACATACATACTGTACACAGCATGCAAGTTACCTATTTCTCTCACAGAGGTAAAGTAGAACATACATACAGTACAAAACACACAAGTTACCCATCTCTCTCACAGAGGTAAAGTAGAACATACATACAGTACAAAACAAGCAAGTTACCTATTTCTATAGTGCCTAGTCAGCTGCAATTAAAATAAAATGAAGACAATCAAAACTATGTAAATGTCCTGTAAGTAGACTGCACACTTTTTAAAAATTATTTTGTTGATATGTGCCAAACATTCCACAATAATGTATTAGGAATGGAAGTGTCTTCACCCTAGAAATTTATTTGATTTATAATTGGGTGGTATTTAAAATATCAGCAATTTTACTTAATATTTAAAACAATCTATAATGTAGACATTATAGTTATTACTGCAATATAAACAAATTAATCCCTAAAAATATTATTTCTATTTTTACTTGTATTTGTCGCAGATTTTTATTTAAATCTGAAGACTTTAAATTCCATATGAACTTCCTTCTGTCTGCTTTAATAATAATAATAATAATAATATATAATAATAACAACAACAATAATTATGGTAATAATACAAATGTCTAAATCGCTTCTTCTTCAAATGTTATTAAAGTTTTGAGATTAAGTACCACCAAATATGAATATTAAATGAATACAGGATAAAGTCAATATTATTCAAACTGCATTAATGCAGAATGTTTGGTATATAATACAAAACTGATTTTAAAAAGTACATATTTTACAAGCAGGCCATTTCAATAGTTTAAAGACTTTATTACCATGGTTTCATCTCCATTTTATATTAATTGCAGCTACTACTATAATGGTACATACCTTGCATGCTGTTTATACAACACATAAGAACTTGTTTTTGTTACATGTGTCAGTCTAGGTCACACAACCTAGTACAATACCTCATCATGAACATTACAGGACTCAAAATTAGCATGCTAGACCAAGGCTTTACAATTTCTTGTCAGACAAGTATTAGTCATAATTTCACACAAGTACCATGACTAATTAATCTCGCTATGTGTCTCACATTGTTTTGTGGTAAGACTAGTGATGATTCAGCAGAACTAGTAAATTTCTCAACCTACTGGTCTTTCTGGATACCAAGAAATTTATGTTATATATAAGACCTGCATTACACTGCTGTTTCCAAAATATAAAATGGATCTGAAACTGCGCTTGTCAAATATAGGGCTCAAAATTATCACTAATAAGCTAACTTGTGGTTAGTGATTTTGCTGATGGATCACTAAAACCCAACAGTTACTAATCCAATGCCTGAATGGGGCAGTAAAAATTATTAACCACTGCTATTATAACAGTTAAGATGTGCAGCAAGTCGGCATTAGCTTTAATGGTTAATTTATCTGTTTACTGTGTTAACTGATCACTTATGAACATCCTTCAATTTAAGAGGTACAAATAAATCTGCACTATGTAAATAGGCAGGTATTAAACCATACATCCAGCCATTAAGTAAACAGCTGTCATTATTGTCCAAACAGTCTAACCAGCCTGGTATACTGCCAACAAGCACTGATTTTATTACTGATGATAAACAAAGGTGTAAGGTTTCAGGCTATTATAAAATCAATCCAGAAAGGTCATTTTGCTGACTCAGATCATTTTTAAACATTCAATACATTGTGTTGTGACACTGTAAACATGTGGAAGTATTTGTAAAGTGTACAGCCACCAATGAAATGACACAAATTAGATGATGACATGAGAAATCACAATCACAAAAATGATCGAAAGATAAAAAAAAAGTACTACAAATGCTGGAAAAATGAACACAAATGACTGAAGTATGACCAAAGGTGAAGCTGTGATATGAACTTTCTGCACTGACTATTTCTCAGAAATATGAAGGCGCAGCGTATTTCAATTATTGATGCATGTACAAACTTTCATAAATTGTCCTCAGAATCAAACAAGCGTCCTTCATAATGGCAGAGGGATACATTAAAACAGAAAGTTGGTTTCTTAGAAGCAGAAGAAATTGTGGCATCTAGATCTGCTGATGAATCAGATAAGGAAAATTAACATGAACTTCAACTTTTGAAGAGTCTTGTTTATGGAATATAGTTACAAATGTTTTGAGTTGCTGTTAATGAATACTAAAGGTTGAATTAGAAATAAATGGATTCTGTTTAAATGGATCAGGGAAGTTTAGTCAGCTTCAGTACAAATTTTGTTTTGGCGATTCTGTGGGTTAGTGAACAAAAATCTTTATCTTTAGCCCTGTAATGATGTGCACATTTTTCCAAACTGCAAAAGCTTACAAGGACGGAGCAAGGTATAGTTGGAAGGTATAAAGTGACTAAATAATTCTCAGCTAAACTTTAACCAAGGAGAGTAAATACTTTCTGAGATTCCAAGTGCAATACAATTAAAATGGTCGGGAGCTGGCTGTAGTAATGCAAACAACAACAGTAAATTGATATGGATCTTGGCATTTTCATTTAATATGCCACTGCATTAGTCTCAAGGCAAACATGCCCACATTCCCCCTGACACACACCTGGGATTTGCTTTTGTATTGGCTGAATTTTAAGGATACAATCTATGATATTTCAAGCGACACTTACCTTTTATGCTCTTCTTTCAGTTGCATAAAATTGGTTTTATGCATCTGACTTCTCATCTTTTCATCTGCCAGAAGTTTCTGGAGCTCAGTTTCCTTAGTCAGTTTTGGAAGGGACTGAGCCAGTTGTGACAGAGGGGGTTTCCCCAATGTAGGCCGCAAGGGGCTCCCCAGGAAGCTGGTACTGGCCATTTCAAATTCACCCTGTGAATGGAAATTGTAGCTATGAATATCATTGCATAGGACTGTAATAATGATATACTTTAAAATTTAATATATTTAGTGGTAGCAAAAGTACAAATGTGAGAACTTACAGAACCAAGTTGGAGAAGCAGTTCGCATGGTTGAAAAAAGTGGAATCTTATGGTATACTGAAAGCAACCTGTGAGTTGTTTAAGACTGCCTGAAAGCAAATCCTTTCATTCAAAATGGAAATACTAACTTGCAGCTATCTGCCATGATGATGATCATGAATTAAACCTTGATCACTTATTTTGCTGCCATGCTATGCAAAAAAAGACAGACACTAATATGCTGTTGAGAAAACTCTCAAACTTAGTACGAAGAGTGATGACTGCAAAGCAAACTATTTCTTTACGATGAAACTGAATATGGTTAATTGAAGTAGATGGGAAGTTTGTCCTTGAAACAAGTGTTCCAGCACACAAGACATGAATCTATGGAGAAACTTTTAACAAAAGTTGCCATAAAAAAATCAGAAAGTATTTAAATCGTATTTGTGGGAAAAGTCTGGTATGGTGATGGTGGTTAAGTTATGACTAAATGTGCAGATAGTGTAAGACAATTAGCATGGAGTCATACAGGAGCCTAATTTCGAACCGCATGAGTTAGTTACCTTGTGTACATTGGGAATAGTGGACGTTGTTATCATGACTTTCCATCTTTATAATGACATAATCGAATACCTTTGTAGAGGCTGGTGACTCTGGATTTCCATGCATGAAGATAATCCGAGTTTCATCTGACCCCTCCCACCCCATTTTTGATATCTAGATATTTACGTTGGGGTTTAGGTACCACCACTCAAACATGAATGTCCAAATATCAAAAATGGGGGTGATACCTGATTCAACGAACTGTAGGAACTGTAATTGTTTTAAATGAAATTAATGAGCATACCTGCAAATGCAGATGTATTCACTAGTTTTCGGTCAACATCCTACTTGACATTTCGTCAAACCTAAAAATGCACGTCTGAACAAGTCGGTATCAACCCGGCAAAATTAAAATGAGCATATTATTGGGGTATGCTTCTTGAATAAATATATATAAGCTAATTTGTTTGCTTCTTATGAACGTAATTAGGTATATTAGTTAATATATAAGATCTCGGTAAAAAGATTAATAAAAGATTCAGCTCTGAGCACAGCGGAAATACTTTTCAAAATCGAAAACAAACACACACACATGCGCAGAAGTTGTTTCCGAATTGAAATACGTTCTCCGGGATGTACTCAAAAGATTTTCCACAGTGTAACCTTGCTCGCTCAACCAGTTCGTATTTTACGGTTTATATGTAGGTTACACAGTAGGTGTAGGCGGGTGACTTTGCGAAGGGATCTAAATGCAAGAATCCTTGCAGATACGAAATATTTAATTAACATTCCATATAAATAGAAATTAATAATAATAATAATAATAATAATAGTATGTACAAAGGACCAACCAGTAGTATCAGGTGAATTGATAACTTTAAACAAGAAAGCAATCGTAGCGGGACATAAAATCGCACAAGCTTTGAAAGATGCCTGTGCTAAACTTCATCTATTAAGTTAAATCACGTATTCTGCGTCGAAGGCTATCATTCTGCTAGAAACAGCTTTTAGGCATTGACATATCTTATTCCAGGAAATATGTTTTCAGTTGATATTGTGAAGCAGTACTTGGATCACCATCAGTTCTTGTATTGCATGTGCACGTAAATGAACCAAAGAGTTCCATCACACGTATGCCTATGTCAACTTCAATGATGATCTAATGGAGTATGTTTATTTATTATGTAATGTTATATCAATGAGCATTTCCTCTTTTTAATGTTAATTCTCTTTCTCTCTGACGTGGTTGCCATTATTATTATTATTATTAGTATTCTGGGTGGTGAATGATACTTGATATATTTATGTACGATGTATTTCAACTTGCATAACTTAATGCTACAATGTTCTTTCTATCTATCTAAAATCTGTATTTGCTGAAATACATCCTGTAGCATGAATGATTTTGTTTATGTATTAGAGCGCAACTTAATTTTTATGGTTGAAAATATGTGTTCTTTTCCCTTTGAACTACAGTGTTAATCCTTATTTAAAATCGGTGCATCTGCTGCCGACTCAAAATAATGCTCTACTGTAATTTTACAGCTGTTATATTAAACTGGGCATATTTAGTAGGGTATGCTTCTGGAAAGAAAAAAAAAGAGCATACATTTCCTTTTGTCATATGTCCTGATGGTGCATTGCTTCGGGCGCCTTCGCTTGCCAAGGTTCCGATGTGCTTACCCTAGCTAACGAAGATGGCGCCTTAGTGCAAACTATCTTATTTTACAATGTATGTGAATTTCTTAAACTTTCCGATCACTGCAAGATTCAGTGTTGCTTATATATATATATATATATATATATATATATATATATATATATATATATATATATATATATATAAACGCACACAATAAAGTTTCCGTCCCAATCAGGTAAACTGGAATAATGGTATCTCATCGTTGTTAAATAGTATCACCAGTTAGTTAATATTAGGGTGAATAACTATGTCTTTGCCAAATGTCAAACAAGCAACAAGCAACACTAAATAAAAAGTCACATGAATTAAACATAAAAAACGTGTTTAAAACTATGTAGTATAGTCATTGTAAATCAAGATGTGGAAAGAAATAAAAGAAGACATAATAAAAATGTCGTTTGATCGTAAATATGTAAAGCAGAAGAAAATTATTAAACTAACGACGTTCTGTTCAAATTATACCTTAATTAAATCAAATTAAAATCGAACATAATAAACTAATAGCTTTTCAAATACTTTGAATAAAATCATGAATGTTGCAAAAGGGCTGAAACTAAGAGACAAAAGCTACTTCCCCAGGTGTGGGGCTATTGTCCGGGGGAGTGGCTGAAATGATGAGACAATGGTTATTTCCACACGGGAAGGTCTGAAATAATGCAGCAAAGGATCTTTCGCCCGGAAGGGGGATAACTGAGCTACCTTGGAAACCTTATGAAGGAAAATATTACTCACAACAATGCTTTTTCTCTTTCATTTCTATAACCTGAAAATGTTTATGCAAACCTCTTTCTCGTCGTTCTATTCTTTAAAAAAAAAAACACTGCTTAAAATCTCCAGTAAAACGAGTGTTATTTCATGTCTCAGAAACTTCTGTCCTGTGAGCTAAAGACCATTTTCTGATTCAAGTGAATCACGGTATATTTCTGTTGAGTAAACTTTACGGTACGAGGTGTCCAGAGCTCCACCGTTACTCAGATATGCATATCGCGGAGTGCAGACCCTATGAAATAATCAGTTCAACCAAACACGTATGTCCCAATCCTGCCATCTTTGAAAAGAGACTCGGAGAACTGGAGGATACCGAAGGAGCTATATTAACGATGCTATTTAAAAAACTAGATTCCTCGACGGATGAATCTTCATTCCATCCCGATACCCAAAAACCTGCCACAGATCATACCTAAGCCCTGGCACCATATTAAATCGTCAGAACGTCTCAAGGGTATATTTTTATGAAGTTCATATGGTTGCGTGCCGTAGACCTAAAAATCTCAAGGATCATCTGGTACGTGCTAGGGTAACTTCAAACAAGACAGCATATTCATGTACATACCGTTGCAAAAACAAGCTTTGACTAATTTGCAAGCATATGCCCAAGACCAGACCTTTCAGAAACTCGACATGAGTTAACTACACAATCAATCAAAAGTTAGGATGTTGAACCAATAACATCATATCTTCTGACATTCAAGATCTGTACCATTCGATAATTTGTCAAAACCACTGATTTCAGAAAAAGAATGAATAATCTCAAAAGCTACATTTGCAACAAAATCAACGCGAAAGTTGCCAACCACTGCAACTCGAATGGGTATTTAATTACCGACTGAGGTGGACAGACATTGAACGCGCACGTAAGAAACGATACTGGATATTACAACTGAAAACTCATTGGGGGTTTAGACTAAATGATACAAACTAACTTCCCGTTGCAGTCTTATAAAAATTGTAGTCATCAGTTTTGCATTTGACGCAAATTTCCGCTAATATCTACCCACTTAAGTGCTCATTATTATTATTATTATTATTATTGAACACGCTGCACTAGTAATTGGTTCTTTGCTGACGTAATAGACGTATGTCTTGATATAAAAGCATGTCGTCATGACGACAGCAGGTTAATATTTCCAACTTAATACTATAATGCATCCTTATGGCTGCCATATTTACATTAACCAAGCAATTTTGGTAATGAAAGAAACAGTCATGTTAGCAAAAAAGATGCTACAAATCAGGCACTAAAATGATCATGTCTGGTAATCAGAGTTAATATCAATAGACCCAGCTATGCAGATGGCAATCCGTAGGCCAAATTGCATACGTCAACTTAATAACTACTTCATTAGCTAACTGACTGATAATGTGTTGTCTGGTGAGTTCACCATCTCGGTGCTACGAAGACTACTTCAAAGAATGTCACAAAGTGTTCGTGCGAAATAAGGTATATACACAAAAGTAAACAGGAAAATGCATTTTCAAACAAAATCAAATCGGATCAAACCAGGTCCTATTGAAATCAAATGTTGGTGGCATCAGTGGCAGACAGACGCTCTCCTTGCAGCCAAATATGGAAAGACGATAATACCAAATGATGCTGACCGGAAGTTTTATGGCATATGAAGGTATTAGTAATTGATTAATGAACCACAAGGCAGATATTCATGTGCTAAGCTTTTTTCACAGCCCATGAAGATTGAGTAGGTCAAAAGGTCAAGCTGAAATAATTCAGATGATATTAAACTTCGATTTACCCCCGACATTCGTTTACTCTTTAAGCATGTACGGATAAGAAGTAGTGTATATACAATGCCCCCCTCACCCTCTCTCTCTCTCTCGCGCTCTCTCTCTCTGCGTTGTATTTAATCCATTTCTTTACAATAGATTCCAAGTCTTACATCCTGTTATTGCTCTTCAATAGGAGTGAGGTTGTTAGACCATCCATGCCAATAGCATTTGTGCCTTTTTCGACCTTCCCACCAGAGGTATACATAGGGTAATGGCGCCAGGGGGGACTATGAAAGCCAAAGGGGTTTTGGCGCCACAGGACCTCTGTCGCCCATGGTATTTCAGACCAAAGACTTGTAGAGCCCGGGGCAACAGCCTCGTCAGCCCCACCAGACCCCATTAGTACTCGGCTGCTTCCCACACGTCTCTTTATGGCTGCGTTTCAAGAGAAGTAATAGTCCAGGGACACATGTTAGCGAAGTAACTCTAGATTACGCTGTTTAACGCTCATTGTTAGATACACAGTTGCCGACGTGCTAGGTAAAAGAAATGTAGACACCCAGTTTCTTTCCTGTGACATGCAAAATAGTTTATTTTTAAGAGACTAATTTGACGATGAAGGTGTCTAAAGTCATCTGACATTGTTGATTCTTAAGAATGGTGCCCGCAAGGCTCCCTCTCTCCCGGATTTCACCTCTAAAACTATTTTGGCTTACATTCCTAAAACTTAATAGCTATTCACTACATGTTTGCACCCACACCCACACCCACGCACCACCCACACCCACACAAACTCCCGCAAGTGATTATGTGGGCGTCCCTGTTCTTGAGACTTTGCTTTTAGACTTCAGGTGTCGCTAAGGTCATATAAATAAAAACGCAGAAGGTAAGTGAGTCGGCCAGTTGCCTATTTCGAACATACTATAGTATGTTACCGCATGAAATTCGTTACAAGTTAACTTTGATTGCTTACTTGCATATATTTGTTCGGTGCCCATATATATCATGTGAAATATGACATTCGACTTCAGGGGCCCCGGGTGGCCGAGTAGTCCAAAGCGCTAGTCTCTACCTATTATTTCCATCTCACCTCTGTCTTTGTGGGTAATAGTCTCGGCCTCGGCCTATGTGGACATAGGAGAAAGATTGCCAGTAACTTCCCGTGGGTCGGTAATTCTTCCTTGGATGATTCTGAGTTTTCCTCCACCAGTTATACTGGCCGCCATGTATAGTATGTCATGTACTGGACAATGGAGATGTCAACACAATTTTTGACGTCTACTTAAGGCAAGATGTTGAGTAGGTATAAAGTTAATATTTTTGTTACATTACTTGGAAAATATTAGTAAACACATGTTGGCTTGTAATACGCTACACACTGATTTACCTTCATGTGACAGATTCACCATGAAGAACACACAGTAACAGACGTTATGATGTCTATAATACGGTACACACCAAGTTAAACCTACGTGAAAGCTATATCATCAAAGACGTTGAACCAGACAATATGATACCTGCAATACGACACACACTAATTTAAGTCCACGTGACGGCTCCATCATCAAAGACACAAATAACCAGACGATATAATATCTGTGAGGATGGGCAAAGCTTCAACTACAGCTACAACTAAACGATAATTATTACCTAAATAACAACGCTGTTTTTTTCAATCCACCAGTCTGTAGCCTTGTATAGAGCACCTCATTCGAAGTATATCATACTCTTCACCTTTCTGATATAAGATTTTATTGATGCAAATTGAGTACACGTTACATATGAGAGAAAGAGAGACAGAGAGACAGACAGAAAGCAAATGTACAAAAATGTGGATCTATCTTTTTTTACAACAAATGTGACATTCAGTTGAAACGAACGATGTGTAAAATGTCCAGACCAAAAGATTTTCGCTTCAATTGGAGGAATTTTTTTGTGGTTCTAAAAATAGGCGCAATCATGAACTAGTTACGTCAGAAGGATATTTTCAAACTAATAATAATAATAATAATAATGAGGACTTTGTAAAGCGCCTAATCTTTAGAAGCTCTAAGCGCTTTACAGCATTAGACAGCACCTATAAGATAAGAAACATAACAATATTATTACAAAAACAAACAGCATGAAATTAGAAAAACATTAAAAAATAAAAAAAAACATGCTGAGAATATTTCAGGTAGGAAACATTATTAGGTCTTTAAGTTTGTTCTTGCAGTCGAAATAAGTGAGTTTTGAGAGCCCTCTTGAATGTGATCACTGTGTCTTTGTGTCTAAGTTCAGTGGGTAATTCATTCCACGTTGCTTGGCCCTGGTATGCAAAAGAACGCTGTCCATATGTCTTTGTTTTCATAATGGGAATAATGAGTATACGATTGTCAGAAGAGGAGCGTAAGTATCTTGCTGGTGTGTACACGTGGGTGAGGTCAGATAGGTATGTTGGACTAGAGTCTGACAGTGAAATGTAGCACAGAGAACAAATTTTGTGTTTGATTCTGGATTGAATGGATAGCCAGTGTAGGGTACAGAGCAGCGGGGAGGTGTGCTCTGATCGTGGTACTCTAAGTATGATCCAAGCAGCTGTGTTTTGAACTTTTTGAAGTATCTGGAGTAGATATTGATTTGAACCAGATAGAATTGAGTTACAATAGTCCAGTCTTGAAAGTACTAATGAACACACATGTGTTTTAGTGGCATCAACTGAAAGATATTTGCGAATTGAGCTGATGTGTCTCAGCTCAAGATATGCAGCCTTGCATATGTTCATGACATGTTGGTGCAATGTGAGAGTACTGTCCAGAGTAACACCTAGGTTTCGTACTGATTGTGTGAATTTAATGTTGGCGTTGCTGATATTTATTATTTGAGGTAAAGGATGTGAATGAGAAAGTCTTTGTGTTGTGATCATCATTCATCTGCAGCTTGTTCCTTGTCATCCATGATTTCACATCAGAAATGAACCTCTCTACACCTTAGATGGTAGCATCAACTTCAGTTGGGTGGCTAGATTTGTATATTTGGGTGTCATCAGTGTACAATTGGTGAGACACTGGATGATGATCGATGACACTTGAGAGCGACTGAATGTAAATAATGAAGAGAACAGGTCCAAAAACAGACCCATGTGGAACACCACAACATAGATCAGCTGGGCTGGAGTGTATTCCAGTTGCAGATACAATTTGTGTCCTGTTGACCAAGTAGGACTTGAACCACAGTAAGGCTGTATCATGAATGCCAAATACATGCTGGAGACAGTTAAGTAATATATCATGGTCTATTGTGTCAAATGCTGCAGACAAATCAAGGAGGGTGAGGACTGTAATCTTTCTGCTATCCAACGCAGAGAGAATCTCATTAACAACTTTTAGAAGAGTAGTTTCAGTACTGTGACAAGGGCGATATGCAGATTGTACATTGCTAAAAAGACTGCTTGAATTTAGATGAGATACAAGCTGGGATAGAACAACCTTTTCAAGGATTTTTGATATGAATGGGAGATTAGAAGCTGGGCGGTAGTTCTTTAAATCGTTATTGTCTAGTGTTGGTTTCTTCAGCAAAGGCTTTACAATGGCAGTTTTGAAAAAATGATGGGAATTCCCCAGATGAGAGAGAGAGATAGGTATTAATAACATCAGTTAGTGAAGGCAATACTGGATCTAAGCACTCAAGCAGCAGTGATGTTGGAATTGGATCAAGTTCACATGACTTTGGTGCACTCTTCATCACGATTGTACGTACGAAATCCATAGAGACAGGTTCAAATGCTGCTAATGGTTGCCGCTCAAAATTCTGTATCCGAACTGTATGGTGACGAGTCAATTGAAATTGTGGTGTCAAGCTTATCTTTAATGGTTTGTACTTTGTCACGGAAGAAATATGCAAATATGTCCAGAAGGTCGACTGGAGAGAAGGTAGTTGGAAGTGGTGTTGATTTGTTCCTTGACATTAGCTTGTTAGTAATCTCGAAGAGCTCTTTGCAGCTGGAACTTTTCATGATCTTAGTAGTGTAGTGGGCTGATTTCGCTGCATGGACTATATTTGTCAAATTCTTCTTAGCGACTTCATAGATTTGCTTATGAATAGTGAGTCTGGTGGAAAGCCAGAGCCTCTCAGTTTTACGGCGGACTCTTTTAGCAGTGCGAAGCTGGTCCCTAACACTGCTATACCATGGAGAACACTTTTGAATTGATACTCTGCACTTGGTAGCTGGGGCATGTTTATCAAGACAGTTATCGAGTTGTTCTGCGGTAGGAGGTAAGCAAGTTGTTAGGATAGCTTGGATGTCATGCATTAATTTGGTTCTATTTATCATACGGAGGTTTCTCTTAGTAGCAGATAAAAGTGGAGGGTTAGGGACTGATACGTCAAGATGGCATATAATTCAGAGGTGATCTGATGCAAGGTCATGGGATACCAGGGAGGACCGTAGAATGTTATCATCAGGTCTATGAAGAATCCAGTCTAAAATGTGACAATGTTTATGGGTGGGTTGGTTAACTGACTGTTTGAGGTTGAAAACATTAATGGAATCTATGAGTTTTGATGTATTTGAGTTTCCGGGACAGTGAAAGTGAAAGTTTAAATCTCCAAGAATAATCAGGTTGCCAACTATCGAATTTCCATAATCCAGGAGATTCGATAACTGCTCCAAAAAGAAAGAGTCAGCCAGCTTGTTTTTTCTACTAGGAGGAGGACGGTATAGGCAAACAGAATTGACTGACCTTTGCTCCAGTGTGAGTGTGGTTTGGACTAGTTCAAACGATGTGTGGTCGAAATTGAATGTTGTGATGTAGTTAAAACGTTTTATCACGGAGTTCTTTGTGATGACAGCAATTCCACCTCCGCGAGAATTACGGGGGAACGACTTGATGGAGTAACCAGTGGGTGTTAGATCCGCACACTTGGGCTCATCGCCTGATGTTTTTAGCCATGTTTCTGTCAAGAAAAATATGTCAACATTTTGGTCGTTGATAAAATTAACTATTTCTGTGTGCTTTTCCGGTGGTCCTACTGACTGGGCATTCAATAATGCAATGCGCAGAGGTATTTCTTGGATAGTTGACACAAAGGTTGACGAATTAATTGGTTTGAATTAGGTTATCTAAATTAACGGTCGAATTTTTTTAAAATGGGTGTGCCGAAATAAGGGAGATAACTGGAATTCTTCTTCCTGTTCTACGCCGGCCAGCTTTGAAACAACGTTTCTTTTGTTCGCTTCTGTTCACATTTAGGTAATGATGAATGTAGTTCCAGTTCGTTTAGTCTAGAGCACAATGTAGTGTGGAGAGCCAAGGAGTGAACATTTAAAGCAATTAATGAGGGTCCATCGTAGCATAAACGGGTTGACAGGCGAGTATCACGTGATGGCGGTTTGTTCAAAAACAGTGGAGCAAGACAGCTGAGAAAAAGCCTAATTATTCTCGTTTCCAAAACAAGGAAATTTATGTTACTTGGAAGATGACTTACCATAAAAAGTTAATAGAAGATGACTTACCATTAAAAAGTTACTTTACTTATAAGATGATTTACCATAATAAGGAGTTGCAAGATTACGTACCATTAATAATTTAAGTTATTTTGAAGATGACTTACCATAAAAAGATAACTGGAATATGACTTACCATAAACAAATAACTGGAAGATGACTTACTATAAAAAAGTTACATGACTTGGAAGAAGACTTATCATAAAACGTTATCTGCAAGATGACTTACCATAAAAAATGCTAAATAATCCAAACAGATTTCATACATGAAACACTGAACAGGATTGTCTAATATACTTTCCATGTTAAGCTTAGCTTAAATTTCGAAGATAGGCTGCATCAAATCTAAGCAATCACCAGCACCATATCAAGTACAAGGAGTAGGATAATCTACCTATGATAGATGGATGTTTCCTGTTGAAGCCATTCTGCAGTGACCCATCGTCGAGATCACCCATCAATTTCATAACTACTCTTAGAGATTATCCGCTTGAATTCATTGTTTAATGTAGGCAACAACAACAACAACAAAAAAAAAACAGGAGGTAAATTAGATTCAAATAAAAGGCACAAGGAGTTGCCTCATGAGCAGATAAGAGAAACAAAGGCTCTCACTGACGAACAAATTCAAAGCGAGAAACGTTCACCCACGTCGAAAATATTATTCACTACAAAAGAAGAAAGAAGGAAATGGCGATGTAAATTGCTGTTGAAGCAGCTAAATCAAAAATAAAATCCATGAAATCTGATACTGTATAAAAAAACAGAAAAGTTACAAAAGGTTATCAACAAAGGAACAGATGTAAACAAACAAATTCTGTTACCAGAATAGTTTGAATGCACTGAAAGTAACATAGAGGAGCTAGTTAGAGTTAACTCTATTCAATTGCAATTTGTGAGAAAACGTTGTGAAAATCAACATAAAAAGCGAGAGAAGATTAATTTTACTTGATATGCATAAACAGCTGTTTCAAGAAAAGAATGAAAAATAAATAATTGCCACAGCTATAGGATTCACTATATCATCAACTGCCATATCTAGAGCAAATATTGCAGAAAGTTTGGATTGTTGTATAGACCAAGTGGTGGTAGTGACCAAAGAAGAGATAAACATATAGTTCGTTCTTCGAAGAAATTAATAGCGGCTTAAGAAAAATTGGCAGTTATTTATTTGGGTTAAACTACGAAGCAGCAGCATTGTTGCCTAGGAGTGGCAGACCAGAAGGTAGGACCATCGACATCATAATCCTAAATGTTCTTGGCGTACTGTTGCAAATTTGTCATCAACTTTTGGAATACTATTCTTTTGTTGATGGTAGGGTTAACGTATGTTCTGCAATTTGATTGCTGTTATTTAGAACAATACTATACATTTTCATCACATTGTCACTTGATAACAAAAAGGTTACCGTCATTGATAACAGTCGAGGCAAATAGTAGTAATATGCAGGAGTGAATCGGAAAGGGATGGGGCTGTATCGGCGCGCGCACACTCACCCCTGCTCTTAAAAAATGAGCACGAAACAGTCAGAATGTTTCCTTTGAGTGAATCATTGTTATACATTTTCTTAACGAAATTTGAAAGCAACTAGAATTTCATCACGTTTGCATGAACATATATCCAACTTCAATACCATTGGTTTTGTTAAAACTCTTTAAGACCAGCTTGTACTCATTTAGACCGTATTTGTTCTTCTGTGTGTGTGATGCGTGATCTGAAATTTAACGTAGCTTTAAAAAATGTTCAGTCATATCGCTACGATGTCTGTAGTGTGGCAGTTTATAGTGATGTCTAGCTCTGGGGCATCATGCTGCAGACATGTAGCATAATGCCCCACCCAGTCACATTGTCCTGACACCCGGTTAACCAGCCCTAACACTAGCCTCTTAATGCTGAGCGCCAAGCGAGGTAGCCGTTAGTACCATTTTTGTAAGTCTTTGGTATGACTTGCCCATGGTTCGAACCCACGACCTCCCGCTTCTGAGGCGGATGCTCTAACCATTAGGCCACCGGAGCGGTCGCATACTTTTGACAAATCGTTATTTAAATGGAATATCCTCTCCCTGTAAACAACTGTATTAATGTTACGGATCTAAGTATCATCTCTGACTTATAATATAGTTTTTATTTAAGTCATTTAATTCTATGACAGTTATAGGTTAAAATCTTAAATTCAGAAGCTATTACTATAGTAAAGTAAATGTACGTTTCGTAGTAAGAATTTCATTCATAACAAGGATTATCGCTAAGGTCAAATCAACAACTAAGTAGTTCAAGAATGACAACCAAATATGAATGGGGTCATGCAAACAATGCGTGGAATTCATGGCGGAATTACCCTCTAGAGAGATATCACACACGCCCTAGCATTTGATTGGTTTGTTTACAACTGTCACTTTATTTCAGATATAAGGCCCCAATGCCACCGTTTATAATAAATTTCACCATTCTTCCAATCTAACTCTAGTTTGGAAGAAAGACATGATTTGTTAAAAAGTTATCTTACATAAACCGTTCCTTGGTATAATCAATATGTAGGGTTTAAACTACGTACAAGTATTCAGCTAAGATTTAAGAGGTGCCATCAGTTAACGAATTCGATCGGAATTCCGTTCTTTTTCGGGAGTGCTCCAAAAGTAGTAGTATGATAATTATACAATGCAGTTAGTGACTAATCTAATTAAAAAACACCGAATTCGAACGTGGCACACAGATTAGTTCGAGAGGGAATGGAGAGAGGCTGGCTCGTTTTTATATAAGTGGATCTTGGAAGAGAAGGCATGCATTAAGAGAAGACTCGGATGAATATTAGTGATCAGCTGGAGTGCTAGAATAATGTGGAGGGCGAACTTGGGCTGAAGACAATCGATAGAGCTTGGTGTTGACTTTTAATATTTACACCAGTGTCTTTATCACATCTTGTATTCCAGATTTCGACTGAATTCGATTGCCCCACGGATGTGGCCGATCAACATCGGATTAATTCGTAAACGTGTGAAAACTGACCGGGTTTCTCAGTTCAAGGAAGACATTATATGGCTCATAATAGATGAAACGCCGATATTATCTGGTTTAATGGAATCCAACGATGTTTAGAACCAATATCTGTCGAGATTCATTATTATTCAGATGATTTGGCGTGCACTGCAGTTCGCACGTAACAGCGGCATTGGGGATTTTAACTGTTCGAGAAATTTCGGTGAATTATTTTGTTTATTTGCAATGCAAATGGACACTATATAATGACCATAAGCACCACTCATTTTATTCTAACGCATTTGCATTAGCTATGTAAGCGTCATAGGGGAACGTGTGACTATTTATATTTGTTGTTGGATATAATAGAGTGGATAGTGTTTAATGTAAACAGTACATTGGGATTATTTGAATTTTTATTCAAAGATATGAATATCTAATTATATCGGATTAAGTGAAACATTTCAGGACTTCGGTGATATTCCACGTTCAAGTTATTTCAATGAAGTAAAAACATTTGGATTAATAACTGTGTTAAATTCAGTGGTGTAATCACGTAGCACATACTCACTTGAGAGGTTTCATTCAAAATACCTTTGAACAGTTTTCGGATTAATGAGAAATAATAATACAATTAGAATTATTAGGAATACATCATAGGAATGCATAACTGTAAGTTAATTATATTCTTTCTATTTCTTTGATTATATATTTTATTTAAATAAATTTATATTTTGGAAACTCGAATGCTTCTTTGGTTTTACCTGGTCTTGCTACTTAAGTTTAAGCCCCAAGACGTAACAGTTACTTAACATTACTTTTCTGATTTTGAATAAGGTTGTAAAAGTAGCCCTTTGGAAATATTGCTTCGATATAGTTATGAGAGTAGCCATTCGGAAATTTTAAATAACGTTTTGAAATTCAAACTATTTCACCACTTTAAAACTTAGGATTTCAAAATGTATCAGTTGTCAGTTAAGTCTGTAGACTGATCCATACTTTTGATCCATTTTCTTTCCGGTTCGTTTCTTTCAAGTTAAGGTATTTTCTTTTGTCACGTTTAATTTGATTCCGCAATTTATTCATATTTATGTCAGAAGCTGAACTTTAAGGATCGCCGTAAAATGCTTTAAATACTGTTCTTTTTTGTTATCCATTTAAAATTGTTTGTAACATAAAGAAAAAACTTTTCGGTTCACAGATTGTCTTTAGGAGTTGTCAAAAAACTAAATGGACATTCGTTTATTATAGGAGATTAGATTTTTCGCAATTTTTACGTTTCTTTAATAATCTCAAACATGAGTGGGTCAGTGTGTGCAGTGTTGATTAGTAAGACGGTATATTGGTCAATAAGAATGAGTGCTGGTTAGTAAGATTATGTGTTGGTAAGTCGGTGTCAATGTTTCTCACATCACCTTTCGGAAGTTTTCACAAACCATTCCCTTGTCGTCAGTGATTTTGTTGTCGCCACGGTAGCCCCAATTAATACAATATAATTTTTTAACAGTGATTCAAACGCAATATGACCGAGCAGGGAGATGTCTAATTGTCTTTCTCACACAAATCCTAGATAGGCAAATATTTTACAACATCCTATCGTCTCTTTCAACCAGACGAATGCGTATCTCCGCAATGTCTTCGCCAAAAGATTATCTGGAAACATTCTTCATTTGACACTGATACTGATAAAAGACGCTTCTGCAGAAGCAAAGCTGAACAAAACTTTCTCTGTCTTTAAATGTGTCTAAACATATTTTTTCATTGAATAGAATAAGCTGATTGCTTAAAAGGATAAAACTTTAATACCACTACTGGTACAGAAGTCATGGCCCAATCATCTAAGTAATATGTCAATGTTTAGGTGAAGCGTGGCGTCACATTATCATCTTAATGACATACGATAAAACATCATCTAATTAACGAACGACAAAGCCTTCACAATATTTCGTATAACTTCGTTCTGGTGTCACGAGAAAAACAAAAGAGACCGGCTCAACGAGACTAAACATATTATGGAGACTCTTTTGCAATGAGAAGTCATATTCCGTACAGTAGGTACCCTGTGTTGGAAGGATGCACCACTGCCACAACGCTGTAAATTTGTGGGCAAAATGCCATATGCAGAAACCGTATACTTGAATGACTTGCAAAACGTTCATGTTTCTATTACCCAGGACTCAAAACAGCCATGCAGCAGTTATATATTCTTCTAGAGTATGAGCTGTGAGGAGTGTCGACAGAAGCTGATAACAAAATAGTCCTTTTTTACCTGATTGAACAAAGTATTTCATCAGAATGCGCATGTGCTGTGCTACATTACATTCCCACGATGTCGAGTGGTGTCAGTGTGTACTTTATGTCACGCAATATGCGCTCCCAAGGGGTTGCTTCTCAGATTTGAGTAAACGCGAATAGAAGTTTTTAATATTAAATAAAAAAAATTAACAAGTCATAACACGATAAGAATCAAAATGATACTGATGACAAATGATGCTACAAATTGTATGTAATATTACGTTTTATCGATATGCATCTGGAGGAGATAAAACTTTTGTCACCTATCTTTCATGCAGTGTTCTAGTTTTTATTTAATTTTGTTATTTTTGCCAAAGGCAGTACATTTGTACTTTCTTGAATTGTCAAGGTTACTTTATTTAGCTTTTTCTTGCCAATAGTCAATATTAGTCATTATTAGTCAGCATTAGTCAACTTTGGACTTTTAACTAAGTTCATTTAGTTCTGACGGATATAATGGCATCACTGTAGTGTTTTTCCGTTACTTTAGAACAACTACATGAGCTTGCTTCATGTTTGCTTGATTTTATTTTTTTAATATCTCAAATCGATAACGTTTACACCTTGTTTATGTGTTTTTCTTAGTGAACGCTGCCAATGGCCTTCAATTAATGTTGTGACTGGCAGTACACACACGTTATCATTGGCATTACATCCACGTTGTCATTTGCAGTACATCCACGTTGTCATTGGCATTACATCCACGTTGTCATTTGCAGTACATCCACGTTGTCATTGGCATTACATCAACGTTGTCATTTGCATTACATCGACGTTGTCATTGGCAGTACATCCACATTGTCATTAGCAGTACATTCAAATTGTTATTGGCAGTACATTCACGTTGTCATTGACTGTACATCCACGTTGTTATTGGCAGTACATTCATATTTTTATTGGCATTACATCTACATTGTCATTGGCAGTACATTCATATTGTTATTGGCAGTATAGCCACGTTGTCATTGGCAGTGCATCCACGTTGTCGTTGGCAGTATATCTACGTTTTCATTGGCTATACATCCATATTGTCATTGGCAGTACATTTATATTGTTACTGGCAGTACATCTGCGTTGTCATTGGCAATACATTCACATTATTATTGGCAGTACATTCATATTGTTAATAGCAGTACATCCATGTGCAGAACATCCATCTTGATATTTTAGCTGTGAGCTAATTTTTGGGGTTTGTTATACCCAGCGTTTTGAGACTGTAAAGATATTTTGTATGATATCTATCCCATTGTTTAATCATTTTACTATTTTAGTAAAGTACCTCATTTTTTCACTATTTGAGTGAATACATTTTACTATATTACTAAAGCACCTCAGTTTTCATTGTTTGAGTGAATACATTTTACTGTTTGAGTAAAGTACCTCATTTCTACCATTTGAGTAAAACACGTCATTCTTTTCGTCGTGTGAAATTACCGTGAATCATTTTTACTATTCGAGTTTTAAAAAAAAACACCTTTAAATTTTATTCGGAAATTCAGACACCGGAATATTTGTGAATCAGCAAAGAACTGTAGACACATATGTACTATAAAGGATATAGCATACGTCATCGCCTTCCATTTTGAATTTTCCGACAGGACTCGAACTTGAATTCATTAAACTTTTCATTACTATGACTTCTAAAATTTAATTCATTGATTATTCTTGGATTATTTTTGGATTTGATTCTTAAAACCGTAAGTTCTTATTTTTTTTTATTTTTACAGTGTTTTTGTTAAATTTTTCAAAGCTTGTTGTTTTCACTCTTTCTTTTGGTACTGTTTATTAGAGCCTAAACGCCTAGCATAAGACTTTGTACAGCTTTTGAAATCATCGTTTTCTAAGACGGTGTTGTCGATGACATCCCAAAGTCCCCCCTGGAACAGATGTTACCATCAATTGAATTGTAATTATTAGTAGCAATAGTAGAGGCAGAAGCAGCAGTGTCGATACTGAATTGATATAAGAAAGGATTTCAAGTTCAGCGCAGCACATTGTGTTCATATTCATTTATGATATGATACCGAGCTGTCTAAAACTGTGAAAACACCCTGAAATGCTAATGGTAGAAATGCTTGGTACGTCAGTCAAGCGTCTCGACAACCATCATCCCACATTCTGATTGATGCATACAAAACCGGAGATTTACTGGAGAGGTAAGACTCACTGTGAATCAATGACCCCACAATATGATGTGCTGTCGTCGGCAATTTCGATCCCTTAACTGGTTATATAATGGGCTGTTTTTCACCTCTCTTGTCATTTCACTCTGTACCGTTGCTGCTATGGTAGTAACCCTGCTCTCTGTTGATTTAGTATCCGATTTTGAACATATCTATATGTAGGCCGGTTTGGCGGACGGCATATATATGTTATGAGACTAACATAATATTTCCAAACATTTTACACACTAGTTATGTATTTTGTTGTGATAATTTTCCAAGATTAATCAATGTCTTGATTAAGTAAAATTCTTTGTAAAACTGAGTGAAAATGTTTCTTTTTATAAACGTAAAATTACCCATGCCCATTGGAGCACTTTCGTTGTCAACTCTTCATTGTCGGAGGTGCATAAGCAGGGTAGCTTTCGATAAAGTGCAGCGTCAACGTCTTGCAGTCAAGCTCCACACTGTGACATCAGAGACCGGGTACTAGCACGGATACAGAGCTTCCTAGGAGATAGAAACCGACAGGTCGTGCTTGACGGGTTTGTGTCATCACCCTCCAGTGACATCAGGTGTCCCACATGAATAATGTTAGGGCTTTTCCTATTCCTACAACATGTATATATTAACAACCTGCTATCAGGTGTTTCCAAAACAGTTACAGTCTTCGCTGACGATTGTCTGCTATATAGAGTGATTAATTCCCAGAAAGTTGCATTGTGACTACAATAAGACTTCAACAAAGTAGATGACTTGGAGAAGAAATAGCAAATGCTTTTCACCTCGTCAAGATTTAAACACCTATGCATAACCACCAAGGGAAAGGTCATTAACACCTCATGTCCCATCCACAAGCAAATCTTGAACGAGGCTAACAAAGCCATGTACCTTAGTGTCATCTTGGACAGCAAACTATATTGGAACTCACACAGTCGATAACCAAAAAATGCCATTCAGACTGCGTGTTTTCAGCAAAGAAACTCCTCATTCTGCCCGAAACACAGCAAGGCTTTCTACTTTAATACTATCGTACACCCACAGCTCGAATACGCTTCCACAGTATGAGACACACATTCCAAAACCAATGCAGCTAATCTAGAAAGAGTCCAGAAGCGGGCAGCAGGATTATGTCACGGTGACCATCGACGAACAAGTAGCGTCACAACCATGTTGAAGGACCTTCAGTAGGAAGACTTGCAAAGCCGACGTTAACAGAATAAGGTCATCATAATGTACCGGATCATTAACCAACTGGCTGAAACAGCAACCACATGATACTTGGAGCATATATGAATTGCTTCTTCCTCACGGGCATCCGTCTTTGAAACTGCTTGCCAGCGACAACCATTGCAATGCCTTTCATTGAAACCTTTAAGGTCTACATCGGCGCTGTAGGTCCCATGTCTTAGCATGTACACCGTGTGTTATTTTAACCTGTTTTTAACTTGTACAAAGAGCTTTCCTTCACACACGTACATAGTTCACCAAGCGTGATTATGCCTGCATATAAGGCCAACCACTTAATTGGAAGATGAAGATGGTAGAGTATCCGATGCCGTGGAATAGCGGCCATTTACTATTTGCATGTGACCAAGTACACAAACAATACATCAAAACAGACTAAAAACATTTTCATTTTATTTTAAGTACTAAATTTATAGATTTGTAAATAAAAGACTGCATTGTCTATAATTCTGTGTACAACATTTATAAATAAATACTAATGGTCTATAACGTAACGTGGACACGCAACCTTTGCATTGGAAATGGTGTAACTTTGATTTTTCATTCAATCTGATTACAATCAGATCTCTACTATTATACGCGAAGATCTAACAGCGACCGCTTAGGAGTCATGTTTTGGTAACCTATGTTATTACCATAATCGCTAATGTTATCAACCAATCAGATGAAGTCTTATATCTTCGCGTTTGGAGACTGAGCAGTGTGGATGAAGAGCATGAATGTGTACTGAACGATTTGATTCACTTTCAGATTTGTGAAATCTGCATTTCCATTGGCTAATTCAAAGGTCACCAAAACATGAATATTAAAAGAGAAGAGTTTTTAATGTTTAATTTCGCACACACAGATGCATCCATCCATCCATACACATACATACATACATACATACATACATACATACCTGAGAGAGAGAGAGAGAGAGAGAGAGAGAGAATTACCGATGGCACAACTTCTCTGAAAAAATGTTGTCTCCTAATTGACATTTCGGCTCATGCGCTATCCTCAGTACAAAATGGTCCTTGTGAAAACTTTATCGTATTCCAGTCTTCAGGAGACTGATCAAGAATATTGCATTTATTATAGTAAAACCTCACACAATATATGGGTCGCTGCTAACATTTCCTATGCAGCCGCGGTACTCGTCTGTCTCCATCATGAGCACTTTCCCAGACGCTTTAGCAAACGAACTAATCAGTGCGACAGATCAATGGACTACCTAAACAGCTAACTGGAGGAAATTCTGACTTATAATCGTTTGTTATGTGACATAAAACAGAAATAACATTTCACAACTTTTCCCAGTAATCTCATAAGAATTATGTATTCGCCAGCTGGTGCTTATTTCATATAATAAACACAGAGTATATGGCATTGCATTTATATCTCCGTTTATAAGCCTTGTTAGATTTTAGTGGCTATTTGTTGATTATGGAGGGCTGGTATTGGTAAGATATTTCTTCAACTGACCAATTAGCCAATTTATAGAAACAGATGTCATAATATACAGTAATCATGAGACTATGGCGGCATGGAATAGTTTCGTAAAATGGCTCCTCTGCTTATTTCTTAACAAAAGGAATTCTAGGGATATTCTAAACTGTGTTTAGTTAATTACTATAAGGAATTCTAAGGATATTCTAAAGTATTTGTGTTTAGTTAATTACTATAAGGAATTCTAGGGATATTCCAAAGTAAATGTGTTTAGTTAATTACGATAAGGAATTCTAGGGATATTCTAAAGTAAATGTGTTTAGTTAATTACTATAACGTAAAACGCAATTTCAGATAGGAGTAATTCTTGGTATTAGGTGTTTGGGTCGTGCGTCCTGATGCACGGCGAAAAGTATCACTATTCGGCTTGGAAAAGCTTACTGATGAAATATACAAATTTGAAGCAAGAAATGCACGTAAGTGTGAAATTAGAGTTTTATGATGTGTTGTCATTAGGTAATTAGTGTAAATGTTTTTTGCGAATCGCGCGTTGAAGAATCATTCAGTTGATAACGACTGTTGACATTTGGTCCTTGAAAATAGGGGAAACATCGACCTTACACCAAGGTCATGCAGAAGTTGTTTGATTCGCTCAGCTATACGTTCCCTTGCGTGTTAAACAATTGTTCTTCATCATAATGCGTGATAGCATCCCAAAGCGGTGAAATGAGGGATGACCGAAATGTGAGTATATATTTAATAAACGAGAAGAAAAATTACAAAATAATACACTAAAAACAAATCCGAGGCCTTTCCCATCAAGAAATATAAAGGCACCAACAAACAAACAAAACAAGAAAAAAGAAACGCAAAAGGGAGAATGTAGAATAAAGCCATTGTATCTTTGTCGTTGCTTTGATTTAGATATGTGTCTCTCTCTAACCAAAAACTAGCTTTATTTTATGGATGATGGCTTCAAGTGGCACCTATTCAGTTCCCTTTTTTGTGATTTCTAATGATTGATTCTCATCCACAGATAACAAAAACTGGTATGGCTATTGCCTTGTGTATAAATTTCCAGTCTTTTTGAAAGAAATCTTTGGAGGGGCTGGAGTGAGATTGGGATGGTTGCAAAGCGAAAAATGGTTAGCGGATCGTTAAAAAGATAGTATATGTGAAATGCAAACAGGGAAACAATTTTGCAAAAATCTTAAACTAAAATCCTAACAAGCGGGGTGAGGGTGGGGCAACGGGGTAACATATTAAGGCATATAACCATTAAAACAAACAAACAAACAAAAACAAACATTCTAACCCTTTTTATTCGTGGACATATCTACAATTTTGTGGGATTTGTTTTGTGTGCTCGCATCCGTCGTACCTGCCAGTATCCGTGTACAGCGCTTGTATTGTATTGGTGTACAGCGCTTGTATTGTATGGGTGTACAGGCAGCTTGTCCATTCCGATGTCCCAAGATTTATTTATTTTTGTCTGTTAACGGACACCAGATAAAACGAATGTATAGTACACTGTTACTCCATAAGATTATTTGAATCTCACTTTCATTACACGACATTGCATGAGATTATTTGAATCTTACTTTCATTACGTGAGATTATATGAATCTTACCATCATACATTTGAATATATGAAACATTTTTTGTTTCTTTTCCTATTTGTGAATGTTTGGATAAAGTAATTGAATGAGACGTATGTTTAGAGTGTGAAAGAATCATTGTATTTGTAGTATATATATATATATATATATATATATATATATATATATATATATATATATATTCATATCATAAAATGCCATCTTTCATCACATTGTGTTGTGTTGTCATTTGATCCAAGCATCCATTCAGGTATATCTTGTTACAATATTAATCCGACCGAAGTAAAGGAAAAATCGCGTGCTTATTATAAATGATGTCTTAATTAGTTAGAGGATAATATCAGATGCATTGTCCGTGGATGACCGACGATGTTTGGGGTCGACTTATCGAATATTTTGAGATTTAATATGCTGACATTGTTTGAGCACTGGATTTTAGTAAATTGGTTTATGAAAAGCATGCTGCGGCAAGCCAATCTCAAGTCAGACAAAAGATAATTAAATTTCATTTATGATGATCATAACGATCTAGTGACACGTTTGAAGACACAGTGAAGTTTCATTAAAATGAAGACCCTTCTCCCAAATGTTGTTGGACCAAGTGTTCGCTCACACAGTTTGCAGTAGGAAACTTCCCTTGAAATAAATAAATCGTATCCTTCACATGTAGCACACACCAAATCTAAAAGCGTATATAACCTTATTGTAAACAAATATCTAACTAGATAACTCTAGTATTAACAAAACTTTCACATTTTGTAGTCTAAGAAGTATATATACTCAGATATTAAAACGCATGCTATTGGATAGGTCGAAATTTGGAAATTTTTAAGAGTTATTCTTTTGACGACCATTGCACATGTGTGGTCGTTACGAGTTTTCCAGCTGGGGTGGAGATCAATGTAGATGCCAAGAAGTTTTCAACAATAGACACGTCTAAGGCATTTTAAGCTAGCTGTAAATTCGTGTTGGTGGATAGGCTCTGCCTTGTTCCGATTGTCATAGATTTCGTTTAGATGCATTAATATGCATTCTGTTTTGTTGACACCAGAATTATGAAATCCTGACATAATAAATAAAGTTTTAGATAGCTTAACCCAAAGAACATATACACTTGCAGTCGATATTTTAAATTAAGAATTTATCTCCAATACTTTTACATATGTGATGACACTAATTAATTTCTCATTCGTCCAGATCATTCAATTTTTGATTCAGACAAACTGCACAAATCGAAAGTATGAACAAAACTAAAATAGTAATAACCTGTTTTATAACCAACAAATATCCAAACATGAAAAACTTCTTTCATTATTTATTTTATTGATACCAAGATCACTTTAAGATATGTATTGCATGTACATTTTTGTGAGGAAAAGTATTTTGCAAAATGTTCCTTATGACAACCCTCTGTTGATCCTACTGTCTGAGAGTAGAAACGTAGACGTGTCGAACTAAGATGTTTGATTTCTGTGTCACTCATACGTGCATCGACTGGGTGAACTTGTTGAACCTAGCAAAGAGTTCATTGACTACTAAGGAAAGCAGAAGACCTCGTTTCCGTACTACGGCCATCTCGTGGTTTAAAGTCACTAATAAATTAAGTAAATCCATTGATTACGTGACTAATGAACTCGCGAATGGTAAGCTTGCTATTCTCGCTGGAAACTGGCTTCATTTACTCTCTGTAGTTATAGGATATTGCGATCGAATTCCAAGAGATAATAACCTGAGACCATTGTTACAGCAATCTAACATCCGTCATGCATAGCGATTGTTGATAAATACGCAGGCGAGACTTCTTACATCAGGTAGAGGCGATACATTTGGTTTCCAATTAAACGTTATTTTCTGTGTTTTACTTATACAGTTTTAAAAGATCTGAGAAACCAGGACGACATTCGCGTCAAATTCAACATCAGGAAGATAAATTTCTTGACATTAAAAGCTATGAATTTTCAACCACGAATGGACTTTCATAAAATGAATATAACTATCTTCAGACTTCCAGGTAATCATGCATACACACACCTTTTCTTTTATTTTAAAAATCATTTTCTACTATTAGAATAAAACATTTTCTACTATTAGAATAAAACATTTGCTACTATAAAAATTATTTATAACATGATAAATGCCAATTATTATCTATAGCGAATTTTCATTAAATTTCTGGGAAGACATCCTTTCTGAGTGATATGAATTATAAGCAAGCAATAAATAAATGTTAAACTATTGTTTTATTGCTGAAATGTATTATGATGTTGTTTTGCGGTTTAACGTCATTTATCAGCGCAAGACCAGTATTACTGGTGGAGAAACAACCGAGAAAAGCCCCGGTAAGAACCGCCGCCCCAAGGGAAGCTACTGGTAGCTTTCTCACATACCCACATTGGCTGAGCTTGAGACTCGAGCCATCACATATAGAGGTGAGATTGCAGTAAGCGGTAAAGGCGAGCGCTTTGGACCTCTGGACCACTCGGGTCCCCGAAATGCGTTATATATTTACTAATAATCATTAAGCGCTTAATACATGATAACAGCTCGAAGTATTTATGAACAGGCAACAACAGGCCTTGATTAATACCAACCGAAACGTAAATATCTCGATCAGGCACAGCAGAGCAAGTTAGAACATCAACACCCACATCGGCGAACCCAAAACATAAATATCAGGGTCAATACACAGGTGTTCGACGCGAGCTTGTTGTTGAAAAAATGTAATAATCTGAAGGGAAAACATATACCGAGTGACAAAACTTCCTCAGATTACCTGAGGTAATTATGTGATACACTGAACGTTTTAATTCCAAATTATGATAATAAGTTTCTAAAACTCAAGCAGTTTGTCAGCTATTTGGGTTTATTCCACACCCCTTCCACTGCAACTTATATATGTTGTGTGATCATACATCGAGTTTGTGCTGAGACATCATTCCGACCGACTGTGAATGACCTAATACAAATAAAATTGTATCTAGTCCATTCAAATCTTGTACATACCTACAACGTAAGAAAACATCACCCGATATTTTTGTTCTGGGGTGTGATGACACTAAAACAAAAACAACATGTGATATGTCTCACATTGTACGACTAAGGTGGCGCTCTACAGTTTCGTATTTTGCATAGGATTTTAAAGAAAAAGAATTTCCCCGGCTTTCCTCACTGGTTATACTGGCTATTTAAAAAAGACCTTGTATATCTTAGGTAGAATTAAAAAATCTTTAACTCCCTTTATTTTGGTGTATGATTGATGGGTGTACTATCGGTTATAGAGTATACAGCTTGGCCTTACTTCAGATGTGCATCTTTCAAAACGTGCTAGCTCTACTTGGTCATTTTCACTTCCTGAAATTCAGAGGTAAATTGTATAAAAAAGAGCCGATAACTTTTTTTACATTTGATATAGCAGCGGGGGGGGGGGCGAATCCGACATTTTGTCCAATCGTCATTTTGCTTTATTAATACTTTCTGCACTCAGCGGATCCGGTGTCGTCAGCGCCCGGTAAAAAAAAACGACGTCGTCGTCGGGGGGTCGTCCAATCGTCATTTGGTTTAATTAATACTTTCAGCGCGCCGATCCCAGCGTCGTCAGCGTCCGGTAAAAAAGCGCGACGACCGCGTCGATGTCATTTCCCCCCCTGCTGCTAAGAAGTTATTTACAATGAAAATTAGTTACAATTTAACCGAATATTTGGTCAAGTCCGATACGATATCGTGTCCGAGGATCATGTAAATTTATCGTTACAAATCCATGTGGGGTCGACTGAGCATGACTAAAAAAGTTTCGAAAACCATTAAAGTCCATGTCACCGCCACACCAAGTTTGCCAGATATTTCGTAGCGTGTGTGTATCAACGCCGTTGAATACAGCAAGAATATTACAGTTGTCTCTGATTACGTTTGGAATCTGAGTGTATCGTTGAGTGACATATATCACGTCGGTGTTTTTATGCCTGCCTCTGGAAAATATCCTAGCTGGATTTTTTGATTGTCTAACATAACATCATCGTACACGACTAGATTGTTAACGTCGCCATCAATATCATCAATACCTGGTGCATCATTGATATCTGTAATAAACTCAATAACATTTTTTTCAGCGATCGCTGATGCATTCTCGTTAAAATCTTTCAACACCTCGTAGCATCGTTGATCATCCACGCTAGGGGCGATTAAATACAACTTATCCCACTTCATCCATCTCATTATTAAATTGAGTAACAATTGCGTCTTGCCGGATCCAGATGGTCCGATGATAATCATCCGGATCGAGTTTGGTAACGCTGCAACATGCTTAACTGGTTCTCTTGTTTTAGTCGCCGAAAAATCAATTATATTCATATCTCTATACATAAATTATGGATTTATATTGTGTGAAGTGTAGAGTGCGTACTGGCACAAATGATATGACAACCGTTACAACAAGAAATAACAGATCGGCACTTACTGGTAAGTGTGCACAATGCGGTACAAAGAAATTTAGATTTATTTCTATTAGACCCGGGGATGCTTTAAAAAAAAAGCGAGGAGGTGATATTGCAGCCAAGTTATCAAAACTCCCCGGAACACCATGGGCAAAGTATCCAGGAGAAAAGCACCTCCCAGGATATAGCTACTGTGGCCCCGGAACACGATTAGATATCAGACTCGATGATCAAAATCAGCCCAAACCCGGTGAGTATCCAATAAACGCTATCGATAAGGCGTGTCATGCTCATGATGTTGCTTACTACAAAAGTAGCGATCTGCAACAGCGTCATATCGCGGATGTAAAATTAATTCACGCGTTAAATGCTATTCCTGATAAATCCCTCAAAGAAAAGTTGGCTTCATGGTTGGTAAAATCGGCTATGAAAGGTAAATTAATGATTGGAAGCGGAGCTTCTCGCGCTGGTAATTGAAAACGCTAGCGTTTATAATAACAACATGGAATCCATCTATTATTCTCCGAGAGGATACTGGAAGGGGAAGGCCGCAATTGGTAAACTCGCAAGCGCTGCAAAGGTAACAAAAGCCGTTGCGGCTAATTGGTTATCCAAACAGGCTATATGGCAAATTTATCTACCACCGCCTAAACAAATAAACTTCTCGCACTTTGATGTTACCGTACCCAATGAAGTTCATCAGGCTGATATACTATTTCTGCCGCATGACAACGGTTACAAATACGCGTTAACCGTAGTTGATGTTGCGAGTCGATACAAACAAGCGGAGCCGTTAAAAACAAAGTCAGCAACTGAAGTAGCCGATGCGTTTGAGCGGATTTACCGAAGGGGTCCTCTGCGCTGGCCAAATCTATTACAAGTTGATCCTGGCAATGAATTTCGCGGCGCTGTTTTATCAACGCTGAAACATCATAGCGTCGCGATACGACGAGGTCATACTGCGCTACATCGTGATCAGGCAATTGTTGAACGATTCAATCGGACTCTTGCTGAACGGTTATTTGGGTATCAATACGCGAAGGAATTCATCCAAGAAAAACGATCTCGTGAATGGGTCAAAAGGTTGCCAGGCGTAATTGCAGCGTTAAATAACGAGATTACACGAGCAATCAACATGAAGCCCAGCGACGCGATTAAAAAAAAGTATATACCCGGAAGATCAAAAATAGATAGCGTTTCCAAGCCGATTCTCGGCGATGTCACTGTTAGATATCTGTATGAACCAGGAGAGCTTGAAGGCGGTAAAAAAAGAGCTACTGATCCTATTTGGAGTGTTACCACACATAACATATCAACGATAACACGATCAACTGGTAGACCACCGATCTATAGACTGGATTCAACTGCCCCACAGCGCGGATTTACACGCGAGCAACTACAAGTGATACCTGACGATACTCAATTGCCCCCGCGTGGTCTTAACTAGCGCCGTTGCGTCTATTGCACTCAAGACAGGTCAACCTCACATTACCACGGATATGACCGAAACTGTTATCGATCCTGTCCACGGTAAATTGGCGAGCGTCTTTATCCGAATAACGCCAGCGCATTACACAATTGCAACTCGCGCAGTGATTATTCTGTTGTTGTCGTAATGCAATTATTAATTCGGCATCAATATCAAAACGCCGCTGTTTTTTTTTATCCTGTTGGCGGTAACCCGAGAGTTTTCTATCAATGACGCTTGCATCGATGATGTCATCGTTGTCACTGGCTTCGTCAATAACAATTCTTCGAAGCTGATTCATTCTCCGTACTCGGGACACTGCAAGATAGACTAGATTTGACCATTCGATGCGATTATCAACCATCCAAACAATTGTATCCGTGATAGTCAATCCCTGCGAGGAATGTATTGTCGTTGCGTATCCTAGCGTCCACGGGGATTTATCAGCACGTAGCGCGTCTTCGACGACGCTGATATCAACGAGCACAATATCATTCAGCACAAGAATTTGTTTTTTTATCCCTGACGCTGTCGGGCCCGGGATTTCAACTTCAATGTTCTGCCGCCGTGTGTCCGCGGGTCTATAACATAACGGCACTGGGCGCGTTGGAAACTTTTCCTTATGCAACGTAAACAACTTCCGCTGAAGTGTGTCTCTGACTATCTTTCTACTCGCTACAATCAAATCGTTTGGTCTCCATGTTTCCCAGAATTCATTTAACGGCGTTTCCGGAATCACCTCGCGGATTATTTCACATTGAACTCTATCCGGCTGTAATCTGATTAATTTTTTAACCTCGCGCAGTTGTTCATCAAGTGCTCGGTAATCAGTATCGGTTTCTTCATAATAGTCCACAAAACCCTTTAACCAATCATATGGACCCTCGCCGACAAATGGTGGTGGTTGGCCATGATCTCCGCACATTATCACCGCTGTATTTGCGCGCAGCAACCACTCAAGAAACATTTGTAAAACATCTAACGAAACAGTACATATCTCATCCCAGATGATAACCTCAGGAATAAATTTTTCCCCCATTCGATCAGGAGTCCACTCACCGCCGCTGTATCGAAAAAAGCTGTGATAAGTAACGGCGTCAACACTTCGTTGTTTTATCTCTCGCGCTAGTCTATGGGTCGGTGTAAGCACGATTATACTTGCCCGCGTTCGAAATAATTCAATTGCCCGAGTCGTCTTTCCTGACCCGCCACAACCGCTTAAATAAACTGTTTTATATCTACAAATTGGATCAGAACACGGTGGTGCATTAGACCATTCTGATAGATTATCACCGCGTAAGTAATTATTTTCAACGGTGACATTTGCTGACGGGGAATAATCGCGTCGTATTTCATTTTTAATTCTCCATATACCCCAACTCTCGTCCGGACTAGTAAACTCGGCTATGTTTCCCTTATACTTTACGTCTATATAAAATGAATCAATCGCAACTCTAACCGCGGTGTCGGGAAATCTATTTATCATCGAGAATAAATTGATAGCGGCGTAACCCAGCATAGACGCCTCAGATGTGGATATGCCGGGCTGTCTCCATCGCTGTAGGTAACAACTGTACCCAACTTTGTTCCATTGGACAAGAAAGCTGTTTTGCAGTTCACGTATCTATTTTTTGCCACTGCATCCTTGATTACGAAATCATATTCTGCGTCATCTATAATCAGCCGTGAGCAATATCGTTTGTAGTCGCAGTTTTTTCCACCTTGTGTGAACTTACCAATTATTCTTCTACCGAGATCTTTTGCCTCGCGGTTTCGTTGGTTGAATATCTTTTTGGACCATTCGATGATATATTCCTCGTCGGCATCAATGTGTTTTCTGGATTCGTCAATTATGCTATCTAGACGCTCTGGTTCTGGTAACCAGACTTCAGTCTGCGCCCGGTATGATATAATCGCGTCACTGACAATCAACGATACAAGCATGCTACAATCAATCATATACCGTAGCAGCGCTATTGGCAGCCACTTCTTTTCAGCCATGTGTCTACCGATCCAAATATAACAACAGCGATGAAGTCCTGCTGCGAATTCAAATGATACTATGCGAGCGAATCCGGTTAAATCAAAATCAGGCAGTGGTCCATTAATAGCAACACGAGTCATTTCATGTCTGGGGTGTCCAAATCGTTTAAAGTACTCAGCGGCGGATCCATACCCGAGAAAACTCGCTGGATAACAGGCAACCATATCAACCGAGATCATAGCGTCGCGGTTGTATTCAGTGTTCCATAGTCCGCCGTGATAGTATTCCAAACAACTGGATTGTACATCCGGTAGAAATTCCTTGCGCGTTGGTCTCCGCGCATTTTTCCTTGCTGCAACATGAGCCGCAACCGATGGAATCGTAAAACAATTTGTTAGCAGTTGTTCATCATGCTCTTCAAATTCCATGGCGGTTTTTTTCATTTTGTTGTGAAACGCTTCAGTGCGATATAATTCACCGTTTGGTCTTACAAACTGATCAAAGGTATCCACATCGTTTTCAGCGCTGCGAAGTAACCACACTGACACAGGGTCGTTTTTACACAAACAAGCAATAGCATCAAATAGTTTCCTCTCCGCGAGAAAACCATCCTCTCCCAGGAATTCCCCGGGGATATACTTTACTGTTCTATCCCGTGGAAATATTGTGACCGCGGGCGTCCACGCGTGTTCGTTATGATCAATAATTTTGATTGGGGCTCCATTTGATTTATACTTTGATTCATATAATACTTCACCGGTTATTGTTGTAACGGTTATTGGAAATCTCAACGACGTTTGTAATTTCGCTATGTCGCTGATGGTTGCTCCTCGCTCGCGCACTGTCTCCTCCCATTGGTTTATTTTGCTACGTCGTAAATCGGTCAGTTTATTTCCTCGACACGCATTTGTAAAATGCTCTATTACTCGTTCTGCTACACAATTTATCCCCGTTGACTGTTTCATCGGCGCTAGTTTTCCGATATCAGGTTTCTTATTTAACGGGTATATTCCATAGACAACTGCTGTTTCATAATACGCTCGTTCATAGTATGGTCTGTCAATTCCGGTTAACAGCCCCGGCTTGGAGTCGCGGCTAACAATGACTGATTTCTTGTCGCTGAGAACCGGTTCAAATTTATCACGTATGATCCAATTACCTGATTCCACCCGGACAATGAATTTTACTCTGAAGAAATACTTTTTACCGTCAAGTTGTGATATTATCGTTGCTGCGCGGTTGTCGTTCATGGTAGCATCAACAACACCATCAATTCGAAATGTTGACCAACTATGAGATGCACCATCACGCTTGAATTCATTGATACAGTCGCGTATTTTATTCAACAGGGTTCTATCGTTTATTAACGCTTTTGGTGCGTCCTTGAGGACTCTATCGAGATTGAACTTAATATTTTTCCAGGGCTTAATTGCTGCTAATCTTTCGAACTCCTCCATATAATTAAAACAAGTATTTAAATGAAAGAATATAGTATAATGAATCACTGCAAATGGTTGATGATTGGGTCGACAACCCCGTGCAATAAATCATGTAGAGGTGAATTCTGCGGGTATCATTTACAAAGCGTTCGTAATGGTTCTCTTGGCCCCCTACCGTGCTTGGTTTGCCACGTTGGTGTAAGAGGAAAATCACAGTTGTGTATCAATTGTGGCGGCAAACGATACAGAGAGTTAAAACGTTATTACGACAAGCGAATAAAAAACGCCGTCATTGACCCCACTGCTGACTCCGTCAAGGACAAAATCATCAAAACTCCTCAGGACTACATTGCAAGGTTTATAATTAAACCAAATAATGAATTAGACAAGTAGTATTATTATACAAATGAACCAAGAATTTCAGCCGCATCCCGTGCTTGTTAATTACGAGGCATCTCGCGACGGCGTTGTTAGAAATTGTAGACTGAAGAAGCCGGTTGGTACCGTAAATAATCAGGGGTATTTGATATTTGGTGCCGGGAAAAAAGCTATCTTGTTCACAGGGTGGTATATGAAACGTTTAACGGATTGATCAACGACGGTCTCGTTATTGATCACATTGATGGATGCCCTCAAAATAACAGACTGTGTAATTTAAGAGCTGTTACACCGAGTCAAAATTCCAAATTTGGAAAAACAGGGAAACACGCACAAAAAGCAAAAAGCGTCAAATCGTTTGATACAATAACGCACGAAGAAAAAATATTTCAGTCGATGAATGAAGCCGGTAGGTACTTCGATATTTGTAGTAAATCAGTTCAAAATGTTGCAGAACGAGTATATCAAACAGCTTTATCAGGCAAAAATGGACACAGAATTCGATTTTCATATATAAATAAATCCTCCGATTATATCAGCGAGTGACGAAGTCGCCATGACGAATTGTCTGTTTAATACTTGATACTAGATAACACACCTCGGGATTGATACGCAGAGTTCATTTTGTAAAATAATTTTTTTTATTTAGAAATAAAGATGTTTATAAGAATATGAATATCGAAGACATCAATAATATATTAACCGAGATTTCAAAATTAAAAAATCAAGGAATTGTATTATCTGATAAGCTTGATAACCAAAAAATATTGTCCGATTATGAAATTATTAACGAGCAATCAAAGAAAGGTCGATATACCTTGCCACGTGAGTATTCTTTTATAAAGCGATTACAATATACGATCAATGAAAACCTGTATGGCAATGACGTAAATGCATTTATTGGACTATTTACTGAGACAGTACGAAATAAACTCGGACAGGCTTTTGAACGGCGTCGAGAAATCTCTAATAAAATTAAAAACATTAGAAGGATTATAGACGAAAACTCCGTGGAGCCCCCAATTTAATGGCATGTAGCGTACGGAAGTGAATTTTTACATTGTATACATTTTTTTTTCCCACGATAGGTCGTGGTAACGTGCGTCTGACGCTGCCACAGGGAAATTAGAAATTACGGAGCAATTTATAATAAATGGTAGGCGAATCACTTACTACTCGGCTAGCCAGAGAGCGGCTAGCAGCGCTTAAAAAGTTCATACCGTTACGAGACAGGGTCCGAAAACAACTTCAAACGCGGAAACAACTACAAACTGATTTTGCTGTTGGAAGTGAACAACTCTTTGCTCCGGTAACTAAAGCGACCAAAGATGTTACGGCGGCAACTGTGCCCGTTATCGGTGCGCTTGAAAAGATAGCGGCTCAGACCGAACAAACAAAAAGAACTTTAGAAACACTTCCTGCGAAAATAGCGGTTGCTACAACACGACCGCCACCACTCGCTATAACGGACCCACAAGAACCTTATGTTACAATGGCCGATGAAGAAGAACTAGGCGCCACCGCAAGAAAACCAGAAGAAGAAATACCGGAAGAAATACCGGAAGAAATAGAGATAAAGGAGAATATACCCTCTAAAGTACTTACAAAGAGCACAATAGACACAATTAGAAATCTTGACTACGAAGGATTAGTTAATTTTACTGCCATAAATTTTGATAAGGATTCACGAGAGATGCATATCAATAGCGATTACGAGAAAACTATAAAGTCGTTAAAGGACTGGACAAGAATAGTGTATTTGGCAAGTAAACATAAAAATGTATTACCACCGCGTGATAATAATTATATAATATTCCACAATAAAGTAAAAAGTGAAAGACCAAAGCACGGAAAAGGATACTCCGTTGGAAACTCTTCTGGTTTCAACGCTAGCGTTACTTGTCCTGGTAATGTTCTCAGTGATATATCACGGCTGGAGGTATTAATCGGAGGGAAACGAGCCGGAAATAACTCTCCGGAAATAATCAATGAGGCCGCTGATATTTGCAGGCGGTTATTTGCCGGTGGTATCATGGACATAAATGTATATCGAACGCTCATAGACGAACTCGTGGACCACGGTCATTACAGCGATTGATCAATCACTAATTGGAAAACACTGGTGTTTTTATAATAAAGATGATTATACACTACAACCATGATGAACCAGTCAGCGTCTACGTGGTAAACTCACGATTGCCTGTATACCGCGCGTGGTACGGAGACGGTCTCGGTAGCACCATTGCGGGGTTATTTACAAGAATGGCTCCAAAAGTAGCGCCGTTAGCTAAACAATTAGGAATGAAGGCTATTGATGTTATTCGTGATAGGGGTATTAGTGCTATTGGAGATGTTGCCGGAAGGGCGTTTTCTGCAGCACGAGATAAACTAATGTCGTTGGTGAGAAAAAGAAAACAGAAACTACCGGTGATGCCATCAACGACAGTGATGCCTGCAAATGTCAGTAAAGTAATAAATAACGCCGTGGAAGAAAAACTAGAGTCGTTGGCGGCTCTGGCAAAGCCATCCACCGATGCAACAACCAACGCGCTCATGAACGCGATAGCGGGAAGTGGCTTAAAGAATTTACGACGAAAACGACGTTGATGAATTGCAATTGAAAACATCAACATGATAAATAATAAAATGTTTGCGCGAACCGCTGATCCCGCGTTTGATATGGACGCCCCAGTGCGCAGGGATGATTCTGTCCGTGATTATCAATTTTATTCCTATCAACCACCACAAGCCGACCTACGATCGCGAATTGAACTTCAAGTCCAAGATACCAGTAAATACTTTTTGCCGTGTGAAGCGTTTATCGAAATTGAGGGAGAACTTGTAACAAATGCTGCCGATAATGCACCATACGCAAATGACGGTCGTGTTCGAGTTGGCTTCGTCAACAACGGTATCATGGCGTTATTTGAGAGTGCCAGATATCTTATTGACGGGCGAGAAATTGAATCAATAGAACGCGAGGTTGATGTTGCAACGACGATAATCGGGCTAGCGAGATACTCAGATAATTATACAAGATCGGTGGGCCCATCTATGATGTTCGCAAAGGACACCACTAATAACGCTGATCATATTCAGTACATTAACGTGCTGATGAAAGAAAATACCGCAGTTGACCCACAGGCTGAAGCAGCCAATCCAGACCGCAGAGCAAAACCAGGCGCTGATTTCACTGTTATAAAAAGTACTAACGATAATTTTAATCTAGGGTTTGCAACACGAGTAGCAACATTACAAGGACAACGCCGACAGTTTTCATGCGCGATTCCACTCCATCACATATTTGGATTCTGTAGAAATGTCAGAAAAGTTATCTATGGGGCTAAGCATACAATTGCGCTAGCGCGAAGGGGCGATGAGAACAATGCAATATGGCGTGCTGCTGGTGTCGCTGCCGGTAAAGTCGTTTTAACTAAAATAGCATTGTGGATGCCGGTGTTAACTCCATCAGTTACCACGGAAGCACGATTGTTATCATTTATGGAACGGGGGGGGGGGGGGGGGAAATCGTTGTTGAACTGGCTAGCGGTAACAACTGATGTCAAAGAGGATAATGTCGCTGATACATTTACATGGCACCTGGCATCAAAACAAGGCGTTTCAGCCCCGCGTCATATATTTGTTGCGTTACAGGATATAAGACGATTGAATAATCAAGAACACAGTCATATGATATTTGATCGATTAGGAGTCAGGGAGGTTTCGCTGAGAATAAACGGACAACAGGAACCATCCGAGGATATACAGCTTAATTACGACAACAACCATATTGCTCGCGTGTACCATCGGATGCTGTCATATATGGGTCGTGATCAAAACGTCGACACCGGTTTGCAAATATCACAACTTGATTTTAAAAACCTGTATCCGATTTATTACTTTTCGCTGGAACATCTTGATTTAACGAGACAGTCCGTCGTTGATATACACTTCCGAGCTCGTATAGCCCCGGGTGGTGTTGATTATAGAGCGGTTGCTGTCATTCTCAGCGATAAATCAATGCTGTTGGAAGGTGTTGGTGGACGAATGAGCATCGTTGATGCACCAGTGGAAAACATGTAATTGAAAACATAAACGCGTTTACAATAAATAGTGTTGTCGGTGTAGAGTTGACCGATGGTCAAGTCAAGAAATTACGATCAAAGTCGGCTAAACAATGTGGAACCACAATAACGTTAAAGCCGTCACAGATGGCAGGTGGTAATCATAAGATATCGTTGACGGCGCGTCAAATAAAACATTTCAATGATGCAATGAAGAATAAAAAGGGTGTTCAAATAGATTTTTCGGCCGCAGCGATTAAAAACATGGAAAAGACCGGTGGGATATTTCCGCTGTTAGCTGCGATTCCAGCGTTGATTACCGCGGCGGCCCCAGCAGTGGCGAAGGCGGCTGCGTTAGGAGCCGTTGGTACCGCGGCGGGAATGGCATTGAAGAAGGCAACCGGGAAAGGCTATAAAAAAAAGAAACGAGGACGACCCGTAGCCGGAAAGGGTCTAAGACTACCGGGAACCCCGTATTCATGGTACTCGGGGAAGGGTCTAAGACTACCGGGAACCGTTTAATGACTCCTATGTCTAATTTTGATTTAATAGATGCCGCAAACGCGTTAGCGATAAAAAACTTCAGAGGTGTTTTTATGAGGGATCAATTACCGACAAAACCAAGGAATATTGAAACCAGTATAATTAACCTCGATAAATCCTCCGGAGCGGGAACTCATTGGGTTGCATACGCAATTGATCCGCGTGCGATCGTCTATTTTGATTCATACGGGTTAGCCCCGCCAAACGAGTTCATGCGGTATATCCGGGCGTGTTCAGCCCCGGTTTTTTATTCCACGCTGCCAACACAACAATTAAGTGATCCACCGATATGCGGCCGTGAGGTATTGAACGTACTCGCGGCTATTTCATCATCGCGGAAACCACCTCATGTGGTTGTAAACGAATACACTAGTGGGGTCGTAGAGGCCCGGCGGGTTAATTAAAAACACTGTGTTTTTTACAATAATAATGATTGATATCTGGGGACGACCGGTTTCGGCGCTGAAAGAATCCACGGAAACGCTCGCCACCGATGACATAAAAAAACTAATTGAGGATGAAATCGCTGATACGTTAAATCTAACCAGTGTTGACCCGGGCGAAATAGTTGTATTTCAAGATCGTCAGGGTAAATTAAAGTCCAGTAATGTGTCGCTGGATGACGTTTTAATACGACAACGTAATGCCGCCGAGAACACTATCGCGCTATATACCGGCGACGGACGACTTAAATCAGGTGAATCCATCTTGACGATAAATGGAAAAATAAATACACTAGACGACAATTATATAACCATGTCGAATTCGTTAAAAAATTTATATGATAAATTTAACGCGCAAGCAAATCAGTTCGAGGGGATACAAAAGTCTGTCACCGATATACATCTCACTACTGCTAGTTTTTTTGGGACCCCGACGGTAACCGAACCAAATCTTGTAGGGATAAAAAATAGTATTTCGGAGTTTACAACGCTGTCGGGCCAATTTTACACGTTACGAAAAAATTTTAACAGGGTTGATGACAACTTTGATAAATTCTTTGGTAAAAAAAATACCAAGCTGGATGAAATTACAACAACTATAAATGATATCACTGCGTATGGACAGGAAATAAGAACAATCAAAACTGATGTTGCAACGAACAAAAGGAGTGTAGACGTGCATGAACGGGAAATAGAAATAATCGGCGCTAATGTTGCAACGATCATAAATAATGTAGACTCGAATGGACGGAGAATAGAAACAATCAAAACTGATGTTACAACGATCATAAATAATGTAGACGCGCATACACAGGAAATAGGAACAATCAAAACTGATATTGATGCGAACAAAAAAAATATAGACGCGCATACACAGGAAATAGGAACAATCAAAACTGATATTGAAGCGAACAAAAAAAATGTAGACGCGTATTGGCGGGGAATATGAATAATCAAAACTGATGTTGCAGCGAACAAAAAGGGTATAGACGTGCATACATATGAAATAGGAACAATCAAACTTGATGTTGCAGCGAACAAAAAAAGTATGACCGAAAATACACGGGAAATAGAAACAATCAAAACTAATGTTGCAGCGATTAAGGGGAATATAGACGCGCATACACAGGAAATAGGAACAATCAAAACTAATGTTGCAGCGATTAAGGGGAATATAGACGCGCATACACAGGAAATAGGAACAATCAGAGCTGATGTTACAGATATCAAAGACAGAATACCGGAAATGACAAAAATAAAAATCCCTCACGAGAACACCATCAACACAGTATACACGATTCGGCATGGATCATTCACTTGGACTCTTACACAGAATATAGTAAATATTACCGCAACTGTTAAGGGTATTTATCGATTGACACTGGTTTCAATGATGCAGTTTAATATATTATCGTCGAGTTCATCCGGGTTTAACAATACAATATCAACAATTATAGACAAGGACGCAACTGAACAGTTTACAATTTATGCCGTTGATAGAAATTTAACCAGGGCAAACATTACATGGTATGTGGAATTTGTAGCGGATCTAAGTAATTAAAAACACTAGCTCTTTTAAAATAAAAATGACCACCAAGATAATTGAATCAGAGGTATCACCGACGTCACATCAATATCGATTCAATACCGTAAAAGAATTCTCCGCGAATTTGAAAACGCTTTCCGAACAATACCGTGTAAAAATAAAAAAATACCGTCGAAAAATAACCACCATCGACGCGGTCGTGTACTCGGTGTCAGGTATAGTAGCCGGTACCGGTGTTATTTTATCCACGGTGACCATGATGGCCCCGATCGCTGTTCCAATCGCTATCTCCGCGGCGACAACAATTGCTGGAGTCGCCAACGCAATCACTAGAAAGATATCATCGTGTTCTCAGAAAAAACTCAACGAGTATACAGTAAAACATCAAATAGTATCCGACGCGTACTCGAAATTATCCGGGTTGATCTCGTTGGCGATAGATAATTCGTTTATATCCGATGTTGAATTCTCCACGATGGTCCAGTTGTATGACTCCGCGATGTCAAAAATCGAGGATTTTCAACTGGAAGCTGGAAACCACGTCGCTGAAACCACTTCAATGGGCTTAAAACACTCTCCTGAAAACAAGCAGGTTGTTAATATTCGGTGTTGAAATTAAACACTAGAAACAGCGAATAATAATAATGTCGCTGAACCCCGAAGGGTTTCAATTACTTCAACGGATCGCGGAGAACACCACTCCGGTACAAACAAGTATGATATCGATAACATCAACGAAGCCAGAATTCAGTGTAAACTTCCCTTCTCCGATTCCAGTGAAGGAAATAGCGCTGGCAAAATTGCGAGTATATCACAGTTGGCCTAATATCCGAGCGGATGCATTTAACGGACAACAACCTAATAACTCGCTGGTTTTTGCATGGACAAATAAACCCAATGAGACCCCAGAATGGAAGGAGGTTACAATACCAACTGGGTCATACCAAATAGAACAAATCAATAAAGAATTTCAACGCAGGATAAAATCGATCACAGGAAAAGAATCAAAAATCGCTATTACGGTTCATGAACCGACGTTATCGTCGACGATTGAAATAAGCACACCGGGGTATATGGTTGATATTTATAACAGTTCAATAAGAACCATACTAGGTTGGCCTGAGAATTCACCTCATGAAAGTCCGCGGGAATTTCACACGAATGCGCAATCGTATCATGAAATTAATCCCAGTTATCGAGATAAGTTGTCTGTTATAAAAAACACGTTATTACCCAGTAGGTTTATATTTCAAAACAGGAATACCATGTATTGGTATTTTCATTATAAGAAAACTCCTGAATCGCCCGTCGGGTTCAAAGTTAATTTAAATGATATCGATAGTTTTTTATCGAGATTAATCGTAATTACCAATTGCAACTAGAACAACTACGGAAAACAAAAGCACAAAAACACGTTGAGGTGTTAAATCAACTTATATCAGACATGGAACATATCAATGAACGAATCGTTAAAATAATATCCGATAGCATCAATGATGATAAACAAAAATTCCTAACCGAGTATAATATCACAGAAGCCGATTTACCCGATTTCAAGTTTCCAGGATACAACGCGCCAGAACTAAGAAAGTCTCTTAATGATTTTCTCGGTCCATCAACTATTCTCAGACACGATAACGGAGATGGTGGTAGGCATATTGCTCCATACAACGTAAATATCGCATCGGTGATAGCAATCAATCTAGTGTGCGATGTTATCGAAGGGAGTTACCAGGTAGATACCAAGCAATCAAATCAAGCTCAACAGGGGTATATCCTTTATTCATTTTCACCAACAGCCCCTCCCGGATTCTTAATCGTTGAGAGTCCGATTAATCCGGTCTATATGCGATGCCATAATCGGTTTTTAACGAGAATTAATTTTAGAATTACCGATCAGTCAAATAACCTAATTGATCTACAAGAGGAGGAGTTAGTAATCACTCTGTTTGTAAGATCATTGTAAATAACTTCTTAGCAGCAGGGGGGGGGGGAAATGACATCGACGCGGTCGTCGCGCTTTTTTACCGGACGCTGACGACGCTGGGATCGGCGCGCAGAAAGTATTAATTAAACCAAATGACGATTGGACGACCCCCCGACGACGACGTCGTTTTTTTTTTACCGGGCGCTGACGACACCGGATCCGCTGAGTGCAGAAAGTATTAATAAAGCAAAATGACGATTGGACAAAATGTCGGATTCGCCCCCCCTGCTGCTGATATATTTGGTAATTCATTCATTGCATTTTCAGAAGCTGGTATTGTCTAGTCTGGCAAAATTAATTTTCCCTATTTTAATAGCTGCTATATATAGTGTACTTTAGACTAATTCAGGCTGATTTTTTTTAACACAAGGGAGCAGTCATTTTAGTTAGCAGTTTGTTTAAATCATGTAAAATTTCTAAAATTACAATATCCAAAAGAAATATCATCACATTACATTAATGTAGCATAGAGGTATGCCAACATTCTCTCCATTGTGCATGTTTTAAATGCGAACTACTTCACCTTACATACGTCACTCTCTCAAAAGTACATACTAACTGGTGAGCGCCCCCTAACCTTGGACATACATGTACATTGTACCTGCTTCAGTACAAGTATTTTCATATTTGAGTCGCTCCCTCTGCATCATGTGATTTAGTCACATGATTGAATGATGGCAGAATACGCGAAAACCATTTCAGCGCAATGCATTTTTTCATGATGTTATAATATGAAATATCATCTGTATGTCTGACGTTGGCGAGTTTCTGGGGGAACATATATATGTAAGCTATATGGTATTGAGACGAATCTGCAAAGTCTTTTCTGTCTGTCTGTATGTCTGTCTGTATGTATGTACGTACGTGTGTATGTATGTCTGTATGTATGTATGTGTTTATGCATGTATGTTTGTGTGTGCTTGCGTATGTATTTGTGTGTGTATATATATATATATATATATATATATATATATATATATATACCATTTACTAAAGGTATTGCATATACTGAAAACATAAAATAAATAGTACTGTTGAGCTGTTACTTCTGTCTATTTAAAAAATGATTAATTAATAATCAGGATTATTAATACGAGGAGACAAACTGCACACATGCGTTATATGCAATGAATAGGGGGAAATGCTGGTCAGATCCATTCCAGCCAATGACATATTGAGTGCTACTAAGATTACCTATTACATAATACCTATATGCAGATTGACTTGTCATTGTACATGAATATGCAAATTACACACACACACACACACACACACACACACACAGAGTTGCACTTTGAGTATTATAATGCATGTTTCCAACAATCTTTTGTCATTGTATATTAATATGCAAATTGCACACACACACACACACACACACACACAGTGTTGCCCTTTGAGTGTTATAATGCATGTTTCAAAAATCTTTTGCTCACCTAAATTTTGACCCCATTGAACCCTGTAGAGACACACATGCTGATCATTATTGCTAATGTAAACAGTTACTTTTACATGTATATGCAAGCACATATACAGTGTTGCCCCTCAGATTCCAATGGCGGGGGACATGGTATCCCCTCATGATTAAAATTTGGGGGACACACAAAATTTTAAATGGACAAAAGAAAATAGTCATGCATAATGCCATAGTAGCACTAAAAAACGAGAGAATATATTTGCCTTGTGAGTTTTGCCACCCTAACTTTGCAGACTGTACTATCTTATTTTCCCTGGACACTTGAGTTTTGTAGCAAACATTTGATCATGCTCAAGTAACTCCTGAAAACAATAACGTGTTGTTATATTTGGTTAATTGAGATGCACCGTGAACTTTTCCATTTCCAATCATGATCTTGTTTATCTTTCTTGTTAGTCATTATCTACCAGCATCTATTATATTAAATATCCATTTTTTTCAAAAATTGTTTGCAAACAAAAACAATGATTGATTAAATGACATTGTGCATGGTCTTAAATTTAGACTATTTTTTTCATTAATTCATCCTGAAAATAAGTAAATTGTTCATTGCTGTAGATGTGCCATTAACCTAAAAGGTATATTACACTTGGAGCTATCAAAGACTTTATGTTGCAACTCAACTGACTACCACAAACCATGAATGTATTGTTTTGAAATGGCTATTAATTGCCATCCTACAATATTATTAGCTTTAGTGACTTTGGCCATTGCTACTGCCAACATAGTCATATGGACAGCCACTAAAGAAAACTTGTGGATAGAGTTTTTTTTCCTGGTTAAAAGTGTACCCTGGGGCACACAAGGGGCAATATTTGGGCCAAAAATTGCAGGAAACCTGCAGTACCAAACTCTAGGTGCTGTTTCGACTCTATGATCTTAAAATAAGTAACATAAAAGAGTGAAAGCCAACACATTTTGAAAAATTCAACAAATAATTTATTTTTAATCCCCTAGAATACAAAGTGAAAATGTAAAAAAGAACTATTGGTATTGCAAATTAATTCTACAATTTCTTACACAAATCCTAATAAATAATGTTCTGAATAAACTTTTGTGGTATTCCAAAAGTAATTTACAGTGCTGAAGGTGTTGATGTGCCTGTAGTGGCTCATGGTCTCTGATGTGTTAATGTGTCAATGTCCTGAATTGTACTGATGTGCCAATAGTCTTTTTTGATTCACAATAATGTAATTCAGGTTTCCTTGTTTGAATTCCTGGCTGTTGCCTCTTTCCAAGAGTATTATTTAGAGTACTTTGTATTTCCAGAGAATAATTAGTCATTTAACCCAAAACCAAAATATTAATAAAACAATATAGATGATTACTGCTAAGATGTTATCTGAGGAATAAATATGATTTCCAATAAACAAGATTTTATTTTCAACCTGACCTAGATCAAAATTAGCATTTTTTAGAAAGAACCGTTTTCCTTGTAAAAAATTTAATTCTAGAAGATTACAGATGAATACCAGAGAAAATCTGTAACTAAAATTATAACATAGAATATGGTAAACACAATGTCCTTGAGTCAAACCAAGATAAATATGCTTACTGCTATTGATAATGATCCTAATATTAAACCCATACCCATAGAGAAAATATTATGTATGCATTAATTGTTTACAGAATTAAGAAAATGTAAATAATTTTGGTTAGGTATACAAATGAACTTGATTTTGGACAAGATCAGCTACAAGATACAATTTTACATAACACACAACATATGATGAATAAAAAACTAACAAACAATGCGAATTAGATATACATAACAGTGCAGCACTATATATTACCAAATAAACGTCACATGTAGCAGTAAGGAACTTAAAGCATTGAATAACTCAAAACAACTTATACTAAAGGAAATAAGCAGTGCAGGCAGAAGGGTCAAGAATATTCAATTAGTTGTCAGAAGCATGCATAAAATGTTGCCAAGCATAACGTTAAGTAAAAGTTATTGGCACATTACATTTGCATTTAATGCCATCTCACCTTTTGATAACTGTGTTGTATTCATTGTATTATTTGGTAGAGAGTTCCATAGGCATGCTGTGACAGAACTAAAACAGTTTGTACCATTCATGACTCTTTTAGAGGTTGTATTTGTACCATGTATTTGCATTTGAAAAAAATATTATGAGTCTTTTTTTAAAAGATCATGTAATTGTGGAGGGTCATTCAAATCTTATAGGTCACAGTAACCACATGTCTAGGATCATTAAAATGCAGAGTACATGAGTTTGCTTTTGCTAACAGTTCACATAATTATTTTTGATGTCTTCTTATACAAATATTGTTACTTTTAGCAAATAACATGGAATTGAAACAATTTTTGTCACAGATTTATTGCAAACAACAAGCAGCAGCCAAAACAACAGCTTCACTGTTAATGCTGCTGTTAATGATAGTGTAACAACTAATCAATATATAATGTATACTATTTACTGTTTCTTTGGTTAGTACTACCCTTTTTCTTTCATAGCTATCTGTAATTGTCATTAATTAGTTTGGAGTTTACAATTTTTTTTTGTTGCATTGTTGTAAATTCTCAAATGTAACCTTTATTCACTGTGATTTATTTTACAGGTCCCCATACTTGTTGGTGTAGTCATTGTGGTGATTATTGGTCTGATTGTGTATTGCTGTATCAGACACAGGTAAGGTGTTGACCAGTGTTATACGAGTTAGTAGCATGTTAGGGAGAGAGGAGGTAAGGTGTTGACCAGTGTTATACCAGTTAGTAGCATGTTTGGTAGAGAGGAGGTAAGGTGTTGACCAGTGTTATACCAGTTAGTAGCATGTTTGATAGAGAGGAGGTAAGGTGTTGACAAGCGTTATACCAGTTAGTAGCATGTTTGATAGAGAGGAGGTAAGGTGTTGACAAGTGTTATACCAGTTAGTAGCATGTTTGGGAGAGAGGAGGTAAGGTGTTGACCAGTGTTATACCAGTTAGTTGAATGTTTGGTAGAGAGGAGGTAAGGTGTTGACCAGTGTTATACCAGTTTGTAGCATGTTAGGGAGAGAGGAAGTAAGGTGCTGACCAGTGTAATACCAGTTAGTAGCATGTTAGGGAGAGAGGAGGTAAGGTGTTGACCAGTGTTATACCAGTTAGTAGCATGTTTAGGAGACATGAGATAAGGTGTAGACCAGTGTTATACCAGTTAGTAGCATGTTTGGTAGAGAGGAGGTAAGGTGTTGACCAGTGTTATACCAGTTAGTAGCATGTTAGGGAGACATGAGGTAAGGTGCTGATCAGTGTTATACCAGTTAGTAGCATGTTTGGGAGAGAGGAGGTAAGGTGTTGACCAGTGATAGACCAGTTAGTAGCATGTTAGGGAGAGAGGAAGTAAGGTGCTGACCAGTGTTATACCAGTTTGTAGTATGTTAGGGAGAGAGGAGGTAATGTGTTGACCAGTGTTATACCAGTTAGTAGAATGTTAGGGAGAGAGGAGGTAAGGTGTTGACCAGTGTTATACCAGTTAGTAGCATGTTTAGGAGACATGAGATAAGGTGTTGACCAGTGTTATACCAGTTAGTAGCATGTTTGGTAGAGAGGAGGTAAGGTGTTGACCAGTGTAATACTAGTTAGTAACATGTTTGGGAGAGAGGAGGTAAGTTTGGGAGAGAGGAGGTAAGGTGTTGACCAGTGTAATACCAGTTAGTAGCATGTTTGGGAGAGAGGAGGTAAAGTGTTGACCAGTGTAATACCTGTTAGTAGCATGTTTGGGAGAGAGGAGGTAATGTGTTGACCAGTGTAATACTAGTTAATAGCATGTTTGGGAGAGAGGAGGTAAGGTGTTGACCAGTGTAATACCTGTTAGTAGCATGTTTGGTAGAGAGGAGGTAAGGTGTTGACCAGTATTATACCAGTTTGTAGCATGTTAAGGAGAGGGGAGGACAATGTCATGAGGTTATTAAATCCTTAACTGATTTGACCAAAAGCATCAGCTTTTGGTATGATTGACACCGTAATATTCACCTGGTATAATAATACATTGAATGTGGTGAACATAATTATATTGTCAGGTCAGTAAATGAAGAAATCAGCATCTGTTTAAATATTGTCTTGATATTTGTATGCAGATGGGTATGGGTTGGTATCAGGAGATTGGGTTGTTTGTATATCATTAGGCAAAGTTAGTTTTCATCACTTTTTATCTCAGTAACACCATTCCTGATTTATTTCATATTTTCAAAATATTATCACATACATGTACTTGCCTTTCTCAGTACCACACTTGTGCCACAGAGTCTAGATTTGTACATGTATTGGAGCATATATTTTCTCAAGTTTTTGGTTAAAGTGTTATGTCCCTTATATTTCCATAAACCATATGTGATCCACTTTACTTTAGGAACATAATATTATCACATTTTCCTCAGCATGGTATAGTCAGATAGGTGATATTAGTAAAAGTCCTTTTAAAACTAACAAACAAACAAATCACACTATTCTTTGCTCATAACCACTCTTTCTAGAGTTCTACTTTTAGTTGGAATCATAGTGTAATGGATTATCATATTTCATTAACCCCTTTTCCAATACACTTCATAAGCGGAATATTGTATCACATACATCTCTCATAACCATCCTTGCTCCTAGATTCTGCCAGTGAGTGTAGCCATCTCTCATAACCATTCTTGCCCCTATAGTCTGCCAATGAGTGTAGCCATCTCTCATAACCATTCTTGCCCCTAGATTCTGCCATTCATAACCATTCTTGCCCCTAGATTCTGCCAGTGAGTGTAGCCATCACTCATAACCATTCTTGCCCCTATAGTCTGCCAATGAGTGTAGCCATCTGTCATAACCATTCTTGCCCCTAGATTCTGCAGTGAGTGTAGCCATCTTTCATAACCATTCTTGCCCCTAGATTCTGCCATTGAGTGTAGCCATCTGTCATAACCATTCTTGCCCCTAGATTCTGCCAATGAGTGTAGCCATCTGTCATAACCATTCTTGCCCCTAGATTCTTCCAGTGAGTGTAGCCATCTTTCATAACCATTCTTGCCCCTAGATTCTGCCAATGAGCGTAGCCATCTCTCATAACCATTCTTACCCCTAGATTCTGCCAATGAGTGTAGCCATCTGTCATAACCATTCTTGCCCCTAGATTCTGCCAGTGAGTGTAGCCATCTCTCATAACCATTCTTGCCCCTAGATTCTGCCAGTGAGTGTAGCCATCTGTCATAACCATTCTTGCCCCTAGATTCTGCCAGTGAGTGTAGCCATCTTTCATAACCATTCTTGCCCCTAGATTTTGCCAGTGAGTGTAGCCATCAGGACAAGAATTATAACTGAGACATATTTTGGTGAATGTTTTTTATTGACTTATATTTCCATAACCAGTTTGTTTAATGTTTGGAATGAAACATGCATCATCATATACTACCCTAATTGATTTTACTACTTCCTTCCCATTGTCAAGACCCTGGGTAAGTCATTAGGTTGATATCAAGGGTTCCCATTGTCAAGACCTTGGGGTGAGTCATTTTGTTGGTATGAAGGGTTCCCATTTTCAAGACCCTGGGTTAGTCATTTGGTTGGTATGAAGGGTTCCCATTGTCAAGACCCTGTGTGAGTCATTTGGTTGGTATGAAGGTTCCCATTGTCAAGACCCTGTGTGAGTCATTTGGTTGGTATGAAGGGTTCCCATTGTCAAGACCCTGTGTGAGTCTTTCGGTTGGTATGAAGGGTTCCCATTGTCAAGACCCTGTGTGAGTCATTTTGTTGTTATGAAGGGTTCCCATTGTCAAGATCCTGGGTGAGTCATTTGGTTGGTATGAAGGGTTCTCATTGTCAAGACCCTGTGTGAGTCATTTGGTTGGTATGAAGGGTTCCCATTGTCAAGATCCTGGGTGAGTCATTTGGTTGGTATGAAGGGTTCCCATTGTCAAGACCCTGTACGAGTCATTTGGTTGGTATGAAGGGTTCCCATTGTCAAGACCTTGTGTGAGTCATTTGGTTGGTATGAAGGGTTCCCATTGTCAAGACCCTGTGTGAGTCATTTGGTTGGTATGAAGGGTTCCCATTGTCAAGACCCTGTGTGAGTCATTTGGTTGGTATGAAGGGTTCCCATTGTCAAGACTTTGTGTGAATCATTTTGTTGGTATGAAGGGTTCTCATTGTCAAGACCCTGTGTGAGCCATTTGGTTGGTATGAAGGGTTCCCATTGTCAAGATCCTGGGTGAGTCATTTGGTTGGTATGAAGGGTTCCCATTGTCAAGATCCTGTGTGAGTCATTTGGTTGGTATGAAGGGTTCTCATTGTCAAGACCCTGTGTGAGTCATTTTGTTGGTACGAAGGGTTCCCATTGTCAAGATCCTGGGTGAGTCATTTGGTTGGTATGAAGGGTTCCCATTGTCAAGACCCTGTGTGAGTCATTTGGTTGGTATGAAGGGTTCCCATTGTCAAGACCCTGGGTGAGTCATTTGGTTGGTATGAAGGGCTCCCATTGTCAAGACCCTGGGTTAGTCGTTTGGTTGGTATGAAGGGTTCTCACTGTCAAGACCCTGTGTGAGTCATTTTGTTGTTATGAAGGGTTCCCATTGTCAAGATCCTGGGTGAGTCATTTGGTTGGTATGAAGGGTTCCCATTGTCAAGACCCTGTGTGAGTCATTTTGTTGTTATGAAGGGTTCCCATTGTCAAGATCCTGGGTGAGTCATTTGGTTGGTATGAAGAGTTGCCATTTTCAAGACCCTGAGTGAGTCATTTTGTTGGTATGAAGGGTTCCCATTGTCAAGACCCTGTGTGAGTCATTTGGTTGGTATGAAGGGTTCCTTTTGGTAAAGTTTGTACTCCATCTCTTATGTTTCAGTTAAATTTATTATGCAGTTCACTACAAATATGGAGTATTATGTGAAACAAAATTCCACAATTCCATGATTCCACTTTCTCTCTAAACTTTTGAAACTTGAGTTACATCTAATGGGGCCATGGATTCATGAAGTATGACACATTTTAGTTTTTAAAAAAAATATTTAAAATGTCTCTCACCCAAATCAGTTCATAATTTCAATATTATGTGATCATGTAGTTTCCTTTCTATATATACTACCTTAGCCAGATTGGACAATGGGGTCATGAAGTAGGACTTTGTGATTAGTTTGATGATAATGATGATTATTGTTGTTATTATTATTATTATTATTATTATTATTATTATTATTATATAATAATAATAATAATTATTATTATAATAGCTTTATTTAGTTCAGTGCATATTGTGAATATAACATTATCTCATTCATGCTTATCACTCTGTAACACTGCTGCTCTTATAATAATAATAATAATAATAATAATAATAATAATAATAATAATAATATTTATAGAGCATAACACAAATTAGCTAAGAATTAATCTACCTTGAGGCCCTCATACAAAGGAGTTTATTTATTTTAGCTGCATCTCTGATACTGGATATATTGGGTTGGAGCCATGGGATCACTGGGTCATGTCCTTGGTTAGGGCCATGGGATCACTGGGTCATATCCTTGGTTAGGGCCATGGGATCACTGGGTCATGTCCTTGGTTAGGGCCATGTGTTCACTGGGTCATGTCCTTGGTTAGGGCCATGGGTTCACTGGGTCATATCCTTGGTTAAGGCCATGGCATCACTGGGTCATGTCCTTGGTTAGGGCCATGGGATCACTGGGTCATGTCCTTGGTTAGGGCCATGGGATCACTGGGTCATGTCTTTGGTTAGGGCCATGGGTTCACTGGGTCATGTCCTTGGTTAGGGCCATGGGTTCACTGTCTTATGTCCTTGATTATATTGACAGATCATATGTTTGGAAACATTTCAAGGGTTTCTTAAAGCATTGTTCTTGTTGTGTTATGACTTATAAATATTTTTAAAAGGGGGAAAACACTCTGATATATGTAATGAAATTTGAGCCTTTATAGTGTGCACTTAATTTCCTGCAGGTGGCAGATTCCAGGAGAAAAGCCAGTTGGGTTTCTGTTACAACTTCCAGCAAATGTTTTGAATATACCCTGCCACTAATAAGACAAAAATTTGCTGAAGACCAGTAGCACAACTTTCAACAAATCATTTGAACATGCATGGTCAGTAATAAGACAAAAGCTTGTTGAGGACTAGCACAACTTTTCAGCCTGTACTACCAGTCATTTTGTACCCTTGATTTGGGTTTAAATTTGTCTAAAATTCTCTGCACTCAAGATTATATCATTTGATACAATTGTGTGAACTTGTACTGTGTACTATGGTGTGATGTTACAGTACAGGTGCATTGTGTAAGTACTTTAGTGTAAAATGCCTGTGCATAATGTAAGTGCTATAGTGTGATGTACCTGTGCATTGTCTAAGCAGTAAAGTGTTATTTACACATCTGGGGTTACCAGGGAAAGAATGAATATATATAAATATGCATATGAAAGATTGATAATAATAATAATAATAATAATAATAATAATAATAATAAAAACAAAAATGATGATTAAATTAGAGAACATCAGCCTTACATCTGTAGGAAGCTTGTGGAGAATTAGAATTTTTCATGCACAGATTTCCACGATGATTGGAACATTTACTTCTATGATGTCTCTTCTTCTCTGGTGTTTTAGGCACTGGAGTTCTTTCATAATGAGGTATTGCTCATCAGAAATAGTGATTGAAAATTCTCACACATGGTTTCTGATTTCTGAAGAGCTCTTGTAGGGAATATATTTTCAGGTGTGGTATTAATAGTTATCAAAAATACCTATGGTATGATGTACCAGTGCGCTGTATTATGACTCTGTGGTACTAAACTAAGTAATAGAAGAGACCATTAAAAAACAAGTTTTGTAAAATTCAACACATAATTTATTTCCTTTGATTACAAAGTCAAAATTTAAAAAGAACTTACAGTATTGTGAATTAAATCTGAAATAGTCCTAAACGTTTTATTACAAGTCCAAATGTATAAAATTCAAACTGAGTTCCAATGGTATTCCAGATGAGTTCCAATATTGAATGTGTTAATGTGCCTGTAGCCTTGAATGTGCTAATGTGCCTGTAGTCTTGAATGTGTTAATGTGCCTGTAGTCTTGAATGGGGCAGTGTGCCTGTAGTCTTGAATGGGGCAGTGTACCAGTAGGCCTTGATTGCTGCAATGTGCTATGTGTCTTTAGATGTATCATAATAATGTAATAATCTAAAAACGTTCTTGTCTGAAATCACTATAATTCCAAATTAATATTACAGTCCAGGAATATGTATTTCCAGCAAATAATAATTTGAATAAGTAATTCCACCCAAATGAAATAATGAACACAACAAAAATACTGATTCTGCCTCAGATGGTAAATTCAAGAATGGGTCATTTCTCAAGTATGTAGCATTATATAAAACAACTAAGACCCAAAAGTTGAATCAGGTTGTGAGTCAAAAGTTCATTAATAGAGAATTATAAGTTTGTCAACAAGACAAAATCTTTTAATAAAATTATAATAAAAACATGCTAAGCATCAGGTAGACCAGGTATTTCATGGGAAAATTCCATTTATCTAGACTCATATCGAAATAAACACGTTTACTTCCATTGATAATGATCCTAATGTTTAATCCACACTCATAGTGAAATATTAGCTCTGTATTATATGTTTACAAGATAAAAAAGTCACAAGTCAGATACACAATGAAATTGATTTTGGGCAAGGTCAAGTCTAGTACTAATATTAGTACCCTTACTTGTACGTCGTGGACAACCACACCAATTCAAGTTGAGGCTACGACATTGTAGCTAGGTCAAGTCCAGATGACAATTTATGACAATTTATACATAGCATATAATCATGGAGAAAAAACAAACAAATACAAATTAAATATGCATAATATTTGTATAAGCACTAGTGTGATGTACCAGTAAATCGTGTAAGCACAAGTGTGATGTACCAGTAAATTGTATAAGCACTAGTGTGATGTACTAGTACATTGTGTAAGCACTAGTGTGATGTACCAGTAAATTGTGTAAGCACTAGTGTGATGTACTAGTACATTGTGTAAGCACTAGTGTGATGTACTAGTACATTGTGTAAGCACTAGTGTGATGTACCAGTAAATTGTGTAAGCACTAGTGTGATGTACTAGTACATTGTGTAAGCACTAGTGAGATTTACTATAGTCTGACTCTACATCCCCGTTTGTTTGTACCCCCCTACCGATTTAAAAGATGGGAATGTTTAATGTGATAAAAAGTGCACAGAACTAAGTCAATTGAATCATTGATTTATAATTTCTAACCTGACTTTGACCAGAATGGCACAAATGCTGGTATCCCCTGCACCATTTCACGCTTAACGGACTTTCCATTCTAACATGGCACCATATTGCATACACTATAGGCTACTTTATTACCATCAGACAACATAATGACGTAGTTCATCCTGTTTGGCAAATGCTGAATAATTGCATAAATTACATGTACATAATGTTGAGAGTTTGGAATTATGTCCCTCTGCATATATGAACATAGAAATTAAACCGCTTGTTAAATCTACATGAAGAGCAAATTTGTAGTTGTCATTATTTTCCTTTGCTTGATTCAACATTGTAAATATCGGAAGCAGATGACTTATGTATGTACATCTGTAGTCATGATTCACCCCTTTGCTAAAAATGGACTTGTCCAGAAACTGGAAATGGATCCGATCATGTCCATCTATTACACTGAAAACTTCTGTTAAGCATGAAATGCGCATAAGATGATGGTGTTAGGGCCACTCTACTCAGAGTCAGGTTAGAAACTATAAATCAGTGAATGAATTGACTAAGTTCCTTGCACTTTTTATCACATTAAAGGTTTCCATTATTTAAATCGGTAGGGGGGTACAAACAAATGGGTTTGTATTATCAGACTATACTGTGTAAGCACTATAGTGTCATATATCAATCCATTATGTAAGCACTATAGTGTCATGTATCAATCCATTATGTAGGCACTATAGTGTCATGTATCAATTTGTAAGCAATATACTGTCATGTATCAATCCATTATGTAAGCACTATTGTGTCATGTATCATTTTGTAAGCATATACTGTCATGTATCAATCCATTATGTAAGCACTATAGTGTCATGTATCAATCCATTATGTAAGCACTATAGTAGCACTATAGTGTCAGGTATCAGTCCATTATGTAGGCACTATATTGTCAGGTATCCATCCATTATGCAAGCACTATAGTGTCATGTATCAATCCATTATGTAAGCACTATAGTAGCACTATAGTGTCAGGTATCAATCCATTATGTAGGCACTATATTGTCAGGTATCCATCCATTATGCAAGCACTATAGTGTCATGTATCAATCCATTATGTAAGCACTGTAGTGTCACGTATCAATCCATTATGTAGGCACCATAGTGTGATGTGCCAATGCCTTGTGTAAACACCAGTGAATTGTTTTGGTACAACAGTTATATCTGTACCAGTGCCTTGTGTAAGCATTTTAGTGTGCACCAGTGCATTGTGTAAACACTATAAAGTGATGTAACAGTGCTTTGTGAAATCCAATAGAGGTGATATACCTATACCCTGGGTAAATACTACGGTGATGTACCATTGTCTTGTGAAGTACAATGTGACTCATATCCTCTGCATTGTACATTATTGGAGTGTTTTCTCTTTATTTTATGATTATACATTCCACTGTCCAGGGTATCAGATTTCTCTTTGTTACATAATTATACATTCTCAAATCCATGTAGTAATTTCCTCTTTACTGTGTAATTATACATTCCCAGATCGAGGTAGTAGTTTCTCTTTACTGTATTCTTGGAGATTTAAACTTTCACTTTTTCTGTCCCAGAAACTCAAATACATCAAAACTCGTAGATTCCATTAATGTTTTCAACCTCAAACAGTCATTTAACCAACCAACCCATAAACATGGTCACATGTTAGACTGGATTCTTCATAGACCTGATGATAACATTTTACAGTCCTCCCTGGTATCCCGTGACCTTGCATCAGATCACCTCTGCATTATATGCCATCTTGATGTATCAGTCCCTAACCCTCCACCTTTATCTGCTACTAAGAGAAACCTCCGTATGATAAATAGAACCAAACTAATGCACGACATCCAAGCTATCCTAACAACTTGCTTACCTCCTACTGCAGAACAACTCGATAACTGCCTGCGTTCATTGGCTGACAAACATGCCCCAGCTACCAAGTGCAGAGTATCAATTCAAAGGTGTTCTCCATGGTATAGGAGTGTAAGGGACCAGCTACGCACTGCTAAAAGAGACCGCCGTAAAGCTGAGAGGCTCTGGCTTTCCACCGGATTCACTATTCATAAGCAAATCTATGAAGCCGCTAAGAAGAATGTCACAAAATTAATATAGTCCATGCAGCGAAATCAGCCCACTACACTACTAAGATCATGGAAAGTTCCAGCTGCAAAGAGTTCTTCAAGATTACTAACAAGCTAATGTCAAGGAACAAATCTATACCACTTCAACTACCTTCTCTCTAGTCGACCTTCTGGACATGTTTGCAGATTTCTTCTGTGACAAAGTACAAACCATTAGAGATAAGCTTGACACCACAATTTCAATTGACTTGTCGTCACCATACAGTTGGGATACAGAATTTGAGTGGCAACCATTAGCAGCATTTGAACCTGTCTCTATGGATTTCGTACGTACAATCGTGATGAAGAGTGCATCAAGGTCATGTGAACTTGATCCAATTCCAACATCACTGCTGCTTGAGTGCTTAGATCCAGTATTGCCTTCACTAACTGATGGTATTAATACTTCTCTCTATTATCCAGGGAATTCCCATCATTTTTCAAAACTACCATTGTAAAGCCTCTGCTGAAGAAACCAACATAAGACCATAACGATTTAAAGAACTACTGCCCAATTTCTAATCTCCCATTCATATAAAAAATCTTAGGAAAGGTTGTTCTATCCCAGCTTGTATCTCATCTAAATTCAAGCAGTCTTTTTAGCAATGTACAATCTGCATATCGCTCTTGCCACAGTACTGAAACTACTCTTCTAAGAGCAGTTAATGACATTCTCTCTGCGCTGGATAGCGGAAAGATTACAGTCCTCATCCTGAAACTATTCTCTTCATTATGTACACTCAGTCGCTCTCAAGTGTCATAGATCATCATACAGTGTCTCACCAATTATACACTGATGACACCCAAATATACAAATCTAGCCACCCAACTGAAGCTGATGCTACCATCTAAGGTGTAGAGAGGTGCATTTCTGATGTGAAATCATGGATGACATGGAACAAGCTGCAGATGAATGATGATAAAACTGAGGCCATTCTGATCACAACACAAAGACTTTCTCATTCACATCCTTTATCTCAAACAATAAATATCAGCAACAGCAACATTAAATTCACACAATCAGTATGAAACATAGGTGTTACTCTGGACAGTACTCTCACATTGCACCAACATGTCATGAACATATGCAAGGCTGCATATCTTGAGCTGAGACACTTCAGCTCAATTCCCAAATATCTTTCAGCTGATGCCACTAAAACACTTGTGTGTTCATTAGTACTTTCAAGACTGGACTATTATAACTCAGTTCTGTCTGGTTCATCTCAATATCTGCTCCAGAAACTTCAAAAAGTTCAAAACACAGCTGCTTGGATCATACTTAGAGTACCACGATCAGAGCACACCTCCCCGCTGCTCTGTACCCTACACTGGCTATCCATTCAATCCAGAATCAAACACAAAATTTGTTCTCTGTGCTTTGTTTCAATGTCGGACTCTAGTCCAACATACCTATCCGACCTCATCCATGTGTACACACCAGCAAGATATTTATGCTCCTCTTCTGACAGTTGTATACTCATTATTCCCACTATGAAAACAAAGTCATATAGACAGCATACCAGGGCCCAGCAATGTGGAATGAATTGCCCACTGAACTTAGACACAAAGACACAGTGATCACATTCAAGAGGGCTCTCAAAACTCACTTATTTCGACTGTAAGAACAAACTTAAAGACCTAATAATGTTCCCTACCTGAAATATTCTCAGCATGTTTTTTATTTTTTAATGTTTTTCTAATTTCATGTGTTTGTTTTGGTGTAAATCATATTATTATATGTTTTTTATCTTATAGGTGTTGTCTAATGTTGTAAAGCGCTAAAAGTTTCTAAACATTAGGTGCTTTACAAAGTCCTCATTATTATTATTATTATTACACATTCCCAGATCCAGGGTAGAAGTTTCCTCTTTATTGTGTAATTATACATTCCCAGATCCATGTAGTAGTTTCCTCTTTATTGTGTAATTATACATTCCCAGATCCAGGTAGTAGTTTCCTCTTTATTGTGTAATTATATGTTCTCTGATCCAGGTAGTAGTTTCCACTTTACTGTGTAATGATACATTCCCAGATCCAGGTAGTAGTTCCTCTTTACTGTGTAATTATAAATTTCCAGATCCAGGTAGTAGTTTCCTCTTTATTGTGTAATTATATGTTCTCAGATTCAGGTAGTAGTTTCCTCTTTACAGTGTAATGATACAATGAAATTTCCCAGATCCAGGTAGTGGTTTCCTTTTTATTGTTTAATGATACATTCCCAGGTCCAGGTAGTAGTTTCCTCTTTAATGTGTATTGATAGATTCTCAGATCCAGGTAGTAGTTTCCTCTTTAATGTGTATTGATAGATTCTCAGATCCAGGTAGTAGTTTCCTCTTTACTGTGTAATGATTCATTCCTAGAGCCATGGTATTAGGTATACACATGCCTTAATAAGGATATCTCCTTAATTTTGGGTGTCCAGTGCTGACCAAGTATGTCTCAATCTTAGCTTGTCTTATGGGTGAAAAGAGAATGCTAAGACCTGCCTATAGGACATCATTTATTGGTATGGAACTTACTGTGTTTAGTCACTCCATTACTACTCAACTTTGCTGCTTAAATACATCTAAGTTGTTTACATAAATTTGTGTGTGATTTATGCAGCATTACCATATTAATACTGAAAATGGATCATTTCAGTGTGATTTATACAGCATTACCATATTAATAGTGAGGATGGACCATTTCAGTGTGATTTATGCAGCATTACCATATTAATAGTGAGGATGGACCATTTCAGTGTGATTTATACAGCATTACCATATTAATAGTGAGGATGGACCATTTCAGTGTGATTTATACAGCATTACCATATTAATAGTGAGGATGGACCATTTCAGTGTAATTTATGCAGCATTACCATATTAATAGTGAGGATGGACCATTTCAGTGTGATTTATACAGCATTACCATATTAATAGTGAGGATGGACCATTTCAGTGTGATTTATGCAGCATTACCATATTAATAGTGAGGATGGACCATTTCAGTGTGATTTATGCAGCATTACCATATTAATAGCGAGGATGGACCATTTCAGTGTGATTTATGCAGCATTACCATATTAATAGCGAGGATGGACCATTTCAGTGTGATTTATGCAGCATTACCATATTAATAGCGAGGATGGACCATTTCAGTGTGATTTATGCAGCATTACCATATTAATAGCGAGGATGGACCATTTCAGTGTGATTTATGCAGCATTACCATATTAATAGCGAGGATGGACCATTTCAGTGTGATTTATGCAGCATTACCATATTAATAGCGAGGATGGACCATTTCAGTGTGATTTATGCAGCATTACCATATTAATAGCGAGGATGGACCATTTCAGTGTGATTTATGCAGCATTACCATATTAATAGCGAGGATGGACCATTTCAGTGTGATTTATGCAGCATTACCATATTAATAGCGAGGATGGACCATTTCAGTGTGATTTATGCAGCATTACCATATTAATAGCGAGGATGGACCATTTCAGTGTGATTTATGCAGCATTACCATATTAATAGCGAGGATGGACCATTTCAGTGTGATTTATGCAGCATTACCATATTAATAGCGAGGATGGACCATTTCAGTGTGATTTATGCAGCATTACCATATTAATAGCGAGGATGGACCATTTCAGTGTGATTTATGCAGCGTTACCATATTAATAGCGAGGATGGACCATTTCAGTGTGATTTATGCAGCGTTACCATATTAATAGCGAGGATGGACCATTTCAGTGTGATTTATGCAGCGTTACCATATTAATAGCGAGGATGGACCATTTCAGTGTGATTTATGCAGCGTTACCATATTAATAGCGAGGATGGACCATTTCAGTGTGATTTATGCAGCGTTACCATATTAATAGCGAGGATGGACCATTTCAGTGTGATTTATGCAGCGTTACCATATTAATAGCGAGGATGGACCATTTCAGTGTGATTTATGCAGCGTTACCATATTAATAGCGAGGATGGACCATTTCAGTGTGATTTATGCAGCGTTATCATATTAATAGCGAGGATGGACCATTTCAGTGTGATTTATGCAGCGTTATCATATTAATAGCGAGGATGGACCATTTCAGTGTGATTTATGCAGCGTTACCATATTAATAGCGAGGATGGACCATTTCAGTGTGATTTATGCAGCGTTACCATATTAATAGCGAGGATGGACCATTTCAGTGTGATTTATGCAGCGTTACCATATTAATAGCGAGGATGGACCATTTCAGTGTGATTTATGCAGCATTACCATATTAATAGCGAGGATGGACCATTTCAGTGTGATTTATGCAGCATTACCATATTAATAGCGAGGATGGACCATTTGAGTGGGATTTATGCAGCATTACCATATTTATAGGGAGGATGGACCATTTCAGTGTGGTTTATGCAGCATTACCATATTAATAGTGAGGATGGACCATTTCAGTGTGATTTATGCAGCATTACCATATTTATAGTGAGGATGGACCATTTCAGTGTGATTTATGCAGTATTACCATATTAATAGTGAGGATGGACCATTTCAGTGTGATTTATGCAGGCTGCTGCATTACCATATTAATAGTGAGGATGGACCATTTCAGTGTGATTTATACAGCATTACCATATTAATAGTGAGGATGGACCATTTCAGTGTGATTTATGCAGCATTACCATATTAATAGCGAGGATGGACCATTTCAGTGTGATTTATGCAGCGTTATCATATTAATAGCGAGGATGGACCATTTCAGTGTGATTTATGCAGCGTTATCATATTAATAGCGAGGATGGACCATTTCAGTGTGATTTATACAGCATTACCATATTAATAGTGAGGATGGACCATTTCAGTGTGATTTATGCAGGCTGCTGCATTACCATATTAATAGTGAGGATGGACCATTTCAGTGTGATTTATACAGCATTACCATATTAATAGTGAGGATGGACCATTTCAGTGTTTAACTCTTCTAGCACACACATACATGATATAGATGTTGTTTATGACTTTCTGTATACTTCTTTCATATTTCAGTTATAACTTCACTGGTTAAATCAGCTTCAAAATTCAATCTGAATATGCGTTATGCAAGATGACCATATTTTTAGAGAGAATGAATCTCCTCAATGGAGAGTTTCAACATTAGTGGAGTTAACTCATCTAGCATGTACATGCAAATGATAGACACAGATGAACATCATTAACCATATGCATTTTACCAAATAATAACCTTTAAGTATGATGATTTCACTTTGTGATTTTTCTGTCTTTTTTTACAGGAGATCTCTTTACCAGGACTACTCACTTCTTGGAGAGGATGTTGATCTGGTGCAAAGAATTCGTGCTGAGAGTCAGAAGACATATAATACACTCAGAGGTTAGTAAAAAGAGACAAACAGTCAAACCTGTCTTAGGAGTCACCTATACATAGCAGTAACCTATTCATCAATGGCCATTTTAACTTCTTACTGGCAAATTTCTATATAAATGACTTGTATTGGTCACCTGCAATCTGTGGCCAGTGGCAGATGTTTCCAACATTTTATCAGAAAGTATTATGTCAGCACAAACAAAAGCAATATTTCAGTTTCAATTTTTATTGTAGAAGAGGGGATTATTTCAGACATTATTTATAATATGCACAGATCTTGTTTGTAAAGCCAGATAAAGTTTAAATTTATGTGTTCATAACAGTAGCTTTAGGAAGCTTCTTTTCATTCCCTAGTATTCATCAAAGGTCTCTCACTGACTGCCTTTGATCTTAGTGGTTTTGAGCAACTGCTTAATCCGTCCGCTCTTTGCAGTGTGCTCTGGTGTGCAGACCTTGTTTCCATGCCTGATTGTACCAGTTGGCCTGAAAAAAGTCAGTTTTATGTTTCACAATGATAGGAAAGCTGATAATTACTAATGAAATTGCATGTTCACTCCCATTGCATAATTTTTTTCAGTTGAAATCTTAAAGTACTGGTTCTACTGACATTGAGATTGAAGTATTTGGATGTGTAAGGACAGAGAGACTTTTCTGCTGAGAGTGAGATTAAAGTGTTTGCCTGTGTAAGGGACAGAGATACAGAGTCTGCTGAGAGTGAGATTAAAGTCTTTGCCTCTGTAAGAGAGAGAGAGAGAGAGAGAGAGAGAGAGTAAGTTAGTGCATATACATGGGTGTATTGTTAATTGCCACTTATGTCTTCCCTCCACCTCCCTGACCCCAACCTTAATCATTAGTTAAATCCATGACTATAAGTGTATTATTATTATGTCCCTGATGTAAGTTATGACGTCATCATAAAGCTCATATACTTAAAATCTGAGTTAATATAGTGAGAATTGCTGGCATAAAATAAAATCATCTTCAGATCAATCCAATGTACACAGACTATTTCTCATTGTAATGCTCAGGTTAAATGTACTGTTGTTTAACACTAAATGGAAGGAACTGTCTAAGTTTTAGGGGTTGAGGGTTTTCATGTTATACTCAAAAACACTCCCTAGTTTTTCTCTGTTTTGGTGCAAACTCATGGTTATCAAGATAAGTTTCAAATAATTTAAGGCCTATTTAATTGATTTGTTTCCTCCTGTCTTTAGGGAATGTCTGGTTTTTTAAAATATTTTTTCCACTTTACTCTTTTGCACATTAAATCTAATAATTTAAGTTGGATACTTGGTTTAGAAAATCACTAATGCTAATTCATGCATTTTTTTATTGTTAAAATAAAAATAAATCCTTCTTAGATGCTACAATAAACCATAAACCAGTCAAGGCTACAATAAACCATTACGTAGGGACAGAGAGACAGTGGGGTGGGGGTGGGGGTGGTCTTGTTGTATACATTAGGGAAGATGTAAATGCAGAAAGGCAACTTGACTTGGAGTCACATGAAATTGAGAGTATCTGGGTGGATATTTGTCAAAATAATGCAGAATCATTCCTAGCTGGTTTCATTTATAGGCCACCTTCCTCCAAAGCAATTTGAAATGATAACTTCTTGAAACAAATGGAAAACGTTCTAGCACAGGAGAAAGAAACATATATACTCGGAGATCTAAAAAAGGACCTTCTCATTACTCGAATAAGGAACAGCTGGATGGAATTTATTGAATCATTAGGCCTAGACCAGCTGGTAAATGAGCCTACAAGGGTAACAGAAAATTGAGCACTCTTATTGATCACATTTATACCAACCTTCCAGACAATGTGGCTTGTGTTAATGTACTGAATGTTGGTCTTCATGACCACTATCCTACTTTTTTGACAAGAAAGGTTAAGTGCAAGAAAAATAAGAAAAATACACACAAAACGATCACTTACAGATCGTTCAAAAATTTTAACGAAGAACAATTTCTCAGTGACATAGATGAAGCTCTGAGGGTGTGGACTGACCTTTTCATGGATGTAGTCTCTAAGCATTCACCACTGAAAGTACATCAAGTAAAGACTGAAATTCAGCCTAATTGACTTACTACTGAAATCCTAGATGCTATGAAAACACGAGACCAATTCAAGGCTATGTGAAACCATGCACAATATAAAGTATGGAGAAATAAAATAACAAGTATGATTAAAAAAGCAAAAAAAACCCCTTATTATCAATCATTGCTTGAAAACAAAAAGAGCAACACAAACTCCATTTGGAAAGTCTTCAATGAATTCACTGGAGGAACACACAATGATCAGACAAATAAAATTAACTCACTTCTGGTAAATGACACCATTATAGTCACTGATGACACTGACATTGCAAATGTTTTCAATTATTTTTTTCACCAACATTACCACAAAGTTGAAGAACCAGATAAAAAACAACTTTAATGAACTGAAAAAGTTCTGCAGCAGCAAAACCTCAAAGGAGGTATGTTTATCACACCAGTATCAAAAAACTTTGTTAAAAAATGTCTCAGTGAACTTGATACCAAGAAAACTATAGGACTTGATCAGACTGGTCCATGACTGTTTAAATCAACTGCCTCTGTTATTGTAGATAGCATAACATTCATAATTAATTTAAGTATTGCAATCTCATCTGTCCCCAAAATATGGAAAACTGAAAAAGTAACTCCTATTCACAAATCTGGTTCTAAGGATGATGCTGATAACTACTGACCAATCTCGATATTACAAAACTTGTCAAAATTGATTGAAAAACATGTCCATGACTCATTCATGTCATATTTAACCAAACACTTGCTGTTACACACTAATCAATCAGGCTTTAGACAGAACCATTCCTGTGAGACTGCCTTGATCTCCCTAACTGATAAATGGCTTCAAGCACTTGACAAAGGTAGAATAATAGGATCTGTATTTGTAGATTTCAGGAAAGCTTTTGACATGGTGGATCATGAAATCCTTTTGAATAAACTGAAAATCTACCAATGTGATGAAAGAACAATTAGATGGTTTACTTCTTACTTAAGTGAGAGAACACAACATGTTTACATAAATAATGTTCTGTCTGAACCTGGAACAATTAGATATGGAGTGCCACAAGGCTCAATTCTAGGTCCATTACTATTTATTTTATTTATTAATGACCTACCACTTTTACTAAGAGACTCAGTATCATCTACGGATCTCTATGCAGATGACACAACATTGTCAGACATCCAAAACCCATTAAGTTTGAACTCGAAATTTCTTGGTGGTAGATACTGGTAAAACTAAGATATTACTTACCTCAACATGGTAAAAAAAGGACAAATCTTGATAGTGATAAACTGTGTCTGACATGGAAGGATAACGATTTGCAAATGGTCTGTCATGATAGACTACTTGGTGTTCTGATAGATAATAATCTATCATGGACTGAACATATGAAACATATCAGTAAAAAAGCCAATTCAAGTTCATGGCTTCTCAGTAGGATAAGACATTTTCTCCCTGAAAGGCACAGAAAACTATTTTATAACAGTTACATACAATCCTATTTAGATTACTTTAATACAGTATGGGGTAATTCAAATGATAAAAACATAGCAAAGCTGGCACATCTTCAAAAAAGAGCATTAGGGCTAATATCAATCCAGAAAGAAAGCAAGACAAATTTAGCTGGTAGGTTAAAAATATTACCTATTAAAGGCAAAATCTGTTTGAGAAAAGCCAGATTAATGTACAGGATATCCAATAATAGTGCTTCTGAATATTTACAATCACTATTCCAGTATAGGCTACGTGGTATTACTCCCCACCTGCGATCCATGTCTACCAAACTATAAAATTCCCAAACCGAATAATGAGTTATTTAAAAAAAGTTTCCAATATTCTGGAACTCTGCTCTGGAATAGTACTCCAGTTGAGATTAGAAATGCCCAGTCTATTTCCTTCTTTCAAACCCAATATATCCAGTGGCTTCAGAGATGCAGCTTAAATAAGTTAATTCCTTTGTATGAGGGCCTCAAGGTAGATTAAGCAGCAGAGGGGGCGAATCGGACAACTTTTTCGACAAAATTTGATTGAGGTCTTAAAACGACAAATAGAGCCTTCCTTCGAAATCTCACTTTTCGAACAAAAAAAAATAAAGTCTCCGTTTGGCAAATGGAGCCTTAGCGTTTTTTGCTCGAAAACGCTATATTTCGCGACAACATCTCGTTGGTGTTTTCCCGTGGTAATCATCGGGCGTCCCGCGTCGATGTCATCGCCCCCTCTGCTGCTAAGTGGTTATTTACAATGAAAATTATTTACAACTAACCGAATATTTGGTCAAGTCCGATACGATATCGTGTCCGAGGATCATGTAAATTTATCGTTACGAATCCATGTGGGGTCGACTGAGCATGACTAAAAAAGTTTCGAAAAACATTGAAGTCCATGTCACCGCCGCACCATGTCTGCCAAATATTTCGTAGCGTGTGTGTATCAACGCCGTTGAATACAGCAAGAATATTACAGTTGTCTCTAATTACTTTTGGAATCTGAGTGTATCGTTGAGTGACATATATCACGTCAGTGTTTTTATGTCTGCCTCTGGAAAATATCCTAGCTGGGTTTTTTTGATTGTCTAACATAACATCATCGTACACGACTAGATTGTTAACGTCGCCATCAATATCATCAATACCCGGTGCATCATTGATATCTGTAATAAACTCGATGACATTTTTTTTAGCGATCGCTGATGCATTCTCGTTGAAATCTTTCAACACCTCGTAGCATCGATGGGGGAACTGTCATAATTATTATTATATAGGAATAGGACAGTTCCCCCACATGACTCTGTCATGGTGACGGGTCAGTTTTGTAAAACAATTCCTTCATGACTCTGTCATGGGTCATTGTTGTTGTTGTTGTTGTTGCAAAATAAAAAATTTTTTTATTAAATAATGCCCCATCGGCGGATTTTAACCGACGAGGATACCAATGAAATAATAAGACTCCGTGGGAAAACACCAATATCGGAAATAGCAGATCGATACAAAATCAGTTACCAGCGCATCTATAAAATATGGAAAAATGAGCCCGACAATGATATCAGAATGATAGACCTCAGTATCGACGATGAAATAAACCAGATTGTTGATACACCCAGTGATGTGAATTCATCCATGGACACCATCGTGGATAAACAGACCATTCAGGACTTGCAATGGCGGCTAAATAATTTGACCAACGAGAATAAATCATTGCAACGACAACTCAAACACGTGTCAGGCACGGCCGATTATAATCGATTACAACGGCGTTATGATTATTTGCAACAGCGTTATGACGACTTGCAACAGCGACACGATGATACGCAACGGCGTCACGATGATACACAACGGCGTCACGATGATGCTCAACGACGTCACGATGACATGCGACGCACCATTAGTGGGCTTCAGCATGAACTCGGAAATGTTCGGAAGGAATTGGATGAATCACAACGCGATAATGCGCTACTGATTCAGCGAATCACCGAGATGGACACGCAGGAGTTAGTTATAACCGCCGCTGACAGCAGAAAAAAGAAAAGACCCCACGAGAAATCTCGTGAGGATAAATTTGTAATGAATGCGGTTCCTGGAGTAATATCTCCGGAAGATATCAAGTTTGTGAATCGCATGGACAAGGTGCTTCAAGATGGCGACTAAACCACTAACGCGGAGTTTCGTTCGGTAATTACCCATACTGTATTGTCATGGTTTGGAAACATTTTTTCATATTCTCGTTGGTAATATTTGTCGCGGAGACGTAAATGAGCTTTCGCTGAACGGCTTTCAAATATCATACAATCGTATTTATCCCCGCTGGGGGATTTCTGAACTGCATGATACTTTCCGTTCTTGAATTTGACATTGATCGGCATCATCGGGCAGGATTTTTTATAGTCGCTGATGACGCTGTCGAATTTCACCGGGTGATATTCCAACAGCGACATTATAATTAAAGCCGTTATTTAATTAAATATTAAAATGATATCAGGTAATATGATGTTTGGACGATCCTGGATGAACAGTTGTGCCGAAAACTTTTCCAGACAAGCTAGTCATTTCGTTGACGATGTTGCCTCGGGGCGAATTAAACCAGCACCACCGAAGTTACCATTATTTCGGTATGACAAAACCAGAATAATTTCCCCGGCGAACCAACTTTACAAGGATAATAGAGTCAATACTATCTGTTTAAACATCAACGAGAGAAGGATCATCGAATTTGATTCCATCGCGGACACGTGTAAATGGTTCGGCCTTAGACCGGACACGATTAAACAACCCTTTTTTCAAGCCCAAGATGGAATAATATGGATCGTGCTACGCGGTGATATCGGCGCGGAAAAGCGGGTTTGGTTTGATGACATTGATACTCTATTCGATAACGCGATTAATAGTCTACCAGAAATATATCGGCTGCAGGTCGATTATTTACTCAAGCCCCGGAAATACGGCCTCAACCCTAAAATAGTTGTGTCACCAGTGATTTCATCACCAGTGATTTCATCACCAGAGATAATTTCCGACGCGATGAAGAATTTAACGCCCGACCAGTGAAGGAAATATGACCCTTTTCTCATTGATGGAGGAACTGTCCTAGTTCATATAAATAATAATTATGACAGTTCCTCCACTATCGGGAAAACCATCCATTAACCGACCACACATGAAATCGTAACGCGCTGGTATGTTCGTCCGTCGCGGCAACATCTCCCCCGGCGAATCCAACATCATCGATGGTCTCGTTGATCCACGCCGGATCATTTACAAAATCAGATTCGGGCCACTCAGGATAATACAGCACGTAGTCGGATCGACCTGAGTGTTTAGTACCGTCCGATTGTAATCGACCGCCGAATCCCTTGTATATCGATTTGATTTTTTCAACGATATTTTTTAGCGTCAATTTACCCCTTCTGAACTTCATGTCCGGGAATATATCGCCGAAATGTTTTAACAGCGCATTATACTTGTCAAGTCGGTCTGGTTGCGCCAGCATCTCAGATACGCTATTGATTAACCCGGCACGACTCACGGGGACGCTTTTCACGTCAAGTCGATTCGGAACCACATCGGGGAGACTTAACGCGCCAAGAACGTTTCTAACGATGTTAAGTTGTTGCCGGGGGCTGATTTTATCGGATCGACATGGCGTCGTTGCCACAGCGCTACCGTTATTATACTCGTCGACGAGAACGCGTTGATATCGCTGCAGCCGCGAAACGTTTTTATTCAGATGTTCTATCCGATATTTATCTAGTTTTCTTACGTCGGTCTGAAACACATAATTGAGATACGTCAACGCCTTTTCGTATGGTTCTAGCCGCTGTTCGGGGTCGTATTGGTAGTATTTATCACCGATTTCATCACCGATTTTATCGCCATCACTATTAACCGCGGCAATTCTCTCTCCGATGGACGATTTTAAAAAATCATCTACGCGTGGATCACTATTGAGTACAGCGTCGCTGACTCGTTTCTGCCCTTGCTGTTTTTTTCTTCTTCCATATTTCGTATTCATCTGGTAATTCCCATTCAACTGAATAACCGGTTCGTTTCATCATTTCAACGAGTCGGCACGTGAAATAACGTTTTGAATTGTTCTCGTCGATGATCGTGCTAATAAACATGAATCCGTAACCGGTATGTACATCACAGCGATTTGGCGTTCTGAACAGTAACTCCGTCGACGATAAATCCCTTTCATGTGATTCGATTGCCGAAATAATATCATCGCGGGTCAGTGGAAGCTCTGTGCGGCTCCGTTTTGTTGCAGAGTAATGTATTTCCGAAATATTTCTGAAACGATGGATGGCTTGTTTGGTAGCCTCTACAGAACCTAATTCCTCGGAAAACACCGTCATGTACTTGAATCGCGGGTCCACAATGGATATCCCGGCCTCGACAGTACAATTATAGATCACCACGTCGATGTTTTCAAACGCCGCAGTGGTATCAGCGAAATCTCGTTGTTTTTCGGCCGGGTCAGTGTACGCGTGATAGTACTTTACTCGGTATCCTAAGTGCTGTAACAATTTGGCGAGCTTCTCCACAGAATAATTTCCGCGTTGTTTATTGTGCGCGAATACAACTACACGATTTCCTCGTCGTAACATGTCCAACAGTTTACTGTAGTTGTCTCGGTGAGATTGTTCCACAATAAATTTTTTACCATGATCGGGCCGATATTCGTTGGTGATGAATTTCATGTCCGGGCGATTCAAGTATTTCCTGAATAATTCCAAGTCGTCATTGTTAGCGTCCGCGTCAAGTACAATTACCCGTTTCGCGGATGAAATCAGCCATGTTAGTGTTCCCCAAATTTGTTTACCGCGTCTTGATGAGACTATCTGTCGAAGGATTCCGTGCCACTCATCCAGCAATAGAACATCGGGAATTCCCCCGACCCGTACAATTGATTCTACTTGTGAAATGACTTTACGAGGCTTTTTAACGTTGAATATAATATCCCCATGGATACTCTCGTACGATTCGAGATTGTAGTCGATGGCGGTCTTTCTGGTAAATGTCTTTCTGTACGATACGCACAACACAGACTGATCATCTCGTATTGATTTCCACGCTGACTCTGACTTGCCGAGTCCACAGTGGGATCCATCCATGTAGTCGTCGTTGAGAATGATTTTACATCCGCGGCCGCCTTCATGAACGGGTGACTCGTGATAAGTATAATCGGGAGTCCTCTTGGGAAACTCGCCACTGTAGTCCTTGCGGCGATAATTGAAACCCCTTACATACCTTTCGTAGAGGGTTTTATCGTTATCACCAGTGATTTTATCACCGGGGATTTTGTCACCATCACGCTGTATTATTATCTTTTGCGTGCTTCTGTAACAACCGATCACAAACTGATCAGAGTAAACACGCACAAATGCATCAATGGCCTTTCCCTCAATGAATCCACCGATCTCATTGTACCCGTGACGTCGCTGACATATGCTGCAAAATGAGCCTGCAACTCGCCGTAGCGACACTATGTTGCCGAATCGATTTGTAGTCCCGGTGATTTGATCGGGTTGTCCGGACAACAACGTGGAAAATTGTCGAATTTGTTCAGCGGTGATTTCATCGCCAGTGATTTCATCGCCAGTGATTTCATCACCGATTTTATCGCCGATTTCAGGTTTCAGTTGTTCGTAACACGGCTGAATAGAGACCGGACAAGATAGCAGCGTGCTAGTGAATCCAACAGGATAAATCAATCGCTTATCGACGCTATTTGGTCTTGCCGACCTGGTTCCGGACAATTTGATGCTATACAGTCCAGCTTGCGTATCAACATTCCATGTTGGTCTATCCGCGGCGACTTTCTTCAACAGCGATTGATGTTCCTCGAAATCTACCGGGATCGTTTTCAACATAATGTGATAACCGCCGCTGGTTTCAAAAACCAAAACATCGTTGATGGAGTCAACTAACTCATGGAAATACGACAACAACTCGGCCAGCGATGGCGTCTTGGAATCCACGTCGATGGTAGGATATCTGCACCGGTGTTTCGGAATGATTTCATTAACAGCGAAATGCCCCTGAAATTCCTTTATATCCGGATCATCTACGAACACGTGGAATCTCCCCATTTGCTGGATGATTACTCCACGAATTTGATAGTCCGCAACGGTGAGAAGATCAATTGCGGATTTTTTACTGGAAACACTCCAGGATGGACCCAAACGCCTTCGATAGTATTCTCGCACGTCGTGATACGTTTCCGGGGACGTAAAAAATTCATCCGGGGACTCCTCGTAGTAAGATGTTCCGCGCCCCAATGCGTCGATGAAGGTGTTATTGGAATAATGATTATCCATTATACTGTATGCTTTTTAATATTTAATTGAATATTTAATAATGGTTAATAATAATGGTTAATCCGACGCTTGCTGTCAATAAATGCAAATGGCTCCCCCAGGGATCAGTAGTCCCATGCGGAAAAAACTGTTACGGTGAGTTTTGCGGGGTGCATAACAGTAGATCAAAACAGGGGAGCAAGAACGGTCCCCAGCCCTGTCTCAGATGTGGAACGGGCGTCCGAGGAAAAATTAGAATTTGTATCAGCTGTGGAAGCCCCCAGTATCGGTCCGCGGTAGAATACTGCCAACGAAAGAATAAACCGATACCATCCCCGGAAGAATTCTTGAAAACACGATGGGGCGACCCGTCACTGTCAATATTGACCTGCCACACGTGGTTGAAACGTCAGACCGATGACAGTTAAGTCCCCGATAGTGGAGGAACTGTCATAATTATTATTTATATGAACTAGGACAGTTCCTCCATCAATGACAGAGTCATGACAGAGTCATGGAAGGAAATGTCAATAGTAATTCATCGGCGGAAACTGGTCAGAGTAAAAAAAAATAATTATTATTCTTGTTAATTCTGACTGATTTTTTACTGTTTTCGGTCGTTTTTTGACTGTTTTTGACCATTTTTTGACTGTTTTTGACCATTTTTTACTATTTTTTGACTGTTTTTGACCATTTTTTACTATTTTTTGAGGGCAAAAACCCAAGGAAATCATTTAGAGAAAATCGATGTTTTTCTGAAAAATCGAGAAAAAAACGACTATAGTCGGCAAAAAACGACAAAAAACGACCAAAAATGACCAAAAATCAAGAAAAAACCAGAAAAAAACCGGATTTTTATCGAGGGCAAAAACCCAAGGAAATTTTATCAAAATTCGTTCCGGTTTTTAACAGGAAAAAATCCCATGGTCGACCCACCCCGCGATGACGGATTTATTACGCCGTGAAAATGGCTCTATCATCGATGAAGGAAATGTCTGAATTATTATTATATAGAACTAGGACATTTCCTTCATCATGGGTGGTGACTTTGATGGTATTGTAGCGTGTTAATGGGGGTAATGATTCACCAGGTAAATTACCTATCGCGGCTATGAATTACAAAAAAAAATATCGCGGCAATAATTACAATTAATTTTTTTCTCCGCGGTAGAAATATATCAGTTGTTTTTATTGTTGTTATAGCAAGGTCACTACTAATAGTAACTACTTAGGGGTCAATAACAACAATAAAAACAACTGATATATTTCTACCGCGGAGAAAAAAATTAATTGTAATTATTGCCGCGATATTTTTTTTTGTAATTCATAGCCGCGATAGGTAATTTACCTGGTGAATCATTACCCCCATTAACACGCTACAATACCATCAAAGTCACCACCCATGATGAAGGAAATGTCCTAGTTCTATATAATAATAATTCAGACATTTCCTTCATCGATGATAGAGCCATTTTCACGGCGTAATAAATCCGTCATCGCGGGGTGGGTCGACCATGGGATTTTTTCCTGTTAAAAACCGGAACGAATTTTGATAAAATTTCCTTGGGTTTTTGCCCTCGATAAAAATCCGGTTTTTTTCTGGTTTTTTCTTGATTTTTGGTCATTTTTGGTCGTTTTTTGTCGTTTTTTGCCGACTATAGTCGTTTTTTTCTCGATTTTTCAGAAAAACATCGATTTTCTCTAAATGATTTCCTTGGGTTTTTGCCCTCAAAAAATAGTAAAAAATGGTCAAAAACAGTCAAAAAATAGTAAAAAATGGTCAAAAACAGTCAAAAAATGGTCAAAAACAGTCAAAAAACGACCGAAAACAGTAAAAAATCAGTCAGAATTAACAAGAATAATAATTATTTTTTTTTACTCTGACCAGTTTCCGCCGATGAATTACTATTGACATTTCCTTCCATGACTCTGTCATGACTCTGTCATTGATGGAGGAACTGTCCTAGTTCATATAAATAATAATTATGACAGTTCCTCCACTATCGGGGACTTAACTGTCATCGGTCTGACGTTTCAACCACGTGTGGCAGGTCAATATTGACAGTGACGGGTCGCCCCATCGTGTTTTCAAGAATTCTTCCGGGGATGGTATCGGTTTATTCTTTCGTTGGCAGTATTCTACCGCGGACCGATACTGGGGGCTTCCACAGCTGATACAAATTCTAATTTTTCCTCGGACGCCCGTTCCACATCTGAGACAGGGCTGGGGACCGTTCTTGCTCCCCTGTTTTGATCTACTGTTATGCACCCCGCAAAACTCACCGTAACAGTTTTTTCCGCATGGGACTACTGATCCCTGGGGGAGCCATTTGCATTTATTGACAGCAAGCGCCGGATTAACCATTATTATTAACCATTATTAAATATTCAATTAAATATTAAAAAGCATACAGTATAATGGATAATCATTATTCCAATAACACCTTCATCGACGCATTGGGGCGCGGAACATCTTACTACGAGGAGTCCCCGGATGAATTTTTTACGTCCCCGGAAACGTATCACGACGTGCGAGAATACTATCGAAGGCGTTTGGGTCCATCCTGGAGTGTTTCCAGTAAAAAATCCGCAATTGATCTTCTCACCGTTGCGGACTATCAAATTCGTGGAGTAATCATCCAGCAAATGGGGAGATTCCACGTGTTCGTAGATGATCCGGATATAAAGGAATTTCAGGGGCATTCCGCTGTTAATGAAATCATTCCGAAACACCGGTGCAGATATCCTACCATCGACGTGGATTCCAAGACGCCATCGCTGGCCGAGTTGTTGTCGTATTTCCATGAGTTAGTTGACTCCATCAACGATGTTTTGGTTTTTGAAACCAGCGGCGGTTATCACATTATGTTGAAAACGATCCCGGTAGATTTCGAGGAACATCAATCGCTGTTGAAGAAAGTCGCCGCGGATAGACCAACATGGAATGTTGATACGCAAGCTGGACTGTATAGCATCAAATTGTCCGGAACCAGGTCGGCAAGACCAAATAGCGTCGATAAGCGATTGATTTATCCTGTTGGATTCACTAGCACGCTGCTATCTTGTCCGGTCTCTATTCAGCCGTGTTACGAACAACTGAAACCTGAAATCGGCGATAAAATCGGTGATGAAATCACTGGCGATGAAATCACTGGCGATGAAATCACCGCTGAACAAATTCGACAATTTTCCACGTTGTTGTCCGGACAACCCGATCAAATCACCGGGACTACAAATCGATTCGGCAACATAGTGTCGCTACGGCGAGTTGCAGGCTCATTTTGCAGCATATGTCAGCGACGTCACGGGTACAATGAGATCGGTGGATTCATTGAGGGAAAGGCCATTGATGCATTTGTGCGTGTTTACTCTGATCAGTTTGTGATCGGTTGTTACAGAAGCACGCAAAAGATAATAATACAGCGTGATGGTGACAAAATCCCCGGTGATAAAATCACTGGTGATAACGATAAAACCCTCTACGAAAGGTATGTAAGGGGTTTCAATTATCGCCGCAAGGACTACAGTGGCGAGTTTCCCAAGAGGACTCCCGATTATACTTATCACGAGTCACCCGTTCATGAAGGCGGCCGCGGATGTAAAATCATTCTCAACGACGACTACATGGATGGATCCCACTGTGGACTCGGCAAGTCAGAGTCAGCGTGGAAATCAATACGAGATGATCAGTCTGTGTTGTGCGTATCGTACAGAAAGACATTTACCAGAAAGACCGCCATCGACTACAATCTCGAATCGTACGAGAGTATCCATGGGGATATTATATTCAACGTTAAAAAGCCTCGTAAAGTCATTTCACAAGTAGAATCAATTGTACGGGTCGGGGGAATTCCCGATGTTCTATTGCTGGATGAGTGGCACGGAATCCTTCGACAGATAGTCTCATCAAGACGCGGTAAACAAATTTGGGGAACACTAACATGGCTGATTTCATCCGCGAAACGGGTAATTGTACTTGACGCGGACGCTAACAATGACGACTTGGAATTATTCAGGAAATACTTGAATCGCCCGGACATGAAATTCATCACCAACGAATATCGGCCCGATCATGGTAAAAAATTTATTGTGGAACAATCTCACCGAGACAACTACAGTAAACTGTTGGACATGTTACGACGAGGAAATCGTGTAGTTGTATTCGCGCACAATAAACAACGCGGAAATTATTCTGTGGAGAAGCTCGCCAAATTGTTACAGCACTTAGGATACCGAGTAAAGTACTATCACGCGTACACTGACCCGGCCGAAAAACAACGAGATTTCGCTGATACCACTGCGGCGTTTGAAAACATCGACGTGGTGATCTATAATTGTACTGTCGAGGCCGGGATATCCATTGTGGACCCGCGATTCAAGTACATGACGGTGTTTTCCGAGGAATTAGGTTCTGTAGAGGCTACCAAACAAGCCATCCATCGTTTCAGAAATATTTCGGAAATACATTACTCTGCAACAAAACGGAGCCGCACAGAGCTTCCACTGACCCGCGATGATATTATTTCGGCAATCGAATCACATGAAAGGGATTTATCGTCGACGGAGTTACTGTTCAGAACGCCAAATCGCTGTGATGTACATACCGGTTACGGATTCATGTTTATTAGCACGATCATCGACGAGAACAATTCAAAACGTTATTTCACGTGCCGACTCGTTGAAATGATGAAACGAACCGGTTATTCAGTTGAATGGGAATTACCAGATGAATACGAAATATGGAAGAAAAAAAAACAGCAAGGGCAGAAACGAGTCAGCGACGCTGTACTCAATAGTGATCCACGCGTAGATGATTTTTTAAAATCGTCCATCGGAGAGAGAATTGCCGCGGTTAATAGTGATGGCGATAAAATCGGTGATGAAATCGGTGATAAATACTACCAATACGACCCCGAACAGCGGCTAGAACCATACGAAAAGGCGTTGACGTATCTCAATTATGTGTTTCAGACCGACGTAAGAAAACTAGATAAATATCGGATAGAACATCTGAATAAAAACGTTTCGCGGCTGCAGCGATATCAACGCGTTCTCGTCGACGAGTATAATAACGGTAACGCCGTGGCAACGACGCCATGTCGATCCGATAAAATCAGCCCCCGGCAACAACTTAACATCGTTAGAAACGTTCTTGGCGCGTTAAGTCTCCCCGATGTGGTTCCGAATCGACTTGACGTGAAAAGCGTCCCCGTGAGTCGTGCCGGGTTAATCAATAGCGTATCTGAGATGCTGGCGCAACCAGACCGACGTGACAAGTATAATGCGCTGTTAAAACATTTCGGCGATATATTCCCGGACATGAAGTTCAGAAGGGGTAAATTGACGCTAAAAAATATCGTTGAAAAAATCAAATCGATATACAAGGGATTCGGCGGTCGATTACAATCGGACGGTACTAAACACTCAGGTCGATCCGACTACGTGCTATATTATCCCGACTGGCCCGAGTCTGATTTTGTAGACGATCCGGCGTGGATCAACGAGACCATCGATGATGTTGGATTCGCCGGGGGAGATGTTGCCGCGACGGACGAACATACCAGCGCGTTACGATTTCATGTGTGGTCGGTTAATGGATGGTTTTCCCGATAGTGGAGGAACTGTCATAATTATTATTTATATGAACTAGGACAGTTCCTCCATCAATGAGAAAAGGGTCATATTTCCTTCACTGGTCGGGCGTTAAATTCTTCATCGCGTCGGAAATTATCTCTGGTGATGAAATCACTGGTGATGAAATCACTGGTGACACAACTATTTTAGGGTTGAGGCCGTATTTCCGGGGCTTGAGTAAATAATCGACCTGCAGCCGATATATTTCTGGTAGACTATTAATCGCGTTATCGAATAGAGTATCAATGTCATCAAACCAAACCCGCTTTTCCGCGCCGATATCACCGCGTAGCACGATCCATATTATTCCATCTTGGGCTTGAAAAAAGGGTTGTTTAATCGTGTCCGGTCTAAGGCCGAACCATTTACACGTGTCCGCGATGGAATCAAATTCGATGATCCTTCTCTCGTTGATGTTTAAACAGATAGTATTGACTCTATTATCCTTGTAAAGTTGGTTCGCCGGGGAAATTATTCTGGTTTTGTCATACCGAAATAATGGTAACTTCGGTGGTGCTGGTTTAATTCGCCCCGAGGCAACATCGTCAACGAAATGACTAGCTTGTCTGGAAAAGTTTTCGGCACAACTGTTCATCCAGGATCGTCCAAACATCATATTACCTGATATCATTTTAATATTTAATTAAATAACGGCTTTAATTATAATGTCGCTGTTGAATATCACCCGGTGAAATTCGACAGCGTCATCAGCGACTATAAAAAATCCTGCCCGATGATGCCGATCAATGTCAAATTCAAGAACGGAAAGTATCATGCAGTTCAGAAATCCCCCAGCGGGGATAAATACGATTGTATGATATTTGAAAGCCGTTCAGCGAAAGCTCGGTTACGTCTCCGCGACAAATATTACCAACGAGAATATGAAAAAATGTTTCCAAACCATGACAATACAGTATGGGTAATTACCGAACGAAACTCCGCGTTAGTGGTTTAGTCGCCATCTTGAAGCACCTTGTCCATGCGATTCACAAACTTGATATCTTCCGGAGATATTACTCCAGGAACCGCATTCATTACAAATTTATCCTCACGAGATTTCTCGTGGGGTCTTTTCTTTTTTCTGCTGTCAGCGGCGGTTATAACTAACTCCTGCGTGTCCATCTCGGTGATTCGCTGAATCAGTAGCGCATTATCGCGTTGTGATTCATCCAATTCTTTCCGAACATTTCCGAGTTCATGCTGAAGCCCACTAATGGTGCGTCGCATGTCATCGTGACGTCGTTGAGCATCATCGTGACGCCGTTGCGTATCATCGTGACGCCGTTGCGTATCATCGTGTCGCTGTTGCAAGTCGTCATAACGCTGTTGCAAATAATCATAACGCCGTTGTAATCGATTATAATCGGCCGTGCCTGACACGTGTTTGAGTTGTCGTTGCAATGATTTATTCTCGTTGGTCAAATTATTTAGCCGCCATTGCAAGTCCTGAATGGTCTGTTTATCCACGATGGTGTCCATGGATGAATTCACATCACTGGGTGTATCAACAATCTGGTTTATTTCATCGTCGATACTGAGGTCTATCATTCTGATATCATTGTCGGGCTCATTTTTCCATATTTTATAGATGCGCTGGTAACTGATTTTGTATCGATCTGCTATTTCCGATATTGGTGTTTTCCCACGGAGTCTTATTATTTCATTGGTATCCTCGTCGGTTAAAATCCGCCGATGGGGCATTATTTAATAAAAAAATTTTTTATTTTGCAACAACAACAACAACAACAATAACCCATGACAGAGTCATGAAGGAATTGTTTTACAAAACTGACCCGTCACCATGACAGAGTCATGTGGGGGAACTGTCCTATTCCTATATAATAATAATTATGACAGTTCCCCCATCGATGCTACGAGGTGTTGAAAGATTTCAACGAGAATGCATCAGCGATCGCTAAAAAAAATGTCATCGAGTTTATTACAGATATCAATGATGCACCGGGTATTGATGATATTGATGGCGACGTTAACAATCTAGTCGTGTACGATGATGTTATGTTAGACAATCAAAAAAACCCAGCTAGGATATTTTCCAGAGGCAGGCATAAAAACACCGACGTGATATATGTCACTCAACGATACACTCAGATTCCAAAAGTAATTAGAGACAACTGTAATATTCTTGCTGTATTCAACGGCGTTGATACACACACGCTACGAAATATTTGGCAGACATGGTGCGGCGGTGACATGGACTTCAATGTTTTTCGAAACTTTTTTAGTCATGCTCAGTCGACCCCACATGGATTCGTAACGATAAATTTACATGATCCTCGGACACGATATCGTATCGGACTTGACCAAATATTCGGTTAGTTGTAAATAATTTTCATTGTAAATAACCACTTAGCAGCAGAGGGGGCGATGACATCGACGCGGGACGCCCGATGATTACCACGGGAAAACACCAACGAGATGTTGTCGCGAAATATAGCGTTTTCGAGCAAAAAACGCTAAGGCTCCATTTGCCAAACGGAGACTTTATTTTTTTTTGTTCGAAAAGTGAGATTTCGAAGGAAGGCTCTATTTGTCGTTTTAAGACCTCAATCAAATTTTGTCGAAAAAGTTGTCCGATTCGCCCTCTCTGCTGCTGATTAGTTTTTAGCTAATTGTGTTACCCTCTTTAAATAAGGTCATTATTATTATTATTATTATTATGTGATCCATAATGGTGAGCACTTTAGACCACTCTGACACTCAGGGCCCCAGGTCATTAATGAATGTCAGAAAAACAGTAGTAAACCTAAAATAGATCCTGGAGGAATACCTGTAGTTACAGGCAGTATATGTAATTAAACATTTGCTACATTAACTTGCTGACACCTGTTAGTAAACTAAGACCTAAACCAAGTAATTGTTATAGGGTGAAACCTATAAAGCTTGACATGTTCAAATTGTGATGAACGCATTAAAGTTAATACATTTGGGACATACAGTGAAAAGTAAAACCTACTTTAGCAGGCACCTTCATATAAAGGACACCTGCTCTAAATCAACATTTATGAATCACTTTGCTTAGTTTTACTAAAAGATTTATCATTTAATAACTAAAACCTGTCTGAAAAGAAGAAACATTTTTTTGCTGTTTCTCTTTGGCTCTTGGTGTCTTTTAATTCAATAATACTGTGACTATTTTGAAAACCATGATAGAATGTTCAAGGGGTCTGATTTTTAAAAAAAGAAAAGAACAGCCATATCTATTGTCAAGGAAAGTAAAAACAAGAACTCAAACTGTAAAGCTCCAACATGTATCCATTGACTGGTACCATGAAACTATAGTATGCTACTGATTTTTTTCTTTCGATTCATCATTCAGTTTTTTGTATCCTACATCACATGACACAAACTTCCCTTTGGGATTTATATCATATGATCAATAATTATGTTCTCTTTTTATGCTTTTAAAATAAGCATTCATATTTGTTGTACTGCACCAGTTTCCATACAGAACCAGTTATCACATGATCATTACTTAGAGGGTTTGCACCTATTGCCATACAGAATCAGCCATAACATAATCATTATCAGGAGGGTCTAAAGTAGTTGTCATACAGAACCAGTTATCACATAATCATTTCTTGAGGGTCTGCACCTATTGCCATACAGAACCAATTATCACATGATCATTACTTAGAGGGTTTGCACCTATTGCCATACAGAATCAGCCATAACATAATCATTATCTGGAGGGTCTAAAGTAGTTGTCATACAGAACCAGTTATCACATAATCATTTCTTGAGGGTCTGCACCTATTGCCATACAGAACCAATTATCACATGATCATTACTTAGAGGGTCTGCACCTATTGCCATACAGAATCAGCCATAACATAATCATTATCTGGAGGGTCTAAAGTAGTTGTCATACAGAACCAGTTATCACATAATCATTTCTTGAGGGTCTGCACCTATTGCCATACAGAACCAGTTATCACATGATCATTACTTAGAGGGTCTGCACCTATTGCCATACAGAACCAATTATCACATGATCATTACTTAGAGGGTCTGCACCTATTGCCATACAGAATCAGCCATAACATAATCATTATCTGGAGGGTCTAAAGTAGTTGTCATACAGAACCAGTTATCACATAATCATTTCTTGAGGGTCTGCACCTATTGCCATACAGAACCAATTATCACATGATCATTACTTAGAGGGTTTGCACCTATTGCCATACAGAATCAGCCATAACATAATCATTATCTGGAGGGTCTAAAGTAGTTGTCATACAGAACCAATTATCACATGATCATTACTTAGAGGGTTTGCACCTATTGCCATACAGAATCAGCCATAACATAATCATTATCTGGAGGGTCTAAAGTAGTTGTCATACAGAACCAATTATCACATGATCATTACTTAGAGGGTCTGCACCTATTGCCATACAGAACCAGTTATCACATGATCATTACTTAGAGGGTTTGCACCTATTGCCATACAGAACCAATTATCACATGATCATTACTTAGAGGGTTTGCACCTATTGCCATACAGAACCAGTTATCACATGATCATTACTTAGAGGGTCTGCACCTATTGCCATACAGAACCAGTTATCACATGATCATTACTTAGAGGGTCTGCACCTACTGCCATACAGAATCAGCCATAACATAATCATTATCTGGAGGGTCTAAAGTAGTTGTCATACAGAACCAGTTATCACATAATCATTTCTTGAGGGTCTGCACCTATTGCCATACAGAACCAATTATCACATGATCATTCCTTAGAGGGTTTGCACCTATTGCCATACAGAATCAGCCATAACATAATCATTATCTGGAGGGTCTAAAGTAGTTGTCATACAGAACCAATTATCACATGATCATTACTTAGAGGGTTTGCACCTATTGCCATACAGAACCAGTTATCACATGATCATTACTTAGAGGGTTTGCACCTATTGCCATACAGAATCAGCCATAACATAATCATTATCTGGAGGGTCTAAAGTAGTTGTCATACAGAACCAATTATCACATGATCATTACTTAGAGGGTCTGCACCTATTGCCATACAGAACCAATTATCACATGATCATTACTTAGAGGGTCTGCACCTATTGCCATACAGAACCAATTATCACATGATCATTACTTAGAGGGTCTGCACCTATTGCCATACAGAACCAGTTATCACATGATCATTACTTAGAGGGTTTGCACCTATTGCCATACAGAACCAGTTATTATATAATCATTACCATACTCATTACCTGGAGGATCTACATCAATTGCCATAAAGAACTAGTAATCACAATTTAATAACTTATTTATGTATAACAATAGCAGTCACTTTAACTAGTCTACATGTCTACAGTAACTTTTACGAATAGTCGTCAAGTCCAGAAATGATGACTGTTGTATTATCCTCACCCTGACATGGTTCGTCCTTTAACGACGGTCAGGTGCAACATGATTTTAAGCTTAACAAAATCCCTCTCCTCTAATATTTTCAGTCATATAACATCCAACAGTCACATCGATACAGCCCATTCTTGTTAAATATCTGGCACCATTTATTTTCAATTCAGACTAGTCTGCTACATATGTAGAATCAAAATAGAATGAATCTATGACAAGTGATTTCACATTCAAGAATCCCCTCTGTTTTCTTGGAACTGTTTCATGTAAAATTAATGCAAAAATTACCATATTTACATGTGTGGTCCATTTTTATTAGATTTCCCTTATATTTCAATATTTCACTGACAAATTTCATTCTCTATAGTTGTCAATTTCATTAATTTGTTTTCCTAACATGGTGTAAGAAGTGCATGTTGTGTTGCCTTTGCCAGGACAAAATTGTGTGTTGGGTTGGGTATCCCTCTAATAAAAAGTGTCCAGTAAACAAACATGAGAGCAGCAACCCTGAATTGAACAGCTAATACTCGCTCCTGGGCCAAAAATGGCATTAGTTAAACAGGACATTTATATTGTGCTTTCTTTTATTTGAATTGTAGTACATATTTTAATTTTATTTAGAATATTTCTTAATCAGTACTTACTGTTGCTGATGATGAAAGGTACTGACCTAGTTAATGTTATCAGGATCTCAAAACAACAATATCATCTACAGATATCCATGCAGATGACACAACATTGTCAGACATCCAAAACACAAAGCATGAACTTGAAATTTCTTTACAGAATGCACTAAACAAACTGGAAAACTGGTGCACATGTAATGGCATGGTGGTAAATACTGATAAAACTAAAATACTACTTATCTCAACACAGCAAAGAAGGACAAATCTTGATAGTGATAAACTATGTCTGACATGGAAGGATACAAATCTGCAAATGGTCTGTCATGATAGACTACTTGGTGTTCTGGTAGATAGTAACCTATCATGGACTGAACATATCAAACATATCAGTAAAAAAGTCAATTCAAGTTTATGGCTTCTCAGTAGGAAAAGACATTTTCTCCCTGAAAGGCACAGAAAACTATTTTATAACAGTTACATACAACCCTATTTGGACTACTGTAGTACAGTATGGGGTAATTCAAATGATAAAAACATAGCAAAGCTGGCACATCTTCAAAAAAGAGCATTTGGGCTAATATCAATCCAGAAAGAAAGCAAGGAAAGTTTAGCTGGTAGGTTAAAACTATTACCTATTAAAGACCGAATCTGTTTGAGAAAGGCCAAATTAATGTACAGGATATCTCATAATAGTGCTCCTGAATAGTTACAATCACTATTCCAGTATAGGCTACATGGTAATACTCCCCACCTGCAATCCATGTCTACCAAACAGTATAAAATTCCCAAACCAAATAAGGAGTTATTTTTAAAAAAAGTTTCCAATACCCTGGAACTCTGCTCTGGAATAGTATTCCAGTTGAGATGAGAAATGCCTACTCTATTTCCTTCTTCCAAACCCAATATATCCAGTGGCTTCAGAGATGCAGCTAAAATAAATAAATTCCTTTGTATGAGGGCCTCAAGGTAGATTAGTGTTTAGCTAATTGTGTTACCCTCTTTAAATAAGGTCATTATTATTATTATTATTATTATTATTATTAGACATGACCAGCATTTATGAATGTTTCCAAATATAAAGTGTTTTATAAGTTATTGTGAGTCTGTTACCAAGAAATCAATATTTGGATTTGAATTGAATCCAGCAGAGAATGTTGAAAATTATGCTTCTTTGTGCAATTGCCAAAGAAATATTATATATGTAATAACTGTTTTCTCATTCATCTATTTAAGTTGGTAACTGTGTCAATGAAGGCTGAAGTTTTGTGCCCCCACCCCTTCCTTTACCGCTCCAGTGGCATAGTGGTTAGAACATCAGCCTCGGATGCAGGAGGTCATGGGTTTGATCCCCAGCCGAGTCATACCAAAGACTTACAAAAATGGTACTAACAGCTGCCTTGCTTTGCGCTCAGCATTAAGAGGTTTAAGTGTTAGGACTGGTTGGCCTTGTGTCAGGATAATGTGACTGGGTGGGGCATCATGCTACATGTCTGCGGCATGATGCCTCAATGCTAGACATCACTATAAACTGTCACATTGCAGACATCATTGCGATATGACTGAACATCCAAAACACACACACACTTACCTCCCTTTACCTACCCCACCTTGTCTTGTTTAGCTTATGCAGTATTGCTTGAAGATAATGGACTAGTCTGGAGATTGTTCAGTACATTATGTACAATGGACCCAGACCATTGTGTTGTAGCAGGGTTACATTTAAGTGAATATATGTGTTTTTATCAACAGCTGGTGGAAATATGTATATCCAATTAAACTTTTTATTCTTTTAAAATCTGTGTCATTCATTGCAGCTGTTGCTGCTTTTGGAATCAAGATGAAAATATACATGGCTTTAAAACTTTGTAGAGAATATTTGGACTGGATACACATTAGTTAATTCTGTTGTGTCTCAAGGCGCAAACAAATAATCATTATAATAAGAATAATGGTGCCAGGATGATTGACACCCACTCTGGATATGGACCTGATTTTAATTAGCTAAGTCTTAGATATTCAATGTCTGTTTTTGGAGACTGAGTCTAAATAGTATAATCAACTAACTTAAAACTTTGTGATATTTTAGCAGTTATGGTGATCCTGATTACATATGGGTTAATGAACTTACTTTGGGCCTCACCTGTCCTGTGTCCAATTCCTGTAACTGGTAGGTACAAGAATGAATGTATGCCTATTTATAGCTGTGTTTCATTTTGTGTTCTGTCATTTCCCCTTTAATATGAAATCCCATGGCACCACTTTCTTTTGGCTCTGTCATTTCCCCATTAGTTCATAATCCCATGGCACCACTTCTTTTGGATCTGTCATTTCCTTTTTGTACATAACTCAGATCATCACTTATGGTTCCCACATTTTCTTTTTCAGGATGACCTCAGGTTGGCATTTGGGGTTCTCTCATATCATCTTTAAATATGACCACATGTACCACTTACTTTCGGTTCTGTCATTTCCATTGTAAAGATGACCATGTCACCACTTCCTTGGCGTTCTCTCATTTTCTTGTTAAAGATGGTCTCATGTCACCACTTACTTTGCTTTCTCTCATTTCCTCCACATAATTAGTGATGTCAAATTTACAAATGTCTTTAAGTTACAACTTGGGTTCTCATTTCCTCTTTAAAGACGACCTCATGCAGTATTGTCACTTGGGATTTGCACATTTATTATGTTTTTAAGGTGACCTCATGCAGTATTGTCACTTGGGATTTGCACATTCATTATGTTTTTAAGGTGACCTCATGCAGTATTGTCACTTGGGATTTGCACATTTATTATGTTTTTAGGGTGACCTCATGCAGTATTTTCACTTTGGATTTGCACATTCATTATGTTTTTAGGATGACCTCATGCAGTATTGTCCCTTGGGATTTGCACATTTATTATGTTTTTAGGGTGACCTCATGCAGTATTGTCACTTGGGATTTGCACATTCATTATGTTTTTAGGATGCCCTCATGCAGTATTGTCACTTGGGATTTGCACATTTATTATGTTTTTAAGGTGACCTCATGCAGTATTGTCACTTGGGATTTGCACATTCATTATGTTTTTAGGATGACCTCATGCAGTATTGTCACTTGGAATTTGCACATTCATTATGTTTTTAGGATGACCTCATGCAGTATTGTCACTTGGGATTTGCACATTTATTATGTTTTTAGGATGACCTCATGCAGTATTGTCACTTGGGATTTGAACATTCATTATGTTTTTAAGATGACCTCATGCAGTATTGTCCCTTGGGATTTGCACATTTATTATGTTTTTAGGGTGACCTCATGCAGTATTGTCACTTTGGATTTGCACATTCATTATGTTTTTAAGATGACCTCATGCAGTATTGTCACTTGGGATTTGCACATTTATTATGTTTTTAGGGTGACCTCATGCAGTATTGTCACTTGGGATTTGCACATTCATTATGTTTTTAGGATGACCTCATGCAGTATTGTCCCTTGGGATTTGCACATTCATTATGTTTTTAGGATGACCTCATGCAGTATTGTCACTTGGGATTTGCACATTCATTATGTTTTTAGGATGACCTCATGCAGTATTGTCCCTTGGGATTTGCACATTCATTATGTTTTTAGGATGACCTCATGCAGTATTGTCACTTGGGATTTGCACATTTATTATGTTTTTAGGATGACTTCATGCAGTATTGTCCCTTGGGATTTGCACATTCATTATGTTTTTAGGATGACCTCATGCAGTATTGTCACTTGGGATTTGCACATTCATTATGTTTTTAGGATGACCTCATGCAGTATTGTCACTTGGGATTTGCACATTTATTATGTTTTTAGGATGACCTCATGCAGTATTGTCCCTTGGGATTTGCACATTCATTATGTTTTTAGGATGACCTCATGCAGTATTGTCCCTTGGGATTTGCACATTTATTATGTTTTTAAGGTGACCTCATGCAGTATTGTCACTTTGGATTTGCACATTCATTATGTTTTTAGGATGACCTCATGCAGTATTGTCACTTGGGATTTGCACATTTATTATGTTTTTAGGATGACCTCATGCAGTATTGTCACTTTGGATTTGCACATTCATTATGTTTTTAAGGTGACCTCATGCAGTATTGTCACTTGGGATTTGCACATTTATTATGTTTTTAAGGTGACCTCATGCAGTATTGTCACTTGGGATTTGCACATTCATTATGTTTTTAGGATGACCTCATGCAGTATTGTCCCTTGGGATTTGCACATTTATTATGTTTTTAAGGTGACCTCATGCAGTATTGTCACTTTGGATTTGCACATTCATTATGTTTTTAGGATGACCTCATGCAGTATTGTCACTTGGGATTTGCACATTTATTATGTTTTTAGGATGACCTCATGCAGTATTGTCCCTTGGGATTTGCACATTCATTATGTTTTTAGGATGACCTCATGCAGTATTGTCACTTGGGATTTGCACATTCATTATGTTTTTAGGATGACCTCATGCAGTATTGTCACTTTGGATTTGCACATTTATTATGTTTTTAGGATGACCTCATGCAGTATTGTCCCTTGGGATTTGCACATTCATTATGTTTTTAGGATGACCTCATGCAGTATTGTCACTTGGGATTTGCACATTCATTATGTTTTTAGGATGACCTCATGCAGTATTGTCACTTGGGATTTGCACATTCATTATGTTTTTAAGGTGACCTCATGCAGTATTGTCACTTTGGATTTGCACATTCATTATGTTTTTAAGATGACCTCATGCAGTATTGTCACTTGGGATTTGCACATTCATTATGTTTTTAAGATGACCTCATGCAGTATTGTCACTTGGGATTTGCACATTCATTATGTTTTTAGGATGACCTCATGCAGTATTGTCACTTTGGATTTGCACATTTATTATGTTTTTAAGGTGACCTCATGCAGTATTGTCACTTTGGATTTGCACATTCATTATGTTTTTAGGATGACCTCATGCAGTATTGTCACTTGGAATTTGCACATTCATTATGTTTTTAGGATGACCTCATGCAGTATTGTCACTTGGAATTTGCACATTCATTATGTTTTTAGGATGACCTCATGCAGTATTGTCACTTGGGATTTGCACATTCATTATGTTTTTAAGATGACCTCATGCAGTATTGTCACTTGGGATTTGCACATTCATTATGTTTTTAAGATGACCTCATGCAGTATTGTCACTTGGGATTTGCACATTTATTATGTTTTTAAGGTGACCTCATGCAGTATTGTCACTTGAGATTTGCACATTCATTATGTTTTTAAGATGACCTCATGCAGTATTGTCACTTGGGATTTGCACATTCATTATGTTTTTAAGATGACCTCATGCAGTATTGTCACTTGGGATTTGCACATTTATTATGTTTTTAGGGTGACCTCATGCAGTATTGTCACTTGGGATTTGCACATTTATTATGTTTTTAAGATGACCTCATGCAGTATTGTCACTTCGGATTTGCACATTCATTATGTTTTTAAGATGACCTCATGCAGTATTGTCACTTGGGATTTGCACATTTATTATGTTTTTAGGGTGACCTCATGCAGTATTGTCACTTGGGATTTGCACATTCATTATGTTTTTAAGATGACCTCATGCAGTATTGTCACTTGGGGTTTGCACATTTATTATGTTTTTAGGGTGACCTCATGCAGTATTGTCACTTGGGATTTGCACATTCATTATGTTTTTAGGATGACCTTATGCAGTATTGTCACTTGGGATTTGCACATTCATTATGTTTTTAGGATGACCTCATGCAGTATTGTCACTTGGGATTTGCACATTCATTATGTTTTTAGGATGACCTCATGCAGTATTGTCCCTTGGGATTTGCACATTCATTATGTTTTTAAGATGACCTCATGCAGTATTGTCACTTGGGATTTGCACATTCATTATGTTTTTAAGATGACCTCATGCAGTATTGTCACTTGGGATTTGCACATTCATTATGTTTTTAAGATGACCTCATGCAGTATTGTCACTTGGGATTTGCACATTTATTATGTTTTTAAGGTGACCTCATGCAGTATTGTCACTTGGGATTTGCACATTCATTATGTTTTTAAGATGACCTCATGCAGTATTGTCACTTGGGATTTGCACATTTATTATGTTTTTAAGATGACCTCATGCAGTATTGTCCCTTGGGATTTGCACATTTATTATGTTTTTAGGATGACCTCATGCAGTATAGTCACTTGGGATTTGCACATTCATTATGTTTTTAGGATGACCTCATGCAGTATTGTCACTTGGGATTTGCACATTTATTATGTTTTTAAGGTGACCTCATGCAGTATTGTCACTTGGGATTTGCACATTCATTATGTTTTTAGGGTGACCTCATGCAGTATTGTCACTTGGGATTTGCACATTTATTATGTTTTTAGGGTGACCTCATGCAGTATTGTCACTTGGGATTTGCACATTCATTATGTTTTTAGGGTGACCTCATGCAGTATTGTCACTTGGAATTTGCTCATTCATTATGTTTTTAAAATGACCTCATCCAGTATTGTCACTTGGGATTTGCACATTCATTATGTTTTTAGGGTGACCTCATGCAGTATTGTCCCTTGGGATTTGCACATTCATTATGTTTTTAGGGTGACCTCATGCAGTATTGTCCCTTGGGATTTGCACATTCATTATGTTTTTAGGATGACCTCATGCAGTATTGTCACTTGGGATTTGCACATTCATTATGTTTTTAGGGTGACCTCATGCAGTATTGTCCCTTGGGATTTGCACATTCATTATGTTTTTAGGGTGACCTCATGCAGTATTGTCACTTGGAATTTACACATTTATTCTGTTTTTAAGATGACCTCATGCAGTATTGTCACTTGGGATTTGCAGATTTATTCTGTTTTATGATGACCTCATATCAACACTTTCTTCGAGCTTTCTCATTTCAATTTAAAGATGGACTTGAGTCATAACATATCTGAGATTGTCTCATCTCCTCTTGAAACATGACTGTATATTATTACTTACATGAGTTTATTATTTCACATTTAAAGATGACCAAATTTGGGTTTCTCATTTCCTCTTTTTAAAGATGACCTCATGTGATCACTTATTTGGGTTCTCTCATTTCTTCTTTAAAGATGACCTCATGTCAGCACTTACTTGGGGGTTTGCTCTTGTCCAGTTTTGAAAGTTCATCTCCATTCACCACTTGCATTATACCTGTGGTCCTCTTGTGTTCTCTTTTTAAAGATGTCTCATGTCACCACTTGGGGTTTCCATGTTTTCTCATTTTAAAGATGGTCTCATATCACCACTTATTTACCATTTTCTGGCTTCCTCATTTTAAAGATAACCTGTCATGTCACACATAGGTTGTTTTCATTTTTCTTGTAACACTTAGTTATAGTTTTCTCATTTCCTCTTAAAAATGACCTCATGTCGCTATTTACTTGGAGATTTGGTCTCATGTCACCACTTAGAGTTTTCTCATTTCCTCTTTTAAAAAATAAATACTTATGTATTTGAAATGCTTGTTACAAGTTGCCAGTATGGACTCCAAAATGCTCTTTAGTGCCATTAAAGTTGTTTAGGGTCCCTCCAGATCAGGATTCACCCTCTACTCTCAGAAGATAGCACCACAACCATCAGAGGCATAAAAGGGATAGAAGCAAGATGGAAGGAACACTTTAGTCAGCTCCTCTATCACCCATCCATTGTGGATAGAGCAACACTGTAACAAATCTATCAAGGACCAGTCTGTGAAGAGCTGGACTTGCCCTCATCTGAGGAGGAGGTGTGGAACAACACATAGATTTCTATACAGTGTTCATCAACCTCACCAAGGCTTTTGACTCTGTAAATAAAGAAGCCTTGTGGTTTGTCCTTGCAAAACTTGTCTGCCTCAGAAAGTTTACCTTCCTTATCCAGTTGTTCCATGATGACATGATAAGATGTGTCTTGGCCAGTGGGAGTACTTGGAGTACTTTGGCGTCTAGACTGGAGTGAAGCAGGGTTCTGTACTCACACCTGTGATGTTCAACCTCTTCTTCACCCAAGTCCTACTCGATGCAGTGAAGGACCTAGACATTGGAATCTACATCAAGTATTGCCTTGATGGATCCCTGTTTGACTCATATCATCTCTGTACAAGAGCAAAGTCACTGGAAAAACCCCTTTTTGAAGCTCTGTTTCCAGATGAATGTGCACTTATGACACACAAGGAAAACCATGTACAGATCATTGTGAATAAATTCTCTAAGGCATCCAGGTTGTTGAGTCTGAAAATAAGCCTGGATAAAACAGAGGTGCTCCTTCAGCCAGCTACTTACACAAATCCACCACAACCCATCATCTAGATCAGGAGAGACAGTTGAAGAATGTAGAGAGCTTTACATACTTGGGTAGCACAGTGTCTTCAGATGGGTCTCTGGAAAATGAAATCACACCCAGGACCCAGAAAGCATGCTAAGACCTAGGAATGTTCATGTCAGGGTCCTGCAGCAAAGAGACATTTGGATGCCCACCAACAGCAAGGCCTATAAAGCTGTCATCCTCACCTCCTTGCTGTATGGCTGTGAAGCCTGGACTGTTCAAGCAGTTCCACATATGCTCACTATGGTCAATCATGCACATCTGATGGCAAGACAGGGTGTCCGACTTAGAAATCCTCAAAAGGGCCTGTCTTCCAGCACTGAGACACAGCTGCTAAAAACCCAGCTCAGATGGTCTGGCCACATCATTTGGATGGAGGAGACCAGAATGACTAGACAGCTCTTCTACAGTGAGCTCAAGCAGGGAAAGTGGAAACAATGGTGCCCCAGGAAATTGTACAAAGACAACCTTAAGTGTAACCTGAAAAAGTGCAGAATCCAACCTAGTGAGCAGGAAGCCTTGGCTATGAACTTGTCTATTTGGTTGATGCTTATCACAAAGGCTTTTAACTAGTGATGACCACAGCCAACACCTCACAGCCATGAGAGATAAATGGCACATTGCCGCATCCCATACATCATGTCTACAGACTTTCCTGTAACATTCTGTGTGCATCATGCTTTGGACTCGGGAGCCGCATGCATAGTCACCATGGGCTGCACAACTAGCATCATCATTGGACAAGATGGACAACTGATGATACAAGTTGCTCCTCAGGTATTGTTGTGCAAATAAGTCTGTAACTGACTTCAGAAATCTATATAAATCTGAACAGTAATGGATTACAGAAATCTAAATAAACCTGTACAGTAATGGATTACAGAAATCTATATAAACCTGTACAGTAATGGATTGCAGAAATCTAAATAAACATATACAGTAATGGATTACAGAAATCTAAATAAACCTATACAATAATGGATTACAGAAATCTATATAAACCTGTACAGTAATGGACTACAGAAATCTAAATAAACCTATGCAGTAATGTATTACAGAAATCTATATAAACCTGTACAGAATGGATTGCAGAAATCTAAATAAACATATACAGTAATGGATTACAGAAATCTAAATAAACCTATGCAGTAATGGATTACAGAAATCTATATAAACCTGTACAGTAATGGACTACAGAAATCTAAATAAACATATACAGGAATGGATTACCGAAATCTAAATAAACCTGTACAGTAATGGATTACAGAAATCTATGTAAACCTGTTCAGTAATGGATTACAGAAATTTATATAAATCTATACAGTAATGATTCAGAAATCTGTACAAACCTGTACAGTAATGGATTACAGAAATCTAAATAAACATGTATAGAAATGGATTACAGAAATCTAAACCTGTACTTTAATGAATTTTAGAAAATCTGTTTCAACCTGTGTTGTAATGGATTACAGAAATCCAAACCTGTAGTGGAATTGATTACAGAAATCTATTTTAACCAGTATTGTAATGGATTACAGAAATCCAAACCTGTACTGTAATGGATTATGGAAATGTATTTCAACCTGTACTGAAATGGATTACAGAAATCCAAACCTGTACTGTAATGGATTATGGAAATGTATTTCAACCTGTACTGAAATGGATTACAGAAATCTATTTCAACCTGTACTGGAATGGATTACAGAAATCTATTTCAACCTGTACTGGAATGGATTACAGAAATCTATTTCAACGTGTAGTGGAATGGATTACAAAAATCTGTTTCAACCTGTAATGGAATGGATTACAAAAATCTATTTCAATCTGTATTGTAATGGATTTCAGAAATTTAAACCTGTACTGGAGTGGATTACAAAAATCTGTTTCAGCCTGTACTGGAATGGATTTCAGAAATCAATTTCAACCTGTATTGTAAGGATTTCAGAAATCAAAACCTGTACTGTAATGGATTTTAGAAAATCAGTTTCAACCTGTACAGTAATGGATTACAGAAATCTGTTTCAACCTGTACAGTAATGGATAACAGAAGTCTATTTTAACATTTATAGTATAAACAATTATTGGAACCAATCTTTTTTTATTAAAAGTCAACATAATTTCTCAATATATATCTAGTAAAAGGCAATGTACATAATGTACCACACTTTGAATCAACTTTAACTTGCTGACATATTTTGATGTAACAGTTATTGCTTTTGTAAATAGTAAACCAGCATGGTGAACTTCAGCTTTGTTCACTGTATACAGCATGATACAGGCAGTTCTTATATCACTGACGACCACAGTCATTTATAAAGTTACCAATTTTGTAAATGTTTACAGTCAGTAACCTAAACTGAACTGTTAAAATGTGTAAACATTGCACTGCCTATATTAGGCACAAAATGACATATAAAATGAATATGTTGCAGTCTTAAGTGTAAAGCAACATATAAAATGAATATGTTGCAGTTTTAGGTGTAAAGGTACATATGATATGAATATGTTGCAGTCTTAGGTGTAAAGGTACATTTGAAATGAATATGTTGCAGTCTTAGGTGTAAAGCAACATATAAAATGAATATGTTGCAGTCTTAAGTGTAAAGCAACATATAAAATGAATATGTTGCAGTCTTAGGTGTAAAGGTACATATGATATGAATATGTTGCAGTCTTAGGTGTAAAGGTACATTTGAAATGAATATGTTGCAGTCTTAGGTGTAAAGCAACATATAAAATGAATATGTTGCAGTCTTAAGTGTAAAGCAACATATAAAATGAATATGTTGCAGTTTTAGGTGTAAAGGTACATATGATATGAATATGTTGCAGTCTTAGGTGTAAAGGTACATTTGAAATGAATATGTTGCAGTCTTAGGTGTAAAGCAACATATAAAATGAATATGTTGCAGTCTTAGGTGTAAAGGTACATATGAAATGAATATGTTGCAGTCGTAGGTGTAAAGGTACATGATGAAATGAATATGTTGCAGTCTTAGGTGTAAAGCAACATATAAAATGGATATGTTGCAGTCTTAGGTGTAAAGGTACATATGAAATGAATATGTTGCAGTCTTAGGTGTAAAGGTACATATGAAATGAATATGTTGCAGTCTTAGGTGTAAAGGTACATATGAAATGAATCTGTTGCAGTCTTAGGTGTAAAGGTACATATGAAATGAATCTGTTGCAGTCTTAGTTGCAAAGGTACATATGAAATGAATGTGTTGTAGTTTTAGGTGTAAAGTTGTTGTTGTTGTAGGGTTTAACGCCATTTTTCAGCACATGATAGGCTATACATGGTGGCCAGTATAAATGGTGGAGGCAGAACCCGGGAAAACCCTAGAAAGAACCACCGACCCACGCGAAGCTACTGGCAAGCTTTCTCACATACCCACATTGGCCGAACCCGAGACTCGAACACTTGCAGACAGAGGTGAGATGGCAGTTATCCATAACGGTGAGCACTTTAGACAACTCGGCCATTCTGGGCCCCTAGGTGTAAAGTTATGTCGAAAAGGAATATGTTGCAGTCTTTGGTTTAAAGTTACATATAATATGAATATCTTTTTTTGCTTTGTTTTATATGCATGCATCTTTTAAGTATACTATGGATTTTTTTCAGACTGTGGTCATCATGAATTTTGAACTTTAAGAATTTTTCAGACTGATTTTCATGACTTTATCTGTTGGATTTTTTCAGACTGTGACCTTGATGACTTTTGGTCTGAATTGAACTAAAGATATTTCTTATTAATTTTAGACACAGCATGGATGAATTGCCAATATTACTTACGAGGAAAGCCTCAGTACCAAAATCTGGATCAAATTGAAAACATAGGTAAGCATCATGTTGATCGTGTATATTAATTTAGTATAATTTACTTCAGTATGCAAAAAATAAAACTACAGAATAATAGACTTTTCATTCTTTCAGCATCCAGACATATCAGATGAATTATAACTTGGTGATAGATGATGCTATTTTTTTCATGCTTTGTTGTTTAATATTTAGAATTGTCAAGATAAGTGGAGAAAACAATTTGTCATGCCTAAATTGGCAGATGGAAATATATAGGTGTCATGTTGTTGAAGCAATAGTTGAACTGACCTCATCAACAAAGTTGCAGCATTGTTTTTAAATTTCTAAAAATCAGGTATGTCACATATCATTTGTTCTTTTTCACTGAAACAATAATACAGAGTTATCTTTTGTCAGACGTTTATACCTTGATATGCAGCATTTCCATTTAGATTAAGATTTTTTTATTAAAGTTTCTGTAATGTTACAGCTGCATTATTTGCCATTTTCAATTGAAACTTGAATGCAATGTGACCATGCTTAACGTTTATACCCAGGCATGCTGGAAGTTTTGTCTGAATTTTGGTGGATATTGTTGCAATTCATTGTGTTCTGCATAATTCTTGTTTCAGAAAATTTAGTCTGTGCAATTAGACAGTAAGTGACTAGCAAAAGTGCCTTTTTCTTGAAGGCATTATGAACAAGATGATTAGTGACTTAGAAAGGTGCATTTTTATTGAGGGCATTATGAATAAGAAATAGGTCACCAAGAATGTGCCATTTTTTCTTGATGTCATTGTGAACTAGATGAAACATTATTTCTGTATTATTTAAAATCAGATGCTTTTCTCTGATTTAGTAAAATTCATATTCAGATCTTTTTGCAGCTAGGGTATTAATTTATATTTGGTACATCACGTATATACAATTCTCCAGTGGCTGACTGCAGGAGTCAGTTTAAAGAGAGCATCCATTACCACTCAACTGTTCAGTACTATAGTTGAGTATAGGAATTATACTTGTTCCAGTGGGCACCATTATATACCATATTATATGACATCATGTGACATTATGGGATGTATTTAATCTATTACTGCCTTACCTTTGGAATTTGGTTTAATTTATTTCATGTTTGTACTGTTTAAGAACACAAATAATGTCTGTGGGATATAGCATTTTATCTTCTGATTTTTCAGGCTCCCGTATGGAGAAACATTGGTTCAGAGTGTATGATGGTCAAAGTAGAGCATCTAGAATTCTTACAGTAGCACACAAAAGTCCTAAAATGTTAGTCTCATTTTCTAGGAAGACTTGTACAACACTGAAAGATATGTTGATGCTTGTGCAGGTAAACAAACCTTCTCTGTGTGATTATAAGCATATTAATTTCTCTCAGTCCTGTGTATTTCACAGATTTTCATGTTAAATAAAGCCTTGAATGATACACTGTATATTTATTTCACATTACAATATATAATGATAGGAATACCATTTTGCCAGTTACATTACGAGTACATTAGGTAAGTACCATTCCCACTAATCTATTATAGTAAAAATTAGTATGCAGGTCTCTGGTGGGCAGATCAAATAGTAGAAACAGAAACTATCGATAACCTTTTGGACCTATATCTCTGGGTTCTTTGGGGGTGGGGAAGAGACTTCTGATATACAGAAAGTTGCAGTTACAAAATAATTTTTAGACTTTTTGTGACCTGAATTTGTAGCTGAGGAGGGCACATACTGTGTGTAATAAATCTACTAGCGTGGATGACAGTGTGTGCAGGGTACAGGATTAAGGTAATAAATCTGCTAGCCTGGATGACAGTATGTGCAGGGTACAGGGTTAGGGTAATAAATCTACTAGCCTGGATGACAGTGTGTGCAGGGTACAGGTTTAGGGTAATAAATCTACTAGCCTGGATGACAGTGTGTTCAGGGTACGTGGTTAGGGTAATAAATGTACTAGCCTGGATGACAGTGTGTGCAGGGTACAGGGTTAGGGTAATACATTTACTAGCCTGGACCACAGTGTTTGCAGGATACAGGGTTAGGGTAATAAATCTACTAGCATGGATGACAGTGTGTGCAGGGTACAGGGTTTGGGTGATAAATCTACTAGCCTGGATGACATTGTTTGCAGGATACAGGGTTAGGGTAATAAATCTACTAGCCTGGATGACAGTGTTGCAGGGTACAGGGTTAGTGTAATAAATCTACTAACCCGGATGACAGTGTGTGCAGGGAACAGGGTTTGGGTAATAAATCTGCTAGCCTGGATAACAGCGTGTTCAGGGTACAGGGTTAGTGTAATAAATCTACTAGCCTGGATGACAGTGTTTGCCGGGTACAAGGTTAGGGTTATGGGTGTCAGAGAGAGATCATGGGATTTCCTGTGGTCAGTCATGGAAGTAGCTATAGTCATTCTTGTTTTCATATTATATTTCTGATCACAATCAGCTTTTTCATCAGTTCAAACCATAGAAGCACATGGCCTTAAAAGGAATAGAACTGCATGTGTAAAATACTAGCTTTATTATGACAGAGCTATAATTTAGGTTTTGTAGTGTCATATACATCTTTTGAAAGTTGAAGTAACTAATTCCATAGACTATGGTGTAAAACCTAAAAAATTCAGTACAAATATCTTGAAACTGTCTTTTCAGCATCCCTACATCTTCCCTGTGTGTGATGTGGACTTTGTGATAGATCAGAAACTTGTAGTTGTGTTACAGACAATCTCTATCAGGGGATCACTCAAGGATTACATTTATCAGGTATAGTGTTACAGACAATCTCTATCAGGGGATCCCTCAAGGATTACATTTATCAGGTATTGCATTACAGACAATCTGCATCAGGGGATCACTCAAGGATTACATTTATCAGGCATTGCATTACAGACAATCTCCATCAGGGGATCACTCAAGGATTACATTTATCAGGTATAGTGTTACAGACAATCTCTATCAGGGGATCCCTCAAGGATTACATTTATCAGGTATTGCATTACAGACAGTCTCCATCAGGGGATCCCTCAAGGATTACATTTATCAGGTATTGCATTACAGACAATCTCCATCAGGGGATCACTCAAGGATTACATTTATCAGGTATAGTGTTACAGACAATCTCTATCAGGGGATCACTCAAGGATTACAGTTATCAGGTATTGTGTTACAGACAATCTCCATCAGGGGATCACTCAAGGATTACATTTATCAGGTATAGTGTTACAGACAATCTCCATCAGGGGATCACTCAAGGATTACATTTATCAGGTATTGCGTTACAGACAATCTCTGTCAGGGGATCCCTCAAGGATTACATGTATCAGGTATTGCATTACAGACAATCTCTATCAGGGGATCCCTCAAGGATTACATTTATCAGGTATTACGTTAGAGACAATCTCCATCAGGGGATCACTCAAGGATTACATTTATCAGGTATAGTGTTACAGACAATCTCTATCAGGGGATCCCTCAAGGATTACATTTATCAGGTATTGCATTACAGACAATCTCCATCAGGGGATCACTCAAGGATTACATTTATCAGGTATTACGTTAGAGACAATCTCCATCAGGGGATCACTCAAGGATTACATTTATCAGGTATTGCATTACAGACAGTCTCCATCAGGGGACCACTCAAGGATTACATTTATCAGGTATTGCGTTATAGACAATCTCCATCAGGGGATCACTCAAGGATTACATTTATCAGGTATAGTGTTACAGACAACTCCATCAGGGGATCACTCAAGGATTACATTTATCATGTATAGTGTTACAGACAATCTCCATCAGGGGATCACTCAAGGATTACATTTATCAGGTATTGTGTTACAATCTCCATCAGGGGATCACTCAAGGATTACATTTATCAGGTATTGTGTTACAGACAGTCTCCATCACAGGATCACTCAAGGATTACATTTATCAGGTATTGTGTGGTAGTAACCAGTATTAAACCCATCCCAGGCTGTGAGTAGTGAAAACATTGTTATTTCATTATGTTGTTTTTGTTTGGGGTTTATCACTGTTTTTCAGTACATGATATGCCATACAAGGCAGCCAGCATAGCTGGTGGAGGACAAACTCAGGACAATGTCAGCAAGAATCATGGACCTATGGGAAGCTACTAGCAGCTTTCTTACATACCCACATTTGCTGTGTACAGAAGTGGGATGGCAGTGATTGGTAAAGGCAACCACTCAGCCACCTGGGGGCCCATTGTTTCATATGATGAGAGATTGGGGTCTGTTGTATATAATCTGGTACTTTGCTTGATATCATATGTAAAACTATCACTTTGATCTGGGATTATGTTTCTTGCTTGAAATCATAATGTAAAACTAATACTATGTTATCAATTTATAAATCCAACAGCCTAGACTCTGATCTGTATAATAAACTAACACTTTGATTTAGGCCTATGCATGATATTGTATGATAAATTAACACTTTGATTTGGGCCTATGTGTGATATTATATGATAAACTAACACTTTGATTTTGGCCTATGTGTGATATTATATGATAAACTAACACTTTGATTTGGGTCTGTGTTTGATATTATATGATAAACTAATGCTTTAAGTTTGGCCAATGTGTGATATTATATGATAAACACTTTGATTTGGGCCTATGTGTAATATTATATGATAAACTAACACTTTGATTTGGGCCTATGTGTAATATTATATGATAAACTAACACTTTGATTTTGGCCTATGTGTGATATTATATGATAAACTAACACTTTGATTTTGGCCTATGTGTAATATTATATGATAAACTAACACTTTGATTTGGGCCTATGTGTGATATTATATGATAAACTAACACTTTGATTTGGGCCTATATTTGATATTTTATGATAAACTAACACTTTGATTTTGGCCTATGTGTGATATTATATGATAAACTTACACTTTGATTTTGGCCTATGTATGATATTATATGATAAACTAACACTTTGATTTGGGCCTATATTTGATATTTTATGATAAACTAACACTTTGATTTTGGCCTATGTGTGATATTATATGATAAACTAACACTTTGATTTGGGTCTGTGTTTGATATTATATGATAAACTAATGCTTTAAGTTTGGCCTATGTGTGATATTATATGATAAACACTTTGATTTGGGCCTATGTGTAATATTATATGATAAACTAACACTTTGATTTGGGCCTATGTGTAATATTATATGATAAACTAACACTTTGATTTGGGCCTATGTGTAATATTATATGATAAACTAACACTTTGATTTGGGCCTATGTGTAATATTATATGATAAACTAACACTTTGATTTGGGCCTATGTGTGATATTATATGATAAACTAACACTTTGATTTTGGCCTATGTGTAATATTATATGATAAACTAACACTTTGATTTGGGCCTATGTGTGATATTATATGATAAACTAACACTTTGATTTGGGCCTATATTTGATATTTTTTGATAAACTAACACTTTGATTTTGGCCTATGTGTGATATTATATGATAAACTAACACTTTGATTTTGGCCTACGTATGATATTATATGATAAACTAACACTTTGATTTTGGCCTATGTGTGATATTATATGATAAACTAACACTTTGATTTGGGCCTATGTGTGATATTATATGATAAACTAACACCTTGATTTTGGCCTATGTGTGATATTATATGATAAACTAACACTTTGATTTGGGTCTATGTGTGATATTGTATGATAAACTAACACTTTTGATTTTGGCTTTTTGCTAGATATCATATTTAAAAGCAATGGTCTAAGCCCTGATCTTTGTCCATATTGTTTGCTAATTATCAAATGTAAATCCAATAACCTAGAGCCTGATGTAAGTCAATGGTGATTGCTTGATATCGAATGTAAATCCAATAACCTAGAGCCTGATGTAAGTCAATGGTGATTGCTTGATATCAAATGTAAATCCAATAACCTAGAGCCTGATGTAAGTCAATGGTGATTGCTTGATATCAAATGTAAATCCAACAACCTAGAGCCTGATGTAAGTCATTGGTGATTGCTTGATATCAAATGTAAATCCAATAACCTAGAGCCTGATGTAAGTCATTGGTGATTGCTTGATATCAAATGTAAATCCAATAACCTAGAGCCTGATGTAAGTCAATGGTGATTGCTTGATATCAAATGTAAATCTAACAACCTAGAACCTGATATAAGTCAATTGCGATTGCTTGATATCAAATGTAAATCCAATAACCTAGAAACTGATGTAAGTCATTGGTGATTGCATGATAGCAAGTGTAAAACCAACAACCTAGAGCCTAATGTAAGTCAGTGGTGATTGCTTGATAGCAGATGTAAAACCAACAACCTAGAGCCTGATGTAAGTCAGTGGAAATGGCTTGATAGCAAATGTGCATCCAACAACCTAGAGCCTGATGTAAGTCAATGGTGATTGCTTTATATCAAATGTAAATCCAACAACCTAGAGCCTGATGTAAGTCATTGGTGATTGCTTGATATCAAATGTAAATCCAATAACCTAGAGCCTGATGTAAGTCAGTGGTGATTGCTTGATATCAAATGTAAATCCAATAACCTAGAGCCTGATGTAAGTCAGTGGTGATTGCTTGATATCAAATGTAAATCTAACAACCTAGAGCCTGATATAAGTCAATTGCGATTGCTTGATATCAAATGTAAATCCAACAACCTAGAGCCTGATGTAAGTCAATGGTGATTGCTTTATATCAAATGTAAATCCAATAACCTAGAGCCTGATGTAAGTCAATTGCGATTGCTTGATATCAAATGTAAATCCAACAACCTAGAGCCTGATGTAAGTCAATTGTGATTGCTTGATATCAAATATAAATCCAACAACCTAGAGCCTGATGTAAGTCATTGGTGATTGCTTGATATCAAATATAAATCCAACAACCTAGAGCCTGATGTAAGTCAATTGCGATTGCTTGATATCAAATGTAAATCCAATAACCTAGAGCCTGATGTAAGTCATTGGTGATTGCTTGATATCAAATATAAATCCAACAACCTAGAGCCTGATATAAGTCAATTGCGATTGCTTGATATCAAATGTAAATCCAATAACCTAGAGCCTGATGTAAGTCAATGGTGATTGCTTGATATCGAATGTAAATCCAATAACCTAGAGCCTGATGTAAGTCAATGGTGATTGCTTTATATCAAATGTAAATCCAATAACCTAGAGCCTGATGTAAGTCAATGGTGATTGCTTGATATCAAATGTAAATCCAACAACCTAGAGCCTGATGTAAGTCATTGGTGATTGCTTGATATCAAATGTAAATCCAATAACCTAGAGCCTGATGTAAGTCATTGGTGATTGCTTGATATCAAATGTAAATCCAATAACCTAGAGCCTGATGTAAGTCAGTGGTGATTGCTTGATATCAAATGTAAATCTAACAACCTAGAGCCTGATATAAGTCAATTGCGATTGCTTGATATCAAATGTAAATCCAATAACCTAGAAACTGATGTAAGTCATTGGTGATTGCATGATAGCAAGTGTAAAACCAACAACCTAGAGCCTAATGTAAGTCAGTGGTGATTGCTTGATAGCAGATGTAAAACCAACAACCTAGAGCCTGATGTAAGTCAGTGGAAATGGCTTGATAGCAAATGTGCATCCAACAACCTAGAGCCTGATGTAAGTCAATGGTGATTGCTTTATATCAAATGTAAATCCAACAACCTAGAGCCTGATGTAAGTCATTGGTGATTGCTTGATATCAAATGTAAATCCAATAACCTAGAGCCTGATGTAAGTCAGTGGTGATTGCTTGATATCAAATGTAAATCCAACAACCTAGAGCCTGATATAAGTCAATTGCGATTGCTTGATATCAAATGTAAATCCAACAACCTAGAGCCTGATGTAAGTCAATGGTGATTGCTTTATATCAAATGTAAATCCAATAACCTAGAGCCTGATGTAAGTCAATTGCGATTGCTTGATATCAAATGTAAATCCAACAACCTAGAGCCTGATGTAAGTCAATTGTGATTGCTTGATATCAAATATAAATCCAACAACCTAGAGCCTGATGTAAGTCATTGGTGATTGCTTGATATCAAATATAAATCCAACAACCTAGAGCCTGATGTAAGTCAATTGCGATTGCTTGATATCAAATGTAAATCCAATAACCTAGAGCCTGATGTAAGTCATTGGTGATTGCTTGATATCAAATATAAATCCAACAACCTAGAGCCTGATATAAGTCAATTGCGATTGCTTGATATCAAATGTAAATCCAATAACCTAGAGCCTAATGTAAGTCAATTGTGATTGCTTGATATCAAATATAAATCCAACAGCCTAGAGCCTGATATAAGTCAGTGGTGATTGCTTGATATCAAATGTAAATCCAATAACCTAGAGCCTAATGTAAGTCAATGGTGATTGCTTGATAGCAGATGTAAAACCAACAACCTAGAGCCTGATGTAAGTCAATGGTAATGGCTTGATAGCAAATGTAAAACCAACAACCTAGAGCCTGATTTAAGTCAATGGTGATTGCTTGATAGCAAATGTAAATCCAATAACCTAGAGCCTGATGTAAGTCAGTGGTGATTGCTTGATATCAAATGTAAATCCAACAACCTAGCGCCTGATATAAGTCAATTGCGATTGCTTGATATCAAATGTAAAACCAACAACCTAGAGCCAGATGTAAGTCAATTGTGATGGCTTTATAGCAAATGTAAATCCAACAACCTAGAGCCTAATGTAAGTCAATGGTGATTGCTTGATAGCAGATGTAAAACCAACAACCTAGAGCCTGATGTAAGTCAATGGTAATGGCTTGATAGCAAATGTAAAACCAACAACCTAGAGCCTGATGTAAGTCAATGGTGATTGCTTGATAGCAAATGTAAAACCAACAACCTAGAGCCTGATGTAAGTCAATTGTGATGGCTTTATATCAAATGTAAATCCAACAACCTAGAGCCTGATGTAAGTCAATTGTGATTGCTTTATATCAAATGTAAATCCAACAACCTAGAGCCTGATGTAAGTCATTGGTGATTGCTTGATAGCAGATGTAAAACCAACAACCTAGAGCCTGATGTAAGTCAATTGTGATTGCTTTATATCAAATATAAATCCAACAACCTAGAGCCTGATATAAGTCAATTGCGATTGCTTGATATCAAATGTAAATCCAATAACCTAGAGCCTGATGTAAGTCATTGGTGATTGCATGATAGCAAGTGTAAAACCAATAACCTAGAGCCTAATGTAAGTCAGTGGTGATTGCTTGATAGCAGATGTAAAACCAACAACCTAGAGCCTGATGTAAGTCAGTGGTAATGGCTTGATAGCAAATGTACATCCAACAACCTAGAGCCTGATGTAAGTCAATGGTGATTGCTTTATATCAAATGTAAATCCAGCAACCTAGAGCCTGATGTAAGTCAATTGTGATTGCTTGATACAAATGTAAATCCAACAACCTAATATTGGTATTGATGAGGCTTACTTTTCATTGGTGTGATCAGGTATACCTTGCATTAATTGATTGCAACAAGATGTACTTTTCATTGATTGGTGTGACAAAGTATACCTTTCTTTAATAGGTTATGACAAGGTTGTATTTTCATTGATTGGTGTGAAGGTATGCCTTTTATTAATTGGAAGTGGCAAGTTATACCATTCGTTAATTGGTTGTGACAAGGTGCACTTTTCATTGATTGTTCTGACAAGGTATACCTTTCATTAATAGGCACAATAAATAGCAATGTGTAAGACAGTCACACTTTCTCTACATGCACTGTAAGTGGCTGTATGGTTATGGGCATGAGGTGTTTTTGCTAAAGGGTCAGGTTGAACGGATTCATGAGTGATTGTTTCAAAGTTTGGATTTCATTGTAATGAGTTGGTTAATCAGGGTTTGATTACCTGAAATTAGCTTTCACATTTATTAAAGGATCTTTGCTTTAACTTTTTTTAAAGCATATTTCTAATTCCTCAAAGTTTAACCACGCCCATGATAATATCCCTAAAGTATTACATGTTTCATATAATTAATCAATTTTTACCATGTTTCCAGAGCAGATGGATGGATCTATATTCAGAAAAATACAGACACAAAAGTCGAGGGCTTCTTCTAAAACATATTTCGCTGTTTGGGAGACAAGTTCTTGAAGTAAGTAGAAATATCCTTGATAGACCCCTTATCCATCACAGTATGATATTAAGACTATCTTCAGTAGCAGTCATCCCATAGACGATATTAAGACTACCTTCAGTAGTACTCATCATATAGACCTAATATCCAACATAGTATGATATTAAGATTACCATCAGTAGTACTCATCCCAAAGACCTATTATCCAACACAGTATGATATTAAGACTACCTTCAGTAACACTCATCCCAAAGACCTATTATCCAACACAGTATGATATTAAGATTACCATCAGTAGTACTCATCCCATAGACATATTATCCAACACAGTTTGATATTAAGATTACCTTCAGTAACACTCATCCAATAGACAGTATTAAGACTATCTTCATTAGTACTAATCCCTAAGACGTATTATCAAACATAGTATGATATTAAGACTCTCTTCAGTAGCACTCATCCCATAGACGATATTAAGACTACCTTCAGTAGCACTCATTCCATAGACCTAATATCCAACATAGTATGATATTAAGATTACCATCAGTAGTACTCATCCCATAGACATATTATCCAACACAATATGATATTAAGACTACCTTCAGTAACACTCATCCCAAAGACCTATTATCCAACACAGTATGATATTAAGATTACCATCAGTAGTACTCATCCCATAGACATATTTTCCAACACAGTATGATATTAAGATTACCTTCAGTAGTACTCATCCCAAAGACCTATTATCCAACACAGTATGATATTAAGACTACCTTCAGTAACACTCATCCCAAAGACCTATTATCCAACACAGTATGATATTAAGATTACCATCAGTAGTACTCATCCCACAGACATATTATCCAACACAGTATGATATTAAGCATACCTTCAGTAACACTCATCCCAAAGACCTATTATCCAACACAGTATGATATTAAGATTACCTTCAGTAACACTCATCCCATAGACGATATTAAGACTAACTTCAGTAGTACTCATCCCAAAGACCTATTATCCAACACAGTATGATATTAAGACTATCTTCAGTAGCACTCATCCCATAGATTATATTAAAACTACCTTTAGTAGCACTCATCCCATAGACCTAATATCCAACATAGTATGATATTAAGATTACCATCAGTAGTACTCATCCCACAGACATATTATCCAACACAGTATGATATTAAGACTACCTTCAGTAACACTCATCCTATAGACATATTATCCAACACAGTATGATATTAAGATTACCTTCAGTAACACTCATCCCATAGACCTAAATATCCAACACAGTATAATATTAAGATTACCTTCAGTAGTACTCATCCCAAAGACCTATTATCCAACACAGTATGATATTAAGACTACCTTTAGTAATACTCATCCCAAAGACCTATTATCCAACACAGTATGATATTAAGACTACCTTTGGTTGTACTCATCACAAAGACCTATTAGCCAACACAGTATGATATTAAGATATTATCGATCAAAACATGAAAATTTACAGGTACACACTTACTAACAGAATAGTAGTCAGATAAAATGGTAAATATGTTTTTTAAATTTTGAAGTTCTGTTGTATATGGCTGTTTATTGACATAGTGAAGATATTTTCTTTGCAGGCTTTACTATACCTGGAGGAGAAGGGGTTTCCTCCTCATGGTCATGTACGTTCAGCCAACATTATGCTGGAGAATAACTGCTGCAGGTTTGCATATACATTTTTCCAAGGATAGTTTTACTAGTCATAAACCACAATAGATTATGAGATGGCCTGTTGATCATCAGTCTGTTAGCACAGCTAGTTATTGCTACTATTACTAAACTACTTAGAGGATTGCCATGAAACTTTATGCACACATCTAGTTGGTCCCAAATGAATGTGACACCACTTGGACAGCCAGTATGGCCACCATATTGATCATTTTGAAAATGTTATTTGCTACTTCTGAAAAGATGGCCATACGAATATGGGTTTTCCACTAAAAGAATTTTTATGATGCCATGTTGGTCTTCAATGAAAATATAATGGTTCCAGTCATGTATCTAATATGGCCATCCCATGGAACCCATCTTAAAACATTCTTAATACTACTACTCCTAAAAAATACCATTCATATTGGTCTGGAGTTTTCATCACATCTTGTAATGTCTAGTTGGTCCTAAATGAAAATGGTTTCGATCTGACTTCAAATATGAGTCCAATGGCAACCATTTTGAAAATCTTGCTATTTCTCCTTCTGGATGGTTGAATGCTTCCTACTGCACATTAGATGCTTTTGATCATGGAATGTGATGCCAAATGCAGACAAAATATAAACACCCGCAAACAAAAGGGTGACGCAAACATCACACTTGATTATGAAGACAACCTACTTGACCATGAAGACAGCCTACTTGATTGTGAAAACAACCTAATTGATCATGAAAGCAGCCTACTTGACCATGAAGACAGCCTACTTAATTATGAAGATAAGCCTACTTGATTATGAAGACAGCCTACTTAATTATGAAGACAAAACTTTTGGAGCAAATATTATGACAGTCACTTAACCTTGTTGAGCACTATTTCACATGGCTCAGAATTAACTGAATTTGAGGAGTTACCTTGAATACTCTTTGAATTTTAAAAAAAAACTAAACTTGTTTTTATCCTTGAGACATTCTTGAACTCATGGAAAAATTTCTTTAAATTCATCTGAAAGAATGCAAAAGAATAAAGCTGAATAAAGTATATTTAAAATCAGAATTTGTGTTGTTTATGTAGTTGCCAAAAATAATGAATAAATAAATAAATAAAAAGAGATGAAATAGGATATTTTTAAGAGACACACAACACTAGTAATTACCAGATAGAGTATGTCTCTTTGCTCTGAGTTTACTAATGAGAGGCTTCATTCAATATGTAATTTGACCCAATTAGCAATCAGATGTATTTAAAACTAAAAATGGATGTGTGACCCACAGGGCAACATTCAAGATGGGTGTCAAAATTAATTAAACTTTTCTTCTGCTTTTGTACCTATTTATGCAGTAATTAATAAAGTAACATATGGCGAAAGATCAGTTTCTTTTAGAAAAATATTCCTTGAAAACATTTGGAAGTCTTTCAAGACTAATTGAGAAGTCCTTGAAATGACCTTACTACTGCTGTATAAACCATGTTTCAGCAGCACATTCCCATGAAAAATCAATAGCATCAAGAATCTGAACTTGCTAAATGGTCCATTGATCGCAGTGAATCTGCCTTTGTCTATATATTTAACAAAATAGCTTCCACTGAGTTGAGCCAGGGAGAAGTAGTCATTGTTTTCTTTAGTGTTTATTAATACAATGGTAAGCAGTAAAAATATTTTTTTTAGAGGAAAAGTATAAAGATTGAGGGAACATGAAATCAGATAATTAATTGCAGTTGGGAACATATTTTATATTCATTCAGTGATTTTAAAATGGTATTTTATTATAATTTAAAATAACTCTTTAATATTTTCATCATGTGTCATTTTTTAAATTTTCAAGTGACTATTGAGAATAACAAGAAGTTTGAATGCGAAATGGGTAACCAAGCAGTTGTATTAAACATGTCATTATATCCAACTTCATGCTATGCTAAAATTATCACTCCCTTGCATCCCAGTTAGAATGATGATGAAACTTATGGCATGGTTGTTTTGTTATATGGTAATTCTTTAGGTAACAACAATAACAATGCATGTCAGAAAGTTTCTCGTGTGTCAGGTTTTAGTAACTTTGAAATACACAAAGCATTGTTACACCTATTCTAATGCAGTAACTTTGAAAAGTCACCAAGCACTGTTACACCCATTCAGATGCAGTCGTTAATACTTTAATTTCCAAGTTCTGTTATACCCAGTCTGATGCAGTAATTATTTCATTTATTACCAAGCATGGTTACACCTATTTATAATGCATTGGTTATTACTTTATTGACAAGCATTAATACAGTCAGTCTTTAGCAGTAATTATAACTTTAATTACCAAGCACTGATAGTCAGTCTTTAGCAGTAATTATTACTTTAATTACCAAGCACTGATACAGTGAGTCTTTAGCAGTAACCATTACTTTAATTACCAAGCACTGATACAGGGAGTCTTTAGCAGTAATTATTACTTTAATTACCAAGCACTGATACAGCAAGTCTTTAGCAGTAATTATTACTTTAATTATCAAGCACTGCTACAGTCAGTCTTTAGCAGTAATTATTACTTTAATTACCAAGCACTGATACAGGGAGTCTTTAGCAGTAATTATTACTTTAATTACCAAGCACTGATACAGGGAGTCTTTAGCAGTAATTATTACTTTAATTATCAAGCACTGATACAGCAAGTCTTTAGCAGTAATTATTACTTTAATTACCAAGCACTGCTACAGTCAGTCTTTAGCAGTAATTATTACTTTAATTACCAAGCACTGCTACAGCGAGTCTTTAGCAGTAATTATTACTTTAATTACCAAGCACTGATACATTAAGTCTTTAGCAGTAATTATAACTTTAATTACCAAGCACTGATACAGTCAGTCTTTAGCAGTAATTATTACTTTAATAACCAAGCACTGATAAAGCAAGTCTTTAGCAGTAATTATTACTTTAATTACCAAGCACTGATACAGTAAGTCTTTAGCAGTAATTATTACTTTAATTACCAAGCACTGATACAGTCAGTCTTTAGCAGTAATTATTACTTTAATTACCAAGCACTGATACAGCGAGTCTTTAGCAGTAATCATTACTTTAATAACCAAGTACTGATAAAGCAAGTCTTTAGCAGTAATTATTACTTTAATTACCAAGCACTGATACAGCGAGTCTTTAGCAGTAATTATTACTTTAATAACCAAGCACTGATAAAGCAAGTCTTTAGCAGTAATTATTACTTTAATTACCAAGCACTGATACAGCGAGTCTTTAGCAGTAATTATTACTTTAATAACCAAGCACTGATAAAGCAAGTCTTTAGCAGTAATTATTACTTTAATTACCAAGCACTGATACAGCAAGACTTTAGAAGTAATTTTAACTTCAATTACCAAGCACTGATACAGTCAGTCTTTAGCAGTAATTATTACTTTAATTACCAAGCACTGATACAGCGAGTCTTTAGCAGTAATCATTACTTTAATTACCAAGCACTGATACAGGGAGTCTTTAGCAGTAATTATTACTTTAATAACCAAGCACTGATACATTGAGTCTTAAGCAGTAATTAGCACTTTATCTCAGGTTGGCTGCATGTGAGAATACTTTCCTTGGTTATGAAAGTCCCATATATCATCTTATCAAGAAGAATCTGAAGAAGGCAAAGGAGGCAATAGATGTTATATCATTTGGTAAGCAATGGATGTTATATCATTTGGTAAGCAATAGATGTTATATCATTTGGTAAGCAATAGATGTTATATCATTTGGTAAGCAATAGATGTTATATCATTTGGTAAGCAATGGATTTTTATCAGTATTCGATTCATAGCTTGACTGTATTTTAAGTGTGAGCTGTAAACACACAGGAAATGCATCTTGCATGGTATTAGGAACTTCTTTGTAATTACAACGATATGCTGTTATTCAGTATTATATAATGTGATAATGAGAACAATATGCTATTATCCAGTAATACAATCTTTGACAATGTGAACAATATGTTTTCTACAGTAATTTATCAGGATGAGAACATAATGCTATTATTAGTGATATATTATTTGATAATGAGAACATTATCTTGTTTTCTAGTAAGATATTATTTGATAATGATAACAATATGCTATTATTAAGAAATACATCATTCAATGAGAACAATATTATTATCCAGTATTATTTGATAATGTGAACAATGTGCTATTATCCAGCAACATATCATTTGATAATGAAAATAATATGCTATTATCCCATACTTTATCATTTTATAATGAGGATAATATGCTGTTATCCAGTAATATATTATTTTATAACACTATGCTATTATAATGAGAATACTGTGCTATGATAACAATATGCTATTATTAAGAAATATATCATTAAATAATGACAACAGTATGCTGTTATCCAGTAATATATCATTTATATGAAAACAATTTGCTTTTATAATGAGAACAATGTGCTATTTTAATGATAACTTTATGCTATTATTAAGAAATATATCATTCGATAATAACAACAATATATTATCCTGTAATATATTCTTTGATAATGAGAACAACATGCTATTATCCATTAATACATCATTTGTAATGAGAACAATATACTGTTATCCAGTAATTTATTATTTGATAATGAGAACAATATGCAATTATCCAGTAATTTATTATTTGATAATGAGAACAATATGCTGTTATAACGAGAACAATATGTTATTATCCAGTAATATATCATTTGATAATAGAAACTCTATGCTATTGTCTAGTAATATATGAATTTATAATGATAACAATATGTGTTATTCTGTAAAATATTATTTGATAGTGATAGCAGTATGCTTTTATTAATAAATATATCATTTGATAATGAAAACAATATGCTGTTATCCAGCAATATATTATTTTATAACACTTTGCTGTTATAATGAGAACACTGTGCTGTGATAACTATATGCTATTATTAAGAAATACATCATTCGATAATAACAACAATATGCTATTATTCAGTAATATATAATTTATAATGAAAACAATATATTATAATGAGAACAATATGCTGTTATCCAGTAATATATCATTTATAATGAGAAGAATATGCTATTATAATGATAACTTTATGTTGTTATTAAGAAATATATTATTTGATAATAACAACAATATGCTATTATAATGAGAACAATATGTAATTATCCAGTAATATATGATTTGATAATTATAACAGTATGTGTTATTCTGTAAAATATTATTTGATAGTGATATCAGTATGCTATTATTAATAAATATATAATTTGATAATGATAACAATATGCTATTATTAATTAATATATAATTTGATAGTGATATCAGTATGTTATTATTAATTAATTTATCATTTGATAATGATAAGAATGTGATATTATTAAGTAATATATCATTTGATAATGAGAACACTCTTTTGTTATATAGCTGTTTATCTTTTGATAGTGAGAACTGTATGTTATTATCCAGTAATATGTCATTTAATAATATGAATAATATTTTATTATCCATTGATTTATTATTTGATATTTGGAACAATACAGTATTTTTCAGTAATATATTATTATTATTATTATTATTATTTTTATTATATACTCAAATAATTTTTATTTTATACTCAAATAATTTTTATTGTATACTCAAATAATTTTTATTATATACTCAAATAATTTTTATTGTATACTCAAATCATTATTATTATATACTCAAATCATTATAATTATATACTCAAATCATCATTATTATATACTCAAATCATTATAATTATATACTCAAATCATCATTATTATATACTCAAATCATTATAATTATATACTCAAATCATCATTATTATATACTCAAATTGAGTAACATAGATTCAACATAGAAGTTAAATCTGCAATTTTTGTTTGTATACATAATCTTCATATGGTATGTATCGTGACAATATAATATCATCCAGCTTTACATTACAATGTCATCCAGCTTTACGTTACGATGCCACCCAGTTTTACATTATGACATCATCCAGCTTTTGATTTTGAGATTGTCAAACATGGCAGAGACATTATTGTGTGTCATTAAAGATTTAAGTTTACAATTAAAAAAGACATATTTTTTTAAATACTTTTTTCCATGTAGAAATGTGAAGATATCTGGCAATTGATGGTAATAAGAAACACAATATAAAAGACAGGTTATTTTATGTGTTTAGTCTGATATAATAAAGAGCTAATTATATTTGTGTTGCCTGATATTTTGGGTTGACTGTATATTTTGGTGTTGCAGAATCTCCAGCTAAAATAGCTAGTCCACACAAGGTATCATATAGTACACTTAAAATAAAATTACAATGATTAGCTTTAGTTTAAATATGAGAAGTTCTGTCATATGCACACACATATCAAGTCATCAAGCACACTAGGAAAAAAGACTAGTGCCTGTTGCATCAGCCACAGCAATGGATATGACATGCATACCCATATCAAGTCATCAAGCACACTAGGAAACAAGGCAAGTGCCTGTTGCATCAGCCACAGCAATGGATATGACATGCATACCCATATCAAGTCATCAAGCACATTAGGAAACAAGGCAAGTGCCTGTTGCATCAGCCACAGCAATGGATATGACATGCATACCCATATCAAGTCATCAAGCACACTAGGAAACAAGACAAGTGCCTGTTGCATCAGCCACAGCAATGGATATGACATGCATACCCATATCAAGTCATCAAGCACACTAGGAAACAAGGCAAGTGCCTGTTGCATCAGCCACAGCAATGGTATGACATGCATACCCATATCAAGTCATCAAGCACACTAGGAAACAAGACAAGTGCCTGTTGCATCAGCCACAGCAATGGATATGACATGCATACCCATATAAAGTCATCAAGCACACTAGGAAACAAGGCAAGTGCCTGTTGCATCAGCCACAGCAATGGATATGACATGCATACACATATAAAGTCATCAAGCACACTAGGAAACAAGGCAAGTGCCTGTTGCATCAGCCACAGCAATGGATATGACATGCATACACATATAAAGTCATCAAGCACACTAGGAAACAAGGCAAGTGCCTGTTGCATCAGCCACGGTAAAGGCTATGACATGCATACACATATCTAGTCATCAAGCACACTAGGAAACAAGACAAGTGCCTGTTGCATCAGCCACAGCAATGGATATGACATGCATAGACATATAAAGTCATCAAGCACACTAGGGAACAAGGCAAGTGCCTGTTGCATCAGCCACAGTAAAGGCTATGACATGCACACACATATCAAGTCATCAAGCACACTAGGAAACAAGGCAAGTGCCTGTTGCATCAGCCACAGCAATGGATATGACATGCATGCCCATATAAAGTCATCAAGCACACTAGGAAACAACAGCTCACACCACACCAACAAACACCAAGAAGCTTCAAACATAGTAGCAGGACATTATCATACATTGATGCTTTTATTGAGGCAAAATGTCTTGTTACTAATTTTCATGTGTATATGGTTGTTGTTTCATGGGTAATGCTATTTTTCACTACGTGATAATTACATGGTGGCCAGTATATATAGTGGAAGAAGAGCCTGTGAAAAAGCCAGAAAGAACCACCAATCCCTATGAAGTTACTGGCAAACTTATACACATCTTGACCACTTCTGAGTGTGAAACCCATGGACAGAGGTCAGTAATCTGTAAAGGCAAGACCACTCAGCTGCCTGGACTCCATTTTTGTTAAGTGTAAATATACTATTGTCTGCTGCTGAAAACCTCACCCAATGTTTAATGGAGACACATCTAGACAGCCAAAAAGGGAGAAACTATTCATGCTGAAAAACAGAGACAAGACAAAGATTTTGTTTTACAATTATAGGTAATGGTTGCACAAAATTTAGTACTAATAAGTATGGAATAATCTTTGTAGAAACCTAAACTTTCACCTTGATTTGTTAGCCATTGCAGTTACTGTATGCAAATTTGTACAGAACTATGCACTATAAGATGAATGTAGAGAAATGGGAAGACATTCTGGAACAATAATTTATGTCTTCAACATCAGATGTACACAAAATAAATGGGTCATCATATCCAACTGGATTTTTTATTTATTGCTGATCTAAGGGTCTAGTGGTCACACCAATGTATGCATAAAACCTTACTTTCCAGTAGGATAATTGAAGACTTTTTTTATATACAGATTTTCTTCTCAAAATTAAAAATGCTGGTGCTAAATTTGAGAATTTTGGGCTGGTGATTACAGATTTTCATATTGAAAATTAAAAAATGCTGGTGCCAAATTAGACATTTTTGGGCTGGTGATTACATATTTTCATCTTGAAAATTAAAAAATGCTGGTGCTAAATTAGAGATTTTTGGGCTGGTGATTACAGATTTTCATGATTAAGGGTTAGCAAGTTTGGGATACATTAATTAGGTTTGACAATAGGAAAAGTTATCTCCCTTATCTTGGCTGCATGGTTTTGCAAAATTAGGTTGGATAGTGACATAGTTGTTGATAGCGACATGTGTGTATATATATATATATATATATATATATATATATATATATATATATATACATATATATATATATATATATCTGATAAGAAGCACAATGTTAATGCCTTTCTTACTTCTTTGTCGTCCCTTTTAGGTCACCTGATATATGAGATGTGCGTGGGATTTCAACTAGATACTGCTCACCCTGAACCTAGTCATCTGACCATGTGCCAGAATCCACAGGTTGTTATGGTAAGGTCCTACATGTGCCAGAATCCATAGTTTGTTATGGTTAGGGCCTACATGTGCCAGAATCCACAGGTTGTTATGGTAAGGCCCTACATGTGCCAGAATCCACAGGTTGTTATGGTAAGGCTCTACATGTGCCGGAATCCACAGGTTGTTATGGTAAGGCTGTACATGTGCAATCATGCACTTCAGTACTGTCTTTCACTTTGTTTATTCCTGTTTGCTGTACTGATTTTTAACTTAACATGCTTCCCTTCTGATTTCTTAGTAAAATCTAGATTAGTTTATCACTATCCTTGACTGAGTGTGTTCATAAATTTAAAATTCCCCTCAAAATTCACAATTAAGTTATAATCCTTTGTGCAAATATTGTTATGTTGGTACGGAGAAATTCAGCAATTCTTAACTTTATGTGAAAATCAATTTAAAATCATGTACTAATTAAGATAGAACATGTTCTCCATCAGTAAGAAGTGTGGAAACCATAAATATATATGGTTTATGTTACCAGAATCAATATAAGGTAATGATATTTACAATACACTGTCTTCTGTATGCAATATACCATACAAATGTGGCATCCTACAATGAAGTTATTGTGTGTTTAATCTCCACCAATCATTAAGCATATGATAATAGATATTATAGAGATTACAAGACAAGATGATCCAATAATTAGCAAATTAAATGGGATTGATGCATAACTGGCAAAAAATAAGGAAGAAAAGCAAGGAGATCTGGTTGTCAGCAGATCTGGTAGCCAGGAGATCTGGTTACCAGGAGACCTGGTTGCCAAGAGATCTGGTTGTCAGCAGATGATATTGGCATAAACAGTGTTGTGGTTGTGCATGGTGATGATGAAATTTCTTATGCAAGTTGGTGGATGATATTGATTGTGAAAATGAGTTTGAGGGTTTTGATGAAGCTGATATTGGTGAGGAAGATGTCAGAGATGTTGGTGAGAGAGAAAATGATATTTTGGAAGAGTGATAAGTTGGTGATGTAACAATGAGAACAGCCGTTTCATGTCTCTACTTGTGAGTTCGTGGATTATTTGAATCTCTTCATGAAGAATGATGACTATGATGAAATTGCCATGGAAACAAATAGGTGAGTTAATCTTTCACAGATATGAAAAAAGTGACATGTACAGTAGCTCATCTCCAATAATCAGCAGTTTATTTTAATTTTATAATTGCCAGTTATTAGATCTGTGAAAGTATTGCCAATTATTAGATCGGCAGCAGTTAATAAAATCAAATACATATTGTTAAGATGATTTCTTGTATTATCAGTAACAAAGACATTTTCAATTTTTGTTATTCGGGTGGGGTTGATGATATTTCTATCTGTAAACCGTTTAAATTATTTGTGTTAATCATACCTATAACCTTCACAAATGTAGTGTTAAGGCTTAAAAAAATATTGATTTAAGTATGTGGGTAAAACACTTTAAGAAAAAATATTTGAATCATTTAATATAATTATTTAATGATCTTGTTTTTGTTTGTCCTTATATAGCTCAGCTTGCACCTGGGTATGTTTCTTTCAGTGCACAATTCTTTGACATTTTCATTTCAGATATGCTTCTGAGTTTTTGCAGCAGAATTGTGAGCTCTTGAAACCAGATATGGGTTTTTGCACTGTTGTACTACAAATGGAAAGTAGATTCAAGTTTTTTTTAGCCCTAATTATCGCTATGAACCAGTCATGATGCAAGATATCCAGGTGTACATATGTATATAATAATAATAATGAGGACTTTGTATAGTGCCTAATCTTTAGAAGGTCTAAGCATTTTACAACATTAGACAACACCTATAACATAAAAAAGAGAAAGGAAAATATATATTTACTACTGATTAAAACATAAAAAGAATTTACTTGCGCATTGGCATCTCTCTTTCTTGGTAGCCTCTCAAGCCGAGGAAGACAAGTTGTGCAATCTCATCAACAGTGGATGTGTATGTGGCTCCAGAGTCCAAATTCTGATGCACACAGGCGGTTGCAGGTGGGGCATGGGACAACGGTGGTTGGGGGTGGCTGGGATACAGTTCTGTGACATCTCTCTCAAGCTGCAGGAAGACCCTGGCAGCCGTCACACCTCAAAGGTGTAACAGGCTTTTCTAGTCAGGGCTTGCCAGTGGCTTCTGTCTGAGGCAGCAAGCTCGAGCTGGTGGTGTTGAAGGTCTACCCATTTGATGTGCATCTTGAGATTGTCTTTGTACCTCTTGCGAGGGCAGCCTTGGTTTCGGATGCCCTGGGCTAGCTCGCCAAAAAACTGCTGCTTTGGGATTCCATTCTGATCCATGTGGATGACATGGCCAGTCCAAGGAAGCTGGGCCTGGATTAGTTTAGTTTTGATGCTTGTTGTGTTGGTGCCATGAAGGACTTCCTGGTTGGTGATTTAGACCTGCCACTTGATCCGCATGATAGATCTCAGGGAACGCTGGTAGAATTGTTCCATCTGACTGATACGTCTTTGGAAGGCAGTCTGTTTTGCAGCCATACAAGAGAGACATGAGGACAACTGCATTGTACACTTTCATCTTTGTTGACAGGTATATATCCTTGTGCTGCAAGACCTTGGTTCGGATGTGTACAAGTGCTTGACTGTTTTTTTTTATCCTCGAAGTGATCTCTTTGTCTAGGGAGCCATCACTGGATATTGTGCTGCCAAGATATTTGGAACTTTCCACATTCTTCAGCTGCGTGTCACCAATGGTGAAGCAGGGTTGTGAAAGGACAGTGTTTGGGGCAGGCTGGAAGAGGACTTCTGTCTTTCCTAGGCTAGTTGAGAGTCCATATTAGGTTAGAGGCTTCAGAGAACCTGTCCACATTTGCAAGTAGGTGAGTCTCTTCCTGGGCCTTGAGGGCACAGTCATCTCCAAAGAGTGCTTCTTTCTAGCATCTTGGTTTTTGCAGCTAGGCAATATCTAATGTAGATACCAAGGTTAAGGTCATGGATGGCATAGAGCAGTAATTGTGTGAAGAAGAGGTTGAAGAGTACCGGAGCGAGTACACAGCCCTGTTTGACACTGTTAGATATGGTGAATTTCTCAGAGGGTTCACCATCTGAGAGAATCTCTCCAGTCATGTCATCATGGAAGACCCCTATGAGGTTGGTAAGCTTCTAAGGACAACCAAGCTTCTTGAGTACTACCCACAGTGCATCTCTGTTGAATGTATCAAAAGCCTTTGTCAGTTCCATGAAGACGGCATACAGATTCATGTTTTGGTCAAGGCACTTATCTTGAACTTGTCTCACTGCAAAGATCATGTCAATGGTGCTGTGTTCTGGGCAAAAACCACACTGAGACTTGGGGAGGTTTTCTTCTGACAATGCTGCAGTAAGCCTGTTGAGAATGAAGCGAGCAAGTATTTCGCCAGCTATGGAGAGCAAGGGGATGCCTCTGTTGTTACTGCAGTCCACACATGTGCCTTTATTCTTATAGAGGGTCACAATTGATGCATCACAGAGGTCGTCTGGCATCTCCTCTTCCATCCAGATGCTGATTAGTGAATCATGTAATGTCTCCAGAGTCTGTTCACTGAGAGCCTTGTACACCTCCACTGGGATACCATCCTTTCTAGATGCCCTACCACAGTTAATTTGTTTAATGGCTGTCCTCAAATCCTCTATAGTTGGCGGAATATCCAGTTGGTCGTGCATTGGCTGTTGGGGTATTTGGTCAAGAACAGATTGGCTGACTAATGAGGGCAGATTTAGGAGCTGACTAAAGTATTCTTTCCATCTGTCTTTAATGCCAGCCTTATCCTTTATTAGTGTACTGTTGTCTGCAGCAAGCAAGGGGGCAGAGCCAGACTTTGAAGGGCTGAAGATTGACTTGATGGCATTGTAGAACTCTTTGGAGTTGTTAATGTTGGCATAGTGTTACACTTCATCAGCTTTCCTTTCCCACCAATGGTCATGCATCTTGGGGATTTCTCTCTGAGCCTCAGTTTGATTGGATTTGAAGCAGTCTTTCTTGGTAATGGAGTATCTGTCATTCTGCCAGTCCATGAATGCATTGTTCTTTCTGGCAAGCAGATCTTGAATGGCATGGTTGTTCTCGTCAAACCAGTCTTGATGGGTTCACTTCTTGGGGCCCAGAGTAGCCATAACTTAGCTTGTTCCATTTCTTGTAGTCATTTCCATGTATAGGTTCATTGGTAGACAGCTTGTCATCTAGGCTGTTCTGGAAGTTGAGTGTGGGTATGTGAGAAAGATTGCCAGTAGCTTCTCGTGGGTCGGTGGTTCTTCCCGGGGTTTTCACGGGTTCTTCCTCCACCATTAATACTGGCTGCCATGCATAGCCTATCGTGTGCTGAAAAATGGCATTAAACCCCACAACAACAACAACAACAACAACAACAACTGGAAGTTGAACTGGGTGGAAGGCTGCTGAAGTTTGACAATGTTGAAGGCTGTGTGCACAAGCTTAGGATACCTTGGGTGATGTGAGGTAGTTTGGACAAGTCTGTGGTCTGTCCAGGATTCCACTCCTCACTGTGATGGCCTTGGTGATGAGGACATCCTGGGCTTCATGCTGGCGGACTATTACATAGTCGAATAAGTGCCATTGGTGAGATTTGGGGTGGATCCAGGTTTTTCTTGTGTTTGTTTGCCATTCTGAACATTGAGTTTGTGATTAGGAGGTCAAATTCTGTGCATTTGTGGAGTAGGAGCAGGCCATTGTTGTTTATTTTGCTGACAACATGCTTGCCAAGCACATGTTTACATTGACCATAATCGCAGCCAACACGGGCATTAAAGTCCCCCAGTAGTATGATCTTGTTGTCAGCTGGAACTGAACTAAGTACAGAGCTGAGGTCCGTATAGAACTGCTCAATGGTTTCTGCTAGGCTCGAGAGGGTATGGGTGTAGGTTATGATGATTGTTGTGTGGCGTTTGTGGCTGATGGGTAGTCGCAATTTCATTAACCTCACATTTATACCAACAGGTAGGTTTGGAAGCTGCTTCAGAAGATTTGATAGCCAGGCTGACTCTGTGGATCCTGTCTGCATTTTGGGATTTTCCTTTCCAGAAGAAGGTATAGCCACTTGTTAGCTCAGTCAGAGAACTCTCCTCTGTGAACCTGGTTTCACTCAAGGCTGCAGTATCGATGTTATAACGTGAATGCTCATTTTGCATACAATCTCTTTAATACCAGTTAATGAAAGTTCAGAATTTATGTGAAGATTCAGTGGTTTGCAGTAACAAATATTATTGGCATCTGCTTTCTTTTTGCAGGTTTTTTAAAAAAAATGTCTGTTGATTTGTGTGAAATACAAAGTCTGTTGATATTCAATGGCTGTTGGTTTGGGTGAAATACAAAGTCTGTTGGTTTGTGTGAAATATGAAGGCAGTTTATTTGATGAAATACAAAATCTGTTGATTTGGGTAAAATAGAAAATCTGTTGATTTGAATGAAATACAAGGTCTGTTGATTTGTGTGAAATACAAAGTCTGTTGATTGGGGTGAAATACAAAGTCTGTTTATTTGTGTAAAATACAAAGTCTGTTGATTGGGGTGAAATACAAAGTATGTTGATTGGGGTGAAGTACAAAATCTGTTGATTTGGGTAAAATAGAAAATCTGTTGATTTGAATGAAATACAAGGTCTGTTGATTTGTGTAAAATACAAAGTCTGTTGATTGGGGTGAAATACAAAGTCTGTTGATTGGGGTGAAATACAAAATCTGTTGATTTGGGTAAAATAGAAAATCTGTTGATTTGAATGTAATACAAGGTCTGTTGATTTGTGTAAAATACAAAGTCTGTTGATTGGGGTGAAATACAAAGTCTGTTTTTTGTGAAATACAAAGTCTATTGATTTGGGTGAAATACAAAGTTTGTTGATTTGGGTGAAATACAGAGTTTGTTGATTTGGGTGAAAGACAAAGTCTGTTGATTTATCTAAAATACAAATTCTCTTTTTTGGGTGAAATAAAAAGTTTGTTTGTGTAAAATACAGAGTCTTTTGATTTTAGTGAAATACAAAGTCTATTGATAGGCAGATGTTCTAATAGTGGCCATTGTAGAAAAACATGACAGAACATGTACAGATATGTAAAGTTTTAGCCATACTTGTGAAAAAATACTGTGTTGTAATGATCTATCACATTTTTAAATATGTTTATTACAGGTGTTCCTGATTAGAATCCAGTCAGGAAACTTGTATGTGCCTTCTGTAAGATCATCAACAGATTTGATTGTATTTTGTACCAAATAAATACCTTTCCTCAGATGAGAGGATGATTCTATGGAGTGGGAAACTCGCATTCAGAGTTTATAATCCAGAAAAACTCATCAAGTGTGGAATCAAGTTCTGTATGGTCAGCAAGTGACTATTGTTCAAAGTTGTGTAGTAGTAAAAGTAATGTATCTGTAAATGAAAATGGCAGATCATGCAGCCTGGCTACGTACCTGATGCAGAACTTTATTGGACAGGGTTGCACTTTGTTTGTTGACAGTTACTATTTATCTCCAAGACTGTTCCTAGACCAATGGGATAAACTTTGTTTGTGGACAGTTACTATTTATCTCCAAGACTGTTCCTAGACCAATGGTACTTCGGAATAAGTGCCATTGGAACTTCATAGCACCAGATGAGGGATTCAACGAACTCAAAGGGACTGAAAATTTATATTTCAGCAAGATGATGCATACTGCTTATTCAGCTCCGGTGTTCCAGTGGTTAGAGCGTCTGCCTCGGATGGGGGAGGTCGTGGGTTCGATCCCCAGCCAAGTCATACCAAAGACTTACAAAAATGGTACTTACAGCTTCCTCTCTTGGCACTCAGCATTAAGAGGTTAGTGTTAGGACTGGTTGGCCTGGTGTCAGGATAATGTGACTGGGTGGGACATGATGCCCCAGTGCTAGACATCACTTTAAACTGCCACACTGCAGACATCGTAGTGATATGACTGACATTTTTTTAAAGCTACGTTAAAAATCGAAATCACACACAAATCACACACACAGCAGCCATGATTAGAAAGCAAGTCTTTCTCCCTGGAACAATTCAGAATCTTCAAACTGCCAAAAGCAGCCCGATGTCTGGCCTTGCTATTGAACAACCTGATGAAGTATATGGAGAGTGTAGATAAACCCAGTCAAATGGTGTCATATCAGTTTTAATTTGAGAACACTCAGAGTGGAAAACGCTTAATTTAACAGTTTTAAATGTTTGTATATTATATATGTTTATATATTATATAAAATATCCTCTCCAGATGTAGTAAAAATGCCTCTGCATGTGTTTAGCAATAAATTAATATCACCGATTGTGCATAGAGGAAGAACCCAACCAGCAGGCAAATTCCTATTGATGCTGCAGAGTAAACATTTTCTCTGCAAAATAAAAAATTAAAATTCCGAGTTTATTGAGATGTGTGTAGTTTGTGGTCAAGCAGAAATACATATACTTGCCTCAGAGTTGATCTATAAGAGGCATGCTGCAAGAACTGTTATAGTGGTCCCCATCTTATACGGTCCTCTTCACCACTGAGGCAGCTGCTAGTACATGTACCATTTTTATAAGTATGACTCGGCCAGGTGGAGTGGGAAATTATACCAGATTTATGGACACTTCAATACCTACATAGCAAATATGGTACATCTAATGCATTTAAATGGGTATTTGCAATGTTTCTGTTTCTTTAATTGCTTTCAACCATTTTTTTGTTGTTTTTGTTGGATATTGCTTATTTGAAATGTTCTCTATACACATTGCCCATTAAAGTATGTTAAGTTTGAACCGTCTTTTTCTTTCTTTTTCTGTTAAGTTTCTAACGTTCTTACTTGTATAACATAATCATGGTCTCAGGATCATATTTCATTGTTTAAATGTTGGTGATGTAATTATTCAGTACTGGTTTAAAAAGTGGATGTTTTTTTATACATGTGCATTTGATATATCATCCATATATTTTCACATTTTTCCACTTGCAAAACCAGTCATGAAAATTGATACTTTATTATTCTACTTACAAGGGATGACAGATGCATAATACTCAAAACATGATCTATTATCTAATTTTACCTTTACTTCGCTGTGTTTAAACAGTTCTAAATCCATCTGCAGATCATTAAGTTATTTATTTTATTTATTGCTGGGCAGATTCTTTGTGTATTATCTTGAAGTAATGAAATCACTAGCATTTTATGACAAGTAATAAAGCTGAGAGAAATATATGATACTTTTATCAATTAAATCTGATAAAAAGAAATGGTTTAGATATAATCTGTTTAAAAGAATTTGTTAATTTTAAACATTTCATTCTTTTGGTTGCAAAAGATGAATCTTTTAATTTTAATGAAAAATATATGTGAAGATCATGGATGCATTCAGGTATTATCTGATAAAGTTTCATACAATTTATTTATATGTATGTATTCTTAATTAGTATTGTTTGTTAGTGCTTTCGTCTTGGTTATATGTTATGCATAATTGTATTTTAGACTTGAGTTTTTCTAAAATGAGTTTTATTATGGACCTGACTAGTAACTTTTTTTTAATCAAATAGTACATAGTTAATATTTCTCTATAAGTGTGAGTTAAATATTAGGATCATAATCAGAGGGACCAATCCGGTTTCCTAGTGATTAGAGCATCCACCTCGGAATCGGGAGGTCATGGGTTTGAACCCTGGCAGAGTCATACCAAAGACTTAAAAAAATGGTACTAACAGCAGCCTTGCTTGACACTCAGCACTAAGAGGTTAGTGTTAGGACTGGTCAGCCTGGTGTCAGGATAATGAGACTGGGTGGGACATCATGCTACATGTCTGCGGCATGATGTCCCAGTGCTAGACATCACTATAAACTGCCACAATGCAGACATCGTTCTACTTGTGTGTCTTACTTTTTCATATATAACATTATTTACTTGAGAATTTACTTGCATTTAACATTAGGGACAGAATTATTCTTATTGTTTTGTTCATTGTTTTAATTTGGGTAGAATTATTTATTGAAATATTATTCACTGGAAATATAGAGTGCTCATCTATGGTATTTTTGGACTGGAAGCATTAATTTGGAATTATAGTGATTTCAGACAAGAAGATATTTGGATTATATTATTGTGATACATCAAAAGACTATTAACACATCTCCACACTACCGGCTATGGGCACATTAGCATATTCAAGGCTGCGGGCAAATCAGCACATTCAGCATTGGACATTATTTAGAATGCCACTGGAATTCAGTTGGATCTCTCTCTATATATATATATATATATATATATATATATATATATATATATATATTTGGACTTGTGATAAAAATTTTAGGACTATTTGGGATTTAATTAATAATACCGTAAAGTCTTTTTAAATTTTCACTTTGTATTCCAGGAAAATAAATTATTTGTTGAATTTTAGAAAACTTGATGATTAAACAATGTGACATCACACACATTGGACATTTTGTGCTGACAAATGTTTTGTCTTTTGTAAAAAGTTCTGTTTGTTTAGGATGGATGCATATTCTTTGATTTATAGTTATACTTTTACTATTTCAAGTTTGTTTGGGACTATTTTTTATGCACAGCATCTGCCAGAATGAATGAAATTATTTGTTCTTCTTTCTGTTGAAATAATTTCTACTGAAATAAAACTGTGATAAAAGAATCTCAAATGGTTAATGATTTAATATTAAATTTATGAAACTCATTAAATAATGTCCATCTTTTGCTCACCAAGGCTTGCAAAAGCTGGACATTATTATATATACATACATACATACATGCATGCATGCATGCATGCATGCATGCATACATACATACATACATACATACATACATGCATGCATGCATGCATGCATGCATGCATACATACATACATAAATACATACACACTGTTATGTATTTAATTTATATTATTTCTTGACGTTTCTTTGTGGTTATATGTTATGTACATCTGTATTTTGTACTTGACCTTGTCTAAAATCAAGTTAATGGTGTATCTGACCAGTGACATTTATTTTGTAAACAGCATAATACATGGCTTAATATTTATCTCTGCTTGGGATTAATTAATAATAGTAAACTTGTTTTCTTTGATTTGAGTTAAAGATATTGTGTTGATTCTGACCTAAGAAATGTTTTTAACAATAATTTCCATTATGTTGACAGAATATTTCTAGGAAATGGTTATTGTGACCTAGGTGAAGTAGAGGGGTATATAATATTGTTTACCTAAGAATGATTCATTCTTGCCTTAATATCCAAAAGAGAATCATTCTTATTGTTGTGTTCAGTTTTATATTTGATGGATCTATTTATTCAGATTATTATTTACTGGAATTACAATGTGCTCAATAATACTCTTGGACTGGAACATTAATTTGGAAAATTTAGTAAATTCAGATAAGGACATTTTGGATTATATTATTGTGATACATAAGAAAACTTAACACATCACCACATTCCAGGCCATTGGCACATTATTATGTTTAAGACTATATGCACATCAACACATTCATCAGAATATATTTGGAATACTACAGGGATTCAGTTGGAACTTTATACATTTGGACTTGTGATAGAACTGTTAGGACTGTTTGGGAGATAATTCACAATAACTGTAAGTTCTTTTTAAATTTTCACTTTGTATTGTAGGGAAATATATCATTTGTTGAATTTGGCAAAACGTCATGGTTTTTGCTGCTTTCTGTTGACTTAGTTTGAAACCATTGAGTCATAACAATAAATAAATACATACATGCATATATGCAACACACACACACACACACACACGCACACACACACAGAGTATTGACTTTCTTTCCATCCATCCATCTGTCATGCTATTTATGCATGTATCTTTACATCAATCCATCTGTCTTTACATCCATACATTTATCTTTACCACAATCCATTAGTCTTTCTATCCAGTCACCTCTTTCCTTACATATGTCTTTCCATCCATCTATATGTCTTTCTTTCCATCCATCCATCTGTCTGTACATCCATCCATTTGACTTTCCATCCATGCATATATCTATCAATCCATATATGTATTACCCTTTTTCTTGTTTCCACACAGTAAAGCTTTCTTTTTTACATAATGTAACTTTGTTGTTGGTTAGGGGTGAGGAAGAATTCTACTCATTTTGGGGTCAAAAGGGCCAAGGTAAAGGTCACTGTGAGCAGAAGAAGAATAGTTTCTGCACAATAAAGTTAATTCTCTAGCTTAGACCTGACTTTGTGGATTGCCTGCGCCTAGGAAAAGGCATAAGATTTTAGTGTCAAAACATCAAAGATGAAAGTTACTGATTTGAAAACAAAAATGTATTCCACACAAAACTTTTGGTTCTACATCACAGGCCTAGATTACACTTTGTGGATGGCTTGTCCTTGAAAGAAGGTAAAATCATACTGACTTTAGATTCAAAAGGTCAAAGTTAATGGTCACTGGGGCTGAATAAGGTTTTGGTTGGCTTACACTTGGGGTAAGAAAAAGAAGCATATTGATTAGGGTAAATAAATCAAGGTTAATGACACAATAATTAAAAACAGAAATGTTGTTTTTGCATAATAACTTTATTTCTAAACCACATACCATGAACAAAGTTTGTGGAGGGCTTGCACTTCAGATAAGAAGGACCTGTTCATTTTGTGGTTGAGAGATAAAAGGTCAAGGTCATTGTGACTAAAAAATGTGTTTGCACAATAACTCAAGAGTAAGTTCTTTAACCAAAATTTATGGATGGTTTTCACATAGGGCTTTTTATACTTATGGTAAGAAAGAAAAGTATTTGATGGTTGTGGTGGGTGGGGTCCGAGGTCAAGATCATGTCTAATTAAAAAAAGCAAATTATTTATTTCAAAAGGGCAGGTTGATTGAGACCCATTGGTTATGCAGAGTCAACCATTTCCTTTTAGTGCATACATAGATGGCCATTAGACACATTTATAAGACTCATGCTTAATTTTAATCACATGACCTGTGGCGATTCCTTGTGAAGTGATAATTGTATTTTCAACATTCTTTTTCAGCTTCTGAATTTCATATTCCAGAATGAAAATGGTGTATATCCTACAATAAGACAGGTACTTCTTTTTGTAATATCCATAAGGTACAGTTATATTAGCTGAGTTATTCCAATGATTGCATGGTGAACTTGTAATATTTACAGAAAATGAACAATTATGTATGATTCCATTTACTAATGAATTATTATTTTTTGTGGTGTGTTGTTGTTGTTGGTGGTGGTTTTGTTGTATAACTGCACATAGGACTATTTTCAATCGTACATCTAAAGCTGCATGAACCAATCAATGGAGAAGTTTTTATTACATTTTCTTAGGTTCAGACCAGATGCTAGTTATCTCCCTTGGATATTGTTTCACTGATGGTAGTACATAGTTGAAACAATAGTAAAGAAATTTCTTCTCGAAATGAAATTATAACTTAAGCAAATGTTTCAGATTTTAATATAAATTCTATAGTGATACATAAATAGAAATAAATTTAGAAAAATATAAAGATTCTGTTTTCAGCAGCATTATTACCATATTACATATAGCCATGAGTAGCAATATTTATAGTTATATTTTTTTCCATATGGCCAGGTGGTATTAGGTGCTCACCTTTACAGATGACCTGCACATCTTACCTCTGTTAATATGAATCTGTGTCATGACTCAAGAAAGCTTACCAGCAGCTTCCCATACATTGGTGGGTATTTCTGGGGTTTCTGAGGTTCTTCCATGTGTAGCCTGTCAAGTGCTGCAAAATGGTGTTAAATTCCACAAAAACAAACAAAAACTTTTTCCCATTTTGGTCTTAGGTAAATTAGTTTCACTACAAACCTAGAAGTCACTAATACTCCCATTACTTTCATAAATTACAACCCTCAAAGTCACCAGTAATCTCATTACTTTCATAAATTACAACCCTCAGAGTCACCAGTAATCTCATTACTTTCATAAATGTACTTTTTCTTTTCATCAGGTTGCAGATCATGAATTCTTCAGTGGGGTTCAGCTCACAGAACTAAAGCTTTCAAATTTGTCTCCAGTAAGTAATGCCATTTTTTTCTTCAACTTACACATAAGTAAAACATTTCTGTCAGCATTAATTCTGATGATATACAACTTTGCCTCACAAGTTCAACAACCAGGAAATTCTAATTCTGTGTTGATATTTTGTTGTTGTAAATTTAAAAAAGTGATTAAAGTTTAGAACAGAAACAGAATAAGAAAAATGAGATATAAAAAAGACAATTTTCATGCAGTTCATCAAGAATATGAATAGCGAATATTGACAAGGGAGATAACTCACGTCTTCTGCTTTTGCTAAAACCTGTCCCATTTTGAAGATTCATGTGTATCATGGGAATAGCCATGTTCATCATGAGAAAAACAACAGCCATGTTTATCATGTAAATAGACGGCCATGTTCATGGTGTAAATAGATAGCCATGTTCATGGTGTAAATAGACAGCCATGTTCATGGTGTAAATAGAAAGCCATGTTCATGGTGTAAATAGAAAGCCATGTTCATGGTGTAAATAGACAGCCATGTTCATGATGTAAATAGACAGTCATGTTCATGATGTAAATAGACAGCCATGTTCATGATGTAAATAGACAGCCATGTTCATGATGTAAATAGACAGCCATGTTCATGATGTAAATAGACAGTCATGTTCATGATGTAAATAGACAGCCATGTTCATGATGTAAATAGACAGCCATGTTCATGGTCTAAATAGACAGCCATGTTCATGGTGTAAATAGAAAGCCATGTTCATGGTCTAAATAGACAGCCATGTTCATGGTGTAAATAGACAGCCATGTTCATGGTGTAAATAGAAAGCCATGTTCATGGTCTAAATAGACAGCCATGTTCATGATGTAAATAGACAGTCATGTTCATGATGTAAATAGACAGCCATGTTCATGATGTAAATAGACAGTCATGTTCATGATGTAAATAGACAGCCATGTTCATGATGTAAATAGACAGTCATGTTCATGATGTAAATAGACAGCCATGTTCATGATGTAAATAGACAGCCATGCTCATGATGTAAATAGACAGCCATGTTCATGATGTAAATAGACAGCCATGTTCATGGTCTAAATAGACAGACATGTTCATGGTCTAAATAGATAGCCATGTTCATGGTCTAAATAGACAGTCATATCGACCTCTTAGATTTTGTTTTTTATTTGAGACACACATGTGCTTATTTATCCTATAAAATTACCTGAAGGCCCATGAATACTTATTTTCATGTATACACATATCAAGATGTTGTAGTCCTTTATACTTAGAAGTACAATTTTGCTAGGAATCACTCAATTTTTGTGGGAAAAGCTCTCAGGGATAATAAGTTTTCATTAAAAATATAGAATTTATAAGGGTGAATAATATGACAATAAACTCTATATAAAATGTATTAAATTACCATATACAGTATCATTATTGCCAACCTGCATTCATTAATATATTATGCAAACATTGTTAAAATTGTCATTCAGTGTTCATTAAGATATTGTGCAAACACTGTTAAAATTGTCATTCAGTGTTCATTAAGATATTGTGCAAACACTTAAAATTGTCATTCTGTGTTCATTAAGATATTGTGCAAACACTGTTAAAATTGTCATTCAGCGTTCATTAAGATATTATGCAAACATTGTTAAAATTGTCATTCTGTGTTCATTAAGATATTGTGCAAACATTGTTAAAATTGTCATTCAGTGTTCATTAAGATATTGTGCAAACATTGTTAAAATTGTCATTCAGTGTTCATTAAGATATTGTGCAAACGCTTAAAATTGTCATTCTGTGTTTGTTAAGATATTGTGCAAACATTGTTAAAATTGTCATTCAGTGTTCGTTAAGATATTGTGAAAACACTGTTAAAATTGTCATTCAGTGTTCATTAAGATATTGTGCAAACATTGTTAAAATTGTCATTCAGTGTTCATTAAGATATTGTGCAAACACTGTTAAAATTGTCATTCAGCGTTCATTAAGATATTGTGCAAACTGTTAAAATTGTCATTCAGCATTTATTAAGATATTGTGCAAACATTGTTAAAATTGTCATTCTGTGTTCATTAAGATATTGTGCAAACATTGTTAAAATTCTTTAACTGGAGCATCTTGAATGATAGAAACTTGAATGAAATAGATGTACTAAATATAGTCATGCATAGTTCCAATGCATTACAGATCTCACTCAGTACCCCTATGAAATCATTGGTAAAGACGGTACAAGAGGGAAAACCAGCTACAAGGTATGAACCTGAGGATATTTTTTCCTTCTGAAAATAAATCAGTTCTAATCTTTGACTTTGTGTTTATTTGAGAGATTTGAGTATTGTCACAAATTTCAAGTTTTCAAGACTCAGTTTTAAGTTACTACAACATAATTTTAAAATTGTTGTACCTTTCCCAAGTACAGTGTGACCCCACTATAACACAGTAGCTGGGAGCCATAGAACCCGACCGCATTATAGACCAAACTGTGTTATATTAGCAACCAGGTCATTTAGCTGAAGAAAATTATGCACGTACCCAAAAAAATTGTGGGGAGGGGTGTAGGTAATAAATGCGGGTGGTAAAATACGTGCTTCATCAGCACAGTTACCATCTTAAATCAATGCTTATTAAATGAGAAATACACCTGTAGTCAAAACAGAGAAGACATATTTAATAGTTTACTTTATTTAGAGAACCATGTACATATATACGCAAATAATGTTTATATATACATGTCTAATGTGTAGCATGAATAGTATCAACACTGTGTACTCACCCGCAAACCTCATTACATACATTGAATCCACAGTACAAGTGATTCCATCAAAAATATGCACACACACAGCTTTAAAATATTCAATAATTTTGTCACAGGTCATATTGGTCTGAATTCATTGAAAAAGTCTAGCACAATCATATAATGAATGATGAAGCACATTTACTTTTCAGTATGTCCCAAGTCGGTCAAAGTTAGTTTGTGTTTTAAGCCACTGTTGGTAGCGTTTGTAAGCATAACCATTTTCCCTACAAAAAGAAAACTTTCACGGCACAGTTACCGTGTTCCAGTCATGTTGGAAAATGAAAAAATCCATCAGATTCCATCACTTTCATTTAAGTTTGGTACTGACATCTTTGATGAAAAGTTCTTTGTTTTTATTGAAAGATTGTAGTCGGCTTTCTTTGATGAAGGGTGCACGTGTTATTGAAGTCACCGCTAAAGGATAGCTTTGGAGAACCAAACAAATGCCCATTTCTTACTGCGGCAGCAACATCAAATAATTGTATTGCATGATTGAGACCAATTTTTTTCTCCATTTGATGAGTAAGTTTTTTTTTAAAACAATCGGTGCTTCAAAGATAATCTGTTTCCTTTGAAATTTCAGCAAATTATTTTATATGGGTACATTTTTAAAAAGGAATCAGCCATCGTTTGGACTATTCTAGTTTCTGTCCCTCCATTCCTTTTGAATAAACCAATAAGGAGGATGTAGATTTTATTATTGTTTTAATTTTTTTTACATTTGTGGTAGCAGCATGATGCTGCCTTCCACACATTGCGTCTGAAAATTAACACTGGGTCAACGGATGATAGAGATGCAGGTGTTCAGGCTTGATGACAGGGATTATTACAGAAAATGTGAGTGTTCCGAAGGATTTAATTCTGAGTGAAAAGAAGAGGAATTTTACATCCACATACAAATGTCAGTCTTTGTAAATATGCTAATTACGGGCGAGCGGCCAAAAATCCGATAAAATTAAATTATGAGATAATACCTCGTCCGGTTGACCTCCATTACCAGAAATGTCAATAATAAAAAGTGGATATTTCACAACATACACTACTGATGCTAGATGTGATGATAAGTGGATTATAATACAACAATGCACTGTTTAGATGGTTTGTCAATATGGACAAACAATTTGTTTATGTAACAATATATAAATTTCAGTGCATATTATATCCAGTTTGCAACTTCCTTTCATGTGGCCTCTGAACTTTTGCACTCCAAACCAATGGTTGTATATAAAAGTTTAAACAGTCAACAATGTCGCCAATAAAAAAAAATTGCCATATGGTATATTTTGCTGCCAATAAGGAAAAACCATCCAAATTTGCGACATTGGCAAAGACCTACGCGATCCCAGAATAAACTTTTTATGCGTTATTTTTCGTACTTTTAAGAAGAAAACACTACTTTTTCGTCTACGAGAAAAATACATACAAAATTTCAGGAGCCACGCCACGATCATCTTGTATTATTCATACATGATCTCTTCACCAAAATGATAAAAAAGCTTTTACATTTTTTCTTACTTTTAAGAAAGATTTTTTTGTACAAGAAAAATACATGTATATGAAATTTCAGGAGCCACACCACAACTGCGTTATATCCAAATTCATATTATAATGGAGTGCGCTATAGTGAGGTCACACTGTATTCCAAGAAAAGTTAGCTACAGTTACCTACTCCCTTTATGTGAGTTACATATTGCTTTATTTTTTGATGGACACTATTGCATACAAGTTTGGTTGTATAAGCATTATTTATAATTTGATTATATTTCTGAGGTGCTTAATTTGTTTCTACAAAAATCAGAAGACTATTTTAAAATGGTCACCTCTGTGATTCTATCAATGAATGAGTCTGAACATATCTACATCCTCCAACATTTGCCAGGGTTGATGATGCAAACTCTGCAGTTTCATTTAATATTTTGTAGATGGTCTAAACAATTTTTATTCATAGAATAATTATAGCACTAATATGTGTGAGTAAAATTATTAAGCTTTCCTATAAAATTTTATGTTTGAAAGAATAATCCCATAATGAGTTAATAAATTAATTGATTATACACGTAGAAACTATGATTGCTCACTGTCACTACTTCCAATGCTTCCATTTCCTGAGTTAAACAAAGTTATTATTTTAGACCATCACACTCCTAACAAACTGAAATAAGCAAATGTAACTCCAAACCCAAGAAGGGGGCTGTCACTGATATGAATAACCATAGACCAATTGCGGTTTTATTCCCACTTTCAAACATGGGTATAATGAATGAACGAATGTTCTGGAATCTTATAATTTACTATTTCATCTTCAAATACATTACCTAATGATAATGCTCCAGGAAAACTACTACTACCTTGCAAATCCATCTCTTCCAGGCATAATCATTTTAGCTAAAATGTTAAAATTTATCTGTTCACCTAGGTGGCAGTTAGAGTGATATCCCCTTGATACATAAATTGTTGCCAAGTATGCAAATACTTCACTTAATACTTCTGCTCACTTTATAGACAGAAATGTTATACAATCCACGTACAAGTGTTTGAGAAGTTTTCCACCTTAAAGAAAGTTGGATTAATGTTCTCTTTGAAGGGAAGTATACGATATATACTTTTCAGTGTCATGACTTTGCTCCCTCATACATTTAGGTATCATTGATATGTACCTGCATGTGTTGTGATTGCATCCTCTCACATTGCTATAGCTATATTTAAGTAGGTGAAGGTTGGTATATGATATAGAAAACTTGCATAACATTGCTGTATAATTTCAATTATAATCTGATACACACAAGTAAGTTCTGTATATTAATCTATCCTTCTTAGCATCCACATTGTAGTTATATAAATGATGCTCTACTGATTTTACTTGTATAGGCAGTCATTTGTCCTTTCCTAAAGCTAACATTGCCTTAATGTGCACGTATTGTGTGTACTGTAGAAAACTCAGTTATATTACTGCATAGTTTCTGTTGGTCAGATACAACTTAAGTTTTGTCTGCATAGTTTATTCCTAGTGTGGACTTTATAGTTACTGTAGGCAGTGCTTTGTGATTTTACTTGTATAGGCAGTCAACTGGCCTTTCATAATTTTGTTCGAATTGATATTACATCATCCACTTTGTAAGTGAATGCTTCAATGGCCTAGCAGTTAGAATGTCTGCCTCAGATGCATGAGGTTGCAGGTTTGAACCTTGGCTGAGTAATACCAAAGATTTATAAAAATGGTACTAACAGTTGCCTCACTAGGCACTTAGCAATTAAGAGGTTAGTGTTAGGACTGGTTAGCCTGGTATCAGGATAATGTGACTGGGTGGGACATCAAACCATTGCATTGATGGAGATCACACTTCTTTTTACCTTTAACAGAGGGAAAAGGACAGGACATCAGCACAGACACTTTTGTCCTTGATAAAGTGGGGTTATTCATTCCACATATCAGAAAAGAACCTCAAAGCAAGTTTGCTTTGCATCTTGGCTCATGATGTTCGGGCAGTCACCACAAACTTTGCATTGGAGCAAAACTGTTCTCTGATGTTATCCATTCTATGGGGTGGAGATTTTAGTTCACTTCTCTACCTTTTATCTCAGAGATCTTTCATCCTAAAAGGCTCAACTTGATTAGATGGGACCTATAGCCGTGGCACAATAGGTTACCTTTCTGAGTTGTTTGACAGCTTAATAAAGTTGTGACCTGAAGACTTTGAGAGAGGGATATGGTGTCTATTCTCCAGTCAGGTTATTTATTTCACATATCTTAGGGGACAGAAGATGGTCTCTTCAGGGTAAGTGGATGTATCTCCCTAATACTTCATATACACCTACCCCTGCAGTTACATCCATATAGAGTGCTTGCCCCTCTGCATCCAGTTATAACTGAATTATTCATGGGATTTGGTACCAATCCCTGTATCAAGGTTAAGTCACTTTATCTGTCACCTAGGTTGGCAGATATCTTTGGTTGTTTAGCTGAAACATTTTAGCCTCATAGGGCTGGCTTTGCGAGGTAGTAGTAATTTTAGCTCATAGGGCTGGCTTTGCGAGGTAGTAGTAATTTTAGCCTCATAGGACTGGCTTTGTGAGGTAGTAGTAATTTTAGCCTCATAGGCCTGGCTTTGTGAGGTAGTAGTAATTTTAGCCTCATAGGGCTGGCTTTGTGTGGTAGTAGTAATTTTAGCCTCATAGGGCTGGCTTTGCAAGGTAGTAGCAAGTTTAGCTCATAGGGCTGGCTTTGCGAGGTAGTAGTAATTTTAGCTCATAGGGCTGGCTTTGCGAGGTAGTAGTAATTTTAGCTCATAGGGCTGGCTTTGTGAGGTAGTAGTAATTCTGCTAAGGTATTATGTTCAGGTAAGTATTATTTAACACATTAACCCCTGGAGCTTTTTGTTATTTTCGCCTGAAAATCGAGTAGGAAACACATTTTGAAAGCTATTTCTGAATAGACTCGAAAACACCAAATCCCTGGTCATCTTTCAATAACATATTGCCTAGTTGTGTTAGAAACATCGTTTTTCATTGGCTATTTGACTCATGCATGAACAGAAGGGTAAAAGTTGGTTTTGTGTTTTTATTTTTTTATTTTTTTGCTAAACGGAGCCATTATTTTTGTATGGAGACCACTCTTTATTCCAAATGCCCATCTTATCCTACTTTTTCCAAAGGCTCATCTGTCTGCAGTTAATACTGGTTTGCCTTAGATCTGAGACCAAAAAGTCTAAAATCCGAACACAAAATCGGATTCCGACCACCGGCGAATTTTGGGTTAAAAAAAGTCAGGTCCAAAAAAATGAGGTTTTTCTATCTGTATTTTGTAGTGCAACTAGATATTCCAGATTATTTGGTATCATTGTTGAGCTGCATCTGTCTACCTTTCTATAATACCACCCACTTTAGTGTATAATGCATGACCATAATGCTACAGAGCTCAGCAGTAGGCTACCACCTCCTGCCCGGTAAAGTCGTCACTAGGGGTTAATGTGTTAAGAAACAAATATTACTAAAAAAATTTGGTATCCAGAATGAATGACCTTGAATCTTATATTTACCATAACCAGAGTGATCAGATTTATGTGAAGGATATTCACATCACATTGCACTAACTAGATGATTGCAGATGACAGAAATAGATAATGTGTTTCTTAATCTTTCAAAAGCTTTGAACTTGTTTTTGAACTTGTTGGGCACAAAACTGTGTTTTCTAAACTGAGAAGATATTTTTAGTAACCATAAAAGTTTAATTTCATCTCAGTCCTTTCTCAGAGGTCGACAATAGGGCATGTCTATTTTAGATTAGCTTTAAGATCAGAACTAATTTAGACCATTATTTTATATGGATCTGTTCTTGGACTTGAATGCTCTGTATCAATGATTTACAATACAGAAATGAACAGTCCAGCACTAACATGTAACAAGCAGAGTATTAAGTAATATAGGACCAACACCTGATCACAAAACTAAATTTTATCTCTCAGGAGCCGGAGCAGATAAGAATATTCTACAATGTCTGTATCTTACCACATCCAAAACATTACTGACCTGTTTGTTAGTACTGTGATGGGGCTGTTATTTATGTGTTTGATTGGAGTATTATCCATGATAAACACTGTTATTTATGTTTTTAGATGCGGTATTAACCATGATAAACAGCTGTTATTTATGTTTTTAGATGCAGTATTATCCATGATAAACAGCTGTTATTTATGTTTTTAGATGCAGTATTATCCATGATATAAACAGCTGTTATTTATGTTTTTAGATGCGGTAATATCCATGTCAAACAGTTGTTATGCCACTATGAATGTTTTTCATTTTACAGAAAGTCCAAGACAGACCAAAGTAAATCAGCATTGAAATCCAGGAAAATGTCAGTTTCAACTGAGACTTCCAGTGGTCCATCCCAGGGTGCACCCCCACCTCCACCTCCTCCCCCTCCCCCTCCACCCCCTGGCATTCCCACTTTCCAGGTCCCATCTCTCTACTCTGGTATTACTTCTGTTCAGGTCTCACCTGTTCCTCCTGGCCAAGCCCCAACAGCATATTCCCCCAGTCCCTCATCTGTACCCTCTGTTGGGGAGGGGAGGTCGGCCCTCTTGGGTGACATCAAGAGAGGGACACAATTGAAGAAAACAATCACAAATGACAAGAGTGCACCTAGAATTTAGATCATATTAAAGAACTAAACCTAATTGTTAAAACACAATGCATGTAATGCCATTTGTGTTCCTTGTTATTTTTGTTGCTTTTTTTGTAAAGTAAATGATAATTACGTAAAAGGGGATAGGTGATATTATGCACACAAATAAAGTTGATTTTGATCATTTGAGACATTTATTATCATTTTCAGTACATTGAACTAAAATAATGACAGTATCTCTAGACATGTATTTTGATACAGTGAGATAAATATTATTATGAAATTACCTTATTGTCTTGTTTAGTGAATTTTGATTGGTGCTTTTTGCTTTTATTTAAAAAAATCATTGGACTCATCAGACTACAAAGGGAGTTGAATATGTGTGTTTTTAGTTAGCATTTCAAAATTATATTGATGTGAAAACTGTGAAACCTTAAAAAAATGACTCATCACATGAAGAGAATGATACACAACCAAGGCAGTCTGACAGTTGCGTAGCTGGTATACAAATATAGTAGATATAATAACTTTTGCATTATGGTGCATGGTATACATCACAGACAGAGCACATGTTGAAATGAAAGCATGCATTATATCATGCAACTTTAAGAACTATAACATCCCTTGCTAGTGGACTTGTCCAGAGTATGGCTGTGCGCTTATAAGAATTGCCTCTCTTACTCAGGATTACACTTTGGTGGCCTAACATAACAGTAGACATCCAGTAGCCAATGATCATGAGTGGCCTAGAAAAACAGTAGTCATTCAGCAGCCAGTGATCATGGGTGGCCTAGAATAACAGACATCCAGTAGCCAATGATCATGAGTGGCCTAGAAAAACAGTAGTCATTCAGCAGCCAATGATCATGGGTGGCCTAGAATAACAGTAGACATCCAGTAGCCAATGATCATGAGTGGCCTAGAAAAACAGTAGTCATTCAGCAGCCAATGATCATGGGTGGCCTAGAATAACAGTAGACATCCAGTAGCCAATGATCATTGGTGGCCTAACATAACAGTAGACATCCAGTAGCCAATGACCATGGGTAATGGAGGATAAAAGTAGATATACAGTAGCTGATAACCATTTGTAGTCTAGTACGACAGACATCCAGTAGCCACTGACAATGCAAAAGGTATGATGGCCTAGCATAACAGTAGATATCCATTAGCCCATGGCAGGGGTGACCTTGCATAACAGTAGATATCCAGTGGCCAGTGACCATGGGTGACCTAGCATACCAGTAGATATCCAGTGGCCAGTGACCATGAGTGACTTAGCTTGTCAGTATATTTCCAGTAGGCATTTACTATGCAGAAAGAATCATAAAATAATGTTTTAGGTGTAGTATCATTTTTCAGCATTGTATTAGTAACATTGTTTTTCTAATCAACACTATATACTCACCATAAAACTCATACTATAAGGAAAATTATTTATTGAAATTGTATTAAAATGTGTTGATTGACAATGGAAATATTATGCTTGACTGTTGGAATATTGTTTGACATCTGAAACATTATGTTTGACTACTGCATGATGTTACATAATTGAATAAAATTGTATAATCCTTATGGTTGTATGCATGAAGCAACATTTTGGATATATAACTATATATCTAAGGAATATTTTTTTGATAAGTGTCCCATTTCTCATTTTGGTACTGACTTTGTCAAATTATGCAGTGCTAAAATCTCCTGCAATCCATAATATAATACCAAGTACCTGTACAGCAATCCATCACTGTATAACATTGTTCCTTACAATAATTTTTTGGTCACATGGCATGTATGGTTGCAAATCTCATAACACCACTCACTTGTCTTACAGGATTAAGTGATCATTTATTGACGTGTAAATTGTACCTAATTACTCGCCAAGAAAATAAAGTTAAAAAGGACTTTTTGTTAGCTTTGTGTGTGATTAGGTAAGAATTTACACTTCAATAAATACCCAACATGATTATTTAATCCACATAATTACAAGCTTTTTCCTTTCTGTCTTCATATTAGCAGATTTCATCAACAAGGCATTCACTTTGAGCTTGCTCTAAGTTGTCTATTATTAGCCTCTTCAATCTTCCTCTTCACTACCCACAAGTCATTAACCATTTGTATAGTAAGATAGGGTAGTGTCAGAAAAGATTGTGAAACATGCAGGTGATCTTAGGAACAATTGTTATGGTCATTTAAAAAACAACAAAATACAAATAATTGTTTGCTGCTATTTTGTTTTTCCCCCAACATTATGCTTCTGTATGGCACTTGTTGTTTAGCAACTGTTGCACAAGGTCTCATATTGCTGCTTACAATTTACCGACAAATCACACGTGTAGTATATACCACTACAAAGGCAGACATTTCTCTTGCATGACCTATTTAAAAATTAGCACTGATATTGTAAGCTACAATTCACATAGCATACTAAATTTGACGTTTAATTCAGGCTTTCAGCTTGTGTATGCCTACAAAAAATTTGACTTACTATCTTTTTTGAATGCCATACAATTGTCTGATGCTACCGCTCAACATGGGCATGATCACGCATGCTTAATATGCAAGTACAATGCACTGAATGAAATACTGCCCTCTCATTGGTCAAATGAAAAAAAAATGATAAGCAGGCATAATGCATAATTTTTGATTGACCATTGAGAGGGCTGTATTTCATTAAGTCACTGCACTTACATATTAAGCTGTCTTTTTTGAGTTGTAGTTTACATTCATTGCTCAGAAACATTTCACAACATCTTTTTTTCATTATGATTTAAGCTATATTAATCATATTTTATGTATATCATCATATATCCTACAGTAGAAAGCATAGGCTTGTTCAAAATATACATGGGACAAATTCTTTAGGTGCTATAAAGTATGTGTGTATGTATGTATTAGCTATGTTTTCTTATCCTAATCTGAACGTAAAACCCCTATTCTTTCATAACTAATTGGTTCACTGATTATTGAGTTCCAGTGTAGTGGACAGCATAGAAATAGCTGCGCTTTTATATAGATTTAATTTTGTTATTTGGAAGAGTGTCAGTTTTGGGTGTTGTCAAGTATTTTAACAGAATATTGTTAGTGCAGTGTAGTTTACAAGAATAACTTTCAATACATTTACTGGTATTCACATTTGTGTTTGCTGATTACTGTTGTTTATGAAATATGTTGACACATTAAAAATACAAATGAAAAAAACACAACACTTATTAATACCACTTACTTTTATATAACCCAGCCAAAGGCATATAATATAATGTCATGACATTGTCCATCAGTCAAGTGCCTTTTACATTTCTGCACTATAACTTGTTTTACATAACCTGCCTTTGCTGAACTTTGTGGGTTGTTTGTACATCAGACAGGGAAGAAGCCCATTGATTTTGGATTCAAAATGTCAAAGGACATTGCCAATGTGAAAAAAGAACTGATTGCTGGTTAACAACTTCAGTTCTACAGCCCAGCCATGGACTATGCTTTTGGAATGGTTTGCACTATTGATTTTGTGGTCATATATCAAGATCGCTATGGCTGGAAAATAAATTAAACAAATATTTCTGCTCAAAAGCTTCAGTACTTGACCATATATCTTCCCCATTGTTTGTTGATGGCTTGCTCTTTAGGTTAGAAAAAGTCTGTTGATTTGATGTTCAAAAGGTCACTGGTCAAGAATCTTGTAGCAGAAAGATAAATGGTTTTCCTATATTAACTATAATTCTAGACCATTTACCAAATTTAGTGGAGGTCTTGTACTTAAGATTAAATAGAGGTCTATTTACTTGGGTTAAACATATCGAAGGTCAGGGTCATTATGACTTGAAACTTTTGTTCTAGATTAAGCTCCTTGGGAGCTGATACATCCAATTGTTAGAGTGTCAGACTTTTAAAGGCCATAGGTTCAATAGCCACCCGGACCACTGCAGGTCCATTCTCTTGGTGTAGACATATAATTGTAATTATTTCATTTCTTGATATTATGGAGCCATCATAAAATGTACCATTGACAGGACTGTTGTACATTTATGATTTGCAGAAATGGAATGAACATGTGCATCTGCATTGCTTTGATATCATGTCTCTGCATATGAAAGAGTTGAATGGATGCATTCATCTCTGTTTATTTTTTATCACTTTTAGTTATTTCATGACCAGAGTTCCTTTGATGATCTGAAGTATGCATGCCAAAGTCATCTTGTCATAATTTTCACATGATGGCCTATCAGACCTACACATTTGTTGGCCTACCTGGCTTGCCAGATGTGGTGATGGGCCTACTGTTGTCTGTGCATGTTTCTTGTAACAATACAAAAATGACTGAATGTGTCTTGTTGTAAGTACTTGGTGAGTGATAATATTCTTTTATATGTGTTTTGTTATGGTAAAAACATATGTGCATAACAAAGACCAGAGAGTTATATAGAAAAAATGTGCAAATGAGTATTGTGGCATCCAAATTAGGTGGGGAAGTAAAGTTCAGTCGTGTTGAAAGTGTGGTGTGGGGGAATCAGGCCAGTCATCAGATATGTATACATTTTGGTAGTAATTATATGGCAAGAAGCCTGAGGAGAATAGAGAAGGTACAGAGACAATTTAACAGGGTCAGTGATGAGCTTGAGTCCTCACAAACTAGACAAACTGTTATGAACCATGTGACACAACACTATGTATACTCTTACACATTTGAATGAGTGGCTTGGAAGAGGGCGTATAACACAAAGTGCATACTGATGGCAAGAAAGGCTCATAAGCCCCACAGCCCCAAAATCAAATTTCAGCAGTTAGATACAAAGTTAAGCAGACATTTCAGACCACACAGCCAGTTCCAGTTCTTAGTTGCAAGGTTGAACCATTTGTTCTGATCCCACAACCAGTTCCAGTAAGGTATAGGATTAATATTCCATTGACAACTGAGCAGAATGCACAGCAGGATAATTCATAACCAACAAAGATGTCACTGCACATGTTACTCCTTAAAGGAAGAAGAAAAGTGCTGCCAAGCTCTGAATTAAATAGTGCAGGCAGTTGTCCACTTTCGTAGAGAAAAAGGGTGAAGCCATTGCTGGCACAGTAATTCGAAAGCCATTCACACACACCAATGTGCCAGAAAAGCACAGAGCTATGATGCATGGTACACAAGGTGTCCTCAGTGAGGAAAATGATGATACTAGATGGCCTGAAGTTTAGCCTCATGTCAACAGCACAGCTGGAAAAAGGCTTTACCAAGCCTGAGTACCACATACAGTGAAAAAGCTGAGCTGGCAGACAGCATTAAGGTGATGGCCCAGTTTTATAACACAGCACATTGATGAGATGAAGCATCTGGTCGCACAAGTTAATGCCACCATTCTAAAAAATACATACAAAATAGGGTGGGATGGGTATGTGCCTGCTGAGATTTCAGTTGATGGAGATGATGTCAAGCTTTCTAGGGAAGCAACAAATTGCAGTATCTTTGACAACGACTAGGTAATGTTAGGTTGTTAGACCATTGTCATATTATTTGCAAGTACTTTGGCATACCTGACAGCTAATGTAGCCACAAGCTGTGAATATAATCCTGTGACACAAAGTGCCAGTTGTGTTGCACAAATTTTCATGGCTACAATGGGCAGCTTTTAAGACTTGTCTGGAAAATTTGGACCTTCCCAAACAACACAGAGAAGTATGTGAAGTTCTCACTACGACAGCTACAGTTTATTGACAGTTTCCATTTTATAAACATCAGCCTGGCAAATCTGGTACATAACCTACTGGAAGAGGCATTTTTTCTCCACAGCAAGGCAAACAGTGATTAACACTGACATTGTCTTCGTGACAATATATACTATGACCTCTACCTAAAAAAAGTATGCATATTGCATCATAAATGACTTAGGACTCACTTCTGAAGATTACAGGTACAAAGTCTAACTGCTGGCAGACATCAACAAAAAGCTGTTTATTGAGAAGGACATTCATGGTAACATCGTGATTGTGTGCCAGTGGCAAGCAACAGTGTAACAACAAAATGTATCCAGACTATGACAGCAAATGCCAAAAAACTTGATTATCCTTCCTTCGACATAGCATATATGTTTGGATTATGATGTTGAGCCTACCAGCTGGCGGCATTAAGTGGGTTGACCCACCCGAACCATTACAGTAGAGGTCGACCTGAAGTACCCAACAGAGCTTCATGACACACAGTGACTATCCACAGGCTTCAGTGGTCACAAGTATTCTAGAGGTTAGGCTCAGTAACTATCAGCATGCTGTAGTGAGCGATACTTAGACGGGGGGGGGGGGGGGGGGGGGGCAAGTTAATTGAAAGCACAAAGCTAGTCCCTATCATATGCATAAAAGAGAACCATGTATTAATCCATTACAGAAACCGCCATCAGTACATTAGGCTAAGGGTGCACATCACTAAGTTTCACTGTGTGATGGAGCTTGACCAAAGTGCACGAATGGTTCCGTCAATACAGCTAAACTTAGATCAGACAAATAAGGCAAAGTAAGAGATTTTTTTATTAAAATAAAGTACTTCCTCAAAACGATGAAAAACTCTTCGCAAAGATGATAGAGAACCTAAAGAAGAAATTTTGAATGGATCTTATGTGGCCTGAGGACAAGGATGACAGGTTGCTACCCCGGATCGCCGACCCAAATTTTCACTCGCGAAAGATCTTGGGCTGCATCTTTGTTGCTGTTCATTCCACAAAAGCCATCCTGAAGCTCAAATGCCCAGTGTATATGTGGCAGGTGCTTCTTAACCTGAGTTAGCACCTGGTATAAGACGTGTACAGCAGTCAGCCCAAAGCGCGCTACGGTGGAAAAACGCACCTGCTGAACACGGACACAGTCCGTTTCTTATATATACTGCAATATGGCCAAGATGCTTGTCTTTATGAATGACTACCCTCAAGAGCATTCACTTTATAACACACTCGGAACGAGGAGAAAATGCTTTTAGGCAAGGGTAAAGATAAGTCCGTCAGTCACCACTCCAAGATGTACCCATACTGAAAGCAGACATCACTGAGAATCCTAAGTCGAAAGCATTCAAGAACAATCAAAAAGCCGATATTATGCACCAACTCTGACTCGAGTGCTTCCAAGAGAAAAAGGTTTCAACACTCCGTTGCTAGGAACGGTGTTCACGTTCTCCATGTCGCCTTCGGTGTCGTCGGTGACGATCGTGGCAACAACGGAATCGTTAGTGGGCTCTCGTTTTCTATATTTCATAAGGAAATTGGCGAGGTAAAGTTTCTCCTTAGTCGGTAGCCGTATCTGGTAGGTTTAACCCCACCCCAACCTTCTCGGTTACAACGTACGGCCCTCTCCACGAAATTTATAGCTTGTGTTCTTGGGGCAACAACAAGGACACATTGTCTCCTACCTCATCCTGTGGCGTCGTTTAGAGCGTTTGTTGTAGTCTCTCGCCTGACAAGACTTAGCCTGCTTGATATTCTCCTTTGCTAAAGTCCGGTACGAAATTATAGGTATTTCACAACTGCCTCAGTACAGCAATGGAATCTTGTACGGTCCTCCCATATAGAAGTTCAAAGGAGGAAAACCCCAAACTCGCTTGCGGCACTTACCGATATAAAAATAGCATGGCAGGAGTATACCGAACACAATCCTTGGGACGGCCTTCATACAGCTTCTTAAGGTGTTCTTTTTTGTCCCGTTAAATCGTTTGACCAGTGCGTTGCACTGGGGTTAATACGGAGTGGTAGTGAGGTGCTTAGTCAACATCAGTCGGTTCACCTCCTCCATCACGCGACTCTTGAATTGCATGTCCTGTTCGGTCAGAATCTCGTCGGGCACTCGGACTCGCTACCAAATCCCAAGCAAAGCTTTAGCAGCGGTTTCCGAATCGATATTGCGAAACTCGACAACCGCCAGATAGCGTGTGTCAACGACCGCTAAAATATGTTGTTTTTTGCTTGAGCGGAGACGGATTTTATCGGTCCGATTAAATCCATCACGACACGTCGGAATTGTTCATCGATAAGAAACGGGTCGATGCACTCTTTTCGGTGCCAGTCTTTGACACTTGTTACAGGAGGTACAAAATCGCTTAACATCTCCCTGGACCCCTGGGCAGTAGAATCCTTTGACAAGACGGAAAATCTTCATGTGTTCTCCCATGAGACTTTCTTGCTAGAGCTTCAACACTTCGCATCGCTTCGCTTTGGGCGCGACGACTTGTTTGAAGTGCTCATGTCCTTTCCTGGCGTGGCGGTATAAGATCCCCTTTTTGTACATAACTATAACCTCGCCATTGGAGTTCTTTTCTCCTTCTTCTGCAACGTGTTTATGAAACTGCGCCAGAGTTGCGTCTTCTTGCAACTGGGCTGAAAGTAGGTTACCAACTGGCGACGACATAACTTCCGCTGACGTCGACCTCGCCTGCCGACTCTAGAACCTGGTTTCCACAGCACTCACCGGTACAGTTGTACAGATTGCTGGTTTAGGTAGAGATAACATAACGACATCCCAATCTGACGTCGTGTGACAACCCAGACAAGCACGCGGCTTCGATTTTCCCTTTTACGAACGGCTCATCGAGGTCAATGACGACAATTGATAACGCATCACTAGTGCTGTTGGCATACTGGAACTCGATTACCTCTCCTTTATAGTCCTCAGGCTTTACGTACTTGTTGTTCACATGAGCAGGATAACTACACCCAGTGTCGTACAATATAGTGGCGTCTTTCCCATTGACGGTGGCCGAGAAGAGGTTTCCTGGTTTACAGATCGTCTAGGTCCCACGTTTCTCCTTGGCAACATCATTTACCTGGGTCGGCCTGCCCATGAGACAATCCTTGGCAAAATGCCCTGGGCGCTTGCAGTTGTAGCACGTCGACGGATCTCGCCATCCTGCAAAGCCCTTGTCCGTGGTTGAAGCCCGTCCGGGTCGGTGAGTGGAATCCTTACCTGTAGCTCCACTTCCGACCTTCCCATCACCATGACTGTTACGTACGGCTGGCTATCCCTCAACCACACGGCTTGACCCAGTGGGGCGGGATCTGACGGACACCAGAGACTCTAGTCTTTGAGTGCGCTTCATATCTTTCCTCCATGCTGACAATCTCTTCGAGAGTCTAATGCTCTCGCCTGTATGTACTCAGGACCTGATCCTTGAGTATCGCCTCACGTAAACATTCATACGACTGGTCAATCTCCGCCTTTTTCATCCACTTCTCAAATAACCCGCGATCTCAGGTGTGAAATTGAGAGTTTGTTTCCGGTTTGTTTCGGCGGTCATCTGATAATGGCAAAGAAGGGCCTTCTTCAGGGTGTTGTAATCGTCTGATTGGTCTGCTGGTAATTGTGATAAACTTCCCTAGTGGCATCTTGTAGAAAGGCCGAAACGTTGATTGTTCAATATTGTTTAGGAATCTTATGTACGCAAGCGAATTTCTCGAATTGCCTCTAGTACGATATCTGACCCGATATTTTGCTCCAATACTACGTTATGTAAATGATGTTGTTGTTGTGGGGTTTAACGCCATTTTTCAGCACACGATAGGCTATACATGGCGGCCAGTATTAACAGTGGAGGAAGAACCCGGGAAAACCCCGGAAAGAACCACCGACCCTCGAGAAGCTACTGGCAAGCTTTCTCACATACCCACATTGGCTGAATCTTAGACTCGAACCGCCACAGACAGACGTGAGATGGCAGTGATCCGTAACGAAGAGCTATGTAAATGAAAGCTAACAAGCATGCAAATGTGAAAATACGAAATACATAGAATGGAAACTCTCTCTTAAAATGTTAAAATAGTACTTCCTAATAAAAATTATTTGCTTCTAAATCTGATATTTATGTCTCTTTCAAATCCCGGACGATGTCGCCACTTCGTCTCGAGCTCCCTACACTATTATTTCTTACACCGGAGAAGGTGGACAATTAAAATTTAAATAGCTCCGAGTCCCGAGTCAGCAATACCAATGGTCTAGGTGTATAAAAGACTCAAGGTGAAAGGTATAGCAGTTTAATAAAATATCAACGTATTCAACTATATCAGCTACCTCGAGAAGCCTTCGTTCACAATCCAATTTCGAATTCCTAAAAGTCCTTTCCGCAGTTTGACTTTTTGGTTTTGGGGGGTGGGGTGGTGACGTCCCTCTTCTGATCTTTTCAGACCATGGATTTTGGCCCACCTTCCTAACTGTAAGTGTACCCGTATGCTTAGTGTATTTGTTCAAGGTGAATGAATGTCATTCGTTACATTTTTTCTCTTTTAAATGTTTTTTTTTTTTATTTAAGTATTTCTTCCTAGCTTGTCTTTTTTTGTGCCAGTGTACTCTCTCTTATTGTATATTTTGCTTGCGTGTTTGTTTTCTTACTAGCTTGTACGGGTTGTTTGTGCTGTATTTTTTCTCATATATATATATATATATATATATATATATATATATATATATATATATATATATATATATATATATATATATATATATAGTCTTGGATCTCTTTTTTATCCTCATTCATTTTCCAATTCAGGTAGACTTGACACCTCAATAACATATTTTTTCAAGGTCAAGTTCCTCATCGTACGATAGCTTGTAGATCTTTTTCTTTTTCCTTTCACTCTCTTCCGGGGTAGTTTTCAATTGTCCTGTTTCAGATTCTTGGCTTGTAAATGGCTTCGCTTTCTTGGTTCTTTTCTTCTGTTCTTTTTTCTGCTCAGTCGTTAGTGTTTTCTTTGGGTTTTATTTTTGGTCCTATTTCATCTTGGAGTTCTTCTTTCTGCTTTTTTTTTGTTGTCGTTGCAGTTGCTGTTGTTGTTTTTGTTGTTGTTCTCTCGTTTCCGTTTGTTTTTGTTGTTGGTTCTGCTGTTTACTCTGTTTCTTTTGGTTTCTCATTCGCTTCTTGTTTTTGTTGTTTCTGTTTATCGATTGGTTGTTGCTTCTGTTGTTGTTGCTGTTGTTTAGACTTTTGTTGTTGAAGAGGTTGTTGGCTGCCTTCGTGTAACTCTTTTTCTTTTTTAGGTGATTGTTGTTTTTGTTTATCCTGTTTCTCTTTTACTTTTTCTATTTCATTCAAATGCTGGTTTTGTTTTTGTCTATTTAGGGAAGATCGTAATCTCACTTCTGTGGTGTAACTGTTCTACTCGTAGCTGTTGTTTTGTTTCTTCTTCTTGTTCCTTGCATCTCTTTGGCGTGTGTCCAGTTTTTCCACATTTGTGACATTTTCTGTGGAAAATGCATCCTTTATACCAAGTTTTTATAAGAAATCCATGTAAAAAGAAGACCTTTTTGATTGTGTATAACTTTTCCTTTTCAACTTCTAGTATTCTAATGCCATTGTTTTATTATGTATCCCGGGATTGTATCCATTTCTCGCTTCCTTAGAACTTCAGTGTGTAATTTTTGCTGAAACTTTTTCACTGTTGTTTCGAGTGGGATTTCCATTGATATGTCGATAATATGTAGCTATCCTGTTTTATTTTTAATCTTTCTCAGAAAAGGTTTTGGTTCTTTTATTATTATTGTCCCAACCGCAATTTCCATATCTCCATCTGGCATGATTGGATATGTCCCTTTGGGTATTAGAATGAAACACTGTGTCCTTTCATGTTCAAACTTTCCGTTAGGTTTGTGAAGTCCTTTTTTCTCATACTTAAAGCTGCAATCATTGCTCCCACTGATGTTTACTTTTTGTCTGCTGGTATTTTTGTCGTGTCAATTTCCTGGGTCCCCTTTTGATAGGAACACTTCAAAAAGCTTCCTCTGCTGTTTCAATTCTTTCTGTGTCGAAATATTTCTCAAGTTCGCTTATTTCTCTGTGCTTCGCCATCTTGTTGGATTACACGTGCTGCTCGTGCGCTTGATTCAGTTTTGAAAAATTCAGTCCGATTTCAAATTGTCTAGTTTTATAGTTTTATACTTGCGTATAATGCTCTATTGATTTATATTTCTCTTGAAGGTAAAGTTTTCCATGGATTTTTTCATCGTCCGGTGTACTTTCTTGCGGTTTGAGTTGTACGTGTCATTGACGATGATAAAACAGACGATACTTCTCAAGAAGGAGTATCAGAATCAGAGCGCAAACTCGGAGTAACGTCTAATGCCTTTCAACTTCTCACGATCTACTCTTGGCTGCGATCACACATGTACTAATCGGAAAATGGACTTAGAACAAATTGCTTATTGAATCTCTCGGTTCCGATTAGACACGATCCAGTCTCTTTGAAAACTGCCCTGGGGTAATTTTTCACGTACCTGTCGCTCTTGGATTCCCGGTCGTGACATCACTGAGTGAGTGAAAAACAACCAAAGGCGTTTCTAATTAGTCGTAGAATTGCCTTTGAATTTAACCGTGATGGGACAGGATTTTCTTTATTTTCGCATTCTGTCCCTACAAACCTGTTACCTTTTACAACTTGAAATAATCAAATTGAAATATGAGTGGTCGATTAATAACCTGGCTAGAATGTCAGCTCTAGTAACAATTACATCACGGTCTCTATTCTTCTTCTGTGATACTAGCAATCTCCTAAGGCGTAAAATATTGAACTGGTAAGGAACCTCAAAGAAAAATCTGATTGCTATACCGTCCAACATATTAAGAATGTTCACTGACTGCGTTGGCATCACGCATGTGGTTTTATTTTCACCAATACCCGCAGCAAAACATTAACTACGCGACTTTTCTTCTGCATTAAAACAAGAGAGCACGTCGCGTCTGCTAATCCGTGTGGGGAGAAACTGTTTATATTACACTGGACAACAAATTTTTACAAAAGTCATGTTACTGAAATAAAATTAGTCAATTCTTATCAATTTTTATGTGCTGAACACGAATATGACAGTCAAATTGCAAAATTGGCTCTAGTTTTTTTGTAATCTGCAAGAAATTAATGTTTACATAACGAAATGCATTCCAATAGTAAAAGGTCAACTGTAATAGCCTACCTATAAAAAATCAAGTCATTGACTACATCTTAGATTTCTTCGCCTGTCTCTTGTACAGCTGTTCGGGAGCATCTCTGAGGAGTGTCCAGCAGTAGTCAGCCAGCATTGTAGTGGACCATTTTCCCTGGTATCTTTGTTCCATTGTTGCGATATCTTGATGAAAACGTTCGCCGTGTTCATCACTAACAATACCACAGTTGCTAGGAAAGAAATCCAAATGGGAATGAAGGAAGTGAATCTTTAGAGACATATTGCAGCCAAGTTTCTTATACTTCATCAACATGTCTTCTACTAGTTCCTTATAGTTTTCTGCCCTAACATTTCCGAGGAAGTTTGTAGAAACTAGGCGAAAAGCATTCCATGCTTGTTTCGCGTCACCTTCCAGCAAGTTGTTGAACCGGTCATCTTTGAAAAGCTCTCGAATCTGAGGACCCACAAAAACTCCCTCTTTAATCTTTGCTTCGCTGAGTCGAGGGAATTTTTCATGCAGGTATCGGAATGCTGGCAAAGTCCGGTCAATGGCTTTCACGAAGTTCTTCATCAAACCTAGTTTGATGTGAAGGGGTGGTAGCAAGATTTTCTGAGCCTCAACCAGAGCTGGGTGTTGGATATTCTTCTCTCCAATGGCTACATTCTGCCTGTGAGTCCATTCCTTCCTCATGTAGTGTATTTCCCTTGCTCGGCTAGACCACTCGCATAAGAAACACATGTATTTTGTATATCCTTGCTGCAGTCCCATTAAAAGGGCAACTACCTTCAAATCACCACAGAGGTGCCAGCTGTACTTGTTATACTCAATGGAATTCAGTAGCTGCCTTAAGTTATCATATGTCTCTTTCATGTGGACAGCATACGCTACTGGAATAGATGGAAGAATGTTTCCATTGTGCAAAAGCACAGCCTTGAGACTCAGTTTCGAAGAGTCCACAAATAGTCTCCATTCTTGTGGGTCATGAGTGATTTTTAAAGCATTCATGAGGCCCTCAATATCGGAACAGAATATCAGATTACTTTCCTTTCTGAAGAAAGGCTCCAATTGCTGGTGGCGCTTTCGATATGCAGTAATTGTGACATCTTCTTCTAGAAGATTCCATTGTTGGAGTCTTGATCCTAGCAATTCTGCCTTGTTCTTTGATAAGTCCAAATCACGAATCAGGTCATTTAGTTCTTCCTGTGTTATTCTGTGTGGGGTTGATGATGCACCACAGTGAAAATCTGGATCACTGCATGCTGATGGAGCAGGAGAAGAACAGGTCGACTCACCTTTGTCTTCGTCAGATGAATCAAGAGAATATTCTGCTGGAGGTTCTGGAATAGGAAGTCCCTCACCATGTGGAACTGGTCTCAATGCAGACGGAATGTTTGGGTAGACTATTCTCGACTTCTTTCGCTTCGTTATTCCGCCGGAAAGAGGAGGAACCAAGCAGAAGTAACAGTCATTTAGGTGGTTGCTTGGCTCTCTCCACACCATTGGGACTGCAAACGGCATTGATGACCTTTTGCAATTCAACCACTGTGAAAGCTGTGTTGTACATGTAGCACAGCATATATGCGGAGCCCAAGGCTTGTCTTGGTCACCAACCTTGCATCCGAAGTAAAGATGATATGCCTTCTTCACTTGAGAATTGATACTTTTCTTCTGGTTGGCAAATGTCACTTCCCCACAAATATAGCAAAAATTGTCCGCGGTATTAACACACTTTCGAGGCATTACTGTTCTTTATTGTACGTAAATGGATAAAATAATAAGTTTTATGTAACAGTAGCTTGAACTGTCTCGCACAACGTCTAAAATATTTTAAATGCTGAACCTATCTGATTGGGCTTTATATAGTACACTGCTTACGTCAGCTTCAGCAGCCGCCTGGCATTAGTATAATAGGCCTACACATGTATAGTACACTGCTGACGTCAACTTACTTCAGCAGCCGCATGGCATTAGTATTGCATTGCATCAGAAAATGATGCAATCAACTGTGGATGATGTGAGCATGATGGTATTATGCAATGTTACATCATTATTCCGGATGTTGCTGCAGTCCTACTGGAGAAATTTACACAGTGAAACATAGAAAATGAGGTATATGAATATCTTCAAAACGAGAGCCAATACAAATTTTTCACGGTTATATTCGTGTTTGGCACACCAAAATACTACAGATTAGGGCCTTTTCAAGTCAGTAATGATTTCACTGTTGACCAGTGTTATTGTTCTATTGCTTTCACTGTCGCAATGTCATTGGCAGCTATGCATTTGAATACATTTACCATAGTTGTATGGTGTACTATTTCTACAAGTCTTTTTCTTGTTTAGTTTCATTTTTTTTTTCTTCATAAAAGTGACCACAATCATTCTGTCTATAAAAAAAAGTTCAAAATTATACAGAAATTAACAATCTTCCTGAAAGCTTCAGATCGTGTACGGGTCGTTTATAACGACGAACAATTAGAGGACAAACGCACGACACAGCATAGTGCAGGAAGTCTAAGACAGTGGCCAAGAGTTCTCGAGATCTATCGATCCACCTTTTCATACAGACAATACAAACAAAGCAAAATACAAACACAAACGCCAAAGAAAATTAAATATTTTCATAATATTGTATTATTGAAACCCAAATGAAACAATATAATTCTAATATATCCTAAATAGCAGCATGCTTGAATTATTTGCATATTGGCAAATCAAATATTTCATATTTTAATTTGGACATGTGTTCCCCAATCTCTGTGTGTGTGTCTGTATATATATATATATATATATATATATATATATATATATATATATATATATATATATATATATATATATATATCACTTTGGTGAGGTCACCAAAGTGCTACCTGATGACACCATTGATTCCAAGTGGTCCCATATCCGTGACTCTGTGTACAATTCAGCCATCACAGCTTACGGGAAGAGGGAGCGAAAGAATGTCGACTGGTATGAGGCAATCTGGGAGGAGATGGAGCCCGTGACTGAGGCAAAGAGGAAAGCCCTCCTGGCATACAAGGCTGCACCTAGCCCCAGAACACTACAAGCCCTCAGGATTGCAAGGAACAACGTCCAGAAGACTGCCCGCCGCTGTGCCAGCACCTACTGGCTGAACCTTTGCAACAGTATACAGACAGCTGCTGACACCGGGGATACAAGAGGAATGTATGAGGGTATCAAAAAGGCGACAGGCCCCCACAGCTACAAGACTGCCCCCCTCAAGTCCAAGACGGGCGAAGTCATCACAGACCAGGGGAAACAACTGCAGCGATGGGTTGAGCACTATCTCGAGCTATATGCAACCCAAAACAATGTCACTGGAACTGCCCTGGATGCCATTCCAGACCTGCCTGTCATGGAGGAGCTAGACACACAGCCCACCCTGGAAGAGCTCGGAAAAGCCATCAATTGCCTTGCCTGTGGGAAGGCTCCCGGAAGCGACGGCATTCCGCCTGAAGTCCTCAAAAGCGGAAAACCAGCACTGCTCCAGCCCCTACACACACTCCTCTGCCATTGCTGGGAACAGGGATACATCCCACAGGACATGCGTGATGCCAACATCGTCACTTTGTACAAAAACAAAGGAGACCGTAGCGACTGCAACAACTATCGGGGCATCTCCCTCCTCAGCATCGTCGGAAAGGCCTTCGCCCGTGTTGCCTTGGCACGCTTGCAGATCCTAGCCTCACGCGTCTACCCAGAATCCCAGTGTGGATTTCGAGCCGGCAGGTCAACTGTAGACATGATCTTCTCACTACGTCAGCTGCAGGAGAAGTGTCGCGAGCAGCGGATGCCCCTCTACGTTGCCTTCATAGACCTGACGAAGGCGTTTGACATGGTTAGTCGGAGTGGACTCTTCAGACTTCTGCAGAAGATCGGCTGCCCCCCTCGTCTGCTTGCTGTCATTATGTCGTTCCACGAGAACATGCACAGCACAGTGTGCTTCAATGGCGCAACATCTGAAGCATTCCCAGTCGTTAGCGGAGTCAAACAAGGCTGTGTCCTTGCACCGACGCTCTTTGCCATCTTCTTCTCCATGCTTCTCCAGTACGCATTCAAGGACTGCAGCGAGGGAGTGTACATCCATACCAGGGCTGACGGCAAGCTGTTCAACATCGCCCGTCTCCGTGCTAAGACTAAAGTCACAGAGGTACTCATCCGTGAATTGCTCTTTGCCGACGATGCAGCCTTGACATCACACACGGAAGATGGACTTCAGCAGCTGGTATGCTGCCTCTCCCATGCATGTAAGGAATTTGGACTGACCATGAGTTTGAAGAAAACAAATGTCATGGCACAGGACACAGACTCCCCTCCCTCTGTCTCCATCGATGGGTACAATTTGGAAGTTGTCGAGAACTTCACATACCTCGGGTCTAACATCTCCAGCTCACTCTCCATTGATTCTGAGGTGGGCGGCAGGATTGCCAAGGCAGCAGCAGTGATGGCCAGACTTAACCAGAGGGTCTGGAACAACCCCAACCTCACAGAGAAGACCAAACTGCGTGTCTACCAAGCGTGCGTGCTCAGCTCACTTCTCTACAGCAGCGAAACATGGACCACCTATGCAAGACACGAGAGGAAACTCAACAGCTTCCACCTGAGATGTCTGCGGCGCATTCTGCACATCCAGTGGCAGGACAAAGTACCCAACACAGAGGTTCTAGAACGCGCCAACATGAACAGGATGTTCTCCATACTCAGCGAGAGGCGCCTTCGCTGGCTCGGCCATGTCAAGAGAATGGACCCAGGTCGCATTCCCAAGGACCTGTTATATGGGGAGTTAGCAGAAGGTGCACGACCAACTGGACGACCACATCTGCGCTACAAAGATGTTTGCAAGAAGGATATGAAGACAGCAAACATCAATGTCAACGACTGGGAGAGCTGTGCAAACAACCGTTCCAGCTGGCGTCTAGCTGTCAGGCAGGGAGTTCAAAACGCAGAGGAAAAGAGAACAATAAAGCAAGCTGAAAAGAGAGCTAAAAAGAAGGATAAGCAAAAGCGTACTTTGGAGCTATGCCATCGTCTCTCGTAGACGGACGGATGCCAAGAAGATATATATATATATATATATATATATATATATATATATATATATATATATATATATATATATATATACACACACACATACATGTGTGTGTGTGCCAGCCAGCCAGCAAGCCTTATTACTACATGTGGGATGGATACATGACGAAGAACGAACAGCATCACAATGCACTCAAAGCTGCCTTAAGAGAGCATGCAGATAGTGTTGAGGTAACATGTCTATCTGCCCTTAGAAAAGCAACTTTCAGCTGAGTTTTTTTTTCCTTCTCTAAACTCTGTGATGCTGATATGTTATGAGTTTCACGTCTGTCACTGGGTAGCATTAATAGTGGTGAATACTTCAAGCTTCAGGAATGATATTACTTTTTCTCACGCTATTGATGCATCTTCTAGCCGTGATCTTGTCTCATTTGGACTTGTGTTAAAGTAACACTCAAATCTGTCTCTTGATTTGTCTAAAATTTATTAAGACATATCATAATGTTACATCGTATGGGGAAAAGACATTTAGATAGAAATTATAATTATTGAACACAGGGAACAAAGCTAAATGATAGCTGTTTGAAATAGTTTCGAAATATATTTGCAACAGTATGGAGAAAAAGTGTGTAGTGAATATCTTTCATATTTAGTTTAACAGTATGAATTAAGCACTCAACGTTAGAAAAGATTGAATCATGACCAGATAATGTGATTCATTCGATAACAGTTTCTGGATCATATTCGTGACAGACTGTTTTGAAATTAAGGCGAACTATTTTGACGGACTATTATACTAGTAAATCACTTCATTGACGAATGATATGAAGATAAAAATGCTTGTAGAAGAGCTGTAATGAAACGTAACATTACGTCAATACAATTAAAGGTTATGGGGTGGGGGGAATCTCCCCAGGTATGTTTGACAACATAATTGTTTTGCTTGCGTTTTTTCCTTTGAATCCATATAGATAGTATTCTTTTTTCGGCTATTTACAAAGATAAGTGTAGGCCAAATCTTCCTTTTCTACTACTTCAGCGTGAACGAAAATCTAGAACCATTCCTTGTTGGGTGATACTGGCAAGAACAATCACAGCTCTCGTATGAGGTTGTATGTCGTCACATTAGTGAGACGATATTCTCTAGTGGGAAACAAAATACATGTATATCCTAGGATGGGGTGACAACGTTAGCACCCGAGTTTTCCCTGTCAGTAGCCTTTTTAGCTCCTTTCCCCGCCACACGAAATACCCCGTATCACAAAAGAGAATGTTGTCTAACTAATTTATTGTATGACTGTGATTTAGGTCAGATTTTTATATTAGCAGCTTTCTTGTTTTGCATATATTATTCACTCAGGAGTCTCTTGCACTGTTTCTAATGTTGCACAATCCATCATGCAAATTGTAGCCGATTATTTTTCAACCGCTCAGTTTTTCATACACGTTATATCTTTTCCAAAGCAGCAACACTTTATACGTACGTGAACGTTGGACAGTGATGTGATGTGATAATTGAGAAAGATTAATCTACATCAATTTCTTACACGTTTTGGGCCGTTTAAGATGCAGGGTGGGAAGTAAAGATTTGACATGTTGTTAACGATCATTTTAGGTGGAAATGCACGCAGAATCCTATTAATATTTTTGGACGAATTTATTCACAGATTGTATTTCTTTTCAGTAACGTTGCGCTGCTGAAGCAAACTTTCCATTCTTTCATCTGCGGAAGGTAAAATAATTAAAGTATACTGACAAACTTCATTATAATTATAGAAAGGAGTAGCGGCAGCCCTGTTATTAGAGTGCTGGACTTATTACCCAAGAGTCACGAGTTCGATAACAGCTACGTCAACTGCGAATATCTGCTCAGTGTGTCCTTGTGAAAGGTGTTTAAAATAATGAAGCCGGACATGCTCTGCGTGTTCTTCGGAAAGCTATTTAAAATAATGAAGTCGGACATGCTCTGCGTGTTCTTGGGAAAGATATTTAAAATAATGAAGCCGGACATGCTCTGTGTGTTCTTCAGAAAGATATTTAAAATAATGAAGTCGGACATGCTCTGCGTGTTCTTGGGAAAGGTATTTAAAATAATGAAGCCGGATATGCTCTGTGTGTCCTTGGGAAAGGTATTTAAAATAATGAAGCTGGACATGCTCTGTGTGTTCTTCAGAAAGATATTTAAAATAATGAAGTCGGACATGCTCTGTGTGTCCTTGGGAAAGGTATTTAAAATAATGAAGTCGGACATGCTCTGTGTGTCTTTGGGAAAGGTATTTAAAATAACGAAGCCGGACATGCTCTGCGTGTTCTTAGGAAAGATATTTAAAATAATGAAGTCGGACATGCTCTGTGTGCCCTTGGGAAAGGTATTTAAGATAATGAAGTCGGACATGCTCTGTGTGTCCTTGGGAAAGGTATTTAAAATAATGAAGCTGGACATGCTCTGTGTGTTCTTCAGAAACATATTTAAAATAATGAAGTCGGACATGCTCTGTGTGTCCTTGGGAAAGGTATTTAAAATAATGAAGTCGGACATGCTCTGTGTGTCCTTGGGAAAGGTATTTAAAATAATGAAGCCGGACATTCTCTGCGTGTTCTTGGGAAAGATATTTAAAATAATGAAGCCGGACATGCTCTGCGTGTTCTTCAGAAAGATATTTAAAATAATGAAGTCGGACATGCTCTGTGTGTCCTTGGGAAAGGTATTTAAAATAATGAAGTCGGACATGCTCTGTGTGTCCTTGGGAAAGGTATTTAAAATAATGAAGGTGGACATGCTCTGTGTGTTCTTCAGAAAGATATTTAAAATAACGAAGCTGGACATGCTCTGCTTGTCCTTGGGAAAGGTATTTAAAATAATGAAGCTGGGCATGCTCTGCGTGTTCTTGGGAAAGGTATTTAAAATAATGAAGTCGGACATGCTCTGTGTGTCCTTGGGAAAGGTATTTAAAATAATGAAGCCGGACATGCTCTGCGTGTCCTTGGGAAAGGTATTTAAAATAATGAAGCCGGGCATGCTCTGCGTGTTCATGGGAAAGGTATTTAAAATAATGAAGTCGGACATGCTCTGCGTGTTCTTCAGAAAGATATTTAAAATAATGAAGTCGGACATGCTCTGTGTGTCCTTGGGAAAGGTATTTAAAATAATGAAGTCGGACATGCTCTGTGTGTCCTTGGGAAAGGTATTTAAAATAATGAAGCTGGACATGCTCTGTCTGTTCTTCAGAAAGATATTTAAAATAATGAAGCTGGACATGCTCTGCGTGTCCTTGGGAAAGGTATTTAAAATAATTAAGTTGGACATGCTCTGCATGTTCATGGGAAAGGTATTTAAAATAATGAAGTCGGACATGCTCTGCATGTCCTTGGGAAAGATATTTAAAATAATGAAGTCGGACATGCTCTGTGTGTCCTTGGGAAAGATATTTAAAATAATGAAGTCGGACATGCTCTGTGTATACTTGGGAAAGGTATTTAAAATAATGAAGCCGGACATGCTATGTGTGTCCTTGGGAAAGGTGTTTAAAATAATGAAGCCGGACATGCTATGTGTGTCCTTGGGAAAGGTGTTTAAAATAATGAAGCCGGACATGCTATGTGTGTCCTTGGGAAAGACATTTAAAATAATGAAGTCGGACATGCTATGTGTGTCATTGGGAAAGATATTTAACATAATGAAGTCGGACATGCTCTGTGTGTTCTTCAGAAAGATATTTAAAATAATGAAGCCGGACATGCTCTGCGTGTTCATGGGAAAGGTATCTAAAATAACGTGACAACGTCACAGTTCTTAGCGGACCAGAACATTTCTAGTTTTTAAATTTTTACGGAACGTGTCAATACTTTGGACTTTCATAGAACTTTATCAGGACTATTTTGGATTCGCTTCATAATACTGTATGACCCTTTCATTTATAACTTTGATAATTATATTATTTGTCAAGTTGTACGAATCTTTATAGTTTTGATATAATCATAGGGTCTTAGTAGAAAGTTGGGGTTTGTCCGGGATACGAACTTCATAAGTAATTCATTTTGTTTCGGACTTTCTTTATCCCAGGTCTTTTGATTTTACACAGTGAAACCAACAAGCATCACAATGTCGTCTAAAGTGGGAAACCTTATACCAAATCATACCCAAAAACGCTTAGAGCACTTGAAAAAGAACGAATTGTTCAAACGTGCCAGACAATATCATCTTTCAGACGCAAAACCATCTTTGTTAAAAGAAGAAATACATATATTTTGTTTCAGTATTTTTTTTGGATGAAAGTACTTTGAGTTTGATTGGGAAGTCCGCTTTTAGCTCTAACTCCCAAGTTACAGAATTGAAAATAAAATACAAGAATAAAAACAAAATTGAGCTTCAAATGCAAAAAGGAAGAGATGGAGATTAAATTACAAATTCAAAAGGATGATAGAGAAAGAGAACAGAGGATAGTGGAGTTGCAATGCAGGGAAAAGAACGAGAGAGACACATTTGAATATGAGAAAGAGATCCATACATTAAAATATACGAAAGAGATATCCAAACAAAATTATAAATACCAACGAAAAGGAAGACCGGAAATTTTAACTCAGATAAAAAGAATTAGAACCGCCAAGCATAATATACCCTACTAATGAAAGTTCAGCTTTTGATGTTGCAAAAAGAAAAAATAATATTACACCCTTTTAAAGAAAAAAATGTAGATCAATATTTTTCACATTATGAAAAAATGTTCTTGAAGTTAAATGGCAATGGGAGCACTGGACTTTGTTAATACTGAGTATACTTATTGTCAAAGCTGTCAGTAGATTCATGTGCTGGTTATCGTTTGTTCAAGGAATCTATTTTGAAGGGCTATGAGTTGATACTGGAGGCATATCAGCCAAATCCATGTCGAATTTGCTAAGAGAAAAGAACATTTAATAGACAGGTAATTAAAGAGATTAATAAAGATTATAACAACTCATATAGTTCAAGAAATGCATCCATAGTTTATTCAAAATTTACCCTGGTGATCACAACATAGATAATTTAGAAAACGTTGCTCTCACAGCTGACAAATAAGTCTTAGCTTACAAAGTTTCATTTGTCAGTAAGTCGTACTCTCAGTAGATGGTTATTAAGAAACCAAATCAGTTTCAAGCGAGTACTTACGGATTACAGTCTTGTATAACTTATCAGAATCAAACGTCCGATTAGATTGATCAGAAATCATTATCTCTTCCTACGTACACTTATTGAAAGAAAACAGGGCACATTATTTCTGATTGCTCTAAGTTAACAAATAAGCAACAAAATGAAGACAGAGCTGCTTCGAATGTTTTTGTAACTAAGAGGTCAAGGTCATGTGCTGGAAACAATACATTTGTTGGATCAAACAACCCAATTCTGATTTTATTATGGAGAATTATGAACTAATCATGTTTACAGTTTATTTATCACTTATTGGTGATTCAACCAATCGTTTCACTATTAAAATATTAATGGGCACAGGATCATCTTAGAATCTGTTATTATCAGGTACATTGCTTTTGTCTGGAAAGTTTTCTTTTGTTCAGGGTGCAGAGCGTGGCTTTATTCAAATGCCACTCTATAATGTTAATTTAAGATCAAAATTAGTTTCAGGGCCATTTACTATTTGTGCTGCGATTTAATTGCCCATTGAGGGTGTTCATTTATTGTTAGGCAATTACTCAGCTTAAGTTAAGGTTCTGGTTAATCCATGTGCAATTGAGAACTGAGAAATCAGAATCATTCCTGTTTTGGAGTCATTCTTGTTTCCTGTGTTCCTGTTGTAAGTCTGCAGACGTGTTTTATATTGTACTTAGAAATTATCCCAGAGAGCAAAAAAAAAAAATTTTTGACTGTTCAGTGGAAATAGATTGTACTCATTATTTAGACTATACTATTATTCTGGAACTATTGTGAATTAATCAAAGAAGTTCTGGACAATGCCACCTTGACGGACCAGTACATTTCCGTTTTTGAAATTTATAATTTTCATTCCTATGGACTTTTATGGAACTTTATCAGGATTATTTTGGGCTACACAAATAAGAAATATATAGAATTAAAAAGTAAGCGTATCACCCCAGTTGTATTAACTTCGCTTTGAATACAAAGAACTATGACAAATTGTAAAACATTAAGTCATGGACTTCAGATTTAGAAATCTAACAACGATCTCACCTTGTCCCTGTCTATCATAGCAGTTTAACACATTTAGAAGAACGTAAACAAGATTCAATTCACGATGGAAGATGAATATATATTACATTTTGAAAAACCATTTTTTATTTGAAAAAGGTGGAGTGCACAGTTGATATGACGCTTTCACAAAATCAATGAAACTGGAGCACGGATTGCAACATCGGAGTATTGATTATCATTGATTACCACTTTGACATTTAAAGCATTAGAGTATATCACAGGTTAACAATGCAAGAAAACAGATCTCTGAATGTTCAGAACTATTACTATATTTAATCCAACAAACAGCAACATATATTTAATTAGATTTAATTAATTTGCACTAGTTCTATATCGTACCCCATTACGATTGCAGATGTTAGGAAGAATGAATTTTAATGTTGTAAATTTGCCTTGAACCTATTACAAAATAGGAAAGGATAATGCTGACGATGAGAAAATTAGAAACATATGAACTAGGGAAATTGCGAATGGTATAGATGACAGCTACGGGTAATATAACTAACATACATCAGAGAAAGAACGAAATAGAAACTGGTGCTATTTTTACCCCGTTCAAAAAAGGTATGAAAAGTTGGACAAATGAAGGAATATAACGTATAAATCAAAATATGAATTCGTATGCTTTTTCTATTTGATGCTCTCAAGTACCAGATAGAATAATTATTACATGTTCGTTCACACAGTTCAAAGCACTGTTGAAAACGTCTATGCATATTTAATTTTACCTGAAGATGGATGCAATTCAGATGAAAACAAGATAAAAAAATGATAAAACTAATCTGAAATATGCAAACAAGGCCACGTTGCCTAATAATAAAGACCAAATAAACAAGCAAGAATTTTCATTATGTCTATACTTGCTTAAGCTGGCGCAATTTCCTATATAACTGACTTAATTAAATTATAATCATTTTTGCTACTACAAAAGAAACACATTAATTAATTCTTAGCAAAAAGGTATTATCAGCTATTTTGCTACACCCTTTTCTTTGTAAACCCGTTTAAACCATCGTCATTTGTTGACTTTCCTTTATGTGTTACTCAATTACAGTAATATTTGTCTAAATTGGTTTCTGTATACGTTCAAAAGCGAGCTGTTAGTGTTATTTTTTTAAAATAATCTTGTAAAATCTCATTTAAATAGTACCTTCGTTTTTTATGTATTTTTTAATATTGTTTTAGAACCCAATCCAGCTATTAATATCAATATAATACATGCAGACGAAAGATGGAACAGAAAAGAAATAAGTGGTAAACACTTAACCAACAAAGAGTTGGATACAGTAGTTTCCAAACAAATCAAGAAAGGCTAAAATATTTGCGTAAATACAAACTCAGCTAAAATATAAATGTCTTTGTCAGCTGCAATAAAATAACATTATTAACCTTTGACGAATTACAGAACATTAAAGGAAGACAATTTAACAAAAAAGTCGGAATTATAAACTTTACTGGCTTTTAGCTTTTACGATTGTGTTACCAATTTCAGCATAAAATGCTTGTTTTATGATCATTAACGACATTCAGTATAAAACAGAAAGCGTACAAAACAATTGAAGTTTTGAGTGCCAGAGCTTAGGTACGTTAGACATTACATAATTGTAAATATTTTTTAAGATATGTTTAAATTCAAAAAGAATTTGAAGGTACATGGAAAATAATTTGAAGGTATTCTGAATGTAAATTAAATGTTTAGGAAGGTTTCAATTTCGTTTAAAGAAATAAAAGGTGTTGACAGTAAAGCTAAATACAATTTAAAGATTTCTAAATCTCTAGGGAAGGCAATTTCGCAAAAGATAAAAGCTAAAATTAGAATTTTGAAAAGCGTTCGCAATAAATTAAGAATAGCCAAAAGAGAATAATTACAAACTATTATGACTTTCGAAAGCAAGGAAATAAACAATCTCCAGGAAGAAGTGAAAATAAGAGAAAGAAACGACCAACAATAGACAACCAAAAAACTGAGATAACCCCAAAATCATCATTCCTAGCAAAAATGAAGCCAATAAGGCAGAGTAGAATCACTTGCGGCACAGCCATCTAAAATATAATCCAAAGGACAAGAGCGTGTGTAATAAAGTTTTGGAACAAGATAAGATAGTCACATCGGATTTGACTAGGCTGGACACCACTGATGAAGTGAAGAGTATGGCAGTAAACGATAACAAGGTTATATAAAGTCAGTATGTACAATACACGGACCAAAAAATCCACAATTTGTCCTTAAAATCCAAACTTTTTTTAGATGGCTGGATTGCTTCTTAATTTCAGCAGATATTTAGCCTCCTCTAATATAAGTATAAATTGCAAATACTTGCATATATTAATTTCAATCGGATTATCTTTCTCATATCAAGGAAAAGGAAACGGCAGTTGGAAATTTAATGGGTCTTTGCTCTACGATAAAGTGGTCGTGACTTTAGCAAAGTCATATACTGTTAATAAAAGAGATATATACAACAATGGAAGGGGATTTGTTAATTGACGATCAGGTTTGTTATTTTATGTTTTGGGGTTGGGGAGGGAAAATATGAAAGTTACGCTTATAGGTAAAATATCATCGTGTTAAGAATCTATGGTTTAAACTAAGTAACAGACAGAAGCAAAAGAAGAGTTGAGAGAATGGGATGCTAAAAGAAGATCGTTGTGATCAATATCAGGAACGAAAAAGATCTCATCAAAAGAACTTTCAACCTGAATGGTTTATACATTCTCCATAATAAAGTCAGACTGAGCTTGTTCGACCCAATGAAATCTTTTGCTTCCAATACTTGACCTTGACCTATCTGAAATCAAGCATTTGGAATAGATCAGCATTATTCTCTTCTTATTTTTTATTTATTGCAATCGTAGATGAAATTACTTATTTTCGTGTCATAGATGCACGTAGGAAGATATAAGCATTTCTGACCAGTTGTTGTTTCAGAAGTTTGATTCGTATAAGTTGTAAGATTGAAATTTAGTTGTGCTAGTAAGAGCAAGATGGTTTCTTCTTAAAATCCTACGAGATGAACATTTATTGACAAACGAAAATTTCGGAGTCGAGACATAATGTTTAGCTGTACGAACAGCATCTTTCCCAGTTCCTACCTTTTACTCGTGAAGATTGCTCTGGACATCATTATGGATACAATTCATGAATTTTTCAGCTATATGAAATGTCCAAGTTTGTCATAATCTCTATGAACCTTTCTTCGATGCACATCACCTATCCAATAGTTGTTTTATTCATTGTATTCTCAACATGAGTTTGGTCAGTTTCTATTTTACAATTCCTAAATCTCTGTCGAAATGCCTCAGGTACCTGAACCCTTCAAGATATATTCCTTAATATGCCATAATTAGCATTTCATTTTTTAACAGTGAAGTGTAGACTAAATGAGCTTTTCAATACTCTGTAATAACAAGGTCCAGTGCTCTCTTGACCATTTCAAAATTTTAGGATTTTGTTCAAAATGAGGAAAAATAATGACCCACTTCTTTGTCTCTAAAACGAGGTACAAATCTAATATTCTTAGTAACATCAAAATCTGAACTTTTATCAGAGGAGTGCTTTCTGTTTCCAGTAATAATTTAAAAAAAAAATTTCAAATGCATTTTCTTATCTTCCTGTTTTACATTTTCAACTTCATTTCATCTTTCTCCTTTTTGTGTTTGTATCGGCATTTGCATTTGTCTGTCTTCCATTTCTCTCTCTCTCTCTCTCTCTCTCTCTTCCTTCTTGGTTTTGCATTTGTCTTTGTCCTTCCTATTTCTGATTTTGAATTTCCAAAATTTGTGTTATATGTTTGTTTGTTAGTTTTAATTTTTTTATTTCATTATATGCTATTGTAAAGTCTAGAATAAAGTTCATAGTTTTTTATATAATTTTTGACCTAAACAACTTTACAGAGACATTGTATCTAATGCTGATCTAGTTCCTGTCCTTGATTCAGAACCAGTGATAGTTTCTAGTAAACAACTTTTTAATTTTTTAAAAATTCGTTCTCAGAGTAAGTTTCAAAAAGTGGTGTCAAGGTCATGTATCAATTAGGTTTTTTCCAGAGGTTTGACCCACATCCGGGCATCTGTTTTGCGTTTTAGTCAGTCTTATAATTTATGCTATGATAAGAATTAGCCAGTCGGGCTCTAAATCATTGACACTTAAAGCCGTTTTGTTGTGACCAGTTTGAGTTGAATTTTTAATTATTCTAAAAGTTATTTGAATTTAAGATTGTTTTCCATGGAAATACAAGTACTCCTACAAAATTCTTGGACAATGACATTTATGGAAGTTTTATGCGGAATTCACAACTGAAATATTATTTTCTGTGACTCAACAAAGAACTGTTGACACATCATTACAACGCTAATCAGAGCATACGTCTTCGCCTTCCAGTTTTGACTCGAACTCAGATTCATTTGGGACTTTTTAATAATAGGACTTCTATTTTTTAAATTTAAATTTTATAAAGCTAGCGTGTCTATGCTTTTTCTTGTTACGTTTTGTAAAAACCTAGACACGTAACACTTTTTATAGTGGAAACTTTCTTAGTTATATTTCCATCTTTTTTAAAAAGATTTTGGTTCTGGTACTTTCATTTCAATGCAAGATACCATCTACTATTTAAACTCAAAGCACTTGTTTCAAACATATTCCTTTCCACCAAATATTTTATCCAAATAATTTTAATTTTCTGCTTTGACAAAGATTGTTTACTTTCAAAAGAGAATAGTGTCTGACATGCTATAGAAACTCATCTTTCGCTAAGCACTACAACCCTTCATGGGTCGGATTGGAAATAAAACTCCACCAAATACGACATTGTGAAATTAATCCTGAAAAGTTATACACAAGTCCAAAGGAGTCGAATTTTCCGAATGAATTCCTGATTCTTGAATGTATAGCCATGCCAACAGTCTTAATGTATCACAATGATAATGTCTAGAACTCCATTTAATAAATTCAAACTAGTTCCACAGTAATGTTTAAAACCAACAAGCACTTTGTAATTCCACTGCATAATCCACACAAACGTGTCGTCTCAAATTATATCTAAACACCACATTAAAAACATGCGGACTGTTCTTAAAATAAGAACACGGAAAATAGGAATCCGAAATAGGAATGAAATAATTGCTCACTCCTCTCCTTACATACATCTCTAGGAGCCTATTACGACTGAATGTCCCAATATAACCCACTTGACAAACCTTACAACTCAGTCTAATATTCACAATACCCCCTCACGTGATCTACGTCGTAAAATAACCCACATGACCGACCCATCCAGTGGGAAATATCTTAATTCTTATAAGAATCCAACTGACCTCATTAGCCAGTGAGCAATTACTCCAAACATGGGAACATATTTAATATATAGGTTGAATTAAACTTGTAAGCATCGATTTATAGCTCAGTATCTATACAATAGAATATAGACCAACTGACAAAAATTAGTTCTTTTATATCTTGTTTATAGATGATCTCTTCAATTTACATTTATGAAGAAAAATTACACACAATATGGACACAATCATGTACCCAAGGTTAAAAAAAATAATAATATAAAATAGGCACACATAACAATCGAAAGAAGAACACCATACAAATTTCAAAGAACAAAAGTCGAAACTAAATTATAGTGTCGTTTGCCTGAAGCACGTTCCGAAACTATCCAGCTCGACATATTGGAAACAAAAGAATATTCATGGAATTGAAACCAAGCTTATAAGCTACATAGCACGCGAAAGGTAATAAAAACAGTATATATTTTTACAAAACAATAAATTACTCCGAAAGCTTATTTCAGAATTAGTTTTGGACAATGGCTCTATTAGCACAAATCACAATGATTACAATTATTACGAAATGAGTTTTCTGCAATCTAATTGGTTATAAATGGTCACGTGAAATTGATCGGGAATTTTTTTACATATAGGTATTTTCTGCATACTCCTTTTGATTTCCTTGATTTCAGGTCATTTATTGCAAAGCTGTATCTATGGTAACAGCGTATACCATAATAATAAGAACAACAAGCTACCACCGACCCACCCTCGTCATTTCCGATCAAAACTTGCATGCTGAAGACTGTTAGGTGGCGTGAGGAAATAATGACTTCGATGAAGTCACTAACATTAACATAAACTCCCATAATGGAGTTAATGTGATGAAAAATATCTTTAGATCTATAAAAACTACTAATGATTTATCTGTTTCTAATATAAGTGATAAGATACAACGCTGAAGACCAAACGGATTAAGATTTTTTGGAGACGAAGAAACACTTGTCAATAATAGTTATTCGTAATTAGAGAGGTAGATTTACTTCGAAAAAGCCAATACAAATCTAGTAATTATGGAAATGTGAGTACAAGTACGATTAGATTTATGAAATTAAATGCATATTTACCTATTTCAGTTTCAGGCAATAAAACCAACCATATCATAGGAAATGACTCAGTGACTGTCATATGAAACTGTCCGTTGGAGTAAAAACGTTCAGACTTCGTAGTTCTATTGGTATGGCATGAAGAAGTATTGACGACTTAGATATTACAGTGAAACGATTAGGAAAACAATTACTCGTGGTTTTACTGAACCTTTATAAACTTAAACACCCAACCTGTAGATGAATGAAGCTCTTATGTGAAATTAATAGTAAATAAAGTCTTTGTGTATAGAAAATATGAGTGAAGAAGTTTCAGTCAAACATTTAACTGAAGGATCTCAACAAATAAAATATAGAATAATTATAAAAAAAACACTTTTCTTGTGAAAAATACAATATTTTATTTCTTTTGGTTAGAAGAGTTAGAGTTGATATTTGCTGCTGTACATACGTAGCGTTTAATATTTGTAGCAGAATGAAAACTTAGTGTCATGAAAGCTAAGGATTTAAAGGTATACCAATTATAAAATTAAGTAAAATAAAGATAACTAGTCTTGTAGCTTTTTCTTTTGCGCTAATCGCTTTTCAATTTCGTTCATGATTCTAGTTGTTTCTCATCTAGCTGGAATACAAATTAGTGGAGCTTTGCTTAATTTTCTTCATTCGAATATTGGCATTTATGTATTATTTAAATAAAAATATTGGTTAAATATGTTTTTTCTTCTTTTATTTATGGTTGTTTCATTTAATGAATTAGTGTGGATTTTTATGACTGAATATCGTGGGCCTTGTTACACATTTTTATCTTTTCCTCCGCTACCAGATCAGTTAAATTTCGTTATATTCTGCACAATACTTACAATATGTATATTTAGTGTTTACACATTCAATTTCATAAATTGGTAAAATATAATAACACACATGACATGAAAGTTTTTTTCCGTTTATATAAGGCATATGAATATCACGATGGTTTAAAGGAATATTATTCAGGGTATAGTTTACTCAGATAACATTTTCTTCCGGCTCCCAACTGTTAAAATATTTGTTGTATCTTTCCTTCTTACCTATGCAAAGTTGTTTGCTTGTTATATAACGATAATTCATCATTGTAAAAGATTTCCTCACTGTAAGGTTTCTTATTTACATACCAGGAGATCCTCTAAAATTGCTTCAATGATTGTAAAATCTTTTCCGTAAAATTAGGAAGATAGCTTTTAGGAAATAAATACTTATATTTTAAGACGCTGACTTTCCGACTGATTATATTTTAGGTATCTCTTGTAAGATAAATTAGACATATTTCCTCTTACTTTAATTGGGTTAACCGGAAGTTACGCTCACACAAAATTGATGACCACTGAGCCACACGTTACACTTTGCAGATTTAATGACCACGGATCCAGGAGATGGTGTCATAAATTCTGAAGGGTTAGATATTGACTATTTTGTGGTTAGCGAACGAGTTATTTTCTCAGAAAAACATATGACTACTGCTGAGACCGAAGTTAGGTCTCTGATAGTACACATATTAATTTAATCTTATCAACTTCGAGACCAAATTCATTCCAATTATCACTTTCCAGGCTTCGGTTGATCCATTAACTAAAATATAGCTCTTGAAGAATTGGTATATTCCATCCGAAAATGTTTTGAAATCCTTTTATTTTGATTGGCATTGTTTTACTTTGTTTTATGAGCAATTAGTGAAACAATTTAAAGAAATTATGACTTTAAAATTATATATGAACGAAACATTAAATAGTTCCAGCTTAATATTACAATAGGATTAAGTCATTTATGTTTAGCTCTTCCATATGTAAGAAAATAAGACACTATAAGAGTACTAGGGTGTGTGTGGTAAGTTCTCTTCCATATTTAAGAAAATAAGACACAATAAGAGTATCAGGGTGTGTGTGGTAAGTTCTCTTCCATATTTAGGAAAATAAGACACAAAAAGACTACCAGGGTGTGTGTGGTAAGTTCTCTTCCATATGTAAGAAAATAAGACACAATAAGAGTACCAGGGTGTGTGTGGTAAGTTCTCTTCCATATTTAAGAAAATAAGACACAATAAGAGTACCAGGGTGTGTGTGGTAAGTTCTCTTCCATATTTAGGAAAATAAGACACAATAAGATGACTAGGATGTGTGTGATAAAATCTCTTCCATAACATTCATAGGACAAAAGGTCATGTTAACGTGCGTGAAAATTACTGTTATCTTAAAGTACAACATCCAATCATTTACAAACATTAGCTGCATAAACTCATTATTTACAAAGTGACCATTAGCTTACTCTAACAAGAAGAGAACGTTTAAGAGTGGGATCTGTCTATGTGTGCATTTTCTGTATGCACCATTACACACTTTAATGTTAAGATCTTTGCACTATTACATCTGTTATCTTTCTACTGTACTGAGACTTTATACAGTAATTGTCAAATCCTGTTGGTTGGAAGTCTTTTCCTTTTACCTACATTTTGCAACAGAAGATTACTTGGAGATTCACTCTTGTGAACGATAGCGTTTTGCATTTCATTTTAAGAATATAATTGGTGTTATCAAACAATAAAATCCCATGACACAAAGCACATACCAAGTCTTTACTTTATCGTTAGAAGCAAAAGCATATTTTCGATCTGTTGTGACTGACAAAATGTTATTTTTTTATACACAAAATAGTACTCTCCGGTTTCCATCGAGGAAGAATTTCATTTGAGAAAGGGATCCAATGTACGGGTATCAGAGTACTGTCTATTTGGAAGACCATTGTAATAAATGGTATATATTAGGACTATTAATAACTACATCATAACTACACTTGGACGATCATTTGAATAAATGGTATATATTAGGACTATTAAAACTGCACCATAACTTAACTTACTAGAACAATGAATATGACATTATGACATTTAAAGAGGATTTTTAAAAAAGAAACGAAATTAGGCGGGAAGAGATATAAAAATTAACTTCTTGAAACTGGAGTCAATATCTGTTTCAAACTGTGTGTAACAAAACGGTGGCTTAGTCAATAAAAATAAAATGTAAGTCTGTAACTGTAAAATTTGCATCAATGAATAGACAGAACTACTGGAGAGAACTACTGAACTTAAAAGATGTTCAATAGTTTGCAATGGGGTTCAAAGTTTAGAATAACGTTTAATTTTTCTACTTCCTTCTCAGGACTAACCGGTATCCCTGCACTTTAATTATGTCAACACTAGTCTATATATATCATGAGTTATGCCTATTAAATTATCATTTTTCCTTTCTTGCAACGTATAACTCCACTTGCTTTACGAAGGTAAAGAAATCTCAAGACGAATATGAAAATAATGAAATTTAAATAAAAAATTGGGATACGGGATGTCACTTTCATAAGTGTATTTAATTTAAACTAGTATCCATCTACCTATGTATCAGTTAGTCTACTAGTATGTGTCCATCAGGTGCTTACGTAGATGCACATGAATGTATGCATATATATATATATATATATATATATATATATATATATATATATATATATATATATATATATATTAAACTCCTTCATGCAGCTTCTGATATCACGGCTAGGTGATATCTTTAATCTATGGGAAGAATGTTGTTCTAAAGGTTACAGACATGTGGTTTCGATGAGAAAGTAACTGTTCTAGAAATTTCGGATATAGTGGTAGATTGTGCTAGAGAGGCTGTTTCAAATCTTAATTGTTTAATCATAATTTTTTCTTTGTTCTGAACACCATATCGCTTAAAAGTTTGCTTCATTCAAGTCAAGTCAATACTTTCTTCCCGTTGCTTATATGGTGTGCATTTTTTCTAATGTCAGCTCCTGTCGCCCTGAGTGACCTCAGTCAAGCTTTGTCATCGTGATACTTCTTAAACATGTCATCATGGAATTTCCCTAAAACGTGCTTATCGGATATAATATAAGATCTTATATATTTTGTATCATCATGGTCCAGCTTGTATACGTTCTGTAATGGCATACTAAAACTTAAAAAAGACGCATGTAAGCTCCGTCACAGTGTACATTTATCTCGTGGCGACTCTTTCTTCCCCGTACTATTAAATTACTAACACGAATGTCACTAACACAATATCTCATAGTAGCGACAGCAATCACCAAGGAAGGCTCTGGGTCAATGATCGTCTCTTTGATGTACGCATACTATCAGGTAGTTTCATAGTCTATAAAGAAATCTCTGGAATATCACTGTCTTTTTTATCCACTGACTGTGGTCACTATTTCTACATGCAACTCTAGGATTTAATTCAATTCATAGGCGTGTAAGTTTGTTAATGTTAAAAATACTACAAATTTATTCGGCTATATGCTTTAAACTTGATATATTTCCATCTATGTCAAACTCAAAAGACACGAAGTTAGGCAATGGCGTTATATATTTATAGTTGCAACACTGTAAAAATCATATCAGTTCTGAAATACGTTAACATCAACGTTATTGTTATATTACTGACAAAGTTTTATACTACTATCACTACTACTACTACTAATAATAATAATAACGTTTAGTACTTATGGTTATCAAGAAAATTCGAAATCATATATGTTAAAATTTGCATGGGTAGGTTAATTGATTTGAAGGAATATTAAAATTCACCGCATGTTCAAAAAGGTTTGAGGCTCATTCATGTTTGTAAAATATACAGTGCTGTTTCTTTCGCGAATAGTTCGTTTGATAATACAGAAAATAACTGTATATGATTTGCTATGTTACACTAAACAACCTTTATTGTAGACTTTATATTGTTTAAAAGACTCTGTAATATCATTACTTGACATCACTAGGGTTATGTATGTTCAATTTGTATTGTCTGCTGACTTTTCTTCGTGACTGTATATCAGCTGTAAAGATATAATGTAGTTGACATTGTTCGGAAGCTGAGTTTAGGACTTACCTGACTAATGTCTTATTATTTTTAAACAGCATATTACGTAAGCTAATGTTTGCTTATGATTTTGAATTATATTTTAAGATCATTATTACTTGGCTGTAAATATGTTGACCGATGTTGAGTTCAATGTCATGTTTTGTTTTAGTAATAAAGAATGTAATATAAGCGTTCTTAACGAAATTGATGTGAAAGTGATAATCATCCAGACTATGTTATTTGAGTCTTAGTTTTTAATATAAACGCTGTTTACTTCTGAATTCCATAACCTCGCATCAGTTTTAGTGGAATCAATTTTAGTTGTGTTCACATGAGGGGACATAATTTATTTAGTTCAATTATTCATTGAAATTACAGAGTGCTTAATAATTTAGAACTATATCACTGCTTTGAATCATTGTGAATTCATTTAAAGACATTTTGAATTTTATATCATTATGATACATCAAGACCTTTGGCACATTAGCACATACCGCTCCGGTGGCCTAGTGTTTAGAGCGTTCGCACTGGATGCGATAGGTCGTGTGTTCAATACCCGGCCGAGTCATACCAAAGACTTAAAAAATGGTACTAACAGCTGTCTCGCTTGGCGTTCAGCAATACGAGGTTTGTGTTAGTACTGGTCGGCCTGGTGTCAGGATAATGTGACTGGGTGGGACATCACGCTACATGTCTGTTTCATGATGCCCCAGTGCTAGACATCACTTTAAACTGTCACACTACAGACATCGTAGCGATATGACTGAAAAAGTGTTAAAGCTACGTTAAAAATCTAGATCACACACACACACACACACACACACACACACACATTCACACACATTAGTACATTCGAGACTACTGACACATATTCACTTTTAATATTGAAATTCATTCAGAATACTGATACAATTAATTCAGAATACCCTACATTTATAGACTTTTGATATACATTTTATGACTATTTGAAATTTAGTTCACAATGATATAATATCTTTTTACATATTCACTTTGTATGGAGATAAAAGTATTTGTTGAATTTTACACATCATGTTGGTTTTAACTCTTTTCTATGACACAGTTTAAGACCTACAGCTGTAACACTCGTGTAAGTATGTATTTCGTAACTAACTTCTCATTTTTGCTTCACACTTCTCGATTGCGCAGCTTGATTTTAAAAATAAAATGTTATGAGGGAGAGAGAGAGAGAGACTCGAAAGACGTTTTGCTTTTCACGTTTTGACACAACGAGTGTACATAGCTCTGTGCATTAGTTTAAAAGAAGTCTCAAGAAGAAATATTTGACAGTTTGGTAGAAGACAATGGAATCCTAGATTTTTCTTACATCTGAGAGTTCGCATGTGCTAGGAAAGGTCAGATAAATGAGAAGTTTGCAGTAAAATAAAGCAATAAGTGTGAAAATGAGTTACATTAACTAAGCGACTAATTAAATAACGTGTTTTCAGTCGTCATAATAGACATTATTGCGTGTCGGGCGATGGGCGAGGATGCGAAAGGTACATACAAATATATTCTACTGCTTTACAGATTTATTCCCCCCAAAATAGTTGTTTTCAATAAGATGAAAAATACACGGTACTAATGTTTGATAATAATATTTGTAAATCAGATAAATGAATTTAACTTTAAATACGTCATTTTCCCATACAACATATGAACATTTGTTTAGATGTGTGGGCGATATATAAATAATTCTCGATAGATAATACAGGATGTAAGAAACAGCACAATTTGACCTTAACCCGAACAAAAAGTCCATTAAAATATATAGCTAATCTAGATTTTAAAATGATTTTTACCATTTGAAATCACAAGGAATTTGGTTGAAGGACTTTTTATCGTAAAGGTGTCATATTATATTTATTCGCGTGGTATTGAGTTTAGAATAAAATCTCTTATGCCACTAATGAAAAGCTATTTTTAGCTTTAGTAAAAGGTATTCATTCATCAGCTGTTAAACGTCCCAACTCTTGCCTTTAAATTTGAAGACTCTACATTTATAAGCTGGGTTGTGGTTAGAGCATATTCTGGTTTGTTAACCGTTTAGAGTCTCTTGCCTTTTCCAAGATAATGCAATGTTTAATAAATCTCTACTACATATCTGTGTAATTTAATTGCAAAGAATATTCTCTGATCAAAGAATCTATTGTTCCTTAAGAATTCTCCTTTAACCAACCATTGACATGTGAATCAAATTTCATTACGTTGGAGATAATAAAGAAAGAAATGGTAGGTATCATAACTTTGGTACAAAAAGTTTAAACAATTAGAATTACCACAGATAAACAAACATAAAATATAAGAAACACAATTAATTTGTGTATTTCAACACATCAGAGAAAAGACCGGAACGCAAAAGAGTATGTTACAAAGCCTTTAATTTAAGAACATAATGCCTAACAAGGTCTCTGTTGTAACATTTCCATGTGTTCATTGAACTAGTCAAAACCAAGTAGGTCTTGCTAGGACTGCAATTTGAATACTATTTTTCCAGACAACGTACCGTTGTTTACTGCCAACTTAATCGGAAATGACAACAATCCGTTCCTTACAAGATGATCAGGTAAATATTCACGCTGAAGAGCAATATTATGCCTGACTGGTTCTTGAATTTAAAAAAATAACACCTGTTTAAAGAGCAATCAGGTTTTCGAACAGCTGGAGACATGGGACAATATATATGACAACTGACTAAAAGTGTGCTTGATAAAAAGTTATTAGAAAGGTACAAATATGAAGGTCAAATATCTGAAGAATGATATTTACGATATAACTACTTGGGTAGCATTGAAAGTTTTAATAAAACAACTGCACAAACAATAAAAAAGTTACGGTCATCATTTAATTTTTTAGTCATATTAAATTGCGATTTCCAGTATGTAAATAATGATATAACGAATTTTAAAATTCAATCACTTGGAGGTCTATTATGTAATGAAATAATGTGAGACATTTTTAAAAAATTTGCAATGTTATTATTTTAAAAATTACAATCCTGTTTTCTGTCATAATTTAAGGAACCAGCCGATTATGCATGTATACTTAAAAGTGTCGTACTTGACCTTTAAACTTGACCTTTAAACAGACTATGCTCTGCTTTTGATGCTTGAGAATAGCATAGGAGCTGGAATTACACTGACACGGCATAGATGCGCCGAAGTAAATAATACATACTATTTAGAGACAGATAGTGAAGCAATGTATAATGGCGGTTTCAAGAGGTAAAGGTCATTCATCATGTATATGGAATCTAACAAAATCTGTTAATAGACCATAAGCCATTACATGATGAACAAAGTAAACAAGTAAAAACAACTGTTTCTACGTTATGTGTTATAAAGGAACAGACTTTCGATCTCAATCAACAAAGTTCTCTACTCGTAGCCCTGACAAGTTAATTAATGCCACAAATCGGTTGCATTTGCATTTTTATATTGTTTTTCAGATTGACTTGTAACAATTCTTTGTGCAATATGTGTTCTCCTGTCAAAAGATAATTCTGTATGCATTTGAAAAAATTACTTTTTTTCTTTATATATTTTAATATTTGTTTTATTTTTCTTCAAATTATTCATCTATTTAGCGTCATTCATTAATGAGATGTCTTTCTTGAAAGCATCATTAGAGTTTTGTTTCAAATTCGTATTAAAGTCAGTGTGTAATTTCAGCCAAGTTTAGTGTTAAGACAAGAGTAATTTGTTAATATCTTTGATGATATTGTCCTTATTGTATATAAAGGGTTCTTCTGTAATCTAGCACATACATATTTTTGATTTTGCACCATTCCTATCTTCAATTTCTTTGCAAGGGGGAAAACTTATTTTCGTCTGTTTGAAATACCATTGGCACTGAAGTGTGTTCCTTAACGTGATTAGAGGATATAAAGGGATCTCCAAATCTATTTTTACTACGCAATTATTACCACTATTATCAGGTACTTAAGACGGAGTTTCCTAGCTTTTGTAATAATATTTTGTGAAAGACCATCTGTATTATTTGATCTGTCAATCGTTGGTGGTAGCCATTCCTGGAGTTTCAATGCAACTGTCCGTCCTCAAGAGACACAATTCGTCGTCCTTTCGGTGAGATGGGATGTCGCTGAATACATTCAAATTGTAAAACGGTTTTTGAGATTTTTAAGCCGCACCTAGTTTGACATGGCAACTCATAAAACTAGCACAACTTTAATTTCGAATTCGCTTGATTCAGGACCATTACACCAAATACACTGTCATACATGGAAACATTATTAGACAAGTGAGTGCAGGTGTGCTTAGTTTTATATAAACAAATTTAGAGAGTAAGATTCGAACTGCAAAATTCTCAAAATAACACAATCATGTCGTTTGAAATTTGTTTAATATCTCCGTATCACACTAACACACTATTACACTAACAACTTATATTTGGCTGGAAATAATTTATCAGTGTGATCATTGTTTTAATTTGCTGTGCATGCATTAACACTACGCGAAAAAAGATGTTCATAAGAAACCATTATTGGCCCTGTCGCTAAAGTTATTTTCATTAAATATGAACAATATTTCATATTCGGTTGTATCAAGACGAATGTGGCTATCTCATTTGTAGCATACTCCACTCAATGCTTACGGGCGTATTAATGGTTCATGATTCGTGTTGCTTGCATAACCTGATGCGCATCCTTGTCGGATACTCCACAAAATGCTTACGGGCGTATTAATGGTTCATGATTCGTGTTGCTTGCATGCCCTGATGTGCATCCTTGTAAGTTACTCCACTAAATGCGTACGGACGTATTATTAGTTCATGTTTCGTGTTGCTTGCATGCCCTGATGCGCATCCTTGTAGGATACTCCACTAAATGCATACGGACGTATTATTGGTTCATTTTTCGTATTGCTTGCATGCCCTGATGCGCATCCATTATTGTTTATGTTGGGCTATGTATCTTGCTCTCTTTTCTTTCCAGCTAAAGGCGTAGTCATTCGAGGGTATTTGCATAATAATTGAGTCAAGAATGAAAAGGAATTAAACATTTTACGTGATTATGTGTTGATATATTACTACAGTCCTGCTCCGACAAATCGCTATTGTCCATGGACATTCGGATCGGTTTATTTGAAATATGTTTTGACTCGACAAGAGAAATGTTCTGTTATAAAGATATGACAAACATTAAGTCATACCACTGTTTGAGGACTCTAGGATACCTTTTGTTTTAAAACTATTCGTGGTCGGGAAATACTTTATTGAGTGATAAGGTAATTTAAATTTTTATATTTTAAATTTTCTAACACTTAGCCATTTTAGTATGCATGATTATGATATTACAATATACGACCTTTGTGAGTGTATTCTATTCAGAACGATGCACAAACACACACGATCAAAACACACATTTATAATTAAGCTGTGTAGTGTTATGTATATATATTGTTTTCATGATATAAATTATAAGGGTTATTAAGTGAATGATAATTTTAAGGCTAAAAATCCAATGACCGTAGTTTGTACAATGAGTAATGCATATTGTGTATGGTGTGTTATTCATTTCAAGTTTAAGTCGTTCTGATAAGTGCAAATATAATCACATGATCCGACAATTATATGCATTTTGGGAATTCAGGTCGTTGGATCCTAAAATATGCCAATTATCATACCTTCTGATTAGTTACAGTAAACCTCGTGACCCTTGTTTACTCCAATGAGTAATCGGAAACACCATATGATTCATTTAAAAGCATCGTATTCCATTCTAGATATTGCGTGTTAATTTTTTTAATAAAAGGATTGTTGTGCTGAAGCATTTATTCTTAATAATGTTACTTGCATTGTAAGAATTACGACTGTAGTGCTTAATTTATTTATCTTAATCATTCGTTTGAATTATTGTGTTCTAAACAGCATTCAAAGAAATTTGGATAAATAGCTGTATTGGAATAATCGTGAATTCATTTAAAGGCATTTGGATTTACAACATAGTTATTCTTCTGTGTTTTTATTACATCAGTATAATATAGTCTCCATTTGGAATACCTTTGGAATATATTCGGATTACTTGGAACTATTAAAATTGATATAACGTTTAGGATTTGAATAATTCATCATAACAGTAGCTCTGTACTTTTACTAATGTAGCGCTTACAAAATATATTCATTCTTAAACTATATAAATTACAAAACGGAAAAAGAAAACGTAAACAGCTGCAATTGGAATAATAAGTTCAAACAGCATAATTACTTAAATAATTAGGGCGACCAGCATTACAGCTGTAATTAACATGCTGGAAAACAATGCTTAGATACTAGAAACATTACTGAGAATGTTTATGTCACAGTGAAAAAAAAAAGGTTTTGATATCAGTTTTATAACGATTGCACAGATCATATATTTTAATGCTATTTCTGTAAATCTTAATAGTTGCAATTATTAAGTCACATTGTTTATTAAGTTGGAAAGATTCATAATATAAACCTGCGTCAAGCTTCTCACTTTTGCACATTATCGAAAGCATTCCAGTATATAGTGAAAACTGCTTTATTTCAATAGGGGGATCATTTAATTCATCCTTATTGACAGACTATGCAAGTGTCCTTAATGGCCACGACAAAAAATGTCTGTGCTCGCTAAAACACAAATTAGTTCCGTACCAATAATATAATTCTGGTAGCAGCAATTCATGCTTCCTTTACATTGACACAACACTTGGACTCCACTGGCAATAAAGCTAACCTCTTTTTATCGCCTAATAGCACGTTTCAGTCAGGCAAATGGAACTATTATTACGGGATATAGGAAATTTTATGTGTGTGTGTGATTGTGATTTGGATTTTTAACGTAACTTTAAAAAAATTTCAGTCATATCGCGGCGATGTCTGCAGTGTGGCAGTTTAAAGTGATGTCTAGCACTGGGGCATCATGCCGCAGATATGTAGCACCATGTCCCACCCAGTCACATTATTCTGACACCAGGCCGACCAGTACTAACACTAACCTCTTAATGCTGAGCGCCAAGCGAGGCAGCTGTTAGTACCATTTTTGTAAGTCTTTGGTATGACTCGGCCAGAGATTGAACCCACGACCTCCCGTATCCGAGGCGGACGCTCTAACCACTAGGCCACCGAAGGGATTAAATTTAATGAGACATTTTTGTGGTCACTAATAACGTGGTACAGTACTTACACACTATTCTTCATTATAAGTTACAAATAATAAATTGTTAAACAATCCCAAAAATGTCGCACGTGAGCACATGTGCACCTTATCATAAAAAATAAGTTTCAAAATTAAATACCTACTCATATTACTACTTTTTAGTATGATTTTCGTGCAAATCTATTACATTCATTGTTGTGAAAAATTTCAAAAAGGTTTTGTAGATTTACACACGGCCTCTTTCTCTAACGTCAATAACATAAGATATTATTAATTCAAATTATATTATATATTGAACATGACTGCACACTTAAATTTGCTGTAACGTGTCTTTAGAAAGATTTTTGAAATAGTATAAATAGTTTTTTTTTAATGACACAAATATTGTCCTGCAGATCGAGACTCTTGCAAATATTCGATTCATTGATGCATTGTGGAAAAATAATATACTGTATATCAAGCATTTTTGTTATGAGGTAGTAACTTTATAATTCATGACCGGCTTGATTTCTATTATACCAAATGAAGCCATTTTCAATCTTAAAGAACCTGCTGTTATTTTTCTTGATGCTGTTAAGTCATTTCTTAACGTATTTCGGTAAATATCTAAACTCAAAGATAGGTCTGACTCAAATTATTTATATTTAATTGCTTTCAAAATCAAATCGTTCATTTCAAAACTCTACATAGTAGTAATATGTATTACCCTTTGCCTTGACATGAATTAACATAATGCGGTAGGCTTATATTATATATTATTCTAGGCCTCTACGGAAATTTAACACTGAGGGTCAGTCTGGGGAATTAAACTTGTGGAGGACCTCTAAGTATCCAAGACAATTTAATATGTGGGGTTGGGCTCTCTAAGCCTCCAGGGAAATTGAACACAAGTGGTCACTCAATGTCTCTACGGCAACTTTATATTACATTATAAACCATTTAAATGTTCCAAAATGTTTATCCCTTTTAACTGTAACATTTTGTTTTATTTGTATTCAAGTACCATCTTTCTTAATGCAATGCAACCCCCCCCCCCACTATTCAATGAAACGTGTAGGTGTTTTTATAAACACGTTATACTTACATACACAAAAAAATACTACACAAAGGTAGGAGGGTTTATAGATTGACACTCACACAAATATACTATACTATCATACAATGTTTTGAGTGATATACTGTGCTATCATACAACATTTGGAGTGTTTATAGACCCACTATACCTTCACACAAATATACTATGCTATCATACAATGTTTGGAGTATTTATGGATCCACTGTACCCTCACACAAACATACTATGTTATCATACAATGTTTGCAGTGTTTATAGATCCACTATACCTTCACACAAATATACTATGTTATCATACAATATTTGGAGTGTGTATAGATCCACTATACCTTCACACAAATATACTATGCTATCATACAATATTTGGAGTGTGTATAGACCCACAATACCTTCACACAAATATACTATGTTATCATACAATATTTGGAGTGTGTATAGACCCACTATACCTTCTCACAAATATACTATGTTATCATACAATATTTGGAATGTGTATAGACCCATTATACCTTCTCACAAATATACTATGTTACCATACAATATTTGGAGTGTTTATAGAGACACTATACCCTCACACAAATATACTATGTTATCATACAATATCTGGAGTGATATACTATGCAAACATACAATATTTGGAGTGTTAACAGATCCACTATACCTTCTCACAAGTATACTATGTTATCATACAATATTTGGAGTGTGTATAGACCCACTATACCTTCACACAAATATACTATGTTATCATATAATATTTGGAGTGTTATAGACGCACTATACCTTCACACAAATATACAATGCTATCATACAATATTTGGAGTGTGTATAGACCCACTATACCTTCACACAAATATACTATGCTATCATACAACTTTTGGAGTGTGTATAGACCCACTATACCTTCACACAAATTTACTATGTTATCATACAACTTTTGGAGTGTGTATAGACCCACTATACCTTCTCACAAGTATACTATGTTATCATACAATATTTGGAGTGTTTACAGATCCACTATACCTTCACACAAATATACTATGTTACCATACAATATTTGGAGTGTGTATAGACCCACTATACCTTCACACAAATATGCTATGTTATCATACAATATTTGGAGTGTGTATAGACCCACTATACCTTCTCACAAATATACTATGTCATCATACAATATGTGGAGTGTGTATAGACCCACTATACCTTCACACAAAAATACTATGTTATCATACAATATTTGGCGTGTTTATAGACCCACTAAACCTTCACACAAATATACTATGCTATCATACCATATTTGGAGAGTTTACAGACCCACTATACCATCACACAAATATACTATGTTATCATACAAAGTTTGGAGTGTGTATAGATCCACTATACCTTCACACAAATATACTATGCTATCATACAATATTTGGAGTGTTTGTAGATCCACTATACCCTCACACAAATTTACTATGCTATCATACTATATTTGGAGTGATATACGATGCTATCATACAATATTTGGAGTGATATACTATGCTATCATACAATGTTTGGAGTGTTTATACACCCACTATACCTTCACACAAATATACTATGCTATCATACAATATTTGGAGTGTTTATAGATCCACTATACCTTCACACAAATATACTATGCTATCATACAATATTTGGAGTGTTTATAGATCCACTATACCTTCAAACAAATATACTATGCTATCATACAACATTTGGAGTGTTTATAGATCCACTATACCTTCACACAAATATACTATGCTATCATACAATATTTGGAGTGTCTACAGACCCACTATACCATCACACAAATATACTATGCTATCATTCAATGTTTGGAGTGTTTACAGACCCACTATACCATCACACAAATATATTATGCTATCATACAATGTTTGGAGTGTTTACAGACCCACAATACGATCACACAAATATACTATGCTATCATACAATTTTTGGAGTGTTTACAGACCCACTATACAATCACACAAATATACTATGCTATCATACAATGTTTGGAGTGTTTACAGACCCACTATACCATCAAACAAATATATTATGTTATCAAACAATATTTGGAGTGTGTATAGACCCACTATACCTTCACACAAATATACTATTTTATCATACAATATTTGGAATGTGTATAGACCCACTATACCTTCTCACAAATATACTATGTTATCATACAATATTTGGAGTGTGTATAGACCCACTATACCTTCACACAAATATACTATGTTATCATACAATATTTGGAGTGTGTATAGACCCACTATACCTTCACACAAATATACTATGTTATCATACTATATTTGGAGTGATATACGATGCTATCATACAATATTTGGAGTGATATACTATGCTATCATACAATGTTTGGAGTGTTTATACACCCACTATACCTTCACACAAATATACTATGCTATCATACAATATTTGGAGTGTTTATAGATCCACTATACCTTCACACAAATATACTATGCCATCATACAATGTTTGGAGTGTTTAGAGATCCACTATACCTTCACACAAATATACTATGCTATCATACAATATTTGGAGTGTCTACAGACCCACTATACCATCACACAAATATGCTATGCTATCATTCAATGTTTGGAGTGTTTACAGACCCACTATACCATCACACAAATATACTATGCTATCATACAATGTTTGGAGTGTTTACAGATCCACCATACCTTCACACAAATATACTATGTTATCATACAATGTTTGGAGTGTTTACAGACCCACTATACAATCACACAAATAAACTATGCTATCATACAGGGTTTGGAGTGTTTAGAGACCCACTATACCATCACACAAATATACTATGTTATCATACAATATTTGGAGTGTGTATAGACCCACTATACCTTCACACAAATATACTATGTTATCATACAATATTTGGAATGTGTATAGACCCACTATACCTTCTCACAAATATACTATGTTATCATACAATATTTGGAGTGTGTATAGACCCACTATACCTTCACACAAATATACTATGTTATCATACAATATTTGGAGTGTGTATAGACCGACAATACCTTCACACAAATATACTATGCTATCATACAATATTTGGAGTGTGTATAGACCCACTATACCTTCACACAAGTATACTATGTTATCATACAATATTTGGAGTGTGTATAGACCCACTATACCTTCACACAAATATACTATGCTATCATACAATATTTGGAGTGTTTATAGATCCACTATACCATCACAGAAATTTACTATGTTATCATACAATATTTGGAGTGTGTATAGACCCACTATACCTTCACACAAATATACTATGTTATCATACAATATTTGGAGTGTGTATAGACCCACTATACCTTCACACAAATATGCTATGTTATCATACAATATTTGGAGTGTGTATAGAGCCACTATACCATCACACAAATATACTATGTTATCATACAAAGTTTGGAGTGTTTGTAGACCCACTATACAATCACACAAATATACTATGCTATCATACAATGTTTCGAGTGTTTACAGACCCACTATACCATCAAACAAATATATTATGTTATCAAAGAATATTTGGAGTGTGTATAGACCCACTATACCTTCACACAAATAAACTTTTTTATCATACAATATTTGGAATGTGTATAGACCCACTATACCTTCTCACAAATATACTATGTTATCATACAATATTTGGAGTGTGTATAGACCCACTATACCTTCTCACAAATATACTATGTTATCATACAATATTTGGAGTGTGTATAGACCCACTATACCTTCACACAAATATACTATGTTATCATACAATATTTGGAGTGATATACTATGCTATCATAAAATATTTGGAGTGTTTATAGACCCACTATACCCTCACACAAATATACTATGTTATCATACAATATCTGGATTGATATACTATGCAAACATACAATATTTGGAGTGATATACTATGATATAATACAATGTTTGGAGTGTTTATAGAACTACTATACCTTCACACAAATATACTATGTTATCATACAATATTTGGAGTGTGTACAGACCCACTATACCATCACACAAATATACTATGTTATCATACAAAGTTTGGAGTGTTTATAGACCCACTATACCTTCACACAAATATACTATGTTATCATTCAATGTTTGGAGTGTTTATAGATCCACTATACCCTCACAGAAATTTACTATGTTATCATACAATATTTGGAGTGATATACTATGCTATCATACAATATTTGGAGTGATATACTATGCTATCATACAATATTTGGAGTGTTTGTAGATCCACTATACCCTCACACAAATATACTACGTTATCATACAATATCTGGAGTGATATACTATGCAAACATACAATATTTTGAGTGATATACTATGATATCATACAATATTTGGAGTGTGTTTAGACCCACTATACCTTCACACAAATATACTATGTTATCATACAATATTTGGAGTGTCTACAGACCCACTATACCATCACACAAATATACTATGCTATCAAAGAATATTTGGAGTGTTTACAGACCCACTATACCATCACACAAATATACTATGCTATCATACAATATTTGGAGTGTTTACAGACCCACTATACCATCACACAAATATACTATGCTATCATACAATATTTGGAGTGTTTACAGACCCACTATACCATCACACAAATATACTATGCTATCATTGAATGTTTGGAGTGTTTATAGATCCACTATACCCTCACACAAATATACTATGCTATCATACAACCTTTGGAGTGTTTATAGATCCACTATACCCTCACACAAATATACAATGTTATCATACAATATTTGGAGTGTGTATAGACCCACTATACCTTCACACAAATATACTATGTTATCATACAATATTTGGAGTGTGTATAGACCCACTATACCTTCACACAAATATACTATGTTATCATACAATGTTTGGAGTGTTTATAGATCCACTATACCTTCACACAAATATACCATGTTATCATACAATATTTGGCGTGTTTATAGACCCACTATACCATCACACAAATATACTATGTTATCATACAAAGATTGGAGTGTGTATAGATCCACTATACCCTCACACAAATTTACTATGTTATCATACAATATTTGGAGTGATATACTATGCTATCAAACAATGTTTGGAGTGTTTATACACCCACTATACCTTCACACAAATATACTATGCTATCATACAATATTTGGAGTGTTTATAGATCCACTATACCTTCACACAAATATACTATGCTATAATAGAATATTTGGAGTGTTTACAGATCCACTATACCTTCACACAAATATACTATGCCATCATACAATGTTTGGAGTGTTTAGAGATCCACTATACCTTCACACAAATATACTATGCTATCATACAATATTTGGAGTGTCTACAGACCCACTATACCATCACACAAATATGCTATGCTATCATTCAATGTTTGGAGTGTTTACAGACCCACTATACCATCACACAAATATACTATGCTATCATACAATGTTTGGAGTGTTTACAGATCCACCATACCTTCACACAAATATACTATGTTATCATACAATGTTTGGAGTGTTTACAGACCCACTATACAATCACACAAATAAACTATGCTATCATACAGGGTTTGGAGTGTTTAGAGACCCACTATACCATCACACAAATATACTATGTTATCATACAATATTTGGAGTGTGTATAGACCCACTATACCTTCACACAAATATACTATGTTATCATACAATATTTGGAATGTGTATAGACCCACTATACCTTCTCACAAATATACTATGTTATCATACAATATTTGGAGTGTGTATAGACCCACTATACCTTCACACAAATATACTATGTTATCATACAATATTTGGAGTGTGTATAGACCGACAATACCTTCACACAAATATACTATGCTATCATACAATATTTGGAGTGTGTATAGACCCACTATACCTTCACACAAGTATACTATGTTATCATACAATATTTGGAGTGTGTATAGACCCACTATACCTTCACACAAATATACTATGCTATCATACAATATTTGGAGTGTTTATAGATCCACTATACCATCACAGAAATTTACTATGTTATCATACAATATTTGGAGTGTGTATAGACCCACTATACCTTCACACAAATATACTATGTTATCATACAATATTTGGAGTGTGTATAGACCCACTATACCTTCACACAAATATGCTATGTTATCATACAATATTTGGAGTGTGTATAGAGCCACTATACCATCACACAAATATACTATGTTATCATACAAAGTTTGGAGTGTTTGTAGACCCACTATACAATCACACAAATATACTATGCTATCATACAATGTTTCGAGTGTTTACAGACCCACTATACCATCAAACAAATATATTATGTTATCAAAGAATATTTGGAGTGTGTATAGACCCACTATACCTTCACACAAATAAACTTTTTTATCATACAATATTTGGAATGTGTATAGACCCACTATACCTTCTCACAAATATACTATGTTATCATACAATATTTGGAGTGTGTATAGACCCACTATACCTTCTCACAAATATACTATGTTATCATACAATATTTGGAGTGTGTATAGACCCACTATACCTTCACACAAATATACTATGTTATCATACAATATTTGGAGTGATATACTATGCTATCATAAAATATTTGGAGTGTTTATAGACCCACTATACCCTCACACAAATATACTATGTTATCATACAATATCTGGATTGATATACTATGCAAACATACAATATTTGGAGTGATATACTATGATATCATACAATGTTTGGAGTGTTTATAGAACTACTATACCTTCACACAAATATACTATGTTATCATACAATATTTGGAGTGTGTACAGACCCACTATACCATCACACAAATATACTATGTTATCATACAAAGTTTGGAGTGTTTATAGACCCACTATACCTTCACACAAATATACTATGTTATCATTCAATGTTTGGAGTGTTTATAGATCCACTATACCCTCACAGAAATTTACTATGTTATCATACAATATTTGGAGTGATATACTATGCTATCATACAATATTTGGAGTGATATACTATGCTATCATACAATATTTGGAGTGTTTGTAGATCCACTATACCCTCACACAAATATACTACGTTATCATACAATATCTGGAGTGATATACTATGCAAACATACAATATTTTGAGTGATATACTATGATATCATACAATATTTGGAGTGTGTTTAGACCCACTATACCTTCACACAAATATACTATGTTATCATACAATATTTGGAGTGTCTACAGACCCACTATACCATCACACAAATATACTATGCTATCAAAGAATATTTGGAGTGTTTACAGACCCACTATACCATCACACAAATATACTATGCTATCATACAATATTTGGAGTGTTTACAGACCCACTATACTATCACACAAATATACTATGCTATCATACAATATTTGGAGTGTTTACAGACCCACTATACCATCACACAAATATACTATGCTATCATTGAATGTTTGGAGTGTTTATAGATCCGCTATACCCTCACACAAATATACTATGCTATCATACAACCTTTGGAGTGTTTATAGATCCACTATACCCTCACACAAATATACAATGTTATCATACAATATTTGGAGTGTGTATAGACCCACTATACCTTCACACAAATATACTATGTTATCATACAATATTTGGAGTGTGTATAGACCCACTATACCTTCACACAAATATACTATGTTATCATACAATGTTTGGAGTGTTTATAGATCCACTATACCTTCACACAAATATACCATGTTATCATACAATATTTGGCGTGTTTATAGACCCACCATACCATCACACAAATATACTATGTTATCATACAAAGTTTGGAGTGTGTATAGATCCACTATACCCTCACACAAATTTACTATGTTATCATACAATATTTGGAGTGATATACTATGCTATCAAACAATGTTTGGAGTGTTTATACACCCACTATACCTTCACACAAATATACTATGCTATCATACAATATTTGGAGTGTTTATAGATCCACTATACCTTCACACAAATATACTATGTTATCATAAAATATTTGGAGTGTTTATAGATCCACTATACCTTCACACAAATATACTATGCTATCATAGAATATTTGGAGTGTTTATAGATCCACTATACCTTCACAGAAATATACTATGCTATCATACAATATCTGGAGTGTTTATAGATCCACTATACCTTCACACAAATATACTATGCTATCATTCAATGTTTGGAGTGTTTACAGATCCACTATACCTTCACACAAATATACTATGCCATCATACAATGTTTGGAGTGTTTATAGATCCACTATACCTTCACACAAATATACTATGCTATCATACAATATTTGGAGTGTCTACAGACCCACTATACCATCACACAAATATACTATGCTATCATTCAATGTTTGGAGTGTTTACAGACCCACTATACCATCACACAAATATACTATGCTATCATACAATGTTTGGAGTGTTTACAGATCCACCATACCTTCACACAAATATACTATGTTATCATACAATGTTTGGAGTGTTTACAGACCCACTATACAATCACACAAAAAACTATGCTATAATACAGGGTTTGGAGTGTTTGGAGACCCACTATACCATCACACAAATATACTATGTTATCATACAATATTTGGAGTGTGTATAGACCCACTATACCTTCACACAAATATACTATGTTATCATACAATATTTGGAATGTGTATAGACCCACTATACCTTCTCACAAATATACTATGTTATCATACAATATTTGGAGTGTGTATAGACCCACTATACCTTCACAGAAATATACTATGTTATCATACAATATTTGGAGTGTGTATAGACCGACTATACCTTCACACAAATATACTATGCTATCATACAATATTTGGAGTGTGTATAGACCCACTATACCTTCACACAAGTATACTATGTTATCATACAATATTTGGAGTGTGTATAGACCCACTATACCTTCAAACAAATATACTATGCTATCATACAATATTTGGAGTGTTTATAGATCCACTATACCATCACAGAAATTTACTATGTTATCATACAATATTTGGAGTGTGTATAGACCCACTATACCTTCACACAAATATACTATGTTATCATACAATATTTGGAGTGTGTATAGACCCACTATACCTTCACACAAATATGCTATGTTATCATACAATATTTGGAGTGTGTATAGAGCCACTATACCATCACACAAATATACTATGTTATCATACAAAGTTTGGAGTGTTTGTCGACCCACTATACCTTCACACAAATATACTATGTTATCATTCAATGTTTGGAGTGTTTATAGATCCACAATACCCTCACAGAAATTTACTATGTTATCATACAATATTTGGAGTGATATAATATGCTGTCATACAATATTTGGAGTGATATACTATGCTATCATACAATATTTGGAGTGTTTATACACCCACTATACCTTCACACAAATATACTATGATATCATACAATATTTGGAGTGTTTATAGATCCACTATACCCTCACACAAATATACTATGCTATCATACAATATTTGGAGTGTTTATAGATCCACTATACCTTCACACAAATATACTATGCTATCATACAATATTTGGAGTGTTTATAGATCCACTATACCTTCACACAAATATACTATGCTATCATTGAATGTTTGGAGTGTTTATACACCCACTATACCTTCACACAAATATACTATGCTATCATACAATGTTTGGAGTGTTTATAGATCCACTATACATTCACACAAATATACTATGCTATCATACAATATTTGGAGTGTTTATAGATCCACTATACCTTCTCACAAATATACTATGCTATCATACAATATTTAGAATGTTTATACACCCACTATACCTTCACACAAATATACTATGCTATCATACAACCTTTGGAGTGTTTATAGATCCACTATACCTTCAGACAAATATACCATGCTATCATACAATATTTGGAGTGTTTATACACCCACTATACCTTCACACAAATATACTATGCTATCATACAATATTTGGAGTGTCTACAGACCCACTATACCATCACACAAATATACTATGCTATCATTCAATGTTTGGAGTGTTTAAAGACCCAATATACCATCACACAAATATACTATGCTATCATACAATACTTGGAGTGTTTACAGATCCACTATACCTTCACACAAATATGCTATGTTATCACACAATGTTTGGAGTGTTTACAGACCCACTATACAATCACACAAATATACTATACTATCATACAATGTTTGGAGTGTTTATAGACCCACTATATCATCACACAAATATACTATGTTATCATACAATGTTTGGAGTGTTTACAGACCCACTATACCATCATACAAATATACTATGTTATCATACAATATTTGGAGTGTGTATAGACCCACTATACCTTCACACAAATATACTATGTTATCATACAATGTTTGGAGTGTTTATAGATCCACTATACCTTCACACAAATATACCATGTTATCATACAATATTTGGCGTGTTTATAGACCCACTATACCATCACACAAATATACTATGTTATCATACAAAGTTTGGAGTGTGTATAGATCCACTATACCCTCACACAAATTTACTATGTTATCATACAATATTTGGAGTGTGTATAGACCCACTATACCTTCACACAAATATACTATGTTATCATACAATATTTGGAGTGTGTATAGACCCACTATACCTTCACACAAATATACTATGTTATCATACAATATTTGGAGTGTGTATAGACCCACTATACCTTCTCACAAATATACTATGTTATCATACAATATTTGGAGTGTGTATAGACCCACTATACCTTCTCACAAATATACTATGTTATCATACAATATTTGGAGTGTGTATAGACCCACTATACCTTCACACAAATATACTATGTTATCATACAATATTTGGAGTGATATACTATGCTATCATAAAATATTTGGAGTGTTTATAGACCCACTATACCCTCACACAAATATACTATGTTATCATACAATATCTGGATTGATATACTATGCAAACATACAATATTTGGAGTGATATACTATGATATCATACAATGTTTGGAGTGTTTATAGAACTACTATACCTTCACACAAATATACTATGTTATCATACAATATTTGGAGTGTGTATAGACCCACTATACCTTCACACAAATATACTATGTTATCATACAAAGTTTGGAGTGTTTATAGACCCACTATACCTTCACACAAATATACTATGTTATCATTCAATATTTGGAGTGTTTATAGATCCACTATGCCCTCACAGAAATTTAGTATGTTATCATACAATATTTGGAGTGATATACTATGCTATCATACAATATTTGGAGTGATATACTATGCTATCATACAATATTTGGAGTGTTTGTAGATCCACTATACCCTCACACAAATATACTACGTTATCATACAATATCTGGAGTGATATACTATGCAAACATACAATATTTTGAGTGATATACTATGATATCATACAATATTTGGAGTGTGTTTAGACCCACTATACCTTCACACAAATATACTATGTTATCATACAATATTTGGAGTGTCTACAGACCCACTATACCATCACACAAATATACTATGCTATCAAAGAATATTTGGAGTGTTTACAGACCCACTATACCATCACACAAATATACTATGCTATCATACAATATTTGGAGTGTTTACAGACCCACTATACCATCACACAAATATACTATGCTATCATACAATATTTGGAGTGTTTACAGACCCACTATACCATCACACAAATATACTATGCTATCATTGAATGTTTGGAGTGTTTATAGATCCGCTATACCCTCACACAAATATACTATGCTATCATACAACCTTTGGAGTGTTTATAGATCCACTATACCCTCACACAAATATACAATGTTATCATACAATATTTGGAGTGTGTATAGACCCACTATACCTTCACACAAATATACTATGTTATCATACAATATTTGGAGTGTGTATAGACCCACTATACCTTCACACAAATATACTATGTTATGATACAATGTTTGGAGTGTTTATAGATCCACTATACCTTCACACAAATATACCATGTTATCATACAATATTTGGCGTGTTTATAGACCCACTATACCATCACACAAATATACTATGTTATCATACAAGGTTTGGAGTGTGTATAGATCCACTATACCCTCACACAAATTTACTATGTTATCATACAATATTTGGAGTGATATACTATGCTATCAAACAATGTTTGGAGTGTTTATACACCCACTATACCTTCACACAAATATACTATGCTATCATACAATATTTGGAGTGTTTATAGATCCACTATACCTTCACACAAATATACTATGTTATCATACAATATTTGGAGTGTTTATAGATCCACTATACCTTCACACAAATATACTATGCTATCATAGAATATTTGGAGTGTTTATAGATCCACTATACCTTCACAGAAATATACTATGCTATCATACAATATCTGGAGTGTTTATAGATCCACTATACCTTCACACAAATATACTACGCTATCATTCAATGTTTGGAGTGTTTACAGATCCACTATACCTTCACACAAATATACTATGCTATCATTCAATGTTTGGAGTGTTTACAGATCCACTATACCTTCACACAAATATACTATGCCATCATACAATGTTTGGAGTGTTTATAGATCCACTATACCTTCACACAAATATACTATGCTATCATACAATATTTGGAGTGTCTACAGACCCACTATACCATCACACAAATATACCATGCTATCATTCAATGTTTGGAGTGTTTACAGACCCACTATACCATCACACAAATATACTATGCTATCATACAATGTTTGGAGTGTTTACAGATCCACCATACCTTCACACAAATATACTATGTTATCATACAATGTTTGGAGTGTTTACAGACCCACTATACAATCACACAAATAAACTATGCTATCATACAGGGTTTGGAGTGTTTAGAGACCCACTATACCATCACACAAATATACTATGTTATCATACAATATTTGGAGTGTGTATAGACCCACTATACCTTCACACAAATATACTATGTTATCATACAATATTTGGAATGTGTATAGACCAACTCTACCTTCTCACAAATATACTATGTTATCATACAATATTTGGAGTGTGTATAGACCCACTATACCTTCACAGAAATATACTATGTTATCATACAATATTTGGAGTGTGTATAGACCGACTATACCTTCACACAAATATACTATGCTATCATACAATATTTGGAGTGTGTATAGACGCACTATACCTTCACACTAGTATACTATGTTATCATACAATATTTGGAGTGTTTATAGATCCACTATACCATCACAGAAATTTACTATGTTATCATACAATATTTGGAGTGTGTATAGACCCACTATACCTTCACACAAATATACTATGTTATCATACAATATTTGGAGTGTGTATAGACCCACTATACCTTCACACAAATATGCTATGTTATCATACAATATTTGGAGTGTGTATAGAGCCACTATACCATCACACAAATATACTATGTTATCATACAAAGTTTGGAGTGTTTGTAGACCCACTATACCTTCACACAAATATACTATGTTATCATTCAATGTTTGGAGTGTTTATAGATCCACAATACCCTCACAGAAATTTACTATGTTATCATACAATATTTGGAGTGATATAATATGCTGTCATACAATATTTGGAGTGATATACTATGCTATCATACAATATTTGGAGTGTTCATACACCCACTATACCTTCACACAAATATACTATGATATCATACAATATTTGGAGTGTTTATAGATCCACTATACCTTCACACAAATATACTATGCTATCATACAATATTTGGAGTGTTTATAGATCCACTATACCTTCACACAAATATACTATGCTATCATACAATATTTGGAGTGTTTATAGATCCACTATACCTTCACACAAATATACTATGCTATCATTGAATGTTTGGAGTGTTTATACACCCACTATACCTTCACACAAATATACTATGCTATCATACAATGTTTGGAGTGTTTATAGATCCACTATACATTCACACAAATATACTATGCTATCATACAATATTTGGAGTGTTTATAGATCCACTATACCTTCTCACAAATATACTATGATATCATACAATATTTAGAGTGTTTATACACCCACTATACCTTCACACAAATGTACTATGCTATCATACAACCTTTGGAGTGTTTATAGATCCACTATACCTTCAGACAAATATACCATGCTATCATACAATATTTGGAGTGTTTATACACCCACTATACCTTCACACAAATATACTATGCTATCATACAATATTTGGAGTGTCTACAGACCCACTATACCATCACACAAATATACTATGCTATCATTCAATGTTTGGAGTGTTTAAAGACCCACTATACCATCAAACAAATATACTATGCTATCATACAATACTTGGAGTGTTTATAGATCCACTATACCTTCACACAAATATGCTATGTTATCACACAATGTTTGGAGTGTTTACAGACCCACTATACAATCACACAAATATACTATACTATCATACAATGTTTGGAGTGTTTATAGACCCACTATACCATCACACAAATATACTATGTTATCATACAATGTTTGGAGTGTTTACAGACCCACTATACCATCATACATATATACTCTGCTATCATTCAATGTTTGGAGTGTTTACAGACCCACTATACCATCACACAAATATACTATGCTATCATACAATATTTGGAGTGTTTATAGATCCACTATACCTTCACACAAATATACTATGTCATCATACAATATTTTGGAGTGTGTATAGACCCACTATACCTTCTCACAAATATACTATGTTATCATATAATATTTGGAGTGTGTATAGACCAACTATACCTTCTCACAAATATACTATGTTATCATACAATATTTGGAGTGTGTATAGACCCACTATACCTTCTCACAAATATACCATGTTATCATACAATATTTGGAGTGTTTATTGACCCACTATACCCTCATACAAATATACTATGTTATCATACAATATCTGGAGTGATATACTATGGAGACATACAATATTTGGAGTGATATACTATGATATCATACAATGTTTGGAGTGTTTATAGAACTACTATACCTTCACACAAATATACTATGTTATCATACAATATTTGGTGTGTGTATAGACCCACTATACCTTCACACAAATATACTATGTTATCATACAATATTTGGAGTGTGTATAGACCCGCTATACCTTCACACAAATATACTATGTTATCATACAATATTTGGAGTGTGTATAGACCCACTATACCTTCACACAAATATACTATGCTATCATACAATATTTGGAGTGTTTATAGATCCACTATACCTTCACACAAATATACTATGTTATCATACAATATTTGGAGTGATATACAATGCTATCATACAATATATGGAGTGATATACTATGCTATCATACAATGTTTGGAGTGTTTATACACCCAGTATACCTTCACACAAATATACTATGCTATCATACAATATTTTAAGTGTTTATAGATCCACTATACCTTCACACAAATATACTATGCTATCATACAATATTTGGAGTATTTATACACCCACTATACCTTCACACAAATATACTATGGTATCATACAATATTTGGAGTGTCTACAGACCCACTATACCATCACACAAATATACTATGCTATCATACAATGTTTGGAGTGTTTATACACCCACTATACCTTCACACAAATATACTATGCTATCATACAATATTTGGAGTGTTTATAGATCCACTATACCTTCACACATATATACTATGCTATCATACAATGTTTGGAGTGTTGATAGACCCACTATACCATCACACAAATATGCTATACTATCATACAATGTTTGGAGTGTTTACAGACCCACTATACCATCACACAAATATACTATGCTATCATACAATGTTTGGAGTGTTTATACACCCACTATACCTTTACACAAATATGCTATGCTATCATTCAATGTTTGGAGTGTTTATAGATCCACTATACCCTCACACAAATTTACTTTGCTATCATACAATATTTGGAGTGATATACTATGCTATCATACAATATTTGGAGTGTTTGTTGATCCACTATACCCTCACACAAATATACTATGTTATCATACAATATCTGGAGTGATATACTATGCAAACATACAATATTTGGAGTGATATACTATGATATCATACAATATTTGGAGTGTGTATAGACCCACTATACCTTCACACAAATATACTATGTTATCATACAATATTTGGAGTGTCTACAGACCCACTATACCATCACATAAATATACTATGCTATCAAAGAATATTTGGAGTGTTTACAGACCCACTATACCATCACACAAATATACTATGCTATCATACAATATTTGGAGTGTTTGGAGACCCACTATACCATCACACAAATATACCATGCTATCATACAATATTTGGAGTGTTTACAGACCCACTATACCATCACACAAATATACTATGCTATCATTCAATGTTTGGAGTGTTTATAGATCCACTATACACTCACACAAATATACTATGCTATCATACAACCTTTGGAGTGTTTATAGGTCCACTATACCCTCAAACAAATATACTATGTTATCATACAATATTTGGAGTGTGTATAGACCCACTATACCTTCACACAAATATACTATGCTATCATAGAATATTTTTGAGTGTTTATAGATCCACTATACCTTCACATAAATATACTATGTTATCATACAATATTTGGCGTGTTTATAGACCCACTATACCATCACACAAATATACTATGTTATCATACAAAATTTGGAGTGTGTATAGATCCAATATACCCTCACACAAATTTGCTATGTTATCATACAATATTTGGAGTGATATACTATGCTATCATACCATATTTGGAGTGATATACTATGCCATCATACAATGTTTGGAGTGTTTATACACCCACTATAACTTCACACAAATATACTATGCTATCATACAATATTTGGATTGTTTATAGATCCACTATACCTTCACACAAATACACTATGCTATCATACAATATTTTGGAGTGTTTATAGATCCACTATACCGTCACACAAATATACTATGCTATCATACAATATTTGGAGTGTTTATAGATCCACTATACCTTCACACAAATATACTATGCTATCATACAATATTTGGAATGTTTATAGATCCACTATACCTTCACACAAATATGCTATGCTATCATACAATATTTTTAGTGTTTATCGATCCACTATACCTTCACACAAATATACTATGCTATCATTCAATGTTTGGAGCGTTTATACACCCACTATACCTTCACACAAATATACTATGCTATCATACAATGTTTGGAGTGTCTACAGACCCACTATACCATCACACAAATATACTATGCTATCATTCAATGTTTGGAGTGTTTACAGACCCACTATACCCTCACACAAATATACTATGCTATCATACAATGTTTGGAGTGTTTATAGATCCACTATACCTTCACACAAATATTCTAAGTTATCATACAATGTTTGGAGTGTTTACAGAACCACTATACAATCACACAAATATACTATGCTATCATACAATGTTTGGAGTGTTTATAGACCCACTATACCATCACACAAATATACTATGTTATCATAGAATATTTGGAGTGTGTATAGACCCACTATACCTTCACACAAATATACTATGTTATCATGCAATATTTGGAATGTGTATAGACCCACTATACCTTCTCACAAATATACTATGTTATCATACAATATTTGGAGTGCGTATAGACCCAGTATACCTTCTCACAAATATACTATGTTATCATACAATATTTGGAGTGTGTATAGACACACTATACCTTCACACAAATATACTATGTTATCATAAAATATTTGGAGTGATATACTATGCTATCATAAAATATTTGGAGTGTTTATAGACCCACTGTACCCTCACACAAATATACTATGTTATCATACAATATCTGGAGTGATATACTATGCAAAGGTACAATATTTGGAGTGATATACTATGATATCATACAATGTTTGGAGTGTTTATAGAACTACTATACCTTCACACAAATATACTATGTTATCATACAATATTTGGAGTGTGTATAGACCCACTATACCTTCACACAAATATACTATGTTATCATACAAAATTTGTAGTGTGTATAGACCCGCTATACCTTCACACAAATATACTATGCTATCATACAATATTTGGAGTGTTTATAGATCCACTATACCATCACACAAATATACTATGTTATCATACAAAGTTTGGAGTGTTTATAGACCCACTATACCTTCACACAAATATACTATGTTATCATTCAATGTTTGGAGTGTTTATAGATCTACTATACCCTCATAGAAATTTACTATGTCATCATACAATATTTGGAGTGATATACTATGCTGTCATACAATATTTGGAGTGATATACTATGCTATCATACAATGTTTGGAGTGTTTATACACCCACTATACCTTCACACAAATATACTATGCTATCATACAATATTTGGAGTGTTTATAGATCCACTATACCTTCACACAAATATACTATGCTATCATACAATAGTTGGAGTGTTTATAGATCCACTATACCTTCACACAAATATACTATGCTATCATACAATATTTGGAGTGTTTATAGATCCACTATACCTTCACACAAATATACTATGCTATCATACAATATTTGGAGTGTTTATAGATCCACTATACCTTCACAGAAATATACTATGCTATCATTCAATGTTTGGAGTGTTTACAGACCCACTATACCATCACACAAATATACTATGCTATCATACAATATTTGGAGTTTCTACAGACCCACTATATCATCACACAAATATACTATGCTATCATTCAATGTTTGGAGTGTTTACAGACCCACTATACCATCACACAAATATACTATGCTATCATACAATGTTTGGAGTGTTTATAGATCCACTATGCCTTCACACAAATAGACTATGTTATCATACAATGTTTGGAGTGTTTACAGACCCACTATACAATCACACAAATATACTATGCTATCATACAATGTTTGGAGTGTTTATAGACCCACTATGCCATCACACAAATATACTATGCTATCATTCAATGTTTGGAGTGTTTGCAGACCCACTATACCATCACACAAATATACTATGCTATCATTCAATGTTTGGAGTGTGTATAGACCCACTATACCTTCACACACATATACTATGCTATCATACACTATTTGGAGTGTTTATAGATCCACTATACCTTCACACAAATATACTATGTTATCATACAATATTTGGAGTGTGTATAGATGCACTATACCTTCTCACAAATATACTATGTTATCATATAATATTTGGAGTGTGTATAGACCCACTATACCTTCTCACAAATATACTATGTTATCATACAATATTTGGAGTGTTTATAGACCCACTATACCCTCACACAAATATACTATGTTATCCTACAATATCTGGAGTGATATACTATGCAGACATACAATATTTGGAGTGATATACTATGATCTCATACAATGTTTGGAGTGTTTATAGAACTACTATACCTTCACACAAATATACTATGTTATCATACAATATTTGGAGTGTGTATAGACCCACTATACCTTCACACAAATATACTATGTTATCATACAATATTTGGAGTGTGTATAGACCCACTATACCTCCACACAAATATACTATGTTATCATACAATATTTGGAGTGTGTATAGACCCACTATACCTTCGCACAAATATACTATGTTATCATACAATATTTGGAGTGTGTATAGACCCACTATACCTTCACACAAATATACTATGTTATCATACAATATTTGGAGTGTGTATAGACCCACTATACCTTCACACAAATATACCATGTTATCATACAATATTTGGTGTGTTTATAGATCCACTATACCTTCACACAAATATACTATGTTATCATACAATATTTGGAGTGTGTATAGATGCACTATACCTTCTCACAAATATACTATGTTATGATACAATATTTGGAGTTTGTATAGACCCACTATACCTTCTCACAAATATACTATGTTATCATACAATATTTGGAGTGTTTATAGACCCACTATACCCTCACACAAATATACTATGTTATCATACAATATCTGGAGTGATATACTATGCAAACATACAATATTTGGAGTGATATACTATGATCTCATACAATGTTTGGAGTGTTTATAGAACTACTATACCTTCTCACAAATATACTATGTTATCATAGAATATTTGGAGTGTGTATAGACCCACTATACCTTCACACAAATATACTATGTTATCATACAATATTTGGAGTGTGTATAGACCCACTATACCTTCACACAAATATACTATGTTATCATACAATATTTGGAGTGATATACTATGCTATCATAAAATATTTGGAGTGTTTATAGACCCACTATACCCTCACACAAATATACTATGTTATCATACAATATCTGGATTGATATACTATGCAAACATACAATATTTGGAGTGATATACTATGATATCATACAATGTTTGGAGTGTTTATAGAACTACTATACCTTCACACAAATATACTATGTTATCATACAATATTTGGAGTGTGTATAGACCCACTATACCTTCACACAAATATACTATGTTATCATACAAAGTTTGGAGTGTTTATAGACCCACTATACCTTCACACAAATATACTATGTTATCATTCAATGTTTGGAGTGTTTATAGATCCACTATGCCCTCACAGAAATTTAGTATGTTATCATACAATATTTGGAGTGATATACTATGCTATCATACAATATTTGGAGTGATATACTATGCTATCATACAATATTTGGAGTGTTTGTAGATCCACTATACCCTCACACAAATATACTACGTTATCATACAATATCTGGAGTGATATACTATGCAAACATACAATATTTTGAGTGATATACTATGATATCATACAATATTTGGAGTGTGTTTAGACCCACTATACCTTCACACAAATATACTATGTTATCATACAATATTTGGAGTGTCTACAGACCCACTATACCATCACACAAATATACTATGCTATCAAAGAATATTTGGAGTGTTTACAGACCCACTATACCATCACACAAATATACTATGCTATCATACAATATTTGGAGTGTTTACAGACCCACTATACCATCACACAAATATACTATGCTATCATACAATATTTGGAGTGTTTACAGACCCACTATACCATCACACAAATATACTATGCTATCATTGAATGTTTGGAGTGTTTATAGATCCGCTATACCCTCACACAAATATACTATGCTATCATACAACCTTTGGAGTGTTTATAGATCCACTATACCCTCACACAAATAGACAATGTTATCATACAATATTTGGAGTGTGTATAGACCCACTATACCTTCACACAAATATACTATGTTATCATACAATATTTGGAGTGTGTATAGACCCACTATACCTTCACACAAATATACTATGTTATGATACAATGTTTGGAGTGTTTATAGATCCACTATACCTTCACACAAATATACCATGTTATCATACAATATTTGGCGTGTTTATAGACCCACTATACCATCACACAAATATACTATGTTATCATACAAGGTTTGGAGTGTGTATAGATCCACTATACCCTCACACAAATTTACTATGTTATCATACAATATTTGGAGTGATATACTATGCTATCAAACAATGTTTGGAGTGTTTATACACCCACTATACCTTCACACAAATATACTATGCTATCATACAATATTTGGAGTGTTTATAGATCCACTATACCTTCACACAAATATACTATGTTATCATACAATATTTGGAGTGTTTATAGATCCACTATACCTTCACACAAATATACTATGCTATCATAGAATATTTGGAGTGTTTATAGATCCACTATACCTTCACAGAAATATACTATGCTATCATACAATATCTGGAGTGTTTATAGATCCACTATACCTTCACACAAATATACTACGCTATCATTCAATGTTTGGAGTGTTTACAGATCCACTATACCTTCACACAAATATACTATGCTATCATTCAATGTTTGGAGTGTTTACAGATCCACTATACCTTCACACAAATATACTATGCCATCATACAATGTTTGGAGTGTTTATAGATCCACTATACCTTCACACAAATATACTATGCTATCATACAATATTTGGAGTGTCTACAGACCCACTATACCATCACACAAATATACCATGCTATCATTCAATGTTTGGAGTGTTTACAGACCCACTATACCATCACACAAATATACTATGCTATCATACAATGTTTGGAGTGTTTACAGATCCACCATACCTTCACACAAATATACTATGTTATCATACAATGTTTGGAGTGTTTACAGACCCACTATACAATCACACAAATAAACTATGCTATCATACAGGGTTTGGAGTGTTTAGAGACCCACTATACCATCACACAAATATACTATGTTATCATACAATATTTGGAGTGTGTATAGACCCACTATACCTTCACACAAATATACTATGTTATCATACAATATTTGGAATGTGTATAGACCAACTCTACCTTCTCACAAATATACTATGTTATCATACAATATTTGGAGTGTGTATAGACCCACTATACCTTCACAGAAATATACTATGTTATCATACAATATTTGGAGTGTGTATAGACCGACTATACCTTCACACAAATATACTATGCTATCATACAATATTTGGAGTGTGTATAGACGCACTATACCTTCACACTAGTATACTATGTTATCATACAATATTTGGAGTGTTTATAGATCCACTATACCATCACAGAAATTTACTATGTTATCATACAATATTTGGAGTGTGTATAGACCCACTATACCTTCACACAAATATACTATGTTATCATACAATATTTGGAGTGTGTATAGACCCACTATACCTTCACACAAATATGCTATGTTATCATACAATATTTGGAGTGTGTATAGAGCCACTATACCATCACACAAATATACTATGTTATCATACAAAGTTTGGAGTGTTTGTAGACCCACTATACCTTCACACAAATATACTATGTTATCATTCAATGTTTGGAGTGTTTATAGATCCACAATACCCTCACAGAAATTTACTATGTTATCATACAATATTTGGAGTGATATAATATGCTGTCATACAATATTTGGAGTGATATACTATGCTATCATACAATATTTGGAGTGTTCATACACCCACTATACCTTCACACAAATATACTATGATATCATACAATATTTGGAGTGTTTATAGATCCACTATACCTTCACACAAATATACTATGCTATCATACAATATTTGGAGTGTTTATAGATCCACTATACCTTCACACAAATATACTATGCTATCATACAATATTTGGAGTGTTTATAGATCCACTATACCTTCACACAAATATACTATGCTATCATTGAATGTTTGGAGTGTTTATACACCCACTATACCTTCACACAAATATACTATGCTATCATACAATGTTTGGAGTGTTTATAGATCCACTATACATTCACACAAATATACTATGCTATCATACAATATTTGGAGTGTTTATAGATCCACTATACCTTCTCACAAATATACTATGATATCATACAATATTTAGAGTGTTTATACACCCACTATACCTTCACACAAATGTACTATGCTATCATACAACCTTTGGAGTGTTTATAGATCCACTATACCTTCAGACAAATATACCATGCTATCATACAATATTTGGAGTGTTTATACACCCACTATACCTTCACACAAATATACTATGCTATCATACAATATTTGGAGTGTCTACAGACCCACTATACCATCACACAAATATACTATGCTATCATTCAATGTTTGGAGTGTTTAAAGACCCACTATACCATCAAACAAATATACTATGCTATCATACAATACTTGGAGTGTTTATAGATCCACTATACCTTCACACAAATATGCTATGTTATCACACAATGTTTGGAGTGTTTACAGACCCACTATACAATCACACAAATATACTATACTATCATACAATGTTTGGAGTGTTTATAGACCCACTATACCATCACACAAATATACTATGTTATCATACAATGTTTGGAGTGTTTACAGACCCACTATACCATCATACATATATACTCTGCTATCATTCAATGTTTGGAGTGTTTACAGACCCACTATACCATCACACAAATATACTATGCTATCATACAATATTTGGAGTGTTTATAGATCCACTATACCTTCACACAAATATACTATGTCATCATACAATATTTTGGAGTGTGTATAGACCCACTATACCTTCTCACAAATATACTATGTTATCATATAATATTTGGAGTGTGTATAGACCAACTATACCTTCTCACAAATATACTATGTTATCATACAATATTTGGAGTGTGTATAGACCCACTATACCTTCTCACAAATATACCATGTTATCATACAATATTTGGAGTGTTTATTGACCCACTATACCCTCATACAAATATACTATGTTATCATACAATATCTGGAGTGATATACTATGGAGACATACAATATTTGGAGTGATATACTATGATATCATACAATGTTTGGAGTGTTTATAGAACTACTATACCTTCACACAAATATACTATGTTATCATACAATATTTGGTGTGTGTATAGACCCACTATACCTTCACACAAATATACTATGTTATCATACAATATTTGGAGTGTGTATAGACCCGCTATACCTTCACACAAATATACTATGTTATCATACAATATTTGGAGTGTGTATAGACCCACTATACCTTCACACAAATATACTATGCTATCATACAATATTTGGAGTGTTTATAGATCCACTATACCTTCACACAAATATACTATGTTATCATACAATATTTGGAGTGATATACAATGCTATCATACAATATATGGAGTGATATACTATGCTATCATACAATGTTTGGAGTTTTTATACACCCAGTATACCTTCACACAAATATACTATGCTATCATACAATATTTTAAGTGTTTATAGATCCACTATACCTTCACACAAATATACTATGCTATCATACAATATTTGGAGTATTTATACACCCACTATACCTTCACACAAATATACTATGGTATCATACAATATTTGGAGTGTCTACAGACCCACTATACCATCACACAAATATACTATGCTATCATACAATGTTTGGAGTGTTTATACACCCACTATACCTTCACACAAATATACTATGCTATCATACAATATTTGGAGTGTTTATAGATCCACTATACCTTCACACATATATACTATGCTATCATACAATGTTTGGAGTGTTGATAGACCCACTATACCATCACACAAATATGCTATACTATCATACAATGTTTGGAGTGTTTACAGACCCACTATACCATCACACAAATATACTATGCTATCATACAATGTTTGGAGTGTTTATACACCCACTATACCTTTACACAAATATGCTATGCTATCATTCAATGTTTGGAGTGTTTATAGATCCACTATACCCTCACAGAAATTTACTTTGCTATCATACAATATTTGGAGTGATATACTATGCTATCATACAATATTTGGAGTGTTTGTTGATCCACTATACCCTCACACAAATATACTATGTTATCATACAATATCTGGAGTGATATACTATGCAAACATACAATATTTGGAGTGATATACTATGATATCATACAATATTTGGAGTGTGTATAGACCCACTATACCTTCACACAAATATACTATGTTATCATACAATATTTGGAGTGTCTACAGACCCACTATACCATCACATAAATATACTATGCTATCAAAGAATATTTGGAGTGTTTACAGACCCACTATACCATCACACAAATATACTATGCTATCATACAATATTTGGAGTGTTTGGAGACCCACTATACCATCACACAATTATACCATGCTATCATACAATATTTGGAGTGTTTACAGACCCACTATACCATCACACAAATATACTATGCTATCATTCAATGTTTGGAGTGTTTATAGATCCACTATACACTCACACAAATATACTATGCTATCATACAACCTTTGGAGTGTTTATAGGTCCACTATACCCTCAAACAAATATACTATGTTATCATACAATATTTGGAGTGTGTATAGACCCACTATACCTTCACACAAATATACTATGCTATCATAGAATATTTTTGAGTGTTTATAGATCCACTATACCTTCACATAAATATACTATGTTATCATACAATATTTGGCGTGTTTATAGACCCACTATACCATCACACAAATATACTATGTTATCATACAAAATTTGGAGTGTGTATAGATCCAATATACCCTCACACAAATTTGCTATGTTATCATACAATATTTGGAGTGATATACTATGCTATCATACCATATTTGGAGTGATATACTATGCCATCATACAATGTTTGGAGTGTTTATACACCCACTATAACTTCACACAAATATACTATGCTATCATACAATATTTGGATTGTTTATAGATCCACTATACCTTCACACAAATACACTATGCTATCATACAATATTTTGGAGTGTTTATAGATCCACTATACCGTCACACAAATATACTATGCTATCATACAATATTTGGAGTGTTTATAGATCCACTATACCTTCACACAAATATACTATGCTATCATACAATATTTGGAATGTTTATAGATCCACTATACCTTCACACAAATATACTATGCTATCATACAATATTTTTAGTGTTTATCGATCCACTATACCTTCACACAAATATACTATGTTATCATACAAAGTTTGGAGTGTTTATAGACCCACTATACCTTCACACAAATATACTATGTTATCATTCAATGTTTGGAGTGTTTATAGATCTACTATACCCTCATAGAAATTTACTATGTCATCATACAATATTTGGAGTGATATACTATGCTGTCATACAATATTTGGAGTGATATACTATGCTATCATACAATGTTTGGAGTGTTTATACACCCACTATACCTTCACACAAATATACTATGCTATCATACAATATTTGGAGTGTTTATAGATCCACTATACCTTCACACAAATATACTATGCTATCATACAATAGTTGGAGTGTTTATAGATCCACTATACCTTCACACAAATATACTATGCTATCATACAATATTTGGAGTGTTTATAGATCCACTATACCTTCACACAAATATACTATGCTATCATACAATATTTGGAGTGTTTATAGATCCACTATACCTTCACAGAAATATACTATGCTATCATTCAATGTTTGGAGTGTTTACAGACCCACTATACCATCACACAAATATACTATGCTATCATACAATATTTGGAGTTTCTACAGACCCACTATATCATCACACAAATATACTATGCTATCATTCAATGTTTGGAGTGTTTACAGACCCACTATACCATCACACAAATATACTATGCTATCATACAATGTTTGGAGTGTTTATAGATCCACTATGCCTTCACACAAATAGACTATGTTATCATACAATGTTTGGAGTGTTTACAGACCCACTATACAATCACACAAATATACTATGCTATCATACAATGTTTGGAGTGTTTATAGACCCACTATGCCATCACACAAATATACTATGCTATCATTCAATGTTTGGAGTGTTTGCAGACCCACTATACCATCACACAAATATACTATGCTATCATTCAATGTTTGGAGTGTGTATAGACCCACTATACCTTCACACACATATACTATGCTATCATACACTATTTGGAGTGTTTATAGATCCACTATACCTTCACACAAATATACTATGTTATCATACAATATTTGGAGTGTGTATAGATGCACTATACCTTCTCACAAATATACTATGTTATCATATAATATTTGGAGTGTGTATAGACCCACTATACCTTCTCACAAATATACTATGTTATCATACAATATTTGGAGTGTTTATAGACCCACTATACCCTCACACAAATATACTATGTTATCCTACAATATCTGGAGTGATATACTATGCAGACATACAATATTTGGAGTGATATACTATGATCTCATACAATGTTTGGAGTGTTTATAGAACTACTATACCTTCACACAAATATACTATGTTATCATACAATATTTGGAGTGTGTATAGACCCACTATACCTTCACACAAATATACTATGTTATCATACAATATTTGGAGTGTGTATAGACCCACTATACCTCCACACAAATATACTATGTTATCATACAATATTTGGAGTGTGTATAGACCCACTATACCTTCGCACAAATATACTATGTTATCATACAATATTTGGAGTGTGTATAGACCCACTATACCTTCACACAAATATACTATGTTATCATACAATATTTGGAGTGTGTATAGACCCACTATACCTTCACACAAATATACCATGTTATCATACAATATTTGGTGTGTTTATAGATCCACTATACCTTCACACAAATATACTATGTTATCATACAATATTTGGAGTGTGTATAGATGCACTATACCTTCTCACAAATATACTATGTTATGATACAATATTTGGAGTTTGTATAGACCCACTATACCTTCTCACAAATATACTATGTTATCATACAATATTTGGAGTGTTTATAGACCCACTATACCCTCACACAAATATACTATGTTATCATACAATATCTGGAGTGATATACTATGCAAACATACAATATTTGGAGTGATATACTATGATCTCATACAATGTTTGGAGTGTTTATAGAACTACTATACCTTCTCACAAATATACTATGTTATCATAGAATATTTGGAGTGTGTATAGACCCACTATACCTTCACACAAATATACTATGTTATCATACAATATTTGGAGTGTGTATAGACCCACTATACCTTCACACAAATATACTATGTTATCATACAATATTTGGAGTGATATACTATGCTATCATAAAATATTTGGAGTGTTTATAGACCCACTATACCCTCACACAAATATACTATGTTATCATACAATATCTGGATTGATATACTATGCAAACATACAATATTTGGAGTGATATACTATGATATCATACAATGTTTGGAGTGTTTATAGAACTACTATACCTTCACACAAATATACTATGTTATCATACAATATTTGGAGTGTGTATAGACCCACTATACCTTCACACAAATATACTATGTTATCATACAAAGTTTGGAGTGTTTATAGACCCACTATACCTTCACACAAATATACTATGTTATCATTCAATGTTTGGAGTGTTTATAGATCCACTATGCCCTCACAGAAATTTAGTATGTTATCATACAATATTTGGAGTGATATACTATGCTATCATACAATATTTGGAGTGATATACTATGCTATCATACAATATTTGGAGTGTTTGTAGATCCACTATACCCTCACACAAATATACTACGTTATCATACAATATCTGGAGTGATATACTATGCAAACATACAATATTTTGAGTGATATACTATGATATCATACAATATTTGGAGTGTGTTTAGACCCACTATACCTTCACACAAATATACTATGTTATCATACAATATTTGGAGTGTCTACAGACCCACTATACCATCACACAAATATACTATGCTATCAAAGAATATTTGGAGTGTTTACAGACCCACTATACCATCACACAAATATACTATGCTATCATACAATATTTGGAGTGTTTACAGACCCACTATACCATCACACAAATATACTATGCTATCATACAATATTTGGAGTGTTTACAGACCCACTATACCATCACACAAATATACTATGCTATCATTGAATGTTTGGAGTGTTTATAGATCCGCTATACCCTCACACAAATATACTATGCTATCATACAACCTTTGGAGTGTTTATAGATCCACTATACCCTCACACAAATAGACAATGTTATCATACAATATTTGGAGTGTGTATAGACCCACTATACCTTCACACAAATATACTATGTTATCATACAATATTTGGAGTGTGTATAGACCCACTATACCTTCACACAAATATACTATGTTATGATACAATGTTTGGAGTGTTTATAGATCCACTATACCTTCACACAAATATACCATGTTATCATACAATATTTGGCGTGTTTATAGACCCACTATACCATCACACAAATATACTATGTTATCATACAAGGTTTGGAGTGTGTATAGATCCACTATACCCTCACACAAATTTACTATGTTATCATACAATATTTGGAGTGATATACTATGCTATCAAACAATGTTTGGAGTGTTTATACACCCACTATACCTTCACACAAATATACTATGCTATCATACAATATTTGGAGTGTTTATAGATCCACTATACCTTCACACAAATATACTATGTTATCATACAATATTTGGAGTGTTTATAGATCCACTATACCTTCACACAAATATACTATGCTATCATAGAATATTTGGAGTGTTTATAGATCCACTATACCTTCACAGAAATATACTATGCTATCATACAATATCTGGAGTGTTTATAGATCCACTATACCTTCACACAAATATACTACGCTATCATTCAATGTTTGGAGTGTTTACAGATCCACTATACCTTCACACAAATATACTATGCTATCATTCAATGTTTGGAGTGTTTACAGATCCACTATACCTTCACACAAATATACTATGCCATCATACAATGTTTGGAGTGTTTATAGATCCACTATACCTTCACACAAATATACTATGCTATCATACAATATTTGGAGTGTCTACAGACCCACTATACCATCACACAAATATACCATGCTATCATTCAATGTTTGGAGTGTTTACAGACCCACTATACCATCACACAAATATACTATGCTATCATACAATGTTTGGAGTGTTTACAGATCCACCATACCTTCACACAAATATACTATGTTATCATACAATGTTTGGAGTGTTTACAGACCCACTATACAATCACACAAATAAACTATGCTATCATACAGGGTTTGGAGTGTTTAGAGACCCACTATACCATCACACAAATATACTATGTTATCATACAATATTTGGAGTGTGTATAGACCCACTATACCTTCACACAAATATACTATGTTATCATACAATATTTGGAATGTGTATAGACCAACTCTACCTTCTCACAAATATACTATGTTATCATACAATATTTGGAGTGTGTATAGACCCACTATACCTTCACAGAAATATACTATGTTATCATACAATATTTGGAGTGTGTATAGACCGACTATACCTTCACACAAATATACTATGCTATCATACAATATTTGGAGTGTGTATAGACGCACTATACCTTCACACTAGTATACTATGTTATCATACAATATTTGGAGTGTTTATAGATCCACTATACCATCACAGAAATTTACTATGTTATCATACAATATTTGGAGTGTGTATAGACCCACTATACCTTCACACAAATATACTATGTTATCATACAATATTTGGAGTGTGTATAGACCCACTATACCTTCACACAAATATGCTATGTTATCATACAATATTTGGAGTGTGTATAGAGCCACTATACCATCACACAAATATACTATGTTATCATACAAAGTTTGGAGTGTTTGTAGACCCACTATACCTTCACACAAATATACTATGTTATCATTCAATGTTTGGAGTGTTTATAGATCCACAATACCCTCACAGAAATTTACTATGTTATCATACAATATTTGGAGTGATATAATATGCTGTCATACAATATTTGGAGTGATATACTATGCTATCATACAATATTTGGAGTGTTCATACACCCACTATACCTTCACACAAATATACTATGATATCATACAATATTTGGAGTGTTTATAGATCCACTATACCTTCACACAAATATACTATGCTATCATACAATATTTGGAGTGTTTATAGATCCACTATACCTTCACACAAATATACTATGCTATCATACAATATTTGGAGTGTTTATAGATCCACTATACCTTCACACAAATATACTATGCTATCATTGAATGTTTGGAGTGTTTATACACCCACTATACCTTCACACAAATATACTATGCTATCATACAATGTTTGGAGTGTTTATAGATCCACTATACATTCACACAAATATACTATGCTATCATACAATATTTGGAGTGTTTATAGATCCACTATACCTTCTCACAAATATACTATGATATCATACAATATTTAGAGTGTTTATACACCCACTATACCTTCACACAAATGTACTATGCTATCATACAACCTTTGGAGTGTTTATAGATCCACTATACCTTCAGACAAATATACCATGCTATCATACAATATTTGGAGTGTTTATACACCCACTATACCTTCACACAAATATACTATGCTATCATACAATATTTGGAGTGTCTACAGACCCACTATACCATCACACAAATATACTATGCTATCATTCAATGTTTGGAGTGTTTAAAGACCCACTATACCATCAAACAAATATACTATGCTATCATACAATACTTGGAGTGTTTATAGATCCACTATACCTTCACACAAATATGCTATGTTATCACACAATGTTTGGAGTGTTTACAGACCCACTATACAATCACACAAATATACTATACTATCATACAATGTTTGGAGTGTTTATAGACCCACTATACCATCACACAAATATACTATGTTATCATACAATGTTTGGAGTGTTTACAGACCCACTATACCATCATACATATATACTCTGCTATCATTCAATGTTTGGAGTGTTTACAGACCCACTATACCATCACACAAATATACTATGCTATCATACAATATTTGGAGTGTTTATAGATCCACTATACCTTCACACAAATATACTATGTCATCATACAATATTTTGGAGTGTGTATAGACCCACTATACCTTCTCACAAATATACTATGTTATCATATAATATTTGGAGTGTGTATAGACCAACTATACCTTCTCACAAATATACTATGTTATCATACAATATTTGGAGTGTGTATAGACCCACTATACCTTCTCACAAATATACCATGTTATCATACAATATTTGGAGTGTTTATTGACCCACTATACCCTCATACAAATATACTATGTTATCATACAATATCTGGAGTGATATACTATGGAGACATACAATATTTGGAGTGATATACTATGATATCATACAATGTTTGGAGTGTTTATAGAACTACTATACCTTCACACAAATATACTATGTTATCATACAATATTTGGTGTGTGTATAGACCCACTATACCTTCACACAAATATACTATGTTATCATACAATATTTGGAGTGTGTATAGACCCGCTATACCTTCACACAAATATACTATGTTATCATACAATATTTGGAGTGTGTATAGACCCACTATACCTTCACACAAATATACTATGCTATCATACAATATTTGGAGTGTTTATAGATCCACTATACCTTCACACAAATATACTATGTTATCATACAATATTTGGAGTGATATACAATGCTATCATACAATATATGGAGTGATATACTATGCTATCATACAATGTTTGGAGTTTTTATACACCCAGTATACCTTCACACAAATATACTATGCTATCATACAATATTTTAAGTGTTTATAGATCCACTATACCTTCACACAAATATACTATGCTATCATACAATATTTGGAGTATTTATACACCCACTATACCTTCACACAAATATACTATGGTATCATACAATATTTGGAGTGTCTACAGACCCACTATACCATCACACAAATATACTATGCTATCATACAATGTTTGGAGTGTTTATACACCCACTATACCTTCACACAAATATACTATGCTATCATACAATATTTGGAGTGTTTATAGATCCACTATACCTTCACACATATATACTATGCTATCATACAATGTTTGGAGTGTTGATAGACCCACTATACCATCACACAAATATGCTATACTATCATACAATGTTTGGAGTGTTTACAGACCCACTATACCATCACACAAATATACTATGCTATCATACAATGTTTGGAGTGTTTATACACCCACTATACCTTTACACAAATATGCTATGCTATCATTCAATGTTTGGAGTGTTTATAGATCCACTATACCCTCACAGAAATTTACTTTGCTATCATACAATATTTGGAGTGATATACTATGCTATCATACAATATTTGGAGTGTTTGTTGATCCACTATACCCTCACACAAATATACTATGTTATCATACAATATCTGGAGTGATATACTATGCAAACATACAATATTTGGAGTGATATACTATGATATCATACAATATTTGGAGTGTGTATAGACCCACTATACCTTCACACAAATATACTATGTTATCATACAATATTTGGAGTGTCTACAGACCCACTATACCATCACATAAATATACTATGCTATCAAAGAATATTTGGAGTGTTTACAGACCCACTATACCATCACACAAATATACTATGCTATCATACAATATTTGGAGTGTTTGGAGACCCACTATACCATCACACAATTATACCATGCTATCATACAATATTTGGAGTGTTTACAGACCCACTATACCATCACACAAATATACTATGCTATCATTCAATGTTTGGAGTGTTTATAGATCCACTATACACTCACACAAATATACTATGCTATCATACAACCTTTGGAGTGTTTATAGGTCCACTATACCCTCAAACAAATATACTATGTTATCATACAATATTTGGAGTGTGTATAGACCCACTATACCTTCACACAAATATACTATGCTATCATAGAATATTTTTGAGTGTTTATAGATCCACTATACCTTCACATAAATATACTATGTTATCATACAATATTTGGCGTGTTTATAGACCCACTATACCATCACACAAATATACTATGTTATCATACAAAATTTGGAGTGTGTATAGATCCAATATACCCTCACACAAATTTGCTATGTTATCATACAATATTTGGAGTGATATACTATGCTATCATACCATATTTGGAGTGATATACTATGCCATCATACAATGTTTGGAGTGTTTATACACCCACTATAACTTCACACAAATATACTATGCTATCATACAATATTTGGATTGTTTATAGATCCACTATACCTTCACACAAATACACTATGCTATCATACAATATTTTGGAGTGTTTATAGATCCACTATACCGTCACACAAATATACTATGCTATCATACAATATTTGGAGTGTTTATAGATCCACTATACCTTCACACAAATATACTATGCTATCATACAATATTTGGAATGTTTATAGATCCACTATACCTTCACACAAATATACTATGCTATCATACAATATTTTTAGTGTTTATCGATCCACTATACCTTCACACAAATATACTATGTTATCATACAAAGTTTGGAGTGTTTATAGACCCACTATACCTTCACACAAATATACTATGTTATCATTCAATGTTTGGAGTGTTTATAGATCTACTATACCCTCATAGAAATTTACTATGTCATCATACAATATTTGGAGTGATATACTATGCTGTCATACAATATTTGGAGTGATATACTATGCTATCATACAATGTTTGGAGTGTTTATACACCCACTATACCTTCACACAAATATACTATGCTATCATACAATATTTGGAGTGTTTATAGATCCACTATACCTTCACACAAATATACTATGCTATCATACAATAGTTGGAGTGTTTATAGATCCACTATACCTTCACACAAATATACTATGCTATCATACAATATTTGGAGTGTTTATAGATCCACTATACCTTCACACAAATATACTATGCTATCATACAATATTTGGAGTGTTTATAGATCCACTATACCTTCACAGAAATATACTATGCTATCATTCAATGTTTGGAGTGTTTACAGACCCACTATACCATCACACAAATATACTATGCTATCATACAATATTTGGAGTTTCTACAGACCCACTATATCATCACACAAATATACTATGCTATCATTCAATGTTTGGAGTGTTTACAGACCCACTATACCATCACACAAATATACTATGCTATCATACAATGTTTGGAGTGTTTATAGATCCACTATGCCTTCACACAAATAGACTATGTTATCATACAATGTTTGGAGTGTTTACAGACCCACTATACAATCACACAAATATACTATGCTATCATACAATGTTTGGAGTGTTTATAGACCCACTATGCCATCACACAAATATACTATGCTATCATTCAATGTTTGGAGTGTTTGCAGACCCACTATACCATCACACAAATATACTATGCTATCATTCAATGTTTGGAGTGTGTATAGACCCACTATACCTTCACACACATATACTATGCTATCATACACTATTTGGAGTGTTTATAGATCCACTATACCTTCACACAAATATACTATGTTATCATACAATATTTGGAGTGTGTATAGATGCACTATACCTTCTCACAAATATACTATGTTATCATACAATATTTGGAGTGTGTATAGACCCACTATACCTTCTCACAAATATACTATGTTATCATACAATATTTGGAGTGTTTATAGACCCACTATACCCTCACACAAATATACTATGTTATCCTACAATATCTGGAGTGATATACTATGCAGACATACAATATTTGGAGTGATATACTATGATCTCATACAATGTTTGGAGTGTTTATAGAACTACTATACCTTCACACAAATATACTATGTTATCATACAATATTTGGAGTGTGTATAGACCCACTATACCTTCACACAAATATACTATGTTATCATACAATATTTGGAGTGTGTATAGACCCACTATACCTCCACACAAATATACTATGTTATCATACAATATTTGGAGTGTGTATAGACCCACTATACCTTCGCACAAATATACTATGTTATCATACAATATTTGGAGTGTGTATAGACCCACTATACCTTCACACAAATATACTATGTTATCATACAATATTTGGAGTGTGTATAGACCCACTATACCTTCACACAAATATACCATGTTATCATACAATATTTGGTGTGTTTATAGATCCACTATACCTTCACACAAATATACTATGTTATCATACAATATTTGGAGTGTGTATAGATGCACTATACCTTCTCACAAATATACTATGTTATGATACAATATTTGGAGTTTGTATAGACCCACTATACCTTCTCACAAATATACTATGTTATCATACAATATTTGGAGTGTTTATAGACCCACTATACCCTCACACAAATATACTATGTTATCATACAATATCTGGAGTGATATACTATGCAAACATACAATATTTGGAGTGATATACTATGATCTCATACAATGTTTGGAGTGTTTATAGAACTACTATACCTTCTCACAAATATACTATGTTATCATAGAATATTTGGAGTGTGTATAGACCCACTATACCTTCACACAAATATACTATGTTATCATACAATATTTGGAGTGTGTATAGACCCACTATACCTTCACACAAATATACTATGTTATCATACAATATTTGGAGTGTGTATAGACCCACTATACCTTCTCACAAATATACCATGTTATCATACAATATTTGGAGTGTGTATAGACCCACTATACCTGCACACAAATATACTATGCTATCATACAATATTTGGAGTGTTTATAGATCCACTATACCGTCACACAAATATACTATGTTATCATACAATATTTGGCGTGTTTATAGACCCACTAAACCTTCACACAAATATTCTATGCTATCATACCATATTTGGAGAGTTTACAGACCCACTATACCATCACACAAATATACTATGTTACCATTCAATGTTTGGAGTGTTTATAGATCCACTATACCATCACACAAATATACTATGTTATCATACAAAGTTTGGAGTGTTTATAGACCCACTATACCATCACACAAATATACTATGTTACCATTCAATGTTTGGAGTGTTTATATAGATCCATTATACCCTCACACAAATTTACTATGTTATCATACAATATTTGGAGTGATATACTATGCTATCATACAATATTTGGAGTGATATACTATGCTATCATACAATGTTTGGAGTGTTTATACACCCACTATACCTTCACACAAATATGCTATGCTGTCATACAATGTTTGGAGTGTTTATAGATCCACTATACCTTCACACAAATATACTATGCTATCATACAATGTTTGGAGTGTTTATAGACCCACTATACCATCACACAAATATACTATACTTTGATACAATGTTTGGAGTGTTTACAGACCCACTATGCCATCACACAAATATACTATGTTATCATACAATGTTTGGAATGTTTATACACCCACTATACCTTCACACAAATATACTATGCTATCATTCAATGTTTGGAGTGTTTATAGATCCACTATACCATCACACAAATTTACTATGCTATCATACAATATTTGGAGTGATATACTATGCTGTCATACAATATTTGGAGTGTTTGTAGATCCACTATACCCTCACACAAATATACTATGTTATCATACAATATCTGGGGTGATATACTATGCAAACGTACAATATTTGGAGTGATATACTATGATATCATACAATATTTTGAGTGTGTATAGAGCCACTATACCTTCACACAAATATACTATGTTATCATACAATATTTGGAGTGTCTACAGACCCACTATAGCTTCACACAAATATACTATGCTATCAAAGAATATTTGGAGTGTTTACAGACCCACCATACCATCACACAAATATACTATGCTGTCATACAATATTTGGAGTGTTTACAGACCCACTATACCATCACACAAATATACTATGCTATCATACAATATTTGGAGTTTTTACAGACCCACTATACCATCACACAAATATACTATGCTATCATTCAATGTTTGGGGTGTTTATAGATCCACTATACCCTCACACAAATATACTATGCTATCATACAACCTTTGGAGTTTTTATAGATCCACTATACCCTCACACAAATATACTATATTATCATACAATATTTTGGAGTGTTTATGGACCCACTATACCATCACACAAATATACTATGCTATGATACAATGTTTGGAATGGTTATAGATCCACTATACCCTCACACAAATATACTATGCTATCATACAATATTTGGCGTGTGTATAGACCCGCTAAACCCTCACACAAACATGATATAATATCGTACAGATTAAGGAATGTGTTAGACCCAATATACGCTTAAACCAACATACTATACAATCATATCAGGGTAGAAATACAAAAAAAATTACAACATAGGAAGCCATACATCAAGGCCGTTGGTGGAGTGTTGGTGGAAAATGTAAAAATTATGCTCGCTAAATATACTACAAGTATCTCCAAGAATTCTTTTGCAAATGACGCTAAGGATACTGATCCATATATTCATACACCTTAAAACTATCTTCCATTGGCTGAATGAGTCACGTGACTCCATTCCTGGGTTTGGATGGCCCCAGATGGTCGAAATTGCTTCGTATCCAGTGTCCAACAAGACCCATTCACCCCTCGTCACAAATATCCTTGCGCTAGCGCAACTAGTTTTGTGATGAAGCGTATGTAAGAGGATAACAACGGTATGGAGAAAAGTAAGAATTGGCGCATAACGAATAACCCTGGAAAACCATGTGTTGATGCAGGTCACATAAGTGACGATTGTAGTGAAAATAATATGTTCATATGATCTAACATGCACAAGGTTATTTATAAAATTACTTTAACATAGTATGTGATAAATTACTTAGTTTAAATTCAGACCTGAATGTACATTTGTAACCATCAAACCAAAAAGAAAAAACCAATCCATTCGGGAGCTGAGACAGCCATAACACAGGAACCATGCAAGTCACCCACTTTGCATGGGGCCTGTGCTGCCCCAAAGTGGCCCGTGGCCCGCATCAACCATGCCTTTCTCATTCTGCTCACCGACATATGTGGCTCCCAAGTGAGAAGGATATAAGTGCCAACTGTGATGATTACACATAGTGAACAAATATCAATGGTGTTATATCCACGTTAGAGTTATATTGTTCTTGACTTCCGCCAATTCAAGTTATTCAATGATTCGTGGTTGTTGTAATTATTCAGCCGAGGTTCATCCTGTGTACTTTTCCTGTGATATTCATTCGCAGTGAACCAACTTGCCACTCTGATGAGATTATATACTGTGTTCAGGTATGTGAAACCAATATACATGAAATGGAAAGCAACGTTTGCGCGAGTAGTTATGTGACATGCAAATAACGTGATATACAATATCTATATATAACGTAGGGCAGAATGGTGAACCTGATATTTACCCAGATTATGGTTATGATTGAAAATGCATTTGAAGGTGGATATAAAAAAAGTGTAACTAAGAACCCCCGATACTCATCTGTGTGCTAACTAATTGAAAACCGAAATAAATTATAGGTTGGAATGACGTCAGAAGATCTAAAGCATCCGATTTCCATCGCTCTAACTGACGAATCTGACTATCAGACAAGCATTGCGCCGCACCAGTTGTTGCTGCTCCGATTCTAAAGCTATGACTCTTGAAGCATTTTGGATACAATCTGCAGAACTGCAGAACAAGTTTAAGCTGGGCATTGAATTCTGCCCGAGTTATAGGTGTGTTTGAAAGATACATAAATATTGGGCCTGGACCCGTACCTCGCCTTTGCATGTATCGTTGAGATTTGAGACAGGACAAACTGCAGCATTATTGTTTTTATTAATTGTTAAAGTGAACTTCTGGCCCTGGCTGTGTTTGAAGGTGTTAAATGTTAGAGTGATGGAATAGTGGTCAAGAGTCAACTGTGCAACATATTAGGGTTATGGAGGCTAAGGGAATGCACTGTGATCTCCCCAAATTCTCAGGAAGACATGGAATGCCAACGAAAACATGGCTCGAAATAGGAGCTGTTTGTACCAAAAAGTTATAGTACAAGTTGTAGCGTGGATAAGTTTTTCTAAAATACACTTGTCAATTGGCAAACTCGCATCACAAAAATCTTTATTCCTGTGGCTTGCTTTCAGCAGTTTTTGTATTAGGAAAGAGTTTGTAGGGTCTGCATAATTATTGATTTTGTGTACAAACCCAATGGCAGATATATATGAGGATATTGTTGCTGAGAAAAGATGAGAAATGAAACGTACCAAATTAGCCTGAGAGTTTGATATTGAACAACACTTTTCCCCGGGGATATACCATCATTTATAGAAGACGCCTGAGGATGTGATAAATGGTGAATCATACGAAAGGTACCAGGTGTTTTCTTTGGAACCAAGCCAAGAGGTGATATTTGAAATGGTGAGAAAGGGTGGCTCTTGAAAAACCCCGCAAACCTGCCAGCATCAAGTTCTTTGTCTAATTTGTCTTGCACAATCTGTGGATTTTGTATGGCTGATTTTAGATTATGAGTTTGAATAGGTGACAGAGAACCCTCGTGCCACACATTAAATCCAAATGTAAATCCATGTATCAAAATTTGGATCTTGGCAGTGTTGCACCCTTTCAACCAATGTTGTAACTTTTCAACTTTAATATGAGTAGGTAGCTTACTGTTTTCGCAGGACCCCTTTCCCTTGCTGGCTGTATTCTAGATAGTTTGGTGTAGGTCCATGGGACTGAGTAGGTTTGTAGCCACCACGAAAAGGCTGCACGCTGTCAGGTCTAGCCTGTTTTGGGGGCATATTTTTGGCAAATATTTGAATGGGTGTTGAATGAGTTGTTTGCATTTGGTGAAGGGATGAGCTTCCAAGCAATGGAAACAATTATGCTGTTATTTACATGCTAGCCCTGCAGAACACTACAGCCCCCTGTGGTGGTTAAAGCAGGCCACTTTCGGGGGATTCGAATTACTGAGGATGGTAATGTGGCAGTGTTGGTGGCCGTCCTGTCACCAGTGCAGTCAAGAACAGATCGCATGTAAAGTTCAACGTGGGTGGAACCCCACTTTGCCTCTCCACTCTCTATCATGCGACGAAACTGCTCATCGTAGTATCTCCAATGAGCTCTGCGTTCAGACATCTTCATGACGGGGACTTCTTGGCCATGGGGACTAGGATCAATTCAGATGTGTTTGATGTGATATTGAACTGTAATCTATATGTATTGTCCGTGGATGTAGAAAGGAGAGTTTGAAAATCTATGTATGTCGCAGCCCAAATCTGCTGCTTAATTTTATCAGTTATAGAGACAGTTATATCGATTGACGTGCTTACAAAGTTGGATTGACCGTCTATCTAAAGTGGTAATAGGTGTTAAGAAATCACTCAGAGTACATTTACCTGTATGAGAGAGTCCAGTTAAGGCTGAGGTAGCCCGTGCAATACTTCCCCCGACTGACTGTTCAACATTGCTTTCTGTTTGGGCGCTGGAGGAGGCAGATGGCCCTTGCTTCGTTTCCTGCGACAACATGTCAGGTTGTTGCGGACGAGTTTTCCCATGCAGCATATCCAAAATGTGGTACAACTTTCTGTCCACTTGAGCGGTGATGACTTGTGTAATCTACTGTACCACCTGCTGTGTTATCCGGTCAACGGTAGCTTGGTCATCTGCATCTGCTGCATGTGTTGCTCCAGCTCCATGCTGCTGTTTTTGGTGATCAACTGACCTAATCCGTGAACCAGTGGACTGAACTCTCTTTACAGCCCGTTTAACCCCTGCTGATGATTTGTGCTTGGGTGCCATGATCTTGTAAAGTTAGAAAAAATAATGTATTGAACATAATAGAAAATAGTAAGAAACACGTAATATGGACAACCGTGTATGTGTTCTATGCACAAGGCATGTAATAAATTGGAAGACCGATGCATATATGGTTACCTGATATAATTTCTTTATTTATATACATATGTATATACACATATACATACATATATCTATATATACATACATATACATGTATATTTTTTTAAAGCTATAATGAGTGTGACCAATTTGTTCTTAGCTAAATGGCATATGTATAGAAGGTGGCGGTCCGGTATGCAACATGACCTGTTATCAGTCCAACAGGCTGATACAAAAGTGCAAAAGAAGAAAAAGACAGGTACGGGACCTGGCCAGTTATCTCCCAAAGTGAGCAGATAACAAAAGACATTTGAACATGTTCCGGGAAGCTACTCATAAAATACCCCTTGTGAAATAATTATGAATTAAGAACAAGGATACCTTGGTATATGATCATTAAAGTTGTTGTTGGGGGGACACAAAAATATTACGGGGACCCCCCATTATGTAGACCAGAGTGGCTTGCCAGGAACAAGTCCCAAAAGGATCAGGTACGGGACCTATCCCAGTGCCTCCACAATGGCAGACACCAAGGATGTTTACGAAAAACAAAGGAACAGGTACGGGACCTGGCCTTATGTCTCCCTTTGTGGGCAGATACAAATGACATTGGAAAGCGGATATAGAACAAGAGCTAGCCTAGCCTAGCTATCGTTGAATGTTTATGCGTTATGCTTTATTTTATAACATGCATTGAGAAGAGCTCCCCGAAGTGACTTATAAAGGTGCCACTGTCCTTTAGGGGACAAGTGAATGCCATCTGAACGAAGTTTTATGGAGATCTGGATTGTTGACAAGTGAAAGATGGGTGGCGAAACTCATAAACCCACTGCTCTGTGCACTAGAAACGCGGACGTGAAGGAAAATATCCGATTCGGTACGCAGGCTGTAAGAAAATATTGTTTTTAATAAAGATCGATGAAGTAAATGTTAAAGAGCATTTAACACAGTTGGTTTTTAACAAGCAGAAAACAAACAAACAACACACTTTACAAAAATCAGCATTTTTACAAATAAGAAAAAGCTTTTCTAACCCAATCGGGAATTCAAACATTAAATATGAACGTATTTACAAGGTTGACAATGTTGTAGAATCAGAATCGACTTTCAATGACAGAATACCCGGTCATTTTGCCTATATTCACACTACGTTTCTGAAGTAAAGAAAACATATTCACAAAATCATCGTTCTATTGCATTATTATTTGTAGAATACAAGTCACTGAATGTTCTAAGGGAAATCCAAGACTGGGTTTAGGAAGAAAATCACACAATAATTTCACGCATTATAGATGCTGATCTTTGTAATCCATATTTTTGAAATGAGTAGTTACAGTATTTCGTCTTATAAAGCAGATGATGTTGTTATCCAGAGGAAATAATCCATAATAACCAAAATATTCCACAATTTGGTCGTTAGATGGCTAACAGTCGATTTCTGGTTGATGACTGTCGTCTGTGTTGATGAAATAGGCTTTAACGTCTTTAGGTTTTTGATATGGAAGTTCATCTTTAGCACACACCAACGGATTTCAAGAAGAAATGTACGAACTGTGAGTCAAGACTTAATAAAGTTCCCAGGCATACCTTCCTTTATAATAAATTGCACAGCGATTCAACCTTCTACTTTTCACAGGTTATGATAAGTCATCAATTCACACTCAACGTTTTCATTGAACATATCTGTCAATTACGTCGATGAAGCTATCGTCTCCGTACTCTGTTGCAAGAAAGCTTTTCAATGCGTTCGGTCTCCGGAGAAGTCAAAGACGGTATGTAATGGTAACGCGAGTTTTTATATAACTTTTTCAAAATGTTTCCATCTGAGACGAGATCATATCCCTCTTGTATTCAATCTTCCAATTTGTCTTCTGAAAGCATCGTCATACATTTGGTGTGTTGAATCTTAATTGAATGGTTGATTTGACATCCAAAACAATGTTATATGGTTAGACAAGTAATTTATTCGGTCAAGTGACATGCAAGCAGAAGATTAAAAGATCTTGTTTTGTATATCCTCACACCAGGACTGTATTTTATATCTTTTTCTTCGTAACTTGCCGCTTGCGACTCTGTTATTGTTCCTAAGAGAAATATCCTCTTCGCCTATATCCATAGTTTCTTCGTATCCCATTGTTTTAGTCTTCTTCTAAAAGTCTAGAATCACTTCTCAGTATTAATGTGTTTTGAAAAATTCTTTATACAAGATGACGTTCACTGTGTCTGCCAGAGCGACTGAAAACTGCAGTCGAATTTTGCAAGACTTTTTAGGATGGAAATGTCCCTGGTTGCAGCCTTTGTACTGAGTGAAATTAAATCCACACAGAACATCTCTAACGTAATAATCCTATTACGAAATACCGTGGGTATTTTGGAATCTTACTGTCATATGGCTTGCAATATTGGTAAATGAGATCTCATGTAATTTGTATGGGCCAAGTTAGGTTTAAAGGGTCTGATACACAATGTCTGGCCATCTCAGGTGTCTTCTCTTGATAAGATTTTGATCTTTTGCTCCGTTAAAGACCGCATTGCTGATGAGTAAATATTTCTGGCAGATGTCCTTGCAAAATCACATTTTTCTTATAGGGTCGGGGTCCAGGGGCTTTGGTGAAGGCTTTCAATTTCACTTGCCTTAGAAGATACTTGGATATCGTTCTGCTCAGACTTTGACTGATGTAGTTTCCCGCATTAAGACTTACACAAGGTGCACGTAAATCTGGCTTATTCTGTGTTCGTTTTGTAATCATGAGCCGTCAAATAGTGCACGGTACTACTTCGATTCAATCTCAGCCATACACTCTACTCCATTCAACTAACACTTGTGTTGAACTACATGGCCAAGGGCGAACGTTTGATAATTTCTAAGCAGTGTTCTTGTTTATTTTTTTTTAACAATGGTCCTTAAATCCATCATTTTGAGGATCGTCAGCTGCTTGGTCTTAAACCGAAAATTGTGAGGATCGTTCACTCTGTGTCGTCGAATGATTCCGATAAGTAAATTTTTCGTACCACGGGTTTCATTCTTGACCTCTTTTTGTACGTCAAGAAATTTTTCAGGTAAGCTTAGTAAGTGTAAGTATCAATGATTCAATTGTCTATTCAGGTACAAGTCCACTTTGCTGAATAATGAATGCATGAAATTGTTGACGGGAGCTGCACTGGCATCTTCCGATGAATTGGTGATGTCCACTTTGAGAACTTTGTCTTTCATATACAAATAACTGTTATTGAGATCAATGTACTTTCAATTTTAAAATCGATGGATATTGAGGCGGCCAAAGATGACACATGATGAAATTCCACCCGTCATGATTCTTGCATCGCCATCGCCATCATATTAGGTGGCATGGCAAACAGATCGGATTCTGAATTGGAAAATTCGCAACAATCTCGGTGCATCATTTTCCTTTTTCCCTATAGCAAACAAAACTTCCAGTTTTCAGACAGTTACTGTTCTTTAATTTTTATTTTTCTGAGTGTGTTTATTAGATCTTGGAGAATTTTAAGACAATTGACAGAGTAACAATTATGTGTATTTACGATTTTTTCTGTTTCTGAGAAATTTGTTCGATATATCATCGACTGTAATTCTTGTTCTGGGACAGATTCGGGTTGGGAGGTAAATGGGGCATTATTAAAATGTTATGAAAGGTCGGTAACAAACGGTTGCTGGTTGATAGTTTATTCGAAATCTGCTGTTGATATTTATGACAAATTCCACTGCTCGAAGGGATCTTCATATATCGAATTTCCTGCATTTTACATTTATTTCAGCATCATGCTGGATAGTAATACTTACACTACTATGTCTACTGCTTATTTTGTGTTTTTATTATACTTCAGATTACTCTCAGCATGTTTACTACTGGAGCTAGAGGTGTTTCGTTTATAGTTTCAATGGTTTATCATAGTCTGCTTTATTGGTGCCTATAGCTAGTTGCTATGATAAACCCATGGTAACCAACTTTAATCTTGTGATTTTTAAGTACTTGAGCCAATATTCTGCCAATATTAACCTCCTTCATCCTAGATTCCTAATCTATCGAAGAATAAGTGGTGCAATCTCTTAAGTTGTAACCAGCTCGTAACCATGTATCACTATCCGGATACATTCAATTTTCTGCATAGAAGGACTATGATACAACAATATTGCATCTTGCCATTAGAACCAGTTTTCAACCTCCTGTATTCCCAATTTACTGTGCAATTGCTGTGTATTACAAGGTTTCATGAATGAATCAATCACAGGTACGTTGTACCAGCTCAGTTTATTTTATAAGCATATTGCAAAGGTGTAACTCGGATTTGCCTTCAAAAAGCAAAGCGTTTTAGTAACATAAAAAGAAAAGCCAGCGACAAGTACGTTCTTAAAATAAGCCTTTAGAGTCAGAGAGAATGGTGCAGACTGAAGGGAAATAGAGAAATGCAGTAGATGGGAAGCGGTAGTTTGAATCATTTAGCAATCGCAAACAAATCATGTATTTTTGTGTAATATGTTACATATCACAAAATGGTACGACGGCGGTGAAAACGATTGAAAATCAGCAATAACAAACTATATTGGTTTCTCTTACGCAAGCTAATTCCCATTTACACGTAGTATTGGACAACAGTTATTTTTGTTTTCTTTTTGTAAAATACTGTTGTATTCATGTTATCGCTGCTACTTAGAATAAGATTTGTACCCAGTTCTTTAATTTGCTACATTAATATATGGTATCAAAGAAAATGTAAATGTCTTATTGCAGCCAATTCATACGAAGGGATGGAGATTTGATAATTTCACCCTTTCATTAAAGAAAGACTTGCAAACAGCCCTTTAATATACAAGTTTAATCTATAGTACAAAATAAAATGTAATGGTTCTCATTCAGACAATTTATACAAAATGATGTATGAATAATGGCGTTATAGAAACTTATTAACATTTAACGTTAATGGTAAAGTGACTTTATCGGGCATCATACATCACAACTGTATCGAAAATAAATAGTTTACATGCAACGCGATTCAAGTAACCGTCCAAGAGATGAGCAGTATCGTTGCTTGAGTCATTCTCTTTACTGAATATTTATTGCAGTACATCTCGTGCTCTTTGCCTATATAACCTTATATTGGCTATCAGTGGAATAATTGATGATGGACACAAATATTTCAGGGCCCAGAGTGGGAACTAATTATGCCATGACTTCATTAAGACGAGGAGTGTTCATGTCAGCATGATAACATCTTTCAGAAAACCAACTGACACGCGAGGAAATTGAATCCAAGGTAACTTTGCCTGAACAAATTAAGACATTATGATTTATGTATCAGATTTCGTTTGATCTAAGGTTATATGCATAATCAGCACTTGATATGAAACACGTTTTGTTCTTATACACAATGTAATCAGTGAGCCTGATCCTTACGTACGAATTGGATCTAGCATACTCGAGTGACTTTACCATTATAACATGTTAGGATTCCTTGGTTTTAAACTAAGTGACAGAAAAGAGTGAAAACAACAAATTTTGTAAAAATCGACAAATAATTTATTTCCGTGAATCTACAGGGAAAATTCAAGTGTTACGTATATCTGATTTAATTCATATTTATTTTAATTTATTTGTTTGTTTGTCAGCTTTAAAATTTGTATTATACTACATGCTATTATATAATAATCTTATTTACGTGATTTGGAATTTATTTTTAGAAAATAGTTTGACCTTGACAGTTTAGTTAGTAAACACTTAAAGCTGATCTAGTTACCGACCTTAATTCAAAATTAGTAACAGCCACGTGAACAAGTTCTTTTTTATTCATTTTTATTGTGGGAGTAATAAGAGTAAGATCGAGGCTATATTGAATACGTGACCATAGGCTTGTAAATAGTTTTACTGAAAGTAAACAACTTTTTTTCGGAGTAAAATGATTGGTTTTACCAAGGACATACTAGGGTACGTTATTTTTTTTTATATGTAAACATGATCACGTAATCCTTTATTTCGCAATTCACGCATTTCCAAAATTGCGCATTAGTTGTAATAAGTGATGCGTAGAGAGAATTTAGTCAGTCTGGGCTTAAAAACGCTTGATGTTAAGTTGTTTCCTTCTATTGTAGCCAGTTTTCGAGTTATATATTAATTTTTCTTCAGACTATTTGGATTCTAAAGATTAATTCGTTTCTCTGGAAATATTTTTGTGCTCATACAGAATTCTTCAATAAAGACATTTCTTAGAAAAATTATTTAGATTTCCAAAACCGGAGGAATTTTTTTATTGTGTTTGTACAAAGAACTGTATGCGTCAACACTGAACAGGATACAGCATGTTATCGCCTTTCTTCTTGGATTTTTCGTCGGGTCTCGAATTTGAAATCATTAGAACATTTTATTATTAGGACTGCTAAAAATTTATTAGTGGATTATTCTTGGATTGTTTTTAGGTTTGATTCTTAAAACCGTAAGTTCTTATTTTTTCTCATTTATTACAATACTTTTCCAGGGAAATAAATAATTTGTTAAATTTTCAAAGATTGTTGTTTTCACTCTTTCTTGTGTTACTATTTATTCGAGCCTAAACACGTAACATAAGAAAAGGAAATTGCAGTATTGTGAATTACATACATTAATGTTCCATCACAAGTCCAACTGCGTGCATTTCCAATTGAATTCCAGGTTTATTCCAAATACATTATGATATCGAATATATTGATGTGCATGTAGTCTCTAACGTGCTAATGTGTCGATGGTCTGAAGTGTTATATGTGCTAACAGTATTTTGATATATAACAATAATATAATCCAAAATGTTCTTTCTGAATACACTATAATTCCAAATTGAAGTTTTAGTCCAAGAATAGTATTGAGCACTTTGTAATTCCAGTGAATAACATTTGGCTGAATTACTTCACCGAGAGGCTAGCGTGGGTACGTGGGAAAGCCTGCCAGTAGCTTCTCGTGGGTCGGTGGTTCTTCCCTGGGTTTTCCAGGGTTCTTCCTCCACCAGTTATACTGGCCGCCATGTATAGCCTATCTTGTGCTGAAAAATGGCGTTAAACCCTAGATCAACAACAACAACTTCACCGAGATCAGCAACTAAATATAACAATAACCCCAATGTAAATAAGATTATGTACCCCTCTACTTGACCTAGGTCGTAATTGTCATGTTCTGAAAATACTCTGTAAACGTACAGGAAGCTTTTTTAGTTTCTAAGGTCAGATTCGTGATTTATTTTTAACTCAGATTGAAGCAAACATGTGTATTACTATCAATGTTCTGAATATTTAATCTGCTTTAATAGGGGAATATTATCTATGCATTAAGTTGTTTACAAAAAATGTCCCTAGTCAGGTACACTATTAACTTTATTTTGAATAAGGTCAAGCACAAAATACAGATTTACATAGCATTTAATCATTAATAAAGCCAATACCGCTCGGGTGGCCTAGTGGTTAGAGCGTCCGCCTCGGATGCGGGAGGTCGTGGGTTCGATCCCTTGATAAGGTCAAACATAAAATACAGATGCACATAGCATTTAAGCATTAATAAAGCCAAATTAGTTTTCGCATCCGCCCCGGATGCGGGAGGTCGTGGGTTCGATCCCCGGCCTAGTCATACCAAAGATTTTAAAAAAGTGGTACTAACAGCTGCCTCGCTTGGCTTGGCGCTCAGCATTAAGAGGTTAGTGTTAGGACCGGTCGGCCTGGTGTCAGGATGACTGGGTGAGACATCATGAGGGACTGTAATAGTGGTTGTATATTATTAGATATACACTTCTGATCCCTAGCCTTCATTTATACACCTCTAAACCATAGCCTTGATTTCAGATGTACACCTCTAAACCCAAGCCTCGACTTCATTTGTACACCTCTGACCCCTAACCTCGACTTCATTTGTACACCTCTAAACCATAGCTTCGACTTCATCTAATAATAATAATAATAATAATAATAATAATGAGGACTTTGTATAGCGAATAATCTATAGAAGCTCTAAGCGCTTTACAACATTAGACAACACCTATTACATAAAAAACATATAATGATATGATTACAAAATCAAACACCATGAAATTAGAAAACATAAAAACATTCTGAAAATATTTAAGGTAGGAAACATTATTAGGTCTTTAAGTTTGTTCTTGCAGTCTAAATAAGTGAGTTTTAAGAGTACCCTTGAATGGGATCACTGTGTCTTTGTGTTTAAGTTCAGTAGGCAATTCATATGTACACCTCTAAACCATAGCCGCGACTTCATATGTACACTTCTAAACCCTAGCCTCGCCTTCATATGTATACATCTAAACCCTAGCCTCGAACTCATATATACACATCTAAACTCTAACCTCGACTTCATATAAACACCTCTAAACCCTAGCCTCGACTTCATATGTACACCCCTAAACCCTAGCTTCGACTTCATATTTACACATCTAAACCCTAACCTTGCCTTCATATATACACCTCTGAACCGCTATACACATCTAAAACAAATATTCAGAAACTCTTGAATACCATAAGCGTTGAAAGTTATCTAGTCTAATGCAGCTGTATGTATTAAGCAATTGCCTCATTAAGTTAGAATGGTTTGTGTCGTAATAAGTCTCTCTCTCGCTCTCTCGCTCTCTCTCTCTCTCAGTTGCACAATTTTGTATTCATTAGAACTATTCACTTTCATCATCACATTCATAATATAGGTAATGTCGAAGTTTCCCCAGATATAACATTTTTTGAAAGTTCTCTCATCTTATAAGCTAACCATCTTTGTATTTTAAATAAACTTTTTTCTGTCTGGCCTATATCATGCTAATTGTGTTATTGTTAATGGCGCTTCCTACCTCACGCCTCACAGTCGTAACCTACTGTATATACAACATCTAAATCAGTGATGTTTTTTTTTAACGAAACTTTCCAGTAGTAACACACAGTTGATATGCTAATTAAATCAGTTTCGATTTTCGAGTATAATAATTATTGTTTTCTTTTGAAAATAGTTGAAAGCTCTCACATTGGTGGTATGTAAGGAATCACATAAACTCATTGCTGATGATAGTGGACTATAAACTAGGCATATCAATTAAACACAATTCTGTTAAGAAAATATCTATCCATAAGCTATCTATGTCAATATCTAAGAGTTCGTACCAGGATCTAAACATTTAGGTGTCGGAGTTATAGATGATAACACCGCCACCTCAATTCTTTTTTTCATGAAAGCCTTCAGTGAAGAGGCCGTCTTAACAGCTGTCATTAAAATGGATTTCACTTGATGCAGTTACATCAACGCATCAAATGCGTTGATATATAGGCGGTTCATGACGAACAGACCGTATGTTTAAACGTACCAAACATAGTATATTGTATGAGAGAGAGAGAGAGAGAGAGAGAGGAGGAGGACTGCCTATAACGCCATATAATAAATGTATATAAGTGTAACTGTCTTTATTTCAAGTTACTTATGACCTATAACCATAAAAGATTCGCAAATAATTCTGTTAAAACTCAAACGCTTATTTGCATGCATGCATCTTGCTAGATCAATGAATATTTCAATGTTTATCACACGAAAAATACGTATACCAACCATTAGGAAACGTCTAAAGCAGATAAATTGGATGACGTAACCAAGTACAACTCCTGAATCATGATATCCCATCAATCTTATGGTTAAGTCATGGTATCGGTCTTATTGAATTTTTATTTTGAAATTGTAAACTGCATTTCGTATTCAGAATTATTTAAATTTAAACTATTTGATTGCATAATGGCTTAATTGTTAATTAGCTAAGTGTTTGTGCGTTATTGCGGGGGGAGAATTTCTGCAAGGTGTCAAAGTCACGGATATTTCATATTTCCAGGTCCCTCGTTCATAAAACATATCAAATTTGATCAAAATCTGCGCGGAAACTTAAGTTTAATACAAGTTTATTTAATGTTTTTAAAAACCAAAACAGTTTTTCTATGTTTCTGAAATATGTTTGATTCAGAGATTACTTCTTTCAAGGATGAAAATATTGACAGACGTAGTACCAGCCTTGATGGATAGATGGGCAAAGAGTACGGCACGAATAATGTGTACACCTGGTAATATTAACATTGATGTATATGTGGGTAAAGGAGTGCAACACGAAGAATATGTGCATTTTGTGTGCGTGTGTGATAATTGGATTTTTAACGTAGCTTTAACAATTTTTTCAGTCATATCGCTACGATGTCTGCAGTATGGCAGTTTACAGTGATGTCTACAGACATGTGTCATCATGCCCCACCCAGTCACATTATCCTGACACAAGGCCCACGAGTCCTAACACTGGCCTCTTAATACTTTGCGCCAAGCGAGGCAGCTGTTAGTCTTTGGTATGACTCGGTCGGGGTTCCAACCCACGAACTTCTGCATCCAAGAAGGACGCTCTAACCACTAGGCCACCTGAGCGGTCTTGTACATTTGGTAACATTAACCTTGAATTATAGATGGCCAAATGAATACAACATGAATGTGTACATTAGGTAATATCAACCTTGATGGAAAGTTTCGTAGTGGAATGCAGCACAAAAAAATGTATATATTTGGTATTATCAACCCTGATGGACAGATGAACTCAGCACGAAGAATGTATATATTCTAAATATTCTTGGGTTAGAAATGTGAAATAGGGGATGACAATACTTTAAGACAAATCTCTAAAGAAAGCAAACCTTAGTAGATAAAATTTAACAATATAATATTTTGCAACTTTTCTATTTATAAAAAGCATATGTGAAGGTTCATCACTACATTTAGGATTAGAATTGGAAGTATATGACACAAAACGATACCAGAAAATAAACTGGTCTGGATTTCCCCCAACTTAATGGATGGCTACAATAACGCTCATCACAGTTTCATATATATCACTATGAGTCATTCTAGAACGAAGACATGAAAAATATGGATCGATATTATTGGTATGTCTTATTGTTTGGATGTACCCATTTGTCCCACCTAACTGTCTGTTTTTTTCTAGTAAAATCTGCCAATACTAATCACGATTTCAGTAACACGTTGTTTGAGTAAAATAGTTTGCTATAATTTCAGAATCATTGACTAGGGCTTGTTCCAGTGTATGTATTATATAATCAAATACATCAAAACCTGCTGCTATCTGTCGTGCGACACGTGTGCTGAATGAAAAATGACACGCCATACATTATTTCGTTCGGTTTTTTAAATAGCGAACATTGTTGGACGAAGTCTGTGCTTTTGGACATCAGCGTCAAATATGAAACAATGGTTTTATCGATGATACATGGCCAAAGTAGAAAACCCAAACTGAAATAAAATTTTAAGATATTTGAAAAAACCTTACAGTGATGAAACGTAGAAAATCTACAGAAAATGTTAGTACACAAAGAAAACGATTATTGCTGTAACAGCATATACAAAGACATCCGGTAAAAACAAGTAGAAAAATAGTTCCTAAAAGTGAGAAGTAAGTTATATCAATGTGATTGTTGCTAGCATTTTCAATTCATTGTTAAATGTTGTTATTTGTACAGCGATATCATTCGTTGTCAGATGTTGTTATTTGTACTGCGACTTCATTTTTTTGTCAAATGTTATTTGTACTGCGACTTCATTCATTGTCAAATGTTGTTATTTGTACTGCGTCTTCATTCTTTGTCAAATGTTATTATTTGTACTGCGACTTCATTCGCTGGCATATGTCTTCCATTATATAATTTAAATAATTTGTGGAATGATTGAAATATGACTGAAGTATATTTACATGAACTCAGATGGAATTATATATGTATATCGATCTTTTTAGTTCAAGTTGGGATTACCTCTACATGTTTTGAGAATCGATTTGATAATATTCAAGCATACCGGTCTGAAAATGTCAACATAAAGTAGGGAGGAAATATAAATTAAGGAAAAATGCCTTTGAAATAAACTTTTGTTTTATACTTCGGCACCTTTAACAACGACTGATGGGTCAAAGCTAATTTACCATGCAGAGATGTAAATGAAGTTCATGAGATTAAAATGTGTCCTCAACGATAACGTTGACTATCTTGAATGATTAAAGTATTTTTTTTATTTTCTTGTATTGTTTTTCCTTTAAAACACTGCAATAATTTTGATATGTTTTCACGGCCGATTTCATTTCTTGTATTTGACCAGTAAAACCATTTTCTGTCTAAAATGTGAAATGATTTGACAAATATGAAGGTCATTATCATCAACATCTTTTGGATTTTATTGTTCGTGAAGTTTAACGACTAAAATAATTGAGGAACATATATTGTTTTGAATGTCGTATCTGATTTAATATTTTAACCTAGCAGACATAAAATCATATTTTTTTGTTAAAGAAAAGCGATATCTTGTTGGATATCTTACTATGATATTTTTGTCTTCTGTATTCATTTATTTAAGCTGTTTTATTTCAATTTCTTATCTGGTTGTATTTTTTCACGTATTGATTATGATGTTCGCTTTATTCGTCCGTCCACTTTCTTATATTAGTGTCAGTTTTATATTTTATTCATTCAAATACATGATATATTGCAGATTCCGTCAGAGTAATTAATAGAATTTCAAATTGTTTTCCACTATTCGAAGCAACATCAAAATATGACTTGCAATTTACCTTTGTTAGAATGAAATTATACTGATTTATATTTCCAAACTTCATTGTAAACTAAATGGATGATGAACAATCAAAAAATGGAAATGAAAACAATGTTAGGAATGGGCATGTAAAACTTACCTCACAAAAGAAAAAGATTCAATGCAGAAATCAAGCAGGGATTCTAAGAAATCCGAAATTAAACGCTTAAAGAAAGAACAAAGTGACTACAATATAAGATTCAGCATACACAATACGAAACAATAAAACCTAAATAAACTGAATCAAAATTTACTATTTCACTGATGACATAGCTAGTAAAGGTCTACAAATGGCGCGATGTTACATGCGGACAAATATCTAGATCATTATCATCCGAATACATTGCAACTTTAAACTTTGTTCTTAAGAACAGACTACTTCATAGCTTGTGGATGACTAAAATTTAAACTTGTTTCCTTCATATACAAGAACAATTTTTTTTAAGGTACCCATGATGCGTCTCGTATGATGAATAAATGAATACTTTTGGTCCAGCTTCATTTCAGTTTTTAATAGCATGTCAGAGAAGAATTTTGAAATTTGATTAAGTCAAAGCTATCGAAAAATTGTCAAAGCATCGAAATGTCTTCTGGTATTTCTGATAAAGAAATCGTATAATACCAATCCAATTTATAACGGAAATTATTGTTCGGCATTACAAAATTTCTGAATAACTTAAACATGTTTAACTTCATAAACGTTAAAATCAAAACAAATACTGTTTAATGCTATAACGTATGTATAAACATAAAAGAGTTTAACGTTGTTTTTTCTGAGTGTGTCGTGGTATAAACTGTCAGTTGCCAACTCACACAGCAAATAACGCCAGAAGGGCGTTATGTAAGCGGTGTGAGTCGGCAACTGACAGTTTATATCACGATAAACTCAGGAAAAAACAACGTTAAACTCTTATAATTGATATTTCAATTATTCGTTATGATATTTTGTTTGCATCATTAAAAAGCAGAAATCTTAAATGAACGTAGAAATACACGTTTGGGTTTTTTCTGTTATTTAGCTATTTATAGCACTTGGGATTGTCCTACTTGATCGTAATAAGGTCATCATAATACCAGTCCTTCAACCAATGGAAGCAAACTCTATAAAATCATTTTTGTTTAAAAAATTGTCAGAATGTTCTTTTCCTTTAATGCTTACTTCGTGTCTGCCTTCACTGGCAGTGTTTATCTTATGCTGTATACGTGACTCTATAGAAGTGGGTATTCTTAGAAAAGTAGTTCTCCTTACAGTTTATAGAGAAAGAACACAATTCATTTTGATCACGTGGTAACATTCTGACCAATGGAAATGTTATTTTCCTTTTACCAGCTACTGGCATTGCAGTTACATGTATATTAATGTAGTCAAAGTGAGAATAAAATATACTAATTTTCTTTTTTCACAGAAAATTAGTTTAAACGATGTTTGTTTTGTTTTTCTGTCAGATGGACAATACTCATGTGCAAATCATGGATAATTCTGTTTTTGAGACTAGATCCGGGAAGAAATATACTGAATTGTAAAAAGAAAATGAAGGTGCTCTGCATGATAATTGAGATTTAAATGAATTTTATGATGCAGAGTTGGTGAGTGATGGTTCTGAAAATAAAAACAGTGTAGAAATATGCTCAAAACCTCAGTACATGAGTACGCAGAATGTCGACAATACATGTTTTGACAGAGATGCCCAAGATTCATGTCACCGTTGTAACAGCCCAACATATCAAGATGTCATATCTCAAGTTCCCAATCAGGACTATATTATAAGACTTGATCTGGAATTAGATAATCTACCCAGAGACATGTATATTGAGAAATTGCACATGACAGTGGAGACATTGTAACCTGGTATAGGTCAGTCTTATTTAGTAGAGCGCGAGGTTTTCCTGGCTGTCCGTCTGGATATTTGGTTGTTAGAAAGAACAGAAATAGTGTAAGTAGTTGAATAACATATGCAAGGGATTGTTATTCTTTAGCTATGTTTATAAAAGGGGATCCTTGCGATATCGATTCTATTTTTCGCAAGAAGAAATCAAACCCTAATGTACAAGCTGAACATTGTTAAAAGGACGATCAGCATAACTCAGGGCAAGCAGAACATACGATTAATTCAGCAGGACTCTCGATAGCTGACATCAAGAGTGATGATTGCGATCTTCTACAACAAACTGTTGTTTCGCTCAGAGAAGAGATTATATCTCTGAAGGAAATTCAAATCACATTGACCATAGATGAGAACTCTCTTCAAACAGCCTTGTCTCTCCACATACATTCTTCTTTTCCAAACGCCCGTATCGGTGATCCTGATAATTGTCCATGATTATCTGACATACATGGGTAAGTCCGTGCGGAACAGCATTGACGATACGAGAGTAGATGATTCTACGTTAGTACACATCTTGTGACGAGAACAGGTGAAAGAAATGCAGTGAACTGAGGTTATTTATAGTGGAAGAGTGGATCGAAACGGATTGAGGTTATTCACTAATTTAAACACGCGTTACAAAATTTAGTCACGGGGCAGCGTCTGTCTTCCAATCCGAAGAGAGCTGCCCGTGACGTCACATTCTCTATATAGGTGCGCTAGCGTCTGTGCCTAGTGATTCCATTCGACAGAGTTTTCAATCATGACTGAACCTATGAAGACGATGAATTTTGGTGCACCGGCCGTGGAGACGAGAAGCAATGGTATAGCATACTGAAGATGACACGAGTGAGCCAGAATCCAGACCCAGAGATTAAACACCCAGCCAAAGTTCACCCCCATTAGTAAACCCTGAAAAGTACTACCACATTCGAGAGACGGAAAAGCGCCTCTCTGGATAATTTAGAACGACGGCTTACACTTACACGGTGAACTTTAATGATTTCAAGTCCAACTTACTGCTAGAGAAAGCAGAGGGCTTCATCACTGAGGTGTGAGATTCTTTGTTAAATACACTGAAACGACAACGTGAAGCCAAAGAAGACGATCGCTTGACACTTTCCATTCATCACGACAGTTTGAAGTCCCTTGTTTGGATCGAGTTCAGCAGCCCATCAGAGCTGACACCTTCCAAAACCATCGACACGGTTCAACATGCGCAACAATCCAACGACAATTTTCACATCACCGATGAAAAAGCCACACTGTTCATGGCTCATGGGTCTCTTCCCCAAAGCACAGGAAGCAGAAATATGTTATTGGTGGACGACCTTCGTAGCATCAAGCATAGCCTCGTCCAAATTAACAATCCATAAGACCATATATGTTTAGCTCGTGCCATCGTGGTGGGTCGAACGTATGCCGAGACGAACGACACGGTAGAATACCATCAACATATGAAGACGATTGATTCACAGCAGAAAAGGGGTTGTCAACTCCTGAGCTTTGTGCTTTACTTGTGGACAAGGCATACATACCAGGAGGAGAAGGAAGAGGACCAGAAGAAAGGCAATTTCATCTTTTACGATTTCGAATGCATGAAAGGACTGGTGGCATTCACATTCCTAATTTCTTCCTGGCTCATCAAGCGTGCGAGAAGTGCATCCATGAACCCATGTTTAGTCATTGTCGTCGGGGACCTAACACATTGACCGATTTTGCTCGATGGATCTTACACCCATCGAGGAGATGTGGAGTCAAGATGATATCGAACGTTACGGAGATTGTCATCGCCATGCCACGTTAATGGATCACAATTTCTCAGGATAGGATGTGCAATTTCTTTTGAGATACTATATGGAATAAAGTACCAAACGTCCTAAAGTGACTTTGAATGGAGCTCAAATAATTTCCATGCAAGTGGGACAAGTGCAGTATAAAGATTCAATGAGTTACTTGGCTATGCCTTTGAGTCGAATGCCTAAAACGTTTCCGCACTTTTTCAATACCGGAGCCAAACAACAAAAAGTTCTACCCAATTTGCCTGAGGCTCATCACTACGACCCCGACAACACGCGTACTGAACAACGAGAAGCTTTCCACGCTTTGTACCAGGCTCACGCCTCGGACCTCTTCAACTTTTCGGAAGAAATGTTAAAGTATTGCCGTTCTTACGTGGACATTTTACAACGTTGTTGTGGAAACTTTCGAGAACAGTTCATGGAACACTGAATGATCGATCCTTTGAAAGAAGCCTGCACCATTGCCAAAGCGTGTTCCTTAGTGTACCGCCAACGATTCATGCCTGAAAACACACTGGCTGTCATCATCCCTCTAACGACGAACTTTGTCAAACGTCAATACTCGGTCAAAGCCCTATGCTGGCTACATTACTTGTGCGACAAGCAAGACAAATGGAGCCAACATGTTTGCAACTGGGGAGGCAAAGAAATCATTGGAATGAATTCGGTGTATAGCTGGGACTTAGAAAACCCCAAGATCTCGTACGAGTTTAACTGTTGCTTATTTTACGGATGTCCCATCTGCTACCCTTAGCGTGACACTAAAAATCAGTATTTACAACGGACCATGGAAGACTTGTACCAGGCAACTTGTCAGTGGCGCTTGAAGTTAGAACAGCAAGGATATCAAGTGATGGAAATGTGGAAAGGTGACAACGATCACCGTTTGAAAACCGATACTGAGTTTGAACCCATCGTGGAAAGTTACAAGTTGGTGACCCACTGAACCCGCGAGACAGTGTGTACGGAAAAAGGACAAATGCCACCTGTTTGCTGTACTAAGCCGACGAGGAGAAAGGAGAAGAAATTAAATAGCTGGACGTGTGTTCGCTATATCCTTACGTGTGCAAATATTGTCGCTTTCCTTCAGGGCACCCACAATTGCTGACGGAACACAATGACCTGGACAACATTCGACAATACGAAGGATTGATCAGGTGCAAAGTCTTGCTTCCCACGGACTTGTACCATACCGTGTTACCTCACCATTGCCAAGGAAAATTGATATTTCCCTTGTGCGGTACTTGTGCCGAAACGTGCAACCAAGATCGACCTTGTCAACACACCCAGGAAGAACGCGCCTTGAGAGGAACTTGGGTCAGAGTGGAATCATTCAAAGCTCTGGACATGGGATACCAACTGTTAGAAGTGTACGAAATGTACCACTTTCCCAAGAAAGAACAGTACCACAAGGGTGACCAAACTCAGAAAGGCATTTTCGCAGACTACGTGGATGGTTTTTGAAACTGAAACAACAAAACAGCGGCTATTATTCCTGACGCCACACTCCGAAGACCAAAATAAATTCAAAGAGAAATACTGGGAGCCGGAAGACATCGCTTTAGACCACGTGGAGAAAACGAAGGAAGGCGATCGTTTGCCAAAGTGATGTTCAATTGCTTGAGGGGTAAAATGGCACAACGGCCGTGTTTCCCCAAGATGAAGTATTTGACAGAACCTTCCCGCTACTTCCAGATGATTCACGACAAAACCAAATACATGAAACACGTGGACGTTCTTCGTGGCAATTTGATCTTAGTCAGTTACGAAGACGAACTGGACTTTGTAGAAGCCGACGAATTTGGAAATGTCATCATTGTGGCCTACGTGACAGCCCATGCTCGCTTAAAATTGTACGAAGCTTTAGAACTGTTAGGCGATCGCGTCCTGTACTGTGACCCGGACAGTTACATCTACATCGATCGCCTAGGTCAACGTCAGCCTGACATCGAAGGAGACCGTTTAGGAGCCTGGACAGACGAACACCCCGACGACAAGATTCTAAGGTTTGCTAGTGGCGGCCATAAAAATAACGGTTACAAATACCGGGACAAACAAGAAGTGCAAACTGAGTGTAAAATGAAAGGATTGACTCTCAGTTATCGCAACAGTCGAGTGGTGAACTTTGGGGTATTGAAAGAAGCCTTTCAGTCTGGACAGGATGGAAACTTTAAAGTGACGACCTACGAACCGTACAAGATTGCACGTTTACCAACTCATCAAATCGTCAGTCGACGTTTGGAAAAACTGTATCAAATCGTGTACCAGAAGTGAGTGCGGTTTCCCAGCTACTTCTCTGTACCGTACGGTCACTTCGATATTGGTTAGCATGTAAAAAGGGACAACGTCAGATTCCGATTGTTCATTGTCACTACCAAGCCCAAGCGAGAAAGATGAATCCTTTTAAACAGACATCATTCAAGTTCGGTGATTCTCAAGTGGAGTGCGATGCTGTACCTTGCGATGAGAGCGATGCAGTACCACATCATGGGAACTTTGCTATAACTACTACTACTAACATACCTACCATGTAAAGTGATGCCGTGCTTGTCAAACCTGACGGATGCGAAACCGATGCCACTCGTTATCGTGGACTCTTTACTGGTTTTCATTGTGAATGTCAACCTTCACGTGACACCATTCAGCTACGACCCTGCAGATGTCATCCAAAACTAAGCAATCTCCTGCAGATTTCACCGTACCCTCATCACAATGAACATGTGAAAGACGAACATTCGTTCTCTGTGCGTTTGCCTGAATACTGAAACTTTTTGTTAGTTTATTTGATTGTTTGAAAAAAAATGTTTTATGGTTGATTGTTAATTGTTGGTTGTTAGTTATTTAAATAAAAATGTTGTGTTTTAAAAAAAATGCCTCTGTAGTTTGTTTCCAATTTTTTGTTGATAATACTCTTTAACTTCTCTCAATTCTTCGCATTCAGATCAAACTCTCCTTGCGTTCCAACTCTAAACAGTGTTGGGATGTTTTCTATCGCGTCCGCGCTTGAACAATATAATCTGGGGTAGTCTCCAGTGTGACCATCATTCAATCGCGGCAAACAAAGCAGAAGTAACAGATAATAACAAAAAGAGCTAGCGATGGACCTTATCCCCACCCCTGCCTTGAGAAGTCTGGGACTTAAATTGGCTACAGGATGGAGCTTACATGCACAAGCGAAAGGGACGACACTATTGCTCATATGAGAGAAGGACATTTAGAGAAGATGATAGAATAGGAGTAGAAATAGGCGACACGGATATGACAATGATAGATATCGTAAAAGGTATCAACAACAACCTGACAGATCTTATTCACATAAGCCAACTCAGTATAGACGGGACCCTCCTAGGAGAGATGAGTCCTCACAGCCTAATCAACAGCACAAAGGCAACGAGAAAGAAACATTGAGGTGAGGGAAAGTAGTCCACCTATTCCACCTCCCCCACCTCCACCACCAGTATCTCAAGTTGTCATTAAAGAGAAAACGACCCAAAGCGCAACACCTGCCCCACAGCTGCCAGGGGAAGCAGTCAGGCAAGAAGCAGAAACTGAATCTGACCTGGATGAGGATTCATTGACAAAAGAACAGAAGAATGAACTGGAACTCATCAGTACTTTAAAAAACCTTACTGACGAAATGGGGCTGATATTGACCAAACTTTTTAAATGTTGCTTATACATTTTAGTTACATAGGATAAATAGGTCGTTGTATTATGTACACTAAGTACTAGAATTAGATAGACTTGATAAGAAGTAGGACAGTTTTCTGACTTGTTTGGATTTGATCTAATTGTACTGATGGCTAACACATTATTGGTATAAACAAAATTGTCCATTAAAAAAACTGGACTAAATTTGAAATAAGTACGGGTTGGCGTTTTGGGGAGTACACGACATCCATGGCTGGCTTTCCGAGTCCCTTCTTCCTGACCTCACTCGTACATCGTACCTTGACGGAATGTGGGACCATTTCCACTCGTCAAAAAACAGGTGTCCTAATGTGACGTAATCGCTACCGACCAATCGTAGCGGACATTACATACTGCTTGGGTTGACACTTGGTGCGTTCAATCGCACCTGAATTCCAACTTTTCAATCATGAGTGCGTGTTGGGTTGATTCCCACTCATGACGGCCTTACATTCAGGTCGAAAGGAACTAATTAGTCCCACGATCTGATGGCAAAATTAATTAGTGTTCTTTGAACGCCAATTCCTTCCCCCAGGAGTAATTCAATATCCAGCTGTGCTGTAACAAATCGTCGTACATGACCTAACGGGCGAAATCGACGTTAATTTAACAAACTAACTAAGTCTGACCATCCATTGTTGACTCATCCTTCTATGAAGATGTGCACAAGGCTTTCCAAGCTGAACGAAGCTTAGGTAAATTTACATCGTGTCAGGTAAAGCCTGAGACCCAAATCGGAAGAGATAAAGAATGTCAGAATGTTGAAAGTGAATGAAGAGCTAATAGAAGAGATCTTCAGAGAGTAATTCAAGAAAGAAAAGGAAAAATGGACGGAGAAGTACACACTTCAGAAGCAGAGAGAGCAGAGCAGCAGGAACCAGACAGAGGTTTTGTTGACTGCCTTGTAGACACGAAATAGTTCTCCTCTTTCCGAAGAAGCAGACTCTATCCTGTGGGAAAGCCTGCCGCCAGACGGAGACGCAGTCTTAGACGATAAAAGATTGCCATAATTCCCTGTCCATAAAATAACAGCCCTTTTTAGGGCTACCCCAATACTCTAGAAAAGAGATATTAATTCAATTGCCAGTGGTATGTTAGTAAGTTAAAAACAAAGAATTGTGTCTATATGCACTTCGCTTGTTTGACTTTGTTAGAAGTGTGTCTATAAGCACTTCGTTTCCGTAGCTTGTCAAATGGTCAATGAGTCTGTGATTGTAATTAGTGTTTATAAGTAAATAAGTGAGTGAGTGTTTCTTTTAAGTCCGTGCGATCCATGTTTCTTGCGGTAATGATATGGGCAATGAGAGTCACTGTCGCCCAGACATAATTTGGAGGAGCAAGAGAGATAGCGACAAGAGTGGGAACCTCAGCGCCGGCGACAAAATCAGCAGGCACACCGCAGAGTCGTGAGGGAACGAGTCATCAGGGTTCATCAAACAGAAGATTGGAATGATGAGGCCAGTTACGCACCCTCCGCACTCTCAAGAACAACTGCCAACTGGGACAATGACTGGAGTAGGCGATGTGTGTTTGTGGCCTGACCTAGGAGATGTAATCACTAACAGGTGCATCTGAAGTTTAAAAAACAGCCATTACCAGGGCTAACCAGATCTCAAGAAAAGAGAGACTGATCAATTGCCAATTTGTATAAATGAGGACTACACTCACTCCTTTACTGATGTGATTGTGTGTGTGTGTGTGTGTGCGTGTGTGTGTGTGTGTGTGTGTGTGTGTGTGTTGTAATGAGCTAGCATTAGTTTCTGCGGATAGTAGATTTTGGGGTTTGTATTTTCTCCTTCCAGTGTATGGATAGTCTATTTTGGTTTTGTGGATAGTATATGCTAGTTTTTTCTCCTTCCCGTGTGGATATTATATTTTAGTTTGTTTTTGCTCCTCACCTTTGTGTTGATGGTATATTTGTGGTTTGTGGATATGATAGTAAGGTTTTTTTTTTCTTTCTCTCCTACCCGTGTGTGGATAGTAGATATTGTGGTTTTGGTAGTATATTCTAGGTTTCTTTTTTCTCCTTCCCGTGTGTATAGTATATAATATGTGAAATGAGTGTAAGGGATGTTTTTCTTCACGTCCTTGCTTGACAAATATAATGTCAAAACGTTCGTCGTTCGCGCCATTCAACATTGAATAAAAGAAAATGACAATAGATTTATTCAACAAATTGAAGGACTGTTGGTATTGGATCATGGATTCAGCCTATGTGGTGGAAAGGCTTGGGAAGGAATGAAAGTATCAAGGTAGCCTTGACCTTATCACTAGGCTAAAAGTAGCCAGGGACCTGATACAAGGTATGATAGAGGAAGAAGTAGAAAAGTTAAGAGGTTTCATTCAACCTCCATATGTAAGAGTGGGAACCTTGAATGAGGAATTAGATGGTCTCATCAAAGTAAGGTGCTTTCTAGAAGACACATTTCATTGGACAGAGTGGTCATTTGTGAAATGGGGTCTGGACAAACTAAAAAAGAGGAGAAGAAATAATGAGAAAAGTGATGGAAGAAGAGGTGAAGAAGACAAAAGACAGCTGGGCTAAAGAAAGAAAGGACAAAGAAAACAGAAACACAAAAGAGGAGTTTGGAAGAATGAATGAAAACTGGATGAAGATACAGGAAAAAATTTAGATTGATGGTACATCTTGACTGGATTCCAGAGACAGAGAGGAGGAAGAAGAAAGGAACTATTGAGAAAGTGGGGTGATGGTAGAAGAACTGGAGAAAGTAGAAGAAGAAGAAGCAAAAGGCCCTTTTCAGGGCCACTCATAGGCCTCGAAAAGATTTGCTTTTTTGCCTAAACATTTTTTTAGTCGGTTGTATAGTTGTTTGTATGTTGTATATTGTATATGTTATCTATGTCTCTGTCCCTCCAAAATGTTCTAGGGATTTTTCGCGGTCTTTGGTCCCGATTGAATTCAGCCTCTGGCTACCATGTAACCTATCTTCAGTACTGTGACGTCACCTTACCGGTTCCATTCCTATTGTCCGTATATAATCCCAACCTTTTGTCCGTATATAGTCCCAACCTTTTGTCTGTATAAATCTTGTCCGTATACAGCCCTACGACTTTTTGACTGGATTTTCCAATTCCGTATACAGACCCCTATTACTACTGACATGTATTTTACTGATGATTCCAATGCAGTAGCTGAACCAGACACTTTCAGAGATTACAAAGATAGGGTATTTCATGAGTTCTTACGATATTATAATCTAATGAGTGCCGGACATTTAATGATATGCACTGGTTCCTGTTATACATTCACCCTAGCAAGAACGATGATTGATCATTTTGTACTGCCGGAGCAAGAACGATGATGGTTGATCATTTTGTAATGTTGGATCAATGCATCGGTAGATTACGGAGTGTGCACAGTGTTTCAGATCACAAAGAGCACTTAATACCGGACCACCTCCCTATCCTTACTTCCCTTCGTACAGTGTCCTGTGAGAGAGACTTCAGACAGTCTATAAAGAGAAATAACATAGCTTGGAATAAATTAGACGCCGATATTTTGAAAAGCTATCAAACTCAGCTGGACCATCGCCTGAAAACCTTTGATATAGATACTATTTCGGACAATGTTGATAGATTTTACGGGCACATCGTTAGTGCAATACAGCAGTCGGGCGACATTGCGCTTCCAAAGTCTAAACTGAATTATCATGCCAAACCATATTGGTCAAATGAACTCAAATAGCACATAAACTTCAAAGACAAGATATGTATATTTGGATAAATGAGATAAGACCGAGGGGTAGTCAACATGATTCTTACAGTGGATATAAAGATAAGAAGTGAGACTTTAGAAACCTTCCAAAACTAGCTGTGGAAAATATATTGGGGAAGTATATGAAGAAATTGAAAAAGCACATGAATGCGATGTAAGGCACCTTTGGAAAATGATCAATGTTAAGAGAGAAAACACTATAAATGTTTGTCAGGAACTGATTGAGTTTGTGTCCGAGATGACGATTCCATCGTCAATGGCTTTGCCAGATAATATGACATTCACACGCCAAAATTTAGCCATAGTATTGATGAAAACCTTTATGAATTTATAGAGAGAGAATTAAATCGGGGTCTACAGGACGGAGAAATCCATATCAAATCCTTACATACCAGTATCAGTGTAAACGAACAGAAATCATTAAAAGTCTAAAGAAATCCAAAGCATCAGGCCATGATTAAATTTGCAATGAACATTTGATGTATGGCAGCGATTACCTCATCGAGTGTATGACAATTTTATTTACTCAGATGATTGATCAATCTTACATACATGTAGATTGCACAAAAAAGGGTTAGTAATACCATTGTTTAAAGGTCACAGAACGTCAAAGAACTCCATCTAAAGTTACAGGTCTATTACTTGACTGCCTGTTATCTACAAAGCGTTTGAGAAAATTATTCATGAACGTTTGGTAACTTGGCTCAAAGATACTAATTCTAATATATCCAGTTCACAAGAACATGGTTACCAAAAAGGTTTAGGCTGCACAAGAGCGAGTTTTTTTGCTGTTGCAATCAGTACAATATAATGTAAACATGAGCTCACGGGTGTTTGCTGCTTATTTTTATACAAAATAGGCATTTGATACCGTCTGGCAGAAAGGATTACTTTTTAAATTGTTCATGTTGGGAATTACTGGTAAATCCCTTACGATATTTTTTAACATATATACAAAATATACAGAGGAAAGTTCTTGTCAATGGGCAATTTTCGGACTGGTTCTCAATTGACCAAGGAGTGAGACAAGGGGGCGTTTTGTCAACCTTCCTGTACACAATATTTATAAATGACTTGCTACTACAGTTAGAAAATAGTGGATTTGGAGCAAAGAATGGATCCTTAGCTGTGGGAAATCCAATCCTAGCTGATGAAATTTCACTTTTGGCTATATATCCTAGCAATCTACAAAAGCTTTTAGATATAGCATACGCCTACAGTAATAAGTGGCGATTCGAGCTTAGTGTGACAAAGTCACACATTATCATTGTTGGTCGCCAATACAAGAATTATGTCAATTTCAAATGGTATCTTGGGCCGTTATGTGTGCCGGTTACTGATTCGGAAACACACCTGGGACACCGGATTAACTCAAAGCTGAACTCGCACGACGCAATACTCGATGCATGCAAGAAAGGAAAAAATCTTTTCATGGGCTGTTTGGTATTGGCATTAAACAGATTGGTTTAAATCCTTCGGTTGCTGCAAATGTAATCGAAAAGGTAATTTTCCTTCAGTGTTTTATGGAAGTGAATTATGGTGTAACATTTCAAAAAGTGACCTCTTTTTATTCGATAAAGCTCTGAGGTATTTTGCCATACATTTACAAGGCTTGCCGACACATGCAAGATCAGACATTGCCCTGGGAATGCTGGGATGGACATCAGCACAGTCCGAAATTGATAGAAGTAAATAGATGTTTTTACACAGATTGTCTTTGATGCCTAATGACCTACATACTAAACGTGTGTTTAACGTTGCGTTATTTCACTTCATTTTGAGCGGATTCGGGCAAGCTACGGGCCAATTTAAAATTTATGCTATACGTTAAAGAAGTCTGACTTGCTCGAGTATCTAACTGAATATTTGCAGCATTCCGAAATTCCAGATAAACAAAATTGGAAAGAAATTGTAAGGTCGAAAATTGCTGGTCTTGAAAATAACCTCTGGAGATTTCATATGTCTAATCAAGCAGATTTTGATAGATTCTCTTTGATACACGAATACTTACGACCTGCCTCAGTCAGCGTGCCAGTCGGCTAAAACCAGACAGCACACTAAGGTATTTACATATGTAGCTAAATTATGGACTGCTGTTCCTCAAACACAGCTCGATATGTGTGTTAGATGTGGGAGTGTTTATACAGACTTGATACTTCATTGTTGTGTTGCTTGTCCTTATATGTCGAATTTCAGGAACTCTTTCTGGTATTCCCTTACTGATAAATTTCCACTGAGACTGCACATTACGTTATTTAATGCATAAGATGAGCTGCAACTACAATATCTTTTAGGTAAAAGGTTACCAGCAGGTGTAATCGACAAAGAAAACTCCAAGCTATTCGTCCTGTATGCAGCATACTTTGTCATGCACTGTGCAGTTATCTTCTGCAAATAAGGTACTGAAACTTACAACTTATGCAGTTGAGGAACACTTTATTAATCGATATACTGTAAGAATTTGTATTCTAATATTCAATATTTTGGTACTTATTTATTGATTGTATTCAATGATTTATTGTTATATCTTGCAATCTTCTATCTTCTATACAAAGATGATGATGATGTTGATGATGCATTTTCGTGATCCTGTAAAATCAACTTATGTTTAGACAATCGCTAATACTTAGACACGTAAGACTATTGAGACATACGCTAATACTTAGACACGTAATATTTTGTTTAGACATACGCTAATACTTGGACACTTAATACTTTGTTCAGACATACGTTAATACTTAGACACGTAAGACTTTGTTCAGACATGCTCTAATACTGAGACAAGTAATATTTTGTTTAGACATACGCTAATACTTAGACACGTAAGATTTTGTTCAGACATACGCTAATACTTAGACACGTAAGACTTTGGCGGATACTAATTTTGAACGATATTAAGATATGGAGGTAAAATGTTAGCAATAAATTACTTGAACAGAGTGGTGATAAAATATCCAACAAAATCTCTTATGTACAATACATATATTGGCGAAAACATTTATTAGATGCTCGATTTGTTTAAATAACTGTTCAGCACATTATCTAATTCCATAAAATCCTTGAAAACAGTAAGAGAAAGGTCCAGTGAGATGACTGAAGTCCAATAATGTTTGTAGGCATTCAAACTGAGGATAAACATTTAAATATGCTTTAAGAGTGACAGGTGGAAGATAAAACGTCTCTGGAAGACTATGACAAAACTCTTAAATAGAACAGTTGCCAAAATACTTGAATATAAACATACAAAAGAAGATGAAGAGATTAGAACGCCAATGACTGAATTTAGCACAACAATTACTTTCTATAAATCTGAGTAACCGATTTATTTCAGCAATTAAATTTTATTGAGAAATTATATTGTACATGGTTTACTAATATCATCAAGTTACATAATGAGGTTGAATAATAAAAGCAGATAGAAAGAAAAATTCAGTGAAACAGTTATTGTTATCGGTGTTGCGCATGAATTATTGATGGGATAGACTAAAATATAACATGAATGAACACGAATTTTCATAATTGGAATTAAAGCTTACAACAGGTGCAAATGCGTTATAAACAGGATAAAATAAAATGAGTACGTATTAAGTGGTAGTAGAGATACAGTGAAAGGCGAAGCGAAAAAAAGATTGTGTATGTATTTTGACAGTTTATATGGATTTTAACATGAATATAAAAGGGTTACAAGTATTATGTTAAGTTGTTATCTGACTAGCGTAACTCAGCATATAAAGGGGTAAGACACAACTAAATAAAAGTGAAATGATGCATCATTCCCTAGAGACAATTAATGTCACTATGCATTACACGACATTTGAGTAAATGTATGCGTCTAGCCAGTTGAAAACTGCAAGGAATCATACGCAATGAATTCAGTGACAGTACTACAAATGTGATATCTACTTCATCGTGTAACCAATCACATGGTAAGACCATCTGCAACTGCAGCAACAGTACTAATAATTACCAAGACACAGATCAAACAACGATCGCTCTATCTCTTTGTGCATATAATAACTAGTAAAAACTTCAGGTGAGTGCATATCAACGCTATTGTATAATAATGTCGAAGGATCAATGAACGAATGAAGACCTGCAGAATACTTTCAAACGCACCAACACCAACATAATTATGCACAACCATGAGCCATGAGACAAAGCCGTATGTTTAAGTAAGTGCAGAATGATTAAATTGTGCTTCCTGGGTAATTCAGTTTGTACTATGGATGTTCACACCTTATTTGTCGATAGAGTCATATTCTCTCGCTTGTGATCGATTTATTTGGCAGCGTTTAATGCTTGAACATTCTTGTTCTCTGCCGGAAACAAGTTATTATATTAGGATTGACATGTACTAAATCTGTCCGTGCACAGTGTTGCCATTCCAATGAGTCTCGTAACTTCACAGGTCTACTACGCTAAATGGATGAATATGGACAGCTAGTGATAATTTTTGGTAAGTCAACACTTTGTTTCTCAAGTCTAACTCTTTCAATTCCCTGACTGCAGCTTGCATATTCTCGACAGTTTGTTAATAGATTTTTTAAATCATGGAAAATGTTAGTCATATAAGAGGAATAATAACTTGGTATTCCTAAGCAAAATTATAGTATTGAAATACAGAATAATGTAAATTATACCAGCTACAAAATGGGAACTTTATCTAGAATAGAGCATTTTATTCGGTAATTATGTAATTGTAGATGACACCATTGCGTGAATATTGTACAGGCCATTATACACAGAAGTTCGGTCATTTCTGAAATTTTGAATAAATGTAAGTTCGCTTTGACTTGATTTGGTTAATTGGATTTTCTTGCCCTTAGTGTTAACTAGTACTAATTCATCCTTAATATTTCTCCTCCTGGACAAATAGAGCCTTTTCGCATTGGAAACATTTATTTTCATCCACATATTTTAATTGTTGCTTGCTGTTTTCCTCAGATTGTCATTACGCATACCAAAAACTGTTGTTTATTGGTATTGAAACAGTCAAACCATTTTGTTGTTTATTGGTATTAAAACAGTCAAACCATTTTGTTGTTTATTGGTAATGAAACAGTCAAATTATTTTGTTGTTTATTGGTATTGAAACAGTAAAAACATTTTGTTGCTTAGCTCTCAAGTTTGGATTCAGTTTATTATATGATTTTAACGAATGTTGCTGATCAAACTAGATAACTATGTATCAAACTAGATAGCTATGTATCAAACTAGATAACTATGTATCAAAATAGATAACTATGCATCAAACTAGATAACTATGTATCAAAATTAGATAACAATGTATCAAACTAGATAACTCTGTATCTTAGCAGTTTAAAACCTAAATGTATGTAAAGTCTTAAGTTTATTTATTAAATGGCATAATACATACCAATTTAATCTTACATGGCTGATCTGGTCAATCAGTGATTACACGTTGTACACATAACATTTCCATATCGAACACACATGTAGGTACCAATGTAAGTATCTAATTAAACATTGGGCAAAGATTTGTAACCATGCTTGTAATCTTGACATGACTTTCTTACTTTGTATGGATTTTTCTAAAACTTTGAATATACGATTACCTTCAAAACTCTCTCTCTATCTCTCAGTCTGCCTGTCTGTCCGTCTGTGTGTCTGTCTGTCTGTCTGCCTCTTGGTGTGACTTTTAACATCATCTCATTATAAATCATTCAGTCCAAAATATTGTTGTCATCTTCTGGTGACTCTAAACTTCTCGGTGGTAGATACAAACAAACTCCTTCAAACTGCTCGCCGCAACTTATGGAACTCTCCCATTATTCTCAGTGGATAAAGCGGCCATTTTTACACAATACCACTGCATGTCTTAAAATTACAAATGCATTTAAATTTTTGAACAATTTAAAATGTATACCAATGAGCCATTCCCAAAATTCTTTATGCTGACTTGAATACTTCAAGTTGTTTAAAGTAGTTCCAAGCTGGATGTGGGATATATAAATTTAGGTGCGATACGGAATCACAGATTGCACAAAAATAAAACGTCAGATCAATTGTGTAATATATATATATATATATATATATATATATATATATATATATATGTGTGTGTGTGTGTGTGTGTGTGTGTGTGTGTTGCTACAGCAGAAAAATAAAGCCATATGACCGTCTAAGATTTGGAGCATGAAAGCATAATGAATTGGTATCTGTGTAATTAACGGCATGATTCTGTCAGCATATTGAGCCCAACAGGTTTCATCAGAACATGTTTTTACCCTAGTACCCGTATTGGGACATATGATCTGTGTCATGTTTTTACCCTAGTACCCGTATCGGGACATTTGATCTGTGTCTTCGTATCCTATCTAAAGTTCTTGACAAGCACGAATTGGCTGTTGCTCTAACCTGTAAAATATGTTCGAATCTAGTTACTTAATGAATGGCCTTGATCTTAGTCTAACATATAATCTGCCATCTTTAATTTTGATATTTATCATAAATATAATAGTCATGATTTGTTTTGTTGTATAAATTTGGCATCATACTGATTTCTCATCAAATTCATTATGCTATAGTCAGGAACGTACTTTGCAAGTATTTCTAATACTTTTTTCCAAATCTAGCAGCATTGGCTAATCTTAGTCCTATATGATATGTCCTGCATCTAGTAATTACTCATACATGCAGACATTCCGAAGATCTTTGAAAATACCAAACAAAATTAAATTATCTTTCTTGATGTAGTGATCATGTAAGTCGCCAATAGATCTGAATCATCCTCTTTAATTCCTTATTATTAGAGAAAGAAATAGAATTTCTCAGTTTGTGAAAATGTATTTCCTTCAAGCCTTTTAAAAGCATTCATCCACTCGTGTATGTTAATGTATTTTGCAAAATATTTTCATTTTATATTTACATTGTTTTATGGTTTCCCTGAAAGTTGTTCTAACGAGCCAGATTCTATCCATGAATTAGATTTTCCTTTTCACAAACCTTTGTTTACCATGCCTTTCAAATGTACCAGTTACGAAGTCACTGCTGTAAAAAATGTGTTTTTCATAATTGTTTTGTGTTAACATTCTCTTATCCAATTATGATTTGTATTTCATTTCTGTATATTATGTTTACAGGGCGTACTCTGTGATGTCAGTTCCTAAAATGATTCAGCCATTGCACTTTTTACGAGTGATATCGCTATATTTGGACTTCTTCAAAAGCAAAATCTCTTTTTTGTAGTCTTTGTGGAAGTGATAATAAAGAAATCGATCATTTAAACTGTCGCACATTTATTCTCTTTAAATTATATGAACCCTTACTGAGGTCGTTACAAATTTTACGAACTCAATCTACAACGATTAGTCAAAAACATATATACAATTCACCAAATATTATGGTAGATATTAGATTGTCGCACAAAATTCAATTATGAATTGCGTCTGCGTTAAAGGAGCTAAATCAAATAATTTAATAGAACGGAGTGATAAAAAGATGATCTACATAGAGCTAAATCAAATAATTTAATAGAACGGAGGGATAATAAGATGATCTACATAGAGCTAAATCAAATAATTTAATAGAACGGAGGGATAAAAAGATGATATACATAGAGCTAAATCAAATAATTTAATAGAACGGAGGGATAATAAGATGATCTACATAGAGCTAAATCAAATAATTTAATAGAACGGAGGGATAAAAAGATGATCTACATAGAGCTAAATCAAATAATTTAATAGAACGGAGGGATAATAAGATGATCTACATAGAGCTAAATCAAATAATTTAATAGAACGGAGGGATAAAAAGATGATCTACATAGAGCTAAATCAAATAATTTAATAGAACGGAGGGATAAAAAGATGATCTACATAGAGCTAAATCAAATAATTTAATAGAACGGAGGGATAATAAGATGATCTACATAGAGCTAAATCAAATAATTTAATAGAACGGAGGGATAAAAAGATGATCTACATAGAGCTAAATCAAATAATTTAATAGAACGGAGGGATAAAAAGATGATCTACATAGAGCTAAATCAAATAATTTAATAGAACGCAGGGATAAAAAGATGATCTACATAGAGCTAAATCAAATAATTTAACAGAACGGAGGGATTAAAAGATGATCTACATAGAGCTAAATCAAATAATTTAATAGAACGGAGGGATAAAAAGATGATCTACATAGATCTAAATCAAATAATTTAATAGCCTGGAGTGATTAAAAACTACGTCACAAAGTGGCGAATTAAATAATATAATAGTCTTGATTAATTAAGAGATTTTTTGTATTTTTTAATGTTTTGGTTTCTATCATACACAACCATCTAGATAGTTATTGTTACATACAGACAAGTTATCGGATATTAAATATTCACTACAAATGTATAACCATCAGCCACATCAAGTTACTTATGTGAAGGAAGCTCATCATTTATTTTCTATTGTTTCAAATAACGGTCATAATCACACACTTGGCTGAATCTAGAGATTGAAGAGCTGTTGAAGAACGCCCACGTTACTATCTTGTAGTTACTACAGCAAATACCATGGCTATACGCAGTGAAAAGTGCATATTCAATCAAAACAGCACGAGATTTCAATAAATATTTAAATACTTTCTTCACATATTTCAAATAAGAATAAACTTTCTTTTAAAAAATATACAATAGCCCTGACTCTATGTATCACCTGATACTTATAAACATCACGTAATACACAATTTTCAGCGTTACAAAATTCTTAAAATTTCATCATAGCAAATCCCAATAGAGCTGTATTGTTCGTTGTTTGTGGATAGACCCGACTGATTAATGTATCTGTCTATGTATAGAAGACCCGACTGATTAATGTATCTGTCTCTGTATAGAACGTCATAGAATGTTGGACAATTCACTGTGTGGTCACCAGTATGGTCACCAGTTCGTGTGTTTTTTAATCAACTTTTCTGCCTCTTGGCGAGTAGATGAAGCTTTTATGTTACGTGCTGAGAAAAGGAATAGATTCAGAATTTAACTTTTTTATCTTGCAGTAATCGCATACAAATAACGTTGTATTGAGCTCTAAAATCACCCATCATCTCAAGAACATTATCAAATATGAAATGCACGGAACAAAGTGTTTGCCAATTGAAAAAATTTACAAAAACTTCTCCATAACAAGAAAGTTTACAAGCCATCAATCTTCTGAAAAGTACATGCACTCTTTATTCCAAGATAGCGAAAATACTCTTTATTACACCACAGTTGTAGATCAGTGAGCTTAGCGAATGCTGAACATCCCGGTAGGTCATCAAAGGAAATTTTACGTTATTGTAAGTGTTTTGTAGTATAGTTAGTTGTATTACAAAGATTTTTGTTACTAAATCGAGAAAGAAAGAAAAAGAAAAAGAAATGGCCTGTCAATCTTTAAATCGACGATTAGTATTAGATCAGATCATTGGCTGAGTAAGTGAATTATCTGTAGGAAAATGGGATTTTGGCAACTTGGTAAATTTATGTGCAAGAAATTAAAAGAGGGAAAGACTGATAAAAACGGCAATGAAAAGAGCATATATATTAAATGTCTGAAACATAACTCCGAAATGTTCCCTATTGTCTTGGAATATAGACTGATAACTGTCACTAATAGGCTTTCAAAAGTATAAAAAGGAATGGCTTTTTTCTTGAAGTCAATAGACCGATAGTAGACGTACAAAAGAATATAATGCGAGAGGAATAGTATGTACATTTATATTGTGTGTTTGTCCTTGATTGTGGATTGTAACGATCATTTGTAACAGCATAGTGCATAGCAAAGTTTGCAACATATTCAGGCCGTAAAGAGATTACAGCCTCCAAAGCTGTTAAAAACACTATTGACCAATGTTTAATTAATGAAAAACTTACAAGGTTAAGACCAGGGGCTTCAAATACGCCAAACACAGGTACCAAAGCAATTTATTCTATTGTAAACGCAAAGAAATGTAGAATATTTTTAATTAATATTCATACTGGAAAACGAAAGAGACAAGAAAATAATCCAAACATCTAACAAGCTATGATGTACAAACCAATTATATAAAAATCAGAATATTTGGATACAGTATGATTACGCCTGATCAAATGGTTACTCTTTTGCAAATGATACATGCAGGAAGAGAATTTGTATGTTTATATTATAAAAGGGAAACTTTTCGAGACATCTGCTAATACTACCTTGACAAATGTAATACTTGATTCACAAAGAAAGAGTCTTAAATGAAGTCTATATACTGTACAAAAGGGCATAAATAAATCTTTAAAAGGTTTTCTGTTAAGTAATTAAAAAATAATGACTATTTGGAAAGATTACCAGAACTGCCTCATTCACAAGGTTATAAATTAAATCAACAATTTACAGGAGCAACGAAGCAAATATATATTTATTTTGTTTATAACGCACATGGTAAATTTTCAGAACAACGAATGAAAATATATTTCGTTTGCAATGCATAAGGTAAATATTCAGAACATCCAATGAAAAAATATTTTGTTTTAACGCCAATGCCTATCAAGCATTTAATTAGTGTACCTGAAAAAACATGATACAATAATTGCAATTATTGTTTCAAATTGGGGAAACTCCAAATCTCCACTTAATTTGATTTCGAAAGAATGCAACTTCTTTGATGTTTATGTAATTATCTATCCAACACTTGTGTATATTAGGACATGCAAGGGAAAGTGAATATTTAAAGATGAAAATGTAATTCTAATAGAGCCTGGTGAAATTTTTTTATAAATTAATTACTTATTGGTATATATTAGGAAACTTATAAGATTTTTGTCATAAATGACTGTGCAAATCTGAATAGTGTAAAGAAAGATAGCAATCAACCTAATAAAGATGGCATCTAGTCGTAAGCATTATGGAATATGTATATGGATGACAGTGGAAATACAGCTCAGTTATTCGTGTATGCTCTGGTAACACAAGGTTTATTTCTCTGATTTGCAATCAAGATGAAAAACACCTTTAAATAAAGCAGCCGTATGTTCTATTTTTTATGCGAATCACATAGTACAAGATGAAAGAAATGCTTGAAAACAATCAAAACTGAGTAACAAACAGTGTTATTAATGAATCTGGATTAATCCACAACTCTTCAAAATTCATAAATACGGTAAGTATCGCATTCATTACAACCTGATTAATCCACAAATCCTCAAAATTCATCAATACGTTAAGTATCGTATTCATTACAACCTGATTAATCCACAACTCTTCAAAATTCGTTAATACGGTGAGTATCGCATTCATTACAACCTGATTAATCCACAAATCCTCAAAATTCATCAATACGTTAAGTATCGCATTCATTTCAACCTGATTAATCCACAACTCTTCAAAATTCGTTAATACGGTGAGTATCGCATTCATTACAACCTGATTAATCCACAAATCCTCAAAATTCATCAATACGGTGAGTATCGCAGCCATTACAAACTGGTTACTCCACAACGTTGTGCATCTGTATCTCGATGACTTTTCATCTTGTTTTGATTGGCTTTCATTTCCATCGATACCTGAATGCTTTTCCTTGCAGATCAAATCTGACAGATCAAACCAGACACATGGTATTACATGATCGGCATGTGATCATTGTTTTAACTGCTTTAGATAAGTACAACCATGCCATTACAAATCGTATATTTATAAAATGTGTACCTAGTATCAAATGTCAGATTTTTAAAACTTGTATTATTAATTATATTACGGAATAAATTAGTTATTTAAATCTTTTGATCATTCCACACATAGCTTTCATGTACTTTCTCGTGTAGTCTTTTGTCATCCTTTTACTGTTTGCATTATTTGTTCTGGATTGTTTTACAGTTATTCATTTTATCTTGATTTATACTGTTTTTAGTTTTGCTTGTGATATACTTGATTGTACATGCTCTTACAATTTCTGCATTTTATTTTGTTTGTTACATTTTATAGATATTTTAAGTATATTTATCTAGAACAATTATAAATATAATTGTGACCGTATAGAAGTGGATTCATGTCAATATCAAAAGAACCTTTTTCATCATAGGGTATAAAACTCAGCTTGTGACAGTATACTCTAACTGAATTCAACTCTTCGTGAGTTATAAATTGCTTTATAGTTTGGTTAAATAATCAGTCTTAATGTATATATAATTTTAGATTCATTTTAACAACATATTTTGTAGTGCCATTGTGTATATTTTTGTCTCCTATGCCTGTACTAAAATCATATACTTTTCCTTTAAGAACATAACATTCTTGAATTATCACATCATTTCTTTAATCCCTGACGAGTCCAGCAATTGTTGTGTCTGTTGCTCTGTTACTGGCATTCCTTATATGTAATACATTTTGCAATCACTGTTGTTATATAACTCTGCTGTTTATTTCATGTAATATAAAATGTTGTCTTTTTCAACATTACAGAAACGATCATACAAGTTTTATTATATCACCTTACTGATTCTTTGGCTGGTTGTAGTTAAAGTGATAAATAAGCAAATGAATAATTCAATTGACTTTATTTTCTTGTTCTTTAATCTGACTGATATCATATCTTCATTTATCATTTTTCTTCTTGAAAAGACAATAGTCGTGTTTGTGCTTCTACATCTCTCGCTTTTTTCATTGATTATTTGTTTGTCCATTTAAAGTTTCTAACCAGCTCTGATTGGCACAATTCTAGATCATAACAATTTTGTCTAGGTACATAAGATATGACCTTGATCTTGATGCATCGAATTATGCGTTTTTTCTTGCGTTATTATATTTTATATCTAGTATTATTACAACTGACAACAACGACTTTACTGTTTTGGCTGATCTAACATTTACCAAACATCTATGTTGCCTTCATTTATATTGACTCCATTTCATCCGAATGCCTGTCAGGTGAGTGTTTTTCCAGTGATCTCCTTGTATGTTTCATTGGTTATAATAATTTGTAATGCCTCCTTTTATTCATCGTATGTTCTCTATCTATATAGTGTTTATCCGATTGTGTTCCATTTTCTGTTCAAATTAATTCTTTAAAACTTTTGTTATCCATTTCAATAGTATAAATGGCGAACAGTTTGAGGAGTTAAATTTAAAAATACTGATTATGACTAAAAAGATTTTGGTAAAAATTAAGTTATTAAGTTTAATAATTAATATGGTTTTTCTTAAAAGATAATAAATGAGGGTTTTCAACCCTCTGAAGAAATACATTAAGTTGTGGAATTCATTATTGTGGAAAAGAGAACGATACTATTGAATGCAACCGTGCAGTTTCACAAAATCCTTAGTCACAGCCAGGTAAATAACAGCAATTCCTGAAGAAATAGATGTGTAAATAATTATCACAATTAAACCATCAAGTACACCATTTACAGAATCAAAAACATTCTTAGAGCAATTTCCTAAAATTTCATATCACAGTCTGCTCTGTTTATACCCATATTTTAAAGAACACTCATTTAAAATATTTCGTGTTTTTTATATAAAAAAGCTTAATTATTTCAAATATTTCGTGATTATTGGAGCATTTTAAGTAAAGCAGTGGAGGATTCTTTTAGTACAATTCCGACTACCAGTGGAGTATAATGAATAACGTGGAATGGCGTAGGGTTAATGGCATTTTATACAATACTGGCACTTAGTGGTCTAGCGGTTTAGCAACATTCTGATGAGCATTGGTCTATGCCTTGTGTTAAAATTTTGATGACCAGTGTTCTGATTTATTTTGATAAAGATGCTGATGACCAATATTCTTCGATTATTTTCACACAACTTGTTTTAAACAAATTCCTAAGTTTGTAAAACAGGATAAAGTTAAGATTTTAGCGCAAAAATTAGAATTTTAGTAGAAAATTTTAGTGGAGAAGTGTCTTGCGAAAGGGAAAAAGGGAAAAAAACATTTTGGGTAAAAGATGAAGTAAATTCTCTGAATCGTTGCTCCACAAAGGAAAAGAAATAAACCTATTTGATTTGCCGGAAGATTACACTCAATCCAGCAGTTTAAATTTGTATGTATATTTAATTTGTATTATTTGTTGGCTTTTCTTAATGATTAAATGTTATAAGCATTTGTATTTTGTACTTGATCTTACCCAACATCAAGTTCACTGTGTACCTGAATAAGAACATTGATTTTGTTGCTGTTACATCAAGTTCACTGTGTACCTGAATAGGAACATTGATTTTGTTGCTGTTGTTATAGGATTTAACGCCATTTTCAGTAAAAGATAGGCTATACATGGCGCCCAGTATAACTGGTGGAGGAAGAACCCGGGAAAACCCAAGGAAGAACCATCGACCCACGAGAAGCTACTGGCACGCTTTCTCACGTACCCACATGGGCTGAACCCGAGACATGAACCCAGGCAGACAGAGGTGAAGTGGCAGCGATCCATAACGGTAGGCGCTTTAGATCACTCGGCCAGTCGGGACCCCCCATAGATTTTGTACACAGCATAATACAGTGAGAATACTTATATGTGAGTAAAGATTGAATATTAGGATCATTGTCAGTGGAGGTAAAAATGTTTACATTATTCTGAGTTTAGAGGGAGTGTGGAATTCCCCCACGGAAAATCTAATGTACCTAATGTTTCCCGTGTTCTTTTTAATACGTTTAGCAGTAGACCTTATTTGGTTGACAGCTAAATTTGTTCAATAAACTTCTGGCCCTCATCCTGGTTCTATTGGTGTGTGTTAGCTTTATATATTATGCTATTTACTTGAGAAATTACTCGTTCTTGAATTAATATCTTGAAGTAGCATCTGTTTTATCTTATCGTTTGTTCAGGATTTCATTTGGGTGGAAATACTTATTGAAAGTATAATTCAATGGAAATACGAAGCGCTCATCCATAATACACTTCGACAGAAACATCAATTTAGAATTATAGTTAATTCAGACAAAAACATTTTGTGACTACATTATTTGATATTTCATTTGATATTTCATCACACTCCAGGTCACTGGCACATTGCCAAATTCGAAACTAAAGGCACAATATTGGAACTTATTTGGGAAACCACTGGAATTCAGTTGGAACTTTATGTATTTGATTCTTTGATATACTTTTAAGACAATTTGAGATTTAATTATCATTATTGTAAGTTCATTAAATTTTCATTTTGCATTCTAGGAAATAAATTATGTTTTTGAGTTTACAAAACATATTGGCTTTTGATCTTTCCATTACATATTTAAATACCATAGAATCGTAATAGAAAATCAAGAAGAATCCAAACGGAAAATTTCTTGTCTCTAGATAACAATACTTTTGACTTGTTAGAAAAATGTATTCTCTTGATTTCAATTCACGTTCTGAAGCTCATGATCCATTCTACCTTAAAACAAACGAACTCAGATGAAAAAAATATACATATTAATTAGCTTCTTTGTATATTAGTTTTTTAATTATCCGCAATGCAAATGTGTCAGGCAAACTTATAACAACAGTTTAAACAGTATTAGGTCATCTGCAGTTGAATAAACTACAATAAGCAGAATGAATAAAAGTTTTAATTGGACAGTTGTTATCAACTACACACACACACACACAGATACACACACTCATATATATGACAGACAGACATACAGGAAAATCTCTCTCTCTCTCTCTATATATATATATATATATAGCGAGAGAGAGAGAGAGACATACATACATAAAGGAAGATAGACAGAGACAGAAAGCGTCAGAGAGAGGGACAGAGACACAAAAAGAGAGAGAGATAGATAAATGGATATATAGAGAGACAGATAGATGTCACGTGTCTATCACATACATCAGGATCTTGACGTAGTTCCTGTCTATAAAAATCCTTGATAGTTTTTGACGGCAAGGTAATGATTAGAACTTATATCTTGCATTGTGCTCTAGACTAAATTAACTGGGACTACATTCATCATTACCTAAATGTAAACAGAAGCGAAAAAAAGAAACGTTGTTTCAAAGATGGCCGGCGTAGAACAGGAAGACGAATTCCAGTTATCTCCCTTATTTTGGCTCAACAATTTTTTTTTAAAAATCGACCGTTAATTTAGATAACCTAATTAAAATCCCTATTAATTAGTCAACCTTTGTGTCAACTATCCAGGATATACATCTGCATATTGCATTATTCAATGCCCAGTCAGTAGGTCCACCGGAAAAGCGCACAGAAACATGGCTAAAAACATCAGGCGATGAGCCCAAGTGTGCGGATCTAATACCCACTGGTTACTCCATCAAGTCGTTCCTCCGTAATTCTCGCGGAGGTGGAATTGTTATCATCATGATGAAACGTCTTAACCACATCACAACATTCAATTTCGACCACACATCGTTTGAATTAGTCCAAGCCACACTCACACTGGAGCAAAAGTCAGTCAATTTTTTTCTGCCTATACCGCCCTCCTCCTAGTAGAAAAACGAGCTGGCTGACTCTCTCTTTTTGGAGCAGTTTCCGAATCTCCTAAACTATGGAAATTCGATAGGTGGCAACCTGGTTATTCTTTGAGATTTCAACTTTCACTTTGACTGTCCCGGAAACCCAAATAAATCAAAACTCATAGATTACATTAATGTTTTCAACTTGAAACATTCAGTTAACCAACCCACCGATAAACACGGTCACATTTTAGACTGGATTCTTTATAGACCTGATGATAACATTCTACGGTCCTCCCTGGTATCTCATGACCTTGCATCAGATCACCTCTGCATTATATGCCATCTTGACGTATCAGTCCCTAACGCTCCACCTTTATCTGCTACTAAGAGAAAAATAGAATCAAACTAATGCACGACATCCAAGCTAACTTAACAACTTGCTTACATCCTATCGCAGAACAACTCGATAACTGTCTGAGTTCATTGCTTGACAAACATGCCCCAGCTACCAAGTGCAGAGTATAAATTTAAAAGTGTTCTCCATGGTATAGCAGTGTTAGGGACCAGCTTCGCACTGCTAAAAGAGACCGCCGTAAAGCTGAGAGGTTTTGGCTTTCCACCAGACTCACTATTCATATGCAAATCTATGAAGCCTCTAACTAGAATGTCACAAATATAGTCCATTCAGCGAAATCAGCCCACTACACTACTAAGATCATGGAAAGTTCCATCTGCAAAGAGCTATTCGAGATTACTAACAAGCTAATGTCAAGGAATAAATCTACACCACTTACAACTACCTTCTCTCCAGTCGACCTTCCGGACATGTTTGCAAATTTCTTCCGTGACAAAGTACAAACCATTAGAGATAAGCTTGACACCACAATTTCAATTGACTCGTCGTCACCATACAGTTGGGATACAGAATTTGAGCGGCAACCATTAGCAGCATTTGAACCCGTCTCTATAGATTTCGTACGTACAATCGTGATGAAGAGTGCACCAAAGTCATGTGAACTTGATCCAATTCCAACATCACTGCTGCTTGAGTGCTTAGATCCAGTATTGCCTTCACTCACTGACGTTATTGATACATCTCTATCATCCGGGGAATTCCCATCATTTTTCAAAACTGCCATTGTAAAGCCTCTGCTGAGGAAAACCATCACTAGACCATAACGATTTAAAGAACTACCGCCCAGTTTCTAATCTCCCATTCATATCCAAAATCTTGGAAAAGATTGTTCTATCCCAGCTTGTATCTCATCTAAATTCAAACAGTCTTTTTAGCAATGTACAATCTGCATATCGCCCTTGCCATACTACTGAAACTATTCTTCCAAACGTAGTTAATGACATTCTCTCTGCGTTGGATAGCGGAAAGATTACAGTCCTCACCCTCCTTGATTTGTCTGCGGCATTTGACACAATAAACCATGATATATTACTTCACCGTCTATAGCATGTATTTGGCATTCATGATACAGCCTTAATGTGGTTCAAGTCATACTTGGGTCAACATGACACAAATTATATCTGCAAATGAAATACGCACCAGCCCAGTTGATCTATATTGTGGTGTTCCACAGAGGTCTGTTCTTGGACTGTTCTCTTCATTCTGTACACTCAGTCGCTCTGTAGTGTCATAGATCATCATATAGTGTCTCACCAATTGTACGCTGATGACACCCAAATATACAAATCTAGCCACCCAACTGAACTTGATGCTACCATCCAATGTGTAGTGAGGTGCATTTCTGATGTGAAATCATGGATGACATGTAACAAGCTGCAGATGAATGATGATAAAACTGAGGCCATTCTGATCACAACACAAAGACTTTATCATTCACATCCTTTGCCTCAAATAATAAATATCAGCAACACCAACATTAAATTCACACAATCAGTACGAAACCTAGGTGTTACTCTGGACAGTACTCTCACATTACACCAACATGTCATGAACATATGCAAGGCTGCATATCTTGAGCTGAGACGCATCAGCTCCATTCGCAAATATCTCTCAGTTGATGCCACTAAAACACTTGTGTGTTCATTAGTACTTTCAAGACTGGACTATTGTAACTCAGTTCTGTCTGGTTCATCTCAATATCTGCTCCAGAAACTTCAAAAAGTTCAAAACACAGCTGCTCGGATCATACTTAGAGTACCACGATCAGATCACACCTCCCCGCTGCTCTGTACTCTACACTGGCTATCCATTCGATCCAGAATCAAACACAAAATTTGTTCTCTGTGCTACGTTTCAGTGTCTGACTCTATTCCAACATACCTATCCGACCTCACCCATGTGTATACACCGGCAAGATACTTACGCTCCTCTTCTGACAATCGTATACTCATTATTCCCATTATGAAAACGAAGTCATATGGACAGCTTTCTTTTCCATACCAGGGCCCAGCAACGTGGAATGAATTGTCCACTGAACTTAGACACAAAGACACAGTGATCACATTCAAGAGGGCTCTCAAAACTCACTTATTTCGACTGCAAGAACAAACTTAAAGACCTAATAATGTTTCCTACCTGAAATATTCTCAGCATGTTTTTTAGTTTTTAATGTTTTTCTAATTTCATGGTGTTTGTTTTTGTAATCATATCATTATATGTTTTTTTATCTTATAGGTGTTGTCTAATGTTGTAAAGTGCTTAGAGCTTCTAAAGATTAGGAGCTATACAAAGTCATTATTATTATTATTATTATTATTATATAAGTGCAAGGTAATGTGTTTGTGTTCGTCTTTATGTTTAACGTAGCTTTAACAATTTTGTGTCATATCGCTAGGATGTCTGCAATGTGGCAGTTTATGGCGATGTCAAGCACTGCGACATCATGTCCCAGTCAGTCAACTATCCTGAGACTAGGCAGACCAGTCCTAACACTAACCTCTCAATGATGAGCGCCAAACGAATCAGCTGGTAGTACCATTTTTATAGTCTTTGGTATGACTCCGCCGGGGTTCGAACCCGCATCAGAGGCAGACACTCTAACCACTTAAACCACCGGAGCGTTTAAAAATTGAAACTAAGTAAGATCTTTTGAAGACGATGCTTTAAGAACATTGAAGGTGGTTTAATTATTAGTATTGCGTCATTGCTAAGAAAATTGAAGATGATTTCATTATTAGTATTGCGACAAAGCTATAAGATCTTTGAAGATGATTTCATTATTAATATTGCGTCAAAGCTATAAGAACATTGAAGCTGACTGTATTATTAGTATTGCATCAATGCTAGCAGAACACTGAAGGTGATTTCATTATTATTATTGCGTCAATGCTAGAAGAACACTGAAGGTGATTTCATTATTAGTATTGCGTCAAAGCTATAAGAACATTGAAGCTGACTGTATTATTAGTATTGCATCAATGCTAGCAGAACACTGAAGGTGATTTCATTATTAGTATTGCGTCAATGCTAGAAGAACACTGAAGGTGATTTCATTATTAGTATTGCGTCAATGCTAGAAGAACACTGAAGGTGATTTCATTATTAGTATTGCGTCAACGCTAGAAGAACACTGAAGGTGATTTCATTATTAGTATTGCGTCAAAGCTATAAGAACATTGAAGCTGACTGTATTATTAGTATTGCATCAATGCTAGCAGAACACTGAAGGTGATTTCATTATTAGTATTGCGTCAATGCTAGCAGAACACTGAAGGTGATTTCATTATTAGTATTGCGTCAATGCTATAAGAACATTGAAGATGATTTCATTATTAGTATTGCGTCATTGCTAAGAACATTGAATATGATTTCATTATTAGTATTGCGTCAATGCTATATGAACATTGAATATGATTTCATTATTAGTATTGCGTCAATGCTATAAGAACATTGAAGATGACATTATTAGTAGTATTGCATCAATATTGTAATGAAACGTTAGATATGTCACAAATAGAAACCACCCAACAAACGTTTGAGTACAAGCTACAGATTAATAGTAGGTACACTACAGAAAAACTCGATACAAATATCACAAAGAATATGACTGAATTATGAATGTCTGTATAGTTGTGCATTCTAATTTACGATCAATCTTTACAAAACATCTGAAAGTAAATTGAAATCGGCAAAAGCGTGGAGTCCTTGGACACGTAATAGAATAATATTTTATCAAGGATTATTAAAACACATAATACTATAGAATACATAAGCTATTGAAATATAGTTTCATATGTTATTCAGGCGCAAATTTTCTTCCGACTGATAATTAGTGAAATTAGTACATACCTCTAAATATACCATAAACAATGAAACAAGAAATCTGTTGTCAGATATATTTTTATTCCTCTCTGTAACAAAAGCTGTGTAGTCACAAAAAGGCGCTGTACACAAAATTTGAAGTCTTTTATCAAAATCTAATTCATTGATTTTTATATCATTTGGGCTATAGTGTTTAAGGTTCAAGTAGGCAGACGTTTGTTGTATTGCGTGCTCTGCGTTCTTGCTTATTTCTTTTCAGGTTTCAGGGTATTGATTATTATAGAGATAAAGAAATGTCTGTTTCGTGATAAAACAGTATCGTTGCTATTGAGCTTGAGTGCTAATAGTAGGTATTCCTTCACTTCTACTGTTTCTTTTTGCTGTTAACACATATCTACGTTCCTAATTACTGACTTTTCCAGAAGAATAAGTCTGCAGATGCCATGCAGACTTTTATCACTTACATTATATAAACCGCCCTACAAGGATAATATGCAGTACTTTTGCTTTGAATCAATATCACCATGTCAACAAAGTCTATTTTTGGTAGGCACGTTTCGGACATGTAGATCATAAGAAAAGTATTAGTGCAACAGAAGAAATGATAAGTTCATCAGGTCCGATTATAAAACACCAGCTTTTTTTCCTTCTTCGTGTTTCTCTTCATTTTGCCCAGGCAACACTACTGAACATGTGCCACAATATGTTGGGTAGCACACTAGCATAATAGTATAAGGGAAAGAAGCCACTACAAAGAAGCCCTAATATATCTAATTTTTATAATTTTTTTATAAATTGTAAACGGTGAGCCCAAGACACCCAACCCTGACAGAGAACCTCAGCTAAATGAACGCCTTCATAATAGCGAAGGTAGAAACAGCTAAAATGGCATGTGTATTTAATAAGGGATCAATAAAGGCATTCATGCCATGTTCCGAAGCCATTGTGACTAAAGTATTGAACAATACTGTAATTAAGCAAAGTATAGACTATTTCTTTAAGTTTCAAAGCGTGGCATTGTGCGTTCAGCAGGCCATTGATTGTCATTTTCTGTCTTACGTATGTTCATTGACTAGCTCCGGAGGGAGACAGATGGAGCTGGAAGCCTAGACGGCAAAGTTCGTAAAACTCATTCCACGTATGTGGGCTCTAACACCAAATTATTAGAAAGTCGAAATGCTGGATTATCTCTCTGTAGTTGTATACAATCTGGAGATCAGAATACTTGAATACAAGTCAACAGTGCACATTATTTTATTTATAGCAAACAGTGTCTCTACCTTTTAACTGAACATGATTGTAACGAATTAAGTAACGAATTACAATCAAAGGTCTCGTAGAGTGTTTAATAAAATGCACAATGTTCATCAAATAAAGTTTTAACGTGGCTATTTTGTCATGGGTTATTTATCTGAGGTCTTTTCTGTTGGTATTGTTTTGTTGTACGCTGCTTTAACGGATGACCATGATAAGGACAGGTTCATAATCATAACGTAATGGAATATATCAGGGACAGGGTAACATTTTACTTTTTTATATGGACACTATATATACAATAGTAAGAGGGGCGGTTAATTGGATTTGGCTGGCGTTATCTAGGGGATGATCTCCATCGATTTTATAGCCCGGTGGGAGTGGATAGATAGAATATCAACAGAGAACTGATCAAGACTATTTGGAAGAAATAATGCAATACGAGCCCCTTTAGACAAGAAAAATAACACTGTCCTCCCATAAAATAGTAGGAAAGGTAAAAATCTTAGACTAGTTTGAGTTAATTCGCGGTACGCGAAAAGTATCCCGGGAAGGTATCGATCCCAGTCCTTGGATCAAATTTCGCACAACTTCTTCAGAGTCTGCTTCAACGTCCAATTTAAACACTCTACTAGACCATTGCACTGCTGGTGATACGGAGTAGTATTCGGGTGCCTAATAGAAACTAACTTCGTCCATCACCTGACTTATAAACCTCGTCCCTTGGTCAGTTAGTATCTCTTCAGGAACACCAACTCTGGACCAAATTCCTAACAAAGCCTCAGCCACCTTAATTGAATCAATGTTTTTCAACGCAACGGCCTTTGGGTATCGGTTAGCGTAATCAACAATCGCCAACACATAACGATTACCACTTTCTGACACAGGCTTTCTTCGTCAATCAGAGGGATGGTTTCTAGTAACACTTCGCGATGTGAATCCTTAGGTGCCACCCGCTGACACTTGTCACACGACAGACAAAACCTCCTTACATCCCCATAACACATGGCCAGTAGAATTCCCTCACTAACCTATATCTCGTCTTTGACACGCCAGTGTGACTACCAAGTAGACTCTTATGTGCTAGCCTAAGCACGTTTCTCTTAGATCGAGGTACAATCACTTGCTTATACCTCTCGGATCCTTTCCAGGCGTATCGATACAAGATACCCCGTTTCATCACGAACTCTACCTCACCGTCTGGCAAGTTCCGCACGGACTACTCCTTTGCATACCCACATATCCTGTAGAATCTTCCTCTTGAAGTCTCATTGCTTCACTAGGTGGCAAATTGTACTTGGGCGAAGTCGAGTGGTTCAGCGACTTCGACCCTGACCTTCCCTTCATAGACCTCGACTCTATGGACCCCACTTGTAGATGTGTAAACGTCAATGGATTAGACTGTGGCAACACATACCTACATCCTTACATTAACTCGTGCGACAATCCTGACAAGCACGCTGCTTGAATTCGTCCTTTCACCTAAGGCGAATCAAAGTCGATGTAGACAACTTGGAGAGAATCTTTAGTCCTCTTAGCAGCTTGGATATCCACTTTCTCACCTGTATAATCAGCAGATTTGAAAAATGTGCTATCCACCAAGGCTGGATATCTACAGATGGTGCCATAGTTCTCTCCATTTACCGTAGCTGTTGCTGTATTCGACCATTCCACTTGTTTTACACCTTCTACCAGTTCCTGATGTCACTGTCTTTGAGAATATGGTCAGGTTTAATGTAGCAATAGCGTACAACTTCAGCCTTCTTACCAGGTGTACCTGTATCTACCACTTGGGTCTTTCCTGGGGCACGGAACTGATCACAGCTGGGATTATCAGCCCCTAGCTTCCCATCATTTTGACCATTCCGCCTATGAGGTGCCAAACCGTTAACTCTTCTAAAGCAGTGACGCTGGGTCGATCCCTGCCACCTCAGGTGGTTGGACGAGACTGCACTCTTATATCTCTCAGCCATCACACTAAGGTTGCGAAATCATACTCCGCTAAAAATATGATCAGGTCTTTCCGATACGTACGGAGGACATATTCTTTCAAGATCTCCTCCCGTATGCCTTCATAAGTGAGCGCCGTGTCTGTCATTTTAATCCATTTATCGAAAAGCACGCGTACGCGAGTATGAAATTGCGCATGTGTTTCCTTTGTTCGCTTAGACGACTCTCTGAAAAGTTTCCGAACATTTTCGGCCAAAACTCATAGTGCCTCAATAGTGCTTTCTTGAGAGCGTAGTAATCACCTACAGAAGTCTGTGCCATATTATGATAGACATCTTGGCAGAGATATTAATGGCCTACTGGTCTTTGGGTATATGATGGATTAAAGCTAACTTTTCTATCTGAGTAATAAAGTTATCGATGATTTCGTCTCTGGCGTTAAACATCAGCATTGTTATCTGGACGGTCTATCCTCTGATCATTTGCTTGTGGGTCCTGAATGTTTATTCAGTTCTTCGCCCCTCCTAGATTCAGCTTTAATCCTTAGTCTCTCCATGGTTAACGTATTTTCCATATCCCTGGCTATTTTATCGGCCTGCAAAGAGGCTAACTCGTTTTCTCTTTCTCTTTCTTTTCCATCGGCTTATCACGTTATAAACGAAGATATGCAGGGTTGTATTAATGGTAGATATCTTGCCTAAAATATTAGAATTTTGTTTTATGGCATGATTGACACCAAAGGAAAAAAAACTAGCTCGGGTTTATTGTTACTGCTTGAGTTTGTGAAGGTTTTTGATATATTTCCGTCGGCATATATTAACAATGTCTTTTTCCAATTTTGGATATTATCAATTAGATACTAACCTTCCATACCAATGTCGCGTGATTTTTGTACAGTAAATAATTGCTTTCCTTCTTGTCTTTATATAGGAAATAGCTGTAGGTGAGGAGACCCTTTATTTAACCTTTCTGCAGAGATACCGTCGCATAAGATGTAGTCCAAATATTGAAGGATTTTTTTTTGTTTTGGGTTTAACGCCATTTTTCAGCACACGATAGGCTATACATGGCGGCCAGCATTAATGGTGGAGGAAGAACCCGGGAAAACCCCAGAAAGAACCACCGACCCACGAAAAGCTACTGGCAAGCTTTCTCACATACCCACATTAGCCGAATCCGAGACTCGAACCCGCGCAGACAGAGGTGAGATGACAGTGATCCGTAACGGAAAGCGCTTTAGACCACTCGGCCACTCGGGGACCCAATATTGAATGAAGAAACATCATTAATAGAAAATATTCGATTTGTCAATATTACTTTGGATGGAAAACTGAATCCTCAAAGGTTGATCGTGATTTGTTATTTTTCTCACGACTTTGTGCCATTACTCCCAACACAACTTTATCTGGTATAAATGTGGAAATGAGGATAGGTTATGTCAGAATCATCAGTTAAACTATAGCGACAGTGTGTTTACGTTAATAGATGTAAACATATTAAAAAAGGTTGAACAAATGGTAGAAATAAATATAAACGTGATATACAAATTCATTGAATCAGTGTTCAAAAAAGATCTTTCACATCATAAATCATCAGCATCTATCATAAAACGCGCCGTCAACGAAAACGTTTTTTAAAATCAACAAGATGTATTATATATTCATGCGGAATAATTCAATTTACAAAAAACAGAAGACTTCTGGACTGTGGAATGCTTTTAGTAGACAACATCATGCCAAAAGTATTAATCATTTTCACTTGTTTGGACTGGACTTATCTGAATAAATTTATAAAGTACAGCATATCTTTTGAAGAGATGTTTTCTGCATGGATAAATTTCGATCTGCTTTTTCAATTGATACACCTGCTGGTGTATTTGATAGCCCCATATGCCACCATCATATTATTCGAGTAGGAGGTAACCTTGTTTTTGTCTCTTTACAAATTAGTTTCAATAATAACTAAGGAGAATTTAACAACTTAGTGGAAGCTTTACTCTAAATCAGTTTAAGTATAATTGTCTCTATTCCAACAAATAGTGTAATTCTAAACTACCCTACCTACATCGTGGTGCAAAATATTAAAAGATCAAAAATAGGAAAATTTCTACATAAATATATAAAGGACATAGCGAAATTGGGTCGAAGATTTTTAAATGAGAAAATTTTCTGAAGAAATGATTATCTTTTATAAATATAGATCTAGTTGTTGCTAGCTAAAATTATGATTAATATATCATTTAAGATTTTTATAACATTGTATTAGGAAATTGTTAAACTTTTTATTCCACCATTCCTTTTTTTATCTGCCCTGTTAAATTCTTGCAATCGTCTTTTTTATTATTAGAATTACAAGGACACTTATTGTTTTTGTTAAAAAAAGGAATATAAATGAAAATTCATATCAAATCATGCAGCACTTATTATCTTTATATCTTGAAAACAAAATATATATGTATTCTTCCCTCTCTCAGTACTTTAGTAACGTATTCATATATTCTGTCTAAACTGAATGCTTATAATTAAACAGGATTTGAGAAGAAGTGAATCCAGCGTATATATTTGCACGTGTCTGGGAAAAAAGATTAACTTGTAAAAAGTGTGTCCCATATAGTATATACACTGTTTAACCTCTATATTCATAGCTCTGTGCTCTACTGTTTTCATCTTTCATAGGATTATATTGATTTTCCTTATTTAATAACTAATAAAACCTTGAAGGTGAAATGACCATTTTGAAGTGTATAAAGTTGCTAGTGTTCTGTTCGAATGGTGTGGACAAAACTACTCCGAATGGAATAACTTCAATAAGCTTGATCAAAATAGCAAACTAAATGTTACGTTATAGTAATTGGATCCATTGCAGAAGTTTATTATTTGAAAACGTTGGAAAAATTTCTGATGAATAAACGTTTCAGTAAGACTCCTGACTGCATTAGTTAACTCTGTAAGGATTAGCAATAAGTATGTACAAATAATTTTCCCCAACAAAAACAGTGGTGGGAGTTATGGATAATATTATTTACCAAACACGGTTAACACACTTTAATCGCGAATTGAAAGAATCAAAATATTATTGCAGCACATCCATCCCTCTTAAACATGACCGAGAAGCTAATAATTATATTATCACCCTTGCGTATTTTGCTAATAGTACTCTTAAAATAAATAATAAAAGAAGCACAAATGCACGAATCTGTCTTACATTTTTTATATAAGTTACCTTAACTAGCGTTATCATACCGTTGCATGTCGCATATCTGTTGTTACTTTCGATTCTGTTTCAGGTACAATCACACAGGCAAATTGTAATCAAGCTAGAGAGTATGGAATTGTTCGACCCTTCGAAGTGACACCCATCTGCTTTGTGATTGGTGTGGGCAGCGCACCTAACTATAACAACGCAATAACATTCTGACGTTCGCAGCTCTGAAAGAAAGATTGATTTGCCATTGAAAGTACTGTTGAGAGCAGCATTAATTTTCCCAGGCGCAAAGTAAAATTTTTAATATCGAGGTTTTAGTTCGGTGAATGGCAGACGTATGAGGTCCAATGATGAGTTAAGCTTTATTATAGGTGCATCTAGTAATCTTTATAGCTGTGCGTTTTTATGAATATCAGAAAAGACGTCATGAACAGTTCAAATTTTTACGAGAACAGCTTTGATGACACTGTTGATAATGTCAGTCAATCTGAATCGTTCAAACTTTACTCACAGCGATATGTCATTCCCTTTATAATATTGTTCGGCTTTGTTGGCAACACTTTGTCATTTTTAGTGTTCGTGTCCTCTTCATTAAAAAGAATTTCCACGTCTGTTTATCTCTCAGCGTTGGCTTTTTCCGACACCGGATTTCTATTCTGCCTAGGAGTGGGATGGTTCGAATCTTTTGGGATCGCTTTGTTTCATACAGATGGAGTATGCCAGATGACTGTATATCTTTCCTTTATATTCAGCTTCACGTCCATTTGGTTCGTTGCGGCTTTCACATTGGAAATGTATATCGTAGTATTCCACACCAGGAAAGGTATTTCCTTATCTTCGCCCTGCAAAGCTCGGAAAGTGGTTATCCTTCTTGCCGTCACAGCTGCTCTATTCTACATGTACGTGTTTTGGGTGGCTAAATTGGTTCCCTTAGGCAGGAACAAACGTTGCATATTCACGTCTGGAAAGCGCCTTGCGACTGTATTCTCATTTTTGGATACAGTTTTTACACTTGTTGTGCCTTTTTCTCTTACCATCTTTATGATGACGAGGCTACTTATTTATATTACCAACTTCTACGAGAGCAAATCCATATATATGCCAAATAGGGCAGCATCTAGTGACCTCCGCATCAAGGATCCCGTCTCCACCAACACGTCGCGACAAGCGGTTGAGATTCACTATACACTTACCCGCATGCTGGTCGTCACAGCCACTGTGTTCTTGGTTTTGAATCTACCAAGTCACGCAATCAGAATTCAGGCTATATTCCGCTACCAACTTTACGGAACATTACAATTTTCGGACGTGGAAGGACTCATGCAAGAGATTTTTCAGGTTCTGTACTATGTCAACTTTTCAATTAACTTTCTTTTGTACAGTGCATGTGCGAAGAGTTTTCGATTAGCCTTACGCAGACTGCCTTCAGACCTGAACTGTAGCAAAAATCAGACAAATCGTCAATTGGAACTGTGTTCCCTCCGTAATAACAGAAATGTCAGATTCAATGAAATGAAATGTTTGCGTGAAAATTCTAGAATGATTGACGTCCATATCTCTCAAATACCCTCTTTAGATAGCCAATACGTGTGCCAGTCACCACCATGCTTGCTGCGCCTAGAGAGCGAGGCAGAACAACATCTGACAATTAAGACCACTATAAAGAATAAACCTAACATATAATTTTCACTCCATATATGTATGAATAAATAACATTGGTCAGATGCAATATCATTAACCGACACGTACACGAGAACCTGGAATAACCTTGATTAGTACAGTGAAAATTGGTGAGCTGTTAATACTGTTGAAAAACAGGCATATTCTTCAAGAAGTGAAACAAACTTCTTTTTTATTTGGAGATTTCAAAGCACTTGCCTGACAGCAAAATGCTTCATGTTGGCCGTGTGTTTGGTACTAATTTCACTTAATTTAATTATTGTTTTTTAATATGAACTTTGGTAGGTGAGAGGAAGGTAACTGAGATTGCCTTGTCACATTTTCGTCCAACGATTATATTTAAAGAAATAACAAAAACAAAGAAAACTGTTGATTTTGATGTACTAATTTGCATGTCTCAAAATAAATATAGATATGTCATCAATGATATGATTCTTATATATTCTTGATGATTCCATTATATTCAAATCTATAATCAACAATTAAAACAATCACTTCAATTCAGTTGTAGAAAAACGTACAAATGTATATAGTATTAATATATAAAAGAACCAATAACATGCATATATATCTTTGTTATCATCAAGCAGGACATGTTTCCCCTCTGCATATAAACATTTAACTCTTGTCACTAAGATGGTATTACATTCTGTAATATAACTGTAATTTTTGCTTTTGTTATACAATGTATTAACTTATGTTGTATAAGCGTGACATCTTGTACACAAATATAATGTTGAGCAATGTCTTTTCAACACAAATCGGTGTTCCAGATTTATGAGTTACCATCGAGAAATGATATGCAATGCTTGCACATATACACATACCCGTTTTGAATTGTTCTCGTTCTCGTGTGGTTTTAATTTCAGTCCAAGGTATATTTTTAAACTCCATTCAAGTTTAACTCCAGAGTAAACGCCTTTGTTCGATTAAACGGTTAAAGAAAACGAAAAACAGTTTCATGGGATTTATTTTGATATCAAGATTATGTCTAGTTCGGTATATTGGAGAATAATGAAACAAGGTGAACTATATGCCGTCAAAACCAGACTAGTGTTTATTATAACTAAAGCTGCAAACATATTTTCAATACATAACTACAGCATAAGTATAATTATGGGCTCAGTATTTTCATGGACGTAGCATTTATTCAGAAATGTTATTAATGTTAACTGGTAAATCAAAGATCGTCACCAAAATCAAACATGATGCAGAATTTAGGAAATTTCGTTTGGCGACATCAAACTTCTATGTCATTTTAAAGATTAATACATATATCATGATTTCTTATCCTTGCCATTAAATTCGTGCATTATCCATCGTGTTGTTGTATATTCATGCCTTCCAAATGTATTATCAAATTATAAATTTATATTGGTGGATATCAATGATACACTATGTAAAGATTTATATATTTTGTTTGATATTTTCCCAAGTTCATATTTATATATCATCCTGTATAATGATCTGTTAGATTTAATGTAAGTATTGCCTGTTTGATGAGGTTAACATCTTCACTTTCTCTTAGATATTTATTCTGCGTTTAATATTCGCTATATGCTTTAGAGATGCATAGACGATATTTGAGAGTATTACAAAAACAACTGAATCAAAAGCTAATCTAACTGATGTATTTTGGAGTTAATTTGGCGAAATAAATTTTATCATATAAATAGTTGAAAATATACGGACAAATGCGTCTAGAAATACGGTCTCCAGCCATTAAGTCTGTCGATATCTGTCGATGTGGTTATTCCATTACATTAGTTTAAACATATGCCAAAATTTTAAGTACTGAGCGCGAAATTATTAGAATCAAGTTTTTCTGCTTGTTCGATCTTTTCAATTAGAAAATGACATATCCAAAAACACGGGAAAGATGTGTATGAAACAAAGTTAAATTATTTTTGAGAGAGAGAGAGAGAGAGTTTGGTTATTTCGTTATTTTGCATAAGGAACACAGAACATCAAATCGAATAAATCATTTTGACCAACGTTCGTTTGTTATTAGTGAAATTCGGTTTAAAAAACAGGTCATAACCACGAACAATAGCAATGAAATACTTAGCAATACTTAGGTGAAAATCGAACAATATATTTTAAAAGTAAAGAGTTTTGGTGTATTGTAAAAAGAATGGTTTCAATTTAATCACAATGTATTGATAGCGCAATGTTAGTTGCTGTTCCAAACTCGCGTTAAATGGGTAGAAGTTCTTCTTGTCCAAAACTCGCGTTAAATGGGTCGAAGTTCTTCTTGTCCAAAGTTTAGTGTTTTTCTCATATTTTACTAAGTGCCATCGCCAATAAAGTGAACTGTATTACATTATGTTATATGAACCTCTTTGATATTATGAACGGACCTTAGTAGCATGATCTTTACATGTTTTACTTGTAATTCATCGAAAACAAATGTTCAAAATCTGGACATATCATAAGCAATGACACAACATATTTAATCTGATGCAGGTGCGGATGTACAATGAACATCATCTACACATGAAAAAAAAAATACTTTAATTAGAATAAGGTATCCGTGTTGGGATTTTTTAATTAGAATAAAGTATCCATGTGGGGCTTTATTTATTTAGAATGAAGTATCCGTGTGTGGCTTTTAAATTAGAATAAAGTATCCGTGTGTGGCTTTTTTAATTAGAGTAAATTATCCGTGTGGGGCTTTTTTAATTAGAGTAAATTATCCGTGTGGGGCTTTTTTAATATGAGTAAATTATCCCTGTGGGTCTTTTCATAGGCTTCAATTAATTCAGAAGTATCCAGCGATTTACTGCTGATAGTATTTGGTTTTATTTTTTGCGTAATCCGATTTTACTTTTCTCTGAAGAAAATGTAAATGTAATATTTCTCCTTGCTACTTTCTTATTTAATCTTAGACATGCAATTATTCTGACGGACTGACACAGATAATATTTTCCTTGAAAATTTGAGATAAAATATCATCAAATGTTGGACTACTATAGCATCATATAGTGTTTGTACCATTATTGAAAGCTCTTTGAGTTTTATTATACTGTCTGATGACTGGATTTGAAATGTGTAATGCATTCCACTGCATTTAGATCGCAGGCGGATTATGTCGCTGTAAACTCATCCGATTTGACTATGTCCCTTTAAAATGCAATACGCATCAATGTAAATACAACACCGTGATGAGGATATATTTTAAGATCAACTTTTGTGAAGAACTACTCTTAATTATCTCCACTGAATTTCTCACAAATGCAATCAGCTCGCTAAGTAAGGAAAACCCATGATATCTTAATTCATGCAGTATAGCAGCAAAATATCCAAGTCACGGCCGAGTCCACAGTTTAATCCACAAACTGGTCACATGATCACTGTCGCTATATTGTGAAATCAATTTTGTAACCACATACTCTTACATATAAGTTTAATCTTCTTGATGTACTAAAATGTCCAACACAATTTATACTCATTACTGGGTGATATATGTGTGACCGAGGCTTCTGTTCTCTTTGGTGGTTCTTTTTTTACGTTTGCCAATCTGATCTGTAGAGTTTCATTATAATATTTTACTGTTTCGTTTGTCCAACATACTGAATTTGCTTATCTTCTGTGTAACGTGGAAGATCGCATATTTCGTATTAAATGATATAGATTGCTTTGACTGTTTAACTTTACACTTGCGAAATCGCATTAAAATGTAAAATGTGTTTCTTTCATGTGTTGGCACGTTGTGCATGTTTTCTATATACAAGACAGATTACCCATTAGAAGAGAATGCATATGCCAAGTATATCTTTTACCACAAGAGATTGGATTATCATATCCTTGTAAAACTCAATAATGAAATGTATTCCATCTGATAAAACGTAACGCTCGTAAATGAAACAGGTCATGTAAAAAGAAACGAAACATGTTTCAAAAGATAATTACAATTTATACGAAAAGTGTAATATTTTAACATTTAGGGTATAAAGCGTTGCAGAAAATAAAAGTTGGGATTGATAACACATTTAAACTGCATCACCACAGTTCACTGAGAAGTAAAAATAAAAAATATACGATACTTTGAATATTGAGGATGAATCTGCGACACCGGCTATCAATTTTTTTTTGTTCTAAGTTAAAGTTGCCAGCTTTTTCCAAACGATGTGTACCTGATTAATATGGCGTAACTATAATTACAACAGTATATATTTATCTGACAGGATATGATTGCCTTCCAATTAGTCTTTATGCTTAACATAAATATTCAAGTTTATTGTTTGATGTATTATGGTAGGTTAGCACTTTAGAATTTACAAAGCCAAAACTGACCCGGTATTTTAATGCAACACTAGTTTTCATCCTCTTCAAAAACAAAGCCAAGCCAAGCCCGGTATTTAATGCAAGAGTCTTATTTCATTCTCTTCAAATGAAAAATCAAGCCAAAACCTGTATTTAAAAGAACACTCTTATTTCATCCTCTTCAAATACAAAGCCAAGCCAAGCCCTGTATTTAATGCAACACTCTTATATCATCCTCTTCAAAGACTAAATAAGTACCAACCCAACCTCTTATTAGCACTTCGTATAAGGTGTTAGAACTTGTTATACAGTGAAAGTAAAAATGAACATTTTAAGAAAAGTTGTCTTAATAAGATTTGCAACACATTGTCTCATGAAGTACTCTATCGATTATTAGTGACCAATTGATTATGTATCCGATTACCGGTATTTGTCCGATAATAACTCAAATCTGGAAAAACACAGGCTTTTCTTGGAGGCAAAAGTGAAGTTTTCATCATATGGTTGTACAAAAACGAAGTCTAAATGCCTTCTTTGATTCAACGATTTATCTACAAGTTACTTAAAGCAAATTTTAATTCAAGACAAACTGACATATATATTAAATATATCTTTTCTCGAATCATACTCGAAGCACAGTGACTACTAAAATATTCGGCATGTTTCTCTAAAATCTTACGATCACTTCACGGATTTATGACCACACATTTAACCTTGATTATTTACTTGGGCCTAATTTCTACTGAGAGTCCCATATTGTACCCCTCTATCGTAAGCAACAATATGAACTTCCGCCATATTTTATTATTTATTATCAACGATTGCCAAACAATCACTGGGGAATTCTCAACCATGCACTAATTATCTAAGTTCTAATCAGACCAATTTCATACGAGCTCAGACAAACGAATTTGCGTGCTAACCGTATTATAGTATAGCCATTGCTGGCCTCCACATGTCATCCGATCGATGAGTTAGTTTATCACGCAGACACTTATAAATATACAAAAATAAAAAAGGTTGCATTCTCATGACCACTGTTGTCCTAGTGTAACATGTACTGCCAATAACAAAATAGTATTTTCTGTCGTATTAACCTCACAGCCTTTATGAATATACACTTCAGAGAAGACTGAACATGTTTAATCGGTTAAAATAAGCTGTGGTTAGTGCGCCCGAAAGATAACCGCATACTAATACATGTAACCAGTAAGATATATTTCTCGCTCGTGGTGAATTATTCAAACGTTAACTGAAGAGAATTAAGTACTAATATAACGATGCTAATGTAATTACTTACAACTAAACCCCACTAAGTGAACCAGCGCATACAACAATAGATGGGAACGGCCAAAGTTGCAAACGAACAGAAAATATTAGTTGCAGATATTTCACAATCTTAAATAATGATTTGTACGTGCTTTCAGACCGACACAGGCATATAGAATTCAACACATTTTTGAGGGGTGATATACATGTTCAATGAGCTTAAAATGAAAGTAAAAATATCGGTATCAAGGGATAACGTACCTTTTCAAGATAGCAGAAAAAGTGTGTTTAAAGATAGTTGTGTCCAAGAATATTATTCAAAAAGATAAAATTATTATTTGCTGATTTCTAACATTAGAAAAGATGCATATTTTCAGACTTCTGATATAGCTAGCAATAACTTTGAAAGTAGAAATCGAATTAGGGTTCTGGACCACTCTTTTCTAAAGTGATTTTTATGCAGAAAAAAATGGATGTTTTAGAGGTGAATATGGGGGTTCGGGACCACTTTTTTATGGATGTTTTGGACCATTCGTAGTAAAATTGGGGTTCTGGACTAGACGTAGGAGAGTCCCTTTATAGTCTGAGTTGATGTATGGGAGGTTCTGTGTATGAACCCATGGGGGTTATGGACCAGTTGATGTAAACATTTAGCGTATCTTGATGTTTTTATGCCCTGACGCCATTGTTAAGTCTCCGTCGGAGCAGTATCGCTTCTAGTCAAAGGGGCAAAATCTCCTATTGTTGTGTCCCTCGGATTTGGAGATTCTCATCGTGTACTATTTGATTGCCTCTCTATAATGGTCGATCGTGGAAGCTTTACTAACGACAGACTTTTTAATGCCTTTAGCCTTTTCATTTACCACGCCGGTGTCTAGTCTGATACAGTACATTTCTGGGCGCAGACCAAAAAACTCTGCAATGGGCGAACCGTCATAATGTGTTTAAAATATTCTAGGACATTTTTGTATAGCACGGTAAAGCGGACTATGTCGTGGATGATCATTGAAATCGAAAAGTTCCGTGTGGTCGAACATATCCTGATAAAGAACCTCCGTCTGAATTTCGTTGACGAGTGAATCGGTATCGGTCATAAGCCAATGAACCCGATAGCCGTACCTAGACTTGATGAAGTCATAATTGAAATCCAGCATGAACATTTAGGAAAGATATAGTACTATACCTCCAACGTACACAGGTTTGTTGAGTTTCTGATGTTTTTTTTTCTGGATTCAATGACCATCAGGTTTTCTTCAAAGATTTTCATGTGGACTAAAGCGTGTGACGAGACAAGTTTGTCACGTCGGCGAACATCGTTGACGATCTCGATGTTTTTCGTTTTCAGATGTTTTTCATTGTCTTGCTGAATATACTATTGTTCTTGAGCTTGAAAAACCTTTTTCGAAGTGCGTGATGGCCATCGTGAGCTGCTGCGTGTTCAAGTCAATGTAACCTTTCATCCACGGGGCCTGATTAAACTTCAGCGCGCAATGAACTTCGTTCAACACCACCCGATGTTTCAGAGTCTGGTCGAGCAGTCGATGATGTCATATGTACTTGGTCTTGTTCATGCGATTCGACACAAGCTTTTCGTATTGGTGTCTCCCAGACTGAATTCTTTTTTCTGCGTCAGTTGTTTCGGAGACAGCAGCTCGTCGTCGATCAGAAGTTGTTCAACGCAGAACGGATAATCGTTGTGGAGATGTCGTAAGTGTTCAGGATAGATCAGGTCGACATCCACGAAAGAACCTACGTCGTCCACGTATCTGCCCGAGCGCTCCTGCACAAAATGTTCTACGGTCATTCAGTAAAAAACCACCCACAGGATGTGGCTATGACATGGCCCAATTATTTCGTCCAGATAAATGATGTACACGGTTGGGTTCGTTGGATCGAAGTTGTATTTGTGGATGGCCACAGAGTGTTTATTGAGCTGTTGAGCTGTGGCCCGTTAGTCTTCATCAGCGTGTTCCATGCCAACCCAAGCGAGGTAAAATACCAGAGTGGATTTGGCCGGTAATGCTTCTGACAGGTTTCGATGAAATTCTGTTATACGTCTGCAAGCAGCAGCACATCCACTTTCAGATACACGTCGTGGTAATCCTCGAGAGCGTGGAGATTTTCTATTTTTTCTGCTCTGTAGTATTCGACGTAGGTGATGTTGGAAAGGTTTAAGCTGGCATAAAAAACGTACTTTTGGTCGAAGAAGAAGTTTCATAAAATTGTGACCAGTCATCGATGTACTCGAAAATATAAATTCCTTTTTGTGTAATAAGGCTCATTTTTCCGAATCGGCCTCATCTAAATGAACAAAGGAAGGACATTTTGTTGCAAATTCGCCCAGCGACGCTGATTTAAACTGAAAACTCCCTAAATCTAAAATGCTTAATAAAAAAAACGACATGAACTTTTCCAAATTATTAGCGATACACTTGATTTTGGTTCCTACGGATGTTAAGAGTTTATTGACCCATGGATGCCACGATAAAGTGTCCACTGTGCCCTCACAGATTATGTGCGATCACCGGAACTAGATCCTTGAAACCGAGGTTGTACTCGGTTTGGACTGTACCGCGATAACGCCTAGTGATGAGACAGTGGTTGGAAATAATCTTCGCCAGCGTGACAGAGATCCGCCGATTTGTGCTGCCATTGTTGTTATGGAGGCAGTGGAATCATGTTGGTGATGCGATGGTACTCAGTCACGAGTTGCTCAAATAACCACACGACGCAATCTGGACCGCGATGATAGGGATACGGCGATGACAAACGTTCATCGGCACCACAGCAGGATTTGTATTCGATCGTGCCTGACATATTGTGTCTGATCCACCTTCGAGAAAGATCGATCAGGATCAAGATGAGGTCCCACCACTTTTTTCAGTATCGCTTCCGAGATAAAAAAAAAACGATATGAAAAGTGTGAGCAAATTTTCCACTTAAATTTTCAAACTGCAAAGTAATTCTCCTTCTTTGGGCATCTGAACAGCTTGTGTTTCCTGGCAGTACTCTGACGCCACGTGCTGGTTCAGCCTTTCCTGTTGTGATAAACACTGTAGACCCTTGTCGCAGAGACGCGCATTGTTATCGTATTTGTCGTACTGAGAGCAGCACAGGCGACTGAAATATTTGATTCAGATGAAGTGTGTTTGATAGTGAAGTAAATTGATTCGGTGTTAATTGGCCGATCTTAAAATCAGCAGTGGGAACACCGTGTATTTTCTCGTGTTGACTGTGTTATCTTTTAATCTAAATACATTTATTGACAGGTCTTTTTGCGTTTCCAGTTTTGGCACATCTTTTACTACAGAGGGTGTTGTCTGTGTTGATGCTGTTGAGATGTGGCCTGTAGATGGAGACTTCATCCACGTGATCCCCTGCTGGTCATAACGCGGAGAGCACCACCCAGACCAAGCATTGTTTTAACGTTCACACACGCTTTGCTAGAGGAACCTTCTTTGAGAAGTTGTATGCATGTACATCTATCCATCGAGGAGTACTTCGATGTTTCAAACGGGACTGAATTCACCTCGGAGAAGATCCATGCTAATCCACTCTGATATTAATCCTCGATGTAGCGCAAAATAAATGACCATATGATGTCGGCGATCACGCTGAAATCGTCACTGCGAGAAATGATGATCGACTTTGATCCTGTTCTGCTCGCGTGAAATGAACGTTTGATAGTCGTGTGTGTTTTAAGTTCTTGCTCGACGGTCGGTTTCAGCAATCGTTGTAACATTTGTTTATCAATCGTCGTAAACAAAGCCTTTCTTGACACCTACGTACTCCTTTTCGATGTGTCGCAAAGTCAGTAATCAGGTCTGTTGAAGATTTTTCTAGTTCAGATCGCCTATGTCAACTCACGATCTCGTTTAGAAGTTCAAGCAATGCAGCCCTCGTTTTATGATACGCCGTGGCTTTCCCCATGAGGGCATTGTACTAGTCGTTAGTCGTGTAGTTGTTTCGCATACTGCTGGGGAGGGTGGGTGATGATCTCTCGGTCGATGAGAGGGTTAAAACCTGCTACAAAGCCGTTATCGGTTTCAGAGAACGCCCACAACTATTCATATATCTGCGCCATGAGTTCATCCTACTAAGCATTCGACCTGGGGTAACGTGCTTGTCTTTTGATAATGCCGAAGTAAATATCTCTCAGGCGACGGATCAGTTCATCTCGTAGGATGAAATTTTGTCCGGGGTTAAGTATAATATTCACTCTGCGTTTCCGTCTCTCCATCATTTTAGCAATGGTTCAGATAAATTTATATCTTATATTATATATACTTTTAAAACATATATTTAGTTGTTTGTCATTTTTCGATTTGTTTAATTGTTTGTAATTTGTCGAATTAGAGATAATTTAGTTGTTTTAATAATAATATATCATAAAATTTCATAACGAGGAAAAGCCGTTGTCAGTGGTTGTTTCAGACCATGACGAAGAAATGCAATAGAACCTGTAGAGGTGAATACTTTGCACAGTACAACGCGATCACCAGAAAATGAAGCTCACCTCTTCCATGACTAGGATGAGGAGCTGGTGCTCGTGGACGCTTCCAAGTGTGTCAGAACTGCGACAGCCTAAACATCGGGGCGACCAAAAATATTACTATGAGAAAGTAAGAAAGAGCAACAAGATCAAGAAAACCACATCGATAATCAACTACTACATAGCACAGATTAAAGATACCGCAATCAGAAAACAACAACAACAATAACAGTAGTATTAAAGAGATCGAAACGCAAACACACAAATGACGTGAGCCGTGTTTAATGGTGGTTACACATTTTTTTTTATTCAGTTGTGATTTTGACATTGATGCGTTCTTCTCGATGCATGCAAGAGATACACGTGTTTCACGAGGAGATTTATATTGTAGACGATTTTGAACATGCCATTATCGCAGAGCTCTTTTTGCTGAGCCGTGAGCAGAAGGAGATCTATTCCTATGGTGATCTATTTGATAAGCAAGAGCAGCACACTGAAGTCAGTGTTGAGAGGGTACGTGTTCACACTGGCCCCCTCGGGATATTTAAGAGGTACCGGGTGTTGTCAACCATGTCTCTCTCTCTCTCTGTTTTACGACTGCAAGCATTTTCGGACAACCCTCGCAGCTGTTCGGTGTGAGAAAAATTGGCCTGTGCGCCAAACCTATGTCTCTTGTCGCGTTAAGTTCTAAGGTCACAGAATCAATGTTTCGGTCGCAATGGTTTCGTCCAAGATGTCTGGATTGTGCAAGATGATGTAGATGATGAACACCTCGTCGTCGTAGTATGCAGATATTTTATATGAGAGAATTACTGTTAAATAACGCATAATAGATGGTGACTTCCACAAAGAACTCGATGAATTTATTGCGCGTTAACAAGTCAGGCACAAGTCCTCGGTGTAGTCTCAGCTGACCGAGAAAACCCTCGGAGGGTCAGAGCTCTTTTCAGTCATGAGATGCTGTCCTTTTGGCCACATTGAATCGATCACGACTATAAAGATATTTTCTCCATGGGTAAGATCGTATCGACGACGTTAGGTTGCGGAGATCGATGTTTAAACCTGTGTTACACTGAAGCAAAATCCTGGGGAATGACATTTGCATCGAAGATGTGATCCCAGTTTTCCGCTATTCACATGATGGTACATCGTGATGAATCACCATATTTTATTCCTCGGGTTTAAGTGTCCGCTCGTGAGACACGTGTGACTGATGCCAGAGTATTATCAATCACAACTGTTATCGGGTATGATCGTGTCTCTGATCGCGTCTAAGGGTCAGCTGATCGATGCGGTCTTTCGCAAGTGCTCTTAAAACCAACTGAATTTCACATCGGGTTAATTCACAAAAATTCCATAATGGCGACTTTGCCGTTGCAAAAAAGCGCCACTCGCCATCGGTATCGTGCTGTTTTTTCGACAATAATGACCTCTGCGAGAACTACGGTGACTATGACAAGTTAGAGCTGCTAATGTTGCTTCAGCAGGATCTAGACACAGAGATGATGCTGTACATTGTGAGATCGACATGATTTATCCTGAAAAAACAGCATCATCGCGTACGTGCCGTTTAAGCTGATGGCAATAAAGAAACATGACTTACATTCTAAGAATAAATATCGCAATCTTCTCGACCCGGTCGTGTCGCGTGTTCACGAGAAAATAAGTATGTGAAGCAGACTCAAGAGATGTCTGATTCTCTTTTTCCATGTTTTTGCGTGGTCCTTTTCGAAGCGACTTAGCAACATCGGCGCCAGATAGATCAGGATGTCATCTACCGTTCTCAGCTCGCGAGTCAGCAGGGTAATGTCGAATTTACCACTACGAATGTACGACCAGAGTTTGCTGAGCACTTATTGGTACGACAAAATAGCGTGCATTGTATTTTGGGGGGTTTCCAGCATAGGCTCCATCCGCTTGACTATCGTTTTAAAATGCAAGAACAGATTTGTTGTCATCCCCGTGAAGACTTTCCCCTCGGCGGTTACAGCGAGTGGTACCGCTGATGCTCTCCTGAACAGGCGTATACAATGCCGATACGCATTTTGTATACGTAGACCTTTCGATGATAATAGCGATACTACGAATCCAGTTCTCGCCTATCCTCGTCAAATCGACGATCGGTCTCATCTTATGCTACTGAATCGACTAAACTCTGGATAAGCTGCTTGATCTGAGGTAAAATATATTAAAAATTTCATATGTTTACTGATCTTAACCTCTTTTACCAAAGATTCATGCAGTGTCTCTGCAATAACCTGCTATGGATATTTGTTTTAACCTTTTGTTATTTTAGCAGGCTGATTTAACTTGATAAGATCTACTAACGTATCAGGAGTAGAATGGAGATCGAAATGGTCTAAGAACCTCTGTGCCTCCCTGACTTGCAATAATGTGTTTCTGCTAAATATGGTATTTTTCGATAATATTTGTCCAGGTAGGAAAAAGCCAGAGCAATTTTTCCCATGTTAAGGATTAATTTTTTGAAGGCCTGTAGTGCTGAAAGTACAATATCTCTGTCCAAGGAAGCCCAGTGACTCCAGTATTTGCAGAGATATTTTTCTCGATCATTAATTTCCTTCGGCAGCTGCGGCTTTGCTTTTGGAGAATTCACAAAGTTTCCGTGAGGAAGGACATTCCCTTTATTAAAACACTGCTCAGCTTTTGTTCAATTTCACCCTAATAAACCATTTACAGATAATCGTACGCTGTTGCAGCCAGATTTGGGTCAACTTTTCCATGCCCTTTGTACATCAGCACGTGAAAGAGCAATTCCATAGCTTTGTTGGGTTCAAAAGCCGGTCATTCAAAAACCACTACCTCATCCCCGTGAGGAGCGTTAAGGATCACTCGTCGATCGCCATCACCTCTACAATAATATCCGCGTTCTCGTAATCTAAATCAGCATGCTGCAAACTTTTCTTTAGCGCACGGTATCGCGCATATTTCTTTTTACAGCGAAAATTGCTTTCTTGTCACCACTTTATCAATGCCGTCTTGATCTTTTTTGTGCTCGTCGTCATCTTCCTTTCTTGCAAACTCAAGCCGCTTGATGTGTCTGAATTTTACGATGGCGCCAGCGACTTCAGGATGTCGTTCCTGGAGGATAGAGTGATTGAACCCTTAGATGTCTTTAGCTAACCGCTTTGATCGTCTATGGTTCCAAAATTTGAACAAAGGCAAATTAACGATCGATGTTCTCTCTCAGCTGCTATTGTCGCATGCGGCACACGGAAATATGAGTCCGTTTGAGACCTCATCGTACTTCCAATTTCCGTAGGCATCTCCAGGCGACGATTATCACAGATTCCGCACTCGATTAATCTCCATATAATATTCCGTGATCTGCATGAGCACGTGCAGGTGGTTTTCGGCGTACAAGGTGTCATGCCGGTATGTATCGTCGATAAACAACAGGTAAAATTCGATGGTGATTCGAATGATTTCAGCCATAGTAAAAAAAAATTAATTGGCTAAAGGTAAAATTCTTTGCCCGAAGGTTCAACCAATATAAAATCGTCCAAGGTAAAATTCTGGGAAACAATGCGCCTGGAATTAGGAGGTTCTGCCGTGAGTGACATAAATTTAAACCTGAAATATTTGGTGTACGTACTGGCGGCGGCGATGTAAAATTTAAGCGTGGTTTCCCCGAGTGTTGCAGTAATCTCGCAAAGCACGTCCGTCGTGGTTTCGGGCTTGACGCCGTCTAATCTCCACGTGAGAACGAGCTCTAAACTCAAAAGTGCCTGCGCGTGCCTGAAATTTTCATATCGCATTAGACGGTTTCGCATTCGTTTATCGTGGAAGTGGTCGATATGTGATGAGCAAAGACATAATAAGCATTGAAAAAGAGGAAAATTTCGACGACTGAGAGATGATCACAGCACATCGGTTTCCAGTGTTTCCCATGAGTGCTGAAATGGCCCGGTGTTATTTCTGACTCGGCGCCTGTCCATGTTCATTTTCGTGGATACTTCGTTGTTCTCCACAGGCGGGTAATCCGTTAAAGCGAGTTTAGCTCCCGGGGCCACGGTGTAAGTTCAGACAAGGTTTGTTCGTATTGTCGATAACATAGTGCCTCAGAACGAGTTTAGCTGAGAATACGAGATCGCCTAAGTGTTATCCCTGATAGGTAACATCGTCCATAGTCCCGTCAGGGGCCTACACAACGTGATTCCAGAGTTTGTGACCGTCATCAGTGCATGTGAGGTCCTTTATTTACTCTGAATCTTTTGTTGCTGCTTTGCACAGTGATGAGCCAGTAAATTACTGACAGGTATCGATCGGCCCCGATAAACCTCCCAAAGGTGCCAAAATAATACACCATATTCGCTCCAGGATTGAGCTCGGTGTATACTCCTACACGTCTCATATTCTACGTGCCCGTGATAGAGCTGGGTTTAATTAGAATCAGAATTAATTCCTACAGCAACAGAAAACGATTTTGCGATGTGCACGTTTCCTTCCACGGATCATGCTGTTTTTATCGCATTTCTGCGAGTGACACCTCAACATCCATTACCGACACATTTTCAGAAGATATTGGAGCCTGTTCGATGGGAGTCAGTAGACTGTACAATAGTTTACCTCCCATGTAAATATTTACGGCCATATCTCTTCCTGTGTGTGATAAATTTTTATCTCCTGTTATGTTACGTGCGACCACCCCACGGTGTTAGCATCCGGATAACTAACTTTTTCGAGATTCGTGATACCGTGTCCGTTCATGTTAGGATCACACTGCATGGATGTCACCCGTGCGATAGACTTCTTTATCTGCAGATGAATCCGCATCTTAATAACATACTCACTTTCGATCGCATGATCATTTACACGCTTAATCCACATCAAGACAAATACAGAACGTTGTCCAAGTTTAACTAGTCGTTGAAAACACACGTTCCTGGAAGTAGAAACTCTGGCGACGAGATACAACGTGGCCAAGGAAGCATCTTTACCACTGCGGAACCGGACGAAATCCACCCGGTGGAAGAACGGAATTCAGTCACGCACAAGATCATCGTGTTTGACAACATTAAAATTGAACGCAAGACCATAAGGAATGTCTGAGAGTATTTCTCGCTGTCGAGAAGCAAGCACTGCAACAGCGTTTACCTGATGCAGTTGTACTTCCACGTACCCAAATACATCCGACACAACACGGTATGTTTGTTCTGTTTTGAGGGTTAGATAACTGGGACTTCGACGTGATGGCAAGAGACCACTGCAGCGGAATCACCACGAAAGAATTCAAGTCTGTTACGCCACGGCGACGTCTGGATCCAAGCAAGCATGCTTTTATGACGTTTCATCGCTATGCATAAACTGTGCCAGAATAATACAGAAGGAAGTGCGACGAATTGTATATGCCCCCGTCGGTAAAACAACATTTCGTTTGAGAAAATCAGCAGTAAACGTTAGCAGGAGGTCGAGCTCAAAAACTTTGTGCAGCAACGAGCATCTTTATGTCAAAAAAGTCATCGAAGATAAAATGGGTCAACAGGCGTTTTAGCGAGATGTCGCACAGGAGCTGTTTAAACCATTGTTAACCAAGATGAATGAAACGAAAACAGCAGATAATGTGAAACAGGGTCAGCATCTGTATAACTTAAAATTCAAAACAGTGGTTTCAGCAAAAATTGTTTGATCAATTAGTGGAAAGAGATGGTTCTTGCACCCGAGGAGGATGTGGTTCATTAGCAGGTCTGAATCTCAACAGTAGGACATAGAAGAAGAAAAAATAAAGCTAAAAACAATAAGTTGTCAGAGCTGAAGAAAGAGGAAGAAGAAACTAAAGCCAGGTTAGAAGAGATGCGAGAAGAGGAAACATTAAATATGAACACTTTAACATATCTGCGAAAAAGAGGCAGCAAAAACTCAATCCACGCTAGAAGAGATAAAGATAAAGAAAGAAGAAACGAGTCGTCACTTGAAGGAGCAGGATATGCGTGATGCAGCGCAAAAGAGGCTGACTGCAGTGATTTATTATTTGCCCCATATTTCATCCCAGAATTTGTTAGAAAAGTTCGCTGATTAAAAAATGTTCAAGCTATTGAAAACGTTTGATGCTTCCATTGAATCTTCAAGATCATTACTTTAACACTTTGGCACTGCGTGCCATGTTAAGTAAACATTAGTTACATATATATTATTGCAAACATGCCAGATTGTTAGAGAAAAGAGCAGATGAACGACAGGCTCAACAGGTTAAAAAACTTAAACTGCGAACTGCACGAAGTCGGGGATAAAAAAGAAAAAGGGTATGGATCTGATCTATGTCCATCAGTCACTCAAACAGGTCAGCATTTGTGCAGACTAGATAGAGTAACAAATTGGTTAACGAAAAAGGCGAAAACGTGACTGGTAGTGACAATTCAATCTATTTATAAGAAAAATATTCGAAATATTTGAGCGATTAAAATTACTGATTAGGCAACCAATTAATTTTGGAGCAGAAATAGATAATGAGATGTTCGAGATTTTAAATCATCTTCTGGGCAGCGCTCTGCTCAAGCAAGACCAGTGTCAAATTTTGTACCATGATCTGAGTGCATAACAGTGGAAATGCTTTGCATTTCTAAACCGATTTATTGGCATTCTCAAATGGTGGTGAAGTTTTATTTTGTCCACACACTAAAATAATAATATGCTTCTCGATATTATTCGATTCTCGATCGGTTCGTTCGATCGTGAGATACAGTCCACCTGTGGAAGTAGACCAAAATAAGTCGTACGAGATTGCATGGATTTCCCACCAAGATATGGAGCAGCCAGTTTAATGTCAAAGTAAACAATAATCAGTTTTCGTACTGGACCAGAGCGCAACATCCTTATTAGCCATCGCCACAGCCTCCTTAAAACGTTTCAAAATATCGTTGATGGAGTCTTTGACTCTCACATCCAGCATGGGTAACACTCATGTCTATGTCCGTGGCCATGGTGGAATCTGTAACGCCTCTGGAAACGACGTTTCTTGAAACCAAGATGGCTTATCTATTGCTTATATTGCTAACATACGTCTAACATGCACATAGTGGTACAGAACCAACATTGCTAGGATCACAACCTAGTGGCCCCAAAGCCGCATTTTTCTTTTACATAAAATAATGCTATGAATTTCATACATTTGGTCCAGAACCCAACATATTACACCACTCTGGTCACCAAATACATCATCTGGTCCAGAAAAACTCATAGATATCATCACCTTATAGCTCAGCTTGTCTAGAACCCCACATATCTTATCAGATAACAGGGGTCTCCTACGTTTGGTCTAGAACCTCCATGCATTACGCCATATTTTAGCTGGTCCAGAGCCCCTATCCTATTAGATAAATCTCTCCTACGTCTAGTCCAAATTACCCATTTTACCATGAATGGTCGAAAACATCCATTTTTGTCTGCATACAAATTGTCATAGGATGAAGCCGGGTTGGGACTGGATTAGTGAAGACACCGAAAGCAACTGCGTTAATAATATGTTTATTTATAAACGCAGATTAAATATGAAAAAATCTGACACCATTATAAACAAAAAGATAAGAAAAATTATAAAGTTCCTAACATGGAACTATCAACAACAAGTAAGTAAACGATAAAACTCAAAGATAATTTTAACGAATGGAATTTTAAACAAACGTGAATAACGTCCTATCACCTAATCAACAAATACAATTATATGATCAAGACCCCAATATTAACAAGGTCTTATTAAACACCAAGGGTGACCAAAGCATGTGATTTATGCACTTATCAATATAATACTCATTTATTCATCAATCTATCAACTCATCAATGTATCAACTCATCAAGCGATATTGAAATATGTATGAATTTATGAATCTATCGTTCATATAACGATATTGAAATGGGAATGCATGAAATTATGAATCTATCGCACATATAGCTATATTGAAATGTGAATGTGTGTAATTTTGCTTAGATAGCAATAGTGAAAATAACAACGACATGGAACACGTAAGAATATATATATATATATATATATATATATATATATATATATATATATATATATGTATATATATATATATATATATATATATATATGTATATATATATATATATATATATATATATATATATATATATATGTATATATATGTATATATATATATATATATATATATATATATATATATATATATGTATATATATATATATATATATATATATATATATATATATATATATATATATATATATATATATATATGTATATATATATATATATATATATATATATATATATATATATATATATATATATATATATATATATATATATATATATATATATATTTGACGTCCAAGAAGATGTATCTCCGGTTCCACCCGTTCTAGTTAATAATCAAAGAACCCCCACGCATGATCCACCCCTCCCTATCTGTTGAAGGATCCCTCGAGAGCCCTCACATTCAACACAGACCCGATGGTCGCGAAGCCTTGGTCCCTCGCATTGAGAACACCAGTACACTCTTCCGAACCAACGTCACCAGACACAGCGTACACGTCACAAGGAACCACACAGAGTTCTTTGACTCCACATCACCAAACCATATATAAGGCAGCTCTACAGCTGAAGATTTGCTCCCGTAAAGAGGTAAGCCTTCTGACAAGACTCGTCGTAGTGTCATTTGTTTATAGAGAATTTACTCTATATGTATACTAGCTGTGACAGATATGCGCAGCTAGGTACTTAGGTTTTCACTTCAGGCAATTTGCGCATGCAGCATGGTTGAATTGCGCTCAGTATTTCGAAATAACTAGAGCCGAAAAAAATAAACCACCCTCTGGTGACGCTGTACGCGGCAACGAATCCTGAGTACATTTTTTATCACATATACATATTGATATGAATCGTACACAATTCCGTGACACAAAATGTGGTCCAGAACCCCTTTATTACCTTATATGATCTAAAACACGCTTTTTTGCATACAAATTACCTTTAAGATAAAGTGGTCTAGATCCTCCATTTTTATAATACTCGTGAAAGCATGATTATAAATCATTGCAGAATGAAGATTGGAATGTGAGTCAATATGCTAATTATAATTCGTATACATTTATAATGGAGCGTGAAGATCTTGTAAACTTTACCAAGCTGAATTACAACTATTATACTAAAACACATGCTGAAAATATAAAATACAATGTTCCTTTTGAAACAAAACATGGTTGTTGTTGTTGTTGTTGTTGTAGGGTTTAACGCCATTTTTCAGCACAAGATAGGCTATACATGGCGGACAGTATAAGTGTGGAGGAAGAACCTTGGAAAACACAGGGAAGAACCACCGACCCATGAGAAACTACTGGCAGGCTTTCCCACGTACCCACCTAGCCGAGCCTTGGACTCGAACCCACGCAGACAGAGGTGATATGGCAGTGATCCGGAGCAGTGAGCGCTTTAGACCACTCGGCCACTCGGGGCCCCACAAACCATGGCAGCTGAGCATATAAAGTAGTTGTGGTAGAGATAAAATTATGGCATAATATTTTAAACCATTCATATGTTTCTTTGGTGGCAATGAACATATTAAATTTCGAAACATAAAAATATCTGCTTTTGACGCATGCCCTGTCGGTTTGCTGATAACATTTAAAATAATGTATTAAAAACAATATAGCCTGTTTGATTGTATTTTGATTTTTATGTCTAATAATAATATTATTTAAATAATTCTTACTGCGATCTTGCAAGGTCAATTGCTTTAACAAGAAATGCTGACCACTGCACTCGACACAATGACAGAAATTATAATAGGTTGGATCAATGTAACACGTAGATAACTAGTGGCAGCAAGACGGAATTGATATACAATGAGTGAAAAATGAAAACACACACACACACACACACAAACATTTCGTTCTGAAACAGATTAAACAAGAGCATGGGTTGATGTTTCATCAAAGCCAGTGGAGGGATAATAAACCACTCATCCTAAATCAATAGACATGACTCCGGTTTAAGCGAGCATAGAATAAAAAAGATCGAAAATATGGATCGATCTATTTTGTTAATTGAGAGCATGTACATTTGGAACACGTACAATTAATTTTTTAGAACTGTCAAGATACAAATTATTATTTGAATAGGGTTACCTCTTAAATTTACCGAGAAATAGGCTAAAGGCAGAAAATCCTGTTGTTAAATCATTGGAAGTCATGAAAGGAGAGGACACTGAAGGTTCGCTGTGCTAACAAGAGTTGTCGATGTATGACAAACAAGATGACATACACAAATGTGAAAAGATTCTGAATGCATAAATAATGAATGGAAACTGTGATTCTGCAAGGATATACATTATCAGCTGAGTAACGACTGTAAATGGTATATGCCATAAAAAAAAAAACATATAACGCCGTCAACAATAAAGGTGGAAAAAAATAAAGATAGCAGTATTTAAGAGTATGAATTCTTTTGTGTTTTTAAGGCTAGAATGAGAAAGATGTAGAATAATAATGCATTAGAGCATGCATGTATTAAAAAAACATAATACGTGAATTCAAGTAAAACAAAATGAATAAAATGTAAAGGACAACCAAAATAATCACCTGTAAGTAATAACATGGCACACAGTAAAACGTGAGAAGTTACATGAATTTGTTTCAGTCATATGACTGCATAAATTATGTGTATCAGTCATAAGACTGCATAATGTATTTGTATCAGCCTCACTATGACTCCATAAATTACATGTATCATTCTTAATATTACTGCATAAAGTATTTGCGTCTTCAAACCGACCCATTTTAAAACCCTATTTTTTTTTCACTGTGTTGTAACAAACTTAGTACATTAGGCTCTTGCTAAAATCTAACACCGCAAATCCACCGCACATTAGATGTGTTCATTTAATCTAGTTGTTTCCCTTCAAATGATAATTCTTGATACAGTCTTAACAGAAATGAATGTCATCAGCAAATATTATAACAATGTTTGTTTTCCTTCAATTTTCAATTTGTTTTTGCTAAGTATAGCGTTGCTTATTAATTAGAAATGTTTTTGCTTGCATTATATAAATGGAGGTCATGTCATTATACTGTGATCCAGTGAGTACATTTGTATTGTGAATATATCACGAATGCCCAGGCCGCTGGTTGGATGATAATAACAAGGAAGTATTTGCTGGCGACCAAGGTATATCACAATAAATGAATTTAGTTTCGAATATCTTTTCTGGTAATTTTGATTTGTTTATTGGGTGCGAATTAGGCGAGAGTCATTAAAAAGAATGGATCTATTTATGCTGTGTAAGTTAACAATACGGAGTGGAAGACAGACAGTATCCTGCTGGACAATATTGAAATTATTCAACAGTTAGATAATTATTTAACATTCAAGGATATTTGTGACATCCGACTTTTACTGGATTAACATTGAATTAAAACATTTGGATATTAGAACAGCAACTCTCTGTGATACTAGGACAAGTATGTTACAAGCTTCTTTTGGAACACCATTCGATCGTTTCCAGATTATTGTGAAACTGATAGTACATTTAGTCAATATTATAGGAAGGCATACCATATTGTAAGTTATTTAAATTCTTTCACTTTGTTTCATTTTATATTTTAGGGAAATAAATTCTGGAAAACTGAATTCTTGTTCAGTTTTGCCACTATATAAGAGTACTAAAATAGACGCCACTGTGGAATTACAATAAAGTCATTGTCGAAAATAATTAAGGATAAATAAACAATGTAAGTCTTTTCTCGTAGCAATAAGGGGTGAGTTTTCAGAGCGCTCTTGAATGAGATCATGGTTTTATTGTCTCTACGTTCAAGGGACAATTTGTTCCAGGCTGATGAGCCCTGATATAAAAAAGGACGTTGTTCATAGGACGTTGTTTTAACAGTATAAATATTGAGCGTAGAGAAGAGATTTGCGTATGATTCTCGAGCAAGCGGTGAACCAGTGGAGAGTACGTAGCAGGGTGAAAGAGTGCTCGGTTTTTGGTACACTAACGACTATCAGAGCTGCAATATTTTGAGCTTTTTGAAGTTTCTCTGATTGTTATTGAGACGAAGCAAATACACAAGGGTTTTAGTCACACCAGAATGAAAGAAAGTTACTAATGGAACTGATGCGTCTCGTCTCCAGATGATTTGTAGCATTGTGGGTGTTCATGACGTGTTAGTACAGTCAGAGAGAACTGTCCGGAACGAGAAATCGGTTTATTAAGTGTGTGAAATACGTTTTGGTGTTGCTGATGCTTATTGTTGGAGATCCAGCAGAGATCGGCAACCTATATTACATAGCGTGCCACTTTCTTTCCGGATTCATTATCAAATGAACGAGCGCGTGCCACCAGCAAGAGAGTAACACTGTTAAAATCAAGAATTTTGGCTGCCCTTCGCGTGCCACAAAAATTCTCTTGACGTGCCACCCTGAGGCACGCGTGATGTAGGTTGCTGACCCCTGGGTTAAAGGATAGGAATAAGTTTTTGTAAGGTGATCAGAATGGCTTCAGTTTTATGATCATTCATCTGGAGCTTTTTACATGGCATATATGACTTCACATCGGAAATGCATGCCTCGGTTGGTAGCATCCGCTTCTGTTGAGTAACTAGACTGATAATTTGTGTCAGCAGAATACAATTGGTGCGACGCCTGATGACAATGTATAAAACTTGAAAGGGGCTTAATGCATAGGATGAAGAAAACTGGTTCGAAATCAGAACGCTCTGGAACTCCAAAACAAAGATGGACTGAGTTTTTTTCCTTTTACGGACACAGTATGTGTCTTTTTGGTTAGTATGACTTGAACCAGAGTAAGGATGTATCGCGAATGCCAACATAGATCCTGGATACGGTAAAGAAATACATCATGGTCTATTGTGTCAATTACTGCTGATACGTCGAGGAGGGTGAGAACTGAAATATGTTCACAACATAAAGCAGAGAGAAAGTACTTAACTACTTGTAAATGTACATATTCGGTGCTTTAAGAAAGTCAGCATTGGAATGTATATTTAATTCACTTTGTTTGTTTGTTAGTTTTATTTTTTTAAATTTCATTACATGCTATTGTAATGCAACACTCTATGTTGCACTTAACCTTGTCCAAAATTTAGTTCGTTTCTATTTGATCCAACATGATCGTTTTGTAATTGTATTCCGTGTAAGCAGCTAATACATAGCTAAATTATTCTCTATGAGTATGGGATTAAAATAAGTATTATTATTAAATGAAGTATATATGTTTATTTTGGTCTAGGTCAAAGTTATGGAATTTCTGAAGTGAATTGTCGATAATCCAGGTTATGGTTTGTATTTTGTAAACACTGGGGTCATTCTAGAAGGTTATTTTCCAATAGGTAATTGTTTTTAAAAAATATGCCAATTGTGACCTGAGGTCAATTACAGAACTATATAAGCTTGTACCTGAGAGGAGCTTTTTAGTCGTTCTTTAAGATCTACACTTTGAAGTTGTATTATATGTTGTGTCCAGCTGAGCTAAATTGTATGTCTTCAAATTATTGAATTCAAGTGATTTTCTCTGGAAATACAAAAGAGCTCTGATAAAAGTCTTGGATAGAGAAATTCACTGTAATTTATATGAATTCAAACCTGGAATTATATTATTGTGATTCAACAAAAGATTGTTGATAGATAAACACTCTATAGGGTACCACGGACACAGCATTGCTTTCAGTTTTTGGCTTTATTCTGAACTTTTACAGAATTTTATTCAGGACTTTAAATTATTAGGACTTGTGTTTGCAATTCTTGGATTATTTAGGGATTTAATTTGCAAAACTTTAAGTTTTATTTCCTCTCGTTTTTACTTTATATTCTAGGGAAATAAATTATGTTTGGAATTTTGCAAAGCTTGTTGTCTTTCATTTTTCTGTTATTTATTTTAAGAGCATAGACTCGTAACAGTATGCCATCTGAAAATGACTAAAAAGACTATTAAAGTTCAGATATGCTTCAACCTGGGACAGAACCACTTTCGTTGAGAATTATTTACATATACATGGGGTTAAAACAGGGACGATGTGTTTGTTTCCCAATGTAAATACTTATTCAGTATTCTTTGTTATTTTCAGTTGTAATCATCTATTAGCATCTTCTGTAATAGTGATAAATTATTGTCAACGGGACTTAATATTATATCCCATAAATGGGCATAAAAATATAACGGTATCTCAAGGTCCATTTCTAAAGTAGTATCACATTGTTCTGGGTTTTTAACATATGTTTCTATCGACTAATTTGTTGATCAGTTGCCATCTGAAACTACCTAATTTTTTATTGTCTTAATGGTAAATATGGAGAGACCGCTTATATTAAATATTGGTATTATCTTCAGACAAATTATTGGTATTATCTTCAGACAAAACGTAAGACCTTGACCTATAATACTCACCATGATTTCTAAGGCTTATGTTGGTAGTATTAACGAGGTTCTTTGACTAATAATATGTGGTGTCATCATAGGAGTTATTGGATATTAATCAGACGAAGTTCTTCAAAAAAGGCAGCCATGTAGCTATTAATGTGTTTTGAGATCAAAATGTTCCAAGACATTGTGCGTGTACTTGTAATTTTCAATGAGGTCAAAACGTTCCAGAACACTGTGTGAAGATTTGAGTGCACTAAATTTAACCCTATGGATGGGCCTATTTCGAAATAAAGGTTTGGAGCTCTTGAAGTGAATTGCAGTTTTATATGGTCTGTGATTTAACGAAATGACAATTCATTCCCTTGGCAATGATTTGATGTTATACTTCCTTGGACACAAGTCCTTCATCCCAGTTATACTTGGCAATGAATCGACGAGAGATAAAGAGCATATACACTCAACTACATAGAACATTTTTAACATCAGTGAAGAAACCCAAAGTGCAGAACATTTGATTTGAACTCCTGCGCTTTAAAGCTAGTCCAGCCGACAGCGCTTACAATTAAAAATAATTGTCACAATTTATATGTATGTTATGTAACAAATGTTTAGCTGTACACCATCAAACCATATCTGAATATCTGCCACTTTCATCGATTCGATGCGTTCGGCTTAAGGATCCGCATATTCTTTAAAAGCATTCTCCGTTTGACTAATACATTTTTAATTTGTGAACTAATGCTCGTAGGTCTCACTAGTGTAAAAATTGTATAGATGTTGCTGGTGATGATTTAGGGACGAATCCCATAATATGATTGTAATTAAAAGTGTGAATTCAAATCGGTACTAATTGGTCTAATTAACTAAAACTCTGTACTAATTATGCCACTATTCGCAGACGACTTATTAGCAGTTTTATTCGGAAAAGGATCATATATTCAAATGAAGTTGCAAAGCATTTTATCTGATTTTATTCCGAAACTCCTTGTGTGCATGGATGATTTAAAGGGTAACTATCATTATCTCGATAGTCTGCAAGCAGCTTGTTGACACGATGCGGCTCAAATCGCTCAACTTTCACAAGTAAATGTTTCTGGAATTTAACTCATCATTAGAGGTTCCGAGTTTAGATATGGGCTTGAGTTTCCACTCGAACGCAATTAAATATAGCTTTTCAAACATCAAAGTAATTCAATGAAGTTTGCCACGCTGATAGGCTTTAACTAATATCATAATAGCTAATAATTTTATTTATTATATATTTCATAATGAGATATGGATGTAGCAGTATGTAAAAATTGATATAGTCATGGTCGCGATAAAAGTGGTATCGCTTATATGATGATATCAGCACAGGAGCTACAATATTTCCCATTTTTGAAACGTATATGTCCTTAGGTATATCATATTTTAATATTATGCTTCATTATTGTTTCTTCTTTTTCTCTCTTCTCTTTCTTCCCAAGGGGGGGGGGGGGAGTGGCCGAGTGGTCTAAAACGCTCTTCGCTACTGATCACTGCCATCTCACCTCTGTATGCGTGGGTTTGAATCTAGGATTGGGCCAATGTGGTATGTGAGAAAGCTTGACAGTAGCTTCTGGTGGGTCGGTGGTTCTTCCAGGGGTTTTCCCGGGTTCTTCCTCCACCATTAATACTGGCCGCCATGCATAGCCTATCGTGTGCTGAAAAATGGTGTTTAATCCCACAACAACAACAACAACTGTCTTCCCACTACAACACCCCCCCCCCCCGATTTCTCCACCAAAATGAATAGATCTTAAAATATGCTAATAGTGTAAATTTGTGCATACAATGAGGAGGTACCTAGCTCGTTTCACGTATTAACCAATTTAAAAGTGTTTTCAGCGAATCTTGAAAATTGGCATTAACAAAACGCATGAGACGTGTTTTCATTCGATAAATTAAGTGTCACAAAATAATACCTGTTACACTCCATGACAAACGGTAGAAGATTTTCGGACAATCTTTGGATGAAACATAATACCAAAACGTGTTAAACTAGAACTTTTAAATATCAATACAATCATAAACTTATTTGAAAAGGATGTATAAATCGGAGATAGCTGATTACTAATTGCAAATGAAATTTAGTACCTATCAAAATTTGGTTGCGGCGTCTGTCACAGAACTATACTGGAAGCTTGCCAGAGCAACACAGTTCATGTCTGAGAATAGAATTAAGCAAATAAGCAAAATGTTAAAATATTATAAAATAAATATAAAAATAAAAAAGTAATTAAATATAAAAATGTTAATATGTGAACTCAGAATAATTGAAATTTTAGTTGTGATACTTCGCCGTCCCAATGAACGCAACAAACGTGTTAATAAATTTTTTATTTCATATCAACAGTCATTAAAATGAAAAAATACGCAATTTAAAGAACAACACGTACGAGATAATTTTGTAAAAGTCATTATCCTAAATTATTGTCAAATTTCGGAATTTCTTTTAATATATGTAGTCATTTAGCCATTACTCACATTTGCACAGAATCTAATTCCGCGTAAGTAGATGGTTTAAACTTCAATATACATGTATTGAAAAGAAAATCAATGTCTTTTGTTTTAATTATAATTATGTGTGTGTGTGTGTGTGTGTGATTAGGATTTTAACGTAGCTTTAAAAAAAATTCAGTCATATCGCTACGATGTCTGCAGTGTGGCTGTTCACAGTAATGTCCAACACTGAGGCATCATGCCGCAAACATGTAACATGATGTCCCCACCCACTCACACTATCCTGACAACAGGTCGACCATTCCTAACACTAGTCTCTTAATGATGAACGCCAAGCGAGGTAGCTGTTAGTACAATTTCTGTAAGTCTTTGGCATGACTAGGCCGGGGATAGAACCCACGACCTCCCGCTTCCGAGACGGACGCTCTAACCACTAGGCCACCGGATCGGTAATTATAAGTATAAATAAGTAAGTTAGTGCAGGAGTGAAGTGGAGACATTGTAGTGTCACTGTTAGAAAGGTAAATACTGATGCCTGTAGTGGAATGAAAATGTTTAGTTTAGGGAGATCGTCCGTTTCCTTGTTTATATTAAACTTGTTTTAAAGTTCTATAATCGGAGTGTTATTTATTTATCTCCCTTAGGTATGGCAGTGTGAGAAATAGTGGCTAAATGCGAAGGATTTACTCCGATTACATTGTAATAATTAATTATATATTACGCTCTCTTTCTAATTGTTCTATTATATGAGTGAAATCCTACTCAATTTTTTTCAGAGTGTAAAGAACAAACAATACTATATAAATATGGACTGTTATATCTTGACTTATTATTGCACAGATAACGGTGACTGTGGCGCTGAATTGGTACATTCGATGCATATTATATTTTATATAATATAGTGAATTTACGACATTTTATTATCATATTTTTCTCTCCACGATTGATTTTTCACTAGCTTTTGGATCCACGGTATAAATTTGTACGTAACTATGTTCTATGGATCATTTGACAACTGCCGACTAAAATATCTTAATTGTCTATATTTGGCTGTTCACTAATTGTCGTACCAAATATCGTTTCCTCCCCGAACCCTTACTTTTCCGTTAAGCTGTACGGCTAGTGATGTAAAAGACCAGTTTCACTATACCTGAAAATAACGCTCTCGGGTTATCTCACAAAAGTTCGAAATTCTAAGATTAGGCGCTCACTGCTGGGAGAAATATATGCAATCAAAGTGTCAGAACGTAGGAAGTATATCGATTATGGCCTACATGATTTACAGTGTTTAACCGTCAAGCGATTAAAAGAAAACTTAAATCTTGTTAATTACAGCGGACAAACTGGTATGATGGTGTTGCATACCTACTCTCTAATTTGCAGGAAAAAGTATGGGTCGTAGTTAAAAATAGAAAATTGTTATTTTTATTAAAATAATAAAACAATATAATATTGTTATTTTAAAATACAATACTAAAAGTATAGAATAATGTTATGTTAAATTAAAATTCCAAAACGATAGAATACCGTTATTTTAAATTGCAATACCAAGAACTATATAATAATGTTTTTATTAAATTACAAAACAAAACTATAAGAATAATGTTCTTTATTTTAAAAAAAACTAAACCATAGAATAATGTAATTTTAATTAAAATACCAGAACAATAAAATATTGTTACTTTAAATTAAAACTGTTTAGACAATTTTCAGACATTGATCCAGGAGTCTGAAAATATGTACATGAAGACGTTTTTGAGGGTTTGAAACTAGCAGTAGTCCGGTAGTAAGAGACTAGTAGAATTCACTGCAGACAAAAATTAATATTAGTCTAATGGGACTAATTCTGTTAATAAGAGACTAATAGATTTCACTGCAGACTAAAATTAGTATTAGTCTAATGAGACTAAGGGAAATTTTATTTAAATTTAAGTTCAACAGAACGGGTTGAGATTGTTGGGTTGGGGGTCCAACGAAGTTTGTATGGGAATATCCATAAGCAGCCTAATGCAAAACTGGAAGTAAAGCCTTCAAGCATTAATCCACCTTTTCTTCATAAGATAAACGACAATTCACAATTTGTATCTTTCAAATGGATCGTATATCATATATATCTCGACCACCTTGACTTTCTTTAGCCTGGTTTGGAAATGTTCTGGTCAAGACTGTAGTCAATGAGTTTGGTTATAATACTAATCAGAATTACTAGTTACAGGTTGTAATAGTTAGGTGAAATATTATATAATAATAATAATAATAATAATAATGACTTTGTATAGCGCCTAATCTTCAGAAGTTCTAAGCACTTTACAACATTAGACAACACATATAAGATAAAAAAACATATAATAATATGATTGCAAAAACAAACACCATGAAATTAGAAAACATAAAAAAAAACATGCTGAGAATATTTAAGGTAGAAAACATTGTTAGGTCTTTAAGTTTGTTCTTGCAGTCGAAATAAGTGAGTTTTGAGGGCCCTCTTGAATGTGATCACTGTGTCTTTGTGTCTAAGTTCAGTGGACAATTCATTCCACGTTGCTGGGCCCTGGTATGGAAAAGAAAGCTGTCCATATGACTTCGTTTTCATAATGGGAATAATGAGTATACGATTGTCAGAAGAGGAGCGTAAGTATCTTGCTGGTGTATACACATGGGTGAGGTCGGATAGGTATGTTGGACTAGATTCCGACAGTGAAACGTAGCACAGAGAACAAATTTTGTGTTTGATTCTGGATCGACTGGATATCCAGTATAGGGTACAGAGCAGCGGGGAGGTGTGCTCTGATCGTGGTACTCTAAGTATGATCCGAGCAGCTGTGTTTTGAACTTTCTGAAGTTTCTGGAGCAGATATTGAGATGAACCAGACAGAATTGAGTTACAATAGTCCAGTCTTGAAAGTACTAATGAACACACAAGTGTTTTAGTGGCATCAGCTGAAAGATATTTGCGAATTGAGCTGATGCGTCTCAGCTCAAGATATGCAGCCTTTCATATGTTCATGACATGTTGGTGCAATGTGAGAGTACTGTCCAGAGTAACACCTAGGTTTCGTACTGATTGTGTGAATTTAATATTGGTGTTGCTGATATTTATTGTTTGAGGTAAAGAATGTGAATGAGAAAGTCTTTGTGTTGTGATCAGAATGGCCTCAGTTTTATCATCATTCATCTGCAGCTTGTTACATGTCATCCATGATTTCACATCAGAAATGCACCTCTCTACATCTTGGATGGTAGCATCAACTTTAGTCGAGTGGCTAGATTTGTATATTTGGGTGTCATCAGCGTACAGTTGATGAGACACTGGATGATGATATATGACACTTGAGAGCGACTGAGTGTACATAATGAAGAGAATAGTTTCAGGATGAGGACTGTAATCTTTCCGCTATCCAGCGCAGAGAGAATGTCATTAACTGCTCTTAGAAGAGTAGTTTCAGTACTGTGGCAAGAGCGATATGCAGATTGTACATTGCTAAAAAGACTGTTTGAATTTAGATGAGATGCAAGCTGGGATAGAACAAACTTTTCTAAGATTTTTAATATGAATGGGAGATTAGAAACTGAGCGGTAGTTCTTTAAATCGTTATGGTCTAGTGTTGGTTTCTTCAGCAGAGGCTTTACAATGGCAGTTTTGAAAAATGATGGTAATTCCCCGGATGAGAGAGAGAGGTATTAATAACATCAGTTAGTGAAGGCAATACTGGATCTAAGCACTCAAGCAGCAGTGATGTTGGAACTGGATCAAGTTCACATGACTTTGGTGCAATCTTCATCAGGATTGTACTTACGAAATCAATAGAGACAAGTTCAAATGCTGCTAATGGTTGCCGCTCAAATTCTGTATCCCAACTATATGGTGACGACGAGTCAATTGAAATTGTGGTGTCAAGCTTATCTCTAATGGTTTGTACTTTGTCACGGAAGAAATTTGCAAACATGTCCGGAAGGTCGACTGGAGAGAAGGTAGTTGGAAGTTGCCCTGTTGCCCTTTTAATGGTAATGTTTTGTTTGACTTAGGTGTGAAGTCTTTAGTCAAATGAGCAAAATCAGATTTCTTTGACGTATGAAAGTTATCCTTAATTGAATGCATGCTTAGCTATTCATCATAGGTTAGGCGGTAATTGCATGTCTTTATTGATATCAAAGAATGAAACACTGTCCTTGATCAATGTACTGTACAGCATATTTGGATGTATGTATTTATTGTTACACGGACAGGGGTATTTACTTGACCGAGCGGTTGTCAAACCCTGGCACGATTCTCGCTAGAAGTCATAAGTTTACCCCGACTTTCCAAAGACTTCCATACAACTTCAGTTGTAAATTGGAAAACCCGACGTGTCCATTCTATACCTAAATTTTACTTTAATTAAAGCAAGACCACAGATAAAACAACTTGCCAAATATATATCAACCGCACATCTGCATGGCTTATCTTCATCATGTTTCCGTACCGTGAACCGTTCACGCCTTAGAAAATATACGAGTATCCCCAACACTGGGAACTATTTTAACTCCGCCACCTTAGGTCAGTCAATGTATGCTTTCCAGGCACATTTCGCCAATATAACTGCACCACATTTGCCCCCAGGCGACATAACGGTATCTGCCAAATCCCTTCTTATTTATTCCCTTGTGAAATTTACCAGTTTCTTACCGTAAATACTGCCACTGCAGTCCACCACCAATGTACACCACTAGATTTTAACAAGGACTATCTTACGACAGGGACATTCATTCGGTTTTGGCCTCAATTCACTACTAGTGAACCATGGCATCAAGACAACTCGTTAACACTTCACACCGTGACGTTTGCTCCTAATAATTGGCTAATTATTTCGGGCTAGGAATATTTCCATTGCGCCGAAATCCAATAATCACACAAATTAATCACACAAATCTAAGAATTCCTTGAAACGGGGCGCTATAACCAAATGCGCATACTCCATAGTTATTACATCATGTTTGTGAAAGGTTATTTCTGTAATATTCATTCAGTATGTTCCGGTTCTATATTCATCCTTCTTCTGGCCGGTATGCCTGTGCATCCACACAATAGGACATCACTACAATCTCATACTTTAGGCACGTTCATTTCAAGGAAAACTTCGTATCATCTGAATACTTAGTGTGCGGTATTCATCTGGAAAAACACTTGCGCATATTCGATGTTTCCATAAGTAACGGAGATCACACTCAATAACTTGTTGATTTACTTCAACTGGCTTCTATTAGGCTGTACAGAGAAATTCGTACTTTATTACTTGTGGTAATGGTACTGCTGATGCGATGTGCATTATTTGTTATTTTTTTTATTCATTATATGCTATGAGTTAAGTAAAATTGTATTTTGTAGCAGACCTTGCCATAATTGTCCTTCTGACCAGAATCATTGATTTTGTACATCTTCTGTAAACAACTAATACATAGTTAATATTTGTCCTATCAGTGCGAGTTTGATATTAGGATCGTTATTAATAGAAGTAAACATATTTTGGTCTGAATCAAGGAAATTATGTTTATCATGTTCTTAATTATAATTTTAGTAACAAAGCTTGGATCGTTCTGGAAATAAACTTTTGTCCTGTATCCTGACTCTTATTTTGTGTCTTAATTTTTTAAAACATAATCTTGTTTATCATTTGTGATATAAGATCTTGAGACAGAATCTTCTGTTGTGTAGAGCGTTTGATTTAGGCTGAAACTATTTAATTCAGAAAATATTTTTCTCAGGAAATACAAAGTGCTTAGTACTATTCTTGAAAAGAGACACTAACAAGGAAATATAGTGAATTCACACAAGAAAACCTTGGATTATATTACTGTAATTCAAACAAGACTGTTGGCACATCATTACAATCCAGGCCATTGGTACATTAGTATATTAGACACTACAGACCACTCCAGACACATCAACAACTTCAGCGTTGGAAATTATCTGGAATGCTACTCAAGTTTGTTCAGAATGTTCATTTATTAGCACTTGTGGTAGTGTGATTTGTGTGTGTGTGTGTGTGTGTGTGTGTGATTTGGATTTTTAACGTAGCTTTAACAACTTTTCAGTCATATCGCTACGATATCTGCAGTATGGCAGCCTATAGTGATGTCTAGCACTGGGGCCTCATGCCGCAGACATGTAGCACAATGTCCCATCCAGTCACATTACCCTGACACTAGGCCGACCAAACCTAACACTAACCTCTTAATGCTGAGCGCAAAGCGAGGCAGCTGTTAGTACCAGTTTTATAAATCTTCGGTATAACTCGGCCGGGGATTGTACCCACGACGCTCCAACCACTAGGCCACCAGAGCGGTGTTAGTAATTATATGATTATTTGGTGTTTACTTCGCAGTACTGTTAAGTACATTTTATATTTTAAGGAAATAAATTGTTGGTTGAATTGTACAAAGCTTGCTGCTTCTTACTCTTTTATATTGCGTATGTTAAGACCATAGAGTCGTAATACTGAGTAACATTACCAGGAGTCTTAGATACTTTGTGGTAGACCGAGTGCATTTGTACTAAAAGTGCGCCGCCATTGTTATTTACAGGGAACATCTGGGGAAGGTAATTGCTTTGAGACGCTTCCAACCAAAAATGAGGGCTTTGAGTTTCGTGATGAGAAACTGTGGACAGCCCATTCATGACGGGGCAGTTCCATCTCTGCTGTGAATACGTCTGAGGTTTGCTGTAGACGGAGTAAAACAGCAAACACGAACAATATTATACTGACTGATGTTCATCTGGCGATATAAGTCTGCTGTCTGTACTACGTGTACATAGAATGTTACAAGATGTATGCAGCGTATATTCACCCAATTTTAGATAAATTTTAAATAAAATAAAAAGTACATGTAAGCAATAATACTGGTCATGAATAGCAGCAGGGGGGGGGGGGGGGAACAGACCACTTAAGGGAATGGTCACCTTGTGTTTGAACCAAAAAAATAATGACATTTCATAGAGGTCAAATACCACGTCTACGATTATTGTTTGTCCCCAAAATAATTGTAGACGAACCCCCTCTGCTGCTATAATAATTAAATCATTATGTTATAATAAAATGGTACATCCGGAATCTCATACTGCAAGAATAGCTCGAGAACGATTAGAAGCAATCAAAAAATTTCTTCCTGTTAGAGATTCATTTAAAAAAAATCTACAAGCGCAACAAGAAGCACAAGTTGAGTACGAAGAAGACACTAAAAAACTGTTTAAGCCCGTCACTGCAGCTACTGAGAAAGTTGCAACAGTCATCAAGGAGGATCTTCTTCCGGTATCAAAACAAACAGCAGAACAAACCGAAAAAATAGCAAGAAGAACTAAACAAACAAAGAAGATTTTACGAGATCTTCCACCTGGCATAGCCAGGGAAATAGCTGCGGCTCAACCTCCACCTGTCGGCGAAGAAGTACTTGAAAGTATCGGAAAACTTTATACTGAAGTCACCGGCGCGAAGGGAGAACATACACCTGAACCCTGGCCAATAAAGGAAAATATAAAATTAATTACAAATTTTAAGGAAGGGTTTGTTGAAGACATTAGAAATACTGAAGAAAAAAATTTACCTAAAATGATATTATCTGGTATATTTAATAAATCTAGTATTTTAAAAACTGGTCATGAAAAAGTAAATGATGATAATTTTATTAAATGGATATATCGCGTATATTACAACAAAAAACAAGCTAGAGGTCTAGAATACGAAAGTCTTCATGAAGAAGTAAAAAGACTTTATAGAAAGAGCCTGAAACAACGAGAACAACTCGCCCAGTATCAACTTCCTCCACCTCTGCAACAAATAGAACAACAACAATCTTCTCCACCTCTGTGACAAATAGAACAACAACAGTCTTCTTCGCCGAAACTTAAAGAGATGTATCTTAAAAAATCAAAAGAAGAAAGATCACCCTTAAGACTATTTAAGAAAACAACAGAGGAAGGAGCTACTGGCAGTGGTTTGGAAAATAATTTTGTTTGTCCTGATAATATCCTCAATGACGTGTCACGGTTAGAAGTTCTTATAGGAGGAAAACGTGCCGGAAATAATTCACCAGAAATAATTAATGAGGCAGCTGATATTTGTCGGCAATTATTTCAAGGTGGTATCATGGATATTGGCGTTTACCGAGAGCTTATTGACGAGCTCGTTGATGATTAGTCACCGCGATTAGACAAATGGTAAATAAAATAAGATGATCATACACAATAATCATCGTAAATCCGTATCGGTCAGAGCGGTGAACTCACGATTACCAATCTACAGAGCTACTTACGGAGATGGACTTGGTGATGTTATTCAAGGATTATTTACAAGGATAGCTCCAAAAGCAGCACCTATTGCAAAACAATTATCGATGAAAGCTATCGATATTGTTCGTGATAAAGCTCCTGGAGCAATTGTCAATGTTGCTGGTAAGGCGTTTTCGGCAATCAAAGAAAGACTAGCACGATTATTGCGACGAAAACAACAACCACCAGTAAAACTAGCAAGTACTGAAATTATGCCAGCAGATGTCAGCAGAATAATAAATCAGGCTGCAAATCAAAAACTAGCGGCGATATCTGAAGAAGCAGAAAAAAATATAACAGCAAATTTAATAGCAGGAAGCGGGCTTCGTCGACGATGATCATCATTTGGAAAAATGGTAATTATAATAAAAATGTTCAGGCGCGAATCAGACCCAGCATTTGATATGGAGGCACCTGTCCTTAAGTATGAATCTATACGTGATTATCAGTTTTATTCTTATGACGCAATACAACCAAATCAGCGGGGGAGAATCGAATTACAGGTTCATGATACAAGTAGATATTTCTTGCCCGCTGAGGCATTTATTGAAGTAGAAGGTAGACTTGTAACGAATGTTGTAGCTAATACGCCATATGCTGCTAATTTACGTGTTGGTTTTGTCAACAACGGGATTATGGCGTTGTTTGATAGCGCCACATACATGATTGATGGAAAAAATATTGAATCAATTCAGAAGGATGTTGATGTTGCTACAACAATAATTGGTCTAGCGAGATATTCTGACGACTTTACAAGATCAGCCGGTCCAACAATGATGTTTGCCAAGGATATTACCAACAACGCTGATCATGTTCAGTATACCAAAATACGAACACCACGAAACACTGCATCTGATCCACAACCAGTTGATTTTGAACACGCAGACAGACCAGCTGATGTTTTTGATATTATAGGAAGCGTTAATGCGACTTACAACCTAGGATTTGCAACACGCCGAGCAACGTTGTCAGGAAATGATAGAAATTTTTCATGTGCAATTCCATTATCTCACATCTTTGGATTCTGCAGAAATGTTAGAAAGGTCATCTTTGGAGCTAAACACACAATTGTGCTCATAAGAAAAGGTGATGATAATGATGCAATCTGGCGAGGTGCTGGTGTTGCTAATGGTAAAGTGAATATATCAAAACTTTCACTGTGGATGCCAGTAATGACTCCATCTATTACTGAGGAACAAAAATTACTTTCTTTTATGGATCAAGGCTATCATGGTTAACAGTAACCACAGATGCTATTCAAAGTAATGTTAATGGTTTATTTACATGGCATATAGCATCACAACAGGGTGTTTCTTCACCACGACATATTTTTATTGCGCTGCAAAATAACGACCGGACGAATAATCAAGAACATTCACATATGATATTTGACAATCTTGGAGTTAATGAAGTTTTCTTACGGATAAATGGACATCAAGAACCAGCCGAGGATATATTGTTAAATTTTGATCAAAATCATGTAGCGCGCGCATATCATCGTTTAATGTCATTCATGGGACGTGATCAAAATATAGATACTGGTTTGCAAATATCACAATTAGATTTTACAAGTCTATATCCGATTTATTATTTTTCGCTGGAGCATCTTGATTTATCCAAACAATCTGTCGTTGATATACACTTTCGAGCTCGTGTTACTAACCCACCAGGTGCTGGTGCCTTCTACAGAGCAATCACGGTCATACTTAGCGATAAAGCCATGTTACTTGAAGGTGGTAGTGGTCGAATGAGGGTCGTTGATGCACCGGTGGAAAATCTTTAATTATTCAGAAAAATATTATTTATATAAAAATGTCGTATGGTCATGTTAATGTTACTCTGACTCCCGGTCAGGTAAAAAAGCTTCAATCAAAAACCACCAACAAATGTGGAACTAAAATATCACTAAAACGAGATCAAATTGGTGGTGGTCCAAACAAATTATCGTTGACAAATAATCAGATTAAACATTTCAATAAAGCCCTAGAATCAAAAACTGGAGTTCAGTTACGTCTTTCTCCGAGCGCCATCAAAGACATGGTTAAAATAGGTGGCATATTTCCACTTCTTGCGGCTATTCCAGCGTTAATAGCTGCTGCTGCTCCAGCCGTAGCAAAAGCAGCCGCGTTAGGTGCTGTTGGAACAGCTGCTGGAATGGCTCTAAAGAAAACAACAGGGCAAGGATACAAAAAAAGGGACGCGGCTTAAGATTGCCAGGATCTCGTTGGGGAAAGGGTCTGAGGCTTCCACGTTAGACGTTCCAGCATCAAATTTTGATTTACTTGATGCTGCTAAACGATTAAAAATAAAAAACTTCAGAGGTGTTTTCATGCGAGATCAATTACCAAAACAACCAAACAAACTAGAAACAGGTATTATTAATCTCGATGAACGTTCTGGACCTGGTACTCATTGGGTATCATACGCGGTTGATCCACGTGGAATCGTTTATTTTGATTCATACGGGTTAGCTCCACCTGTTGAATTTATCAAGTATGTTGCACCACTCCACGCAGCAACCAGAGTTTGGTATTCAACGTTACCCACACAAACAATGACAGATCCGCCAATATGCGGCCGTGAAGTAATTAATGTACTTAACGCTATATCAAAATCATCCAAACCACCACATAAAGTCGTGCATAATTATACAAGCAACCGCTTCGTTGCGCGTAAAGCGTTTTAAACAACAGGTCTTATTATAATGGTTGATATTTACGGAAGATCTTCTTCACGTGTTAAAAGAAAATCCGGCGATGTTGATTTGTCAAAATACGCGACTAAGGATGACCTCGCTGACGTTATGAACCTGGCTGGAGTTGACCCAGATGAGGTTGTTATTTTTCAAGATCGACATGGTAAACTAAAAACAAGCAATATCAAATGGAATGATATAATCCGACGAGTACTTGGTGCAGTTACGGATAATATTCCTGTGTTTACTGACAGCGGCAGAATTAGGGATTCAAGTATGTCACTTAAAACCATCAGAGATGAAATTGCAAAAAGTGTTGCTAATCGCGTAAAAAATACCGGTGACGTAATGACAGGTGAACTTAGCATGAACGGAAATAAAATAGTAGTTTTAAGAGATCGAACATCCGACGAAGACGCAGCAACAAAAAAATACGTCGACACCGTAGACGGTAAATTATCCACGTTACGGGCCGAGTATGATGTTCACGTAGGCGCTTTTGGAAGATTTCGAAGAAATTTTCAAAAAACCGATGATGCCATAGATGAATTCTTCGGCACTCCGCACGCCATTGACATGAAACTCGTTGATATCAAAACTAACCTAGACACGATTAAACAAACACAGCAAGACATCGTAGCGGGGATTCCTGAGGTCGTCAATAAAATCAGTCTGATTAAAATCTCAGCCGGAATAACTCCCGGACATATCACAAACATCGTATGCACGGTATCATCGGGATTTGCAACATGGTCGCAGCAAAATAATACAATCAAATATACCACAACAGTCACTGGCGTGTACAGGCTGTCTGTGTTTAGTGCTGCAAAATTTGAAATATTCACAACGTTTCCATGGCGTCATTCCACCGACAGGTTTTCCGGGGTTGCATCTGTTATATTAAATAACGGAACTGAAGAAATATTTATTCTGGAAGCAGCTGATAAGAAATTAACCGCAACATCTTACTGGTGGTGTTTGGAATTTGTAGCTGAAACACCTCAGTTGGTTACTGCATAAAAATATATGGACGGTGCACAATACAGGTACAATTAAGCGCGTGAATGGCAGGCGGCGCTAAAAGATCAAGTCAAACAATATACAGTAAAAGTAAAAAAATATCAACGACGATTAGTTATCGTTGATGTGATTATTTATTCAGTATCCGCTGTTGTTGCTGGAGCTGGAATAATATTATCAGCGGTGACAATGATGGCACCAGTAGCTGTAACTATTTGTATTTCAGCAGCAACAACTATTGCAGGTGTGCTTAATATCATCGCAAAAAAAATATGTACTTGCACGAACGAAAAATTATCCTATTACATAATAAAATTACACACAGCGACGGTAGCATACTCGAAATTATCCTCGTTGTTATCAGCAAGTCTTGGTGATGGAATTATATCTGATTTCGAGTTTTCAATGATAACTAAAATATACGACGAAGGTATCGGTATTAAAGATACAAGTATTAATAATGACGGAATTACTCCAGCAGATCGTGACTAACACAACCCCACACAAGACAACGATGATCTCGATAAGCTCTATTAATCCTGAATTTAATATCAATTTTCCAACTGCAATTCACGCTAATGAAATTGCACTAGCGCAATTACGGGTATATTACAGCTGGCCAAATATCAAATCAAAATCATTTAATGGTACACCAGCAAATAATTCGCTCGTATTTGCTAATAAAAACAAACCAGATGGTACTCTTGACTGGATAGATGTTGGAATACCCACTGGTAGTTATGAGATCGAGGAGATCAATGATGAATTTCAACGTAGAATAAAATCAATAACCGGAAAAGAAGCAAAAATATCGATTAATATTCATGAGCCGACGCTATCCTCGACGGTAGAGATACATTCTCCTTATTATGCCGTTGATATTTATCAATCTTCAATCAGATTCGTACTAGGTTGGCCTGATATTTCCCCGGTACATGAAGGACCACCAGAACCAAAATTAATTGAATTTCTTACTGACGAAGCCAGGTATATAACAACTCCAGAATACCGAGGTTCGTATCCATGGACTAGGTCTTACATTACGAAAGATGGTAAAAGATATCCTATAACACCGTTTCCTATCATTGATTTTGATGCAAAAACTTCAACTATCATCGTTTATGAAGGATATTTCAGATTACATGCTAACACAATTAGAATTGAATACACAACTACATTAACGACATTAGCACAGTTGTTTAAAAACTATATCCTGGAGTATCCTAATGACGATCTAAGACATCAGATCATTGCAACGATAAAACATTTAAATCAAATTGTATTAGATCTTAAATATCTTAATCAGAGAGTTATTGAGGTAATAAATGCTCATGATTATATAGATGTAGGAAGAAAAAATAGTATCAAACAAGCATATATTGATCATTATAAAATAACTGAAGCAGAATTATTAAATTTTACACTACCATGATCTGAAACCGACGAATTAAGAAAAACGCTCAGGGATCTTATCACGGAAAGTTTTTCTGAAATACTTAATGCATGGAGAAAAATATCCCCACTAGCAACTGTTCTTAGATATAATAATGATCCACTCGGCGGTGGAAGACACGTATCTCCGGGAATCGTTAATATAACATCGACAATCGCGGTTAATCTAGTTTGTGACGTAATAGAAGGCAGTTATCAAATAGATCTTGGAAAATCAAATCAAGCTCAACAAGGATATATTTTATATACATTTACACCACAAGTTCCCCCTGGAAGTTTAATCGTGCAAGTACCAACCAATCCTGTTTATTTACGCACGCATAATCAGTATTTGTCACGAATAAATTTCAAACTCACAGACCACCTTAATCGCTTAATTGACCTACGTGGAGAAGAGATTGTAGTAAATTTATATGTAAAATCGTAGATCTTTGATCAAGAATCTTCGATTCTAAATTAATCCAATAAATATTATATGATGTACCAGCACGTGAGGGTTTTTATACATGACAAAGAAACACTTGAAAACGCCATCAGAACAGCGTTTTCACAAAACACAGAACAATTTAACGTTAATTTAGTTATTGATGAATACGGAAGCGAGGATTTCTTATTAACACAAGAACAGTTAGATGAACTCCGTCGAGAACATATTATCGAGATCATTTTTGACAGAGATCAGGCACACTCCTGTATTAAAGTCGATCAACTTAAAAAAATAATAAATAAATAAAAATATTGGTGCAAAATATATTTGATGAGGTAACTGTGTTGAAAAATTCATCTTTTTTGAATATTTTATTTTTTTTTCTGAAAATTTGATCATTTCACATAAATAAGAATCTTCGATTCTAAGTATCAACTAACACATCAAATTCAGAATAAATAATAATAATTCAGAAATAAATATAATAATTCAGAAAAAATAATAAATAAGAATCTTCGATTCTAAGTACCAACTAACCCATCAGAATCATAATTTTTGATCATTTCACATAAATAAGAATCTTCGATTCTAAGTACCAACTAACCCATCAAAATTATGAAATTTATTGGTTTGCATGATTCTGAGTACCAAGCAGCCCATCAAAATTATGAAATAAATAATAATTCAGAATAAATAAATAATAATTCAGAAATAAATAATAATTCAGAAATAAATAATAATTCAGAATTAAATAATAATTCAGAATAAATAATAATAATTCAGAATAAATAAATAATAATTCAGAATAAATAATAATAATTCAGAATAAATAAATAATAATTCAGAATAAATAAATAATAATTCAGAATAAATAAATGATAATTCAGAAATAAATAATAAATCTAAGTACCAACTAACCCATCAAAATTGTAAAATCGATCATTTTGCATAAATCTAAGTACCAACTAACCCATCAAAATTACAAATTTGATTGATTTGCATAAATCTAAGTACCAACTAACCCATCAAAATTACAAAATAAATAATAATTCAGAATAAATAATAATTCAGAATAAATAATAATTCAGAATAAATATAATCTCAGAATAAATATAATCTCAGAATAAATATAATCTCAGAATAAATAATAATTCAGAATAAATATAATCTCAGAATAAATAATAATTCAGAATAAATATAATCTCAGAATAAATAATAATTCAGAATAAATATGATCTACACGTGGTCAGGCCAGTCATTTTCATTTTCATTTTGGATCGTTTCACCAACTAGGTTACTCGCTAACAAAAGTTTTCTCAATAGTCTTATGCGAGTACTAATTGTTTTCTTTTCCTCGTACTCATGGGATAACAACGATCTAATTCTTTCTACTGCGGCAGAGAGAGGAATGAATTCATTCACCTGATTATCTTCTACGGTAGCTAGCGACTGAAACATTGCCGCCTGAATCCGTTTCATGAGCGCGTATTCAGATGATAGTGTGTGTATTCCTTGGTTTTTACGTTCTTGTAAAATCTCAAAATCAGAAACTATTTTTTCAGGATTTAGTTCATTAGATATATTAACTCCATCAGTTTTCAATTTTTTAATAGCAACAATTACATCATTGATATTTTCATGGTTCATTATTTAGTATATAAATCTTTAAAATAAAAAAAATTATCCCTTTAAAACTCCTAGCGAGTGTTTAGCGAGTTCGTCGGGATGTTTCAAGGACGGCACAAACATATATCATGAAATGGGAACCTCTATTCGAGTCTTTTAGCAGGTTCATTAAGTATGCAATGAATGAAATGAAATGAATGAATGAAGAGGCCATTTTCTCCGCTGAGAACCCACCAAATAATCAACCCGTGGGTGGTACAAAACATGTATCAACCACCAGTTGATATATGGGTGGTGTTTCTCGCGGAGAGAGGCTGGCGGTGCCCCAATTAATTATAAAAATCGCTAATATGCGTAATCACCTGACCAATTGTCAGTCATGGGATTCGATCCTGGACCGCGAGCGTCACAGTCCAATACGATACGGATTGAGCTATCGAATTTTTCTAACACTATATGTTTCGGAAGTTAATATATAGCTGAAATGGAACTAATTTCGAATAATACAATTCTGAATTCAAGAAATACGTTTATATAATATATTTTCACCAAACAAAGCTGAATTAAGGAATTCCCCCCCCCCCATCATCTAACTGCTAGATTTTTCCATCCTCCCTATGACAATTGCTAGATTTTTTCATCCTTCCTATAACATAACTGCTAGATTTTTTCATCCTTCCTATAACATAACTGCTAGATTTTTCCATCCTTCCTATAACATAACTGCTAGATTTTTCCATCCTTCCTATAACATAACTGCTAGATTTTTTCATCCTTCCTATGACTATTATGAGATTTTCAGTCCTCTCTATATCTGTTCTATGGAGAAATATATATTACGAGATTTCCCACTCGTAAATCTGTATCCATGAACATATATGGTCAAGGGAGTATTTAGTTGTTAATATTACCCGATAAAAAAAAAGTAACCACACATACACACACAAATACATAATCACACATACGCACACACATACGTATACAAATATATTTTGCTCTGAACAAGGAAAATGCAACTGATTTTTAATTCCTGCACGTATTTCTGTAATCGAGTAAATGCACGCAGGATCCCTGTGCTGTGCTGTAGATCTAAAATTAACCCGCCACGATCGATACAGACTAGACGCTGGATTCTGCACTCAGTAAGCTGGAATATACATGACGGTTTTTTGTAGGTTAGATAAAATATACATGCATTCTATGTGTTGTGTTGTTCTAAATGTTTCACGAATAGAACAGAAAAATACACGAACTGTATATTTTTGTAAGTTAGAAACCGTAGATAATTATGACCATAAATTACCTCCCTTTCATGAGTCAAAAAATAAGTAGTGTATGGGGGAAATACTATGATATAAATTTAAAAAATTAATTCGAGGTGGTGATGATAGTTAACAATACTGAAAGGTGATTTTCTGTTTATATTTTTTCGAGAAAGATGTTTTATATATATTTTCTGCTACTTTTTGTACTGAATGCGGGTGAATATCAAAATATTTCGCAGCAGAACATATTGAACGAAATATAATTATTTCGCCAGTTTCTCTGTTTGTAGAATGTACCGCCCTCCTTCCGATTGTCTTACATCTTCCAGTATTACCACATGCAGAGTTCACGCTTTGTGTGACAATTCGAAGGTTGGATAAACTATTATTTTGAGGATTCCCATCAATATGATCAATAACAAGACGGTCATTGATCACTCCAAAGAAACATTCGTAGATGAAACGATGACAATGATATCTTTTCTTCCTAACAGTAAATCTAAGATAGCCATTATCAACAGTACCAACTGGTCTCTTCAACCTGCAGTGTCTGATGACACCATTAATATCTGATTCATAGTTTGTTATTGTGGGATGTGGGACAAATTTATTTTGCTCCATTATAATAATATTATTTGTTTAAATCATTGTTTGTCTGAAATCTTGATATATAATCCTCCACGGATTTTATAGCATTTTCACTATTATTATTTTTTTGGTCATAATATCTTTTAAGCTCTCTGTATCGTTTACTACCGCACTTTCCACATAATTCTGTTTTTCCTCGCACTCCAGCACCACATCGCAGACATGGTATTGGTCCTAAGCTTCCACGGTTAACGCACTGCATGTGTTGTCCGCAAAATTCCTTTTTGCAAGATTTATTACAACGAGTTAGCGAACCCACCATGAGCCATTTGCATTGAGACATTGTATACATAATATTCTTTATTTAAATATTTGTTTGAAATATATGAACGAATTCGATAGATTATCCCGAATAAAACCCTTAAGTGGAAATAGATTTAATCTTGACAGAATATCTTCTGGCCTACCGATGAAATATTTGGTTGATCCGAAAAACAGAGGTTTGATTAATAAAATTCACGACGCCAAGAAAGAATTTCACACAGATGGTGCATCTCATGTCTGGTCAACGTTTAAGATTATATGCAACGGCGCCATTAACGCTATGATGGACGACAAACGAGCAGCAATTATCATTAACTACCTCTTTGATATTCATCAAGGTAATCGCAAGTATCTTTTCAGAATAAGAAACAGATGATTGGATTATCCGTGACAAATATGATCCTGTCCACGGTAATAAAAAAACTGTCGTACTAAGTAGAAATTCCAAACCAGGTCTATTGACTGGCATTGACAAACCGTATTATGAACGAGCATATCCTGTGACCGCGGTTATTTATGGAATCTATGTGATAAATGAAAAACCCAGCGTTGATAAACTATCACCGATGAAACTTTCAAAAATAAATTGTGTGGCTGAACGAGTAACAGAACATTTTACAAACGCGGCCCGTGGAAACGGTCTAACGGATAAAAGACGTAAAATAATAAACACGTGGGGAGATATGGTTAAAGATACTGGTGCGTCTATCAAAGATGTAGCTGGGTTAGGAAAAATATTAAAATTTCCAATAACCGTAGCGACGATAACAGGGGAGATTTTGTATGAATCAAAATATAAATCAAAAGGAGCCTCAATTACAATTATTGATCATAACGCACACGCGTGGACTAACGCAGTAACAGTGTTTCCACGAAATCGAACTGTTAAATGTTATCCCATAGATAATTCTGATGGAGGTATGTTTGATTTTATTAACGAAATAAGTAAAAACGATCCTGTGTCAGTATGGTTATTTCAGAGTTCTAACGACGAATCAGATATGAAATTTGATCAGTTTGTGAGACCAAATGGCGTTATTTATCGAACAGATCTTCTTCACGAGAAAATGAAAAACCTTGCACTGCAATATACTGATGACGCTGACGAATTATTGAGCAGCTGTTTTACTGTTCCGTCAGTTGCGGCTCATTTTGCTAGAGAGAAAAATTCGTGGAAACCAACTCGGTTTGATTTTCTCAATGACATAGTATCCAGTTGCGTCGAATATGGACACGGCGGATTGTGGAATACTAAATACGATCACAGAGATGTTATTTCAGTTGATATGGTTGCGTGTTATCCCGGAAGTTTTCTTGGATACGGAGATTGTTCTGTGTATTTTGAGCGATTCGGTCATCCGACGCACGAAATGACGCGAGTATCGATAAATGGACCATTACCGGATTTTGACCTAACTGGATTCGCTCGTATCGAATCATTCGAAATGTCTAAAGGACTTCATCCAATTTGTTATGTTTGGTTTGGAAAACATTTTTCAGAAAAAATGTGGACACCAATAGTACTATTACGGTATATGCTTGATTATACAATATTAACACGGTTGATTGTAAGTGAAGCAATTATATCATATCGAAAACAAACCGAGGTTTGGTTACCACATTCGAACGAAACCGATTCGAAGGATCTTGGTAGAAAAATAATTGGCAAGTTTACACAAGGAGCAGCATATGATCACAGACGACATTGTGCAAGATTGATCATGGACGATGCTGAGTTAGATTTTATAATCGTTGATACAATGAACAAGAACACGTTTATAAGTCGAGAAACAGTTTTCTTGTCAAATGGAAATAAACTGGTACAATTGTGAGCTATATGGACGGTGAGTCACCTCAATATACTCATTTAAGATCATCGATGCTCGCGTATGTTTCAATAAATCTATTATCGATGATAAATAAGGTTTCTGCGCATGCCGTCAGAGTTGCTACTGATTCGTTTTATATAAATAAAAAACATTCAATACTGTTAGAAGGATTAAACATAGGCACTCATACATCGTGGGGTTCGTGGAGAATAAAAAATGAATATATGCTCGATTATTCCGAATCCGCTGATGTTGCGGTTAAAGATATTTACTGTAAAAAATGTCAAACGTTGACAACTTCGTTGTTACCATCGGTATACGATCCAATAACCAGACACAAAACGGTTTACCTAAATGGACCTGGCGGTTCTGGTAAAACCACTCGAGCTATCGAACTATTTCAGAATTCAGATATGATTGTTCTAACACCTACACATAGACTAGCGAGAGAGATGAAACAACGCGGTGTTAATTCCTGTACTTATCACAGCTTTTTCCGATGGAAGGGTGATGCATGGACATCTTTAAGGATGGGAGAGAAATACATTCCAAGGATCATAATATGGGATGAGATATGCACTGTACCGCTAGAAACATTAAAAACATTTCTTGATTGGATGTTAACAAGAAATACTGCCGTGATAATGTGCGGCGATCATGGTCAACCACCACTCGTAGCTGGGCCATCTCCACATGATTGGCTGAAAAATTTCGTTGACCACGCTGAAGAAGTATCTGATGATCATAGAGCACTTGATGCAGCGTTTTAGGAATTTAAAAAATTAATCAGACTACAACCGAATAAAATACAGTGCGAAATAATGCGTGAAATAATTTCAGAAACACCCATGAAAGACTTTCTGCAAACGTGGCGACCAAACGATTTGATAGTTGCAAGCAGAAAGATAGTTCGTGATAAACTTCAACGGGAATTGTTTCAGTTACAACGAGAAAAGTTTCCAACGTTGTCAGTTCCCTTATGTTATCTACCAGCAGATACGCGACGGCAAAATATCGACGTTGATATACCAGGAGAGTCAAAGAGGAAACATAATCTTGTATTGAATGATATTGTTGCAGTTGATGTTGATGTTGTTGAAGATGCTCTACGTGCTGATAAATCCCCGTGGACGCTTGGATACGCGATGACGATTCATTCATCTCAGGGATTAACTATTACTGATACAGTTGTTTGGATCGTTGATGATCACATCGAATGGTCGAACTTGGTTTATCTCGCAGTGTCTCGAGTTAGAAAAATATCTCAATTGAGACGAATCGTCATGGACTCGTCAGTGATTAGTGATGACCTCGATGAATATCGAGGTGATATAATAAGAAAAAAATTATCTGGTTATGAACAGTGTGATAAAAAAAATAAACGCGACTTTAACCTTGATGTTGATTTTATTAATGCGCTGAAACAACAACAGAATAATCATTGCGCAAGTTGTAATTGTATAATGCTATGGCGGTATCTGAAAAATGATCCAAGACAATTTACCGTAGATAGAAAAAATAACAATCTTGGTCATACACGAAAAAATATAATGTTGACCTGTCTTGAATGTAATCGACGTAGAGGCGCCAGCGCCTTGGGTGCTAGTTAAGTGATCGAAATCACCGAAGTGATTTTGGTGGTAATTGTGTGTTATCGGGAATTATCTGTAATTGTTCACGCACAAATCCACGTTGAGGAGCAGCCGAATCCAGTCTGTAGATTGCGGGTCTACCTGAGGATCTTGTCACGGTTGATATCTTATGTGTGGTAACGCTCCAAATAGGATCAGTTGCTCTTTTTTTACCGCCTTCAAGTTCACCGGGTTCGTATAAATACCTAACGGTGATATTACCTAATAATGGTTGTGCTGAAAAATCACGTTGTTGTGTAGGTATGTGCGCGCTTGTAATTGCATTAATAGGTTTCATGTTGGTCGTTCGTGTAATCTCATTATTTAATGCAGCTATCACACTTGGTAATCTTGCCACCCATTCACGAGATCTCGTATCCTGAATAAATTCCTTCGCGTACTGATATCCAAATAACCGCTCAGCGAGTGTTCGATTAAATCGCTCAACAATTGCCTGATCACAATGAATTGCAGTATGTCCTCGTCGTATTTTGGTATTATGTTGTTTCATCAACGATGATACTGGACCAAGAAATTCCTTGCCAGGATCAACCTGTATTAGCTGTGGCCATCGTAGACCATCTTGTGATCCACCACCTCGTTGATAAATTCGTTTAAACGCGTCGGCTACCTCAGTTGCTGTTTTAGTCGTTAACGGTTCTGCATCTTTATATCTACTTGCAACATCAATAACAGTTAGCGCGTATTTGTACGTTTTTCTACGTACAGTATCATGTGGTAAAAACAGAATATCAGCTTGATGAACCTCATTAGGAACACTGACACTAAAATGAGCAAATCGAATTTGCTTAGGACGTGGTAGATAAATTTGCCATATTGCCTGCCTGGACAACCACGCTTTAGCAGTAGAATGTTTAACCGCTGCTGCATCAGCGAGTTTACTAATTGCTGCTTTACCCTTCCAGTATCCAATTGGTGAATAATAAATCGATTCCATTTATATATTACCAGCCCCTAGCGCTAATTTACCTTTCATCGCTGATTTTACTAACCAATTAGCTAATTTTTCTTTGATATTATTATTTTTTATAGCATTTAACGCATGAATTAATTTCACATCTGCAATATGCCTATTTTGTAGATTTTTACTCTTATAAGCTACATCATGAACATGACAAGCTCGATCAATAGCGTTTACTGGTTCTTCGCCTGGTTTTGGTTGATCCTGATTATCAAGCCTGATATCGAGTCGAGTACCAGGGCCGCAATAATTATATCCTGGTAGATGTTTTTCTCCGCTGTATTTAGCCCATGGAGCACCTGGAAACTTTGACATCAAATTAGCAATATCACCACCGCGCCTATTAGGTAAAAACGAAAATTTCTTTCTACCGCATATAGAACATTTTCCACCATACGCTATTTTTTTATTTTTTGTTATAACCGTAGCTAAATCAGTGGTTGGAGTTTTAACTTTACAGCGTAAGCAATATAAATTCATAGATATTTTATACAACATGGATATAATTGATTTCTCAGCGACAAGAAAACAAGAACCTGTCAAGCACCATCCTGCGTTACCAAATTCCATCAGAATGATAATAATAGGACCATCTGGAAGTGGAAAGACACAGTTGTTACTTAATCTTATAATGAGATGGTTAAAATGGGATAAATTATATTTGGTAGCCCCGTCAGTTGATGATCAGCGATGTTATAATGTACTTAAGGATTTTAATGAAAACGCTAACGACGTTATCGAGTTTATAACCGATATTGATGAAGCACCATCAGTTGATTCCATAGACGGACTTATTAATAATTTAGTTGTATACGACGATGTGATGCTGGACAAACAATCAAACCCAGCCAGGATTTTTTCTCGAGGTAGACATAAAAATACCGACGTTATTTATGTTACTCAACGATACACACAAATACCAAAAGTGATCAGAGATAACTGTAATATTTTAGTTGTGTTTAATGGCGTAGACACACATACGTTGCGAAATATTCATCAAACCTGGTGCAGCGGTGACATGGATATAATTAAATTCAGAAATTTCTTTTTACGAGCGCAAGCTACTCCGCATGGGTTTATAACAATAAATTTACACGATCCTAGAACAAGATATCGTATTGGGCTTGATAAAATATTTGGATAACAGGGGTGATGATAAAATTAAACTGAATTAAAAAGATATCATTAATATAATGAACAAATTGTGCGTGGCTGCGTCAAGGAACCACTAACAAATGTGATAAAAATGTCGTGGAGAATATTGCAAAAAACATAATTATCTTATAAAGAAAAACCCTCATGCTGGTCCACGAAGATGTGTTGGATGTAACAACGGTGTTAGAGGATTATATCAGATTTGCAAAAATTGCGGTGGAGATCGATACAGAAGTTTAATGATATATTACAGGAAAAGAAAGAACATAAATCCAAAAATAGAAAAACCACCATCAGAACTTGAATATTACTTAAAACATAGAATAAATTCCCAGGATTCAGATGAAGATTCCCAAGATTCAGATGAAGATTCCCAGGATTATTGAGCAGCAGAGGGGGCTCGTCTACAATTATTTTGGGGACAAACAATAATCGTAGACGTGGTATTTGACCTCTATGAAGTGTCATTATTTTTTTGGTTCAAACACAAGGTGACCATTCCCTTAAGTGGTCTGCCCCCCCCCCCCTCTGCTGCTTGAATATTAAAAAGACTCCAGAACCATCGAGAGTACTGTCATACTGTAATTAATGGCGATACAAGCCTGGACCTCCTGAACCATTTAAAGTAGGCTCAAATGGTGAGCACATAGGTTTGTCGTTTATTGAATATCACTAAAACATATCAAACTAACATCAGTTCTTATACTCTGTTTATAGGATACGGAATGTATTAGTATGTGACCTTCATCATAATTGATTTATTTGCAACCTTATATCAATATTGGCACTGATCTTGATGTTTAACGCTCTAGATTTTAAATCTTTATCTATACTGACTGTCACGGAATTGAATAAATTCTTTTATTTATTGAATACATGTACTCGGATTTCATTTTTGTATACAACGATACCTCGAGGGTGATTCATGAATATTGTACAAAGATTTCAAAATGGTGAGTTTGCTTATTCTTATGTCGCATGTGCGAAGTGTTTTCGATGGGAAGAACCGAATACTTCCAGCGCACACACATGTATTGCGACATCGTCTGTGTATGGTACTAAATCTTTTCTTTTACGGTACGTATTGTCAGTGAGCGGTCTACTATAGTGATGCAAGAGTTAATCTGTGTCTGTCATATCAGACATGATGTCGAGTTTTTGTGCCAGGTCAAACACGCAGCAAGGTGATTCACTATTACCCCTAAGGGGTATAAACCACAAAACGAAAATATTTATTCTACGGGGCAGGAATGGAAACAAACAAGGATTTCAAGTTAGGAAAGTGGTTTCAGATACGGGAACTCAAAGAATTAATCTGTGTTTATCATAGAAGACAGAATGTCGGGTTTTTGGGAAAGAGGCCAGACACGTTAGCGAGATGGACATCAGACTGATTCACTAATACCCATAAGGGATATAAACCACAAAACAAAATATTTATCCTATGGAACAGGAATGGAAACAAATAAGGATTTCGATTTAGGAAAGTTATTTTAGATATACGGGAACACAGTTAATCTGTGTCTATCATAACAGACATAATGTCGGGTTTTGCGTACGGGCCTGACACGTCAGCAACTTGGACCACATATTGATTCATTAATACCTCTAAGGGTATAACACGCAAAACAAACAACTTAACCATGCGAAATACCGATTCAAGACACGGACAATTCTGGACCAACACAAATATACAAGGACAAGACATTCTAAAATAACGAAATTAGAAAAATAATACTATGGTACATCGTCTGAAGTATACCCTGCTTAGCTCTGACTCTGTAACGGAGCCATCCCCAGAAAATTGAAAATAAAGAAGGAGAATATTGGTACCCAGCAAAACGAACCAAAGGAAAATCCCTATTGGATAAAGATTTTGATGGATTACTTTCAAAATTGCCATATAATTAACGTATTATTCAAAACACGTGAATTCGATTATAAATACTGACTAGAAAAACTTAAATTTTTACTTCAACCTGTGATTATTCACTTTTCAGATCGATTTAATAACTTTCAATTTGCCAAAGCAAGATATACTAAATATTATTATCGGCATTTTAACACACGGCCAAGAATTTGATTATAATTATTAATAACAACTTAAATTTGTACTACCAACTCGTGATTTTCACAATTCATCTCGATTGAATTACTTTTAACTTGCCGGATCAAGACTTACTATTTACTATTATTGGCATTACTTACTATTTTGATTTTATTTTGATAACGAACTTTAATAATCTGAATACACTTCAAAATCTTGGAAGGGAATAACTCTATTCCGGATTTTTGGTTTTTATCATGCAACTAAGTACTACCGATTGACAATATAAAACGACCTAGCAACAGTCACAATATGTTAAGGCATAAAGAATAACTTAAACACCAGTAATACTATTTGCATAACAGTCACAGTATGCCAAGGGATATATAATAACTAGAACACCAGTAATAATATGCACCACATGCATTCACCAAACAAACTCAAGCACTTAAACACGTTATTATTTTTCCAACACTAAATATTTTATTTTTGGCTTTTAATACTTATTCAAAATTTCCTTTGACACAAATAGGTTTAGATAAGAACGTACAACTATAATGAATTTGACTTTGATAGTGCCGTCTTTACATCTAGAGGGGGAGCAGCTACAGCGCAACGCACATCACTGCACAACACAAGACAAAACGACTTTGGCAGAGTCAATTTAAAACTAGTAACAACCAAAACCAAAAAAGGAAAGGATCTCTTCCCTTTGACGTAATAGTCCTAAGAGAAGTTATTACTATCCAAAGTTCAAGCGAGGGTGGCTAGAATTCAGGCCCATTGCCAGCCAAGACACAGGGAAGAAAGAATAACTACCTAAACATTATTGGGATAAGGTAAAACTCTATTATTATTATTTGACGAACAAAACTGAGAACACCCCGACTAAATTACACTTATTTTGTTATTAATTTTCTTCTTATGACACTTACACTTATACCATCAACAGGGTGGACAGGGAGACACTTACCACATAACACTTTTGGAAAACCAGGGTGTCACTTCTAAGTCCTAACCAGCTATATATGCTGAGGTGGGGCTAAGAGGTGTCAACAACTACTTTAAAGGACTTGACTTCATCATGAAAGCACTGGAATCCTGTGGTTTCGGCATACATATCATACATTGGATAAAAGCCATGTACAAAAATATAACATCTAAAATAACAATAAATGATGCAGTAACAGAGGAACTTATGATACAGAGATCAGTAAGACAGGTTGTCAACTGTCAATTATGCTTTATAGTTTAACTATATAATCTTCAAATATTAACGTTAATAAAAACATTAATATTCTTGAAATTAAATTGCTTAATTGGAAAGGGGAATTTAAGACTATGTTACATGCAGACGACTGTACAAACGTTACCATAGACGAATTCTCTTTTAAGCATTTACAGTATGAATTCACAAAATTAGGAAAACCCTCTGGGTCAGCAATTAATCATGGTAAGACAGACATATTACTGAGAGGTAACGGGTGAGGTAATCGCCTCCTAACTCCTAACTTAATTAAATTGCATGTAAGAGCATTAGCAATATTATATGGGAGGAACTCACCTCAGCTGCCGTAAACTACTAATCAAGACAGAAGAGCAGGTTGAAATTTTGTCACGCACACCACTCAATATAATGAAGTGTATTCAGGTTGCTAAAACCTACATGTATAGTCAACTCAACTATATTATGAATACAGTGCACCTAACTGAAGCAATGATGAAGGTCAGGGAGGGGAAGCTTATAGACTTTATATGGAATAATATAATACATTATTTAAGATATATATATATATATATATATATATATATATATATATATATATATATATATATATATATATATATAAAGGAGGATTAAACGTACCAGTCATAAGTATTAAACAAACGGCAAATATTTTAAATAAAATTAAACACATTAATTGCTCACCCATATTCCCCTGGGAAGCTATATATATATATATATATATATATATATATATATATATATATATATATATATATATATATTTGTATGGTTACTTGTGCCGATTTAACGATTCTATTTTTTTAAAATAATATACTTACAAAGTTACTGGAACCACCGAAGTGTAGTAAAAGAACAAGAGATCAAGAGATTTCCTATATACGTACAGTGACAATAGTGAAATTTGGATTGGAGATAAAAACATACGTAACATACTAAACGATAAAATATTCAAAGAGAAACAGGAGATAGAGCTACGGCAACCAAATTTGAAGTGGGGGAATATATGTAATAAGTGGGTAGGTATAGGATCGACTTCCATACAAAGTAGGATGTTCCTATACCAGCATGACAAATGGGTGACTGGAGACGTGGCCTGCACCAGGCACCTAATAAGAACGATACCACCCTGCAGACTGTGTAACAACCATACAGATTAAAAAATCATGTTATTTTAAGATGTATCCAAACTTCTACAGACAGGTGTAGAATCACGAATAAGATTAGAGATTCATACGGGGGAGTGGAATCTAAACAATTACTATATACAAATGACATCAAAGATAAGAAAATATATTCGGAACTAACAAACTTTATTAACGAAATTATGAAAACTTTAGAAATGAAACGTATACCTTACAATTATCTTAAAACAAATACAAATAAGATATATAAACAGAACCAGCCAAGACGCAATATGTATGAACTCTCCTATAGAATTTATCCTAAAGGAGCTTCTCTGCATAGTTTTTGTAACTGTAATTTTGGAACTGTATTCTTATATCCAGATTATATACTTTTGAAACATATTCCTAATAAAGGAAAACAACAAAATTCATTTAATATGATATACAAACAGAAACAGACACGATGAGAAAGGTTTATCCTAAACGAGCTTCTCTGCATCGTTCTTGCAACTGTAACTTTGATATTCTCTATCAACGTAAATACTGAATTTGATACTAATAAAATAACATAGTAATAAAAACACTGAATACCTCGTAGAAACTAATACAAGCAATACTATTGATTGGTACAAAAAGAGCAAAAACAGTGGGACAGGGATTGGACTTACTGATTAAGGAGCATATGATTGTACGATGCCTAAGCTACGTGGCTCACGCGAGGTAGCACGGATCGTATCGGATCTCCCCAAAGGTAAGGTCAAATTATAGAACATTAGGAAAACATAAAACTGGGGTACATATACAATTTACTAAAACTATGAGGTATAAAATGGACAACATACACGCACTCAGCAATAAAAAATATTTTCTTTTTTCTTTCTCCTCTTGATTATTTTATTCGCAAACTTTTCCTTTCCTCTTCTATTCTACACACCACTTTCACATTAGATAGTGACTCAAAGCATGGGAATGAAGGTAGTGGCCTCTGTCACGGAAGCGTGTGAACAAAAGAACTGAGTCACATGCCACCGCCACATGCTAATATCGAGCCTCCCTAGCTGGAATTAAACTGTTTTCTTGCATAGGAATCCTCATAACTAAAGACAACTCTAAATGTGATTATAGAGCCAATCCATAAAAAGCAACAACAAAAATGGATAGCATACAGTACATATAGCATACGCATATATCATACAATCGACAACATAGATCCCTGGCAAGGATCACTATGGTAATTAAAGCTCCGAAACCAACCAGGGGTTGAGGAGCTATATAAACACTAGAGTATGACGGTGTACAAAACCTTAATCCAAATTAATAAATCTGTCAAAATTCTATTTGAATATACACACACTACATATGCTATGGGGCCAACAAAACATAAAATCATTCATATTTCGGCACTAGGGGGTCATCTCTGTGATGGAGTCTGAGAGGGACCACACCAATACAATTTAAGGACTTGCACATCTTCAGCTGTAGAGGTATGTGAGTAATTAATTTCTTGTGAATAAGTTCTATCTATCATACTACCACGTTTATTTTTGTTTATTTTCTATGTAGTGTCTGCTTACGTAGTATTATGCAAATATTTTATATTCTTGTTTGTGACTTAACAAGAGGTTTATATTAGCAATATATAAATTTGCATTTTTAGGAAACGTTTAGTGCCGTAGGATTCTTGGCGGGCACTGTCAGGTTAACTTCTGAACTTACGTATTGCTTTGTAATTATTGTGCCGATACGGTATAGCTTATCCTATATAACGTAATTACGTTTTATCGTATATGCATAATACACGGTGTTTTTCAGTTGACCAGAGTGATCGGTGTGGTCGGAGTGACCAGAGTGACCAGAGTGACAAGAATGATCAGTGATCGGAGTCGCAGCTGTATAGCTGACCAGAGCGACTAGAGCTATCAGAGTTATCGGAGTGATCGGAGTCAACGTGGTACCAGCTGCAGAGCTAACCATAGAAACTGACCATAGCAGCCGTGAAGCTGAACCATAGCAGCCGTAGAGCTGAGTAAACAGTGTTGCTGGTCTAGTAGCAGGTGATCGGACGTCTCTGACCTAGACTGGTGGGCGCTGATTGCTTGTTTGACCAACCTGGAATACTGACTGCTTGATTGACCAGTGTGACTGGTAGCCAAGTGTGCTGGTGACGGAGTGTATAACTCCATACATGTAATCTTTTAGCCGTGTGATAATCTTTGGGGTTTGTAATAGCTAGTGTGTTTTGGGGAATGTAAAGATCTATTGTACATCTGTCCATTTGCTTTCATCAGTTTCGCTATTTGAGTAAATACATTTTTACTATATGAGTAAAGTACCACAGTGTTACTATTTGAGTAAAACACCGCTCCGGTGGCCTAGTGGTTAGAGCGTCCGCCTCAGATGCGGAAGGTCGTGGGTTCGAACCCCGGCTGAGTCATACCAAAGACTTACAAAAATGATACTAACAGCTGCCTAGTTTTGGCGATCAGCATTAAAAGGTTAGTGTTAGGACTGGTCGGCCTGGTGTCAGGATAATGTGATTGGGTGGGACATCATGCTACGTGTCTGCAGCATGATGCCCCAGTGCTAGACATCACTATAAACTGTCACACTACAGACATCGTAGCGATATGACTGAAATTTTTTTAATGGTACGTTAAAAATCCTAATCACACACACATTTGAATAAAACACATCATTCTTTCGTTGTGAAATCATTGTGAATCTTTCACCCCTTGTCTTTGTACTGTGGTCGTTTGTTTGTATTTTCATTATTTAGTTCGTGTGGATTATGTTAATTGATCCTATATTTGGATCTTTTATACGCACGCATTATTCATAATTATTTTCTCATTCAAGTCATTTATCATTAACCACTGCATTTGTATCACCATCAGAAGTGTTCTGTTGTAAATCCAAAATCATACCCGGTTATCTTGTTACACTGAAATACAACGAGTTTAAGAGACGTCGCTGTTCTGATATATTGCAAAATTATTTCAGAACTTCTTTTTATCGATGTAGTAATGCAGTCGTTCATCGAACTGGCACATAATCAACGGCGTATTTTGGTTTATGCCGTCCCTAGGAGGAATTATTTTTCTTTCTAATTACGAACATTCACTAATTAATTAGGTATAAATGTAATTATACCCACTATTCTCTTTCTGGCGTTTAATAGCTATAATTTTTATTCGCATCAGCACATGGTTGTTCTTTTCTCTTTAAAAGCAGTATGTCAGTCCCCTCTTCGTCGATATTTTTTTTTCACAGAGTCGTATTACTTAGTTTTGACCTCGCTAGGAAGATGATTTACCATGGAGACAAATTGAAAGGAACTCTAATGGATTTTCCGACTACATCACGTGATTGTAGCCCATTTAGATTAGCCCTTAGAATGAGAAACTATCTGTTTATGGAACGACTACTACAACAAAATGTCACATCTGTGTACATGTAGAGTTCTTTGCCTTCTCAAGATAATAACGGCATCTTATCACCTGATAACCGTCAATTATCTTGTGTATTTGGGTTTTATTATACACTCCATAATATGATAGTAAAATATATCAGTAGGGAAAAATTATATCAAAACAGTTGATATATCACGTTTTGAAATACATATATGTTCTTTTCCCACACTGGAAAAAGATCCGCAACCACGTATGTAACACAAACATGCATTAGTATATTAAGGCCTATTTATCATTTCTTTTCCTTTGTCTTATTCTCCCCTCCCCCATATGAATGAACAGATATTAAAATGTTACAAAATACCAGACTATCTACCATACATTAATTCAAAACAAAGACAAGTAGGTTTCAAGTTTGAACTTTTTTTATACTTTACTTTCCATATGAATCACGTGATTGAACTCTGCAATCCTGTCAACCATACATTATACCACGTCCGTTACACTCTACAGTACTCTGTCACCCCTACATTATACCACTCTACAGTACTCTGTCACCAATACATTATACCACGTCCGTTACACTCTACAGTCCTCTGTCACCCATACATTATACCACGTCCGTTACACTCTACAGTACTCTGTCACCCATACATTATACCACGACCGTTACACTCTGCGACAAATGGTACATATTTTTTTAAAAGGAAACTCTCTTGATCAAATATATACTAATAAAATTGCTTAAGCAGTGATTTTAACTTCCATCACAATAATAACCATGTTTGCAAAAGCGAGTAAAAAATGAATTTTGATGAGAATCGATTGCAGATCAAAATTATATGACCAAGGAAATCTGGACTGAGCGTTTGCAACCGAATTAAACTGCAGCCTTACCAAGCCCACAATAAAAAAATATCACGTTTAAATGCCGATATAAACAAAATAACGAACTAAAATCCTTGCAAACGACCTCATCGTCATTACAGTATTTGATTAAAGATGAAGTCTGTCGGATACGTAAAGTTTCTAGAGTATTCAAATTTCAGCAATTACCACTGTCAGTAGTGTAGTGGGGTAGCTCGGGGACAATGTGAATTAACATCGCAAAGCCCCCTGTGCTTGTATAGGGACAAGATTTATAGGAACAATGGGAAAATGCATTAAAGACCCCCTTGGGCCTGTATAGGGACAAGGTACACTGAAACATGGATAGGGACAATGGGAAAATCCATTACAGACCCCTTGGGCCTGTATAGGGACAAGGGAAAGAAACGTACATTATACATACACAACATTTTTTTTTTAAATTTGGGGGAGGCAAGAAAGTCATTCCTTTTCGAGGCCTATGAGGGGCCCTAAAAAGGGCCTTTGGGTTTATGTTAACATTATTTCGTTAACATAGAGAGCATCTCATAGGTCTTCATTTCCTCAAACTTTGCCTGACTTCTGGTCCGTAAATCAGAACCCTCTTCAAGCAGCCTTGTCTCTCCACACAAATTCTTATTTTCCAAACGCTTGTATCGGTCATCCTGACAATGGTCCACGATGATCTGAGATACATGGGTAAGTCCGTACGGAACAGCATTGAAGATACGAGAGTAGAGGATTCTACTTTGGTCCACATCTTGTGACGAGAACAGGTGACGGAATGCAGCGAACTGCGGTTATTTATAGGGGAAGGGAGGATCGAAACGGATTGAGTCCATTCACCAATCAAAACACACGTTACAAAATTCAGTCACCACACGGAGTCAGTCGTCCAATCCGAACAGAGCCGTCTGTGACGTCACATTCCCTAGATATAGGAGCTAGCGTCTGTTCGCAGTCAATCCATGCGACAACACATTTTTCAAACTGTTGGTAATCTGCTTATCGTCGGCAATTACATTCTTGGGATTACCTGATATCAGCTCACGTGTAGAGAATATTTATTTTGTGATCTTTTGTAAAATTCTTACAAGGACCTCAGGTATACTTTAATCTCATTTATTTCACATATTTTATTTATTTCATATTCATAATAATAATAATAATGAGGACTTTGCATAGCGCCTAATCTTTAGAAGCTCTAAGCGCTTTATATTAGACAACACCTATAAGATAAAAAACATATAATAATATTATTACAAACACAAACACTATGAAATTAGAAAAACATTAAAAAATAAAAAACATGCTGAGAATATTTCAGGTAGGAAACATTATTAGGTCTTTAAGTTTGTTCTTGCAGTCGAAATAAGTGAGTTTTGAGAGCCCTCTTGAATGTGATCACTGAGTCTTTGTGTCTAAGTTCAGTGGGCAATTCATTCCACGTTGCTGGGCCCTGGTATGCAAAAGAACGCTGTCTATATGACTTTGTTTTCATAGTGGGAATAATGAGTATACGATTGTCAGAAGAGGAGCGTAAGTATCTTGCTGGTGTGTACACATAGGTGAGATCGGATAGGTATGTTGGACTAGAGTCCGACAGTGAAACGTAGCACAGAGAACAAATTTTGTGTTTGATTCTGGATCGAATGGATAACCAGTGTAGGGTACAGATCAGCGGGGAGGTGTGCTCTGATCCTGGTACTCTAAGCATGATCCGAGCAGCTGTGTTTTGAACTTTTTGAAGTTTCTGGAGTAGATATTGAGATGAACCAGACAGAATTGAGTTACAATAGTCCAGTCTTGAAAGTACTAATGAGCACGCAAGTGTTTTAGTGGTATCAACTGAAAGATATTTGCAAATTGACCTGATGCGTCTTAGCTCAAGATATGCAGCCTTGCATATGTTCATGATATGTTGGTGCAAGGTGGGAGTACTGTCCAGAGTAACACCTAGGTTTCGTACTGATTGTGTGAATTTAATATTGGTGTTGCTGATATTTATTGTTTGAGGTAAAGGATGTGAATGATAAAGTCTTTGTGTTGTGATCAGAATGGCCTCAGTTTTGTCATCATTCATCTGCAGCTTGTTACATGTCATCCATGATTTCACATCAGAAATGCACTCTCTACATCTTGGATGGTAGCATCAAGTTCAGTTGGGTGGCTAGATTTGTATATTTGGGTGTCGTCAGCGTACAATTGGTGAGACACTGGATGATGATCTATGACACTTGAGAGCGACTGAGTGTACAGAATGAAGAGAATAGGTCCAAGAACAGACCCCTGTGGAACACCACAACACAGATCAACTGGGCTGGAGTGTATTTCATTTGCATATACAATTTGAGTCCTGTTGACCAAGTAGGACTTGAACCACAGTAAGGCTGTATCATGAATGCCAAATACATACTGGAGACGGTGAAGTAATATATCATCGTCTATTGTGTCAAATGCTGCAGACAAATCAAGGAGGGTGAGGACTGTAATCTTTCCGCTATCCAACACAGCAGAGAGAACGTCATTAACTACTTTTAGAAGAGTAGTTTCAGTACTGTGGCAAGGGCGATATGCAGATTGTACATTGCTAAAAAGACTGTTTGAATTTAGATGAGATACAAGCTGGGATAGAACAACCTTTTCTAAGATTTTTGATATGAATGGAAGATTAGAAACTGGGCGGTAGTTCTTTAAATCGCTATGGTCTAAGGTTGGTTTCTTCAGCAGAGGCTTTACAATGGCAGTTTTGAAAAATGATGGGAATTTTCCTCGGATGAGAGAGAGGTATTAATAACATCAGTTAGGTAAGGCAATACTGGATCTAATCTCTCAAGCAGCAGTAATGTTAGAATTGGATCAAGTTCACATGACTTTGGTGCACTCTTCATCACGATTGTACGTACGAAATCCATAGAGACAGGTTCAAATGCTGCTAATGGTTGCCGCTCAAATTCTGTATCCCAACTGTATTGTGACGACGAGTCAATTGAAATTGTGGTATCAAGCTTATCTCTGATGGTTTGTACTTTGTCACGGAAGAAATTTGCAAACATGTCCGGAAGGTCGACTGGAGAGAAGGTAGTTGGAAGTAGGTTGATTTGTTCCTTGACATTAGCTTGTTAGTAATCTCGAATAGCTCGTTGCAGCTGGAACCTTCCATGATCTTAGTAGTGTAGTGGGCTGATTTCGCTGCATGGACTATATTTGTGACATTCTTCTTAGCGACTTCATAGATTTGCTTATGAATAGTGAGTCTGATGGAAAGCCAGAGCCTCTCAGCTTTACGGCGGTCTCTTTAGCAGTACGAAGCTGGTCCCTAACACTGATATACCATGGAGAACACTTTTGAATTGATACTCATAGTGTACGTTTATGCTTTCTTTTGTGTAATTTACTTTGTTTGATTTTGGAAACTGAAGGGTTTAATCCCTTTAAAAAAAAAGGGGGTAGCTTTTATCCAAGCCCAAAATGTTAGTCTTAGCTCACTCAAAACAGGCCAAGATAAGGGACTATTTCCCCACAGACTTGCGAAATACCGACAGTGGAAGATTACTACTGGCATACAGATCGCCAGGATGCCAGGTCATGGACTGCACTAACTTCAGCGAAGCAGAAAGACCAAGGCTAGCCGAACTGCTAAAATACTTGGTAGCGAAAGGAACACCAACAAGCGATATCAAGGGACTACAAAACGGGAGAAGAGGCCTCTTCTTCTTATTTGCCAAAGGAGATGTACCTCTGTACAGGAACGATCAATCGATATAATTCGATATAATTCAGAGGGAAAGCCGTGATAATGTACGCCCCGCCGCCCCTAATAAAAAATATAGGAGAGAAAGCAGTTCTTACTCCAGTGTACACTGAGGGAAATCCCCAGTATGTGGCCATATGGGCTCTATGGGCTTGACTCCATATTTACTCTGTATTTTGTTTTGGAGCTCTCCGGTTTTTATTTCTAATGGTAATCCTGTGAAGTTCTCTCCAGAAGACGCCAAGAAAATGCCACCCTTCTTCTACATCATGGGTTTTCTAACTAAAACCTGGTACAAGGGGTGCCAAAACCATATGCAATGCTACAAGTGTGGGAACACCGGCCATCTGGCCAAGGACTGTCAGCAACAAGTACAGCAGCAGGCTGCACAGGAGGCATCTTCAAACACAGCTCCAAAATCTTATGCGGCAGTTCTAACAAACACAACGCCCAAAATAATAACAACAGAGAGTATGCTAGAAACTGTTCCAGAACCAGAACAGGAAATGGAGAACCCAAATGACGAAACCGAGAAATGGGAGTCAGCTGACCAGACTAGTTCAGCTGAGAAAAAGAGGGCGAAAGCAAGAGCCAGGAAAATACAGAAGAAAAGAGAGGCGAAATTGATGGGAAAAAACATGCTCCCTTCTATGTTATAGAAGAACCAAACTTCCCAGAAAGTCCAAATAGCTTAGAACATACTAGACAGTACCCAAACCAGTCAGGAAATCACAAGAATAAAAGAGACGATAGCTACGGAAGAACAGCAAGTAGAAGTGGAAACGACAACAGCATCGAAAAACACCAATGGTTACACAAAAAAGGAGAAGAATGGCTTCTACGCCAAGAACACCTTCCGAAGATGAAATCACTGACTTCATAAAAGAATGCAAATCACCACGGGAAAGAGAATCCAGGAAAGACACAAAAGAAAAAGAACAAATAAGACGGACAGTAAGTCTCAATAGAGACGACAAAAGAAGGATCATAACCATTGAGGAGTACATGGCAAAAAGACTACCCACTAAATCTAAAATTTAAAATAACATTCTAAATAATCCATGTAATGTATAAAAAAAACAACTTTTTGTTTTAAATAACATCCTAAGAACTAAAAAAAACTAATTACCAATTTGATAGTCGAGATGGATCTAAAATTGAAAATCCTGACTATGAACGTTAATGATATAAATAATAAAATTGAAAGTATCACAGCACAAGCTAAGAAGTATGATGTAATTTTAATACAAGAAACGCATGGAATGCCGATACACGTCATGCAAAAACTAGAGGAGGACTTAAGACGCCACCCAACAGAGAGAAAGGCTGGAGTGGCGACAATTATCAGGCAGACCGCCAAGGGACTAAACCTTGAAAATATGGAAATACCGAATGATTTACAAGGACGCTTATTCCACTTAAAATTAAACTGGAACATATTTAATATATGCATACCACCTGGAATTACAAGAAGAAAGACGACCTTGCATTTTAGGCGGGGATTTTAATTGGGTAACTACCGAATTAGACAAAAGTGAAGGACTAACTAAAAACGACAGGACAATTTTAAAGTGGACTAGAACCTTTATAAAAACAAATAACATTGTAGACATATTTAGGTTTCTTAATAAAAACAAGAGAGACTATAAGTATAAATATGATAACAATAAGGAAAGTAGGATTGATATATTCTATATCTCTGAAAGTGAGACCAATGCATTAAGAAATTGTGAAATTTTAAAATAAAAGATCTCAGACCATAACTCAGTAGTTTTAAAGAGAAAACAATTCCAAACACATTGAAATGGGGACAAGGCGTGTGGAAGATGAACAGTGCTCTAGTGCTCGATGATGAGTACGTGAGCACTGTTCGCACGCACCTCAACAGGATGAAAGAACATACTGAAGATATAAATATTATAGCAAGACAAAAAAGATCCAAAAACAGTGGATAATAGAAAAGATTTCAGAAATTATGACCCTAAAAGACCTCTAACAGAGTCAAAAAAAACAAAAACAATAATCAAACAATGGGAGGAGATGGAAAAAGAAATCACACACGGGATTAAACTAAGGGCGGGGAAATATGAAAACCTATACAAAAAAGGGAGGGGAATATATAGAAGATTAGAAATTAAAATGGGAGAAAACAAAAAGATAGATTCAATAGTAATTAATGATAAAATTTATAAAACTAAAACTGACATATTAGAATGTATAAGACAGAACTTTGCTGAAATATATAAATCTCAAGATATAGATGAAGAGATAATAAACAATTACATAGGGAAAACAATGTATAAGCAGATATCACTAGATGACAAGAAGTTATGTGAAAATTTTATTACTAATAAAGAAATATTAGAGGCAATTAATAGTCTACAGAAAGGGAAATCGCTTGGCTCAAATGGCATAACCGCGGAATTGTATAAGAAATTTAAGTATGAATTAATAGATTTTTTTAGAATTATTATATAATACTATACTTTTTAAAGGGGAGATGCCCAAAACACTAAGGGAAGGAATTATTACTCTAATATATAAAGGGAAAGGAAACAAAAAGATTTTTTTAAAAATTGGAGACCAATAACTTTGCTAAAGAATGATTACAAAATCCTAAGCAAAATAATTACTAATAGAATGAAGAATTGTATAAATAAAATTATTGACATAAATCAAGGCTGTTGGGGAAGGGGAAAATTATTATGAATAATGCTCTATCTATAAGTGCTATAATTGAATTATTAAACATTAAAGGAGAAAAGGGAGTCATGTATCTATTCGATCAAGAAAACGCTTTTGATCGAATAGAACATGACTTCATTTTTAAAACATCAGAAAAGTGTGGCTTAGGACATAACATGATAAACTGGGTAAAAGCCATGTACAGTAATATAAATTCTAAAATAATAGTAAATGGAGACCTCTCAAAAGAAATAAGTATACAAAGGTCAGTTAGACAGGGCTGTCCCCTGTCTTTGCTGCTATATGTAATAGCTATAGAATCCCTGAACATAACTATCAACCAAAATAACAACATTCAGGGAATAAAAATACCAAATATGAAAAGAGATTTTAAAACTATATTACATGCAGATGGCTGCACTAACTTCACCAGAGATGGATCGTCCTTCAAACATTTACAACACGAATTGACAAAATTTGGGAAAGCCTCTGGTTCAGCTATTAATCACAAGACAGAGATTTTACTAATAGACAACTGGAGGGGCAACTACCCAGGTTTGCCCCTCCCCCCATCCTGATTAAGAAACAAGTAAAAACACTAGGAATAACATACGGAATGAACTCTACTCACATAAAAAACAGTGAGTTATTAATTAAGATTGAAACTCAAATAGAAACTTGGCTGCATACGAAAATAAACCTCATGGACCGCATACAGGTAGCTAAAACCTACATGTATAGCCAATTGAACTCTAAAATGAGCTCGATGCAACTAACAGAAGCAATGATTAAAAACATTGAAAGGAAAATACGGAGGATTAGCCCTACCTAACCTGAGTCGAATACAAAAATCCAATATTTTGAACAGATTTAGATATCTAAATAACTCTCCCCAATTACCATGGGAAGCTATATATATATATATATATATATATATATATATATATATATATGGATACCTATGCCGTTTTAATAATACAATATATCAAAACAATCTACTAACTAAACTATTAAAAAAAACCTGGGAGGTGTTAAAGAATAAGTGAATTATTACATAAATATAGAGATGACAAAGATATATGGGACAAAAATAAGAAGATATATAATATATTAAATGAGACAGCAAGTCAAGATAAACATCCAATATAACTCAAACATCCAAACCTAAACTGGCCAATAATATGAAAAAAATTACATAAGGTAGACTATTTATATATCTACATGGAAGCTGGATGACCGGTGAGGCGGCTTTTAATATACATATAATTAACACAATACCACGATGCAGGCTATGTAAGAACCATACTGACTCAAAAGAGCATCTAATATTAAGATGCCCAAAGAAGGATACAGAGAGACAAATCATAAGAAACAAAATTATAAGTAAATATGGAACTTTTAATGCTATGCAGTTATTATTTACAAATAATATTGAGGAAAAGAATATATACAAGACGTAATAGGGTATATTAACACTATTATGAAAATAAGAAGGGAAGATTTTGAATCCTAATTCTAATTTCTAAAATATAATCCAAAATGAATAAGATATAAATATATTGAAACTGTTCATGATTACTTTTTTTAAATCTATGTTTTATATCACCATAATAAGACAGATTTTTTCCCTGTAAAATAGAGGTCCTTGTAAGACTGCACTATCTTTGACAACAAACAACTACACATACAGCACATACATAAACACAAGTACTACTGCTTCTATCCACACTATATTTCTAAAATAAAACTATTCTACAACCTATTATCTACCCACACTAAAATGCGTCTATACTATAAAAAAAATAATAAGAACAACTCGAAAAGATTTGATTTAGTAAAGCCAGTCCGAACACAAACACAAGAATAAAAGCAAGCAAACAATATAGCATACACCGGACAATATCGAACCACTGGAATGGATCACTTATGTAAATAACTCCAAAACCAGCCAGGGCAATGGAGCTTTGAGACACTAGAGTAGGTCAGTGTGTAAACCCTATCAAAATTTATCCAAATGAAATTTGAAAATAAAAATATACAAACAACATACTAAATAATAAAAAACAAACAAACAAACAAACATAAAATCCGTTAATTTTAGGAACTAGGGGGTTCGTCAAATGATGTAATTCTGAGGCAGACCACACCAATAACGGAAACTAAGACGACGATGAATTGGGGTGCACCGGTTGTGGAGACGAAAAGCGATGGAATAGCATCGACTACACAAGTCAACACAGACCTACTTCTAGAAGAGATTAATTTTAATTGGGATTTTGTCGATTTTCTTTAGCAAGAATTTGTTCCAGAACCAGTACCTTCGCCACCTTCTCCTTCTTTACCACACGTGGAGAATTTTAAACAGAGACAGAAAGAAGAATTGGAGAAATTTTTACAGCCGCAGAAGGAAGCATAGCAAGCTTTTCTCATTCAGCAACAACAGCCAGAAGAAGAAGAGGCAAGAAGAAGGAAACGACAAGAAGAAGTAGCAGCTAAAAAACAAGGTAGTGAAAGTCAAACGGTTACGGTATTTTTAGACATAGCAAAGTTAAGAAGTCTGAAACAAATGTATCAGACTTCTTTATTACGACCGAAGAGAAAAAGACTTTTACGAGCTAAACAACCTAACCCTGTGACTACGCCTGCCGTACCACCCTTAGTGATTTCTACCAAATCATCATCGACAGGAGGCAGTTCAGAAGTAGGCCTTGGCCATTACTAAGGCTTAAGGCAGTTAAAGTTGATTGGTTCCCATTCCTAAGTTTGTTGTTAAAACAAACAACTACCCAAAGGGCGTTTTCAGTGATACTCATTTCTCTCGAAAAGCCCGTTTTATAACCCATATTGTATGTATGTGAGTGCATGAGTGTAGGTTCTTATTCTAAAAATCAAAGCCAAGAGACACTTACGTTTTATACCTGGTCTATTCTGGTACAAATTTTACAGTCCAATTCACAACTCAACACTTTAAAAAGTTCATAAGCTTCTTCTGTGTCCCTATTTATTCTCTCTGTTTTTTTTTAAATTTCATCACTTTCAGTTTTTTCCTCCACTTATTCCTCTCCTACTCCCTTTCTTCTTTTATTCTCATTTTTTTTTATTTCTGCACGTGTCTGGGTTCTTCCTCTCCATAATCACTCTCTTCTTCTTCTTGCTCCTGTTGTTTCTTAGGGCAATCTGAAGACCAATGTCCTTTCTCGTGACAATGATAACAGGTATCTTTACTTTTGTCTCTTATAGCACCTGTTTTGCTTTTTTGACGGTCTGGACACTCTGAATACCAATGCCCTTTCTTCTTACAGATATAGCATGTATCTTGACTTTTATCTCGAGAGGTGGGAGAGTAGTCCGTCGGCTTGTCTGAAGAAAAGTTTCTTGATGACACCTCCCAAAGCTCTGATAAAAAGTTCGATCTGTGTAGGCTCTTCCATCGTTCTGCTCGGTTTGAGAGTGAAATGGATATTGAGAGGTCAAACACATGTCCTTGATATATACGATAGTCTGCCATGGATATAAAGTGACCCATGGTGTTTAAAATGTAGTCATTTGACTTTCTGTAGTCAAGATAAAACGATCGCATCAATTCGTGAAGAAAGAAGAAGAAAGTAAGAGGCAGAAACTTGATTTATTGCCTCGTACTATAGCTGAAGTTTTGGCACAAATTCATGCCAGTCATTTTGATGATGACATGAGTGAACCAGAACCAGAATCCAGACCCAGAGAGTCTTCACCAAACCAAAGTTCACCAGTAAACCCTAAATTAACTATCACATTCGAGAGACGGAAAAGAGCTCCTCTAGAAAATTTAGAACTACGGCTTACACCTACACGGTGAAGTTTAAAGATTTGAAGGCCTACGTACCACTGGAGAAAGCAAAATAGTTCATCACCGAGGTGTGGGATTCTTTGTTAACCACAATGAAACGATAATGTGAAGACATCTTTTGTAATGTTCCATTGATAACGACATCTTGAAATCCCATGTCTGGATCGAGTTTATACACACAGCAGAATTAACACCAACCAAAGGCATGGGCAAGATACAACACGTGCAACAATCCAATGACAAGTTTCACATCACCGATGGAAAAGCGACACTGTTCATGACACACGTGTCTCTTTCTCAGGGGACAGGACGCAAAATGGTATTATTGGTGGACGACCTTCGTAGCCTCGCGTCCAAATTAACAACCCTCAAGACCAAATGTGTTTAGCCCGTGCCATCGTGGTGGGACGAACGTATGCCGGCAAGAACGACACGGTAGGATAGAAAAGGGCCTGGGAGAGCTTTACTGTTTCGAAGCAAAGATTTTTAGGATGGAAAATACATTCACGTCTATCATCACGATGAACATTTCGATTTCATTGCCAGTATCATCGCATTCTTGGGATACAGTTATTACTGTGAGAAATGTGACTATGGCTATAACAATCGAGAGCAACACAAAAATGCTCAGGATGTTTGGCCTCTCAACCCTGTCTTGACAAAGGACAAGAACGAGTGCAAACCTAAAAGCAAATCATTTTGAAACCTGGAGGGAGCGATACTCTAGGAGGTGTCATCATTCTCGACCTCTTAAAATGGGATCCTAATGCTCCCAAAGTTCTCCGCAAGAAACAAAAGCCACTCCCATAAAAGCCAAACGAAGCCCCAAGAAGAAAAAGAGCAACGGTGTCAAGACCAGGTTAAAACCCCAGAAAAAGAAAAGCCCTCAGAGAAAGAAACGGAGAAAAGAAAAGCCCACAAAAAACAGCTTCTACTCACAAGAGAGGCACTTCGGCCATGACGCAACCTCACATTCGCAAATCATGACATGCAACGACGGTGACCGCATCTCCGGTAGCCTCAGGTTCATACATTTATCCGTGTCTCCAAGAACGTTTCCTCCAGTGCTGCAGTGGCAGCTGCTCACAAAGTAACTGCTCCCAAAATCAAAGTCCAAGAGAGATCGGACATGTTACAAAGTTTACTGGGTTAGTCCAAGCATGAACTGACTCGATTTAGTCCGTTGCGAACCCTTCCAAGACGTGTGATGCCTGCCATCAAGTTGATAACGACGTAAAGACTATCAGAGGCGACACGTTCCAGTATAATAAAAGATCTGAGAAAAAGCATGGGTATCAGTGTTTTTGTGCTCCTGAAGACCCAAAGATGTCACCCCTCCCCAGAAAACATCCCTCTTCTAAGCCCAGGGGAAAGAAAAGGAAAGGACTGCCTCCTCGTTTAGTCAAACATGTGGACATGTTGTCTATCCTGTCCAAAGCTTCTTCACCCATGCGAAAAGACCTCATTCAAACGGCCTCCAGTGATGTCATCGATACCATGTGCAAATGCTATTTGAACGTCTTGAAATGCACGATCCCTTTGTCGAAACACCAGAAACAATGCATAGGCAAAAATCATCACGTTGTTCGCCAAATGGTTCAAAAGAAAATTCCCATTCGTCAAAAGAAGATGTTGGTCCAACGTAGAGGAATTTTGCCACTATTGTTAGGACCTTTGTTGAAAGGAGTATTGGGAACTATGATGGGAGGACTCGTGGGAGCAAGATAAAAAGGACCTCTGGAGTCCCAAGATCTCAGACGTGATCATTGACATCGAATGGAAATACGAAAACTAGCTTTAGTGCCTTACAAACGATGGATGGAATACCATCGTTGGCAAGAACAGCGAACCCCGCATTTGCCTCCCAATCCCAATTTGAGCGAGATGTCCCAGTTACAACACGAATTGCAGTCGCTGATGGATCGCCACGATTTGTCCGAAACAGAAAAATCGCAAAAGTACGATCAACTCTTGCAACGACTGCAACTCTTTCACTAGAAAGCTTTCAACAAAACAGCTCATCCCAGTCTGAAAAGATTTTAAGACCTTGATGAAAAGTCTATCCCCCACACCACCACCACCACCACTACCATCTCAGTGGTTATTAAAGACGCCACCCCAAGAAAGCATGAGGAAGAAGAGATACGAGAAGTTTTTCAAACACCGTCAGCAGCTCCCATTTCTAGTAAGATTGCAGCGTCCTTGTTGACCCCTTCCCCCACACCCCAACGAGAATAAATGAAAGCTTGGGTTAAAAGGATGATGTCCACTCCTCCTTCGACAGAAGTGAAAAAGAAAGAAGGAAAACCAGAAGTGAAAAACAAAAGAAGCCCAAAGTTATTCCATTACCACCTCCACCACTACCTTCGACGTCTACATCCGTGGCCATCGGACACGTAAATCCGTTTCCAAAACACCCTTTCGTCCCGTCCAAAGTAGCATCAGCGAGGAGTGGGTGACTTAATAACAAACAAAAAATGGAGAAGGTGTTAGCCAGCATTTACTACGATCCATCCCATCCTGTAGGTTACGGATGAGTTCAGAAATTGTATCCTGCTGACAAAACTCGACTGAAAAGTGCAACGATGGTTACAAGAACAAGCTACATACACTTTACACAAACCCATTCGACGAAAGTTTTCCAGAAGTCGCACCCATCGATCATCAATGGCAAGCTGATTTAGCCGATGTCTCTCATTTGGCCAGCTACAAATATTTGTTTTGTGTCTTCGATGTCATTTCCCAAATTTGCCTGGGTCGTGCCATTGACTTCCAAATCAAGCAGCGAGTTAGCGCAAGCCCTGCAGCGGGTGTTGAAACAAAGCGGTCGTCACCCTCTTCGATGGGAAACTGACAAAGTTACCGAATTTCTAAACCAAGCTTTTCAAAAGGAATTAAAGAAACGTGACATTCATTTTTTCACTACCGAGAATCCCGAAAACAAAGGCGGCATCGTGGAACTTTTCCAACGCAATATGGAAATATTTTACGCATCACCACACGCTAAAGTACATTGACATCTGACCGCACCTGGTTCAAGCGTACAATCAATCTTACCATCGAAGCATTGGACGTGCCCTTCAAGATGTGACTCCCGACAACGAAGTGCTGGTTTCTGATCGCCTGTTTTTGGTACGTCCACGACGGTGGCTGTTCCCAAGAAACGTGGAGTGTTGGCCGTATAAAATTGGGTGCGTATTGGCAAAACCAAACACACTTTTGACAGAGGTTACTTATCTAACTGGACCACCGAATTGTTTCGTATCACTGGACGAGTGCATGATCGTCATCCTGCCGTCTATAAATTGGAAGACATGAATGGATGGAGAAGTGTTTAAAGGAACGTTTTACTTACCCGAGGTACAACGTGTCATCAAAAAAGAAGACGACGTGTACGACATCGAAAGTATTCTTTATCGAAGAACCCGTAAAGTGGGAAAACGACGAGTCAAAGAAGTCAGAGTGCGTTGGAAAGAATATCCCCCCAGTTTTGATTCTTGGATGATCGCTTCGCAAGTCATCGACTATAAAAAGAAGTGACCATCATGCCCTTTCACACATACTCAGCTAATGTTACCACTGTAGCGATCACTCCTTCACCCAGTTCTTCTCTGCAAGATCTACAAAAACAGCCCTTGTGGGTGTGGTGTGGAGAACGTGTGCCTAAAACGCAAATCGTCTTTTTCTGCCAAATCTTTGTGGTGTATTGTGTCATCGCTCCAGCCATTGCCAATCTGAGTTTGCAACAAGGAGACAAACAATTATGGACCATTTTATTTAGCAGTTGCATCGGTTAACTTCTTCTCAATCCTTTCCTGAAATTCTCCTCCAACGGCAACAACTGGAATCTTGTGTCCATCATCAGTCACCACTCCAACAACAACAAAGCCTGACTTCCAGTAACCCATTGGACAGCCACAGAACTCTGGAATTTTGAGTCACCATAACCAATTTTATTTAACCTTACCGAGTGACAGTTCCATGGAGGTGTTTCCTCCCAACACTTTGTGCTTTTACACGGCCCCCCAACACTTTGTGCTTTTACACGGCCAAATTACCTCAGGCCATCCAATAGATCACGAAGCCCATTGGGAAGTGGCTTTCGTAGAAATCATTTATCCTACACAAATCAAAAACATCATTGAAACTCAAAACACTTTTGAGGTCCAAGTTCAAGACGAAGCAGTGCAACAAACAATGATGAACACGCAAGAAAATCGAAAATTCACTGCACATCGATCAGTATCCGGCACACATCCTATGATATATATATATATATATATATATATATATATATATATATATATATATATATATATATATATATATATATATATATATATATATATATATATATATGAGTTTAAAATTAACCCAGGACATTATTTTAGCGGTCAACATCAGGTAGACGCGATTGCTGTCAGTTTCAATGCAGCATTTGACAAAGTTCTGACAAAACTAAACAAAGCTGTTACCGTTGAATATCACAAAGTGGCTCATCGTCTACTGATGAATTTTGAAAATGAGGAAAAAAGTATAGGTATTAGATTTTGCCTTGAATTGTATGACAGTTTGGGAGGGTACCCCAAGATGATCAAGGATGTCAAGAACTTAAGAGATATGCCAAACATTGACAGCATCCATGAATTTAAAAAACACTTTCGTTTCCAGGTAGAACTGAACAAGGGACTGAATTTGATCTTTGTGTACTCCAGTGTCCTGGAGTACAACGTGGTGGGACACACCTCAGTGCCGTTACTGCGTGTCATTCCTTTCAAAGTGGATTCTGCCACGAACAATGACCAGGAAGGTGGAAATACTTATCACGTTCACCGCGAATTGGTACATCCTCACTATTTACCCGTCAATAAGTCGTATTTGGACCCTGTCAACATTGCTATAAAAATAGATCTAGGACAAAATATTTAATTCTTCAAAGGGATAGTCACGGTGAAACTCCATTTTCGAAAACGGTTCTCTAACGACTCGTAAGTCATGTATCGAATGTACAGAGGCGTCGCTCGACAGCGAGGACATGGTTTAGGAGATATGTTGAAATCAGCCTTCGTTCGGTGGTGACATGAGGATTTCACGCCTTGAAAGATGCGGCATTGACACACGGTAAAGAATGTCTCCAAAATGTCATTATCGACAAACAAAACCCTAAAGAAGCATTCTTGAGAGCAGGCAAATGTCTTGCTGAAAACGGGTAAAGACATTTTGGGTCGACGAGAAACGCCTATAAATGCAATGAACGCTGCTGAGTCAAGCATTTCTGCTTTCCTGACGCCACAGCAACGACACGGTAGAAAGAGTGGACTTGTACTTAAATAACAAACTGGTCAGCAGCAGCATGGATACTTATCCTTACCGTGCCTACCTGGAAAATTTTGACGTACGGAATAGATGACAAGAACGCCCATCTCAAAGATTGCGTGCTATGGGAACCTGACAAAGCGAGCGAATTTGAGAAAACAGGACTTAGTGAGGATCCCCCCCCCCCCCAAATGCAGACATCAATGAACTATTTGTAGAACGAAGAGAGAAAATATTAAATGGACAGAGTTAGAACTGATGGATCGTTTGCATTTGGACATGTGGCTGCAAGAAAACTATTTGATGTACGGCGTAAATGTTCCCTTGAGACTGAATCTCAGCATTACCGCTTTTCATTCGTTGGCTCATACTGATGCTACTACTGGTGATAAAAAACCATAAGCAAAATCGATGAGGCCAAACTCTACGTACGACGCGTGGAAGTGTTCCTTAAAGTGAGAAACGACATCAGTCACACTTTGAGCAGAACGACTGCTAAGTATCAGGTACGACGCGTGGAAGTGAAAACGTTCACCATTCCCGCTAACCATCATTCCATGATCGAAGATCATCTGTTGCAAGGACAGTTACCCAAACGTTTAATTGTTGGTATGGTCGAGAATTCAGCCTTCAACGGAGACTTCGCTCTAAATCCTTTCAACTTTCAACACAGTCGCGATGGCAAGACCTTGTGTACCCGACCTTTCGAACCTAACTAGAAGAATTACTTAAGATCGTACTTGCCCTGTACGAAGCCACCGGACAGTTAGGAACCAACATCAGTCACGGGATTACGTACGAGGATTATGCAGGAGGCTACGCTTTGTGGGCTTTTGATTTCACCCCTGACCAAGGAAGCGACGAGGGACATTTCCACCCTATAAAATCAGGCCAGATTCGTGTGGAACTTCAGTTTGAACAAGAGCTGAAAGAGACAGTAAGCGTCATCCTGTATTCCAAATTCGATAATACCATAGAAATCAACAGTTTGACAGAAGTCATTCTAGACTATTAGAAGGCATGGAAGACTGTTATCCCTCTTTACATAGTGGAGAATCTTTGGACATTGAATATGAGGAGACCATGGAAGTAGACCCCCAAGACAAAGACGAAAAGGACATCGTGATAAAATCCAGATGGCCAAAACAAGAACATCATTTAGTCTCCTCTTTTGCCAAACACTTGGCAGAAAAAAATACGGAACTGATCACGAAAAATTGCTATGGATGTCAAAACTACCATCCCAGCCAAATTCAACACAATAAATGTCTGATGCTGAGTCACGAAGAAAATTTGGACGAGTATGTGGACAAAGCTGATCTCGGAAAAAGCCGTGTTTCATCAGTGGTATAAAGGCTTGCGTGAACATTCTTGGCCTCCATTAACGCCTCTGGAGATCCATCGCATTGAAACTCTCTTGTATCAGGATACGAAGTCGGAGCTAATAACCGTTTACTTGTCAGACATTTTCCAAGAGAAAGTCAGGATAGAAATGATCACTTATCATTACCAGTGAAGAAAATAAAACACAAAAAAATGGATACCTGGGAACTTTATTACCTTTTGAACCACAGTTCTTACACTGCTTCTTGGAATCATGTCGTGTGCGCTAAAGATGAACTGCCTCATCGCAAACCTCAATACCATCAAACTCATGTGATCAACACGGACGAAAGTCATCTCCCAGGAACTCACTGGGTAGCCGTCTACTTTCCCTGTGATGATTGTGTGGAGTATTTTGATTCGTATGGATTGCCCCTTGGAAGACGATATCATTGACTTTATGAGAAGAAATGCTCAGACAACACGATTCAATAATGTGAAATTACAAGGCACAGATTCATTGGTGTGTGGACAATATTGTGTGTATTTTCTACATCAACGCAGTCTCGGATATTCTTCAGAACATTTAGTAACTTATTTTGATCGTCATTCTTCTAGAAACGATGAGAAGGTAGATCGATGGTTTTGTGACCATTATGGTTATATTTTGTCTTTAGCTATGAAACGTAGTGTACATCAATGGCCCACTGACTTCCAACAGTGGAAATCTAAATTTAATTCACAATGTTGTCAACCTTTTCCAAAATAGATGGTTAGTTGAAAAAATGTTTATTAAGTTATTGATTGTTAATTTTAAATATTTTTGTTAATTGTTAGTTATTTGAATAAAAAAACTGTTGTGTTTTTAAAGCAAAATGCGTTTGTCGTTTGTTTGCCATGGCTATCACGAATCATACTCTTTGACTTCTCGCTATCCCTCACATCAAACTATTTTATCGTTCCGACACTAAACCGTGTAGGGATGTTTTTCTTCAAGTCCGCGCTTGTTATCATAAAAAGCGGGGCAGTCTCCAGTCTGACCATCCATTGTTGACTCATCCTCCTATGAAGATGTGCTCAAGATTAGCCAAGCTGAACGAAGCTTACGTGAATTTGCATCGTGTCATGACAAGCCTGATACCGAGACCTGAAGAGATAGAGAAAGCTAGAAAGTTGAACGTCACTGAAGACATGACAGAGGAACTCTTCGGTGAGGAAATCAAGAAGGAGACAGAAGAATGGACGGAGAAGTACAGACTTCAGAAGCAGCAATTAGTGCAGCAGCAACAGCAGCAGGAACCTGACAGAGGTTTTGTCGACTGCCGTATCGACACCACAAAGTTCTCCTTCTCTTTCCGAAGAAGCAGATCCTTTCCTATGGGAGAGCCTGCCGCCAGACGATCCGCAATCTTAGACCATTAAAGATTGTCATAGCTCCTTGTTCACAACAAACAGCCTTTTTCAGTGCTACCCAATACTCTAGAACAGAAATAATCATTTAATTGCCAATGTTACGTTAGTCAGTTAGAAAAAAATAGAAGTGCGTCTATAAGCACATTATTTCTTTATCTTGGTTAGAAAGTGTGACTCTAAGTCCTTCGTTTCCGTCGCTTGTCAAAAATGTTCAATGAGTGATTGTCAGTACAAAAAAGTGAGTGTTTCTTCTAGGTCCGCGCGTTTTTTGGTGATAATATTGATAATTTAAGTTTGCGCTCCCAGTCACAAGGGTGAATTGGGAAGGAGATTGGAGCAGCCGATGCCTGTGCGGTGCTCGGCCTGGAAGATGCAGGCATTAACAAGGTGCATTTGAAGTTTAAAAAAACCCAGCCCTTTTCGGGCCTAACCAAGGGTCTAGAAAAGAGACTATTCAAGTTGCCAATTGTATGAGTGTGGAGTAGTGTGCTTATAAAAATTTACTCCTTTAATAATCTGGTTTTGTGTGTGTGTGTGTGTGTGTGTGTGTGTGTGTGTGTGTTTGTTTGTATGAGCTCACGTACGTTTGTGTGGATAGTAGATTCTTTGGGTTTGTAAGCACTCACGTACGTTTGTGTGGATAGTAGATTATTGGGTTTTGTAAGCGCTCACGTACGTTTGTGTAGATAGTAGTGTGTGTTTTTAATCTTCGCTTCTGTGTGGATGGTATATTTGGGTTTTGTTTTTGCTTCTTCGCGTGTGTGGATAGTATATTGGTATTTGATTTTGCTCCTTCGCGTGTGTGGATAGTATATTTTAGTTATGTTTTTTGCTTCTTCGCATGTGTGGATAGTAGGTTTGTGGTTTGAATTAACTTATTCGCGTGTGTAGATAGTATATGTGGGGTTTGATTTAGCTTATTCGCGTGTGTGGATAGTAGATTATGGGTTTAATTGTGCTTATTCGCGTGTGTGGATATTATAGAAAGGGTTAGTTTTGCTACTTCGCGGGATTGGATGATTGTATATTTGTGGTTAGATTTTGTCTCCTCATCTGTGTATGGATAGTAGATAATATGAGAAGAAAAACAAGGGATGTTTTCCTTCACGTCCGTGCTTTACACATAAAAACTCAAAGCGTTCGTCATTCGCGTCATTCTACGGAATAACCGAAAGAATAAGATGGCACCAGCTTCAGACCTGTTCAACAACTTGAAGGAGAGTTACCATTGGATGATAGATGCTGAATATGTAGTGGAAAGAATTGAAATGGAGGATAAGAAACAGTCTGGACTTTGCTAACAAACTAAAAGTAGCCAGGGAGAAGATAGAGGAGATAATATAAGAAGAAGTGAAGAAGATGAGAGGGTTGATTAATCCATACTATGTCAGAGTGGGAGCGTTAAAACAGGCTCTGGATAAAGTTATCGCAATAAGGTGTTTTTTGGAAGGTATGGTGCAATGGTCAGAGTGGCCATTTGTCAAAAGGGGTCTGGACATGCTCAAGAAAGCTGAAGAACTTATGAGAAAGGTGATGGAGGTAGAAGTCAAGAAGATAAAAAGAAAAATGGAGTAAAGAAAGAAAGGACAAGTAAAACTTTAAAAAAAAGAGGCCTTTTGACCATCTGAATAACAATTGGATCAGGATACAAGAGAAATTTAGAGCCATGTGCCATCCCAAATGGATGCCAGAGACAGAGAGATAAATAAGAAGAAGAAAGGAATGATGGAGAAATTCAGAAGATGGTTGAAGAAATTAAGAAAATAGAAGAACCCAAAGTCCCTTTTTAGGGCCACTCATAGGCCTGGAAAATAAGTTACTTTCTTGCCTCCCCCCAATTTTTAAAAAAAAATGTTGTATAAGTATAATGTAAGTTTCTTTCCCTTGTCCCTATACAGGCCCATGGGGTCTGTACTGCATTTTCCCACTGTCCCTATCCATGTCTTAGTGTACCTTGTCCCTATACAGGCCCAAGGGGGTCTGTAATGCATTTTCCCATTGTCCCTATAAATCCTGTCCCTATACAAGCCCAAGGGGGTTAGCCATTGTCCCACAGCTACCCCACTACACCTCGCAAGAAAATTGTTAACGCAAACAATAATCTCATTTTCGTTTCAATTTTTTTTTAACATTGTAAAACATTGTAACATTGTAAGTATAAGTGTACAAAGTCGCTATTCTAAAATATTGCAAAATATCGGAACTTATTTTTACCGATGTAATAATGCAGCCGGTAATAATCGGCACCCATGGACGAAAACGGATGTGGCGCAACCCCGCGCAACATCTAAGAGGTAAAGGGCGAAACAAGAGATGGATCACTAATCGCAATCTTCTTTTTGACAACTGTTTGTTAGTAACATGTTAATTACATATTTGTTATTCACTTAAACATTTTGTTTTGGTTTTTATTTGTTTGTTTGTTTGTTTATTTATTTTGTTTGTTTTCTTCTTAAAGGAAGCCTGAATTTTGAAAACCCGTAAACTTTGCCGTCGTATGCCTGTGCGGAAATTAATCACTGCAGAGGGTGAGTAAAAATCCACGCAGTGCCTTAAAATATATAATAAAAGGAAAATATAGATCTTTGAAGTAAAAATAAGGCAATATTGCAGTCTTTAAGTCTCAACATTCGCCATTCGTGACAGTACAACGTTTGCACCTCACTTGTGTAACATTTCCAAATATCAACCTTTATATATCCTCAACATAGCCCAGCTCTAAAGAGGATTTGTAACATTCTTAAAGGCCATACTCTAAGCTGAAGATGGAGTTAATAACTGCTGCATGGTGTAGCGAAAAGGCTATAATTACAGATAGCGGCTCACCGCTTTTTATTGATTATTTTATCACAAACATTGTTTGGTCCCATTCCAATTAAGTCATTTTGCATTGTCCTTACTATATATTATGAAGAGAAAGTAGCACTCGCACGGATACTATTAGACGTCCAAAAGATGATTAAGTCTTTCTTTCTACCTTCCTTTCGCTCTTTGTGTTTTGAAAATTATTCTCTGTGCATCTTTATTTCTGAGGAGATGGTTGAAAACATGAGAGAGAGAGAGAGAGAGAGAGAGAGAGAGAGAGAAGCAGCAGCAGCAGCAGCATTTAATAAAGATATTGTCATTAGCCAGAAACAAAAGAACTATTTCCGTTCATAAAAATATCCCGGGAAAATAGTTTTTTGAGGGGCGTTTGTTACAGTACAAAATTAAAGTATACTTTTAAAACCCAACAGCTTTTAATGTATTGTGAACATGATGAATTCAGTTTATATCAATCATATAGGTGTAACGAAACTTGTCTGCTGTTTTCATCTGTCCAAGATTTTCCTGCCTTTCTCCTAACCTGTAGTCTGATTTTCAGAAATACTTTTTTCTTGAATGAACTTGGACTACGCTATTAGTTACAGATTTTGCAAATCGGGTGATTTTTACAAGGCAGAAGGCTTTCTTTAAACCACGATATGTTTTTGGCATGCTCGCCATATAAATGTTTACTGCGTGCATATGTTTGGCATCCTTGTGTTACTGGGTCATTGATCAATCTTTTTTTAAATCAATCGCCTTCTCAAGAGAAAAATAGACGTTAGTGCTTAACACATATATTTTTCATTAAAGGACCGTGTCCCTGAGAGCAGTGACATAATTATTTCTCAGGTTATTTCTATAGCAACCATGTGAAAGCTATTTATTATGACTTATATAAACCATGCTGATCCACTTCGACCAAACACGATCGATATGGTTTAATCAGAACATGACAGATCAAGGGTCTGTCCATGTAGTTTCTTTAGCAGCAGCATGGCGTACATAGAAACCAAGTTGAAATTCATTTTTCATCAACAAGAACAAATAAATAAATGACTAAACCGTATAGAATACACAATTTGCTCGTATTTATTTATTTAGATATCTCTTGGTTAGAATATAATCATGCTTTCATTTTTAATTTGCCACATGTTTAGTTACATCGTTTGAAACTTCTGTATTCAATTCATGGACACGCTTGGTTATTTGAAACCTGAGTTTTCTATTCATAGACTTATTTGGTTCCATCGTTTGAACCTTCTGTTCACTAAATGTACGTAATCCTCTGATTTCAAAATCAAATTTATTATATACATCTCTTTGACAGTGTGTAGTTTTACTCAGTTACTAATATTTTCTGTGTTTATGGTATAAACTAATATATAGTTTAAGATAACAACAGTTTTAGAGCCTTTTTATTTAGGTTTATGACTATGTCCTCACATCACACGCACAAGCATGCCGCCAAAGTTACCTTGAGGTATCAGTGCTAGAGGATAGTCAAGTAGTATGATAACAACAGTTTTAGAGTCTTGTTTTTGATCTAGATCGATGACTTTGTCCTCACATCACACACACAAGCATGCCGCCAAAGTTACCAAGAAGCATCAGTGTTAGAAGATAGTCACGTGGGGTATATCAGTAGACAAAATAAACTGCTATTATCATACTGCTTACACATCTCTGAGATTGTTAAAAAGACTCCGTCGAAGTGACAAGCACAAACACAAGTAGTATATGACATCTATGAGATTGTTACAAAGACTCCGTCGAAGTGACAAGCACAAACACAAGTAGTATACGACATCTCTGAGATTGTTACAAAGAATCCGTCGAAGTGACAAGTACAAACACAAGTAGTATACGACATCTATGAGATTACTAAAGAGACTCTGTCGAAGTGACAAGTACAAACACAAGTAGTATACGACATCTATGAGATTGTTACAAAGACTCCGTCGAAGTGACAAGTACTAACACAAGATACACAACATCTATGAGATTGTTACAAAGACTCCGTCGAAGTGACAAGTACAAACACAAGTAGTATATGACAAGTACAAACACAAGTAGTACACGATATCTATGACTGTGTTACAAAGACTCTGTTGAAGTGACAAGTACAAACACAAGTAGTATACGACATATCTGAGATTGTTACAAAGACTCTGTCGAAGTGACAAGTACAAACACAAGTAGTATATGACAAATCTGAGATTATTAAAAAGACTCCGTCGAAGTGACAAGCACAAATACAAGTAGTATATGACATCTATGAGATTGTTACAAAGACTCCGTCGAAGTGATAAGCACCAACACAAGTAGTATACGACATCTCTGAGATTGTTACAAAGAATCCGTCGAAGTGACAAGTACAAACACAAGTAGTATACGACATCTCTGAGATTGTTAAAAAGACTATGTCGAAGTGACAAGTACAAACACAAGTAGTACACGAGTATAACACGAGTACAAGCACAATTAGATACACGTCTACAACCGCGTCAGTTTTTATGTCCACGATCATGTCCACGTACCCGATCATGGTTTGTATCAACACTTGGTCTACAGAAGAACTGGGTACAACATAATCTGTACACTGAAGGTCACGCAAACTGGTTTGCGAGTTGCCGTATCAAGTAAGTTCTTAGTCGATGTTTTGTTTAATGTCATCAAACAATATATTCTGTCAACCGTTTGCCTTTTTTGAATATTCTTGTTCCATAAAATGCTCCATGATTTTTGTAATAAAGCGTCAGGCTACTGCCGAAAGAATTGCAAATGTTAGGGTCCAAATACTATCAATTATAGATTTTGATCCTTTTTCGTCGATGACATTTAAAAACAATATTATCAATTTTAGGTTAAAGAACTCTTCTGTCGATATCAGATATTTTCAATGATTTCATTCTGTCAGTTATAGACTGAAAATATTTCTGGTTGATACAAGATGTTTTTAGAGATCGGCAATATTTGATAGCATTCCATATTTGATATAATCTGCTTGAATTGATTCCATATATTTCTTGGACTCCTTTTGCGGCTATGGAACCATGCAGGTAATCTTTGCAGCGGAAGGTTTGCTATTTTTCTTGACATTTATAAACTTTTCATATTTTAAAAGACGAGGCGGAATGTTTCTCGCAGTTGTTTTTCCGCTTCGATTATTTTCTCACGTCGGCATCTTCGAGGATTTATCATAGTTCTTCTATTAATAATGTGATCGCAAAGTATCATTGGTCGAAAGACTGGCAGGTGCAACATGCACACGCTCTTCTAACCAATTATTCTTTTTTCTACTTGTACAACTGTCATAATATCATAGAAATTATCTTTAGGGGGAATATTTAAATTCCAGGCTCGTGTGCGTTCTTGGGGCCTGTGTTACGACTCGATGGTCCTAAACTATGTAACAGAAGAAGCAAAACCGATATTAATTTTTCAAACATTTAACAAATAATTTGATTCTCTAAGTGTTAAAGTCAAATTTAAAGTTGAACTCGCAGTATTGAGAATGAAATCCCAAATAATCCTGAAAGTTCTTTCACATCCAAAAGAATAAAGTATTCCTAATGAATTCCAGGTCTTGAATATGTTGATGTACTATGGCCTGAAATGTGTTGATGTTTCAAAACACGCACTAATAATGTGACAGTTCAGTTTTTAGTCAATGAGTCTCTCGTTATAAGCAATTTCATTGGCTACATATATTTTCTTTCCTCGTTTGCTTCCAATCGACTTCAGTCGCTATTCACACAATGACAAGATCAGAAGTGTTTTTTTTCTTCTGCGCCTAACCTCTCGGCACTTAGCTGAAAACAAAATAGCGCATGAATTTGTGACCGATGGAAATTGTGTAAGTATTATAGCAAAATACGTCACGGAATGCTTGTAAGTAATATTTTACTTCGAAGTTTTCAAAGGAAGTATTTTCAACGTCTTCAATTCACTCTTGTGTAATTTTACCGAAAATGTTGGGGTTCTCCTATCGATCTTATTGTCAAAAGGTATGTGTGCCTTTGGTGGAAAATATACCATAATAATGTAGGTGTCCTGATATTTTTTTAAAGAGTAGTAATACAATATTCTCTATTGCTCTCTCTCACCCACTTTCGTAACGTCAATCCCTTGTTTCACACACACACACACACACGCACACGCACGCACGCACGCACACACACACACACACACAAACACACACACAAACACACACACACATAAAATGATTTCGATTTAAAGCTTAATGGTATATGTTCCCGTTTTAAGATCTTGTCTTGTGTTATTTATTCATGATATGTATCTTCGGTTTGTGTACGAGTGGCCCCTGTTTTGACGCTGCGATGTGTCACGATACAAATGTCTAGCACTGGATCTACCGTTTTCCGAAGAAGAAAAACGGAGCATACTAAACACAGACCGTCTGCTTTACATAATAAGAATGGCTTGAGTATAATCTAGCCTATTCCGCACTCTCATTAATGCTTTGTCCTATTTTGGAACTGCAATGTGTCACGGTACAAATTTCTGCATTGGGTCTGTTTTCCGAAGAAGACTATAACAGCACACTAAAACAAGTCCCTCAGCTTTACAGTATAAGAATAATCTGAGCATAACCCACCCTATTCAGCACTCTCATTGTAGAGTCAATGCATGCATTTAGGGGAGAAAGAATGTAACAATGTTTCACCTATTTTCTCACAGTCGATGTAAGAGTGCAATAAAACAAGACTTTTACTGTTTATTTCCCTGTCTCTTGTTTAGTGGACATCGATATCAATAAATGTTACTTCTGTTATTCCACTACCCTTTTAAGAAATTGATGAATGAAAACATTCCATAAACATTCCTCACATAGAATTTGTCACTGTCTTCAGAAACTCAAGGTAAACATATGTTACTTCCTCCTTGTCTTATAATACCGCCAAAAAGAACAGAACAAAACTAGCACACTCCCCTTCTCTCTTAATACTCGTCTCCAGACTAGATTTTTACCGTCCTTTCTACTGTCACTCAATACAGTAACAATTGTGTGTCTGCGTGTGTGTTTTTTCAACTTCATCTTAAAACCTCGTCCATTTCATTGTCCCTAGAAACCCTTTTGTCCCTCAAGTGCCCTTCCCATGCAAAATTTACGTTGTCACCCATGTGTCCTTCCCATGTTAACTCAGTCACTAAAGGTCTTCAAATTCATGTCAAGCCTCAAATTATGGGCAAGAGTTCAAACAGATTCAACAAAAGATGGAATAAAAAAACCCAGGATGCGTCCATGAATTTCACATGAATCATCAATATCTAGTCAAATCAGCAATCATCGAAGCATTAAAACAGCAGATGAATTCAGTTTCCAGAAAGGAACAATTGCAAACGTTTTACTCTAAATTAAATAAGGATAAAAAACGACTCTCTGCAAAACTAAAAAAAGTCAGAGAAAGAAAACTTAGAAGTCATGATCTTCAATCAAATTACTGTTGTGAAGACACTTCAATTATCGAAATTTCTAAATTTCTTCTAAAAACAACCGTAAGAAGAAAAATCGCCGTAAAAGGAAGATTAGTAAGCACTCTATAGCAAAAATGTGTTCAGCTGTTAATTACACAGTGGTCAATGTCTCAAAATTAGAACTTACAGAGGCAGAAATAAAACTTCTATCGAAGGGTTCTGAGTTTCTGTCCCCGCCCAAAGACATATGACAGAGGTAAGCTGAAAAGAACACCGAATAGTTCAGCCGCCGACTAAGAATCAAGGCCCATTTTGCCTTGCAACCAATGAATCCGAGGACAAGCTAAGTTGCGACCAACCCATATTAGTCAACTGATTCGTCACTTACATGATCATTCTATGTGTTATGTATCTCTCCATGTAATCCTCTGCGTTTGTATTTGTACGTCATCAGACGCCTTTGTTATCTAAAAGTATCTTTTCAACGCACGATACTTTCGTTCAAAACAAGCTACACACAACTGTGTTTTTGCCTAACACCAACTCCACAATGTAGACATGGTAGAGGTCCGGTACGACAATGTGTAGATGACCACATCATTGACCACTTGCAAAGAAAAGTAATTATATAGAATTGGCTGTGTGACAAGGCTAGACTACTACAGTAGAATATCAAAATCTTACAGCAAACAAAATCACATTACCAACATCATAAACATTTAAATCTCATCAAAAATTACATTGGATAACTAGAAGCAACACAATATGAATTTACAAGGTCATCTGCGATTGAGCCAGAGCACATCACTAAGTCTGATTTTGACCGACTTAACGATGATAGGAAACAAATACCACTTGAACTACAGTTGCATGATTTTATCAAAATGGCGAAAAACGAATTTATCAACGATGGTGCGTCTCATGTTTGGTCGACGTTTAAAATTGATGGTGATGGTATTTCCGTTGACCTCACCATGTATATATTCAGATTAAATTTATTGTCGAACATATCAGCAAAGATGGTCCAACTTGGATTAGTCGTGATAAACTCGACCCTGTTAACAATAACCAATACGATTTGTACAATTCTGGTAAATATTGTAGTAATGGTGCTCCAATAATTTTATATCATCATAATTCACATGCGTGGACTAACTCGGTGACAAAATTTGCAAGTGAGAGAATAATACGATTTTATGACAGCGATATGGACAAAGAAATCTACAACATAAGTAAGTGTGACCCTGTATCGGTCTGGCTATTTCATGGAGATGACTCTGGGTAGGATGAATCAACATTTGATCACTTTCTTCTGCCGTCTGGCGTTCTTTATCTGCAGGAATCACTCCAACGTGCGATGAATCAGATTGAGGTAAAATATGACGACAACTACGACGATTTACTGGTTAACTGTTTTACAAAGTCGTCTGTTGTAGCTCATATAGCCCCCGCCCCCCCCCCCCAAAAAAATAGCGTCCAACTCCAAAAGAATTTCTCGACGATGTATCACACGCTTGTGTTGAGTTTGGCTATGGTGGTCATTGGAACACAAAATATAATTTATCCGATATGATGTATGTTGACAATGTCGCTGCTTATCCGGCGGCCTTCCTTGGACTTGGCGAGTGTCACCGTTATTTTGAAGGATTCGGTCAATCAACACACCAAATGATACGAGTTGCAATAAACGGACCGCTACCAAATATCGATCTTACTGGATTTGCCGAGTATTCATCATGTGATACCAGTTTGGTTTGATAAACACTTTAATAAATCGGATATCAATGTCAATCTCAACTACTGTCAGGCAAACATCTGCGTGGCTGGGCTCCAATAGTGTTATTATGATACATGCTCGATGACAAGTTTCTCACATCGTTGACTGTAGCCTCTGTGATAATTTCAAACAAATCACATAATTCTGTCTGGTTATCACAAGACGACAAAGATATATATATATATATATATATATATATATATATATATATATATATATATATATATATATATATATATATATATATATAGAAAAAGTATCAATATGTTATTCAGGATTCATCATCTGATAATGCACTCGTTGTACAAGATTAATTATGGATCCAGCCGAATTAGATTTTGTTGACAAGGACACAGCGGCAAAAGGTGTGTTGATGTCAAGGATAAATGCAATCATGCAAGGTGGAAAAAACGTAGGTATGAAAGTTTTCTACTACGAAGGTAATTCTCCTCAATGTACTCATTTGAGATCATCTATGCTGGCATACTCGTCAATAAATTTGTAGTCGATGATCAACGGATGGGACAATGACGCTATTAGAGTCTCCACGCATTCTTTTATATAACTCATGGTAAGATGGACCTTCTTGAGCCACTTATCAATGAAGACTCCAGCGGTGTCAACTGGGATTCAGAATCATCATCCTCACGATCAATAAACGACCCAATCACGAGACATAGCACGGTCTATCTGAATGGTCCTGGTGGTTCCGGTTTTTAAAAAAAAAAAACCCACGTGCGATAGAATGATTTATAACCTAAGATATGATTGTGCTGACGTCAACTCACCGGCTTGCTGGAGAGATGAGGCAACGTGGTCTCAGTGCAGGCACGTATCACAGTTTCTTTAGACGGCGAGTTGATGCATGGACACCCGAACGAATGGTTGAGAAATATAACACCGTGAATAATTATATGGGATGAGCATTTTTTACAGTATCCAAAGATGTTTTAGAAATGTTTCTTGATTGGTTATTAACAATATCTACTACAATTATCATGTGTGGCGATTATGGACAGCCTCCGCAGTTTACTGGTGAATAACCAGACTAATGATTGATTAACTACGTTAGCCACTATGAAGAAGTTTTGTATGACCATGATCCATGATCACATGATGAACAACCATAACAACTGAAATCGTTAATCAGATTACAACCTGACAATGTTCAGTGTGAAATACTGCGTACCGTAATTTCAGGGACGCTTATGTCAGATTTCTGGAACTTATGGCGCCCTAATGATCTAGTAGTTGTATCCAGGAGAGACGTTCGTGATTCACTTCAGCGTAAATTATTTGAGCTTCACAAGGACAAATTTCATGATCAACTAGTTCCATTATATTATCAACCAACAGATACACGCAGACAAAATATACTTGTTGATATTCCAGGAACGGAGACAAAACTAAAACTAGTTCTTAATGATATCGTCGAGGTTCCAGTAGAGGCTGTACAATATGTGTTATCGTTAAACCCATCGTGCTTGACTCTGGGATATGTGAGAACAGTTCATTCGTCTCATGGATTAACCGTATCATATACCAATATATGTATTGTCGACGATCACATCAAATGGTCAAAGTAAGTTTATCAGGCCATGTCTAGAGTAACATAAATATCACAGTTACATAGTGTTGTCTACGTGCTGCAGTTGCCAACAGCGTCACAACAAGAACAGCGTCACCACGAATAAAATCAACACAGTGAAGACACAATTATATGGTTGTGCGAGAGATGAAACGACAAAATAATCACTGCGTCTGCTGTAACACAATAATGTTGTGGTAATATTTTCATAATGACATAAGACAATTTATCGTGGACAGAATCGATAGTAGTCTCGGCCACACACGCGAAAATGTCTCTCTGACATGTCTTGAATTTAATAGCCGTAGATGAGCTTCGATCTTCAGAGCGTGTGACTCTTGTTAGCATTATTTGTTGGCGCGCATCCAATATGGTGGTAACTGGGTGTTTTCAGGAATTATCTGTATGTGTTCACGGACAAATCTAAATTGAGGAGCTGTTGAATCTAATCCATAGATTGGTGCCTGCACAGAAGATCTTACTACGCTCGAAATTTTATGTGTTGCTCTTACTACACCACCCTCGAGTTCACCAGGTTCATATAAATACCTCAGTGTTACTTTACTACCCAACACTGATTATTGAAGCTGATATGGCAATTTTCGTTGTTGAATATGTCTTTTAGCAACGGCATCGACAGGTTTCATGTTGATTCCACTCGTGACCTCGTTGTTTAACGCGGCCACCACTGAGGTGGTCTCGCAACCCATTCACGTAATCTGTTCTGAACGCACAGCGTTCCGCTCAGTAATTATTGGGGATATTGATGTCCAAATAGTTGCTGTGCAAATTTTGGATTAAATCGTTCAACGATTGCCTGATCGCGATGTATTGCTGTGTCAACGTCTGATGTTAACATTATTCTGTTGCATCAGCGTCGTTGCTGCATCGAGAAATTCTTTTCCAGGACAACCCCGTAGCAATTTAGGCCATCCCAGGCCGCCACGAGGCCATAGTCCTCGCGAATAAAGTAGTTCAAAGTCTGCTGAGACTTCAGTTGCTGTTTTATAAAATAGCGGTTTAGCCTCTCGTTATTCTCTGTATGCACTTGCAACATCATCGACAGTCAACGCGTATTTGTATGTGCGCCATTTATATACCTCATCTGGTAAAAACAAAATATCTCCCTGGTGAACTTCGATGGGTGTGATGAAATCAAACTGTCCATATTGATTCGTTTTGGGACGTGGACGATTAATTTACCATATGGCCTGTCGTGACAACCAATCTGTAGCTACAGCTCGTGTGACACCTATTGAATCGGCGAGTGTTTTTATTGATGCTGTGCCTCTTCAATATCCTCTTGAACTATAACAAATCGACTCCATTATGTAATTGTTGGCGTTTAATTGCCAGCTCGGAGAGCTACGTTCCCAACACTATTGTACCTTTCATCGCCGATCTTATCAACCAATTTGCAAGTGATTCTCTTATGCTTTGATTCGTTATTGAATTCAGCGTAGGAATCAGCTTGACATTTGCGATATGTTGTTGTTGTAGATTTCGATTTTTATACGCCACATCATGAACATGGTACCCTTGATCAATCACATTTGCCAAAAATTCGCCTTGTTGTGGTTTATTTTATTCGTCAAGTTCAATATCAAGGCGAGTTCCAGGACGACAATAATTATATCCTGGAAGATGTTTTCCCCCGTAATAGTTAGCTCGTGGAGTTCCATGTCTTTTCCCGAGTGCCTTAGCAATATCGCCGCCTGTTTGCAATAGGAAAACTCACAAACATACACTTTTGTGTTTCGCATTTTGCACATTTATCTGTAAGTGTCGGCGTTTTATTTTTCAACGTGGTCTCTCTCAGAAAGTGTGTGCCATTTTCTGTTTTGCACGGAACTCAACATAAACTCATGACTATAAATAATATTATATTTGTACAATATTAATTTATTGACTTTACAGCGACACGTGAGCAAGCAATGGTCAAGCATCATCCAGTGTTACCAAATTCCATTCGAGCTGTTATAATTGGCCCATCTGGATCGGGTAAAATTCAGTTGCTCCTGAACCTGATAATAAGGTGGTCCACATGAGACAAACTTTATTTAGTAGCGCCATCCGTGAATAACCAACTATGCTATAATGTTCTTACGGAATTTAATGAATCTGCAGGGGCTGAAAACGATGTTATTGAATTGATCACAGACATCGATGAAGCGCCGTCCGCTTGGGATCTTAACGAAGATATCAGCAATCTAGTAGTTTATGATGATGTCATGCTTAACAAACAAGCAAAGCCAACCAGAATATTTTCACGAAGCAGACATAAAAACACAGATGTAAATTTCTTCACTCAGCGGTATACTCAGAATCCCAGGGATATTAGAGATAAATGTAATGTTGTGGTTGTTTTTAACGGGGGTTGATACACATACGCTTCGAAATATTTATCAGATATGTTGTCCCGTTTAAAGGCTTATTCGCACATGCTCAGAAAACCCCACATGGAGTCTTAGCAATAAATTTACATGATTCAGCAAGATGTTATCGAATTAGTTTCGATTTAAAAAAATTATTGACGAAATGCATTTGTTATATAATGAACCAGGAAAGCATTTACGAGATTATCTCTACGATTGAGCAAATGAAGCAAGATAGTCTCGCGGTTCGACTCGATGTTGAAAAAAATCAACGATGATTTTGAGATGATACAGCATCGAAGTGATGAGGGCAGATATACAATCGCGATTGTGGACAGATTTATCAAAATTACTCCAACGCAAAATCGAATTGTCTTTGGCGGGTTTAATATTGCTCGTCCTTCAGTCTTTGTTAATACTGAAAAACAACAACTTTATTTGGGTCAACCCTGGTGAGACGAATAATATCAGCAAGTTGATCTCGCATCACACAGGCAGACAGATCAACTTCACCTGGGCATTTGCGAGTAGAAGATCCTCCGTAAACTATCTATCATTATAAACCATTAACCTATTTAAAACGACCGCTTGTGTATTCGTGCCCGACTTTATGCCGAGGTGTTGATGACCTTGGCATAGATTTAAGTACAGCAAGTACTTCTGGAACACATATTGGTGGATCTGTTATTGTCTGTGTTGGTAATGTTGAATACCAGAATGGTAGGTCACCGGCTAAGTCACTACACCCAAAAATTGCTTTTGGGTGGCGCCAATCCATAGGAATCAAAATAAACAACTCCACGTGCATCATCCGCGTATGCAATCCAATGAGTACCTAGACCAGAACATCCATCGAGATTACTGATACCGGTTTCAGCATGATTCAGTTTTTCCGCTAATTGATCACGCATGAAAACACTTCTGAATTTTTTATGTTTAATCTCCAAGCAGCATCAAGTAAATCAAAATTGGACATGTGAAGCTTTAACGAAGCGTCCCCGGCAGTATCAGGCCTTGACTGTACCGCGTTCCTAGTAATCTCAGACCCCATTCTTTTTTGTGGAGTGTTTATGTCGCGTCCTGTTGTTATTATTTTAGTATCATACCGGCAGCTGTTCCAACAGAATCAAGTGCAGCTGCTTTTGAAACAGCTAGAGCCGCTGCTGAAATTATCGCTGGTTTCGCCGCTAGAAACGGAAATATACCACCGCGTTTTGTTGTGTCGTTGATCGCATTAGCAGAAAAATCGAACGCCAGAATTTTGATTTTCGTGTCGTCATTGTAGTGTTTGAGCTGACGTTCAGTCAACAATAGTTTATTTGGGCCTCAGAGTTTTCTTTGCCCCATAATTCTTCTTCAATGCGGATTGCAGTTGTTTAATCTGACCAAGTGTCAGAGTAACACTGACGTCATGACATGTTTGAAAAACACATATTCGGAAAACATGTACATGTTCAAAAAAAACGTTTACATATTTACAACGGATGTATCAATGATTCTTATTCGTCCGTGAAGCAGCACTGTTTTGTCTGCTAGTATAACAGCGAGTGCTCTGTAACCACCAGGACCAGCCGGAATATCATTAACGGTTGCAATCACGTGTATATCAACGACAGATTGTCTGAAAAAATCCAGATGGTTCAACGAAAAATAGTAGATTGGATACAGCGTTGGGAAATCACACTGAGATATATGCAAACCAGAATCAACATTCTGATCACGTTCCATAAATCTCATCAAACTATGATACTTCCGTGTTTAGTTGTTTTGTTAAAAATTAATCTAAAATATCAAACCCCATTGGGTTTCTTTCTTGATTTATAATCTTGTGTTACCTTGAAACGCTAAAATATATGTAGTGGTGCTGAAATTCCCTGTTTAGACGGTTTCTGCCATGTAAATGAATTGTTTTGTGCATGTAAATGTGGTCATTATCAGCCACGACAAGGTTGACTTTCCGCCGTTATCCATGAATGATTATTATAGAGCTTTTGTGAGAGATGGTGTCCCTGCTGGCATCGACAATGCAAGTTTTGCTAGTATTAATTTACTTGCTGCTGCAGCATTGTCTCGCCAAATTGCATCGTTGTCAGTGGACTTTCAGACCAACTCAACTGCATGTTTGGCCCCGAAGATAACTTTTCTAAAATGTCTCCGGAATCCAAAGATATGCGACAACGGTATCACACAGCTGAATCTACCATGAGCAACTATTTGAGATCGTCGTGCTGCAAATCACAACTTGTCCGTGAAGTTTCTTGGTCGTCTTATATCATACTGTTTGTGCTTAGGATGGTCAGTAATATGCTTTGATAACATCATTGTTGGACAAGCAAACCTTGAATACGCATCTGAATATTTTGCAAAATTTATCTTGCCTCACCATCGATCACAATACCACCTTGTTTCCTACGACGTCGATCGAAAGTGGCAATGTCTCTTCCGGTTGCTTCTTTTTCCTCTATACGAGGCGGTTAAAATTGTGATCTTTGGGGTGATAATATAACTTAAGGCGATGGGGATTCTCTAGCTGCTTTGCCTTGTTTCTCAAATTCTTTAAATAAAAGCATATATTCACCATTAGTTTGTTTTATACCATGGTAATTTCGAAACACAAAAAGAGTCCGGATTTTCTTGGGTGTTATCAGAGGCTGATGGGTCTAATAGTTCACTATAATTTTGATGTCCTGCTGCAGCAACTAGTTTGGATTTTTCCTGAAGTATTTTACGACCTTCTTCGGTACATGCGGCAGGTGAAGTTTTAGAAAATTCCTGTTCTGGTTCAACAAGATCCCTTATATCACCTATCTCATCAAGGGCTTGATCGATACCTTCTATTGCTTGCTGTATTGTTTCCTATATTTGTGGCTGAGCATCCGGTATTTTAGCTGGAAGTTCTCAGATAATCATTTTTTAAAGTTATTTTTGCAAATATTTGGTTGATTTCCAAAGACGGAAGATCTTTAGTGATTTTTGTGACTGGTTTAAAAACTGTTCCGTACCCTCTGTAAATTCCACATGAGCATCCTGGCGTTGTTTCAGCTGTTGTTTGACAGAAGCACGTACTGGAATATACTTCTTAATTGCATTTAGTCGTTGGCAAGCTAATTTTGCTAAAGGAGATTCCATAGTAAGCGCAGAATCACTCATTATTATTATTACAACAACGATTGAATTTCAGATCACTATGTCAGCAGATATATATGGTTTTATTATTTTGCAGTAACGTAACGTATTTTTCCCAAGTACAATGAATTGCCGGATTCAATTTTACTTAAAATTTAGACATTACCCTGTTCGCTGTTTGCGCTAAAAATATCTATGCACTATTAATAACACGCAGTGTTTCCCGCAACAGGGTCATGTGGTTGACTACGCTAAATACCTATGCGCTATGACTGCGATTTAAAGGTCAGCCAAAAATCGATTCTTGTACACTCTGTAGATAAATATGTACCTGTTACATTAAACATAAATTATAAAATACTAGAATACTTGATAAATAAATTATATGACCTAAATGCGTGTGTATTTTTAATTTTTGATTTGTTTATATATCTGTCTGTTCACAAATACAATACACTGATATATTCTCTGTGAAAACCACTCATTTTGCCACAGACTGTTTATGAACATTGTCGAGTATGGTGATAACGAGCAAGACTTGTTTCGTTTCATTAACTCTACCTGTGGACTACAGATACGGATTATTCTTCAAATCGGCAAAATACGTAGTATGAAGTTAGATATATTATTTATTGTTTTGTATATAACACTATTTATATATTTTATTGCAGCTAAGTATTCTAGAGCATGGGATAGTTATAAATTATCTATATAGTTTTTTCTTTCTTTCTTGTAAGCAAGTATATATATTATGTCTTGACAAATATTTCTCGAAGCTGTGTAGTCTAATTAAGTTATTTAACGGAGGGCCGCAGCCCAAACTTTCGAAAGTCAACCGGAAAACGTACTGATTGCTGATAGTTTGCGCACATCCATCACCAGTCGAAACTGGTGGTGGTGCAGTTTTGCACTACCCTGAGTTCGCCTGGGGGTGAATGTGTAAACAAATTGTCAGCAGTCAGTACGTGTTCCTGTTGACCGTAGGACCATGGGCTGCGCGAAATCTATGAACAACCTTCTGAATTTCGAGTATTTCGTTTCGTATCGCGGAATTTACCGGGGGGGGGTATGTGCCTATGTGGACACAAAGGGGAAATATTTTCTCCCGTTCCCTTTATGGTAAAAATAGACAGTGGAGGTAAAGAGCCCCAAAATAGCCAGAAAAAATATTGCTAGAAGTCAAACGGAAAACGTACTGATTGCTGACAGTTTACGCACATCCATCACCAGTCGAAACTGGTGGTGGTGCAGTTTTGCACTACCTTGAGTTTGCCTGGGGGTGGATGCGTAAACAAATTGTCAGCAATCAGTAAGTTTTCCTTTTGATCGTAGGACCATGGTCTGCGCGAAATTTATGGACAAACTTCTGAATTTCGAGTATTTCGTTTCGTATCGCGGAATTTACCAGGGGGAGGGGGAATGTGTCCATGTGGACATAAAGGGGAAATACATTCTCCAGCTCCCTTTATGGCAAAAATAGACAGTAGAGGTAAAGAGCCTCAGAATAGCCAGACATAAATGTATCCAGAAGTTCACGAAAGATATGGCCAGAAATACATGGAAAATCCAAAAGTAAAAATAGACCTTACTGAAGGGTGCCCCAAGGAGGGACCTCATGAAGGACGAAGTTTTAAAAATAAGGAAATCTCACTGAAGGGCACCCAATGAAGGGACCCCATGCACAGAGATAAACTAGCACAAACAAACATAACTGGCAATAAATTGGGAACTAAACTGCACAGACAAAAAGCTCAGCCTGTACTGTCTATGTTGCGTCGGGGGTTTGACATCGCTCTGTCAAGTAAAACCCCGTGCATTGTTATAGTATGTAATGCACTTTTCAAAATGAGAAAAAGTTACAAAATTGTATTCTCTGTTTTAATTTTGGAAAACCAGCACCTGTTTTAGACTAACTGAACATCAGATAGTTAAATAGTTTTGTTCATTATATTGAACGACAGGAAGCTAATTGAAAATCTCACTTTGGGCTTAATATGGTTCTATAATGAGCGCAGCTGCACTCTAATATCGATTCGTTCATTTAAGGATGGCAATGGATTGGATTACGTGAACAGCCAATGAGAAATTTATCCAAAGACGCCATTTAATATTATTATCAAGATTATTATTAGTAATTATTAACACCTGCGTAACCATATATCTATTTATAAATCCTATGTAACATACACAGGCCACGTGGGCAAACTCTAATTAATGAAATCTGTACAATTTACAGTCATGAATAAAAATTACAAAACAAAAGTATGTACTGGGTGTTAAGAAAATATAGATGTATAAAAAAACTGTTGAAAAATAATCATGCAACTCTAAAAACTAGAGACTTTTAGTTCCTAAGGCCAGTAAAGAACAGTTTGTGTATTTATGCGCCCTTATTATGCAATGTGACAATATTTGTAAATAATTTTATGTCACAAGAATACAAAATAAAATGAATACAATATTTATATATGTTCATTAACTTTACTACTGTAGACAATTTTGTCACACGAATACAAAATAAAAAGAATACAGTATTTATATATGTTCATTACCCTTAATACTATAGACAATTTTATGTCACAAGAATACAAAATAAAATGAATACAATATCTATATATGTTCATTAACCTTAATGCTATAGACAATTTTATGTCACAAGAAAACAAAATAAAAAGAATACAAGATTTATATATTGAAATTAACCTTACTTCTGTAGACAATTAATTTTATGCCACAAGAATACAAAATAAAATGAATACAATATTTATATATTTTCATTAACCTTACTACTGTAGACAATATTATGTCACAAGACCACGAAATAAAAAGAATACAATATTTATTTATGTTCATTACACTTAATATTGTAGACCATTTTATGTCAGAAGAATACAAAATAAAAAGAATACACTATTTATATATGCTCATTACACTTAATACTGTAGACACTTTTATGTCACAAGAATACAAAATACAAAAAATACAATATTTATTTATGTTCATTAACTTTAATATTGTAGACAATTTTATGGCACAAGAATACAAATTAAAAAGAATACAATATTTATATATGTTCGTTACACTTAATATTGTAGAAAAGTTTATGTCACAAGAATGCAAAATAAAAAATACAATATTTATATATGCTTATTACACTTAATATTGTAGACAATTTTATGTCACAAGAATACAAAATACAAAAAATACAATATTTATTTATGTTCATTACACTTAATATTGTAGACAACTGTATGACACAAGAATACAAATTAAAAAGAATACAATATTTATATATGTTCGTTACACTTAATATTGTAGAAAAGTTTATGTCACAAGAATGCAAAATAAAAAATACAATATTTATATATGCTTATTACACTTAATATTGTAGACAATTTTATGTCACAAGAATACAAAATAAAAAAAATACAATATGTTCATTACACTTAATATTGCTGACAATTTCATGTCACAAGAATACAAAATAAAAAGAATACAATATTTATATATGTTCAATACACTTAATATTGTAGACTATTTTATGTCACAAGAATACAAAATAATAAGAATACAATATTTATATATGTTCATTACCTTTAATAATGTAGACAATTTTATGCCACAAGAATACAAAATAAAATTAAACATTATTTATATATGTTCATTAACCTTACTACTGTAGACAATTTTTGTCACAAGAATACAAAACAAAATGAATACAATATTTATATATGTAAATTAACCTTACTACTGTAGACAATTTTATGTCACAAGAATACAAAATAAAATGAATACAATATGTATGCAGGAGCAAATCCACAGATCTGTGGGGGGGGGGGGGGGGGAGGCGATAGCGCTGACCAAAACATATAAATATACACACAATAACCGTGAAACAACATGAACGTTTGTTAGAAAAAATGTTCTTTAGAGTAAGATGGTTGCAACCATGTCCGGAAAAGACTTTACATTCAGGAGCTTCTGGGAGATTTGCCCCAATATGTTTTATCCCACAGACCGTTTTGTCTAGTCTGATAGATCAACACGCCAAACCTGTGTTGATACTAATGAACGATATGTGGGATTGATGTCACCTGTTCATTAAAATATGCAATTTTGCTGTATTCAGATCTTTCTGGAACAACCCTGCGTATACTTTAGACATATACCGATAATTGATACCACCATATCTAACGCGAAATTCAAAATGTTGTCCTATTCTAAGTGGACTTACAAGTCACCAAACATAGGATTTGCTCAGGAGAAATAATGCGCATGAAACCAAAAGAAGCCTTCCTCCGACGGTTGCTCCAAAGCCGCGAGATTACTGGTAAGTGTATAGAATGTACATCGACGTGTGCAACCAAAATTTGCTACAAATGTTTTTCAGCTTTTAATGAATAGAAATATCAACCCCTAAAGGGAAAATCAAAATCGTCACGGGTGAGGGGTTAATTTATCGGCCTACCTCTTGTCTACTTATTTAGCCTCTACCTCAACCGCAACGATATTGCTGGATACGCCAAGAAAAAGAGTTTGTTTTCTCACAATATAAGTGAGAAACTGTTATGGAAAAAAATATCTATTTGAAAATAAGTAATATTATTTTTCTTTATAGATGTAAAAGTCGGTACAACACGTATGTATGCATAAGGATTTGTCCAGGGCATTTAAAACTCATAACGCATTGTGTTGTACTGAAGAAGAAAAAAAACCAATTCAGAAAATATTCGTTTTCAAATTTGTTCTAGCTGCAAGTCTTTCTAGTTAGCATATTAGACAATTTATCAGACAACAATTTTTCTTTAAAAATGTAAAGATGAAAAAAGCATTTAACACAAATCACTCAGCTATCATACTCCCATATTTATTCAGACCTTAGATAATGTTTAGTTTTGTCACTGGTCGAACCCTCAGTATTATATAAAGGATAGCCGTAAACACTACGGCAGATTACATCTTTATCAGATGGCAATGTGTCAAAAATAGGAAAGTCGCATAGTTCACTGCCACCTATTTATAAAGGAGTACCCCAGACCCAGGGCCGATAAGAGGGGCGGACAACCGGAGATATATCCCCGGGGCACAGGCTCTGGCCCCTAAGGGGGTCCATGCCGAACAACACTTTTAATTTCATAAAATAACATTTTTGTTTGAACAAAAAGTGGGAGAGGCCCGGATGTTTCTTACACCAAGGCCCGTGATCGCTCTCTACGGCCCTGCCTAGACTCGGTTGTATGAATATCAGAAGTTAATGGGGATAATTTAGGCCCTATGGATTATAGAAGGAAAGCACCCCTGGGACAGTTCAGACCAAACCGGGAATTTAGTAAGGGTTTTGGACTGTCTAGACCCATTGGTTTGGGACTGGTATAGACCTATAGGTTTTGGCATGTCTATTCCCAAACCGGAATGGAATGGAACAGGAACTGTCTAGACCCAAACGGAAAATGGACAGTATGGATAGGTCTGTCTAGGGGCAAGGGTATGATACGGACAAGCACAATAGAGACATAGAGATAGAAACATGTATATAGACATAGACATATACAAACAAAGAAACACACACATATACAATAGACAAAAAATAGGCTAGAGAGAATATACATCTTTTCCAGACATATGAGTGCTGCTGCCGCTGCTGCTCTCTCTGCTGTTTCTGCAGCCTCTATATCTCTGTCCACATTTCCTCTGCTTCTTCACTTCTTCTCTAAAGACCTTTTCTATGAGGTCTTGTGCCACTTTAAGCATCCTGACATTTTCTATTTCTTCTGGCTTTTGCATCGGGTTTTCCCCTGACACAATGTAGATGCACGTGGGCTTCCTTCAGCTTAGCTAATTTAGAAGACATCTTTACGGGTTGATGAGTAAACAATGGATGACAAGACTGGCAAGTGCCCCGCTTTATATATCTCAAGCGAGGACGCGATAGAAAACATCTCTGCGTTGTTTTCTTTCGGTAGAAACTCTATAGCTGACCTAACACAGGGGGATAAAGAGAAGTGAAAGAATATATATCTTTATATAATCATTTTTAAAACAAACCACAGACAATCATTTTTTCTTCAAAATACAACATTTTCATGCAACCAAAAGATAACCAAAAAAAAAATAACAATTCATACAATATCATTTTTTTCTTCTTCTTCAATCAGCAACTTATTGACAGGGTTGACAACGTTGTGAAGTCAAGTTGGACTTCCACTGATGCAAGTCATGAGGCCATTGATGCACACTACGTTTCCTAGCTAAAGACAAGAGATATCCAGAATAGTCACAAAATTATCAAACTACATTATGATCGTTTCTAGAAGAGTCGCTATCAAAATAAGCCACTAAATGTTCTAAGGTATATACAAGACTACATTGGTGAAGAAAATGCACACAATATTGTCCACACACCATGGAACCTGTGCCTCGTAATTTCACATTATTGAATCGTGTCGTCTTGGCATTTCTTCTCATAAAGTTGATAATGTCGTCCTCCTAAGGCGGTAATCCATACGAATCAAAGTACTCCACACGGTCATCGTGGGGAAAGTAGACGGCCACCCAGTGGGCTCTTGGAAGATGACTGTGGTCGGTGTTGATGGCATAAGCTTGATGGTCTTTGGGTTTGCGATGACGAAGTTCATCTTCAGCACACAATTTTTTGGTTGATTTCCAAAGAAGAAATATCTTTAGTGATTTTTGTGACTGGTTTAAAAAACTTATCCGTACCCTCTGTAAATCCCACATGAGCATCCTGGCGTTGTTTCAGCTGTTGTTTGACAGAAGCACGTACTGGAATATACTTCTTAATTGCATTTTGTCGTTGGCAAGCTAATTTTGCTAAAGGAGATTCCATGGTAAGCGCAGAATCACTCATTATTATTATTATTACTACAACGATTGAATTTCAGATCACTATGTCAGCAGATATAAATGGTTTTATTGTTTTGCAGTAAGATAACGTATTTTTTCCAACTACAATGAATTACCGGATTTAAGATTTAAAGGTCAGCCAAAAATCGATTATTGTACACTCTGTAGAGAAATCAGTACTTGTTACATTGAACATAAATTATAAAATACTACAATACTTGATAAATAAATTATATGACCTAAATGCTTGTGTATTTATAATTTTTGATTTGTTTATATATCTGTCTATTCACAAATACAATACATTGATATATTCTCTGTGAAAACCACTCATTTTGCCACAGACAGACTGTTTATGAACATTGTCGAGTATGATGATAACGAGCAAGACTTGTTTCGTTTCGTTAACTCTAACAGATACGGATTATTCTTCAAATCGGCAAAATACGTAGTATGAAGTTAGATATATTATTTATTTTTTGTATATAACACTATTTCTATATTTTATTGCAGCTAAGTATTCTATAGCATGGGATAATTATAAATTATCTATATCGTTTTTTTCTTTCTTTCTTGTAAGCAGGTATATATATTATGTCTTGACAAATATTTCTCGAAACTGTGTAGTCTAATTGTAACGTCGTTGAATTCCCACACCATTACTGAGATACTTCGTCGGTTCAAACCCCGGAATCGGCATATTGCCGGCGGTTTAAACCTTAAGTTATTTAACGGAGGGCAGCAGCCCAAACTTTCGAAAGTCAACTGGAAAACGTGCTGACAGTGTGTGCACATCCATCACCAGTCGAAACTGGTGGTGGTGCAGTTTTGCACCATCTTGAGTTCGCCTGGGGGTGGATGTGTAAACATATTGTCAGCAATCAGCGCGTATCCTGTTGACCGTAGGACAATGGGCTGCGCGAAAGTTATAGACAACCTTCTGAATTTCGAATATTTCGTTTCATATCTAGGAATTCCCGGGGGGGGGGGATTTGTGTTCATGTGGACATAATGGGGAAATACCTTTTCCCGCTCCATTTATGGTACAAATAGACAGTAGAGGTAAAGAGCCCAAAATAGCCAGAAATAAATATGTCCAATATACATGGAAAATCCAAAAATAAAAATAGACCTCACTCAAGGGTGCCCCATGAAGTGACCAGATGAAGGAAGAAGTTGGAAAAATAAGCAAATCTCATTGAAGGGCACCCCATGAAGGGACCCAATGAACGGAGATAAAATAGCACAAACAAAATTAACTAGCAATAAATGGGCAACTAAACTGCACAGACGAAAAGCTCAGCCCGTACTGTCTATTTTTGCTGCTTAAAACGATATAATATATATATTTTTTTAAAAAGTGGCCAATAACGAAGCCAAAAGTTTTCTTACAAACATTGGTTTCTGAAAACGAGCCTTTTTGTGTCATTTTCACTTGGTCGATTAACCCCTCAATATTATTCATGCTGAGACTAAAAAATCAAAAAAATATATTTACAATTTATAGACATAAAAAACATCATGATGTGTCACATATAGTTTATGTTACAATTCGTTGGTCATTTCAACGCTCTTTTATTACCTACTTCTGACCGCATCCTAGTCGGTTGACCCCCTCCTGCTTCTTCCCTGTATTAGGTGGAGTGAAATGCTGACGGTATGTTAATGAAGAGAAACCATACAGATGTGTGGTTGATAGACAATTTGGAAGTTGTGAGATCTGTGTTCTTTAGAATGGACACGTTTAATCATCTAGTTTACAACAGTAGTTGTATAGAGGTCTTTGGAACTGAGGGGAAACTTATGACTTCTAGCGGAATTGCGTCGGGGTTTAACATCGCAATGCCAAGTAAAACCCCTTGAACTGTTACAATGTATAAGTAACTGTTTTCAAAATGAGAAAAAGTTACAAAATTGTATTCTCTGTTTTAATTTTGGAAAACCAGCACCTGTTTTAGACTAACTGAACATCAGATAGTTAAATAGTTTTGTTCATTATATTGAAAGACAGGAAGCTAATTGAAAATCTCACTTTGGGCTTAATATGGTTCTATAATGAGCGCAGCTGCACTCTAATATCGATTCCTTCATTTAAGGATGGCAATGGATTGGATTACGTGAACAGACAAAGAGAAATTTATCCAAAGACGCCATTAAATCTTATTATTAAGATTATTATTAGTAATTGTCAACACATGTGCATTGCTTCCAGTACTCTGTGAGATAAATTTCTGTTGAGAGAGAATCCAAGTTTTAATGTTTTCTGTTTCGTTTTATTAAAAGTAGAAACGTGCATTAGCGAACTCCATGCCATAGACATCTCCAAGCTGGACCGCTTGAGGTAATGCCTTTTTAATTTTAAAGAAACATTACACGGGGACACGCACCTTCAGTTTGGTATTATATCAGATTATGATGTAATTCGCTGTCAGTTAGCCCAGTGATTCAGATTTTAAAAGCAATTATAACAGTAGCTATCAAGGCCCGTGGAGAACTAAATTTAATTCTTTTAATGCGTCACTTTGAGCGAGCACTGTTCAACATATGTGCGAACATTCAGCATTTATTGATAATCTTCACGATTCCCTGAGTAACACGAATAACGGTATATCAAATGACCTACATTTTTTTAGGGTTACTGTTTATTTATTGTTTGTGTGTTTATCTACTGGATAAAAATCAAAATGCACACAGGAGCAAATCCAAGTGTGTGGGCGGAGGGGGGCTAGCCAAAACATATACACATACACAAAATGAGCGCGAGACAACATGAACGTTTCCTAGAGAAAATATTCTTTACAGTAAGATAGTTACAACCATGTCCGGGAAACACTTTAAATGCAGGAGCGTCTGCGAGATTTGAATCAGGAGCTTCTGGGAGATTTGCCGCAATAAATTTTATCCCACAAACCTTCATGTCTAGTCTGATAAATCAACACCCCAAATCTGTGTTGATACTAATAGACGATATGTAGGATTGATGTCACATGTTCATTAAAATATACAATTGCGTTGCATGAAAATCTTTCCGGAACAACCCTGCGTATACTTTAGAAATTTACCGATAATTGGTACCACCATATCTAGCGCGAAATTCAGAATGGTTGTCATATTCTACGTGGACTTACAAGTCACCAAACATAGGATTTGCTCTAGAGAAAAAATGTACATGAAACCAAAAGAAGCCTTTCGCCGACGGTAGCTCCAAAGCCGCGAGAAAAACTGTTAAGTGTATAAAATGTACACCAACGTGTGAAGCCAAAATTTGCTTCAATTTTTTTATCAGCTTTTAATGAATATTGATATCAGCCCCTAAACGGAAAATCAAAATCGTTACGGGTGAGGGGTTGATTTATCGGCCTACCTCTTGTCTACTTATTTAGTCTCTGCCTCAAACGCAACTATATTCCTGGATACGCCCTGAAAATATAATTTGTTTTCTCACAATATAAGTGAGAAAATGTTATGGAAAAATATCAATTTGAAAATAAGTAATATTATTTTTCTTTATAGGGGTAAAAGTCGGCACAACGCGTATGTATGCTTAAGTATTTGTCCAGGGCATTTAAAACTCATAACGCATTGTGATGTACTGAAGAAGAAAAAAACAAATTCAGAAAATATTCGTTTTTTAATTAGTTCTAGCTGCTAGACTTTCTAGTCAAAATAGACAATTTGTCACTGGTTGAACCCTAAAAATTATATAAAGGATAGAATCCAGGAAAACAGTAAACACTATATAATGTCAGGTTTGGGCCATAAACGCTACGGCAGATTACCTCTTTAACAGATGGCAATGTGTCAAAAAAGGAAACTCGCATAGTTCACGGTCAATTATTTATAAGGGAGTACCCAAAGCTCAGGGTCGACAAGAGGGATGGGCAACCGGGGATATGTCCCCGGAGTCCGAGCCCGTAAGGGGGCCCATGCCGAACAACACTTTTAATTTTATAAAAGAACTAGGAGAAGCCCGGGTGTTTCTTACCCCAGGGCCTGTGATCGCTCTTACGGCCCTGCCCAGACTCAGTTATATGATACATAAGTAGTTATGGGGATCCTTTATGCCCTTTAGGATTAAAGAAGGAAAACATCCCTGGGACAGTTCAGACCCAGCCGGGAATTTAACAAGAGTTTAGGACTGTCTAGACCCATTAGTTTGGGACTGGTATAGACAGGAACTGTCTAGACCCAAACGGAAAATGGACAGTGTCTAGGGACAATGGACAAGGGTGTGATACGGACAAACACAATATAGACATAGAGATAGAGACATGTATATAGACATAGACATATACAAACAAACAAACACACTCCTATACAATATACCAAAAAATGGGCTAGAGAGAATATACATCTCTTCCAGACATATGAGTGCTGCTGCTGCTGCTCTATCTGCTGTTTTTTTTTGCAGGGTATAGTCCTCTGTCCTTGTTGGATTTTCTTTCGACGGTCATTAAAGCCTACATTGTGAGGAGCGCCAGCTACTGTCACATGTGTGTCGTTGAACTTGCTCTTGTCTGCTATATTACTTTCCATACTACGCAAGCATCCAGATGGGTGTTCTTGGCGTCTTTTCCGTACGTTAAGAGATTTTCAAGGTACGCTCGGTAAGGGTAAGTATCCATGCTACTGTTGACCAGTTTGTTATTCAAATACAAATCCACTTCGCTAACCAAGGAATGCATGAAATTGTTGAACTGGAGCTACTCTAGCATTGGCTCATTTAGCGGTGTCGTGCGTTCTCAGAACTTTGACTTTAAGGTACAAGTAACTGATGTTCAGATAGATGAATTCTTCTGGATGTCCTTTGATTTTACATTCAAGGGGGGTTGAGGTCTTCAAGGAGAAGACGGGATGAAATTATACCCATTAGGATTCTTGCATCGCCATCATAGTGGGTGGCATGTGAAACAGATCCACTTCCGACTTGGAACATTCGCAAGACTCTCGGTGCATCATTTTTTCTCCATCTCGCTCTGCTGTTTAACAATCAAAAACGTCTAATTCTCTGACGGTTCTTCTTTCTTTTCTATGTCTTTCTGTCCACGTGTGTGCGAAATCCACTGGAGGGACATTTTCGTGGTCTCTTTATGCCTTGTCCTTGCTGAGGCGGGAAGGAAGAAGGAATGCCTGGCTGGGCAGCATTCAGTGCATGTATAGGTGTTTCACTCGGCCTAAAATGACTTTTCCAGTTTGAAGCAAGACATTTTTGCTGGCTCTCAAGAAGGTTTATTTGGGATTTGTTTGTCTATGATGACATTTTGGAGAAACCGTGAGTTTCCCTTTGGTTAATGGAATATTTTGTGCCAGTTCTCCTTTCATACCAGTGTTGACACTGTCGAAATACGACTTACTAACGGGCAAATAACGTGGATGTAAAAGTTCGTCTCACGACGATGGCTCGGGCTAAACACATGTCTTGAGTGTTCTTAATTTGGACGAGGCTCTTTTTTGTGCTGAGACTGACGTCCAGTAATAAGATCTTTTGCGTCCGGTCCCTTGTGAGGAAGAGAAACATGGGCCATGTACAGTGTCGTTTTTCCATCAGTGATGTAAACCTTTTCGTTGGACTGCAGAACCCGTTAAATCTTGTCGATGACTTTGGAAAATGTCATTTCTGCTGGGTTGCTAAATTCTATCCAAACAGATGACTTCAGACTGTGTGATAAAAGGAGAGTGTCAAGCGATTGTCTTCTCTGGCTTTACATTGTCATTTCAGTGTGGTTAACAAAGAATCCCACGAATTAGTGATAAACCCTTTTGTTTTATTCTGCGGTACTTCTGACTTGAAATCTTTACATTTCATTGTGTGCTTGTAGACTGTTGTTCTAAATTTTCCACAGGTACGTTTTTCCGTCTCTAGAATGTGGTAATACTTTTCGGGTGATACTGGTTGACTTTGACGTGGCATAGACTCTCTCAATCTGGTTTCAGTCGTAGAAGGGGTAGATTCAGTCTCACTCATGTCGTCTTTAAAATCGCTGGCATGGCTTTGAGCCAAAACTTCAGCTCGTGTACAGGCCATATATATTAAAGTGTATGCCTCTTATTTTCTTCAGCTTCTTTCTCAGTGAAATAGTACGCTCGTTTCATCTTGATTGCAAACTTGCAAATGACTAACATTTTAGACGCAGTGGAGTCCCTATATATAAGGTTTGTGTTTTGATGCTATAAATATACTTTTCTTTCCATAGGAATTTCCACAAGTTGTAGCTGTAAATAGATACTAGGTTTGTCTATCGGACTTTCCTACAAGATGAGGCTATAAATAGATAGTGGGTTTTTCCATAGGAATTTCCTACATGTTGTGACTGTAAATAGATGTTTTTTTTCTATAGACTTTCCTAAATGTTGTGACTATAGACACTAGCGTTTTTCCATGCGGTATATTTGGTATGTAAGAGACAGTCTATTTTGTGAGATTTTCTCTCATTCTCTTCCATTTTAAACTAGCACATGGCGTTTTGATAATGACTATGATATAATGGATGGTAATATTTGTGTAATGGATAGTACATTTGTGGTGTAAAGGATATATATTTTGTGAGATTTCATCTCATTCTCTTACATTATAAGCAGACATAAGACATTTATGATAGTGAGTATGATGTGCTGGAAGGTATAGGTGATGTGATTGAAAGCATAGTTGTGCTTTAAGTGATAGTATATTTTGTGAGATTTCATCGCCTTCTCTGACACTCTAATCTAGCACAGGACTTGTTTTTAATGACAGATGGTGTAGATGATGTAATGGATAGCTTTTATGAGATGTTGGTGGTATATATGTTGTGTATGTTTTGCTTGCTTTCAGCTCCTTCTCTTTTACTCTAAGCTAACACAAGGTATTGTGCGTGTTTAAGGAGTGAAAGATGGTAAAGGTGCTGTTTTGGCTATTATGTCTGTGAGATTTCTTCTCCTTCTCTTACATTCTAAGCTAACAAACGACGTTTTGGATAGGGTGTATGATGAGATGTTGGATTGTATATATGGTATATGAGGGTATTTCTGTGGAATTTCATCTTCTTCTCTTAAACTATAAGCTAAAAATAGCCTCTTGTGATAGTGTGTGTATGGGATGTTGAATAGAATAAAGATGTTGGGTGATATGTTGGTGTGATGGGTGGTGTTTTTGTGGTGTAAAGGAAAGTCTATTTTGAAGATTTCATCCCTTTCTCTTACATTCTAAGCGAACATATGTCATTTTGGATAGTGAGAAATAATATGCTTGCTGACACAGTGGTGTAATTAATATTTTTTATGGTGTAACGGATTGTCTTTTTTTTATAGATTTCATATTCTTTATTTACATTCTGAGCTAAAACACAAGTCTTTTGGATAATGTGTTAGGGTGTGTTAAAAGGTATAGTTAATGTGATGGCTAGTATTTTTGGTGGTGTAAGGGATAGTCTATTTTGCAAAATTTCATCTTCTTCGTTTACATTCTAAGCTAACACATAACATTTGGTGTGTTTGTGTGTATAGGTCTTTTTCCCTATAAACTCTCTTTTTCCCTCTCAAATTGATTTCACCTCCCTACCTACCTACCTACAGTAGCGCGTATTCAAGTCATCCACGTGCAACATTGTTGTCATTATTCCCCTAGTGTCCAGTATAGTGACGTCATTAAAGCTAGAAATTTTGAAGCTGTAAATATACTTGGGGTTTATTTGCATCGGAATTTCCACAAGTTGTAGCTACAAATAAATACTTGGTTTGTCCAAATGACTTTCCTACAAGTAAAATGGACTACCACGTATGTTCCTATGCACAAGGCATGTTCTTATTTAATGAAAAATGCACAAACATGTTGTCATTGGCAAACCAATGCATGTAAGGTTACCTGATATAATTTCTTCATTGATAGACACAAATATACATATATATATATATATATATATATATATATATATATATATATATATATATATATATAAACCCTTTGTCCTTAGCAAAATGGCTTATGTACAGAAGGTGGCCGTCTGGTATGCAACCAGACCTGTTATCAGGCCAACCGGCTGATGCAAAAGTGCAAAAGAAAAAGAGGACAGGTACGGGACCTGGCCTGTTATCTCCCAAAGTGAGCAGATAACAAAAGATATTGAAACATGTTCCAGGAAGCCACTCAAAAAGGACCCCTTGTGAAATAATTAATACTTAAGAACAAGGATTTGGTATATAATCATTTAACGGAAGGGGGGCACCAAATATATTATGGGGAACCCCTATTATGTAGAACCGAGTGGCTTGCCAGGAACAAGTCCCAAAAGGATCAGGTACGGGACCTGACCCAGTGCCTCCACAATGGCAGACACTAAGGTTGTTTACGAAAAACAAAGGAACAGGTACGGGACCTGGCCTGATATCTCCCTTTGTGGGCAGATACAAATAAAATTGAAAGCAAAATTTGTACAAGAGCTAACCTAGCCTAGTTATCGTTGAATAATTGTGCGTTATTTTATAACATGCATTGAGAAGAGCTCCCCGAAGTGACTTATAAAGGTGCCACTGTCCTTTAGGGGACAAATGAATGCCATCTGAGCGAAACTTCTCCCTCACATGAGGCCTATCGAAGGCAAATTTGCTATTATGGTCCCAAAATGTTAAATAAGGATAAGCAGACACTTCAGATCGCACAATATCATTGACCTCCTTTGCTAAGTGACAGTACATCTCCTTATAGTTTTTATCGGCTGCTTCATTGTTATGGTTTAGTATTCCCGCGACCCCAACTTGGTGTAACGTTGCCGGGAATCTAGGCATAAGCTGACACAGAACGATCTGTTTAACCTTATATTTCTTATGTAAAAGCGTAGCCAATGCGACCATCTTATGTGCAATTACCTCTGGCGATGTCTCTGCGTTTACATCGTTGTCCCCAATCAGAAGAATTACAATATCGGGGTTTCTTAAGCGGACTTCATTCATGTCAAGGCGCAAAAACTTATCGATTGTGCGCCTAGTCCTACATGTAAGACATAGCACATTTTGATTTTGTTGAGGTGCTATGTCTTACTATCCAAATAACGGCCTTGTATAGTGTGTTCCGATGTCGTTGACATCGGAATGAGTAATCAAAGTTTCAGGAACATCTCACACATTTGGCAGCCTATATCGACATTTTTCCACTAATTTATGTGTAATTAATATACTTACTGTGCTGTCTTTATCCTGGTGGAATAAAAATATGACACTAGCAAATGGATGCATTTTCACGTTCCGTTGACATACATTTGAATTTGTTGCAATGCGACGGTAGTCGAAGTATGCCGAAGTAAGTTCAAGTAGGTTGATGTTTGGGATATGTTTCTTGAACGAAACGAAACGTTGCTTACAGTTCCAATAGGCATAATATATTTGTTATTCGTTTCGTTAAAAGTAATGTTTCAACTTTATCCGCTTTCGGCATTCTCGGCTTTCATCGCTTTCCAGCCCACTGAAAAGTAGGCCAAAGAAACTTGAAAACGGGTCCATTTCTTTTGTGAGAATTTGAATTTATTAGAGAAAAGGCATCATAGTAAGTAAAGTCTGACTAAAATAATATAACTTTACTTTGTAGAAAAGCGTCATTATTTTAGTTGTCAGTTGTGTGAAATATTCCTGAAAATTTTACTTTCGTAACGATGTTAGTCGGCATCAAAAACACACTACACAGCGCCATTAGTTAGGCTGTAAGACCCTGACGCCCACAACATAAATATCAGCGTCGGGTCTTACAGGTAGGACTATTGTGCGCCCACCGATACCCTTCATGTTTACATTACAAACTTCCGTTACATTAAAAGACGGACTTAGTCTAAGATCCGTCCCGGACCTCAAATACCGATCTAACCATTTACAAAGTGAATGGCCCATAATGATTGCTTTTGTCATTGTCTTTCCAAAATTTAAACGATGGCTTTGTACATAAAGAAAATTCTACTAACCTTCTTCTTTCCAAAGTGAGAGCAAGAAAATGATCCTCACAATTATGAGAAATAATTGTGCAATAAAACAAGAACAATTAAAAGGATCGAAAGGAAAAAGAAGAAAAATGTAAAATTTATGATCTCTAAATATACTACCCGTATCTCCAAGAATTCTTTGCAAGTGACGCTAAGGATGCTGACCCATATATTCATACTCCTTAACTATCTTCCATTGGCTGAACGAGTCATGTGACCTCATTCCTGGGTTCAGCTGGCCCCCCAATGGTCAATATTGCTTTGTTTCAATTGCATAACAAGACCCATTCACCTCTCATCACAAATATCCTTGCACTAGTGCAAATAGTTTTAATCAGCAAGTCATTGCAATTTTTCAAAAAGCATCAAACCAATTAAATGTGTTCAAACGAATTGGAAAATACACAACTGAAGGACGAATGGGCATGTAACACTGTTTCATCATTGCAAATTTCAACTATTGGCCCCATACACGGCATTTCAGCAGTGTCACTAATACGAAAAAAAGTGAAAATCTACATTCACGCGTTCTGAGAATTTTCTTAAATGAGTTCAAGAAATCTTACTCCGAACGCTTGGATTTGAAAAATGTACCAACTCTTTACTTTTGAAGGATGAAGACAATGGCATTTTAAGTTTTCAAACTTTTAAGTAAGAACTGTCCAATATACTTAAATGACCGAAAATTTATTTTAGGAAAACAAATTTTACTCTCGATGGTATGCAAACTCAGATGAGATTCCAAATGTATAACATCCGGGTGTGGGCTACACTCACCTAGGCATGCGGCAGTAATTTTCTCCTTAAAAATTGTCAAACAACTCCAGCTTTTGACATTTTTAATCCCTCTTAAAGACTTAGTCTTGGAGCATAGTGTGTAAATGTTCAATATCAGGGCCGGATCAGGTCCAGTGCTGGAGTGGGTGGGGGTGGTTTAAAAATGTCAAAATGACCCTGACATTTCTCAAAAGTCCATGTTTATTTACTCAAAGTGTGCGTAGTATCCAATAAATGTGTGCAAGAATAAAACATGCATTGTTGTAACGGGGGATGGGTGGCTGGCGAAAACCCATTCTCCCCCCACCCCGGCACCGATCTGGCCCTGCATATATAGACAAAGTAAATAAATTGACGCTGCTACCATAATCGGCCGCATGCTTAATGTTTTAGTTCTGACTCTTGTTTGCTTATAACTTTTCGTTAACCGATAAGCAGCAGAGAGACTGGGCCCACCAACTATTTCGTTTCAACAGAACCCCTATCAAAAACATTTCTGATAGAAGTTCTTATTTCACAAAATAAACCCTTCTATCCAGAAACTATGATGACTAAATCCTCTTTTCTGGCTAGAAGGTTTATTTCGACAGCGATAACTCACTATAAAAAAAAGTTTCTTCACGGGTGTGACGTCGACGGCGACGTTGGTGGCGTAGTCTCTCTGCTGCTATGTTGTAAAATATTTTAGGATTTCTGTTGTGAATTAAAAATTTAAGTTAACAATAATGGCCAACATCGGAGAAGCACATTCTGCTAGACTAGCTCGAGAGCGACTGGCGGAGATTGAAAAATTTCTTCCTGTGCGAGATAGTGTCAGACAAAAATTACAAGCACGGCAGCAAGCACAAGTTGAATTTGCAACAGGTACAGAACAATTATTTAAACCCGTTACAGCAGCTACTGAAAGGGCTGCGGCGGTCACCAAGGAAGCTTTACTGGGAGATCCAACAGATATAACAAAACCGGGTATTCTTCCAGTGCTAAAACAAACTGCTGAGCGGACTGAAAAGATTGCAAGGCGAGCCAAACAAACAAAAAAATCTTTAAAAGGTCTTCCAGCTGAAATAGTTAAAGCTCAACCTCCGCCCGTTGTTGTAGCTCAACCTCCGCCCGTCGCTGAAGTCGCTGAAGTCGCCGAAGCTGCTGCACCCAAAGTAGAAAAGGAAACTGTTGAACTAACTGCAAAATTTAATCCGGATTTTATTAAATTCCTTAAAAACATGCCAAAAGAAAAATTGCCTGAATTGATGTTAGAGGGTTTATACAGCAAAGGAAAAGTTTTAAACGAGAAATATAAGTACACGACTGATGACAATTTTGTTAAATGGGCGTATCGTGTATATCACAACAAAAAAGTGGTCAAATCTGGCGATCCAACATACTCAAAACTTATAGGCGCAATGAAGAAACTTGACAAAAGTAGACGACAAGGACCTCCTCCTCCCTATTCACCGCCACCAGAGAAGCGTCCAGATGAAGGCGGTGATGTTTTCGAAGATCTTGGCTTTACGACTACAGGTAGTGGTCTTGGTGGTCACATTACTTGTCCTGATAATATTCTCAACGACGTATCTCGGCTAGAAGTTCTCATCGGAGGAAAACGTGCCGGAAATAACTCTCCGGAAATAATTAATGAAGCTGCTGATATCTGTCACCGACTATTTCGTGGCGGTATCATGGATTCTCATGTCTACAGAGAACTTATTGATGAGCTAATCGACGATTAGAGAAATATCAATAATAAATAAATGATAGTACATAACTCTCAACGCAGACCAGCTATGGTCAGAGTGATAAATTCAAGACTACCCGTATACAGAATGACTTAAGGAGATGGATTTGGCGATGTTGTTACGGGTTTATTTACGGGAGTGACACCTAAAGCAATACCGATCGTAAAACAATTAGGTATGAAAGCCTTTGATGTTGTTAAAGATCGCGCTATTGGCGCTGTTGGTAGCGCTGCCGGTAAAGCATTCACGGCGATCAAGGGCAGACTATCACGACTGATACGCAGAAAAAAACCACCGCGGGTAGCGTTACCAGCCACCGCAGACATGCCAGCGGATGTCAGTAAAGTAATAAACGAAGCTGTAAATCAAAAGCTAGCCGCGCTAGTCAACGAAATTCCTGAACAAATAAATACGAGTTTGGTCGCGGGAAGTGGTCTTCGTTTTAGACGATAACTTTTACAATAAAATATACAAACATGAATCCGATCCAGCATTCGCCATAACCGAGCCAGCCTCTAAAAATGAATCAGTGCGTGATTATCAGTATTACTCTTATGACGCACGAGAACCAAACAAGCGAGGACGAATTGAACTTCAGGTTCAGGATACCAGCAGATATTTCCTGCCCGCTGAAGCATTTATTGAGGTAGAAGGGGAAATTGTAAGAACCGATGACACAGATTATGGAGCCGGTGTTAAAGTCGGTTTTGTCAACAACGGAATTATGGCGCTGTTTAACAGCGCTATTTATATGATTGATGGAAAAAATATCGAAGCGATTCAGAATGATGTCGATGTTGCCACAACAATAATTGGTTTAGCGAGATATTCTGATGATTATACAAGATCATCTGGTCCATCAATGATGTTTACCAAGGACACTTCTAATAGTCCCGACAGTGATCAGTACGAGATTAGACGACCAAGAGATCGTGCTGCTCCTCCTGTTGATGTTAATGTCGAAGACATGATTATTGGCACTAATAATAACTTTAATTTAGGTTTCGCTGCACGCAGACAAATGCTAAAGGGTAATAGCAGAAATTTTTCATGTGCGATTCCGTTGTCCCATATCTTTGGATTTTGCCGGGAAGTCAGAAAGGTAATTTTCGGAGCAAAACATACAGTCGTGCTTGTTAGAAAACCCGACGACAACGATGCGATATGGCGACCTGTAGGTGATCCTGGTCAAGTAAGAATATCAAAATTATCACTGTGGATGCCAGTGATGTCTCCTGCAATTACCCAAGAACGGCAACTGCTTTCTTTCATGGATCAGGGTGGTAAAAAGCTGCTATCGTGGTTTACAACAACCACAGATAGTATTCAAAGTGCCGTCAATGGTATATTCACGTGGAATATAGCAACACAGCAGGGGGTTTCAGCGCCGCGACATATTTTCATTGCTTTTCAGGATGTTACACGAGTAGGTAATCAAACACGTTCGCATATGATATTTGATCAACTTGGTGTCACTGACGTTTCTCTGAAAATAAACGGGCATCAAGAACCAGCTGAAAATATACAATTAAATTTTGCTAACAACCATGTTGCACGTGCATATCACCGATTGACAAAGTATCTAGCGCGTGATCTAAATATCGACACTGGTTTGCAAATATCACAATTGGATTTTATATCTCATTATCCAATCTATTACTTCTCACTGGAGCATCTTGATTTCACCAGACAGTCTGTCGTTGATATTCACTTCAGGGCTACCATAAATAGAGACCTAGTAGCAGCAGGAGCTATAGCTAATTACAGAGCAATCGCGGTCATACTTTCCGATGAAGCAATGTTGCTTGAAGGTGCTGGCGGCCGAATGATAGTCGTTGATGCACCCGTGGAAAACCTTTAGGTGCTCCAAAACCTTTTAGGTTTCCACTTGTAAACAATTAGATCAATATCGTATTAAATAAAATGTCATACAGTTACGTTAATGTGTCACTGACTCCTGGTCAGGTGAAGAAATTACAATCGAAAAACACGAGCACATGTGGGACATCAATAACGTTAAAACACGATCAGCTAGCGGGCGGTCCCAACAAGCTGTCGCTGACTAAAACTCAGCTAAAACATTTCAACAAGGCAAAGCAGGGTAAGACCGGAGTTCGAATTGAACTTTCTCCGGCCGCGGTCAAAGATATGGTCAAAAAGACCGGCGGAATACTTCCATTTCTTCCAATAATTTCCGCAGCACTAGCACCAGCAGCAGCCGCAGCAGCAAAGGCAGCCGCGTTAGGAGCAGTTGGAACCGCTGCTTGACTGGCACTAAAGAAAGCCACCGGGAAAGGATACAAAAAAAGTGATCCGGTCTCAGACTACCGGGAACTCCGGCGTCATGGTACCCAAAAAGGTTTTGAAAACACTTCCAACGACGCAGTCTCCGCTGTTGAAGCTTCCAGCGAGCAATTTTGATTTACTTGATGCTGCCTCACGGTTACGTATAAAATCCTTCAGAGGTGTATTTATGCCAGATGAATTACCAGCAACACCGAATAATCCAGAAACAGGAATTATTAATCTCGACAACAAGGAAGGTCCTGGAACTCATTGGGTTGCTTACGCGATCGATCCACGTGGAATTATCTATTTCGATTCGTACGGGCTAGCACCGCCAGTTGAGTTTCTCAGGTACGTCCAAAGATTTTCCAAGAAATCCGAAGGATTTCCAATTCCAGTTTGGCAGTCAACGTTACCAACACAAACACTGATTGATCCTCCGATATGTGGTCGTGAAGTATTAAATGTTCTTGATGCGATCTCGAAATCAGCGGGTTCTCCTCACAAAGTCGTGCATGAATACACGTTGAAATCGCAGATTTCCAAAAATCATCGATTTTTTTCAATCACATCTGTGATTTCCAAATGTGATTTCCAAATTTAAACAACCCCATAACAGATAATGGTTGACATTTATGGAAGATCAAGCAGAACCAAGGAAGAAAAAAAAGATATCGATTTATCGAAGTATGCGACCAAAGATGAAATTGATGATCTTTTAAATCTGACCGGGAAAGACCCAGATGAGGTTGTTATTTTTCAAGATCGACATGGCAAACTAAAAACCAGTAACATTAAGTGGAATGACATAATTCGCAGGGTTATTGGAGCTGTCACGGACAACATCGTTGTATTCACTGACAGCGGCAGAGTCAGAGATTCGTCGATATCAATTGCGATGCTGCGAGATGATGCACGAAAGGTCGCAACGGAGCGTGTAGCGAAGACCGGCGATACAATGACAGGTGAACTCAACATGAACAGCAACAAAATAACCGTGCTAGCGACACCGGAAGGTCCCGAAGATGCCGCAAACAAACAATACGTAGATACCATTGACGGTAAACTAACTACGTTGCGGGCTGAGTATGATGTTCACGTGGGCGCGTTTACAAGATTTCGAAGAAACTTTCAAAAAAATGGTGAGACCGTGGATAAGTTCTTTGGGACTCCTCCAGTCGTCGATGTGAAACTCGTTGATATCAAGACCGACATTGACACGATCAAACAAACACAGCAAGATATCGTATCGGGTATTCCTGATATCGTTAACAAAACCAGTCTGATTAAAGTCCCCGTTACAGTTACTCCCGGGCATATCACCAACATCGTATTCACGGTATCATCGGGATTCGCAACATGGTCCCGACAAAATAATACTATCAAATATACAGCAACAGCCACTGGCGTGTACAGGTTGTCTGTTTCAGCCGCTAAATTTGAAATCTTCACAACATATCCCTGGAGACATTCCACCGATAAGTATTCCGGGGTTGTAACTATAATACTAAACAGCGGAACCGAAGAAATATTTATACTTGAAGCCGCAGACAAGAAATTAACCGCAACATCCTACTGGTGGTGTTTGGAATTCGTCGCAGAAACGCCTCAATTGGTTACGTAAATAATAATAAAAATGAAATCAGCATCAACGACAACATTAGATGCCCAGCAATACCGGTATGATCAGGTACGCGAATGGCAATCAACGTTGAAAAACACCATTGACAGATGCGCAACAAAAATAAAAAATACAAACGGTGTGTAACTGTGCTAGACACAATAGTGTATTCGGTATTCGCGGTAGTTGCATCCACGGGTGTGCTATTGTCTGCGCTGACATCAGTGACAACTGCAATCGCGATTGCAATCACAATTTCAGCATCAACGACGATTGCAGGAGTTGCCAACATCATCGCGAAAAAAAATATCCTCGTGCGCGATAACAAAATTACACGAGTATACCCATGTAGGTAACGCGGCCAACAGCGCCTACTCGAAATTGTCCTCGTTGATATCATCCAGCATCGACGACAACAACATATCAGATTCCGAATTCACGCTGATGTCCGGTATATACCGCGACTACGAACGCGCGGTGAATCTTAATTTGAAAACGATGAAGATAAATAATGACGGAGACACTTCAGCATCGAGCGCTGCTCGACATAGCCGCGAATACAACTCCGGTAAGGACCATAATGATATCAATATCGTCGACGCAACCAGAGTTCAGCATTAATTTTCCAACTGCAATTCCAGTTACCGAAATCGCGTTGGCACAATTACGAGTATATCACAGTTGGCCCAACATCAGGTCGACATCATTTCACGGACAATCGCCCAATAACTCATTTGTTTTTTCGTATCATAATAACGCTGATGTAACCCCAGATTGGAACGTCATTGCGTTACCCACTGGGAGTTATCAGATCGAAGAAATCAACAAAGAAATACAGCGTCAAATAAAACGTGTCACCGGAAAATAATCAAAGATCAGCATAACAGCACACGAGCCAACGTTGTCAACGATCATCGAAATCTCAACGCCGGGTTACCACGTAGACATTTATAACAGTTCAATCAGAACAGTATTAGGATGGCCTCGAAATCCACCACTGACACCACCGATACCACCTGCACCCGAAAAGTCTGATTACATGACTGACGCGCAGTCATATCACACAATTACACCGCAATACCGAGAACGTCTTGATGAGATCCGCAACGATAATCTACAGGGTAAGATTTTTCCTGTCGCGCGCGGTGTCGATATCATATTTAATTTTACTCGTGACGACGACGCAACGGGGGTGCGTGTTGGAGTTGTTATGAATCTGAACGACATCGTTGAGTACCTGAAAGGTATTAATGACGCGCATGGAATGCACCGAGGGTATCTACGGCAACACTTCCAAGAACATATATCCACGGTGAGCACCGCGATGATAGGTTCACGCGGAGAAATTATTAAACAAATTGAGATATTAAATCAACTTCAGGCGCTAATCATCAGCACATCCCCCGATAAACAAAAATTTCTGAGCAAGTACTCGCTGACCGAAGCTGAACTAACGAATTTTAAATTACCAGGATATGTTTCCCCGGTCATCCTGCGACGATACGTCACTGGTATCGTCGATGAATACTTCGATGACATACTTGCACAATGGAAGCGAATACTACCAGAACCCGTTATCTTAGCACACAATAATTCCACAGCGAGCGATGGCCGGCATATTTCTCCGGGCATCGTAGCAATCACTGATGTCGTCGCGGTCAATCTTGTATGTGATGTCATCGATGGCAGTTACAACATAGACACGACAACATCGAATCAAGCCCAGCAAGGGTTTATATTGTATTCATTTACTCCTAGAGAGCCACCTGGATTTTTGATTGTGCAAGAGCCAATCAATCCAGTATCGTTGCGGTGTCATAATCCGACGCTGACAAGGATGAATTTTAGAGTCACTGACCAACAACATAGACTGTTGGACCTGCGTGGGGAGACGGTTAGTATTAATCTGCTGGTAAAATCTTAAGATTTTCATCGTAAAAAATCTTCAATTTTTTCAAGGACTTTCAATTAATAATATCATATCATAATAATGTCCAAAAAATCTTCGAATTACCAGAAGTATTATGATTCCTATGAAGATCTCTCTGACAGTGAAACACAAAGTGTTTCCGACGCTAGCGTAACAACACAAGGTGTTTGTGAATCACTAAATGATTCTGACAGTGATTTTGTTGTCAGTGATGAAGATCTCTCTGACAGTGATTTCGCTGACAACGACAACGACGACGATGATAGCACTGTGGGAAACGCTAACGACATCACCATCAGCGAAAGCACTGTCGTAATAAATTATATTAAATGAACGCGAAAATAATAGTATGTATCAACACGTGAAATGTTCCATCGTTGACAAGCACGCGCTTGAAGAATTCATCCGAAAAATATTTACCGGAAATCATTTCCCGGGCGTTGTTAAAATAATCATCGATAAGTACGGCAACGATGACTTTTTACTGACAGATTTTCAGCTGAAGCAATTCCGCGAAAACAATATCACGATGATTACTTGTGACGCAGACCAAATCCTTAATGTTGCTCACTCGTGCATTTCACGGGATCATCTCGATGTAATACTGCAGTGAAAATCCAAAGGATTTTTAAAAATGTCAAAGACATTTCCATCCAAAGGATTTTTAAAAATGTCAAAGACATTTCCATCCTGAAATTCAAAGAATTTCAAAAATATTTTACTTTATACACATTTTTTTTACCACTGACAATTTCGCTGATTTTCATAGGGTATTTGCTAGTAAAAACCAGAGAAACTGTCCATTTCGCTGATTTTGATAGGGTAATTGCTATGAAAATCAACGAAATAGACCAAAGTCACGAATTTTGTGACATCAAACAGTTGCAAAAAAAAATACTATAATAATTATTTCCTCTGCGGGATTTTATTTTTTCTTATAGTATTTTTCTGCAACAGACCAAAGTCACGAATTTTGTGGGGTATTTGCTAGTAAAATTTAACAAGACAGACCAAAGTCACGAATTATGTGGGGTATTTGCTAGTAAAATTTAACAAAACAGACCAAAGTCACGAATTTTGTGGGGTATTTGCTAATAAAATTTAACAAAACAGACCAAAGTCACGAATTTTGTGGGGTATTTCCACGAAAAATCAACGAAATCGGACAGTTGCAGAATTTTACTATAATATTAATTTTCTCACTGACAATTTTCGCTGGTATTTTGCTATGAAAACCAACGAAATCGGACAGTTGCACAATTTGGACAGTAAAAAAAAAAGTAATTTTTTTTACTTTCGATTTCACTTCCAAGTACTTGACTTCGTCAAGGAACTCAAGGTGAGGTATTTACTTCCTCGTCAGTAACAAAGTCATCCTTGATTTCATCGCTGACAGCGTCCTTGACGACGGACATACAATGCTTTAATTTCCGGACCCGATTGTTAATTATCTTCTTTGTTTCATACTCGGCTGCCAGTGCCAGCCTGATCTTTTCGATTGCACGAGACAGTGGAACAAATTCATTTACTTGTGTCTCCGCTACGCTGGCCAGCGATTTATACAAATTATTTTGGATCATCTTTATGAATCGATATTGAGTAGGAAGAATATAACGCCCTGCGCACTTAGCTTCGTATAATGATTCAAAATCAGACAGAATAGTTTCAACATTTAGTAATATTTTAAATCCTTGTTTTTCTAATTTTTGAATAGCATCAATCACATTATTGATATTTTCTTGATTCATATTTATATATATTTTTAAATATTTAAAATAAAAAAAAAACATCGCATCTCCTTGAGTCTCTAGCTTATCATATGATAACCCAAGTAAATTACTAACAATAACGAAAAACAATTTTCTGATTATTATACCTTTTTGCCAACGCGGATTTATATATTTTTTCTGCGACTCTTCGTACTGAAGCCACACAAATACCAAAATGCCTACTGGCTGCATTCATCGAATGAAATATTATTTCTTCTTTTGTATTTAAGTTTATGGATACAACTGCCCTAGACTCTCTCTTCCCCCCAGTATTACCAGCCCTACAATTTTCACTCTGCGTCACAGCTCTTAGATTGGATAAATTATTATTAAGTTTATTATTATCAGTATGATCAATTACAAGACCTTTTTTGATCTCTCCGTTAAATACCTCAAACACGATCCTGTGAATATAATAGTTTTTACCCCCAGCCCTAAACATTAAATAACCAGTATTACTAACAAAACTAACTGGTTTTTTCAACCTGCTATTTCTAACTATTCCCTCGCGAGATGCTTCGTAATTCTTGATTGTGGGATGTGAGACAAATTCTTGGCTCATTTATATAATAATGTATTTGTCTAATTTATAATTTGTCTGAAAACCTAGTTATATAATCACTCTCGGATTTTAGCGCGTCTCCGTTATTTTTTTTATTGTAATATCGCTTGAGTTCACGGTATCGTTTCCCCCCAAACCCCGCACATAATTGTGTTTTACGCCTGACACCAATGCCACATTGCAGGCAACGAATAGGTCCTGTGCTTCCTCGTTTGATGCTCTGTATATGTTCACCGCAGAATTCCTTCCTACAGGGTTTACCACAGACTGTTACGGATCCAACTTTTAACCATTTGCAGTTGTTCATTGTATATACAATATTTTCTTATTTAAATATTTGTCTTAAATATAATGGAAGAGTTTTCGAAATTAACCGCAGTTGGCGCCGGGAGATTCGATCTTGACAGGCTAAACCCGGATCCACGACGACGGCATCTAACTGATCTGTTTAATATTATCAACGAGGGTAAAAAAGAATTCAGCGACGACGGCGCATCTCATGTATGGTCGACATTTAAAATTATCCGCGACGCTAACGAGGTCAATATCATTGACGAACTCTTCTTCGGTGATGAGGTCATCATCGATGCTACAATGACTGATGCCCGAGCAAAAACAATTATTGATTATATTAATTTTCATCAACGTGACAAGAAATATTTTTTCAGAATAAAATTTATCGTGAAGGTAGATTCCGATACGTGGATTATCCGTGACAAACTCGATCCTGTTCTTGCTAACGGAAAGACCGCGCTGTTAAGTAGCAATTGTAAACCAGGAATGTTGACCGGGATTGATAAACCATATTACGCTCGAGCGTATCCTGTAACCGCAGCCATTTATGGAATATACCCGGTAAAAAAACCAAAAATTGATAAACTCGCTCCGATGCGAATGACTGCGTCATTTACTTCGTCGACGACTACGTCGTTGGCGCTTAATTGTGTAGCCGAGTGAGTAATGGAACATTTTAAAAACGCAAAACGAGGAAACGGTTTAACCGATCTGCGACGTGAAAAAATAACATCATGGGGTGAATCGGTTAAGAATACCGGAGCAACAATAAATGATGTTGCTGCGCTATCAAGTAAATTAAAATGCTCAATAACAGTAAAAACACTAACCGGGGAAATATTATACAGTTCGAAGCATTATAAAAAGTCAGGAACACCGATTGAAATTATTGATCATAATTCGCACGCGTGGACTGATGCAGTTACAATATTTCCACGAGACCGTGTTGTCAAGTTTTATTCTGGAAACATATACGAGGTTATTTACGCGCTGAGTAAAACCGACCCTGTGTCGGTGTGGTTATTTAGGAGCTCCGAAGATTCCGAGTATGATCAATTTGTGAGACCCAACGGAGAATTATACAGAACAGAATCGTTGCACCAACAAATGAAAAAACTCGCAAAAATGTATATGAGAGATTGTAGCGATGAGCAGTTATTGATTAATTGTTTTACAGTTCCAAGTGTTGCCGCTCACGCCGCCAGAGAAAGAAATTCGTGGAGACCAACCCGAAGTCAGTTTCTTTCAGATATACAGTTAAGTTGTGTCGAGTATGGTCATGGCGGGTTGTGGAATACCCGATATGACTACCGGGATATGATTTCCGTAGATATGATTGCCTGCTACCCAGGAAGCTTTCTTGGGAACGGCGAGTGCCGCGAATACTTTGCGCGGTTTGGACATCCCACGAACTCGATGACACGAGTCGCCGTAAACGGCGTTTTACCCGACGCTGACCTGACAGGATTTGCTCGTGTGACTTCGTTTGAATTCGCCACGGGACTTCATCCGATTTGTTATGTTTGGTTTGGCAGACACTTCGTCGAAAAGCGCTGGGTACCAATAGTGTTATTGCGATACATGCTTGACAGCGGCATACTGGTATCGTTGACTGTCAGCGAAGCAATCATATGTTATCGACCGCAGACCTCAGTTTGGTTGCCAACACCAGAACGTGTAACTCTCGATAAAGTTATCGGCGAGTATGCACGAGAGTGCCCAAATACCCCGATGGATGTCATTGTCAGTGAGGCTCCTAAAATTCTCAAGATTAAACTCAAAAACAGTGAAAGCACAGCGAAAGATCTTGGACGAAGAATAATCGGTAAATTTACTCAGGGTGCAGCATTTGATCATAAAATGCATCACTCGCGGTTGATTGTTGATTATCGATGAAGCTGAATTGGATTTTATAATCGCCGACGCGGTTGCCAGAGACATATTTTGTTACAGGGAGGATGTGTTCTTGTCCGACGGGAAAAAGTTGGGCACAATTGTAAGTTATATCGACGGAGAATCACCTCAATACACACATTTAAGATCTTCAATGCTGGCTTATGTTTCTATAAATTTGTTATCGATGGTAAATCGATTTCCTGGTAACGCAGTCAGAGTTGCCACGGATTCATTTTACATCGACAAGAAATATTCAGAATCACTGACCGGTATAATGAAATTCTGCGGCGGAGATGAATGGGGTTCGTGGAGAATAAAAGCCGAGATGTTGCACGAGTATTGTGAATCCGCTGATGTTGCAACAGAGGATGATTATTATAAATCAACGATGCCAGAAATATCTTCTGCACCGTCTGTGGATGATCCAATCACCAGACACAAAACTGTTTATTTGAACGGGCCGGGAGGGTCTGGTAAAACAACTCGAGCGATTGAATTATTTCGAAATTCAGATATGATTGTGCTAACACCTACACACAGACTTGCCAGGGAGATGAAACAACGAGGAGTCAATTCTTGTACTTATCACAGCTTTTTCAAATACAGCGGCGGTACGTGGACGCCAGATCGAATGGGAACAAAATATATCAATGATATAATAATTTGGGATGAGATATGTACGGTACCGCTGGAAACGTTAAAAACATTTCTTGATTGGCTGTTAACGAAAAATACCGCAGTGATTATGTGCGGCGATCACGGTCAATCACCTCCGTTTGTCGGCGCATCTCCGCATGATTGGCTGAGGAATTTTGTTGATTATCACGAAGAAGTGTCTGATGATTACCGAGCACTTGATGCAACGCTGAAAGAATTTAAAACACTAATCAGGCTACAACCGAATAAAATTCAATGTGAAATTATGCGCGAGATGATTCCTGAAACTCCGATGAGTGACTTTTTACGAGTGTGGAAACCAGACGATTTGATAGTGGCAAGAAGAAAGATAGTCAGAGACACACTTCAACAAGAGCTATTTCGGTTACAAAAAAAAAGTTTCCAATGCTGCCAACACCGTTATGTTATAGACCAACTGATACGCGTTTACAAAATATAGATGTTGATATTCCAGGAAAGATAGAGAAACAGAATTTAGTATTGAATGATATTATGTTAGTTGACATCGATGCTGTCGAGGATGCACTAGCGATGAATAAATCCCCGTGGACGCTAGGATACGCTATGACAATTCATTGTTCTCAAGGACTGACTATTTCAGATACAACTGTCTGGATCATTGATGATCGAATCGAATGGTCGAACTTAGTTTACCTAGCGGTGTCCAGAGTCAGAAGAATATCTCAACTGCGAAGAATTGTCTTGAAAAATCATTCGGATTTTCATTCAAACACTAATAAAAACAATGAAAACAACAGCATCACCGATGGTGATGTAATAAGAAAAAAACTCACCGGTTACAAACAGAGTGACAAAAAAAATAATCGCGATTTTGATATTGATGTTGACTTCGTTGTTGCGTTTAAACAACAACAGAATAATCACTGCGCGAGCTGTAATTGTATAATGCTATGGCAGTATTCGAATAAAAATTCAAGACAATTTACCGTAGACAGAAAAGATAACAATCGCGGTCATACACGTGATAATGTCATGTTGACCTGTCTTGAGTGTAATCGACGTCGGGGCGACAGTGCTAGTTAAGTCACTTCAGTGATTTTGGCGGCAATTGTGTATCCTCGGGAATTACCTGAAGTTGCTCACGGGTGAATCCGCGTTGAGGAGCAGTTGAATCCAACCTCTAGATTGCTGGTCTGCCAGTGGATCTTGTCACGGTGGATATCTTATGTGTGGTAACACTCCAAATGGGATCAGTCGCTCTTCGTTTACCACCTTCAAGTTCGCCTGGTTCGTATAAATATCTAACTGTGACATTACCCAACACTGGCTGTGTTGAAATATTACTTCGTTGTATTTGTATATATTTTTTTGTGATCGCGATGGCAGGTTTCATGTTGGTTGTTCGAGTTATTTCATTATTTAGCGCAGCTATCACGCTTGGTAATCTTTCAACCCATTCGCGCGATCTCGCATCTTGAATAAATTCTTTCGCGTATTGATATCCAAATAATCTTTCGGCGAGTGTTCGATTAAATCTCTCAACGATTGCCTGATCACGGTGAATTTCAGTGTGTCCTCGTCGTATGGTGACGTTATGTTGTTTCATCAGCGATGATACTGCACCTTGAAATTCTTTGCCAGGATCAACTTGTAGCAGATGTGGCCATCGCAGAGGTCCTCGCCGATAAATTCTTTCAAACGCAGAAGCAACCTCAGATGCTGTTTTAGTTGTTAACGGTTCCGCATCTTTGTATCTACTGGCAACATCAACTATGGTTAACGCGTACTTGTATGTGCGTCTTCGGATAGTATCGTGTGCCAGAAATAATATATCAGCCTGATGAACCTCATTTGGCACACTAACATCGAAATGCGCGAAGTGAATTTGTTTAGGGCGCGGTAGATAAATTTGCCATATTGCCTGTCGGGATAACCAATTTTTGGTAACCGCGCGTGTTACTGATGCCGAGCTGGCAAGTTTATCAATTGCTGCGCTACCTCTCCAGTATCCGCTTGGGGAATAATAAATCGACTCCATTATATACCAGTACCTAACGCTAATTTACCTTTCATTGCGGATTTTATCAACCAGGATGCTAACCTTTCCTTGAAAGATTTATCAGGGATGGCATTTAACGCGTGAATTAATTTCACGTCCGCGAGATGGCGCTGTTGCAAATCTTTGCTTCGGTAAGCTACATCATGAGCATGGCACGCTGCATCGATAGCGTTTATCGGATACTCACCGGGTTTTGGTTGATCCTGAGCATCAAGTCTGATATCAAGTCGGGTTCCTGGACCACAGTAATTATATCCTGGAAGATGTTTTTCTCCTGGGTATTTAGCCCACGGAGCTCCTGGTAACTTTGCTAACTTGGCTGCGATATCACCTCCGCTTTTTTTAAAATAAATCTAAATTTTTTTGTGCCACATCGTTCACACTTGCCCATGAGCGCTTGTCGATTATTTTTTGTTGTAATTGTTGTTGTATGCGTAGTTGGGGTACGTGCTCGGCATTTCACACAATATAAATCCATATTTATTCGTTGATATATATAACGCCGAAGACATTTCAAATGGAGATCACTGACTTTTCCGCGACAAAGCGACGAGAGCCAATCAAACATAACTCAGTGCTACCAAATTCTATCCGAATGATTATCATAGGTCCATCTGGGTCGGGTAAGACACAGTTGTTGTTGAATTTGATAATGAAGTGGATGAAGTGGGATAAATTATATTTAATAGCCCCGTCTGTGGACGATCAGCGGTGTTATCAAGTGCTAAAAGATTTTAACGAGAGTGCAAAAGCAATCAGTGAGAATGATGAAAACGTAGTTGAATTCATAACTGATGTCAATGATGCACCTGGCATTGATGACATCGATGGATCAATTAACAATCTAGTTGTGTACGACGATGTGATGTTGGATAAACAAACAAACCCTGCGAGAATATTTTCCCGTGGGCGGCATAAAAACACTGATGTCATTTATGTGACTCAGCGGTATACACAAATTCCGAAAGTGATCAGAGACAATTGTAACATCCTTGCAGTGTTCAACGGAGTTGACGTACACACGCTGAGAAATATTCATCAGACTTGGTGCAGCGGTGACATGGACATAAATAAATTTAAAAATTTCTTTAGTCATGCTCAACGAAAACCACATGGGTTTGTGACGATAAATTTACATGATCCTCGGACACGATATCGAGTTGGGTTAGATACATTTTTTAACTAAAAATCCTAAACATGATAGCAGCAGAGAGACTGGGCCACCAATAGTTTCGTCTATCCCCCCCCCCCCCCCGTGAAGAAACTTTTTTTTATAGTGAGTTATCGCTGTCGAAATAAACCTTCTAGCCAGAAAAGAGGATTTAGTCATCATAGTTTCTGGATAGAAGGGTTTATTTTGTGAAATAAGAACTTCTATCAGAAATGTTTTTGATAGGGGTTCTGTTGAAACGAAATAGTTGGTGGGCCCAGTCTCTCTGCTGCTCGATATGTTTGCATAGTTGGATGGATTTACCTCCCTTTTAATATTACATGTATAATTTGTTTTCTTTCAAGCCTGTCGCAGGTGTAAGTGATTTTAGTTTTCGTTCGTTTCTCTTACTAATAGATTTTAGCTCCATAGTTTATTTGCAACTTCCAGTAATTCTTATTCCTGCGCTCTTTTTTTTTTTTACGTTTCCCTGCACTTGCTGTCTTTCTCAGTTACAGGTGACTAATTGGTCATGTGATACATATAGTATAAATGCTACAATACATTAGCACTTTCGTGTATGTGTGGATTCTGTACGTTTTGCTTTATTCTTGTACAACTGCTTGTCATTGTAGCTATTAAACCTGTATTCGTGTAAAATTGTATCTTAAGTGTGTATTTGTCAGCCATTATGCATGCATATTTTAATGTTACAGGAAAATGCACAGTAGACCTAGAAATTATTCACGTAAATTGATTTTTCTTTGTTAAAGTTTTGAATAGAAAATTGAAAAGGGATGAATGTTTTGCATAGAAACATGATTTTTACAAGTAGTTAAAAATTCTTTTAAAAATACTGTATGATTGTATGTGTATGACCAACTGCTTAAGCTAATTATTTTATTATTGCTTATGATCGGTAAAATAGCTCTAATTCAAAAATATACATATAAACTCTGATTGATTAAACTCCACTGGCAGGTCATGTGCTTCTTGTCCGAGAGTACGAAACCAATGAGTTACCACTATGCCAACTCTGCTTTCAGAGAAAAGTCGGTTACTACTGAAAGTTAAGGGTAAATACCGATAAGCTTCAAATGCAGTTAGTGATTGTTTACTTCCGACTTTGGAGCGTTGAAAGTTTGGTCCCCAAATAAGTTTTCAAAAGTTTGCATGATTCTTCAGGATTGAAACACGCACCTGACCAGCATGCCGTCGTACATTAAGGTATTTTAATGGAATAGGGCAGCATGGTACAATCCTAAAGGAAGTATAGAACCTAGAATCAAATAATGTTTCTCAAATTAGATCAGTATGTATGTCCTTGGCTACTTTATATAGCCAAATGCTGCATGTTAACAGTTAAAGAAGATCTTGTAAGCGTAAAGCACTCCAGTATATGTGCACTTATTTGCAGATAATGCAGGAATATTGCATGAATCGCGAGTTTTCTAATTGTACACAGACACACACACGCACACATACTGTACGCAAGGTATTGCTATGATCTCCATTACACTTTGCGTTAACAAAGACATGTTTGGACTGGTTTTGTTATGTACCGGTAAATTTGAAAGTTGAACTGTTCAGAGAAAAATCCCAGATAAAATCTAGTATACTAAAGTTAATAATCAGGTGACACTGCCATACTAAATGCGAAATTTCGTATATCACTATTTTTTCTTAAATTGAAAGATTTGTTCTTTTAACAAACTTTGCAAAATGTATATGTGTGTGTGTTCAGACTTGAATCCAGATTTCATTTTAGAGGAAAATGCAGATTTGATGGAGGTAAATTCAAAACTGAAACAACAGCCTTTGGAAAACTGATCTTTATTGCTGACATTTTGAACATACACTATAGTACAAGTCACACGGGTCATGTAAACATTCAACACTGACTATTTCAGTAATGGGTGCCATTTTTTAGAATTTTATTCTATGTTCCTTTAAGTGGCAAGTATTCACATCATTTGGATTTGTATAAATCCATATTCCTGTGGAAGGTCATTATTTAGACACTCCGAAGGGTGCATATGGTAAAATCAGTGTTAAAGTATGTAGACATTTTTGGATGAAATGAACCTAAAGTAAATCCATTACAATCTAGATTGAATGTTATGCACTGTGATGTCACACTGAAAGCTACGTATATTCATAAACAAATTCATAATACCCTTGATTGTGATGATTCCACTCAACGCGAACGTAATTTAACCCAAGTTTAATATTTGGCCACCGTTGTAAAAGTCCATAGCAATAGATCATTTTTATCTGAAGTTTCTTTGTGACAGTTAAGCTGCAGGGCATTCAATAATCAGGATTGAAATAGACTTTGGTTAAAGAAAATTAGTGTTACATTTTAAAAGAAGAATTTATATTTAATTTAAATTGAGTACATGCATGCTTGACCCATGTAACTTGTACTATGGACTGGTCACATGTTCATGTTCAGCTTGGTATAGCTTGCATGACATTGTTATGTTAATGGGTACAGAACATGTTACAAACTGAAATTTGTTACTTCTGGCATACTTTTCAAAGTCGATATATATATATTAAATAACTTGCAATATGTTAAAAGCATCCTCTTACATAATGATGAAGATTGGAACATAGTTGCAAATAGGTAGATTTTTATTTGAGTACTATTTCAGTTTGGGATTTAACTGCTAAGAAAGTATGATCATTGACTTCAAAATTGAAAGAATTTGTGAAAAAATGTTTCATCCAAAAATAATTTCAGTTTTCTGTTGTGGACTTTTTGTATTTACATTTTTTAACTTAGTTCAGTATTCAATTGCTAACCTAGGGGTCAATCTAGACTTAAATAGTAGGGAGAAGTGACTTCTCCTTTTGGACAGAACAGGGAGGAGTGGACACAAAGCAAGAAATGTTATATATATATATATATATATATATATATATATATATATATATATATATATATATATATATATATAATGTGTGTTCTCTTATTTGAATTATGCCCTCTATATCCCAGTATTCATATTTGCATTTGACATTGGATTTAAGTAATACTTTATTTTCAAGTATAACATTTTCTGAGTTATTTTGGCCATATGACTTTAAAAGATAATAATAGAAACTACATTGTAACACATTTTAAATGAGTAAATGCTTAAACAACTACCCATAATCAATATTTAATTTTTTTATACCTTCTACAAGTTGACAATAATGGCACTTTCAAAGATTTCTAAACCCGTTTGAAACAACCCTTGTACCATGTACATGAGGGCAAATGTACACGTGTCTTCAGATCATACTGTTCTTCCTCATTTCTTCGTTGTGGATAAATCATTACCGTAACTACTCTTAGATAACACTCTGCTTTGTCAGGAGAGAAAAAAGCAGAGACCTACTTGTTGGTCTAGTCGGAAAACAACTTTGACCTTACAATGCTTCTCACGTATTCCACAACATAGCATTGTCTGACCTACATAATTGCATTTTAAAGTTAAATCTTAAATAACATAATGCCTATACTTTGCTTTCTATGACTTGTATATTTTTCTGCATATATTTGGCAGATGATTTACAAAAACAGACAAACTAATAAACTGGTACTTCCCAAACATAGTGATGTCCACCATTATTTCCCTGTTACTGGTTAACTTACAATTTCAGACTAATGTTTTGACAAAATAGTATACATGAGATAATTAAAATATCCAGATCATGGATTCCTGTCGGTATTGCTATTTACACACTGTTGTTCAAGTTTCAAAACACAAGTTTGTATGTTTTTCTCATTAAAGGATAATGTGCTGAAATTGGGCCATGATTGATAGTTGCTAACTTACTCGGGAAAGAATTAATGGTGAATCAGATATCAAAACACATATCTGTGAATGTGCAAGAGTTTGTTGGCATAATTGATGTCCAAACTAGGCCTAGCTACTGATGGCTTGATGAATATATTTCACTATTACACAGTACTAGAATTAACCTGGCTACGACAATGGAGCATCTCAAATGTATGGTCAGTCAATTTATCTCTGAAAAAAACAGGGCAAAGTCATTTTCGCTTTCCTAACAGAAGAAGGCAGTGTATACATTTTTTAGGCGACTTAGTTCCCCACTTTGGCTGGTAGCATGACCCTTGCTAACCATATTAAAACCCCACTATTCTCCCCAAAACTGTCTTAAAAAGGGATTTTAATGCAGGAGAACAATACAAATCCAGTATATATTTAAATAAATACCCCTAAAGATTGTGAATAAAATAAGATTTTGCTATGAAAAATGTATATATAAGATATGTTTCCTTACAAACATTCATTAAAATAAAATCTTTTTTATGGTTCTTCAAGGAAAGAAAATATCAAAATATGTCTTAAAGGTCAGCCTTAGAGAAAGTCTTCATAAGGTAAAGTTTTCATTAAATCTTTAAAACATTGTGTTTGCTTGGTAAATTTGTTTGCTTCCAAATTCCTGAAATTGTTAAAATTATTGAAGACCTAGATTGTTAAGATATTATAAACTGTGTTTCCTTAATTGACTAAGGCTTCATTTTTGCTGTTATCTGTGATGTCATTTTAGACCAAAATGACCAGCCAGTAATGTTGAAGTGATTTAAGGTTACCGGTAATATCATGGATTTTGTATAGAATCACAGATTGTGATGAAAATCAGAGATTTTTTTAAGCTCTTGTTTGATTTGTAAATGAAGAAAAATGCATAATAAAAGGATCTGATGAACTGGATTATATATGTCTGACCAAGGAGCATTGTGTATTGCATAGTAGGCCTATAGATCATTCTGGGTTTTGTCCAAACATATTCATTTCATTCTAATCTCCCATAACCTGGGTGGCCGTAGGGGTGCCACTGATGACTTTGAGACAATTCCTCTCCATTTTACCCTGTTCTCAACTGCTCTATGGGACTTTGCAAAGTCCATGCCTGTCAACTCTTTGATGTTATTTTCCAATGGTTTCTTTTCTCTGCCTTGTTTTCTCTTTCCTCTCACTGTGCCATGTAGGATTGTTTCTGACAGGCCAGATGAGCATGAGATGTGTATGTATTAAAAATGATCAAATCATTAATCCTTTTAGATGTTGTAAAATGGGTTTAGATTTACCATAACCATTTAAACAATCATCAGGGAAAAATGAGTGAGTGAGCTTGAGAGAGAGAAAGCGAATGAGGGAAAGAAGAAGAATATTTTTTAAAAATTAGTCAATCCCTTTTACAGAGTGAAGAAATTTGAACTGAAAACACATATCTTCATTAATCATTGCTTTTTGGATTTATGATGGAGAAGCAAGAAACCAAATATCAAGTAGAACATGATGTGTTAGAAGATTAAGAGTTACATTTAAAGTGGGTGAGATCTCTCAGTGTACAATTTTAGAGAACTGAAGTTTATTTTTGAGGAGTTCATTTTACTAATTTTGACTAGAAAGATGCTGAATTTATTTTGTCAACTTGGCTTATGTTTTATAAAAGTTAGAAAATAAGCTGGTATCATACATTTATGTTTGAATGCACACAAATTGTCATGATTTCTTTTTTCCCCTTAATCTCTCAGTTACTATGTTGACTGTAGGTGTAATGTTCGTACATGTAGTTTTAATTTCTTATATTTCTGAAAGATCATTACCTATTGCAAATTCCTCTATGGTGTTAAACCAAGTAATAGAAAAGAGCAAACACCAATAAGTTTAGTAAAATTCAACACATAATTTATTTTTGTAGAATACAAACTGAAAATTTAAAAAGAACTTACAGTAGTATGAATTAAATCCCAAAATAGTCATCAAGTCCAAAAATATCTAGTCAGTCAAGAGAATTCCAATCTTAAATGTACTGGTGTATGGACAGTACCTGAGTAGCCTGGAATAGTGTTGATGTGGTAATGGATTTTTGGACTGAGTAAGTGAATGGAATGACACAGTGTAAGTGAATGGAAGTTTATGAAATGAAAAATAAATGTTCACGACAATACATACGCAAGTAGACTCACAAATCCACCCGCTACATTTGATATAAGACTACCATAAAAAACATGTTATAAAAAGAAAACAGACTCATATGTAAAAAAATATGAATATGGTTCATACATCCACAATAATGAAAAGATTATGATTCACATAATCCTATGATACAAAGAAATAAACCTGGTTTACACAACCATACGATACAAAGAAATAAGCCTGGTTTACACAACCAAATGATACAGAGGAATAAGCCTGGTTTACATAGCCATATGATACAAAGGAATAAGCCTGGTTTACACAACCATATGATACAAAGGAATAAGCCTGGTTTGCACAACCATATGATACAAAGAAATAAGCCTGGTTTACACAACCAAATGATACAAAGGAATAAGCCTGGTTTACACAACCATATGATACAAAGGAATAAGCCTGGTTTACACAACCATATGATACAAAGGAATAAGCCTGGTTTACACATTCATATGATGCAAAGAAAAATAAGTATGGTTCATGCTAGCAAACATCCTTGTAAACGAAACCCCTTATTCAGAGTTTGGAAACATCATTATTCCTTGAACTTCTCATGAATTCCTATCCTATACGTCCAGTCATGTAGTAACAGATACACAGTCATCTGAATTTAGTTCGGTGGCTATGCTGCCACAGTGCAGGTCATGCCATCACCATTCTGGTTCTTCCGTCCACCAGCTATAAATATACCAAGCTGGTCTTAACAAGAAATAAACTATATGCAGAGAGGAATACATGCAAGCACATTGTTTTACATCAAAATAAAGTCCTTAGTGATGAAATATAACAGACCAACAATTTTAGTCTTTTAAATCTGAAAAATGACAAATAAAGATATTATATTGAAGGGAGACATTTAATATATATATATATATATATATATATATATATATATATATATATATATATATATATATGTGTGTGTGTGTGTGTGTGTGTGTGTGTGTGTGTATGGTTACAAAATTGACTTGTATATTATTTAACACTTGCCTCTAAGGTTGTAGTAAGTTGAAAGAGTATTGACACTCTTGACACTCCTTGACAAGATCCAAGAAATCACTGTGCGGCTTAGGATCATACGTCTCCTATAAATACAGAAAAAAATGTACATGACCAGGGGTACAGTACCTATGCACATCATGCTATATGGGTATCTCACCATGAGCAACCTTAGGTGAGATGTATGTATTGCCCAGTCACCAAAGAAAATAAATTACAAAAATGAACTACACTAGGTAATGCTGTTTGCATTTAAGAAACCAATTACCCAAATTGTTTTATGGCATTACCAAATTAATTTCTTGCCTTATTCTATGACAAATAGTCTTGATGTATCACAGTTGTATAATCCAGAATGTCTCTAAATAAATTCACAATAATCCCAAAGTAGTGATTTAGTTCAAAAGTATTAATGAGGACTTTGTAATTCCAATCAATACTTTAATAAATAAATCCTCTCAAATATTAACTGAAACACAACTAAAAGACTGATTTCACTATGATGTTATGATAAGAGTAAATAATTCTATGGTAAACAACCTTAACATTAGAACTCTAAGACAAAATGAGAGGACCAGGATAAAGGTCAAAAGTTCATTTCCAGAACATTCTCAGTTGTAAATAAGGTCAGGTCTTTCACTTAAAGTTTGTTAAAGAACATGGCAAATATCAGGTAGATCAGGAATTCCTAAGGTGAAAAACAATTTCCTGAACTCAAATTTATTCACAATAAACATGCTTATATACAGTAATAATGATCTTAAAATATAATCTACAATTATAGACAAAAATTAGCTGTCTAATATGTTGTTTACAAAATGACTCTTACAGTGAATCTATGACAATACCTGTACCAAACTCTGTGATGGTCATACTTTTAAATGTAGTTTTTCATTACTGATGTAATATATTTATAAAAAGAACAAATATAGGGTTTTGTGATATGGAATAGGAATATTAAAAAATAATTTTTTTATAGATCTGCCATATTTGAACTCGGTTACTCTTAAAAAGCATCATATATATATATATATATATATATATATATATATATATATATATATATATATATATATATATATATATATATAATGTCTCCCTTCAATATAATCTCTTTATTTGTCATTTTTCAGATTTAAAAGACTAAAATTGTTGGTCTGTTATATTTCATCACTAAGGACTTTATTTTCAATAGCATACAGTGTATTATCAAGTTTGATTAAGCTATGAAATGACATGAAAAAACTCTGTTATAGTTAACATATTTGTATGTGTGGTCTTTACAGTTATTTATTTGGTTTTCAGACTTTGCACAAAATGTTTTTTATTCATGTAAGTTTAAATATTTAAGGATAATTTCTTTCAAAAATGACTAGCCTTTAGGCGTAATTCAGCCATTTTTAAAAGGTAATAAAGTTAAAGAAAATATATTTTAAAGACTTTTTCTATTTTACTACTACTGACTTCAATATATTCTCAGATATATACTATGAAGATGTGTTTGTCTTTATGTAAAACCATTTTTCAAGTACTGAGATACAGTTTTTCTGGTATTTATATGTGTAGTGGTACTCAGTGATTATATGAGGTATTTATATGTTTAGTGGTACTCAGTAATTAAATAAGGTATTTATATGTATAGTGGTACTCAGTGATTATATAAGGTATTTATATGTGTAGTGGTACTCAGTGATTATATAAGGTATTTATATGTGTAGTGGTACTCAGTGATTATATAAGGTATTTATATGTGTAGTGGTACTCATTGATTATATAAGGTATTTATATGTGTAGTGGTACTTAGTGATTATATAAGGTATTTATGTGTGTAGTGATTATACAAGGTATTTATATGTGTAGTGGTACTCAGTGATTATATAAAGTATTAATATGTGTAATGGTACTCAGTGATTATATAAGGTATTTATATGTGTAGTGGTACTCAGTGATTATATAAGGTATTTATATGTGTAGTGGTACTCAGTGATTATATGAGGTATTTATATGTGTAGTGGTACTCAGTGATTATATAAGGTATTTATATGTGTAATGGTACTCAGTGATTATATAAGGTATTTATATGTGTAGTGGTACTTAGTGATTATATAAGGTATTTATATGTGTAGTGGTACTCAGTGATTATATAAGGTATTAATATGTGTAATGGTACTCAGTGATTATATAAGGTACTTATATGTGTAGTGGTACTCAGTGATTATATAAGGTATTTATATGTGTAGTGGTACTCAGTGATTATATAAAGATCTTCCATTATAAAAAGTTTGATTATGATAATATTTTGATCATCCATGCTTTCTCTTTTATGCAGATATTTATTTGTTCTTATTTAGTGATGATAATAAACAATATTGTGTTTACCTATTTGAATATAAGTGTGTATGCAAATGTTTTGCATTTTCATTTTCCCTAACTTAGACATGACCATTGATATGATGTCATAACCAGACATGTATTCTTTTTCTAGGGCCATTCAGAATATGACTCTCACTATAAGTGGCAAGGTTCCTACAAGAGTCGAAGCTTCCAGCCAAGTGCAGAACAAAAAGCCATCAGTGCTGGATTGTCATCAGCTCAACTAAGCAGTGTGTATACACTCAGTTCCTCAGATGTCACTCATATCACCATGTGCTTCTTGTTTTGCAGATATTCATGCTAATATGTTTGCCTTGGTTTCAGGCTTGTTGAGTGTTGATGGAGGAAAGAAAAATTTCAGAGACCAGCTTTTTTGATGTTTATAGCTTGAAATATTTGCTATACCTAACATACATTTAGTTTGCTTTATGGAAAGATTTTGCGTCTTGTACCTTATTTTTTACAACAAAAGTCTCTTTGATGCAAGTATCCAGGTTAAAGATTTGGTATTTCCAAATTTTTATATCTGTTATGATTAGCCAAAATATTTGGCATTTAGTAAAGTTGAAGATAATACAGATGGTAATGTCATTGCTTTATATCATTCCATTGCTTCCTAGATGGTGACAATGTATGGGATTCTTAATGTTTCCAGCATCTGTCACAATTTTTGACCATAATTAGTCTCACAGTTTCTGACCTTTACAACTTTGTTGCTTTATGGTCCTTATCAAAAGAGCCACATACTGGCCAATGACTATGCAACCTTTATTTTTGTCAAGATTGGCCTTTTTTACTTACTGTTGGATGCAGTGTGTGACATAGTCATTGCACTTAAATCTTGGTTTCTGCATGTTAGAATGTAATTTGGCTTAGATGGGACCCCAATTTCATCACACTTCATGACTGTACTGCACATGGACAGTAGCAGCCTTTAACACACACACATACATACACACACACACACACACATCTGCAGCTGAACAACATGGAGAGCTTTTGATTTCATTGATGGTCAAAATTTCAGATCTCAAGGTGACTGGAGTTCAGCTTTTGAAATGGTTTACAGGGATGGTCCTGGCTTTTAAAAAGCTGTCGCCAAAAAAATCGCCAACCTCAATAATTTGTCGCCAATTTTCAAAAGGTGTCGCCAAAGCAAGTAGTGTACATTTTTCCAAGTGTTAATTTAGTCTATTAATGTAACAGGCAATGAAAATTACAAAAGATGGGTTAGTTAATACTTTAATTACAACAAGCATTAACAAAATGTTACAAAGTGTTACATGAAGATCCGTCGCGATTTTAGGGTTGCCCACTTGTTGAATGCAGTTTCAAAGTCTAATTTTTCACATCTGTACATGCGGATTCTCATTAAATTCTTGAGAGATGAGATGCAGAGCTTATTTCTGATGTCAATTTTTATGAGGTTCATCTTACTGAATCCACGTTTACAGTCTACAGTGCTGACTGGTGACACCAGTAGTCTCTCAGCAGCCCCCCCCCCTTGTGGCTAGCTTCACAAAGCTTGTAGCGAATTGCTTCCTAAATCCCAAGAATGATCACTGAATGCTGTATAAATTTTCTCGACAAGCAAAATAGGATCACCATTCCCACGAATGAAACTTACAGGAGTCAACACCTGGCAATATTGGACCATATATATAAGCATAAATGCACACCCAGTTTAGGGATTCTTTCACGCCTGTATTTTGAGAAATAAATAATTATTATTAATTATGCAAAACCGGTTTTTTTTTTGTTGCTATTTCTTGTTGCGGAGTTTAAGTCTCTGCAGCCGTAACACGGAATTGATGGCAAAAGGAAAAGATCAATGAGTAAAATGCTGCACTGGCGACAGATATAATTGTGATTGAGATTTTTTCCATTTGCTTTGTATTTATACACAGTAGTCGGTACTTCAAAGGTTATCAGTTTTCTATGAAGGTTCAGCAAAACTATTGTATTGGTATATGTAAAAAAAAAACAAAAAAAAAAAACAGAAGGATTAGCCATACAATTAATTGTATCTGTTCTGTTCGCGTCTTCAGAAGTCAGTCAGTTGTAGGTATAGTGCGATAGCATGATTGACTGTATCGCAGCATACAGCACTCAGCCCAGATGTCGGCATAAGCAGATTATGATGTAACAGTGCACTGTAAAGATGGGGTTGTCAATACGAACAAAGGATCGTTTGTGTAACAGATTGATTCCAATGCATTGCTTAGTCAAGTTTGTGGCTTCCTTTCATTCTCCCTTTTAATTTATCCAGTCCAAATCCATGATTGTATGTACAAATTAAATAACCAAAAAGTATGTCGCCAAAAAAATCGCCAGATGGGATATTTTTGTCGCCAATAAGGAAAAAATATCGCAATTTGCGACATTGGCGAAGCCCAGGACGATCCCTGGGTTTATGTACAATTATGTCAGGTTAGATTACAGGTCAAGGTGATTTGAGATAATATTGTTTCCTTTCATTTGTAAGAGTTTGGCTAGTCAGTGGATTCAGTCATTCTTCTGATGGCTAATTTTGACTATAATTCTCAAAGTTATTTTCCATGTGAGGGAGCCAGGAGACATTTTCTGCTGTTTGTATTGGGGTGGGGTGTGAGGGAGTATGGAAACTGTTTCTGTTATGGGTATTGTTTAGGATGTGAGGTTGTCAGGAAACAGTTTCTGCTATGGGTATTTGGGTGGGATGTGAGGGATGGAGACAGTTTCTGTTATGGGTGTTGAGGTGGATATGAGGACCCTGGAGACAGCTTCTGCTATGAGTATTAGAGTGGGATATGAGATTGTCAGCAGACAGTTTCTGTTATGGGTATTGGTGTGGGATGTGAGGGAGCCAGGAGACAGTACCAGAGACTAATTGCCATTATGGGTATTGGTGTGGGATGTGAGGGAGTCAGGGGACAGTAGTAGAGACTAATTGCCATCATGGGTATTGGGGTTGGCCATGGGTCAGCCAGTGGCATATTTATGTGAGCAATTTACCCACAACTCATTTATACCTGTTTTTGATTAAGTAACTTAAAATGGAAGTTATGTATTATTGACTCAAAGAGGCACTGAACTGCATCTTAGTGATTAAAGGTTAATTATAATACCTTAACTTAAATACTTAGGTACTATTCAGTAACCTTTTTGGCTGGATAAAGCCATGCCTCACAATTATTCTAGATGGTTGTCTCGAATAAAAAGGTCAGTTACTACTGATATTTATGTGTCTTTGAAATTTTTTTGGAGGAAGATGACTATGATTTTCTTTTCATCACCGAGCATGGGCTCTTGCTTTTGTTTGCTTTTGGAGTGCTCCACATGTAGATATAGACATTGCATGCATACAGTATTTATGGAAATGCACAAAAACAAACATAATAATAATAATAATAGCCTTCACTAAGACATGGTTGAATTAATTTATGATGTGTATTGGGTTACATTCTTAGTAACACAATACATAAAGTCAGTGAAAAGTTTAAATATATTTTCATAAAAGATTTTGAAAATAAAATAAAATGAAAAATCACAAATGAAATAACTTTTCCATGAATGAAAACTATACTAAAAATATCAAAACATATTCTCAGTGATTGTTGCATGTTCTAGAAAGGGTAACATTTATATAAAGTGGTGTTTAGATTGTTTGAAAGCGTGTTAAGTCAGGTTCCAGTTATCCAATCACAGAATTAAATTAATGCTAATAAGGCATTAGAATATACAATGAAACCTCTCAAAACAGAAACCTCTGGGACCCAAATTGTTTTCAGTTTTGAAAAGTGTTTGGTTTACTAAGTTTTTTTATAGATGTGGGGGGAAAAAAGATTTTACTAGGCACTTATGCAGTAAGAGAATGTAATTGTGAGAGCATCAGTGTCTGTGCATGTAAGAGTGCACCAAATTAAGAAAGATGTTTTTTTTTAAAAAATACATGTAATTAGTGAAGAATTGGTGAATAATATGCATTTGTTCTGAAAACCATATCCAGTCGTCATCACAATAAACATCTGAGTAATGTTATAAATATGTAACTTGACTATAAGTCCATTGGAATTATGAATGATACTCAACAATGTTTAACTACTCTGTATAATTCCTAATATTCACAGTTCAAGAGAAAGGCTTGGTGAAGGCATGGAACCTTGTCTGTTGTCTCTTACATTTTTCTTTAACTAATATGGCTTGTGTTAATGACTCCATCTATTTTGCCAAATAATACTCAATCTAGCAAGAGTGAAATTTTTTAAATCTCTGTACAAGGTCCAAAACATCAGCTTGCATTACTGAGTGTATCTGACTTTTAGAATACTGCTTTGTTAGTCTCTGTTGGCAAAGTATCAAAATAAGCCACATGCATACATAAACAAGCAAACAATGTTCTGTTAATCATATATACAAATGAATAGCATCAAACACAGTTAGTAAATAAGTAGATAAAACATAGTCTTTCTTAATTGGCTTTGCTACAGACATTTAGTATTTAATAATTCACCGAAAAATCTGGTTCTTTTTTATGGTGCAAAGACTTCAGATTAGCCTATTGTCAGCCGTAACTATGTTAGTGCATGTGCCAAGTATTGTTTTAACCTTGTGTGCCCTTGGAACATTTTCTGAGTCTTTGTTTCACAGATTAGCCCGCTACAGTACTGGCTAAATAATTAATCTCTTCCAGCTTGTGTCAGGAATTCAACAGCTAAAATTTATTTCCAGGTTTGAATTGAGATTTGGAATTGAAATTTTTTTGGAGTTGAGGGGTTTTGGTTTATTGGGAAATAATGTTGATATGAAGGAAACAAAATTTGGGACTAAAATTTGTTTTGATCTTAAGGGGGATCCTGGTATATGAGGTTTCAGTTTTGAGGTGTTTAACTTCAATACATTTATTAAGAATAACAAAGGAAGATCCCATCAAAATAAGTTTTTTTTTTCTTTCTAAATGTTGATTTTTTTTTATCCCAAGAAGTTTTCATTAAAAATAAGTATTATGCTAGATATTAAAGAATAATATGAATTTTTAACTATAGTAAGGCAATGATAAAATAATGAACAAATATTGTTCTCTGCCATGATCATAATGAAGCTGTGCAAAAATTAAGCCCTGATAGAAGAAGGAAATCAACGGAAAACTTTTTGTATTTTCAGAATTAATTTAATAACAAACATAATCTCAAAATTTAAATAAGATGTTCTGACAGATACATGCATCTGTTTTCCTATGACATTTCATAGTAATCAATATGAAAAAACAAAAAACTAGGCAAATGTTTTCTTATGAAATTTCATAGTAATCAGTATTAAAAACCAGGTAAATGTTTTCTTATGACATTTCATAGTAATCAGTATTAAAAGCCAGGTAAATGTTTTCCTATGACATTTCATAGTAATCAGTATTAAAAGCCAGGTAAATGTTTTCATATGACATTTCATAGTAATCAGTATTAAAAACCAGGTAAATGTTTTCCTATGACATTTCATAGTAATCAGTATTAAAAACCAGGTAAATGTTTTCCTATGACATTTCTTAGTAATCAGTATTAAAAACCAGGTAAATGTTTTCCTCTGACATTTCTTAGTAATCAGTCTGAAAAAAACCAGGCAGATGTTTTCATGTGACATTTCATAGTAATCATTATTAAAACTGTGCTGCTAGGTTTTGGTTTTGCCTACTTCGTGACAAGGTCATCTTTATTTTATTATTTGCATTCAGTGTCTGCAGTTCTGAGAGGTGTATATGCTGATTGGATTTGCTGTGCACATTTCATTCTAGTTACAGTGATGTCAAATCAGTGCTCCTGAATGAAAATATTTTAATAAACAAAATGTATGAGATCATTATATTCACAAATATAGAAGTAATTTTTTTCCTTGGTTCATTTTACAGATGGAAGATTTTTTGACTTTATCTTATTATTACCTTTCCTTAATAAAATGAGTGTAATGTGTTGTCTTGATTTAATTCAGGTTTTTTTGGGTAAAATTTAATTTTGTAACAATGTTTGATACATGTAAATCCAACTTTACATTTGTGCTTATTTCAGATTAAACTTATTAAATGATTTATCTCATGAATTTATTTGAAATTAATAATCAGGAAAGATTTTCTATAAATGTACTCCAGATCAGGTTTACTGGATTATTTTTTAGTTGACCAGGTCATGAAGTCAAGTGAGTTGATGGTATGATCTTTTGTTTTGTCATCTGTCATGCATCATCCATTCAAAATGGTTTTGAATTTGCAATTTCTTCTCAAACACCACTCTGTCAAGTTTGACTAGATTTGACAAATAGCATTCTTGCTTGAACCTCTTTAAAATTTGCTTACATTATGTCAATCAGCTGTCAAAGATGGCCACTGTCACTAAATATAGAAAAACCTTTAAACAATCACTTCTCCAGAACTGTTGAACAGAATTTGGCTTATTTTGAAGGAATAAAACATCCTGGCATGATCTTAAAATTGGTTCACATGATGCTGGTTTGCCCACAGATATGGCATCCATTATTAAAAATATACAAACCTTTAAATTTTTTCCAGAATACAACTCAGATTAATTGGATCAATTTTAATGTCATTTTTGAGAAAGCATCCTGACATAAAGGCCTTTTGGAATTTGTACAAATGATTATAATCTCTCAAATATAGTCACCATTACTATAAATTACAACAACATTTAACAGATTTCTTCTTGGAAACTGCCCATCATAATTTGACCAAAATTGAAACAAAGAATAAATTTCAGCAGGAATGGCTTTAAGATTTGTACAATTGATGTTTATTTGCCATTTCATGCTACCACTGTTACTAAAAGCAGAAAATCCTTTGAATAGCTTCTGAAAAAACTATTAGAACTATATGTATTTAATGAAGTTTGGCTGAAAGCATATTGGTAAAAGTTTCTTTTTAAGCTTATAGAAATGAAACCAACATGCCATTAAATATGTTTCTGCTGTCAAAGAAAACTTATAATAATTTATTTTAAAATTCCACTTCACAGAAATAGACCAAAATTGTCAGAAAGTGTCATAGCTTGAAAGTCTGTTGCATTTATGGCAATGGAGCTGATCCACTAGCAATTATGGTGGTCATGACTAAAAATAGATTTTTTTTAACATTATTATCTTATTTTTCCAAACTCTGCTTAACATAATTTTGACCCACTCTGACTATCGTGATGCAGCATTCTTTCAGTACTTGACAAATAATAACATATGGGATGAAGGAAGATAAAAAATGTTGAACCATTGAAACAGTTGTTTTTGTAACATATACACTGTCAACAGCATTGGATTAAATTTCTTCAGATTTTTGATAATTTTGGCCAGCTGATCTTGTATTTGAATGTTAGGCAGATATTAGCCACACAAGTGAGATTGTGACCTACGTGGGTCTTTGTAAGATTTTGTAAATCAGGTTAATGGTTTTTGTCTGGTAAGATACTAGTGTTCCCCATCATTTCCACATGTCAGTATGTCATAACTCATCAATAATACTTAAAAAATAACTCCATTTTCAAGTTTTACAAATTTGCATTGTTAGGCCCCTCTGAAATCATGTAAGTTCCCACCAGTTAATACATAGGTATACAAAAATGTAAACTGTGATGCAGAATTACCACTGAGTAATAATTCATTTTCAAAAAAAATTGTTTAAAAATGTACAAATAAAGATCTATGGTAATATAGTACAGGTTTAAATTTTTTTAGGATTCACTTCTGTTTAAAATGTATTAAAATATATATTTTTGTTTTTGGAAGATAATAGGATGGTTTAGCTTCCTGTCACTAAGTGATCCTATTTTCTTATTAATTTGAACTAAGCTGCATTGACATTATTTAACAGAAGCACATACTTTGAGAAGCCAAAAGTAAAAAGAAGGCTATTAAAATATTTGTACTTGAACTGTTTTGCATACAAAAAAATCACTAATTTCCTAAAGCTGTTGTTAGGCTAATTTGCTCTAGTATTCAGTTTTGATTTGAACAGTGCATATACCCTTTTCATGTCAGGTATCTAAAATATGCATGAACATTAATTGGACTACTAAAATAATCAATATTACTGTATGTTTTTCAATCTGTATTTTGTAAGTATTTGAGCCATAGATACGGTATATCAATCTCAAATGTTAAAAAATAGGATCATTAAATCGATTTCTAGTTAATGATGGATTATTTTTTCATAATTGTAGAAAACTATGCCACCAAAGTTTGATTGTTACCATTATTTACTTGTTTTTGGAACTACTGTCAAATTTGTGAATATAGAATTATTTAAATATAGACCCTATTGAGGCACTGCATGATAAGCCAGCATAGCATGGTATGCACTGATTGTTCTGCAAATGATTTTAGTTGTATGGCATAAAACTGATCTGTAGGTATATCATGTAGTAACAGGCATTATGCTCTATGCAGGTGAATGAAGAATAAAACCTGATCTGTGGGCACATCCTGCAGTGACAGATCAGGAGTTATGTTCTGAGAGTTTTCCATATCATGTTATTATTCTAGGTCTTAAACTGTGTAACAAATGAGAAAGAAAGCAAAACCAAAACGTTTAGTAGAATACAACAAATAATTTAGTTCCCTAGAATAGAAATTGAACATTCAAATGACACTTACAGTATTATGAATAAATCCCAAATAGTCCTAAATGCTCTATCACAAATCCAAAAGTATTAAGTGTTCTGAATAAATTCCAGTAATCTTAAATGTGCATGTGCATCAATTGTTTTAAATGTGCTAATATACCAATAGTCTTGATGTAATCCAGAATGTCTTTTAATGTATTCACAATAATCCCAAAGTAGTTCTTAGTCCATGTAGTCAAGGAGCACTTTGTAATTCCAATGAATAATTTAAAACACAGAAGTAAATAATTCCACAGACTGAACTTAAAACAGAAATGAAAACTTTGTTTACAAAACCTTTATATACTAATTTCACTTGACACAAGACACAATTACCCTTTGCCCAGGATGTTGGTCATTTTCAAATGGAAAATTCCATCAAATTTTAAACAACTTTAAGCCTTGAACATAAACTTTATAAACATGTTGTTTACCATTTATAATCATTACACAAATCAGGAAAGCAAATCATGATAATAGTCCAGTAGGCCAAAATGCTGCACTGAATCATGGATAAAGGTCAATCACATAATATGAATTAAATGCACATAACAATCAGAGGTGATAAAGTATTTGCCAAATTTATACTTTGATACATATTATGTGTGCATGATACAATGTATGCATGCAACTGTGTTGCTTCTGATAAGATGCACATGACTCTTGTGATTGCCTTTCTATGAAGGAAAAGTAAGTACTGTTTACATGTACATGTTGTTATAGATGATTTAAACTTTTCATAGGTCATTTTGTCCTTCATTGAAACACAGCAGCTCCAGATCATCATTATGTACATAGTGCAGTTTAGTGTTTATATGTGGAACACCTACTGCTAAGAGTCCTTTACATATGTTGTGCAGCATAAACTCCTACACAAAGTCCTTATTTATTTAGTTAAGTATAACCTCTTACAGAGAGTCTTGATGTATGTAGTATGGTATAGAACCAAATTAGACTGTACATCTGCAATCAGAATTAAACAGTGGTCTTTATTGGAATGGTCACAATGGGAAGTTTTGCTGTATATTTTGGTAGAGTTGTTTTTATTTGCTGTCACTAGTACACCCCTTAATTCCTGTTTTGGAAAAAACAAGGATGTTGGCTTTATGTAGTATGCCCTTGCATTTCTAATGTTTGTGTGGATTTTCTTTTCTTTCAGCAGTCAGAGAGGTTTAATTTTGGTGCCTTCAAATAACATGTACCCATGTTCCAGCTCTCAGAATATGCTTGGTGTTTGTAAAACCCAAGGTGTTTAGTTATTTTGGTCAAAAGCACGTTCATATAATGATCATGAGAGCTAGCTTTTACCACAGTCCCTGTTCTGCTTTGTTTGCAGGTGAACTCAGAGTACCACACCAGCTTCAAACCTCAGCAGTCCTACAAAAGTGCCTCCTTTATACCCACCCCAGAGCAACAGGCCCCAACCGCTGGTGTGAAGTCCCAATGTATGGGTTTCCTATCATATTTAATAGAGAATTGTAGACAATATGCACTTCTGTTTTGTTTCTCTGGTTCTTTTACCCAATGATTGCTTTAATACATACTTATGAGTTCAGACAATCATAGAAGTCATTCAAAGGTCATCACATTCACTGTTCATTTAGTTTTATGCAGCCTGTTTTATTTGCATATTTTGTCCAGATTACTAGGGTTGGACTTTACATGTATTTTAAACAGGTGTAAACCTGACTTTTTGTATCATTGGCAACAGTTGTTGTTTAAAATGATAAATAAAAATAAGATTTTTGTCCATATATTTCATCTATCTGTTCACTTGACATGATTAGCTTTCAGTTTAAGCTTTTTAAAAAGGCCCAAATCTTCTGCTTGCATTAGTAGACTTTTTTCACACCGCATCTAGATTTACATGCAAAACTTTATTGTAAGTTGCAAAAACAGGTTAATGGTTTGCATCAATGGAGTTGGTTGGAAGTGAGACAGGTGAGTCTAAGGAGTAGGTCAGAGGTGAGACAGGTGAGTCTAAGGAGTAGGTCAGAGGTGAGACAGGTGAGTCTAAGGAGTAGGTCAGAGGTGAGACAGGTGAGTCTAAGGTGTAGGTCAGAGGGAGGAAAGGTGAATCTAATGTGTAGGTCAGAGGTAACACAGTTGAGTCTAAGAAATAGGTCAGAGGTAAGACAGATGAGTCTAAGGAGTAGGTCAGAGGTGAGACAGGCGAGTGTATGGAGTAGATCAAAGGTGAAATAGGTGAGTCTGAGGATTAAGTCAGAAGTGAGACAGGTAAGTCAAAGGAGCAGGTTAGAGTTGAGACAGGTGAAACACATTTAAGAAATTCTGTATCACAGGCAACAGGTCCATCAAGTTTGAATTTTTATAAAATAGGTTAATTTTTTTAAAAGAATATATTGTAGGTTATTAGAGCTGTTTACATTGCTGAAACCACCTTTGTTACATTGATAATTTAAAAAGTTCACTCTCTGACTTTTGGGGGGGAATGTCAGAAATCATTTGCTGACACCAGTTAGTGCAAAATATTAATTGCACAAATTTGTCCTTCCTTTATGAACATTACAGGTGCATCTCTATTTTGAAAAGAAAATAAACTGAGAGATTGGTATGATATGACCTTTTGACTTTCACAATGAAAGATAATAATACAAAAATTGGTGCATCAGTAGACAGATAATAGTAGAAAAGTCAGGATGGCAAATGCTTTTGTACAAACCATGCATAATTAATGGGGCTCTCAACAGAGTTTCAGTGTAAGGAATCCTGGATACTTCACTCATGGAACTCATGAGTCCCTGGCCTATTTCAGAAAGTCTCAGACATAAATTTGGGAGTCCATCACTTTTAAAAGGAAAGAAAGAAAATTGATATGGTATAATAATCATTATTTTATTTATGCCAAGATTTAATTATTAGCCATTTATAATAACAGACTAAAAAGAAAAATAAATATTTGTGAGGAAATGAATGTTGTTGTTGTAGGATTTAATGCCATTTTTCAGCACAAGATAGGCTATACATGGCAGCCAGTATAATTGGTGGAGGAATAACCCTGGGAAGAACCACCGACCCACAAGAAGCTACTGGCAGGCTTTCTCACGTATCCACGTTAGCTGAGCCAGAGACTCGAGCTCACGCAGACAGAGGTGAGATGGCAGTGATCCATAACGGTGAGCGCTTTAGACCACTCGGCCACTTGGGGCCCCTGAAATGAATGTTAAAATATCATTCAAGTAAATTTTTAATTTGCACCCTCAACAACAATACTAAAACAAAAATAACCCAGAACAATATAATCATCAGCTAGTTTCAAGCCCATGAATGATTTTTTAAAGCTTTCTCTACATGTAAAATAGCATCTTTTAATTAACACTTAAAGAAATTTAAATGAGCAAACACCTTGTTTTACATTGTACTGTGTATATAAAAGTAAATTACTATCATTGAATGAAACAAAGAAGGAATTAAAAAATGTGCCAAGCATCATACATGTAGAAAAAACTAATCTAAATAAATTAATTAATAAACAGTGTTAAATGCTTAAGAGTTGGCCCAAAGGAATAAAGGTGGGCTCTGTAGAAAAGATAAATTTAACTTGGTACATATATGGTACCTAAATTGCTTGAGACAGCAGATTGCTTGAGACAGCAGATGTGAACTGTTGTCAAAATGAAAATTCATGCCATCGTTAGTACTGATGCTTAAATTAAATAGGTTAAGTGGAACTTTTGCCCATTTGCTGACTTTTGTTGGTATTGGTGTCACTTATTCTCATGTCTATTTCAAGATAAATGAAAATAAATTTTGCTGACTCATTTTTACAAGTTGATGTACATTTCTGCATTCTTTAAAAAGTGTTTACTGATCCCATGATGCCCTATAATCATTTATTTGCTGAAAAAATGCAGGTGCTTACATACACTCTCAATAGAACATTGGTTTCTTTGAAGTCATTACAGAGTAGCCATCCTTTTCACAAGATAACTATAGTGATGAGAATTAACTGTTTCTTAGTCACATTATTCTCTTGTCTGTTTACTTATCTCAGACCTTTAGCTGTTTAACAGAGTAGCCATGGCAGATCAAAATATAAAATGGTATGGGGAAAATGAGGCATATTATGGGGACACATTACTCAGGAGAGAAAAGGTGCATTTTTTAGAATTTCATGTATATTTGAGTTGGAAGCTCATGTCCTTGAGAATCCTGATTAACTTTGGTTAGCATAGCAGAAAGTATAGCATGCCCTCCCAGTGTCTGAGTATTGTTTCCAGGCATTTTGATCCATGCCTAAAACCTGTTCCTTGAAAGCATAAGAGACTTAAATGGAAATCAAACCATTAATCATAACAGTGCATGTTTAAAAGCTGAGGAAAGTGAAGCTTGTTTTCAGAATCTTTTCATCATTTAATGGAATATATGAATAGTCGGGTTTCCCAAAGACTGAACTAACTGATTGTTCTTGGTGACCATGGTTATAAGACAAGCATTTCAGATAATTTAGAATTGCAAAAATCTCACATTCACTCCAAAAATCAATTTAAACCTAGTATGACAACTATTAGTTTAAACTGGTTTTTGGAATGAATGTGAGTTTCAGATTATGTATTCTAGTTATTGATTGGTGGTCTTAAGCAAACGTGATTGAGACGCTCAAACATCCAGTGCTTTAGTTTTTAATTATTGATAACTCATCAAGACCTATTTGTGTTATTGCTTGAACTTCAAAAACATGTTTTCAATGGGCTTGCGCTATTTGGTATTTTTTCTGTAACCCACTTTGCAATAATGATAATAGTGTACAGCAACTTGATGCAAGTAAAACTGTTTACTCATCAGTGATCCTGCCAAGCTTGATCACTCCACAACCAATGACCACAAACCAGGTATTTTTGTTCACTTTTAGATAAAAGTGTGTTGTCTTTTAAATTGTTTGCTTTGAGCTTTTATGCATGTAGTGCTGGGCTTTTATAGATTTCTGTGAACATCTTGCTTTTCATTGATTCGTCTGTATATAATGTTTCTAGTACACACTGTTAGGAAACCAGAAAGATAGCAGGAATGTAGGCTTAATGTGTTACAGTTTATTTTGCATATGGTCCAGCAAAAGTTAGCTATGCTTAAAGTTAGTGATGACATCATTAAGGTTATTGTGTTTTAAATGTGTAACAAATTCTATAAAAGAATTTTCACAAGCTTCATGTGGAAATTCAATGAGAGAACTGTCAGTGTTATATGAATAGTACTGTATTTCACAATGCAAGCAAATAAGCAATTCAAAAACATTTTATGTTACAGATATGAATAATTCACTAATTCACACAACCTAATTATACAAAAAGTGCAGTAGTGTAACTGTTTTCATGTTAAATGTAATTCACTAATTCACACATCTTAATGATACAAAAATTTCAGCAGTATTACTGTCTTCATGTTAAATATAATTCACTAATTCACACAGCATAATGATACAAAAAGTACATTTACTATTACTATCTAGATGTTAAATGTAATTCATTAATTCACACTACTGATACAAAAAGTAGAGTAGTATGATTGTATTCATGTTAAATGTAATTCATTAATTCACAGTAATGATAAAGAAATTACAGATACAGTTACTATCTAGATGTTAAATGTAATTCATTAATTCACACATCCTAATGATACAAAAAGTACAGTAGTATTACTGTCTTCATGTTAGATGTAATTGTTTGTCTTAGACATTCACAAATGGCCTACTTTTTCATGATATAGACAAAATATATCAATCTTTGTTGAATATTGCAGAGAGAGAGAGAGAATAACTCCTTCTGCCAAATAATAATTTTTCTCTCGAGGCAGATTCTTATAGTCTCTCATGACAGGCCATAATGTTATATTGTGGTCTTATTGCAGCGGTCTCTTAAGAACAGTTTTACTGTATATAATTTTTCACTGCAACCTCAAAAACCTCAGTATATTTGACCTTGTCTTATTTTCCTCCCAGTTGTAAAGACAGAACCACCATTGCAGAGTAAGAAGCGGACTCCAGGACCAGCTACAACCCTTGGGGCCAATTATTACCAACAAAGCCTAGATGATGATGCTTATTACCTCCTTGGCAACCAGGACAAATTTGCCAAAAATGTCAGATACAGGCCAAAATCAGCTGGTAATTACAGGAGAGGAGCTTCTCCACCAAAACAACAAAAACTGGAGGAGGTAATACCATTTGTTAACTTTATCACAGTGTGAGGACATAATCCATGACCTCGTTACAGTTTTAACTAGGACTAATTCTTCACATCTGTTGACTCGTTTGAAGTAATGCTTTATTGAATATCAAGAAAATAGATTCAAAGGCCAATATGACTTTTTCCCTTAGCATGTCATTTGAAGTAATGTTATCTTGAATGCCATGAAGAAATTCAAAGACAAATATGACTTTTTCCCTTAGCATGTCATTTGAAGTAATGTTATCTTGAATGCCATGAAGAAATTCAAAGACAAATATGACTTTTTCCCTTAGCATGTCATTTGAAGTAATGTTATCTTGAATGCCATGAAGAAATTCAAAGGCCAATATGACTTTTTCCCCTAGCATGTCATTTGAAGTAATGTTATCTTGAATGCCATGAAGAAATTCAAAGGCCAATATGACTTTTTCCCTTAGCATGTCATTTGAAGTAATGTTATCTTGAATGCCATGAAGAAATTCAAAGGCCAATATGACTTTTTCCCTTAGCATGTCATTTGAAGTAATGTTATCTTGAATGCCATGAAGAAATTCAAAGGCAAATATGAATTTTTCCCTTAGCATGTCATTTGAAGTAATGTTAACTTGAATGTCATGAATAAATTCAAAGACCAATATGAATTTTTCCCTTAGATTGTCATTTGGAGTAATGTTTATCTTGAATGTCATAAAGAGATTCAAAAGGCAGAAATGACTGTTTCCCTTGGCATGTAGTTTGAAGTAATGTGTTTTGAATGTCAAGAAGACAGATTAAAATGCACAAAATTACTTTTTTTCTTAGTATATAGATGATACTGTGTAGAACATCATATATATATATATATATATATATATATATATATATATATATATATATATATATATATATATACACACACAACAGAATCCTACTGTCCTTTTGAATTAAACTCACAGACACACAGGCATCATTTGAAGATTACAGCTTTTTTAAAAATATTAGTTAAGGAGAATATAATTTTTTTTCCCCAATCACCTGAGAGGAACACATCTGGAAGAATGCCACATTACATCAATGTAAATATAAACTGAAACTGAAAACTGATGAATAATTTACATCATGTAATTCTCACATGACAAAGCCATGTTCAGTTTAAGTTGATCACCTTCTTGGGACAAAACTTGTCTTCCTCACCTGCAGAAAGCCATGCCTATTATTTCATCATTAATATGAATATTACTTGCTTTCTACATCTGATTCACCATAATTATGAATATTTATGTGATAAATTCCTTTAAAATAATGCATTAATTTCATACTTAGTCTATTTTTTATATTTCATTCTGAATTATAGTAACATTTTCTTATGGTGTTATTCTTATGGTCTTATTTATTACTATGCTTATGATGTCACAAATATCTACAGTGTTTCTTGCACTTTTAGTATTCAATGGAAAATGTTTGCTAGTCTTAAACAGTAACTAAACATTTTATAACCTTTCTAATAAAGTAAACTGCTGCATATTTTCAAGCTATTTACATGCTGATGATATGGCATCATTTTATCCAACACACTGTCTTGGTGAGTAATTGGAGAAAAATAACCCATCATTTACATTGGTGGAGGATAGGGTAATACCATTCTTACAATCAAAATTCCTTGGCAAGAGCAAGGATTTGTTGAATTCCTGCCTTCAGATTTTCACCATATAACTGACAACACACAGTACAAATCTAGTATCTAACTAGCCTGAGCGCTTTCGACTCTTTAATGAGTCTTTTTCAAAGGCAAATACAAAACAGACAAAACAAACAAATAAAACAGAAAAATGGCTATGTTGGTGAAAAACTAAACATACATGGTTCAAACAAACATGCAAAACAGAGAATGTCATTTATCTCAGCACATGTAAGAGCTTTAATCTTCAGTATGTTGGAGAAACTGAAAAGCTACACGTAAGGATCAACCTTCATAGCTCTGATTGGATGACAAAGAAGCTGTACAGAAGCCCAGTCGCAGAACACTTCTCCTCCCCTGGCCACACTTTCAGTGATATAGCACTTATTGCAATTGTTCACAACCACAACTGGAGTTCCCAAACCAGGAAAGAAAAGGAATCTTACTTACCTTAGAACATTGAAACCAAGTTATTTAAACCAAGAAGACTAGAGAAAGACAACCATGCACAAATAAAATTATCTTTTGCAACCGACACATTTTCTTTTAAATAATTCTCTAAATTTGCCTAATAGCCCATGACTACTATAACAATGAAATATCAGGGATTTATTTTATGCTAAGCAGTGAATTACTTGATTTTCTAATTAAAATAATATTGATATTTCATTGTAGTGAAAAAATAACAATATTTTTTCACTACAGGAACTACTTTTTTGGGTCAGAACATACTTACCTCCCTTTGATTTTCTGTTTTAATAAAAAAAAAAATTATATATTGATGAATTACTTGTGGTTGTTTTCTTATTAATAATCCCTGTTTGTTATCCTTGAAACTTGTAGTCTGTTATTCTGGAAATATCAGTTAATTTTTATCAGTCTGATGTGGAACTAATTTTGTGTGCAGATACACATAGCACAGCATAACATGTACAGTAAACAGATAACATAACTGTAAGAAATCTGCTAATTCACTGTGTCACAAACTTTAAGTAGCCAATGTATGTAAGCAAAAAATAAAAAGAATATATGCTTGAAACAAGTGAATAACAGATACATTTCATCTCGTGGGTGAAAAACTCTAGTATTTTCACTCGTGGCTTTGCCCCTTGTGAAAATACTGAGTTTTACATCCACTTGATGAAATATATCCATTATTCACTTGTTTCAAGCAAATATCCTCTATATAATTTGTGCTTACATAAAATAACATGTCGTTATGGCTCATCAGTTTCTAGGTCAATAAAAATATTTGCCAGTATCAGCAACAAGCTGAAATTAGTTGAAACATAATAAAGTTAAAAGGTTTAATGCCTGTAGAAACATCCATGTAAAGTTTCGCAAACATGACTGTTTTTTCGTTTTATTTGTTGGTCTTGTCTATGTTTTGCATTTGTCTTTGAAAAAGACTCATTAGAGTCAAAAGTGCTCAGGCTAGCTAGATACTAGTTTCGCACTGTTTGTTGTCAGTTTATTACATTTATCTGAATCAATCTCTGACACAATGACCCCTACCTGGAACCAATGCACTCGAAAGGATTGTTATTCACCATATGATCTGTATTCTTTATATATAGATTACTTAAATATGAAAGGGCTTGGCATCTCATGTTGGTAGGTATTCAAGTAATGCAATAAATTGATTACTTAACTATGAAAAGGCATGACATCTCATGTTGGTATGTATTCAAGAAACACAATAAATAGATGACTTAGATATGAAAGAGCATGGCATCTCATGTTGGTATGTATTCAAGGAACACAATAAATAGATGACTTAAATATGAAAGGACATGACATCTCATTTTGGTAGGCATTCAAGTAACACAATAAATAGGTGACTTAAATATGAAAGGGCATGAATCTCATGTTGGTAGGTATTCAAGTAACACAGTAAATAGATAACTTAAATATAAAAGGGCATGAAGAATCTCATGTTGGTATGGATTCAAGTAACACAATAGATAGATGACTTAGATATGAAAGGGCATGACATCTCATCTTGATGTGAATTCAAGTAACACAATAAATAGATAACTTAGATATGAAAGGGCTTGACATCATGTTGGTGTGGATTCAAGTAACACAATAAATAGATGACTTAGATATGAAAGGGCATGACATCTCATGTTGGTGTGGATTCAAGTAACACAATAAATAGATGACTTAGATATGAAAGGGCATGACATCTCATGGTGGTGTGGATTCAAGTAACACAATATTAACAGATAACTTAAATATGAAAGGGCATGACATCTCATGTTGGTGTGGATTCAAGTAATACAATAAATAGATAACTTAAATATGAAAAGGCATGAAGAATCTCATGTTGGTAGGTATTCAAGTAACACAATAAATAGATGACTTAAATATGAAAGGGCATGGCATCTCATGTTGATAGGTATTCAAGTAACACAATAAATAGATGACTTAGATATGAAAGGGCATGACATCTCATGTTGGTGTGGATTCAAGTAACACAATAAATAGATGACTTAGATATGAAAGGGCATGACATCTCATGGTGGTGTGGATTCAAGTAACACAATATTAACAGATAACTTAAATATGAAAGGGCATGACATCTCATGTTGGTGTGGATTCAAGTAATACAATAAATAGATAACTTAAATATGAAAAGGCATGAAGAATCTCATGTTGGTAGGTATTCAAGTAACACAATAAATAGATGACTTAAATATGAAAGGGCATGGCATCTCATGTTGATAGGTATTCAAGTAACACAATAAATAGATGACTTAGGTATGAAAGGGCATGATATCTCATGTTGGTAGGCATTCAAGTAGCGCAATAAATAGATGACTTAAATATGAAATATGAAACACAATAAATAGATGATTTAGGTATGAAAGGGCATGATATCTCATGTTGGTAGGCATTCAAGTAGCGCAATAAATAGATGACTTAAATATGAAATGGCATGACATCTCATGTTGATAGGTATTCAAGTAGCACAATAAATAGATGACTTAAATATAAAAGGGCATGGCATCTCATGTTGATAGGTATTCAAGTAACACAATAAATAGATGACTTAAATATGAAAGGGCATGGCATCTCATGTTGATAGGTATTCAAGTAGCGCAATAAATAGATGACTTAAATATGAAATGGCATGACATCTCATGCTGGTAGGTATTCAAGTAAGTAGATGACTTAAATATGAAAGGGCACAACATCTCATCTTTTATTTGATACATCTGATACAAGACCACATTGTTGACTATTATGATAATGACAGGTTGAAATTTTCACCACTACAGTGGATGGATGAATAATGGCTGTATTTTAGTTATCTGTGAGCAGTATCACTGAATTCTTGTTAGCTTATTAGCATTAATTTTGATTGCTGCTACTTCACATGTTGGCGGGGGCCCCGAGTGGCCGAGTGGTCTAAAGCGCTCTTCGTTACGGATCACTGCCATCTCACCTTTGTCTGCGGCGGTTCGAGTCTAAGATTCAGCCAATGTGGGTATGTGAGAAAGCTTGCCAGTAGCTTCTCGTGGGTTGGTGGTTCTTTCCGGGGTTTTCTCTGGTTCTTCCTCCACCATTAATACTGGCCACCATGTATAGCCTATCATGTGCTGCAAAATGGCGTTAAACCCCACAACAACAACAACAACAACTTCACATGTTGGCAGATTGGTGTATTATATACTGCTTGTGGTACTTCTTTATCTAAGGAGAAAACACTAAATAACACAGACACACACACACAGACAGACACATGAGTACATTTGGGGTGGGAAGAGGTGTCACTGAAAATTGATTACCTTTTATGTATGTATTGCAGTCCTTAGTTTGATTCAAAATGATGACTATCAGGGAACATTGTCGTACTAAATGTATTACATGAAAATCTGGATTATGACCTTTCGTGATGCGTTAAAGCCATTGTGTGCTATTGTTTGCAGAGTGAGAACACTGACAAGGAGAATCTCAAGCCAAATTACAAACCTCCCCCTAAAGTAAATACTGAGAAGTTCAGTCAGCCACCTACACCTCTAGCACCAAGGAAACCAAAGGATCAGTCATCAAGCCCAGTTCGAAAAATCAAGGAAGATAGAGTGGTCCAGTCAAAAGCCAGAAAACAGGAGGATGTAAAAGGTTCTCAGAAGGTATCACAGAATGAGAACATTGATAGGAGAGAGGTGATGAAGCAGTCCCAGAAGGACAAGATTATTGACAACATGAATGAGTTTGTGCAGACAAATATGGAAAAGGGTGTAACTGACTCTGCCCCTGAGGCACCAGTAAGAACTACATTCTACTGTATCTATCAATTAGCATGAATCCTGAATTGTAGTCACAGCATGACATGTTAGTTAAGTCAATTAATTTCAAAACAGTTTTGGAGAATTTCAAACTTGTATTCATTTTATGCACCACATGTGGTGAATATGGAAATCAGCATGTCTGTTCAGTTAATATTTGCATTGGGGGCATTGATGTTGATGAACACATTTCTACTTATGCCTCTATTTTTAAAGTACAGACAGACATTGTGTGGCATTTCCATGTTCATGGAAGAAAGCAGTTATTTTATAGATATAACTGTCACCATTGGATTGTAAACTTTTGTGATTGGACATCACTTAATGGTCATTTGTGGAAGTTTCAGTTTGAAATTTATTTTTAAATCTTCCATGAAAACCCTCATATTCATTATTACTGTAAATTTTTTATTGCTTGGTTTACAAATAATTGCATTTAAAAAGTATGATCCTTAGATGTTGGTGCAGATACTACCTGTCCCTTATATGTATGTTGATGCGAAATATCACTGGAAGAAAGAACTCACTATGGTAGAGATTATAGTGTTGGAAAATTGTGATGGGTTATGAATGATTAGTGACCCAGTGGACATTTTAAAAACGTAAAGCAAATATTGTTGCATGCATGATCAATATGGTCATTGATATATTTAGATTGATATAAATTATTGGAATTTTGAACTACATCTGATTTCCATCTCCTAATCAAAATTTATGGAGAGTAATTCTTCAGAATAAACTGCTGGTCTTTAAAACAGTACATGAAGGACCCTGCCAATTTTTAATGTAACTCGAAACATAATATAAATTTTCCATATACTGCTTTATTTTTGCTGCTCATTTTTTTCCATCATAAATAATGGTGGCTGATGCAAACGTTATGTTAAAAGAACAGAATCTGGAAGGAAAATTTTATATGAATAATAAAAGTTCCCCAGGTTACTGCTGTGACCTGTTCTGACACTTGATCCAGTATATCATAATATAACAAGAAAAGGCTAGTAGTCCCCCTTTTATAAGGCCACCCCTAATGCAGCAGGGAAGTGGCCTTATAATGAGGGTGGCCTTTCTAGAGGGGGATGACAAATGTGAATAGTAAATACGTATGAAGAAAGTCACATATACATTTAATTCTAAAAACATTTAATATTTTCATTAAAAAATCACATGCATGTTGTGAAATAAATGTAATACAAACTGTCATCATTTTCAGAAGAATGCTATGAATAACCATTGACATAATTTTAAAACTGTCTTTATAATTATGTTACAGATCACATCATCTGTCACTTTGTTGGTAACAGTCTAAAAAACAAACCAGTCTCATCACAATAAAAAATATCTTTGCTGTCATATCCCCTGCATATATCATTTAGTCTTTTGTTCCAATCTTCGACAACTTCATTATTAACATCAGCTGATTCTCTACTAAGGACAGAACACTTAATATTGTGTCGCACTTGAAATCTGTGTGACCATCCGTTACTTGCAGTAAAGTCATCATATCCCAATTCAACTGACAAAATTGTTGCTTTTTCTTGTCATTCAAATTAGGATACAAACGTATCCTGGCTCAAACAATCTTCCTTTCTCTGTCCATTTCACCATCCCACTTCTGCAGAATTGTTTCATTATCTTTCATGATATTGTTTATCTGAGTCTTCCCGACATTAGTTTTCTACAAGAATCCTCGACCCCCCCCCCCCCGTCAGCTGAATTATTTTCACTTTCTCTTCTAAACTGAGAATTTTTCTTTTCCTCGATGACATGTTGATCTTTTTGCAGTAAGTTATTCATGTTGCCAACTACATTACTGATAAAACAATTTTGTATGCATCTAAACAAATTGCCGTGTTTTTAAAGGAAGTGATCTTGTCATGTGATTCGTTAGTCGCAGTCTAGTACCCTATTTTTTTATACATTTCTTTACACTAAGTGAGGGAAGCCAAAACGGTTTCGATATGTACCATTAACATCACGCAGAATTGACCTCGTGGCTGTTAGGATTTGTAATTTTGAAAATTATTGTCAGTAGTAATGCCACTAATTATCAAAGTGAACAAGCTCAACATCTTACTAAAGGAAGCCATAAAGGCTATCAAACCATTTTCCTGCTGACTTGTGTATTGTACATCGATACTGACTCTTCTCAGCTGTTACTACTGTTCAATAATTGTAATCTTAACAATTATCAGAGTGACTAAACTGGACATCTTATGATAACACAGCAGTAAGGCTAATTGGATTGCATGTACTTACCCTTTTGTATGGATTAAAATTTGAGTCTTTTTCGGTTTTTATGGAATAAATTTGACTACTCGTGAGGCATAAATGATTTAATATTAACCTTAGTGGTACATGTAATTTACTCAAAACCTCTTTCAGTAACAAAAATCTGACATCGGGAAACAGAAATCAGATTAAATTAAAACACGTTATGAATAAAATACTGTGACGGGTAAATTTTATATTATTGCACTAATATGCTGGCCGCTAGTCACGTTAGCCGGGTGGTCTTTCGTGAGGGGTACTTTTGAACACAAACTCGTCTGTGCCAATGGATTCTGGCCCTAAGGAGCGCGTGGCCGCTGGTCAGGGGGGGCTGTTCAAGAGGGGGACTACTGTATAACAAGAAAAGGCTAGTAACTCCAAAACACTTTATTCCCCTTTGGTGGCTGTTCCCATCCACGAAGGCACTCAGTTATTGTCTCTGACTCATTTTACTCCTGGTATATTTTTCATTCATCAAGACATTGTTTACTTGTATGCACTGGACCAAAACTGAAGTTACAGATCTTAAAATGTATGACTTGTGGGAACTTTTGCCTGGTCTGATAAAGTCATATTTTACCATTCACTTGAATCATCTCTTAGAATCCTGTTTCATGGAAGAAGTACATATGTGTTGGCACAATTCCAGTCAGTTGTAATTCCATGAATACAAAATTACCTGTATCCTGAGTGAAGAGTTCCATTGTGAATGGTGATTAGCTCAAAAGTTACTACTTCCATCTTTCAGCAGTTCATTAGTCAAAATTTAGTGGACTCATTATTTCTGAAAATCAGAATGGCATGTATTGCCCTTCTCAAATTGATGATGGCATGTTTCATAGAGTTGCACATCTCTGTCAGTAGTGGTAGTCGACAGGTGAACATAACTTTGTTGGACCAGGCAATACCTTGTACAGTTCTTATGGTTTAGGGAGTGTAACTTCTGCTTGGTCCAGTGCAGAAAACTGAAAAATGTCTTAAGAACTAGAATAAATTATATAAGAATTTGAATGAACAATAGATTATGATTGAGTGTTTTTATGGATAGGAATAGCAGCAAGAGATTGAGGGTCATGTGTGGAACAGAATTATTTAAAGTTACTAACCTTGTCTTGTTTATAGCAATGATATACAGTTGCAGAATGGGTCATACTAATAAGCTGAGGAATTTTTGCCACTCCGTGGGGTTCTTCTTCTTCAGGCTTTTGATGTTTTTCATTTGGCTTGCATCAGCCATCTATGTTATAAATCTATTTTAAAAAAGTTTATTAAACATAATTATGTGTTTACAGTTCAGATTTTGCACTCATATAAGGAATCCACTTAGTTTGAATATTCCTATTTTTATTCTTTTTCATCTACTTTCTCTCTCTGTGACTCCTATCTCTCCAATAATTGCCCAAATGATCTAAATTCATTTTTCACTGTTCAAAAGGATCTGTGATGATTTGATCACTTCATATATGTTTGGAAGAAAAACATCAAAATGAGAAATAGGTCTGTTCTAAGACTCGTCATAATGCTTCCTTGTTTGGCACATTATAATTGGCACAGCAGCATTTTTTGTCATTTTTGAAAACAAAAATTAAAAAAGAACACAATCACCTTTTTCTTTTTTGCATCACAATTTGTGACCATAAACTGCAAAAAAGCAGCAATTTCCATTAAAATGATTGTGCAGTCAATACACTTCTACATCAGTGGTTGGTTGACTTGTTCTAGAATAATGTCACACATAGTAGCAAACCAAGCTTTAGTCAAGGGAGATAATGCACATGGTAAATTTGAACACACTGTTCATTATTTGTAAAGGTGAAATTTGAAATATTGGGTGGAAGATGTTTTACTTGAGAAGTGGACTATACATAGTGTTTTAAAAGAAGATTTTCAATATTTTTATATTACGACCTTCAAAAAGAGTACAAATATGGAACTGCAAATAGATAAAGAAGTACCTTAAAACATCCTTACTGCATATGTACTTTTGTTAGATTATACTTTTGAAAAATGATTTGAAACTGTCTTTATGACTTTCTTATACTCATACATGTATTGCATTTTATAATTATTTCATTCCAATTATATGTATGGAATGCTATACTTTTAAGTTTCTATTTATTCCTTCTGGTCTGAATGTAAATTTAATTTCTTATTTCATATACTCTGGCCTTTTCTATCAGAATTTGAGTTCAGATCAAAGAATTCTGTCTGTATATGCTCACACTTGTCTTCAAGAATGTTTGTTTTCTTATAGGCAGATTATGCATTTAAGTACAAGACAGGTATTGCAGCCCCTCGGCCTGCCAAGAAAGGATCAGAGTACATGAAAGAGTTTCGATGGAAAGACAGGGTACCATCATCTCCTTTGTTGGATGCTGAACAGGTAGGACATACTCAAAATAATTTTGGAATTTAAGCGAATGTTGTCACTTTAAAATGCTACACTATGTAACTCCTTTGAAGGAAAGGAGCTCAAAAAGCATCTACCTTTTCTCAAGAAGTAATCATTTTTTTAATTATTTTGAGATTCCATCTTTTCATAAAAAGGTGGACTTAATGATCACATATCCATATCCTGTCCCACTGTTTATTTTCATTGTTCATCACATGCTCAGGTTGGTCTTCTGCTCTTGTTTGAGAAAATATGATTAAATTAGACTTTATGACCTTGAAGTACCAATATGGTCAAGGCCAAATATACCAAAAATAATGACCTTTAAATACCAACATGGTCTAGGTCAAAGATACCAGAAATATTGACCTTGAGGTAACAACATTGTCTAGGCCAAAGGTACCAATAATATTGACCTTGAAGTACCAGTATGGTCTAGGTCAAAGATACCAAAAATATTGACCTTGAGGTAACAACATTGTCTAGGCCAAAGATACCAAAAATATTGACCTTTAAATACCAACATGGTCTAGGTCAAAGATACCAAAAATATTGACCTTGAAGCACCAATATGGTCTAGGTCAAAGATGCCAAAAATATTGACCTTGAAGTACCAATATGGTCAAGGCCAAAGATACCAAAAATATTGACCTTTAAATACCAACATGATCTAGGTCAAAGATACCAAAAATGTTGACCTTGAAGCACCAATATGGTCAAGGCCAAAGATACCAAAAATATTGACCTTTAAATACCAACATGATCTAGGTCAAAGATACCAAAAATATTGACCTTGAAGCACCAATATGGTCTAGGTCAAAGATGCCAAAAATATTGACCTTGAAGTACCAATATGGTCAAGGCCAAAGATACCAAAAATATTGACCTTTAAATACCAACATGGTCTAGGTCAAAGATACCAAAAATATTGACCTTGAAGCACCAATATGGTCTAGGTCAAAGATGCCAAAAATATTGACCTTTAAATACCAACATGATCTAGGTCAAAGATACCAAAAATGTTGACCTTGAAGCACCAATATGGTCAAGGCCAAAGATACCAAAAATATTGACCTTTAAATACCAACATGATCTAGGTCAAAGATACCAAAAATATTGACCTTGAAGCACCAATATGGTCTAGGTCAAAGATGCCAAAAATATTGACCTTGAAGTACCAATATGGTCAAGGCCAAAGATACCAAAAATATTGACCTTTAAATACCAACATGGTCTAGGTCAAAGATGCCAAAAATATTGACCTTGAAGTACCAATATGGTCAAGGCCAAAGATACCAAAAATATTGACCTTTAAATACCAACATGGTCTAGGTCAAAGATACCAAAAATATTGACCTTGAAGCACCAATATGGTCTAGGTCAAAGATGCCAAAAATATTGACCTTGAAGTACCAATATGGTCAAGGCCAAAGATACCAAAAATATTGACCTTTAAATACCAACATGATCTAGGTCAAAGATACCAAAAATGTTGACCTTGAAGCACCAATATGGTCTATGCCAAAGATGCAAAAAGTATTGATTGTGAAATAAATGTACTGTACACAATTGGTATGATTTCTAATGCATGGCGTGATGTTTCCATAGTCAATCCTTCCTGTTTTGTTAAGGCATGGAATAGTAAACAGACAGATGTCATTACCAGTAATAAAGATGATGATGTTCCCCATGCTATGGTACATAAAGTTTGGTCTGGTAACGTGGATGTTGATTTCTTGGTTTATGTTAATTCCGACAGTAACTCTGTTACACCTGTGATACCAACAATAAAATTTGTTTGTTTTTTAATACAGATGAATTGAAATAAAAGTGATTTATATAATTCACCAGTTGGTACATGTGCATGTATTTTGTCTCAGTCATCAGATGCTAAAACAGACTGATGTAACATTTTTCTTGATGTTAACATTTATTTATGCAAATGTGTGTTGTTTTGAAAATTGTATTTCCATTACATATGAATTCTAATCATACCAGTATACATTGTTTAATACATGTATGTTCAGCACCATTGATATGGACCAGTACATTAACATTTTGAAAAGAAAATGATTAGTGGATATAATATGTCTTAGATATAATGCTCTAAGTCCTCCATGAAACATTATAAACTATCTTTACTGTTACAGTAGATGTTTCTGTTTGGGTACACTAGAATTTATTATTTATATTACTAACATGTTAAACCAAATAGTAATTACTATGAACATTTTGTATGTTGTTCATGGTTATATTTTCTTCTCAAGATGAAATAATCTATAACTGAATGAATCACCTTTTATAAACAAAGCAATAATATGATTATTATTATTATTATTAACTATTTCAATGTACATGTTTTTGAATCCTGTAGATGATCTATTTCAATGTACATGTTTTTGAACCCTTTAGATGATCTATTTCATTGTACATGTTTTTGAACCCTTTAGATGATCTATTTCAATGTACATGTTTTTGAACCCTTTAGATGATGTATTTCATTGTACATGTTTTTGAACCCTGTAGATGATCTATTTCAATGTACATGTTTTTGAATCCTGTAGATGATCTATTTCAGTGTACATGTTTTTGAATCCTGTAGATGATCTATTTCAATGTACATGTTTTTGAATCCTGTAGATGATCTACAAAAGCAGCACTCACATCACACCTAAGAAAGATGTTGTTCCTAAGGTCACAGAGTATCAAATGCAGTTTAAGCCTTTTAAGCTGGTTCCTCAACAGGACACAAAACAAGACAAAATCACAAGGGATGCGAAAACCAGGAGCAGAAAACCAAAGGTGTGGCAATTAATCTTGTCTGATAAATATAATTATTTCTGTAATATTCTATTTATAGGTACCCTCTGAGCAAATTTAAAAAAAATGGAAGTAAAAATGTGTACTTACATATACAGACTTATATAAATATGGTCTGAGTGGTCTTTCTATATGGTCCTCCTCATAAGGCCCTGATAGATATGTGCATGGTGATGATCTTAAGACCCTGTTATATACGTACATGGTAATGGTCTTACGGCCCTGATAGGTACATACATAGTGATGGTCTTACAGCCCTGATAGATACATACATAGTGATCTTAAGGCCCTGATAGATGCATACATAGTGATCTTAAGGCCCTGATAGATGCATACATAGTGATCTTAAGGCCCTGATAGATGCATACATAGTGATCTTAAGGCCCTGATAGATGCATACATGGTGATCTTACAGCCCTGATAGATACATACATGGTGATCTTAAGGCCCTGATAGATGCATACATGGTGATCTTAAGGCCCTGATAGATGCATACATGGTGATCTTAAGGCCCTGATAGATACATACATAGTGATCTTAAGGCCCTGATAGATGCATACATAGTGATCTTAAGGCCCTGATAGATACATACATGGTGATCTTAAGGCCCTGATAGATGCATACATGGTGATCTTAAGGCCCTGATAGATGCATACATGGTGATCTTAAGGCCCTGATAGATGCATACATGGTGATCTTAAGGCCCTGATAGATACATACATAGTGATCTTAAGGCCCTGATAGATGCATACATAGTGATCTTAAGGCCCTGATAGATGCATACATGGTGATGGTATTAAGGTCCTGATAGATACATGCATTGTGATGGTATATCACATTATCACCAAGACTTTCTGATAATTAATACTGTGTGAAAATTGCAGTTGCTTTCTTTTAGTGTGAGAAAGTTAAAATTTTGATACATACAGTAAAAATAATAATTAAAAAACTGCACAGAAATGTAATTCCCTTAGCAGTAAATAAGCTACAAGCATATCAGTCTGCATGTATTCCTCACGTATTCCCTTGTTGTAATATCTACACAAAGATCTATTTATATTTTCTTCTTTATAAATTTTTGCCAGTTACAATTTGGGTGCAGTGTCTGTTACTGAACTAGATTGCAAGCTTGCCAAGGCAACATGAAATCCACATTTAAAAACACAAAAAAGTCCTTACCAGCAAGGTCACAGTCATTAAAATTCTTTGTTTAAAGATATTACTGTCTGAAGTCTCAGGGATGCAACCATTCTTCAATGTTTCTACATTACCATCCCTGCAGCAATGTTCACTGTGTTAGTCTGCAGAAAAAATGTCATAAGAGAAATGCAAATCTCTTCATGTTCATTTGAAAACAGTCATGAATTAAGTGTACTGGGTATATATATATATATGAATTTGAGAAAATTTGCAGTTTGAAGCATTATAAGTGGGAACTAAATTTGCAGCAAGAATTGCTGTCCTAAAATTATTCTAAAATATTTTAACTTCTTTTTATTGATATAGTAATGCAGCTGTTAATTGCACTGACAGAATGGAGAAAAATTCCATGCGATTCAATGTTTTGTGCTTTAAAAGAATATAATAAAATTAAAATCTACATTTTGTTTAGTTAATATAAGGAAGTATTTCACTTGTAAAGTGGAAACACCACTTGTGACAATACAATGTTAACAATTCACTTATGAAATATTTCCTTTTATCTGCTCAAAAACATTAATATCCTTAACACAGAATCTTTGTATGGGGTGAAAGGTTCCTCCACTCTGTAAAGTAAATGTATTGGATATATATATATATATATATATATATATATATATATATATATATATATATATACCCAGTAAATTTACTTGACAGTTGAAGAACTTTTCTATATTAAGATTTTGCATTAAAATTATTATTGTATAATTACGAATTTCAATATGCAGAAAGAATTGATAGTCATAATTCAGAGAAAGATACAGTTTCTGTTTATATTTCACCCAGTATTTTGATATGGTCATCAAGAACAAAATTTGATTGTTCATCGTGAGTGACATATCTAAAATAGTTGGTGTCTGGGTATTTAACAATTTTCTTTTCATTGTGTATGGTTTTGGGTTAACTGTATTTATTCATTTGATTATGCTGGGTGTAATCTGGTTGAGTACCTACATGAGAGTAAATGTCACCAACACAATAGTAAATTACACCAGGTACAGTTGTACTTAACATTGCCTAATAAATTCTGTAATATTTTGTTGGGTATAATAAAACCCAGCACATAGTCTGATTTTTTTTTCTCTGATATTTATATGAATGGGTCAATGGTCTAATAAGTAATATGTCTATACAGTCCACTTCATTTATTTCAATAAAGTTGTTTTGCGTTTCTGCCTTTAAATACAGTGAAAATGAATATGTAATTTATTTGCTGTTTTTTTTCTTTCTTTCCGTCCACTTGCATTTTAAAATAATTTTTTTAAAATTGTATATAATATTGTTATGTTTACAAATGTCTATTTTGTTCATGAAATTGTGTAATGATGTTGCTTTAATTTTGATATTTTATATCAGGTTTACTCCAGAATATTTACAGATGTTTTCAAACCTTTTCAAGCATTATGAGTGGTTAATATTGCATCATGTGACACAGAAAACTAAAAGTTATTAGTTCATAAGACCAGTAAGGATCCAAATCCGTATTCATGTGGTCTTCTTATGTGCTTTGCCAATATTTGTAAACAATACTAAATATATAGTTTTATAATTTTTTTATTTAAGATTAATTATTATTTTTAAAGTTGTAATTATAAGATTTGAACATAATATTTTGCAAGATTCATGAAGTTATTGAAATTGATTATGCATTATGTATGAAAAGTATTTTTTTTGCTATGGTAAATTTGCATTTTTAAGTATTTGATTTTCCTTTTCAGCTGCAAAAGAGTAAAAGCATGGAAGGTGAGTAATTACTATTTCTAACATAAGGATACTATAAGCATCATTATTTTATACACAGTTACTTTTTTCTGTATCCAGTAAATTTTTGCTAAACTCAGTTTCTTTGGCAATATGTGGGGACATTTATGTCTCATAAACTGCCATCTTGAAAATAATTTTAATGCTTCTTCTTCTGTATGGTCAAATTAACATGGATTTTCTAGTTGGTGAAAATGGTGCTGATATTACATCCAATATGGCCACTATGATAGCCATCTTCAGAATCATATTTTTATTACTGTTAAATGGATGGTCAGAGAGATCTTGCTGATCTTATATCCAATATGGCAATCATGACAATCTTTTTATTGCTAAAGAATATGAGAACTGGTTTCAAAACAATCAGCAGTTAAAAAGAAGAAATGGGCTTAAATTGGATTCTTTAAAATTCTGTTTGCTGGTAGAGCATCAGTCTCTTTGAGGACTCGTGTTATTAGAAGGTGTATGATGTACTATGTTAATGTTCCTATCTTCAAGGTCAGGGTCAGGGATCAATATTATAAGTTTTCTATAACGCTTTCTTGTCTTTTCCTTAACTCTAAAGACATATGAGATTTGTTAATGAAACTTGGTATACTCATACTGCATCATTAGCAATTAAGTAGAACACCATGGTAATGCATATCATATCGTCACAGTCAAGGTCATGGATCAATATTATAAGTTTTCTATAACACTTTCTTGTCTTTTCCTTAACTCTCAAGACATGAGAGATTTGGGAATAAAACTTGGTATACTCGTACTGCATCATTAGCAATTGAGTAGAATACCATGGTAATGCATATCTTCAAGGTCACGGTCATGGATCAGTATTATAAGTTTTCTATAACACTTTCCTGTCCTTTCCTTAACTCTAAAAACATTTGAGATTTTGGAACTAAACTTGGTATACTTATAGTGCATCATTAGCAATTGAGTAAAATACCATGGTAATGCATACCATATCTTCTAGTCAAAGTCATGTTAATATTTTAAGTTTTCTTTATACTTTCCTTTCCACTCTATAATTTTGGAATGATTTGAGATTATGCGAGAAATGGTATGCTTACATCTGATAATAGGAAGTTGTGTAGAGTGCCACATTGGGGATCCTTTCTTTAAGGTCAGTGTTACAGGCCAATATTTTAGGTTTCAGTAACCTTTTCCTTTCCATCTTTAACTTATTTTCAAGATAAATGTATGAAATTTGGTATACTTGCATGTTTGCTCAAAAGATGTGTTGTATTCCACATTTGGGTCATATCTTCAAAGTCAAGGACACAGATCAGTGGTTGTGTTCATTTCTGTTCCATATCATATAAACCATATTTTAAGGAATTTTTTTTAATTTATATTTTATTTTATTTACATTTTACAGAATTTTATCTTCTTTACGTTTTTCTGTCTTATAGTACTTCATCATCACATTTATTTGGAAGTGTTTATCTTTATGAAGTTTGTATGCAGTTCTTCATTTTTACATTTATTTTTAGAATTTTATTTTTGATTAGTACTGTATAGCCATTGCAATTCTGAGGTACTATTACATACTAATACATACTTACTTACATAGCAAAGCAGGGCCTCAATAGGCCAAGTGGTCTAAAGTGCTCACCTTTACAGATCACTGCCATCTCACCTCTGTCTGCATGGGTTCGAGTCTCAGGCTTGGCCAATGTGGATATGTGAGAAAGCTTGCCAGTAGCTTCTTGTGGGTTGGTGGTTCTTTCTGGGGGTTTTCCCAGGTTCTTCCTCCACCATTAATACTGACAGCCATGTATAGCCTATCTTGTGCTGAAAATTGGCATTAAATCCTTCAAAAACAAGACAACAAAGTTTTATGTTCAAAGTTAAGGCCAATGGTTAGATTATTCCCTTTTTTAGCACCTTTGCTTGTGTGCCTTTTGAGATAGAGGTCTGAAACTTCCATACTTTCCATATCAAAGTGTAACTTAGTAGACCCAGTCACAAGGGTATCATTCAGATTTTATCAGCACATGCTAATGGTGAACTCACTATTGTAGGCAGAGGAAAAAAATTAAACATGCTACATTCAGTATGTTCATAACCACATGGTTTTAGTGTAGTTTAGAGTGGTATTGATTTGGATTTAGGCTGTTTCAGGTTTTACGCATAGCCCAGAAAATTGTATTTTTAATTAAAGTACATTTATCTTTCAAACGATCTTTAGTTTAAATAGCTATCAAGTGCCATGATTCAAAGTTTTAAATAGTTTTGAAGACAGTAGTAAACTTAAACATAATCGTTTTGATTTGTAATTTGCTTCATTTTTAGCCCTCTGAAAGTTGCATTTCTTGCTTTGAAAATATTGTTTATTGTTTCATATTTCCAGTATCATAATTATGTGCTGTTACAGCTCAGGGACATTAATGGCATTATAGCATTCAGTCATTTTATTCAGATATTTAGATCATATTTTGTTTGAATTAAAACTAAATAATTTGCAGTCAAGATTGAAATTAGTGCATATTTTAAAGCAAAATATCAACTAAATACAAATGCAGTTGTGGAAGATAATGCCTCCAAATCCTTGTCAGTCTTAAGACATTTAATTCCTGTGTTTTTCCATTTTGCTTGTAGATCTTTCCCCAGCTGAGATACCTACTGCTGGATCTGCTCCAGTGATCTCCCCTGACAACAGGCGACTCACTAAGGAGTCTGAGGAGCATGAGTCACCGAAGGCAGTCCCCAAGGTCCCTAAAGGGGTCACCAGGTTTGTGGAAGTCACAGAGAAAATCACAGCCCTTGTTCAAGGGAGATAACAATGATTAAACTTTACACTTGTAAATGAACTTGATGAAGTGCAGTGGATATGTATTTCTTGTAATCCCTCCTGTATTTTGAAGCTTTATGTAACTGTATCTATCTGACTGTAAAATAATTGGCTTCCATTATGCTTAAATAATATGATTTTTTTTAAATGATTGGGAAGATGCCTACATACATATAAATGTGGATAGTTTGGATATTGAGCTATATTTCAAGGAAACTGACATTCATCACTTGCTGTATACACATAGTCTTCATCAACAGCATACATTCAGTCATAGATAAAGAGGTTCATATGGATTTGGAACAAAGAAGAAAGTCTCCCTGATGTATATTCATTGCTTTTCATAGGACTACAATAAAGAGGTTACAAACTCAGAAAACTGAGCAAAACTTGGGAACAAGAAATTTATCTATTGGAAGTAATAAATATTAACAGCAAATCACAAAAATAATTCTGATCATTGTTCATTTCAGTAGATGTTAACTTCTGGATCAATTGATTTTAGTCAAAATTTTAGTGATTTGCAAGAACAGATTTATGTAGCTTTTGGAATATGCATTTTCTTTACAACTTATAAACAAAACACAAACCTAAGGGACATTTTTGTTAGATTCATACCTAGTATCAACAAACCTGTGTGAACTTAATAGTTATAAGCTGTAAGATTTTCTGTTTAATACGGAATTTGTAAAAATCTAGAAAACAGGTGGAAATTTCAAATGAAACAACATATTTCATATGTTACACTAAAAGTGATTTGTGTTGTAGATTCTTTGATCTGTAAAAAGCAGTGTATAGTGGACAGCAAAAGAAATTTATGCAGTAAAGATGAATGGGTATTTTTCAGATATATGACTACAAAGACAAAACATTTGTTTGAACAGTTTAGTACGATAAGGAGTAAAGACCATTTTAGAGTCATTGGCATTTACCAATATAATCTGCTGGTCAAAAGTGGAAACAAGAAAAGGAATAATTTTTGCTTAACCATTTAGGAGCTGTAATTAATTGTTAAACTACACCGATGTTGTAGCCTCGACCACAATCCTGATGAGTTGTACACCTTTTTTCTTCCATACAAGATCTTTGTACTGACTATTGTGCAGGACCACGAAGACAGATTTAATTTGCATTGATCTATCTCTTTCCATCCATCCATCCATCCATCTTAATTACTATGTCCCTTTGCAGGGAATTTTCGCAATTGTTTAAAAGTGTTGAGAGCAGAAGGAAAAACAGTTTAACACAGTTTATTGTGATAGGATAAGCAAAGATGAAAGATCAATACTCTAAAATGATTGATTTCCTATAATGCAAGCCAAGCTCTCAATGCTTTTTCATAAATTTCACATTTTAATTTTCTTCCAGGAAATTTCGCAGTGAGTACAAGTCTAACTTCCGTGCCCCTGGGACTTACAGTTATGATGATGGGGCCTGGCGAGGGGCTCAGCCTCCCCACCTGAAAAATAAAGTGGTGAGTTTCATCTGATGCCATGATATATAGATTGAATCATTGAGCTATGACAGCAGGAGATCTTTGGCTGGGAGGGGTATCATTTTCTCAGTTATTATCCATCTGGCTGTTGTTTTTTCTTATTGTATATCCATTCTAAAATCGTTTCAGGAAGCTAATATAAAAGGACAGTACATGTAGCAATTAAGTTCTTGAAAGTATAATTCACTGCTACATGATTCAGACTTGCTATTTTTTCTTGAAAATTTATAAACTTATTCAGAATAAACATTACCAGCCTTAAACATATTTTTTTCAGTATATTTGCCATGAAAAATTTATTGACATGGAAAATTTCTGATTCATTACCAATTTTATGATTTAGCCAATAAAAATCCACCATATGGAATGTTACCATTTTTACTGGGGCCCTGAGTGGCTGAGTGGTCTAAAGCTCTCTCCATTACAGATCACTGCCGTCTCACCTCTGTCTGCATGGGTTCGAGTCTTGGATTCGGCCAATGTTGGTATGTGAGAAAGCTTGCTGGTAGCTTCTCATAGGTCGGTGGTTCTTTCTTGGGCTTTTCCCAGGTTCTTCCTCCACCATTAATACTGGCTGCCATATATAGCCTATCGTGGGCTGAAAAATAGCGTTAAACCCAACAACAACAACAACAACAACAACAACCATTTTTATTTCCATAAATCAGCTGGTGTAACTATTTGGTTCCTGGCTATTTCTGCAAAGACCATTCTAATGAAAGGAGTGTGTGAGTGTTTGTTTGATTATTGCTACAGTGGCTGAAGCGTGGCAGTTTATAATGATGTCTAGCACTGGGTCTTCATAACATGCAGCATGATGTCCCACCCACTCACATTATCCTGACCCCAGGCTGACCAGTCCTAACGCTGACCTCTTAATGCTGAATGTCTAGTGAGACAGCTGTTAGTACCATTTTTATAAGTCTTTGATATGACTCAGCCCGGGTTTTGAACCCACAGCCTACCACATCCACGGTGGATATTCAAACCACTGGGCCACCGGAGCAGTCCTAATAAAAGGAAGAAGAATTGGTCAGCACAAAACATAAATAACAAAGGTGACATCATGTACATTTAGTTTTCATCTGCTGAATTGCCAGATCCATAATAAATAAGAAATTTTCCTTGGCAAATATACTCAACAAACTTTTTAAGGTGGGTAATTATTATTTTGCGGATGCTTTTTAATGCTGAAAAGACTGAATCATGGTGCAGTGTCTTATGCTTTTGACAGATACAGTTATTAAATTCCACATACCTTTTCTTATACCTCATCCTGCATGAATCCTCATGTCCATCCATCCATGCATCAATCCTTTCATGTTGCACACAATCATGTTATAGAAATTAAATCCCCCAGGTTTTGATTAACTGCCACACAATATGAAAGATATTATGGTCATAACCTGAAGATACACATATCAAATATTGCTTCTCAAATTTGCACAAGTTCTGTCTTATTAGCTTGCAACTAAATGTATGATAAAATCTTGTGAATGCAACTAGACTGGCACACATGCATATTTAAATGGATTAACAAGAAACTAGCTAAACGTTACTCTGATTGTCATTTGAAGATGCACATGTCAACATATGTGAGTGCCCCTTAAAGTTATTCTTCTTTTTGACTTTGTACTGCATGTAGTGTATGGCAGAATCTTCGAATGCAACTAGTGAAAGTTTCCAATGGATTACCATGAAACTTTGCATTTGTTATGGCCATCAAGTGAATACATGCATTTAGTCAAATTACTATGCTTTTGCCATTGTTTGTTACCAGTATTGTCCATTTTGTCCTACAGCTGAATGTATAGTAGGACAGAATCTTGTGAATCTAACTTGGCTTGCAGTTTTTGTTATGGGTCACAGTGAAACTTGGTAGATATTGTGGTCTTCATCTAAAGTTGCGCATATCTTATACACTTAAAGATGGATGCAATATTGGACATACAACTGCCCTTGCAGCTTTCAGTTGATTATAGTGAAATTTAATACATATTATAGTCATCATTGGAAAATATGCATGTTAATCAGTCATTGTACTTACATATGCATGTTAACCAGTCATCATACTTACATGTTGTATGAAGAGTCATGCACTTTCTTTTACTGCAGGCTTATCATTCGCATAATGGTGGGATACGAGAGAGGTTGGGGTATATATTTACATAAGCAAATTATTCACCATTCCTATATTTTATAGGAAGATAACGTGATCAGATTTACATAGTAATGGATAGAATTTGGACAGAGCTATGGATTTTTCTGAACTGAATTTTTATGCATACCATTGAACATCTTGTGACAGATCGAGTTTTAAACTAATATGTAGCAAGAGTATCATTATCATTTGTTCTTTATGTTCTTTTTAGTACAGTTGTAAAATAACTCTACAAATCTTGCAAGCTATAACACCTGTTTAGCCGTAGAGGCCCTGTGGTAGGGGTCATAGAAGTTAAAGCGTAGAACATCACCAAGGTATTTCATCCTAGGTGTCAAATTTAATTCATTCAGTTATTATATTTTAATGAGAAATTAATTTTAATTTTTGAAACATGATATGGGTGAAGGGCTGGGAATCTAATTAATTTTTTTGTGCCATTATAGATGTTATTATTGATTGAAAACAAGATGGCCACTATCGCTTAACCGGCTTGAAGCAGCTGTTCCGTTTTTTAGTACCATTTTCACGATATTTGTGCTTGTTGCCTGTTTTCATCAACATTTTTGTGTTCATCATGTATTGGCTGTTAAATTCATATGTGTTTCTTCATCTCCTTGTTTTGGAAATGAGAACAATTAGACTTTTTCTCAGCTGTCTTGCTACACTGTTTTTGAACAAACTGCCATCAAGTGATACTTGCCAGTCAACCCATTTATGCTACGATGGACCCTCATTAATTGCTTTAAATTATCACTCCTTGGCTCTCCACACTAACTTTCAAAGCTGGTCAGCGTAGAACAGGAAGAAGAATTCCAGTTATCTCCCTTATTTCGGCTCAACAATTTAAAAAAAGTTTGACCATTAATTTAGATAGTCTAATTCAAATCCCAATTAATTCGTCAACCCTTGTGTCAACTATCCAAGAGATGCCTCTGCGTATAGCATTATTCAATGCCCATTCAGTAGGACCACCAGAAAAGCGCACATAAATAGTTAATTTTTTCAACGACCAGAATATTGATATCTTTTTCCTGACAGAAACATGGCTAAAAACATCAGGCAATGAGCCCAAGTCTGTGGATCTAACACCCACTGGTTACTCCATCAAGTTGTTCCCCCGTAATTCTTGCAGAGGTGGAATTGCTGTCATCACAAAGAACTCCATGATAAAACGTATTAACCACAACCACACCACAACAATTCAATTTCGACCACACATCGTTTGAACTAGTCCAAACCACACTCACACTGGAGCAAAGGTCAGTCCATTTTTTCTGCCTATACCACCCTCCTCCTAGTAGAAAAAACAAGCTGGCTGACTCCCTCTTTTTGGAGCAGTTTCCGAATCTCCTGGACTGTGGAAATTTGATAGGTGGCAACTTGATTATTCTTGGAGATTTCAACTTTCACTTTGACTGTCATGGAAACCCAAACACATCAAAACTCATAGATTCCATTAATGTTTTCAACCTCAAACAATCAGTTAACCAACCCACCCATAAACATGGTCACGTTTTAGACTGGATTCTTCATAGACCTGATGATAGCATTCTATGGTCCTCCCTGGTATCCCATGACCTTTCCTCAGATCACCTCTGCATTATATGCCATCCTGATGTATCAGTCCCTAACCCTCCACCTTTATCTGCTACTAAGAGAAATCTCTGTATGATAAATAGAACCAAACTAATGCACGACATCCAAGCTAACCTAACAACTTGCTTACCTCCTACCGCAGAACAACTTGATAACTGCCTGCGTTCATTGCTTGAAAAACATGCCCCAGCTACCAAGTCTCCAGAGTATTCATTCAAAAGTGTTCTCCATGGTATAGCAGTGTTAGGGACCAGCTTCGCACTGCTAAAAGAGACTGCTGTAAAGCTGAGAGGCTTTGGCTTTCCACCAGACTCACTATTCATAAGCAAATCTATGAAGCCACTAAGAAGAATGTCACAAATATAGTCCACGCAGCGAAATCAGCCCACTATACTACTAAGATCATGGAAAGTTCCAGCTGCAAAGAGCTCTTCGAGATTACTAACAAGCAAATGTCAAGGAACAAATCTACACCACTTCCAACTACCTTCTCTCCAGTCGATCTTCCAGATATTTTTGCAAATTTCTTCTGTGAAAAAGTACAAACCATTAGAGATAAGCTTGACACCACAATTTCAATTGACTCGTCATCACCATACAGTTGGGATACAGAATTTGAGCGGCAACCATTAGCAGCATTTGAACCTGTTTCTATGGATTTTGTATATACAATCGTGATGAAGAGTGCACCAAAGTCATGTGAACTTGATCCAATTCCAACATCACTGCTGCTTGAGTGCTTAGATCCAGTATTGCCTTTACTAACTGATGTTATTAATACCTATCTCTTATCCGGGGAATTCCCATCATTTTTCAAAACTGCCATTGTAAAGCCTCTGCTGAAGAAACCAACACTAGACCATAATGATTTAAAGAACTACCACCCAGTTTCTAATCTCCCATTCATATAAAAAATCTTAGAAAAGTTTGTTCTATCCCAGGTTGTATCGATAGTTAATGACATTCTCTCTGCGTTGGATTGCGGAAAGATTACAGTCCTCACCCTTCTTGATTTGTCTGCAGCATTTGACACAATAGACCATGATATATTACTTCACCGTCTCCAGCATGTATTTGGCATTCATGATACAGCCTTACTGTGGTTCAAGTCCTACTTGGTCAACAGGACACAAATTGTATCTGCAAAAGGAATACACTTCATCCCAGTTGATATATGTTGTGGTGTTCCACAGGGGTCTGTTCTTGGACCTGTTCTCTTCATTCTATACACTCAGCCACTCTCAAGTGTCGTAGATCATCATGAAATTGATGCTACCATCCAAGGTGTAGAGAGGTGCATTTCTGATGTGAAATCATGGATGACATGTAACAAGCTGCAGATGAATGATGATAAAACTGAGGCCATTCTGATCACAACACAAAGACTTTTTCAGTCACATCCTTTACCTCAAACAATAAATATCAGCAACGCCAACATTAAATTCACACAATCAGTATGAAACCTAGGTGTTACTCTGGACAGTACTCTCACGTTGCACCAACATGTCATGAACATATGCAAGGCTGCATATCTTGAGCTGAGACGCATCAGCTCAATTTGCAAATATCTTTCAGTTGATGCCACTAAAACACTTGTTTGTTCATTAGTACTTTCAAGACTGGACTATTGTAACTCAGTTCTGTCTGGTTCATCTCAATATCTGTTCCAGAAACTTCAAAAAGTTCAAAACTCAGCTGCTCAGGTCATACTTAGAGTACCATGATCAGAGCACACCTCCCCGCTGCTCTGTACCTTATACTGGCTATCTATTTGATCCAGAATCAAACACAAAATATGTTCTCTGTGCTACATTTCACTGTCGGACTCTAGTCCAACATACCTATCCGACCTCACCCATGTGTACACACCAGCTAGATACTTATGCTCCTCTTCTGACAATCGTATACTCATTATTCCCACTATGAAAACAAAGTCATATGGACATCGTTCTTTTGCATACCAGGGCCCAGCAATGTGGAATGAATTGCCCACTGAACTTAGACACAAAGACACAGTGATCACATTCAAGAGGGCTCTCAAAACTCACTTATTTTGACTGCAAGAACAAACTTAAAGACCTAATAATGTTTCCTACCCTAAATATTCTCAGCATGTTTTTTTAATGTTTTCTAATTTCATGGTGTTTGTTTTTGTAGTCATGTCATTATATGTTTTTTATCTTGTAGGTGTTGTCTAATGTTGTAAAGCACTTAGAGATTCTAAAGATTAGGCGCTATACAAAGTCATCATTATTATTATTATTATTAAGAGTGATATTGTTTTATTACCAACTTGTACATTGAATCATAGCCAGAAAGTAAAAATGCAAAGGGATAGATGACATGGGGTTGGTGGTAATAGTAGATCTGGGAATTTTGCTGTGGCAAATCATCAGAATAGCACTACTTCAAGTTTCTTTCAGCCTGAGTTAGGCACCATTTTCAGGCAGTGGGTATTTTATGATGGCATGCCATTAACTTAGGTCTTGTCAAAATTGAAATAAGCTCCAAAAATGTGTTTTAATTTATATATTTATATTAGTTATAATATATTTTTGTGTGCATTTCATGTCTTCCATTAAATGCATACGGTTTCTAAAAGTATCATGATTTTAATTTAGTATCTTGACAGTCAATTGAGAGTTTTATAATATGTTTAGTTGTGCATTGTTTTAGACCATCCAGTAATTTTAGTGTCTATCGTTTTTAAGCGGTATCTAAATTAGCATGGCATTTAAAACTAACTTTCATTTCAGCAGGAATATTTTATTAATTGACATTTTGTACAGTATAGAAATATAATTCAAGAATTGTATTAGTTTATACCAGCTAAAACAATCGACCCCACACCCTATCATAGAAGATTTATTGTGACTTACCTGTTTTTCTGTGATAGGTTGGTGAACCAGGGGATGAAACAGAACCTGCTTTGTCGACTTGGTTTGCCGAGGTAATAGAGTTGCGAAGGAAAGCCAATGAGTATCGAAAACGTGCCCAGGGAACACATTTCTCACGGGAACACTTGCTTCAGCTGATGGCCAGACAGGCAGACATGTGGGATGCCTCAACTGCCAGTACAGCAAGGAGTGGTAGTACTGCTATCTCAACCTCGTCTCTTGAGTCCGGGGCCAGTTTGCAGAACCAGAAGTGAGTATGAATATAAATAATGTTACCTTATTGCACAATAATTTTTTGTCCCATAAAATTAGAAAAGAAAGGAAACCAAGTGATGTGATTTTTAAAACATTTGTGTGTATCCACTTTTATTGTGTGATAAATTATTAGGACCATGCATTGAGTTACAGGAGTTTGCTATAATCATCTTTTCTGTTTGTGTATCATTCATCCTGCATGTTCATTCACACGTCTTGTTACCACTAAAGCCCTGCCATTTAGTAGGAGAAATGCCTGTGACATGCACTTGTGTCTTTTATGGTTTTTCCTTTTGGGGTCAGTTTTTTATAGAGTTATTGCTCTTTGTCAATCAACCACTCAATATATTCTGACACAATTTAGTTTGTACATTGTTTTATAGATCTAGATTTGCCATTCGTGGATTTTGTCTCATTGCCATTTTGGATGGAACAATGTCCCATGACACTTGACAGTTTTTGCATGAGTTATGTCCCATGACACTTGACAACTAATTTCACAGTAACTTCATATAATCTTGTTTATAAATGGACCTGCTCAAGACCCATTCATCATATTCTGATAAAGTGTTGTACATATACTTTGTTTCATTGACCTATATGTGCCTTGTATGGGTTTTGTCTCAATTCAATATTTTCTGATGCTTCATTTAGGATAGAGCTATAGACCTTGACTGTTAACTTCATGACTTCACATGGGATGTTGCTTGTAACTGACACACCTCAAGCACCATTCAATATTTTATGATGCTTTGTTAGGATAAAGCTTTAGACCTTGACTGTAACTTCATGCCTTCACATGGGATGTTGCTTGTAACTGACACACCTCAAGCACCATTCAATATTTTCTGATGCTTTGTTAGGATAGAGCTATAGACCTTGACTGTTAACTTCATGCCTTCACATGGGATGTTGCTTGTTACTGACATAACCAAGGAACCATATTATGATGCAGTAGGATGAGTCATAGATTTACATATTGATTTACAGATTTAATTTTCTTTACTCTGTTTTGGACAGAGGTATGGCCCATATAAAAAAAATCTTTTTATATGGAAACTTGGAATGTTGCATGCAGCATAGCAAAATAAAATACATTCATCATATTCTGATGTAATTTGGTAAGAAAATTGTCTCTTTATTTTTTATGTGTACATTTGTTTGGTATTAGAATGCAAGTAGATTTTCTATTTTATTTTGCTTGCCATGATGATTTTTCAATGTCATTTTATTTGGGCCCTACATTGAGGTAAGAGAACCCTATAGTAATGACCTTTTCCATCCATCCATATATATGTATATCTATTCACACTGCTTGTATCCCTCATAGTTCTGCAACCCTTACACATCACTGGATGCCATTTGAATGTTATTGCCCTTTTGCCAGCATGTTTAAATATTTACTGTTGAAGGTCCATGTAGTCAGGATAACTCAAGAACTATTTAATATATTTTGATGAAATTTGGTGTGTACATTACCTCACAGAGATTATGTGCCTTTTATGATTATTATCTTATTACCTCAATGTTTTGGATAGGGTTTTGGCCATTGTTGATTATCTTATCTTCACAAGGTATGTTGCTTGTAGCTGACATAGATCAATAACCATTCACCACTTTTTGATGCATCTAGTGTGTACATTGTCTCATTCACTTGCAAATGCATTTTATGGGTCTAATCTTGTCTGCTCAATTTTGTATAGAGTTGTGCCCCTATCATACAATTCTTGTCATCACATGGAAACTTTGGTTTTTACCTGCAGCCAGTATAGCTTGAGAACCATTCAGAAATAGTGGGTCTGAACCAGCTGTTAAAAACTGGCATCATTAATCTGTAGTATAACAGAGTTGAGCCTTTAATTGTGGGTATGTGTCTTATATTTCATTAGGAATACACATACTGCAGTCAGCTTCTTTTTAGACATACTGCATTCAGCTTCATGTTAGACTTACTGCAGTCAACTTCATGTTAGACATACTGCAGTCAACTTCATGTTAGACTTACTGCAGTCAGTGTCATGTTATACATATTGCAGTCAACTTATGTTAGACATACTACTATCAACATCATGTTAGACATACTGCAGTCAGTTTCTTATTAGACATACTGCAGTTAACTTCATGTTAGACATACTACTGTCACCTTCATGTTAGACATACTACTGTCAACTTCATTTTAGACATACTGCAGTCAACTTCATGTTAGGCATACTGCAATCAATTTCTTATTAGACATATTGCAGTCAGTTTCTTATTAGACATACAGCAGTCAACTTCATGTTAGACATACTGCAGTCAGCTTCGTGTTATACATACTACTGTCAACTTCATTTTAGACTTGCTGCAGTCAACTTCATGTTAGACATACAGCAGTCAGCTTCATGTTAGACATATTGCAGTCAGCTTCATGTTAGACATACTACTGTCAACTTTCATGTTAGACATACTGCAGTCAATTTCTTATTAGATATACTGCAGTCAACTTCATGTTAGACTTACTGCAGTCAACTTCATGTTAGATATACTGCAGTCATCTTTATGTTAGACATACTTCAGTCAACTTCATGTTAGACTTACTGCAGTCAAGTTCATGTTAGACATACTGCAATCAACTTCATGTTAGATATACTGCAGTCTCCTTTAGGTTAGACATACTGCAGTCAACTTCATGTTAGACACACTTCAGTCACTTTTATGTGCCATATCTCATCACAAAATGAAAACATACTCTGAAATAATACTTCCTTTTAGAGAAATACTTTTAAAAAGAGCAAATTCAAAAATCTGTACATTGGAGCTTGCATTTATTTACTGTCATATTTTAGTCCCTTCCGTTTGGTAGTGCTTATTCATAAATCATTTGAAGAGGACATTATAGACAGTTAAGAAATTGTTACCATATATATTTTAAAAGCCAAAACATTGTTTTTAAATATAAAATCAACAAGTACTGTACACATCTATTGTGGTATTTTGTTTAATATTTTAAAAAAAAATTAATTTGAATAACTTCATGTATGATTTGTGGCTAAGTAATCAAAAGTGAAGGTCACTGGATCATTTATATGTGTAAGTTTTTTAACTGCAGGTTTACTTTTGATCCGATCATCAGATCATGCTAAACAGCGTAGTGCTCATTTACAACAATTTCTTTTGGTAGGGATTTCTTGGATTCCATTTGATTTAGGAAGCAATATGTAATGAAATAAAATAATTTCCTCAGATTGTATTCCTACTGCTTTGTGACTACATATTATTTAGGCTTCTATATGTCAGAGACCTTTCAAAATTTCCTCTGTCCAATAATTATCTTTTGTTTTCATCTGCTCAATAATTTTAAGCTCACTTGGCAATAAAGCCAAGTGAGTTTATAGATGTTACCACATTCTGTTTGTGTTGTCCATTGAGTAAGTTTCATGCATTTTTTTGAGGTGGTCTTGCAACTAGTTTTTAATCATAGTTACCACTCAAGGGTAATATCACTGATCCAGTTATTATCATACTTGGAATTTATGTTGATATCATTAAGATCTCAGATGAGTTACTAATTCACTGATTATGCATCTGATTAACTAAGATTATTACTGCTGCAGAGGTCATAATTTTGCTATGATTTTGATCAAACCTGGAATATATGCTTATGTCATTAAGATCTCAGACAAGTTCAGTAATGAACAAGATCCACCCATACTAGTTCATTGATCTTTCATATAATTGGCTGAACTTGTTTCCTTTCTGGAGGTCATATTTGTTTTTCAGTTTTGATCAGTCATTGAATATATGTGTATATCATCAAGATCTCAACTTAATTAGATAATGAGCAAGACCCATGCATGGTAATTAGGTGATCTTTAATCTGATTGGCTGAGCTGGTTACTACTCTGGAAGCCACATATCTGATCTGATTTTGATTACATTTAAATGATGGACTGATTACATTTAAAATATGTACTGATATCAAAATCTTGGATGAATATTAACGAGGTTATCTTATATCTGAATCACTGAACATATTATCACTCAAGAAGCCATAATTCTAATCCAGTTTTTAATATAATTTGAATAAGATTTTTTTATATTATCAAGATCTTGGACAAAATTGAAAGTGAACAGGATCCATGCATATTAATGAAGGAAACCTGGATCAGATTGGCTTTAGCTCGATGCCACTTTGTAGTCATATTGATGTGATTCTGATCAAACTTTCAGTATAGGTTCTATTAATGTGATACCTTGGCTAAACTTGTTACCTTTCAAGTGATGTTAAAATAACCTCTTTATTACTGTTAAAAGAACAAAAAAATCCCAAGATCAGGAGCCATTTTTTCATCCAACTTCTTGAAGACATGGGAAATAAGTTTATATCATCAAGATCTTGGATGTTTTTGATTATTAACTAGAGACCGTGCATATTAATTTTGCTGTTTAGAACAGATTTTAGCAATACAGTAAAAAAGGTAAGCTTGGGAGATAGTTTAATTTTGCTGTGTTTTTGCAATACTACATAAGCTTGCTTAGGGAAATGGTGAACTGTCAAGTTATATAAGCCCTGTGAGTAATATCAGACCCCCTTGGGCCCCTTGTTAGGTTTATGGTTGTCAAATATATGTATATTATAATGCTCTATTTCTTTTCAATGTATCACTTAAAATTGTTTATATTTGGAGTGCTTCACATTGGAGCAATGGCAGGTTCATTATGTGAAACACTCATACATCCCTTTGACTTTTGGGTCAAGGTGACAAGCATGTAAAATCAGTGTTATGGGTTTTGCTTTAGAGTTTTGATTATAGTTTTTCAGTTGCATATATTCCCATATGACTTCAAAGTGTTATGTTCTTATTTTGCAAGTTTAAGTATGAAGCAAAGACAATTCTATAAAAAAACAAACTTATATGCTACTTAAGTTTGTGGCAAAAGACATGGAAAATAAAGGATGGAATAAAATTAGGCAATGCTTACAGGAGCATTAGATTCACAGCAGAAACAAGGGCCTTCTCTTTTTCAATAAAAAGTGTATACACTGAAACAAAGAAATGTCATACAACTGTTAATTTAGGCTACTTTGTTTAGTAAAAGTGTTTTTGTTTATTAGAGTTGAATGCATTTAATTATTTTGCATGTTTTTGTACACACAGAAATGCTCACAAATCCTCTTCCTCCAGAGGCCTCTTGTACTAGTTCTATATTGTACTCTTCTGGCAAAGGACTCTTGTACCAGCTCTGTGTTGTAATCTTTTGGCAGAGGCCTCTTGAACCAGCTCTGTGTTGTACTTTTCTGGCAAAAGCTATTGGTAATGTCTTGTACCAGCTCTTTGTTGTACTCTTCTAGCAGAAAGCTATTGGTAGCCTCTTTTACCATCTCTATGTTGTACTCTTCAGAGTTTATTTGTACCAGCTCTTTGTTGTACTCTACTAGCAGAATGCTATTGGTAACCTTTTGTACCAGCTCTTTGTTGTACTCTTCTGACAAAGGCCTCTTCTAGCAGAAAGCTATTGGTAGCCTCTTGTACTAGCTCTCTGTTGTACTCTTTTGGCAGAAAGCTCTTGGTAGCCTTTTGCACCAGCTCTTTGTTGTACTCTTCTATCAGAAAGCTTACTGGTGACCTTTTGTACCAGCTCTTTCTTGTATTCTTCTGACAGAAAGCTATTGGTAACCTCTTGTTTCAGCTCTGTGTTGTACTCTTCTAGCAAAAATCTATTGGTAGCCTTTTGTACCAGGTCTGGGTTGTACTCTTTTAGCAGAAAGCTGTTGGTACCTCTTGTACTAGCTCTGTGTTGTACTCTTCTAGCAGAAAGCTGTTGGTAGCCTCTTGTACCAGCTCTGTGCTGTACTCAGTGTTTCCCTTTATGCACAGTTGTGCATCAGGGACACATGCTGGAGATAAATGACGCACACATTTTGTTGCCGTGCGTTTTTTTGACACAAAGGATTTTCATAATATGATCATGATTTATTTAATAGCCAATGCATTGAACGATGGATGGCATCGTATATACTTTGAGTATAGGCATTGACTGGTTCCCCGCTTTGTTTGCTCCCTGCCTTGCGCTCCTCTATTCGTATAGCAAAGTACAATGCAGGGAACATATAAAACAATGAACCAGACTAGCTTAGGCAATGTTATGACCGAGTAGCTTCCCCTAATATCGCGAGCTTCTCCATCGAGCTCAGCAAGCTGTAATCTAGATGTTTAACCTCAAGGCTTGTTGCACTAGAAAGTGATCTCCAGATTAAAACGTCATGCACTAAAAAGCATTAGCGAAGAAAGTGAAAGAAGCAGAACACAAAAGAGTCGCTGTGGATATAATTTTAATGAAAAATGGAGAAAATAATTCGCTTGAATGGAATACGGCACATTCATTATGATTACCAGTGTGATTTCTGATCGCGCAATTGCAAAGACTGCAAAAGTGAATAATCCTTTTGTGACAGGATTTTAGAATTTTTAAAAATCTGCCCTCGTTTGCCATAAGATATCTGGAGAACACGTTATAACCTAAGACATTATTTCACAACAAAGAAATCAGTAAACTTGCAGAGACATATGCGTTATTTGGATTACAAAGTCAGCGGGTCATTACAGATTTTGTTGGTTTTCAACTTTTGCTGCAATAAAAGAAAGATCTTAAAGTTCAAGTGTAACTTATTAGAAAGAGGATGAAGCATTATCCTCCTTGATATTTGGATAAATGTGTTATAGGATGAAGTACAATGAAACCTATGATAGTACACATTTTATGAAAGGCAGTAAATTAACTCCCATTTGGTTAAAAAGATTTATTTGGCCTTTTGTATTGGCTTATATGTAATGTGTTGGGCAATAATATTGCTTGAGGAGACTGTTAAAAGTATGACTTTAAAAGAAATATGAACTAATAAAATTATTCTTTGAACGGATAATGCATTTGTTTGTTAATTGTGCATGTTGGTGTATTTGTATGTTTAAACAAAGAGAGAGAAAGAGAGAGAGAGAGTATGTTGTGCAAGTTGCAATATCCTATTTCAAGCTGAAAAAGTAATAGTCGTATGAAAATTTGTCAGTACATTTTTGACCCCCACATTTTTTATTTGACCCCCAGTTTTGACACCAAGGGGCTTTTTGTACCCTCAATTTTACACCCCTGGGGGACACACTGGCTGTACTCTTCCAAGTTTATTTGTACCAGCTCTTTGTTGTACTCTCCTAGCAGAATGCTATTGGTAGCCTTTTGTACCAGTTATTTGTTGTACTCTTCCAATTTTATTTGTACCAGCTCTTTGGTGTACTCTTCTGGCAGAAAGCTACTGGTAACCTTTTGTACCAGCTCTATGTTGTACCCTTCTAGCAGAAAGCTGTTGGTAGCCTCTTGTAGCAGCTCTATGTTGTACTTTTCCAAGTTTATTTGTATCAGCTCTTTTGTGTACTCTTTCTGGCAAAACGTTACTGATGACCTTTTGTACCAACTCTTTGTTGTACTCTTCTGACAGAAAGCTATTGATAACCTTTTGTTCCAGATGTTTGTTATACTCTCCTAGCAGAAAGCTATTGGTAGCCTTTTGTACCAGCTTTTTGTTATACTCTTCTAGCAGAAAACTACTGGTGACCTTTTGTACCAGCTATTTGTTGTCCTCTTCTGGCAGAAAGCTATAGGTAACCTTCTGTACCAGCTCTTTGTTGTACTCTTCTTGCAGAATGCTATTGGTAGCCTTTTGCACCAGCTCTTTGTTGTACTTTTCTGGCAGGAAGCTATTGGTAGCCTTTTGTACCAGCTCTTTGTTGTACTCTCCTAGCAGAATACTATTGGTAGCCTTCTTTACCAGTTCTTTTTTTGTACTCTTCTGGCAGAATGCTATTGGTAGCCTTTTGTACCAGCTCTTTGTTGTACTCTCCTAGCAGAATACTATTGGTAGCCTTCTTTACCAGTTCTTTTTTTGTACTCTTCTGGCAGAATGCTATTGGTAGCCTTTTGTACCAGCTCTTTGTTGTACTCTCCTAGCAGAATGCTACTGGTAGCCTTTGTACCTGCTTTTTGTTGTACTTTCCTAGCAGAAAGTTATTGATAGCCTTTTGTACAAGCTCTTTGTTCTACTCTCCCAGCAGAAAGCTTTTGGTAGCCATTTGTACAAACTCTTTGTTGTACTCTTCTGGCAGAAAGCTATTGGTATCCTCTTGTACCAGCTCTTTGTTGTACTTTCCTAGCAGAAAGTTATTGATAGCCTTTTGTACAAGCTCTTTGTTGTACTCTCCTAGCAGAAAGCTATTGGTAGCCTTTTGTACAAGCTCTTTATTGTACTCTTCTAGCAGAATGCTCTTGGTAACCTTTTGTACCAGCTCTTTGTTGTACTCTTCCAAGTTTATTTGGTCATGTCCAGTTCCAATGATTCCATCATGATAGTAGAACTGCACATGGTTAGACCAGAACTTATAAAGTTCTCTTTCAGATGAGATACCATTTTATATTCAGCATGAATCTGTTCCATATATCAATCTAAAATTGTATAGCTTTTAATTTTGTCCTCCCATAATGGGTTGAAACAGATATTCAAGGCTTCTCTGTGATATTTTCCACTTAAAATCTTGGATACTTCAATCATGGCACCTCTAATAATTTTGTATGCACATGTGGGCAAGTCAGATAAGTCTCTTCTCTATGCAAGTGTAGGCAATTCAAGCCTCTTCTGTATGCAGGTGTAGGCAATTCAAGCCTCTTCTGTATGCAAGTGTAGACAAGTCAAGTTTCTTTTTGTATGCAAGTGTGGGCAAGTCAAATAAGTCTCTTCTTTATGCATGTTTAGGCAAGTCAAGCCTCTTCTGTATGCAAGTGTAGGCAAGTCAAGTCGCTTTCTGTAGGCAAGTCAAATAAGTCTCAGCCTTCTATATGCAAGTGTCGGCAAGTCAAGTCTCTTCTGTGTGCAAGTGTAGGTAAGTCAAATAAGTCTCTTCTGTATGGAAGTATAGGCAAGTCAAGTCTGTTATACATGCAAGTGAAGGCAAGTCAAGTCTCTTTTCTATGCAAGTATAGGCAAGTCAAATAAGTCTCTTCTCTATGCAAATATTGGCAAGTCAAGTCTCTTATGCATGCAAGTGAAGGCAAGTCAAGTCTCTTCTCTATGCAAGTATAGGCAAGTCAAATAAGTCTCTTCTCTATGCAAGTGTCATCAAGTCAAGTCTCATCTGTTTGCAAGTGTAGGTAAGTCAAGACTCTTCTGTATACAAGTGTGAACAAGTAAAGTAAGTCCCTTCTGTGTACAAGTGTAGGCAAGTCAAATAAGTCTCTACTGTATGCAAGTATAGGCACATCAGATAAGTCTCTTCTGTATGCAAGTGTAAGTAAGTCAAGTCTCTTCTGTGTGCAAATGTGAGCAAGTCACATAAGTCTCTTCTGTATACAAGTGTAGGCAAGGCAAGTCTCTTCTTTGTGCAAGTGTACACAAGTCAGGTCTCATCTGTATGCAAGTGTAGGCAAGTCAAGTCTATTCTGTTTGCAAGTGTATGCAAGTCAAGTCTCTTGTGTATACAATTGTATGCAAGTCAGGTCTCTTCTGTATGCAAGTATAGGCAATAAGTCTCTACTGTATGCAAGTATAGGCACATCAGATAAGTCTTCTGTATGCAAGTGTAAGTAAGTCAAGTCTCTTCTGTGTGCAAATGTGAGCAAGTCATGTAAGTCTCTTCTGTATACAAGTGTAGGCAAGGCAAGTCTCTTCTGTATACAAGTGTAGGCAAGTCAAGTCTCTTCTGTATGCAAGTGTATGCAAGTCAAGTCTCTTCTGTATACAAATATATGCAAGTCAGGTCTCTTCTGTATGCAAGTATAGGCAAATCAAATAAGTCTCTTCTGTATACAAGTGTAGGCAAGGCAAGTCTCTTCTGTATGCAAGTGTAGGCAAGCCAAGTATCTTCTGTGTGCAAGTGTAGACAAGTCAGGTCTCTTCTGTTTGCAAGTGTAGGGAAGTCAAGTCTCTTTTGTATACAGGTGTTGGCAAGTCAAGTATCTTCTGTATGCAAGTGAAGGCAAGTCAAGTCTCTTCTGTATACATGTGCAGGAAAGTCAAATAAGTCTATTCTGTATGCAAGTCTAGGCAAGTCAAGTCTCTTCTGTATGCAGGTAGTGGCAAGTCAAGTCTCTTCAGTATGCAAGTGGAGGCAAGTAAGGTGACTTCTGTATACAAGTGTAGGCAAGTCAGATCTCTTCTTTATGCAAGTGTTAATCAAGTCTCATGCAAGTGGAGTCAAGTCAGGTCTATTCTGTACGCAAGTGTAGGCAAATCAAGTATCTTCTTTATGCAATTGGAGGCAAATCAAGTCTCTTCTTTGCACAAGTGGAGGCAAGTCAAGTCTCTTCTGTATGCAAGTGTAGGCAAATCAAGTCTCTTCTTTATGCAAGTGGAGGCAAATCAAGTCTCTTCTTTACACAAGTGGAGGCAAGTCAAGTCTCTTCTGTATGCAAGTGGAGGCAAATCAAGTATTTATCCTGTGTTCATAAGATGAGAGATCAATGATTATCTTTAACAAAATATTACTACTTCCTCTAACATGAAATGGTCTCCCTCATGTAATTGTGCCTCATGTGATTATGTCTCCCTAATCAGTCATATTTTCCCTGTCTTTTACAATTCAGTATAATAAATAATTTTATTTTTCTTGTTTTGGGGAAGGTTCGAAGATTTTGGTTTTTTACCCATGACAAGTCATGTTTTAAAGTCTTTGTGACAAGCTTTGAGTAAACAAATCTTTGTACCTCCCATGAACAAAGACAGTAAATATATAACATCAGGAAGAGAGTAAAGGGCATAGGACAGATCCCTGATTGATCCCACTTATGATTGATTTCCTCTCTGAAGATTCTGCATTGACATTATCTGTCTATTTCCATCCCAGAAGAAATACCATTATCTGCATTGTGTAAAATATGCAGTTGTCATAGATAGAACACTTTATCAAAGGCTTTTATGTAGTCACAGTAAATGACATCAACACACCCTTAGATTTCAGCATATTTTGGGCATTTTTTAATAGCAACTTAAGCCGATTCATCTTTGCTACCCTGGATGACACTTTTTTGTTTGTTATCATCAACTTTTAAAGTGTGATCTGCTGCTTTTCTTGTCATACACGTGTAGAGTTACACAAAATTAGGGGGCCCCGAGTGGCCGAGTGGTCTAAAGCGTTCTCCGTTACGGATCACTGCCATCTCACCTCTGTCTGCGCCGGTTCGAGTCTCAGATTCAGCCAATGTAGGTATGTGAGAAAGCATGCCAGTAGCTTCTCGTGGGTCGGTGGTTCTTTCTGGGGTTTTCCCGGGTTCTTCCTCCACCATTAATACTGGCCGCCATATATAGCCTATCGTGTGCTGAAAAATGGCGTTAAACCCCACAACAACAACAACACAAAATTATTTATTACAAATTTCTATAGTAAATTATTTTATTCTTGTATTTTATTAAAAAAAAGAGTTGCTGTATGAACTCTTTTTATCTGTGTATTTACGTTTCCCATTGCGAAAAGTATATGCCTCATTTGGAGCCCATATCTGGCTTATTCCCATGCAGACAGTGTTGTGGGGTTTTTGAGATTGGGGTGGGGTGGAATGAGTGCGCATGATGCAAAAAAGCTATGTGATCCCATTGAGAAACCTATAGAAAATTATATGAAATTAAAATTTGAAGAAGAGAAAATAAATTGTTTGGTATCTTCAAAGCATTTAATACACTTAAAAAGAAAGAAATAGTTTAGAATTGTCAAATATCATTACCATGTACATAGATATGCGTGCAAACATTCACACAATCACAACCACACTAATAATGAACAAAAATATACATCAAGTCTCTGTCTTTAAAATCCATTGGATGGCAAACATATGCTTAATAAGATGCAGTTTTTGCTGCTCTCAACAGTTCAGTAGGGGGTTTGAAGGTAATGCAAGTGTCCTTAATATTCATCTCTGCACTCACTCGATGCTGGATGGTACTGTTCTTCCAACCTCCCTGCTGGATTCTCTGAGCTAATGATTTTCTGAACTGAGTTGTTTTTAATGACCATAATGTTAGCATAGTAAGAACTTTATGATACAGTTTGACCATGAGATATGCTTGTCAGAACTTTATGATACAGTTTGACCATGATATATGCTTGTCAGAACTTTATGATACAGTTTGACCATGAGATATGCTTGTCAGAACTTTATGATACAGTTGGACCATGAGATATGCTTGTCAGAACTTTATGATACAGTTTGACCATGAGATATGCTTGTCAGAACTTTATGATACAGTTGGACCATGAGATATGCTTGTCAGAACTTTATGATACAGTTTGACCATGAGATATGCTTGTCAGAACTTTATGATACAGTTTGACCATGAGATATGCTTGTCAGAACTTTATGATACAGTTGGACCATGAGATATGCTTGTCAGAACTTTATGATACAGTTTGACCATGAGATATGCTTGTCAGAACTTTATGATACAGTTGGACCATGAGATATGCTTGTCAGAACTTTATGATACAGTTGGACCATGAGATATGCTTGTCAGAACTTTATGATACAGTTTGACCATGATATGCTTGTCAGAACTTTATGATACAGTTTGACCATGATATATGCTTGTCACTGTAAAAAAATGAATTTACATCACATTTGAGACTGACCATAACATTAGTGGAAGGAGGGGACATACTATTTTCATGTTTAATGGGAGCTTTACAGGTAATACAGCAGTAATAAATGCCTCTGTCCAGTTCAGGTGCTATTGCTTTATCAACACATGTCAGCTGTGTAAACATGAGGGTCTGATAATTGTCTTTCAATCAATTTATTTCATGGCTAAACTCATCCTGAAGAGCTAGTGTCATTTAATACAGTTTTAACAAGATTGGGATAACTAATAATAATAAAGAGAACTAATCTGACTGTTCAATTCAAAATGTTGAATATGTTACAGGTTGTGCTCCTTATTCAACGGATGTCATGCACTCTAAAATGGCTTATGTCAGTGTGTTATTTTGTAGTATGTGCAAAGAATTGAAAGCCCCACTCAAGCCTCAGTGCTTCGCAAAATAAAACACCATCAGCCTGGAGTTATGAAATTCATTTTTGCAGGTGTTAGCTTGCTTTGCTGATAGCTTATTGCTTCCTGAACAACCTTCACAAATAATACTTGAACGCTATTCCATCAACTGAAATAATCATGCTTTGTGTTTTATATATGGAGTAAAATCTCACTTCAAAGAAAGGTTGCCACTGTTTACAAACTTGCTGATAATCTCTAATATAGTTAACTTAAACATTCTCATTCAATGCAATGATGTGTAATAACTTTTTTCTTCTACAATGACTCCAATACCTCTTTAATTTACCTACAACTTAAAATGCATTGGGTTGATCCACCTTGTGAACTTTACCTCTACAAATTAGCAAAATGGGCTCCCCACCACAGTCTTTAAAGGACTTAACACTTTGCCCTAGCTATTATCAGACAATTAGATAATACAATAAGGTAATACAATAAAATGGTGGTTGTTTAAACTTGATTTATTTTCCTTTAAATTGTTGTGTAAACTGCCCCAAGGATACTTTACATGAGCTCTAAGCAGGACTGTTTACATTTATACATGCTGCATTTTACAGGCATATATTGAAGTTGTCTTTTTTCCCCCAAAGATTACTGTAAATTGTATTTTTCAAAAAACAACAGCATGAGAGGTTTTGGAGTTTAAAAAATGTATTTGTTGCTACATATATTTGCTCTAAGCAAGTTCTTTTTGAATTCTTAGTTTTGGTTAATAGAGTTTGCATTTCCAGTGGTATGTGGCATTTATGGCCCCATTTAGTGGGGCTGCAAACACATAGTACCTCTGTAGCCATTGCTGTTGGGGATATTGAGTCTATGTCCATAATGTCAGAAATTCATAAATTGGGTTAGAAGTTTAATTTGGATTGGAATACTCATACTAACAAAATTAGTTTTAAGTGTTATTGCAGACTAGTAAACATACATATACATATATATATAAAAATATTTTTGTAAACTAATAAAATAATATTGATTTACTCTCATCAAAATTGCGCACGTTTATATAGCATTTTTTTTCCACCAGTGGCACACCTCATTTCCATATTAATTATTACAGTGTGATCTCTCTTCAGTATAAAAACCAAACTACATAATAATGTGTTTTGTTCAAAGTTGATGGAAGCAGTGAATTTGATGTAATATAGGGATATATAGAGGATGTATGGCAAAAATGTTTTCATATTCCATATCAAACAAGTTTTTGTCCCTCCTCAAAATTGTTAAACTGGCTGGAATTGACATTGATTATCAGCTCAATTCGATTCACCTGGAATTGACATTGATTATCAGTTCAATTCAATTCACCTGGAATTGACATTGTTGTTGTTGTTGTTTTAGGGTTTAACGCCATTTTTCAGCACAAGATAGGCTATACATGGCAGCCAGTATAACTGGTGGAGGAAGAACCCTGGAAAACCCAGGGAAGAACCACCCACCCACGAGAAGCTATTAACAGTCTTTCTCACATACCCATGTTGACCGAGTCTTGGACTCAAACCCACGCAGACAGAAGTGAGATGGCAGTGATCCGGAATGGTGAGCACTTTAGACCACTTGGCCACTCTGGAATTGACATTGATTAAAAATTAATCAAATTCACCTGAAATTGACATTGATTATCAGTTCAATTTGATTCACCTGTACTGGTTGGAACTGACATTGATTATCAGCTCAATTTGATTCACCTGCAATTGACATTGATTATCAGCTCAATTCGATTCACCTGCAATTGACATTGATTATCAGCTCAATTCAATTCACCTGTAAAAATACTATACTATCTTAAAATGTATTGGTCATAAACTATCTGACAATCTGATATACATTTACCCTCTCCAATTTCAATTTCTGTCCCCTAGCCTTAGAAAACTTGACAAAATATAAGAGCATGTTGTGAGATTTGTGTATGGTAATTTCACAAGCAGCTATTGTACAATTTTTCTTTATCCTGTTTGCTATCCACAATGTTTGGACCTGGTTTATAATCTAGAACTAATGTTATTCTGCAGAAACCATTTTTCTTATTTCAGTCACAGTTCTTTATATAACTATTCCAGTGATAACACTCTGTCTTTTTCTTCACTGGATTTAACACTCTTATTAACACCCTTTCAGCAGAGTCTAGTAATGTCATTGACTGGTTCACTACTAATACACTTCCAGTACAAATTATCAAAAAGCCTCCTCCCCATTCCTACAGTGTTTCTTTCTTTGAAATCAATAAAACAGTTTGGTAAAACAATGTCATTTCTGTAATCTGGTAATAAAAGTTTAGCTTTTACATGTTTTTTTTTTTTAACCCTTTAAAAATCAATTATAATGTATTCATTATTGTTTCAATGCATGATTACCTATATGGTATGTGTAATTTCCAGTCATTGCCGTAAACTGATATGTTGTGACATAAATGGGGATAAAGAGAAATGAAAATAAAGCATGAAAAACCATGGAAGAATAATAAATGATGCTAGGATATGAAAGTTAGATCTAATACTTATTCAAATCAATTGTTCAATGAAGTAAAACTGTTGTCAGAAAATTTAAATCCTGGTGAAAGCACATTTTGTCTTATTCATTCTTACTGAATCCCAGTGGACAACACTAATATGAATGTAAAACTCCAGAACTGTTGCAGTTACTAATGAAACACTGTGTATATACACTAATTACTGCAGAGTAAAGCTCACACTTCACTAACTATTGGACAAAACCACTGAATCAACATCATGTCAATTAAATCTGTTGGTACACACAAAAGTTTGTCAGATAAATGGTCCTGAAATTGCAGAATTACACAAGTCCAGCATTCTAACGGTCACGGCTCTGTCTTTTTTTTTAAAAGTCCGTCATTTTAAAAGTCACAGTTATATCTATCTTTCACACAGCATGAATCAGCTTGATTGATGGAAGTTGAATTTCGTCAAGCCATTATATTATTGCTATGATCGCTAGAATATAATTGATGGTGTCACTTTATTGACAGTGTTTAAATAAAGAAATCATACACATTTACTTTAATAATGATTAACCTAGTAGTGTTGTCTATGTTGACTTCTTTCAATATTTAGTGCAGGTTATTGATCCTGGCAGGTTTTTTTTATTTATGCGCATACAGGAGGGAGTATTGTTTTAGACACTGAAGCAGTTTTGGCATAGTTCTGTTCTGTTAAATTCTTTATTTTACATATTTGTTGAAGTTATTCCATGAAATTAATACCTACAGATAATAAACACTTTGACATAAAAAAAACACAAATTCAGGTATCCATTAAAATGTCTTTCTTAATACAAAAACTGAGACCAACAACAATAAATGATCATACAGTATATTAAACATGTGACAATTTAATCATGTGAAATATAAGACAAAATTTCATTTGAGGAATGTGGTCAGTTTAATCAAAGTTAAATTTTGAAAATGTTTTAGTTGCTTAGCAAGTAAATTTTTCAAATTATGAAAATACTACCATTTCATTTTGGGGATAAACAAGCAAGTGTAATTAATTAATTATAGGTGGTTACAATCATCCTACTCAGGTCCTGTTGTGTTATTGCACATAATGTTAATGAATAATCAGTATCCTTGGTTACTTGATGTCAGGACATAGCAATATTGATACAGAACTCCCTTTTTATAGTGCTGTCCATGTGATCCATTATGTATGCAGCCTTATAGTGAAACCACCTTATAATGAAATGCATGATTCAGTACTCCCTCGATATAATGCTGCCTATGGGATCCATTTAGTATGCAGCCTTAGAGTGAGACTACCTTATAATGAAATGTATGATAAAGTACTCCTCATTATAATGCTGTCTATGAAAGCCATATCACTGTACATGTACATATATGGGAACCATAGAAGATATAAATTTATAGTGAAACTGCCTTTTATATATATATATATATATATATATATATATATATATAATTTTAGTACCACTTAATGAGATGGGACCCCGCATAAGTAGCATTTATAATAGTGAGACTCACTATATTCGCCTTATAACTGTATTATAATGAAGGGCATTATTTTAAGGGAGCACTGTACTCATAAACATAATCTTTTCAGTTTTCACAGACTTTATCTATAATGGTAACAAATACACCTGTCAATATGTTGTATCATTAAACATTTGCATTTATTAAGACCTTTGCATTGGACAATTTTTCTTTATTTTTCACATGTAAGAAAAACATGCCATTATTTAAAAATTAAAATAGTTTCTGAGATCAATACCAAGCCGAAAAGAGAAAATTTAAGACAATGTATTTGTTTTTGTAACAGTTTTACCATGGTACCTGACAAATACTTGGAGTCCCTTTACATGTAAGAGATAATTATCGTGTGTAATATTGGTCTGTGGAAGATAAGATTCAGTCTTTGGGAGGGAAGTCAGGAGTTTCATTGCCAGGAGTGATAAAGCCATTCATTTCAGAAGCTGGTTGCCATGGTTGCACATAAATAGCCATATGACTTTGATCAATGTAAGCAAGCTGTCTTTTGTCAGGTATATATGTGATTCCAGTCAGTTTCTCGGCCAGTTTAATCTCTTTCTTCCTCCTGCTTTCTTCACCATTTAATTTGTCTGCACTTAAGACAAGAACAGAACCTGAGACTGTGTCTGCTAGTAATATGTAACCACTCTCAGTCACAGTTATATTTGGATACCTTTCTTCACTGACAGGTGAATCATTAATAGTTATTGATTCCAGGACATCACCATTCCTTCTATATATGTGCATAAACATTCTACCTTTGTTAAAATCACTAATAACCAGGTTTGATGTATGATCAATTGCAATAGAGAGAGGGGAAGAGAGAACATTCGTTGATGAACTAAAAGAGCCAATGCTTTGTAATAATTTTCCTTCTGCACTATAACAGAGTATTCTCCCTTTCTTTCGATCTGTGACAAATATTTTATCGGTATCATCAACAGCCAGCCCATAAGGCTCATACAGGGGACGACCTTGAATACATGTAGTAACATTCCCTTTCCAATCAGAAATACATATTTTGCATCCAGCTGGCTGTGTGAACACAATTTTTTTTGTTGAAAGCCAACCAACATCATGTGGCTGATATACATCCATATTCAAGAAAACGTAAAAGCTTTTTACTGGCAGAGTACTGAAGTGGCTCAGAAAGTCCCCATTCTTGTTGTATATCACAAGAAAATAGCTGATGGGATCACAGATAAGAAACTCCCCTGTTCTTGACACAGCTATACAGCAAGGGGAGATTAGCTTCTCCCCTGCTGGACCAGTGAGAGGAAATGAATATGTTTCCATGGAAGCTTGAACCATTTCATTCTCAATATCCTCTATAGAATTTACTTCCCATTCTTTCTCCATTTTCTATAGTTTAGCGTTAGCACATCCTTTTAGCTGTAGGGTGATAAAATCATAGACCTAAATTCATCCATGATCCACTTAGGTAATTCTGAAAATACATAAAAGTCCATTTTTCTTACTTGCATGTCTTCATCAAAATCTGGTTTCAAAGGCTTCAGTTGATAAGTACATGTTGTGTAACTGTGTAATCATTCAGCTGCAAAAAGATTCTATTCATAACTGAAATCATGTACACTTGAGTTTAAATCACAACTGGCTGTCTTGATATTAGTATGGAATTCTTTGTCCAGTTTTCTTCACAGCTGGGTCCCATTTCATCCATTTGAATGTAAACATAATCTTCAAATTTGAATATAAGAGGGTTATACATCCATCAAGAACATTCATAAACGTCTATGCATGTGCTAATATCCTTTTTTGGCAGAGGTGATATGCTTGAGAGCATCAGTGTAAAGTGTACTTCTTTTCCTGTGACACAGAGATTTATTCAGGAGGTAGTGTTGGGCCACAGTATATTGACTGTCTCTGCATAACTATGGACTTCACACTATGATATTATAGATCACATCCTGTCTCCTACATATTTCCAAATGTGTTTTGCAAAGATAAATAATGTAATTTAAATGCCCTAGTAAATTTGTATAACATATCATATAAGTTGTATAACATATTATAGACTCATTTGTATCTTGCATTAATTATGATTGATTAAATAGAATACAATCATTGTAGAACATAAATTTGAATCAGTTTTATGGTATGCATTCAGGGCAAATCATTTCACAATTAAGTGTTCTGTATACATTGTGTGGTTAATTTGATGCCTGACCAGTCATGCCTTTGACCTGTAGATAGAAAACAGATATTTCAAGATAAAATCCAGGGTATTAGCTTTTGACATACTAGACAGACTTAATTGACAGGTATCAAGGATCAGTAATTATATGAGTGTCATTGAAAATAAATGCAACAAGTACCTATTATATGATCAAGATACTGGTAAGTCTTTTGCCAGAATATTTATACATACATACATACATACATACATACATACATACATACATACATACATACATACATACATACATACAGACAGACAGACAGACTGGCATGCAGACAGACAGACAGATAGAGAGGCAAGCTTAAAGAAACAAATATATACTAACATACTGGCAATCCAACATATTGGCTGGCAGATAGACATACCCCTTGCAATCCAGATATGAACCTACCTACCTAATGTACCTGCATGTTAATACAAGCTAGCAAAACTGTTTATCCAAGACTATACATTATTACCATTGCCTTGACAGTTTAGAGGTCACAGGAAAGGTAAAATTCCCCCAAGCAATGCATTCATCCAGGTAGCATGTTGATTTACCAAGCTGACAGCTGTTACTCATGCTATTCATTTAGATCAACTTTTTTAAAAACTCTAGCAGACACAAACATTCCTGTCATTCATAAAAAGAAAATTATTGCAGCTTTTAGTCATAGATGATAGCTTTTCAAATATTAGTAAAGATAGATCATGTTCTTTCAGATATTAGTAAACATTTTAGATGATGAATTAAGACATAATATATTTATCATTTGATTACTTATCTTGTCCTGTCCACTGCTGCAGTGGCTTAGTGGTTAGAGTGTCAGCCTCAGATGTGGGAGGTCATGGGTTTGATCCCCGGATGAGTCATACCAGAGACTTATAAAAATGTTACTACCAGCTGCCTTGCTTGGCATTCAGCATTAAGAGGTTAGTGTTAGGACTGGTCGTCCTGGTGTCAGGATAATGTGACTGGGTGGGACATCATACTACATGTCTGCGGCATGATGCCTCAGTGCTAGACATCACAATAAACTACCACATTGCAGACATCATAGCAATATGACTGAAATATTGTTAAAGCTACGTTAAAAATCCAAATCACACACACAAGCACAAACACATACACACTTTGTCCTGTCCATCCCTATACAGTATATACTGACTTATCCAAGTTGTCTAACTGCAAACTGTACAGACACAGATCTGCTGCCACATGTGCTGGCAGATATGGATCTATTTAGTTTGCTAGTAGTTATCAGTGAAACAAACAACATATAGACATAGATGTGCCAGCTCATCATGTGGTCCCAGATCAGGGTCTGTGTTGTTTGCACTTGGACTTGTATGGTAACTAGCTTTTATCTGAGTGAGCCATACAGTTCATAATAGGTTAAACTGGTAAATAAAGTACCAGGTAATTCAGTAACTTAAGAATGCTTGTCATCAAATATTTATGGTCACACAAAGTACAAAATAAATTCAGATGAATCACTCAGACCATTGTAGGCCTTTCTCAAATCTTTAGAGTTTTCCAGATTACTGCATTAGTGTTGCTCACATTTTTATATGTAAAATCCAAGCTTCCTTGTTTTGTCTTGGTGATCTGTATGACTGATTATCATGTGTATTGATAAGTAAGTTCCTTAAATTATATTTTTGTCACCTCTTTAAGGGCAATTTATGCTCAGCAGACTTACTAAATGCAGGCCAGTATAATAAATTTTGTACAAGACACAAGTTACATCAAGAATATAAGTTGGCCCATACAAGAAAAAACATTTTGTGAACAACAATTTGTAATCCTTTCCTGTATGCCAATTATTTAAAGATACTGCATCTACTTGCCTGTAAGTTGGTTCCAGCTACAAACAGTATAGACCCTGATCTGCTGTCATATTATGCTGGAAGATAAGAGTGTGTTTTATTTGTTCTGCTGATTGCTTCTAACAAGCTGCATACACCCCTCTCTGCCAGCACATTATACATAAACAGATCTGTGTCTATGTAGTTTGCCGTTGGACCTAACTTATTATCAAGTAGATATACTAAGATATGTAGTATGGCATCTTTGTGGGGTACATCCTTTTTTGCACAGATTTTTTTCATTTCTGTCCAGTTACACATCATTTTAGGGCACATCATTTTTACACAGATTTTTTTCATTTCTGTCCAGTTACACATCATTGTAGGATACATCCTTTTTTACACAGATTTTTTTTCATTTCTGTCCAGTTACACATCATTGTAGGGCACATCCTTTTTTACACAGATTTTTTTCATTTCTGTCCAGTTACACATCTTTGTAGGGCACATCCTTTTTTTACAGATTTTTTTAATTTCTGTCCAGTTACATGTCATTGTAGGGAACATCCTTTTTTACACGTATTTCTCATTTCTGTCCAGTTTTAAAGTTTTAAATATTTCTTTTAATAAATATGATTAAATCATTCAAGATGTAATTGTTGTGATGAAAAAGATTTGTTGAGTAATTCCTGCTGGGGGAGTTATAGATTATTATCAAAACAATATTGGGTTTCCAGGCAAAATTTAGATTTTAGACTTTACATTGTAGTGATAGCTTTGCCAAATCCCATGGCTGTTCTCTGCTATTGACATATTGGTTAAGTGAGTAAATGTGTTGTTTATCCTTTATTCAGTAGACCATATCAGATTAAGAAGCTAGAATGATTGAACTCTCCAGAGTACTAAAATACCAAAAGGAATGTAATGAATAGTGATTGGGTTATTTGCCTAAATACCAAAGGGATGTAATGAATAGTGATTGGGTTATTTGCCTAAATACCAAAAGGATATAATGAATAGTGATTGGGTTATTTGCCTAAATACCAAAGGGATGTAATGGATAGTGATTGGGTTATTTGCCTAAATACCAAAGGGATATAATGAATAGTGATTGGGTTATTTGCCTAAATACCAAAAGGATGTAATGAATAGTGATTGGGTTATTTGCCTAAATACAAAAAGGATGTAATGGATAGTGATTGGGTTATTTGCCTAAATACCAAAAGGATGTAATGGATAGTGATTGGGTTATTTGCCTAAATACCAAAAGGATGTAATGAATAGTGATTGGATTATTTGCCTAAATACCAAAGGGATATAATGGATAGTGATTGGGTTATTTGCCTAAATACCAAAGGGATGTAATGAATATTAATTGGGTTATTTGCCTCAGTACCAAAGGGATATAATGGATAGTTATTGGGTTATTTGCCTAAATACCAAAGGGATGTAATGAATATTAATTGGGTTATTTGCCTCAGTACCAAAGGGATATAATGGATAGTGATTGGGTTATTTGCCTAAATACCAAAAGGATGTAATGGATAGTGATTGGGTTATTTGCCTAAATACCAAAAGGATGTAATGGATAGTGATTGGGTTATTTGCCTAAATACCAAAAGGATGTAATGAATAGTGATTGGGTTATTTGCCTAAATACCAAAGGGATATAATGGATAGTGATTGGGTTATTTGCCTAAATACCAAAAGGATGTAATGGATAGTGATTGGGTTATTTGCCTAAATACCAAAGGGATGTAATGAATATTAATTGGGTTATTTGCCTAAATACCAAAGGGATGTAATGGATAGTGATTGGGTTATTTGCCTAAATACCAAAAGGATGTAATGGATAGTGATTGGGTTATTTGCCTAAATACCAAAAGGATGTAATGGATAGTGATTGGGTTATTTACCTAAATACCAAAAGGATGTAATGGATAGTGATTCGGTTATTTGCCTAAATACCATAAAGGATGTAATGAATAGTGATTGGGTTATTTGCCTAAATACCAAAGGGATATAATGGATAGTTATTGGGTTATTTGCCTAAATACCAAAAGGATGTAATGGATAGTGATTGAGTTATTTGCCTAAATACCAAAGGGATGTAATGAATATTAATTGGGTTATTTGCCTCAGTACCAAAGGGATATAATGGATAGTTATTCGGTTATTTGCCTAAATACCAAAGGTATGTAATGGATAGTAATTGGGTTATTTGCCTAAATACCAAAGGGATGTAATGAATATTGATTGGGTTATTTGCCTAAATACCAAAGGGATATAATGGATAGTGATTGTATTATTTGCCTAAATACCAAAGGGATGTAATGGATAGTGATTGTATTATTTGCCTCAATACCAAAGGGATATAATGGATAGTGATTGGGTTATTTGCCTAAATAACAAAGGTATGTAATGAATATTGATTGGGTTATTTGCCTAAATACCAAAGGTATGTAATAGATAGTAATTGGGTTATTTGCCTAAATACCAAAGGGATGTAATGAATATTAATTGGGTTATTTGCCTCAGTACCAAAGGGATGTAATGGATAGTGATTGGGTTATTTGCCTAAATACCAAAAGGATGTAATGGATAGTGATTGGGTTATTTGCCTAAATACCAAAAGGATGTAATGGATAGTGATTGGGTTATTTGCCTAAATACCAAAAGGATGTAATGAATAGTGATTGGGTTATTTGCCTAAATACCAAAGGGATATAATGGATAGTGATTGGGTTATTTGCCTAAATACCAAAGGGATGTAATGAATATTAATTGGGTTATTTGCCTAAATACCAAAGGGATGTAATGGATAGTGATTGGGTTATTTGCCTAAATACCAAAAGGATGTAATGGATAGTGATTGGGTTATTTGCCTAAATACCAAAAGGATGTAATGGATAGTGATTGGGTTATTTACCTAAATACCAAAAGGATGTAATGGATAGTGATTGGGTTATTTACCTAAATACCAAAAGGATGTAATGGATAGTGATTTGGTTATTTGCCTAAATACCATAAAGGATGTAATGAATAGTGATTGGGTTATTTGCCTAAATACCAAAAGGATGTAATGGATAGTGATTGGGTTATTTGCCTAAATACCAAAAGGATGTAATGAATAGTGATTGGGTTATTTGCCTAAATACCAAAGGGATATAATGGATAGTGATTGGGTTATTTGCCTAAATACCAAAAGGATGTAATGGATATTGATTGGGTTATTTGCCTAAATACCAAAGGAATGTAATGAATATTAATTGGGTTATTTGCCTAAATACCAAAGGGATGTAATGAATATTGATTGGGTTATTTGCCTAAATACCAAAGGGATATAATGGATAGTGATTGTATTATTTGCCTAAATACCAAAGGGATGTAATGGATAGTGATTGTATTATTTGCCTCAATACCAAAGGGATATAATGGATAGTGATTGGGTTATTTGCCTAAATAACAAAGGTATGTAATGAATATTGATTGGGTTATTTGCCTAAATACCAAAGGTATGTAATGGATAGTGATTGGATTATTTGCCTCAATACCAAAGGGATATAATGGATAGTGATTGGGTTATTTGCCTAAATACCAAAGGTATGTAATGGATATTAATTGGGTTATTTGCCTTAATACCAAAGGGATATAATGGATAGTGTTTGAGTTATTTGCCTAAATACCAAAGGTATGTAATGGATAGTAATTGGGTTATTTGCCTAAATACCAGAGGGATGTAATGAATATTGATTGGGTTATTTGCCTAAATACCAAAAGGATGTAATGGATATTGATTGGGTTATTTGCCTGGTCTGCTTGCAAACATTAAAGATACACAAGCACAACAGTATGAAGCAACTATCATTTTTATGGAGCCATTCCATGACACAGTATTTTTATTCTAAGTAATTATTTATAAACTTCAAACTCTTGATTACTCCTGTGCTAAATTAACTGCATTTAATCTACATTTAATATGGTTGCTGATCTTGTTGCCCCATATATATATATATATATATATAAAGTTCCAGCTGCAAAGAGCTCTTCAAGATAGCTAACAAGCTAATGTCAAGGAACAAATATACAACACTTCCAACTACCTTCTCTCTTGTCGACCTTCCGGACCTGTTTGCAAATTTCTTCTGTGACAAAGCTTGACAACACAGTTTCAATTGACTCATCATCACCATACAGTTGGGATACAGAATTTCAGCAGCAACCATTAGCAGCATTTGAACATGTCTCAATGGATTTAGTATGTACAGTCGTGATGAAGAGTGCACCAAAGTCATGTGAATTTGATCCAATTCCATCGTCACTGCTGCTTGAGTGCTTAGATTCAGTATTGCCTTCACTAACTGATGTTATTAATACCTCTCTCTCATACAGGGAATTCCATCATTTTTCAAAACTGCCATTGTAAAGCCTCTTCAGAAGAAACCAACACTCAACCATAACGATTTAAAGAACTACTGCCCAGTTTCTAATTTCCCATTCATATAAAAAATCTTAGGAAAGGTTGTTCTATCTCAGCTTGTATCTCATCTGAATTTAAACAATCTTTTTAGCCATGTACAATCTGCATATCGCCCTTGCCACAGTACTGAAACTACTCTTCTGAAAGTAGTTAATGACATACTCTCTGCTTTGGATAGCAGAAATATTACAGTCCTCACCCTCCTTGATTTATTTGCAGCATTTGACACAATAGATCATGATATATTACTTCACTGTCTCCAGCATGTATTTAGCATTCATGATACAGCATTACTGTGGTTCAAGTCCTACTTGGTCAACAGGACACAAATTGTGTCTGCAAATAGAATACACTCTAGCCCAGTTATTATTTGTTGTGGTGTTCCACAGGGGTCTGTTCTTGGACCTGTTCTCATCATTCTATACACTGAGCCACTCTCAAATGTTATAGATCATCATCCAGTGTCTCACCAACTGTATGCTGATGACACCCAAATATACAAATCTAGCCACCCAACTGAAGTTGATTCTACCATCCAAGGTATATAGAGAGGTACTTTTCTGATGTGAAATCATGGATGACATGTAACAAGCTGCAGATGAATGATGACAAAACTGAGGCCATTCTGATCACAACAAAAAGACTTTTTCATTTACATCCTTTACCTCAAACAATAAATATCAGTAACACCAACATTAAATTCACAGTCAGTACGAAACCTTGGTATCACTCTGGACAGTACTCTCATGTTGCACCATGTCATGAACATATTCAAGGCTGCATAACTTGAGCTGAGACGCATCAGCTCCATTCGCAAATATCTTTCAGTTGATGCCACTAAAACACTTGTATGTTTATTAGTACTTTCAAGACTGGACTATTTTAACTCAATTCTGTCTGGTTCATCTCAATATCTACTTCAGAAACTTCAGAAAGTTCAAAACACAGCTGCTCAGATCATACTTAGAGCACCACAATCAGAGCACACCTCCCCGCTGCTCTGTACCCAACACTGGCTATCCATTTGATCCAAAATCAAACCAAAATTTGTTCTCTGTGCTACGTTTCACTGACGGACTCCAGACCAACATCCCACTACAAAAATGAAGGTGTATGGACAATGTTGTTTTGCATACCAGGGCCCAGCATTGTGGAATGAATTGCGCACTGAACTTATACACAAAGCCACAGTAATCCCATTCAAGAGTGCTCTTAAAACTCACTTATTTTGACTGCAAAAACAAACTTAAAGACCTAATAATGTTCCCTACCTTAAATATTTTCAGTATGTTTTTTTAATATATTTTTTAATTTGATGGTGTTTGTTTTTTGTAATCATATCATTATAAATGTTTTTTTTTATGTTATAGGTGTTGTCTAATGTTGTAAAGTGCTTAGAGCTTCTAAAGATTAGGTGCTATACAAAGTTCTCATTATTATATATATATATATATATATATATATATATATATATATATATATATATATATATATATATATATACTCATCAGACTTAGCTTGGCTAATCAATTATGAGTAATTTTCTTACCACGCCATCATGTATTTTCCTCTGAATGAGAGTCATTATATTTTGGATTTGCATAGAATATTCTACAGCAGGAATATTGTACAGTAGATAGCTTACATGCTGGGTTGAAAATCCCAAGTTACATGATGACTTGAGCTATGAGTCACAAACACCTGTTAAACTGAAGCATTCTCAATGTCATGTGATTCCCGTGCTAGTACAGTGTGTAGTCAATAATTATACATTAAACCATGCAAATTTATGCAATTTTGCACAATAAATTATCAGTAATTTAAGACAGATGGTAGAAGGGATATACCAAGTAAATAATGAAACACAGAAAGTCACACAATCAAAACCTGTAAATACACCTTTTTATGTCATGTCTGCTAGAAAATTATTGAGCTGATCAAAGGATTTTCCTCAATAAAAATTACTGCTTGAAATAATAATAATAATAATAATAATAATAATAATAATACACCAGTCTCTTACTTTACCTTCTGTACAACCCATACAAATTTGTCATAAACTCCTGGTAACAAAATGCTGCTGTTTGGTTCGCAGGTTACAATGCAAAATGTTCATTTTTTTCTTCTGCCAATAACTTTTCATTTCTGTGTATAGTAAACACAAGAATGAGCTTGAAAATCAATATTCCAGTTTAGAAACAAATTACACAAACCTTCTATTTTAGTATTTTCAAATATAATGACCACTGTAAGAGATATCCATAATAAGAAAAAATCCATTTTACATTTAATTAGAGTGTTAAAAGATTTGCATTGGATTCAGCACAAAATGGCAGCCAGTCCAGGATTGCGGGATTGTCATAGTATGTGACAAAACTAAGAACATGTCATATAAGATATGCAGCACAACTGGAACTCCCCATGCAGTCCATTTTGTTATGGGGGAGGGGGGAACACCATCATTGGATTAATTTCCACCAACAACTGGGACATTCTGTCCTCAAATACTACTATGACATATACTTTGATCAGTTGTTGTTTTTACCTGTGTTGATGCAAAGACACAAGTCAGTAGGCAGATAGTTACTGTATCAGTCTTACCTCTTTATGATGTGGTTGCAGCCTTTGTCAGACAGCTAATTGATTTTCTACATTGGAATGGTATTTGTTGTCTCTAAACAAAACTGTTGATAACATAAACATGTATATATTGGCAGAGTCAATGTATGCACAGTATGATTAGTTCAGATATGGCCAATAAACACCTGATTGATTTGCCTATTATAATGATAGTAATACAGTGTTGGTCAGGAGAGTGGATTATGCCTTAGGTCTTGGATAAGTCCAGTATTATCATTATTGAATGACCTATATATTTGATTACTATCAAGCCATCAAATCAGATCAGAATGGAATATGTAGCCAGGATCCTAAAACTATATTCAAGTCACTTACAAGTCTTGCATAGTCATCAAATCAAAATAACAGTTAAGTCTTGGAAACATAATTACATCTATAAGCCCAGTTACAGAAAGTGATATGCATATTTTTGGTGTTTTGTTTACCAGTATTGTAGTGTGGTCAAGAAAATATTCATTTTGTCATTTCTATTATCTTAATTCTATAATTTCTAATTAATTCATATTGGTGCACCTGCATATAATCATATTACAGGATGCACCAATCATAGGAAATGTTTTGTTTGAAGCTGATATTGAATATTCACTTGCATCTACAATGCAGCTACATGTAGGTTTTATATGTAGTAATACAAATATACATGTTTCATTATCTCTGATATTCTATACCTACACAATCAGATTAATCTCAAGCCAAGGATCAGGGATTCTTAATCTGCTCATTCCTTTGCATTGCTTCGATATTGTACTCGTAATCAGATCATGACGTTACATAAATAATTCGATATTTGCTGAAATTATCAGTTCAGATACGAAAAATGAGTTGTTTAAAATGGGAAAGAAATTGAATGAAGCTTGATGAGACAAAGTGCTAAGTGTCTTTTATTCATGTTGATAAAATGCACAGTGACACATAGTACAGGAATATAGCACTGCTTCAAGGAGCTGAATGGATCAGTCAGTGGAGCATCAGACTTTGTCATCAAAATGTCATGGGTGTGAAACCTTTCTAGGCAAGCCAGGGTTGGCTGCCAGTGTCCTTGGGAAAGTCACTAAACTCCCATTTCCTCTATATTATAATGTGATGAAAGTGTCAATAAAAACAAGAAGAAACCCCAGATCAGGTAGGTACATCTTGTACAGGAAGCATATCATTAATTTACACACTGATTGATGACTATTTAGTGTACATATCATAAGTTTTTAACATATATTTAAAAACACATGTAGCTGAATAGAAATGAATACTATGCAGTTCAAGCTTTGATTAATTCATAGTTAGTTGATTTAATATTGCAGTCAGTGCCTAGTTCTGTTGAGATTACTACTGTGTTACGTTAACTCATCTGCAAACAGTGTAGATCACATCTGTTCTCTTGTGTTGGTTGATCACTTCTGTGGCTTTGTGATATGCTGATAGATCAAATATGTCATCTCTTGGTGTGCTGGTAGATGGGATCTGTCATTTTTTGATGTTCTGGTAGATCAGATCTGTTATATGAGATTCATCTTCTTGTGATTGTACTGGTTGATCAGGTCTGTCATCTTTTGATATCCTGGTTGATCTGATCTGTAATCTGGTTAAGTATTGGTAGAAGAAGATCCGTCATATTATGTTGTGCTGGTATATCAGGATCTGTTGTCCCATGTTGTGGTGGTAGATCAGGATTTATTATATCTTGTTGTGCAAGTATGTGAAGGCTTGTCATATAAAATCTGTCCTCTTGTGCATTGGTGGTTGATCAAATCTGTCATCTTGTAATGTGATCTGTCATAAAGTTTGGTACTGGTATATCAGGATCTGTCATCTTGTGTTCTACTGGTAATAAGTATCTGTTATCTTATGGTATATCAGGTCTGTCAGATACTGTTGGGTTGGTATGTCAGATCTGTCAGATGCTGTTTGGTTGGTAGATCAGATCTGTCAGATGCTGTTCTGTTGGTAGATCAGATCTGTCAGATGCTGTTCAGTTGGTAGATCAGATCTGTCAGATGCTGTTCAGTTGGTAGATCAGATCTGTCAGATGCTATTGGGTTGGTAGATCATCTCTCTCAGATGCTGTTAGGTTGGTAGATCAGGATCTGTCAGATGCTGTTGGATTGGTTGATCAGATCTAACCAATGCTGTTCAGTTGGTAGCTCAGAATCTGTCAGATGCTGTTGGGTAAGTAGATCAGATCTGCCAGATGTTCGTCAGTAGATCAAATCTGTCTGATGCTGTTCAGTTGGTAGATAAGATCTGTCAGATGCAGTTGGGTTGGTAGATCAGATCTGTCAGATACTGTTGGGTTGATAGATCAAATCTGTCAGATGCTGTTGGGTTGGTAGATCAGATCTGTCAGATGCTGTTGGGTTGTAGATTAGATCTGCAAGATGCTGTTAGGTTGGTAGATCAGATCTGTCAGATGCTGTTAGGTTGGTAGATCAGATCTGTCAGATGCTGTTCGGCTGGTAGATCAGATCTGTCAGATGCTGTTCGGTTGGTAGATCAGAATCTGTCAGATGCTGTTGGGTAAGTAGATCAGATCTGTCGTATGTTTGGTTGGTAGATCAGATCTGTCAGATTCTGTTGGGTTGGTAGTTCAGATCTGTCAGATACTGTTGGGTTGGTAGATATAATGTTATGTGCTGTTGTGTTGGTTGATCAGATCTGTCAGATGCTGTTGGGTTGGTAGATTAGATCTGCATGATGCTGTTGGGTTGGTAGATCAGATCTGTCAGATGGTGTTGGGTTGGTAGATCAGATCTGTCAGATTCTGTTGGGTTGGTTGATCAGAACTGTCATCTTGAGATGTGCTGATAGATCGAATATGTCATCTATTGTTGTACTGGTGTTAAGAATCTGTATGGATTGTACCTGCTCAAACAGAATATACAAAATATATAAACATAGGAAGTCTGAAGCAAGCGTTATCCTTTTTACATTTTTCTTCTCAATCACTAACATCATCACTACCCTCTGATCTGCCCATCCCCATCCATATCACACGTATGCTAAAGTCTACCCACCCCCATAGATCAGCATCCAAGCAAACATTTCATAATCAGCATGTAAGCTCACTCATGCATGTGCACATTTAGACAGGCAAGACATTGATATCCCCACCTTTTCTTCAGGAAGCTTTGTGTGTACATCTAGACAGGCAAGACAAGGTAATCCCCACCTTTTCTTCATTTAGCTCACTCATACATGTACACATACAGATAGACAATACAGGGTAATCCCCATAATTTCTTCATTAACCTTACTCACACATGTGCACACCAGACAGAAAAGGCAAAGTGATCCCCACCCTTTCTTCAGTAAGTTCACTCATGTGCACATCCAGACAGGCAAGGCAATGTAAATTGCCACATTTTCTTAAAAAGGTTTTTGGGAGAATAATTCAGTATTTACTGGAAACAACTAGGCTAAAGGTACAAGCATATACGCTTAGCATTAAATCTGCATATGTATGTGGGACAGTGACATTGAATATTGTTATCACAACAAGAACCATTTATTTATTCAGGTTTTAATTACCAGTGGAATATAATAGTGCCCTTGTAGTGTTTACATAAGGAATAACACAATTGTCGGGTAACTCAATAATAAAGATTAGAGTTACTGTGTAAACCCCCCCCCCCCCCTCATCTAGCCACATTCACTGAAACAAATATCTAAAACTGGAAGTAATGTTTCAAGCTGATTTGAACCAGATCATTTTCATAAATTTGCCCAGTAGAGCAAATATTTGTTAAAATATAAACTTGGCATTGACATAATTTTACACATTGAGATGTTAATTCCCCCCTCCATACACTTGTACTTTTTAATTTGTAATGTATCTGAGTATTTAAAAAAACAAACTGTAATTTGGTTGAAAGCAGCATTCGACAAAGCAATGTTATGTTTATTTTTTTACATCAATGCTGTTAGGTTGGCAAGCATCATGTGTCACATAAACCTTGTTTAGGTCTGACACATTTATTTTTCCTACACAGGCAGTACTCTCCAAAACTATTTTTTTGCATATAATTGTGGTATCCTGAAAACAATATTTATTTCATCATGTACGAAAACATACATGAAATATGGTAACCAGTATGCGTATGATTTTACAAGGAGCTTTCTGTCATCTGAGTGTTTTTAGTTTATTCAGTGGTTGCTGATCCATCATTCCTTTACCAAGAATAAAACCTATTAAACAACTTATAAAAAATATGCTTTGTAGAATTTGACCAAATTTGACAGAAAGTATCCTGGTTTGAGGGTCCTACACAATTTTTATAGATGCTGATTGTTCAAGTTCAACTTAGTAGTTAAAAGAACAGGAAAACCATTGAATAACATCATGTCAGAAGCTGTGTTATGTAGAATCTGACCACATGTGAAAGAAGGCATTTTGTCATAGATGGTTTTCATTTTTTAACAAAAAAAATCTCATTTGCTATCAAATACAGCTGCCATTACTAAAAGTAGAAAAATCTTTAAATAACTTCTCAAAAACTACTAAACAGAATTTGACAAAATTATTGTGGTATAAAGGTTTTTCAGACTTTTATAAGTGTTGTCAGTCCACCATTACTGAAAGTAGACAAAAAAGTTTCAAATGACTTTTCTTGAAATGACTCAGCAGAATATGGCCAGATTCAACCAGAAAACATTCTGAAATTATGGACTTTCAAACTGATACAAAATTATGCTAGTTTGGAATCAAACATGGCTACTGTGCAAAAAATGGAACATCCTTCAAATGACATCCGAAAAACCACCCATTGTAATTTGACCAAATTTGACAGAAAGCATATTGGAATGAAGGGCTTTTAAGTTTGTGCAAATAAAATGATGCTGGCTGCTGATGCTAAAAATAGACAACATTTTGAACAACTTCTTAAAAGTCATATAACAGAATCTTACCAAAATTTGACAAGAAGCATTCTAGCTTGAAGGTTATGAAATATAACAGACTCTTACTAAAATAGGAATAGATTTATATAACTGTGTCTCAAAATATGGCTTGACAGATTTGACTAGTGTCAACAGAAAGCATCCTAGAGGCCTTTAATATTTGGTAAATCATGTTGATGCTAAAGCCAGTTACAGATGAAAAACTAAAAATGAGAGAAACCTTGAATTCTTTTTAAATATATACTGTCAGCAGCATTTGAAGAGACTTTGACAAAATGGATCATAATGATCCAGATCTTTTGGCCAACTCTGCTAGTATTTTGGCTAATAGGCAGATGTCAGCCAGGCAGGCGATCTTGCTGAAAACAGCTGATATGTATTTCCCAATGACCATACCTACTTTGTACAAGGAGACTTAGTATAGTGATTGGTATTATAATGAGGGAACATGGTAGATGAGAATACATTAAACAGTTGGATGCATACCCAAAATTCTAATTCATCGAAATGAAGCTATAACATGGACTTACTTTAATCTTTATATCATTGAAATTTATTTTTAAGAAACCTTTGTCCATCATTGATGCTTTGAAAAATTGTCTGTGATATCCACTGTAATGGGTCACATTTCCTACAGAGAAGAACTTGTTTTTGTTTCAGTGCTAGGCAGAAAATGGATGTTACCTCCACAGCAGCTACACAGGGAAGTGAGGATGACATGGTTGAGCATGGTTTGAATGACCAAGATGAGGCACACCAGAGTGACAGAGACCAAGCATATAGGACTTACAACAAAAACGTTTCACCAAAATACAAAACACAGGCTTGGGCAGATAGGTTTGTAACCATATACAGTATTTAATTTTTTTCTCAAATGTTACAATACAAAACTGTCCATGTTGTTCAAACATTGGTTTAATGACCCTAATTAATTTAAAAAAAAAAATATGCACCTCATGAGGCAATGAACTTTACAGCCTCTGGAAGCACAGATTGGACATAGATATTAAAAATTTAATTTCCATTATTTTACATTTGCACTGAGTGTCTCTGTTAGAGTTAAAATAACACACATATTGACCTAAAGCAGGCATGTTGCCAGTTACAAGAATATATGTAGCTGTAATACTCAATGATCCACTGATCGCTATTAAAGCTATGGGAAACATGGGATTATTCATATGTATAGATTCCTCAAATACAATATCAAAATGCAACAAATAATTATCCACTGGGTAGATATTACCAATAAAATATAAAAACCAAACAAGAAATTATCAACCTCTGTTGATATCACCAAATACAATATTGAAACCTAACCAGTAATTACCCATCTGTGTTGAGATCACCAAATCACCACAGCAAGTAATTAATATCCAATTAGTTTGTCGGTGTTGGAACCTCTTCTTCATGGGAACCAAATGACAGAAATTGTTATTATTAACAAAACTGTCTTTTTCTACAAAACCATGAAAATGAATGAATACACTTTCAAGTACTTCATACCAATGGATACAAAATTGTCCATCAACTTTAGAGGGCTGCAGAATCATGGAATAATGAATAATTTGCATAATTCTTTAATCACAAATCCTAATGTTAAGACAGATAATTTGATGTCACATATTTTGATTGTGTTATGTTTCTATGCTCTTATTGAATATTATACAATAAAATTGTGTTATGTTCCTGTGCTATTGCTGAATATTACACATTATAATTATGTTATGTTCCTTTGCTATTGGTGAATATTATACAGTGAGATTGTGTTATGTTCTTGTTTTGTTGCTTGATATTACACATTAAGATTGTGTTATGCTCATATTGTGTTATGCTCATGTGCTGTTGTTGAATGTTACACATTATAATCATGTTTTGTTATTATGTTAATGCTTGATATTACACATGCTTGTGTTATATGTTATGTTCCTTATGCCATCACCTGATATTACATAGTAAGATTGTGTTATGTTCATGTTCTGTTGCTTGATATTGTGCATTACAATTCTATTATTTGCTATTGTGTGATGTTGCACATTAAGATTTTGTGTTATGTTCTTGTGCTAATGCTTGGTATGATACATTAAGATTGTGTAATGTTCTTGTACTGTTGCATGATGTTACACATTAAGACCGTGTTATGTTCTTATGTTATTGCTTGATGTTTTGCAATAAGATTGTGTTATGTACTTTTGCTGTACTTTTGTTATTGCTTGATGTTTTGAAATAAGATTGTGTTATGTACTTTTGTTATTGCTTGATGTTTTGCAGTACGATTGTGTTATATTCTTGTGTTATTGCTTGATGTTTTGCAGTAAGATTGTGTTATGTTCTTGTGTTATTGTTTGATGTTTTGCAATAAGATTGTGTTTTGTTTTTGTGCAATTGTTTGATATTACTCATTATGGCTGTACTGTGTTTAAAATCTTATAACTCCTACACCTCCTGAACAGTTAATTGCATCGATTGTGTTTTTTTTCCTTCTTTGAGGTGAAATATTCAGGTCTGTGAAATTCTTTCTGCAAAGAATAAATATGACTTAAAGGTCAATCTCTTATGGAGAGTATGGATGTATGTAGACCAAACTGCATATGTGTTGTTCTGAGTCATTGGAAGGAAAGAGTTGGATATAATGTAGACCAAACTGCATATGTGCTGTTCTGAGTCATTGGAAGGAAAGAGTTGGATATAATGTAGACCAAACTGCATATGTGCTGTTCTGAGTCATTGGAAGGAAAGAGTTGGATATAATGTAGACCAAACTGCATATGTGTTGTTCTGAGTCATTGGAAGGAAAGAGTTGGATATAATGTAGACCAAACTGCATATGTGCTGTTCTGAGTCATTGGAAGGAAAGAGTTGGATATAATGTAGACCAAACTGCATATGTGTTGTTCTGAGTCATTGGAAGGAAAGAGATGGATATAATGTAGACCAAACTGCATATGTGCTGTTCTGAGTCATTGGAAGGAAAGAGTTGGATATAATGTTGCGATATTTCAAGGCCATGAGTTTATTCAATGACTCAGAAGAAACATGAATGTGGGTTTGTGTTTATTACATATCCATTCTTTAAAGCTTTGTAAATATTTTTTGCTTTACTGTATGAAAGAAATTCAAAAAAGAATAGGGATTTATAAAAAGTTCATTTCACTGCATCAAAAAATATATATGCGTGGAAGTCAGAGAAGAAATTTGAAATTGTTCAAATCCAGATGTGAGTGCTCTGCAAATACAGATTGAATAGCTGTGTCAAGTGCCAGATGAAGCATGTAGGGTTAAAAAATACAGATTGAATAGCTGTGTCAAGTGCCAGATGAAGCATGTAGGGTTAAAACATACAGATTGAATAGCTGTGTCAAGTGCCAGATGAAGCATGTAGGGTTAAAAAATACAGATTGAATAGCTGTATCAAGTGCCAGATGAAGCATGTAGGGTTAAAAAATACAGATTGAATAGCTGTGTCAAATGCCAGATGAAGCATGTAGGGTTAAAAAATACAGATTGAATAGCTGTGTCAAATGCCAGATGAAGCATGTAGGGTTAAAAAATACAGATTGAATAGCTGTGTCAAATGCCAGATGAAGCATGTAGGGTTAAAAAATACAGATTGAATAGCTGTGTCAAATGCCAGATGAAGCATGTAGGGTTAAAAAATACAGATTGAATAGCTGTGTCAAATGCCAGATGAAGCATGTAGGGTTAAAAAATACAGATTGAATAGCTGTGTCAAGTACCAGATGAAGCATGTAGGGTTAAAAAATACAGATTGAATAGCTGTGTCAAGTGCCAGATGAAGCATGTAGGGTTAAAAAATACAGATTGAATAGCTGTGTCAAGTGCCAGATGAAACATGTAGGGTTAAAAAGTTAAAAAATACAGATTGAATAGCTGTGTCAAGTGCCAGATGAAGCATGTAGGGTTCAAAAATACAGATTGAATAGCTGTGTCAAGTGCCAGATGAAGCATGTAGGGTTAAAACATACAGATTGAATAGCTGTGTCAAGTGCCAGATGAAGCATGTAGGGTTAAAAAATACAGATTGAATAGCTGTATCAAGTGCCAGATGAAGCATGTAGGGTTAAAAAATACAGATTGAATAGCTGTGTCAAATGCCAGATGAAGCATGTAGGGTTAAAAAATACAGATTGAATAGCTGTGTCAAATGCCAGATGAAGCATGTAGGGTTAAAAAATACAGATTGAATAGCTGTGTCAAATGCCAGATGAAGCATGTAGGGTTAAAAAATACAGATTGAATAGCTGTGTCAAATGCCAGATGAAGCATGTAGGGTTAAAAAATACAGATTGAATAGCTGTGTCAAATGCCAGATGAAGCATGTAGGGTTAAAAAATACAGATTGAATAGCTGTGTCAAATGCCAGATGAAGCATGTAGGGTTAAAAAATACAGATTGAATAGCTGTGTCAAGTACCAGATGAAGCATGTAGGGTTAAAAAATACAGATTGAATAGCTGTGTCAAATGCCAGATGAAGCATGTAGGGTTAAAAAATACAGATTGAATAGCTGTGTCAAGTGCCAGATGAAACATGTAGGGTTAAAAAGTTAAAAAATACAGATTGAATAGCTGTGTCAAGTGCCAGATGAAGCATGTAGGGTTCAAAAATACAGATTGAATAGCTGTGACAAGTGCCAGATAAAGCATGTAGGGTTAAAAAATACAGATTGAATATCTGTGTCAAGTGCCAGATGAAGTATGTAGGGGTTAAATGGATATGTAATAAATGAGACAAAGTATATGTTGATTTTTCATTTTACAGCCGTAAGTCAGATGAAGTGCATGTTGATCTGTCCATTTTCAGCCCTAAGTCAGATGAAGTACGTGTTGATTTGTCATTTTACAGCTCTAAGTCAGATGAAGTATGTGTTGATTTTGCATTTTTACAGCCCTAAGTCAGATGAAGTACATGTTGATTTTGCATTTTTACAGCCCTAAGTCAGATGAAGTGCATTTTGATTTCGCATTTTAAAGCCCTAAGTCAGATGAAGTGCATTTTGATTTCTCATTTTACAGCCCTAAGTCAGATGAAGTGCATGTTGATCTGTCCATTTTCAGCCCTAAGTCAAATGAAGTATGTGTTGATTTCGCATTTTTACAGCCCTAAGTCAGATGAAGTGCATTTTGATTTGTCGTTTTACAGCCCTAACTCAGATGAAGTACATGTTGATTTTTCATTTTACAGCCATAAGTCAGATGAAGTACGTGTTGATTTGTCATTTTACAGCCCTACATCAGATGAAATGAATGAAGAGGAAGATGAAATTGCAGGGAGATTACCAACACCTGAGGTAAGGAAACTCGAGGCAAAGAAGAAAATACGACGTCACCATTTGGACCTCACAACTCCAGTATTAGGTGGGGCACTCCTGACCTCTCCCCCTCAGGGAGAGAAACAAAAGTCAAGGATAAAGTCAAAACCAAAGAATGCAGTCAGCATGTCCTTGGCAGGGCCATATGATGGTATGAATAAAAAGCAAAAATGGTATCAATAAAAAATGTTTGCTTGGTGTTGTATCCATTATTTGGCCATCAGGGATAATCAGATGACCTTTAACTGCACTCTTAGCCACCTCTATGTTGGTCCAAACCAGGAACATTTGAAAAAAGCCATTTATGTTTTTTTCTTTAAAATAAATTCTGTTCTAATGCAGGATAATTTTTTGACACACATTAGTCTTAGACCTTTTCATTCATTATCTGTCATCTTTTTCATATTGCTTTAGATGCTGTGACCAGTCTTGATTTACTACAGTCCTAGAGTCACGTGACGCAATCAACTTTGGCAAAATGATTGTATGCATTTACTAGAGTCACATGGGGCAAAATGATTGTATGCATTTACTAGTGTCACATGGGGCAAAATGATTGTATGGATTTACTAGAGTCACATGGGGCAAAATGATTGTATGCATGTAATAGAGTCACATGGGGCAGAATGATTGTATGCATTTACTAGAGTCACATGGGGCAAACTGATTGTATGCATTTACTAGTCACATGGGGCAAAATGATTGTTTGCATATACTAGAGTCACATGGGGCAAAATGATTGTATGCATTTACTAGAGTCAAATGGGGTAAAATTATTGTATGCATTTACTAGAGTCACATGGGGCAAACTGATTGTATGCATTTACTAGTCACATCGGGCAAAAAGATTGTATGCATTTACTAAGTCACATGGGGCCGAATGATTGTATGCATTTACTTGAGTCAAATGGGGCAAAATGATTGTATGCATTTACTAGAGTCACATGGGGCAGAATGATTGTATGCATTTACTAGAGTCACATGGTGCAAAATGATTGTATGCATTTACTAGAGTCACATGGGGCAGACTGATTGTATGCATTTTCTAGTCACATGGGGCAAAATGATTGTTTGCGTATACTAGAGTCACAGGGAGCAAAATGATTGTATGCATTTACTAGTCACATAGGGCAAAATGATTGTATGCATTTACTAGAGCCACATGGGGCCGAATGATTGTATGCATTTACTTGAGTCACATGGGGCAAAATGATTGTATGCATTTACTAGAGTCACATCAGGCAAAATGATTGTATGCATTTACTAGAGTCTCATGGGGCAAAATGATTGTATGCATTTACTAGAGTCACATGGGGCAAAATGATTGTATGCATTTACTAGAGTCACATGGGGCAAACTGATTGTATGCATTTACTAGTCACATGGGGCAAAATGATTGTATGCATTTACTAAGTCACATGGGGCAAAATGATTGTATGCATTTACTAGAGTCACATGGGGCAAAATGATTGTATGCACTTACTAGAGTCACATGGGGCAAAATGTTTTTATGCATTTACTAAGTCACATGGGGCAAAATGATTGTATGCATTTGCTAAGTCACATGGGGCAAAATGATTGGATGCATTTACTAATCACATTGGGCAAAATGATTGTATACATTTAGTAAGTCACATGAGGCAAAATGATCGTATGCATTTACTAGAGTCACATGGGGCAAAATGATTTTATGCATTTACTAGTCACATGGGGCAAAATGATTGTATGCACTTACTAGAGTCACATGGGGCAAAATGTTTGTATGCATTTACTAAGTCACATGGGGAAAAATGATTGCATGCATTTGCTAAGTCACATGGGGCAAAATGATTGGATGCATTTACTAGAGTCACATGGGGCAAAATGTTTGTATGCATTTGCTAAGTCACATGGGGCAAAATGATTGTATGCACTTACTAGAGTCACATGGGGCAAAATGTTTTTATGCATTTACTAAGTCACATGGGGCAAAATGATTGTATGCATTTACTAGAGTCACATGGGGCAAAATGATTGTATGCATTTACTAGAGTCACATGGAGAAAAATGATTGTATGCATTTACTAGTCACATGGGGCAAAATGATTGTATGCATTTACTAGAGTCACATGGGGCAAAATGATTGTATGTGTTTACTAGTCACATGGGGCAAAATGATTGTATGCATTTACTAAGCCACATGGGGCAAAATGATTGTATGCATTTACTAGAGTCACATGGGGCAAAATGATTGTATGCATTTACTAGAGTCACATGGGGCAAACTGATTGTATGCATTTACTAGTCACATCTGGCAAAATGATTGTATACATTTAGTAAGTCACATGAGGCAAAATGATTGTATGCATTTACTAGAGTCACATGGGGCAAAATGATTGTATGCATTTACTAGTCACATGGGGCAAAATGATTGTATGCACTTACTAGAGTCACATGGGGCAAAATGTTTTTATGCATTTGCTAAGTCACATGGGGCAAAATGATTGTATGCATTTGCTAAGTCACATGGGGCAAAATGATTGGATGCATTTACTAGTCACATCGGGCAAAATGATTGTATACATCTAGTAAGTCACATGAGGCAAAATGATTGTATGCATTTACTAGAGTCACATGGGGCAAAATGATTGTATGCATTTACTAGTCACATGGGGCAAAATGATTGTATGCACTTACTAGAGTCACATGGGGCAAAATGTTTGTATGCATTTACTAAGTCACATGGGGAAAAATGATTGCATGCATTTGGTAAGTCACATGGGGCAAAATGATTGGATGCATTTACTAGAGTCACATGGGGCAAAATGTTTGTATGCATTTGCTAAGTCACATGGGGCAAAATGATTGTATGCACTTACTAGAGTCACATGGGGCAAAATGTTTTCATGCATTTACTAAGTCACATGGGGCAAAATGATTGTATGCATTTGCTAAGTCACATGGGGCAAAATGATTGGATGCATTTACTAGTCACATCGGGCAAAATGATTGTATACATTTAGTAAGTCACATGAGGCAAAATGATTGTATGCATTTACTAGAGTCACATGGGCAAAATGATTGTATGCACTTACTAGAGTCACATGGGGCAAAATGTTTGTATGCATTTACTAAGTCACATGGGGAAAAATGATTGCATGCATTTGGTAAGTCACATGGGGCAAAATGATTGGATGCATTTACTAGAGTCACATGGGGCAAAATGTTTGTATGCATTTGCTAAGTCACATGGGGCAAAATGATTGTATGCACTTACTAGAGTCACATGGGGCAAAATGTTTTCATGCATTTACTAAGTCACATGGGGCAAAATGATTGTATGCATTTGCTAAGTCACATGGGGCAAAATGATTGGATGCATTTACTAGTCACATCGGGCAAAATGATTGTATACATTTAGTAAGTCACATGAGGCAAAATGATTGTATGCATTTACTAGAGTCACATGGGGCAAAATGATTGTATGCATTTGCTAGTCACATGGGGCAAAATGATTGTATGCACTTACTAGAGTCACATGGGGCAAAATGATTGTATGCATTTACTAAGTCACATGGGCAAAATGATTGTATGCATTTGCTAAGTCACATGGGGCAAAATGTTTGTATGCATTTACTAGAGTCACATGAGGCAAAATGATTGTATGCATTTACTAGTCACATGGGGCAAAATGATTGTATGCACTTACTGAGTCACATGGGGCAAAATGTTTGTATGCATTTACTAAGTCACATGGGGAAAAATGATTGTATGCATTTGCTAAGTCACATGGGGCAAAATGATTGGATGCATTTACTAGAGTCACATGGGGCAAAATGTTTGTATGCATTTGCTAAGTCACATGGGGCAAAATGATTGTATGCACTTACTAGAGTCACATGGGGCAAAATGTTTGTATGCATTTACTAAGTCACATGGGGCAAAATGATTGTATGCATTTGCTAAGTCACATGGGGCAAAATGATTGGATGCATTTACTAGAGTCACATGGGGCACAATGTTTGTATGCATTTGCTAAGTCACATGGGGCAAAATGTTTGTATGCATTTACTAAGTCACATGGGGCAAAATGATTGGATGCATTTACTAGAGTCATATGGGACAAAATGATTGTATGCATCTCTGTTAGTAACACATCCTTATAACTAAGGAAGGTTGTTGACAAATATTACGTTTTGCTGACTTTATTCTCGATGGTCTCAGGATGAATGGAGGAGTATTGTTATTCATTACCCCACCACCAACACTGTGACCAGTGTGTTATAAGGCAAAGTTTGAAGAACAAGGCTATTCCTTTTATCTCAATGTCCTTACTGTGTATTACCAGTGTTGATGCTTCATGTTTCAGTTTAAGAATTCATCAGCACTCTCGAGTTGCTTAACATTTGAAAGTGACTGTTTCACCTTTTGCTCTCTTGGTTATTCTCCCAATAGATTCACTAATTTTCAGTGATTTGAAAGTCACTGTTTCACCTTTGCTCTCAGTTATTCTCCCAATAGCTTCACTAATTTTCAATGATTCGAAAGTCACTGTTTCACCTTTGCTCTCTCAGTTATTCTCCCAGTAGCTTCACTAATTTTCAATGATTTGAAAGTCACTGTTTCACCTTTGCTCTCTCAGTTATTCTCCCAATAGATTCACTAATTTTCAGTGATTCAAAAGTCACTGTTTCACCTTTGCTCTCTCAATTATTCTCCCAATAGCTTCACTAATTTTCAATGATTTGAAGGTCACTGTTTCACCTTTGCTCTCTCAGTTATTCTCCCAATAGATTCACTAATTTTCAGTGATTCGAAAGTCACTGTTTCACCTTTGCTCTCTCAATTATTCTCCCAATAGCTTCACTAATTTTCAATGATTTGAAGGTCACTGTTTCACTTTTGCTCTCTCAGTTATTCTCCCAGTAGATTCACTAATTTTAAATGATTTGAAAGTCACTGTTTCACCACTGCTGTCTCAGTTATTCTCCAAATAGATTCACTAATTTCAATGATTCGAAAGTCACTGTTTCACCTTTGCTGTCTCAATTATTCTCCCAATAGCTTCACTAATTTTCAATGATTTGAAAGTCACTGTTTCACTTTTGCTCTCTCAGTTATTCTCCCAATAGATTCACTAATTTTCAATGATTTGAAAGTCAGTTTCACCTTTGCTCTCTCAGTTATTTTCCAAGTAGATTCACTAATTTTCAGTGATTTGAAAGTCACTGTTTCACCTTTGCTCTCTCAGTTATTCTCCCAGTAGATTCACTAATTTTCAATGATTTGAAAGTCACTGTTTCACCTTTGCTCTCTCAGTTATTCTTCCAATAGCTTCACTAATTTTCAATGATTCGAAAGTCACTGTTTCACTTTTGCTCTCTCAGTTATTCTCTTAATAGATTCACTAATTTTCAATGAAGTTAGAATATCAGATGTACAAAGTTTTAGATTTTTTGTGGGGGGCCTTGCACTGAGATGTAAAATCCTTCTAGTCATTACTGTATCTGTCCATTCATTCACACTGCTTGTAACTCTGCAACACCTATACATTTTTGAATACAATTTGGTCAATGAATTATCTATTACATAAGGATGTGCTTTTTGAAGGCTTCATCTTTTATGGGCAATTTTGATGGAGTTATTGCCTTTTTTGAACGTTTCATATCGCCAAAGCAGATCCTTTTAACTAACACATCCCAGGAACCATTCAACACGTTCTGCTACAAATTGGTGTGTACATTTTTTTTTATAGACCTAGATATACCATTTTTGGATTTTTCTTGTCAGTTGAAATTGTTCTTGTAGAGTTATTGCCCATTAACTTCATGGCATGGATGCTGCTTGCAGTCAGCATAACTCAAGAAGCATTCATCATATTCTGATGCAGTTTGATAAGAAACCTTTTCTTAGACTTTACTAGCACCTTGATGAATTTAGTCTCATTCAGTTTGGACAGAGTTAGGACTTATTTAATATTTTGCTTAAGTGCTCACCCAGGTGTGACTATCACTCTTTCTAGTTATATCTGGTAAACCATGCTTTATTTGTCAGTTGGAATTTTTATTGTAGTTATTGTTCTCCATAAGTTTATTTGTATAAAAGTACTCCTCAATGATTACATTGTTGAAATTATGAAAATCTGAATGCAGTTTATCAGTTTCATAACTCAAATAGAACATATTATGGCATAAAACAAATAATTATAAACATAACATCAGTGACAAGGGGAGGTAAATCAAGTCAAACCAGTGGATATGTCTGTATAGAATCCTACATGCATGCTTATCTCCTATGAAGTTTATGAAACTTTTTCAATATTTTAATTTGAGAGGAGCATTTAGTATAGCTACTATAAGGTCTTCTGATTGTTCAATATACTGGGTATCAGATGTATAAATACTTCAGAGCCCATCATGTTAGTGTGTAGACACAGTTTGTGTAAAGCCTCTTGTTGTTCAATATATTGATCATAATATCTGTAGATAGTTCAGAGCCCATCATGGTAATGTGTAGACAGTTTGTTTAAAGCCTCTTATTGTTCAATATATTGGGTATCATATGTGTAGATACTGCAGAGCCCATCATGTTAGTGTGTAGACAGTTTGTTTAAAGCCTCTTATTATTAACTAGCCCATTAAAATCTTATCTAGCTTATGTTATGATGCCAGGAATCTTGGAACAATAACTACAACTGATTAATTACACCCCAGCCTGGAAAGCAATCAAACAATTATCCAAGTACAGATAGAACTACACCCCAGGGACTAATACCAAGCCTACTATGCCACTACTGAAAATTAGATAGTTAACCCAAAACTCTTAAGATATAATCTAAATAGTGCCAGTCTATACACAAAATAAAATGCAGTTACAACACAATACACACAAACAGAACCACACCAGACTTAATGACTATGGCAAGTCACTCCAAAATAATAACGATAACGAACTGGGGATGGGAGCGGAAACTTTCACCCTGAACTTTTGCAAAGGGAAAACGAGTATGATGCTTAGTTTCATGCATGTCGGGTTCAAGGCAAGAAAACAATCACAAGCACTAGTGTTTGCAAGTATTGACCTGAGAATGGAAACCAACCTGTGTACTGAGTGGGAACGGAGTACAACTCAGAACCCACATGCAGGGACAACTCGAGATATATGGTGAAATGAAACAAAGATCAACCCTGACAGGGGAAAAAAATAAAAATAATTAAAAATCAAAACATAAAAAAATAATAAAATTAAAAAGTTTATATTTTACAAAAATTAATACAAATAAAACAATATCACATATGAAGTCCACAATCGGGAGGACAGGGGATACACAAGTCACAAACCATGACCTTTAGAAACGAAAAACAGGGTGACACCTCCAACTCTTTACCAGCATCTGCTGGAACAAAGTCATGGGGTGCCAACATAACTTATTGTTCAATATATTGGGTATCATATAATAATAATAATAATAATAATAATAATGAGGACTTTGTATTACACCTAATCTTTAAAAAAGCTGTAAGCGCTTTACAACATTAGACAACACCTATAAGATAAAAAACATATAATGATATGATTACAAAAATAAACACCATGAAATTAGAAAACATAAAAAAAAAACATGCTGAGAATATTTAAGGTAGGAAACATTATTAGGTCTTTAAGTTTGTTCTTGCAGTCGAAATAAGCGAGTTTTGAGAGCACTTTTGAATGAGATCTCTGCATCTTTGTGTCTAAGTTCAGTGGGCAATTCATTCCATGTTGCTGGGCCCTGGTATGCAAAAGAATGCTGTCCATATGACTTTGTTTTCATAGTGGGAATAATGAGTATACGATTGTCAGAAGAGGAGCGTAAGTATCTTGCTGGTGTGTACACATGGGTGTGGTCAGATAGGTATGTTGGACTAGAGTCTGACAGTGAAACATAGCACAGAGAACAAATTTTGTGTTTGATTCTGGATTGAATGGATATCCAGTGTAGGGTGCAGAGCAGCAGAGAGGTGTGCTCTGATCATGGTACTCTAAGTATGATCCGAGCAGCTGTGTTTTGAACTTTTTGACATTTCTGGAGCAGATATTGAGATGAACCAGACGGAATTGAGTGACAGTAGTCCAGCCTTGAAAGTACTAATGAACACACAAGTGTTTTAGTGGCATCAACTGAAAGATATTTGCGAATTGAGCTGATGCGTCTCAGCTCAAGATATGCAGCCTTGCATATGTTCATGACATGTTAGTGCAATGTGAGTGTACTGTCCAAATTAACACCTAGGTTTCATACTGATTGTGTGAATTTAATGTTGGTCTTACTGATATTTATTGTTTGAAGTAAAGGATGTGAAAGAGAAAGTCTTTGTGTTGTGATCAGAATGGCCTCAGTTTTATCACCATTCATCTGCAGCTTGTTACATGTCATCCATGATTTCACATCAGAAATGCACCTCTCTATACCTTGGATGGTAGTATCAACTTCAGGTGGGTGGCTAGATTTGTATATTTGGGTGTCATCAGCGTACAATTGGTGAGACACTAGATGATGATCTATGACACTTGAGAGCGGCTGAGTGTACAGAATGAAGAGAACAGGTCCAAGAACAGTCTCGTGAAACACCACAACATAGATCAACTGGGCTGGAGTGTATTCCATTTGCAGATACAATTTGTGTCCTGTTGATCAAGTAGGACTTGAACCACAGTAATGCTGTATCATGAATGCCAAATACATGCTGGAGACAGTGAAGTAATATATCATGGTCTATTGTGTCAAATGCTGCAGACAAATCAAGGAGGGTGAGGACTGTAGTCTTTCTGCTATCCAACACAGAGAGAATGTCATTAGCTACTTTTAGAAGAGTAGTTTCAGTACTGTGGCAAGGGCAATATGCAGATTGTACATGGCTGAAAAGACTTTGAATTCAGATGAGATACAAGCAGGGATAGAACAAACTTTTCTAAGATTTTTTATATAAATGGGAGATTAGAAACTGGGCAGTAGTTCTTTAAATCATTATGGTCTAGTGTTGGTGTCTTCAGCAGAGGCTTTACAATGGCAGTTTGAAAAATGATGGGAATTCCCTGTATGAGAGAGAGGTATTAATAACATCAGTTAGTAAAGGCAATACTGGATCTAAGCACTCAGGTAGTAGTGATGTTGGAATTAGATCAAGTTCACATGTCTTTGGTGCACTCTTCATCAGGATTGTATATACGAAATCCATAGAGACAGATTCAAATGCTGCTAATGGTTGCCGCTCAAATTCTGTATCCCAACTGTATGGTGACGATGAGTCAATTGAAATTGTGGTGTCAAGCTTATCTCTAATGGTTTGTACTTTGTCACGGAAGAATTTTGCAAACATGTCCAGAAGGTCGACTGGAGAGAAGGTAGTTGGAAGTGGTGTAGATTTGTTCCTTGACATTAGCTTGTTAGTAATCTCGAAGAGCTCTTTGCAGCTGGAATTTGCCATGATCTTAGTAGTGTAGTGGGCTGATTTCGCTGCATGGACTATATTTGTGACATTCTTCTTAGCGGCTTCATAGATTTGCTTATGAATAGTGAGTCTGGTGGAAAGCCAAAGCCTTTCAGCTTTACGGCGGTCTCTTTTAGCAGTGTGAAGCATGGATTGATACTCTGCACTTGGTAGCTGGGGCATGTTTGTCGAGCAATGAATGCAGGCAGTTCTCGAGTTGTTCTGCTGTAGGAGGTAAGCAAGTTGTTAGGTTTGCTTGGATGTCGTGCATTAGTTTGATTCTATTTATCATACAGAGGTTTCTCTTAGTAGCAGATAAAGGTGGAGGGTTAGGGACTGATACATCAAGATGGCATATAATGCAGAGGTGATCTGAGGCAAGGTCATGGGATACCAGGGAGGACCATAGAACGTTATCATCAGGTCTATGAAGAATCCAGTCTAAAATGTGACATGTTCATGGGTGGGTTGGTTAACTGACTGTTTGAGGTTGAAAACAATAATGGAATCTATGAGTTTTGATGTGTTTGGGTTTCCGTGACAGTCAAAGTGAAGGTTGAAATCTCCAAGTCTTAGAATAATCAAGTTGCCACTTATCAGATTTCCATACTCCAGGAGATTTGGAAACTGCTCCAAAAAAGAGAGATTCAGCCAGCTTGTTTTTTCTACTAGGAGGAGGGCAGTATAGGCAGAAAAAATGGACTGACCTTTGCTCCAGTGTGAGTGTGGTTTGGACTAGTTCAAACGATGTGTGGTCGAAATTGAATGTTGTGGTGTGGTTAAGACGTTTGATCATGGAGTTCTTTGTGATGACAGCAATTCCACCTCCACGAGAATTGCGGGGGAATGACTTGATGGAGTAACCAGTGGGTGTTAGATCCGCACACTTGGGCTCATCGCCTGATGTTTTTAGCCATGTTTCTGTCAGGAAAAAGACGTCAGTATTCTGGTCGTTGATAAAATTAACTATTTCTGTGCACTTTTCCGGTGGTCCTACTGATTGGGCATTGAATAATGCAATACGCAGAGGTATCTCTTGGATAGTTGACACAAAGCTTGACAAATTAATAGGGATTTGAATTAGGTTATCTAAATTAATGGTCAAATTTGTTTAAAATTGTTGAGCCAAAATAAGGGAGATAACTGGAATTCTTCCTGTTCTACGTTGGTCAGCTTTGAAACAATGTTTCTTTTTTCGCTTCTGTTTACATTTAGGTAATGATGAATGAAGTCCCAGTTTGTTTAGTCTAGAGCACAATGTACTGTAGTATGGAGAGCCAAGGAGTGATCATTTAAAGCAATTAATGAGGGTCCATTATAGCATAAACGGGTTGACTGGTGAGTATCACGTGATGGCGGTTTGTTCAAAAACAGTGGAGCAAGACAGCTGAGAAAAAGTCTGTTCTCATTTCCAAAACAAGGAGATGAAGAAACACATACGAATTGAACAGCCAATACAAAATGAACACAATAACTTAGATGGAGACAGGCAACAGGCACATATATCATGAAAATGGCACTAAAAAACGGAACAGCTGCTTCAAACCAGTTAAGCGATAGTGGCCATCTTGTGCGTTCTTTATGTAGATGCTTCAGAGCCCATCATGTTAGTGTGTAGATACAGCTTGTGTAAAGCCTCTTACTGTTCAGTATATTGGGTATCATATGTGTAAATACTTCAGAGCCCATCATGTTAGTGTGTAGACACAGTTTGTGTAAAGCCTGTTATTGTTCAATATACACCGCTCCCTCGATAACTTGCGCCCAGATAACTCGCGATCCCGCTTATAACGTGGTGTCTGCTTTGGCTCCCGATTTTTTTCCAGAGAAAATGTATTTAAAATATCTTTAAAATATGCTGAACATGAAAAAATTACGATAAGAATTGATAAATTAAACCTTGATACATTGCTCGTTTTATCACTGAAAATGGTGATTAATGCCCGTAAAAATATAATCCATATTTTGAAATTTGCAAGTTCTAAAGAAGAATTAATTTCAGAGGTCTCGAAAACACTTAATTACGCGTATTTGGATGCCAATTTTTGATCTGGGACGCAGAAAGTCACTGAGGCGGGAGTCCTCCGTACGCATGTAATAGGTGCGCAGGAAAATTCAAAGATTTGCCGGTCCTGTTTCAGCCACCTGCTTTGTGGGAAAATGTGTTGATCAGTTAACTGTGCTGATATTTACAATGACAGAATTCAGTGACTGAAAGACTCTTTGATGTACTGTTGCAATTTTATAAGAGTACATTAAAAAAAAAAAAAAAAGAACATGATGCAACAGCTTGGCGGCTAGTTCAAAGGCTTTGACTAGCAGCTGAGTGAGAAAATGTACTGATATTTAGTGATTGAATTCAGAGGCAGAAAGACCCAGTTTTAAAATCCTAGTGAGACCTCTGTTTAAAGATATCATATATTATGTAAGTTTTTATGATAAATAGTTGTCAGTATACTGTAAATAAACAGTCTGGTGAAATAGCGATCAATGAAAACTTCTGGTAAATGCTAACAGGTGGCAACAGAGAATGAAATAAACACCAATTAAACATCTTTTTGTGTGAAAGTCACGTTCTAATCCTTTAATTCCATTTCAGTGTAAACATTATAATCACAACATATTCTGTTCATTGAAAACATGAAAAGAGTCAATCGACTGTCACATCGAAACCCGTGAGTACTTCTGTGAGAACCTAATTACATGTACATGCCGGCTTTGTTTTGATCAACAACTTGGGGGAAGTGTTTGTTGCATTAAAAAAAAAATCGATTACAAGAGACCTGGGGTGCTGGATTAAGGGTCTTGGAGCTGCCTTTGACGTAAAGCAAAACAGTAACAGAGACAACGTTGATGATAGTGACTTCGAATGTTTCAGTGAAACTGATGTCATTAATGCCGAGGCTGTTTGGGAGAAATTCATACAGACTCATGGTCCTGAGATGGGCGTTTCTCTTGATGATATGGAGGAGTGGATTTGTGCTGACAATGATTGCCCCACAGCTGAATACATGTCAGATGAAACTATAATTATTTCTATAGTGAACAAATTTGCAGCAGAAGACGATTCTAACGGGAGTAACACAAGTGTTGAAAGTGATGCAGATGCAGATGTTGCACCCCCCACCCCTCTGCACAGGAATCAATCAAATATTTTGATATTGCCATAAGGTGGCTGGAGACCCAAAATGTTGACTGCGTAAAGCTCGTGCAGTTGACAAATCTGAGGGATTTTGCTCGGCGGCAGAGAAACCAAGGAGTAACACACACACACACACAAAATAACTGATTTTTTCAAAAAGGGAATTGATATTTGTCAAGCGTGGCACAAACGGCAAGTATTAACTTGTTATAATTTACGTTGTTTTAAATTTGTAGACCAATTAAATATGTTAGTACTGATTAACCCTTGTTTTTTTTTTTTTTGTTTTCCATTTTACTTCTATCACATTCAAATCTATTTATCTATCTATCGTTCGATCGACACTGTTTCTCGAAAAGAGTCGATCTTTTGTATACAAAAAAACGTCTAATTTGGATCAAACAATAAAACTAGAATGTATCCAATTCAACATAATAATTAGTGACGTAGTACACAATGTGTGAAGTGGTACAAATGTTAAGCGAACGGAAACCACGTGGAATAATGTTTTCGATGATCGCCTCAATATACTGTAATTTATCCTGAAATTAATGTTGTCCTATGAGGAAATAATAAAGTACAACGTTATGAAGAGATATTTATTAACAGTTTATTTCAGAACGATTATAAAGTGAGTATTCAACAGTATAATCTGCCTACCCCCCCCCCCCCATATTTCTCCGTTATGTCGTCAATCACTTTATTGGTTTTGGGCTTATTTTATAGGTCCCTCGATAACTCGCGCCTCACTTATAGTGCGGTCGATGTTTCTGGATCCCGATGTGCGCGAGTTATCGAGGGAGTGGTGTATTGAGCATAATATGTGTAGATAGTTCAGAGCCCATCATGGTAATGTGTAGACACAGTTTGTGTAAAGCCTCTTATTGTTCAATATATTGAGCATAATATGTGTAGATAGTTCAGATGTCTACAGTACATTAATTTTGTTATGTATTTGGTTTTTATGTGTGTTTTGCAGAGGATGAAGAAAGTATTGCTACTATAGAAGAACCAGTTCCCAAGACAAGTGGTCAAGTCACACAAAAGGTAAATATTTTATCAAGTACCATAGGCAATGTTGGACAGTGAAAATATCTTTGCTCTGATTATCAGATGGAGAGAGTTCCCTTGACACCCATAACTGCACATTCGAGTCAGAGAGGAGGAGCAATACTCATGTGACTCTACTCAGCTAACTCTGGGCAAGAGTGTAGTTAAGCTTAGGGCAGCTTACAGTCACAATTTGGACTTTGTAGCCAAGTCATCAATCACCTCACCTATTTTTGGTAATTGGCTGGCTTTAAACACAGGATGATCATATCAATTGATAAAACAGCTAGCCTGTTAAAACTGGGGCTTAAAGTGAATATGCTAGTAGAGTCTGATGCAAAACAGCTGAATTTAAATTGCCTAAATTGTTTGTTGGTTATGATCATAAGCATGACCAATGTCCTGGACTTATCATATAATAAACTACACTGAAAATCCAACCATGACCGATATCCTGGACTTGCCATATAACAAACTGCCCTGATAATCCAACCATGACTGATGTCCTGGATTTACCATATAACAAACTGCCCTGATAATCTAACCATGACTGATGTCCTGGACTTACCATATAACAAACTACCCTGATAATCCAACCATGACCTATGTCCTGGACTTAGCATATAACAAATTGCCCTGATAATCCAACCATGAATGACCCATGTCCTGGATTTGCCCTCCCAGTTATGTGCAGTAGAAAGGCATCACCTGCTTCATTATTTGTTTTAATACCAAGTCTATCAATAGTATTGGGAATGTCAAATATACATTAAGATAAACACCTGAATGTTGAGGAACAGAGAAACTAATTGATTACAATTTTTAATTCAAATGCAACACTTCATGAGCATGAAAACTTGTGTAAGGTTGTAACGTTTATACCTGATGTATAGTAAATAAGTGCATATTTACTGGCTGTTCATGTCCTTCTTTATTTTCCAAAGCACTTAATATTCCCATTTATATTTACATTTTTGAGCGAATGAACTTTTAAATAAACAATCAACAGATTAGTCCCACTTTCTCAAAGTCCATTTTAGTCAGGTCTCTCAAAAGATCTACTTTGTCAAGTGTGCAGATAAACCCCGTAGGATGAATTGGATTATGGGTAGATGTTTTCAGGTCACATGAGACCTGATCTCAATGTACAATTCTGCTCTCACTATATTTAGAGTTTATGTTTTGCATATTTTGTAACAGTGACATAAACATCAGCCATCACAATACATGCATTCAGAGTACCGATATTCATTGGAACTGTATAGATCCAAGTTTTGACCAAATGGTCAAGGTCATCCAGAGACAAGGATTTCCATGGAGCGATTTTGGTAGAATTGTTTCAGATAAAGGAGGTTTGCAATCTTTGGTATTATTCAGGCACCAAATCCCTAATTGTTGAATAGTTGTTGTTGTTGTAGGGTTTAACACCATTTTTCAGCACATGATAGGCTATACATGGTGGCCAGCATTAATGGTGGAGGAAGAACCTGGGAAAACCCCAGAAAGAACCACTGACTCACTACAAAAGCTACTTGCAAGCTTTCTCACATACCCACATTGGCTGAATCCAAGACTCGAACCCACACAGACATAGGTGAGGTGGCAGTGATCCATAATGGAGAGCGCTTTAGACCACTTGGCCACTCGGGGCTCGCCTAATTGTTGATAACTTTTTGCATTGATAATGGTCTTTAAGAACACATGAGAACAAAATTACTTAAGATTACAATAATGGCATTAAACAAGTTAACTCAGATGTGTGGAAAAAGAAGTAGGCATTTTCTTTAAGATCTCTGCATTTACACCAGCTGTTAGCATTGAATAACTTAATTAATCAACTAATAGGTACAGTACAGATTACATGCAAATGTGTGGAAGTGAATGTTAAATTAATTATTCACACAGACAGATATATCACTTTTCAGGTATATTTTTTTCATAAATGATACATCTATGAAATTAGGTACCATGAATATGTTCTTTTTACCCACACCATAAAATTTGAAAACCATGAAAATAAAGTGTTTCACAGTAACAAATTGCCCTGATAATCCAACCATGACCTATGTCCCGCACATAATGATTTTCTTTGATTTTTTTTAATAAGTTTGCCACACTAATTGCTTTTCTGCTGTTAATATATACTTGCTTACAGATGAAAATAATTTAAAAAATATATTTTGACTTTGATTTGGCTTAAAAAACACCAGATATAGATTCCAGGAATATAATTTGTCATTTTCTTTATGTTCTGATGTTGTTTTTAGTAAGTCTTGCCTATGAGCTGACCCTTTATGATTCATTTTGGTATTTTGTTCAAATCTGGACTGATAAGGAAGTATAATTATAAATGTAGATTCATCTGCAATTTATTTAACTTGTAGAATCATTAGAATGCTTTGATCATAGTGACTATGAAATACAGAAAGTAATCAACTTGTTTTGTAATTTTGTTAAAAATTCAGCACTTGATCAAGAAAGATTCATGTCTTATTTTTTTTTGTTTTGTCAACTTTTAAAAAAATCAATTTGACTTCTTTGAGCTTGATAAGTTAAAGCAGGCCACCCAGTTTCTTTTCGAAATGACCTGCTTGGCTACAATCTAATTTTTAAAAATTATTATGGAGATAGTACTAACCAGACTTCCAATATGGCTATCATTATGGACATAGTACTAATCAGACCTCCCATATGGCCATCATTATGGACATAGTACTAATCAGACCTCCAATATGGCCATCATTATGGACATAGTACTAATCAGACCTCCAATATGGCCATCATTATGGACATAGTACTAATCAGACCTCCAATATGGCCACTGTTATGGAAATAGTATTTATCAGACCTCTGATATTACCACCATTATGGACATAGTATTAATAAGACCTTCAGTATTGCCACCATTATGGACATCTTGTCATAGCTAATTCTCTTGAATTGATGGTTGTAACAGCATTGGGTTTCACTAAAGGACTTCATATGATATGCGATTGATCATAAATAAAAGTGGTGACCATCAGACCTCCAGCATGCTGGTCTTGTCAGTGATCTTGAAAATCATTCTGTCAATACTCATCTTGAAGGGATGGTCATGCTGACATTTGATAAACTTCTTCCAAAATGAAAATAAGGTTCTCCACCTCCTTCCCAATAGCTACCTTCATTACAGCTACTTCTAATGGATGGTTGTACTGAAAGTGTGTTGTCATTATTTTATTGTTAAAAACTTATTTCTTGCAATATATAGCTGTTCCAGTATTAGCATAAGGGCAGGATATGATTGGCTGCCACTGAACCTGTCATGTCATGCATGGGACTGTTGTGTTGACCCTTACCTTTGCACCAGTTCACATACAATGAGGTCATGGTTACTATTATTAGACAGGTTGACTCTTGTTATTGGCTGTTCATTATGAATGGACAAGCAGTTATCGTATATGCATGTACAATAGATGATAATACAGAACAAAAATTGCTAATTTGCAATTTAAAATTGTTAGTATGCACATACCAGACTTTGCAGTATTATTCAGCTTAAATGAGCATGAATATTTCTTTTGATATTTTGTAATTTTCATAATATTTTAGTTATATGGCTAGTCAAAGTGTATTTAATTTTCATGATTAGTTAAATTAGTTGGTTGATGGGGAACAAATATTAGATATTGTATTCACAGATTAATCAATTATTTTCTTGGGTATGTAAATTTGATGTTTTTTAGCAACAACAAAATCTACTGCCAGTTCGAAATAAATTAGAGTAGGTCCTTTACAAGGATCTGTTTTTGGAACCAGCATTTATTAGTGGCCTTGTTTTAATGTATTTTATATTTTTGTATAAAGGTCATGTGATTATTAAATTAAGTAGTAAGAAAGGATGTTTATATTTTATCATTATACTAAGTTGATTAATAAACATTTCATTGCATAGTTGTTTTCTCTTGTCCTTTTACGGATCATTTGGTTGTTTGCATTGGGCAGATCTTTGGTTATATTGGCCATCTTTGCTGCTTTTAGATGAATAAATCAGGAAAACATTCGGCCAGTATGACTGACCTTAAACCTTTTTCACAGTCAGTAGCAAAACCCCCATTATTTGCACAATATTATTGAATTTTCAGGTTTATGATGTTGAACATGGCCCAGTAAATGCTAATCCAACTTTTGGAATGCCATCACGAGACACCCATATTCTCAGAGATGACGATGCGTCTACTGACAGACCAATGCAAACACAGTATGTCTACACCCCATTGAAGGCAGAGCGGAGCATTGAGGAACCAGGTTTGTACAAGTAGCCACTCCTTCACAAATGCAGGTTTGGTGATGTACTTCAGGTCTGTACAAGTACCCTTCCCCAACCAATGCAGGCTTGTGGATGTACAAAAGGCATGTACCAGTACCCCCCCTTCAAGAAATGCAGGTTTGGGGATGTACATTATGGTAGTCAACAACAAAAAAAAACAAAATCTTTCAAGTTTAGATCTCGGCCCATGTAAAAGCTGACCACCCTTCTTCCAGGCCTTTATTTTTTTATATATCTATAGTTCTGAATATAGATAAACTTATATCATCATCAATCTAATTTACTTTTGTGTTTGGGCTGTGCAAATACCCACAAATGCAGGGTTAGGGTATGTACAGTATACCTGTACATGTAAACCCACTTTTCAGAAATGCAGGCTTGGGGATGTACAATAGGCCTGTACAAGTAACCACAAACAGATACATAAGTGCAGGCTTGGGGATGTAGAGTAGGCCTGTACAGATACCCCCTCCCAATGCAGTCTTGGGGATGTGCAAAAGCCTGCACAAATACCCTCCCCATACAAATGCAGGCTTGGGGATGTACAATAGGGCTGTACAAGTACCTTCCCCCCATAAATGCAAGGTACTGTAAATACTCGCATATAAGCTGAATAATTTAGGAAAAAATAAAGGCCTGGAAGAAGGGTGGTCAGCTTTTCCATGGGCCAAGGTCTAAGCTTGAAAGAATTATTTTTTTGTTGACTACCATAATGGTTGTAAATCTTGGGACATGAAGAAAAAAAAATTATATCCTAAGACATATATGCATGTGAAAACAAATGCATTCTTGGTGTCCCAACACTTACTAAACTGTTATCAACTACTATGATTACTTTTGTTATCATTTAAGTAAAGGTAAATAAAGACTTCATAATTCATAGGCCAGTTTGAGTTTACCCAGAAGACCAGGCTGTAGTATAATCTATAGTACTCAGATCACGCATAGTGTCACTTTAATCTTTGTTTATTCCCAGAAAGATTAGATGCAGATTATGCTTTATTCATTTTTTTTCTACCAAATCCCATTATTCCAGATGTCACTTCAGCTAGTCAGTAATAGCTGTTTCATTTACGTTTTTCCACATGCTGATGAGTTACTCTTTTTCAATGATATAAGCGATGCTACAAACTGAGACACAACCAGAATAGCTGTTACATGTTCATGAAAGATTGTAATAACAAAGGTATAATTTCTGAAAATAGATAAACTAAGATCAATCTAATTTACTTTTTTGTTTTGGCTGAACGAAATCATAATTTTCCACACAATGGAAAGCTGGATGTTTCGGCATCTCCTTAGTTTATATATGGTGGATTTAGTTTTTGTTTTTCAACAGCAATACAGGCCAGTTAATTATTAAAACCTTCAAACTTTCTTGGGTTATGAGGGAATTTTGACTGGCAACTATATATATATATATATATAAGAGTACTTTGATGTGTAATTGCCATTCATTCTGTAATATTAGCACGATTACCATACTTTGTAAAACAGGGTGTAAGGTTGCTTACGTCAAAGCAAACTACAACTAAGTTTTTACTGTGGAATACACTTCATTCAGCACGTTCAGACCTATACTGTACATTTCTGTGTAATAATCATACATGCCAGAGTTATATGGGTAACTTTTGCTAATGTAAGTTTGCCTACATAAATGCATTTGGAACTTACTGCATTCATCTTATCTTGTGAGTTGTCTCAGACTTTTGGGTCAGCTTATACACAGGTCATGCACTTTTTTGCGTTTATACCTATTCATTTTGGGGGAGGTCAACTTATATGCAAACATGCCTATACGTGTGTATATATGGTATATCCAGTAGGTGTAATGCACCATCCTGGAAGAAACCCTTTTTTGCCCTGGATATGTCACATAATAATGTTCCAGCTGAGAAGGTCTTTAGGAAGAATGCATTAAGATTTTGACTTTATATTTTAAAGGTTGTACTCTTTTTTTACCTTTATTTTTGTTCTCTATACTTCTTTTATATCTAATCTTTCTGTATGGTCAGGATTATGCTGATGTACCCCACCACCCACAAAGCATCAGTGTCAGTTCAATACATCGATCTGCAAAAGCTAAAAGTTAGTTCATGTATACCCAGGATCAGTTCTTTGTCATGAATATAAAGTGTGTCATTAGTTGTGCATAGCTTGGATCAGTTCTTTGTCATGAATACTTGGATCAGTTCTTTGTCATGAATATAAAGTGTGTCATTAGCTTGGATCAGTTCTTTGTCATGAATACTTGGATCAGTTCTTTGTCATGAATATAAAGTGTGTCATTAGCTTGGATCAGTTCTTTGTCATGAATACTTGGATCAGTTCTTTGTCATGAATATAAAGTGTGTCATTAGCTTGGATCAGTTCTTTGTCATGAATATAAAGTGTGTCATTAGCTTGGATCAGTTCTTTGTTGTAAACATATAAAAGTGGGTCGTTCATGTCATTAGTTGTATATACACAGGGTCAGTTCTTTGTTGTAAACGTAATTTGAGACATTGACAGGTGCTTTGAATTCATGCTGTTTTCTCCATTTTCACACTTTTCCATTGAAGTCGGCTTTCTTTTAGAATGAAATCATTATGTCAGTAATTATTTTCTGTTCGTCATTCTTTTTAAACATTGAGAAGAAAGTCTGTGCATTACAGCAAAAATAAAGTATAAAAGACTATGGAATCTTACTAGAGATTCCAGGACCTATTTTTACTATCTTAGCATAGGGACCGCTCCAGTGGCCTAGTGGTTAGAGCATCCTCATCGGATGCAGTAGGTCGTGGGTTCGATCCCTGAATGAGTCATACCAAAGACTTAATAAAATGTACCTTTCTCAATGTAGCAAGTTTAATATACTAGGTCTTGGGTACTACATGTCTTTTACAGCCAACTTTTGTCATTATTTAGATCCATATTTGAGAGTCTTATATTCAATACTGTATTAGTTCACTGTTGTCACCTACATGCATGCACTAGTTGTTTCCCCCAAGTATGTAATATAGGGAGCTTAATTGTCTGTCTGTCTGTGATCAGTTTCATTTATGGGACAATTAAACTGTTCAAGGTATTTCAATTAAACTTGGTACACAGTTCAAGCAAGTTGCATAGAGGTGCCTTTTGATACCTGGAATGTATTTTGTGTTACCATGGAAATAGTGTGTAGTATAAGTAGTATAAAAGTATTCAACCATAGGTTACTTTTTTTCAGTAGGCTTCTTTACATTTGTAGATGACTCTTGGTTTACTATAGACAAGGAGTAGCTTATATTGAGGACACTGTATACACACACACATCAGACTTCACATGAGGATGCATACCCATAATCAAACAATACCAGCAAAAAATAGGTATTACTAATTAGACCACACACAAATATATTGGAAGGCATGCATTTCAGTGGTTAGTTAATACACACACACACACACACACACACACACACACACACACACAGAGTGTGACCCCGCTGGTAACACAGTAGTTAGGAGCCATAGAACCCGACCATGTTATCGGCCGAACCGTGTTATAAGCAACCAGGTCAGTTAGCTGAAGAAAATGATGCATGTACCCCAAAAAATTGCAAGGGAGGTAGGTAATAAATGCAGACAGTAAAATACATGCTTCATCGGCACAGGTACCATGTTAAATCAATGCATATTAAATGATAAATACACCTGTAGTGAAAATAGAGAAGGCATATGTAATAGTTTAATTTATTTAGAGAACCACAAATACGTGAATACTATTTATATATACATGTCTAATGTATAGCATAAAATTAGTTTGCGTTTTAAGCCACCATTGGTAGCATGTGTAAGCATAAACTTTTCCCTGCAAAAAGGAAACTTTCATGACACAGTTAGAAAATGCAAAAATCCATCAGATTCCATTACTTATATTTAAGTTTGGTACTGAAGAAACGTTCTTTGTTTTTATTGAAGATTGTTGCCTGCTCTCTCTGATGAAGGGTGCATGCATTATATAATCACCACTGAAAGCTTTAGATAGCCAAACAAATGCCCATTTCTTATTGTGGTGGCAACATGAAATAATTGTATTGCATGATTGAGACTGATTTTATTTCATTTGCTGAGCACGTTTTCATAACAATTGGTGCTTCAAAGGTAATCTGTTTCCTTTGAAATTTCATCAAACTATTTTGTCTTGGTACAGTTTTAAAAAGGAATTGGCCATAGTTGGGACTAGTCTAGTTACTGTTCCTCCCTGCCTATTGAATAAACCAATAAGTAAGATGTGTTTTTTTGTTTAATATTTTTAAATACATTTGTGGTTGCAGCATGATGTTGCCTTCCATGCATGCATGAGAAATTTAGCAAATTGTCAATGGATGAAAGAGACAAGGTGTTCTGGTCTGATGACAGGGATTATTATAGAAAATATATAAATCTGAGTGAAAAGAAGAGGAATTTTACTTACCATCCACATACAAATGTCAGTGTATGTATATATGTTAATTACTACTGAGCTGCCGAAAATTCGATGAAAGATAGGTCACAAAATTATAACCTCATCAGGTTGATCTCTGCTACCAGAAATGTCAACAACAAAAAAGCGGATATCTCACAACATAGAGTACTCATGCTAGATGTCAAGATAAGCAGATTATAATATAACAATGCACTGTTTCGATGGTTTGTCAATATGGACAAAGAATTTGTTAATGTAACAATATATAAATTTCAGTGCATTTTATATCCAGTTTGTGGCTTCCTTTCATGGGGCCTCTGAATTTCTCCACTCCAAACTTTTGGTTGTATATACAAGTTTAAACAGCCAACAATGTCACCAATTTAAAAAAATCGCCAGATGGTATATTTTGCTGCAAATAAGGAAAAAAAATCCAAGTATGCAACATAGGCAAAGCACTATGCAATCCAAGAATAAACATTTTATATATTATATTTTGTACTTTTAAGAAGAAAAAACTACTTTATCATGTACAAGAAAAATACATAAAATTTCTGGAGCCACGCCACGATCATCTTGTAATTATCATATGCGATCTCTTTCCCAAAATGATAATAAACTTTTTACATTTCTTTTATGTACAAGAAAAATACATTTATATGAAATTTCGGGAGCCACACCATGACCATGTTATATCTGAATTCATGTTATAGCGGGTCACACTGTATATATATATACAGGTATAAAAACTAAAAAGTACATGACCTGCATATAAGCCAACCTACAATTCTGAGACATCTCAAGATGCACAAGGTAAGTTCTAAATGAAATTATTTACGCAAAGTTATATTTAAAAAAATTACATGTATACTTATCTCGAGGTTGACATGCATGCTTATTAAAAAGAAATAGGATAAACTTGTTTGAAAAGTAATTTATTTTTCTGTTGTCTTTTTGTTTCTGCCTAATTTAGATTTGTGTATAATTTGATCGAAAGATGACAAGAATTTTCGCGAGTTGCTGTAATACTACCTCTCCCCTTTGACTCGATTATTGTTTGTTTATGCATTATTGAATTACAAATTTTATATCAGTGCACCGGTAATTACGTTTTTACTTTGCTTTGAAATTGTAAATACCTAACGCATTAAAATGTAATCCCAGTATGACAACACAACGAAAACAATACAGTTCGATGCTAATACCATAAAAGCTGAGTTGTAGTTTGCTTTGATGTAAGTGACCTTACACACATACCTGTCAACATTCACACCGGGAGGAAAAGAAACTCCCAATTTTTGGGGTCGCTCCATCTTCTGATTTTTGCAGAGAACTCCTGATTATTACATTATGTCTTCGATTTTCATTTCTTCTAAACAAGAAAAGTCCTTCATGTTGTCTTGTATCGCCTATGAATTATTGTTGTGACAAAATAATTACTTTACTATAAAGAATTCACTTATTCACTAAATAGAATGTTAAGTTTAAACATTATTCACGTAAATTAATGATTTTTTTTACAAGTACAATAATTTAAAAATAAAAAAAATAAGCCAGAACAAAAAAGTAAACCACAACAATAAAATTGTCCACAATTAATTTCAATCCCAAGAATGATCACTACGAATGCTTTAACTCCATCTGCTATAGCGCCATTCCCTCAAAAGAAACTTACAATGAGTGAACACCTGGCATTATTATACCATATATACCAATGATAATTATCATCATTAAATAAAAAGAAGGAATGAAAATATGTACCATGCAGCAAATGTGTCCTCAAAAAACTAATTCAGAATAAATGTTTGATAATAAACAATACTAAATGCTTTACGAGTTGACAATAAGGAAATATGGTCAGATAATCAAAGAGGGAAAATAGTTGCCACATGTACGGTACCATGAGGCTGGCATTTTGATACTTTTAGTTCAACAAAATTGGGAATCCTTTATTTGCCAATCAAATGCTAGTGCTTGTGTAACACACAATAGTGTAGAACGTGGTTACTTTGAATTACGGAGGAGGGTCAATTATTTTCACAAATAGTTGCTTGGATAAGGATTAACTTTTAAATAGTTGCTCTGGCTTTCTTGCTTGTTTATTTAAGGCTAATCTTTAGCTGTTGTGCAGTTTGACCACAGCTGACCAGAATATGAAAATATGGCATGTCGTGGGAGAAAAAAGGCATGTCAGAGGGATTGTTGTTGTTGTTGTTGTTGTTGTAGGGTTTAACGCCATTTTTCAGCACACGATAGGCTATACATGACGGTCAGTATTAATGGTGGAGGAAAAACCCGGGAAAACGAGGAAAGAACCACTGACCCATGAGAAGCTACTGGCAAGCTTTCTCACATACCCACATTAGCCAAATCTGATGTCACAGGGAGAAACGGCAAATCTTTTTATGAATTTCACACATATTGGACCAGGAAGATTGATCAATATTTAGTGAAACAAGGCTTTGAAAATGCCTTGAAAAACCTCCCGATTTTAGGTCCTAATCTCTATTTCTTTTATTCAGTCTTCCTACTTGGCTTTTGAAAAGTTAATAGGTATGCCTTTGACCCTGTTTTACAAAACTACAGTAACCATGCTAATATTAAGGAATAAAAGGCAATTACACATCAATTTGTATAGTTAACAGTCAAAATTCCCTCTTATCACAATTCAGTTTCTGGGTTTTAATAATTAACTGCCCTGTATTTCTGTCACAAAATGAAAGAATTTCGCCAGCTATCAACATAGGAGATGCTGAAACATCAAGCTTTCCATTGTGTGGAAAGTTATCATGTTTGTTCAGTTTAAACAGAACTAAAACTGATTGATCTTAGTTCAACTATATGAGAATTTATTATTACCACTCTTCATGAACATGTAAATTATGATGGTTATGTGCTTTGTACAATTAAACGTGAGTACCTTTCTAGGACACACGGTACTAATGATATGAAAAAATGGGAACCAGCCTGGAAATGGGTGAACATAAAATAGAGTATATATGGGTTAGGCTGACCAAGATTGGTTAATAATGTAAGTTATGTTGTAGGAAAAAGAATCTTTTGAGAGCTTATCCTAGTTGTAAGTGAAAAAATAGAGACATTGTTTTATTGATGGAATTTCAGTCCTTTAATAGTCTTGAGTTTGGAACACTCATTACTGAAATTAGCACCAGAATTGAAAGCACATGTTTCAAACACATGCAGGTCCAGAAAATGCTGCGGCTCATATCCTTTTCTCTACACAGAAGCTGACATGCAGGTTTCTTCTATACTGATAAATATAGGTTTGAACATGAGCACTCAGAAATTTTAAGTTATTGAATTTTTAATATCATAGTGTTTGCATAGGTTTACTATGAAAACTGAATTAGTACTGTGAGTCCTTTAAAAATATTACCTCAGTTTGTAGGCTCACTTATCTCATTGAAAATGAGTAACTCATGAGCGCGTGATTCAATGTAAATGAAACAGCTATTAAGGACTAGTTGAAATGTTAGCTGGAAGAATGCAATTTGGTCGAAACAATGAATAAAGCAAACTCTGCATCTAATATGTTTGGGAATAAGTAAGGATTTAAGTGACACAATGCACACTTTGTACTGTGTAAGTACTGTACATTATGGTTCAGCATGGTCACACTGGTAAACTCAACTTGCGTGCGAATTATGAAGTCTGTATTTACATTAATTTAACTTCGTGTTGGATAAATCAGAAAATATGCACGTGCAAAATAATAACAAAATCAATCATGGTACTGTGTAACAGGTTAATAATTATCGGGTCACCGAAAGTTACTCTTTTTTTTTAGGCATTAGCCTGAAGATAAGCTGACCCCTCCCTTCTTCCAGGCCTTTATTTTTTCCTAAATTATTCAGTTTATATATGAATATATATTGAACTTTATACATAGATGCAGTCTTGGGGTCACTGATTTCTCTAAAAAACTAGAGCACTATGATCTATTTGTTTTTGTGGGGATGCATATAATGTTACTGTTGTCCATCTGTCTGTGCATCAGTCCACGATACCTTGGTTAAATTTTGCTTTTCGGCCATTTCAAGCACAGTGGTGGGGATTCTGTGTTTTCTGAAGACAATTTTAGTTTTATTTGAAACAACATTCCTTCTTTAAAAGTACTAATGAAATCTCACTGCCACTTTGACAAGACAAATAGTACCTAGGTTACTAAATCATTGTCTTTAATAGCCAGTTTCATCATGCAAGTCATAATCAGCCTCTTAGTATCATGTGTGCTACCAATGCTGGAATTTATGAAGAAACATGGTTGACAAAGGGGTTTGTAGATTTCATAATCACCTTTTTCAGCAACACACAAGAGTCATTTTTGGAGAAGGTTTGATTAAGATACCATCACAGTGTGAAATGTGATTCAGAAATCCTCAAATTAATTCACATACAATTTTCACAATTATACTTCTATAATATTAATGAGACTGACACAAGCTTTACATTTATTTTTCTGTTTGCTTTTCTTTCAGTAGATTATGAACTAAAAACTGGACAAAAACAAATTAGTTTTTTTAAGCATTTTGCATACCTCAAGCTATTTCCTTCAAAACAATAATTGTAAATGTCAAAACATTTGAAAGCATACTTTTTAAGTTTAGCAAAACAAGCAAAGTCATAAAATTTTATGTAGGTAAATGGCAACATAGGTTAATAATAGTAAGCAAGAAATAAACACTTTATATCTCAGTATTGCCAACAGATGAATAATGAACGCTTTATATATATATATTGCTAATAAATGAACAAGGAACACTTTATATATCAATATTGCCAATAAAATGAACAATGAACATTTTTTATAAGGTAAATGGCAACATACTTTAACAATATCCAAATTGTCAAGTGAACAATTAACATTGTATGTAGCAGATATGCAGAATTTACAAAAACTGAATGACACTTGGATATTATCATTCACAGTAATTTATCATTCTACTTGTAGCAGAAATTCCAGCCAGAGCCAAGTCTCATTCCTCTCATGCCAAACGATTCAATCCTCCTTCCCTCGAAGACATTAAGGAGGGCTTCGGTCAGACTTACAAATTATCCAGTCAACCCAAGCTTGCATGGACCCTAGATGGAGGTATTTTTTCTTTAAAAAATTATTACCACTAAAAGACAGATTTGTATCAGCTACCAATAAGATGCTTTCATCCAAAGATAAATTATTTTGAAATTTATTTGGAAAGCACAGTGGACAAGACACAGAGTACTGTAAGAGACATATTTGAATGAATGTCATTTCATATTTCATTTGGTAAAACAATGCATATGTTATATCAAAAGAAACATGACTCATGTAATGATTGTGAGATCCATGTTTACTCATGAATTGACTGGTCTACTATAAAACTTAGTTGAGACAGGAGCTATGGTTATATTTGTATGCTTTACACTTTTATAAAGACTCGGGCAGAGTTTGACTGACACCTGTTGCATTATATATCTTAATTATAACATGAGGTTAATTCCATGCATGATTTCAAGTTAAACCAATTACTTATCAAGTCTGAACATCAGTTTCCTAATAGACTCTCCCAATGTCTGAATAGGAAAATTTTATTGTCAGTCAGAAAGGAGTCCTGTTACATGTCAGGTATATAATACATTGCCATGTATATATTGACAAATTTTTCTAGGCATGCCTGTGCCAAGACGAGATGATGATGTCTTGTCTCTCTCTGCCAGATCTGTGGCCTCTAGCTCTTCACTTGCATCAGAAGTCTATGAGAGGGCTCGTAAACGCAAAGATGAATTCTGGGGCAAGGATGGAATAGCTACAAAATAAAGCTGTCATAGAATGTAGAATTTGTTAATGCCTTAGCTTTTTATGAGAGAGATACCTAATCTTTCAACAGTATTTTAAGATTATAAACTTTGACTTTTAGAAAATGTTGAACATATTTTCACCTTTGCACATGAGGAAATAATATTAACATGAGTCTTGAATGCAGTTTCAGATGGTATCATGAATATAATTTGTACTTTGAATTGACAGTGTACACATGATGTAAATTTATAAAGTCAGTTATCGGTTTCTGCTGGCAAATAATTGAGTATGGTACTCTTCTCTTTACTGCTGTCTTGCTACAATAAAAGCCCCTGTTATAAGTGAGAGAGACAAGTAAAATATTGATGTATTATAACTGACCTCAGTCAACAACAAAAAAATTATCAAAATAAGCATCAGTAATAAAACAAAGTATGTACTCAAACTATTGTGTAAATTATTTAAACTTGACCTGAATTCAGTGCCGGAATTGGTATTGCACTGGATCAGGATTTATTAATATCATTAACTGTTTCAAAATTCACTTCTGTTTACTTTTACAAATACATGGAGCCAAGATGAAACAAATCTCTCCATTAAAACATTATTTCTTTGTTAAATGAGTTTTTAGATACATTTTGTACAGATTAGTATGTGAGTCTTATTTGTCCTTTCTTAAGTCAGGTTTATTATTTTATTAGTGTGCGATGAGTTTAACAGAAACAACAGTAGTTACAAAATTGGGTGTAGCAGTATTTATCAATGTTAAGTCAAATTCCTGCAAGCTCTTTAAATCCGTCCATTTTGTAGAAGTATCCTGGTCTCTGTGAAACCAAATATATATCCAGCATTGTTATATTAAAAAGGCAGCCTAAAAATCATTGTCTGTGTGTGTGTGTGTGTGTATATATATATATATATATATATATATATATATATATATATATATATATAAGGTATGAAATATTGCTCATAAATTGTTTACTAATGTACAAATTCTCATATATCAATGTTTAGCATGTTTGAGGATACTATAACAACTTTTAATAGATAACAAAACTGATGTTTGCATGCTGAATGCTTATGAGAAGAAATATGAGAAAATTGATGTAATATAAACATTTCAAGCAATTTATGTTAGTAAGCATACTGTTTATTGAAATTTGAAAGATATTAGTATTTTGCTGTTACAACTAAGCAACTTTCTAGTATGAATGAATAATGCTTTTCCATGTCAGAAAGGTTTCTGCGTATTAATTCACTCTCAGTATTCTGTGAGCATGTGAATAATGATTCTATCAATTTGAAATGAAAGGGTTGTCATGGAGATATATCATTCAGATGCATTTATTGCACAACCTTAAAATGTATTCTTTACCAGCTAATTATTAAAATATTTTATATCTGTGATATGTTTTGAATACGGAGTGCATCCTTTTAGTTAATTTTTAATATGTTTTTCTTTGAGTACATTTTGTTAAATTATTTTATACACATATTTCTGATAGTTTTAGGGTGTATTTTGTAGTATTTAACCTTGCTATTTATAGTACATTTGTTAATTAAGTTCAAGAGTTAATTTTTTTAACTGTTAATGAATGTAATTGTTAATTACATACAGAACAATGAAAGACTTGTACACTTTATACAACATAATGTTTGCTGTTACATCAAATATATGCCATTTCATTTAGGCATGTAGACAGACTGTGAAAATGGCCATTTCATTTAGGCATGTAGACAGTCTGTGAAAGTGTCCACTTTGTTTAGGTATGTAGACTGTGAAAATGGCCACTTTGTTTAGGTATATAGACAGTCTGTGAAAATGGTCACATTGTTTAGGTCTGTAGAGTCTGAAAATGGGCACTTCATTAAGGTAAGAGGGACAGTTGCTGTATACAAGCCATTTCATTTTTAGTCTCTTTGATAAGGCAAAATGTGCACTTTTTTGTTATCAATTTGGTGTAATAATTATTTGCTCACAAAAGAGGAACTCTTTATTCATGTGATGCTCCATTTCAGTATATTCTGTTATAATCATAAATATAAATTCTGAGTGACCCTTTTTGTAGTTTGTATGTCCAGTCAAACTTGCATTTAAAATTACCTCAGTTAAGCAGCCACTATGTAAACTGTTACCTTTTAATCCTTTTAAACAAAAAGTTCTATAGAAATCAACCTCTATTAAACAGCCACATCATTTAAGAAGCCATTGTTCTCACTTTCTAAAGGTGACTGCTTAAGACAGGTATTATTTTATGGTACATAGATTCTGTATTGCAAAATAGTGCTTGATTACTATACTAGATGATGTTCCAACAGCTCAGAAATCAAAGAACATGTCCATTGAACCCAAAGCTTTCAACAAGCTGCATTTTTGTAATCATATCGGTTTCAGTTTGTTCAGTTTACAGCATGTAATTTATAGGATATATTTTGATGTTATTCAAAATTCATATATTTACTAGCCTTGCTTGATGCAAATATTGTGAGTATTTGGGGAAACCAAATGGTACTAATTTTAAAAAGACTATAATAACCAGATAGATTTGGGTGCTCTTGATTACATGTAAAGGAGCTTCGTTTTTGCAACAGATTTTTTTTCTTCAACAGGTTGCATCTAACAAAACCTTGGGGACCCCAATATATTTAGGGAAGTCTGTCTTTTTCTGTTTTTTGCTCTTTGGTCATATATAGAGAGTTTATGCTATTGTCTGTTGTCTGTCACTATACATTAGCACAAGTTTGTTATTGCTACTTCTCCCAAACTACTTGAAGGATTGCCATGAAACCATACATACATTTCATCCCACAGCTGAGTTCAGGGGTCTTTTTAAAAAACCAGTTCATGGAGTTATTTCTCGTGGCCCACAATGACACCTGGAATTTATAAAATAATTAATAACGCAAATTTTTTCTACACAGCCATCGAGTGTTTAAACATATTTGATTGTTACATCATTTACTTCTAGTTTCCAACATTTCAACAGGCTACCTTTCATATGAACTGCTTTTACTGTATGAAAAGGTTTCAGTGATGCAGTCCTCAGGTCAATGTACTAGTCCTCATGTTGCCGTCATAGTGATTTGAATTTGAGAGCCCAATCCAGTCGGTCCTAAATGAAAATTGTAATTTGATATCCACTATGGTTACTACAGTGGCCATCTAAAAAATCCTATCACTTCTTTCGAATGCAAAGTCATATTGACATGGGGTTCTCACCAGAAGATTTCATATAAGTTCTAGTTGTTCCTAAATAAAAATGGTGCCAATCTGATATCCCGTATGGCCACCATAGTGGTTGTCTTGAAAATCCTGGTATTGATAGTCCTTCTGAATGGATGGTCATATCAACATGGGATTTTCACTAAAAGATTTCATGACTAGTTGGTCCTAAATGCAAATAGTGCAAATCTGATGTCCAGTATTGCTACAAGAGTGGCTTCTGAAAATCTTGTTATTATAACTCCACCTGAATGGAGGGTTGTAGAGTATCAGTTGCCAATAATGTATGTCATGTGCCTATTATTTCCTCGTGTATATCTTTAAAAGCATATTACACAAGTATGCCAGCCTTCCCAGATTATGAAATTCTACTGAAAATTCTGCTTTCCAGATCATATTGACAAATTTAAATATTGGTTTTTTGAAGTAAATTTATAGAATGTTGTTCATGTGGGCATGGTTCAAGAGTGATCATCTGCTCCAGCTTAGACAATTGGCACTCTTGTTGAAGATAGCTGGCATCTATCAAGCTGATGCATGAATTTTCATTGGTGAGAGAAGAAAAGTACTTTAGCACAGATAGGATAGACTGGTACATGGAATAGTTTCTCAGTATACAAGACAGAAGGCACTTGACAAGATAACAGTCGATGAGATTGGCAATAGGTGGAACGTGGTGGCTGAAATGAAAAGAACAGAAAAATGTAAACAGTTTAATGAAAACTAATGTTTATAATTACTGTTTTGACCATAAATATTTAATGGTTTCGGCTTCTGGAATTGGAGAATGGATACACCATTTTTTCCATTGGTATCCCTGAATTATGGTGGCGCTCTACAGTTTTGTATTTTGCATATGTTAGGATTTTAAAGAGAAAAGAATTTCCCCAGCTTTCTCCACTGGTTATACTGGCTATTTAAAAAGACCTTGTATATCTTAGGTTTAATTCAAAGAACCTTTAATTCCCTTTATTTAGGTGTATGATTGATGGGTGTACTATGGGTTATAGAGTATACAGCTTGGCCTTACTTCAGATGTGCACCTTTCATAAAAGTGCTTGCTCTACTTGGTCATTTTCACTTCCTGAACTTCAGAGGTAAATTGTATAAAAAAAGAGCCAATAACTTTTTTTACATTTGATATATTTGGTAATTCATTCATTGCACTTTCAGAAGCTGGTATTGTCTAGTCTGGCAAAATTCATTTTCCCTGTTTTAATAGCTGCTATGTATAGTGTACTTTAGACTAATTCAGGCTGATTTTTTAACACAAGGGAGCAGTCATTTTAGTTAGCAGTTTGCTTAAATCATGTAAAATTTCCAAAAGTACAATATCCAAAGAAATATCATCCACATTACATTAATGTAGCATAGAGGTATGCCAACATTCTCTCCAATGTGCATGTTTTAAATGCGAACTATGTTACCTTACATATGTCACTCTCTCAAAAGTACATATTAACTGGTGAGTGCCCCCTGTATGTATTACCAATGTCTTCCATTATAAAACAGACAGTTAAAACATAAATTAACCTAAGTGAGACTTATTTATTTGCAGCAAGAGAAATGGTAATAATGTTAACAGTTTGTAATATTTGCTCAATTAGTTTATACCAAAAATGTTTGTTCAGCAAAGTGTTGCATTACTTGCTGTTATAACTATAGCTAGCTTGATATGTTTCCCCTAAAGTCCTTGTGATACTAACATGGTATTCATAATATATTGTGATAAGACTGTACAAATAGAAACCAAGTGAAGATCTTTCTATAACATATCCTATATCTACCAAAAACATTTATGAAGGTCTCATACAGAATATGAGAGGTCTCATAGAAAATATAAGGAATCCCCCAATTAATTGTCATCACTGCTTTCCATTGTTTATAAATTGATTAGCTATGCAACAAAGAGACCTCTGCCAGATATCAGTTTCTGTGCAAACTATTAAAAACTTGATTATTAAAATGTTTCTATTATACAAAAATTATTTTTTATGTTTGATCCATCTAAATAATCAAGATCATATGCAGTTGTGAAACATCTTTTGGGATCCAGTTAAACACAGTGTTTTGATACCCTTTATCAGTTGCCAAGTTACTATATTGTTTTGCAGTGTGTTTCTGCAGTGCTTCTATATGACAAATCTAGTTACATAGATATACATGTGATTTGTAATATATCAAAGTGACAGGACTTATGTAATGGTGTGATGAGATCAAATAAATGATACATTTGACAAAACTAGTTGATCTTTTTTTTAATGACCAATATAAACCAGTCCATTCAGAGAAGTCAGGGAGTTTTCTCCCCATGACACTAACATACAAGCATATTGTCTTCTTAGAAAAATGAACTGTTTATGAAGCTAATTTGTGTATGTGCATGTTCTTGGAATTTTAATGTTGCTTTAACAATTTTAATCATATCACTACAATGTCTGCAGTGTGGCAGTTTATAGTGATGTCTATCACTGGGGCATCATGCCACAAACATGTGGCATTGTGACCCACCCAATCACATTATCTTGACACCAGGCCAACCAGTCCTAACAATAATCTCTTAATGCTGAGTGCCAAGCAAGGCAGCAGCTAGAAGTACTGTTTTTATAAACCCTTGGTATGACTTGACTGGGGATTGAATCTGTGACCTCCTGCATCCATAGCGGATGCTCAAACCACTTAGGCTACTGGAACGGTCAAGATACTTTGTATCTATCTACATGTATCTTGATATGTCCATCAGTCTGTCATTAGAGCTATCCATCTGTTGGCTGTTTGGTTGTCATAAGTTTTTCATTATTAATATTGACACAGATTACTCAGTGCCAGAACATATTTTTCTTTTTCAAACTCTGATAAAAACAGGGTGAAACATTGTGGTTTCTGCACTGTTAAACTGGTCCACAAGGCAGTGTTGTTGCAACATGGCAGAGAATACGTCATTCAGAATAGCCCATTCTGTGTCTGAGGAGCAAAAAGTATTTTGCTTTGTACCTAAACAGTCCCAGGTTTGATTCTTAATTTCAGCACATCCAAAGTTGGTGATTTTCTTTCTGTTCATCTATTTTCTCCAACTCAAAGACCATCTAAAGGCATCATCTAAACCACTAATAGTATCCTGTATGCCTAAATACCACCATTTGAGCTACTGAGAGTTCCCTGCAAGTCATTATGCCAACACCAGAGTTATTACTAGTACCTTGTAAGTCTTAAAGCCAACATCGGAGCATCTAGGAGTACCCTGTAATGTTTAATGCTATATCTGAGCTACTTTGAGTACCCTGTAATTTTTAATGAAACATCTGAGCTGCAGCAAGTACCCTGAAAACCTTAATGTCAATATCTGAGCCAATAATAGTTCCCTTTAATGCTAACATTCAAGTACCCTGTAAATCACAATGCCAACCTGTCTTAATGCTAAGTCATGATCAGAGCTGCTAAGAGTACATTGTAAATCAGAATGCAAATATCTGAGCTGCTATAAGTGCCCTGTAAGTCTTAATGCAATTGCTATAAGTGCCCTGTAAGTCTTAATGCAATTGCTATATGCCCTGTATGTCTTAATGCAATTGCTATAAGTGCCCTGTATGTCTTAATGCAATTGCTTTAAGTGCCCTATAAGTCTTAATGCAATTGCTATAAGTGCCCTGTATGTCTTAATGCAATTGCTGTAAGTATGTTTTAATGTAATTAATATCATCATCTGAATTACTTAGAGTGTCCTATAAGCATTGCAATTTCTCATATTCCTATATTGGGTGTATGATGTTTTTTAATGTATATGAATATCTTTCATCATTGCTGTCAGTCCACACAAACTGCTTAAATTCCATCATCACTTGAGCATTCTTTAGCAACATCAGCATCTATTGCAACATTTTAATCCTACAAATTACTATTACTGATGCTATCATCCAGTCTCGAATACAAAACATTAATACCATTATTCCATTTTTGTTTATGAAGGGTCAAAGTTGAATAAAGGACAATACCAATATTTTTTGTTGTCTTGGTTAATCTTAGGGGCAGAGTGGACTCTATTTTTTGACTATTTTACATTTTATCATTTCACAATGACCATCAGTACATAGTTTGGGTGGTATGCATCGTATTATTTCACCCAATCTTTAAACACAGATGTGATATAACTTTAAATATCGTTTAAAGTTAAGACTGAATTTCTCAAGGTGAACATAACATTTTATACTGTGACTTAAGATGAGGAATATTTCAATGGGTATTTTGATTTTTGAAAGCTGGGTTGGTGTTCACAATAAACCATCTCGACTTTGATGCTTAGTGATTTGAGAATAATAACCCTTCATTACGTATTGGATAGGACAATTGCTTCTCAGAATCAGAACTTCTATGCATGTGATCTACACACAATTTTTGTGTATTTTATTAGGGAGTAGCCCCTTAGACTGAAATTCCTGTCACGTATTTGGTGATCAAACATTCAAAATATTCAAATAAGCATTTAGAGGTCTGTACCAGTAATCTGTGCTCTTGATCTCGCTGCATGAAAGGAGAATATTCATAGGCAATTTTAAAGAAAAAGCTGCCAAAGGCAGTATGGCTCATTTAAAAGCTGTAGTACCTCAGATGAGGCATCCAATGTATCAATTTGCATCTGCAGAAATACTAAGAAATGAACTATATGCAGACTCTAAGAGAACACAAAATTTTGGTCACTGTTCCTTACTTTTGATTTAAAAGTGTATTACATCATATTGTGAAGCATCTACTGCCCAGTGACTTGATTCTGCAGTCAATAGTCTGATTTAAACCAAAAAATTGAGCAAAATACAATTTTTGTATATCATTTATCACTTCTTTTGGAAGGACATTGTGTGGATAAAATAGAATAGACACCATTGCTGATTTAATTAGAGTTAGTCTACACATCATTGACAAACTTATGAACGACCAACAACCTATGATTTTCTGTTTTTTTGTTTAAACACAAAAACAAATTGATAATAAAAGCTGAACTCATTTTGTAATGCATTCTTAAAACTTCAAAAACATTTCAATAATTAGTTTAATTTGGTTCCACATTCTCGAAATGCCCTAACCATATAACTTCTGTTTTCTCATGATTTATTTTAAAGTTTGACCATTCTGAAAACAGATACTATAGCAATTTCAGGGTCCAAGTGTTGAAGTCCTTTCAATGGTGTCTAACAAAACTTTTTCCTTTTACCTTTGATATCTGGATTAAATTTGAAGAAGTTTATGGCAAAGAATAGTACAATACAGCAAAATCTTCTTCCATGGCAGAGAAATGACCTTTATTTTTTAACACATTTAAATATCTTGGTGTATGGAATATATATCCATTAAACACCCACAATAATACATTATGAGTATAGGGGGTTTCACGGTTAGTATCTCCCCTTGAAAACACCAGAGTGCATATCAGTGCAACTCACTTCCGGATAGTTCAGTCAATTAATATGGCAGATGTAGATCAAGAAAATGTGACAGACCGCTCACATTATGCAAGCAGGATCGATATCTCACTGTCTTAAAAAGAAATTCTATCAATATTTGATAAATTGTTTTTGCATCTTTTTTTTTTTCACTAACTTGCACTGATCCCAGCTTTCAAATAAATATTCTCTGCCCATTCCAGAACTTCATTATCTTTCCATTACTTCCTTATGCTTTAGTTTGTATTATTTGATTGTGCGAAAATGTATCACTGCATAAAAAGTTCTTGCAATTTATCTTGTCTATTTTTTACAGCTTCAATCATAGCAGTTAATGGAGGTTGAATGACGAGAAAAAATTAAAACTTCTTAAGGTTCTTTTATGATTGATTTAGAATGTTGCTTTTCTATTCATGTTCATTATATTTTTCAAAATGTACATATGTCAACCATGCTTGAACGAGTCTCCTTGATGATCATTTTAATTTTATTTCCTTTAACGGTTGGAAATTTTAGAGTATACAATTTGGAGAAATATCGATGTTAGACATGCTATGCATGTATAGGACATTTGTGGCTCTCACTTATATGCCTGTCTGTCTGTATGTATGTCTGTCTCCTTTCATCTGGTGCATGGGTATGTATATTCTTGAATGAATGTGTGTTCGCATACATATATTACATAAACATACTTCTGGTTAAAAAATGAGTATAAAATGATACTAAGATAGAGTGACTGATAGATAAAGACAACAAATATGAATATTTGTGAGTATCACATTATTATTGACTTGTAGAGCATGTTTGTACAAGCAGTCTCTTTTTTAAATCATACTGTTTGCAACTGTACATCCGGTCATGTGGATCAATATTGATTTTAAAGGCAAACCAGTAATATGACGGAATCTGTAAAATAATTGGATCTTTAAATCTTACATATTTTGATGCAAGGAAAGTTAAACAGAATTAAACTAATTTTAAGAAGGCTGTTCTAGATGAATTTGCTGGTGACAATCAGAAATTTTGTCTAAAGACCCCTGCAAATTTGAGAGTTATTACGTGTCAGCATAAGCATAGAAAAATCATGCTGAAAGTTATTGCATGTACCGTCCAATACTTGACATTTCAAAAGTCAAAAAGAAAATGAAACAAAGAAAAAACGTCATTGGGCATATTATTTAATCTGAATATTGGACAATATTTACACCCAAATATGAATACATTTTCAGTCTGCATTAATTACACTCCTTTATCTTTAAGGTAGCTAAGTAATCATTGCTTTGTTAAGTTCCTCTGAATACATTAAAAAGATGCATTCCATTTTGTTAAAGAAAACTTTTCTGGTTTAAAATATTCAGTATTACAAATCAGCTGATATACTGAAGTCATGTTATAATTGTCTTATTGAACTTGTCTTATAACTTTCTTAACTTGTGTTATAAACGAACTATTAGCCTTGCGAAAGTAACTGAAAAAACAAGGATATATCAACATATGAAAAATTCAAATTCTTGAGATTGTTTTTGTTAAAGTTATACAGCCAAAAATATGCAATGTTTAAAATTGGAGAGCAAAGTGAAATGTTCCTACAAATGTATCTGAAATTATGGATAATGAATCAATATTATCAGGTATGACAGTGTATTTAATTTAATTATTTGATATCATTTAAGTATGGAAAGTAAATATTATTTCATTATCTGATATAATGTAAGTATGGACACTGAATCTAATTATCTGATTTAATGTATATAATTATTCTCCTAGTATGAACAAAATAATTTTGACATATATAATTGATTCATTGGTTTAACCATAATGATCTGTAGTACAGCTAATATTCCTTCCATTGTTGACCTTATTTTTGCTAACCAAGTGTAGAATGGTGAACTATCCAGAACTGAAATGTTTTTGTGGGCATGCGCATTGGAGCTAAGGGAGGTAATTTTAGGTGTTATGATCAGTAACTCCATTGTAACCGTGAAACCCCCTATAACTGTTACCATGCAATTTACCTTCAGAAAAAAACAAAAGCTGTCTTCCTAAATAGGTGGGATTAGACAAGAGTACTCTCCCTTTGCATGGAGAGATTGGTTTTAAATCCTGTCCATATTTTAGTTACTTGAGAACCTGAAATGTGTACTCTGTTAGTGGAATTTAACTGCATAGAGGTTTGGAGCACTTATCTTTAATATGATCAGATATTATTGAAGAAACATATTTTGCACTAAAATTGATTTCGTCTTGAAATATATTACCAAATCATAATACCTTAGGAGAAGAGTTCCCCAGAGTACACAAAACAGCTTCCAATGTTATATATATATATATATATATATATATATATATATATATATATATATATATATATATATATATATATATATATATATAAGAGGAAAGGAGGAAAAGTTGAAAAGCTGCATCAATGACAGGAAAGTTGACAGGTAGCAACAATGAGAAATTGTTAAATGACGTCATAAGGCAGCCTGCTATACTACTGCTTTAAGTCCTAGCAACTCAGACAGAGTCCTTTGAGTCCTGGAATTAAAATTTCGAGATCATCATCTCTCCTCTCTATCCCACAACTTATAAAATGCTTGTTAGTGAAGAATTGCCCCCTGTATGTTATGCTTATGGTTACAGACCTAACCTCATGAGCTGCAATGTACTATCAATCATTTCATCATGGGTCATTTTGTATGTACAGAGTGAATAGCCCATTGCATAAAAGATTACAGAGCCTGAGCTGACATATTGACAGTTTCCTTCTTTCAATGGTAGAAATAAACAAGATCTCCCTCTTCACATCTAGTCAGTTAATTTCAGGTGCTACTTCCAAGCCTCACTGGGTCTGGTAGATGACCTTTCAGGCAAATGGTCCTATGAAAAAAGTAGTTTCTCAACAAAGGATTGATTGCTCATTAGCAGGAGCCTGTTTTTGGCAATGAAAGTAGGGGCTATCATGAGTGAAATCAAACCATCAGAACAGAATTGTAGATAGCTGGATCAACTAACACAGCATGTGACTCATTGATTCTGCCTGCTACAGGTACTGCAACAAGGAATCAGGTTTTGTAAGAAGTGATTCAACTGGGGCCTTAATCACCCCTGTCAGAATCTACAGTAGATTTTTTTTGGGGGATTGAGGGCCAAAACCTTCAGTTATTTCAGGACAAAATTTGCCAGAAGGTCAAAGAGGTTTTTATTTTGTCATATATACTCCCATCTGTGTACATATATCCATAGGTGGTCAGTCCCAGTAAGTACAGATTCAAATGAATACTTAGGGTTAATCAACCATTCAGTTTGGATTAGCTTATTCTATCTGCCATTACTACAGGTCCACCTGGAAATGTGACGTAATCTGCTAGCTCCCAAACTAATGTCAGGATGTGGGCAAACTAGCCCACCAGGCTCTCATCCCTAGTTTTGTTTAGAGAACACCTACTGTAAGCCAAATGAATTCACCCATTTGCTAAGATATAACCTCATGGATTTGGAAACCAGGTCTATTTGTTCTAGTAAGCAAAGCTTCGGACATCACTGAGACAACATAGTCATTTGCAAGAACAGTTGACCCTGGATGTTGATATCTTGCACTATGGAGATCAAAGAGGAATGTGAATGAAACAAGCGAATTTTACCTGGACTTGGAATGTAATTAACATGGTGTTATTGTAGTATTTTGTCCAGATAGCAAGAAGACATGGACTCCACAATGGTTTTGAAGGGAGACACTACTTTTGCCCCTAATTCTCATGAAGGCCCAAGAGTGATGCTGAGATGAGGCACTGCCCTGAACTGGTATACTGTATCCCTGACAGTGAACTGGTATGCCATATCCCTGACAGTGTACTGGTATGCCATATCTCTAATGACAGTGAACTGGTATGCCATATCCCTGACAGTGAACTGGTATGCCATATCCCTGACAGTGAACTGGTATGCCATATCTCTGACAGTGAACTAGTATGCCGTATCCCTGACAGTGAACTGGTATGCTGTATCCCTGACAGTGAACTGGTATGCCGTATCCCTGACAGTGAACTAATATGCCATATCCCTGACAGTGAACTGGTATGCCGTATCCCTGACAGTGAACTGGTATGCCGTATCCCTGATGGTGAACTGGCATGCCATATCCCTGACAGTGTACTAGTATCTCTGACAGTGTACTGGTATGCCATATCTCTGATGACAGTGAACTGGTATGCTGTATCCCTAACAGTGAACTGGTATGCCATATCCCTAACAGTGAACTGGTATGCCGTATCCCTGACAGTGAACTGATTATGTCACCTCCATTCTGAACCATAGTGCCTGTATAAAAAGGTTGAGAGGGCTCAATTTTATGGCTGGCCAAAATGTACATGTGCAGTAGCCTTTAGTTCCAAAGAAGTCTGGAGTAAAATCTCAATGACTTTGTGTTCTGAACAATCTCTACGTCTCTTTCCATGAGAAGATTGTCTATTTTATGCTGCAGGACATTGGCTTTGATTGGACCTTTTGAAATGTCAATAGCAAATGGAACCCTGGACATTGGGGAAGGGGTGTTCAATGTAATTTTGTGACTTGTAGGATCCAAGATCAATGTGGCAAAGTCTTTCCCAATTCATAACAAAATAGCCAGCTTGAGAATTGTATTATTTTTTTTCTCAGGAATGAGGCTTGTGTGGAAAGAAACTAGGGCAAAAATGATCCCACTCTTCCAGCTTCTTGTCATTGTTGGCCTTTGACAACTGTAGTTTTAAATGAGTATAGGGCTTTAGGATTGCTTCCTTGTTGGTATGCCCTAGGGGTATCTTCCTGTTTTTCGGCTCTCTCTTTTCTGAAATGGTTGCTGAGGTATATGACAATGAGCCCGTGTGAGATTTGTCTCTATAGACCCTGCTTGCCAACTTTCTCCACACAACCACTGATGAGCAATGTAAATGACAATGGCTGCATTCTTGTGATGCTCTTTGAGGAGGCAGAAATGGAGAGCAATACATCTCTTCTTGTTATGGCATAAGCAAATGTATGTTGTACTGAACTTTTCACAACACATTATCCATGAAGCTGATTCCCAATCATGGCCAGCAGGCATTACATTGGGCAAAGCTAGGTTATGTTCCACTTGCTGGATGATTGCAGACCAGATCAAACATACAGCAAAAACATTCTAACTAACTGCTTTGAGTTACTTAAGTGCTTATAGCTGGTTCATACTGTTGATGGTTTTGACTTTCCCAGCCCTGATAGGACTGTCAACAGTTGAGGCCTTTAAATGAATAAAGGACATTACATAACATTTTGTTTGTGTTGGATGGTAATTGTTGCTGTCTGTTGATACTTGGGCCTTAGTGTTGGGTGGTAATTGTTGCTGTCTGTTGATATTTGGGCCTCTATGCAATGCAGTAATTAGTCTTGACTGACGTAATTGTTAGAAGGTGGGTTGGTCTTTTTTTGCCATGAGATTGCCATATTTGGAGACATTGCACATCACAAATGACAGAGCAGGAGCAGACTGGCAAAAGTTTGGTGATAGCACACAAGAACTTCCTTGACTGATTCAAGAAAGGCCAAGTCTTCTTTGTAATGGTATCCAGCAGCTGGTACCAAAGTCTAAATCATGACAGGCCATCTTGGAACTGATTGACATTAGTCAATGAGGGCAATTTACTGAGATGGATCCATAACAGGTGTGGTCCAGTGTATGACTATAGACCAACTAGGGTATACAATATCAACAGGGCACCATGGCACTATGCTGGCAATGGAGCAACATGGGTTCCATCATGGTACCTTATTGGACGAGTTCTTCAATGTTGATGCCAGTGTTCTAATGCCAGGATGGGATACATGATATTAGGCTTTATTATATTTAGTGTCGATTGTAAGTGTTCTAATGCCAGGATGGGATACGTGATATTAGGCTTTATTATATTCAGTGTTGATTGTAAGTGTTCTAATGCCAGGATGGGATACGTGATATTAGGCTTTATTATATTTAGTGTTGATTGTAAGTGTTCTAATGCCAGGATGGGATACGTGATATTAGGCTTTATTATATTCAGTGTTGATTGTAAGTGTTCTAATGCCAGGATGGGAAACGTGATATTAGGCTTTATCATATTCAGTGTTGATTGTAAGTGTTCTAATGCCAGAATGGGATACGTGATATTAGGCTTTATTGTATTTAGTGTTGATTGTAAGTGTTCTAATGCCAGAATGGGATACGTGATATTAGGCTTTATTATATTCAGTGTTGATTGTAAGTGTTCTAATGCCAGGATGGGATACGTGATATTAGGCTTTATTATATTCAGTGTTGATTGTAAGTGTTCTAATGCGGGGTCGGGAAACATGACATTAGGTTTTATTATATTCAGTGTTGATTGTGACTGATGTGTATCTATCTGATGACCAAGTCCAGTTTTGAAAGAACAGGGCCATAGTTTCTTTCCTTTAGGTACCAAGTTCATGATGCTGGGTTGGGTTAGTGCATATTATATCGCTGTAAGCAGTTCCCACCCCCTGCATCAGCCAAGGCCATGTTGTCATTATAGGTCTAGGGCTGCTATGCCAATTCAGAATTGGTCCTCAAGGTAGCACCAAAAATATCTTTTCTGGTTGATGGAGCTGGGGCTGTGTGCAAACCATTGGCTGAAACGATGCACCAAACTTTATTCTGCACAGTGAGCTCTCTGCCTTCAATGTTTCCACCAGATGACACTGGTTTACTTAGGTGGCACTGACAGCAATACCAATGGTGACCTCTCTGTCTGGATGATTCTTCACCTTCTCTTTATTCTGAATGTTTTATTTAGATATTATTTTATCTCAATGCACAGACGTCATGTGTATGGCTTGACACCCCCCCAACATTCCAGACATCCTCAGCCATTTAAAACACTTATTCCTGTTCATTGTCTGAAACTACAGACAGCATAAACACATTACACAAGTCAAGCATCATGTGAACATATCACGGAGTGGATGCTAATGAAGAAAACAAATGCCAATCATAATCACTGTACATGCATTAACTTTCTATTCTGTAATGTATGCCAGTCAGTGTCAGAAATCATAGAATAGGTCAAGGACACATTATTAGAATAAACATACTAGAACTTGGCTGGTAACCAACATGGTGAATATTGGATAATAAAGTTAGGTTCTAATATAGACAAAAACTTTGTCTCAGATAGAAAAGAATGAGAAAAAGGCAGAAATATTGATGAGTATACTTCCCTTGTATGGGAAAACTAATCAAACTTGCTCCCAATATGAAAAGGTACCACTTTAAAACAGCTTTTGCGAGATCTCTAAAAGAGAATGCTCTGTCTAGCATGAGTGACGTATCAAGTGGAATATCGTTGGGATTTGACATTAATCCCTCTGTCTAAAGGGAGTTCACGCATCTTTTGGCTTTTTATAGCTAAATTTTGCTAGTGAGGTCTGGTATTGCAAGGTAATGTCATAATCATTTTGTATTATGACTGGGTAACATATTTCAAAAAGAAGTATACATCTCCAACTCATTATAGGACTTCATTTTATGAACCAATAATCTATATGAGTATTTTTAACCACCTACAGTGTGTGTGCATGTCAGAAGGCACACTCTATTAAACTTTATACTTATTTAATGCATCTTTTAAGACATATGCCATCTGTTTATTAATAACTAGACAAAAGCTACACTAAAAACATTTAACCAAAGGAGGGAGATTTATTTAAAACATTGACATTTACTAGCCTGTTGGATTTTCCATTTTGTTGTGAAGATTTTTCCACATTGCTAAGAATTTTGTAAACTGCAATGAGAAAACAACTGACACCTTGTATGCACAAGACTTTATAATGTGGTGGGATAATAGGTGTTTTTTCAGGGAACTTCAAGAAATGTTAAAGAATGAAATATAAGTCTGTAAAACATATGACTTTATTTATTTAAATATTCAACATGCCCTCACTCTGGAATCTATTCCCATATGCAAGCACACTAATTCTGGTATCAAAATGATGAAAACAAGTCTAATTCTGAGCTCCTATCACAGAATTTCAAACTTAATGTATTCTTTGAGAACTGGAGGTAGAGGGAGAGTATCCACTGATGAAGTGCCCTGGGGAAGTAATCTCCTTATTAAAATGCGGCACATCTGTGACAAGGTATATGGGCCTTTGTACCTATCAAACCAAGATGTCAGAGTCACTGCTTTGGGGAAGCTTGGTTTACCATTTGACAGATTCCTAAAGTGAGTCACTTGACTGAGTAGCATAATATCTACTCTGTCATTTTCATCAATAAGCTGAGAAAGTGTGTTGTCCCTGGTGCAGGCACCACCCAACTGAAGCAGACGACACACTTTGTCTGGCAGACGCAATATGACTGCCACCTCTGTCAGGTTTAGAATCAAACTACTACCCACAGGAACAGATGCACAAGGATCAGCTCCTGACTGAATCAACAACTTAACACATTCTGGGCTACCTGAAAATATGAAGTGAGAAACTGATGAATTACTCATGTAATGAATGTGTGCAATGGTGTGAATGCAATGTCAGGCAAAATAGGACAAAAGGATTGACCCTGAGTCAACTATTTTAACCAGTCTCAAATTATTTCAACATATTTTGTAAGTCCAGGATGAACAATTGATTATTATTTAAATACATACATCAGCCATAGGTAGCATATTGTAAAGAGGTCACAATAAACTGAAGGCCTTGTAACATTAGTATTGCAGGCATCAAAACAAGCAGATAGCACACTTGTATGACAAAGGCATCCTGGATGCCACTTCAACCACTTACATATTCCTTATTAATACATTTATTGCATGCATCCAACAGCAAACAGTACATCCCCTAACCTGCATAATGCACTGACAGATCAGACTTTAAGGGTAATCACTTATGGAACTAATTATTGGAGTAAAACATATTTCTTTGATAATTCTTACCTGATATATTACAAGTACTACCAACTATTTTGCAAATCTTCCCATGCATGTTTTCAGTAATGAAAGTATTAAAAGTCATCTGCCCACCTAGGTGGAAGTCAGATAAGAGTTACCTCCCATTGTACAGAGGGTCTGGCACTAAATCCCACCCAGTCTTCAGTTATATCTGCTGGAGCAAGCTCTGTAATTCTGGGGAGGCAGGGAGGGTGTGCCTGTATTAGGACTGAATCAGTAGCATCAAAGAAGCATATTTTATTCCCAACTGGTTCTTCTTCAAACTGGTTATGTGATAATAAAGACATTCTGAGAATAGGACATTAATAGAGGGAGTTATATCCCTTCACCCTGCAGAAGGCCCAATCTCCTGTCCTCAAAACCTGAGAAAGATATATGCTAATAAAGAGATGCCAAGAAATGGCCTGTGGGAAACCCCCATTCTCCCAAGTTGAAAGGTAGAGAAAGTTGCCTCCGTCCCCCATCCTTGGGCTTGGATAATGTCAGCAAGGAACAGTTATGTTCAAATGCTATGCTAGTGGCAACTGCCCTAACCTCACGAGCTGATATGCAAAAGATATTCATTTGTCCTTGGTTAATTCTATATACACTGTACATTGTACCTAGGACAATAGAGCATGACATAAGATATTTATAACAAAGGCCTCAGTCAAGACAAAACAAGTTCATCAGAAAATTAAAGAGGTCTTTGTTTAGGACGATATTTTCCCTTCCATGATGACAAAATAGGCTGGAGATTGTGGAAATATAGCCGTTTATAGTAATGGGGGCTAACATTTTTGCCTAAAAGAGTCAAAGGAGAAAGTAGGCTATTTGTAGTACTCAAGATTTGTAATGGAGTGATATGTTTCTACACACATCAAGTGGGGAAAACACTCCAATTCTGTTCATATCCTTTGAAACTGGTGGGTCTTTAATACACAATGCTGTCCACCACTTTTTCTGATAACTGTTTACCCATGTGGGCTTGCTTGAGAAGATCAAGGTTTGCGATTTCAACAATTCCAGGTTCAGATGAAACACTTTCATTAATGGGTGTTGGAGTAGTTGTGGAAAGATTTCTTGAAAATATTTACAACATTTAACAGATCATTTATCCATTATTTTTTCTCACTTAGGGGTGCAGCTGGCATCAGTTAACAATGATACCCTCACTTTTTGCAAGATTCAGGGGTTCTGAGGTTCTGAATGGAAGGCATATGTAGCTAGAGTGTTTCAGTTTATGTAAAGAGTGTTGACTGCCCAGGCTGTTGGATCTGGGACTGGAAAGACTTTGCACTCCACAATACTGAGGAATGAACCAACAATCAATTCGAATTACTTGATTATCTTTGGATTGTGAGGCCATTAGGGCATTAACTCTGCCCAAAATGTGGTGGACCTGAATGTGGATTTGACAATGATGATGGCACCTGTGAAAATCCTAAACCAGAAGCAACAGTCTTGCCTCCCCTCCCCCACCCCATGTTTCCTGATGTACATTAGCCCTAAGTAATAAGAAAGGATGAGAAGCTCTTTCCAGACAGCATATCTGATCACAACTGAAATGCAATCACTATGGCCTTCATCTTCAAGAGACTAATGCATAACAAATGATCCTAAAGGGGTCACACCCCACTGACTTCCCAAAAGAAGAACAGAAGGTGAGTACCCCATAAGCCAAGTGAGTTTCTACAATTTGCTATGATGGGACCTCATGTATCATGAAACTGGGATCACTTGATCCAGTGGGTAAAGCTTTGATCACCAAATGGACAAGAGAATCTGAGCAAGTCATAAACTGGTCCCCATGCATATATGATCATTCATTGAAAAATAGTAGTGATAACAAGATTTTCCAGCTAGCCACTATCATGGCCATAATGGATGCCTGAATGGCACCATTTTCATTTAGGACCAACTAGACATCATAAGAAGCTGTTTAGTAAAATCCCCACACTGATACAACTATTTAATCAGGAGAATTACTGATAACAAGATTATCAAGATAGCAGCAGTTGCAGCCACACTGGATGTGTTAGCAGAGACACCAGCTAGACATGGTAAGCGTTCTCATGAAAACCCCAAGACAACATCCATTATGGAGGATAACAAGATTTTTGGGATGGCCTGACATATTAGACATCAGATTTGCACCATTTTTGTTTAGAACCAACTAGTCATCATAAAATCTCTTCTGGTGAAAACTCCATGCCAATATGACTTTCTGTTCAGTAGAAGCAGCAATAAAACTTTTAAGATGGATGTCAGGACGACCATATATGATGTCAGACCTGCACCATTTTCATTCACTATAGATGGTGGCCAGTATATCTGGAGGAAGAACCAGGCAAAATCCCAGGAAGAACCACTCAACCACAGAAGGCTACTCACAAGCTTTCTCATATACCCACACTGGCTGAGCCCAAGACTCAAACCCATGCAGACAGAGGTGAGATGTCAGTAATCAGTAAAGGCAAGTACCTTAGACCACTTGGCCACCAAGTATTTTAGTGGAAACCCCAAGCTGATATGACAATCCATTCAAGAGGAGTAATGATAAGATTTTCAAGACTGCTGCTGAGGTGGCCAAACTGGATGTCTATTTCCATCAAGGATCAACAAGACCATAGGACAAATGTGTGTAAAGTCTTATGGCAATCTTCCATGTAGGGTGGGTGGAACAGTGATAACAAACTTGTGCTAACAGATGAAGGTTGAAAAGCCATCCAATACTCTTCTAATCTATGACCAGTAGAGTTAAAAATGGTTCCCGCAGCCTAACCCCAAAAAGTTGATTTTCAAGGACCTTCAAAGAGTTCATATGGATTTCCAAATGTTTTCAAGCAGTATTTTATCTTATAAAAATTGTACTTCTCCATATGTTGCTTTATTTGTCACTTCATATTCACAACAAAAAAACCCAAACACAACTATGCGTACAGCACATACATGCAACAAAACAGAGAAGTTGCCTTAAAACAAATCAGGAAATTTGCCAACTTTGATCGGGCTATTTTTTACTTCAATAGAAGGGGTATTTTTAATGAAAACAGTGAATTTTTCATTGTGTCACATGTCTTTGATTTTCTTGAAACAATCAGAACCCAAAGCCTGGGTCACAAAGCAAATAGTTTTCATCCATTTTTATCTTTTTGTATGAGAACTTTGTGCAATTTCCAGGTCATGGAACATTATTTTGACTAGATCTTAAAAATGATCTGCTACAATAAATGTGGGATTATTTCTGGCTATAACGTTGGCAAACAATGTCTAGGTATATATATCTATTTATCTTTCTCCACATTTGAACATGGATTTTAATTATGGCATATTGGTTGTCATACTTAATATGCCTTGATATGCTGCAGGGAACATAATGTCATTCTTGCCACCATGTTAAAATCAGCTTTACAACAAGTACAGAATGCATATTCTTGTCCTCTGAACTTGATTTTAACCACTAAAATTCCCATTTCCATCACAGAATTTTGTGTGATTTCTTGGTTGTGGAGATTTTGGTGTTTGAGGATTCGGAGTTAACACACTATTAGATATCTCGACACACTTTAAACACCAAACTTAAACCAACCTAGTTTTATGCTGATTGAGCTCTTCAGCAATCCAACCACAATTAATCTTTTTAACCCTTTTGCCATTAATTCTGATCACACATAGTATTATCCAAATCAACAAACTTCAAACACTGAAGCCAAATGGTCCTGCCAACAGAATGAATGGAACATTGTTTTATCCTGTTTGAAATGAGCAACTATACTGTTTTGTCCTACTTAAACCCAGTAACAGCCATGTTATCATAGGCAGTATTACTATAACACTAGAAGCAATGTGTCATTGTTGTTGTTGTTGTTGTTGCAGGGTTTAACGCATTTTTCAGCACATGATAGGCTATACATGGGTGGCCAATATAAATAGTGGAGTAAGAACCTGGGAAAACCCCGGAAAGAACCACCGACTAATGAGAAGCTACTGGCAAGCTTTCTCAAATACCCACATTGGCTAAATCCGAGACTCTAACCCACGCAGAGGTGAGATGGCAGTGATCCGTAATGAAGAGCACTTTAGACCACTCAACCACTCAGGGCCTCTGAAGCAAGATGTCAATGATTCTTCTGTGCCTTTTTAAACTGACTTAATAACAAACTCCATGTATTTTATGCAGGCTTCTACCTCTGAATTTCTTTTAAGTGTAAATAAGCTGCAATGAAAGGACATCTACCATGAGCAATAAACTGCACATAAGATAAAAATCAGTTTTATAAATGCACAGTGATCTCACCATGAATGGCTGCCTCAAACAGAGGAGTACGGCCACTCTTGTCCACAAGGTTAATGTTTACTCCGTACTTCAGCAAAATGTTGACCACAGCCACGTTTCTATCAGCACCTGCTCTGAATAAAGCATTTTGACCTGTATGAATATCCTTAGTGTTCACATCAGCTCCATGGTCCAACAGATACTCCACTGAAGCTGAAAAGAAATATATAACACTATAATGGATATAATCTGTAAAATCCAATCACATATTTTCTGATATTACACATGTAATACAATCTCACAAATAATGTCATGACATTAAATCTGTCAAAGTCATCATTTGCACTGCAAATACAAATTAAAGTCATTTTACCTCACAATTTAACAATTTATGGAATAAAATAAGAGACGTGTATTATGTTATGTATAGAATATAACATCTATGCTCATAAATACCACTTATGAAATAAATCAAAGATTGAGCTTGTATGTCATTAAACCCTAAACAAACATACATAAATGTATGTATGCATGCAAACACAATGTTACATGGCCATCTGGTTTGTGTAAAAGTGGAATACCAATAGAATCTAATGTAACAATATAATCCAATACTTAACATGCATAGAGATGATTGTATAATCTTAATGTCTGGCCTTATTTAGAAGTTTAATACTAACGGAATCTATCATAACAATACAAAAAATATCTACATGCATCAAGGTGACTGTGATACCAGGTCATCTGGCCTTGTGTAGAAGTGGAATACCAATGGAATCTACTATAACAATATATAAAATGACGGTCATGCAATGAGGTGACTGAGTTACCTGGACATCTGGCCTTGTGTAGAAGTGGAATACCAATGGAATCTACTATAACAATATATAAAATGACGGTCATGCAATGAGGTGACTGAGTTACCAGGTCATCTGGCCTTGTGTAGAAGTGGAATACCAATGGAATCTACTATAACAACATATAAAATGACGGTCATGCAATGAGGTGACTGAGTTACCAGGTCATCTGGCCTTGTGTAGAAGTGGAATACCAATGGAATCTACTATAACAATATATAAAATGACGGTCATGCAATGAGGTGACTGAGTTACCAGGTCATCTGGCCTTGTGTAGAAGTGGAATACCAATGGAATCTACAATAACAATATATAAAATGACGGTCATGCAATGAGGTGACTGAGTTACCAGGTCATCTGGCCTTGTGTAGAAGTGGAATAACAATGGAATCTACTATAACAATATATAAAATGACGGTCATGCAATGAGGTGACTGAGTTACCAGGTCATCTGGCCTTGTGTAGAAGTGGAATACCAATGGAATCTACTGTAACAATATATAAAATGACGGTCATGTAATGAGGTGACTGAGTTACCTGGACATCTGGCCTTGTGTAGAAGTGGAATACCAAAGGAATCTACTATAACAATATATAAAATGATGGTCATGCAATGAGGTGACTGAGTTACCTGGACATCTGGCCTTGTGTAGAAGTGGAATACCAAAGGAATCAGAACAATGTACTGATAAGCCTGTGTTGAGGAGGAAGTCCAGGAGCATTTGTTTTCTCTGCCATGGAATGTTGGATTCCCCAAACAATTTCATCAGAACATTCTCATGTTGATAGTTTGTGTGGCACATATCAGGCCCTGCTTGCACCAAGCTAATGAACACTGAAAACAGTAGACAGTATTTATATACATCTTTTTAAGTAACGAAGAGTCTTTAGAAGTGGCAGTATTTGTATACATCTTTTTAAGAAATGAAAACAAGTCTTTAGAAGTGGCCGTATTTGTATACATCTTTTTAAGAAATGAAAACAAGAGTCTCTAGAAGTGGACAGTATTTATATACATCTTTTTAAGAAACGAGGAGTCTCGAGAAGGGACTGAGACTCTACTAGTCAAATGGAAGTTCCTGGAATTCAAGACCATTTCTTTTTAACTGCTGGGTGTTGAAAATATTTCTGATCTTTCTGAACAAAAACAAGACTTTTAAATAAGCTATTGTGGCAGGCATATTAAATGTAAGGTTGGTGCTGTTTTCATTAACGACCAAGTAGACATCATAATAGGTTTTGTGGTAAAATTTCCATGTAAGTATGACCATCTACTAGGGGAATAGCAATAAGAAGATTCAAGAAGATGGCTGCAATGGAGGCCATACTGGCATCACATCAACAATATTTTAATATAAGATATTTGGAATTTTACAAATGAAGTAGGTTATACAATGCTGAGGACAAACAATGGTAGCTGACACAGGTTAGTATGATGGTAAGATATGAATCCACACACTCTTGGCTCAGAGTTTGGAATGATAACCACTGAACCACCAGAGCTCACTTTCATTTAGGACTAACTAAAAATCATAAGAAGTCTTTTGATGAAAAAACAATCTAGAAAGAACAGGAACCAGATTTTAAAAATAGCCGCCATACTCGCCATATTGGAGGTCAGATCAGCACCATTTTCATACAACAAACTAGATATCATAAAGAGTCTTGTGGTGGAAACCCATGTTAGTATGAATTTCCACACAGGAGTAGCAATTAAAAGCTGATCATTGCCCCACCCTTAAAACTAATACATTTACTTGGCATAACAATATTCATGCTTTCTACAAAAGGTTTTCAAATTCTGTTACGTGATTTGTAAAAGTGATTTATCAGTTGTTCTATGTAAAGTGGTCTCGTATTAGACTACCTTAGGTTGGGGTGGGGTGCTCCCAGTATTATCTTTAATTATTATAGAAGACCTACCCTGGCTCATTTTTGTTAGAAATTGAAGTAGTGATAGAGATACAAAGCTCTGAACCCCCAGTTAGCGTTGCTGAAATGCTGACAGTTAAATTACTGAATACACAAAGATGAGATTCAAATAAACAACAAATTTTATGCCATTCAATTACAGATAGTCCTTATTCAAATGAAATTCAATATTCAAAACCCTATCACTTGTCTTTCACTCGACCAAGTGATGGCCTATTTCATCATCTGACTTAGTGTGATAGATCTTCCTCCTGTTCTGTGTTTCTACTCATCTATAGTATTTCTTGACTGGTACCCAGTACACCTTCAGTCCAACAACCACATCCTTTACCCTTCCACTTCCGTTGTCTCCTTTTCTTGTCTCCCAGAGACTCGGGACCAACTGTACCAGGGTATTTCCCTTCTCTGTCTCCTACAGATCCTCCGGTCCCTAAAAGCTTCCTTTCCAAAGCTCCTATGTAATTCCCAGAATAACAATGTTTCCCGCCAATTTTGAATGACGTCGGAGTAGCTTAGAACTTCCTTATGTAATTCAAGCAAGATGGTTTAGCGACTACTGACGTTTAGTTTCAAGACACTAGATTTAAACTTGCGATTCCAATGGTGGCCACGCATTGCTCAATTCCAAGTGGATATCGATTCACCCATAGTCTACATAATTAGCAGACATTGCCCCCTCTCCGGCAATCTGTCAAGGGTGGATTTATGACCCCCACTTGATATTCCTTTGACCCAACACCGGCAATTCATGCCACTTACATGTGAATTGCACTCAGCCAAATAAGGCGCCAGTAACAAGTTCCTATGGCCAATTATATACAACTGGCTTCCCATTTGTCTTTTTTATGTTGGCTTACACTTGCAACATTTACGAAGTGAATAATTAGCCTCAGGGTCTAGCATATACATGTTGCGAACTGGCTATTGTTCCTTACTTATAATGTGACATTCTATTTTTAGCAATGGTGGCTTTAACTGAATGTGGATGGAGATAATGTGGATGGGGATAATGTGAATAAACTTAGAAGACTTTCATGCCATGATACTTTCGGTCAAATTTGATAAATTTCTGTTTGAAAGTTTTTGAGAAAAAGTTGTTCAATGGTTTTACTACTTGTAGCAACAGCAGCAAAATCTGACGATGCAATGGCATCATTTGAGTAACTCTGAAAAGCTTTATACCAGGATGTTTTCATTCAAATTTGGCTGATTTCGGTTCAAATTTGGTTAAGTTCTGTTGAGATTTTTTTTTTAAATCATTAAAAAATGTTTCTACATTTTTGTATTAACTAAAATATTTGATGGCTGATTGGCATCACTGGGACAACTTAAAGGGCTTTTACCAAGGTGCTTTCAGTCAAATTCTGTTGAGTGATTTTAAGAAGTTGCATAAAAGGTTTTCTATTTTTAGTAACAGCAGTCACATCTGACGGCAGATCAGCATCGTTCGAGCAAATCTTAAACAACTTTATGCCAGGGTGTTTTGTGTTAAATTAGGAGTAATTCTGTAAAAAAATCATAAAACAACTTTATGCCAGGGTGTTTTGTGTTAAATTAGGAGTAACTCTGTAACAAATATTAAACAACTTTATGTCATGGCATTTTGTGTTAAATTAGGAGTAATTCTGTAACAAATCTTAAACAACTTTATTTCAAGGTGTTTTGTGTTAAATTAGGAGTAATTCTGTAACAAATCTTAAACAACTTTATTTCAAGGTGTTTTGTGTTAAATTAGGGGTAATTCTGTAACAAATCTTAAACAACTTTATGCCAGGGCATTCTGTGTTAAATTAGGAGTAATTCTGTAACAAATCTTAAAAAACTTTATGTCAGGGTGTTTTGTGTTAAATTAGGATTAATTCTGTAAAAAAATCTTAAACAACTTTATGCTAGGGTATTTTGTGTTAAATTGGGAGTAATTATAGAACAAATCTTAAACAACTTTATGTCAGGGTGTTTTGTGTTAAATTAGGAGTAATTCTGTAAAAAAATCTTAAACAACTTTATGCAAGGGTATTTTGTGTTAAATTAGGAGTAATTATGAAACAAATTTTAAACAACTTTATGTCAGGGTGTTATGTGTTAAATTAGAAGTTGAACAGTTTTTAAGAAGTTATTCAAAGCTTTTGCTAATTTTACTAATGAAGGCCAAGTTTGATTGATCTACATCATCTGAACTGATTTGAATGGGCTTCAGGCCTGAATGCTTCATTCAAATATGGTCAAATTTTGTTGAGTTATTTTTGAAAGGACCTATAAACAGTAATGGTGTACAGATAACAGATGATGCACCATGCTTGATAATTGATAATTGATGTCTAACTGTTCATGACTCCAATAACTTCTCCTAGCAGAAATTATTTTCAAATTTCATCTCTAGTTCTACTCTATTAGCATAATTCTTCAAGTCAAGGTGAAGAACTTCCCTTTACTTTAACAGTGTGTTGTGATTTGGATTTTTAATGTAGCTTTAACAATTTTTTAGTCATATCGCTATGATGTCTGCAATGTGGCAGTTTATAGTGATGTCTATAACTGAGGCATCATGCCGCAGACATGTAGCATGATGTCCCACCCAGTTTATCCTGACACCAGGCCGACCATTCCTAACACTAACCTCTTGATGCTGAGCGCCATGCGAGGCAGCTGTCAGTACCATTTCTTTAAGTCTTTGGTATGACTCTGCCGGGGATTGAACCCACAACCTCCCGCATCCGAGGTAGACGCTCTAACCACTAGGCCACCGGAGTGGTTTACTTTAACAGACTCCCTCAGCTGTTCTGGTGTGGGATGGGATATTCCAGCTGAGGGTCAAAGTTCTGGTGTAGGATAGGTATATTCCAGCCGAGGGTCAGAGTTTAGCACCAGACATGAAGCCTTGCCAAGCATCTGATGCCAAATGTTTGGATCCAACAATGATGCATAATAATGGTTGCATTTTTGAATGAAAAATATGGGTCAAAGTCAAATGTCATATTGTGAATACTGCAATGATTTTCATATTGTGAATACTGCAATGAATGTAAGTCTTGTGACACTATACAAGCTAGGACAGCCTTCATTATTTTCACCAAACAGACCTATTGTAGCTGGTAAATGTTGAGACATGAAATCATAGTAATATTTTCATGAACTAAAAGTTTTGAATGTGAACCTTTTCCCAGCATATTCCATGGACTGTAACGTTATAACAAGAAAAAAGAATGCGTGGGTGTTAAGAGACTTCTCATATTAATGAAAATATCGGATTGTATTAAAATTATATTTTCAGATTGAAATTATGTGCTGAATAATACTTTTTGCTCTGGTATGACTGGTATCATGGCATGAAATTAAATAATGCCAACAAAAACAATAAAGAATAAATAGAACAAATGCTACGAAAATATATGGAACAATAATAAAGTGATAGTTTGTGTTGATGTAAGTAACCTTAAGTATGTACATGTCTATATGGCTACAGTAACCATGCTAGTATTACTAAAGGGATGTGACCATGTCTGTATGGCTACAGTAACCATGATTGTATGACTAAAGGGGAAGTGAACATGACTATATGGCTGCAGTAACCATGCTAGTATTACTAAGGATGAAGTGAACATATGTACAAGGCTACAGTAACCATGCTTGTATGACTAAGGAGGAAGTGAACATATCTATGTGGCTACAGTAACCATGCTTGTATAATAAGGGGGAAGTGAACATGACTATATGGCTACAGTAACCTTGCTTGTATTACTAAGGAGGAAGTGAACATGTCTACAGTAACCATGCTTGTATGACTAAGGGGGAAGTGAACATGTCTACATCAACCATGCTAGTATGACTAAGGGGGAAGTGAACATGACTATGTGGCTATAGTAACCATGCTAGTATTACCAAGGAAGTGAACATATCTACATGGCTACTGTAACCATGCTAGCATGACTAAGGGGGAAGTGAACATGACTATATGGCTACAGTAACCATGCTAGTATTACTAAGAGGGATGTGAACATGTCTACATGGCTACAGTAACCATGCTAGTACAACTAAGGGGGAAGTGAACATGACTATATGGATACAGTAACCATGCTAGTATGACTAAGGGTGAAGTGAACATGTCTACATGGCTACAGTAACCATGCTAGTATTACTAAAGAGGAAGAGAACATGTCGATATGGCTACAGTAACCATGTTAGTATTACTAAGGGGGAAGTGAACATGTCTACATGGCTACAGTAACCATGCTAGTATTACTAAGGGGGAGTATACATGTCTACATGGCTACAGTAACCATGATAGTATTACTATAGAGAAAGTGAACATGTCCATATGGCTACAGTAACCATGTTAGTATTACTAAGGGGAAGTGAGCATGTGTACATGGCTACAGGAACCATACTAGAACTACTAAGGAGGAAGTTAACATGTCTAAATGGCTACAGCAGCAGAGAGGGCGAACAGACCAATGGTCGAAAAGCGTCGAAAAACTAAAAATAAACCATTCTACGAACAAAGAAAAAATAAAAAGCATCGACAGATTTTTAAAAAAAGCGTCGACACAAATTGAAGCAAACATAAAATCTTCCAAAAAGATTTCTCAAATTGGTGTTACTTTACCGTCGTTGTCCTTTTTTTTGTTCGTAGAATGGTTTATTTTACCATGTGGACACTTTATTGAGGTCGCGCCCTCTCTGCTGCTATAATTAAATCATTATGTTATATTAAAATAATGGTACATCCGGAATCTCATACTGCAAGGATAGCTTGAGAACGATTAGAAGCAATCAAAAAATTTCTTCCTGTCAGAGACTCATTCAGAAAAAATCTACAAGCGCAGCAGGAAGCACAAGTTGAGCACGAAGAAGACACTAAAAAACTGTTTAAACCCGTCACTGCAGCTACTGAGAAAGTTACAACTGTCATCAAAGAAGATCTTCTTCCGGTATCAAAACAAACAGCAGAATAAGCTGAAAAAATAGGAAGAAGAACTAAACAGACAAAGAAGATTTACGAGATCTTCCAACTGATATGGCTGCGGCTCAACCTCCACCTGTTGGTGAAGAAATACTTGAAGGTATTGAAAAACTTCGTACTGAAGTCGCCGACGTGAGAAAAGAACATACACCTGAACCCGAACTAGCAGAAGAAAACGTAGAATTGATTGCAAAATTTAGGAAAGGGTTTGTCGAAGATATCAGAAATATTAAAAGAGAAAAATTACCTGAAAAAATATTACATACTAATAAATCTGGCATTTTAAAACCCCATCATGAAAAAGTAAATGATGATAATCTTATTAGATGGATATATCGCGTATATAGAAACAAAAAACAAGCAAGAGGTCCAGAATATGAAATTATTAATGAAGAAGTAAAAAGACTTTATAGAGAGAAAATAAAACAACTAGAACAAGAACAACTCTCCCAGCAGGAACCTTCATATCAATTTCCTCCACCTCTGCAACAAATAGAACAACAACAATCTTCTTCACCGCAGAAAGAGATGATGTTGAAACCATCCAAAGAGAAAAGGAAGCAGATGGCAAAAGAAATGAAGCAAAAAGCAGAAGAAGAATGGAAACAAAGAGAAGAAATATTAAGAGATGTAGAAACTAAACAACGGGAGAAATTACATTCACTGGGTAAAGAAAGAGATCCTGGCGATGATTCTTTTGACGCTACTGGAAGTGGTCTTTCTTCCTTGAATACAGTGGAAAATAATTTTGTTTGTCCCGATAATATCCTCAATGATGTATCACGGTTAGAAGTTCTCATAGGAGGAAAACAAGCTGGAAATAATTCACCAGAAATAATTAATGAAGATGCTGATATTTGTCGGCAATTATTTCAAGGTGGTATCATGGATATCGGCATTTAGCGAGAACTTATCGATGAACTTGTTGATGACTAGTTGTTAGATAAATGGTAAATAAAATAAGATGATAGTACACAATAATCATCGTAAACCTGCACAGGTCAGAGCAGTAAACTCATGATTACCAATCTATAGAGCAATTTACGGAGATGGACTTGGTGATGTTATTCAGGGATTATTCACAAGGATAGCTCCAAAAGCAGCACCTGTTGCAAAACAATTATCGATGAAAGCTATTGATATTGTTTGTGAAAAAGCTCCTGGTGCAATTGTTAATGTTGCTGGTAGGGTTTCTCGGCAATCAGAGAAAAACTAGCATGATTATTGCGACGAAGATCACAACCAGTAAAATTACCAAGTACTGAAGTGATGCCAGCAGACGTCAGTAGAATAATAAATCAGGCTGCAAATCAAAAACTAGCGGCGTTAGCAGATCAAGGACTCGGTGAATCAGGGAATAATATTTCAAGTTTGATATCAGGAAATGGAGTTTCCAAATCCGGTAATCTTCGTGTTAGAAGGAAATAATTATAATAAAATGTTCAAGCGCTCATCCGATGAAGCATTTGATATGGAAGCACCTGTCCTTAAATATGAATCGATACGTGATTATCAGTTTTATTCTTATGATGCACGAACACCAGATCAACGTGGAGGAAGAACTGAACTACAAGTTCATGACACAAGTAGATACTTTTTACCTGTTGAGGCTTTTATTGAGGTAGAAGGTACAACTGTAAGAACAAACGATGCTAATTAAGCAGATGCAGTAAAAGTTGGTTTTGTTAACAACGGGATCATGGCATTATTTAATAGTGCCACGTATATGATCGATGGAAAAAATATTGAATCGCTTCAGAATGATGTCGACCTTGCTACAACAATAATAGGATTAGCAAGATATTCTGATGATTACACAAGATCAGCAGGTCCCACAATGATATTTGTGAAAGATAATTCTGGTCACCCCAATGATGATCCGTATAGTACAAGACGACCAAGAAATTTTTCCGGAAACGCTGATGCTGATGTGGCGCCGGTGGTTCATGGTTCTAATCCAGATTTCAACTTGGGATTTGCAATGCGTAAAAATATGTTGCTAGGAGCCAATAGAAGATTTTCATGCACAATTCCACTATCGCATATTTTTGGATTTTGTAGAAATGTTAGAAAGGTTATTTTTGGAGCTAGACATGGTTGTTCTTGTAAGAAAGGGTGATGATAACGATGCTCTGTGGAGATCTGGTGGTGATGCTGGTAAAGTAGTATTATCGAAACTTTCACTGTGGATGCCGGTAATGACTCCAGCGATCGCAGAAGAACAAAAGTTGATTTCTTTCATGGACACTGGTGGTAAATCCTTGTTGTCATGGTTAACAACAAGCACAGAAAGTATACAAACTGACATTAACGGTCAGTTTACATGGCATATAGCATCACAACAAGGTGTTTCTACACCACGGCATATTTTTAATGCGTTTCAGAACTATGATCGTTTAGGCGATCAAGAACATACTCATATGATATTTGATAAGCTAGGGGTCACAGATATTTCTTTACGGATAAACGAACAACAAGAACCAACAGAGAATATAAACTAAATTATGAGCAAAATAGTATAGGACATGTATATCATCGTTTAATGTCATTCATGGGACGTGATCAAAATGTTGATACTGGGTTGCAAATATCACAACATGATTTCAGAACTTTGTATCCGATTTATTATTTTTCGCTGGAGCATCTTGATCTATCAAAACAATCTGTCGTTGATATACATCTTAAAGCAACATTAAATACAAGTGGTGTTGATTATAGAGCAATCGCGGTCATACTCAGCGATAAAGCCATGTTACTTGATGGTGGTAGTGGTCGAATGAGAGTCGTTGATGCACCAGTGGAAAATCTTTAATCATGTTATTTAGAAAAATATATTTATATAAAAATGTCGTATAGTCATGTTAATGTTGCTCTGACCCCCAGTCAGGTCAAAAAAGCTTCAGTCAAAAAATGCCAACAAATGTGGAACTAAAATATCACTAAAGCAAGATCAAATTTCTAGTGGCGGTCCAAACAAATTATCGTTGACAAATAACCAGATTAAACATCTTAATAAGGCCACAGAATCAAAGACCGGGGTTCAATTTCATCTTTCTCCGAGCGCCATCAAGGACATGGATAAAACAGGTGGTATTTTTCCACTTCTTGTGGCTATTCCAGCGTTTATAGCTGCTGCTGATCCAGCCGTAGCAAAAGCAGCTGCATTAGGTGCTGTTGGAACAGCTGCTGGAATGGCTCTAAAGAAAGCAACAGGAAAGGGATAACAAAAAAAGGGACACGGCCTAAGGTTACTGGGATCTCGCTGGGGAAGAGGTCTGAGGCTTCCACATTAAATGCTCCAGCATCAAATTTTGATTTACTTGATGTTGCTAAAAAAAATAAAAAATAAAAGCCTTTAGAGGTTTTTTATGCGAGATCAATTACCGAAACAACCGAACAAACTCAAAACAGGTATTATTAATCTTGACTCGAATTCAGGACCTGGTACTCATTGGGTATCATACGCGGTTGATCCATGTGGAATTGTTTATTTTGATTCATACGGGTTGGCTCCACCCATTGAATTTATCAAGTATGTTGCACCACTTCACGCGCAAGTTTGGTATTCAACACTACCCACACAATGACAGATCCGCCAATATGCGGTCGTGAGGCAATTAATGTACTTAACGCTATATCAAAATCATCCAAACCACCACATAAAGTCGTGCATGATTATACAAGCAATCAATTCATTTTAAACAGATCTTAAAATATAATGGTTGATATTTACGAAAGATCTTCTTCTGCAGTTAAGAAAAAGTCCTGCAACGTTGATCTGTCAAAGTACGTGACTAAAGATGAACTCGCTGATATCATGAACCTGGTTGGAGTTGACCCAGATGAAGTTGTTATTTTTCAGGATCGATATGGTAAACTAAAAACGAGCAGCATCAGATGGAATGATATAGTTCGACGAGTACTCGGTGCAGTTACGGATAATATCCCTGTGTTTACTGACAGCAACAAAATCAGGGATTCAAGTATATCGTTTACAACCATCAGAGATCAAATTACGGCAAGTGTTGCTAATCGCGTGAAAAATACCAGTGACACAATGACGGGTGAACTCAGCATGAACGGGAATAAGATAGTAGTTTTGAGAGATCCAACATCCGACGAAGACGCAGCAACAAAAAAATACGTCGACGTCAACTACAACACCGTAGATGGTAAATTATCCACGTTGCGGGCCGAGTATGACGTTCACGTAAACGCGTTCACAAATCTTCGCAGAAATTTTAGAAAAATTAATGAAACCGCAGAGGAATTTTTGGGTAATCTGTTGGTCGCTGACGTAAAACTCATTGATATCAAAACTAACCTTGACATGATCAAGCAAACACAGTAAAACATCATAGCGGGGATTCCTGAGATCATTAATAAAACCAGTTTGATTAAAATTCCAGCCGGAATAACTCCCCGACATATTACCAACATCGTATTCGTATACACTGTATCATCGGGATTTGCAACATGGTCGCAGCAAAATAAGACTATCAAATATACCGCAACAGTCACTGGCGTGTACAGGCTATCTGTGTTCAGTGCTGCAAAATTTGAAATATTTACAATGTATCCATGGCGTCATTCAACTGATAAGTTTTCTGGGGTTGTATCTGTTATATTAAATAGCGGAACTGAAGAAATTTTTATTCTGGAAGCAGCTGATAAGAAATTAACCACAACATCTTACTGGTGGTGTTTGGAATTTGTAGCTGAAACACCTCAATTGGTTACTGCATAAAAATATATGGACGGTGCACAATACAGGTACAATCAAGCGCGTGAATGGCAGGCAGCATTAAAAGATCGAGTCAAACAGTATACAGTAAAAGTAAAGAAATATCGACGACGATTAGTTATCGTTGATGTGATTGTTTATTCAGTATCTGCTGTTGTTGCTGGAACAGGTGTTATATTATCAGCAGTGACAATGATGGCACCAGTAGCCGTAACTATTTGTATTTCAGCAGCAACCAAGATTGTAGGTGTGCTCATTATCATTGCAAAAAAATATGTACCTGCACGAATGAAAAATTATCCGATTACATAATAAAATTACAAACAACGACGGTAGCATACTCGAAATTGTCTTCATTGTTATCAGCGAATCTCAGTGATGGAATTATATCTGATTTCGAGTTTTCAATGATGACTAAAATATATCACGAAGATATCGGTATTAAAGATACAGTTACTAATAATGACAGAATTACTCCAGCAGATCGTGACTAATACAACTCCGCCAAAGATAACGATGATCTCGGTAAGTTCAACTAATCCTGAATTTAGTATTAACTTTCCTACTGCAATTCCAGTAAAGGAAATAGTACTGGCTCAATTACGGGTACATAATAGCTGGCCAAATATCAGATCAAAATCATTTAATGGTACACCAGCAAATAATTCGCTTGTATTTGCTAACAAGAACAAACCAGATGGTACTCCTGACTGGACAGATGTTGGAATACCCACTGGTAGTTATGAGATTGAAGAGATCAATGAGGAATTTCAACGTAGAATAAAATCAATAACGGGAAAAGAAGGAAAAATATTGATTAACGTTCATGAGCCGATGCTGTCCTCGACGATTGAAATACATTCTCCTGATTATGCCGTTGATATTTATCAGTCCACAATAAGATCTGTACTAGGTTGGCCAGATGTTCCCCCAGTGTATAAAGGACCACAAGAACCAAAACGAGCTGATTTTACGTCAACAAATAGCTCTCGTCACGAAGTTACAATGAATTCAGATTGGTTAGATTACATAGAAGTAAAACCAGAGGTGAGGAGGGGAGAACTTTATTATGATCCTGGATCTATTTTTTATAATCTTAATAGACGTGTTATTACTTGGAATATTGATTCTATATTTTCTTCAATAAACTCAGACCATAAAATACAGTTAAATAGTTTACGTGATAGTTTTCAAGAGTATTTATTTGATTTGACATCTGCGCGCAATAATATCATTCGGTACACAGAAGTTTTAAATTTTATAGTTGATTCTTCTGAAATTATCTATAACAGAATTAGAGATATGGTTCTTAAGTCATCAAGCGATTACAAAAAATCCTTCGCAGCCAAATACAAAATATCCGAAGCTGACATTGCAATGTTTAAATTCCCTGATTATAATCCAGATAGATTAAGAAAATCTGTCAATGACATCATCAATGAATTTTTTCCTAAAATACATGATGCATGGAGAAAACTAGCACCACCTCCAACTGTTCTCAGATACAATAACGATCCACACGGCAGCGGTAGACACGTATCTCCGGGAATCGTTAATATAACCAACACAATCGTGGTCAATCTGGTTTGTGGTGTAGTTGATGGTAGCTATCAAATAGATCTTGGAAGATCAAATCAGGCTCAACAGGGATATATTTTATATACATTTACACCACAAGTATCCCCTGGAAGTTTAATCGTGCAAGAACCATCTAATCCTGTGTATCTGCGGTGTCACAATAATATGTTAACACGAATAAATTTTAAGCTCACAGACCACCTTAAGCGCTTAATTGACCTACGTGGAGAAGAGCTTGTAATAAATCTGTATGTGAAATCGTAGATCTTTGATCTTAAAGATCCATGAATTAATCGGGTAAATATTATATAATGTACCAGCACATGAGGGTTTTTATACATGACAAAGAAGTACTTGAAAACGCCATCAGAACAGCGTTTTCACAACCTCCAAACATAGAGCAATTTAACGTTAATTTAGTTATTGATGAATATGGAAACGAGGATTTCTTATTAACACAAGAACAGTTACATGAGCTCCGTCGAGAACATATTGTCGCGATCATTTGTAAGAGAGATCAGATTCTAAATTATGCACACTCCTGTATTAAACTCGATCAACTTAAAAAAATAATATTTCAGAATAAATAAAAATATTTTTTATTGTTTATACAAATTAATCAGATTGTATGTCTGATAGGGTTAATTAATCACTGATGGGGTAAATTATACAAATCAATCAATTCTGTATAATCTGAAACAATTTATTATTATTCTGAAATATTTCTATTTTTTATGAATCAACTCTGATGGGTAAATTAATCAGCTTTGCAAAAAAAAATTATTCTGAAATATGTTTTTATTCAAAAATGTTTTTTTTATACAAATCAATTAGTTTGCTAATTCTGATGGGGTAAATTATGCAAATCAATCAGTTTGCTAATTCTGATGGGGTAAATTATGCAAATCAATCAGATTTCCAAAAATATTTTATTATTATTCAGAAATATTTTATTTTTTATGCAAATCAATCAGTTTGCTAATTCTGATGGGGTAAATTATACAAATCAATCAGTTTTCCAAAAATACTACAAAAAAAAAATATTTTATTATTATTCTGAAATATTTTACTTTTTTATGCAAATCAATCAATTTATTAATTCTGATGGGGTGGTTGGTACTTAAAATTATACAAATCAATCAATTTATTAATTCTGATGGGGTAATTGGTACTTAAAATTATACAACTCAATCAGTTTTGTAATTCTGATGGGGTAATTGGTACTCAAATTTGTGTAAATCAATCAGATTTGTAATTTGGTACTCAATCAATCGGATTTGTAATTGGTACCAATTAATCAGATTTTATATTTCAGAAATAAAATATTTCAGACAGGGTTGCTTTGGTAACTTGTAACTTCATTACCTGCTGACATCATTTTTCTTAAGTATCATATGCGGGTACTGATTGTTTTTTTCATTTCGTACTCGTTGGATAATCCCGATCTGACTTTTTCTACTGCAACAGAAAGAGGAACAAATTCATCTACTTGATCATCGTTTACCATAGCTAGTGACTGAAATATAGCTGCCTGAATCCGCTTTATGAACTTATATTGAGATTATAGAACATACTTATTTTCATTTTTAAGTTCTTCTAACGTTTCAAAATCAGATATTACACTGGTCAACAGTGAAATCATTACTGACTTGAAAAGGCCCTAATCTGTAGTATTTTGGTGTGCCGAACACGAATATAACCGTGAAAAATTTGTATTGGCTCTCGTTTTGAAGATATTCATATACCTCATTTTCTATGTTTCACTGTGTAAATTTCTCCAGTAGGACTGCAGCAACATCCGGAATAATGATGTAACATTGCATAATACCATCATGCTCACATCATCCACAGTTGATTGCATCATTTTCTGATGCAATGCAATACTAATGCCATGCGGCTGCTGAAGTAAGTTGACGTCAGCAGTGTACTATACATGTGTAGGCCTATTATACTAATGCCAGGCGGCTGCTGAAGCTGACGTAAGCAGTGTACTATATAAAGCCCAATCAGATAGGTTCAGCATTTAAAATATTTTAGACGTTGTGCGAGACAGTTCAAGCTACTGTTACATAAAACTTATTATTTTATCCATTTACGTACAATAAAGAACAGTAATGCCTCGAAAGTGTGTTAATACCGCGGACAATTTTTGCTATATTTGTGGGGAAGTGACATTTGCCAACCAGAAGAAAAGTATCAATTTTCAAGTGAAGAAGGCATATCATCTTTACTTCGGATGCAAGGTTGGTGACCAAGACAAGCCTTGGGCTCCGCATATATGCTGTGCTACATGTACAACACAGCTTTCACAGTGGTTGAATTGCAAAAGGTCATCAATGCCGTTTGCAGTCCCAATGGTGTGGAGAGAGCCAAGCAACCACCTAAATGACTGTTACTTCTGCTTGGTTCCTCCTCTTTCCAGCGGAATAACGAAGCGAAAGAAGTCGAGAATAGTCTACCCAAACATTCCGTCTGCATTGAGACCAGTTCCACATGGTGAGGGACTTCCTATTCCAGAACCTCCAGCAGAATATTCTCTTGATTCATCTGACGAAGACAAAGGTGAGTCGACCTGTTCTTCTCCTGGTCCATCAGCATGCAGTGATCCAGATTTTCACTGTGGTGCATCATCAACCCCACACAGAATAACACAGGAAGAACTAAATGACCTGATTCGTGATTTGGACTTATCAAAGAACAAGGCAGAATTGCTAGGATCAAGACTCCAACAATGGAATCTTCTAGAAGAAGATGTCACAATTACTGCATATCGAAAGCGCCACCAGCAATTGGAGCCTTTCTTCAGAAAGGAAAGTAATCTGATATTCTGTTCCGATATTGAGGGCCTCATGAATGCTTTAAAAATCACTCATGACCCACAAGAATGGAGACTATTTGTGGACTCTTCGAAACTGAGTCTCAAGGCTGTGCTTTTGCACAATGGAAACATTCTTCCATCTATTCCAGTAGCGTATGCTGTCCACATGAAAGAGACATACGATAACTTAAGGCAGCTACTGAATTCCATTGAGTATAACAAGTACAGCTGGCAACTCTGTGGTGATTTGAAGGTAGTTGCCCTTTTAATGGGACTGCAGCAAGGATATACAAAATACATGTGTTTCTTATGCAAGTGGGATAGCCGAGCAAGGGAAATGCACTACATGAGGAAGGAATGGACTCACAGGCAGAATGTAGCCATTGGAGAGAAGAATATCCAACACCCAGCTCTGGTTGAGGCTCAGAAAATCTTGCTACCACCCCTTCACATCAAACTAGGTTTGATGAAGAACTTCCTGAAAGCCATTGACCGGACTTTGCCAGCATTCCGATACCTGCATGAAAAATTCCCTCGACTCAGCGAAGCAAAGATTAAAGAGGGAGTTTTTGTGGGTCCTCAGATTCGAGAGCTTTTCAAAGATGACCGGTTCAACAACTTGCTGGAAGGTGACACGAAACAAGCATGGAATGCTTTTCGCCTAGTTTCTACAAACTTCCTCGGAAATGTTAGGGCAGAAAACTATAAGGAACTAGTAGAAGACATGTTGATGAAGTATAAGAAACTTGGCTGCAATATGTCTCTAAAGATTCACTTCCTTCATTCCCATTTGGATTTCTTTCCTAGCAACTGTGGTATTGTTAGTGATGAACACGGCGAACGTTTTCATCAAGATATCGCAACAATGGAACAAAGATACCAGGGAAAATGGTCCACTACAATGCTGGCTGACTACTGCTGGACACTCCTCAGAGATGCTCCCGAACAGCTGTACAAGAGACAGGCAAAGAAATCTAAGATGTAGTCAATGACTTGATTTTTTATAGGTAGGCTATTACAGTTGACCTTTTACTATTGGAATGCATTTCGTTATGTAAACATTAATTTCTTGCAGATTACAAAAAAACTAGAGCCAATTTTGCAATTTGACTGTCATATTCGTGTTCAGCACATAAAAATTGATAAGAATTGACTAATTTTATTTCAGTAACATGACTTTTGTAAAAATTTGTTGTCCAGTGTTATTTTTTCAGGATTTAGTTCATCAGATATATTAATTCCGTTTTCTTCTAGTTTTTTTAATAGAAGAAATAATATCTTTGATATTTTCATGGTTCATTATATAATATATAAATCTTTAAAATAAATTTTTTTTAACCCATAAGAACCCATATCGAGTGTTTAGCGAGTTCGGTGGGATGTTTCAAGGATGGCACAACATATAGTATTTACATATTCACAACCTCGTTAAACTTGTAGCTTGCCACCGCATTCTACTAAGTTTAGAGGTACACAGAACACAACACGTAGTACTTACATATTTACAACCTCATTAAACTTAAAGCTTGCCACCACATTCTACTAAGTTTAGAGGATACACGGAACATATAATCTTAATTAAGGACGCCATAACATCCAATGAATGATGAGCCCCTAATTGAGTGTTTTAGCAAGCTCAGATTATAATGAAGGATGGTACAAACATATAACTTAATTAAGGACAGTACAAACATCCAATGAAATGAGTATATACAATGAATGAGTATATACAATGAATGAATATATACAATGAATGAATATATACAATGAAATGAGTATATACAATGAATGAAGGACAGTACAAACATACACGCTCAGCAGAACACCCAGCTTAATAATCAGCCTGTGGGTGATACAAAACATGTATCAACCACCAGTGATGTGGTTGGAGGGTTCTGCTGAGCGGGGGGGGGGGGTGTTTCGCGGAGCCCCCCAATTATTATCAAATCGCAATTATGCGCACCACAAACAGTTGTCAGCCATGGGGATTCGATCCTGGACCGTGAGCATCACAGTCCGATACATTACCGACTGAGCTATCGAACCTTCTTACAAACAAATGTTTCGGAAATTAATATATAGTTACAGTACATATACTTGCATTAAAACAGCGGTTTCTGTAATAAAACAATGGTTTCTACATTAGAACAACGGTTTCTGTATTATAACAGCGGTTTCTGAATAAACTGTAAATATATAAACAGCGGTTCCTAAACAGACTGTAAATACGTGTTCTGCCTATAATACCTACAGATCGATTTGTGCCATAACAACAGTTCCCAAGCAGATTGTAAATGCAGCATGTTCTGCCTATAATACCTACAGATTGATTTGTGCTATAACAACGGTTCCCAAGCAGATTGTAAATGCAGCATGTTCTGCCTATATATAACTACATCCGGATCGATTTGTACTATAATAACGGTTCCTAAGCAGACTGTAAATACCTGCTGTTTTGCCTCGATTTCTCGTAACAGATCTAAAAATAACTCCGCTATGTTGTATGATGGGAAATAAGTTTATATATTTAAAAACCATAAATATATTTTCTACGAGTAATTAATTACGACGTAAATGGTTAAAACTGACTAATTACGACCATAAAAATCAGAAATCTACGAAGAAATATATACATACAGAAGTAATCTTCCTTTCGTATGAGTCAAAAAATAAGTAGTATATGGGGGAAATACTGCGACACAAATTTTTAAAAAATATAATTCGAGGTAGTGATAATAGTTTATCTCAATAACAATATTGGAAGGTGATTCTCTGTTTGCATTTACTGGAAAAAGCAGATCTGGTTATATTTTCCGCGACAAATTGTACTAAAGATGAATTAATATCAAAGTATTTCGCAGCCGTGTTCATTGATTGAAATATAATTTCTTCACCGGTTTCTATGTTTGCAGAATTTACTGCCCTTTTTCCGATTGTTTTGCATCTTCCAGTATTACCACGTGTATTATTCTCGCTCTGTGTGACAGTTTGAAAATTGGATAAACTATTATTTTGAGGATTCCCGTCAATATGATCGATCACAAGACCATCTTTGATCAATCCCTTGTGACACTCATATATGAAACGATGACAGAGATAAGGTTTCTTCCCAACAGTAAACAATAAATACCATGATTATTAATATAACCAACTGCTTTTTTCAATCGACAATTTCTTATCACACCATCAATATTTGATTCATAGTTTGTTATTGTAGGATGCTTTATAAACTCGTTCATATTTTGCTCCATTTATATAATAATAGTATTTGTTTAAATCATAATTTGTCTGAAAACTTAGCTAATCCTCCACGGATTAAATGGCGTTGTTATTGACTCTGTCAGGGTCGTTATTTTTTTTGTCATAATATCTTTTAAGCTCTCTATATCGTTTACCACCACAACACGCACACAACTGTGTTTTTCCTCGTACTCCAGCACCACATTGTAGACATGGGCTTGGTCCTAAGCTTCCACGGTGAACGTTTTGTATGTGTTGTCCGCAGAATTCCTTTCTGCAGGGTTTATTACAACAAGATAATGATCCGATCATTAACCATTTGCACTGAGACATTGTATATGTAATACTTTTTATTTAAATACTTGTCTGAAATATAATATGGATGAGTTTAAAAGATTATCCCGAATAAAGCCTTGGAAAACAAGTAAATTCAACCTTGACAGGATATCTTCTGATGTGCCAATACAAGATCTGGTTGATCGGAAAAATCAAGGTTTGATCAATAAAATTCACGACGCCAAGAAAGAATTTCACGCAGATGGTGCATCTCATGTCTGGTCAACGTTCAAGATTATTCGCAATAACAAAGGTGTCGATGCTATGATGAATGACAAAAGAGCTGCAGCTATTATTAAACAGCTCGATGATAGAAGTTATCTTTTCTGAATAAAATCTGTCATACTTGCAGAAACAGATAACTGGATTATCCATGACAAATATGATCCTGTGCACAAGGGTGAAAAAACTGTCATACTAAGTAGAAATTCCAAACCAGGTATATTGACCGGTATTGACAAACCGTATTATGAGCGAGTGTATCCTGTAACAGCAGTTATTTATGGAATCTATGTGATAAATAAAAAACCTAGCTTTGATAAACTGGCGCCAGTGAAATTTTAAAAAATAAACTGTGTAGCTGAGCGAGTAATAGAACATTTTACAAACACATCCCGTGGAAACGGTTTAACAGATAAAAGACGTAAAATAATAAGCGAGTGGGGCGAAACAGTTAAAGATACCGGGGCATCTATCAAAGATGTCGCTGAGTTAGGAAAAAGATTAAAATTCCCAATAACCGTAGCGACGATAACAGGAGAGATTTTGTACGAATCAAAGTATAAATCAAAAGGAACTTCGATCGAAATTATTGATCATAACGCGCATGCATGGCTAGCACAGTAACAATATTTCCAAGAAATCGAACTGTTAAATTTTATGATGATAACATATTTGATTTTATTAACAAAATAAGTAAAAACGATCTTGTGTCAGTGTGGTTATTTAAGAGCTCAGATGATGAAAAACATGATCAATTTGTGCGACCTAACGGTGAAATATATCGTAAAGAATCCCTCCATCAAGAAATGAAAAATCTTGCTCAAAGATATTCAGAAAACATTAATGAGTTGCTCAGCAACTGTTTTACTGTTCCATCTGCTGCAGCTCATGTCGATAGAGAAAAAAACTCGTGGAAACCAACCCAAAATGAATTTCTTTCGGATATACAATCAAGTTGTGTCGAGTATGGCCATGTCGGATTGTGGAATACCAAATATAATTACAGCGATATGATATCTATTGATATGGTTGTGTGTTATCCAGGAGGTTTTCTCGGATATGGAGATTGTTCTAAGTATTTTGTAAGGTTCGGTCATCCAACACATGAAATGACACGAGTATCGATAAATGGACCATTGCCGGATTTTGATCTAACTGGATTTGCTTGTGTTGAATCATTCAAGTTTGCTATGGATCTTCATACAATATGTTATGTTTGTTTTGGTAGACATTTCTCAGAAAAACGCTGGGCACCAATAGTTTTATTACGATATATACTCGATTGTGCGATATTGGTATCGTTGGTGGTTAGTGAGGCAATTATATCATATAAGAAACAAACCGAGGTTTGGTTACCACCGAGGGAAAATATCAGTCTTGATGAGGTCATTAAGGAATTTAAAGAAAAATGTCCTGACGCTTCCCTTGATAGTATTATCAGAGAAGCTCCTAGAATCCTCGAGATTAAACTCAACAATAGCGATAAAACAACAAAGGATCTTGGAAGAAAAATAACAGGAAAGTTTACTCAAGGTGGTGCATATGATCATAAACGTCATGCACAATTAATACTGGATGATACTGAATATGATTTTATAGTTGCTGATGCAGCAGCGAGAAATATATTTATAAACCGCGAGGATGTTTATTTATCAAATGAAACATGATTAGGTACAATTGTAAGCTATATGGATGGAGAATCGCCTCAGTATACGCATTTAAGATCATCGATGTTGGCCTACGTGAGCATAAACTCGCTATCTGTGATAAATAAATTCCCTGATACTGCAGTTAGGGTGCAACAGATACGTTCTACATTGATAAAAAATATACAATGTTGCTGGATGATTTTATGGATGATAATGCACCGTGGGGTTCATGGAGAATAAAGTAAGAAAATATACTTGATTATTCAGAATCAGCAGATGTTACGATCAAAGATGATTATTATAAAAACCAGTGATCAAATATATCATCGACAACTTCATTGTTACCATCGGTATATGATCCAATAGCTAGATATAAAACGGTTTATCTAAACGGACTGGGAGGTTCTGGTAAAACCACTCGAGTGATCGAACTATTTCAAAACTCAGATATGATCATGCTGACACCTACACACAGACTCGCACAAGAAATGAAACAACGAGGACTACAATCATGTACTTATCACAGCTTCTTCCAATGGAAGGGTGATACATGGACATCTTTAAGGATGGGTGAGAAATACATTCCAAGGATCATCATTTGGGATGAAATATGCTCGGTGCCGTTAGAAACATTAAAAACGTTTCTAGATTGGTTGTTAACAAAAAATACTGCTGTGATAATGTGTGGCGATCATGGTCAACCACCACCCAGTTGGACCATCTCCACATGGATGGCTAAAAAACTTCGTCGATTATTACGAAGAAATAAATGATGATCATAGAGCACTTGATGCAACGTTGAAACAGTTTAAAAAATTAATCAGACTACAACCAAATAAAATTCAGTGTGAAGTAATGCGTGGAATAATTTCAGAAATACCCATGAATGAATGACTTTTTACAAACGTGGCGACCAGATGATCTGATAGTCGCAAGTAGAAAGATAGTTCGTGATACACTTCAACGGGAATTGTTTCAATTGCATAAAGAAAAATATCCAACATTGCCAGTTCCGTTATGTTATCGACCAGCTGATACACGGCGGCAAAATATTGAGATTGATAAACCAGGACAGACCAAGAAACAGAATTTAGTATTAAATGATATTATCACAGTTGATATCAACGCTGTTGAAGATGCTCTACATGCTGATAAATCCCCATGGACACTTGGATACGTAATGACGATTCATTCATCTCAGGGATTAACTATTACTGATACAGTTGTTTGGATTGTCGATGATCACATCGAATGGTCGAACTTAGTTTATCTTACAGTGTCTCGAGTTAGAAAAATATCTCAACTGAGACGAATCGTCATGAACTCGTCAGTGATCAATGATGATATTGACAATGATATGATAAAAAAAAACTAGCTGGTTATAAACAATCTGATAAAAAAAATAAACGTGATTTTGATCTCGACGTTGAATTTATTATTGAGTTAAAACAGCAGCAGAATAATCATTGCGCAAGTTGTAATTGTATAATGTTGTGAAGGTATTCGAATAATGATTCAAGACAATTTACCGTAGACAGAAAAGATAGTAGTCACGGTCATACATGAGAAAATGTGATGTTGACCTGTCTCGAGTGTAATCGACATAGAGGCGCCAGCGCCCTGGGTGCTAGTTAAGTGATTGCGGTGGTAGTTGTGTACCCTCGGGAATTACTTGTAATTGTTCACGTACAAATCCACGTTGAGGAGCAGCCGAATCTAATCTGTAGATTGCAGGTCTACCTGAGGATCTTGTCACAGTGGATATTTTGTGTGTGGTAACACTCCAAATAGGATCAGTCGCTCTCGCTTTACCACCTTCGAGTTCATCGGGCTTGTATAAATATCTAACTGTAACATCACCCAGTATTTTTTGTTTTTCAATATCCTGTATTGGTATATTTTTTTTTGTAATTGCATTAATGGGTTTCATGTTGGTTGTTCGTGTGATCTCATTATTTAATGCAGCTATCACACTTGGTAATCTGGTTCTTCCTCCACCATTAATACTGGCTGCCATGTATAGCCTATCGTGTGCTGAAAAATGGCGTTAAACCCCACAACAACAACAACAACCACAACAACTTGGTAATCTTGCAACCCATTCGCGAGATCTTTTATCTTGAATAAATTCCTTCGTGTATTGATATCCAAATAACCGCTCAGCGAGTGTTCGATTAAATCGTTCAACAATTGCCTGATCACGGTGAATTGCAGTATGCCCTCGTCATATTTTGGTATTATGCTGCTTCATCAACGATGATACTGGACCAAGAAATTCCTTGCCAGGATCAACTTGTAACAGATTTGGCCATCGTAATGGTCCTCGGTGATAAATTCGTTTCAACGCATCGGCTACTTCAGATGATGTTTTCGTTGATAACGGTTCTGCATCTTTATATCTACTTGCAACATCAACAACAGTTAACGCGTATTTGTATGTTTTTCTACGTACAGTATCATATGGTAAAAATAAAATATCTGCTTGATGAACTTCATTAGGAACATTAACATCGAAATACGCGTACTGAATTTTCTTAGGACGCGGTAGATAACTTAGCCATTATTGCTTGTTTGGATAACCACGCTTTAGCAGTAGAATGTTTAACCGTTGCTGCATCAGCAAGTTTACTAATTGCTACTCTGCCTCTCCAGTATCCTCTTGGACTATAACAAATTGATTCCATTATATATTACCAGTCCCTAATACGAGTTTACCTTTCATCGCGGATCTTACTAACCAATTAGCTAATTTTTCTTTGATATTTTTATTTTTTATAGAATCTAGCGTGTGAATTAATTTCACATCTGCAATATGCCTATCTTGTAGATTTTTACTATTATAAGCTACATCATGAGCATGACATGCTTTATCAATAGCATTTATTGGTTCCTCGCCTGGTTTTGGTTGATCCTGATTATCAAGTCTAATATCGAGTCGAGTACCAGGACCACAATAATTATATCCTGGTAGATGTTTTTCTCCTGGGTATTTAGCCCATGGAGCACCTGGAAAATCTGACATCAATTCAGCAATATCACCATCATGCTTATTAGGTAAAAATGAAAATTTCTTTCTACCGCATACAGAACATTTTCCACCATACGCTATTTTTTTTTATTTTTTGTTGCAACCATAGCTAAATCAGTAGTTGGAGTTTTAGATCCGCAATGTAAACAATATAGATTCATGTTATAAAATATATGGATATAATTGATTTCTCAGCAACTCGGCGACGAGAGCCAGTTAAACACAACCCTGCATTACCAAATTCCATCAGAATGATTATCATAGGACCATCTGGATCGGGTAAGGCGCAATTATTACTTAATTTGATAATGAGATGGTTGAAATGGAACAAATTAGATTTGGTAGCACCATCCGTTCATGATCAGAGGTGTTATGAAGTATTAAAAGACTTTAACGAAAATGCAAGATTAATAAATGACGGTGAAAATATTATTAATTTTATAACAGATATTGATGAAACATCGTCCGTAGATGATATTGATGGGTTTATTAATAATTTAGTTGTGTATGATGATGTGATGCTAGACAAACAATCAAATCCAGCCAGGATATTTTCTCGTGGCAGACATAAAAATACAGATGTCATTTATGTTACTCAACGATACACACAAATTCCGAAAGTGATCAGAGATAATTGTAATAATTTAGTTGTGTTTAATGGCGTAGATACACACACACTTAGAAATATTCATCAAACTTGGTGTGGTGGTGACATGGATTATAATAAATTCAGAAATTTCTTTTCACGAGCTCAAGTTGCACACAGATTTATAACAATAAATTTACATGATCCAAGAACAAGATATTGTGTGGGTCTTGATAAAATATTTGGATAAATTAATAGCAGCAGAGAGGGCGCGACCTCAATAGTGTCAACGTGGTAAAATAAACCATTCTACAAACAAAAAAAAGGATAACGACGGTAAAGTAACACCAATTTGAGAAATCTTTTTGGAAGATTTTATTTTTCTTCAATTCGTGTCGACGCTTTTTTTAAAATCTGTTGACACTTTTTATTTTTTCTTTGTTCGTAGAATGGTTTATTTTTTAGTTTTTCGACGCTTTTCAACCATTGGTCTGTTTGCCCTCTCTGCTGCTGCTACAGAAACCATGCATGTATTACTAAGGAGCAAGTGAGCATGTCTATATGGCTACAGTAACCATGCTAGTATTACTAAGGGTGAAGTGAACATGTGTACAAGGCTACAGTAACCATGCTAGTATTTCTAAAGGGGAGTGTACATGTCTACTTGACAACAGTAACCATACCAGATGGAGCACACATATCTACTTGGGTACAGTAACCATGCTAGTATCACTAAAGGGGGGGGGGGTATGTACATGTCTACTTGACTATAGTAATCATGCTAGTATTACTAAGGCATAAGTGAACATGTCTACTTGGCTACTGTAACCATGCCAGAAATACTAAAGGGGATTACACACCGAAGTACTACAACTGATGGATATAACACTGATGGCTACAAAATCAATATGTGTATGATAAAGAATGTAAAGAACTATACAATTTAAGAAAAGGTTTCTATGTAGGTAAGTGTGTGCTGGAATACCTGACAGTTCAGCTCCAATTCTGGCTGCCACCAATAATGGGGAATCATTCAGAATGTCACAGACATTAACATTGGCTCCAGCTGAAAATTAAAGGAGAAACACAAAATCATTTAAATAACTATTTAAAGGCACAAGAAAGTTAAAAACTGACTGATCTATGAATCTAAAAGTGGAAAACATAACCATTTGAGCTACATTTCATCCTTTCAACCATTAGCACCTTTAAGACTAAAAGTAAAAAAACATGCACAGTATGTGAATGCTGATTGCAAATATCCATCAATAGGCCATCACTGCACTTCACTGTTAGCTTTTCATACCTGACAAATGTCAACTCTTAAAAACCCACAAAACTGATAACTGTTAATCTGATTTTGTGCTACAAAACCCCCTAACACAGTCGCGTTTCGAGAAAACAATTATCAGCAATTTTCATAAATATACCCCCCAAACCACTTACAGTACATATATGCCCATTACATATAGAACCTATAAATGGTAAGCAGTCACGATTGGAGCTGATGCAAAAAAAAGACTAACACTTGGGCAGTTTAAAGACAAAGAAGTCAAGTATTAACCACTATTTCACATATTACTTAGTTGGCTCACAATAGCTAGCGAGATGTGAGAAGGCTGCAGTGGGCAAGCCCATTGTGTTAATTTGCACAGGTAGTGGAACAATCCATTATAGGTAAACCTAAGAGATGGTGGATGCATGTAAAAAAACAAAGGTTATTTAATATTACTGCCTTGAATGAGAATGTATAAGCCACTATATATTATATTTTTCACAAGTTTGTGAACAGCAGCAATGTTTCTTTAAGTCGAATTTTACTGCATAGATAAAATGCAAAGCATGATCATTCTGAGTTGTCTGAATAGCGTTCAAGTGTAATTCATTTTTGAAGCTGATTTAGGAAGCGATTAGCTATCAACAAAGCCCAACAAAAAAACAATTTCAGAACTCTTGGTTGATGCAGTTTAACCTTGTGAAGCATGCCAACAAAAAGACCCCCCCCCCCCAAAAAAACAAAAACACTATAAGGCAGGGGTGGGCAAACTACAACCCGCGGGCCACATGTGGCCCACCAAGGGCTTTTATGCAGCCCGCCAAGGGTTTTCATGCGGCCTAGGAACAAGGCATCATTCGCACTGACTCTGTTTATGTTACTCTGTTTATCAAATAAATGTGCTTCTTTTGAAGTTTAAGTTTTCAAATATTAACAACATATTAACAACTGAAAATTAATTAGATGTTATTTAGAAAAACCTTTTATTTTTGCTATTTCAAATATTAATTATTTTACTTAATGAACTATGCGGCCTGCGACAAGGTGTAAATTTGTGTATGCGGCACTTGCACTGGAAAGTTTGCCCACCTCTGCAATAAGGGCAGGGAGGCTATTAATTCTTACATATTCTGCAAAGAACACATGGACAAACGTCAGCTACGTTCTGACCAGGATTCACTCAGAAATCTAAGCATCAGGACCGTCCAGTCTATAGTGAGGGTAGTGATAAACACTAATGACACTTGCATTATCTTCAAACCCCTTTGAATTTATATTCATACTGTAGCTATTGCAATACTGTGTGACTATATTAAAACGGAAATTTTGGGCAATCCATGTGGAAATTGGCATCAGGCAAATGGAATTTCAGTCAGGGCTTGTGAGTTTATTTAAAGGCACAATAGTGCAGAGTGGCTGTAATTTTGTGAATGTTACAGATCATGTAACTAGTGAAATGTGTCAACTTATAAGCTGAAATAATTATAAAAAAACTGGAGTTGGAGAAGATTAAATTGGGCAATTGATAAATAAACGAGAGAAAATGAATTTTTGTGGGGGCCTGCTTTAATTGAAACTTGTAGGTCACGAACTGTTATGGAAGCCTCACGTGACCACAGAAACGTATACGTCATCTTCGTCCAGTGGGCGGGTTATGAGTCACGTGGTTGTAATTTAAATATCTACTATAAACAAAAATGGTGGACACACATGAGAGTAAAAAATGTAAAGGTCGCCCGCGCTTGTCGCTTTCCGAGAAGAAACGTCAGAGAAACCGAATGGGACTTATCAATGATTCGTCTTGGGGACCAGTTTGTTCAATGGAGAGCATTGATGTAAGAGTTAGGACTGGCATGAGACATTGAAATGGCGAAGTTGTTGTTGGACAGGTAGGCCAACGTCTGTGTTACATGGTGATACACATCAGTTTCCCCTGAAAATCAAGTGCTTGTGATGTCTATGTATAAGTGTTCTCCATTTTTCAATATCTTGTTCCTACTGTATGTTTGAAAGCACACAGTTTTATTAATCCAATGTTTGTACAAGAACTTGCTTTGTAATATTCCCAAAATAGATGTGATCGGCTGATCAATATTTCACTCGGTGACTGCATTGTGTGTATTGTATGTTGGGGTGGAATATATTTTTTATTTTTTATAACAGCGTGCTCATACAGGTCATTTTGTACACCTGTCAATTATCTTTGTGATAGAGGTTTTTTAAATTCGACGAGGGAACTTAGATACATTTATAAGCGTTATCATTATTTATATCATCTCTAACCCTCTTTCTCTCTCTCACACACACACCTTTGGTTAATGTGACATGAACATTACTTGCATAAAAGTTTAATAACCTTATCATGTAAACGTGATGGAACAAGTAATAAGATTTTATTGTACATCTTTCAACTACTAGTAAATCTATTATAAAGCACTATATTGACTACAATTAGAAAAGGATCTCTAGTCATGATAGGAAAGGATGTTGTAGTGCTACCAGAATATATGGCTGGCAGATTGTTATCAGTTAAAGTTTTGAGCTGCAGTCAAGTTAGTTTTATTGATGTGATTTTTTTAAAGATCTATTATGTATTCTTGCTTAAATGAAGTATTTCAGTTCAAAGTGTTTAACACAGTGCACAAAGAAACAGATTTAAAACATAAATTATAATACAAATGAATATTTAATTCATATTTTTAGTTACAAAGTTACAAAGAATATAGCAAAAGATGAACCCAAGCATACAGAACCGATGGCCAGTACATTTTCATGCTTCACATCAACACCTGGCAAAGTGCTTTTGCAACATACTGAGAGAATGAAGACACCTTCAGTATCTGAAGTATTTTCTATTGAATCAGGGAGGTAAAAATGACAAATTTCTTGCAGATTTTTTTTGTGTGTGGGTGGGGGTTGTCTTACAATTGTCATTCTGCTGAAAACAATTATGTAACAAATGAAATGCTGATAAAGGACATTATTATAACTACCAGCAGGTTGAGTTCCCACTTCATGCTTTTCTTAGTTTGAGTTTGAAAAAAAACACCTTGAATTTCACTTTCTCAGAAGTGGGGTTGGGTATTTCAACTGTGCCACTTGACGCATAGAAAAAGGCATAATTTGAACTGTCATTGTTTTGGTTATGCAAAAAAGTTCCAGTATACTGTGCTGGCTAACCCAGTAATCACAGCCGGTTTTTTCCCCCCACTCAATACTTAGAGGACCAGTGATTGTATATTGAAATAGTGTCTACATGCCTCATATGCTTTCTTTATGCCGTTTCCCATTTATACATGTATCTATGTCCCACAGACAGTTCTTGCTAACACCCTCTTCCCACCTATCCACTTAGCTCATGATGAATGTACATAAGACATATTTAATTTAAAAACAAAATACTGAGATAACAGTTGAAGTTTGTTTTTGAAACCACTGGCAGTTCATTAGAACTTTATTCATTAGGACTGGTGATATAACTTATTTGGGATTTAATTTACAATACTGTAAGTTCTTTTTAAATTTCATTTTTTATTCTTGGGAATTAAATGACTTGGTGGTTTTTACTCTTTACTGTTATAAAACTTTTGGAATTGAAAAGCTGTTTCTGTTTTGATGATTGCTCTTCATGCATTTTTAACTTTATTTTATCTACCTACTTTTCAAGGTTGCCAAACAAATGGATAATATGGCTTTATTACAATGGTCCCAAGACATGAACCAGTTTTGGTTTTCATGCAAGACTGCTAGCAGCTATGGACAATTTTTTGTGAGTTTTCAGTCCTTTTATTTGAAACATATATGTAAACATTTGTTATTGTATACTTTTGTATGAAATCAAAATTACAGTGCATAATCCTTATCTTCTGATTTTTTTTAATGTATATTTTATCCATATATATTCATCACCCAATCTTTTAGGTATGTAGTTTATTAAAAGTAATTTATTTGAAATGTCAGAGTAATGTGGAATATTGAAGGAACAATGATCTGAGCAAAATTTAAATCCTGCTACATTAACTATTAGCCAGTTCTGCAATGTAGCTTTCGCTTTATGATCACCATGACAAAAGAGACCAGCTTTAGGTGCTAAAGGTATTGATCGTGGCATTCTTTCAGAGTATCTTGAGGAGTGTCCTACATCACATCACCAATACATGAGTAGATCCTCTCACATGGCCAAGGCATTAATAAATGTCTTCATGAACCTTACGTGGAGAATGAAGAGCGGACAAAACCTTGGCTTGATGAAGTTGATCCCAAGAAGGAAGCCAAAGTGCTGAAAACCTTGGCACAGGTGCTCTTGGACCAAAGGTTCCTAAACAGAGTGGAGTATTACTTAAATTTCAGGTATGCCATTTCAGGATTGCAACAAATGCATGGTATTTAAAAGTAAAATGTGAAGACCACTTTAAATGTTTTTATTCTCAACTTAATAATAAATTACTGTATATATTTACCATTTGAAGATCTGAATAAGTTAGAATTCATAAGATGTGTGCACATGATACATGTATAGTGACTCTCCTTCTCAAGTCTTTGGTAATTTCAGGTATAATACATGCACATCAGATATAAATAATTCCATGACACTCTATCAATAAACACTTCAGTAAAGATTTTGTGTATGCAAAAATTACCAACAGTAATGATTATTTAATAATTGTATTAATCTGTTAGCAGATTACAAATAACACGTTACAAGATCATACATGTTTTTGATAATTGCAGAAGCACTGCTGAGCTTGAAGTTTTTCATCAGCAGATCATGATGTACAGTGCCAAGAGATTTTCATACATCCCTCCTGTGTACAGGATTAGGAATGAGCTAGCTGCTTTGGATCACAATATCCATAGTGGCTGAGGTGTAATGAGAAACAAAGAAGGGGAAATAGTGTAAGCTTGTTTCACTACAGGAAATTAGAAATAATTTTATATATTGATTGTACATTATGATCCCTGCCTGGAGATCAGACGAATGGAATATTATTCACATGTACAAGTCATGAAAACTTTGTATTAGATACAAGTCATTTTGCAACAATCGGCACACATTTATATTTGTGGTAAGGAATCTTAATATTTTCATGCATACAGATCTTGTAATAAGTATTGTTATCATTCTAGTGGATATTTATTTTGATTTGAGCAATGCAAGTCTTATAATTAGATCCAGTGATATGTATAGCACTTTCCCAAGGGACTGACACACTTTATTAAGGATATATGGGGTTTATCAAATATCCTCAGGATGTTTGGGGTAGATGCTGTCATCATTATGATTACTAGCTAATGCCTGTTCATGAAAACATGTTGCTTTCTGAAGGAATGGGCAAAAATGCATCCTGTCTCACATAGCATTTTGTGGATAGAACAAATAAGAGCAAAAACAACCCCTCAACAACTCCTTCTTGGGAACTGATCATGAGGCTCTAATATTGGGTAAAAAGTTAACATGGGTTAGCATATGGATGCTTGTCACACATGTTAAGAAGATAAAATGTTCTTTAAAACAGGCATCGATGTTACAACAACAAAAAAGTGACAGATGGTCCGTCTACCCTTGCAAGGAAAAGAAAACATCCCCACATCAGGGAGCTTATATAGAAAGCCCTCATCTGTCAACTTGAGGGAAAGCAGGGTATGCAGAGGAGAAGAGAACTAAAGGAAGATGATCCCAGGAGAATTTGTAGAAACCTGGCACCTCAAGAACCACCATCAACTCTAGTTTTGGTGTGGTGAAGGAGATTTCTTGATTTTAGTTATGTAAAATATGAAACAGTGTCTGATATATGGCGGTGTCTGCTAAGGCAGGCTACACTTTATATAATATCCTGAAATATCAGTAGTTGAAAATAAAATGTATAATATTGTATGTGCAGTTGCTGAAAACTTTATGTTGATTATTTATGATCTTCGTGCCCACATTGTTTATAGGCAGAAATAGACTGGTGTTAAAAAAAATATCTGAAAGCATTATTGTTTGATGCAATATTATGTGCATTTATAAAAAAAAACAATGAATAAAATCAATTGTATTCATTTATATACAAACTCATACATGCAAGAAAGTGTTAATAAGTTCATGCAAGCCTGGAGGGGATGAAGCCAGTGTATTGTCCATCTGGATATTTGTCATGTATCTGCCAGAAACAGCAAGAGGGAATTACATGTCTCTGTCCAGGCCCAAGCCTTCCATGTTGCCGTAGTATGAACTGCCTATAGGTAGCATGACTGTTGGCACTCATCAACTTTATCACTGAGGACAAGACCATTCCATCTGTACATCCTGGACAAGGCAAGTACAGCCTCATCAAGGATTAGATCTTGAAAAATCTGAAAAATTATTCCAACTGTAATATGCTATTTCTAAAATGTAAACAAATATATTTTAAGAAATAATAGGAACATGCGCTTATTCAAATGTTATTCATCTTCGATCAGCAAATTCCACTGTGAAATACACGTGGATCAAAACTGCACAAGGTTTTTATTTTGACATGAACACTGAGAGTTCCATCGCAACTAGAACTGATAGTTTATGTTAAGATGGACAGCTCAAAGGTTTTGGGGAGCATTTCTATAAGTCAGAGACTCCTGCATTGGGATCAAATAGGAATGGCTGATTGCAGCTTAGATTTGTTTAGTATAGTGAGGTACCCACATTGAAATCAGGTAATGAAAAGAATCTACTCGATGAGTATCAATTGTAAATTAAAACAAAGTCCGTAAGATTTACATATGTATGCATGTCTGTTTTTGGACGGCTTACAATTTTAAAATTCTTTCACAGTGGTTGCAAAGAAATAACATTTACAACAATCATGTATGTACATCAATTATCAATCTTTGAGAGTCCACCTTGGAAATGGAATTCATTGTAAATGTTGTATTGTAAGAGTAACTATCAAAGTTTCAATTGTACATTCATAGGCATGTGCTACACATATCCTGTATGCAGAAAGAGGTTTTCTGTAATGTAGCCAACATACCTGTCAAGTTATTCATACCTTTTGTGATATACATTTTGTACATAAAAATTGTAAGCTTTGGCAATAACACGTTCAAGGAATATATAAAAGTTATTGAAAGAATTAAAGAAGTTTACAAATTGCCATTGAATCAAGTAAATTTGTTATACAGAAATCATTTGCAGTAATCACCAGTTCAAAGGTGGAAACATTGAATGCCAAGCAGACTGGGCAATTAAAATTCTTACCCAAAAATGTTAGATCAGATATGAAGAAAAAAAAAGTTTCTTGCAAGCCTTCATGTCAGTCTAAATTCTGGATAAATAAGACAATTTAGGAATATTAAGTCCTGATGTTTATCATGATAGTGCATATATAGTATTATCTTAGAAATACACATTAAGGCATGCATTATATTTAAAACAGAAGAATAAAAGTGTAGTATTTATTTCACAAGACTTAAATGGCTATATGAATTCTATACATGTCTTATGTTTTAATGAAACTGCAATCTAGTCAGGTCTAATTGCTGAACTCCAAAGTAAGATTGCATAGACCTTTTGTTACCATTTTGTATTTAAAAAAAAATAAAACTAATAAATGTAAAAAAGTTGGTTTATTAATTAAACTGAAAAAAGAGCAAGTTGACCTTAATAGTATTGAATGTTTGTATGCCACTAGGGTAGATCACTAGTATCTATACACCGCTCCCTCGATAACTCGCGCCCGGATAACTCGCGATCCCGCTTATAACGCGGTGTCCGTCTTGGCTCCCGATTTTTTCCAGACAAAATGTATTTAAAATATCTTTAAAATATGCTGAACATGAAAAAAATTACGATAAGAATTGATAAATTAAACCTTGATACATTGCTCGTTTTATCATCGAAATTGGTGATTAATGCCCGTAAAAATATAATCCATATTTTGCAATTTGCAAGCTCTAGAGAAGAATTAATTTCAGAGATCTCGAAAATTTGGACGCCAATTTTTGATCTGGGACGCAGAAAATCACTGAGGCTGGAGTCCTCCGTACGCATGTAATAGGTGCGCGGGAAATTTCAAAGATTTGCCGGTCCTGTTTCAGCCACCTGCTTTGTGGGAAAATGTGTTGATCAGTTTACTGTGCTGATATTTACAATGACAGAATTCAGTGACTGAAAGACTCTTTGATGTACTGTTGCTATTTCATAAGAGTACATTAAAAAAAAAGAACATGATGCAACAGCTAGGCGGCTAGTTCAAAGGCTTTGACTTGGCGGCCGAATGAGAAAATATACTGATATTTAGTGATTGAATTCAGAGGCAGAAAGACCCAGTTTTAAAATCCTAGCGAGACCTCTGTTTAAAGATATCATATATTATGTAAGTTTTTAGGATAAATAGTTGTCATTATACTGTAAATAAACAGTCTGGTGAAATAGCGATCAATGAAAACTTCTGGTAAATGTTAACAGGTGGCAACAGAGAATGAAATAAACACCAATTAAACGACTTCCTGTGTGAAAGTCACGTTCTAATCCTTTAATTCCGTTTCAGTGTAAACATTATAATCACAACATAGTCTGTTCATTGAAAACATGAAAAGAGTCAATCGACCGTCACATCGAAACCCGTGAGTACTTCTGTGAGAAGCTAATTACATGTACATGCCGGCTTTGTTTTGATCAACAAGTTGGGGAAGTGTTTGTTGCATTAAAAAAAAAAATCGATTACAAGAGACCTCGGGTGCTGGATTAAGGGTCTTGGAGCTGCCTTTGACGTAAAGCAAAACAGCAACAGAGACAACGACGACGATAGTGACTTCGAATGTTTCAGTGAAACTGATGTCATTAATGCCGAGGCTGTTTGGGAGAAATTAGTACAGACTCATGGTCCTGAGATGGGCGTTTCTCTTGGTGGAGGAGTGGATTTGTGCTGACAATGATTGCCCTACAGCCGAATACATGTCAGATGAAACTATAATTATTTCTATAGCGAACAAATTTGCAGCAGAAGACGATTCTAACTGGAGTAACACAAGTGTTGAAAGTGATGCAGACACAGATGTTGCACCTCCACCCCTCTGCACAGGAAGCAAATGTTTTGATATTGCCGTAAGGTGGCTGGAGACCCAAAATGTTGACTACGTAAAGTTCATGCAGTTGAGAAATCTGAGAGATTTTGCTCGGCGGCAGAGAAACCAAGGAGTAACACACACAAAAAAAATTAACTGATTTTTTCAAAAAGTGAATTGATATTTGTCAAGCGTGGCACAAACGGCAAGTATTAACTTGTTCTAATTTACGTTGTTTTAAATATGTTGACCAATTAAATATGTCAGTACTGATTAACTCTTGTTTTTTTTTTTGTTTTCCATCTTACTTCTATCGCATTCAAATCTATCTATCTATCTATCGTTCGATCGACACTGTTTCTCGAAAAGAGTCGATTCAACATAAAACTTAGTGACGTATTACACAATGTGTGAAGTGGTACACATGTTCAGCGAACGGAAACTACGTGGAATAATGTTTTCGATGATCGCCTTAATATACTGTAATTTATCCTGAAATTTTTAATGTTGTCCTATGAGAAAATAATAAAGTACACCGTTATGAAGAGATATTTATTAACAGTTAATCTCAGAACGATTATAAAGAGAGTATTCAACAGTATAATCTGCCTACCCCTCCCCCCTTATTTTTCCGTTATGTCGTCAATCACTTTATTGGTTTTTGGCTTATTTTATAGGTCCCTCGATAACTCGCCCCTCGCTTATAGTGCGGTCGATGTTTCTGGACCCCGATGTGCGCGAGTTATCGAGGGAGTGGTGTATATGAAATGATTTTAGCTAATCTACCTTTAGGCCCTCATACAAAGGAATTTATTTATTTTAAGTGTATGTCTGAAGCCGCTGTATATATTGGTTTGGAAGAAGGAAATAGAGTTGGCATTTCTAATGTCAACTGGAATACTATTCCAGAGCAAAGTTTCAGAGTACTGGAAACATTTCTGAATAATTCTTTATTTGGTTTGGGAATTTTATACAGTTTGGTAGACATGGATCACAGGTGTGGAGTATTACCAGGTAGCCAATACTGGAATAGTGATTGTAAATATTCAGGAGCACTATTATTGGATACCATGTACACTAATTTGGCTTTTCTCAACCAGATTCAGTCTTCAATAGGTAATAATTTTAACTTATCAGCTAAAATTTTCCTTGCTTTCTTTCTGGATTGATATAGCCTGAATGCACTTGTTTTAAGATGTGCCAGCTTTGCTATGATTTTATCATTTGAATTACTCCACACTGTGTTACAGTAGGCTAAATAGGGTTGTATGTAACTGTTATAAAATAGTTTTTTTCACCTTATCCTACTGAAAAGCCATAAACTTGAATTAACTTTTTTACTGACATGTTCAGTCCATGATAGGTTATTATCTACCAAAACACCAAGTAGTCCATCATGACAAACCATCTGTATCCTTCCATGTCAGACATAGTTCATCACCACCAAGATTTGTTCTTTTTTGCCATGTTGAGATCAGTAATATTTTAGTTCTTCCAGTATTTACCACTATGCCATTGCATATGCAACAGTTGTCCAGTTTGTTTAAGGCATCCTGTAAATAAATTTCTAGTTTGTGCTTTGTGTTTTGAACGTCTGACAATGTTGTGTCATCTACATAGAGATCTGTAGATGAAATTGAGTCCCTTAGTAAAAAGTGGTAGGGTACTAATAAATAGTATCAATATTAATGGACCTAAATTGAACCTTGTGGTACTCCATATCTAATTGTACCAGGTTCCGACAGAACAGTATTTATATAAAATGTTGTGTTCTCTCACTTAAGTACGAAGCAAACCATCTAATTGTTCCTTCATCACACTGGTTGATTTTCTGTTTCTTCAAAAGAATTTCATGTACACCAACCCATAAACTTTCCTGAAATCTACAAATAGAGATCCTATTATTCAACTTTGATCAAGTGGTTGAAGCCATTTATCAGTAACAGAGATCAAGTCAGTCTCACATGAATGTTTCTGTCTAAAGCCTGATTGAATAGGGTGTAACAGCAACTGTTTTGTTAAATATGACATGAATGAGTCATGGACATGTTTTTCAATCAATTTTGACAAGTTTTGGTTGTATTGAAATTGGCTGGTAGTTATCAGCATCATTCTTAGAACCAGATTTGTGCATAGGCATTACTTTTGCAGTTTTCCATATTTTGGGTACAGATGAGGATGCAATATTTAGATTGATTATGAATATTATGCTATCTGAAATAGCTGTGACAGAAGTTTTAATGAGTGGTGGACCAATCTGATCAAGTCCTGTACTTTCTTGATATCATGTTTACTGGGACATTTTTTTAGCAGGTTTTTTAATACCTGTGGGATAGAGAAACATACCTCCTGAGGGATCTTTTCAGTTCATTATAGTTGTTTTCTATCACTCATTCTTTTAACTTAGTGGTAACATTAGTGAAAAAAATCACTCAAAACATTTGCAATGTCAGTGTCATCAGTGACTTTTGTGTCATTTACCAGAAGTGAGTGAATTTTATTTGTCTGATCTTTGTGTGTTACCCCTATGAGTTCACTGAAGACTTTCCAAATGGAGTTTGTGTAGCTCTTTGTGTTTTCAAGCCTTGATTGATAAAAAGGTTTTTTTTTTAGCCTTTTCAATCATACTTGTTATTTCCCCATATTTGATATTGTGCATGGTTCCCCATAGCCTTCAATTGGTCTCGTGTCTTCATAGTATCTGGGATTTCAGTAGTAAATCAGTTAGGTTGGATTTCATACTTTACTCAATATACTTTTAGTGGTGCATGCATAGAGACTACATCCATAAATCAGTCCACACCCTTAGAGCTTCACATATGTCATCAAAATTTTGGATAATATTCCATGGAACTTTATATAGGTCATCTTGAAGTTGTTATTTACTTCAATTTTGGTTGTTGATGTTGTGGGGTTTAACGCCATTTTTCAGCACGATACATGGCGGCCAGTATTAATGGTGGAGGAAGAACCCGGAAAACCCTGGAAAGAACCACCGACCCACGAGAAGCTACTGGCAAGCTTTCTCACATGCCCACATTGGCTGAATCTTAGACTCGAACCGCCGCAGACAGAGGTGAGATGGTAGTGATCCGTAACGAAGAGCGCTTTAGACCACTCGGCCACTCGGGGCCCCACTTCAATTTTGGAAAGATCTGTAAGTGATAGTTTTGTGCGTATTTTTCCTATTTCTGTTGCATTTAACCTTTGTTGTCAAAAAAGTAGGATAGTGGTCACTAAGACCAACATTTGGTACATTAACATAAGCCACATTGTTTGGTCAGTTGGTATAAATGTGATCAATAAGAGTGCTTGATATTTCTGTTACACTTGTGGGCTCATTTACCAGCTGGACTAGGCCTAATGATTCAATAAATTCCGTCCAGTTACTCCTTATTTGAGTATTGAGTAGGTCCTTATTTACACTGCTGAGTATATATATGTTTCTTTCTCCTGTGCAAGAACATTTTCTATTTGATTCAAAAAGTTATCATTCCAAATTGCTTTGGAGGAAGGTGGCCTATAAATGAAACCAACTAGGAATGATTCTGCATTATTTTGAGAAATTTCCACCCAAATACTCTCAATTTCATGTGACCCCAAGTCAGGTTGCCTTTCTGCATTTACATCTTGTAATGTATACAATATACACACACACACACCCCATCTCTCTGTCCCTGCATAATGGTTTATTGTAGCCTTGACAGTGAAATAGATTATCATTTGTGATTAGCATTTAATTTGGTTTCAGTGAGTCCTAAACCATGCGTATTATTTTCCTTGGAAGACAACATTAACTTAATCTGTTCCATTTTTTCCACTATACCTTGTACATTTAAGTGACCCATGTTAAAACATTTTGTATTTAGTTTCATATCAGTTATATGTATTTCATCATGCAATGGGGTACTCTATGAGACTGTCTCCATACTACTTTTATCATTTTATAAGGTGGCTACATAAATGGGGTGGCCTCTGTATTTTCTATGGTACCTGTGCATGGTCTTCCTTTATCAAATCATACTGGGGTGGAGTGTTGAGTAGCAGCAAAAAGTAAAGCAGTTTAAACATACATTGTTTGGTAAAATAACTAATCCTTTAATACAAGTATGCATTTTCTAAGTTGTGCAAAACACTACTGACATAGATATTAGAGTCTTTGCCAAGTTACTTAGTACCAAACATTTTTCAATATCTATCAATACTTGTCTTGCAAGATATAAATAAACAATTACCCTCATTCTTGTCTGCCTTGTCTGAACTATGTGTAGAGCTTGGTCAGCTCAGTTTTTAGGCTGCACAGCATGTCTTCCTCCTCTCCCCCATCTGGTTTTTCAACTTCTTGCTCCATACCTCATCCTTCCTCTCCCTCTTCCTCTTAAAGGTCGCTCTAGAAATGAGCTTGAAAATGAGCTGATTTAAGTCTATGTAATGAATTTTAATATGTAAAAGTATTTCATAATTTGACAACTAATATATTCATGATTACTTATCAAACTTATAGGAATATAGTGCTAACTTTGGATCAGAAATTAATACATGAGAGGTTGTGATTTGATGGAAGTTATTTTGGGCTGGATCAGGTCAAGTGTTGGGTGGGGTGGGGATCCAGAATTTAAAAAGGGCCCCTACTTTCCTCGAATGGGCACCAAAGCAAAGTCTATGTGTCTATTTACTCAGTGTGCACAATACCCAATAAACATGTGCAAGAATAAAGCTGTGGTCAAACTTCAACTGACAAGTGACTGTACATTTGTGTGTGTGTACTTTTTTACAATCTGACCCCGAGTTTTGAACCTGGATTCCATATCTTAGTCGCATATTTAAAAAAAAAGAAGCTTATTTAAAACCTTGTGTATGTAAAGTATTAACTTGGAAAAGCACACAAATTCTTTTCCGCTTTGTCTGAAACGTCAGAAAGATGGGTGTTAGGGGTCCACTGGTGACAATGTGGTTAGAATTTATAAATTGAATAATGAAATTACTCAATTTTTAAAACTTTTAAATATCCCTGATGCTTTTCATTTATAAAATTGAGTGGTGGGGACGTGAGGGAGTATGAATTCTACTGGGCAAGAAATAGAGTGAGTAACTGTGGGTTTTTGCAATACTGTACGGAACACATCGATTTAAATTATTATCGTACCAGAAAACTTTGAAATATAACTATAAAAGTAGTTGTACATACATTTCATTGTTTCCTCTCAAAATTAAAATTAGAAAAGAAAAGGATAAGAAGAAAAGAACAAGATCAGAAGAAGATCGTACTCACTGTTGTTGACCTTCTGGGCGGTCTCGTAGCGTGGTTGTGTTTTACGTCATCATCTTCAGTTTTTACAATGTGGACTATAATTATGCAAATTTCGGTCACCGGAACTATGTGAGTTATTCATTCGGGATCTACCGATCACTGCCGAGCGGGATTTCAACATGGAGATGATAGATTCATTACTCTACATACGAAGATTTCAGAGAGCTCGTATTTCATAACAAGAACCCTTACATACTTGATATTACCCCAGAATTGCCTTTTAAATAGTACTTAATCAGTTGATATACATAAATGTTCCAACATTTTTGCAAGAAAATTCACCCTCAGCTGCACTATTGTGCCTTTAAGTCACCAGCCCATGGCTTGTATCATAAAAAAAATTCATTCAGCACCGTCCATGTAATTACAGCAATGTTCTCACCTACTGCTATGTTTGTGTCAAGTCTGTGACATTAAGAGGTCAAATAACTATGTATGAGTTTCAGTTTATACCTTCATATTAGCTTCTTATTAAAAATTCCCAATGTTCAATTTGAGCATTTTATCAACCATCAAAATCTGTCCCATAATGTCCGGCATGAAAATTTCTAAAAATATACTATACAGAGTTTCCTAAGTTAGTGTGTGTGTGTGTGTGTGTGTGTGTGTGTGTATTTTCTTCAAAAATTAAGGACCTGCATATGAATTTAATCAAAGAAAGAGTATTTAAGAAATTTTGCTTCTTGTTGCTCATTTTCAATGGAAGTACTATCATAGATATAATGAGATTCATTGACATGTACATGTACCCAAACTATTCATGCTATTTAGTTGAAAATTCACTTACATGTGTATTTACCTGTGCATGGTTATCTGCCAACAAATTAAATATTAAAGATGTAATTATCAATGTTTTTTTAAAGTATTTCTTGCATAATATTTATAAATTAGAGTTTATAGCTGCATCACAGGTGCTTATTTTGTACCCCCCACCCCTTGGATAGCCAAAAGGAAACAAAAGTCTGACACTTTTTTTACTCTGATAACTGACTTGTCTTGATATTAAATGATGCATTACATAACAAGATGGCACATTGTGGCCCCAATCATCATCATGTTATAGTAGGGGTTTCACTATACTGCCTTGACTGACACATACAACATATGCAGTGCTAACACTAGTACTAATATTAGTACCCTTACTCGTACGTCGTGGACAGGGTACTAACATGAGCATATACGTGTCAATGGAGCAAGCCGGGTGTGATTCACACCCGGCGCTCTTTTAGTCTAATAATAACACTTTAAACATATTCCTTGAATATAATCCAATAAATTGAGTAGTCCTCTTATTTAATACTGGAAGTATCAAAAATCATTGTAGAAATGGTTGTAAAATCTCGTTTACCTTTCTTTGCCGATATTTTCGTTTAGATCGTCCTCCATATTATTTCAAATAATGATTACTTCCGTTCTCAGCCTCGTTTGTTTGTGTGCCATGTAAGGACATTGACGACTTATTTGGAAATGTAAACAAATCATAGTAAAAATTGGGCGCCGTTTGGGTCAGAAATTTGGCGCATTAAAAGTAAATACGGTTTATCGGCAACTTTGAAATTCCACCAAGAAGCGATTATTCGCCACTTGACTGATAATAATATATCATAGAATATCCAAAATATTGTCTGGCAAGCCTTACGTAGAAAAGCGGTCACGGCGAGAGTCTCGCGTTATCTGTCATGGCGGACAGGATAAGGTTAGAGTAACCATGCGAATTTATTTTATCGTGTAAGGACTTAATAAATTCAAAATAAGCCAAACTTCTTTCACAACATGATTATACTTATGTAGTTGATTTCTACACTGTTTGTTTTTCTGACTTTAGTGATGAATTTTTTTGCTCCATTACAATATATGGGATCGGTTCGTAGCCTCAACCACACCAATTCAAGTTGAGGCTACGACATCATAGCTATGCTAACACATACAACATAAGCACAGTACTAACTCATACAACATAAGCACCATGTTAACAGATACAACTTATCCAGTGCTAATACATACAATATATACACATTGCTAACACTTACAACATATGCACAGTGCTAAAACATACAACATATGCAAAGTGTTAACACATACAGCATATGCAAAGTGTTAACACATACAACATATGCAGTGCTTAAAAATACAAAATATGCAAAGTGTTAACACATACAACATGTGCAAAGAGTTAACACATACAACATATGTAAAGTGTTAACACATACAACATATGTAAAGTGTTAACACATACAACATATGCAAAGTGTTAACACATACAACATATGCAGTGCTTAAAAATACAACATATACAATGCTTAAAAATACAACATATGCACAGTGCTAACATGCACAACATATGCACAGTCCTAACACATACAACATATGCACAGTGTCAACATATAACATATGCACAGTGCTATCACCATGTCGGTGGGTTCATGTACCCACCCAGGAATATGAAGCCCAATTATTGGCATTTCCAAAGTTTTTTAACATATGAGGTGGGGTTAAAATTAGGAATAGGGAGGGGCGTTGTTATTTGGAAGCAAACTTGCAGTAGTAAACTAAATTAGGCCCAACCTTCTGATTGTTTGGTTTGGGGTCTTATTTTACCAGACTGCACCTGAAGCAAACTGCATCCTAAAATTGCTAATGCAAATTTGATGGTCAAGAGATGACACTATAAATGTGTGTGTTTGTGTCTATATTAAAATTTGGCATGATCAGGACAATTAAGAAAACATCTTGTCTCTATGAATGAGGAAATAATACTATAATGGACCATTCTTAATAAGGTCATCATTAATATTTATGTAACAAAAACAAGGCTAATCTTAGCAGATTGGCAAACAAGCCATACAACATCAAACATCTTTCACTAAAATATATGTAAAATCAGTCTGTCAAGATACAACCACTCACAGTAACATGAAAAAGAAAGATGAACAAAGAAACAATGTACATTGTGCTTAAAAAGCTTATGAAAGGCCAAATAAAGTCAATTTTCATCATACAGTCTTTACATTTGCCTATATGTTCTTGAGCAGCAGGGGGGGCGAATCCGACATTTTGTCCAATCGTCATTTTGCTTTATTAATACTTTCTGCACTCAGCGGATCCGGTGTCGTCAGCGCCCGGTAAAAAAAAAACGACGTCGTCGTCGGTGGGTCGTCCTATCGTCATTTGGTTTAATTAATACTTTCTGCGCGCCGATCCCAGCGTCGTCAGCGTCCGGTAAAAAAGCGCGATGACCGCGTCGATGTCATTGCCCCCCTGTTGCTAAGGGGTTATTTACAATGATCTTACAAACAGAGTGATTACTAACTCCTCCTATTGTAGATCAATTAGGTTATTTGACTGATCGGTAAGTCTAAAATTAATTCTCGTTAAAAACCGATTATGGCATCGCATATAGACCGGATTAATCGGACTCTCAACGATTAAGAATCCGGGAGGGGCTGTTGGTGAAAATGAATAAAGGATATACCCCTGTTGAGCTTGATTTGATTGCTTGGTATCTACCTGGTAACTCCCTTCGATAACATCACACACTAGATTGATTGCTATCACCGATGCGATATTTACGTTGTATGGAGCAATATGCCTACCACCATCTCCGTTATCGTGTCTGAGGATAATTGATGGACTGAAAAAATCATTAAGAGACTTTCTTAGTTCTGGCGCGTTGTATCCTGGAAACTTGAAATCGGGTAAATCGGCTTCTGTGATATTATACTCGGTTAGGAAATTTTGTTTATCATCATCGCTGTTATCGGATATCATTTTAACGAATCGTTCATTGATATATTCCATGTCTGATATAAGTTGATTTAACACCTCAACGTGTTTTTGTGCTTTTGTTTTCCGTAGTTGTTCTAGTTGCAATTGGTAATTACGATTAATCTCGATAAAAAAACTATCGATATCATTTAAATTAACTACTAATATGACGATCGATTCAGGAGTTTCCTTATACTGAAAATACCATTCAATGGTATTCCTGTCTTGAAATATAAACCCGCTGGGTAATAACGTGCTTTTCATAATAGACAACTTATCTCGATAACTGGGATTAATTTCATGATACGATTGCGCATTTGTGTTCAAGTCCGCGGGGATTTCATGAGGTGGATTCTTGGGCCAACCTAGTATGGTTCTTATTGAACTGTTATAAATATCAACCATATACCCCGGTGTGCTTATTTCAATCGTCGACGATAACGTCGGTTCATGAACCGTAATATCGATTTTTGATTCTTTTCCTGTGATCGATTTTATCCTGCGTTGAAATTCTTTATTGATTTGTTCTATTTGGTATGACCCAGTTGGTATTGTAACCTCCTTCCAGTCTGGGGTCCCATCGGGTTTATTTATCCATGCAAAAACCAGCGAGTTATTAGGTTGTTGTTCGTTAAATGCATCCGCTCGGATATTAGGCCAACTGTGATATACTCGCAATTTTGCCAGCGCTATTTCCTTCACTGGAATCGGAGAAGGGAAGTTTATACTGAATTCTGGCTTCGTTGATGTTATCGATATCATACCTGTTTGTACCGGAGTGGTGTTCTCCGCGATCCGTTGAAGTAATTGAAACCCTTCGGGGTTCAGCGACATTATTATTATTTGTCGTTTCTAGTGTTTAATTTCAACACCGAATATTAACAACCTGCTTGTTTTCAGGAGAGTGTTTTAAGCCCATTGAAGTGGTTTCAGCGACGTGGTTTCCAGCTTCCAGTTGAAAATCCTCGATTTTTGACATCGCGGAGTCATACAACTGGACCATCGTGGAGAATTCAACATCGGATATAAACGAATTATCTATCGCCAACGAGATCAACCCGGATAATTTCGAGTACGCGTCGGATACTATTTGATGTTTTACTGTATACTCGTTGAGTTTTTTCTGAGAACACGATGATATCTTTCTAGTGATTGCGTTGGCGACTCCAGCAATTGTTGTCGCCGCGGAGATAGCGATTGGAACAGCGATCGGGGCCATCATGGTCACCATGGATAAAATAACACCGGTACCGGCTACTATACCTGACACCGAGTACACGACCGCGTCGATGGTGGTTATTTTTCGGCGGTATTTTTTTATTTTTACACGGTATTGTTCGGAAAGCGTTTTCAAATTCGTGGAGAATTCTTTTACGGTATTGAATCGATATTGATGTGACGTCGGTGATACCTCTGATTCAATTATCTTGGTGGTCATTTTTATTTTAAAAGAGCTAGTGTTTTTAATTACTTAGATCCGCTACAAATTCCACATACCATGTAATGTTTGCCCTGGTTAAATTTCTATCAACGGCATAAATTGTAAACTGTTCAGTTGCGTCCTTGTCTATAATTGCTGATATTGTATTGTTAAACCCGGATGAACTCGACGATAATATATTAAACTGCATCATTGAAACCAGTGTCAATCGATAAATACCCTTAACAGTTGCGGTAATATTTACTATATTCTGTGTAAGAGTCCAAGTGAATGATCCATGCCAAATCGTGTATACTGTGTTGATGGTGTTCTCGTGAGGGATTTTTATTTTTGTCATTTCCGGTATTCTGTCTTTGATATCTGTAACATCAGCTCTGATTGTTCCTATTTCCTGTGTATACGCGTCTATATTCCCCTTAATCACTGCAACATTAGTTTTGATTGTTTCTATTTCCTGTGTATTTTCGGTCATACTTTTTTTGTTCGCTGCAACATCAAGTTTGATTGTTCCTATTTCATATGTATGCACGTCTATACCCTTTTTGTTCGCTGCAACATCAGTTTTGATTATTCCTATTCCCCGCCAATACGCGTCTACATTATTTTTGTTCGCTTCAATATCAGTTTTGATTATTTCTATTTCCTGTGTATGCGCGTCTACACCCCCTTTGTTCGCTTCAACATCAGCTCTGATTGTTATTATGTCCTGTGTATGCGCGTCTACATTATTTATGATCATTGTAACATCAGTTTTGATTGTTTCTATTTTCCGTCCATGCGAGTCTACATTATTTATGATCGTTGCAACATTAGCGCCGATTATTTCTATTTCCCGTTCATGCACGTCTACACTCCTTTTGTTCGTTGCAACATCAGTTTTGATTGTTCTTATTTCCTGTCCATACGCAGTGATATCATTTATAGTTGTTGTAATTTCATCCAGCTTGGTATTTTTTTTACCAAAGAATTTATCAAAGTTGTCATCGATCCTGTTAACATTTTTTCGTAACGTGTAAAATTGGCCCGACAGCGTTGTAAACTCCGAAATAGTACTTTTTATCCTTTCAAGATTTGGTTCGGTTACCATCGGGGTCCCAAAAAAACTAGCAGTAGTGAGTTGTATACCGGTGACAGACTTTTGTATCCCCTCGAACTGATTTGCTTGCGCGTTAAATTTATCATACAAATTTTTTAACGAATCCGACATGGTTATATAATTGTCGTCTAGTGTATTTATTTTTCCATTTATCGTCAAGATGGATTCACCTGATTTAAGTCGTCCGTCGCCGGTATATAGCGCAATAGTGTTCTCGGCGGCATTACGTTGTCGTATTAAAACGTCATCCAGCGACACATTACTGGATTTTAATTTACCCTGACGATCTTGAAATACAACTATTTCGCCCGGGTCAACACTGGTTAGATTTAACGTATCAGCGATTTCATCCTCGATTAGTTTTTTTATGTCATCGGTGACGAGCGTTTCTGTGGATTCTTTCAGCGCCGAAACCGGTCGTCCCCAGATATCAATCATTATTATTGTAAAAAAACACAGTGTTTTTAATTAACCCGCCGGGCCTCTACGACCCCACTAGTGTATTCGTTTACAACCACATGAGGTGGTTTCCGCGATGATGAAATCGCCGCGAGTACGTTCAATACCTCACGGCCACATATCGGTGGGTCACTTAATTGTTGTGTTGGCAGCGTGGAATAAAAAACCGGGGCTGAACACGCCCGGATATACCGCATGAACTCAGAATGGTCTAATGCACCACCGTGTTCTGATCCAATTTGTAGATATAAAACAGTTTATTTAAGCGGCTGTGGCGGGTCGGGAAAAACGACTCGGGCAATTGAATTATTTCGAACGCGGGCAAGTATAATCGTGCTTACACCGACCTATAGACTAGCGCGAGAGATAAAACAACGAAATTTTGACGCCGTTACTTATCACAGCTTTTTTCGATACAGCGGCGGTGAGTGGACTCCTGATCGAATGGGGGAAAAATTTATTCCTGAAGTTATCATCTGGGATGAGATATGTACTGTTTCGTTAGGTGTTTTACAAATGTTTCTTGAGTGGTTGCTGCGCGCGAATACAGCGGTGATAATGTGCGGAGATCATGGCCAACCACCACCATTTGTCGGCGAGGGTCCACATGATTGGTTAAAGGGTTTTGTGGACTATTATGAAGAAACCGATACTGATTACCGAGCACTTGATGAACAACTGCGCGAGGTTAAAAAATTAATCAGATTACAGCCGGATAGAGTTCAATGTGAAATAATCCGTGAGGTGATTCCGGAAACGCCGTTAAATGAATTCTGGGAAACATGGAGACCAAACGATTTGATTGTAGCGAGTAGAAAGATAGAGACACACTTCAGCGGAAGTTGTTTACGTTGCATAAGGAAAAGTTTCCAACGCGCCCAGTGCCGTTATGTTATAGACCCGCGGACACACGGTGGCAGAACACTGAAGTTGAAATCCCGGGCCCGACAGCGTCAGGGACAAAAAAACAAATTCTTGTGCTGAATGATATTGTGCTCGTTGATATCAGCGTCGTCGAGGACGCGCTACGTGCTGATAAATCCCCGTGGACGCTAGGATACGCAACGACAATACATTCCTCGCAGGGATTGACTATCACGGATACAATTGTTTGGATGGTTGATAATCGCATCGAATGGTCAAATCTAGTCTATCTTGCAGTGTCCCGAGTACGGAGGATAAATCAGCTTCGAAGAATTGTTATTGACGAAGCCAGTGACAACGATGACATCATCGATGCAAGCGTCATTGATAGAAAACTCTCGGGTTACCGCCAACAGGATAAAAAAAAACAGCGGCGTTTTGATATTGATGCCGAATTAATAATTGCGTTACGACAACAACAGAATAAACACTGCGCGAGTTGCAATTGTATAATGCGTTGGCGTTATTCGGATAAAGACGCTCGCCAATTTACCATGGATAGGATCGATAACAGTTTCGGTCATATCCGTGGTAATGTGAGGTTGACCTGTCTTGAGTGCAATAGACGCAACGGCGCTAGTTAAGACCACGCGGGGGCAATTGAGTATCATCAGGTATCACTTGTAGTTGCTCGCGAGTAAATCCGCGCTGAGGAGCAGTTGAATCCAATCTATAGATCGGTGGTCTACCAGGTGATCGTGTTATCGTTGATATGTTATGCGTGGTAACACTCCAAATAGGATCAGTAGCTCTTGCTCTGCCGCCTTCAAGTTCTCCTGGTTCATATAAATATCTAACAGTGACATTGCCGAGAATCGGCTTGGAAACGCTATCTATTTTTGATCTTCCGGGTATATACTTTTTTTTTATTGCGTCGCTGGGCTTCATGTTAATTGCTCGGGTAATCTCATTATTTAACGCTGCAATTACACCTGGTAATCTTTTGACCCATTCACGAGATCGTTTTTCTTGGATGAATTCTTTCGCGTATTGATATCCAAATAACCGTTCAGCAAGAGTCCGATTGAATCGTTCAACAATTGCCTGATCACGATGTAGCGCAGTATGACCTCGTCGTATCGCGACGCTATGATGTTTCAGCGTTGATAAAACAGCGCCGCGAAATTCATTGCCAGGATCAACTTGTAATAGATTTGGCCAGCGCAGAGGACCCCTTCGGTAAATCCGCTCAAACGCATTGGCTACTTCAGTTGCTGACTTTGTTTTTAATGGCTCCGCTTGTTTGTATCGACTCGCAACATCAACTACGGTTAGCGCGTATTTGTAACCGTTGTCATGCGGCAGAAATAGTATATCAGCCTGATGAACTTCATTAGGTACGCTGACATCAAAGCGCGAAAAGTTAATTTGTTTAGGCGGTGGTAGATAGATTTGCCATATAGCCTGTTTGGATAACCAATTAGCCGCAACGGCCTTTGTTACCTTTGCAGCGCTTGCGAGTTTACCAATTGCGGCCTTCCCCTTCCAGTATCCTCTCGGAGAATAATAGATGGATTCCATGTTGTTATTATAAACGCTAGCGTTTTCAATTACCAGCGCGAGAAGCTCCGCTTCCAATCATTAATTTACCTTTCATAGCCGATTTTACCAACCATGAAGCCAATTTTTCTTTGAATGATTTATCAGGAATAGCATTTAACGCGTGAATTAATTTTACATCCGCGATATGACGCTGTTGCAGATCGCTACTTTTGTAGTAAGCAACATCATGAGCATGACACGCCTTATCGATAGCGTTTATTGGATACTCACCGGGTTTGGGCTGATTTTGATCATCGAGTCTGATATCTAATCGTGTTCCGGGGCCACAGTAGCTATATCCTGGGAGGTGCTTTTCTCCTGGATACTTTGCCCACGGTGTTCCGGGGAGTTTTGATAACTTGGCTGCAATATCACCTCCTCGCTTTTTTTTAAAGCATCCCCGGGTCTAATAGAAATAAATCTAAATTTCTTTGTACCGCATCGTGCACACTTACCAGTAAGTGCCGATCTGTTATTTCTTGTTGTAACGGTTGTCATATCATTTGTGCCAGTACGCACTCTACACTTCACACAATATAAATCCATAATTTATGTATAGAGATATGAATATAATTGATTTTTCGGCGACTAAAACGAGAGAACCAGTTAAGCATGTTGCAGCGTTACCAAACTCGATCCGGATGATTATCATTGGACCATCTGGAACCGGCAAGACGCAATTATTACTTAATTTAATAATGAGATGGATGAAGTGGGATAAGTTGTATTTAATCGCCCCTAGCGTAGATGATCAACGATGCTACGAGGTGTTGAAAGATTTTAACGAGAATGCATCAGCGATCGCTGAAAAAAATGTTATTGAGTTTATTACAGATATCAATGATGCACCAGGTATTGATGATATTGATGGCGACGTTAACAATCTAGTCGTGTACGATGATGTTATGTTAGACAATCAAAAAAACCCAGCTAGGATATTTTCCAGAGGCAGGCATAAAAACACCGACGTGATATATGTCACTCAACGATACACTCAGATTCCAAAAGTAATCAGAGACAACTGTAATATTCTTGCTGTATTCAACGGCGTTGATACACACACGCTACGAAATATTTGGCAGACATGGTGCGGCGGTGACATCGACTTTAATGGTTTTCGAAACTTTTTTAGTCATGCTCAGTCGACCCCACATGGATTTGTAACGATAAATTTACATGATCCTCGGACACGATATCGTATTGGACTTGACCAAATATTCGGTTAGTTGTAAATAATTTTCATTGTAAATAACTTCTTAGCAGCAGGGGGGGCAATGACATCGACGCGGTCGTCGCGCTTTTTTACCGGACGCTGACGACGCTGGGATCGGCGCGCAGAAAGGATTAATTAAACCAAATGATGATTGGACGACCCACCGACGACGATGTCGTTTTTTTTTTACCGGGCGCTGACGACACCGGATCCGCTGAGTGCAGAAAGTATTAATAAAGCAAAATGACGATTGGACAAAATGTCGGATTCGCCCCCCCTGCTGCTTCTTGTGCTCAAAGGGTTCCAGGTGGCAGAGTGGTCAAAGGCACTCACTTTAACAGGTTGCTCAAATCTCACCTTTGTATGTGCGAGTTCAAGTCCTCCAATGTGGGTATGTGAGAAAGCTTGCCAGTAAGTTCCTCTGGGACAGTGGTTCTTTCCAGATTTTTCCTCCAACAAAATGTATTGGCCACAATGTACAACCTATCATATGATTAAAAATGGAATCAAACCCCACATAACCAAATCTCTTACTCAAATCGTATAGCACATAATGTATTAAGAGTAAATGTTACTGACATGGATATAGCTTATATTTAGTGAATCTTTAACTGCATCGTTATGAAATTTTCCTTCCAGTTCATACAGATATATTATTGTCAGTAACTATACAATGATGATGATAATGATTATTATTATTATTAGGTAACCTGGTAAAAGATATTGGCACCAACATTAATAAGTACCCTTAACTAAAAGGTACACACTGATGAAAATGAATTTAAAGACATGCCTTTAACTTTTTACTTCTCAGCATAATCTATGTATTAAATATGTGATTTTAAAGGTGGGAGGGAATGCAGTATTCTAGATGCTGTTTTGATGGTGAGAGGGCATGTGGTATTCAGATGCTGTTTTGCAAGGGTAAGGGCATGTGGTATTCAGATGTTGTTTTGCAAGGGTAAGGGCATGTGGTATTCAGATGTTGTTTTGCAAGGGTAAGGGCATGTGGTATTCAGATGCTGTTTTGCAAGGGTAAGGGCATGTGGTATTCAGATGTTTTGAAGGCTGGAGGGATTGTGGTAATCAGATGCTGTTTCGATGGTGAGAGGGCATGTGGTATTCAGATGCTGTGTTGAAAGTGAAAGGGTGTGTGGTATTCCAGATGCTATTTTGAAGGTGGGAGAGAATGTAATATTCTAGATGCTGTTTTGAAGGTAGGAGGGAATGTGGTATTCTAGATGCTGTTCTGAAGATGAGAGGGCACGCAGTGTTCCAGATGCTGCTTGGAAGTAAGGAGGGGATGTGAATTATTAGCTTTACCATAATGAGAATGTAAACATTTCAAATTAGTGTTAAAAAATCTCGATTGACTGTTCTTAGATTGTTACAAGAAACACATCACACAGAAAAAGATCCTGAAATTTTAAAAGGAAATGGGAAATGGCTGCTTAATCAAGAAACAAAAATGTTGTTCCTTGCATTTAAGTACAGTCAGCATATAGCAATAATCCATTGCTTTTGTAACTCTTCCTTAGAAACTGAATATGTAGGAAGCATAAATCTTCAAGGATACTAAAATCTGTATTACACAACAGAACACTATACTATCTGGCATGACTTTATGGATACTAAAAATCTGTATTACACAACAGAACACTACACTATCTTTCATGATTTTATGTGCTAGCATTAGTCATCAATGATGCAATTGCTAATGCAAGCACCTTGCTGATTCTCTTTTCCAATTTAATGGTCTGGAGTAATATGAATATATGAATAAATTCTAACAAGGATATATCCTATCCAATCTTACCTTTGACAAGAAGATCCACAATAACTGGGGATCTAAGTGTCTCCTCCATCAGGATTGGGGGAGTGTAAGGAGGCTTTGGGACATTTACATCACTTCCTGCTGCAATAGCCCTTTTAATTAAATCTATTTTACCCCTCTTGATTCCATAGTATAGCACAGACTTTCCTGTAAAAAACAGAAATTTAAACGATGTAGAAAGCAATTAAAACCGTGTAAAAATCAGTGCAAATCATTTTAAGTTGGAATGCACAATGCCAAAGAAAAACGAGTTTTTAAAAAGAAAATTTCAATATAAACTTTTTTGGAAGATACATTAATTAGTCTTGTAATTTTAACTCCTTTAATTTGTTTTCTTTCCTTTTAGGCTCATCTGGTATATACCAACTGAGCAGGACCACTAATAAAGTTTATGTTAAGTGAATACAGTAGATTAAAGGGCAGTACTATAATACAATATTAAGTATACTTTTCATTCCATAGATACTAGTAATATATTACATTAAATAGAAGATCTCAAATGGGTAATGATTTAATATTCAACTTATGAAATGGATTGAATAATGTCCAGCTTTAGCAAGCCTTGATGAGCAAAAGCTGGACATTATTCAATGAGTTTCATAAATTTAATATTAAATCATTAACTGTTTGAAATTTTTTTTATTACATAGTTTTTATTTCAGTGGAAATTATTTAGATAGAAAGAAGAACAAATAATTTTGTTCATTCTGACAGAAGCTGCACCTTTTATTTGATGTTCATAAAAAAATAGTCCCAAATGAATTGAAGTAGTATTGATGTTTAAAAGTAGATTATACTTTTCTCACAATCTCTTAAGTCCAACAGTAAGTATCCTCCTTAATAAACAAAAAATTTTACACAGATAAAATAATTTTTCAACACAGAATATCCAATGCAGATGATGTCCCATATTTTGATGCAGTAACCTGTTTAACATAACCTAACACGTAACTTTCACATCTAAACATTACATTGTTGCAATATTCATTTGAAATAAGGTTTACTGGATGCAGAAATACCCATATTTACTGTAATGTATTGTTGTTGTTGTTGTTAGGTTTAACGCCATTCATCAGCACACAATAGGCTATACATGGTGGCCAGTATTAATGGTGGAGGAAGAACCCGGGAAATCCCCAGAAAGAACCACCAACTCTTGAGAAGCTACTGGCAAGCTTTCTCACATACCCACACTGGCCGAATCTGAGACTCGAACCCACGCAGACAGAGGTGAGATGGCAGTGATCCGTAACAGAAAGCGCTTTAGACCACTCGGCCACATGTATTTGTGACCATGTATTTGCAGTACCTGACTTGGAACAGCAGACTACAGAATATGTAAACAAATTTCATATTTTTTTAGTAGGAATTGCATCACATATTTACCTTGTAAATATGCAGTGGTTGGATAAACTTCTGTCAGTTTTGAGACTGGTTTATGTCCACATTCTTCTGTGAACAGAGGTGAGTTTATTTACTTCTGTAAGTTAACATTTAAACCACACTTGTTTATAGGATGGATTCCATGTTGGTGCATAAGCTGTACAGGACAGAAACAACCCCACCCTACATGCTCGCTATGAACTGAGCAATACCCTAGTTTAACTTCTTGTTGTAGTTCTTGTCTTGAAGTTTTACGCCATTTTTCTTACAATGATATTGTTATACATAACATAACAAACCCCCGTGTGGGTAAATTGTCCATATTCAGACAGTGGAGATAATTTTTCCTTAATTTGCATTCACGAGTTGAATTAAAAAATGGCCACCAAAATGTTCATCGTAAACATTATTTAAGGCAGGATTACAAAGGTTTTCCCCACGATTGTAGCCAATCTGTAAAGAGAATACTGTACAATAATTTCATGGTCTTATTTAGACCAATCAGAATCAAACAAAGTGATATGTTCACATGTTATAATATCAAAAATATGAAACTGCACACACTATAGGCAAAGTGTACCGACTATGTGATAATACAATACTAGATACACTTTTTATCCCATACATGATACTAGTGAGTGTGTGTGTGTGATCTGGATTTTTAACATAATTTTAAAAATATTTCAGTCATATCGATATGATGTCTGCAGTATGGTAGTTTATAGTGATGTCTAGCACTGGGGCATCATGCCACAGACATATAGCATCATGTCCCTGTACCAATAATAAGAGTAAAATGTTTCTGCCACATAGAGCTCATACACCAACAATAAAAGTACATGTATAATGTTTCAGCACTGTACAGCTTATGCACCCACAATAAGAGTACAATGTTTCTACACTGTACAGCTTATGCACCCACAATAAGAGTACAGTGTTTCTGCACTGTACAGCTTATGCACCCACAATAAGAGTATGTTTCTGCACTGTACAGCTTATGCACCCACAATAAGAGTACAATGTTTCTGCACTGTACAGCTTATGCACCCACAATAAGAGTACAATGTTTCTGCACTGTACAGCTTATGTACCTGCAATAAGAGTACAATGTTTCTGCACTTTACAGCACTTGCAATAACAGTGAGTACACTATTTGTCATGTACAGCATCTACAATACGAGTGCAATTTTTCATCCACTATGCAGCGTTTATAACCACAACAATAATACAATGTTTCTGTACTGTACAGTACCTGCACCCACATTGTGAAAACAATTTTTCTGCCCTGAACAGTACCTGCAGAAATAACAAAATTACCATATCTCTGTCACATTGAAAACGATGTTTCTGCCATGTACAGCAAATGCAGACACAGAGTATATATTTTGTCCTTTTGAGTGCCAGTAGCTATAAGAGCAGAATGTTTCTGCCACGCATAGTGTAATGTTTAGTTCAAAACCATCACTTAGGCGTAACTTTCCAGTTTTTCTGATAAAATCATTGAATAAATTAAAAGCAATAACCACAAATCTTAACAACTGATGAATTCAATTATTCTGAGCAGGTAAATTAATTTCAACTTTAATTATATTTATGATTTGTATTTAATAACAAGAACATGGAATGCATGATTTGTTCTTAATAACAAGAACTGCAATGGATGATTCATACCTAATAACAAGAACTGGGATGCATGATTCATACCTAATAAGAACTGGGATGCATGATTCATACCTAATAAGAACTGGGATGCATGATTTGTACTTAATAACAAGAATTAGGATGAATGATTTGTACTTAATATCAAGAATTGGGATGCATGATTTGTACCTAATAACAAGAACTAGGATGCATGATTTCTACCTAATATCAAGAATAAGGATGCATGATTTGTACTTAATATCAAGAACTGGGATGTATGATTTCTACCTAATATCAAGAACTGGGATGCATGATTTGTACTTAATAACAAGAACCGGAATGCATGATTTGTTCTTAATAACAAGAACTGCGATGGATGATTCATACCTACTAACAAGAACTGGGATGCATGATTTATACTTAATAACAAGAATAAGGATGAATGATTTGTACCTAATATCAAGAATTGGGATGCATGATTTGTACTTAACATGAATAAGGATGCAATATTGTACTTAATATCAAGAACTGGGATGAATGATTTGTACTTAATATCAAGAACTGGGATGCATGATTTGTACCTAATATCAAGAACTGGGATGCATGATTTGTACTTAATAACAAGAACTGGGATCCATGATTTGTACTTAATAACAAGAATTGGGATGCATGATTTGTACCTAATATCAAGAACTGGAATGCATGATTTGTACTTAATATTAAGAATAAGGACGAATGATTTGTACCTAATAACAAAATTTGGGATGCATGATTTGTACTTAACATGAATAAGGATGAAAGATTTGTACTTAATATCAAGAACTGGGATGCATAATTTGTACTTAACATGAATAAGGATGCAAGATTTGTACTTAATATCAAGAACTGGGATGCATGATTTGTACTTAATATCAAAAAGTGGGATGCATGGTTTGTACTTAATAACAAGAATTAGGATGAATGATTTGTACTTAATAACAAGAACTGGATGCATGATTTGTACTTAATATCAAGAACTGAGATGCATGATTTGTACATAATAACAAGAACTGGGATGCATGATTTGTTCTTAATAACAAGAACTGAGATGAATGATTCATACCTAATGTCAAGAACTGGGATGCATGATTTGTACTTAATAACAAGAATTAGGATGAATGATTTGAATCTGTCTTTATGGATTTCATACATACAATCCTGATGAAGAGTACACCAAAGTCATGTGAACTTGATCCAATTCCAACATTACTGCTGCTTGAGTGCTTAGATCCAGTATTGCCTTTACTAACTGATGTTATTAATACCTCTCTCTCATCCGGGGAGTTCCCATCATTTTTCAAAACTGCCATTGTAAAGCCTCTGCTGAAGAAACCAACACTAGACCATAATGATTTAAAGAACTACCACCCAGTTTCTAATCTCCCATTCATATAAAAAATCTTAGAAAAGGTTGTTCTATCCCAGCTTGTAACTCATCTAAATTCAAACAGTCTTTTTAGCAATGTACAATCTGCATATCGCCCTTGCCACAGTACTGAAACTACTCTTCTAAAAGTAGTTAATGACATTCTCTCTGCTGTGTTGGATAGTGGAAAGATTACAGTCCTCACCCTCCTTGATTTGTCTGCAGCATTTGACACAATAGACGATGATATATTACTTCACCGTCTCCAGCATGTATTTGGCATTCATGATACAGCCTTACTGTGGTTCAAGTCCTACTTGTTCAACAGGACACAAATTGTATCTGCAAACGGAATACACTCCAGCCCAGTTGATCTATGTTGTGCTGTTCCACAGGGGTCTGTTCTTGGACCTGTTCTCTTCATTATGTACACTCAGTCGCTCTCAAGTGTCATAGATCATCATATAGTGTCTCACCAATTGTACGCTGATGACACCCAAATATACAAATCTAGCCACCCAACTGAAGTTGATGCTACCATCCAAGGTGTAGAGAGGTGCATTTCTGATGTGAAATCATGGATGACATGTAACAAGCTGCAGATGAATGATGATAAAACTGAGACCATTCTGATCACAACAGAAAGACTTTCTCATTCACACCCTTTACCTCGAACAATAAATATCAGCAACGCCAACATTAAATTCGCACAATCAGTACGAAACCTAGGTGTTAATCTGGACAGTACTCTCACATTGCACTAACATGTCATGAACATATGCAAGGCTGCATATCTTGAGCTGAGATGCATCAGCTCAATTCGCAAATATCTTTCAGTTGATGCCACTAAAACACTTGTGTGTTCATTGGTCTTTCAAGACTGGACTATTGTAACTCAATTCTGTCTGGTTCATCTCAAAATCTACTCCTGAAACTTCAAAACATTCAAAACACAGCTGCTCAGATCATACTTAGAGTACCACGATCAGAGCACACCTCCCCGCTGCTCTGTACCCTACACTGGCTATCCATTTGATCCAGAATCAAACACAAAATTTGTTCTCTCTAGTCCAACATACCTATCATACCTTAATATCAAAAACTGGGATGCATGATTTGTACTTAATAACAAGAATTGGGATGCATGATTTGTACCTAATATCAAGAACTGGGATGCATGATTTGTACTTAATATCAAAAACGGGGATGCATGATTTGTACTTAATAACAAGAATTGGGATGCATGATTTGTACCTAATAGCAAGAATTGGGATGCATGATTTGTACTTAATATCAAAAACTGGGATGCATGATTTGTACTTAATAACAAGAATTGGGATGCATGATTTGTACTTAATAATAAGAATTGGGATGCATGATTTTTCCTTAATATCAAGAACTGGGATGCATGATTTGTACTTAATAACAAGAACTAGGATGGGTGATTTGTATCCAATAACAAGAATTGGGATGCATGATTTTTACCTAATAAGAAGAATAAGGTTGCATGATTTGTACTTAATTTTAAGAACAGGGATGCATGATTTTTTACTTAATATCAAGAACTGGGATGCATGATTTGTACCTATTATCAAAATCTGGGATGCATGATTTGTACTTAATAACAAGAACTGGGATGGATGATTCATACCTAATCTCAAGAACTGGGATGCATGATTTGTACTTAATAACAAGAATTAGGATGAATGATTTGTACCTAATATCAAGAACTGGGATGCATGATTTGTACCTAATAACAAGAATAAGGATGCAAGATCTGTACATAATAACAAGAACTGGGATGCATGATTTGTACTTAATATCAAGAACTAGGATGCATGATTTGTACTTAATATCAAGAAAGGGAAAGTGTTCCTAATTGTTCCCATGGAAAGATCATAGTGCATTACATTTCAAGATTCATTGTTTGCAGTAACCATAAAATCCACTAAATTGGTACTACACAAGTAATAGTGAATTCATAGTACATGTATATCTCTTTAGTCTAATTTAATGTCTACACACACTCACACACACACACACACACACACACTATCTATCTAATCACCAATGTTATCAACTTTGGTTAAGTCAGCTCCTTGCTGGACGAGATATTCAACACAATGGTTCTGCTGCTCCTTCACTGCTAGCAACAGAGGGGATCTTCCAACTCTGTTGACAACATTTAGGTCACACTTATAGCCACAGAGAATCTTTAACACATTCAAATACCCCTTCTTACAAGCTATATGTTGTGGCCTGTCATCATACTCAGTTTTGTCAAATTTGTATCCATTTTCTAAAAAGTATAGCACTGTTTCAATGTCATTCTTTGAGACAGCAAGGCACACATCATTTTCTTCAATTTCAGCACCAAGCTCTACCAAGAGTTTGACAAGACCAAAGTTCCTTTGCATCACTGCAACTGATAATGGTCTCTCATGATAGTGGTAGCTTGGTTTATCAATGTTAGCACCCTTTTCCACAAGCAATCTCACAATGTCTTGAAGATCGTAAATGCAAGCTACACAGAGAGGCGTTTGACTATCGACTTTGGCACTTCCATCTACATCTGCCCCATAGTCAAGGAGAAGCTCAACAATTTCCCTTGCCCCAAGGTATGTTGCCCAAACTATAGGAGTTACAGTATGATCCAATAACTTTGATGGCCTGTGTCTTGATCCATCAAATGTAGATAAGGGATCAAGCGATAGGTAATTCTCAAAGCTGAAGTCGGAAGGGGAGGCACCATTGACCAGCAGTAATCGAACCATTTGTACACTTTGCGTGTTTATTGCATGATGCAAGAGAGTCCGAGAATGGAGCATATCTTCAACAAGATCATTTCTGCTTACATTTTTCATAAGTTTTTCTGTCTCCTCTATGTCATTTTGAGATATGGCTGCCAACAGCTGTTTGAAGCCAACTTTAACCTCTGATCTCTGAAATGAGAAAAATCATAAGCAATAAATTACAAGAGTAACAAATTAAAATTAGGCATCTGCAAATATGTTCAGAATATTCACCTAATATCATTAAAACTATCTGAAATACATGCTTGTTTAAACACATAATTTATACAATGCTCATCGTAGAAGTGAAATTATAACAATGATAAATTTTGAGGGTTTTACGCATATGAATTCAGCATCTGATAAGTTAGTATATTGCTTAGTCTAATGTGCAATGATGACACCAATCAAAAAGGTAGTAATCACTTGACAAATTAACCACATGGTTTAAAAAAATCCTCAACAGCATCATTAAGTTTATGATGACCAATAATACTGAGTAATCATCCATTGCATCAACTTTCTGATGACGAGAAAGACTATCAATTGATAAATCATCCTCAGCATCTTCAAGTTTCCAATAACCAATAAAATGGAGAAATTATTCTGAGCATCATTAAGCTTTCAAAAATGAATAATACTGAGAACTCATTTTCATCAGCATTAAGTTTCTGATGACCAGAAAGACTAACAAATGATAAATCCTTCTCAGCATCTTTAAGCTTCTGATGACCAATAAGACTAACTGAGCAATCATCCTGTGCCTCATTAAGTTTCTGATGACCAATAAGACTAACTGAGCAATCATCCTGAGCCTCATCAAGATTCTGATGACCAATAAGACTAATTGAGCAAAGATCCTGAGCCTCATTAAGTTTCTGATGACCAATAAGACTAATTGAGTAATTATCCTGAGCCTTATTGTCTGATGACCAATAAGACTAATTGAGCAATCATCCTGAGTCTCATTAAGTTTATGATGACCAATAAGACTAACTGAGCAATCATCCTGAGCCTCATTAAGTTTCTGATGACCAGAAAGACCAATAATTGATAAATCCTCCTCGGCATCATTAAGTTTCTGATGACCAACAAGACTAATCATGGAAAAATTCTCCTGAGCACCATTAAGCTTCCAATGACCAATAAAACTACCTAACATGAATCGTTGAATTTGCATTTGTAAAAAATATTTATCTCAGTCCGAGTCCAGAACACTAATGTTGTTGTTGTTGTTGTAGGGTTTAATGCCATTTTTCAGCACATGATAGGCTATACATGGTGGCCAGTATTAATGGTGGAGGAAGAACCCGGGAAAACCCAAAAATAAACACCGACCCATAAGAAGCTACTGGCAAGCTTTCCCACATACCCACATTAGCCAAATCCGAGACTCGAACCCACACAGACAGAGGTGAGATGGCAGTGTAATGAAGAGAAGGCTTTGGACCATTCGGCCACTCGGGGGCCCCTCCAGAACATTAAAAATTCCCCATCAGGTCTACCTGGTGTTTTCTACATTTTATATTATAATTTTAGTAACAGGCCTTCTAATTATTTATCGTGTAAACATTTGGAAACTTCCAGAATTAAATGTTCCATTTGGAAATAGTTTTTTTTTCGAAAATGCTAAATGTGACCTGAGGTCAAGTAGAGGACTAAATTAAGTTTATCTAGAAATTATTCATTTATGCTGTAAGATCTGAGCAGAATCAGTTTATTATTGGTGTTATCCTGTATTTCTTTTAAGCTAAAATTTATTTATTCAAATTATTTAATTATTCTTCACTGGAAACACAAAGCGCTCAAAATTCTTATTCAACAAAAGACTGTTGGCACATCCATATGGCACAGGCCATCACAGGCACATCAACACTTTCAGCATTGAATTTATTTTGGAATACCATTAAAGTTTATTCTGAACCTTAATCGTTAGGACATATGATGGAAATTCTATGATTATTTGGAATTTAATTCTCAATACCGTAAGTTCTTTTTATATTTTTCACATTGTATCCCAGGGAAATAAATTATTTGTTGAATTTTACAAAACTTATTGGTTTTAACTTTTCTATTACTTACTTTAAGACCACAGAGAAGGAATAACTGATAAAGAGCAAACTACCAGCAAACCAAAATCTGTATGGAAGTTCAACTCTAGCTGGCTGACAATTTATCCAAGGTTATCTTACACGAAACAGGAACAATGCATGATATTATAACTTGTGTGAAACATAGTAGGCAGAATGCCTTTACTACAGGTTGTGCAAATGCTTGCACATCTGCTTTAGAAGATCACCATGATTGTTAATCATCTGACAGCTCTTTCAGCCCCAAAAGTTTCAATGACATATGGAACAAGTCAGCTTGAACATCCAATTTGATCAAGAAAATGGGGTACTAGTTGGACTTGAAGCAGGCTAGTACAGCTTTCTGTTGAGTAAGTTCCAATATGACATTCATCTGCTGCAGATTGTACAGGTATCCAATATTACAGATTTGCATCTGTCAGAAAAACAGTACATATGCATGTTACCCATGCATGGAATTTCTGCAACCCACAGCAAAGCCATTTGAAAACTAGTTGCAAGATAAAGCTAGAGACTTTGCAACTGTTTCAGTTCTTGCAGTTTACTACACAGTTATAGTTGTTAATAAACAAGTAGCCATCAATGCCCAGATAATCAGCCCAGAAAGTAGGCAGGGACTGACAAGGGTGTCAAGCCAAGTAAACTAACTGGCTTGGGGTCTGATGGTGCTAGTGGTATGACAGGGACTGACAAGGGTGTCAAGCCAAGCAAACTAACTGGCTTGGGGTCTGAATGGTGATAGTGTTATGACAAGGACTAATAAGGGTGTGAAGCCAAGTAAACTAACTGGCTTGGGGTCTGATAGTGCTAGTGTTATGACAGGGAGTGGCAAAGGTATCAAGCCAAGTAAACTAACTGGCTTTGGGTCTGATGGTGCTAGTGTTATGACTGGGAGTGGCAAAGGTATCAAGCCAAGTAAACTAACTGGCTTGGGGTCTGATGGTACTAGTGTTATGACAGTGAAAGACAAGGGTGTCAAGCCAAGTAATCTGATGGTGTTATGACAGGGACTGACAAAGGGGTCAAGCAAAGTAAACTGGCTTTGGGTCTGATGGTGCTAGTGTTATGACAGGGACAGACAAGAGTGTCAACAGAATTATGCAATGGATCAATCCCAACTTGTTCAACGGCCAAGAGAAGACTCCTTCTTTTTGAAGACAGCAAGTGCCACTCAACCACATTACTCCTCTAACTGATGCACAAGCAACCATACAATAATGGAGTCTACTGAAACCAAGATTATTAGCACTGATGTACCCCAAAAATGTTAATGCCAATCTGTGGAACCTTACTGACCAATACCACAGACAGAATTACCCTAACATGATCAGTTGTCCATCTATCCCTTGCTTGTCCAGTTCACACATCAGGATATGAGAGAATATAAAGTGCAGAGAACATAATCCTCAAATTTATAAAAAAAATAATAAAGATTTAGTCCTGAAACCCATGACATGCTGGCTGAAGACAAATGGCCCAGACATCAATTTTCAAGCTGCCATTAACCACTTAAGAGCCTTATAAAAAAAAGAAACATCTTTAGTGCAGTTGATGTTCCCTGGACTGCAAGCATTAGCATCTCATTTAAATGTTGCTTTTCTCTGATGATTTTAAGCATGTTCTCTGTTTTATTTCTAGGTATGGATAGGAAGAAGTAGGATAATGATTAATATCCTAATACTATCTGGCCTAGCAGTGAAGTTATAGAAATCTTGTAACTAGATATATTAACTGGTCCTACAAGTTATGATGTATAAATTAATAGTAACAAGCAACTGTGGATTGTCAATACAACAAGCTATAGGAAGGCAGTAACATTTACATGTACCATAAAATATATAATAGGATTTATTCCCAGAAGTGATATATTGGGTGTCTGCTAAGCTAGACGTTGGCAGTAGTACCATTTACTACAGCTTGGATAATAGGATTATTCTAGACTGTCTCTGCAGTGGTCAATTCAGGTCTGCTTTCTTTTCATCATTTTTTTTCTGATTGTCTTTTAGTCTTCTTTCTATAAATCATTTATTTGTCCCATTCTCATTTCCATTAATAGTCACAAAGTTAATCAAAGAAATATACATCTCCATAAGTACACACAAAAGACACAAGTAGCATACACTCCACATCAATATCAGCACACTTTCCTCTCAAACTGCAACCAAACTGTGCTAAGAGAATCACAGTGAATCTATCTTGTTTTGGTGTATCAGATGTTCTTTTGTCTTTATTCCTTTCAATATTGGCTATTTGGCCCACACATTCAGTCCCTGTGCTTCGTTTAGTTTAATACACTATACAACAGTGGTGCAATGATGCACCTATGCTGCTTAGGGATTCACAAGATATTATACATGGCAAATCATTACACATATAGAATAAAGAGTGAAACGCCAAGGCAGATACTTCCTATTATTGTGTACTTAGAAAACTGTACTCTTTCTCATTTTTATTCTGCTGCATTGATAATCAACCTGTGAGACATTGGCCATGGTAAATGATTTTCATTTTTTATCAACTGGTTTGCCAAAGTGCTCTGTATTCTGAGTTGACCTTCGAATGGATCTGCTATTAAAGTGAACACCCTTTTTACTGTGGCAATTAAGAAATAGTCACTGTCAGTAATATGGTATCAAAGTAAAAACGAAAAAAAATTGACAAAACTGAGAATACGTAAAGGCTATTAATAACAATTTTCAAAATTCATCAATTTAATTATGACCTTTCTATTTGTGTTGCTGTAAATCAATGAACAATTATAATTTATGTTAGTCTTAGGTTTCATTAGAGGGCACATTTTTAGATTACTCCAATCTCTGTCAACTTAAACTGTATCCTCTATGTCTAGAAAGCACCTTAATGACTCGGAAAGGATGGTAGGGTTAATTATTTTGCCAATTTATACTGCTGACCTAAGAAATCTGTGTTGTTTAACTTGTGAAGCACACAATTTTTTTACATTGTGCTTGCCATGATCTTAAGACTGATAAGTACAAAAAAGGCATTTAATCTGATTATGATATGAAATGGATTCGATCATTTACTTGAATCTGGACTTGTAAAAGAAATCTAACATGATTTTGTTAAATAATATAAATAGAGCATTTCTCTGGAACACATGATTATATACAGGTCATTCAGATGATGCTTGATGATGACGAAGAAGAAACAATGGAATACACATACCTGATTTATTTTAGTAGTTATTACTGTTTTTCCTAAGATATTAAAAAAATGTATAACGTTTTTTTTTCAGCACTTAAATTTACATAAAATAGCTCTTGGTAACTTTGAAGCCGAAATGAGAACATAATAAATACAGTGTACAGAGTTTATGACCAGCAACACATTAAAATAATCTTTACTGTTATAACTGAATTTGTATGTTGCAAGTAACTACCTGAACCAGCAAAGCAACTTCTTTTTCTTTTACTTTTAAAAATTCAACAAACATAAATATTTAATTTAAAAACATGTATTAAAACTATGAAACATTCTTTTGTAACAGATAACACACATAAGATAAAACACTACCATGTGACCAAAAATCATGAAGTTATTTATAAAGTCAGTATTATATTTGGTGTTCCCCAATGGCATTACATTCAGAAAATGTGAAAAACAAAAGTGCTTGAACTGATCAAATAGTTTTTTTAAATTCATGGTCAGATGATCTGCTATTTATGCTTATAATTACATTAACTAAGGACATCCTGATCATACAAAAGCATTGAAGAGACATAATAATGTTTGATTAAAGTAGGATCAATCAATCTGGTGCTAGCTATTTGCTTAACATTAAATGATACCTAAGGACTGCAGATATAAATATGAACATATGGTTCATTAAACAAAGATCAGTTAAATACATTTCATCTTTCAACAGAGATAACACACGTTTCTATTTTCCTTTGTTATAATTAATGTGATGTCCATAAGATTAGCAGAATACGGACATGTGCAGACACATATTACTTACAGATCGGCAACTCCAGGGTTCATACAGAATTCTGAATGATAAATTCAAGACTTTTCCCAAACTTTCAAAGACCACAAACATTGATTTCCAAGACCCATTTTCGCTAACATTTTGTATACAAGTTATGTTATATGCAAGGACGTCCCCATCCCGATAGCGAAACTCCTGACGCCAAAATGGATCAGAGTTGGATGCTGGAACCTGCGAACGCTCAACCAGACTGGAAAACTGGCACAAGCAGCAAGCGAGTTGAATCACTACAACTTGACCCTCATGGGTGTAACAGAAGCACAATGGCTGGTGCTGGCAAGCATAAGTTGAACTCCGGAGAAGTCATCATCTGGTCCAGAAGGAAGGACAATGACCACCGGGAGGGGGTCGCCATCATTATCAGCAAGAACAAGACCAATACCGTTCTACAGTGGAAGCCAGTGAACGAGCGCCTGCTGTATGTCAGGATGAACTCCAAGTATGCCAAGCTGTCTGTTGTTGTGGCCTATGCACCAACAGACAACGCAGAAGAAGAGGACAACGACACCTTCTGTGATGCTCTTCAAGCCATTTTAGAGGACATCCCTCGACATGACGTGCTGCTGCTACTTGGCGACTTCAACACTAGGGTTGGCTGCGACAATAAAGACAGAGAGAGGACCATGGGGCGCCAAGGAGTAGGTGTGATGACCGACAACGGGGAAAGACCGGTCAACTTTTGTGATGAGAATGACTTGGTCATAGGAGGGACCCTGTTCGAGCACAAGGACATCCACAAGCTCACATGGACATCACCAGACGGCAGAACTCAGAACCAGATCAACCACATCATCATCAACAGCCGATGGAAACACTCCCTGCAGTATGTGTGAGTGATGCGGCACGCTGACATCGGCAGTGATCATAGTCTTCTGGTGGCCAAGGTGACTTTGAAGCTTAGGAAAGTTAGGATAGGGGTCTCCAGGAATCAGCACTTCGATGTGGCCAAGCTGAAATATCCAAAAGTGAAGGAAGAGTTTAGGCTGGCCCTAAGGAATAGGTTTAGTATTCTAGAAGATGAGACAGCGCTGACCATCGACAATTTCAAGAGAGTAATGAAGGAAGCAGGAGAAGTAGTTTTAGGTTATAGGAATAGTAAGAAGACAGAGTGGATATCAGGAAAGACGTGGACTCGCAGAGACGAGAGAAGACAGATGAAGAAGAGACTTTTGGACTCAAGTCACCAAGACTGAAAGAGAGAATTTCGAAGGAGTATAGAGGAAAAGACAAGGAGGTGAAGAAATCAGCAAGGAGAGACAGAACAGAATACACAGAGAGACTGACAAAGGAGGCGGAGGCAGCAGCAGAGCAGAAAGACATGAAGACGGTGTACCAGAACACCAAGAAGCTGAAGGGCGACTACGGCCAGCACCATAACCTTCCAGTGAGAGATGAAGATGGAACTCATGTCACAGTGGAGAAGGAGAAGCTGAAGAGATGGAAGCAATACTTTGAGTCCATACTGAATCGCCCAGACCCACCTGTACTCGCTAACATTCCTGAAGCAGAGGAGGACCTTGACATCAACTGTGACATCACGGTTGAGGAGGTCAAGCAGGCCATCCACAAGCTGAAGAATGGGAAGGCACCTGGCGATGATGGAGTATGTCCCGAGATGCTGAAGGCAGAAGACACAAAGACACCGCGGTTTCTTTGCCAGAGTCTCCAAAAGATCTGGGATAGTGAAGAAGCACAGAATGACTGGAAAACAGGAATCATCGTCAAACTTCCCAAGAAAGGAGATCTGGGGAACTGCAACAACTGGCGAGGAATCACCTTATTATCCATCTCCAGTAAGATTTTCAGTGGCATCATTCTCCAACGCATCACAACAGCTGTGGACGGCATCCTACGCCAGGAACAGGCAGGCTTTAGGAAGGGCAAATCCTGCATCGACCACATCTTCGTTCTGAGACAGATCCTTGAGCAGTCACATGAGTGGAATGGATCCCTTTATGTGGTCTTTGTGGACTTTGAGAAGGCCTTCGACAGCCTGCACCGAGCCTCTCTGTGGAAGATCCTACGACACTATGGCATCCCCTAGAAACTTGTCAATGTCATCAGGTCCCTGTACGAAAACTTTGAGTGCAGAGTCATCCACAACAACCTACTCACTGAACCTTTCAAGATGGAAACCGGAGTGAAGCAAGGATGCATTCTCTAGCTGATCCTCTTCTCAATGGCCATTGACTGGATCATGCGCCGCACCACAGAGGGCAGGAGGCAAGGAATACAGTGGACGCTGACCTCAATGCTGGATGACCTGGATTATGCCGACGACATCGGGTTGCTGGCAAGCGGACACCAGGATATCCAACAGAAGACACAACAGTTGGTACAGACAGCAAGCACCATAGGTCTTTGAGTCAATATAGGGAATACACAAGTCTTGAGGAAGAACACTAGAGTGGGCGACCCAATCACCATCAACGACCAGCCTCTGCAAGAAGTAGACGAATTCACATACCTGGGCAGCAAGGTCACCACGGATGGAGACTGCACAAGGGAAGTCACCACAAGAATCAGCAAGGCCAACCAGGCCTTCCCAATGCTGAAGCCCATCTGAGGACAACAAATCTCAGCACCCACACGAAGATTCATATCTTCAAGAGCAACGTGCTGAGCATCCTTTTGTATGGGTCAGAGTGTTGGAAGACCACTGCTAACATAGAACGCAAGCTCGAAGTCTTCCAGTCCAAGTACCTGCGATGGATCATGAGGATCTTCTAGCCAAACATGATCTCAAACGAGGAACTCCGGCACAGAGTGGGCGCAAGCACCATCGCCGAGACCATTGCTACTCACCAATGGAGATGGCTCGGTCAAGTCTGCAGAATGCCCCCTGACTCACTACTAAGGGTGGCACTGAGATGGACTCCACAGGGGAAAAGGAACCGTGGCAGACCCAAAGAGACCTGGCGCCGAACCGTGGAGCGAGAACTCAAGACCAGAGGCCTCACCCTGCAGACCGCCCCCATAACAGCAGCCGACAGACTAAAATGGTGCTCCCTTGCTGTCGCCTCAAGCACCAGACGGCGCAGAGAGGATTGATTGATTATGTTATATGAGAAAACAATGAATGCAAAATATTACAATATTGTTTAATGATGAAATTCAAACTATAATAATCAAAAGAAAGAAACCAGGAAAACTTGAATACATCCAAATCTAACAACCTTGCACAAATTTTTGTGATTATGGAAAGAAATTAAGATGTTTGGGTTTATTTCAATTTTCAAAGACTTTTAAAGACCTCAGGATAACCTGCTATATTTTCCCAAACTTTCAAGGCTTTGAAAATGCTACCTCATTTTTCCAAAACAGTCAAAGACCTTCAAAAACCATAAGAACCCTGAATCCTCTGCTTGTTTATTTTTATCAAGAGTTTTGGTAAAATCATGTTACACTGCATGATTCAACAACAGCACTATTGGGACAGCTATATTGCAAGTCTTATCGCAAGAATGCATATCTTTTTATTGCATCTCCAAATTCAGTTTGATCTTATTATGTGACATCTCTTGAATGTATCATCAATATTTAACACAAAAAAAATATTATCTTTGTATATTTTCTTAGAAATTTTGTGAGAAGAGGATTATAGTATATGAGTAGCAAGTCCAATGGACTTGTGAGAAGAGGATTAAAGTATGTGAGTAACATCAAGTCCAATGGGAGTAACAAGAACTCCAATATGAGTAACAACAAGTCCAATTGGCATGTGATAAGAGGATTAAAGTATGTGAGTTACAACAAGTCCAATGGGAGTAACAACAAGTCCAATGGGCATGTGAGAAGAGGACTAAAGTATGTGAGTAACAAGTCCAATGTGCATGTGAGTAACAAGTCCAATGTGTATATGAGAAGAGGATTATAAATTATGTGAGTAACAAGTCCAATGTGCATGCAAGAAGATTAAAGTATTTGAGTAACAACAAGTCCAATGGGCATGTGAGAAGAGGACTAAAGTATGTGAGTAACAAGTCCAATAGGCATGTGAGAAGAGGACTAAAGTATGTGAGTAACAAGTCCAATGTGCATGTGAATTAAAAGTCCAGTGGGCTTATGAGAAGATGATTAAAGTATGTGAGAAACAAGTACAATGGGCATGCGATAAGAGGATTACAGTATGTGAGTAACAACAAGTCCAATGGGCATGTGAGTTACAAGTCCTGTGGGCATATGAGAGAAGGATTAAAGTATGTGAGTAATAAGTCCAATAGGCATGTGAGAAGAGGATTAATGTATGTAACAACAAGTCCAATGGGCAAGTGAGAAGATGATTAAAGTATGTGAGTAACAACAAGTCCAATGGGCATGTGAGTTACAAGTCCAGTGGGCATATGAGAAGAGGATTAAAGTATGTGAGTAACAACAAGTCCAATGGGCATATAAGAAGAGGATTAAAGTATGTGAGTAACAACAAGTCCAATGGGCATGTGAGAAGAGGATTAAAGTATATGAGTAACAACAAGTCCAATGGGCATGTGAGTAACAAGTCCAATGGGCATGTGAGAAGAGGACTAAAGTATGTGAGTAACAAGTCCAATGTGCATGCGAGAAGAAGATTGAAGTATGTGAGTAACAACAAGTCCAATGTGCAACATCAATGGTCAAATTGGATGGTAATATCTCTGCTGCTAATTTTTACGCATCTCTTCATTTTGCATTAAATTAAGTGATATTTGGTATTATTTAAAAGCTAAATACATTTTTTCATGAGTATGTAAGCTTTATAAATAGAAATTATAGCTTTATAAATAGAAATTGTAATTTTAATGGCCATATCCAAGATATAAACATGGGCATAAAATTCTGTCTTTGAAATAATTTAACTGCTTTTACATCACAACTTTCAACATGTTCCAGCTGCTCTATTGTATGTATTTCTTCATCTTTCATTCCATTAATTTCTATTTGGTATCATATAAAAGCTAAATTAACTATCTACCTACTGCACAAGCTTTCTGAATGGAAAATTAAATTTAAAAGGTTGAAACATTATCATAAATGTTTGTCTTTGAAATAACTTCAACTGCTTTTCCATGCTCTGTTTTATGCATTTTTTCAACTGGGTTGTATTTGGTAAATTTAAAAGTTTATTTTAAAAATCTGCTTTAACAAGCCAAGTTTTAAGGTCAATATCTGAGTATTAAAAAAGAGTATACATTTCCATTTTTTAAAAAATAACTTTTCATTGCAACCGTCAATTAAAGGCCAATTACTCTATTCTTCCATTTAAGTAATTTTTGGTATAATTTAAAAACTAAATAAATTCTTCCACTGACTGCACACGCTTTAAGAAAGCAAAGTATTTATAAAGGTGAATAAACTGATTTCAAAATATTTCTCTACTAAATTTGAAATGGAATATTCTTACGTTAGTTCATTTGATTTGTATACTGCACAACGCCGTTATGTCAAATAAAATCGGGGTGTTTTGTGTTTTTTCTTAATTGCAGTTTTAAACTAATCAATGTACCTTGGCATAATAATAAATATAATATCTGAAAGAACTATAAATTTAACATTTACACCCAAGACAATTCACATGATCCTTATCACCCATACTAATCATGACCGTTCAGGATTACAAGTAATAACTTTTCATAAGTTACATATCGTTTTGAATTGATTCTCCACCTTTTGTACTGATGTATGTATTTATATACTACAGCATAATTATCGATGGATCCATACACGAACGAATCAATCATGAAGTTAAAATGACACCGATACTCAGTACGGTAGGTCTGCTTCACATAACAGTTTTCACATGAAAGACGACATTTACAACTAAATTACAACGCGTACCTCCATTTTACGAACAATGATGTTTTTACATTCATCCAAGCAATGCTATTTCTCAGTCTGCACAGTATTTGTTTATTTTCATGGTTCTAATATGCACTAAACCTGTCACAATGGCGGCATACAGTCAACAACAATCGGCACTAGCTTTGCCATTTCCGTCAGGTCGAAAAATGGCCTCGGAGATATTTGTTGTAGTAATACGCGTCAATTTGTTGTGTCCGGTGATTCGCCTATGGTGAAGTACACCACACATGTTACGAGAGCTAAGGCCCAATGAGAAGTACAACAGAATGCAGCTCTCAATTGGCGACCTATTTTCGACATTATGGAGAAGACCGTAGATGTTCCGATTGACTTAACAAGCGCTTTGCAATATTAGCACTTGGGATATTGATGTTTTGTGGTTCGAGGTCTTACTGCCTATAAAAAGGTGCTGTGTAGCATATTCCGATGTCAACTAACATCGGAACAAGAAGTCAAATTTTCTGGAATACCTCACAAGCTGGGCAGCCTATATCAACGCTTTTCTATCAATTAAAGTCAAAATGTTTTTGTCACACTGTTCTTACTCTGATGTTTTATTTCTAATAACTTAAAGTTCTCAAACAAGCAAAAAATGGACATGTTTTCTTTTCCCGTTGGTCTACATTTCGGTTGGCTGGAATACGATGGAAGCCGGGAACGCAAAAATCAGATAAAACGATGAACTGTGCCTTGAACGAAACGAGTTTTTTTTTTAAAAAAAAACAAAAAAAAAACACTTTCTTCGAATTTTATATATTTTAATTGGGTTCGTTAAAGAAGCATAATTCAGCTTAATCCGATTTTGGCATTCTCAGCTTCCATCGCATTCCAGCCAACTGAAATAGTCGTCGGCGTAAGATCAATGGAACCATAGTCGATCGAAATGTGGGTCACTGGAACTGGACAGGGCGTTGGCATTGTACGTGTTACAGATGTCGGAGTTGTCTGAAAACTTGGCCTTGGTTGAATGATTGACATTGGTGATGTGCAGATGGAAGCCGGACAGTCCAACAAAGGTGAAGTAAACGGAATCAAGGATGTTGTGAGTAATGTGGCGATGTTGGCAGTTGAAGCAAGTGCTGAGCTACTGCTACTGACGACGTGGCTTGGCAGGGCGGAGTGAAATTTACTGGTCGCAAAGCTTCGGTACAAGTCTGTTTCATAAACCGTAAGTATACAGACTGACATCTTTCTTCATGTTTAAGAGTGGTTTGGGTTTGTTCATAACTTGTCATAAGTTGATTTTTGTCATAACTTGTTTTGAATTTTTTTTTTACTGATACTTTCAACACATCGTTGGAACGTTCTTCTCGTCATACCCCATTTAATGATGGAGACGATTAGATTGACAGAAAGGTGATAGGAAGGTAATAGAGAGAGTTCAAGCCCTCATAAGGAGGTACTGCTCCTAACAGTGTTGATGTTATCTCACGTCATGGGGAAAGCAGGATAGGTACAGGATCAACTGTAAGAAAGGTGAACTCTGATCAATGAAGTCTCACGTAAGGAACTAGTCCTGCACAGCCCAGAAAAGGTTATATTGGAGAACAGAAGATGATAACGATAACTCGATGCCAACAAAGTTAATCACGTTGGTGCTCCGCTCACCTATGATTACATGACCGTGCGCCATTTTCGTTCCGTCCAATTTCAGAGTTCAAAACCTTCCAGATGCATGTTTTTTTTAGAGTCTGCATACGTCACTACAAAAAATTTGCTGTAGCAGCTTTTCCTTGAAGTATATGTACAGTCAAGAAATTTGCTGATGCAGCAACTCTTGCAAATTCGTGCTGCATTCACTAAGTTAGAATATCGGAAGAAAAGTTATTATACGCTCATGCAATGTATAGGATTTTATAATTCTTAAATAAGAACCACATTCTTTATTAAAACAATATATATCTGAATTACAAGAATATAAAAAAATGCTTTTAATACAATTTTCTAAAACTTTAATCATGACAGATTTATGGCATTGAAGAAGGACTGAAGACAGGTAGAAATGCTAATTTATATAAGGAAATAATAATAATAATAATAATAATAATAATAATAATAATAATAATAAACTTTATTCAACGAGCATATTCAGTCATGGCAGAGTCATCTACCCTGTCGTCTTCAACGTAGTAACGGGTCGTTATAATAAAATCACCCCTTATGTAGATGTTCAATTATACACTAATATTTTCACATTATCTCAGGATATAATGATACACGTCTCTACAGGGAGACCTTAGTACACTATTCCCCTTTTTAAAATCATTGTCATGTTGCTTTCTTTAATGCCATACCAGCAGCAGTTCCAACAGCACCAAGTGCAGCTGCTTTTGCTACATCTGGAGGTGCAGCTTCTATTAGCGCTGATATAACCGCACTAAATGGAAATATACCGCCTGTTATAATTGAGTATTTAACAGCACTAGCAGAAAGATTGAGTTTAACGCCTGTTTATGATTGTTTGGCACTATTGAAATGTTTGAATTGACGTTCTGACAACGAGAGTTTATTTTGACCACCTGTGATCTGATCTTTATTTAGTGATATTTTTATTACACAGTTTTTTGCTGAACTTGATTGAAGCTTTATAATCTGACCAGGAGTCCGACTGACACTAACATGATGATATGACATTATAAATATCGTGGTAATTTAATTACATGTTTTCTGTTGGAGCATCAATAACTCTCATTCGTCCACCAACATCTTCAAGTAAAATTGATTTGTCGCTGAGTATAACAGCGATTGCTCTGTAACCATCAGCAGGCAGTCGAGCTACAAGGGCTCGAAAATGTATATCAACGACAGATTTGCCTGAATAAATCTAAATGTTCCAACGAAAAGTAATAGATTTGATATAATGTGAAATCCCGCTGAGATATCTGTAAACCAGTATCAACATTTTGATCACTCCCCATAAATGTCATCAACCGATGATAAGCACGTGCAACATGATTTTGATCAAAATTTAACAAAACGTCTTCAGAACGTTCTTGATGTCCGTTTATCCTCAAAGCAACTTCAGAAACTCCAAGTGTGTCAAATACCATTGGATTTCTTTCCTGCGAATCTACTCTGGCATTTTCATAAAATGCGATGAATATATGTGTCATTTTAATTACTTTGAATGCTATCTGTAGCCATTTGGAACCATGATAACAATGATTTACCACCTGAATTCATAAAAAGCAATTAGTTTTTCTTCTTCAGCAAGCGATGGAATCATTACCGGCATCCACAGTGACACTTTTGTTAGTATTACTTTGCTAACACAAACTGTGTTAGTTCGCCAGATTGCATCAGTGTCAGTGGATTTTCTCATAAGTACCGCAGTGTGTTTAGCTCCAAAAATAAGTTTTCTAAAAGAAATTCAAAATCCAAAGATATGTGATAATGGAATTGTACATGAAAATATTTCGTCTCCATTTAACACTGATCTACGTGTGACAAATCTATGTTGAAATTTTCGTTCATCGATGCAACTTCAGTTTCAGCCGCATTTAGTGTTACGTTATTACTCTCATCCTGATCAGTGGTATCCTTTGCAAACATCATTGACAGACCAGCTTACCTCGAGTAAGCATCGCTGTATCTTGCCAAACCCAATATCGTCGTAGCAATATCAACATTTTCGAGACACGATTCAATATTTTTTCCGTCAATTATATATATATATATATATATATATATATATATATATATATAGCACTGTTAAATAATGCCGTGACACCATTATTAACAAAACCAGGTCAATCTAAAAGTACGTACGGCGTATCGTCTGCTTTCAAAAGTCCACATTCTACCTCAATAAATGCTTCAGCAGGTAAGCAATATATGCTTGTACCTTGAACTTGTAATTTGAGTCGACCACGCTGTTTTTGGTACACGTGCGTCATAAGAATAATAATGATAATCGCTGTAGATTCTTCTTTGAGAATTGGTACATCCATCTCAAACGCTAGATCGGATATACGCTTGAACATCTTATTATAACTATCTTCGTCTAACACGAAGACCACTTCCTGCTATTAAACGTGCCGTTATAATTTTTCTTTTTCTGGCTGTGGTATATCACCCAACTCTGCTATTATTTTTAATTTGCAGCTTGATTTATTTTTTACTGATTTTTGTAGGCATAACTTCAGTGCTGGGTAATTTGACTGGCTGTGGTTTTCTTCGTACTAATCGAGCTAATCTTTGTTTGATCGATGAAAATGCTTTACTAGCAACATTACCAACAGCACAAATACATTCATCGCGAATAGCATCAATATCTTTCATCCCAAATTGTTTTGCAATCGGTATTGCTTTTGGAGCAATTCTCTTAAATAAACCCATAACGACATCACCATGTCCATATCTATAAATCGCTTTGTAAGCTGGCAATCGTGAGTTTGCTACTCTGACAATTACAGGTCCACTTTGAGCATTGTGCATAATTATTTTTGAATTAGATGCTGATTAGTTAATAGTTTTCATTCACTGCAATAATCATCAGCAATTTCATTGATAAGAGAATGATATATATGTTACGATCCATAACACAGTCTGTAAATAATCTTCGACAAGTATCAGATATTTCATTAATAATTTCTGGAGAATTATTTCCTGTGCGTTTTCCTTTGAGTAAAACTTCTAATCGGTCAACATCGGCATGAACACTGTCAAGACAAATTCCTTATCCACTTCCGGTTTTTTGGTAGATCAGGTGATTCTTCACCCGTTTCATCAGGAATATCTATTTCTTCTTGTTTCGATTGTAAATATTCTTTTAGTTCTTCTACTTCTTTATACAAAATTTTGAAATCTTACATCAGGAAATCCTTTAGGACCATATTTAAGGATTAATATATCTCTAATCCAATTTTCTTCTGCAATTTTTTCTTTAGGTTTTAAATATTCATTACCTTCATCATAATTCGCAGCAACATTTAATACACCAAAACGATCTTTATCCTTTATAGTTTGTAAACCAGCAGGTTTGAATTTATCTATTATCTCAGATTCAATAACGTCTAAATGATCTTTTTTAATAGGCCGTAATTGTTGTTGGTGGTGGAGGAGGAGTAGATTCTTGCTGAGATACAGGTTTAAGTAATACGTTTCTTTTTCGTGGAGGTGGTAGAGGTGGTGGTGGTAGTGGAGGAGATTGTTGTTGAGGAGGAAGCTGAGGAAGTTGTGGTCGAGGAGATTGTGGACTATCTTCAGCGATATTTGTTGTAATTGTCTAGGCTATTCGATTTTTCCTAATTCTCTTTTAAATCTTAGAAAATTATAATCATTAGCCTTGAGAGGACTTTTTCAGGTAAAAATGAGATATAGATCTCTAACCCAATCATTCTCTGGCAAAGAATCAACATATTTCGATCTAACATATTTATCCTTATCTTCTTTTTTTAGGGCAATATCATAAACTTCTGGCTTTGCATTCACCATAGCATTAAAACCTCTTTTCGTCAATTTATCTTGATAATCAATTAAAGGTCCAGGTCTATGTTGTTTTTTAAGTTGTTGTCCAAAGGATAATATTTTTCTTATTTCATTATTATATGCAATAAAATCAAAAGTACCTGCCCTAACTTGCTTACTTTTTTTTTGTATAATCGAAATATTCAACTTTCCTAAGTATCTCTTGAAATCGGATTATCAGCATATTCAGGTTTTAAAAATATATCTCTATTACTAAAACTCGTAGCAGCAAATATAGCTAAATCTGCTGCTGTTTTCGCTTTTTCTATTGCTTTAATAGTTTCTTCAGCAAACGTATCACATAATTTAATTTTTTTTTCGTTTTTGGTTTTACTCCAACAGCATATCCAAGTTCTTAATCAAATTAAGGAAGATGACGCTGAACAGCAGATTTCCCAACTTGAAGGTCTCTTAAAATACTTTTTGTTTGTTTAGTTCATTTTGCTATTTTTTCACTTTGCTCAGCAGTTTGTTTTACTGCTGGAGAAATGCATTCAGCAGCTTCTGCAACTCTTTCAGTAACCTTTGTAATAGGTTTAAATAATTTTTCGGTACCTTCTGCATATTCAACTTGTGATTCTTTACGTTCTTGCAGCTTTTGTCTAAGAGAATCACGAACAGGCAAAAACGTTTTGATTGCTTCTAATCTTGCTCTAGCTAATCTAGCTGTTTAGGATTCCGTACCCGGTGTTATTATTGATATAACGCGTCGGTTTGGCGTTATTACGCTTATATTTGTCATTTTCGTAGGAAGCTTTATTTTTTAAATGACGTTCTAGCAAAAGGTCTGTTCACTCTCTCTGCTGCTAAACGTTCTCACTAAGGTAAAGTTAAAATTGTGACGGTACTTAAAAGGGTTATAGGAATGAATTAATTGCTTAAATCTGACTCCACCTGGACAACAGGTAAATCATAATAACACAATAAGGGTAACATGCTGAGAACATGTATGCCAAAAAATACAAATAATTAGAAAACATGACATTACCACCACAAAACAAATGCAAAATAACGAATTACTTTTCTATCAAAACTCACCTTTGTTAGTTTAATGTATACAAAAGCAAGGTTCCCAGTGAATAGAAAATGTTCATCACACTAAAGATGAAGATTCCCGGTGAATAGCGAAATATTAGAGAAATTCCGCCTACACCGATGCGAAAAATGTCAAACGAATCTCGTCCAACCTCGGCAATTCAACATTAGGAAATAAGGAGTCGGCATCATCTACATCGCCATTCATTTAGTCTCCTCCGCACACTGGCCAAGCTCTGACTCCTGCTTCGACAGAGCACCAACGTACACAGGCCCATATGAGTGACAGGGAGAACTGATTTTATTTTGAGCTGTTAATATCTATGACGAAAGTAATCGCGAAGTTATATTTGCGCCCCAGGCTACTTTTGTTAGGGTGCAACACGCACACGTACTTCTAACCAATTAACATAGTTCACTTAGAATGATATTTGACTGCGTCCTTGTTTTTTGTATGAAATGACTTTTCTGTCTTCGCCCAAGAACTGTTACACTAACCAGTGTGTATATTAGCCGATTTGTTCCACTTCTTCGTTGAGTCAATGTTGGTGCAATATAATTAGCTGTAAATGCAACCGGGGTGGATTTGTTTTGTCGGTGGACCCTACTTCTTCGTTATAGAAACAATTTTCGTGGGTGCTTTCATGCTGGCAGCGCTATCAACGACCGGTGTTTTCTCTTGCTAATGCAATGATTCCAAGCTGGTTTCTTGTTAGTATTTGGTACATTAAGGGGGTTCCAGCTGTTGATTTCTATCTATCCCTTAACACAATTATATTTCTGTGTATGCGAGGGTTTGTTGAGAATTATGCAGAATTGCATCAACACATGGAACAAAAGCACTATCTGTAATGACCACTCCGTAGGCAAAGTCTGCAATCACCGCGTCAGAATTCATCACTTATTTGTAATGGTGAACTAATATTAAAATACAAACGCCAATGCCGTTTAAGAACACATCAGGATAAAACGTGCAGTCCTTCGAACGGAAGTCCATCTCCAGCGACTAAGGATACTGGTACTGAAAATGTTAAAGGTTCTGCAACAACAGCGTAGGTCTGTCAAAACGTGAGTTTGTAACATGAAACCAAGAGGACCCAAATCATGTATTAGTAATATAATTCTACCCCACTAACGTTTTAATTCCAGTGTAGATCACAGTATTATCTGGACGAGCGCACCTTTAAGATATGAGATTCATGTTTATAAATAAAAGAAATTAAGAAATTTTTTCAAGAAAATAGAAAACAAGTCGAACATTTGCTAAGGTTGATAACCTAGGGGTTTCCTCTCCTTTGATTAATTTTCATTGAATTTGGCTCCTTGTAGATACTACACACAGTGGTTAGAGAACCTCACTGAATTTGGTTCCTTGAAGATACTACACATACTGGTGAGAGAACCTCATTGAATTTGGCTCCTTGAAGATGCTACACATACTGTTGAGAGAACCTCATTGAATTTGGCTCCTTGAAGACACTACACACAGTGGTTAGAGAACCTCATTGAATTTGGCTCCTTGAAGACACTGCACATACTGGTGAGAGAACCTCATTGAATTTGGCTCCTTGAAGATACTGCACATACTGGTGAGAGAACCTCACTGAATTTGGCTCCTTGAAGATACTACACATACTAGTGAGAGAACCTCATTGAATTTGGCTCCTTGAAGATACTACACACAGTGGTTAGAGAACCTCACTGAATTTGGCTCCTTGAAGATGCTACACATAGTGGTGAGAGAACCTCATTGAATTTGGCTCCTTGAAGATACTGCACATACTGGTGAGAGAACCGCACTGAATTTGGTTCCTTGAAGATACTACACATAGTGGTGAGAGAACCTCATTGAATTTGGCTCCTTGAAGATACTGCACATACTGGTGAGAGAACCTCACTAAATTTGGCTCCTTGAAGATATTACACATAGTGGTGAGAGGACCTAAGCGAGCTTTACATCCACTTATTGTTTTGTCGTCACATCGTCATCATGTATCAGTTTGATTCTGTTTTATTCATGATAAGGTCTTTACAAATTTCATCTATCAACTTTCGATGATGTATCGGTGTCGATATAACCAATGATAGATGCAAACAATACATCAGCATCACTGATTACCCAGTTTTCATTTATTTCGGCCAGGTTCTCCCAGGCAATACCTTGCACTTCAAACCAATATCTTGAATGTCCATGTTAAACGTTTTAAGTTTCTCATTTGCTCTTGGAAAATAATAATATCGGCCGGGTGGACATCAACGTCAATTAAAATGGGTAATTCCAGTTAAAGCTTTCGGAGAAAGTTTTAATGTAACACTGCAATATTAACTGTGTATATAAGGCATATTTTTCAATAATGCTTTTTAACTTCAACAACTACAACATTTCTCACTGGTGGTCAGTGAGTCTCATTCGATCACCTGCTTCCACCAAAAACAGCATCTTATCGGAGAGAATTACATCAACACATTTGTAACCATCGGGATTTGGCTGACTTACACCTGCCGACCACAGACTGTCTGTGTCAAGTATTCCAACCAAAACTAATAAATGGAGTACAGTATGATGAAATCGTGTAGGAAAATCCGTAGACCCGTGTCAGGTTTTTCATTCAGACCCATGAACAACTACAACTTCTAATGTGCACGTGCTACATGATTGTTTGTAAAGTCAAGCACAATTTTTTTTTCTGATGGTTCCTGATGGCAGTTAACCGAAAGAAACTTCAGACACTCCTAAATGATAAAATATCATTTGATAGACATGCTGCCCACCGCCAGTTAGTAAAATTGTCCATGAAGATATCAGGGCGAGACATTGCAGCTCAACAACGTCTGACCAATTCGATGATTGAAACATTATTATTATTATTAGTAGTAGTAGTAGTGTAGTAGTATGGATGCATACGTATATGGTTCTTTCTGTCTTTTACACTAATACTTCGTCTTCTACTACTACTACTACTATTACCACTTACATAATGTTTAAATTATTTGCTATGCAAATGTGAGCAAAGCACTAAACATTTTAAATGCTTTTAATAAAAAAGCTATTTTTATATATACTGCATTAGTTTGGAATGTGTGGCTTATAATTAACAAAATATGGTAAAGTCCATACTCTACTTGTAATGTATTTAATGAATCAAAGAAGTTTGTCACTGTAGTTTCGCGCCCTTTATTCAGTTTTACTGGTTATAGCGGTTCATATCTTTCTTATACGTTGTACACAGTATAAATGTACAGACTTCATTTTTAGCTGAGAGAGAAGTAACGTCACAAACGTGCACCTTACCATGTATATTAGGCTGTCCATGTGCTAGAAATAATATTTCTTACTGCAGTGGCCGCTAAAGACTTGATTTTGCCAAATTATTAAAGTTTGCACAGATACGACAAGTTTTGGTTTGAAAATTGCAGTTTACCGCGATTAAATAATCCTCAGCTGGATAGAGGCTATGCCAGGTAAATACTTTCGAAGACCTAGTCTTGAGTATGAGTCATGATAGTCCGGAGCCATGTTAGTACGATATCAAATTTGTTCAAATGCATTCTCTATTGTCGAAGCAAAGCGATTACTCGAAAGTAATGATCGTAAGTTCGTACTTTATATTTCATTTACATTATTTAACTTCAAGGATTGAATAATTCAGAAAAGACGACATTTCTTCATGAAATTGGTTCCCTCCGCAGTGAATTCATGATTTCAAACTGCAAATAAATATGCAGTTATTTGTGGAAATGGTTTGATCTATAGAAAAACTGCGATGTGGTAATGTGGTGCGATCTAAATGAAGCATTTGATGCGAAACGTTGCAGTGTATCCAACTCCTGAATTTAACATCCAATAGGTTCTTTCAAATTATGATAATCTCTACACATAAAAATATGGTCTCAATTTGAGGCTCCTCGTAACATCTTAAAGAGAGCAGGTGACTATTCGGCAGCATTTAGCAGTTTTTGTGATAGCTTTTGTAAACAAAATAGCAGCTGACCATGTACTGAGAGAAATTTAGTCTTTCAATGTATGCAACTCGTTGAAATCACTGCTCGAAGGTCATTGGACATTATGAAAAATGTGTCATACATCGTGGTCTGTACTAGTTTGGTTGTTGTCAAACTTTAATGTATGAAATTACAGATCAACTCCTTCCTTGTAAAGTATTTTAGATAATTCAGTACCATGAATCTAACTCTGTTTGAACATTCACGAGTGCGATATCCTTTTTTAGAAGAAAAAAAATCGTATCTTATCCAAAATTATCAGAAAGGAATAAAAATGTATTGCCATCATCAAATAAAGCGTCGAAATTATACATTTTGACCGCACTGCATACGTGGTTCAGCGTTTTGTTATATCTGATTATAAACAAAGGCACATATTCTTAGGACTTAAACTATTTCATGGATAAAATTTAGCTATAATTTTTCTCCAAAACGCTTCATGCGAGTAGGAAGTCAAAATATATATACAAAAGAACTTTGTTAATTTTGACAAAACCAATACATGATGCGGTATTGTTTTTAATCCATAATATGTAAGAAAGTAAGCATTTATATTAAACAGTTAAAGATTCTTTTCTTTCAAAATGTTCATAACAAACACAATTCTACATTTATAGTAAAACGGTATGCATACTATTATCCATATGAATTCTTATGTAGAAATTATTCTATAACATTTGATATATCTATGTGATAACAATATGTTATCTTTAGATGATATAATTAACGTCTGTTATATCTGGGTTTTTAATGTAGTATGTACGTAAACCTTGTTGAGTTTTACTAATTTCACAACTGTTTGTTGAATATTTGTTTCAAATGCACGGTCATACTATAAACTAGATGTTAGCTATTTATGTCACCATGGAAAAATAAAGACTATTGTTATTATTATTATTATTATTATTATTTGTATTTTTTACTTGCAGTATGTTATGAATTTCAGCATACCATATATAGTTATGAAACAATTTTTGAACATTTTATAAAGGTTCTCATTCAGGTCAGGTACTGTACAAACTATATAAGGAAATTTTAATAACAAAAGTAAATCATAATAAACAGTTTGCTTTGCAATTACAGATTACGTGAATTCCAGATTTTGAATGTGTTCCTGATTGAATCTAACATAGAAGTAATACTGACTTTCATCAGATCTTGCTTGCACAGTAAACGATTTTTATTTTCCAAATCAGATATCGTATTTGCAAACTATTTTACTGATTTGTCTGTCTCAAGTTTTGATTGTATTTGTTAAAAGAGTCAATACAAATATTCCAACTTGATTTTGAAAATATTGGTCTTAAGTATCTGGATTTTCATCACCATCTAGGAACTACTCTCTTTAAATATCAAATGGACTTGTCACATAAACAATATTTCGTAAACGGTACCATCTCGAATAGCTGATCCTTACCGTGTTCAACATTTTGACACACGTTTTTGTGCCAGCGGTGGGATTGAAACCACCATATGTTTCTTCACGAAGAAGACTTTATGCTATGTGGCGAGAACAAATTGTAGTCTAGCCTGCACGTCTGTCTGGAAGTACATTACACTAGATGTCCGGGCACTAAGTTTTATTGTGTGACTCTTGCAGCGAAAACGTCTGTTAGAATATCATTTGCAAAGATACAGGCGCTAGGAGCGTGTGGGAATGACTGCGAGTATAAATTAATGTCATGCACGCTAGATGAGAGTTTTATAAGCATGTGTGTTCAAACATTTCTTTCAGTGTTTACAAATTGGTATAGAGGTTGTTAAAAACTACTGCTACTCGATAGTTAACAGTAATTGAAGCTCTCAATCCCATATTGTAAAGGAGATAATTTAAATTATTACGCAATGAAAGCTTTCAAGCATGCGTGATATGCAGGCACTTATGTATATGTATATTGTATGTTCCCCATTCATAGTACAGTTGGAGCAATGATGAAGTATCAAACATATATTTTGTTATTTTATTTTTACTTGGATAACGACCGAAATTAAATCCACTATAATTCATACAGAACATTGATTTAACCGGTGATCACAAGTGGGTTTCCCACAGCGTAAGGAGAAGCACACGTGGAGGTTGACTGGTTCCAAACGAGACCGGAAGGGCACTGCATGACGTAAGCATCTCCCGCAAGGTCGCATTGGATAAACTTGGTAGCATCTGGGTGGGGGAAGAACAGATTCTGGGAGGTTAGGGCCTGTGCAGTACATGGGTTGGTCGTGATGCCCGTACCTGAAGAAATAAAACTATATTTAAAGTACGTGATCTTACATACCTTGGTCGCTATAGAATGATAAACTATTATTAGAGACAATTGCAAAAGAAGAAAAAAACAACAACGATGTAATGTGCTGTAAAATATCGATATTGGCCTCTGCTTTTTTCGCTATGTAATAATCAATGTTTTGATGTCTTCTATACAAATGCGTCTAATTCGATGCGCATGATGACTATGTCTGTACTCTTAGACGCAACATAGGTTAGACAAAAACTTTAAGTGATTATACTTCAGTAATATACATGAATGTGTCAAATATAGTACGGAGAAAACTGCAGTAATATCGTAAGAGTGTTAATTAAGCCCATAATGCGGTCAATACTTGAAAACAAATTCCTAAATTTTATGAATTAATGATGGATCAAAACGAGCATCCGTCTCTGCCAAACGAAAAAGATCATTTCAGATACCAGTATGTAAAAGCCGTCCTGACCATCTTTCCACGTTTTAAAGAAAAAATACAGTCTTTTTTTCACAAAAGAAAGGAACACAAGAAAATAAAATAGTTCATTGCCTTCACGAAATAAATGTCATTACGCGTAGAATTCAGGAAATTTTATTTGGTACACGTATTTTGTACCAATGGCTAATTATAAAATGGCAGCCATCAAGCTCTGGACGTGTCAGGTTATCTATATCTCGATTGTTACAAATAAACTCAGTGTAACTGATTATCCCGTGTTTCCTAATTGTGATTATTCTAGAACAAAACAGAGCACAAGGACACAGTGGGCCATCTCCAAATTGGAACTATGAGTACCCACAAACGACGCCAAGCTTTTGGATTGACTAAGGACAAGTGGTGCCGAAAAGTGTAATTTGATATTTTGAAGTTCGGAAAAGGGGCCATTTTGGTATGTCATTATGAAAAGTTGGGTTTATAAACTTCAATATGAAGAAGTTGGGCTTTAAAAATATTCCCAAGAATTTCCATGAAGTAAGTAAAAACCTTGCATTGCTAACCAGTACTAGAAGTGAACGCATATGTACATAGGTTAAAATTAATCTAAAGCCGCTAATCACTGACACATAACTGATTTAAGTAGATTAAAAGTCTATAGCTACGATATTCACACATGAAACATCAGGGGGTCATTTTCGAATTGATAAGTGCACAATACCTATAATGGTTCCTGCTCCAGTGACCGTTCCACCAGTTCCAATCACAGTGCCTCCAATCACAGTTCCGGTGCCGGTGGTGGAAATAACGACACACGACTGCCTGGCCTGGTTCCACACAAGACGCGAGGGGCAGGAGAGGATCTGAGCATTCCCATCTGGGCTGCACTCGATGAACTTTGCGTTGTCACTGGTGTATGCAAAGAAGATATTTCCAGACGCAATATTTATCGCTGTACAGGGGTTAGCAGGATTGATCTGGGGATTTACGGCAATCTGAAAATTTGGAAAAGGAGCATCAAACTGTATGCTGCTTAACCTGCGCTTTAATTGGGTTCAATAAAAGTTTCTAATCAACTTAAGAAGACGGGGAGTGCAATTTACTGCTAACAAGCGATAGCAGTCGCGCTCATATGGCCTCTTACAATCATTCCCACGGCTCAACGCTATTGTATGTTTAAAAATGTACATGTAACTAACCCCAGATATATTAAAGGACACGTTTTGGCTTCCATTCCTGCAGATTTAGAAAAGTGGAATTGTTAGTACTGAAAACATACATGATATCTTTCTAAGACAAAAATGTAATAATTCATCATATAAAAAAGAAATCAAAGTAGGTCCAGTTAAAAAAAGGATACTCGGATATTGTCATTGTTTGAAATAGACTCTATCTGACCAACATAGAGCGAATGAATCTTTGTAACAACCAGCGTCTTGATACCAGTATTGCATAATCCACTTCTTGCTCGCGAAAATAGATCTTTACTGAAGGAAAGAGTGCCAATAAGTTGAAATCATTAGGACTATTAAAAAGAAAAAATGTTTGCAAAAGTGTCATTGCTGCCCTGTATCATAATTTGGATTTAACAAAGCCCCCCCTGCCCGTACCAAAATCTACATATACTGGTGGGAACCCTAACCACCATCAGTTTAAAACCTAAATTCCTTCAGTTCTCGTATTGTATTTTGACTAAGAGACACTTTATTACTTTCATCATACGCCTTAACAAAATCTTGTGAAATTTTCCAATTCAAATCATACTTTATTCTGTACTTAGCACGATTACAGCCATACGTTAAGGCAAAGCTGTTAGTTGCATTTTATTTATTTCGCTTTCACATACTGTATTCATTAACACAACATATATTAATTTTACTTGTTGGATTGTATTCATTAACACAACATATATTCCTGTTACGTGTTGGGCTATATTCATTAACACAACATGTATTACTGTTACGTGTTGGGCTATATTCATTAACACATGTATTACTGTTACGTGTTGGAGCTAGTAAAGCATGGTCTAACTAGTTCCTATGGTAACCAGGGATACATAACTTAACCAGAAAGGGGGATGTTGGCGGTGGATGATGAATGATAATTATTGACGATCATTCACTTTGGCCTCGTTGGAATCCCTACACTATTTAGTTCCTCATATATTTCATTTTTCTACAAATGTGATGATGACAGCCAGTACATTAGTTGTATGGCTACATGCATCAAGACTGTTACTTGTTTTAAGCACTAAATTGGACACATCATATTAAAAATAAGTAAAGATTGTAGTTCGTTTTCTGGAAATAATTCCATCTGAGTGAAATGACTGCAATTGTTTAATGCAATTTACCTTTCCGACACCAGCCAAAGCACATCCATTTGATTTCTCATCCTAAGCAAAACCCAAATAGACTGAGCTAAATGTTTTATCTTCTGTTTCGGCTTTAGCGGAGCTTTCATATGAACGCAGGTAGCATTCTTCGTCACTCGGCAGATCTCCGGGAAAAAGAAGGTGAACTATTAACGATTTTCTTAGAGACAGTACTTAATAACAGCCAAGTGTCTCAATTAGTTCAGTAATACATATAAGACCTAAATGAATTCTGGTAAATAAGGTGTGAGCTATTTGCACCCTCACCAGTGGTCCGTTCTGTTGACTTACGGCTGTCACTAGAGGCGTTGGCCTTGCTGTACACCTCTAGAGCGTGAATCGAGATGATGGACATTTTGCCACCTCAGCTTAACTAATGCTTGGTCTGCTTGTACACTTTCCTAGTTGTGGACACTTGATAATTAACATTCGGCCAACTCAACCTACACGAAGCCTGGCAGAGGAGTTAGTGGTCTGGTGTGGTGTACTCCATAGTGTGGTACTTACGTACTTAAAGCATTTGACCTGTTCAACTAACCTGAGGCCTAGTACAAGAAGTTGTTGCCTGGTTGTACACCTCTCCAGTTGGACACTTGATGAGAAACATTCGACTGCCCTGGCCACATTGAAGGAATTTTGTAGTATCGGTTGGATGAGCATAGTAGATCTGACCATTATTTGTGCCACAGGGGTTGTTTACAGGAGGCTCTAGAAAATAATGAAAAGTTACAATAGAGAAACAATAAATCTATCCTCCTTTCCATTTCTTACCTGATCAGAAAAAATGTTCCCGCTGCTTATATACTTTAATGTACACATGTTGACGAATATACTGTTTGCAGATCGTCCTGTCACTTGAAGAGAGATGCCAGGTATGAAGGCACATAAACGCCTGGGGGATGTGGCACTACTTCCTTCCCCCAGGAACATTTAGCATCCCGCTGTGCGGGAATAAACCCGTCGCACATGCCCTTCTGGGCGCACGCGACGTAAATCCAGTCAATCAATCAAAGCAACAAGTGCAATCGAATTAGGACTTGGGATATTGTGCCTGTCATTTTATGTATTTACTTTTTTCCCATGTATTTCAAGAAAATTTCGAAAATGGAAGGTGGCCAAATTCAATCAGCATGTATGGAATTCACAGTTTGCAAGTGCGAATTTACACTTAATAGCGATAAAATAAAGTGTTTGATGTTTAACAAGTATTGCCGTCTCCTTTAAACAAATGGAGATTAAAACGCCTGGGATCGTTTCAACTTATGTTGGAAACCCGTATAGCCTAGATACGCTGCATTTCATGAATTCCCAAACAAGGCCATCTGTCAGTTGATTTTTCATTTTCCGATTTTTTTAATTAGTACGTCCGTTTGATAAATTAATGGATACCACTCTGAAGGCCAATGTCATTATTCCTTCACCTTGTTGAGAACTCTTTTTTCTCCAAAACGTAATTTCATGCAAAAAGATAACTATATCAAAACTTCAAAAATCAATATTCACGTGTCTAGGTAAGTAAAAAGAGGTAAATTATTTATTAGCGGAACATTTTACCAATTTACTGCATTTATTTAATGTAATTCTTCTGAATAGCCTAACGATAGTGATAATGTGATTACCGCATAGTGTCTCACAGAGAAAGAGCTTGTTCAGGATCCTTGCTTATCCTTGTTTTTTTTATATCTGTACGAATGTATTATAATTAAAAATCCCTAATATTTGCAAATCTGTTTGATGCTGTTTTCATTCAAAACTTTTGTACTGCATAAAAGATGTATAACTGGTGACACATATAACAAAGTACATATATAAAGGGTGACATGTAAAATGGGTCAAGGTTGATTGGATTAGTAAAAGTAAATGTTGTACGGAAAGCTTAGAATTGTTCAGTTTGGCTTTGGTATGCATTATCTGCCACGATTATAAAAAATTCTCGTAAATATTAAGACCAAACAAACAATGATATTACGACATTGAGGACATAGAGAGTGCCTGAATAATGATAATACACTATAAGTCTGATCATCAAAAAGATTTTAACACAGGATATTTGAATCATTGAAATCACTGCAGTTTGTGCACAGCAAAAAACGTCTCTTGAACCAATAACCAAATACCTACTGACTGTTTTTAGCAGTGCTTTGATACATCTTTCAGAGTGACAATCGAATACATACAAGATTCATATTGCTTGTCCTTTCATGCTTTAAAAACTGAAGATATTCGAGTGACAATCTAGCAATGTTTGCCAGTTATTACAACGCAAGAGATACAATGTAGACATCATCAACAAGTGGTGATGATAGTGGTTGAAGACTCATTCCGAGGAGTCCTACGACAACAGTTTAGATGAAATGAGAGATATATTCTTTGAAAATCCAAACATAGTTAGGCTGCCAACACTGATTTATTAATTAAAGAATTTAGATGCAAGTTGCTAGAATTCAAGGAGTTAGGGATTCAACATAAAAGATGGTTCTCATAACGGTCTACGCTTTATTCTAGATGACTGAGACGGCCGACGTGTTTGTATATGATCTGGAGTAGAAGAAACTAAAACCCTACTCATAAAAGTGAGTTTCTGCAATAAATCGTTTTTGATACTAAAATATTCTGAAACGAAACTGTTCACCATCTGAGAACAGGAACAACACAAAAAAAAAGAAGTGATGCCAACATGATCACAAATACCATTAAAACTTACGGAGCTTCTTATTTAACACCAGGCCTTTTGAAGATGTTAAAACATTTTACAGGAACGCACGAGCAATTCATTCCATTTCAAAGAGTGAAAACTCTGATTGATCCGATGCTATTTAGTTATAATGTCCAGAAGAAGGTCATTGTCGATAAAAGATCTCTGTATGAGACTTTATATTCCCAAGCAGAGGAAATAAACTGCAACCTCAGTCAGCTTTCATTCTGGCCCTACTAGACTGAGTTCTTCCTGTACCGCTTTATCTCTTTCAAGAGCTCCTGGCATTAATCATACTTCTTGCTATCACCCACTGTTCTATGCCAAGACGAATGAGAACTTCAAGAACTGTTGCAGCAGTCTCTTTTTGCTCATATCCAAACACCATTAAACTAAAAGTCAAAAAGCTACCTACAATCTAGATAACCGTCTTGATTTTCCATTTTCGTTTTACAAACTAACCTTGTTATTTAGTCGTCAATTTTAAAGAAACTACCCTATGTTAAAATGACAATGTATGGTCAGTGGAATTAAATTCACTGTTGTATGCATATTGTAAACCTTTAACAAAAGAATGATTGATGGAAAACTGTCATGTTATGGTAGCCAGGACGATGACATAGATTATGCAGCAGAACAGAGTTTTTTTAATTGTCTGAAAATAATACATGTATCTAAAATCATAGATTTACCAATACGACAACCTGATACAGATGGTTCTCATGCCTAAATGTAATCCTGAGACATTACCTGGTTCATAATACGTAATAGAATTGTCCTTTTAGGCTGTAGCAATATGTTTATTTGTATGTCAGATCTCATGTCCTAAATCAGAATTTAGCCAGTCTTGTTCTGGTCGACGTGTGAACGTGTACTTGATTATATATGTTAACTTCATTCTTTTATATCTGAAATATTTACTACTAAGCAAAGGCGCCCCATTAAATAGTGATAAAATATTCCGAGAAAAACGAATAGCTTTAACAGAGAATGCTTTGTTAATCAGTGCTCGTGGTTATATCAATTCTGTAGTTTCATCAGATAATTAGATCTATTGTTCCTTAGAAACACAGCCTTATAAAGTAGTAAAATGTTTCAAACATTTCTTTATTTTATTCCCTGTGATGTTTGTTAACGGCCATTTTTTCGGTCGTTTCACAGATGCCTGTATCTCTTGATTCTAATATTTTCTGATCAAACTAATGATCAGTAAATAATATGTCAAGTATTGCTTACTTTTTATTTGAGTCGTGAATGTGATTGCTGTTAAATAATTTAATAAATGTTGCATAAATACTTTCAGAAATATTTATTTTCCAATGGTTTGACACAGAGCACGTACCGTCATCTTATCGGAATATTGGCGAAAGTCGTCTAAACCTCTGACGTGGAACAAAAATCGTAGGTCTCACTGGATAGTTTCGAATTTTGACACCTAATTATTAAGGTAGAAGGCATGAACCTAATTATCACAAGCCTAGCGTTTATAAATTCACACATAAGCTAAATCTATAATGTGGTTTGGATTTACTTTGAGCTAGGCTTGAAAATAGGTTGGCTTGTTGGTGGCTGCCTGTCACAGTTAGATGAGCATGGGAGATCAAATGCGTAACTTGGGCTGCAAATGAGCTGCCGACTTGGCTTACGTATTTATGTGTGTCTGCTACAGAGGTAAATATCTAAAGATCTACATGGTTGAGGGGTGATGAAAAGTATGCTGATTTGTTATAGTACTAGTGAACTTTATTCATGCATAAGGCACATACTGATTCTTTTAGCTGCCTTGTCACAGGAAAATATTCAAAATAGCCATTTCTTGTAAAAAATGAATGTAAAATTTAGGGGTTGGTCGCAGTGTTGGTTCAGTATGAAGCCATCAGTTGCATCAGGAATTAACCTGATTACTGCAGTCAAAATCTCACATGTATGCTTTCTACAAAAATCATTAGTTTGTTTTTATTTGTATCTTCAGTGTAAAATTATTCTCATTTTTCTGTAATTGGTCATTGTTGGATGAAAATTTACCAGATAAGCTGTCCAGTGAGACCTTAGTGATATTTAATGCGAGAAGGTACTTTTCCTAGGATTGACGACACGCTTGCGAGTTTAATTCCCCTTAAATAATGACCGCTAGGTCTCCATGAAAATGTTGGTAAATAACATATTGAATCTATATATTATTTGCATAATTTTAAAGATTTACACGAATCTTTTGGCTACCATGTGAAATAATAGTTACATTATGAAACTGTGTGTATTTATGTTGCTTAGAAACAACACTGCACACAACGAAGTATTTGTAATTCTACACAAGTTATGCTAACATAAATAATTACCCTGCCATGAAACACAAACTGTTGAAGAAGATATGTTTTGTGTTCATATATATATATATATATATATATATATATATATATATATATATATATATATATATATATATATATTGTGTGTGTGTGTGTGTGATTTGGATTTTCAACGTAGTTTTAACAATTTTCCATTCGTATCGCTACGATATCTGCAGTTTGGCAGTTTAGCAGTGATGTTTAGCACTGGGGCATCATGCCGCAGACATGTAGCATGATGTCCCACCCCGTCACTTTATCCTAACACTAGGTCGACCAGCCCTAACACTAACCTCTTAATGCTGAGGGCCAAGCGAGGCAGCTGCTAGTACAATGTTTATAAGTCTTTCGTAGCACTCGGCCGGGGTTCGAACCAACGACCTCCCGCATCCAAGAAAAAAACATACAAAATCCATGTGATTAGAAAAGAGACTCCATTTTTAAACATAATATTTTATCTGTGGCGATTTAAAGGCATTTAATATCAAATATAGAGTTTACAATTTATAAAAATCATCTCACCATAGCAGTTGTTAAGTCCGAATAAAGCCTGTCTCTTATCTGGAAAAAAAAACGAAAGGATCTAATGTTATGCACATTGCATTAACATACACATTCTTTCAAAACAGGTTCACTTAACGTCACTGGGTATAATTCAGTGCATATTCGAAATTCATTCAAATTTCAAAACAATAAAATCTACAAACACAATGGAACACGGGAAATAAACCTTAAAAAATCATAGGTCATACTTACACGGCAAAGTCTAACAAGCAAACAACAGACGTATTAGATACACTTAAATAATGTTTGTTATAAGCAGTAGTCAGCTTATATTCTTTAAATTTAACATTAGTTATTCAGCTAACACCGAAGTTTAAAAAGGAAATAGACATGTAAGTGATCTTCAAAGTTACCGTTATTTTGAATCGATTTTAAGATTAAAGTTTATGTATTTCAAACTCAAATATACCTCTTTGGTTGGAGTCGGCTGTCTTGGCTCCAAGAGCCAGATAGGCACACACAGCAAGTATCACAAGCTTGTACATCTCTCTGTGACGATTTCAGAAGATCTCGGCTTCTCTGTTCAAGAACTCCAAGTGTAGTGAATCAGTCTTTTGGCTGACCTTATATACCATCTTTCTCGTGATATGATTGTTAGTTTTGTATGACACCCACCTCAACAACACTGGAAGGAAGGACATAAAGGTTTACATCCACGTGCATGCACTGATCATCCCAGTCACCCGCATGAAGGTCCGACCTACCTGTGATGCAAGCATGATGACGGGACAAAGTGTTTAAAGAAAATTTATCTCCGTATGGAGGAAATACAGACTGGAGGGAAGACTGAAAACTAGACCATGGCTAGATATTTCAGTCATGAATATGTTCATTTAATGTTGAATATATATCGACTTGCAGTCGAATACGCATCGGATTGATCCATTCTGTGTAACATATACGATATAACATGGTCTGCATTTTAGGAAGTTTCTTGCCATGAAACAGAAGTTTACATGTCAAACGGATTAATATCTGTTGAATTATTAGTTGACTTGTATTAAACTATTTTCGGAATTTATTTTACCAAATACTGCATTGACTGCCATTTTATATTTTTCCTGTATTCCAAATTTTGAACTAAGCAGAATGTAGTCGAGTTCATAATCAGGCCTATACGGGATATACAATATTTACTCCCATGTCTTCTGCGAGGATTATGTTTCCAATCAAACGAGCCACGCCATGCAAACTTGATCATTAGCGGACATCCTATGAGCCGTGTTAGCGCATGGTGTTTACTGTTTGTCCGGACGAGGTGCAGGGGTCTTGAAGAGTGACCCCTGTTTGATTTATCCGTACAAACATCGTTATCATTTGGAGCTTTCTATTTATCTTGATTAGGCGGACGGTAATTAAACATTCTTTGATACAAATGCGTAATCTTCATGTTGATGGCCGTTAAGTAAATGAACGTTCAGATCTGCTAGTGCTTGATTACATTTAGCATACGGTAAAATCATGACGATTCACCGCACGAGAGAGAGAGAGAGAGAGAGATGGGTAACTTAATATGAACATTTATCTCAAAGTAGACTTACCACACACATGTATGTATGTATGTATGTATGTATGTATGTATGTATGTATTAGATTTTGTCTCGTATCTTTTATACACTATATGTAGACTCGTTACAAAAGTAAGTACATGTATACTCGGCCTTCATTATACTTAATGAGGCTCGGCTAGCGTGGGTACGTGGGAAAGCCTGACAGTAGCTTCTCGTGGATATGTGGGAAAGCCTGCCAGTAGCTTCTCGTGGGTACGTGGGAAAGCCTGCTAGTAGCTTCTCGTGGGTCGGTGGTTCTTCCCAGGGTTTTCCAGGGTTCTTCCTCCGCCAGTTATTCTGGCCGCCATGTATAGCAGCCTATCTTGTGCTGAAAAATGGCGTTAAACCCTAGAACAACAACAACTTGCTTAATGCATTCAACACGAATTGTTAGTGAATCTGTTCTCACATACCGAGAACGGAGTTTCTAGATCAGTATTTTATACTATGTCCGTCTGTCTATTATATATATATATATATATATATATATATATATATATATTGCATTCGGATGTAATATATATTTTTCTTTGGTTAAAACATATTGATTGGAAAAATGATCACAAATGTATAGACATGGAAGAAAGATTCGAAACAAGTTTTTGAATTTACGATACATCTCCATTTTACATTAACGATTAATTAACCAGCTTCCATGCAAGAGGTCTGGAATAAGTCAAGACAGGTGACGCACATACATATAATGAAATAAGAGGGATGCATGAATGATAAGAGAGAGCGATGGGATAAGTGTTTGGTGTGGCCGGGTACGTAAACTTTTAACGGTAGTCACACTAAAAATGGGTAATCATATGTTCGTATATCTATCTGTATTAAAATAAATATCTGCATTTCTCTTCTACTTTTGTTGCAAATGTTTAATTGGAAAACTAAAAGTATATCAGCATCAATATTGATATTCATTACAAATAAACTGCAATAAAGCTTATTTCTTGCGTTAGTAAATAGTCCGCATTAAAAATTTAAATGATTGTCGTTTTCTACTGGATATTGACAAAAACATGAATGATTGTCGATAACGAAGTTTGTTTCTTGACCTGCTTAGTAGCACAGACGCTTGCCTATTACCAAATGCTAAATAACTTGGAGCATAAATTTCTCGTTCTGTAATTCTTTTTGAAGGTTAGTATAGGTGACAAATTTCTTGGGAACTGAGGCAGATCGTTTCATTAATCGTTGAATGTTGGTATATATAATGTTTTGGACAAAAAGGTTTTACTTTGTTTGAACGATATTGCTCGCTCGAGCTTCTTATAATATAAGGCACTGCGATTAAGGTGGGGGTCAATCAGTTTTATAAACCGAAGACTTTATAAAAACTGCAGCGAGTTGTTATGTTTTGCCTGTCTGCAAGAGTAGGTAACCTAGTTTCAAAATAAAGTGCTTTTCTGCTAGCATATTTTGGTAATCCAGATACTGTTTTGGTTGCTCCAAACTATAATTGGTCAGGTTTTTCTGGGTCTGAGTTATAATTCAGATGCATATTCCAGAGTTGTGAACAGGTACGTCAATTTTTTTTTCATGTTATTTTGATCATACATATTTAAACTTCCTCAGTCGTCCAGTTGACACAGGTACATATTTAATTATAGATTCAATGGTGTTGTTCCAAGTGCCATTGTATTATAATATAATTCCCAGATGTCAATGTGATTAACAAACCGAATCGTTTCAAAGTCTGTTATGTATTCCAGCTCATAGAAATAATTATACACATATTTAAACACCAATCTTCCGAAAATATTGCTAATGTTACTAAACATGGACATGGGTCTGTAATTTGATGGAATAAATTTGTTATATATTTGTAATAAATGTTCGAATGGTCAAGATAAGATCACTGCCTTTAAAGGTAAAACAGTTGTGAACAATACCACAGAAATATGTGAAATATTCAATATTTGTATGCAAATGCGGCATTAGACATTGTAAAATATGTTCTTTATAAGCCGTTATCCCATCTGAATATCAAGACTATTAAGGACAATAGTAATATAGATACAAAATTTTAATTTAAGCAAGTTAACCATGAAAAATGTATAAAATGTTAATCGGTTTAAATTTGAAAAGGGGATCACACTTTTGTAAAAGATAGGAAACCGGTCCTTGATGGCCATGATACAGATCTAATTAATAATAAAAAAAAAACTTTACAGTTAAATAATTTCCGTGATCGTCTGAAGGAAGCTCAACTAGCTCCTATTTTCAAAAAGACCAATCGTTTAGATAAAACAAACTATTGACCTCTCAGCATTCTATCCCTCACATGCAAACTGTTTGAGAAATCAACTGAGATCCAGTTAGCAACACTCCGTTAAGTTTACACGAAGCCTGGAAGAAGGCTTTTGACGAAAACAAATATATAACTGCAGTTCGGATGGATTTATCCAAGGCATTTGACCGTCTCCCCCGTGTTATTCTAATTTGTAATGTAAGGGTTCATTGTATGTCAGATGACTCAGTAGGACTCTTAATGAGCTATCTGTGAAATCTAAAGCAGCAAATTAAGATGCAGTGTTTGTTGAGTAGCTGGACTGAAATTAAGAAAGGGGTTACTCATAGGTCAATCCTTTAGCATTTAATGTATGTAGCTATGATATATTCTATTTTATTAAATATGGCTCTTTATAAAACCATGCTGATGGTAATGCTTTGTCAGTTTCCTCTCCTTTAAGTCCCATAAACACAATTTTAGATATTGAAATATTTTAGACATTCAAGAATTAAAACCTCAACATATGTCAAAAAAATTCTTTAAGATATGCAGCTAATCACTTTAGAGATGAAAATATTTTAAATTCATTTAGATAATTTTATCCTGGAATAATAAAAACTGTAAATCTGTAAATGTATATCTGCAAATAATACCCACCCCAACTTTCTTGTTATTTTGATAATGATATATGTATTACTGATTTGTTTTATCTGTCCTTGTCTTATGCGCTATCATTGTCCTATCTGTTAGCTCCTTTCTTTCTAAGTAAGGCATAATCCACATTTCAGCTTGCCTTTAGTCCGAAGTTAGTGCTTTTGCGTTTAATTTAAATTTCGATTGTTATACATAATTACTGGGTAACATAACTATTTCATCCTTCAACTTGTCCCCAGGGTATATTGTCACGTTATTTTTCTCTGAAGTTTTGCTGTTAAGTATTTTAATTTATAAAGATGCGTTTTAGTATTCAAACTCATGATGATGAGTTTGAATTTTACTTTTTTTATATTAACTTATTTCCCATAAAACCGTCTTTTCCAGTAGAAAGCAATAAATGAACATGATGTATAGATTTAATAAATCCCTGAAATATTCTCCATTTCTTTTGTTTCAAAGCTCGCGCCGTCGAACTGTTTTGTAAACATTTTAAACCGGTAAGATGGTATGCGTTTTATCATATAAAGTCATATTATCGCTGAGTATCATTGCTTTGTGTTCTGATACAACATTTCGTGACAGTCTTAACTTTAAATGGGTTTTCTCCCAATTATGGTTTACGAATTAGTTACAATCAAGGTCCACCGTCTATCGACATATGTAGACGTACAATTAAGTAGTTAAATGTCTGATGATTTCCACCCGCTGATGCTTACTAATATTCGATACATTTATTGTGCCTACACGGTTGTAACAGAGCAAAGTTCAAAGTAAACCGCATACGTGTAACGAAGAGGCATACAATTTTATCGTTGTATAAAAGTATGCATTAACAAATCGGCGAGAAAATGGAGGATCATCTGCTACAATTACAGTGTGAAGAGAGAATTAAGCTGCCTAAGATTTGTATTGCATGCGTTTTGGCACAATAACCCACAAGTATTGCAGACAGCACGTGGATACTAAACTTCAAGACCCCCAAAACAAAAAAGATTTCAAATATTTTCAAAATTGAATATAAAATGAAAGCAGAATTTAAGAAGAATACAAATAGGATTGTTGTGACCAAGAAGACGACACGCAATCGAGAAACAAGAGAGTCCGTGTGTAGCTCTTTATGATTTAGTTGATGTATAAAGTACTGTATTAATACTTAATTCGGCATCGCATAACTATGTGATTGCTCGTTTAGAACTTTATTCATAGTGTAAAGCAGACTCTATTTATAATGGCTGGAGTTTACGTTGCTAACAGTTCTCGATGCTTCTAGATCAGTTTCATTCGTAATCATTAGTATTTAGTTAGTGTTTAAGTAACTGAATTGACACTCTCTCGTTGCCAAGAAATTCGTATGCATTATTGTTGCAAGGATTTGAACACATCGTTATTGTAAGAAGTACGTAGAAGAGGCCCATTTCTTATATAGCGGCTAAGAAATATCTTAAACAACATAAATGCCGCCGAAGTGTAAGAACATCAACATTACACATAATATTATAAAATTCAATTTTTTTCGCTGGAATAATAAACAAAGTTAACATTTTTATGTAAAACCGATAAACGTACACTGGTTCGAGTGGTGAAAAATTATGGATTAAAGCAAACGTTACTTACATCGTGTTTAACGTTAGAGACATTATTCTCTGTAATGCATATTTAATTGTCATTGTTTATTAGTTAGTTTTTAAAAAACATTTATTTTCTTTATTTTTTATTTTCACTATTTGCAATGAAAAATTGTATTTCGGACTTGACCTTGTTCAAAATCAATTTAATTTTCTACCTGATCCGAATAATTGCTTTTGCTTTTGTAGTAAATACGTTTATCTCAATCTGAGTCTAGAACTTTGGAAATTCCCCACGAACTGCCAGAACTATCTGTTGTTTTCAACGTTTTATATTATAATTTTAGTAATAAACTTATAATTATAACAAAAGACTTTATTTTGTAAGCTTTATGAACCTTCCAGAAGGAAACTTTCCATTGAGTGCTAGTTTGTTTTTATATAGAAAATACTCATTGTGATCTAAAGTCAGGTGGAGGACTATATGTTCTTCTTTCCCTAGAAATTATTTATTCATGCTGTAAGGTCTTATCAGAATCACTTGTATTATTGTTGTGTCCAGTATTAATTTGGGATGGAAATTTATTTATTCAAAGTATTTATTCTCTGGAAATACAAAGTGTTCTTCAAATATATCATTTTTGGTAATAGAGACTTGAATTTATAATGACATTTCAAATAAAGATTTGTGAGGTGTGATTTTGATTTTTAACGTAGCTTTAACAATTTTTCAGTCATATCGCTACGATGTCTGCAATGTGGCAGTTTATAGTGATGTCTAGCACTGGGGCATCATGCCGCAGACATGTAGCATAATGTCCCACCCAGTCACATTATCCTGACACCGGGCCGACCAGTCCTAACACTAACCTCTTAATGCTGAGAGCCAAGCGAGGCAGCTGTTAGTACCATTTTTGTAAGTCTTTGGTATGACTCGGCCGGGGACAAATAAAGATTTAATTCTTGGATTGTTTTATTGTGATCAACAAAAGACTTATTTTACATTACCACTAAATAGATCACCAAAGGCACATCAACACTTCCAGCGTTGGATTTAGTTTAGATTTCCACCAAAGTTTATTTAGAACTAGTATCATTATGTCTTGTGTCTATAATTCCATTATTTAAGAACAATTTGTCTGACCATGAGTTGCATCTGATTAACAAGTTACTGATGAAAGACGAACAGAATGAAGAAGCGATAAAAAAGCAAATAATGACGAAAACTTTCATAGCTGATAGATTAAAAAGGATTGTATGGAGGTTGCTTCAAGAAGGAGAGAACTTCTATTTCTACATAGTTTTAAGTTAGATAGACAGTACAATAAAACAACACGAACTTCAATGATGAATTCACATAAATCATGCAACCGTGTGTGTGTGTGTGTGTGTGATTTGGATTTTTAGCGTAGATATAATACTTTTCCAGTCATATCGCTACGATGTCTGCAGTGTTGCTGTTTATAGTGATGTCTAGCAGTGTGGCATCATTTCGCAGATATTTAGCATGACGTCCCACCCAGTCACATTATCCTGACCCCCATGCTGCCCAGTCCTAACACTAACACTAACCTCTTAACGCTGAGCGCCAAGCGATGCAGCTGCAATTACCATTTTTTAAGTCCCCGCATCCGAGGCGGACGCTTGAACCACGTTGGCCACAGGAGCGGTCATGCAAATTCTTTACAAACATGGGAACAACATATTTGAGAAGAAACATTTACCTATAAGAGTACATGGATTCTGTTTTAATGTTTAAGCAAGTTAATTTGCCACTAATTGAGAAATTTTATTCCAGTCCTTGAACATCATGGATAACAGAGGGAGATTACCAGTATGTAAAATATGTCATGAAACATTTCAAATAGAATTCTCTTGGCGATTAACATGACCACATAAAAAGGATAAGATATTTTGTAAGAGTTTAAGAATTTATGTCCTCAGAACACTGCCCTACGAGTAAAACATGTTGGTAGTCTAAAGTTAACAGGAGTAGAGCTATAGTTGAGACACACTTGTCATACGTGTTCATGATGTTAAAGTCATTAATTAACGGAGGAATTAATATGATTCCAAACACAAACGCAAACCACACTAATAGCGAAGATTAAATTTGGGACTATGAAGAACACGATAAGATTGTTTGTTTTTTTAAATTATGCATATACACGACTATTTCAAACACTTCCCATTAAAGCTTGATAAACGAATTCCATAATAATATTTATCAACATTTTCAGGGAAGAACATTACAGAAAGCGAGTTCCTAATTTATTGCACACATCCGGAAAAGCAAATAGTCCCAGTAAGAGAACTAGGGTAAAAGATGTGCCGGTGAAAACAATCTTTGCAAAGAACGAAACGATATATTGTTTATAAGGAGAATCATCATAGAAGATTTCTTGTTAGTCACTTCATCAAATAAGATAATCTTATTGACTAAGCCTATTCATCGAGTTTTTACAGTGTTCGAATTTCTTGCAACAAGTTTCAAATAATGTACTTTAACAACACTAGATGCCAATGGCTGATGTGCATTCGTTATGTTTTCATGTACAGACATAATTTTTAAGAAAAATTGTTATTAACATGACTTGAAACAGAGCATCCAAGCTTTATGATACAAGTGATTACAAAAACGGTAATCTATTTGCTATTTCTTAAATGAATAAGAACATTCCTGTTATTTGTCCACTTCGCATAGTCGTCTATAACGAAAAAAGTATTAGTGCCCTGTAGAAAATTGTAACTAAGAGTTCTAACCATTTGTTACATTTATCGTATACAATAATATGATCAGCTTTAACAAACAATTTATGCTCTAAGTCTAGATGACTAGGCATGTTGGATATATGATAACAGCATAGTCATAAAGCTCTGATATCCTGTTCAAAGAAATCATGTACCTTGTTTCTTTTCTTGAAAATTTTGACATTATGTATTATCATAACTTTCATTTAGATTCGTATTAAAATGTCCGCTAATAGATTTGGCTGGCTATAAACAACTGTGTTGGTTTCTCTTTGCAATAAAGAAAGTATCTTAATTTATAAAGTTAGCCTAGATGTAATTATGTAATTAAGACATCCTCCCATGTCAATTTTGTTGCAGTTTTATATATATATATATATATATATATATATATATATATATATATATATATATATATATATATATATATATAGTAACAGATGGGGGGGGTTACGGGCTAACCTGTGTAAATGTAATAATAAATTTAAAGAATGCTCAAAGTCAGGACCTTTTCATTTTGACTATGAAATTGTGATAAGATGCTTAATAAAGGAAATATAACTTAAACATTAATGTAAGTGTTTGATTACGTGTAACATATGCAACACACAAATGTTATACTATACTGGCCATCGTAACCTTAACGTAATCATTCAGCAATCATAGTTCTTGACATACAACACATGAACGGTTTAATACAGACATCAAGGTAAGTCGCGATCTATACATTTCTAATACATTACAGTGTTTAAATTCCTTATTTCAGTAGTTTATATATTCATTGACATGAACATGTTAAATTTATGACATAGAAAAACCACCCTTCCCATCCATCATATTGCAGCTTTATATATATATAATGTTTTAAATCTATTTAAATTGCTATTCAAACAAAAGACCTAATCCCAAGACAATGGCATATACCATTTATACAACAGCTTTCTTCTGCAATAGTAAGCGTGAGACGTGTGTACTGATTTCGTTAACGTTAGTCACTTTGATCTGTAGAATGCACAACGATATAGCATATGCAGCTTTTGTCGTCTATACTGCTCAGTTAACTTGGCTCTGCTAGAATTTCACTGTGATTTGTACATGCTAACGTTGTCAGATTTAAAGCTGTATTTACCAGATTTTGTATGTAATCATATATGTGTGTAATATTTAGGTTAACAGCAGCTTTAAAACAGGTTTCACCTTAAAGATATTGTGCACTGATTATATATTTTATAAACTCTGAAGTCCTTCATTTAATTGTTGAAAATTTGAATGAATCCACTAAAATTATAAAATATAATACATCTATTAACTGGTTTCGCTTTTGATTTTGCCCTTGTCTGCTCGGTCACCTTCATTCTCTTTGTGTATTTTCTTTTACCATTCTCCCATTTTTGTTTTGCTATTCTATTGTAATCATATCCGTAAATTTTCTGCTTTGTATTTTGTTCACACAATAATATGCAAATTATTTTCTTGTTTGCTGCAGATCGTTGATATTTTTGTGTCTTTAGTTTCCATTTTTGTGATTGGCTTTTCTTCTGTTACCACTTCGACTTGCATCTACAATTTTAGACTTTGTAGCCATGACAAATCTTGCAGTGCATTTGTAAGAAATTTGGTGTTTAAAGATCATTATATATTTAAATGATTATATGTACTTATATTAGGTAAAATTACTACAAAGGTATCCATGTCAAAGAAGGGTATTGCGATGAAAACTGGAAGAAAATTGTAAGGATTTTCAATATATCAAGTGGCGAAAGTTGATAATGCACATCACTAAGAAGTGGGAGATGTTTCGATCAATTTATATATATATATATATATATATATATATATATATATATATATATATATATATATATGCGCTCCAGCTACAGATCTAAGTAAATTTAATTACAGAATGATAGTCAATGATAGTCAACACAAGAATTGAAATGTTCCAAGTCAATTTAATTACAGAATGATATAGTCAATACAAGAATTGAGATGTTCCAGGTAAATCTAATTACAGAATGATAGTCAATACAAGAATTGAGATGTTCCAAGTCAATTTAATTACAGAATGATAGTCAATACAAGAATTGGGATGTTCCAAGCCAATTTAATTACAGAATGATAGTCAATACAAGAATTGAGATGTTCCAAGTCAATTTAATTACAGAATGATAGTCAATACAAGAATTGAGATGTTCCAAGTCAATTTAATTACATAATGATAGTCAATACAAGAATTGAGATGTTCCAAGTCAATTTAATTACAGAATGATAGTCAATACAAGAATTGAGATGTTCCAGGTAAATCTAATTACAGAATGATAGTCAATACAAGAATTGAGATGTTCCAAGTCAATTTAATTACAGAATGATAGTCAATACAAGAATTAAAATGTTCCAAGTCAATTTAATTACAGAATGATAGTCAATACAAGAATTGGGATGTTCCAAGTCAATTTAATTACAGAATGATAGTCAATACAAGAATTGAGATTTCCAAGTCAATTTTGTTACAGAATGATAGTCAATACAAGAATTGAGATGTTCCAGGTAAATCTAATTACAGAATGATAGTCAATACAAGAATTAGGATGTTCCAAGTCAATTTAATTACATAATGATAGTCAATACAAGAATTGGGATGTTCCAAGTCAATTTAATTACAGAATGATAGTCAATACAAGAATTGGGATGTTCCAAGTCAATTTAATTACAGAATGATAGTCAATACAAGAATTGAGATGTTCCAAGTCAATTTAGTTACATAATGATAGTCAATACAAGAATTGGGATGTTCCAAGTCAATTTAATTACAGAATGATAGTCAATACAAGAATTGAGATGTTCCAAGTCAATTTAATTACATAATGATAGTCAATACAAGAATTGGGATGTTCCAAGTCAATTTAATTACAGAATGATAGTCAATACAAAAATTGGGATGTTCCAAGTCAATTTAATTACAGAATGATAGTCAATACAAGAATTGAGATGTTCCAAGTCAATTTAATTACATAATGATAGTCAGTACAAGAATTGGGATGTTCCAAGTCAATTTAATTACATAATGATAGTCAATACAAGAATTGGGATGTTCCAAGTCAATTTAATTACAGAATGATAGTCAATCCAAGAATTGAGATGTTCCAAGTCAATTTAATTACAGAATGATAGTCAATACAAGAATTGGGATGTTCCAAGTCAATTTAATTACAGAATGATAGTCAATACAAGAATTGAGATGTTCCAGGTAAATCTAATTACAGAATGATAGTCAATACAAGAATTGAAATGGTCCATGTCAATTTAATTACAGAATGATAGTCAATACAAGAATTGAAATGTTCCAAGTCAATTTAATTACAGAATGATAGTCAATACAAGAATTGGGATGTTCCGAGTCAATTTAATTACATAATGATAGTCAGTACAAGAATTGGGATGTTCCAAGTCAATTTAATTACAGAATGATAGTCAATACAAGAATTGGGATGTTCCAAGTCAATTTAATTACAGAATGATAGTCAATACAAGAATCGGGATGTTCCAAGTCAATTTAATTACAGAATGATAGTCAATACAAGAATTGAGATGTTCCAAGTCAATTTAATTACAGAATGATAGTCAATACAAGAATTGAGATTTCCAAGTCAATTTTGTTACAGAATGATAGGCAATACAAGAATTGAAATGTTCCAAGCCAGTTTAATTACAGAATGATAGTCAATACAAGAATTGAGATGTTCCAGGTAAATCTAATTAGAGAATGATAGTCAATACAAGAATTGAGATTTCCAAGTCAATTTTGTTACAGAATGATAGTCAATACAAGAATTGAGATGTTCCAGGTAAATCTAATTACAGAATGATAGTCAATACAAGAATTGGGATGTTCCAAGTCAATTTAATTACATAATGATAGTCAATACAAGAATTGGGATGCTCCAAGTCAATTTAATTACAGAATGATAGTCAATACAAGAATTGAGATGTTCCAAGTCAATTTTGTTACAGAATGATAGTCAATACAAGAATTGAAATGTTCCAAGCCAGTTTAATTACAGAATGATAGTCAATACAAGAATTGAGATGTTCCAGGTAAATCTAATTACAGAATGATAGTCAATACAAGAATAGAAATGGTCCAAGTCAATTTAATTACAGAATGATAGTCAATACAAGAATTGGGATGTTCCAAGTCAATTTAATTACAGAATGATAGTCAATACAAGAATTGAGATGTTCCAAGTCAATTTAATTACAGAATGATAGTCAATACAAGAACTGAGATGTTCCAAGTCAATTTAATTACAGAATGATAGTCAATACAAGAATTGAGATGTTCCAAGTCAATTTAATTACAAAATGATAGTCAATACAAGAACTGAGATGTTCCTCGTTGAATTATATGACAAAAGACGATACCATCTTTCTGCCTATTCATACATCATGTCTTCGAATTTTAAAATAAATTTTAGTATTTTTCTGACATAAAGAAAAGTATGCGTAAGTTGGATTACCACCACCTTTTCAAATCTACCATCCTCACCTCATTTCTTCGACATTTTAATAATTTTACTTCCAAACATGAATATGGAACTTTGCAAATATATGTCCCTTGTAGGCACACAATCACCTATAAATTGGATTCTAGATTACCTCTGGTAAGGTAATCACCATTCCATTGTTTCTTTATATTGTTGATAAGATTATTTCAATTAAAATTTGTAATTGCTATAATACAGATTCAAATAATTTTGATTTTACAATACCGTTTTTTAGCCTACAAACATTTCATTTTTATCTCAAATAATTTGAATTATTTATAGAATCGATTGCTCTTACAGGCGTGCTATTAACAGTGTACTTCCGACAAATAAATCTCGCGTTATATTTGTCATTGAAAATCTTTATTCATGTTATGCGTTAGCAGGACTTACTTCTGACGTCGTCGAATTTTATAGTAAAATTAACAAATCTAATACACTAAAACCTGAAGCGTCCCTACATGAGTGTGTATTGTTTGTTTACAAAGTAGTACCTAATACGCTGTATTACTTTTAGACACAAATGTCGTGAAATATGAAGGAGTGCAATATGGAAAAATACTGAACGATTTTGACAATGTAAAGATAACGGAGCAAAAAATAAAGACCATATAGTAATTGTATATACTGCATAGTTCAATATTTGTATAAAATTGGTTTTGAGAGCAAACAATAGTAAGACTTGACATTATTTGTATATCAGATGTCTCAATTATAGATGCTTTAGATGCAGACAGAATACTGTTGGATCTGATGGTGGCTTGCGATCACCGTGTGTCTTACTAACCCCTTTAACTCATTACTGAACAAATCGAAAACCCGTTTGAGTGACCAGCAACAGTTATCACTACAGTGATAAAACATTACCATTTTGCGTCTTATGTTTCCCGATAAGATCATAATTGTTTTGTTTTTTTAGGTATGACATCCACAGGTATCCTATGCTAGCTACATTATTTGTACAACCTCCCGTTTGTTTGTACCCCCTTACGATTTTATAAAACAAACAGTATCACAGATATAAAATGCACACAACAATGTCATTTTATTCGTCAAATTATAATTTCTAACCTGATTGTCATCAGGGGGTCCCAAACACTGCCAATTTATTGGTGTTTCGAATAAAATGGGATTTTATTTAGTAACAAGGTCGCCATATTTGCATTGGCGAGTCTCTGTTTTCAATTGTTGTGATGTAGCTCACCGTCTTTGACAATCTTAATATTTTTAGTTGCTTCTCTTTGAATGCCAGTATACAAGAGTTTCTTCTTTTTTATTAAATTTTTTTATAGAAATATTAAAACTAAATGTTGCAAATGTAGACGCAGAAACTAGAAAAGGGCAGGTAGCAGTCTGTGTGATTGTTTGATTTTAAAGCTTCCGGTTGACAGTATTAGATACCCCCTGGCGACAATCAGGTTAGATATTATTAACTGTTGAATGAAATGATGAAGTAGTTTGCATTTTTATATATTTGTTGCTTTTCGTTTTAGATTCGGTGGTGGTGGTGGGTCCTATCAAAAATGGGAGGGTCTGCGAATACTGCAGCACTTCATAGGTTCATAAGCTTATTTACTCCACTCAATCTATGTCCAGCCTGGCTTGGGGGGGGGGGGCAGGCGGTGACTGAGTGGCTTGGGTGGTTATTCGATTAGCAATCAGATCTTCAACCCTCCTCCAAAACAAACCCAGTCAACAATCAAACAAGTCAAACCTCTAATTCATTTACATATTACCATTTTAGTATCCTTATTTCTGCATGTACTTCTCTTGTATGGTTACATCTTATAGGTTCGGTAAATTTGTCCACATATGTCTTTGACTAAATCAAATTGTACTGCTTTGACACACTTTATTATAATCATTAATTCGTAATGATGTTGATAAGTGTCAATGGAAGAATGTGCAATATTTCTGCCATTGTGTACGTTTTTCTCAATGTATATAAATAATTCTTTGATTACTTGGGTATTCGATACAATCATGTCCATTATGAAGTCTTATAATTAATTAATTAATGAAAACCTTATTTTAGAATCTTGAATATTATCTATAATAAACTACTTGGATATTTCTCAGCTTTATTATTTCATTTAATATTGAAAGTTATTTCACGTAATTTTGTTTCGTCGCGTTTTCATGCATGCAAATCTGTCCGCCATCTTGCCAAGTGACTACTATTAATGTCATTAATAAGGTCGCCAAAGTAACAGCACTGACTGAAAGAGAAACATATTTATAGATATATCTATGAAAATCTCCTCACCCATGCCAACGCTCATGTACAAAAGGTGTTTCACTCGTGTTCAACGATTTACAACCACTTTGGAAGTCTAATTTTGTTGAATGTCTACACTCTCTGTCCTTGAAATTGAAGCGTATGTCTTAGGAAGGGTAGACATGATTCAGCTCATTCAGCTACGACATCAATGCACTGTGTAAAGCATACAGGGGACATGTTTTCACATGAATGTATTACATGATTTTCTTATTCAAAATGATACTGAGATATTTTAGAAATATAACCATTTAACAGCTTCACTTGTCGATATGTTACAAGGAAGATCTTGGCAGGCGTTAACCGCTTCACTTGTCGATATGTTACAAGGAAGATCTTGGCAGGCGTTAACCGCTTCACTTGTCGATATGTTACAAGGAAGATCTTGGCAGACGTTAACCGCTTCTCTTGTCGATATGTTACAAGCAAAATCTTGACAGGATTTCAATCGTTCTCCTCGTCGTTGATATGTTTACGAGAATGTGCTTTTATAAGATCAAGCAAAATTAGTACTGGGCAAAGGGAAACCGACACATTCACCAGTGTAATGGGTTGCTAAATAATTCATTTCATACTTTAAGAAAACAGAGAAAGTGGAAAAACAACATTCAGTGAAAATAAATTCGATGTACCACCGACATTCTGCGTTTTTGGTTTAGATGCCTATGACCTTAAGAGAGACGGAACCAAAACTTTTTGAATGCGCTAGTCGGTCAACACTAATACAATGAAACCTTCAGGGTAAAGTTACTAGAAAAGTTTTCTTTAAATACAGGTTTGCAACCTTGCTTACCATAATTGTTCCCTTTGCAAATACACGAGTCTTTAAGGTAAACAAAGATGATTGCACTGAATAAATATTTTGTAAGATCGATCAATGCAAACAAATTTGGTCAATAAAAGTCTGTAGTGAAAATTGTTCTCAAAATCATATTAGCAGAATTGTTGTATTTTGTGTCAATCTTCAGCCAGCTTTCAGTTCAAATTAGGAGACTTCTTTAATAATCTGAGATTTTGGGCATTAAAATGATGTATTTTAAAATCTTAGATGCTGTAGGATGCAAATGAAGCGGCAAATACCATCGCCTTTGTTCTTGTTAATCTTACTGTTGTTGTTAAATAAACTCGTTAAGTTACATACATACATACATACATACATAAGACTAATTTTTTATGAAATTGCCACCTAAAAGTTAATCTTGGATTTTATCTAGAACAAAAAACTGGATTTTGTTCAAGCTTGTATTTAATTTTCGTTGCGACTTTCAATATCAGCCTGAAATCATCCGTTTATTATCAAGCCGCCCGCGCTGACTTGGTTGCCAGAGGTGAATGTGCATGTCTCTAGATATTGGTTCCAAACAAGGCCGGAGGGACAAGTAAGAACAAAGGCGCTTCCGTCGATGTCACACTGGATGAACTTGGTGGGGTCAGGGTAGGAGAAGAACATCTGGTTGGCACTTATCGCTTGGGCTGAACAGGGGTTTCCCACTGTCGCTCCAGTGCCTAGAAAGGAAGAAATTTGAGAACTTGTTTGAGTTCTTGTATAAAAAAATTAAAGATAATAAAAACATTATATATATATATATATATATATATATATATATATATATATATATATATATATATATATATATATATGAGGCGTGTGTGTGTGGCGGACCTCCATGGCATGTTTTCGAGGCTTGTGTTTAAGTAAGAACCGGGAGTTCAGAGGAAGAATAGCTATTATAACAGCGATTGCAATTTATTGGATATAGATTACTAGTGTCAATATTTCCTTCTTTTGTTTCTTATTTAGTGTTTGAACATCGTACCTAATCCAGTTGATCCGGGTTGCAGGAAGACACTGCCGCTGCCTGGGAGTACGACTGTACCCGGTAGTACGACCTGACCTCCGGCTAACTGGGAGTTGTACACGCAAGACAGGCGGTTCTGGTCCCACACAAGCTTGGAGGGGCAGGACAACAAGTTAGCATTCCCTTGTAGGTCACACTCAATAAACTTGCTGTTATCCCCATTATACTGATAGAACAGAGTCCCACTGGCGACACTCAAGCCAGTGCACGGGTTGTTGATTCCCTGGCCCGGAGTTACAGCTGGTTGGCTTACAAACTGAAAAAATGAATGAAAGGCAGCTAGTTAAAAGCCGCATTTCCTCTGCATCTGATAATTGTTATAGCGAGCGTTGGTTATTTAGCCTTTGCAGCACCTAACAATTTAAATATATAGTCTTACCACCGAATATAGTTTCCTTGTGTAAATAAATCCTTTTTAATTTTGAAACGGGATTTTAACCTAGATTAAGAGCTGAAACTGAGGAATATATTAATTTGGTATGTACACATTTAGACTAGATGAGCTTTTAATGATAATATGTTATCTTCTTAAAATAAAGACATTATTATTATATTGTTATTACCCACACTTACTGTCCAGTTCGTTCGTTAATTTTCGCGCTAAAATAGGAACTAACACTTATTACTTGTACGCTTTTATTTATGGCCAGTACTTACAAATATCTGACAAAATTTACGTTGCCTATATATAACATAATACATTATTTCATAAAGCCAACTTCCATAGTTACAATCTGAATCGTTCATAAGAACCTTTTTTTATTGTGTCTTAGATTCAGTTATTGGTATTACCAAAATGTGAAATACAATGTATTACCTGCTGCCGGACACAGTTGCTGGTTCCCTGATTGAACACTTCTCCAGCAGGACATTGTATGACGAACATCCGTCCGAAGGTTCCACACTGAATGAACTTTGAGTTGTCTCCGGAGATGCCGAAGTAAACCTTATTGAGGGGATTGTTCGTGCATGGGTTGGTGTTGAGGTTCCATGTATCTGTAACATTATTAATTGCCGATAACTTGAGTGTTTCATTTTTGTTCTTCTTACCGTGCTATTTCTTGTAATTGTACCAATGTCTCATACTGCAAGGATTATTCTGATCCGATTTATTGACAATCTTCTTTATTGTTACTTATATTAGTCAGTTGGGAGAGGGGTCTTAGTGTTTCTAAAGAATTGTGATTTATTTAGTTGGCTCTTAGATTCGGAGTTTGCAGCAACTACTCAGTTCATGATCACTGGTATCTCACGATAATTGGTATACCAAAAAAGATAGCGAATTCAGCGAATTTAACAATATTCGTGGGCATAAACATGATAAAACAAGTTTTAAACATGGCGTCTCTGTATGAATATATTTTGATACTATAGCAAAAGAAGAAAAAAACCTCCCCGAAATAGAAATAAAATTAAAACTTTGACACTGAGATGAGGGTTGGACTTCAGAGGATATACGGCTGTTTAAATACACGTTTGATACTATTTCCAAGATAAACAGTCGCTTCTATTGCTAACATAAGCAATTAATTTGTCCACTACAAACTATTTATGTTTCTAGTAACAAGAAATTGGATCATGTTTATCGAGGCACGATAATATGCATTCGTAATATTGTGATTAAAATAAATGCATTATAAGGGGTGAATGTTGCTGGCCACTGTTCTATAGAAAATTATCAAGTCTGTGAAATACCATGCAGCACACATGAGCACTCTGTGTTGTCCTTTGTGTACCGTGCTGTTTCAGCAAAACATAACATAAGCCGAAGGGACAAAATAGATCTTCGCAAAGTTAGCTTTGAAAATAGTGATGGAAGAAAAGGATCTACGATTGCGCTAGCTTTCACGGAAGACTGAGTTACTAAATATTATATTATAATTTAGCAAATGACGATAGCTTTACTTACCAACACAGTTTACTAGAAGCCGCTTGTCTGAAACAAGAATTCATTTAAGAAGATAAAGGATCTCAAGTAATGTGAGTGTTTTTAAACACGCTTTAACTGATCTGATGTCAGCAGTTAATACGCTTTAATCTTTATTTTTCATTTTGTTCCTGACAATAAAATGCAAAGGTTTAATAGCAAAAATTATCGGCGTTGAAACTTTAATATGTTTTAGAAATAATCATTATCATACCCGGTGATAAGTCCATGTATACATATTTCATTATAAATTATAAAGTGAGAATTTTGCTGAAGCGAGTATCTTTCTCATGATTTTGTTACTTTTTTATATATTATGATGTACAAGGTAAGTAAGCAAGTGACTTTGAATAGTATTATTATCACTTCAGATTTTAACCGTGATCATTCAAACAATTAAATATTTATTTGTGTCATGATTTTTCGATTGTTAGTGTAAGATATTGCAATAAAATTCTCTTGGCCAACAATATGCTATTATTTTTTTCTACGTTTGACCTTATTTATCTTGGTTGTCACACTAAAGCAGATAAAACAAGTAAGCTCGAACATTTTTGATGACGAACTATTTCTGGTGATGGATACCCAAAGTGCAAAAGGTCGATAATTACCTTCTGGTTGGTGATCGTCCTCCTGTTTGGCCAAAACAATAGCCAAACACAAGATAAATGAAGCTGCGGACAGCATGTTCATTCTTCAAACTGGGTCCTCGTGTGGGTAGATAAGCACACACACAAAACACAGTGGCGATAGTTGCTAGAGTGATGGCAATGGTCCATTTATATCTGAAGGCAAGGGAAGGCGCTTACATCAAGAGCGGAACACGTGTTAGGGCAAAACAAGCACACCTGAAGATTGCAGACAAACAGGTAAACATTGGATGTTCTGTACTTACCTAGTTGTCAGTCGTCTGAATCAACAAATCATAGAAAACCCCTTCTTTCTTTATTCCTTCTCAAGTTTTCATCTGTTGACATATCGTGTCAAACAGAGATGTTTTTATGTAACGATGAAAGCGATGTCAGGATATTGCATTGCTCTTTCCTACTCCCGGTCGCTTGTCTGCTTTTATTCCATGGCAAATCATACGAGCAAACATGCACTATATACAAACAGAAAAACATAGTCATTAATTCTTTACATGGTGTTTAGAAAATTGTTCCAATTTTTTGTTGGATGCCAAAATATGTGATTTGTCGGCAATCTTTGAAAGATAACTTGGTTGCTGAGAATGTATTCCAATTATCATAGCAAGAGTTTCGTCAGTTTCGTCTTGACATATAGCTGAAAATCGCATGATATTGAGGAGAGAGAGAGAGAGAGAGAGAGAGAGTCTATTAATAAGTCAGTTCTGTATATTACAGTCCTGTAGCAATTTTAAATATGATATAAAGGATCACAGCAGACTGCCCAAGATATTTGTGACTCGATGTACACAATGTCCCGCAATTAGTACTAAACTGCTGTTTCTTATCCATCGGGAAAGTACTTTTATTTGATAAATATATTTGCGTCTCTTCCTCTCGTATCCTATTATTTTGTGGTGGTGGTGGTGGTCGTGTGTTTGTGTGTGTGTGCGCGCGCGCGTGTGTGTGTGTTTGTGTGTAAACATGCGTGCTGAATGGAGTGGGCTAGAAATATTCGATGAGTAACTTACTTCGAACCTCTACTTAACAACGTCTCATCGCTTTAAGAACCTATTGGGCCATTTATCAAAGGCAAATAAGAAAGAAACTCAAATATAAAGAATAGTTAATACACAAACCACAAGAATTTATCAGTAACTCTACATATTTGTTTCTTTTCAAATCTATGTACACGGGCCAGAACGCATGTTATTTAAACTGAAGGAAAATATACGACGAAATGTTTTGAATGGCATCTACGGTTGAGAATGATTAAGAAATAGAGGCATAACAATGAATCGCAACAGTTTTATATCACAATTGTGCTATAAATGTCTCTAAGCTAAGTAGAAATACATCAAATACATGAAAGATGATGATGATGATGATGATGATGATGATGAAAGTAATATTTTCACGGAGAGTGTGATCTTCTCAGTGCTTTATAAATGAGGAAAGGAAACTAAAATAACACATGGGCAAACTATATAACAAATATACTTCTTGTGTATGAGAACTATATAATAAATATACTTCAGTGTGTATGGTAACTATATAATAAATAGACTTCAGTGTGTATGGTAAATATATAATAAATAGACTTCAGTGTGTATGGGAACTATATCTACATAATAAATAACTTAAGTGTATGATAATAGTTATTTTGAGTGAAATATGTTGACTTGCAACAATGAAACAATGACTATTAATAAATGAACAATTCTTATGTCAAGATTAATGCTAGAATTTTATTACGTTTTTTTTTCTTCAAATATAATTCGATTGCCATTTCTAACTCGAAAATATGTACTTATATGCTGGTACTGTTATTTCTTTCTTTACAAACCTAAATGAGACATAATGGCTTCATAATGCTAACATAATGTTTTGAGTGGAAAATCTTCGCGTATTTGGAAGATAATTATCTTTCGATCTCTAAACAGTTTTATCTCGCTTTCTTGTGTTTCATTCTTTCTTTTTCTGTTTTGTTTTATCAATATAAGACATCAGCTAAGAGTGAATTATGGTTAAATGATGTCTGATGGCATGTCCGTTGAGTTACAGCTCAGAGGCCGACATGGTAGAAGGCTGAAGAAGAAAAAAAGCAATAACAAAATTTGAAACCTTTTCTATATTTCTGGCTATCATTGACTCTATTTCGTTACTACAAACTTTATGAACTTTATCTGTTCACATAAGAAGATTATTTTTCTGTCACATAATCTAGTGGAAGGAACGTAGGCGTCCTTTGTGCACCTTAACTTTGTAAACAAAAAGACGTAAAAATCGATATCCCTAGACGAAATTATTTCTATATCACGTATATACTTTGAAATGAAAAAAAAATACTCATGTCCCTAGGCCACTGTAGTATTTCAGATAATGATAAGCCAAAACTGCACGGTAGCGATATTTCAGTCCTGACTCTTTTTAAAAAATAAATTAAAAATCATTTAATACGAGAACATTTCTGGATCACTCATTTTATTAAAACAACCCCTTATGTCTGGACCATATTTTCATACCTACCCAGCATTCAGTCAAGTTTCTAGACCGTATTGTATGGAGGTGGATTACCGCCATAATTCTATGCTTGTATTTTCTATTTTTCCTTGATGCATTATTGTAAATGACTGCTGGCAAGTGCTACTTTCATAATTCTATCCATGTATATTGTATTCTTCATTGGTGCAAACTGTATGTGGCAGTTTGCAAGTGCTACTTTCCTTCTGCATTATTGTAAATGGCTACTTGCAAGTGCTACATTCATAATTCCATCCATGTATATTGTATTCTTCATTGATGCAGACTGTAAAGGGCTAGTTGCAAGTGCATAGATCTACTTTCCTTCTGCGTCACTGTATCTAGCTTTTTGCTAAACGCTGAATTCGTTCTGTAATTTGTCGAATGGCAAATGCTATGTCAGTTATTACAAGTTTTATATTCTGTTTATAAACTTGCCATATTACAAATTACACCATTCTAACTCCTGATTTAATTTAGATTTGGCCTTGCAACAATCTAATTTTGTCAGTATCGTCTTTCTTGTCCAACTCGTGTCGCCATCTGTTGTCATAATGGGATACTACAGTATTAGCATGGCATTATGACAACAGATGGCGCTCTAAATTTCCAAGTTTTTTTTCCCCTCCATGAAAATAATTAATGCACCTCACGGGAAGTTAGATTGCTTTACACCACTAATTTCGTGCGGCCAGCAGCATGTAAAGAACTTAATAGATCTACGTGTGGAAAGAAAATAACTTGTAATTCTTTCAGTCCCGTCTTTTTTTTAGGTGTAAGTTAGCGACGAAGTTTTAATCTTTCTCTAAAACCGTGTGCTTTTTCGAAGCTCTAAGTGATTTATAGCACCTTAAGAAAACAAACCAAAAAAAAAAAAAAACGCCATTACAACAGCAGGGTGGTAATTAGGTCCCTCATGTAAGACCTGACGGTATGCGGAGAATTCGCCCCATGGAGTACTCGCCCTGGGAGAACTCGCTCCAACGTATCTGGAGAACTTGCCCCAGAGTGGTTGGAGAAGTCGACCCAGTTGGTTGGAGAAGTCACCCAAAATTGTTCACTTTTTTCCATTTGATCAACTCCGCTTTTGTACTTAACAAAAATTATTATCCTTTTTCGTTTCAAATTTAGATTTTATATATATGCGATCACAAAAGAGATATTAACTGATAATTATAAAAAGCTCATAAAATAAAGTCATCTCAGGATGACTTAGGTTATTTGGTTGGAACCTTTCATATGTAAAACTGCAGGCTTACACCCTCTCTATTTTTCCAAATAAAATGCATCTAACGATTTGAAGAGCAGAGCAAAAGGGACAGATAACATTCATTTTTCGTTAAGTACAGAAGCGGAGTTGATCAAATGGAAAAGTTGAAAAATTGCAAATTTGATAGATTTAATAAGTTATTAAGTTGAAGAAAACCAACAATAAATAAAGCCTTAACAACCATGTGGCGACATCTCAGAATTACTATATATGATCCTTGGGCGACATCTCCTGACACCTGGGATGAGTTCTCTCAGGGCGAGTTCTCCATGGGGCGAGTTCTACGCTATTCGACATGACGCTGATATTTATGTTGTGGACTTCAAGCACCTAAACAAAATCAACATGTGCTATGTCTTACCTGTAGGACTAGGTGGTCTTAGACCAGGTCTATCTTCAACCCCACTGGCCATATGAACCCAAAAAATGTAAAGTTAGCGGGTCATACATGCTAATATATGCTGTAATTATAGAACTTATTTTTGTATGAGCGCGGGCCATACAAAAGATTCCCGCGGGCTTGCAGTTGGACCACCCTGCACTACAGTACTGTACTGTGATATCATAGACTCCCAAGTTTTGACGCACTTAAGCATTGGCTTTCACGTTTTCATAAATATACTTCTCTCATATTGATATCTCACACTATTTTGAAAATATTAGTTATTTTAGAAAAGCATGGATCGGAAATGACAATGATATATTCCTTCCTTTCTTCACGAGCTTTCATAAGACGACCCCTGGTCGTAAAGATCGTGTAGTACGTCACCCATTTTGATACACCTCACAGTTGTTGTTTCTGTGGGGTTTAACGCCATTTTTCAACACACGATAGGCTCTACATGGCGGCCAGTATTAATGGTGGAGGAAGAATCCGGGAAAGAACCACCGACCCACGAGAAGCTGCTGGCAAGCTTTCTCACACCAACATCCAAGACTCGACCCCAAGCAGACAGAGGTGAGATGGCAGTGATCCGTAACGGAGAGCGCTTTAGACCACTCGGCCATTTGGGGCCCCTGATACACCTCACAGAAGTCAATATTTTCCTGTGATACTATTGTACATATTATCCGGAGAAAATAATATATTTCAGATTAACATCAATGCACATAAAATAAAGATTGGAGCACACACCCCAGCCCTCTATTCATTGATGGATACATATAATTTACTTTGTAAAGAGCCTCAGTACATCTCGCTGCCTAAATAAACAGCTTGTAAGGTCAATTGACGGGGGAATGAGGGGGGTGTCTAATCACCCCAAGACGTACCAAACACTCTTGAAAACACCCCAAGACACTTCAATTTATGTTTTGATGTTGAAATTATTTCATTTGAACAGATAATCGTTTAATCTTAAATACCCCAAAATTGAAAATTAAAAATCCAAGAAATTTTTAAGCCAATTACCTAGTCACCCACAGCAATGAAAGAGTTATTGTGCTTCTGATTCTACGCATTGAGTAAAAGCATTATGTTATATATGGATATATAAATATCAAATGCACTGTAAAGTAATTGAATGCTAATTTCATTTTTGTTTATCAATATGTATCCAGATCACACTACAATTAGGTACACTTTCCATGGCCCATTTTTATTGATATTTTGGGGGAATTTTTCTTTCTTTTTTTGTTAGATACACACATATATATTACTTTTTGTTTTTGTTTCCTTTCCTTTTTGATGCATTTTAGAATTACTGTTATATACATGTACCATTTGTCATTTAAAGTCCTGCAAAAAGCAATCAGTGTATTTTTGTCCTTTTGTCCAATAGATGCTGTCACTATCTTGATTTGCATGCTGTTCCTTTTGCCTTAATAACAACTGAAAATTTCTTGTGATGTTATGAATTTTGCCCATAAAGAATTGTAAAACTAAATATAGCACCCTTAGGTTCTAATTATTCAGCGTACTACGCTTTGTCACATTAAAGATTATAAAAACAAAAACTTTAAAAGAATTCTTGAAATATTAATGTAGTGACACATGATTCTGACTTATTAAGTGTGTTGCTCTTTGTCATTTAAAAGTGGTTTAGTTAGAATTGTCTATGATCAGAAAGAGACAGAGAGAGAATGCACCAAAACTTGCATACTTCATTAAGTTATTGTAATTGTATACATATATCCTAGGTAGATGAGAGTGTTTTGGAACAGTCTTATAGTGTTTTGGGATAGTTTTGCGATGTCTTGAGGTCTTTCCTTCAAAAATTATCATCAACAAGGAAACGAAATCTCGATTGATCTTACTTGATAATTATACTGATCACTGTCCTTTTATTGGTTTGATTTTATTTAATTGCCTACATGTATCCTGGGTAGTTGAGGGTGTTGGGATAGTCTTTTACTGTTTTAGGGTAGTCATGGGTTCTTTCAATCGGTGATTAAAACCATGGGGAAAAACTCCTGATCTTACCCGTTAATTATATAGTGCAGAATTTTACTGATCACTCATTTTTTTTACGGTTCGATGAGAGAGCTTTTGGACAGTTTATTGGTGTTTTAGGTTAGTCTTTGATTTGGGGTCTTTAGTCAGACGTGGAAACAAGAGGCTAAATGTTCACGAACTTGAATAAAGTGTTTAGCCCAGAGTACTAAGTATTTCAGGTCAGCAAACAAGTAATTAAAGACACTTAAAGGTATTATATATGTCTATTTACTGTTTTTTTATTATTATTTAATTGCATTTAATTTCCAGTTTCAAAATGATTGTGGGAAAAGATTGTTAAACAGACATCATGTAGATTCCAAGTTGTGGAAGAGGAGTTACTCTGATACCTCATTAATACGGGAAAATATCTGTGATGGCATATATGTATCCTAATGATGGGATCCTGATACCTCATTAATACGGGAAAATATCTGTAATGGCATATATGTATCCTAATGTTGGGATCCTGATACCTCATTAATACGGGAAAATATCTGTGATGGCATATATGTATCCTAATGATGGGATCCTGATACCTCATTAATACGGGAAAATATCTCTGATGGCATATATGTATCCTAATGTTGGGATCCTGATACCTCATTAATACGGGAAAATATCTGTGATGGCATATATGTATCCTAATGTTGGGATCCTGATGCATATGTTCTTAAAATTCACATGAAAGTTGAGAAAGTATGTTAAGAAAACCCAGCAGATATATTGAGAATATTATTGAGTATAGTGTTTACGTGAACATCTCTTGAATTTTTTAATCAGATATTGATGATGCCTGTAAATATTGACCTAAACATTATTAAAGTTTAGCATTTATATAAAAAAGAAATGTGTGTTACCTATTGCACTGGTTTAAAATTTGGGTAGTAGGTATTTTGTTATATTTTTAAACATTACATACTACGCACTACAAGTACTGGGCAAAACCGGCTCAATTAAATGATCAAATATATTTTGGGAATTTTTATTTTACCCTGGAGGGAAAAGTGCTATGGTCAGCAACAAAAAACTGGGACAGTCAGCCAACTGGAAGTACACATTTGTTTTTTTACCAAATAATTATGTCCAAAATGAACTGAAGACTGGACTCTAATGTTGTTGTCAGAAATTTGCTCTTTGAATTTTTTGTAGCCTGGTTTCTTTCACAGATGGTGTCATTCTCATACACAGTTACTGTTGCATTTTGCTCTGATAAGATTTTGTGACCAGAGCATTCTTCTGTTGATTTCTTCATGTAAATTTATTGATGATTTATGCATAAATATGTTTTTGAGAATGTACATTATTTAAATCGGTTGTCAATAATGCTTAGGAAATGGTTTTATTTTGAAACAAAAGTATACCAGTGATATGTTTTAAATGCACATTTAATGTGCTAAGAGATAAAGTAACACAAAGTTTTAAAGTCAACACTTGTCAATTGAAAAAGCTATCAGAGCTTACAGAAAACAACATTAACATACTTTACATTTTGACTCGTATGTTTAGATTCAATCTACTGTTTCTTGACCAATATGATAATCATGTCATCTGACTCTTGCATGACATCACAGGATATTTAAGATGACAGCTGGTTAACAGATTATGTACAGTTATATAGATTTTAAGAAGATATACATATTATTTGAGAACATGGGATATGACCATTATTGGAAACACTGATGTTCATAGATCCAGCTGATGATGCAGAAAAAGTAACTTATGGTCATCCAATTATGGCGATAAGCATGTGATTGGTGGCGCTTGGTAGTAAAATACTGAAAACTTGGAATGCTGCAGTATCATAGCACCAGTGATATCATAGGAAGGATATTATTTGTTTGGTGTTTCTGTTATATTGTTCATTTGAATGTTTTATGCATGTTTATCACATGCAGTCTTCTGTTTTGAAAAGATAGGAGTGTGTTTGTAATCCTTTTACTTCGGTAATATCTAAATACAGAACCTCCTATGTACCAAATAAATTTGTAAATTATGCCTCAAGAGCACACTGGTTATATTCAGTAGTGACTGCTTGAAGAATTATCCCCAAAATATTTTATTACCTGATTCATGTTCATTATATTCACTGTACAAAAGTGCTGTTGTTTTGAAGAATCTAATTTTTTTTACAGAAGTGTGCATATTGCCATGCCTGTATTATTTCTGTGGTAGAAGCTTAATATGGTGAAACTCATAATATTGTCATGACATTGTCAGAAGGTGGTTTCAATACCACAGTCACATCATAAGTATCATCTGTAATGGAATGATAGATAGGACAGATTTACTCACTATTGACATGTAGTAATTGTGTGACTAATTGGGGTTGGTGGGTACTAAACGTTGAGGATATTGCTGACCTTTACTGTTCTCATCTTTGCTGATGATGCCACATTGGACTTCATTTTGGGTGGTAGTGAGGGTCTGGTATTTATTGTGCTTTCACAAACAGTAACAGATTATTTTCCATCTTTTCTTCAGGACAGTGTGCCCAGCAGAGATGAACGAAAGCGCCTTTATGATGCTGGTCTGGGAGATAAAAAGATACATTTTTGTAAGGACAGTGACCCCGCATATTTCAGGACTAAACTTGAAGAAAGCTTTCCCAGATTAAAATCTGGAGGGGATTCGAATTGCTGAGGTCAGGCATTAGCAGCAATGTGTTTTTTATAGTCAGGACACATGTGGAAAGTACATGTATTATCTGGCTTAGGCACAAGAATACATGGTGACCTGCAATTACTTTTACTTTGTTCTATGTTCTATGTAATCATTCTCCAGTAAAAGTGAATGTCCTTTTTCAAGTATTCCTGTTTGAGAGGATTCATCATATGCCCTATAGGCTTCACAGATGTAGAACCTACAATAGCTATGTCCTGATAGAGTATACATCTTGATAGATTTTATTTATTCGTGTTGGAACATCAGGAAACACATCTTCATAATCATGAAATAATTGTTCTAGTTCACTCCTTTCCTATTATTCTAGATATGAAAGTGTTTGGTCCAGATTGTTTAATTTGTCTGAATTCCAAATTTTGGTTAAACTAAAGTCACTAGACATATTGCATTCCTTCATGCACTGTGAAGGATAAATACAACTAAACTGATTGAATCATTAACTGTTCTATCTCTGTCAAAATACTCCTTTAACATACCAAACAGATGTTTATGTTTCTGCCTCCCAGGGCTCTTAATGATATAATTTAAGTCATCTTAAAAAAGCCATGATAAGTACATGATTGCACTCCTCGTTGTTTCATTTCTCTTGCGAGTCTGTGTATAGGTGTTAAAACAACCATGTCATCTGAACTCTGCCGAAATAATTCGATCGTTCGAGTCGTCTTACCAGAACCTTCCGGTCCGTTTAGATAAAACAGTATTGTGTCTGGATACTGGATCATACACAGATGACGCAGACAATAATCCTGATATCTGATTATTTTTATAATAAATCTTCTTTATCTCAGCATCTGCGGATTCGGAATACTTATATAACATACCTTGTTTTATTCTCCATTCGCCCCATGATGCATCAGTACTTGTAAAACAAGTCAGTAATTTTGAATATTTTTTCGATATAAAATGAATTCGTAGGAACTCTGACTGCAGTGTCAGGGAATCTATTTATCATCGATAGTAAATTTATAGAAACATAATCGAGCACTGAAGATCTTAAATGAGTAAACTGAGGCGACTCACCATCAATATAACCAACAATTGTACATAACCGTGTTCCGTCAGATAAATAAGCGTTTTCTCGACTTACAAATATATATCTCTTTGTTGCATCTGCGATTATAAAATCATATTCAACATCGTCTATGATTAATCGTGCATAATGTCATTTATGATCATATGCCCCACCTTGAGTAAATTTACCAATTATTCTTCTGCCGAGATTATTTGCAGCTTTATCATCATCAGGTGGTGGTAACCAAACTTCGGTCTGCTTCCGATATCATATAATTGCCTCACTTACAATCAATGATATTAATATTTTACAATCAAGCATATATCGAGACAGAACTATTGGTGCCCAACGTTTTTCTGAAAAGTGTCTACCAAACCAAACATAACAAATAGGATGAAGATTTTCAGCAAATTCAAATGATATAATACGAGCGAATCCGGTTAGATCAAAATGGGGTAGTGGTCCATTTACTGATACTCTTGTCATCTCGTTTGTGGGGTGTCCAAATCTTTTAAAATATCCCGAGCATTCTCCGTAGCCAAGAAAACTTCCCGGATAACACGCGACCATATCAACGGAAATAACGTCAATGTAATTATACTTGGTATTCCACAATCCACCGTGTCCGTATTCATAGCAACTTAATTGTACATCTTCGAGAAGTTCAAATCGTGTTGGCTTCCACGAATTGTTATCTCTTGCAAAGTGAGCTGCAACTGACCGAACTGTAAAACAATCATTTAGTAATTGCTCAGTATTCTCTGTTGAAAATTTCTGCGCAAGATTTTTCATTTCTCCGTGGAGAAATTCTTTACGATATATTTCGCCGTTAGGTCGTACAAATTGATAATATTTCTCATCATCAGAACTTTTAAATAGCCATACTGACACAGGATAGTTTTTACTTATTTCGTGAATAAAATCAAAGATGTTTCTTCCAGCGTCTATTTCTGGGTAAAATCTTACAGCTCGATCTAGTGGAAATATTGTGACTGCGCTGGTCCAGGCGTGAGCATTATGATCAATGATATTTGTCGGAGCTCCTTTCGATTTATATTTCGAATCGTACAATACTTCTCCTTTTATTGATTTTACTATTATTAGGGAATTTTAGTGTTTTTTTAAAACTTAGCAACATCGTTTATTGTAGCTCCGGTATCCTTAACTAATTCAGCCCATTTGTTTATTTTTTCATGTCGTAGATCCGGTAACCCATTTCCACGCATCGCGTTTGTAAAATGTTTTGTTATTCGTTCGGCTACACAATTTATTTTTGAAAATTTCATTGGCTTCAGATTATCAACGCTGGGTTTTTCATTTATCGGATAAATTCCATAAATAACTGCTGTTACAGTATACGCTCGCTCATAATACGGTTTGTCAATACCAGTCAATATTCCTGGTTTGGAAGTTTTACTCAGTATGGCAATTTTTTCATTATGAAGGATAGGATCGTATTTGTCACAATAATCCAATTATCTGTTTCTACTAATACAACAAATTTTACACTGAAAAAATATGTTCGATTGTCAAGATAATTAGTGATAGTTGCTGCTCGTTTGTTGTTCATCGTAGCATCGACACTGTCGGTGATTTTGAACGTTGACCATACGTGAGATGCACCATCTGTGCAAAATTCTTTCTTGGCGTCGTGAACTTTATTAATCAAACTTTTATTCTTCGGATCAACCAGAGCTTTTATTGATAAGTCAGGGTATATACTTTATCAAGATTAAATTTATCTTTAGAAGGCTTCATCTTGGATAATGTCTCAAATTCGTTCATATTTTAATCAAGACAAGTATTTAAATTGAAATATTATATATACAATGACTCAAGCAAGAGATAAATGCCGATGGTTGATGATAGGGTCTACAAGTCCTTGTAACAAGTCTTGCTCAAATGAATTCTGCGAACAACATTCGCAAAGGTACAAAGAGGAAGTCTTGGTCCAAAACTGTGTTTACGATGTGATGTTGAAATTAGGGGTAAAACGCAGTTGTGTGCGCATTGTGGTGGTAAAAGATACAGAGAGATTAAAAGATATTATGATAAAAACTAATGACAGTGACAGGGCTATAAAAGTTTATCTAATTAGATTCTCAAAGTAATCATTTAGACAAAGTATTATTTAAACAAATGATATTATTATAAAAAATGGAAAAAATATTGTTAAGTCCTCAAACCAAGAGTTTGTGAAGCATCCTATCATAATGAATTATGAGGCATCTCGTGATGGTGTCATCAGGAACTGTTGACTGAAAAAAAACTGTCGGTTATGTTAATAATCACGGTTATCTCCAATTTGATACTGATGGGAAGAAAAAGTATTACTGTCATCGATTTATATTCGAAAGTTTCAACGGATTAATCAAGAAGGGTCTTGTGATCAATCATATTGACTCAAGTCCTTAAAACAATTCTTTATGCAATCTGAGAGCTGTCACACAAAGTGAGAATTGTAGGTCCGGTAATACTGGTAAATATGAAAAAAAAAATTGCAAACAGGGCGGTTAAATCCACAAATACAGAGACTGGCGAAGAAATAATATTTCAATCAATGAATGCTGCTGCCAAATATTTCGATATTTACATGCCTTCGGTACGACGTGTTGCAGATAAAATATACAAATCCGCTCTTTCAAAAAATATAATAAAAAAATCATTTTCCATTATTGTTAGAGATAACTGTCAAACTAAACTATCTCCGGTAGGTATTAAGTAGTTATGCCGTTTATATTCATTAACTATTTTATTTAATTTCTTTTTTCCTGTTATTGTTCAGTAATTATACAATTGTCAATTATTTTCCTATGACTCCAAGGGAGATAACTCCATTCTCCTAGTCATGGAAATTCAACGGTTATCTCCCTTTCTTAATGTCAACGACTGGTATTATATAATTCTGCGCAGCATTATTAATTCTGTCCTGGTAAATACTTAATCTAACTTTGTAAAGGAAGAAATACACACAAAACAGAAATGAATCCACACTGTACTGTAGCAAGGTTACTTTATAATAATTTCTGAAAGGTGTATCTGTCAGATGCTTCCGTAGCTCATTGCTAGCGTGTATAACTCTAACGCTCGAGGTCTGGCGATCGAGTCCCATGATCGACACACTGTCGATGGTTGCGCATATTTCGCGATTTATATATATATAATTGCGGGCCCAGCCCAGCATCGAAACTCAACAGGAAAAAACATACCCTCCCACCATGTCACTACTTGCTGGGTGATCGTTTTGCACGCTTCCGGGGTTGATTATGGGGAGAGTGTGCACAAATCTGTTGAGCGTAGAGAATGGCTCCCGTGTATATTGTGCTGTCCTTACTGTAAATACTACATGTACTGTGCCTTCCTTACTGTATCTTTCTGGACTTGCTAGGATGCGGTGGCACCTTAGAAGTTCACATAAGGAAATTGTGCCGTTCTTGTATATATTTCGTACCATCTGAGCTTTCTAGAATGCGGTGGCAAGCTAGGAGTTCACATGTGTGTTTTGTTGTGTAAAATATTTTTGTTTTAAATATATATTTAGTATATAATGAACTATGAAAATATTAATGATATTATTTATGCTATTAAAAAACTAGAAAAAAAGGCATATATATTTTTGATGAACTAAATCCTGAAAAAATCATTTCTAATTTTGAAATATTAAGTGAACGCAGCAAATACGGTGCATAGATGCTACCATCGGAGTATAAGTTTATAAAACAGATACAAGCGGCGATGTTTCAATCGCTAGCTACAGTAAAAGAAAACGAGGTGAGGAAATTCGTCCCTCTATCCCTTGATATCGACAAAATCAGATCAGAATTATCTCGTGAATACGAGGCAAAAAAGACGATTACAACTCGTATAAGACAATGAAGAAATATTATGTCAGATCATGAAGAAATACAAAGTGATGAAAGTGAAAATTAAAATGAAGGTTTTAGTAGCTGGGGTCCTTGTCGCTGATTTGATCTTTCAGATTTACAAATCCGAGAAGATATCAGTATTTAAAAAAAATCGTATTTTTCTGGAATATTTTAACTTTCTGAAATATTTTTATTATTAACGATTTTTTATTTTTCTGGAATATTTTATTTTTCTGGAATATTTTATTTTTCTGAAGTATTTTTATTTTTAACGATTTTTTATTTTTCTGGAATATTTTATTTTTCTGAAATATTTTTATTATTAATGATTTTTCATTTTTCTGAAATATTTTAATGTTTCTGAAATTTTGTCAAAAGTCATCGTTTTTTCGGCTGTTTTTGTCGTTTTTGTCAAGGAAAATCTATCAAATTTCCAAAATCGTGAGGGTCACAACCCAAACAATTCTCTAATTGACTCTGTGTTTTTTATATTATTTTTGTTCTAATTTTGTTAAAAACTCTAATCATCTTGTATCATATTTCAACCAAAAATCCTAAAATCAATTAGAGAAATACGTGCTTGGGTTTTCACCCTTCAAAAATGAGAAATCTGATGGATTTTTTATGATAAAATTTACTAAAATAGCCGAAAAAATTATTAAATTAATAATTTTTTCACTAAAATAACAAAATTTCTTTCTGTTATATTTTTTATATTTTTCTTTCTGTTATATTTTATTTTTTCTGAATTTTTTGTCACCAGAATAAACTAAATTTGATTCACGTCAAAAAAAACTACGATCATAACAAAGTTAGGAATCTACGCTCAAAGATATACGATCATAACAATGTTAGGAATCTACGATCAAAGATCTACGTTCCTAACAAAGTTAGGAATCTACGATCTAGATCGAAGATCTTGCATACAGATTTATACTGAGAAATTCCCCACGCAGGTCAATTAAGTGTCCGGATTGGTCGGTGAGTTTGAAATTTATTCTTGATAATAGATTATTATGATACCGAGGATAAACAGGATTTATCGGTTCTTGCACAATCAAATATCCAGGAGATACTTGCGGCGCGAATGTGTATAAAATATATCCTTGTTGAGCTTGATTTGATTTTTCAAGATCTATTTGATAGCTGCCATCAATTACATCACAAACAAGATTAACCGCGATCGTTGAGGCTAAATTAACAATTCCTGGTGAAATATGATGACCGCCTCCGTATGGATCATTGTCATGTTTGAGAATAACTGAAGGTGGATTTATTTTTCTCCATGACTCGACAATTTTAAAAAAGTTTTCATTGATAATATCTTTGAGCGACGATACTAATTCGTCGGATCTAAGTACTGGTATTACAAAGGTTGGTGTGTCTGCTTCAGTTATTTTTATAATGATCAAGAAATATCGGTTTGATGGATATTCTACCAGTAACTGATACTAAGCTACCTGTTAAAAACAATTAACGGTTATTTTATTAATATTATAAAGATCATCTACAATTTTATTTAAATGTTGCAGTGTTTCAATAATTTCTTTTTTAGATCGTCATTAGGATACCCAAAAATATAGTTTTCAAATATTTTTTTATTTCTGCAGAGAAAAATATGTGATCGTTTTTAGCTTCTTCACCTAGTTGTTTTATCCTCCATTCATTAACGAAAGGTATATTATCTTTCCTTCCAAATAACGTTGTATAGTATACAGTTCGTTCGACTAATGGAGAAAAAAAAGATCTTTTCGATATTTAGGAGTTGTTATATATTTCTTTTCATCTGTGATAAAATCATATAAATTTTGGTTCTGGTGGTCCACGATATTCTGGTGCTGCTTCAGGCCATCATAAACAGATCTTATCGATGATTGATAAATATCAACGACGTAATCAGGTGAATGTATTTCAATTGCAGAAGATAAAATCTGTTCATGAACGTTAATTGATATTTTTGATTCTCTTCCGGCTATTGATTTTATTCTGCGCTGCAATTCATTGATTTTTTCAATCTGATAATTGCCAGTGGGTATTCCAACAACTTGCCAATCGGGAGTTACATCATCTTTATTTTTATTTGCAAATACAAGCGAATTATTTGCTGGTAATCCACCGAATGATTTTGATCTGATGATTGGCCAACTGTAATATACTCGTAATTGTGCCAGTGCGATTTCTTTTACTGGAATCGCAGTTGGAAAGTTGACGTTAAATTCAGGATTAGTCGAACTTACTGAGATCACCGAGGTTTTCAATGAAGCCGTGTCCGTTACAATTTGTTGAAGTAGTTCGCCTGACGATTTCATTATTATTTAAACTGGACACATTTGTACCTTTAATATAAGCGCCAATGTGATATATTTTAGTCAGTTCTGAAAACTCAAAATCAGAAATTATTCCATCATTAAGGCTCTTTGATAATAATGACGATAATTTGGAGTATGCTGTTGTCGCTGTGTGTAACTTAATCATATAATCATTCAATTTTTCATTCGTGCAAGTACATATTTTTTTTGCAATGATGTTGAGAACATCGGCAATTGATGTTGTAGCTGAAATACAGATTGTTACAGCTACTGGCGCTATCATTGTTATCGTTGATAATAACACGCCGGTTTCAACAACAACAGTAGACACTGAATAAACAGATAGATCAACAATAACTACATGTCTGCGATATTTCTTTATTTTTATTGTGTATTGTTCGACGGTATCCTTTAATTTTGCTTGCCATTCACGTGCTTGTTTGTTTGAGGTACTCATTATAACCAGCTGAGGTGTTTCAGCTACAAATTCTAGACAACACCAGTAAGATGTTGCGGTTAATTTTTATCAGCTGCTTCCAGAATAAATATTTCTTCGTTTCCTTTATTTAATATGATAGACACAACCCCGGAAAACTTATCGGTTGAATGACGCCATGGATACGTTGTAAATATTTCGAATTTTGCAGCACTGAACACAGACCGCCTGTACACACCAGTAACCCCTGCGGTATGTTTGAGAGTTTTGTTTTGTTGTGACCATGTCGAGAATCCTGACGATACTGTGTATATTATGTTGGTAATTTGCCCGTGTGGGATTTTAATCAGATTAATTTTATTAACTATCTCAGGAATTCCACTTAAGATATCTTCTAGTGTTTTTTAATCGTGTCAATGTTCGTCTTGCTATCAGAGAGTTTCATTTCAACGGTCAACGGATTACCAAAGAAATCATCTGTGATTTCATAAAGTTTCCTAAAGTTTCTACAGAGATTTGTAAACGCACTTACATGAACGTCATACTCGGCCCTCAACGTGGATAATTTACCAACTACGGTATTGTAGTTAACGTCTACATATTTTATTTTTTTTGTCGCGGCATCATCATCAGATGTTGGATCTCTTAAAACAACTATCTTATTTCCGTTCATGCGGAGTTCGCCTGTCATTGTGTCACCAGCGTTTTACAAACGATTAGCAACGCTTCTTGCAATTTCATTTCTAATAGTTGCAAATGATATATTTTAGTCCCTGATTCTACCACCGTCGGTAAATACTGGAATGTTATCCGTGACCGCACCGATTACTCGTCGAACTATATCATTCCATTTGATGTTGCTCGTTTTTAAAACGCCATATTTATCCTGAAAAACAACAACCTCATCTCGGTCAACTCCAGTAAGGTTCATAATATCGGCGAGTTCATCTTTAGTCGCGTAATTTGACAAATCCACGTCAGATTTTTTTTCTCGCAGTAGTAACACCGCCTGGTCTTCCGTAAATATCTACCATTATTCTTTTCTCCGTTTTTTCAAATCGTGGATTTCCAACGCTGACTTGTATAATCAGATACAACTTTGTGAGGCGGCAACGATGATTTTGATACAGACTCGAGTACAGCAACTGCTTCACGGCCGCATATTGGCGGATATGTTAATTTTTGTGTTGGTAGCTTTGAGTATCACACTTTTTGCGTGAACGGGTGTGACGTAATTGATAAACTCACGCGGTGGAGCTAACCCGTATGAATCGAAATAAACGATTCCACGTGGATCAATTGTGTATGCCACCCAGTGAGTACCAGGTCCTGAATTATCATCAAGATTAACAATTCCTGTTTCAACATTGTTTGGTTGTTGTGGTAATTGGTCACGCATCTTTCAGGGGCCCCGAGCGGCCGAGTAGTCTAAAGCGCTGACCGTTCCGTATTACTGCCATCTCACCTCTATCTGCGTGGGTTCGAGTCCAAAGCTCGGCTAGCGTGGGTAAGTGTGAAAGCCTGCCAGTAGCTTCTCGTGGGTCGGTGGTTCTTCCCTGTGTTTATCAGGGTTCTTCCTCCACCAGTTATACTGGCCGCCATGTATAGCCTATCTTGTGCTGAAAAATGGCGTTAAAACCCTAGAACAACAACAACATGTCACGCATACAAACACCTCTAAAAATGTTATATTTAATTTTTATCAGCATCAAGTAAATTACTTGCCCTTTATCTAATCGCTGTGACAACTGGTCACTTAGTCAAGGTCGTCAACAAGTTCATCGATAAGTTCCCGGTAAATACTGATATCCATGATACCATCTTGAAATAATCGCCGACAAATATCAGCTGCTTCATTAATTATTTCCGGAGAATTATTACCAGCTTGTTTTCCTCCTATGAGAATTTCTAGTCGTTCCATGTTGGAGATAATATTGCTAGGACAAGCAACAAGACCACTTCCTGATAAACCACTTCCTATGGCACCGGGAGGATAATCATACAATTCTTCTTTAGAATCGTTCTTCCTTGATAAAAGAGACAATTTCTTTCTCCGCTCAGTCTCTCTCTCTCTCATTCAGTTCTTTTTTGCCTCGCTTTTTCTATTTTTTGTTCCATTCCTGCCAACATCCGTTCCCTTTCCTTTTTAAGCTCTTCACTTGACTCCCGCCTCAATGACGAAGATTGTTGTTTTTCTATTTCTTGCAGAGGTGGAGGAAGTTGATATGAAGGCTCTTGCTGTGGTGGAGGAGGTTTCTGTCGTTCTATTTCTTGCTGCAGTAGAAAAGATTGTTGGTATTTTATTTGTCTCAGTGCCTCTTCATAAAGTTTTTGTACTTCTTGAACAAGACCTCCGTATTCTAAATCATCATATCTTGCTTGTTTTTTGCCCATTTATATGCGGTATATCCACTTGATAAGCGTATAATCACTTACGCCTTCATAACCAGGCCTTAAAATATCAGATTTATTGTATATACCAATTAATATTTTTCTAGGTAATTCTTCACTTTTAGTATTTTTAATATCCTCGACAAAATCTTCCCTAAATTTTTTAATAATATCAATTTTTCTCTTTCCTACTTTAGGTTTAAGTGCAAGTTTTTTTTTTCTTTCACGTCGGCGATTTCTGTACGAACTTTACCAATATCTTCAAGTATTTCTTCATCAACAGTTGGTGATGTGATGTGATGTGATTTGGATTTTTAACGTAGCTTTAACAATTTTTCAGTCATATCGCTACGATGTCTGCAATGTGGCAGTTTATAGTGATGTCTAGCACTGGGGCATCATGCCGCAGACATGTAGCATGATGTCCCACCCAGTCACATTATCCTGACACCGGGCCGACCAGTCCTAACATTTCATCAACAGTTGGAGGTTCAGCTGCAGCTATTTCAGTTGGAAGGTCTCGTAAAATCTTTTTTGTTTTCTTAGTTCTCGCTGCTATTTTTTCAGTTTGTTCAGCGGTCTGTTTTGATACTGGAAGAAGATCCTCCTTAATATCCGTTACGACTTTTTCAGTAACTGTTGTGACGGGTTTAAATAACTTTTGTGCCTTCTGCGTATTCAAATTGGGCTTCTTGCAGTTTTTGTAGGTTTTCTCTGAAAGAATCTCTCACGGGGATAATTTTTTTGATTTCTTCTAGTCGCTCTCGGGCTAATCTAGCTGTATAAGATTCAGGAAAACCATATTATGATATAACAAATAATGATTTAATTACAGCAGCAGAGGGGGTGCGACCTCAAGTTGGTTCAATTTCGTAATATATTCGCTCTTATCTTGATAAGTTTTCAGTTCGAGGAAAAAAAAAGAGAGAAGCCTCAACGTGGTTAGAATATTTTGATTTTTAAGGTCATTTACGTCATATTAATCTTTTTTGACGAAGGCTTATTTCGGCATTTGGACCCTTCTAAAAATTGGTCTGTTCACCCCCTCTGCTGCTGCTTTTGTGTTGTCAGAGATTTCATCATACTTTATTGAAAAAACGTCCGACTCCTGTGCCGTAACTGAAAAGACCCTGCATTAGCGAAATCATTTAACTTCTGCCTCAGTGCACAGGTGCTCGACGCGAGTTTGATGCTAAAAAAAAATAATTTGAAGAAAAAACTCGTACCAAGTGATAAACTACCTCAGATTACCCCCGTGACCCGTTCTGACATAGGACCCTGTCAATCATGCTAAGTCTCTTATATAGTATGATAGACAGGGTCCTATGTCAGAACGGGTCATGGGGGTAATCTGAGGTATTTTTGTCACTCTATGATTTTGTTCCTTGAGATTATTATATTTTTTTCTCAACATCAAGCTCGCGTTGAGCACCTGACCCAAATTCACCAATGAGGTGCAATTAGACGTATAAAAATGGAAGAAAAAACAATCTAGAAACAACAACCTTATCTGCCTAATTTATAAAAATTTCAACAACACCAATTGACTTATATTTTGTTTATGTTTTTGTTTACTCAAAACCTTAATTCTCAAGCAAAATACTTACGTTACAAAAGATCTTCTCGTATTTGAAAGTATTTTTTATGATTTACAAATAAAAATTATACCGGGAAAATGATTGAAAATTGTATAATTAGGTATTTTGCGATAATTTGACATAAATTTAATTCAAAACATTATTGCGTTTTGCTATTATGAGTTACGAAAAAGACAGATAAATGTGCGTAAAATAAAATGCATCTTTACCAAAATTTATCGTATTTTAAATTTCATTTAAATTGATAATAATGAATATTCAAAACACAAAAAATAAAAACATTTTAAGTTGTCAAATTAACACCATTCAAATCACAACATTTTCCGTTTCAAAATATAAGTACGAAAGTTTAAAATGTGCCTGCCTTTCCAGTCACTCCAAAAATATAACGTATGTATAAGATACACACGACAAGAGACTATTCATTAAATCTATAATTGTTTTCAAAAGTTTTCTTGGTTAACCTTTAGTCATGAAAATATGGCATGAAATTATTACAAATATGTTTGATTGATCATATTAAACACGTACAATCGTCATTTTAGTATTTTCTCCTGTATGTGACAGTTGAACATCATCATTATTCACGTGATCATTGATCTGATATAATCTTTATGACTTAATTTATATAGGAAGATAAAATGATTGAAATTTGTATGCTTAATTAAGTGAATTTTGAATTTTTTAAATAATAAAACAAAATAACATGTATTTTATAAAAAGTTTTTTGTAAAATAGAATGGTAACGTATGTGTGATAGTGTAAAACACGGAAATATTTTACAGTTTAAATAACTGTTTTGACGCCTTTATTTCAGACAAAACTGCATTGCATACAAGGAGTTTTCTTCTTACAAGATTCCGTCTTCTTGGGGTCAGATATAAATTTTCAACATCTGCAACGGCTCGTTTACTTGGTGGTAATTCCTTAGGTGCTGTCAACAGTCTGAGTTTTTTTTACTTAGTCGCTCAATTTTCTCATTTTTTTTTGTCTTTATCTTACGTCTCATGTTTGAAACGTCAGATTTCAGAATACCTATATTTTGTGGGAACACTCAAGAGCCCTACGCCTGATCATCTGCAAACCTTTTCCTTTGTGACTTTTAGTAATAAATGGTATCCTTACTATCAGGTGATCATTCTGCTCTTCGTTTCTTGGTACGATATCATTGTCATATCCATTGGTCTGTTCACTTTTGCTTTAGTTGCTTTCTTTTCTTTCTTTTTTTCTCAGTCGTGAAAGTCTGTTTCTTATTTATTTTTCATGTTTCTCTCCTCCCTTTTCTTCTTACTTACTTGTGTTGATGGCACATAATATTGCCGTTGCATAGCTCTCTCTTTATGGAGGAACTCCAGACCTTTAGCCTTCTGGCCTTCCCTGTATGCCTTTTGTATTTTCTTTCCTGTCTTGGCCATTCTAAAATCAACAAGTGTTATGTATATTTGATTTAATTTATATTTGATTTAATTGACTTGTCTGCAAGTTTAATTTTTTTATTACATGTTAAAGTAATGTAATTTTGTTTATCGGAATTTTGCATTTTCCAGAAATTAGTAAGACCTAAATATTTTGTCATAAACACCTAAAACTGGCCTAGTTCTCGACCCTGATTCAGAAACCAGTGAGTCAAGTAAACAACTTTCTATTTTTATCTTATTCTTAGAGTAAAATGATTGGTTCTTGTCAAGGTCATACGTGACTTTAGAACAACCTCTATTTCGAAATTCTGTTTTTACCTGAATTGTGCAGTGTCATAGTTTCACCGATAGGGGACTAATAACGTAAGTATCGATAATATGTTACGAAATTATCATATGAAGTATTGAGTATAGCAGTAGTGAATGGGGCCACTATTGGGTCTATGGGAATTAACATGGACAAAAATCTTGGACTGGTATAGGGTCTATGTAAATTTAACATTAATCACCCTGGGCGTGTATCGGGTCTATGTAAATTTAACATGGACAAAAACCCCTGGGCCTGTATAGGGTCTATGTAAAATTAACATGGGAAAAAATCTTGGGCAAGTTGAGCCTCAAGGGAAATGGAACAGGGTCGGGACCCTATTTTAATATGTTCCCGACCTGATGGGTCTATGGAAATGGAACAGGCGAAAATTGAAACAGGGAGGGGTCTCTATTCTTTTTAAACAAAAAAAAAATGGGGTAGGCAATTGAAAGTCTATCTATTTTCGAGAAATGTGGGTGGCCCTGAAAAGGGCCTTTGGGTTTCTTCTTCTTCTTCTTTTTCTTCTTCTTCTTCTTCTTCTTCTTCTTCTTTTTCTTCTTCTAACTCGTCCACTTCTTCCACCAAGTCCTCACTTTTTCCATTATTCCTTTCTTCTTCCTCTTTTCAGTTTCTGTTATCCAGTCAGGATGACCCATATCTCTGAATTTCTGTTGAATCTTCATCCAGTTGTTATTCAATCTTTCAAACTCTAATTTCTTCTTCTTATTCCCTTCTTCTTTTCTCTCTTTGCTCCATTTTTCTTTTATCTTCATCACTTCTACTTTCATTACCTCTCTAATTAGTTCTTCTGCTTTTATCAACTGGTTAAAACCCCACTTTACGTACCACCAGTCAGTCCAGTAAAAGCTATTTTCTAGGAAGCTCCTGACTTCTATGACATGATCCAAGGCTTCCTTTAAAGTACCTACTCTCACGTAAGGTGGGTCAATGAATCCTCTGATTCTTTCTACTTCTTCCTCAATCATTCCCCCTATTAGATCTTTTGCTACTCCAAGACTCTTCACATTGTTCAGGCTACCTTGAAATCTTCCTTCCTTATTCAATCTTTCTACTACGTAAGTCCCATCCATGATCCAAAAATAGCTATGTCTCAAATCATTAAATAATTTTGTCACCTCCATCTTCTTTGTTTATTCCTTAGAATGGTGCTAACGACCAACACTGTGGATTCTTATACGAAAAGCGCGGACGTGAAGGAAAACATCCACCTAAAACAAAATTTATATTACCTAGATCATGACCAAACAACGCGCAGACGTGAAGGAAAACATCCCCTACTTTTCTCATCTCATATTATCTACTATCCACATACGCGAAGCAGCAATAAACAAACCCCAAATCTACTATCCACACACGCAAAGCATTAAAATGAAACCCAATAATCTACTATCCACACAAACGTACTTGAGCGCTTACGAACACACACACACACACACACACACGGAAAAAAGAGTCATTGTTTATATTCACACTACTCTACATACACACATTGGCAAATCGATTGTTATTTCTTTTCTAAAGGTTTGGGTAGCCCTGAAAAGGGCTGTTTGTTTTTGAACTCCAGTGACACCTGGTTAATGATGGCACCTTCCAGGTCTGGCACCACACACACATCTTCTTCTCCAGTCTCTTTTACTTTTTTTCTTGAGAGCGCAGAGGGAGGATGATTGGCTTCAGCACCCCAATCTTCTGTCTCTGGTATCTTGTAAGCCATCCTCTCTCCTATTTTCTTTTCCTCCTCTTCCCTCTGTCTTCTCTCCTCCTCTTCCTTCTTTATTCTTCCCTCTTCTACTATGGCCTCCGCTGCCAGTTCATTTAACAGGCGCCTGACATATTCCAGATGTATCTGGAGTTCAAGAAGTTTGCTTATTCTGGTATTCATTGTCTTGTTAACGAATGAACAGGGTAGCTAGACTACCAAGCGATTTTCAATTTATAGTTAAAGCGCGGACGTGAAGGAAAACATCCCCTAAAACAAACGTTATATTACCTAGATCATGACCAAACAACGCGCGGACCTAAAAGAAACACTCACTGACTTTTTTATTCTACCTATAACTATTCTAAAAAAAATTCATTAAACAAATAATATACTATCCACATACGCAAAGCAGTCAAATCAAACCCCAAATCTACTCTCCACGCACGTCAAACAGCAAAAAAACATGATCATTATCTACTATCCACACAAACACATACACTCACACCACAAAAGAGTCAGTGTTTATATTCACACTACTCTACATTCGTTTAGCTTAGCTAGTTTGGAGCACATCTTCGTAGGAGGATGAGTCGACAATGGATGGTTAGACTGAAGGCTACCCCCGGCTTTAAAGTCAAAGCGCCGACGTGAAGGAAAACATCCCTACACGGTTTTCGAGCCGCAACGTTCAATAAGTGTCATGAGAGGGATAGTAAGAAGTCAAAGAGCATGAATCAAAATTCCTATAGCCAAACAAAAGACAAAGGCATTTGTTTTCAAAACACTAACAAACAACTATAACATTTTAAATAATAATTTAACAATATAACATCAAACATTTTTTTCAAATCACAAACATTTTTTTTCAGCTCACACATTATTTTGGACAGGGTTGACAACGTTGTGAATGAAATTGTGATTTCCACTGTTGGAAGTCATTAGGCCATTGATGGACACTACGTTTCCTAGCTTGAGACAAAAGATAAGCATAAAGGTCACAAAACCATCGATCTACTTTCACATCGTTTCTAGAAGAAGAACGAGGATCAAAATGAGTCACTAAATGTTCTAAGGAATAGCCCAGGCTGCGATGATGCAGAAAATACACACAATATTTTCCACACACCAAGGAATCTGTGCCTTGTAATTTCACATTATTGAATCGGGTGGTCTGAGCATTTCTTCTCATAAAGTCAATGGTATCGTCTTCCAAAGGAGGCAATCCATAAGAATCGAAATATTCCACACATCCTTCTTGAGGAAAGTAAACGCCTACCCAGTGGGTTCCTGGGAGATGACTGTCGTCCGTGTTGATCACATAAGCTTGATGGTCTTGAGGTTTGCGATGAGGGAGTTCATCTTTAGCACAGACGACTGGATTCCAAGAAGCCGTGTACGAACTGTGGTTCAAAAGGTAATAAAGTTCCCAGGTATCCATGATTTGTGTGGGTTTTTTTCTTCACAGGTAATGATAAGTGATCAATTCGATCCTGACTTTTTGCTTGAAAATGTCTGACAAGTAAAAGGCGTTTAGATCCGACTCCTTACTCTGGTCCAAGTGAGATTTGATGAGACGGCACTCCAGAGACGTTAATGGAGGAGAAGAATGTTTATCCAAGCCTTTATATCACTCGTTCAACACGAATTCTATCTCGATGTGATCCCAAGCTTTGTCCAGATATTCGTCCAATTTTTCTTCTTGACTCAACATCAGACATTTGTCATGTTGAATTTGACTGGGATGATCGTTGTGACATCCATAGCACTCTTCCTTTATCAATTCTTTCATTATATCTGCCAGGAATGTAGCAAAACAGGAAACTAAATGGGCTTCTTGTTCTGGCCATCTTGACTTCATCATGATAACTTCTTCGTCTTGGGATTCTTCTTCTTCTTCTTCTTCTTCTTCTTCTTCCCCGGTCTCCTCACATTCCATCTCCAAAGTTTCTCCACTAGGTAAAGAGGGATAACAGTCTTCCATGGCTTCTAATAGTCTAGAATGACTTCTCTCAAACTGTTGATTTCTATGGTATTGTCAAATTCTGCATACAGGAGGACGTTCACTGTGTGATCTGGAGGTGGATTTGCAAACTGAAGTTCCACACGAATCTGACCCGATTTTATAGGGTGGAAATGTCCCTCGTCGCTGCCTTGGTCTGGAGTGAAATAAAAAAAACACAAAGCATAGCCTCCTGCATGATCGTCGTACGAAATACCGTGACTGGTGTTGGTTCCTATCTGTCCCGTGGCTTCGTACAGGGACAAGTACGATCTCAAATAATTCTTCGCGACACCAAAGTTCGGCTCAAAGGGTCGGGTACACAAGGTCTTGCCGTCGCGACTGACTTCGATCTTGGACACATTGTAATGTTGAAACTCAAAAGGATTTTGATCGTGGGTTCCGTTGAAGGCTGAATTCCTGACGATACCAACAATCAAACGCTTGGGTAACTGTCCTTGGAACAGATGATCTTCGATCATAGATCGCTGTCCAGCGGGAATGGTGAACGTTTTCACTTCTACGCGTCGTATCGGATACTTGGCGGTCGTTCTGCTCAAGTCTGATTGACGTCGTTTCCCACTTTAGGTAACACTTCCACACGACGCACGTAAAGTCGGGCTTCTTGAATGATAGTTTTGTTTTCATTGGCATGGGCCATCAAATGGAAAGCGGCACTGCTACGATTCAGTCTCAGACGGATATCCACCCCGTTCAGCAAATACTTTTCTTGTAACCACATGTCCAAATGCAAACGATCCATCAGTTCTAAACTTCGCCCTTGCAGAATTTTCTTACGACGGTCGTTAAACCCCACATTGTGAGGATTGTCATCTTCTGTCAGGACTGTGTCGCTAAACGTGGCTACAACTGCGTGTCCGGTTTCCATACCACGCAAGCATCCAGATGAGTATTCTTGGCTTCTTTTCCGTACGTCAAGAGATTTTCCAGGTAGGCACGATATGGGTAAGTATCCATGCTGCTGCTGACCAGTTTGTTATTCAAATACAAGTCCACTTCGATGAACAAGGAATGCATGAAATTGTTGACAGGAGCTAATCTAGCATCGCCTACTGGATTGGTGTTGTCCGTTTTGATCACTTTGACTTTCAAATACAGGTAACTGCTATTCAGATCGATGTAATCTTCGGGCTGACCTTTGATTTCAAACTCGATGAGAGCGGAATCCGTCAAAGAAGAGGCGGGGTGAAATTCCACCCACTGGGATTCTTGCATGGTCATCATGGTGGGGGGCATGGCAAACAGATCCAGTTCTGACTTGGAGCAAGCGCAAGACTATCGGTGCATCATTTTTCTCTGTGTCTCAATAATCGAAAACGTCTAAGTCTCGGACGGTTCTTGTTTTCTTTGCCGTTCTCGCTTTAGACGTGTGAAGTCTGGTGAAAGGGTGTTTTCTATGTCGTCTCTTTCTGCCTTGTCCTTCCTGAATGCCTGACTCGGTAGCGTGCAGGGCAATTATAGGTGTTTCTCGTCGGCCCAAAAGGTCTTTGCCCGTTTACAGCAAGACATTTTTGCCTGCCCTCATGAAGGCTTCTTTAGAATTTTGTTTGTCGATGATGACATTTTGGAGAAATTCTTTGCCTTGTGTCAGTGCTGCATCTTTCAAGGCGTGCAATCCGCGTGTCACCATCGGTTTCAACACCGGGGCCACCGAACGAAAGGCCAATTTCAGAATATCTCCTAAACTGTGTCCTCGCTGTCGAGCAACCCCTCGGTACACTGGATACATGACTTACAAGTCGTGAGAGAACCGTTTTCGAAAATGGACCGTGACTTTTCCTTTGGTGAATGGAATATTTTGTCCCAGATCTCCCACCACGTTGTACTCCACCACATCGGAGAACACAAACATCAAATTCAGTCCTTGGTTCAGTTCTACCGGGGCACAAAATAAATTGCTAAAAGACTCGTTGTCGTAAATGATTTGTAATTCGTTTTTCTTGAGTATGGCCATTCTCATGTCCATGTCTCCGCCCAACATGTCAAACAATTCAGAACAAAATAAAATGGACACGATTTTACTCCCGTCAAATTTCATCAAGAAGCGACGAGCTGCTTTGTGGTATTCCATGGTGAGACTTTTTTTGACACTTTCCAAAGCTTTCGGAAACTCGACATTAAACCTGGAGGCTATGGTGCTCACCAAATGTCGACCAATAAAATAATAGCCTGGGGGAACGAACACGTGATAGGTGGTGTACTTTTGATTTTTGTGCCAGGGGTTTTCTTGTTATATTTGCAATAGGTATCTAAGTACTGTTGCAATTGTTCGTCATGAACTTCCACATCAAAAACATTTTGATTGGGAAGGACATTGAGGACTTGGGTCGGGTGAATGATTTCTACTAAAGCCACTTCCCAATGGGCTTCGTGATCTAATGGGATGGTCTGAGGTAATTTGGCCGTGTAACAGCACAACGTGTTCTTAGGAAACACCTCCATGGAACTGTCACTGGGTAAGGTTAAGTAAAATTGGTTTTGGTGACTCATAATTCCAGAGTTCTGTGGCTGTCCGAGGGGTTACTGGACGTCAGAGGCGTGTCTCCGCCCAAAATGGGGTTGTTGTTGTGGTTGTTATTGGAGTGGTGACTGGCACTGGCACTGGACACAAGGTTCCCGTTCGAGGAGAATTTCAGGGAGGGATTGGGAAGCAGGTAACCGATGCAACTGCTCAATAAAATGGTCCACAATTGTTTGTCTCCTTGTTGCAAACTGAAATTGGCAATGGCTGCCCCGATGACACAATACACCACGAAGATTTGGCAGAAAAAGACGATTTGCGTTTTAGGCACACGTTCTCCACACCACACCCACAAGGGTTGTTTCTGTAAATCTTGCACAGAAGAACTGGGTGAAGGAGTGGTCGACGTAGCTGCGTCTATGTGAAAGGGCATGATGATCACTTCTTTTTATAGTCGATGACTTGCGAAGCGTCGATCCAAGAATCAAAACTGGGTGGATATCCTTTCCAACGTACTTTGATTTCTTTGACACGTCGTTTACCCACTTTACGGGTTCTGCGTTCGAGAATGCTTTCGATGTCGTACACGTCGTCTTCTTTTTTGGTGACACGTTGTAACTCGGGCAAATAAAACGTTCCTTTGAGCACTTCTCCGTAAATGTCTTCCAATTTATAGACGGCAGGATGACTGCCATGCACTCGTCCAGTGTCACGAAACAATTCGGTCGTCCAGTTAGGTAAGTAACCTTTGTCGAAAGTGCGTTTGGTTTTGACAATGCGCACCCAATCTCCTACGGTCAACACTCCACTTTTCTTGGGGACAGCCCTCGTCGGGGACGTACCAAACAGGCGCTCAAACACCAACACTTCGTTCTCGGGAGTCACTTCTTGCGGGGCACGTCCGATGCTTCGATGGTAAGATTGGTTGTACACTTGCACCAGGTGCGGTAAGATGTCGATGTACTTCAGTGTGGTGATGCGTAAAATATTTCCACATGCGTTCTTTCAAAGTGCGTTGAAAACGTTCCACGATGCTGGCTTTGGTTTCGGGATTCTCGGTGGTAATAAAATGAATGTCACGTTTCCTTAATTCTTTTTGGAAAGCTTGGTTCAGAAATTCGGTACCTTTGTCCGTTTGCCATCGAAGAGGGTGACGACCGCTTTGTTTCAACACCCGTTGGAGGGCTCGCACTAACTCGCTGCTCGATTTGGAAGTCAAGGGTACGACCCAGGCAAATTTGGAAAAGACGTTGATGACACAAAACAAATATTTGTAGCCACGATTGTAGCTGGCCAAATGAGAGGCATCGGCTAAATCGGCTTGCCATTGATGATCGATGCCTTCCACTCGCGTGCGACTTCTGGAAAACTTGCGTCGAATGGGTTTGTGTAAAGTGTAGGTAGCTTGTTCTTGTAACCATCGTTGCACTTGAGGTAAACGGTGACTTTTCAGTCGTGTTTATTCTAGCACGATACAATTTTTGAACTCCTGCGTAACTTGCAGGATGGGAAGGATCGTAGTAAATGCTGGCTAACACTTTTTCCATTTTTTGTTCGTTTGTTAATAAGGCACCCACTCTTGGAGGATGCTACTCTTTTTCTCTTTGGGTAATTTCTTGGATTGCAATGCTTTGCGTGTGCGACCGGCAATAGGTGTTGAGGAGGAGGATGTCAGAACAGGGGATATCGGTTCTTGTTTCACTTCTGTCTTCACCTTCTTTTTCTCTTGTCATGAAGAAGGGGTGGTCATCATCTTTTTAATCCATCCAAGGGGTGGTCATCATCTTTTTAATCCATCCAATTCTGGAGGTAGGTGGTGTTGTTAACTTGCGTACTTTTTCTGGTGGAGTTTGAAACCCTTCTTCTTCTTCTTCTCCTTTTTCTGTCTTGGTCACTGGTAGTGGTGGTGGTGGTACTGGTGAAGGTGCTGGACTTTTCATCAAGGTCTTAAAATCTTTCAGTGTGGGAAGAGCTGTTTCGTCTGAGGCTTTCTGGTGAAAGAGTTGCAGTCGTTGCAAGAGTTGATCGTACTTTTGCGATTTTTCTGTTTCGGACAAATCTTGGCGATCCATCAAGGACTGCAATTCGTGTTGTAACTGGGACATTTCGCTCAAATTGGGATTGGGAGGTAAATGCGGGGTGCGTTGTTCTTGCCAACGATGGTATTCCATCCATCGTTTGTAAGGCACTAAAGCTAGTTTTCGTCCTTCCATGGGATGTCAGGGGTCGATTCTGAGATCTTGGGACTTCAGAGGGCCTTTTTATCTTGCTCCCACCAGTCCTCCCAACATGGTTCCCAAGGCTCCTTTCAGCAATGGGCCTAGCAAGAGGGGTAAAATGCCTCCACGTTGGACCAACATCTTCTTCTTTTGACGAATGAGAATTTTTTTTAAGCATTTGGCGAAGAACGTGACGATGTTTGCCTAAACATTGTTTCTGGTGTTTGGACAAAGGGATCGTGCCTTTCAAGACGTTCAAACAACATTCGCACACGGTATCGATGACCTCTTTGGAAGCTGATTGAATGAGTTTTTTTCGTAGGGGTGGAGAAGCTTTGGACAGGACAGATAACATGTCCCCATGTTTGACTAAACGTGGAGGTAGTCCTTTCCTTTTATTTCCTTGGGGTTGTTTAGAAGAGGGATGTTTTCTGGAGGGTGACATGTTCAGGAGCACCAAAACACTGATACCCTTACTCGGTCACACACCTTTTTTATACTGGAACGCGTCGCCACTGATTGTCTTTACGTCGTATTAACTTCAGGATAGGCATGACACGTCGTGCAGTGGTACGTAACGGACTAAATCGAGCCAGTTCTTGCTTGGACAAATCCAGTAAACTTTGTAACATGCCCGATCTTTCTTGAACTTTGATTTTGGGAGCAGGTACTTTGTGAGCAGCAGCCACTGCCACTAAATTGGAGGGTCCTGCCACTGGGGAAATTCTTGGGGTCATCAATGGAGAAGTTCTTGGTGTAATCAACGTCTCTAAGTACTCTTCAGTTCTTGGTGTCATCAACGGGGAAGTGGATGAACGTGAGGCTGCCGGAGACGTGGTCACCGCCGTTGCAGGTCGTGGTTTGCGAGTGTAAGGTTGCGTCCTGACTGAAGTGCCTCTCTTGCGACTAGTTTTCTTCTGTGGACTTTTCTGGGGACTTTTACTCTGCCTCTTTTTCTGGGGGCTTCTTTTCTTTTTCCGGGGTGGTGTCTGGTAAGAGGAGGGTCCCGCCAATGGAGAAGTTCTTGCAGACACGGGTCTCCTTGGGGACCTGGTCTTTTTCTTCTTCTTCTTGGAGCTTCGTTTGACTTTTTTCTTGGGGAGAACTTTGGGGGCATTAGGATCCCATCTTAAGAGAGAGCGAATGACGATACCTCCTAGAGTACCGCTCCCTCCAGGTTTCAAAATGATTTGTTTTTTGGTTTGAGTGTCGATGCGAGGATCGGCCAGTTGGGTCAAAGCGACTTTGTTTCGATCAAAAAAGCGTTTGGTTTGATGAGGAATCTGAATGATCCCTTGCAGTAATTGACGTGCAGTCACCGTGAACCATCGTAAGACTTCTTTGAGACTAGCTTCTAAGACACGAGCCCGTATTTGTGGATTTTTTTCTCGACTGATGCCATACAAGGCACGAATCAATTTAACGGGGAGATGTGATTGAAGGGACGTCATGTTCAAACTGTGTGAGACAGACGAAAAGTGTCTGAGGTTTTTATAGATTTTTTTGTTGAGTGAAGTTAAGTCGAGGACGGAGACGTGTACAGGACAGGCCCTCCGTCTTGGCACCAGTGGTGAAACAAGTGGGTACGAAATCGCAAATCATCGGGGGTGGTAGGTTTCAAATCGACGAGTAAATAGGCGTGTGGAGTTTGAGTGGCATCGTCGTACGCCTGAGTCAGCCAAGGCGTCACTAACTGTTTGGCTAAGACTTGCACTTGCTTTTAAACAAGACCACTTAATGTGCATTGAGACTAATGGTGCGATGGGCTTTACTTTGTTGAAACAAATTTTGGGTGATGTAAACGACACTGGCATTACGATGATGCCCTTTGCGCGTGAACCACAGTTTAATTTCTTCTTCGTCTTCTCCTAACATGTCGTCGAAAATGACCAAATGGGTTTGACGGGAGTCAGAGACGATGCCGTCGTCTTCTTTAGGAATGCCTTCCACAAACACGATGGAATCGCCTTGACTTTCTCGCAAGAGGCTGTACGCCGATTGCCACTCTTTGTAACACCACACGATCCGCTGAGGTGGTCGATCGATCAAATGATGTTTATGTTCGATCAAACGTTTGACGAATTCGGTTTTGCCAGAACCGCTAGGTCCAGCAATGAGCATGTTAAAGGGATGGCGAAGATACAAAGCCTCCCAACTGGCACGTTCTAAGTGTTCGTCGATGACTTTGACAGTAGAGGAAGGGGGAGCAGAGACAGCAGAGGTAGCCATAGTGTCAGGAATGTCACTTGTGACACGAAAACAAACAAGACAAGAGTTTATATACTTTTTCAGAACACGTTTATTGAATGTTTTAAACATGAACACGAAAGACAAAAATACATAAAAGCCAAAGGCTTAAGTACAAGGATAAAAGGCACATGATAACCATTAACGTGGAATAAACACAAGTGTCTGTACAACATGTTTTGGGTAATGTTCTAACCAGTTCTATAGGGGGTAAGGTCACACAAGTGTCCTCCCGAAAGGGTCTTTCAGGCATGTCCACGACAGTCCTATCCTGGGTGACGGGTTCTTCTTCTGGTACTGTCACTAACACAGGTTGAAAAGTAACTTTTTCCTTGAACAACTCTCGTGCATACTGGGCCACTTCTTGGATCCAAGCCTCAAAACCACCCTTTTTCCAGTCACGGACATCTGTCCAATGGGGGTGTAAGTCACAAGCTACACACACATCGTCATACACGTCTTGGGTAGCTAAAAGTTGACGAATCTTTTTTTCCCGTTGAGGTCGAGAAGTATCCTGATGAAAACGCAATTCTTTGAGCAAAAGGAGTCTTTCGTGACCATTTAAGGCCATTGAGGTGGTAAGTACTGATCGTAAAGAGTCCACAAGGAATCGGCTGGTAAACGAAATCCCAGAAAACAAGTCACTAAGACACACACTATGCGTCGTCCCAAATTGATTGGATACAGTTCTTGTAATAATTGGTGGTAATGATCCACGGTTTGAATATGGTCATTGAGTTCCTGCCACGGAATCTGTTCAATTACATGTGATAAAAGTCGTGGCATGGCAGACTGTTTTATACTCTCTTTGTTTCGGAAACAATACACGTACTTTCTAGCCAGAGATCTTCGTTCTCCAGTGGGGAATCTAAATGCTCCAAACTGTAACCAACACTTCAAAGTTCGGTTAGAAGTTTCCTCTTCCTCTAAGTAGATTCCACGTAAAATATGTTGGTAATCCTTTAACTTGTCTTCCTCAAAGCGTTGCACTAGGTGAATCTCGAAGTAACCAAAATGATCAACACGTAGATCATCGGGGGACTGGAAATATTGAACAAGGTCTGACCATTGAAACAATTTCTGACGAATCATTTCTCTTATACCATTTAGGTACCAGTGGTTAAACATCTGGTGACTTAACGGATGCAACTGTTCTTTACGTTTGACTTGTATTCTGAATAGCTCTCGGTAAATGCGTTCTCTTAACTCCACAGGCAAAGCACGAATGTTCTCTTGTAAAATATCCACGAATAGGTCAGTCCGTACAATTCACAATCTTCTCCTAGAGCAAAAGTAATCCACATAGTAAGTAATTTCTGACCACTGCCATTCAGGGTAACGTCCAAGAATCTCACTGAACTCTTTTGATGTAAACGGTCTAGAGTGATATAATAGGACGAATGCACACTTGACCCAGAGAAATCTAACACACTGTTTGACTTTTTTCACTTTCCTCTTGTGAATTTCTCGGCACAAAAGTTCTACAGTTACCCATTGAGATTTCACTCTGGCAAACCCCTGCCAAACTTCCTTGTAAATCTTCTCTTGCAGTTCTTTAGGTAATGATTCAATATCGTTTTTGAAATGAAGTTTAAACACTGGTCTCGGTGATGTCCAACATTTGATTCCTAACCAATCTGGTTTCTTCTTCTTCAACGACATGGTAAGTTGCTTTAATGTCTCGGTACCACTAAAGGTAAGTAATGACAATTCGGTGACCAACGAGCATGCTCTAGGTAGGCCGAATCTTGCGGTTCCCAGTGGTGAAGTGACACACCGCAACTGAAGCACTTGACTTTATCCCCTTCGCCCAAGTAGAAAAATCCGGCTCTGGCTAATTCTTCGGGGGTCGGTCCTCCCAGATACTTAGGCCATTTTCCTTTGAACGATTGAAGACGATTTTCAAAGTCACAGTATTCCGACAAACGCACAGGGAACGAATATTCGTCTTTCACAGGTTCGTTTCGATGAGGGTTGAGTGACATGGACAGGAGTTTGCTCAGGGCTGGATGACATCCGTAGGGAGGTAGACGTGAAGGTGGACATTCACATTTAAAACGAAACCCAGCAAAGTGTCCAAGAGGACGAGTGGCATCGCTTTCGCATCCCTCAGGTTTGACACGCACAGCATCACTTTCCATGATAGGGGCAGTGAGAACAAAGTTCCCACGATGCTTTACGGCATCGCTAAGGTCACAGCGTACAACATCGTTCCCATCGCAAGGCTCAAAATCGCATTCCACTTCAGAGCCCCCAAACTTGAATTGTGCCCTTCTGAACTTGTTTTGTGTTTCTCTTAAAGTATTCATCTTGTTCGCTTGGTCTTGGTAGTCACAATGAACTATCGATCTTGCCTAGGGTTCCTTTTTATATACAGACCAATACCGACGTGTCCATACGGTAAGGTGAAATGATTGGGAAGTCGCACTCGCTTCTGGTACACGATTTGATAGACTTTTTCCAAGGGTCGACTGACAATGTGGTGAGTGGGTAAACGTACAATCTTGTTGCGTTGATAGGTGGTCACTTGAAAGTGTTCATCCTCTCCAGATTGCAAGGCTTCTTTCAATACCCCAAAGTTCACCACTCGACTGGTACGATAATTCAGAGTCAATCCTTTCACTTTACACGTCGTGTGCCCTTCTCCCTGTTTGTCCCGGTATTCGTAGCCGTAATTTTTGGGACCACCACTGACGAAACTTAGAATCTTGTCGCCGGGATGCTCGTCTGTCCAGGCTCCTAAACGTCTCCTTCGATGTCAGGGTGATGTTGACTCGGGTGATGGATGTAAATGCAACTGTCCGTGTCAAAGTACAGGACACGTTCCCCTAACAGTTCTAAAGCGTCGTACAGTTTTAAGCGAGCATGAGCTGTCACGTAAGCCGCAATGATGACATTTCCAAAAGGGTCATCTTGAACAAAGTCCAGATCTTCTTCGTAATTGACCAAAATCAAATCCTCGCGAACGACGTCCACATGTTTGATGAATTTGGTTTTGTCGTGAATCATCTGGAAATAGCGGGAAGGTTCTGTCAAATATTCCGTCTTGGGTAAACACGGTCGTTGTGCCATTTTACCCCACAAACAATTTAACATCACTTCGGCAAACGATCGCCTGCCTTCATTTTTCTCGATGTGATCTAAAGAGATGCCTTCTTGTGCCCGGTATTTCTCTTTGAATGTCTTTTGGTCTTCGGGAATGTGACACCAGGAAGGATAGCCACTGGCTACTTGTTTCAGTTTCAAAAAAGCATCCACATAGTCGGCGAAAATGCCTTTCCGAGTGGGGTCACCCTTGTGGTATTGTTCTGTCTTGGGAAAGTGACAAATTTCGTACACTTCTAACAGTTGGTATCCCATGTCCAGAGCTTTTAAGAATTCTACGCTGACCCACGTCCCCATCAAGGCCCGTTCTTCCTGGGTGTGATGACAAGGTTGATCTTGGTTGCACATTTCGGCACAAGTACGGCACAAAGGAAACATCAGTTTGCCTTGACAATGGTGAGGTAAGACGGGATGGTATAGGTTCGTGGGAGGCAAAACTTTGCACTTGATCAAGCCTTCGTATTGTCGAATGTTTTTCAGGTCGATGTGTTCCGTCAACAACTGTGGGTGCCCTGCAGGAAAGCGACAATATTTGCACACGTAGGGATACAGCGAACACACGTCCAAGTATTTGATTTTTTCTCCTTTCTCTTCGTCGGCTTGGTACAGCAAACAGGTGGCATTGGTCCTTCCTCCGTACAAACTATCCCTCGGGTTCAGGGGGTCCATGAACTGGTAACTTTCCACGACACGTTTAAACTCGGGATCGATTTTCAAGCGGTGATCGTATTCGTGTTCCCACATTTCCACCACTTGGTATCCTTCCTGTTCTAACTTTAGGCGTCGCTGACAAGTGGCCTGGTACAAGTCTTCCATGGTTCGTTGTAGAAACTGATTTTTAGTGCCACGGTCAGGGTAACAGACGGGACATGCGTGAAATAAGCAACCGTTAAACTCGTACACGATCTTGGGGTTTTCTAAATCCCAGCCATCGACCGAATGCGTTCCGATGGTCTTTTCGCCTCCTCCGTTGCGGGCATGCTGAATCCATTTGTCTTCCTTGTCGCACAAGTAATGTAACCAGTGTAGGGCTTTGACCGAATATTGACGTTTGACATAGTTGGTCGTTTGATGACTGATGACAGCCACGGTGTTTTCAGGCATGAATCGTTGTCTGTACACTAAGGAACACGCTTTGGCAATGGTGCAAGCTTCTTTCAAAGGATCAACCCCTCCGTGTTCCATGAACAGTTCTCGAAATTTTCCACAGCAACGCCGTAAAATGTCCACGTCGGAACGACAATACTTTAGCATTTCTTCCTGAAAGTCGAAAGGGTTCGAGGAGTGAGCCTGGTACCAAGCATAGAAAGCTTCTCGTTGTTCGGTACGCATGTTGTCGGGGTCGTAATAGTGAGCCTCAGGTAAATGGGGTAGAACGGCGTGTTGATTGGCTTCTGTATTGAAAAAGTGAGGAAAGTACCCTTTAGCCATTTCTGTCATTCCAAACGTTTTAGGCATTCGACTCAAAGGCATGGCCAAGTAACTCATCGAATCTTTAAACTGCACTTGTCCCACTTGCATGAAAATGATTTTGGCTCCGTTCAAAGTGACTTTAGGACGTTCGATGCCTTATTCCGTATAGTGCCTCAAAAGAAACTGTCCATCGTATCCGGAGAAATTGTGAGCCATCACTGTGGCATGGCGATGACAATCTCCGTAACGTTCGATGTCCTCTTGGCTCCACGTCTTGTCGATGGGGTCTAAGACCCATGGGGCGAAATCGGCTAACGTGTTCGGTCCTCGGAAGATTTTTTTACGTCCTCCAGGAATCTTGCTGCAGTGAGGACAATGACTGAAGATAGATTCTTGAATGCACTTTTCGCATGCTCGATGAGCCACACAGAAATTAGGAATGTGAATGCCGGTCTCTTGCATGCATTCGAAATCGAAAAAGATGAAATTGCCTTTCTTCTTCTTGTGACCGTCCTCTTCCTCTTGTTGGGGTTGGTATGTTTGCACGTAACATTGGTGTTCCAAGTCCACGATGTGGTGACAAATGTGACATTTTGTTTTCCTGAACATACGTGTGCCTTGGTACTATTGGTACGTATGCCTTGTCCACACGTAGGGCACAATCTCAGGAGCTGACAAGCACATTTCTGCTGTGAACCTTGCGTCTTGAGATGTTGCAGGTAACAGGTAGGGCTGACAAACGTGCGCAGACAAGTTGAACAATGCACTGGTTCTTGCCCTTCGCTCAGACAGGGTGGAGAGGCCAAACATCCTGAGAATTTCGATCCGCAATGCTTGTGTTGCTCTCGATTGTTATAACCATAGTCACATTTCTCACAGTAATATCTGTATCCCAGGAATCCGGTGATAGTGGTAATGGTATCGAAATGGTCATCGTGATGATAGACATGAATGTATTTTCCATCCTTAAAGTCTTTCCCTCGAAACAACAGAGGTCCATGCATTTCTTGAGGGTGCACTTTCAAGGTGTAGCGTGGAGCTAAAATATCTTGCAATGTTTGCATCTCAGGAATGCCACAGGGTGTGTCTTTGGACAGGCCAGCTTGTTGTAACAGGAGTTCTGCTTCACTTCGTTGTTTGGCTCGGTCCGATTGTCGAATGTTCTCCAAGTCTCTTTTCCATTCTACCGTGTCGTTCTTGTTGGCATAGGTTCGTCCCACCACGATAGCCCTGGCTAAACACATATGGCCTTGAGAATTGTGAATTTGGACGAGGCTACGCTTAATGCTGCGAAGGTCGTTCACCAATAAGACCTTTTTGCGTCCGGTCCCTTGAGGAGGAGAGACGTGGGTCATAAACAGTGTGGCTTTTCCATCGGTGATGTCAAACTGGTCATTGGATTGTTGTACGTGTTGAATTTTGTCCATGACTTTGGAAGTGGTCAATACTGCAAGGCTGCTAAACTCGATCCAAACAGGGGATTTCAAGCCGTCGTGTTGTATGGAAAGTCTCAAGCGATCGTCTTCTTTGGCTTGACATTGTCGCTTGAGTGTGGTGAGCAAAGAATCCCATATCTCGGTGATGAACCCTTCTGCTTTCTCTAAAGGTACGTCGGACTTGAAATTTTTCAACTTCACCCTGTACGTGTAAGCCGTGGTTCTAAATTTTCTAGAGGAGCGCTTTTCTGTCCCTCGAATGTCATAGTACTTTTCAGGGTTAACTAAGGGTAGTGAACTTTGTTTAGAGGAAGACTCTCTGGGGTTCGATTCTGGTTCACTCATCTCCTCTTCAAAATCACTGGCATGAATTTGTGCCTAGACTTCAGCTCTGGTACGAGGCGATAGATCACGTTTCTGTCTCTTACTTTCTTCTTCTTTCTTCTCAGATGAATTGGATCGTTTCATCTTGAGTGAAAAACGTCAAATGACTACAGTTTAAACACCATGGACTAATTTATAGTCCTAGCAAACCAGAGTGTATAAAAGGGTGTGTGTCTTGTCCTTTCACTATTCATTTCACTCTCAAACCGAGCACAACGATGAAGAGACTACCCAGATCGAACATTTCATCAGAGCGTTGCATGGGGTCATTAAAAAATTCTCTTCAGACCAGCCGACGGACTACTCTCCTTCTTTGCGAGATAAAAGTCAAGATATTTGCTATATCTATCAGAAGAAAGGGCACTGGTCTTCAGAGTGTCCAGAACGTCAAAAAAGAAAAAAAGGGGTTAGAAAAGACAAAAGTCAAGATACCTGTTATTATTGTCAAGAAAAAGGACATTGGTCTCCAGATTGCCCAAAAGAGAAACAAAAGGAGTCAGAAGAAGAGAGGGATTCTTCAGAGGAAGACGAGAGGGATTCTTCAGAGGAAGAAGAGGAAGAAAGAAGACAATTCTATTTACAAGAAGCAAAGAAAAAGAAAGAGGAGAAGAAAAGAAGAAGGGAAGAAAGCGAGGAGGAAGAAGAGGAAAAGCCTGCGATGGTGAAGAAATTGAAAAAACAGAGAGACTAAACAATGAAACAGAAGAAGTTTATGAACTTTTTAAAGTGCTCTGTTGTGAATTGTGAATTGGATTGTTAATATTTATAAAAGAATAAATTAAGTATTAAAAGGTAAGTGTCTTTGGGTTTTGATTTTAAAATAAGAACGTACACTCACACATTCATACACACGTACTATAGGGGTAATTTTTTTTTTTTTTAGTTATTGGCAATTGAAAGTCTATCTCTTTTCGAGAGACGTGGGTGGCCCTGAAAAGGGCCTTTTTTTGGTGTAGGGGTGAGTTTAAGCAATCAACTTTAACTGTCTTAAGCCTTTGCCACGGCCGAGGCCTACTTCTGGACTGCGTACTGTTGATGATGATGATTTGGTTGAAATCACTAAGGGTGGTACGGTAGGCTTAGTCACAGGGTTGGAGTGTTTTGCTCGGGAAGGTCGTATTCTCTTCGGTCGTAATAAAGAAGTCTGATACATTTGTTTCAGACTTCTTAACTCCGCTAAATGTCTAACAATACCGTGACCGTTTGATTTTCACACCCTTGTTTCTTTGCTGCTGCTGCTTCTTCTTCTTCTTGTTTTTTTTCTTACCTCTTCTTCTTGCTGTTGTTGCTGTAGGAGAAAAGCTTGTTCCGCTTCCTTTTGCTGTTGTATAAATTTCTCCAAGTCTTCTTTCTGTCTCTGTCTAAAATTCTCCACGTGCGGTAATGAAGAAGGTGACGAAGGTTCCGGAACAAATTCTTGCGAGGTAAGAAAATCCACAAAATCCCAATTCACCTCTTCTGAAAGTAAGTCCGGGTTCCCATGGGTAGTCTCAACCGTCGGTGCACCCCAATTTATCGTTTTCTGAGTTTCCGTCATGTTGAAATAACTGTCGCATAGATTGACTGCACACAGGCGTTAGCGAATCTATATAGAATACGTGACGTCACAGACTGCTCTCTTCCGATTGGATGCGGGCTGACTGAATTTTGTAACACGTGTTTGGATTGGTCAATGAACTCAATCCGTTTCAATCCTTCCTGTACCTATAAATAAGCGCAGTTCACTGCATTGATTCACCTGTTCTCGGCGCCTCAAGATGTGGACCACAGTCGAATCATCAACCCTTGTTTCTTCGATGATGTTCAGGACGGACCTACTAATGTATGTCCTATCCAAGTGGACAGTTGTCCACAGGTCAGACACCAGTCTGTGGATACGAAGAGTGTATGTGGAGAGACAAGGATGCCTCAAGAGGACTCTGATTTATGGCTCTACAGTAAGACGCAGCTTGAGGACAAGAAGATGCCGCAGATGCCCTTTATGTTAAGGGCATATTAACATAAATCCAAAGGCCCTTTTCAGGGCCACCCACATTTCTCGAAAAGAGATAGACTTTCAATTGCCTACCCCATTTTTTATTTTTTATTTTTTGTTTAAAAAAAATAGAGACCCCTCCCTGTTTCAATTTTCGCCTGTTCCATTTCCATAGACCCATCAGGTCGGGACCGTATTAAAATAGGGTCCCGACCCTGTTCCATTTCCCTTGAGGCTCAACTTGCCCAAGATTTTTTCCCATGTTAATTTTACATAGACCCTATACAGGCCCAGGGGTTTTTGTCCATGTTAAATTTACATATACCCTATACACGCCCAGGGTGATTAATGTTAATTTTACATAGACCCTATACCAGCCCAAGATTTTTGTCCATGTTAATTCCCATAGACCCTATAGTGGCCCAGAGGTTTTGTCCATTTTAAATTTACATAGACCCGATAGTGGCCCAGGGGTGTTTTTAGTGTTAATTCCCATAGACCATATAGTGGCCCCATTCACTACTTATAGCTGAAATTAATTTTGTTGAACAAATTATTTACACTCATGGTTTGTTTCTAATTTACCTTTGCAATGATTTTTTCCCTAGTTTTTTTACCTTCACACTGACGATTTTTTTTTATGCTAGTCCTTCAACCATTAGTTACCGAATATACTCGTATCATTCAGTCACTTTTAAAACTTTTTAAAAATGTATCCAATATTAATGGTGTTTGTACGAATAATTGTTTAGTAGAGCTAAACTGAAGATCTAAATTGTATTCATATTTTACACGGATAATCATTTTTGTTCTGGATTAAGTCTTAATCATACGTTACGCTCTGTAACGTATGTATCAGTACTTTATACACAGTGATTACATTGCTTATAAACAGAGAGGTCACTATATTTTAATGTATGACATATACTCTTTCTTTCTCACTGATTACTGACCAATATAAACGCAAGTGTCAATCAAAATTTTTAATTGGAATCGCTTACCTATAGGTGGGCTTTAGTACATAGAGAATAACACAATTTTACAGGCTTGTCCTCTTTGTATTTGATTTTTTAATAAAAAAAATTGTTGTTTTTTGTTGTGTTTTTTTTTTTTTTTTTTTTACTGAGAATTGAAAGATAGCGACATGACACCTTTCAGCATGCAAAGTTGACCGGGTATCATCACGTGTTCCGTTTTTTAGTATATCTTTGTCACGTATGTATCGGTAACGTACGTATTATTAAGCATTATTTATGCTAAAATTTGTCAGAATGTTACTTGATAGATTTATCAAGATTTTATTTTCAGACATATATGAAACAAGATTACATTTTCGAAGGGTTTATTTAATCATTTGATTTTGATTTCCTATTATTTGGACCAAGTAACGTAAGTAGTGAAAGGGGCCACCCTAGCCTCAAGGGGAATTAGCATTACAGACCCCCCTGGGCCACTCTAGCCTCAAGGGAAATTTAACATGGAGAAAAACCCTGGGCCACTCTAGCGTCAAGGGGAATTGAACATGGGGAATAGAGTTTGGGTCTGTCCAGGGACAAGGGGAATTTAATTTTTTTTTTTAAAAAAAAAAAAAGGGTAGGCAATCGAAAGTCATTCTCTTTTCGAGACCTATAAGTGGCCCTGAAAAGGGCCTTTGGGTTTATGTTAAAGTATCCATTAACATAAAGGGCATCGCATTGGTCTTCTTCTTGTCCTTAGGCTGCGTCTTACTGTTGACCCGTAAATCAGCACTCTTTTGAGGCATCCTTGTCTTTCTACGTAGATCCTACGTATCCACAGACTGGTGTCTGTCCTGTGGACAACGGTCCAATTGGATCGGACATACATTAGCATGTCCGTCCTAAACAACATTAAAGACACAAGGGTGGATGATTCAACTGTGGTCCACATCTTGAGGCGACGAGAACAGGTGAATCAATGCAGTGAATTGCGCTTATTTATAGGTAGAGGAAGGATTGAAACGGATTGAGTTCATTCACCAATCCAAACACGCGTTACAAAATTCAGTCAACCCGCATCCAATCCGAAGAGAACAGTCTGTGACGTCACGTGGTCTATATAGATTCGCTAGCGCCTGTGTGCAGTCAATCTATGCGACAGTGATTCAACATGACGGAAACTCAGTAAACGATTCATTGGGGTGCACCAGCAGTGGAGACCGCCCAAGGGAACCCGGACTTACTTTCAGAAGAGGTGAATTGGGATTTTGTGGATTTTCTTACCTCGCAAGAATTACCTTCTTCATTACCGCAAGTGGAGAATTTTAGACAGAGACAGAAAGAAGAATTGGAGAAATTTATACAACGACAAAAGGAAGCGGAACAAGCTTTTCTCCTACAGCAACAGAAGCAAGAAGAAGAGGTAAGAAAAAAAACAAGAAGAAGAAGAAGAAGTAGCAGCAAAGAAACAAGAGGGTGAAAATCAAACGGTCACGGTACTGTTGGACATTTTAGCGGAGTTAAGAAGTCTGAAACAAATGCATCAGACTTCTTTATTACGACCAAAAAGAATACGACCTTCCCGAGCTAAACACGTCAACCCTGTGACTAAGCCTACCATACCACCCTTAGTGATTTCAACCAAATCATCATCATCATCATCAACAGTACGCAGTCCAGAAGTAGGCCTCGGCCGTGGCAAAGGCTTAAGACAGTTAAAGTTGATTGGTTAAACGCACCCCTACACCATAAAACCAAAGGCCTTTTTCAGGGCCACCCACGTCTCTCGAAAAGAAATACAATTTCAATTGCCAATAACTCAAAAAAAAAAAAAAAAACATTTTACCCCTATAGTACGTGTATATGAGTGCGTGAGTGTACGTTCTTATTTTAAAATCACAACTCAAAGACACTTACCTTATATAATTAATTTATTCTTTGATCCATAGTTACAATTCAATTCACAATTCACAACAGAGCACTTTAAAAAGTTCATAAACTTCTTCTGTCTCATTTTTTTAGTCTCTCTGTTTTTTAAATTTCTTCACCCTCACAGGCTTTTCCTCTTCTTCCTCCTCACTTTCTTCCCTTCTTCTTTTCTTCTCCTGTTTCTTTTTCTTTACCTGGCTGCTTATTTCCTCTGCAGAATCCCTCTCTTCATCTGAAGAATCCCTCTCTTCCTCTGAAGAATCCCTCTTTTCTTCTGACTCCTCTTGTTTCTTTTTTGGGCAATCTGGAGACCAATGTCCTTTTTCTTGACAATAATAACAGGTATCTTGACTTTTGTCTTTTCTAGCCCTTTTTTTTCTTTTTTGACGGTCTGGACACTCTGAAGACCAGTGCCCTTTCTTCTGACAGATATAGCAAGTATCTTGACTTTTATCTCGCAAGGAAGGAGAGTAGTCCGTCAGCTGGTCTGAAGAGAATTTTCTAATGACCCCTCGGAAAGTTCTGATGAAACGTTCCATCTGGGTAGTCTCTTCCATCGTTGTGCTCGGTTTGAGAGTGAAATGAATAGTGAAAGGACAAGACACACACCATTTTATATACGCTGGTCTGCCATGACTATAAATTAGCTTATGGTGTTTAAACTTGAGTCATTTGACGTTTTGCACTTAAGATGAAACGATCCAATTCATTTGAGAAGAAAGAAGAAGAAAGTAAGAGGCAGAAACGTGATCTATCGCCCCGTACCAGAGCTGAAGTCTTGGCACAAATTCATGCCAGTGATTTTGAAGAGGACATGAGTGAACCAGAATTCGAACCCTCTAAACAAAGTTCGCCACCCTTAGTCAACCCTGAAAAATACTATTCCATTCGAGAGACGGAAAAGCGCTCCTCTAGAAAATTTAGAACCACGGCTTACAAATACACGGTGAAGTTTAAAGATTTCAAGTCCCACGTACCATTAGAGAAAGCAGAAGGGTTCATCACCGGAGTGTGGGATTCTTTGCTCACCACACTCAAGCGACAATGTCAACCCAAAGAAGACGATCGCTTTAGACTTTCCATACAACACGACGGTTTGAAATCCCCTGTCTGGATCGAGTTTAGCACCCTTGCAGAACTGACCACTTCCAAAGTCATGGACAAAAGTCAACACGTGCAACAATCTAATGACCAGTTTGACATCACCGATGGAAAAGCCACACTGGACATGACCCACGTCTCTCCCCCTCAAGGGACTGGACGCAGAAAGGTCTTTTTGGTGGACGACCTTCGCAACACCAAAACAAGTCTCGTCCGAATTAACAACCCCCAAGATCAGATGTGTTTAGCCCGTGCCATCGTGGTGGGACGAACCTATGCCAACAAGAACGACACGGCAGAATGGAAAAGAGCCTGGAAAACTATTCGACAATCGGACCGAGCCAAACAACGAAACGAAGCAGAACTCCTGTTGCAACAAGCTGGCCTGTCCAAAGACACACCCTGTGGCATTCCTGAAATGCAAAAATTGCAAGGTGTCCTAGCTCCACGCTACACCTTGAAAGTGCACCCTCAAGAAGTGCGTGGGCCTCTGTTGTTTCGAGGCCAAGATTTTAAAGATGGAAAATACATTCACCTTTATCATCACGATGAACATTTCGATACCATTACCAGTATCACCGGATTTCTAAGATACAGATATTACTGTGAGAAATGTGACCGTGGTTATAATAATCGAGAGCAACACAAGCATTGTGGATTGAAATGCTCAGGATGTTTGGCCTCTCCACCCTGTCTGAGCGAAGGACCAGTGCCTTGTTCAACTTGTCTGCGCACGCTTGTCAGCCCTACCTGTTACCAACAACATTTGAAGACGCAAGGTTCACAGCAGAAATGTGCTTGTCAACTGCTGAGATTGCGCCCTACGTGTGGACAAGGCATACGTACCAATAATGTCAAGGCACACGTATGTTCAGGAAAGAAAAAATGTCACATTTGTCACCACATCGTGGACTTGGAACACCAATGCTACATGCAAAAATACCAACCCCCACCAGAGGAAGAGGACGGTCACAAGAAGAAAGGCAATTTCATCTTTTTCGATTTCGAATGCATGCAAGAGACTGGTATTCACATTCCTAATTTCTGCGTGGCTCATCGAGCGTGCGAGAAGTGCATTCAAGAACCTATTTTCAGTCATTGTCCTCACTGCAGCAAGATTCATGGAGGGCGTGAAAAAATCTTTCGAGGACCGAACACGTTAGCCGATTTTGCCCAATGGGTCTTAGACCCCATCGACAAGACATGGAGCCAAGAGGACATCGAACGTTACGGAGATTGTCATTGTCATGCCACGGTGATGGCTCACAATTTCTCCGGATACGATGGACAGTTTCTTTTGAGATACTATACGGAACAAGGCACCGAGCGTCCTAAAGTGACTTTGAACGGAGCCAAAATCATTTTCATGCAAGTAGGACAAGTACAGTTTAAAGATTCGATGAGTTACTTGGCCATGCCTTTGAGTCGAATGCCTAAAACTTTGGAATGACAGAAATGGCTAAAGGGTACTTTCCACACTTTTTCAATACGGAAGCCAATCAACATGCCGTTCTACTCCATTTACCTGAGGCTCACTATTACGACCCCGACAACATGCGTACCGAACAACGAGAAGCTTTCTACGCTTGGTACCAGGCTCACGCCTCGGACCCTTTCGACTTTCAGGAAGAAATGCTAAAGTATTGTCGTTCCGACGTGGACATTTTACGGCGTTGCTGTGGAAAATTTCGAGAACTGTTCATAGAACATGGAGGGGTCGATCCTTTGAAAGAAGCTTGCACCATTGCCAAAGCGTGTTCCTTAGTGTACAGACAACGATTCATGCCTGAAAACACCGTGGCTGTCATCAGTCCTCAAACGACCAACTAGGTCAAACGTCAATACTCGGTCAAAGCCCTACGTTGGTTACATTACTTGTGCGACAAGGAAGACAAATGGATTCAGCATGTCCGCAACGGAGGAGGCGAAAAGACCATCGGTAGATGGCTGGGACTTGGAAAACCCCAAGATCGTGTATGAGTTTAACGGTTGCTTATTTCACGGATGTCCCGTCTGTTACCCTGATCGTAGCACTAAAAATCAGTTTTTACAACGAACCATGGAAGACTTGTACCAGGCCACTTGTCAGCGACGCTTGAAGTTGGAACAGGAAGGATACCAAGTGGTGGAAATGTGGGAACACGAATACGATCACCTATGAAAACCGATCCCGAGTTTAAACGCCTCGTGGAAAGTTACAAGCTGATGGACCCGCTGAACCCGAGGGATAGTTTGTACGGAGGAAGGACCAATGCCACCTGTTTGCTGTACCAAGCCGACGAAGAGAAAGGAGAAGAAATCAAATACTTGGACGTGTGTTCGCTGTATCCCTACGTGTGCAAATATTGTCGCTTTCCTGCAGGGCACCCACAATTGTTGTCGAAACACATCGGCCTGAAAAACATTCGACAATACGAAGGTCTAATCAAGTGTAAGGTTTTGCCGCCCACGGACTTGTACCATCCCGTGTTACCTCACCATTGCCAAGGCAAACTGATGTTTCCTTTGTGCCGTACTTGTGCCGAAACGTGCAACCAAGACCAGCCTTGCCATCACACCCAGGAAGAACGGGCCTTGACGGGGACGTGGGTCAGCGTGGAATTGTTCAAAGCTCTGGACATGGGATACCAACTGTTAGAAGTGTACGAAATTTGTCACTTTCCCAAGACACAACAATACCACAAGGGTGACCCCAGTCAGAAAGGCATTTTCGCCGACTACGTGGATGCTTTTTTGAAACTGAAGCAAGAAGCCAGCGGCTATCCTTCCTGGTGTCACACTCGCGAAGACCAAATAAAATTCAAAGAGAAATACTATGAACAAGAAGGCATCACTTTAGACCACATCGAGAAAAACTAAGACAGGCGGTCGTTTGCCAAAGTGATGTTAAATTGCTTGTGGGGTAAAATGGCACAACGACCGTGTTTACCCAAGATGGAATATTTGACAGAACCTTCCCGCTATTTCCAGATGATTCACGACAAAACCAAATACATGAAACACGTGGACGTCGTTCGAGAGAATTTGATCTTGGTCAATTACGAAGAAGATCTGGACTTTGTACAAGACGACCCTTTTGGAAATGTCATCATTGCGGCTTACGTGACAGCCCATGCTCGTTTAAAATTGTACGAAGCTTTAGAACTGTTAAGGGAACGTGTCCTGTACTTTGACACGGACAGTTGCATTTACATTCATCACCCGAGTCAACAGCACCCTGACATCGAAGGAGACCGTTTAGGAGCCTGGACAGACGAGCATCCCGGCGACAAGATTCTAAGTTTCGTCAGTGGTGGTCCCAAAAATTACGGCTACGAATACCGTGACCCACAAGGAGAAGTTCACATGACGTGTAAAGTGAAAGGACTGACTCTGAATTATCGTACCAGTCGAGTGGTCAACTTTGGGGTATTGAAAGAAGCCTTGCAATCGGGATAGGATGGAAACTTTAAAGTGACCACTCACCAACCGAACAAGATTGTACGTTTACCCACTCACCACATTGTCAGTCGACCCTTGGAAAAAGTCTATCAAATCGTGTACCAGAAGCGAGTGCGACTGCCCAATCATTTCACTTTGCCGTATGGACACGTTGGTATAAAACTTTGGTTGTAAGCGAATAGCCACCCACCAGAAGGATGACTTCGCCACAGCCAAAATCGAGTGAGAAACCCGATGAGAACTCCAAGTTCAAACCCTACCATTTTCCAGTCTTCTTACCTGACTATTGTGATTGTGCCCGTCGATTGGACACGTTTCAAGCATGGCCTACGGATAGGAAAGGATTACCTTCTTCGCATGTTTTAGCGAGAACAGGATTTGTCTACTTGGGACCTGAGTCAGGATTGGGATATGAAGTACAGTGTTTTGCTTGTGGTCTGAAGTTACGAATGGATCTATGTATCTATAAAGATTCAGCTATTCTGGAACATACTCGATGGTCTCCGCACTGCCCTTACCTTTCTATGGCCTTTCCACCCATGACATTACGGTACAATGATGACGGTACCTTAGAGACGGTACCTTCGAAAACAAGACATAAAAAACATAAAAAGGAACGATGTACAAGCTTGAGACTGCATTGCGACTAGTATAAAAAGGAACTCTAGACAAGATCGATAGTTCATTGTGACTACTAAGACCAAGCGAACAAGATGAATACTTTGAAAGAGACATCGTTCCAGTTTGGGGATTGTACAAAAGTTTTACCTTCCCCTAGTGTGACTAATATTGGATGGATAAGACCCAGGCATTGCGACGGAAAATGTCCGGAAGGAAACTGCGATTGTCCATGCGGTTACCATTGTAATTGCGTATCGGAGTTTGCAGACGAGTGCGATTGTGAGCCTTGCGATGGGTACGATGCTGTACGTTGTGACCTTAGCGATGCCGTAAAGCATCATGGAAACTTTGTTCTCACTACCCATATCATGGAAAGTGATGCTGTGCGTGTCAAACCTGAGGGATGCGAAAGCGATGCCACTCGTCCTCTTAGACATTTTACTGGGTTTCGTTTTAAAGGGGAATGTTCACCTTCACGCCTACCCCCTACGGATGTCATCCAGCCCTGAGCAAACTCCTGTCCATGTCACTCAACCCTCATCGAAACGAACCTGTGAAAGACGAATATTCGTTCCCTGTGCGTTTGTCGGAATACTGTGACTTTGAAAATCGTCTTCAATCGTTCAAAGGAAAATGGCCTAAGTATCTGGGAGGACCGACCCCCGAAGAATTAGCCAGAGCCGGATTTTTCTACTTGGGCGAAGGGGATAAAGTCAAGTGCTTCAGTTGCGGTGTGTCACTTCACCACTGGGAACCGCAAGATTCGGCCTACGTAGAACATGCTCGATGGTCACCGAATTCTCATTACTTACCCTTAGTGGGACCGAGACATTGAAGTAACTTACCATAATCTGTTCATGGATACTTTACACGAGAACATTCGTGCTTTGCCTATGGAGTTGAGAGAACGCATTTACCGAGAGCTGGTCAAAATACAAGTGAAACGTAAAGAACAATTGCATCCGTTACGTCACCGGTGTTTGAACCACTGGTACCTGAATGCTATAAAAGGACTGATTCAGTTGAAATTGTTCCATTGGACAGACATTGATCAGCAACCCCCTGGTTTTAAAAAGGACTGGTTTGTTATTGACGATTCTATCTACTACAATGTAAACGTACTGCATCGAATTCCAGAGGAAGAGTTAACGAATTACCGACATCTTTTACACAATGGCAACTTAGTGAAAGAGGAAACTTCTGAACGAATTGTAATGTGTAAATTAGTAACTAAACGATTTAAATTCGACACTGAAGTAAAACCATGTCTGTGCAAACGGTACAATTCTTGTGTCAGACAAAAGAGGATTTAGTATGACCTATTCATGGATACTTTGCTAGAGAACATTCGTGCTTTGCCTGTGGAGTTGAGAGAACGCATTTACCGAGAACTGATCAAAATACAAGTGAGACGCAAACGCAAAGTTATTCAACCGTTTTTAAATTATGCTCTGTTCCAAAGTATAAGAAGACTGATTATGAGTGGATATTACATCAGGCACAAAGGTAAACGAGGCTATTGGCCACCACCCATGGATTCCAAAAACAGCGTATATACTTATGGATACTTTACAAGAGAACATTTTGGGCTTGCCTGTGGAGTTGAGAGAAAGGATTTACCGAGAGCTGGTCAAAATACAAGTCAAACGTAAAGAACAATTGCATCCGTTACGTCACCAGATCTTTAACCACTGGTACCTGAATGGTATAAGAGGACTGATTGGTCAGAAATTGTTTCAGTGGTCAGACCTTGTTGAACACTTTCAGTTTGTGAATGAACTAAACGTTCGTAATTTTGGTTACTTCGAGATTCACCTACTGCAACGTATTGAGGATGACGAGTTAAAGGATTACCAACATATGTTACGTGGAATCTGCTTAGCGGAAGACGAAACATCTAGACAAACTCTGACGTTTCGGTTACAGTATGTAACATTTAAATTCCCTACTGCAGAACGAACATGTCTAGTTAGAAATTACCTTTAATGCTTCCGAAACAAAGAGACTATAAAATCAGGCTGCCATGCCACGGATTATGTCACACATCATTGGACAGATTCCGTGGAAGGAACTCAATGACCATATTCAAACTGTGGATCATTACCATCGATTATTACAAGAACTGTATCCATTCAATTTGGGTCGACAAGTGGTGTGTGTCTTAGTGACTTGTTTTCTGGGATTTCGTTTACCAGCCGATTCCTTGTGGACTCTTTACGATCAGTACTTACCACCTCAATGGCCTTAAATGGTCACGAAAAACTCCTTTTGCTCAAAGCCTTGCGGTTTCATCTGGATACTTCTCGACCTCTACGGGAAAAAAAGATTCGTCAACTTTTAGCTACCCAAGACGTGTATGACGATGTGTGTGTAGCTTGTGACTTACACCCCATTGGACAGATGTCCGTGCCTGGAAAGAATGGGATTTTGAGGCTTGGACCCAAGAAGTGGCCCAGTATGCACGAGAGTTGTTCAAGGAAAAAAGTTACTTTTCAACCTGTGTTAGTGACGCTGCCAGAAGAACCCGTCACCCAGGACAGGACTGTCGTGGACAGGCCTGAAAGACCCTTTCGGGAGGACACTTGTGTGACCTTACCCCCTATAGAACTGGTCAGAACTTTCCCCAAAACATGTTGTACAGACACTTGTGTTTATTCCACGTTAATGGTTATCATGTGCCTTTTATCCTTGTACTTAAGCCTTTGGCTTTTATGTATTTTTGTATTTCGTATTCATGTTTAAAACATTCAATAAACGTGTTCTGAAAAAAAGTATATAAACTCTTGTCTTGTTTGTTTTCGTGTCACAAGTGACATTCCTGACACTATGGCTACCTCTGCTGTCTCTGCTCCCTCTTCCTCCACTGTCAAAGTCATCGACGAACACTTAGATCGTGCCAGTTGGGAGGCTTTGTATCTTCGCCATCCCTTTAACATGCTCATTGCTGGACCTAGCGGTTCAGGCAAAACCGAATTCGTCAAACGTTTGATCGAACATAAACTTCATTTGATCGATCGACCACCTCAGCGGATCGTGTGGTGTTACAAAGAGTGGCAATCTGCGTACAGCCTCTTGCGAGAAAGTCAAGGCGATTCCATCGTGTTTGTGGAAGGCATTCCTAAAGAAGACGACGGCATCGTCTCTGACTCCCGTCAAACCCATTTGGTCATTTTTGACGACATGTTATGAGAAGACGAAGAAGAAATTAAACTGTGGTTCACGCGCAAAGGGCATCATCGTAATGCCAGTGTCGTTTACATCACCCAAAATTTGTTTCAACAAAGTAAAGCCCATCGCACCATCAGTCTCAATGCGCATTACGTGGTCTTGTTTAAAAGCCCTCGAGATAAATCGCAAGTGCAAGTCTTAGCCAAGCAGTTAGGAACGCCTTGGCTGACTCAGGGGTACGACGATGCCACTCAAACTCCACACGCCTATTTACTCGTCGATTTGAAACCTACCACCCCCGATGATTTGCGATTTCGTACCCACTTGTTTCACCACTGGTGCCAAGACGGAGGGCCTGTCCTGTACACGTCTCCGTCCTCGACTTAATTTCACTCCACATAAAAAAATCTATAAAAACCTCAGACCCTTTTCGTCTGTCTCACACAACGTCAACATGACGTCCCTTCAGTGACATCTTCCCGACAAATTGATGCGTGCCTTGTATGGCATCAGGCGAGAAAAAAATCCACAAATACGAGCTCGTGTCTTAGAAGCTAGTCTCAAAGAAGTCTTACGATGGTTCACGGTGACGGCACGTCAATTACTCCAAGGAATCATTCAGATTCCTCATCAAACCAAACGCTTTTTTGATCGAAACAAAGTCGCTTTGACCCAACTGGCCGATCCCCGCATCGACACTCAAACCAAAAAGCAAATCATTTTGAAACCTGGAGGGAGCGGTACTCTAGGAGGGGTCATCATTCGCTCTCTCTTAAGATGGGATCCTAATGCCCCCAAACTTCTCCCCAAGAAAAAAGTCAAACGAAGCTCCAAGAAGAAGAAGAAAAAGACAAGGTCCGCAAGGAGAACTTCTCCATTGGCGGGACCCTCCTCTTACCAGACACCACCCCGGAAAAAGAAAAGAAGCCCCCAGAAAAAGAAACAGAGAAAAAGTCCCCAGAAAAAAAAAGTCCACAGAAGAAAACTAGTCGCAAGAGAGGCACTTCAGTCAGGACGCAACCTTACACTCGCAAACCACGACCTGCCACGGCGGTGACTGCGTCTCCGGCAGCCTCACGTTCATCCACTTCTCCGTTGATGACACCAAGAACTGAAGAGTACTTAGAGACGTTGATCACACCAAGAACTTCTCCGTTGATGACCCCAAGAAGAACTTCCCCAGTGGCATTACCCTCCAATTTAGCGGCAGTGGCTTCTGCTCACAAAGTACCTTCTCCCAAAATGAAAGTTCAAGAAAGATCGGGCATGTTACAAAGTTTACTGGATTTGTCCAAGCAAGAACTGGCTCGATTTAGTCCGTTGCGTACCCCTGCACGACGTGTCATGCCTGTCCTCAAATTGATACGACGTAAAGACAATCAGTGGCGACGCGTTCCAGTATAAAAAAGGCCTGTGACCAAGTCGGGGTATCAGTGTTTTGGTACTCCTGAAGATGTCACCCTCCAGAAAACATCCCTCTTCTAAACAACCCCAAGGAAACAAAAGGAAAGGACTGCCTCCTCGTTTAGTCAAACATGGGGACATGTTATCTGTCCTGTCCAAAGCTTCTCCACCTCTACGAAAAAAACTCATTCAAACAGCCTCCACAGAGGTCATCGATACCGTGTGCGAATGTTGTTTGAACGTCTTGAAAGGCACGATCCCTTTGTCCAAACACCAGAAACAATGCTTAGGCAAACATCGTCACGTTCTACGTCAAATGGTTCAAAAGAAAATTCCCATTCGTCAAAAGAAGAAGATGTTGGTCCAACGTGGAGGCATTTTACCCCTCTTGTTAGGCCCCATTGCTGAAAGGAGTCTTGGGAACCATGTTGGGAGAACTGGTGGGAGCAAGATAAAAAGGACCTCTGGAGACCCCAGATCTAAGAATTGACCCTTGCCATCCAATGGAAGGACGACAACTAGCTTTAGTGCCTGACAAACGATGGATGGAATACCATCGGTGGCAAGAACAACGCACCCCACATTTACCTCCCAATCCCAATTTGAGCGAGATGTCCCAGTTACAACACGAACTGCAGTCCTTGATGGATCGCCAAGATTTGTCCGAAACAGAAAAATCGCAAAAGTACGGTCAACTCTTGCAACGACTGCAACTCTTTCACCAGAAAGCTTTAGACGAAACAGCTCTACCCACTTTGAAAGATTTTAAGACCTTGATGAAAAGTCCAGCACCATCATCACTACCACCACCACCACCACCACTACTACCATCCCCAGGGGTCACCAGAGATGCTACCCCACGAAGACCTGAGGAAGAAGAGATGCGAGAAGTGTTTCAAACACCGTCAGCAGCTCCCATTTCGAGTAAGATTGCAGCATCCTTGTTGACCCCGTCCCCCACACCCCAACGAGAAGAAATGAAAGCTTGGGTTAAAAAGATGATGTCCACTCCTCCTTCGACAGAAGTGAAAAAGAAAGAAGGGAAACCAGAAGTGAAAAAAGAAAAGAAGACCAAAGCCATTCCATTGCCACCTCCACCACTACCTTCGACTTCTACTCCCGTAGCCCATCGGACACGTAAATCCGTTTCCAAACCACCCTTTCGTCCCACCCAAAGTAGCATCACCGAAGAGTGGGTGACTTATTAACACACCAAAAAAAATGGAAAAAGTCTTAGCTAGCATTTACTACGATCCCTCCCATCCTGCAGGTTACGCAGGAGTTCAAAAATTGTATCGTGCTGCCAAAACTCGACAGAAAAGGCTCCGTTTACCTCAAGTGCAACGATGGTTACAAGAACAAGCTACCTACACTTTACACAAACCCATTCGACGCAAGTTTGCCAGAAGTCGCACCCGAGTGGAAGGCATCGATCATCAATGGCAAGCCGATTTAGCCGATGTCTCTCATTTGGCCAGCTACAATCGTGGCTACAAATATTTGTTTTGTGTCATCGACGTCTTTTCCAAATTTGCCTGGGTCGTGCCCTTGACTTCCAAATCGAGCAGCGAGTTAGTGCGAGCCCTGCAACGGGTGTTGAAACAAAGCGGTCGTAACCCTCTTCAATGGCAAACGGACAAAGGCACCGAATTTCTGAACCAAGCTTTCCAAAAAGAATTAAAGAAACGTGACATTCATTTTTTTACCACCGAGAATCCCGAAACCAAAGCCAGCATCGTGGAACGTTTTCAACGCACTTTGAAAGAACGCATGTGGAAATATTTTACGCATCACCACACTCTGAAGTACATCGACATCTTACCGCACCTGGTGCAAGCGTACAACCAATCTTACCATCGACGCATCGGACGTGCCCCGCATGAAGTGACTCCCGAGAACGAAGTGTTGGTGTTTGAGCGCCTGTTTGGTACGTCCCCGACGAGGGCTGTCCGCAAGAAAAGTGGAGTGTTGACCGTAGGAGATTGGGTGCGCATTGGCAAAACCAAACGCACTTTCGACAAAGGTTACTTACCTAACTGGACGACCGAATTGTTTCGTGTCACTGGACGAGTGCATGGCCGTCATCCTGCCGTCTATAAATTGGAAGACATGAACGGAGAAGTGCTCAGAAGAACGTTTTATTTGCCCGAGTTACAACGTGTCACCAAAAAAGAAGACGACGTGTACGACATCGAAAGCATTCTCGAACGCAGAACCCGTAAAGTGGGCAAACGACGTGTCAAAGAAATCAAAGTACGTTGGAAAGGATATCCACCCAGTTTTGATTCTTGGATCGACGCTTCGCAAGTCATCGACTATAAAAAGAAGTGACCATCATGCCCTTTCACACAGACGCAGCTACGTCGACCACTCCTTCACCCAGTTCTTCTGTGCAAGATTTACAAAAACAACCTTTGTGGGTGTGGTGTGGAGAACGTGTGCCTAAAACGCAAATCGTCTTTTTCTGCCAAATCTTCGTGGTGTATTGTGTCATCGGGGCAGCCATTGCCAATTTGAGTTTGCAACAAGGAGACAAACAATTGTGGACCATTTTATTGAGTAGTTGCATCGGTTACCTGCTTCCCAATCCCTCCCTGAAATTCTCCTCGAACGGGAACCTTGTGTCCAGTGCCAGTGCCAGTCACCACTCCAATAACAACCACAACAACAACCCCATTTTGGGCGGAGACACGCCTCTGACGTCCAGTAACCCCTCGGACAGCCACAGAACTCTGGAATTATGAGTCACCAAAACCAATTTTACTTAACCTTACCCAGTGACAGTTCCATGGAGGTGTTTCCCCACAACACGTTGTGCTGTTATTCGGCCAAATTACCTCAGGCCATCCAGTTAGATCACGAAGCCCATTGGGAAGTGGCTTTAGTAGAAATGATTCACCCTACACAAATCCAAAACATCACCGAAAAGCAAAACACTTTTGAGGTCGAAATCCTGAACCAACAATTGCAAGAAACCATGAATGAAATGGGGTTTTCAGGGGACACAAGACCATCCAACAATTCACCGTTCAATATCTACACCTTGAAAATTCCGTCAGGGTTTTATTTTAGTGGCCAACATTTGGTGGGCACCATTGCTTCCAGGTTCGAGTTAGCCTTTGGCAGCCATGAACAGAATCAAAAAAAGTGTCACCCTGGAGTACCATAAAGTGGCTCGTCGCTTACTGATGAAATTTCAGGATACCCAAACTTTGTCCATCAGTTTTAATCGTGACTTATTTGATATTTTAGGTGGTGACACAAAAATGGCTCCAAATTTTAAACCGAAGATCAACAGCAATGCGGAATTTTACAAGTTTTTTCGATTCCCGGTAGAACTGAACCAAGGACTGAATTTGATGTTCGTGTATTCCGATGTGGTGGAGTACAACGTGGTGGGACACACCTCTGTGCCGTTACGGCGTGTCATTCCTTTCAAAGTGGATAGTACCACGACCAGTGACCAGGAAGGTGGAAACACCTATCACGTCCACCGCGAATTTGTAAATCCTCACTATTTGCCCGTCAGTAAGTCGTATTTGGACACGGTCAACGTTGCTATAAAAGGAGATCTGGGGCAAAATATTCCATTCACCAAAGGAAAAGTTACGGTGAAACTCCATTTTCGAAAACGGTTCTCTCACGATTCGTAAGTCATGTATCCAGTGTACCGAGGGGTTGCTCGACAGCGAGGACACAGTTTAGGAGATATGTTAAAATCGGCCTTTCGTTCGGTGGCCCCAGTCTTGAAACCGATGGTGACACGCGGATTGCACGCCTTGAAAGATGCGGCACTGACGCAAGGCAAAGAATTTCTCCAAAATGTCATCATCGACAAACAAAACCCTAAAGAAGCCTTCATGAGGGCAGGCAAAAATGTCTTGCTGCAAACGGGCAAAGACATTTTAGGCCGACGAGACACACCTATAAATGCCCTGCACGCTACCGAGTCAGGCATTCAGGAAGGACAAGGCAGAAAGAGACGACGAAGAAAACACCCTTTCACCAGACTTCACACGTCTAAAGATAGAAAGGCCAAGAAAAGAAGAACCGTTCGAGACTTAGACGTTTTCGATTATTGAGAAAGAGACAAAAATGATGCACCGAGAGTCTTGCGCCTGTTCCAAGTCGGAACTGGATCTGTTTGCCATGCCACCCACCATGATGACCATGCAAGAATCCCAATGGGTGGAATTTCATCCCGTCTCCTCATTGACCGATTCCGCTCCCATCGAGTTTGAAATCAAAGGACAGCTCGAAGATTACATCGATCTGAATAGCAGTTACTTGTACCTGAAAGTCAAAGTTCTAGATAAGACAGGAGGTGATATAGACACTGAAGCAGTAGCTCCCGTCAACAATTTCATGCATTCCTTGTTCAGTGGAGTGGACTTGTACTTGAATAACAAACTAGTCAGTAGCAGCATGGATACTTACCCTTATCGTGCCTACCTGGAAAATCTCTTGACGTACGGAATAGACGCGAAGAACACTCATCTCAATGCCTCTGTGGTATGGGAAGCTGAAGAAGCAGGCCAGTTTGAAACATTAGAAACTGATACAACTGATAAAAAGAAAGAATACAATGAGGGATCAAAGATGGACAGAGTTTAGAACTGATGGATCGTTTGCATTTGGACATGTGGTTGCAAGAGAAATATTTGCTAAACGGAGTGGATGTCCGCCTGAGACTGAATCGTAGCAGTAGCGCTTTCCATTTAATGGCTGGTGCTGACGATTACAAAACCAAAATCCAAGAAGCCAGACTCTACGTACGCCGTGTGGAAGTGTTACCTAAAGTGGGAAACGACATCAGTCAGACGTTGAGCAGAACGACCGCCAAGTATCCCATACGACGCGTGGAAGTGAAAACCTTCACCATTCCCAAGGGACAGCGATCCATGATCGCAGATCATCTGTTCCAAGGACAGTTACTCAAACGTTTGATCGTTGGTATCGTCGAGAATACAGCCTTCAACGGAGCTGCCGAAAAAAATCCTTTCCACTTTCAACACTTTGGCGTGTCCAAGATCGAAGTCAGTCGCGATGGCAAGACCTTGTGTACCCGACCTTTCGAACCTGACTTTACCAAGAAGAATTACTTGAGATCGTACTTGTCCCTGTACGAAGCCACTGGTCAGTTAGGAACCAACACCAGTCACGGTATTACGTACGAGGATTATGCAGGAGGCTATGCTTTGCGGGCTTTTGATTTCACTCCAGACCAAGGCAGCAACGAGGGACATTTCCACCCTATAAAATCCGGTCAGATTCGAGTGGAAATTCAGTTTGCAAACCGAGTCCCTGATGAAACGGTGAACGTCATCCTGTATGCAGAATTCGATAATACGATAGAATCAACAGTTTGAGAGAAGTCATTCTAGATTACTAGAAGCCATGGAAGACTGTTGTCCCTCTTTACCTAGTGGAGAAACTTTAGACATGGAATGTGACGAGACCATGGAAAAAGAAGAAGTTATCATGATGAAGTCAAGATGGCCAGAACAAGAAGCCCATTTAGTCTCCTGTTTTGCCAAACACTTGGTCGAAAAAATGACGGAATTGATCAAGAAAGATTGCTATGGATGTCAAAACGATCATCCCAGTCAAATTCAACATGATAAATGCCTGATGTTGAGTCAAGAAGAAAAATTGGACGAGTATCTGGACGAAGCTTGGAGTCTCATCTCGGACGAAGACGTGTTGCATCAGTGGTATAAAGACTTGCGTGAACATTCTTGTCCACCATTAACCACTCAAGAGATCGATCGCATCGAAGCTCTCCTGAATCAAAGTGAGGAGACGAAACGAAGAAACGGTTATTTGTCAGACATTTTCAAGCAAAAAGTTAGGATCGAATTGATGACTTATTATTACCTGTGAAGAAGAACAAAACACACAAAACATGGATACCTGGGAATTTTATTACCTTTTGAACCACAGTTCGTATATGGCTTCTTGGAATCCTGTCGTCTGTGCTAAAGATGAACTCCCTCATCGCAAACCTCAAGACCATCTAGCTTATGTGATCAACACGGACGACAGTCATCTCCCAGGGACCCACTGGGTAACCGTTTACTTTCCTCAAGAAGGATGTGTGGAATATTTTGATTCGTACGGATTGCCCCCTTTGGAAGACGATATCATTGACTTTATGAGAAGAAATGTTCAGACCACCCGATTCAATAATGTGAAATTACAAGGCACATATTCCTTGGTGTGTGGACAATATTGTGTGTATTTTCTGCATCATCGCAGCCTGGGCTATTCCTTAGAACATTTAGTGACTCATTTTGATCCTCGTTCTTCTTCTAGAAACGATGTGAAAGTAGATCGATGGTTTTGTGACCATTATGCTTATCTTTTGTCTCAAGCTAGGAAACGTAGTGTCCATCAATGGCCTAATGACTTCCAACAATGGAAATCACAATTTCATTCACAACGTTGTCAGCCCTGTTTAAAGTAGAGTGTAAATTGAAAAAAATGTTTGTGATTTGAAAAAAAATGTTTGATGTTATATTGTTGGATTATTGTTAAAAATGTTAGAGTTGTTGGTTAGTGTTAAGTGATTTTTGAATAAAAAATCTTGCGTTTTGAAAAAAATGCCTTTGTCTTTTGTTTGGCTATAAGAATGTTGATTCATGCTCTTTGACTTCTTACTATCCCTCTCATGACACTCATTGAACGTTGCGGCTCGAAAACCGTGGAGGGATGTTTTCCTTCACGTCCGCGCTTTGACTTTAAGAACCGGGGCAATTTCCAGTCGGGAGGCGACCATACTGATACCAGGGGGAAAAACCTCGAAAAGTACACAATGGAACATCAATTAGTAATACTAAACACCGGAACACCCACCAGATTAGACCCAGGAACAGGAAAGCTAACCCCTATAGACATAACTATTGTCACACCCAGCATAGCACTAATCAGCGAATGGGAAGTACTACATCAAAGCACCTTGGGCAGCGACCACTTCCCCATATGCACAACAATATACACACAAAAAACTAAGCAGCAAACTAAAATCATACCAAAATGGAAAACTGAAAAAGCTGATTGGAATACATTCTACAAATCATTAGAAAAAATTACACTAGGGGAACTACATAACCACAACAACAGCCAATTTTATGAAGCCATAACTCAAGCTATCAACAAAGCAGCTACAATCAGTATACCGAAAACACAGGATAAAATAAAACAAACACCTATACCATGGTGGACAGAGGAATGCCGAATAGCAATTCAGGCCAAAAAGAAAGCACTAAATCGGTTCAAACATACTAAAGTAACAGCAGACTTCCTCGAATACAAACGTAAAGAAGCCATAACTCGGACTACAATTAAGGACTCCAAAATCAACTCATGGCGAAAATACTGCTCCACACTTAACCATCATAGCAACTCAAAACAAGTGTGGGGAAAGATTAGAATCATGAAAGGAAACACACCAAAATCAACACCAAAAATTCCTGGTGCGGACACTAACGAAGAAAAAGCCAAACAACTGGCCCAACATTTTGCAAACTCTAGCAGCAACAGCAATCACACCAAGGACTTCATGAAACAAACCACCATTCTCGAAACGGAATTCCCGCACCTATTTAACGACCAAACAAACAACGAAAATACACCACTAAATGAATTATTTAATATAAATGAATGGAGAAAGGCGTTACGTAACAAAAAATCAACATCTCCAGGTGAAGACCTGTTAGGCTACGAATTTTACAAAAAAATACCTCCAAACATGGAAAATATAATTCTCCAACTAATTAACCAAATATGGCAAACAGGGAGCATACCAACGACATGGAAACAAGCAATAGTCATTGCCATACCCAAACCCGGGAAAGACCCTACAAATATTAATTCCTACCGCCCAATCTCCCTGACCAACACCCTGTGTAAACTTATGGAGACTATGATAAATAACCGATTAAAACACCACTTAGAACAAAACAAATTATTATCAGAGAATCAAAGCGGATTTAGACCTAGACGATCTACTATAGATCAACTCATCCGGCTAGAAGCCAACATCAAACTTGCTTTCAGTGCAAAAAGGAAGAAAGACCGACATCTTATTGCGATCTTCTTAGATCTAGAAAAAGCCTTTGACATGGTGTGGACCAAAGGACTCGTATCCAAACTCAACCAGTATGGTATTACAGGACGCATGCACTGCTGGATCTCTAACTTTCTAACTGGAAGACAGATTAAAACAAGAGTAGGGGATGCACATTCAGAAAAACACACATTGGAAAATGGAACACCACAAGGGAGTGTGATTAGCCCCACTCTATTCAACATCATGATCAATGAACTCAGCAAATACGTCAACACCAACCAAGTGGAACTTTCACAATTTGCTGATGATAGTGGTATCTGGAAAGCAGGCAACCCAAACAGCCAAGAAATTATCAAACAAATTCAACTCAACCTAGATAAGATAGGAACCTGGGCTGACAATTGGGGCTTCAAAATATCCAAAACCAAAACTGTAGGAATGCTTTTTTCCCCAACGAATAAGTGTAAAATAACATACCCTAAATTATATCTACAAAAAACACCAATAAACTTTGTCAAAAATACATACTTTCTAGGAATGTTGCTGGATGAACAATTAAACTGGCAATCTCATATTACCAACATCATACAGAGATGCAATAAAGATCTAAATCTACTTAAAAACATAAAGGGAACAACATGGGGAGCAGATCTACAAAGTATGTTAATGATATATAGGTCACTAATTAGATCCAAATTAGACTATGGCTGCCAGGTATATGCATCGGCAAGCACAAAACTACTTCACAAACTAAACAACATACAGTATAAAGCACTAAGGCTCTGCACAGGAACACTTCCAAACATTGCCCTAGAAGAACTACAAATCCTTACAGGGGATTTACCCCTATACCTAAGAAGGGAGGAACAAACCCTTAGGTATGCCACCAGGAACTCCATACACTCGGATAATAACCCCACCAAAAGTACAATCACCAAATGCCGAATAACATTTAGGCCAAAACTTGTCCCAAATCCACCGGCAGCCAATAAGGTACATACGCTCTGTACCGAAATAGGACAATGGGGACTACAAGCGGAACAACACCAATTAATAGACATAACACCATGGAAAAATAGGACTCCAGACATCAACCTGACAGCACAAAAAATTGGATCCAAAAACGAAAACCCAATAGGACTCTTAGCAGAAATACAAAAGATCATAACGGAAGAGTACCCGACTCATGTTAAAATCTACACAGATGGCTCCAAATCGCAAAAGTTAAAAAGAACGGGAGCAGCTGTGGTTATCCCAGAATATAACATCGAAATAACTGAAAGACTCCCAGACGACTGCTCAATCTACACAGCTGAATTTTGGGCCATAAATGAGGCAATAAACTGGATTACACTTTCAACCACAAAACAACACGTAATCGTCACCGACTCCCTCAGTGTACTTAAATCACTAGAATCTGGTATTTCCAAAAGTAGAGCAAATCTCATGGAAAAAGCGCTACAAACAATAAGGGAAATAGATACCAAACAACAGAAACTAACATTCTTGTGGGTACCCTCACACATTAACCTACCAGGAAATGATAAAGCAGACCTAAGTGCAAAATCCAGCCTCACAAAAAATTCCTATCTGACCATGCAATATAGCGTTACAGAAATATATAGTCAAATAACTCAGAAAATCAACCATAAATGGCAACAAACATTGGACAATAGCATCAAGGGCAGACACATATACCAATGGCAAAAAAAGGTGGAGAGACATATTACAATACCTAGAACACTGCAAAGCCCAGATATCAGAATCATAAATCGAATAAGGACCGCTAAAACCTTACTCAAGGGAAGCTTTGGAAGACATCTCAACAAAGGAATGGACAACCACACCCATTGTCCCCGTGCACCAGCACAGAGACCCTGGAACACGTTTTTAATCAGTGCACCTATTACCACTCGCACAGAATGGAATTTCAAAAACAACAAAAGAAAATCGGATCGCCCTACAAATATCCAGACTTCATAAATCCCAAAACAAACAGCAACAAAGACCTAACATACAAAAACTTAATAACATACTTAAAACAAATAAACAAGTATGACAAGATATAACCCAATGAGTTGAGAGCATTAATTGCTAGCTGAAAAGCACACTCAAGATAAAAAATATAAACAGGATAACACAAAATACAGGCTACCAAACACACATCAATAACGAGAACAGGCACCTTTGAGAAGTCCCCAGGACCTGATTATTCAGCAAAGGTGCCTCCATACTCGATATATAAAAAAGAAGAATAACTAACTTTAAAAACAATACAAATCTTTACAAAAAAAAATTATTAAATAAAATAAAATAGCAATTTTAAAAAAAAAAACTAAAAATAAAATAAAATAAACTAACGAAAAGGGAAAGGGGAAAAAAAAAAAAACAAAAACAAAAAAACTATCTTTAAGAAAATGGGGAGACAGGCACCTTTGATAAGTCCACCCGGACCTGAGTATTCAGCAAAGGTGCCTGCACCCATAAAATTATTAAAATACATGCATGTACCAATCTTCCTTTCTCTACCTTCCAACTTTGCATGTCTATATTCTAACTATAACATCTAAGGTCTGACAACAAGAACAGAATACATTAACTCCCTAAATTTAGATATATAAGGTGACATAAGCCCAGTCATCAGGACCCTCCGCACAAGGCGGAACTAAACTAAAGTCACAACAAAACTTATCATTAATAACACACTACACAGGGACCACATGACTTTTTCAGACCAAGTGCTGACAATTTTAACTATTAAAAAAAAAATTATTATTATATTAGAGTTTGAGGCACAATGATAATTAAGATAATGGTGTGTGGCAGTTGAGCAGAAGGGGACTCCAACAAGAAAAGATCAGCAACCCACAACAACGATGACAGAAAGAAGACACAGACATCGGTCAATTGCCTCAAAAGAAGCTCTCACATTGGCTATTAGAGGGCTCTTCAGACATACCAAATTTTTTTTGGCCCTAATTCAATATGATCATTTTTGGACACCGCCATCAAAATTCAAAACTTAAAAATTACAATACAAGAACTGAAAGTAACGGGTGACAAACACCTAATTGATTGGCATCATTTATTTTTTTATATACATACACAAAAGTACACTCTGTACATAAACAAAAGAAAAGAAAACTGCTATAGGTTAACATAAACAAATCTAACAACTATCAAGATCAGGATAATTACAGTGGCTAACACGACATTGATATATTTAACGTCCATTAGTACAACTGGACTCGATTTGAACAATAGGCTTTGGCGTTTCTAACAACATGGACCTGTGACGTCGGGCTCCTCCTGGACTCATGCCTTCCCTCCCTTGCCACGGACAGACATTGTAATTAAGTAATGCGGTCATCGCATATAAACACGGGGATGTAGTGGCACCATTCCTACAAACCCGATCAAATAAATAGCCTGGTCATCAGGCATTAACAAGACGCAAAAGTACTAGTACGTAAGCGTCTATAATTCAATATTCATTCATTCATTCGTTCAAACCATTCTACAGAGAAGATGGCTTCAAACCACCTCGATAAAATGCAAACATTGCAAGACGTCCTGGACAATGTGTGCATGATGGAACAAATGCTAGTGAGACTATTTGAAGATCACTATTCTTATAGTCCCCATCGAGTAAAGATGGAGATTAACAACTTAAGAAAAGTAAAGGAAATGATAAGTGGTGTGATGAAAGAAATAAAGGAGGAGAAGGAGGATGAAGAAGAAAGGATAAGAATAAGAACATGGAATGAAAAAATTGAAAAAGAAGAAGAAAATGAGAAGAGGAAGAAAGAAGAGGAGGAGAAGAAGAAAGAAGAGAAAAAAAAGGAAGAAAAGAAGAGAAAGAGTGTAGGAGAGAAAATAAGAAGTTGGTGGAGAAATAGAAAAAATTAGAAGCAGAAGAAGAAACCCAAAAGCCCTTTTCAGGGCCACTCATAGGTCTCGAAAAGAGAATGACATTCGATTGCCTACCCTTTTTTTTTTTTTTTTTAAAAAAAATTTAAATTCCCCTTGTCTCTAGACAGACCCAAACTCTATTCCCCATGTTCAATTCCCCTTGACGCTAGAGTGGCCCAGGGTTTTTCTCCATGTTCAATTTCCCTTGAGGCTAGAGTGGCCTAGGGTTTTTCTCCATGTTAAATTTCCCTTGAGGCTAGAGTGGCCCGGGGGGGGGGGGGGGTCTGTAATGCTAATTCCCCTTGAGGCTAGGGTGGCCCCTTTCACTATTAACGTAAGTATCTCGTATTTTATAACCAATGAACATCACAACATATGACATGTAAAAAATGATATGCATCATCAATAACCATTTGGTTGGTTGTTTGTTTTTAAATATAAAATAAAACGTACAAGTGAATTTTGAGCGCCTTTTAGCTTTATTAATTACGGTGTATTTTCCATTTTGTGATTTCATGTACTTTGATTTCTGTATACGTTTAATGTCCTTGAGGATGTTTGCGAAAATCTCTGTCTTTTGCTTTTCGGATTTGCACCTCAGTAGTAAATGGGGATACCCTACGTACAATGGGAATTAGCATTACAAACCACCCTGGGACACTCTACGTACAATGGGAATTTAACATGGCGAAAAATCGTGGGTCAGATTACGTACAATGGGAATTAACATGGGAATAAATCGTGGGTTACTTTACGTACAAGGGAAATTTAACATGGCGAAAAATCGTGGGTCACTCTACGTACAAGGGGAATTTAACATGGGGAATAGAGTTTGGGCTTGTTTAGGGACAAGGGGAATTGAATATGGGATTTTTTTTTTTTTTTTTTTTAAATTTTAAAAAGGGGTAGGCAATGGAAAGGCTATCTCTTTTCGAGAAATATGGCTGGCCCTGAAAAGGGCCTTTGGGTTTATGTTAATATTAATATTAACATAGATGGCATCTGTCACATCTTCTTCTTCTTCTTCTTAAACTCCTTCTAACTGTCGGTCCATACACAAGTACCCTCTTGAGACATCCTTGTCTTTCTATGTAAACTCTCCTCATCCATTGACTAGTATCTGTCCTATCAACAACAGTCCACTTGGACCTGACATACATGAGCATGTCCGTCCTAAACATCATGGAAGACACAAGGGTGGATGACTCAACTGTGGTCCACATCTTGAAGCGACGAGAATAGGTGAATCAATGCAGTGAACTGCGCTTATTTATAGGTGCAGGAAGGATTGAAACGGATTGAATTCATTCACCAATCCGAACACGCGTTACAAAATTCAGTCAGCTCGCATCCAATCCGAAGAGAGCAGGCTGTGACGTCACGTGGTCTATATAGATTCGTTAGCGCTTGTGTGCAGTCAATCTATGCGACAGTGATTCAACATGACGGAAACTCAGAAAACGATCCATTGGGGTGCACCAGCAGGGGAGACCGCCCAAGGGAACCCGGACTTACTTTCAGAAGAGGTACATTGGGATTTTGTGGATTTTCTTACCTCGCAAGAATTTGTTCCGGAACCTTCGTTACCTTCTTCATTACCGCAAGTGGAAAATTTTAGACAGAGACAGAAAGAAGAATTGGAGAAATTTATGCAACGACAAAAGGAAGCGGAACAAGCTTTTCTCCTACAGCAACAGCAACAGCAACAAGAAGAGGTAAAAAAAAAACAACAGCAACAACAGCAAGAAGAAGTAGCAGCAAAGAAACAAGAGGGTGAAAATCAAACGGCTACGGTACTGTTGGACATTTTAGCGGAGTTAAGAAGTCTGAAACAAATGTATCAGACTTCTTTATCACGACCGAAGAGAATACGACCTTCCCGAGCTAAACACGCCAACCCTGTGACTAAGCCTGTCGTACCACCCTTAGTGATTTCAACCCAATCATCAGAAGTAGGCCTTGGCCGTGGCAAAGGCTTAAGGCAGTTAAAGTTGATTGGTTAAACTCACCCCTACACCAAAATAAAAAGGCCCTTTTCAGGGCCACCCACATTTCTCGAAAAGAAATACAATTTCAATTTGCCAATAACTCAAAAATGAACCCCACCCATTTTACCCTTATAGTACGTGTCTGTGTATGAGTGCGTGAGTGTAGCTTCTTATTTTAAAATCAAAACTCAAAGACACTTACCTTATATCATTCATGTATTCTTTTCTCCATTTTTTACAATCCAATTCACAATTCACCACAGAACACTTTAATTAAAAGTTCATTGACTTCTTCTTTCTCCTTGTTTAGTCTCTCTGTTTTTTGAATTTCTTCACCGTTTTTTCCTCATTTTCTTCCCTTCTTCTTTTCTTCTCCTGTTTCTTTGCTTCTTTTAAATAGAATTGTCTTCTTTCTTCCTCTTCTTCCTCTGAAGAATCCCTCTCTTCTTCCGAAGAATCCCTCTCTTCTTCTGAAGAATCCTTCTTTTCTTCTGACTCCTCTTGTTTCTTTTTTGGGCAATCTGGAGACCAATGTCCTTTTTCTTTACAATAATAACAGGTATCTTGACTTTTGTCTTTTTTAGCCCCTGTTTTTTTTTCTTTTTTGACGGTCTGGACACTCTGAAGACCAATGCCCTTTCTTCTGACAGATATAGCAAGTATCCTGACTCTTATCTCGAAAGGAAGAAGAGTAGTCCGTCGGCTGGTCTGAAGAGAATTTTCTAATGACCCCTCGCAAAGCTCTGACGAAACGTTCCATCTGGGTAGTCTCTTCCATCGTTCTCCTCGGTTTGAGAGTGAAATGAATAGTGAAAGGACAAGACACACCCTTTTTATATACGCTGGTTTGATATGACTATAAATTAGTCTATGGTGTTTGAACTTGAGTCATTTGACGTTTTGCACTCAAGATGAAACGATCCTATTCATTCGAGAAGAAAGAAGAAGAAGAAGAAAGTAAGAGGCAGAAACGTGATCTATCGCCTCGTACCAGGGCTGAAATCTTGGCACAAATTCATGCCAGTGATTTTGAAGAGGACATGAGTGAACCAGAATCCGAACCCTCTAAACCAAGTTCACCACCCTTAGTCAACCCTGAAAAATACTATTCCATTCGAGAGACGGAAAAGCGCTCCTCTAGAAAATTTAGAACCACGGCTTACACCTACACGGTGAAGTTTAAAGATTTCAAGACCGACGTACCCTTGGAGAAAGCAGAAGGTTTTATCACCGAGATGTGGGATTCTTTGCTCACCGCACTCAAGCGACAATGTCAACCCAAAGAAGACGATCGCTTGACACTATCCATAGATCACGACGGTTTGAAATCCCCTGTTTGGATCGAGTTTAGCAGACCCGCAGAACTAACCCCTTCCAAAATCATGGACAAGATTCAACACGTACAACAATCTAATGACCAGTTTGACATCACCGATGGTAAAGCCACACTGAAAATGGCTCACGTCTCTCTTCTTCAAGGGACAGGACGCAAAAAGATGTTATTGGTGGACGACCTTCGCAACACCAAAACAAGTCTCGTCCGAATTAACAACCCTCAAGACCAGATGTGTTTAGCTCGAGCCATCGTGGTGGGACGAACCTATGCCAACAAGAACGACACGGTAGAATGGAAAAGAACCTGGAACACTATTCAACGTTCCTATCGAGCCAAACAACGAAACGAAGCAGAACTCCTGTTACAACAAGCCGGACTGTCCAAAGACACACCCTGTGGCATTCCTGAGATGCAAACATTGCAAGATGCCCTAGCTCCACGCTACACCTTGAAAGTGCACCCTCAAGAAATGCGTGGAACTCTGTTGTTTCGAGGCCAAGATTTTAAGGACGGAAAATACATTAATGTCTATCATCACGATGACCATTTCGATACCATTACCAGTATCACTGGATTCCTGGGATACGGTTATTATTGTGAGAAATGTGACTATGGTTATAACAATCGAGAACAACACAAGCATTGTGGAATGAAATGCCCAGGATGTTTGGCCTCTCCACCCTGTCTGAGCGAAGGACCAGTGCCTTGTTCCACTTGTTTGCGCACGTTTGTAAGTCCTACCTGTTACCAGCAACATCTGAAGACGCAAGGTTCACAGCAGAAATGTGCTTGTCAACTCTTGAGATTGTGCCCTACGTGTAGTCAAGGCATACGTACCAATAGTACCAAGGCACACGTATGTTCAGAAAAAAAAAAATGTCACATTTGTCATCACATCGTGGATTTGGAACACCAATGCTACGTGCAAAAATACCAACCCCCACCAGAGAAAGAGGACGGTCACAAGAAGAAAGGCAATTTCACCTTTTTCGATTTCGAATGCATGCAAGAGACCGGCATTCACATTCCTAATTTCTGCGTGGCTCATCGAGCGTGCGAGAAGTGCATTCAAGAACCTATCTTCAGTCATTGCCCTCACTGCAGCAAGATTCCTGGAGGACGTGAAAAAATCTTTCGGGGGCCAAACACGTTAGCCGATTTTGCCCAATGGGTCTTAGACCCCATCGACAAGACGTGGAGCCAAGAGGACATCGAACGTTACGGAGATTGTCATCGTCATGCCACGGAGATGGCTCACAATTTCTCCGGATACGATGGACAGTTTCTTCTCAGATACTATACGGAACAAGGCACCGAACGTCCTAAAGTGACTTTGAACGGAGCCAAAATCATTTTCATGCAAGTGGGACAAGTACAGTTTAAAGATTCGATGAGTTACTTGGCCATGCCTTTGAGCCGAATGCCTAAAACGTTTGGAATGACAGAAATGGCTAAAGGGTACTTTCCACACTTTTTCAATACGGAAGCCAATCAACATGCCGTTCTACCCCATTTGCCTGAGGCTCACTATTACGACCCCGACAACATGCGTACCGAACAACGAGAAGCTTTCTACGCTTGGTACCAGGCTCATGCCTCTGACCTCTTCGACTTTCAGGAAGAAATGTTAAAGTATTGTCGTTCCGACGTGGACATTTTACGACGTTGCTGTGGAAAATTTCGAGAACTGTTCATGGAACACGGAGGGGTCGATCCTTTGAAAGAAGCTTGCACCATTGCCAAAGCGTGTTCCTTAGTGTACCGCCAACGATTCATGCCTGAAAACACCGTGGCTGTCATCAGTCCTCAAACGACCCACTTTGTCAAACGTCAATACTCGGTCAAAGCCCTACGCTGGTTACATTACTTGTGCGACAAGGAAGACAAATGGATTCAGCATGCCCGCAACGGAGGAGGCGAAAAGACCATCGGAACGTATTCGGTCGATGGCTGGGACTTAGAAAACCCCAAGATCGTGTACGAGTTTAACGGTTGCTTATTTCACGGATGTCCCGTCTGCTACCCTGACCGTGACACTAAAAATCAGTTTTTGCAACGGACCATGGAAGACCTGTACCAGGACACTTGTCAGCGACGCCTAAAGTTAGAACAGCAAGGATACCAAGTGGTGGAAATGTGGGAACACGAGTACGATCACCGTATGAAAACCGATCCCGAGTTTAAACGCCTCGTGGAAAGTTACCAGTTCATGGACCCGCTGAACCCGAGGGATAGTTTGTACGGAGGAAGGACCAATGCCACCTGTTTGCTGTACCAAGCCGACGAAGAGAAAGGAGAAGAAATCAAATACTTGGACGTGTGTTCGTTGTATCCCTACGTGTGCAAATATTGTCGCTTTCCTGTAGGGCACCCGCAATTGCTGACGGAACACATCGACCTGAAAAACATTCGACAATACGAAGGCTTGATCAAGTGCAAAGTTTTGCCTCCCACGAACCTATACCATCCCGTCTTACCTCACCATTGTCAAGGCAAACTGATGTTTTCCTTGTGCCGTACTTGTGCCGAAACGTGCAACCAGGACCAACCTTGCCATCACAGCCAGGAAGAACGGGCCTTGACGGGAACCTGGGTCAGCGTGGAATTGTTCAAAGCTCTGGACATGGGATACCAACTGTTAGAAGTGTGCGCAATTTGCCACTTTCCCAAGACACAACAGTACCACAAGGGTGACCCTACTCAGAAAGGCATTTTCGCCGACTACGTGGATGCCTTTTTGAAACTGAAACAAGAAGCCAGCGGCTATCCTTCCTGGTGTCACACTCCCGAAGACCAAATACAATTCAAAGAGAAATACTACGAACAAGAAGGCATCTCTTTAGACCACATCGAAAAAAACGAAGGCAGGCGATCGTTTGCCAAAGTGATGTTAAATTGCTTGCGGGGTAAAATGGCACAACGACCGTGTTTACCCAAGACGGAATATTTGACAGAACCTTCCCGCTATTTCCAGATGATTCACGACAAAACAAAATACATGAAACACGTGGACGTCGTTCGAGAAAATTTGATCTTGGTCAATTACGAAGAAGATCTGGACTTTGTACAAGACGACCCTTTTGGAAATGTCATCATTGCGGCTTACGTGACAGCTCATGCTCGCTTAAAATTGTACGAAGCTTTAGAACTGTTAGAAGAACGCGTCCTGTACTTTGACACGGACAGTTGCATTTACATCCATCACCCGATTCAACAGCACCCTGACATCGAAGGAGACCGTTTAGGAGCCTGGACAGACGAGCATCCCGATGACAAGATTCTAAGTTTCGTCAGTGGTGGTCCCAAACATTACGGCTACGAATATCAGGACAAACAAGGAGAAGTGCACACGACGTGCAAAGTGAAAGGACTGACTCTGAATCATCGTACCAGTCGAGTGGTCAACTTTGGGGTATTGAAAGAAGCCTTGCAATCGGGAGAGGATGGAAACTTTAAAGTGACCACTTATCAACCGAACAAGATTGTACGTTTACCCACTCACCACATCGTCAGTCGGCCCCTGGAAAAAAATCTATCAAATCGTGTACCAGAAGCGAGTGAGACTTCCCAATCACTTTACGTTGCCGTACGGTCACATCGATATTGGTCAGCATATAAAAAGGGACAACGTCCAAGACCAATAGTTCATTGTTCATTGAAGTAACTTACCATGTCGTTGACGAAGAAGAAACCAGATTGGTTAGGAGTCAAATGTTGGACATCACCGAGACCAGGGTTTTGAGGCTTGGACACAAGAGGTGGCCCCAGTATGCACGAGAGCTATTCAAGGACAAAAGTTACTTTTCAACCTGTGTTAGTGACGCTGCCAGAAGAACCCGTCACCCAGGACAGGACTGTCGTGGACAGGCCTGAAAGACCCTTTCGGGAGGACACTTGTGTGACCTTACCCCCTACTATAGAACTGGTTAGAACTTTACCCAAAACATGTGGTTGTTGTACAGACACTTGTTTTTTATTCCACGTTCATGTTCCTTTTATTCTTGTACTTAAGCCTTTGGCTTTTATGTATTTTTGTCTTTCGTATTCATGTTTGAAAAAAACATTCAATAAACGTGTTCTCAAAAAGTATATAAACTCTTGTCTTGATCGTTTTTCGTGTCACAAGTGACATTCCTCACACCATGGCTACCTCTACTGTCTCTGCTCCCTCTTCCTCTACTGTCAAAGTCATCGACGAACACTTAGATCGTGCCAGTTGGGAGGCTTTGTATCTTCGCCATCCCTTTAACATGCTCATTGCTGGACCTAGCGGTTCTGGCAAAACCGAATTCGTCAAACATTTGATCGAACATAAACATCATTTGATCGATCGGCCCCTTCAACGGATCGTGTGGTGTTACAAAGAGTGGCAATCGGCGTACAGCCTCTTGCGAGAAAGTCAAGGCGATTCCATCGTGTTTGTGGAAGGCATTCCTAAAGAAGACGACGGCATCGTCTCTGACTCCCGTCAAACCCATTTGGTCATTTTCGACGACATGTTAGGAGAAGACGAAGAAGAAATTAAACTGTGGTTCACGCGCAAAGGGCATCACCGTAATGCCAGTGTCGTTTACATCACCCAAAATTTGTTTCAACAAAGTAAAGCCCATCGCACCATCAGTCTCAATGCGCATTACGTGGTCTTGTTTAAAAGCCCTCGAGATAAATCGCAAGTGCAAGTCTTAGCCAAACAGTTAGGAACGCCTTGGCTGACTCAGGCGTACGACGATGCCACTCAAACGCCACACGCCTATTTACTCGTCGATTTCAAACCTACGACTCCCGAGGATTTGCGATTTCGTACCCACTTGTTTCACCACTGGTGCCAAGACGGAGGGCCTGTCCTGTACACGTCTCCGTCCTCGACTTCATTTCACTCCCCATAAAACAATCTATAAAAACCTCAGACCCTTTTTCGTCTGTCTCACACAGTGCGAACATGACGTCCCTTCAGTCGCATCTTCCCGTCAAATTGATTCGTGCCTTGTATGGCATCAGTCGAGAAAAAATCCACAAACACGAGCTCGTGTCTTAGAAGCTAGTCTCAAAGAAGTCTTACGATGGTTCACGGTGACGGCACGTCAATTACTCCAAGGAATCATTCAGATTCCTCATCAAACCAAACGCTTTTTTGATCGAAACAAAGTCGCTTTGGTCCAACTGGCCGATCCCCGCATCGACACTCAAACCAAAAAACAAATCATTTTGAAACCTGGAGGGAGCGGTACTCTAGGAGGGGTCATCATTCGCTCTCTCTTAAGATGGGATCCTAATGCCCCCAAAGTTATACCCAAGACAAAAGTCCAACGAAGCCCCAAGAAGAAAAAGACCAGGTCCCCAAGGAGAACTTCTCCAGTGGCATGACCCTCCTCTGACCAGACACCACCACCACCCCGGAAAAAGAAAAGAAGCCCCCAGAAAAAGAAAAGTCCACAGAAAACTAGTCGCAAGAGAGGCACTTCGGCCAGGACGCAACCTTACACTCGCAAACCACGACCTGCCACGGCGGTGACTGCGTCTCCGGCAGCTTCACGTTTGTCCACTTCTCCGTTAATGACACCCAGAACTGAAGAGTACTTGGAGACGTTGATCACACCAAGAACTTCTCCGTTGATGACCCCCAAAAGAACTTCCCCAGTGGCAGGACCTTCCAATTTAGTGGCAGTGGCTGCTCCTCACAAAGTACCTTCTCCCAAAATCAAAGTTCAAGAAAGATCGGGCATGTTACAAAGTTTACTGGATTTGTCCAAGCAAGAACTGGCTCGATTTAGTCCGTTACGTACCCCTGCACGACGTATCATTCCTGTCCTCAAACTAATACGACGTAAAGACAATCAGTGGCGACGCGTTCCAGTATAAAAAAGGCCTGTGACCAAGTCGAGTATCAGTTTTTTTTGGTGCTCCTGAAGACTCAAAGATGTCACCCTCCAGAAAACCCCAAGGAAAGAAAAGGAAAGGACGACCACCACGTTTAGCCAAACATGGGGACATGTTATCTGTCCTGTCCAAAGCTTCTCCACCCCTACGAAAAAAACTCATTCAAACAGCCTCCAAAGAGGTCATCGATACCGTGTGCGAATGTTGTTTGAACGTTTTAAAAGGCACGATCCCTTTGTCCAAACACCAGAAACAATGCTTAAGCAAACATCGTCACGTTCTTCGCCAAATGGTTCAAAAGAAAATTCTCATTCGTCAAAAAAAGAAGATGTTAGTGCAACGTGGAGGTATTTTACCTCTCGTTAGGCCCCATACTGAAAGGAGTCTTGGGAACCATGTTGGGAGGACTGGTGGGAGCAAGATAAAAAGGCCTCGGAAGTTCCAAGATCTCAGAATCGACCCCTGACAACCCCATGGAAGGACGAAAACTAGCTTTAGTGCCTTACAAACGATGGATGGAATTCCATCGGTGGCAAGAACAACACACCCCGCATTTACCTCCCAATTCCCATTTGAGCGAGATGTCCCAGTTACAACACGAATTGAAGTCCTTGATGGATCGCCAAGATTTGTCCGAAACAGAAAAATCGCAAAAGTACGGTCAACTCTTGCAACGACTGCAACTCTTTCACCAGAAAGCTTTAGACGAAACAGCTCTACCCACTCTGAAAGATTTTAAGACCTTGATGAAAAGTCCAGCACCATCACCAGTACGAGTACCAGTACCACCAGTACCCGTGACCAAGACAGAAAAAGGAGAAGAGGAAGGGTTTCAAACTCCACCAGAAAAAGTACGCAAGTTAACAACACCACCTACCTCCAGAATTGGATGGATTAAAAAGATGATGGCCACCCTTTCATCCTCACAAGAGAAAAAGAAAGTGAAGACAAAAGTGAAGACAGAAGTGAAACAAGAACCGATATCCCCCGCTCAGACATCCTTCTCCTCTTTGACACCTATTGCTGGCCGCACACGCAAAGCATTGCAATCCAAGAAAATACCCCAAGAGAAAAAGAGTAGCATCCTCCAAGAGTGGGTGTCTTATTAACACACCAACCAACACAAAAAAATGGAAAAAGTCTTAGCCAGCATTTACTACGATCCCTCCCATCCTGCAGGTTACGCAGGAGTTCAAAAATTGTATCGTGCTGCCAAAACTCGACTGAAAAGTCTCCGTTTACCTCAAGTGCAACGATGGTTACAAGAACAAGCTACCTACACTTTACACAAACCCATTCGACGCAAGTTTGCCAGAAGTCGCACCCGAGTGGAAGGCATCGATCATCAATGGCAAGCCGATTTAGCCGATGTCTCTCATTTGGCCAGTTACAATCGTGGCTACAAATATTTGTTTTGTGTCATCGATGTCTTTTCCAAATTTGCCTGGGTCGTGCCCTTGACTTCCAAATCGAGCAGCGAGTTAGTGCGAGCCCTGCAACGGGTGTTAAAACAAAGCGGTCGTCACCCTCTTCGATGGCAAACGGACAAAGGCACCGAATTTCTGAACCAAGCTTTCCAAAAAGAATTAAAGAAACGTGACATTCATTTTTTTACCACCGAGAATCCCGAAACCAAAGCCAGCATCGTGGAACGTTTTCAACGCACTTTGAAAGAACGCATGTGGAAATATTTTACGCATCACCACACTCTGAAGTACATCGACATCTTACCGCACCTGGTGCAAGCGTACAACCAATCTTACCATCGACGCATCGGACGTGCCCCGCAAGACGTGACTCCCGAGAACGAAGTGTTGGTGTTTGAGCGCCTGTTTGGTACGTCCCCGACGAGGGCTGTCCGCAAGAAAAGTGGAGAGTTGGCCGTAGGAGATTGGGTGCGCATTGGCAAAACCAAACGCACTTTCGACAAAGGTTACTTACCTAACTGGACGAACGAATTGTTTCGCGTCACTGGACGAGTGCATGGCCGTCATCCTGCCGTCTATAAATTGGAAGACATGAACGGAGAAGTGTTCAAAGGAACGTTTTATTTGCCCGAGTTACAACGTGTCACCAAAAAAGAAGACGACGTGTACGACATCGAAAGCATTCTCGAACGCAGAACCCGTAAAGTGGGCAAACGACGTGTCAAAGAAATCAAAGTACGTTGGAAAGGATATCCACCCAGTTTTGATTCTTGGATCGACGCTTCGCAAGTCATCGACTATAAAAAGAAGTGACCATCATGCCCTTTCACACAGCAGACGCAGCTACGTCGACCACTCCTCCTTCACCTAGTTCTTCTGTGCAAGATTTACAAAAACAACCCTTGTGGGTGTGGTGTGGAGAACGTGTGCCTAAAACGCAAATCGTCTTTTTCTGCCAAATCTTCGTGGTGTATTGTGTCATCGGGGCAGCCATCGCCAATTTGAGTTTGCAACAAGGAGACAAACAATTGTGGACCATTTTATTGAGCAGTTGCATCGGTTACCTGCTTCCTAATCCCTCCCTGAAATTCACCTCGAACGGGAACCCCGGGAACCTTGTGTCCAGTGTCAGTGCCAGTCACCACTTCAATCACAACCAGAACCCCGATTTAGACGGAGACACGCCTCTGACGTCCAGTAACCCCTCGGACAGCCACAGAACTCTGGAATTATGAGTCACCAAAACCAATTTTACTTAACTTTACCCAGTGACAGTTCCATGGAGGTGTTTCCCAAGAACACGTTGTGCTGTTACACGGCCAAATTACCTCAGGCCATCCAGTTAGATCACGAGGCCCATTGGGAAGTGGCTTTAGTAGAAATGATTCACCCGACCCAAGTCCTCAATATCCTTCCCAATCAAAATTTTTTTGATGTGGAAGTTCATGACGAGCAAATACAACAGTGGACGGATAGCAATGTCAAATATGACAAGAAAACCCGTACACAAAAGTATCACCTATCACTTGTTCATTCCCCCAGGCTATTATTTTAGTGGTCAACATTTGGTCAGCACCATAGCCTCCAGGTTTAATGTCGTGTTTCTGAAAGCTTTGGAGCATGTCAACAAAAATGTCACCATGGAGTACCACAAAGCAGCTCGTCGCTTCTTGATGAAATTTGAACGGAGTAAAATCATGTCCATTTTATTTTGTCCTGAATTGTTTGACATGTTGGGCGGAGACATGGACATGAGAAAGGCCATGATCAAGAAAAACGAATTACCCATCGTTTACGACAACGAGTCTTTTAGCAAGTTATTTCGTGCCCCGGTAGAACTGAACCAAGGACTGAATTTGATGTTTGTGTACTCCGATGTGGTGGAGTACAACGTGGTGGGACACACCTCCGTACCGTTACTGCGTGTCATTCCTTTCAAAGTGGATTCTGCCACGAACACTGACGAGGAAGGTGGAAACACTTACCATGTCCACCGCGAATTTGTCCATCCTCACTATTTGCCTGTCAGCAAGTCGTATTTGGACACGGTCAACATTGCTATAAAAGGAGATTTGGGACAAAATATTCCATTCACCAAAGGAAAAGTCACGGTGAAACTCCATTTTCAAAAACGGTTCTCTCACGACTCGTAAGTAAGTCATGTATCCAGTGTACCGAGGGGTTGTTCGACAGCGAGGACACGGTTTAGGAGACATGTTAAAATCGGCCTTTCGTTCGGTGGCCCCAGTGTTGAAACCGATGGTGACACGCGGTTTGCACGCATTGAAAGATGCGGCACTGACGCAAGGCAAAGAATTTCTCCAAATGTCATCATCGACAAACAAAACCCTAGAGAAGCCTTCATGAGGGCAGGCAAAAATGTCTTGCTGCAAACGGGCAAAGACATTTTAGGCCAACGAGAAACACCTATAAATTCCCTGCACGCTACCGAGTCAGGCATTCAGCAAGGACAAGGCAGAAAGAGACGACGAAGAAAACACCCTTTCACCAGACTTCAAGCGAGAAAGGCCAAGAAAAGAAGAACCGTTCGAGACTTAGACGTTTTCGATTATTGAGAAAAGAGACAAAAAAAAATGATGCACCGAGAATCTTGCGCTTGTTCCAAGACGGAACTGGATCTGTTTGCCATGCCCCCCACGATGATGACGATGCAAGAATCCCAGTGGGTGAAATTTCACCCCGTCTCCTCACTGACCGATTCCGCTCCCATCGAGTTTGAAATCAAAGGACAGCCCGAAGATTACATCGATCTGAATAGCAGTTACTTGTACCTGAAAGTCAAAATTCTAAATAAGACTGGAGGTGCTATAGACGATGAAGCAGTAGCTCCCGTCAACAATTTCATGCATTCCTTGTTCAGTGGAGTGGACTTGTACTTGAATAACAAACTGGTCAGTAACAGCATGGATACTTACCCTTATCGTGCCTACCTGGAAAATCTCTTGACGTACGGAATAGATGCCAAGAACACTCATCTCAATGCCTGTGTGGTATGGGAAACTGACGAACCTACCAAGTTTGAAATATTGGAAACTGATGAAAAGAAAGACAACAATGATGGATTTGTAGAACGAAGAAAGAGGATCACGGGAGCCAACACAAGTTTAGAACTGATGGATCGTTTGCATTTGGACATGTGGTTGCAAGAAAAGTATTTGCTGAACGGGGTGGATGTCCGCCTGAGACTGAATCGTAGCAGTGCCGCTTTCCATTTGATGGCTGATAGTGACGGTTACAAAACCAAAATCCTAGAAGCCAGACTCTACGTACGCCGTGTGGAAGTGTTACCTAAAGTGGGAAACGACATCAGTCAGACGTTGAGCAGAACGACTGCCAAGTATCCCATACGACGCGTGGAAGTGAAAACCTTCACCATTCCCAAGGGACAGCGATCCATGATCGAAGATCATCTGTTCCAAGGACAGTTACCCAAACGTTTGATCGTTGGTATCGTCGAGAATACAGCCTTCAACGGAGCTGCCGAAAAAAATCCTTTCTACTTTCAACACTTTGGCGTGTCCAAAATCGAAGTCAGTCGCGATGGCAAGACCTTGTGTACCCCACCTTTCGAACCTGACTTTAAAAAGAAGAATTACTTGAGATCGTACTTGTCCTTGTACGAAGCCACCGGACAGTTAGGAACCAATACCAGTCACGGTATTACGTACGAGGATTATGCAGGAGGCTACGCTTTGTGGGCTTTCGATTTCACTCCAGACCAAGGCAGCGACGAGGGACATTTCCACCCTATAAAATCCGGCCAGATTCGTGTGGAAATTCAGTTTAAAGACCGAGACCCTGATGAAACGGTGAACGTCATCCTGTATGCAGAATTCGATAATACCATAGAAATCAACAGTTTGAGAGAAGTCATCCTAGATTACTAGAAACCATGGAAGACTGTTATCCCTCTTTACCTAGTGGATAAACTTTTAGTGTTGCATTGTTGTTAAAAAATGTTAGAGTTGTTGTTTAGTGTTAAGTGATTTTTGAATAAAAAATGTTGTGTTTTGAAAAAATTGTTTGATGTTATATTGTTGGATTATTGTTAAAAAATGTTAGAGTTGTTGTTTAGTGTTAGTGATTTTTGAATAAAAAATGTTGTGTTTTGAAAAAAATGCCTTTGTCTTTTGTTTAGCTATAAGAATGTTGGATTGATGTTCTTTCATTTCTTACTATCCCTCTCATCACACTCACTAAACGTTGCGACTCAAAAACCATGTGGGGGATGTTTTCCTTCACGTCCGCGCTTTGACTTTAAGAACCGGGTTGTTTCCAGTCTAACCATCCATTGTCGACTCATCCTCCTAAGAAGATGTGCTCCAAACTAGCTAAACTCAACGAAGCCTACGTGAATTTGCATAGGGTCAGACACAGTCTGATACCGAAGCCAGAAGAAATAGAGAATGTGAGAATGTTAAAAATCACTGAAGACCTGATAGAAGAGCTCTTCAGAGAAGAAATGAACAGGGAAAAAGAAGACTGGACAGAGAAGTACAGACTTCAGAGGCAGCAGCAACAACAACAACAAGATCAGCAGCAGCAACCTGAAGCTGACAGAGGCTTTGTCGATTGTCGTATCGACACCAAAGAGTTCTTCTTCTCTTTCCGAAGAAGCAGACCTATCGCCAGAAAGTCTATCCTCAGAGGACATCGCATTCTTAGAAACTAAAAAGAATGCCATAGCAAAACACAAAAAAAAAACAGCCCTTTTCAGGGCTACCCAATACTCTAGAAAAGAAATGACAATCGATTTGCCAATGTGTGTAGGTAGAGTAGTGTGAAAATAAACACTAACTCTTTTTTAAAAAAATGTGAGGGTATGTGTTTGTGTGTTTGTGTTTGTAAGTGGTTAAGTAAGTTGGTATGGATAGTAGATTAAAATGATGTCTTTTTTTTTTTGGTGTTTGAGGTGTAAATTTGGGGTTAGATTGGATTGCTTTGCGTATGTGGATAGTCTTTTGAAGTGATTATAAAAAATTTTAAAATAGTGATGGGTAGCATAAAAAAGTGAGTGAGTGGTTCTTTTAGGTCCGCGCGTTGTTGTTTTTTTTTGGTTATGATCTAGGTAAGATCAATTTTATGTTTTTAGGGGGATGTTTTCCATCACGTCCGCGCTTTCACTATAAATTGAAACTCGTTCGGCAGTCCAGCTACCCTTGTTGATTGATCAACACCAAAAATGAACACGAGACTGGAGAAACTGTTGGAACTTCATGTGCATCTGGAATATGCCAGGCGCATATTAAATGAACTGGCCGCGGAAGCCATTGTGGAGGAGGGAAGGATAAGAGAGGAGGAGGAAAGAAGAAACAAAGAAGAGGAGGAGAGAAGATATAAAGAAGAAGAGGAAAGAAGATACAAAGAGGAGGAGAGAAGATACAAAGAAGAGGAGGAGGAGGAAAAGGAGAGAAGAAGAAGAAATTTCAGAATCCCAGAGAGCGAAAATTGGGATTCTGAAGCGACATATCCTGCCTCTGCTCTCTCCCCCAAAAAGGTAAAAAGTAACTGGGGGACAAGATGTGTATGCGGCACCAGGCCTGGAAGGTGCCACCATTAACCAGGTGTCCATGAAGTTCCAAACAAAAAAAACAGCCCTTTTCAGGGCTACCCAATACTCTAGAAAAGAAATAACCATCAATTTGCCAATGTGTAGGTAGAGTAGTGTGAATATAAACACTAACTCTTTTTTAAGATAGTGTGAGGGTATGTGTTTGTGTGTTGGTGCTTGTAAGAGCTAAGGTATGTTTGTGGGAATAGTAGATTATGGGTTTCTTTATTGTTTCTTAGCGTAGGTGAAGAGTATAGTTAGGGTTCTGTAAGCGCTCACGTACGATTGTGTGGATAGTAGATTATGGATTTTGTTTATTGTTTCTTAGCGTATGTGGAGAGTATAGTTAGGGTTTTGTAAGCGCTCACGTACGATTGTGTGGATAGTAGATTATGGATTTGTTTATTGTTCTTAGCGTATGTGGAGAGTATAGTTTGGGTTTTGTAACCGCTCACGTACGATTGTGTGGATAGTAGATTATGGATTTTGTTTATTGTTTCTTAGCGTATGTGTTTGTGTGTTTGTGTTTGTGTGTTTGTGTTTGTACCCGCTCACGTACGATTGTGTGAATAGTAGATTATGGATTTGTTTATTGTTTCTTAGCGTATGTGGAGAGTATAGTTTGGGTTTTGTAAGCGCTCACGTACGATTGTGAGGATAGTAGATTATGGATTTTGTTTATTGTTTCTTAGCGTATGTGGAGAGTATAGTTTGGGTTTTTATTATATGAAATGAGAAAGTATAGTTTGGGTTTTATTATATGAAATGAAAAAGTAGGAGATGTTTTCCTTCACGTCCGCGCGTTGTTTGGTCATGATCTAGGTAAGATCAATTTTACGTTTTAGGGGGGATGTTTTCCTTCACGTACGCGCTTTAAGTATAAGAACCCACAGTATTCGTCGTTCAAACCATTCTGCAAAGAATAAAAAAAGAAGATGGCTTCTAACCAAATGGACAAAATACAAACATTACAAGACGTTTTAGACAACTTAGGAATGATGGAGCAGATGTTGATAAGACTGGTTGAAGACCATTATTCCTATAGTCCCCATCGTGTATAGATGGAAATTAATAACTTAAAAAAGGTAAAGGACAAGATTAGTGGTGTCATGAAAGAGATAAAGGAGGAGAAGGAGGATGAAGAGGAAAGAATAAGAATAAGCAAATGGAACGAAAAGATTGAAAAAGAAGAAGAAAATGAGAAGAGGAAGAAAGAAGAGGAGGAAGAGAAGAAGAAAGAAGAGCAGGAGAAAAAGAAAGAGAAGAAGAGAAAGAGTGTTGGAGATAAAATAAGAACTTGGTGGAGAAAAAGAAGAAATTAGAAGCAGAAGAAGAAGAAGAAAACCCAAAAGCCCTTTTCAAGGCCAGCCATATTTCTCGAAAAGAGATAGCCTTTCCATTGCCTACCCCTTTTTAAAAAATTTTGTTAAAAAAAAAAAATCCCATATTCAATTCCCCTTGTCCCTAAACAAACCCAAACTCTATTCCCCATGTTAAATTCCCCTTGTACGTAGAGTGACCCACGATTTTTCGCCATGTTAAATTTCCCTTGTACGTAAAGTAACCCACGATTTATTCCCATGTTAATTCCCATTGTACGTAATCTGACCTACGATTTTTCGCCATGTTAAATTCCCATTGTACGTAGAGTGTCCCAGGGTGGTTTGTAATGCTAATTCCCATTGTACGTAGGGTATCCCCATTTACTACTCACCTCCAGACGCTGTAATGTATGTGGCAAATGTGTTCTTCTTTCGTTAACTGATAATTCCCGCTGTCGTAAAGAGTGCTTCTATCATCCATGAAATGGAGCTGTGCTACGCTGAAAAGTTTATGTATTAGATCTTGCGCGTGTTGTGGTTTCCAGTCAACGGAAGGTTGTAGAATGTTATTGGTGGATGCATTGTCATTAGTCAAATTCACGCGTTCAGTATTTTTGCAGCTATCTTTTTGAAAAAATATTTATGTAGTCTTGGTTTCAAGTTATTTATAAAGTATGGTGCAAATGTCAGATGTTGTTCATTGATGATTGTTTCCTAAAGTTCCGATCGACTTTCAAAATCTATTGCAGTATTTGCGTCTGTGATGACACCGGTATCAAATATTTGGGTCATTATTATATCACATTCACCCTTTTCCACCCATATTTTATTTTGAAGGAAGTGCCTGACATTATCCTTCAGATGTTTCGTGCAAACATAGCTTGTAGCCGAGGGAGATACAGGCTCTATTGGCTTGGTTATACTCTTCTCATCATCACTTCCAAATACCATCATTTCAGGCACTCTTACTTCCACGGACTGAACATCTCTATCTAGTTCTGTAGCAATATGTTCCAGAAAGCTCTTGTAAGTTCTGTAAGAAGCGTCTGTAGACAGAAGGACAGGAAAAATACATATCGGATGTTTGTTTGTACTGTTTCCGACAACTCTTTGATACGTTATACCATCGTTTTACTCATCAATAACTCTTTGATACGTTATACCATCGTTTCACTCGTCAATAACTCTTTGATACATTGTACTATCGTTTTACTCGTCAATAACTCTTTATGCAATTTGTTTTGTAAATATAATGCGAAGAAAGCGCGATTTGCTAGAGAACTCAATAGTCAATAAATATGCATTGCTGTTTGATAGTGTTGATAGTGGCCTGATTTACTAAAAGTTAATTTTATTTTTTCTTTATGGAAACACTGGAAAGTTATTTTGGTAAAAATAAATGTAAATGCGAAAGCTCATATCTTTTTTCTGATTTCAGCTAGAAACTTGCTATATTAAATAAATTTAAAACGATGAAAATCTACCTTTTATATTCTATTACTATGCTTGTGAAAACATCAATAACTTCTAAAATAAACCAGTTATGTGTGTTTCATCGTTTTTCTTCTTTTAATCAGTCTGTAATTTGGATAATATTTTTGGCATGTCCTCTGGATTCGCTATTGAGACAGAGTAATTCATTCAGAGAATTAAACGACTTGGTGGTTTGTGAGTTATTGTTGATAATTAATTGTCTATGTGACTGTACCAGTCATTAAATGGCCTGTATAATCAGACAGCTTAGATAAATTACATCTGATATATCAAGCATGACATTGATGTAAGATCGAAAGGAATTACAGAGCGACTTTCCTTCACTGCTACTTAAAATCAAGGGAAATCACTCGTGTGGAGCTTGTAACACTCTGGTCATGTATTCTAAACGTCTCTGTCAAAAATGTTGATGCACGATTTAAAATGAAAATTTGTATTATATAAACAGTTTATAACAAAATAAACGAGAGAAGTATGGTGCATAGCCATTAAATAAGGAAATTGTTTAATAATATTATCAAATTAAAGAGATTTGATGCATAGGAATTAGTTTCCGTAGGTTATCAAAAATATGGCCATCAACCAATACTATCAATCATTCATAGTAACAATGTCCGTATGTGTGTTTGCTTTCTTTTTTCGCTTCTTAGTACGTTTTTGAGAGCTTTGCTGCCAATATATGTAATACTGGGGTGTTCTTTGAGAGTCTTAGGGTGTCCAGGGTGTATTGGGGTGTGTTAGGGTGTTTAGAGAGACCGTATATGAGGTGCTTGATTAAATTATGGAGCAGTTAGCATTTCGGACACGAGGAGCAGTTTCCGTTTCGTGTGAACGGGTGTTGGATGACGTGAAGTCTTGTTATTTGGATCACGCTATATAATTTAAATTAGTCAACTACATGTATGAAATTAATTGCAAAATAGTGGTGTTGTTCCCATTTAAACGTAAGTCATATATCCAGTAAGTCGGATTCTTTACATCGAAAACACGTTACAATACTGTACAATTGATTCGAGTTGTCATGGTATTATATATCTTAACATATTATGATGATATTGACAAAGAAAATAACGTTAATCAAAGGCTGGGTACGAGCGTTCACTGTTTGTTTATAAAAGAGTAATGTGTTCCAGCAAATTACCTATTTTCCCGAAGACCACGTCAGGTTACTTTTTTGGGGAAGGGGAGTGGGAGTGGTGGTCGTGGTAACTTCGTGCAATGGAATTCGTATTAATGGTTACTCATACAGCTTATCTGTAGGTAATATATTTACTGTAAATACATACACAAGGAAAGACACGTCTCCTTAGGCCAGGGGTGGGCAAACTACGGCCCGCGGGCCGAATCTGATTCGCACACTAATGGGCGAGGATAAGGCTGATGAGTTTTCATACTCAGATCCCGCTTAAGAGAGGACAGAGTATAGCTTTCAGGAAGCAATACACAAAATATATTGGGTGTTGCTAGAACTGCTGCAGTGGTCTAGTGGTTAGAGCATCCACATCGGACGTGGGAGGATGCAGGTTGGATTCATACAAAAGACTTATAAAAATGGCACTAGCAGCTGCCTTGCTTAGCACTCAGCATTAAGAAGTTAGTTTTAGGACTGGTCAGCCTGGTATCAGGATAATGTGACTGGGTGGGATATGCTACATGTCTGTGGCACAATGCTGTCACCCTGTCACTGTCACCCTGCGATACTGTATTGTAGCGATATGACTACAAAAATTGTTAAAGTTACATTACAAATCCAAATCATACCAACACACACTTAGCTCAGAATGTCAACCATCTCATCTATGCCAGCCTACATTGTCAAGGCCTCAGTCGATCAATATTATGTGGTAGACCAACAAGTAGTTTTCTGTTTTGTTTTTTTCTTACGACATTACTGTTGGTAGAGTCCATCAATTTTTTGCACTATTTGTTCTGGAGTTTTCAGCGTCCTACTCTATGAGACTATCAGCCACTCACTAGTAATTATTCATCAGTGTAAGTTAAGAGTAACATCATTTCCACCCAAAGCATTACAGTAAAAGTCATATGGGTCATGTATGCGCATTTATTCAAATTTAAATATAATTAGCTGTTTTGAAATATAATATTAATTTTCTTTAACCAAAGACTAATCAATCTTGATTATTGAATTTTCTCTACCTTAACTGTCATCAAGAAGCTTCCAGGCAAAACTGAATGATTGCTGTGGTCTAGTCCAATGGTGGCCAGGTACTAAACAGGGTCAAGAAAAGAGCATATTTATCAACATGCATAGTTTTCATTGTGACATCACAGCATGCAACATTCAACCAGATTGTACTGGATCACACCTTGTCAAAAAATGTCCATCCATATCAATATTGAATCTGCCATTTGTTCTACTCAGAGCATGTAAATAATGACCATCGAAAAAGAATATGGATGTATGAGGATTCAAAATAAAGTGACTAATTGCCATTTAAATATATATAAAATCAAATTACAAAATTACACCCATTACTGAAATAATTGGTGTTGATAACCTACATGACATGTATGAAATCTCCACCCATTACTCTTACCTTGTGGTGATGCTGCCTTCCACACATACATCAGCAGTTTAAAATTTCAGGTCAATAACTGATAGATGCAGAGGGATTTTACTTAACTTACCATCTACATAAAAGGGTCACTCAGAATGAATTTATTAATTACTAGCGAGCAGCTGAGAGTCCAACATTTTGAGCTATACCTCTACCTCCTGTTTTGAGTCCCTAAACCCCAATGGCCTTGCAAAGTGTGTAGCAGGCTCTAAGGCTAATATTGAAGCCTATTCTGGAGTGGGTCCTGCTTTCCATTCAGAGTGTATGCATGTGTGCTTTACTGTATTTGTTTATACAGCTGTTGTCACTCTTTTCCATGATCTTCAGGGTAATCCAAGTGCAAGTATTTTTACAGTTACATGCATTTTAATGAATATAATTTGTCAAAAGGTTTATATGAATAAACAGAGTATGGTTAGATAAACATCACACATTCAGACAAAAGTATGGGCCCTGTGACGGTTGCACACATTGGGGTGGGGTTCTTCCAATATATATTAATTAAATTATGATGAAAGTTCCACCCGGGCTCGTGGAGTTAGAAAGTTAAATTAGTGACGAGGTAGATTTACAGCTCTGAACCCCCAGTCAGCAATGCCAACGTTTAAATTATAGAGAACACAAAGATGAAATTCAATTAATAACAATTTAATAAATTCGATAATTTAAAACGATAAACTCTCAATCACCCGTCTTTCCCTTGACCAAGTGACAGCCTAATTCATCCCGTGATTTACAGTGTGAGTTCGATTTTCCCTCTGTCCTTGTGTCTACTCATCTCTTTCTTTCCCGCTAATTCCTTCCTTCCTTCCGTTCCTCCAACACCTCCTTCGACTCCGTTTCCCTCTCAACTATCTCCTCCTCCAATTTCGCTCCCAAGTTCCTCTTCCTCCCTTCTCTCCCCTTTTCCCCCTAGACTTCAACTTCTCCTGACTTCTCTCCTTTCTTCTTCTTTCCTCCGTCTCTCTATCTGAGACTATGGGACCAAACTGTAACTGGTCTGTCCCTGAAAGCTTCCTGTGAAAAACCACAAGGCGTTAACATATGCTTTATCGAATCTCACCTCACACTAGATCAACAATTAATCATCAGATAAGGCTATTACGGTTTCTGTCACACATGCGTACACATAAAAATTCCCACACACTTCTTGCAGGGTAAACAATGGTGTAATAACACGGTATCAGCGAATTGTCATACAGACATCAATACATTGCGTCACATCAGTATATACACATATATATCTAATCTCATTGTACCACAATATGACAACAATCAGATGCATGTCTGTACAGTACAATCCCACAAGCGTACACAAATATTCAACAATGGCAAAATCTGTAATGACATGAACACATGTGCTAGTCTACTATAAAATACCCACATAGCGAATTACAATATTAACTCTTACGATGGCTAGCAAGCTATATAATTCTTTACAAATATCAACTCATTTCTTCAAAATATGCAAACATATTAACACCACAAAGTAATTCTTCGTACTACGATTCTAGTAATAATAAAGTATACATACGACCTACAATTAAAAATGCAGTTGCATTCTGCAAAGACTGAACAGCTAGCTCACTGACCTTATTTGAAGCTGTCTGTACTTAGAATTTCCTGTTCTAAGATTCTAAGATATTCCCGCCAATAACGAATGGCTGTTCGGAGTTACGCTATCCTCCTCTGGGCAATCTCTCTAGTGAACTAATTCTTGCCGGAAGATGCAGAGATATCATTCTAGCCAAATCAGGGTCTCTCCCCATCTCGATTCTGATTGGGTGGCGCTGTGACCCTGTCCAATCGTCTTAGCAGCCAGTTCAACCTGGCTGGCTGTCTGCAGGGAAAGAAGTTAAGACACTCCCACTTCTTCGGGCAACTTCTTTTGATCTGGACAAACGTTTCCACATCTAGGTGATAATTGACTATCTGGCGGCCTCACAGCTCCTAGGTCTGGCTGTCCACTTCTAGCCACGGCAATCTTACATAAGGGATTAGTGCTAGCCTGCGGCAGTGTTTAACATCAAACAATGGCTTGTCAGAATTACCTTGATTATACATGTTTCAAACTGGGGTTACTCCGGGTCGAGGTAAATGTGACAGGCCCAATACCCCCATTGTAAGCTGACCAATTGATTGACCAGTGTGCTTGGTCCTCTAGATAACGTTCCAGTCATATTTTAGTTAGATGACTGGAGATCTGATGTCTCATGTGGGAGGACACACCTGTTCTTGGCCTCCTGGCACTCAGCAGACTGTTAGCTGTTAAGCTGAACACCTTAGCACAACGTGTCATTCAGATGTTTGTAGTGTTACAATGAGTGTCCCAAAGCTATTAAGTTTACACTACTAACTCATAACAAATATTTTTTTTAACAAGTTTGGTATGATGGTGTTTCTAAAGCATGTCAGAGATGGTTTAGACACTTAGCAGTTAAAAAGAATAAAAGGCAGGAAAAATGGATTTTGTTGTCAATTCTTTTAAAATTTTATCTCCAGTAGTGTGTTTGTCCCTTCATGGGATGAAGTTTAAATTGACAGCTGCTTTGCAAACTTTTTGGCCCATTTCTGATAGAAATTTTTTTTCCCTTTTTTTTTCTTTTTTCTCAGAAATAATGAGATAAAAAATACTGTATACCCTGCAAGACTCATAGTCACAGGTTTAGTTATATATAAAATTGCTTTCAGTGAAGTGTTCAACAAAGCAAGAAAGAAAACATTTTCATAGCAAACACATCTAAAATGGTAAAGACTCATGTTGTTGCCGTTATTTACATATGATAAGAGGAAAAACAAAACAACAATAGGCACAAAATCTGTATATGTGTGTGATTTGGATTTTTAACATAGCTTTAACAATTTTTCAGTCATATTGCTACTATGTCTGCAGTGTCGCAGTTTATAGTGATGTCTAGCACTGGGGCATCATGCTGCAGACATGTAGCATGAAGTCCCACCCAATCACATTATCCTGGCACCAGGCTGACCAGTCCTAACACTAACCTCTTAATGTTGAGCGCCAAGCAAGGTTACTGTTAGTACCATTCTTATAAGTCTTTGGTATGACTCGGCCGGGGTTTGAACCCACGCCCTTCTGCATCCGATGCAGACGCTCTAACCACTAGGCCACTGGAGCGGTGTACAATATCTGTGGTTAATGTATACAAATTATATGGATAAACCATATTGTTTATAAATTGAGTTCAGTACCACACAGCATTGACCCTGATCAGCTGTTTCATAACGTGCTGGCAAACCAATGTCTCAGTTTGTTCTTTTGATTATTTCTAATAAACTGCACAGACCCAGATCTGCCAGTGCATTTTATGTTGGGTCTGTGCAGTTGGTAGTTGGACTTATAAGTGAGTATATATGGTAAATGGATGTATTGACGGTTCATAAATTGTATTGTTCAAATGTTATATAAAATACGTGGCATATTTATACCCTTTAAAACAACATGTCTTGCTTAATTTTAATGCCATCATAAATTATTTTCATCACTGGACAGGTAAGAACAAACACATTACCAAAAATATCTTATAGTCTGCAAAATGTTTGAAAATTGGAAGGTACAACAAAGCAGATTTTATTATATACTTGATAATAACTCATAAAATTGTCTCGTTATTCCAGTGACAGATCAAATTCATTTCAGACTGCAGATGTATGTGTTGCATTTCAGGTAATCCAACATTAAATTGTAGTTGTATGTTGTTGTTTTTCTGCCATGGCATGTTATGTGAAGAAAAAATGACAGAAAAATTGATCTTCGTCTATCCATTGAATACTTTTGTAAAAATGTAGTTGAAAACATAGTCTGAAACTGCTTGTAAAGAAGATTATTATTATGAGAAAATAATAGGAAGAGAAGTACTTAATTACTATACATGTATGTACTTGCTTATAAGTAGAGTCCAACTATAATTATCAAAGATCTTCATCTGTCATTGCATAATGTGCCTGCAGATCAGGGTCTGTGTTGTTTGTTCTGCACAGACCCAGTTTGCAGTTGGACTCATAAGCAAGTATATATGGTAAATATACCAGTCGTGTTGGATTTACTTTAATTGAATGAAATACATGTACCAGGTAATTCCAGTATGCTGTATTTCTTAATCTGCCATGCTAGGAATGTGGCATCAGTAACACGTGTGGCAGATATCAGATCGATATGCAATATTTATTGAGCAACAGCTTGATACAGCAATCTCTTTCGCATCTTTGTGCATGTCCATCCATCCACATCCTATATTAAGGTCATTGTTGAAATATTTTATATTAAGCTCAGTTTTAAAAAAATTTGCTTTCTTGTTAAATAAAGGATGTGCTTCACAAAAAGTGAGTCTCTTGTTTTTTGGAAAATTTAAACTTTTAGATCTACTGGTCTTGGACCAAATGAACTTATGTGATAGCCATTTACCTGTTGTCTCTTTATCCATCCATGAGCACAAGTTTGTTATTGCTATTTCTCCACAACTACTTGGAAGATTGTCATGAAGCTTTGCACACATATTCGTCCCAAAATCTATCACCAAAGCTGTCTTGAAAATCTTGTTATTGCTACTCCTCCAGAATCCATGGTCATATCAACATGAGGTTTTCACGGAAAGGCTTCTTAGGATGTCTGGCTGGTTTTAAATGAAAGTAGTGCCAAACTGATGTCGACCAAGGCTGTCATGAAGCCAACATGAAAATCTTGTTTGGCCAAGAAGAAAAAAATGTGTTTCCTATTGTAATGGTTTTAGAATCAGGGTAAGCTGGTGTTTTAAACAAGAAAAACATATTTAATGTTGTTTTTTTTCCATGGGAGAAAAGTGCTAGGGTCAGCAATGAGAAACGGGAATGGTTGTCCAACCGGAAACCCTGGTGACTGGATGTGACATCATGCTACATGTCTGCGACATGATGCTCTAGTGCTAGGCATCACTGTAAATTGCCATACTGCAGACATCATAGCGATGTGACTGAAAAATTGTTAAAGCTACATAAAAAATCCAAATTACTCCCAACAACTGGAAAATCAAATTATTTTGCTTGACCTTATAGTTGCTCTTCCTAAATGGATAGTCATGTTGAAAATGGGTTTGAAATGAAAATGGTGTTGCTAAATGAAAATGGTGTTGCTCATAAATCCAGTATGGCCACCACTGACCATTCTGAAAATCTTATTGCTACTCTGCTTGAATGGATGGTCATATCAGCATGGGTTTTTACTGAAAGACATCTTGTGATATATATACTTAGTCCTAAATGAAAATCTGACAACCATCACAGCAGCCATCTTAAAAATATTGTTTTTGCCGCTCTCCTGAACAGAAAGTTATATCAGCATGGAGGTTTCACTGGAAGACTTCTTGTGGTGTCTTTTTGGCTATGAATTAAGATTCAGCAGATCTGATATCTAATATGGCCACTACATTAGCCATCTTGAAAATCTTGTTAATACTCCACCTAGATGGAAAGTTGGGGTATCGGGTGGCAATACCCCATTCCTCATTTAAAATGTTAAATAAAGTAAATGCACAAATTTACTTACTTTACATTGTATAACATTGTCTGGAGAGTTTTGTAGGGTTGATCTGTTACAATTGATGAAATAGTTAAGTTAAGCATCTGCTAATCTTCCAAAGCTCCTTTTCCATATTATACCACATTGATTATTCATATTTTCCATATTATACCACATTGATTATTCATATTTTCCATATTATGCCACATTCATTATTCATATTTTCCATATTATGCCACATTCATTATTCATATTTTCCATATTATGCCACATTCATTATTCATATTTTCCATATTATGCCACATTCATTATTCATATTTTCCATTATACCACATTCATTATTCATATTTTCCATTATGCCACATTCATTATTCATATTTACCATATTATGCCACATTCATTATTTATATTTTCCATATTATACCACATTGATTATTCATATTTTCCATTATGCCACATTCATTATTCATATTTTCCATATTATGCCACATTCATTATTCATATTTTCCATTATGCCACATTCATTATTCATATTTTCCATATTATGCCACATTCATTATTTATATTTTCCATATTATGCCACATTCATTATTTGATTATTTGATCTAATAAATTATAATGCAGTCAGATTCTGTGAAGAAATAAAATAAGAGAGTATTCGCTTTAGCCAATATTTGTTCATGGGACTGCAGTCTTGATATTTAGTAATCTTTCATTTCCAGACTTTTGCTGAAATTTGAAGAAGGGAAGAATGAACATATGCAGCAGTCCCCTTCTTGGCAGGCAGATCTTGATATTTGCAGTAGGATGGTTGGCATATGCTTCAGCTTATTTCCTCCGGAAACCAATCGGAGTTGTAAGTTTACCTTTAAGGGCGTTGAGTATTTAAAGCTTTTGTTTTTAATTATAAAATATTGATCTTTTTAGATAGCAATGGGTCCAATCATACCACTGGGGCCCCGAGTGGCAGAGTGGTCTAAAGCACTCTCTGTTACAGATCACTGCCATCTCACCTCTGTCTGCGCCGGTTCGAGTCTCAGATTCAGCTAATGTGGGTATGTGAGAAAGCTTGCCAGTAGCTTCTTATGGGTCGGTGGTTCTTTCCGGGGTTTTTCTGGGATCTTTGTCCACCATTAATACTGGCTGCCATGTATAGCCTATCGTGTGCTGAAAAATGGCATTAAACCTCACAACAACAACAACCAATGATTCCAAAATCTTTTAAACATTCATAGGTATGTGTGCATTTTCTTGCGCTTAACTTTGTTGAATATCTATCCACAAGTATTTAGTTACTACAATGAAAATATTGTCAAAGTACCCTATAACTGATTGTCTTTAAATTATTAGCTGAATCAGTGTTTAAACATTTCTCAGATTTGCTCTGGTTGAAGAGCAAAGATTTCCGTTGTCAAGTACATAAAGCAAAGTGTTTTAAGAAGAATAATGTTTTAAGTCAGACACAGTTATTGAGATCTCATTGGTTTTCTGACAGCCTGTGCAGCCAGTATAGGGCAGGTCATAAATCATTTCATGCTGTCTCATTATGGGACTGTTGTTGTGATTAGTAAAATTGTATAAATATTTTTCTTTTCTTTACAATATAAAAGACACTGTACCTCCAGTTTGTCCCAGAGTTCATGGCACTATGATACATCAAGGTAAAAAATGATGTCATATCCTGTGGTCTAAATGGTTTGAGTATATGCCTCAGATTTGGGCGGTCATGGGTTCAAGCCTTGTTGAGTTATACCAAAGAATTATATAAATGGTACTAGCAGCTGCCTCGCTAGGTGCTCAGTAGTGTTAGGACTGGTTTGCTTGGTGTTAGGGTAATATGACAGGTTGGGACATGATGCTCTATGTGTGTGTCATGATGCCTCAGTGCTAGACATCACGATAAACTGCCACACTGCAGACATGTTAGCAATATGACTGAAAAATGTTAAAGTTTCATTAAAAATCCAAATCTCACACACACACATTTTCATTTCATATGTTGACATAAAAATCTAAAACTTGTCAAAACATCTTCATATTGATCACTTCATTATACTTCAAAGTAGAGTTGGGTAACACTAAAATTGTTAATGTATTTCTGCACTTGCTAGAGTACATAATGTGATATACCGGTACCTCATTTATATTATAGCTAAAGCATTAGTGAAAAATACCACTATTTTTTTAAAACATATTTTGGATATATTTTGTCATGAAAAACGAAAACATGCTTTTGATATCATTAAATTTATAACAAAATTACTCAGGAATTTCTGTACATTCCATAATTGTGGATGCTGAAGTACTGGTGTGGTGGAAAAGTACCGTTGTAAATATTGCCGAAACAAAACACCATGTTATACAGGTAATATCGTGCACATCTACTTCAGAAAATAGTACCTTGGTTAAATTCACTTTTAAAGGTGCAGAATGTGTTGCTTATGTTTTTGCCTAGCTTTTTGTTGATAATATCTTTAAAAGGAAGAGCCACGTCAAAAACGTATATTTGTATAAGGGATTTTGTATATATGCAGGTTAAGACGGATCTAGAGTCTGAATTATCCTTCACTAAAACCCAGCTTGGATTACTGGACACAGCCCTTCTTCTTCCATATGCTGTCATGCAGGTAGGTGTATTGACCTTAAATTGTAGTGTTATAAATCATACAAATTTAATTAGAATTAAATTTTTGCACCTTTAGCAAGACTAAATGTGCACAAATTTCCGTTGCATTTTGCTCATATAATGTAAATAAAAAATCTTGCATTATGTAGTAATAGTCATAAGGTGTAAATCACAAAATTTCCTTTGCATTGTGTTCATAGCAACACAGTTATGTACTGTGAATCACAGAATTTCCTTTGCATTGTGTTCATAGCAACACAGTTATGTACTATGAATCACTAAATTTCCTTTGCATTGTGTTCATAGCAACACAGTTATGTACTGTGAATCACTAAATTTTAGTGAACATGAAACTTTAGCAAATTTAATGCACACTCTTTTGCAGAAAGTTTTTACTAGCTAACATTAGGTATTTAAAATATATACATTGAATCACTTTAAAATTTGTGGGTGTCAAATTTCATGACTTGGTAAAAAGATTTTCATATTTGTGGATACTTATTTTCCTGAATTTGTCATTTAAACAAAGAAGTTAAAATGCAGAGCAACAGTGTATGCATTTCTATAAATATACTAATGTTGTTTTTTCACTCATTTTCAAGTATACAGGCTTGATCACTGCTGGGGTAATTTTGGTTATGGCAAGTTATTCATTGCTAACACATAGCATAAATGTGGAGGTGACGGTTTTAGTAAGGAGCAATCATTAACCATATTGTATAAGGACTGAATCCGAGAAAGTTTGAATGAAAACATATCCAAATAAAAACAGTAGAAGTACTTAAAAGAATTATAAGAATCAAATTCACATTTCACATTTATAATAGAAAATGACAAGGTTTTTGTATTTTATTTTTGCATTACTATAATTGAAACAATAAGACTTATTTACTTATGGTCTGTTGTCTTTACTTTAGCCTATACTGATTTATAATTTTTGCAGGAGAAGAAAACATCAAATGGCTTCTTATCTTGTTTTAAAACCTGCATGATGTTTTGTTACAGCAACTTGCTTAATAAAGAGCAATCATTAATGATATTGTTTAAGGATTATGTAATGTAAAGGATATTGTGAAGTTAATGAATATTGTAATGACAATAAGAGATCATACACATCAATCATATTTTCTGTCCAACAAAAGAAGACTGAAAATGACAAAACTATGAATTGTAGTATATTCTCAGTTAACAAAAATGTTACTCTTTCATCATGAGATGATCAAAGGCCTTTGTGCACGATTATAAATTTTGATTATTTTTTTAATATCTTAATATTCTGTTTCATTATTGCAATATTAATATGTCAATTATAACTTTATGCAAAGTTAACAAATTATTAAGGTAAGTTTTTATTTAGATACCGGTAACAAATAGCTGCATTTTTCATGTTATTCAACATATACTTAGAAAACACCGCATTGGTCATTTGACATATCTAAATTGCAAATAAGTACTTTTTCAAAGCTGTTTGAAATGTGAATTTCTCTTCTTGACTCAAATAAAAACATCAAAATACGAGGCTTAAAGAAATAAAAGAATGAAATCATTAGTGACCTTTCTGCATGATTAATCACCGTTTATAATATATGCAAAACCATGCCTTGGTTATTGGACATAACCTATATCATATCTCAGTATATTTTTTAAAGCGTTTCAAACGGGAACATCTCTTCAGTTTTACAACATCAAAATTTGAGGTTAAAAAACAATTTAAAGTTAAAAAAAACTCCCACCTTAATTGCATATGTTAAAATCTCTTACTTGTTTTTGTAATTGAAACAAAATGTCAATTTTTGATAATTTTTGTTGCAAATGTAAATCTTCTTAGTAGAACTTTTATGTTCTAAAATGTAAAGAATGACAAAAAATATGAAGTGGTATGCTTGAATAAATATGATACATTTGATTGTTATTTCTAATACTAATTGTGTATGAAAAATAAAAGGGTACAAAAATTGTATGAAATAGAATATCACATACACGTGTATCACTATTAACTAGGCATTATAAAACTGCCATCAAAAATTAATTTATACACATCTGTAATTTTCTGAAATTTAATGTGGCTAAAACATTGTGATTTACATTAGCATGTTTGCAGCCAGTAAGCAGCTTTTAAACAATATAACAGGTAAACTTAGTGTACTAATTAATGCACAACTTTATTTTCTTAAAAGTATTCTTTGTAGCAAATAACAGTAAAGCAAAAGTCAATTGTTATGAGATGATTTCATACATGGAAACTTGCTGATAAAGGACAGTATTATTAGCCCCTTTTCATTATTTTCTTTACCTTTTGCCTCAGTATAATAGGTTGTGGTACTTTGAATGTTTTTTTTTCTTATTGACCTGTTTCACTATGGTTCTATTTGATTTGGGAGCATTAAAATAAACCAATTAGAACATCAATGTCTTTTTCTGATGCAATTCAAATAACTTAGACTTATTAAAAGAGACTCTAAGGTAATTGTAGAGATGTTTCCTTGATTGTTTGAATGAATGTCCCACAAATCTAAAGCCAGTGCTTGTTTTTTCGTTCACAGATTATTTAGAAACATGTTGTATAGGGAGATAAATCTGTAAATTGGCAGTGAATATCTATTTTAAAATAATGCATCGTGCAATGAAAACAACCAAGGTTTGTGCTATTTGGCAGACTTGCAATGTAAAGTATTTGATGGCTATTCGTGTAATATATTTTCGAAGTTAAAGTCAGTTAATAGTGAGGAAGATTTTGAGGTTGAGATAATGATGAAAGATACTAAATGTTTGCAAATGCACAAGTTGTCCTTTAATTAATGATTTCTTAATTTGGTATGAAGAGTAGTAGATAATGAATGCATACCAATGTTAAATCTGGAATGAGAACTTCATATTGCAGGTTAACCATATACTGAGGAAAATATGATAGTATAGTACAGATGACAAGAGTTAAGCTGGCAAAACTATCAAAAGCAGGCAAAATTATCTTCTTTTTATAGCTCTATTTATGCATTATGTACTGTTATTTTTATTTGTCCCTCTAAAATGTGGGATACTATGCATACCACTGCTACTAGATATGCAAAGAATAGAACCTCATAATTAAAAAAAAGCATTAAAAACAACATTAAATGACATTTCAATGAAATATTGGAAGATTTATTTTTAATGTTATTCCACTAACTGGTGAAATAAAAAAATGGATTCATTAAGTTTCCAGTGCCATAGGCAGTTGGTTATATTGTTATCATTAATGCTGTATTTGAATTGTTGTAATGTCAGTCAAGTTATTATGATGTTAAAATGATAGGCTCATGTGCAGTTAAAAATGTTTGCTATTTACATCAAAGATTTTTTCTATGATGTGAAAGAAAAGACAGAGGATATTTCACTTGTAATATAGACAAGATAAACTTAAGACTTTTCAGGCAAGTTAAATAAATATTGATTCAGAAACAAATTATTTAAAAAAAAAAGAGAAGTTTTGAAGTAGAGTATGGATTAAAGACCAGAATTCTGTCTTTGTTATACAGTCAAAAACTTGTGTTTGGATGATACTATACCCTTGATTCATTTAGCAGGGTTGGTTGTTTTCAGTGTTTGAAGTTTGTCAGCATGGATTATACAGTGTGTTGTCAGAAGTAATTTTGAAAGGATTACAGAGATTAATTGATTATGATTGGATTACTCATTCAGCATAAATAGGTCACTTTGACTTTGTTGGTTAAAGTTTGTCGAGATGTCTAAGCATGCTTTTTCTCCTAATGCTAAAATCCCAAATCCAAGCAACCAAAATATCACACAAAACTCAGTGATGGATGGAAATGGGAATCTCATTGGTTAGAATCAAGTTCATAAGACACAAATATGAATTCTGCCCTTCCCATAAAGCTGATATATAAAATATGCTACGGTGGCAAGAATGGCATTATGCATCATACAGCATATTAAAGCATATTAAAAATGAGACAATTACTGTATCCAAGTCATTTTAATCCATCTTATATATTAAATCATTGCTTACTTAAAATAATAACTAATCTTAGTTTGTTTTGTGCATCAGAAAACACTCATTTTACTAGACTGATAGCTTACGTATGAGCAAAACAGGACAGACTCTTTGGTTGACAAACTTGCATAAATCAGGCTTGGAAACAATTGTTTGCAATTCATAAACAATATCTTGATTAGCCAGATGCTCAGCTTGTGGAGATTAAAATAAAATCAACTTAAGCGAGAGGATTGTGATGAATAGGGAATTAAATAAAGCTGTATATGCTTTTCTTTGTGACCTATGAACTGTAACTTTGTCTGCCTTTACAGATGAGTTTTAACATTGAATGACTCTTGACCTTTTTGAAAAGCTTTGCAACTTGTATTGCTTTTCAAAGATGAACATCTTTCGTCACAGATAGCTTTAATTCACATGCAAATAGTTGAAAATATTGGGCTGTACCTCTCACATTGGCACAAAAAAGGCAACTTCCATTTCTGTTGTGATTCCACAAATACTTTTTCCACACCCAGCAATGAGTTGCTTCAATCCTCTATCCTAATTATAAAAACTGCCTGGCTTTTGAGTCAGACTTATTGACTCATTTGAGTTACATGGACAGTTTGACTGGAGTACAATGAGTACAAGCAAGATAAGATATATTTTGCACATTGATTCATATAATATTCATGTATCTAGACAATGCCTTACTCATGAGGCAAAAATTTAGTTTGCATAGACTGAGGAGTCACTTTAGATACACTTCACTGACCACTTAAGGCATGGATTCACCAGTGTTTGGTTAGCAGACACCTGGTTACTTACCACAGGAACCATGCGATTGTTACACATAACATTTATATAGGGAAATATTCAGAAGAAAATAGAAAAACCATTGTGAGCAGGTGACTATTATGTAAAGATGACTATTAGGACAGAAGACAGGTTTGACTATTTGACTACATACACACACATGCACGCACACACACACACACACACACAGAGTAGATGCTTAGTTTTTCTAACTTATATTATCAGAATACCCGGTATTATCCAAACTGTTTGTCTGGTGCTGACAAAATTTGTGCTTTGTTTATATCTTTGCATCTATTATCTGAACATCGAGTATTCAAGTACACCCCCTTAATCAAAGTAATTTTGGGTACAAAATCTTCTAATCCTATTGAAATTGTGATGCATTATATGAAGTGTGAAAACCATCCTGAGCAGCGTTTGAATACGATTTCAATCGAAAATGTATAAAACAAGACTCTGCTTGCAAGTTTCTTTAATCGTGCTGTTTAACCCTTTACCTCATAGAGCATAGTGACAAAGTGCAGCGCGCTATAAATAGAACACCTTTTACCTAGTCGACAGCATACACATAGGTCTGCCTGTGAACTGTTAAGCAATGTAGTGTATGATACGTTTAACAGCAATTTTAACCATTTTACATTTTTGGTACACATCTATTATATGTGGAAAAATTTAAGAGTAAAGTCCGATTGTTATAGCTGTGTAATTATTTTTCACGGAAGAATTTTTTATGTGCTTTAAAATCGAGAGAGAACTCGTTCACTGTCATGTCAATGAGGCCGCGTGACCAACCGTAGCTGCCATTTCCCATACTCGAAATTTACATGTTTTTCGTCTGCGTCTACATCACTAAGTCATTTGAATTTGATAATCAATAAAAACTAATTGCTGCCTACATAAATATCAGAGCCTTTACCTAAGTTATTGAATCTTTCATAGTTGTGATTCAAATCGTGAAAACTTCATAAGTACTGAATGAAATCCTGCCTGTGAACTATTAAGCAATGTAGTGTATGATACATTTAATAGCAATTTTAGCCAGTTTACATTTTTGGTACACATCTATTATATGTGGAAAAATTTCAGAGTAAAGTCCGATTGTTATAGCTGTGTAATTATTTTTCACGGAAGAATTAATTATGTGTTTCAAAATCGAGAGAGAACTCGTTCACCATCATGTCAGTGATGCCGCATGACCAACCGTAGCTGCCATTTCCCATACTCGAAATTTACATGTTTTTCGTCTGCGTCTACATCACTAAGTCATTTGAATTTGATAATCAATAAAAACTAATTGCTGCCTACATAAATATCAGAGCCTTTACCTAAGTTATTGAATCTTTCATAGTTGTGATTCAAATCGTGAAAACTTCATAAGTACTGAATGAAATCCTGCCTGTGAACTATTAAGCAATGTAGTGTATGATACATTTAATAGCAATTTTAACCAGTTTACATTTTTGGTACACATCTATTATATGTGGAAAAATTTCAGAGTAAAGTCCGATTTTTATAGCTGTGTGATTATTTTTCACGGAAGAATTTTTTATGTGTTTCAAAATCGAGAGAGAACTCGTTCACCATCATGTGAGTGATGCCACGTGACCAACCGTAGCTGCCATTTCCCATACTCGAAATTTACAAGGTTTTCGTCTGCGTCTACATCACTAAGTCATCTGAATTTGATAATTTATAAAAACTAATTGCTGCCTACATCAATATCAGAGCCTTTACCTAAGTCATTGAATCTTTCATAGTTGTTATTGTAATCTTGAAAACTTCGTACGTACTGAATGAAATCCGTGACCGCCATTTTGGAGAGTGGAGATTACAACCCAGTTACTTTAAATAGCAGATATCGACCAGTGCATACATAGCGACCACGTGATCAACGTAATTGTTATTCGCAGAAATGAATGTAGTATCTAATAGGGGGGTTTTCCCCGAAGGTGGCGCTACGAAAACCAGCTCAAAATGGCTGATGTTTACAGCAGGTGTTTACAGCAGGTGTCAAAAGGCACTTCCATGTGAATGGAGTAAAGGTGTCAAAAGGCGCTTCCATGCGAATGGAGTAAAGGCGCCCAAAGACGCTTGTATGAGGTAAAGGGTTAAAAAAGAGAAAAACAGTTGAATACAAATGAATATCATGTGAAAAGCAAACTTATCAAGTGATCCATTGAGTCATCAGATCTAACATTTCTTTGAGGTTTATCATTTTAATTGCATATTGAAATGATGATGACAATGATAATTTTGTCTTTTTTTGTATTCCATGCAGATTATTATAGTAATGACAATGATAATTTTCACTATTGTGTTTTACTTTTTGTTTTGTACTGTGTCAATGAAAAGGATTTCTAGATATTAAGAAAGTAAATAGAATGCAGGAATGAAAACTGAAATAGTAACTCCTGTTGTATCCATTCCAAAGAGCTTGTTAATTTGGTGCTTTGTTGAGCTAATGACTACCTGTGATACAAAAAATATTTAATGGGCACATACATTTTTGACAGATCAGGTTAATGGTATGACATTAGTGCAGATCAGGTTAATGGTATGACATTAGGTGCAAGTCAAGTTAATGGTATGACATTAAGTGCAGGTCAAGTTAATGTTATTACATTAGGTACAGGTCAAGTTAATGGTATGACATTAGGTGCAGATCAGGTTAATGATATGACATTAGGTGCAGATCAGGTTAATGGTATGACATTAGGTGCAAGTCAAGTTAATGGTATGACATTAAGTACAGGTCAAGTTAATGGTATTACATTAGGTACAGGTCAAGTTAATGGTATTACATTAGGTACAGGTCAAGTTAATGGTATGACATTAAGTGCTCTTAGTAAATTGACAGAATTGCCAAATAACAAGTCCTTGACAGTCAGCTACTGACCATTGTATTAATGTGAGTTACTAATGTGTATTTGTATTTTTTCAGATACTATTAGGTCCAGTTGGTGACAAGTTTGGGCCCAGAAAAACATTTGGAATATGTCTCCTTTTTTCAGCTGTTTCAATGGTAAATTTACACATGGAGAAAACTGCATATTTGTTTACATGTACAATACAACTATTTCTTTCTTTGTTTTTATTTTAATGAAGTTTACACATGACAATATGGACCTGAACAAAGTAATATTCATCAAGACCATTGGCCAATATGAATTATTTTGGTCAGGTTCTTAATGTAACATTTAAATTAATATCAGAAGTCAGTAATTTTTCCATTATGTGTCAAAATAGGCATGAGAGTGGTGTGATTTAAATAGTTATCTCTTGTAGGGATGTTGCCCTTCTTTCTATAACTCTATTTCCTAAACCACTGTCAGGAAATTCACTAAACTTGTCACATAGATTGCCCTTTATGTGACCATCTGTGAGAGGGGTATAGTCTTTCAGCCTTTTATCTTTCGTCTTGAGGAGAAGGTTAGATATACAAAATATTGTGACTACTGTGACATTTTAAAATATTTTCTGACTGAGCTTTATACATGCAGTTATAGAATGAATTCACATCATAGTTATAATGGATTTCACATTGTGACTTCTGGTTCACTGTCTGGATGTGCAGGAAGGGGGATTGAATATGCAACGAAAAACTAGCATTAAGATTTGTGGTTAGAGTTTGCTCATGTAAGGAGTTGTGTTTGCAGTATTCTGATTAACTGGAAACCATCTTTGACTTCCTTACGAGATGAAAGTGTACACTTGATTGGCAGAAATCAGAAAGATCAGCATTTTTAATTGGCTAACAATTCCACAGTCCAACTTCCCCAGTGTGTAGACAAGCATGAGGTTCGTTACTATTGGATGATCATTTACTACTTAATAATGTTTGTTTTTGTTCGTTTATATTGTTATGACTCTGTGGTCCTAAGCTAAGTAACAGAAAGCAAAAACCAACAAATTATGTAAAATCAAAGACAAAATTCTTTTCCCCTAGAATACAAAGTGAAAAATTAAAAATAAATGAGCAGTATTGCGAATGAAATCCCAAATAGTCCTAAAAGATCTATCACAAGTCCAAAAGTATAGTGTATTCTAAATGAGTTCCAGTGGTGTTCAGTCTATTTTGCTGATGTGCCAATTGCCTTGAATAGTGTTAATGTGCTAAGTCACAAAGTATGAAAGTGGTATAATCCAAAATATCTTTAAATGAATTCACATTAATTCCAAAATTAAATTCTCTCAAATATTAATTGAATGCAACTAACTGACTGTCTCTACTACAGATGTTTAAGACAGTATAATTAATTGTTACTAATTACCTTTTTACAAAATTAAGACACAATATCAGAACCAGGATGAGGGTCAAATGTGCATTTGCAGAACATTACACCATGTCAACAAGACCAGATCCTTTTAGAGACAATCATTAAGAAATCATGTGGGCCAGAATTTCCGAGGGGGAAACCAATGACCTGGACTCAAATCCCATAAAATTCCTCAATAAAAATGCTTCTAACCTTCCTAGGTCAAAAGGCCACAGAAACATGTTTACTCACATTAAAAATACAACCCACTATCCTCTAGCTAAGTAATGTGTTTACAGAAATGACCCATTACAATCTACAGTCGTTAATCATCTGTGTGGGTGTGTATGTGTGTGTGTGTGTATATATATATATATATATATATATATATATATATATATATATATATATATATATATAACAGTATGTAGTTTCTTTATGTACTATGGGACTTAGATTAAAAAGATCAATGTCAAGTTTAATGGAGTAGTCTCTCCTGTTTGACATAGAACTTTGCCCTTCAATTGCTTAATAATTTTGTTTCCACTCAGTGACTTTTGAAGGACTTTGTGGATTCAAATAAAATTTAGGAGGTTTTGCATTAAAAAGCCCTAGGTCGTGTTCATTCAGGAGATATATTTTGTCCTCTATAGATAAGTGTCCTTTATATAGAGGTTATTATATATGTAAATTTATGAAAATGATATTAGATATGTTGTCCTTTGTGGAGGTATCTACTACAGCAGGTTTGTCTGCACTTTATTCTTGCTTTAATCATAACTAATTCAAATTATGGATGTTTTTTTCATTCTTTTCAATTTGAGTCTCAGCTTGGTATATTAGAAGGATTATCAGCAGCTTCCCATGGGTCAGTGGTTCTTACTGGGCTTTTCCTGGGTTCTTCCTCCACCAAATTTACTGGCCACCATGTCTATCATGTGATGAAAAATGGCATTAAACCCAAACAATAACGTTATCATCTTATGTTAAAAGATAGTTTATACTAGAATGAGTAACATTCGAATAAGTTATAGCATTAATTTAAGGATTAGGATGGAGGATAAAGCTGTTCTACAAAAGAGATTTGTTTGCAAATTTTTCTAGGTTTTGCATAGTGGAATAATCAATAATATTACTGGTTCAAAATTTTGAAGGCAAGCTCATAAAAGAGATGATGTCTTAGTGATATATATAATTGTTGAAAATATAATTCAGAGCCATGATAAAGTTACATGTCGTGTTGCAGAATTAACTTTCACTTATTATACTTATATGTTGAGTAAATCTCCATGGTTTCGGTGTTAGCATAGACTCCTCATCTTAATCATTGAGATAGCTAATCTGACAGTGCACTGGATTGATTGAATAATTGTTAAAAATAGAAAATTTGAGTCATAATTAGAAAAATGAAAATCAGTCAAGTGTGTCATTGAGTTTACACTGTGAAAAGGATGTTGATGATTAAATTGTTTTTGATGATTACGTGAAAAAATGTCCTATGGCATATAGTAACAGATATTTGACAAAACTCACAAAACAAATCAAGTACCAAGTTAAATTGAAGCACTGTTGACCATTGGGCAGGTATTCACACAAGCAAAAGTAGTAACCAAATTATGGGCAGGATTTGAGAGAAATCCTCTACCCACGAGGGATCACTCTTGTCTGATGTCCCTCTCGATAAGCTAATCATTGGTACATTTTGGTACTGAAATCAAGCTTAGGAGTGTTGGATTTGTGGCGTAGTGGTTGCACTCTCAAGATACATAGATTATGATCAGTTAAATATTATTGAAGTAAAATGTTTTACTCCAAAAATTGGTTTCTGTTTAAATTTTGTGATGTAACCAAATTTTTCAACAAAATCATCTTTCAACAGTGTAAAGGAGATGACTGTGAAGAAGTATGTGCAGTCAACTCTACCCTCCATTCTTAAAGGAGACCAGAAACCAATGGAAATATAGAATAATAATAAAAGTACTATAGCAGAAAACCTTATTCTGAAGTATCATCTGCGACCGTAATGCCAATATTTAAATATTGGCCCATCTTCTAGGAGCTGAATTTCCGTGACCTCGTATGCAAAATTTCCGCGCCTATTCGGTTACTTTCGGGATCTGACGTCATAGTAGCGACTCCAGCAGCCCAAGTGGGAGTTGCCAGAGTAAAAGACAATACCGTTTTGCGTTGCTTAAGGGTGTAATAGAACATTAAGAAAATCCTGTGGACATAATATTTTTTTCTTTTCCGAAAGATAAAGGCATCATGAAAGAATGGGTACATTATTACAAACGAGTTGATTTCAAAGCAACACCATACAGCACTATGTGCTCGTTACATTTCTCAAAGGAATGTTACGAGAGGGATCATGAAAAAATAGCAGCTCAAAGATACGCAAATGCTAGGCCTAAACTGAAAGTTGGCGCTGTTCCAGACATACCTTTGGACATTTTAAATCCTGGGAAAAGAGTTAAACGTGTGAGTTACGAAAATAGGCAGAAGGACAAGTAAGTGACCACAAAATGCAACAATCAATCCACATATCTTTTATCTAAAACAGCAGTGCTAAAAACAAATCTGATAGCCCGACACCCTGGGCCCCTTCTGGTTTTAGTTCCGGCCCATCCTGTATTCAAAGTGAGGTGCCCGTCAGGCTTGTCGAAACAAAAGTTGTTTGCCTGAGGAAACTTTGATCGCGCTGGTGAAATGAGTAAATGTATTTTCAAGATGTTGACATACATGCCTTAACACGGCACAATCTAAATCAAATCACCACTGTCCTAGGTGAAATTTAGATTTGATTTTAATCAAATGGAAGCTTTGCTAAAAATAAGATTCTAAACCTGTCGTGTTTCGAGAAAACACAATTTTCAGTAATCTTATAAAAATTAATTTTTTTTAAAAAAAAAATGCATTGTATACATGTATTATGCATAAACGGTAATCTGTATTAATTGGAACTGATATAAAACTATTCCTTGGGCAGTTTAAAAAGCAGCTATTGAAAAAAAAAGTCAAAGTTTCACATTAACTGTCTGACAATAGAACGGGGGGGCGGCTATTGACCCCCCCCCCCCCCTTGCCCCAATGTGCGACCACCCATTTGACGTGCCTTTTCTCGCTGTGATACGCCTTATTATTCCCCCATGACAAGTCCCTTTTGCATATTCTGGTCAGTTCTGGCTAAACTGCAAAATAGCTAAAGTTTTGATTTAAGTACGCAAACAATAAAGCCGGTGTGACTGATGAACAGAATCCTTATCCTTGCATTGATCTTGTGAAAAGGACTGCCCTTCGGACATACTTCAAAGAAACCATGTTCGACAGTGTGTGTATGTGTAAGCACCAGCAATTGATTACCAAATAAACGATGCCTATTTTGTTGTTACTTACGATGCCATGGACTTCATTTTAACAGTTCAAATCTGCAGTCACAAGTTACCGTACATGTGGCAACCGGTTTTCTCAAGTTTTATGCCCCACCTTATTTCCTTAGGTTAAAGTCTTAATGCATGTAACACTGTTTGCTGATTAAAATATTTATTCAGAATTAGTTCTTTAGGGCCACATATATTGCATGGTATATTTTGTTTTATTCCTTGTAATTTAATCATGGTAATTAAACTTTTCATATACGGTAGAGGAATGTCAGGTGTTAACTGGCCGAATTTCTTTGGCGGAAATGGAGATGCGATTTTGTTTGCAGAGAAAATTTCAACGTGATCATTCATTTAAGCTAATTGGTGACAATTTTATTCTTTTAATTATTTTTTTTTTTTACTATAGTACTGTTGTAGTTGTTTAAAAAATCTGAAATTTACTTGAATAATGTTTAATCTTCACGTTCTATTTACTGAAGAAGAAAAAAAGAAGAAAAAAACTGTTGTATGATATTAATTATTTCGTCCAGTGCCGGGTTTAGAAGTGTGTGATTTGAATTTTTAACGTAGCTTTAACAATTTTTCAGTCTTATCGCTACGATGTTAGTAGTATGGCAGTTTAGACTGTGGATTGCATACGTTATATTTAAAAATGGTTTGGGGTTGGTTTTTTTTCTTCTGACAAATGAAAATTGACAGACATAATGTAATAATCGGGACTTCGCTGTGCCAAATTGAGAGATATTACCAAACTGTGGTCTCCTGTCTGCCTCGCTCGCCAATGTTTATATTCGAGGACTGGCTAGTATTGCGTCACGGTACCACGTGATCTGTCGTCTCATTAAAACTCGGAAAAACTCGGCAATTTACGGAATCGTGGTATCTTCCACGCAATATAATCACTGCCCGCTTACGATATTTAATTTATAAACATTGCAGTCAAATTACAATCTGTAGAGAATTACATACGTAAAAGGAAAATTTTGATTTCTAGTCTCCTTTAAGTGTAAACATTGCCTGGATTTTGTAGAATTGTATAGATATATGCTAATATCATTAATTAGAACCAGTTTTATTAAGATTTAGAGTTCAAGAAATGTACTACCATTTATACATGCATGCAAGTCATGTTCAGTTCAAACAACATAGACCCTGATATGTCATTTCATAATGCACTGGTTGATGAGGGTCTGTGTTGTTTTACTGGTTACTCCTAACAAACTGTATAGAACCAGATCTACCAGTGCAATATGTAATGGCAGATCTGGATCTATGCAGTGTGCAGCTGAACCAAACTTGTAAGCAAGTATACATGGTGCATTTTGAAGGTTGTTATGAAATACAATGAAATCTTACTTGAGAGACAATGACTTTATTAAGTCTCTTTACCCAAAATAGTGGATTTTAACCATTTGTCCCCTTTATGAGAGGCCTCCCATTTCAGACTACCTTCATTTCACTCAAAATTGGTGGACTCGTATGAGGGGGACTACAGTAATTATTTATTAATATTAATTTTATCTCCATGCTTTGGGAGTGATATTATGATATCCACTTTCAGTATGTCTGTCAGTTGATAACTCTTTATCCCAAACTTCTTTGTCCATATATAACTCTGTCTCCCAAACTGCTGTCTGTCCATCCATCCATAACTCTATCTCCCAAACTCTTGTCTGTTCATCTTAATTCTATATCCCAAAATGCTGTCTGTATATTGACAACCCTATCTCCTAAACAGCTGTATGTCCATCCACAACTGTATCTCCTAAACTGCTGTCTATCCATCCACATCCCTGTCTCCCAAACTGCTGTCTGTCCATCCACAACCCTATCTCCCAAACTGCTGTCTGTTTATCCATAACTCTATCTTTTAAACTGCTCTGAGGAAATTCCCCAAGCTTTGTACATAGAATGCCCATGTTATAGTCATCAGTAAGAGTGGTATAGTTCTTAGGCCTCTCACCTGATGTTCTGGAGAGGGTCAGAAGTCAAATATATACTAATTGCAGTGACATAGCACTAGGATATATATATGACCTCTGAGTCAAGGTCAGGTGGATCCTGGGTCCCTGTGGGGATATGTAATAAGCATGGGGATTTGCCTTGGTGAGCCATGGAAGTAGAACATGTAAATAATAACAGAATCTGGTTAATTGTTCCTATCATTTTATTTATTGCAGGCAAGCTTTGGCCACTGGAGTAATTTGTATGTCTTTTTCTTCCTTCTCTTCTTAAACGGCACTGCTCAGGTAGTGTATATCAAAATGTTTTTATTATGTTATTTGAAACTGTAAAGGTTCAGTATTTGAATTGAATCATCAAGCTTTGATATGCACCTCTTATAATTTCCTGATATATAGACTGTATTCTTAGAGGCATCATTAAAAATATCACTATGTCATGATGAAACATGCTTTTCCATTAGTTTTATTAAAGTAAGATTCTTATGCAGTCTAAAGAGGATGTAATTATTGGGATCTTTAAAAAACATTATAATATTTTACATTTAAGCTTGTTTATTACATTTTTATAACGATGTTTGTATAGGAAATTGGTGTATTTATTATCCATTATCATTAACCATGTAGTTAATGTTTTTTTCTCAGTAAAAATTGTTATAATATTATTCCAAGAACAATCTGTTGTGAAAAGTTATGATGCTGTTATTTTATAATGGTTCTACATTTAGGGAATAAAGTAATTGCAAAATTTACTGACAAATTTTATTAAATTTTCTTTCTGAGTTGTACATTTTTGTCTATGAGGAAGAATACAGTTACCAAAAAGCACTTTTCAAAACCATGACATAAAAATTGTCATGTAAAAGTCTGTAATTTTTCTAAGATAAAAAATAAATACAGATGAATATTTTAGTCAATGATTTTGTAAAATATGAATAATCTTAAAACTTTTCATTAAATTGGTTGCTGAAGCCAGTATATGATAATAATAATAATAATAATAATAATAATAATAGTAATAATAATAATAATAACAACAACAACAATAATACAAAAATTAGAATATATATTTCTTATGTTATTTAACAGGCTCTATGCTGGCCCAACTGTATGAAGATTATTGGAGAATGGTATCCAGACAAAATCAGGAACACTATATTTGGAACCTTTGGGACTTGTGCCTTTGCTGGTGGTGTTCTTGGGACTGCATTTGCAGTAAGTAGTTCTTAATTTTTTTCTTCCTGGCGTGACAGTTTTCTTCAATGATTATGTCTATACTGTGTGGGTAATTTTGATATCCAAGAATGAAAAACATGAATCTAAGAAGCCTGAAGTTCAGTTGTTTTATTTGAGCAATTGTTGGTACATGGACATTTTAAGTTTAGCATGGGAAACCATAGTATTTTTAGCATGCCTAAATTACATCTTATTAAACATTTTAAGGAAAACAGCTCAAAATGACTTCTCATTCAGCAGCAGCAAAATAGCGTAAAGAACAAAAAGGTGATCAGATTATGTTATTTAATTGACACCAATCTGTTTCATTAGTAAAAGTTGTTGTTGTTGTTGTAGGGTTTAACACCATTTTTCAGCACACGATAGGCTATACATGGCGGCCAGTATTAATGGTGGAGGAAGAACCCGGGAAATCCCCAGAAAGAACCACCGACCCTCGAGAAGCTACTTGCAAGCTTTCTCACATATCCACATTGGCTGAATCCGAGACTCGAACCCATGCAGACAGAGGTGAGATGGCAGTGATCCGTAATGGAGAGTGCTTTAGATCACTCGGCCACTCGGGGCCCCCATTAGTAAAAGTAATACTCTTAGGTTTTAAATAAACGGCTTTTGGATGGGATGAAAATAAGAATAACTAATCTTTTGTAAGCTTGATTATCTACTACATGTTCACCATTTCTCTCCAAGGAGCATACCAACAGATTGATTGATTGATTGATTGATTGATTGTATTTTAGCACATCAGCACTGTTAGGCTATTTTGCGCCAAACAAAAGTTATATGTATAATCTTTTAAAAATTATAAAAGAGTCTCATATCAACCAGTGATATTAAAACCAAAGTAGTTGAAATTAAAACGATAAGATGGTAACGGTGAAAAATAAAGCTTCCCGATCGGGGGGGATGTAAATGGTGTATGTTAATGAAGAATGATGAAATGGTATTAAAAAAGGGACGGTATATATACTGCATAAAACTGCACAAGGTGATAGCATAATAATTGAAGTTTAGAATAAATATTCACTGCTTTCAGGAACTCTATAATACGAGTGATGTTTATAGTATCAAAAAGTTCTTTCATGTCATGCACATTGTAATACTGATTGCGTGTAGGTTGCAGGTCAAAAAACCCATACCAACAGTCCTCCCTGATGTCAGTAGAATTGGTTACATTGCCAGCCAGTGAACTCTTTATTGAAGTTTACATTGACATTAATCGTTATGAAACCATTTAATTTACTTAATATTCAATCAATTTACCAGTTTCTTCTTCAGATATATTACCTAGTATGTTAAGAGTACCTCCATTAACTACTAACTCACAAATCCAGCCCTCCATTAGGAGTACCTCCACTAACTCACAAATCCAGCCCTTCCATGTTAAAACGAGAAATTTACCACATCATTTGACTCATTTTAGCATCAGAACTGCTAAAAAGTAGTCAGAGCCTAGACAGATGTCAGATGAGAGTGGCCTCCCCCTTGGATAGCTGGATGGCACTAAATCCAGTTAGTCTTCATTTGCTACTTTTGCTTGTGCAAGGTCAGTATGATCTTACCAGAGGCCTAGCAAATACTATTAATTTTGTCTTTTCATTAATTTGAAAAATTCCTTGACGTTTTCTCACCTCGGGGAAGTATACTCCATTTGTTTTGTGTCTAAATTTCATTATTTAATGTAGACAAATATTTTGTACTTCAGTTGTCTAACTTTATTGTACAATAAGCTAATCTTAATTGCTTACCCAATTATCTATTGTACCTGATTATTTATGTAATTTTCTTAGCCAGTTATCTTTATTTATAGTATCCATTTCACAGTAACCTTAGCACAATGCTTCACTGATCTCATCTGTTTATGCAGTTGTTTTGCACTCTCTAATTATAGGTATCTACAGCAATAGATACAGTTAAATGTGGAGTGTGCATATGTTTCAGACTGGCAAGGGATAATCACCATACCTGTATTTTTTTGTGATGCAGTTTGAATCATGCTTGTGACATTTGCTGTCATTGATCTGAAGAGATATGGGCAGCCATGTAGTAAACTTGGGTTAATGAGAAATGCACTTAGAAGTATGTGGACACTGTCAGTTTTACCTCTTTCATGGCCTACTTTCAAATGAACAGAGAAAGCTGGAAATTAGCCCATTAAGATAAAGATCCTGCGTCTTCGCCATCATGTGCTTCCCTTACTGTTATAGAACTGCCATCACCAGAGTGACATAGTCAGAGCATACCAGAGTACCAGTTAAGTACAAACATGTCCACCTGGACCAGTTTTGAACATATCGTCACCATATGCAGACACTGCTACTGGCTATTTTAATTATTGCATCAGTAGCTGTAATGGACTTCTGCACTAGATATGAGTAATTCCAAGACAACATTCACTCCAGCTCTAGCACTATTTCAGCCTGTGCTCTTTACTACCAGGACTGGGTTCATTCTTCCCAGTATACTCATGCTCCAACCCAAGACACAGGAACTGGCACCTAGTTGTGCCATTGCTAGCACCTGTTCTGTCACGGACTCCCAGCATAAATTGGCACTGAAACACTCTCCCACATTGTCCAGTAGCAGACCCATGGGATAGTTTAATGGACCAATTCCAGGCAGGTCTGTCATCAGTTCAGCTTCCATCATAAATCATTACTGGCTATGGTGACTTCCTTTTCTCTAATGCTCAGTTCTCATCAGTCCTTTGATGACATATATAGTGGCAAATGCTTGGAGATCATGGTGTCAATAACTTGATAGCCATGTTGTTGACAACTGGAAAGACTCCATGCCTTGTTCCCTGTCCACAGTGGCCTGCTTTTCCAGGTCAAACACAAATTTTGCAGAATTATTCTCTGTTACCCCATTCTTCCTCGGTTGAAGACACACTCACAAGCACCATCTTTGTTACTTGATCTGACATGCACAGAAAGACTTCTTTGCATCAATTGAAGAGTTCTTCTGAAAATTCTGCTATCAGAGTTCTGTCCTTCTCCTCTTGCTCTGCATTTTACCTCTTACAGGTTTCCTGCATTCATTGATATTGTAAATAAGACCTGTTTCAGGTTTCCTGCATTCACTGATATTGTAAATAAGACCTGTTAGTTTTATTGCTGAAGACTGAGTGAAGCATTTACATTTCATGCTATTAATGGGTATTGTCTAGTCACTTTTACCATGCATGCTGTGAATGGAGTCATCAAGGCAATTCCAATGAACTGAATGGTAACTGCTTTGTCATATTTTTCACAAAAGTTTATGGAATGATACAAATTATGGCAACATTTGTTTTAGCAGATTATAACTTTTGACAAGTTTTATATTCATGGTCTCACTCTGAGACTGCATAATCACTAAAATATATCCACTGCAAAATAACCTGATATATGCAATAAAGATTTCTATGGAAAAATTGTTTTTCACATTCTTTAAGCAGGCAAATTACTGTTGTTATTTCTAGTCAGGGCAAGCCCGACCATATATATGAAGTAGGTGCCAAATTATACAGAAGCAAGCTTTTTTCTCTTTGGATGACCACCAAATTCATAGTTTGCCTAGGGTGCCAAAAATGTGTGGGCTAGTCCTGGTAGTAGTGGTCAACAATAACAAAAAAAACAACTGATCTTATGTTGATAATTTTTAGTCTGGGCATGGATTTTGCTTAAGTTATAGATGTAAAGAACATTTGTCTCAGTGTGTAATTTATTGATGAAATTCTTTCTTCTTTCAGGTTTACCTACAAACAACCCATGGCTGGAGAAGTGCATTTCTTACTCCATCTATATTTGTGGTAAGAACTGTACTCATTATATATGATGCTTTAACATTACACAGGCCAAAAAGGTAATTGGTAACTATTGAAAGATGGCCCTTTACGTACTACACCACTGTCTCAATGGAAATGGTGATAAGGAGCAGTCATTGATCTTTATGCATAGTAGAATATTACAGAGACACATTTTAAATATTCATCAAAAGCAAAATGCGGCAAGTGTATTTATTTTTCTGGCTGTCTTAGATTCATTCACCCCTAGGCTGAAACTAATGCAGAAGTATTTCCCTTCCCATGTAAATCTGAATGGAATTATTCAGTAGGCCTGATTTGTGTGTGTGTATATGTGATTTTGATTTTTAATGTAGCTTTAACAATTTTTCAGTAATATCGTTATGATGTCTGTAGTGTGGCAGTTTATAGTGATGTCTAGCACTGGGGCATCATGCCACATACATATAGCATGATGTCCCACCCAGTCACATTATCCTGACACCAGGCTGACCAGTCCTAACACTAACCTCTTAATGCTGAGTGCCAAGCGAGGCAGCTGTTAGTACCATTCTTATAAGTCTTTGACTCGGCTGGGGTTCAAACCCTCGCCCTTCTGCATCCGAGTAGGACACTCTAACCGCTAGGCCACCAGAGTAGGTCTGATGTAACTGTAAAGCTTTTTTACGTTGTTACGGTCTGAAGTTTCACACATGAAGCAGAGTCAGAGAGTCGGAGAAGTGCATTGAGTTTGCTGCTCCATCCAAGAATAATCAAAATCCAGGTCAACTTCTGAATTAGATATAAAATGCTGGATCATTATATTACATCTAGGCTACTGTGATCTAATATTTAATAGTCTGTTGAAGGCTGAGGTGTTTATTTTGACATTCAGATGGGATGTACCTGCTGTCACACAAAAAATTATCTCCATTTTTGCAGGTGCTTGTCTGTAATTAGAATCTATCTGGTTTTTAAAATTTGTATGCATTTGATTTATGTGTCATTAGATGGCTTCATTTGCTATGACATGTTAATGTAAGTAAGAAAGATACCATATGTACTCTATGACATGTTAATGTAAGTAAGAAAGATACCATATGTACTCTATGACATGTTAATGTAAGTAAGAAAGATACCATATGTACTCTATGACATGTTAATGTAAGTAAGAAAGATACCATATATACTCATGTATAAATTGAGTCCAGCTGCAAACTGCACAGACCCAGTTCTGCCATTGCATAATATGCCTACATTCTAGGTCAGTGCAATTTGTTAGGAGTAATCAGAAGTAGAAACAACATAGACCCTGATTTACTACTGCTGTTTTTTGTTGGACTGAACTTATAAGTGAGCATATAAGATATACATTTTTTCTCCTTGTATAGTAAATATTTTATTTTCAGGGTGGAATGGGATTCTTAATACTGATGTTTTTTCATCAACCATCAGAAGTTGGAATTGAAGTTCCAGGTAGAGGTAAATGCATGTTTGCAATGAAATATTGATGACAAAGTAGTTACATTCTTTTCTTTTTTTACCAGTGTGAAGCCACATTTTTAGGATAGGACACTTAAATATAGTAACCTGGCTTTTGTTTTAAAATTTTTTAATTGGATTACAGACTCAATTTAAAATAGTATCCTTCCATGATATTGCTGTAATTTAAAATTTACAGATAGTTTGTTATTGTAATGGTTTATTATTATTGTCTTTTCTGTATCAGAGTTTAAATTGCAAGATTTTTATTGGAATTTTGGAAGTTATGAAATTTTACCCTAAATACATGTTCCAAGTCAGATTGTATGTGAAACCTGTTTTTTCTTCCAGCTGCCTGTCTGTAAATTTGGTCTGGTAAAGACACCTTTGAAAAAATTATTTGACAGCAATAAAATTTAGTACACTGAATGTTATTAATGTTATTTGGTTTCAGGTTTAATTTCAACTCTTTCCATTAATATTTCTTGCAGCTATTGCCCTTATTTCTATGAGACATATGAAGTTTTACTCTTAGTGTCTGTTTTCACATGTAAAGATTAAATTTGGTATGCAGATTGATAACAGTGGTTCTTGAATCAAATTTAAGTTTCAAATCATGACAAAATATTTGAGTTTTAGTTCTTGTTTAACTGAACTTTTTGCTTGTAGTTCAAGATTTGCTTCTATTCTCAAATTTAAATTTTTTTTTTTACAACCGTTGTAATAAAATCTTGAATTAGCATTTATCAGCATACTATAAAAATTTGGAGAGTATACAATAATAACTCAACACATCATTAAATGCAGTGAGATAGAATGTTAAATATAGAATAATTAGATGTAGCAACCATATAGTAATCATCTTTTCTGCCCATTCATCTGTCTGTTCACTGTCCTTGTAACCACCATAGTTCTTAAACCCATGCTAGATGCCATTTGGTTGGTGAATTGCCTCTTACATATAGATGTAGATGTGCCTTCAAAAGTTTTTTTCAAAATATTGCTCTTTTTAAATCAATTTCAAATCACCACAACAGCAGAGCCACATATCCAGCATAATTTGGGAATCTAAGATATGCTGATGAAATTTGGCATATATGTTATCTCATGGCTGTGCCCTTGATTGGTTTTATTTTGTCAACTTCATTTTGGATAGAGTTTTTGCCTTTGACAATATTATATCTTCATATGAAATGTTTTTTGTAACCAGCATAGCTCAGGAACCATTAAACATATATTTATGTACTTAAGCATGAATATTGTCTAATAGACTTACATGTACCTTTTATAGGTTAAGTCTCATTTAGAAGAGTTATGCCCCCTTGATTGCTTGTGTGTTAAAACCTGTTATGAGAGACCGCCCCTTCTGCCAATGAAAATCGGTCTCCAAGGACAGGTGGTCTCTCATAACAGGTTTGCACAAAAAGACGAGTTTCCAAGGTCCAGTTTCAGAACAATTTAAAGAAAAATAACCACAATCACTGTACATATATTCTATTCTGCATTAATAGTTCTTCCTAAAATATTGTATGCATTCATCTGAAAACAAAATTATATAGCAATAAAGATGATGATGTTCATCCATCAGTGTCAGTGAGGACCATTCAATGTCTTCGATTCACTAGGGGTGGATCCGGAGATGGTTGATCAGTCTGATCCGGGCCCGGAAGAGTCTGTTGCAGTGGGGACCTGGATGTAGAGGCTGCTGACTGGGAGTTGCAGAAATGCTGTTCCTGGATTTGCACAGATCATGTTTCTCAGCTGCATCCGCCAGTCTTTTCTGCTTAAAGGCTGCTGCACTGGCATTGACTTGACAGTGCCAGGCTGATTGATCGGCTGCAATACTCTCCCAGCTGTCAGGGTCAAAGCCTAAGTTCTTAAGCGACGCTTTGAGGGTTTCCTTGCACCTCTCTTTTTGACGTCCGTGAGATTTCTTGTCTTGTTGTAGCTCTCTATAGAAGATCTTCTTAGGTAGGTGTTCCACCAGAATGCGAACAACATGGCCAGCCCACTGGAGTTGTGCCTTGCACAGCATAGTGTGGATTCTTGTCATGCCAGCCTGGTTGAGCACCACTGTGTTCGGTACCTTGTTTTTCCATCTGATTTTCAGTAGTTTTCTTAGGGGGCTCATATGGAAGTGGTTCAGTTTTTTAACATGTCAGCTATACACAGTCCAGGTCTCGCAAGCATAGAGGAGGGTGGAGAGAACAACCGCTGCGTAGACATTGAGTTTGGTGGCAAGCTTGATGCCTCTCCTATCCCAGACATTTGAGTGGAGTCTGCCAAATGCTACACTGGCTTTGACAATCCTGGTATTGACCTCATCGTCTATGTGGACTGCTTGTGAGAAGGTGCTGCCAAGGTATGTGAACCTGTCTACATTTTTTAGCTTTTGGCCATTGACAGTGATGGATGGTTCCAGGTAATCTTCTTCATCAGCTGGCTGATGCAGAACCTCGGTCTTGCTGGTGGAGATGGTGAAACCGAAGTTGGTGCACACTGTGGAATAAAAGTCCATGCTCTGTTGCATGCCTGCCTCTGTGCTGGAGTTGAGGGCACATTCATCTGCAAACAGGAGGTTGCGAATGATCTCAACTTGGACTTTGGTTTTGGTTTGAAACCTCCTCAGGTTGAACAACTTCCCATCCAGATGGTTTCAGAGACCTACTCCCACATCACTGTTCTTGAAAGCATGCATCAACATTGCGGAGAATATGAGGCTGAAGAGAATGGGGGCTAAGATGCATCCTTGTTTCACACCATTCGTAACTTATCGGTTCAGAATAGTTACCCTGGTCCTGGACTCTGGCAAGCATGCCATCATGAAAATGCCTCACTATTTCAATGAAGACTTCTGGACATCTAAATATGGCCACCATCTTCCAAAAGCCTTTCTGGCTGACAGTGTTGAATGCCTTTGTCAGGTCCACAAAGGTGGTGTATAGCTGGATATTTTGTTCAAGACACTTTTCTTGCATCTGCCTGGCAGCAAGTCAATGGTACCTCTCTCCTTTCTGAAGCCACAATGATTTTCTGGCAGTAGGCCATGATCAAGGTGTTCTGTGAGTCTGTTCAGCAGTAGCCTAGTGAGGACCTTACCTGCAATGCAGAGTCGAGAGATTCCTCTATGGTTGTCGCAGGATTGGAGATTGCCTTTGCATTTGTAAATTTGGATGATGGATGCATCTTTGAATTCCTGGGGTATGCGTTTCTGCTTTCACATCCCACAGAACATCTCTGTTAGTCTTTCTACTAGCTTAGGCCCATAAGACTTGTAGATCTCAGCTGGGATGGAGTCTGCTTCTGGAGCTTTCCACTAGACAGGAGCTCAGTGGCCTTATGAGTTTCAAGCACTGTTGGAGGGTCAGCCAATCTCTTGTTGATCTCCACCTGGGGTAGATGGTTGATCGCTTCATCGTTGATTGAAGAGGGTTTGTTGAGGACACCGTCAAAGTGTTCCACCCAGCGATCCAGTATGTTCTCCTTGGTTATGAGAGAGCTGCTATTGGAGCTCAAGAGTGGGGCTGTGCCTGATGTTACTGGGCCATACACATGAAGAGCACTATAGAAATTCTTCATGTCTTGTCTGTCAGCAAAGGACTGAATATCATCAGCCTTTCGGCTCAGCCATGTGTCCTGCATCTCGTGCAGTTTCTTCTGCACAGCTTGGCGGACTCTGCTGAAGGCATCTTTTTTTGCAGCAGACTTGGGGTCAGTGTTGTATGCATGATGGAGACATTGCTTCTCCTCTAGCAGGGACTGTATTTCTTCACAGTTATTGGCAAACCAGTCTTGGTGCTTTTGCGTAGTGATGCCAAGGGTTTCAGATGCAGTTGAGTACACCAGCTGTTTGAAGGCCACCCAGCATTTCTCTACATCGTTGGTATCAGAGTCTGTGGTTTCCAGCTGGCTTGTCAGAGATTCAGACAGAGCTTGCTCAGTGTTTCAGACTTTCAGCCTGGAGATGTTGAGTCGCTTTGGGACTTTAATTCCCTTTGGAGGTTGAATTCTAAGATTCGTTATGGAAATCATTAGCCTGTGGTATGTCCAGCAGTCAGAACCGCACATGGCCTTGGTCACAAGGATATCCTGTCTGTCATTCCTACAGACTAAGATGTAATTGATCAGACGCCAATGCTTAGACCATGGGTGCATCCAAGTTGTTTTCTTATGGTTACGCAAATGGAAGATGGTGTTTGTGATCAGGAGAACATATGTTGCACACATCCTCAAGAGCAGATGTCCATTTCTGTTGCAGTTGCCAATGCCACATCTACCAATAATTCCTTCCCACAAGGTGTGGTACTCTGGCGTTAAAATCACCAAGAAGGATCAGCTTGTCTGACTTTGATACTGAAGCAATCAGAACTTCCAGATCCTGGTAGAACTTGTCTTTGGCTTCCTCTGAGTTGGTCATGGTTGGTGCATAAGCACTAATGAGTGTGGCTTGCTTTTTTCCATGTAAGGGTAGCTTCCACATTATTAGCTGGTCATTAGTTCCCTTTGGTAAGATGGAGAGCTTATTCACCAAACTCGACAGCAAAACCAACTCCAGACTCACAATGTTCATTGGTGCCACATCCACTCCAGAAAAAGGTGTAGCCAGCTCCAGCTTAAGTCAGCTGGCCCTTGTCAGCCAAGCAAGTTTCTATCAAGGCTGCTATCTCTATCTTGTAGCGAGCAAGTTCTCTTGCAATCAGGGCAGTTCTTCTCTCTGGTCTCGCAGCCTCTGCATGATCCAATAGAGTATGTTCCATGCACTGAGAGTGAGTGGAATGTTTTGGGTGTCCTTTGTGTTTCGACCGCAAGAATGGGATTCCCTCCAGCCACAGTAAGCTGGTTGGGGTAGTTGAAGCAGGCTTTTTTAGGGCACCTTTTCAAACCCCTTCATCAGGCGATGGATTTAAGCAGTGCTATCCTGAAGAGGTCTGCTTAGTCACTCAGACAGCTGCCGACATCTGTTTCTGCTTCAGGTCAATGGAAGATGACCCTCATCGCCTGAACTGCCTGCGTGCAGGTCTGCCGCTTTGGCTGCCAGTACATCCACACCTGCCACTCGCAGCTTGCCTGTTGCCACAGGCCTTGGGAATGGGTGATGATATAAATGACTTGTGCATGAGTTGGATTAAAGTGAGGGAGAGTTGCACTGTGTCAGCATCACTCTCTCAAGGCCCCACTTTTTCCAGTGGCAAGACGTAGTCAAGACAGCTGGAATGGAAACTGTATGCAGTGTATGACCAAGGCTTCCTACGTGTCTTGCCTTGCTCTTAGCACTCCACATCGCTTTGCTGGATCCGCCTTCCTGCCCGTTGACCAGCTGGTGGTTCCTCTGCGCAGTCCACCAGGTCCAGTCTTCACATTCAATGAGTGACAATCCCTAACTCACCGAGGGTTTAAGACCCATCAGTTACCCTCAGCCTAGTTTACTGGTTAGTCGAAGCTGTTGCTCGTAGTGTGGCCACTGTGCATGCTACAGCTTCTTGGAGCCACAGGTGAGAGCTAAGTGCCAAGTGGGGACCAAAGGTGGACTAGCTACCCCCAAGGGAGTATGACTGCTACCTCCACCAGAGGTACTAGCCCTTCATGAGCACCCCTTACATCACCACTAGCAATAAAGATGCACAAAGATATACATGTACATTAGAATGGTTTACGGATTGTGCCATCTGTCATTTTATACAAACCAGTAGCCAGAATCCTTTTTCTTTTTCATGTGTGTTTTTGATCAGAACAATTTTTTCTATTCTAGTGATCATTGTTACAAATGATTACGTAAAGGTCATTGGTGTCCGTCCTTGTTCTTGCAATACAGTCATTCATAGAGCTGGATGCTGGTCCTACTTGTGTATGTAAATTAGAATGGTTTACACACTGTACCATCTGTCACTTTATACCAACCAGTAGCCAGAATCCTTTTTCTTTTTCATACGTGTTTTTGATCAGAACAATCTTTACTATTCAAGTGATCATTGTTACAAATGTTTACATAAAGGCCAGTGGTGTCTGTCTCTGCTCTTGCGATACAGTCATTCATAGAGCTGAATGCTGGTCCTACTTGTGTATATCAATAGTAGCTATGATGGTACCACTACGGTAAGACCGGGAACCAGGCTAAATACTGGAATACTCTACAGGTACTTTAATCTGGTTTGCAATAGAGTAGCCAGCCACATTTTGTATGGATCATGTAAGCGGTCATTGGATTAAAAAAAGGTCGGTGGAGTTTATCCCTGTTTTTGCAGAGTGGTCATTCATAGCAGTGTCAAAATGCATATTTTGCCAAGACATCATGGTCACTGGTTGCTATCAGCAGGTGGTCGCTCGTGAGAGAGCTATTATGTAATAAAATTGATCCATACATTACGATTGTGGTCGGAAATGACAGGTCGTCGCTCATAAAAGTTTTTACTGCACTAACTCGCCTAACTTTGATTTGATTACTCACCAAAATTTTTCTTTAAAACAGTCTTGGCATGTTGTTTCAGACTGATGAGATCTCAAGTGCATTTGATTTTTGCATTCCACGATGACATTTTCAAGCGTTATGGCCCCTGATAGCACATTGTACTAATTTTGGTTTCCACACCATAACTTTATAATATTTGTTAGACTTTAACTACATTTGTCATGCAACTTTATATTGATCAATCCTTGATTGTATTGTTTCCAGCATTCCATGACATTATTTACAATAGTTGCGGCCCCTGATTGCTCCTTCTCCAGACTTTTGGTTTCTGCAGCATCATTTTACTAAGCCTAATTGGATTTTAGCCATATTTTGCATACACCTCTATATTGATGATCCCTTGAAAGAATTGAATTTGAGTTGTTCCACCTTATAATTTAGAAGACTTATGACACCAGTTTCACCATCCTCCTAACTTTGTTTTCTGCAGCATAACTTTACAAAGGAAGATTGTCATTCACATTTATATTGATGGGATCTTGAATGAGGTGGATTTCCAACATTCCATGTGATAATTTATGACAAGTTATGGCCTCAGAATGCCTTTCTTCTCCAAACTATTATTTTCAAAAAAAAGTTCTTACATTTAAAGCCCCACCAAGCAAATTGTAATATGCATGGTCCTTTGCAAAGCACACTAATGCCTGTAGTGTATGTAGTTTATTGTATGTTCCTCGGTTCACACAGGTGTATTTACCAAAACATTCTCACCCATGTAACAAATTTGTTTTGTAGACTTGCAATACTTGCTTTTCTTTTCTTGGTCTTATTGTCACATGACAGTTAAATGATGCCATTATGTGGTCCTATGTTTCAACATGACTCCATGTTTGCAGTTAAAAAGATATAAGTGATGTAAGGGAATAAAGATAAAATAAGTAATTGATTCATTTTTTGAAGAAAATTGTGTGCAAAAAGAATCTATGCTAAGATAAATGTAGCCAACATTTTTATTGTTTCATGAAACTATGAAATAAAAATGAATTTAACAATTCTGGATTTCATTTAATGAGAATTCTTTTGTCTGGACTCTCCAGATGATCATTAAAATACAACAAAAAGTATACATTTTATTAAAACCTGATGAAAGAAAATAATGTTTCTTCCTTCTAGGGGCACCCAATCATTGGTACTGTATAAAGTTTAGCAACAAGTAAATCAATTGCTAATTACTAATTACTAATTATTAATTGCTGTAATTAAATAGCTCTACTGACCTTGGTAACCTTCCACTAATCAGACAATATTAAGGAGCTTACAGAATATTCTGAACATGAAGTATTAGGTCATGCTCATAATCAAGGGAATGCTTGTGTTTTAGTTCAGTCAATGACCTTGACACCATTATATGTTTGACATGTATTTTTTCACGTCAAACAGATTAATTAAATGATGTACCATTTATATACTCATTTATTTATAAGTTGTGTGCCAACTGTGAACAGATAACATGATCTGCTGTTGCATAATGTGCCAGTACATCAGGGTCTGTGTTGTTTATTCTACTGATTAGTCCTAACAAAGTGCATAGACCCAGATTTGCTGTTGCAGTATGTGATGGCAGATATGGGTCCATGCAGTTGGATCCAATTTATAAGTGAGAAAAAAAATTCACTTGGCTTCCTCCTGATTTGCCCTTTGTTTAATGGTAAATAAGCTATTTTATTTATTCTCAATAAAATATTCAGGAGTTGAGAGTAATTCATATACTCTAATATAACATTTTTGCTAGTGATATACAATACTGCTGGTTATCCCAATTAAAATAAAACCTTATATCTGCAGTTACTGAAGTATAAACTGCCAAAATTGAAAGTCACTTGTTTTGGTCAGATTTGTGAAATTTTGCTTAGTGAATAACCCACTATATAGTATATGCCTTTTACACTTTGTCATTGTGCAATGACCTCAGTAGGTTTAAATTTAAATATACATTTTAATTCTTTTGATTGCTGTGGGTGATAAAGATGTTGGTAATCTTTACTGCAGAACAAAAAACGTTTTACCCCTTTTTAAGTTATAATACTTGAAGGTCAAAGTGGATACTGTCAAATGTTTAACTTCATTATGTTGGCAGACATTTTGCTCAGTAGTAATTGATATGGTAACCCAAAACTGGGTCTGGGAATTTAGTATTGATGATAAAACCAATTTAATAAACATTTTTTTAAAATTTATTTCTTTTCTGTTTTTTGCAGACCAATCTAACAGTCGTAAAAATTCTTGTCAGCAGCTGTCTGTGTTACAATTATGGAAAATTCCGTAAGCATTTTGATAATTAATTCTTATGCTTAGACCTCTTGATTTTTAATTGTATATTGCTCAGGATATTTTTATATTAAATACATTTGCACTTTAATTTTAACAATTTTCTAGCATCTGTTTAGTCTCACATCCCACTTTGTTGAAAGAAAATTTTATTTATGGATTTGGTTATAAAGATTATTTGCCTATTATTCCTCAACCCACTGATGGATTTTTCTTCATATTTGGGTTGAATCAATATGAAGCTAAGAAAGTTCATTTATGACATGCCCACTAACCCCTTTAACCTTGAGGTCAAGGTCACTGTCATTAGAAAATTTGTTTCATGGTTTTGGGTCAAGTTTTTTCATGATTCCTAAACCCCTTGATGGATTTTCTTCATACTTTGGATGACTTATCGTTAAACGAAAGCAATTGATGGACTTTCTTCATACTTTAGGTGAATTATCATTAAACAAAAGCAACTGACGGACTTTCTTTATACTTGGGTGAATTATCATTAAATGAAAGCAATTGATGGACTTTCTTCATACTTTGGGTGAATTATCATTAAACGAAAGCAATTGATTGTGTGACCAGCTCACTTAACTTTTTGACTTCAGTGTTACATGTTATACAACACTGCTTTGAACCTTGGCTAGAAATGCTTTCCCTAACCATCATGTTTTGTTTCTTTTAATAGTTTAGAAAAACTCTGTTCATAAATATCAAATCATCTACTAATACATGTATCATATGTGAGAAAGCTTGCTGGTAGCTTCTCGTGGGTCGATGGTTCTTTCAGGGGTTTTCCCAGGTTCTTCCTCCACCATTAATACTGGCCACCATGTATAGCCTATCTTGTGCTGAAAAATGGCGTTAAACCCTATAACAACAACAACAACTAATACATGTATCAGTTGTAACTCATTCTAGCTGGATGGTTAACTTTTTATTGTTGTTGTCTTAAAAGGTATTACCCCTGATCTACCTAGATAAGTTTGGCCTGCTTCTCTTTTGTACCCAAAAATAGGCCTGTTTATTCTCAATGTTATTATTATTGGATGGATCACAAAGAGAGGCATTCATTACCATAGATAATTGTGTAGCTTTTATATGTAAATAGTGTAATTTCTATTTGCTAGCATTGCTTTCCATATGTTGATTATTTTTTTATTTTGCAGAATGCTGCCTGAAATAGCCATTGCAGTATTTTGCCTAAAAGCTGTCCGATACTGTATGTATATGTGGCTGCCAATGTACCTGCTGAATCAGGTGAGAGTTAGAGAGAGAGATCAATTTCTTCAGATTTTGAAGTTTTACCTCTACTGTAAATACTTACCACTGAGTTGAGTCCAACAGCATGCTGCACAGACTCAGACCTGCTGTCACATGATGCACCAGTAGATCTGGGTCTATGCAGTTTGTTAGGAGTAATCAGTAGAACAAGTAAAATAAAATCTGATTTGCCATTGCATTGTGTGAGACCAAATCAGGGTCTATGTTGATTGCATTTGGATTTGACTTATGTATATCTATAATGTGTATTTAGCTGTTATCTGTGTTTGTAATTGTAATTATCATTTATAAACAACATGTTATATAGGCTAAGTTTTGCTCATAACAGTATATTCTATTTTGGGATAGTGGTACTTTAAATACTGTAAGTACTTGTATATAAGCCAAATAATTTAGGAAAAAATAAAGGCCTGGAAGAAGGAGTGGGGGGGTTCAGCTTATCTACGGGCTTAAGGTTTAAACTTGAAAGTTTTTAAAACATTTTGCTGACTACCATAATGACTGTAAATCTTGGGACATGAAAAAATAATATTTTCCATGTCCTAAGACGTATGTACAGGTGAAAAAAAATACATTCTTGCTGTCCCAACACTTAACTGTTATAAACTACTATTATTGCTTTTGTTATTATTTTGCATGTGCATATTTTCTGATTTCTCCAACATGAAATTAAATACAGGTCATAATTCACAGGCCAGTTTGAGTTTACCAGGCTGTACTATAATGTACACTACGTACACAGTGCAAATCATGCCTAGCATCACTTTAATCCTTGTGTATTCCCCCAAAATTAGATGCAGATTTTGTTTTATTAATTTTTTCGACCAAATCACATTTTACCACATAACACTTCAGCTAGTCGGTAATAGCTGTTTAATTTTTATATTGATCCATGCGCTCACTTGTAACTCTTTATCAGTGATATAAGCATTGCTACAAATTGAGGTAATCTTTAAGAAAAGGTACACATGTTCAATTGTGCAGTGCACAATCAGCATAACTGTTACATGTTCATGAAAGAATGGTAATAATAAAGGCTACAATTCTGAATATAGATCAACTAAGCTCATCATCAGTCTATTTTACCGTTGTGTTTTGGCTAAACAGAATCATAATTTTCCACAATGGAAAGCTGGATGTTGCTGGGTATCCTTTGTTTATAATTGGTGGATTTGTTGTTTGTTTTCCAACAGCAAAACAGACCAGTTACTCATTAAAACCCTGAAACTGGCTAGGGTTAAGAGGGAATTTTGACTGGCAACTATACCAGTACTTACCGCTCCAGTGGCCAAGTGGTTGGAGTGTCCGCCTTGGATGAGGGAGATCATGGGTTTGATCCCCAATCGAGTCATACCAATGACTTACAAAAATGGTACTAACAGCTGCCTCACTAGGCGCTCAGCATTAAGAGGTTACCAGTACTTTGATGTGTAATTGCCTTACACTCCATAATATTAGCATGATTACTGTACATTTGTAAAACGGGGTGTAAGGTCGCTTACATCAAAGCAAACTGTGACTGCTGAAACTTCATTATTGTATTTTGGATTTATCATTAAAGTTTAGTGCAGTGGTGCCCATGATTCAAATCCAAGGGATGTACTTAATTCATCAGAATGTACTTGATTCACTGTGTGTTCTAACCTACAATGTACATGTGTTGGCACCTTTATTTTAATATGCTCACCAGCCTAATTGCGAGCATTGAATCAGACTCTATTGTTGTTGATTGTTGTCATACTGGGATAATATTTTAATGAGTTAGGTATTGACAATTTCAATCAAAATAAAAATGCAATTACTGGTGCACTGATATAAAAAGTCTAATGCAGTAATGCATAAACAAACAATAATCAAGTCAAAGGGAGATGTAATGTTACAGCAACCCACGAATGTGCAATTCTTATCATTGTCTGATCAAGTTATACACAAATCTGAATTAGGTATAAACAATAAGAAAACAGAAAATTAAATAAATTTCTTGACAATTTGAACAAATTGATACCATTTCTATGTAACAATAATTCATGCCAACCCTGAGAGTTATACGGGTAATTTTGCTAATGTAAGTTTGCCTAAATAAATACATTTAGAACTTACCGCATGCATATTGTGATGTCGTCTTGGACTTTTGGGTTGGCGTATATGCAGGTCATTCATTTTTTAATGTTTATACCTATTCAGTTGTGGGGTCAGCTTATATGCGAATGTATATATATATGTGAGTATATACAGTAGATTGTTTACAGCCTTGATAATGAACATGTGACAGTTTGGGGTAGTTTTCCATTGGTATAATTAAGTATAGTGATATATGTAGGGATGAAGTGTGACATAGTGTCATAATAGAGTCATGGAGATGTATATAAGGAGAGAGGTGAACAATTATTTCTGTTCCTATTTTTATTACTGTTCTTAATGTTGTGTTTAGAGTTAATTTGAGAGGAATCATTTATTTAAATTATTTATTGGAATTACAAAGTGCTCATATGACAGTTTGGACTAAACAGTATTTTGGAATTATTATGAAATCATTCAAAAACATTTTGGACAATGCCATTGTGATACACCAAGGCTCATGATACATTAGCACATTCAAGACCTGGAATTGATTTAAGTGAAATATGGAACTACTAACCTTTCTCACATTTTTGAATTATAAATGATTTAAAATAACACATTTTTCAGACAAATACATTTTTAAAAACAGAAATATGTTTGCATAATATTGTGAAATTTGTCATGACATCATATTCATATTTATGATCCTGATTTAAATTGAGAGACCATGAATAATATAACCATTTTGTTTTAGCTGAAGTATTCTAAAGTTCAGGCTGGTATGTTTTCCACGACCTTTGAGATTGGAGGTGTCATTGGAAGTGCTGCAATAGGTATAGTGTTAGATAAGTAAGTAATATACATTATAGTATATAGTATATAAATAGTATATATGTAGTATAATTTCTGAGTGATGTATTTGTATCACCCGTTTTAAAAAAAATATGCATAAAGCCTTTATAGTCACATATAACTACTAAGGTCATCATTTGGCTTAAAGGGGCAATGTGTGTGTGTGTGTGTGTATATATATATATATATATATATATATATATATATATATATATATATATATATATATATATATATATATAGAAGGAACAAATGTACACCACTTCCAACTACCTTCTCTCTAGTTGACTTTCCGGACCTGTTTGCAAATTTCTTCTGTGACAAAGTACATCCCATTAGAGGTAAGCGTGACAACACAATTTCAATTGACTCGTCATCACCATGCAGCTGGGATACAGAATTTCAGCGGCAACCATTAGCAGCATTTGAACCTGTCTCTATGGATTTAGTATGTACAATCGTGATGAAGAGTGCACCAAAGTCATGTGAACTTAATCCAGTTTCAACATCACTGCTGCTTGAGTGCTTAGATCCAGTATTGCCTTCACTAACTGATGTTATTAATACCTCTCTCTCATCAGGGGAATTCTCATCATTTTTCAAAACTGCCATTGTAAAGCCTCTGCTGAAGAAATCAACACTCAACCAAAGCAATTTAAAGAACTACTGACCAACTTCTAATCTCCTATTCATATAAAAAATCTTAGAAAAGGTTGTTCAATCCCAGCTTGTATCTCATCTGAATTCAAACAGTCTTTTTAGCCATATACAGTCTGCATATCGCCCTTGCCACAGTACTGAAACTACTCTTCTAAAAGTAGTTAATGACATTCTCTCTGCTTTGGATAGCAAAAAGATTACAGTCCTCACCCTCTTTGATTTGTCTGCAGCATTTGACACAATAGACCATGATATATTACTTCACCGTCTCCAGCATGTATTTGGCATTCATGATACAGCCTTACTGTGGTTCAAGTCCTACTTGGTCAGCAGGACATTCTATACACTCAGCTGCTCTCTAGTGTCATAGATCATCATCCAGTTTCCAGTGTCTCACCAATTGTATGCTGACGACACCCAAATATACAAATCTAGCCACCCAACTGAAGTTGATGCGACCGTCCAAAGTGTAGAGAGGTGCATTTCTGATGTGAAATCATGAATGACATGTAACAAGCTATTGTAACTCAGTTCTGTCTGGTTCATCTCCATATCTACTTCAGAAACTTCAAAAAGTTCAAAACAGCTTCTCGGATCATACTTAGAGTACCACGATCAGAGCACACCTCCCCGCTGCTCTGTACCCTACACTGGCTATCCATTCGATCCAGAATCAAACGCAAAATTTGTTCTGTGTGCTACATTTCACTGACGGACTCAGTCAAACATACCTATCCGACCTCACCCATGTGTACACACCAGCAAGATACTTACGCTCCTCTTCTGACAATTGTATACTCCTTATTCCCACTACGAAAATGAAGTCATATGGACAATGTACTTTTGCATACCAGGGCCCAGTAACGTGGAATAAATTGCCCACTGAACTTAGACACAAAGACATAGTGATCCCATTCAAGAGGGCTCTCAAAACTCACTTATTTCGACTGCAAGAACAAACTTAAAGACCTAATAATGTTCCCTACCTTGAATATTTTCAGCATGTTTTTTATGTTTTTTAATTTCATGGTGTTTGTTTTTTTGTAATAATATCATTATGTATGTTTTTTTATGTTATAGGTGGTGTCTAATGTTGTAAAATGCTTAGAGTTTTTAAAAATTAGGCACTATACAAAGTCCTCATTATTGTTATTATTATTATATATATATGAATCAGGGTCCTTGTGGGTTCTAGAATAATGGAAAAGTTTTGTAATTTAAAAAGTAAATTTAAAGGGCCTTGAAAAGTCATGGAATTTCACAAAACCATGCAAAGTTTTGGAAAAATCATGGGAATTTGTGACATTGGAATTCAAAAAATTGATAACTGCTCATGTCATAGAATGTTGAGCACAGATTTTAAAAGAAAGTTTATTTGAGAAGAACACAGTTATGGTCAACAATGGAAAATATAGTGGTCCTCGAGTTTTGTCAAATAGCCCTGGAACAGTTCCTTAATTTGTTTTTGTTAGGTCTGAAAGAACCCTGATACATACATACATACATACATACATACATACATACACAGATACGTGCATACATACATACATACATACATATAAAGGTGAAACCCTTTAGAACTGAATGTAAATGGGACTATATTTTATCAGTATACTGAGGATATTACAGATGTGCAAAAGATCTGTTGTACATTTGAAGACAAAAACAACAATTTTTCAAAAACATAAATAACTTTAGTGTTTTTCACATTATTTGAGAGAAACAGCAAGAGAATTTGTGTGTGACGGTGTAGAGCAAGAAGCTTTGATTATGAGAACGTGTCTGTGTGTGTTTCAGATTGTACGCAATTAAAAAAGCTGTTTTCTTATTTACTGTTTAGTGAAGATTTGCCAAACAATGTACATTCCTTGCAAATACTAAAGTATCAAAAGTGAGGCCACTGGCCTTATTATTAATTTTTAAAAAAATATGTTCTATCAATCCTTTATAGAAAGGAATAATGTCAAACTCAATGAAATTATAAGCAGATAAACGTAACCTATCTTAAGTGGTTTATCTACAGGTATTTGTTTATTAACATTTTATATTCAAATCTGTTCCTGGCTTTACATGCATATATTTGCCTATTGTTGGCCTTAATCTGCGTTGCTACATGTGTTGAGTATTGGTTTTAGCTTGTGTGCCTGCGGTACATTTCCATGTGATTGACTCACAGATGAGCCCACTACTTCATTTGCTAACCATTTAAAATCTGGCCCAGCATGTGTTAGATGTGTGCTTACGTAAGGCTTGACCAGAGACTATTTCTAGACCATGAATATCAGCATTTAGAAGCAAAAATACATTTTCAGATTTGAAGAAAGGAAAGAGAGAGAGTGAGAGGTAACGGGTACAACAGATTTAAACTTTGAAACTAAACATTAAAAAGTGTAAACTGAACATAAGGGTACTCAGTCATGTGTTGTATAAATTGCAAGTAATCATGATATAAAAGTCTCTCAGACTTGATCTTTGGAAATATTTTACATTTAAAATGAATTCATTTTTTCGAATTTAGGTGCATATTAACCAAAATTTACAATTTCTTTTCATGTGAAAATATTATTTGTATTTTTACTAGTGTTAAAGCAGTAGAAAAAATATTAATTTATAATGGAATACAGAGTAGAAAAATATTGATTTATAATGGAATACAGAGTAGAAAAACATTAACTTGTAATGGAATACAGAGTAGAAAAACGTTAACTTACAATGGAATACAGAGTAGAAAAACATTAACTTATAATAGAATACAGAGTAGAAAAATATTAATTTATAATGGAATATAGTGAACAAAAATGTTAATTTATAATAGAATACAGAGTAGATAAATATTAAATTACAGTGGAATATAAAGTAGAAAAATGTTAATTTATAGTGGAATACAGAATAGAAAAATGTTAATTCATAGTGGAATACAGAGTTGAAAAATGTTAATTTATAGTGGAATACGGAGCCCTCAAAGCCCTTATCCCATACTTTAGCTCATGAGTTATTCCTGCAAAGCATGCTAGACCTTGGTGAATATTTCCGTTTTACTGTTTTGTTTTCTTCTGTGTTTGGTTGCTCTTTAACAAGTAGTAAGCAAAAATTTGCTTTGAACATGTAGTAATTGAAAGTTTAAACAAGTTTTCCCTTTGCTTCAGGTTATATGCTGGGCGCCCCCTTGTGGGCACCTGTTTTTCCTGCTTTCTGTCCTCAGTAGCCCTGATTCTCTTCCTCATAACTGGATCCTGGGGAATGACTTTTAATTCGGTGCTGCTTTTTTTAGCTGGAGGATTCAATTGTGGACCAGATTCAATATTAGGTAAAGCATAAATTGTTGCTTGATTAGATAATGTCTGTTAAATGATGAATATAATTATGTATACTTCTATCTTAGAATTTGCTATTTTTTCTTGATTTTATTTTTTTCATATTTGTGACCATTATGTAGATATAGATCTAATTACATTGGTATGTGTTTGTTTATTTTAGACTTTTTCATTGTACAATATTGTATTTGCTATTTCTTTCCTCTCTTTATTTATTGTCCCCCATCTTTTCAAAATATCTGTTTCTGTCCATATTATCTGCCCATACACCCATCCCACATTCATTTCTGCTCCTTTACATTAAAGCTGTTTGAGATTAAGGGATGAAAAAACCTAGGCCATGGCTCAATACATTTAGTTTTTCCAGCACTTTCTTTTCCACTCTATAGCTCTATTATCATTTGAGATTAAGATGAAAATTGTTGTTCTTCTACATCATCATTAGAAGGTGTGTTATGTACCACACTGGGGTTCTGTTTTTAAGAACAAGGTCATGGCTCAATGTTTTTTTCCCCATCACACTTATATATTTGCTGTGCAGCTTTAAAACTATTTGAGCCAAAACTTTGTATACATATTCATCATCATTAGAAAGTGTGTTACAAACCAGATGGGGGCCCCGAGTGGCCGAGTGGTCTAAAGCGCTCTCCATTACGGATCACTGCCATCTCACCTCTGTCTGCGTGGGTTCGAGTCTCGGTTTCAGCCAGTGTGGGTATGTGAGAAAGCTTGCCAGTAGCTTCTCGTGGGTCGGTGGTTCTTTCCGGGGTTTTCCCCGAGTTCTTCCTCCACCATTAATACTGGCCGCCATGTATAGCCTATCGTGTGCTGAAAAATGGCGTTAAACCCTACAACAACAACAAACCAGATATAGGGATGTGCTGTCTACAAGTTCAAGGTCATAGCTCAGCATTTTACATTTTCCATCAAACTTTTCCTTCCATTTATCTTTGAGATCTTGGGATGTAGCTTGGTTTACTGGTACATAATAACTAGTAGGTATTTTGCATATCACATTGGGGATCCTTAATTCAAGGACAAGGTCACAGTTCAGTATATTTTGTTTCACATTGCAATTTCTTTTCCATGCAATAACTTGAACACTGTTTGAGATTAAGAGCTGCATCCTAGTATTTGTGTATGTCATCATTAAAAGATATATGCCACATTGGGCGTCTTATCTCCAAGGTCATTGTAATAGTGTTATATTGTATGTCATCATTAAAAGATATGTGCCACATTGGGTGTCTTATCTCCAAGGTCATTGTAATAGTGTTATATTTTGAATTTTTCCATTACACTTTCCTTTCACTCTAAAAGAATAGAACCATTGAGATGAAGGGATGAAACTTAGTATAACTTTATGTCATGGCTAAATGGTGTGTTACATACAACATTATGGTTTGTATCTTCAAGGGAGATGTCACAGGTCAGTATTTTAGGCTTCAGACACATTTTTTCATCTGCTTTCTAACTCAAGAACTCTTTTAAGATAAATGTGCAAAACATGGTTTACTTATATATTGTCATTCGACAATAATCCTTGTAATGGTATTTGTTCTTTATATTATTTAACAGGCATTCATTGTAAAGAGCGTTCTGATTGGTCCTGAATTTCTACTCATCCAGTGAATGTTTGCATAAAGGAAACTGATGGAAATGGAAAGAAAAACATGGCTTCTTGAAATATAGATAGAAATTGGACACAGAAGGTTTGGATAAAGGTTTTAAAAATGTGTGGAAATGGGAATGGCTTGAACCCATAGCCATTGGTCAGCTTGTAAGAAAATGAATGTCAGAGGACTAGCATTTTGTGATCTTTGCCAGGAAGATTTGATCTTGTGCCATCATGGTGGAAATAGTTTGAAGCACCATCTCCATACAGACAGAATGAAACCTAGAAGTGCAAATCACATCTTTTGTTCTTTGTATTTTTTTTCTGTGTTTTTGACAGAAAATGCATGGTTTTATGATAAGGACAACCCTAGAATCTTATTGTTAAATGAGCAGGAGTTGGACCAGTATGATTTGGAATATTCACAACATATTCCGTACCAGAATTTGAGGGAGACAACACATAGATCACTGATGGGGGAATTGATGATATTGTTGCCAGATACCCTTGTCTGTCAAAGATGGCCATGTATGCACAAAGCTGTTTTCATGGTCTACAGTGTCATGAATGATAATAATAATTCCAAATCAGGGAGGACAAACTTTAAAATCTACACCTGGCTACAAAACATAAAATATGGCCTGAAGGCATCTGGAAATATTGCAAATACAGTATTGTAAGGAAGATTTCTTACATGAGAGGGCAGATGTAACTTTGTGTTTCAATATGCAAACTGCATGTTGACAGTACAAAGACGAAATTTAATGGAAAAAAACTCTTGTTGAGATTGAAAAGAAAGACATTGAGAATTGAGCCCCCCAAAATCAGTGGTTACAAAAAGGAAAGCAAAAGAAATCTTTGCTAAAGCTGCAAAGAGAGTAAGACTATAATTTATTCCACACAGCATTGTGAAATTTTTCCTATCTGTAACTCTGTAAATTGCCAGGTCAGCATCATTAACTGTAGATGACTAGAAAATTTACTGAGTTACAGATAGGAAAAATTCACAAGGCTATTTGGAGCAAATTATAGCATATCAGTATCATCAGTTTGTGTACAGTGGGGGAAGAGTCAAGTGAACTTATGTGAAATATTTGAGTTAGGTCATGTGACAATCATGTTGTCAGGACCTATTGTTGCAGCATCCGGGTTTCAAATTTAATCTTGTCTTGCAGCTGGGATTTGGCTAAATGGTGGATAAAACATAATTATAGAGATATATGTTTTTTATGAGGGATATGAACAAAGTAATAAGTAGAAAACTCTTTCAAACTTGTTATTTTAAATTTACAGACTTTTTTCTTCTATTTTGTAGATAAACAAAGTTCGTTTCTTTAATACCACATAAGACTGCCATGCTATTATACAATATATCAGTTGAATTAGAGTACGTGGGTTTATCAAATTGATAATCAATATTTAGTCCCTGTGGGATTATAAGTATTTATAGGGTTGACATAGGGATTGTATGATTCCATCAGACTGTTTCTCAGTTTCACAAGGCTGCTTATTGTGTTCTGTGTAAACCAAGTTGATAATTTTGTTATTATACTTGGAGCACTTCATTTTTTTCTCATGGTTCTGAGATCTTATTTTCTTTTGAAGATTCTGCTGCATATACAGTATGATACTGATACCAGTGTTTATAATTTTGATGGTTTATGATGGAATAAAAAGCAAGGGCGGCATACTAAGGAAAGTGTTTCCGCAGAAGAGTCAAATATTCCAGCAATTTGACTGTGGGGCTAGAACATCTAAGTTCTCATGGAAGGAAATAAAATAAACCGTGACACAATCACCTTGCTACATAACAGCTGCACATCAGATTGGATGCCATTATTGTGAAGCAGAATTTAAAAACGTCACTGATCATGCAATATTTGAAAATGTGATGTATCAAACCCCCACCCACCCACATTTCAGGTAGTTCATTTTATAATATGCTAGCCATGGCATATAATATGCTTTTGAAACTTTTTAACCAGAAAATTCTGAGTGTATAATTGAGAAATAACAGCAGTGAATTTTCCCAGTCTGTTGGCCTCCAATATTTAATAGACTGGTCTTAGCCATATAGGTGTCAGACTAAAAATATTTGAGTCTGTTGGCCTCTGATATTTAATAGACTGGTCTTAGCCCTGTGGATGTCATAGACAACAAATATCTTAGTCTATTGGCCTCCGATATTTAATAGACATGTCTTAGCCATGTAGGTGTCAGAGACTACAAATATCTGAATCTATTGGCCTCCGACATTTAATAGACTGGTCTTAGAGATGTAGGTGTCAGAGACTACAAATATCTGAGTCTTTTGGCCTCCAGTATCTAATAGACATGTCTTAGCCATGTATGTGTCAGAGACTGATGTACATACCAGGCATTCATTGCATGTTAGTGTCACTGTCAGAGTTTTGTTTAGATGCCATTGATGTAATTTATGGGAATTTAGATCCTTTTCAACAAGCTTATTATATTGTTAATGTCTCCCAAGAAAATCCTTGTTTCAGTAAAGTATGTACATTTTTCTTAAGTAGATCAAAAAATGCCTTTAATAGGTGATTTTTCTTATTAAGGTGGTTCAGTACCAGCAGAGTTGGGAGAGATGGAAGGAAGAAATGCAGCTGCAGCAACAGTTGGTCTAGTTAATGGTAGGGATTGAAATACATTATATCCTTTCTTAAACATTGGGTCAGGTTGCAAACAACATAGACCCCGATCTGTTGTTTCATAATGTGCTGGCAAGTTTGGGTATGTGTTGTTTGTTCTGTTAACAAGCCACATAAACCTAGATCTGTGACCCAAGAATTAATGAGTATTTACAGCTTAGCTACAAAATTATCCCCTTGATAAAATAACCAAGTATAATCCTTTAGCATATCTTGTTTTGTTTTCAAGTAGCTACATTGTCTTTTCTTGAATACAAATCTGTCATCTGAGAACTAGTTAAGGTAAAACTCACTCTGCAGCTATGTTTTAAGAATGAATCAGGCTCATTGTCAGTGAAAGAATTAAATACAATACTGATGTGAGTGTTTACGAAATTTATCAAACATTCTGACTTTACAGTATTTGGATACCTTCTAAGACCTATCTTTGACACCTTCTTATCATCTTTTGTCTATTGCTGAAAGGAAACTATTATTTCTGTGGTCTCAGCAACTGCTACTGATTCCTTCTCTATGTCTGCAGCTACCCTGTGTAGCTAGTCTCTTTCAGATATCTATAATTCCTGATTCATTCATTTTAAGCTGCTTTTTGGAATTGCTTGAGATAATAGAGTTGATATGTAAAGGTGTGTGAGAAATGTCATTTAACGTAGTAAAATAATTTTCTTTCTGTGTCTGTCTTACAAAAATAGTACTTACAGCTGCGCTCAGCATCAAGAGCTTAGTGTTAGGACTGGTCAGTCTGGTGTCAGAATAATGTGACTGGGCAGGACATCATGCTACATGTCTGTGGCATGATGCCCCTGTGCTAGACTTCACTATAAACTGCTACACTGCAAACTTCATAGCAGTATGACTGAAAATTGTTAAAGCTACGTTAAAAATCCAGATCACACACACACACACACACACACAAAACACACACAAACACAGAGTATATGCATGTGTGAATAAAATATTTTTAAAAAGTGTGTTGCAGTGTTATCATTGTGTGAAGTGCAGTGACTGATTTGTTTAATTTTTATCACTTTATATATTTGTATTTGTATTATCAGGCATATTTTGTGTGAGATGTTTCAATTTTGCATGTGAGTTTGCATTTGTCTGTGTGTATGGATAAAATGATGTGTACAATACAAGGATGTTATGGTATGTATGTGTCATTATATGAAATGGAATGGAAGCGTCTGAACTTGTATTATATTTTATTTATTTAACAAGAAAATTGTATCACTTTGTGTATTTATTTTTAAATCATGTTGAGGCGTGCAGCATCACATAATGTTTAAAAAATGCATGTAATTGTTATAAAAGTAATGAAATATGAAAGAAAGAACATATCTTTGCATAGTATTCCTTATTTCCATAATTTATATCATGTTTTTGTGCCATTGGTCACTATTGTTTTTCACTTTAAATAACATCTTTCTTTACTTCAATTCCACATATTTTTTTTTGTTGCATTGATATCAAAGTCCTCAAGGGAATGTTCCAGAAATATTAAGGGGGCCTGTTTTGAAGTTAGCCCCTATTCTCAATCAGAACTTTACAAAATCATAAGCTTCTGTTTTGACTTCGGAGAGAAAGTTCTATAATTAGTGAAGCAATGGATATAAAGAATCCAAGGAATCTAGGCTAATAACTCAGAGTCAGTGTTGGACTCTAATATTTGGATGGAATGACTTCTCTTTCCAGCCAGACTGGACTAAAGTTTGCAAGGATAGAGTGAAGAGGGTGTTGAAAGTTCAAACTTATAATGTTCAAAATAGTGACTTGAGAGTTCTGTTTTTGCCTATTTTCACATGAAAAACATTAAAATCCTATAAAAATATTTAAACATTCCTTTTTTAGCTTGCAAAACATAAAATGGTAAACTCAAAAATCAGTTATAGTTGAAAGTTTGCAACAGCTTCCATTATTAAAGTTGTTTTATGATAGCTTTTTGCACTGAAATACTGGATAAATGGTTATTTTGTTGGTACTGGTCCTGGATACATCCACTGAGTCACTGATTAAGCACAAGAAATGTTAGATTTCACTCATTTTTTCAAGTGGCATTTTGAAAATCTTGTCATTGCTATCCCACCTTAATGGATGGTCATATTGATATGGTATTTCGCTAGATTGTTCTAAATGAAAATGGTACCAATTTGACAGCATGTATGGTCACAACAGCAGCCATCTTTAAAATAGTGTATTACTACACCTGAATGGAAATTCATATCAGCCTGGGAGCCTTTGTATGGTTCCATTTTTTTCAAAGTAAAAATTGTGCCAGGCCAATATTGCCACTACAGTGGCCATCTTGAAAAATCTAACAGATGGAAAGTCATGCCAACATTGCATTTTTTTCACCAGAAGACTTCCAGTATGGTTGCATGGCAGTCAGCTTGAAAATCTTGCTACACCTGATAAATTGAAAGTCATATCAACATGGGATTTTAACAGAAGACTAATTATGGTATCTAGATGGTCCTAAATGAAACAGGTGCCAATGTGACACAAATATGGCTGCCATGAACATATTTTCTTGTCACTAATTCTCCTAAATGGATAGTTGTATCAGTATGTGATTTTCATCATAATCCTCTGATGGTATCCAGTTTGTCCTCAGTGAAAGTGCTGCTGGTCATACATCCAGTATGGCTGCCATAGTGGCTGATCAAAACATCTAAATGCCAAGGAATAAAAGGCATGGTTTCAACATGTGACAGTTAAAAAGAAGAAACTGTCTTATCTTGAATTCCTGGAAATTTTCTTCAGCCAGTAGAGGGTTAGCCTTTTTGAAGGACTCTTGTTTAAAAATTATTAAATATGTGATAGAACATCAAAATTTGGTATTAGACACAATTGCTAAGTGTGAAAGTTTGGCATCACTTTCTCGTGAAGTAATCAATCATATTGGATAGGATATTCCTAGAATCATCCCTGTTTTGATATACAGATATTGCCAGTATGATAATTTCTTTCAGATTGGGATTTTCCAGTCCTATAAAACTGTGAATAGGCATGTTGAACTCTAGCATTTAGATCACTGAAACCATTGTAGTGTCCGAGTATAATTCTTTTCCTGAAGCCTGCCTTTTGTTAAAGCCTACCTAAACATTGAACCACAAAAGTAATTCAGTCAGAGCAATCTTTTCTATCAGTGATTGAATATTAAGCAATCAGAAATCATGTCTGTTTATTACCATGATTTACAAGAAAAAGTTAAAGAAAGCTGTTGAACTGATGGGACAATGAGGATTAAACATCTGAAAAAATGACATTTCCTGAAGGAATTCCAAGCAGGATATGCAAGGCATCAACATTGAATGAATGCAAGGCTTTTTCAGTCTCTTCTTGATGGAATTAAGCATGCCACATGGCAGGAAAGATGGCAGGGCCTTTTCAGTCTCTTCTTGATTGAATTAAGCATGCAACATGGCAGGAAAGATGGCAGGGCCTTTTCAGTCTCTTCTTGATGGAATTAAGCATGCCACATGGCAGGAAAGATGGCAGGACCTTTTCAGTCTCTTCTTGATTGAATTAAGCATGCCACATGGCAGGAAAGATGGCAGGGCCTTTTCAGTCTCTTCTTGATGGAATTAAGCATGCCACATGGCAGGAAAGATGGCAGAATTTAAGCAAATAGCACTTTGAATCAGTGAGCTTTAATGCTTAAAATATATTCAGATATTATGTATACCTATTTTGATGGTAACATAAAACATTTTTAAGCTAGCATTCCTATTTCATGTAGGTAGAGTTTGGCATATCTGAATATTCATGAATGGAAGGTGTGTATATGTGTCAAAAGTTGGAAAGCAGTATGTGTGTGTGTGTGTATGTGTGTGTGTGTGTGATTTGGATTTTTAACGTAGCTTTAACAATTGTTAGGTCATATTGCTATGATGTCTGCAGTGTGGCAGTTTATAGTGATGTCTATCACTGGGTCATCTTGCCACAGACATGTAGCACAATGTCCCACCTAGTCACATTATCCTGACACCAGATTGACCAGTCCTAACACTAACCTCTTTATTCTTAATGCTGAGTGCCAAGTGAGGCAGCTGTTAGTACCATTTTTTAAAGTCTATGGTATAACTTGGCTGGCGATTAAACCCACAACCTCCTGCATCCGAGGCAGATGCTCTAAACACTAGGCCACCGGAGCGGTCCAGTATGGAAGCTATTAAGAATATTGAAGAGGTCTTAAGTAAAGAAAAAGAACAAAATAACAAGAAGTAACTACGTGTCTTGAGAGGAGTTCATTATCAGTGAAAAAGGCAAATGAGTTTTGATGCAAGATATCAGCATAATAGTATGACCTATCATTTTTCTCATGTACCATATGTAGGGGTGTATTATTTGGGGATTCCAGCCATACACCATGGATATAACTGTGGCTACAAGAAACAGAGATACAAATGTTTTACAAGATAAGGTGGTGAAAGCACAGAATAATAATAATAATAATAATAATAATAATGTTGATATTGATAACACAAAAGGACAGTGAGGCTGAACAAACATAACAGAAAAGAAACATGCATAGTGGGTTAAACAAGCACTTTTAGACTACTCATTTGATATTTAAGTCAAATTCACTTTGCTTTTGCATCTGCAGTATCCCATATGTTTCCTTATGGACAATGGGCAGCATTGCAAGGGATTGGACAGTGTGTTCAGATGAGTGGTTGGCAGGTTTTGTGTTTGCCTTGTTTTTTATACGACTTTTGTGATTATTCTTTCATTTTCTAAAGTCAACTGTTTGGACAGCATAGTGAATGGCACAAATATTATGTATTCAAAATCAGATAGTTTGGACACTGTTTACACAATACAAATTGCTCTATATTTTATCACCATTTCACTAAAATAGTCTATTTGACGAGTCACTGTATGATGTCATAGGTCTCTACTTATAAATAGAAATGTGTGGGGTCTTTGTTGTCTTGCATGGTGGTCACATACCATTAGTTCTTGTGCATCACATGTGATTGTGTACATTTTCTTCTCCAGTAACCTACCAACATCCCCACCACCTATCTTTTGGAGAGGCTGGACTTTCCTTACACTCCATTCAGTTGCCTTCTCCTGATCTTGTGTATTTCATGTACATTATGGCATGATTGTGTATTTCATGTACATTACAGCTCTTGCCCCTCATTACTACATGCATTTTTGCAGCAGTCCTGATAGCTGTAGTACATCTCTTTCTCAGTGCAACTTTGTTACCAGTTGCATGCTTGGTTTAATGTCCCACCTGAAACTTTATAGTGGAGATGTTCATTTCGTGTTAATTCATTCTCTTGCCTCCTCCATGACACATATACCTCTATATATGCGTAGTTAATTACAGTGGCTCAGTTTCTGAATTGCAGCTCCGGATACAGCGGTACACTCAGATTTGCTGTCCTTATGCAGCTCCTTGGCCACATACTCTACTGTCGTTTCCACAGTCTGTTTGTTCACTGGGGGGTCCATTTGTGATACTTCATTATCTGGCCTACAACACTACCAGTATCTCCATTAGATCTTTACTTACTTGCATGACAGTTTTGAAGTGCAGCTTCCTGGCCAGATTCTCACTCATAAGGTTCCTGGGCCAACTCCATAGTTGCTGCACACTTGCAGTGCCTTAGTTGCACCTTGCACACTCTATTTTCCTTGGTTTATATGTATCATGTGCAGTTGTTTGTAGCGGGGGCTTCATTTCATGACACTTCATTCTCTTGCTCCCAATAATAACTGTACATTTATCAGATCTTTAGTTACTTGCAGTAGTTCAGTTTCGGAGTGCAGCTCCTTAGCCAGTTGCATGCTCAGAGTTTATGTCCTTGTTGCAACTCCATAGCTAGTTGTACCTTGATTGATATATGCAGCTCCATAGTTAGATGTACCTTAATTGGTATATGCAGCTCCATAGGTAGTTGCACCTTGATTGGTAAATCCAACTCCATAGATAGTTGCACCTTGATTGGTATGTGCAGCTCCATAGTTAGATGCACCTTGATTGGTATATGCAGCTCCGTAGCTAGTTGCACCTTGATTGGTAAATCCAACTCCATAGATAGTTGCACCTTGATTGGCATATGCAGCTCCATAGCTAGTTGCAGTCCCTGTTGCAACTCCATAGTAAGTTGCACCTTGATTGGTAAATCCGACTCCATAGATAGTTGCACTTTGATTGGTATATGCAGCTCCATAGCTAGTTGCACCTTGATTGGTATATGCAGCTCCATAGCTAGTTGCAGTTCCTGTTGCAACTCCATAGTAAGTTGCACCTTGATTGGTAAATCTGACTCCATAGATAGTTGCACTTTGATTGGTATATGCAACTCCACAGCTAGTTGCACCTTAATTGGTATATGCAACTCCATAGCTAGTTGCAGTCCCTGTTGCAGCTCCATAGTAAGTTGCACCTTGATTGGTAAATCTGACTCTATAGATAGTTGCACTTTGATTGGTATATGCAACTCCACAGCTAGTTGCACCTTAATTGGTATATGCAGCTCCATAGCTAGTTGCAGTCCCTGTTGCTACTCCATAGCTAGTTGCACTTTGGTATATGCAGCTCCATAGATAGTTGCACCTTGATTGGTATATGCAGCTCCATAGCTAGTTGCACAATCAAAGTGCAACTAGCTATGGAGCTGCAACAGGAACTGCAACTACCTATGGAGCTGCATATACCAATCAAAGAGCAACTAGCTATGGAGCTGCATATACCAATCCAGTGTCTCAACAATTGTACGCTGATGACACCAAAATATACAAATCTAGCCACTCAACTGAAGTTGATGTTACCATCCAAGGTGTAGAGAGGTGCATTTCTGATGTGAAATCATGGATGACATGTAACAAGCTGCAGATGAATGATGATAAAAATGAGGCCATTCTGATCACAACACAAAGACGTTCTCATTCACATCCTTTACCTCAAACAATAAATATCAGCAACACCAACATTAAATTCACACAATCAGTATGAAACCAAGGTGTAACACCTTTTCTGGACAGTAATCTCACATTGCACCAATATGTCATGAACATATGCAAGGCTGCATATCTTGAGCTGAGAGGCATCAGCTCCATTCACAAATATCTTTCAGTTGATGCCACTAAATCACTTGTGTTTTCATTAGTACTTTCAAGACTGGACTATTGTAACTCAATTCTGTCTGGTTCATCTCAATAGCTACTCCAGAAACTTCAAAAAGTTCAAAACACAGCTGCTCGAATCATACTTAGAGTACCACAATCAGAGCACACCTCCTCGCTGCTCTGTACCCTACACTGGCTATCCATTCGATCCAGAATCAAACACAAAATTTGTTCTCTGTACTATGTTTCACTGTCAGACTCTAGTCCAACATACCTATCCGACCTCACCCATGTGTACACACCAGCAAGATACTTATGCTCCTCTTCTGACAATCATATATTCATTATTCCACTATGAAAACAAAGTCATATGGACAGCGTTCTTTTGCATACCAGGGCCCAGCAACATGGAATGAATTGCCCACTGAACCTAGACACAAAGACACGGTGATCAGATTCAAGAGGGCTCTCAAAACTCAATTATTTTGACCTCAAGAACAAACTTAAAGACCTAATAATGTTTCCTACCTTAAATATTCTCAGCATGTTTTTTTATTATAATGTTTTCTAATTTCATGGTGTTTGTTTTTGTAATAATATCATTATATGTTTTTTATCTTATAGGTGTTGTCTAATGTTGTAAAGCACTTATAGCTTCTAAAGATTAGGCGCTACACAAAGTCCTCATTATTATTATTATTATTGTTATTATTATATGCAGCTCCATAGCTAGTTGCACTTTGGTATATGCAACTCCATAGCTAGTTGCACCTTGATTGGTATTTGCACCTCCATAGCTAGTTGCACCATGATTGGTATATGCAGCTTCATAGCTAGTTGCACCTTGATTGGTATATGCAGCTCCATAACTAGTTGCACCATGATTGGTATATGCAGCTTCATAGCTAGTTGCACCTTGATTGGTATATGCAGCTTCATAGATAGTTGCACCTTGATTGGTATATGCAGCTTCATAGATAGTTGCACCTTGATTGGTATATGCACCTCCATAGCTAGTTGCACTTTGATTGGTATGTGCAGCTCCATAGCTAGTTGTACCTTGATTGGTATATGCAGATCCATAGCTAGTGGCACCATGATTGGTATATGCAGTTCCATAGCTAGTTGCACCTTGATTGGTATATGCAGCTTCATAGCTAGTTGCACTTTGATTGGTATTTGCAGCTCCATAGCTAGTTGCAGTCCCTGTTGCAACTCCATAGCTAGTTGCACCTTGATTGGTATATGCAGCTCCATAGCTAGTTGCACCTTGATTGGTATATGCAGCTTCATAGCTAGTTGCACCTTGATTGGTATATGCAGCTTCATAGATAGTTGCACCTTGATTGGTGTATGCACCTCCATAGCTAGTTGCACTTTGATTGGTATTTGCAGCTCCATAGCTAGTTGCAGTCCCTGTTGCAACTCCATAGTTAGTTGCACATTGATTGGTATATGCAGCTCCATAGCTAGTTGCACCTTGATTGGTATATGCAGCTTCATAGCTAGTTGCACTTTGATTGGTATTTGCAGCTCCATAGCTAGTTGCAGTCCCTGTTGCAACTCCATAGTTAGTTGCACATTGATTGGTATATGCAGCTCCATAGCTAGTTGCACCATGATTGGTATATGCAGCTCCATAGCTAGTTGCACCTTGATTGGTATATGCAGCTTCATAGCTAGTTGCACCTTGATTGGTATATGCAGCTTCATAGATAGTTGCACCTTGATTGGTGTATGCAGCTCCATAGCTAGTTGCAGTCCCTGTTGCAACTCCATAGTTAGTTGCACATTGATTGGTATATGCAGTTCCATAGCTAGTTGCACCATGATTGGTATATGCAGCTTCATAGCTAGTTGCACTTTGATTGGTATATGCAGCTTCATAGATAGTTGCACCGTGATTGGTATATGCACTTCCATAGCTAGTTGCACTTTGATTGGTATTTGCAGCTCCATAGCTAGTTGCAGTCCCAGTTACAACTCCATAGTTAGTTGCACATTGATTGGTATATGCATCTCCATAGCTAGTTGCACCTTGATTGGTATATGCAGCTCCATAGCTAGTTGCACCATGATTGGTATATGCAGCTTCATAGCTAGTTGGACCTTGATTGGTATATGCAGCTTCATAGATAGTTGTACCTTGATTGGTATATGCACCTCCATAGTTAGTTGCACTTTGATTGGTATTTGCAGCTCCATAGCTAGTTGCAGTCCCTGTTGCAACTCCATAGTTAGTTGCGCATTGATTGGTATATGCAGTTCCATAGCTAGTTGCACCATGATTGGTATATGCAGCTCCATAGCTAGTTGCACCTTGATTGGTATATGCAGTTCCATAGCTAGTTGCACCATGATTGGTATATGCAGTTCCATAGCTAGTTGCACCTTGATTGGTATATGCAGCTCCATAGCTAGTTGCACTTTGATTGGTATATGCAGCTCCATAGGTGCACCTTGATTGGTATATGCAGCTTCATAGATAGTTGCACCTTGATTGGTATATGCACCTCCATAGCTAGTTGCACTTTGGTATATGCAGCTCCATAGCTTGTTACACCATGATTGATATATGCAGATCCATAGTTAGTTTGCACAGGTGCAGCTCCTTAGCCAGTTGCACCATACTCTACCATATTATTCCTTAGTCTATATGCTTATATATTTTGTTGTATGCTTATAAGTTAGTCAGATACTTCGAACTTGCTGAATGTGTGCCACAGAGTTGCTCCCATTATATGCCAAAGTTGTAAATAGATGGATATATCATTATATAGGTGAAGAATAAATATATTTGCTACCATTTCTTTTCTTGTTGTGTATTGTGTAAAAAGGACGTAAAAGACATTTTGTAATGTTATAACTCTTTTTGATGATTTTTTTTAAACTTTAACATTTGTGTAGAGATTAAACAACATATGTACATCTGTATGTTCTATTTCCATACTATGATTTGACTTCCATTGGGCATGAATAAGGTGGTCTTGTAAGGTTTTTGGTCACCAGTAAGCAGCTATAGGAGGTTCTTTGAAGAATGCCTGAACTCATTTGGCCCTGGAGGTTTTTGTCGTTTTCGCTTGAAATGTGAGTAGGAAAGACATTTTGGGGGCTATTTCTGAATACATCGTAATACATCAGCTTTCAACAGATTTTCCATGAGACTAATGCCTAGTTGTATTAGAAACATCATTTTCCATTGGTTATTTTGCTTGCACATGAGCAGAAGGGTAAAAGTTGGCTTTTTTTTTGTTTGTCTTAATGGACCAAACATTTTCATATGGAGACCACTCTTTCTTCCAAATATCCACCTTATCCTAGTTTTTGCAAAGGTTCACCTGTTTGCGTGAAGTTCAGGCCAGTTTGCCTTAGATCTGAGGCCAAAAGGTCTAAAATCCTGACACAAAATCGCATTCCGACCACGAGCAAATTTTGGGTGGAAAAATAAACGGGTCCAAAAAATTAGGTTTTTCCCTCTGTATTTTGTAGTGCAACTAGAACTTACAGATTATTTGGTGTCATTGTAGAGCTATATCTGTCTGTGTTTTTTGTAATACCACCCACTGTGATGTATCTTAAATGACCTTGAGGCTGCTGAGCTCGGAAATAGGGTACAGCCTCATGACGCCTACAGGTGGGATTGCGGCCGAATGAGTTAACCAAGTTTATGGAAATTTCCTAGGAATTGTCAAAGAATGTCTGTTTCTGTAATTTATGTACAGTACTTATGTACAAATGATGAAATAAATAAGTAATATTCAGGTTTGGTGATGTCACCAAAATTCTCACATTAAATCATTCAACCCCGGAGGTTTTTGTCGTTTTTGCCTGAAATGTGAGTAGGAAAGACATTTTGGGGGCTATTTCTATACATCGTAATACATTGGCTTTCAACAGATTTTCCATGAGACTAATGCCTAGTTGTATTAGAAACATCGTTTTCCATTGGTTATTTTGCTTGTGCATGAGCAGAAGGGTAAAAGTTGATTATTTTTTTTAAATTTTTTTTTTGCTTAATGGACGCAACATTTTCGTATGGAGACCATTCTTTCTTCCAAATGCCCACCGTATCCTAGTTTTTGCAAAGGTTCACCTGTTTGTGTGCAGTTCAGACTGGTTTGCCTTAGATCTGAGGCCAAAAGGTCTAAAATCCAGACACAAAATCACATTCTGACCATGAGCAATTATATGTTTATATGATCTATATATGTTTATATTATATGTTTATCTTTAGGTTATATGTTTATATGGTATTTAGAACATTTCCAGATTTAATAAATATTAATATAAGATTAATGCATAAAAGCTATGCAGTTTATCCCTGTAGACAACGAAGGTTTGTTTTAGCACATTGTACTAGTTCACAAATATTCACCATATTAATTTAATTGTGCGAGTTACAGTTTTCCTTATATTTGCCACTTAAAGTCACTGCTCTAAGGTTAAAGTTGTTTTTTTTTAAAATTGCATTTCAGGTTTTGGCAGTGTGGGCACATTCCTTGAAGGCCCTATTGTGGGAATAATATCCACATTTTTCGGATGGACGGGCATGTTTTATTTCATGATCGGACTTTCTCTGTTGGGGACTTTCTCAGTATTCCGAGCATCTATCATCAAAGCAAGAAGAGAGAGACAGATTCCAGATCCTACTCCATTAAATGAGGAATTACTATGAGAGACTATGTACAGCTTGGTGCTGGATACTTATCAGGGTCTTAATATATTTATGTTGTGTGAATTTGAGCATGAGCTTCATGTAATGTATTTTGTATGTTGGATTGCATTTCCATACAAGTGCTAGTATTTATTATTATTATTATTATTATTATTATTATTATTATTATTATTATTATCAAGTTACACCAGAAATCTCTTTCCAGTAAGGAAAGAATTATTTTTTTTGGAGAATAAGTAAAAATTATTTTGTAGAGACATATTGATCAGTGATAAAATAAGTCATTTTATTTTGTTGAAAAGTTGTTACATCCAGTTTTTATTTTAAGATATAGATTAAGTATTGTCAGCTGTTCTTTTTATAGGAGGATGGGGCCATTGATGGAGGAGTTGCAGAAATTGTAAAAGAACTATATATTTTCATTTTTGTTAAATCAGAATTTTAAAAAAATATGGAATTTAATTAGGGATGTCCCAGTAAAATATACTTGTGCCCCACTGTAGGTGCATCCATTTTGGTGGAGTCACTGACAGATGCAATTTATAATTATTTTTTCATATGAACTTGGCAAATGACAATAGTACCTTGGAATATAGTTTTTATAGGTGCCTCCCTTGGGTACCATGTATGTTTAAATAGAACAAACATTAGTTAAGGGTACTTATTTTGAAAATAATTTAATTTAGAAAAGGATAAACATTTTACATACTGAGAACTGATACAAACTGACACATAACAAATAGCAGAATCACTACATTACATTTTAAAGTGAATTTTTTTTACAGTTGTCAAGTAAACATCTTAATGCAAAGCAGAGTACTTATTGTTGCTGAAGTATATTAAGGATAGTTGATGGTATTTTAATGTGAATCAGTTAGAACATTGGACCTTTGTTGCTTTGTCACCCTGCCCATCGAATTTGGCAGCATATGTAGAAATGGGTCCTATCCAACCATCTGTCTATCCCACTTTCATTTCTGGAGCATTATTCCAAATTTGCTTAAGATATCTCAGTGAAACTTTGTACATGTCTTATTCATATATGCCTACATTCTACCATTGCTTTCTAAATTTAAAAAGATACTCTTCAACAATAAATTTTATACCATCAAACTCTTTAATATGTATACTTTTTGGTCCTTTATCAGAAGGGACACTCGGGTTATTTATTTACAAATCCTCACAATTTAGATGATCAATTTCACATATGTACCGTTTGAAACTTTGAAACTTTGTGAAACTTTGTACATGTCTTATTCATATATGCCTACATTCTACCATTGCTTTCTAAATTTAAAAAAATACTCTTCAACAATAAATTTTATACCAACAAACTCTTTAATATGTATACTTTTTGATCCTTTATCAGAAGGGACACTCGGGTTATTTATTTACAAAGCCTCACAATTTAGGTGATCAATTTCACATATGTACCATATAACTTTAAAAACAAATGTACATCCCTGTCTCAGACGTTTGTGATATGTGTAGTATATTCTAATTATATATTTCTATCAACATGTTACTAGTCATTAGAAAAAATGTCTAACTTTTATTTAAACCTCTGCACATTTTAGCCAAATTTTTGTAAGGAATGTATTTAAACGTTTGCCTACACTATTTATATATTAAATTTGTTTTCCACTATTGTTTTGTTTTATTTTTACACTTGAATTCTGTATCATATACAATGAACTCCATACAATAATACATAAGGGGAGCCTCAGAAACTATATTAGTGTATTGATATACAGTATACAATGAGAATTAACTATGTTTTACATTACAGTGATCATGACTGATAAGTACATGCCATTGTTTGCAATGCAGGGAAACCTAGTTATAACACCTTGCTCAGGTGCCATCATGCAATATCAAAATAATCTGGTTAACTGAAGAAAATGTTGCTTGTATGTCTTCAGAGCTGTACAAGATTAGTGATGGGGATGGGTTCCATCTATTGGCATAATTGATGCATTTACCATATATACTCACTTATAAATTGAGCCAAACTGAAGCATCGAAGATCCATATCTGCCATATCATAGTGTACCTGCAGATTAGGGTCTATGTTGTTTCTTCTACTGATTACTCTTAACAAACTGCACAGACCCAGATAATAATAATAATAATAATAATAATGAGGACTTTGTATAGCGCCTAATCTTTAGAAGCTCTAAGCGCTTTACAACTTTAGACAACACCTATAAGATAAGAAACATAATAATATTATTACAAAAACAAACAACATGAAATTAGAAAAACATTAAAAAAATTAAAAAAACGTGAGAATATTTCAGGTAGGAAACATTATTAGGTCTTTAAGTTTGCTCTTGCTGTCGAAATAAGTGAGTTTTGAGAGCCCTCTTGAATGTGATCACTGTGTCTTTGTGTCTAAGTTCAGTGGGCAATTCATTCCACGTTGCTGGGCCTTGGTATGCAAAAGAACGCTGTCCATTTGACTTTGTTTTCATACTTGGAATAATGAGTATACTATTGTCAGAAGAGAAGTGCAAGTATCTTGCTGGTGTGTACACATGAGTGAGGTCAGATAGGTATGTTGGACTAGAGTCTGACAGTGAAATGTAGCACAGAGAACAAATTTTGTGTTTGATTCTGGATCGAATGGATAGCCAGTGTAGGGTACAGAGCAGCGGGGAGGTGTGCTCTGATTGTGGTACTCTAAGTATGATCCGAGCAGCTGTATTTTGAAGTTTCTGGAGTAGTTATTGAGATGAACCAGACAGAATTGAGTTACAATATTCCAGTCTTGAAAGTACTAATGAACACACAAGTGTTTTAGTGGCATCAACCGAAAGATATTTGTGAATTGAGCTGATGCGTCTCAGCTCAAGATATGCAGCCTTGCATATGTTCATGACATGTTGGTGCAATGTGAGAGTACTGTCCAGAGTAACACCTAGGTTTCATACTGGTTGTGTGAATTTAATGTTGGTGTTGCTGATATTTATTGTTTTAGGTAAAGGATGTGAATGAGAAAGTCTTTGTGTTGTGATCAGAATGGCCTCAGTTTTATCATCATTCATCTACAGCTTGTTACATGTCATCCATGATTTCACATCAGAAATGCACCTCTCTACACCTTGGATGGTAGCATTAACTTCAGTTGGGTGGGTAGTTTTGTATATTTGCGTGTCATCAGCGTACAATTGATGAGACACTGGATGATGCTCTATGACACCTGAGAGCGACTGAGTGTACAGAATAAAGAGAACAGGTCCAAGAACAGACCCCTGTGGAATACCACAACATAGATCAACTGGGTTGGAGTGTATTCCATTTGCAGATACAATTTGTGTCCTGTTGACCAAGTAGGACTTGAACCACAGTAAGGCTGTATCATGAATGCCAAATACATGCTGGAGACAGTGAAGTAATATATCATGGTCTATTGTGTCAAATGCTGCAGACAAATCAAGGAGGGTGAGGACTGTAATCTTTCCGCTATCCAATGCAGAGAGAATGTCATTAACTACTTTTAAAAGAGTAGTTTCAGTACTGTGGCAAGGGCGATATGCAGATTGTACATTGCTAAAAAGACTGTTTGAATTTAGATGAAATACAAGCTGGGATAGAACAACCTTTTCTAAGATTTTTGAAATGAATGGGAGATTAGAAACTGGGCGGTAGTTCTTTAAATCATTATGGTCTAGTGTTGGTTTCTTCAGCAGAGGCTTTACAATGGCAGTTTTGAAAAATGATGGGAATTCCCCAGATGAGAGAGAGGTATTAATAACATAAGTTAGTGAACGCAATACTGCTGGTGTATTATGCGACTGCTGATTGGGGTCTGTGCAGTTTGCAGCTCAACTTGTCTTATAAGCTTGTATACAAAACCAACTTGATGCATATTAAGCAAGAAATACTTAAAACTGTGATTGCATAATTAATATTTATTTTCCTGCTAAGAATCATAAATTGGTACAGGTATAAGTAAACTTAACTGACTAGTTAAATTTCACATGTACTTACAAATCAGTTAATAACATAAGGAAAGATATAGCACAGTTATGTTTCATTATATGTATATGTCACTAAAAAGTGTTGTATAAATTTCAAACTTCTGATATTTTATCAGCAAAAATTCTGTTTGAATCTGAATACTTAATTCCTTGTCAACAGACTCACACTATAGGATTAAATGATCACGGCTGGGTATTTATCAACATGTAAACTTTCATAATCACTCACAAAGTAAATGAATTCCAAAGGACTTTATGTGAACTTTGTGTGTGATTAGGTAACAATTTCCACTTCAACAGATACCCAACATGATCATTTAGTCCTTACGATTCCAATTTTCATCCTTTCTGTCACCATATCAACAGGTTTCATCAACAAAGCATTTGATATTAGGTAACTCATAGTTCTTTCATTTGCGAACTTCATTGTGCCAGAATACCTAACCCCATCTTGGCTAACCAAGGATCGTCTACTCTTGTATAGCCTTATTGGGAAGAGTGTCAGAGTGGGTCATGCCAGTGACTTAAGGAACTTGGTAGTGTGTCATTTTCGAAATTTATATTTTGATTGCTGTTTAAACTGAGCCATTCCTTTTCTCTCTCAAATATGTTCCCCAATCACATTACTTTAGGAATATTAGCCTTCTGCCATAAGAATCCAGTCTTATTGGGTAAGCGTTATTACCCTTTGTCTATATGATAGAAAAAGACTATTTTTGTCTTTTATGAGGGCTGGATTCATGAGGTAGCAGGCTAATATTCCTAACATAATATGATTGTGTAAGTATTCTCGGAGAAACATAATTTAGTTTCTTGCATATTGCAATGTTCTTTTAACATTTGTTGTTCTTGTTCTCTATTCATTTCCATCTTTCACAAGCAGATAATGTCAATTTTTAATGAGCTTCCCTGCTTGTCATGTGACTGACCTTTAATATCAGCTGGTGGAAAATGTTGTCAAAGCAAATACAATAATTTCTGAATGTAGGTTGGTTTTTAAAGCCTGCCATATGCTTTTGGCAAAAAGGGAATGTCAGAGTGCAAGAAGAACTGTGCAGTTACATTGTTTTAACTTCTAATAGGCAATTTTAATTTAGGGGTTGCAAATTTTTATCGGAAATTATGGGAGGGGGGGCTGATTATTATGGTGTAAGGCATTGGCTGTACATAAAATGACCTGGAAACTGGGAACTGAATGTACTCCACAGAATTTACCAGTGAGTAAAAAATTCCAGATCAGTATCATGTGATTGTTTGTATCTAATAAGATTGCAGAAAACTTGATAAATTTATAACAAATGGAGTTATAAAGTAATGAAACTATATATCAGACCTTTAAAAATATGCATATAAGCTATACACGTCTGATTTGATTAGTTTTAACCAACAATAAAATCCCAAATTAGACATGGGAATTTATCCTTCAAATATGTTCCCAGATCACATTAACACTGGGAATATATGCTCGCTACCTCCCAAATCCATCCTTACTCAAAAGATGAAAATTTATTTTTTCTGTCTAAATCATATAGACGAGAGGCAATAACTCTTGCTCATTTTTAAGTTTCACAGTCGTACAGTCAGCATCATCTGCAAAGCCTCCCATCAATGTAAATTTAAACAATCCATCCTGACATTTGATTTATATAGTTTATTAATCATTCCTATACAGGTGGTACACTTTGTTTACAAAAAATTTCCAATATTTTCATGAATTTATAACATTTATTGACTTTGTTTAGACCGCATGGTATTGTTGAGGGATGTTGTGATTTATGGTTTTAGTCACTGCCAACTGTTTACTCACCTAGTAATTAGTAACATGTTGTTTTAGAGACTTATTAACATGCTGCATTGTTCCTTTATATATTTTTTGTTTTATTTTGCTGTTTCAGTGATGAAGTGTAATAAATGCAACATATTCAAAGCCAGGGAAGGAAAGACATGCATGAGTCATGCCTTGGATGTAATAAATGTACTTTGTTGCTACCATGCAGTGTGTGCACCATAGAGTCCAAGAAGTCAATCAAAGGAAAAAGAATTAGGGTTATAGTAAAATCCTCTCGAGTTTTCGTCCATTATCCCACTTATATTCCTTCAGGTAATTATGATACAATGGGGGAGTGTACCCATTTTTAGGCATAAATCTTCCTGAATATTTGAGCATGGCCTTTGGGTTTGTAAGTCTGTTCACATGGTGTTTTAACATCCCATGGATCTGTCCTATACTACTGTATTGCCATCCAAATGATCAGATTCTTGCGAGGTTCACAACTAATAAATTTAAATGTTTGGACTGATGTTGTATCCAGATAGCAAGTCTAATCTCTATTCTTTATAAATCTGTTGCACAGATCTTTTACATTGCTCCCTGTGAAATAAAAATTTCTCCAAGAATTGATTTCTTTCTCAAATACATTCATAATATTTTACAAGAACTACTACCTTGCCCTCCCAGACTAAAACATTTTAGTTGGAAAGTTAAAAGTTATCTGCTCACCTAGGTGGCACAATTGGCTAGGCACACATGTTCTTCCCTTATTCCAGAAGCCATTAGACAATGGTTCACTCAGGAATATCTGTTGCATATCAATATCCTGGAGATGAAAGCCATACAGAAAGCATTCCATTGGTGACAGGCTAATCTGCATGGAAGGATATTCTCATTCTCTGTGACATCCCTTCTGGTTAATTATCTCAGAAGGCAAGGAGGGAGTGAATTCTCCAGAACACTGCATTCTTTGGGAATTTCTAATCTGGTGCCTGCAACAACAAATCCAAGGAGAAGTTTGTATAATTCCACGACAGCTACCATTATTAGCAACTCACTGTCCCAGAAGAATCCACTAATACAAGCAGAAGGGTTGTATTGGGATCAGCCACTGGCAGATCTATTGGTGACAAGATGATTGTACAACTGCCAACCTTTGTTTTACCAGCCCCAGATATGAAGCCCTGGCAGTCAGCAGTCTTTCCAATAATTTAGAATTTTTTGTACACAAGTGATCACTCTCCAATACACCTGTTTCCAAACATCATACAGAAAGTATGAGAACTTAAGTGTCGCCTCACCCTGATTGCTACATTTCAGGGTGGATGTGGGTGGGGAAATCATAGATCAACGATCTCATTAATATAATGGTTTAAATCCCCAGAAAAAAAAAGCTATCCTCATCTGCTCTAGCAGCCTCAACAGCAAGCATTCCATCCCAATACAGGATTGCAGAACCTGCATGTCTGGATCATATTAAAAAAGTCCTCATGAACAATCAGTTCTTTAATCAGGTGGCAGAGAATACTGAGTGAGACAGCGCTCCACCTGAAGTGTATGAGGGAAAAAAGATCACATCATTGTCTCAATAGCTAAATTTATATTTTGGCTCTTATGAGAAATAGCACCATTACACAATCTCAGACAAGCCATGTCATCATGGAAGACAGGATATGAAATGAGGTTTTTTTTATCTGCTGTTAAATTTTGAGTTAATATGTCTTGCAGAATCTGCTTCCTACTTGCACTGGCGACGGCAGGCAAAATTAGCGGGATACATGCTGGGTCAGTTGACATGAAATACTTGAAGTTCCAACATGATGGGACCGCCCCTGCTTTAATTACCAAGAACAGTTTGCATTCATGGGGATTCAGACTTTTGTAATGAAATCTGTCTAGTCTGGACACCTCATCTACAGAACCTAGTGCAAGCTCTGAAGTGGTACTTCCAATGGTCCTTTAGGGAGATCATAAATCTGGTTAACCCTCAAACAGGAAAGGACAACATTCAACACAGACACTTTCATCCTGGATAAAATGGGATATTGATTCCGCATATCGGGAAATAATCCGAACTCATGAATTTGCAAGGCATTTCAGCTCATGAAGTTATGGCTGTCATCACAAGCACTGCATTACCTTACATTATCCATTCCGCAAAATTGCTGTAAGAGTCCACTCTCTCCTGCTTTTATCTCTGAGATCTTTAATCCCAAATGAATTGGCTTGATATGTTAGGACCTATCAACAGTGTTAAAGCTCTACTTTGAAATGGTCACTCTTTGTGAATGGAAAAGATCCAAGTATAATATTTCATTCAACTTTATTTAACTCATATTAATAAATAAATAAGAAGTAATGCATATTCATAGATTTCCTAATACTATTTAATTTTTATTTCAAATTCATACAATGCATCATGTTTGGTAATGATTAAAATTAAATAAGTATTTAAAACTTGAAATTCATATTTTACATCATTCATGAGGTCATGAAGCTTGAAAATTGTTTGATAGGACAAATCATTAATGGCGGTAGGAAAGTGAATAAGTTTTTGCAATGTGTTGATTTTCTAGCTTCATGATTTCATTATCCTGAAAAATAAGTTCAAGTCTGTCATAAAGTAATAAAAACTAATATTAGGAAATAAATTTTTTTTTTTTAAAACCCTTGTTTACAACTACTGTCACAGCGCAGGAAACTAAAAGTAATTCTTTCCTGGTGTTAAGAACTAATAACTTCTAGCTTTATGTATTATATTCTGATTTTAACCAATCAAAATGCTTGTTACAAAGGCTCACTAAAATGTGCAATTATACTTGTCTCTGAAATAAGACTGACATGATATCCTTAATGGACGAGTATTGGTACAGCAAAAAAATGCAGTCTTTACTCACTTATATGTTGAGTCCAGCTATAAACTGCAAAATCCAAATCTGGCAAATAATGCACTGGCAGAGCTGGGTCTATGCAGTTTGTCAGGAGTAACCAGTAGAACAAAGAACATAACCCGGTTATGCTGGTGCATTATTCAACTATTGATCAGGTCTATATTGTTCATAGTTGGGCTCAACTTGTAAGCAAGTATATACAGTAGTTATGACTTGATGTTCATTACCAGGACCGGCAATCATTTGATCAAAGGCATGAGATCTTTGCAAAAAAAATCAAAAACATCCTGCATTCTAATTGTTTAATTCAATCAAGCCTAATGAGGAATTTTCTTGTACATAAATATAAAACTTTTGTTATATGCAACCAATCTATGTCCACAAGGCATCAAAAACCATTATGTGATGTCTGTTGAGGAATTGTTGGAGTTAGGCTTACTTAATGTTGAACTTGATATTGTATAAACCCTTAGAGTGCCGAGTAAAAAATGGTTTGCAGTAGAATTTCTGCAGTCATCACAATCAATAAAATTTATTTCAAGTATTACTGAAGACTTACACATATTCAAAAGCATATTACAAGGTATCTTGACAGGCAAGAATCAAGACTGTATAATAATAGTGAAAGGCTAACAACTGTTAATAAGCAGCATTACATGACGAACGCTGACAGCTGCGAACCAGGAACAATGCACAAAATAATTCATGCAAATTTTATTTCAACTACTGAAGAGCCTGCTATACAGATCTCCAATATATAATTTGATTCATCTTAAATTTTGTGTGCTGTCAATTGCCTGATGTGTGTTTTACACTGTTTATTTCACGATTTTATACAATTTCTCTAAGTAATGTTTGTTAATCGAGGTTGAAAATTATTTGAAATGGAAAAATTTCAGTGATGTAGCAACTAAATACAAGTTCTATTGGCATGTGTAAAAAACAGCTGTCAATTGATTACCTTGCTGTGATTTAGAGAGCAAGGCCAAAGGTGGGATATTTATTGACATGCTATACTACTGATAAAAGGTGGTCCATTATGAGCTGTGAGACTTAAAAACTGACCGACCTTTTTGTTGAGGTGATATAAAAGAGAGACAGACCAAATCACAATTTCAGCAAAACCACTTATGCAAGTATTTTGATTTCTTTTGTCTTCTATGTTATGGCTGTGCAAGATGTTTTATAGGGAATGAAAAAAGGGCAGTGAACTGGCGAAAGACACTAAAATTGCTTGTGGATTTTGTTTAAAAAGTCTTTGCAGTGCACTATGAAATACAGAACTACCCCTTTTTCATTTAACTGAAAATAATCTGACTTGATATTGTAACATTGTCCATCAAAATCTGATTCACTGTTAAAACTTGATGTTTGATTTTAACATGAAGAGAATACATATCATTTTTAGTCCCCTTACACCACAAAATTAAGTCAATAAAAATCCTATTGATTTAGAAGCCAATTTATTGATCAAAATTTTAAAATCTATTTTTTATATCGTGGTTCTGTCACATGTATGCAACTGTAGTAGAATTTAGTTGCCTACAATGCATAATGCTACCGTAATTTAATGTGGCCCTGTTAATTATTTTCCTATTTATTCAGCTTCTGTTGAAGTTCCACAGTGTTAAGAGTTAAGATGTATACAATTTTTCTTCCTTTTCTATTTAATTAATAGTGAGTTACTAATGAAAACGAAAATGAGTGCACATATTTATATCACAATAGTTCCTGGACATGTGATACATAAATTCCTTAAGGTATATAACTGACATGGTCAACATGGTGGGTAATGCACATGTCTCAAGTTTGAAATATTTAGGAACTAAATTTACAATTTTTATAGAGGACAAAAACAATATATGAAACTGAGACAGGCCTCCAAACTTTTCATCAAAAGTCCATTGAAAAATGAACTTTTTCAACAAAGACAATGTTTACCTGGAATTCTACAAGTATTGCTGACAACATCAAGGAAAAAAAATGCATATGAATTAATATTTAACATTTATTCAACTTTGTGTACCTTGTGGAAACCTTTATAAATAAAATATTGCAAAACACATCACAATAGACTACTACAGACCTGCCAACCCTTACTATTTTGCCATAAGTCTTATGAAAATGACCCTTACAATACAGACTGAAAGGGAAAATATGTATCATAAAAAGTATTAATATTATATGTTGAAGGTGAAAGGGAAAATATGCATCTTAAAAAGTATTAATATTATATGTTGAAGTTAAAAGGGAAAATATGCATCTTAAAAAGTATTAATATTCAGTACAGAAGAATAAAAAGGAATAATCACATTGTTCTGAATAAAAGCAGGAAGAATCAATTACATTTATTGGACATCATGTGTTGAATTTAGTAGGTCTCGTGTGGGAGATACAATTGCCGGTATTGTCACTGAAAGGGCTGTTCAATTTAAATATACATATTACGCCGGGAAGGCAGTCTTTAGAAAAATATTTGCCAGGGTACTAAATTAATTTCATAGAGTTCATATTAAAATGATAAGGAAATTCTAAATTGCACTTTATATGTAAGTAACCCACATCAAAAGTGCCTTCCCTGGGTCCCAGGTATGTTTTACTGGAACAGTCCTAACATAATGTTTACCGTGGCTGCATCAGTTTTCAATGCCAAAATTTTTAAAATAAATATTTCCAACAATAGCAGTCGATGACAACCTATTACACCTTACTTAAAAGTGGTCAAACTTATGGAAAAATATCGACTGCCTTACTGAGGTGGTCTTCTTTGGGTTGGCAGGTCTGCTACTAAACTGAATCTGGATATTACTAGTGACACAGAATAAATCATTCAGAACACAAAAATATTTAAAAAAAGAAACTTGACATGCTATCTTGTTATTCAGGTAATGTAAACAATAGAAGAACCAACAAGTTTTCAAATGGACAGCATCAGTAAAATGCTAGCTACATTAGTCTCAAGTACAAGACAAAGTTGTCAATAAGTACTTTGGACAGCCAATTTGGTTTGATAAATGAACTTTATCAAATTTTTCAGATTATTGGATAAACAATGATTTCCTAGATGATCCCTATCACAAGTACACATACATCTGGATGCCCCTAACTTGCTGCAATTCATGCAAGTTTTGAAGCTTCTACCATATTTCAATGTGTGTTTGGACACCCTTGTTTTATCTCCATATAAGTATTTCTGGATGCCTCTTGTAAGCACCTGCCACCTACATAGTTCATAATGCCAATTAATGGGAATGTCCTTTTTGTAGAAAGGGCCTTCTGAAAGCTTCTGTGATGATAGAATATGATTTTATTAAAACAGCAAATCAGAGATAAGAGAACATCACAAATACGACAAAAATGCAAATGGCTTCTGCTAAGTAGAATCACCAAATTCAGACTAACCGACTGATTTTTAAGGATAAATTTATCTTGATTCCTTGTCATTAATCGTGAAAAACTAGTTTATAAACAACTAAAGACCAAATCGAACCCAAAAAATGAAAGCAATAACAATGATTGCCAAGTTTGAAGCCCAACATCATTTAGCAGAAACTTTATAGTTTGCCAGCCTGGGACTCCTGGCTTAATACACAAGCAAACAAGAATGCTGCCATCATTTTATACTTTAGAAAGAAACTATATGCACTAAATATTGAATCTATAAGCATTGAATATATAAAAGTGAATTTTTTCCAGCCAGTTATTTTGGGATATAGTCAGGTGGTGGCATGGAGTTTAAAATTGACAGCACATTGTATTACTGTAGCAAGATACAAGAATAATGAACTCTAGTTTGGTGTGAGGCATTATGAAGCAAAGAGTTTTATGATGTTATTTTGTTTTCTTACTTAAATTTCATCAGTTATTATGTTGAAAATGTAGGTAATCCATGAAACCCAAGTTTAGGTCAAGTCTGTTAAGCTTTGTCTGATATCTACCATGTAAGGCCAATGATTTTGAGATACTATTTTGTATGCATTTCCTCCCCTTCAAGCCTGTCCCACTCTGTACACAGCATGAACTCCCAAGTTCATACATGTACAGTTCACTCTGTACACATAAAAAAATCCAACTTCATGCATGTACAGTCCACTTTATACACATCAAGATTTCCAAGTTCATGCATGTACAGTCCACTTTGTACACAAGTTCATACATGTCAAATCCACTCTAGATAAATCAGCATTCTCTTAAAGGGAATATTCTCCATCTGATGGAAAGATAACATGAACAAACAATAATACATTGGATCTTTAAGAACAGAATATTCATCATTCAACACCTACAATTATTGTCAGTAGTCAATTTACTGTATAAAATAATCTCTTCAGTAATACTGTCCAAATGCATGATCAATAACTTATTTCTTATTCATGTGTCTCATGGATATGGCTCAGTACACACTTCTCATGATATCAAGTGCACAAGTAAAGATAACTGTATGTAACAAGTTAGCCAAGCAATGACAAGGTCAGCTGAATAATGGCTGCATTTTCTTCAATGAAATGAATGTCTAAGCACATTCAGCAGATTGAGATTAGACATATTCGTTTCGTTAAAGAAATTTAACAATTAATTCAACCAAAGTTGGCATAACTCCGCTACCATCACTCTTCAACCAAATGACATGTCAAGACATCTTCAAAAATGCAACTACCTGATTGTACCTGGATTTACTTTTATGAAGAAAATGGCAAGAGAGTAAGTATAGTATAACTAAAGCAATTTTAGACTTCATGTTGTGGAACAGTGTTAATATGGGTTGTCAACTATATGGGACATTCTTGAAAATTTGGTCTCAAGTTACAGTCGACATGGTTGGGACAGAACTATACAGTACTAATTGTTATGGCAGTAAGATATGTCAAGCCCTCACTGTTTATATTGAATCAACAGCTTACACTGTAGGATTAGTTCTGTTCAAGGTTTTATGATAACTTCAAAAGACTTCCTAATTTATACCCATGATGTCTCCTTCAACTGTACTATAATGTCAGCAAAAATGTGCAGTTGTCTTCATCACTAAATTTACTACTTTTTGTGGGCAGCAGTTTATGTGCATTTTGTTGTGGAAAAAAAGTATGATTGTACAGTCCCAATGCAAAGTGATCCTATGAAAACCTATAGAGAAGCATTCACACGTCCACAACTTTAGGCACAGATGGCAAGTTCTGGGGAAAAACTACACAAATCTTGTATCTCTCAATGGGGTAAATTAAAAATAAATCCTGAAAAACAAAAGTACATGAAATTCTCTTCTCATTAATCTTAAACAATTCATTTAATTCCTCATGTAAGGATTTATTGTCACTCCTTAAATTATCTCACAAATGTATCTAATTATACATTTGGATATATTGTTTTCATTATGTCACATTATAATAGTGTGACTGACTGCAACAAAGTACCTAGAAAATGTCACATAGCTATGAAACTAAAAAATACCAAATCGGTTGAAATATGTTATAGGACGGTCTCATATGTGAGCTCATTAGCCTGAAGTTTCCAAATCTCATTGCACATTACTATTATTCAACTAATATAAAGTTTGTATCTAATGAACACTTACATGAAATTTTCTATAAAATTACAACAAATATTCACAAGAACATGATAATAATATTGTTATTTCATCAAATGTCAACATTTCCAGCAATGACTATTGTTGGAACCTTTTATGTCATTGTGACTTCCTGATTCCCCCTGTGATGCTAGTACTACAGAATTAAAATTGGGAATATTTTCCAAAAAGATTATCAAAAGGTGTTAGAATTGTGAAAACGGTCTTGTAATAGTGGATCTGAAGACATAAATGGTAGTTTTATTTTTGAAAATATCCCCTTTTTTGCTGACATCTAAGAAAAAATATTATCATTCTCAGATTTTCAAATTAAAGATGGCTGTTCCATAAATTTCAATCTGAAGTAGTTCCAGACCTTATGGCTCATAATGCTCATTTCGTTAATGGAAAAATAAGGTTGACAAGTAATTGATTCATTATTTAAACTGAACTTATTTAACAAATTAATTAACAAAAAATCCTAAATAAAGTTAACAAATCCATAACATCAACTGGTCTGCTGCAGCTGCTGCTTCATTTCTTGTTCTAATTCATTCTGAAGTGTCTCCAGGTCAGCCGAACTCTCATTTCTGTTCAGAAGAACAGAGTCCTCTCCCAACATTGCACACAGTTCCTTCAGTCGTTGTTGCATCTTGGGAAGTCCAGCAAGTTGTGTCTCCAGCTTCTGTTTTTCCTCATTAAGCGATAATCTTGTAGTAGTGTCTAGCTCTTCCATCCTCCATCCTCCCTCGCCATCAAACTGGAGTAGATAGTTGTGGAACTTCCTGTCAGGAAAAATATTATACTGAATATTCCATAAAGAAGGTAATTTTCCTGACAATAAAAATGTATCAGCTTTAGGTAACAACATGTCAATAGACAGCAAAGGTCATCTGTACACCAGTACTAACCATTAATTTGATGAAGATCAAACTGCTCCTATTTTTAAGAAAATCCTATCTTGACAGGCAATTGCTTTTTAACATTTTTCAAAGGAAAAGGTTTAACATCAGTATCAGCAAATAGTTGATGCATGTAAATGGTGGAACACAACATTCTCAAATTTGAATTTTACATGAATACTGCTAAGCATCCTCAAGAAGATAACAGACGTGTACCCATACAATATAATATCTACCATATGACAGACGTGTACCCATACAATATAATATCTACCATATGACAGACGTGTACCCATACAATATAATATCTACCGTTTGACAGACGTGTACCCATACAATATAATATCTACCATATGACAGACGTGTACCCATACAATATAATATCTACCATATGACAGACGTGTACCCATACAATATAATATCTACCATATCACAGATGTGTACCCATACAATATAATATCTACCGTTTGACAGACGTGTACCCATACAATATAATATCTACCATATGACAGACGTGTACCCATACAATATAATATCTACCATATGACAGACGTGTACCCATACAATATAATATCTACCATATGACAGACGTGTACCCATACAATATAATATCTACCATATGACAGACGTGTACCCATACAATATAATATCTACCATATGACAGATGTGTACCCATACAATATAATATCTACCATATGACAGACGTGTACCCATACAATATAATATCTACCATATGACAGACGTGTACCCATACAATATAATATCTACCATATGACAGACGTGTACCCATACAATATAATATCTACCATATGACAGACGTGTACCCATACAATATAATATCTACCATATATACTCGCTTAGGTCATTTTTTGTTTTCACTTAAAATTCTATTCCTGCAGAGTAGAGGTCATCTTATAAGTGCAACATAACTAAAATAATGTTGAGGTAATGTTGAGAAAAAAAAGTTGTGATTATATTCCAGTACATTATTTAACACACTAAAGTAAAATTCAGTGCAAATTGTTTTACTACAAGTAATAAACAAAACATAAACCAAATCTGTACCCTGCTGTCTACATCTAAGGATAACAAAACATTTTCAGACTGCAAATATCTTGCCTTCTTTAAAATCTTACAAATGAGACAATAGAAAAATGTACCAAATAACATCAATATGCAAAAATAAAACTTGTTACCAAAGGGAAGGTCTGTGAGTGATGGTCAAAAGTGTTATGTTGTGGTCCTTGGCAGTTTGGTAGATCTTGCTCTCCACATCGATGGAAACAGCACTGGTACATTCATCTAGAAGTGCAAACTGTGGCCTGAAAATAAACAGCATTGATACATTCAACTACTAGTGAAAAATGGCCTGAAAATAAACAGCATTGGTACATTCATCTACTAGTGAAAACTGGCCTGAAAATAAAGAGCACTGATACATTTATCTAGCTTGGCAAACTGTGGCATGAAAATGGATAGCATTTGTACATCCATCTAGCTTGGCAAACTGGCCTGAAAAGAAATAGCATTGGTACATCCATCTAGCTTGGCAAACTGTGGCCTGAAAATGGATAGCATTGTTACATTCATTTAGTATGGCATAATGTGGCCTGAAAATGGATAGCATTGTTACATTTATTTAGTACGGCATAATGTGGCCTGAAAATAGATAGCATTGTTACATTCATTTAGTATGGCATAATGTGGCCTGAAAATGGATAGCATTGTTACATTCATTTAATATGGCATAATGTGGCCTGAAAATGGATAGCATTGTTACATTCATTTAGTATGGCATAATGTGGCCTGAAAATAGACTGCACTCATTCATTCATTTAGCTGAGCAAACTGTGGCATGAAAGTAAGCATGGCAAGAGTCTGATTTGGCCCATGCTTAGTTATCTATGCATATACACTAAATACTAACAATTAAGTTGACCATAATTAAAAACTAGTGAAAATAAACCAACCAATTTTATTGGAAAATTTTGCTCTTGAAAAGAAAGCCAAACCATAAAAATAAGCAACCATTAAAATGTGGACAGAGAACTTGCATCTTCAGAGAAGAAACAGTGAATAACAAATAATTTCTTGATCAATGCTGGACGTAAAAGTAACAATTTTTTCAAGATTCTTCTTGTGATTCACCCAAGTAATACTACATACACTGTAAGTGTAAGTAATACTACATACACTGTAAGTGTAAGTAATACTACATACACTGTAAGTGTAAGTAATACTACATACACTGTAAGTGTAAGTAATACTAGATACACTGTAAGTGTAAGTAATACTACATACACTGTAAGTGTAAGTAATACTACATACACTGCAGAAATCAATGATACAGAGGTCCTACCACTAATATTCATTTAATATGAAAACAAATTCTGAAGTAAAAAAGTTTCTTCTATAATATTTACCCAATTATAATCAATTAATAGTCCTTTCATTACTCCACAAATCCAGCCTTCAGGCAAGGACCTTAACATCTTTTGGCTTAGTTTAACACAATCATCAAATATTGCATAGGCTATTGAGACCAAAGTCAGACAAGAGAGTGCACATAATTACCATTAGAATGGTAGTAACTGCGTTGATCTCACAAGAAATTTGTATGATCTCAATTATATGTACTTTGAAAAAATAATCCAACACATCTAGGATGAAACAGCCTAAACAGAACTATCCTGTCCTTTGAGTGGTAAAAACAAATGAGATCTCACTCTTCTGATTGGCAGATTAAGAACTTCACTTACATTTGTTACTTACAATATGCAACTTCAGGGCACTTTCATCTGTTCTAGAAATGTAAAACAGTCAATCACACGCTATACACAGTGCCTTTCGTTTGTCTCCTTTAAATGGTTTTAACAAATCCTTATCCAATGGATTCTCGGTGCTTCTCCTGGATACAAAACAATAAAGTACACAAGCTCAGAATGTTTTGATTTACTGGCGTCAATGATGAAAGTGCCCTGTTATATTATTATCCCATGACCAAATACTTTTTGTAATTATATCATAAAAATAAATTTTGTTTTCTTTTACAAACTAAAAAGTCAATTTTACAGTTATTCAAGGACAGTTTAGGTAAAAAAATCAAATAGTATTTTTCTTGTACTAACTTTTATGACTTTTCCAAGATAAACCCCTTTTGGGTAAATTCAGGTACTTTAATAGCCTAAAATTCCAAAATATTTCTGTGCAAACCCTGCTGTAAGCAAACCTCCTATATTTCTAGTCGGTAGGACTTGTGAATGGGAAGAAGAAATGCATTCTGGGATTAAGAACTGACTTCAGGGTTTCCATCCTGAACTTGCTTGTCCATATGTACTGACTGAGAGGGATGAGTCAATAACTAGTCTGAGCTTTCTTTGGAACTTGAGAGTTATGGTACAATGCCAGTGAGTCTGTGTTTATGGAGGAGATAGTGTATGGTGAAATGTTGAAGCCTATTTCTCATTGCGATTTTGAAAAAATATGGCTTAGCATGGCACCATTTTTTGTTGAAGAAGATGGCTGGCAGGGAAAGAAACTGGGCAGACATTGGCCCTTCTCTCCCTGTACCTTGTAGTTCAGTCAGAGAAAGGCTTGCCTTCATAGGGACTTGCTCTCTATATGGCAAAGAAACAAGAAACTGGAAGACAAAGTTTGACCTCTTAAGGCTGCCTTCTTGTTTTCTTTTGGCATCTTCTAGGTGAATTTTGACTGAAACAGCTATGAAAATGGAAAGAGAATGCTGAGCTGCTATGTTTAGCATGCAAATCATACATGAAACTGACTCATAATTATGTCTGGAGGATATGTCATTGGTTGAAGACAAGATCCAGCATAGAGATATCCATGTGAATCCGAAATGGCTTAGACATGTCCAGGTCAGTAATGTTGACATGGAGACCCCAAAATGAAAAACAGCCAAGTGAATCTTGTAAAAGGCTAGGGTGAAATGGACAGATTTTTTGCTGTGAAAAGTAAAAAGGCTACAAATGCTGAGGTCTTCAAGTTGCCTATCAGAGCAATGCCAAATGATGGAGATGGCATTAGATCTAAGTCACTACTTGAAGGAAGGCTTGTCCTCTTCGGTCAGATGTGGGGATTATATAGAGAGCACTGACAGAGCATGATGATGATGGTACTCTGAAGGCAGAAGATTTTTGTTATTGAGCCACAGAATCAAGAGAAATCATGGGGTCCAGTAGAGAAAAAGAGGGTTGCAATTGTCCAACTTCAATGTCAGACAAAAGAGAATCATCCTACAAAGGTGAGTGTGTGTGTGTGATTTGGATTTTTAATGTAGCTTTAACATTTTTTCAATCATATCGCTATGATGACTGCAGTGTGGCAGTTTATAGTGATGTCTAGCACTGGGGCATCATGCCACAGACATGTAGCATTATAATAATAATAATAATAATAATGAGGACTTTGTATAGTGCCTAATCTTTAGATGCTCTAAGCGCTTTACAACATTAGACAACACCTATAAGATAAAAAAAACATGTAATGATATGATTACAAAAACAAACACCATGAAATTAGAAAATATAAAAAACATGCCGAGAATATATAAGGTAGGAAACATTATGAGGTCTTTAAGTTTGTTCTTGCAGTCAAAATAAGTGAGTTTTGAGAGCACTCTTGAATGGGATCACTGTGTCTTTGTGTCTAAGTTCAGTTGGCAATTCATTCCACGTTGCTGGGCCCTGGTATGCAAAACAACGCTGTCCATATGACTTTGTTTTCATAGTGGGAATAATGAGTATACGATTGTCAGAAGAGGAGTGTAAGTATCTTGCTGGTGTGTACACGTGGGTGAGGTCGGATAGCTATGTTGGACTGGAGTCCGTCAGTGAAATGTAGCACAGAGAACAAATTTTGTATTTGATTCTGAATCAATGGATAACCAGTGTAGGGTACAGAGCAGTGGGGAGGTGTGCTCTGATCATGGTACTCTAAGTATGATCCGAGCAGCTGTGTTTTGAACTTTCTGGAGTAGATACTGAGATGAACCAGACAGAATTGAGTTACAATAGTCCAGTCTTGAAAGTACTAATGAACACACAAGTGTTTTAGTGGCATCAACTGAAAGATATTTGCGAATGGAGCTGATGCATCTCAGCTCAAGATATGCAGCCTTGCATATGTTCATGACATGTTGGTGCAATGCGAGAGTACTGTCCAGAGTAACACCTAGGTTTCATACTGGTTGTGTGAATTTAATGTTGGTGTTGCTGATATTTATTGTTTGAGGTAAAGGATGTGAATGAGAAAGTCTTTGTGTTGTGATCAGAATGGCCTCAGTTTTATCATCATTCATCTGCAGCTTGTTACATGTCATCCATGATTTCACATCAGAAATGCACCTCTCTACACCTTGAATGATAGCATCAACTTCAGTTGGGTGGCTAGATTTGTATATTTGGGTGTCATCAGCGTACAATTGGTGAGACACTGCATGATGATCAATGACACTTGAGAGACGCTGAGTGTACAGAATGAAGAAAACAGGTCCAAGAACAGACCCCTGTGGAACACCACAACATAGATCAACTGGGCTGGAGTGTATTCCATTGCAGACCCAATTTGTGTCCTGTTGACCAAGTATAACTTGAACCACAGTAAGGCTGTATCATGAATGCCAAATACATGCTGGAGACGGTGAAGTAATATATCATGGTCTATTGTGTCAAATGCTGCAGACAAATCTAGGAGGGTGAGGACTGTAATCCTTTCGCTATCAGAGATCTCGGTAGGATTTTAAAACAAGGAGTACAGGACTCCCAGTTTGGTAAAAATAGGAGTCCCATCATCAAAAGTTGCAGTCCCTTCTTTCCTACAGAATCAACACAGACGTGAGTGCATCTATTTTTAGATGGAGAGGGTTTCGTAATGTAATCGCTCACCTTAATATAACTTCATTACAACAGTCCATTGACAGGATTGCAAATTTATGGTTTATTTATTTGTCTATGTCCTTGTAGTAATTTTAGGCAATGGTTAAATAGTATATGATTTGCTGTTTTTTCCCCGTATTTTTGCAAATACGTGTCAAGTCGGAAAACAGCTTAGACCTTAAAGTACATCTCACGAATTCCACAACATAGCATTGTCCTCTACGTTTCTGACCTACATAATTTGCAATTTAAAGTTAAATCTTTAATAAAACAATACCTTGGCTTTGCTTTCGATGATTTGTATATTTTTGTGAAATTATCTGCCCGATGATGTATGAAAACAATCTAATAAACTGTTACATCCCAGACCTAGCGAAGTCCTCCATTATTTCCAGTTAGGCCAACTGGTTCACTTACAGTTTCAAACTAATTTTATGACAAAAAGGAGTACAAGAGGCAGTTAATATATATCCAGATCACCGATTCTGACCTTAAAAAACATGTTTGTATGTTTTATCATCAAAGGATATCATGCTGGAAATTGATAGTTGCTAACTTACCCTAAAAAGGGTTAATGGTCAATCAGCTATCGAAACATATGCTTGTCAATGGGCAGGAGTTTGTTTGTCAATGTAATTGATATCAAAACTTGGCCTAACTACTGATCTATTGATGAATACATTTCGCTACAACACTAGAACTAACCGGGCTAAGGCATGGGGCATTTTTAAAAAAAGTATGGCCAGTCAATGTACGTCTTAAATAGCTCTTGTTCTTCCATCAGAGTGATACTGAATTTTGTTAATCCAAGTAAGGATTTATTCCAAACACTAAGCTAGGCATCACACACTTTCTTACACTTAGCTACTGTCCTATCCGAACTATCAATTCTAGCAGCTTTAGCAGTCTTTTGAATCTCGTTACAATCTTCGTAAGTTTGCCATTTAACCCCAAAATACATATCCAAATTTACGAATGCATTTTGTCTAAGTCTCAACATGTCTTGATTCTCGTGCACTACTTATTCCGATACATTCGGAAATTAACACAATAACGAAAGCTAAAGCTGTTTGTTTCATGTACTTTTATTGATGACCACATGTACATCTCTGGGTCTTTCTGACTCTGAATTCAATCACTGTAAATATCAGTGCATTTTTCCACCCGGCTGCCAGTCAAAGCCTTTGAACTGGCTGCCCAGCTATTGCATCATGTTCTTTTTGATGTACTCTTATAATGGCAACATGTATATACATCAAGGGGTCTTACAGTCACTGAATTCTGTCATTGTAAATATCAGCACAGCTAACTGATCAACACATTTTCCCACAAAGTAGGTGGCTGAAGCAGGACTGGCAAGTCTTTGAATTTTGCCACACACCTATTACATGCGTACAGAGGACTCCCCCCTTAGTGATTTTCTGCGTCCCAGATCTAAAATTGGCATCCATATACGCGTAATTAAGCGTTTCTGAGATCTCTGTGCTATGCAAAGCAGAGAGAATGTCATTAACTACTTTTAGAAGAGTAGTTTCAGTACTGTGGCAAGGGCGATATGCAGACTTTATATTGCTAAAAAGACTGTTTGAATTCAGATGAGATATAAGCTGGGATAGAACAACCTTTTCTAAGATTTTTTATACGAATGGGAGATTAGAAACTGGGCAGTAGTTCTTTAAATCGTTATGGTCTAGTGTTGGTTTCTTCAGCAGAGGCTTTACAATGGCAGTTATGAAAAATGATGGGAATTCCCTGGATGAGAGAGAGGTATTAATAACATCAGTTAGTGAAGGCAATACTGGATCTAAGCACTCAAGCAGCAGTGATGTTGGAATTGGATCAAGTTCACATGACTTTGGTGCACTCTTCATCAGGACTGTACGTACGAAATCCATAGAGACAGGTTCAAATGCTGCTAATGGCTACCGCTCAAATTCTATATCCCAACTGTATGGTGACGACGAGTCAACTGAAATTGTGGTGTCAAGCTTATCTCTAATGGTTTGTACTTTGTCACGGAAGAAATCTGCAAGCATGTCCGGAAGGTCAACTGGAGAGAAGGTAGTTGGAAGTGGTGCAGATTTGTTCCTTGACATTAGCTTGTTAGTAATCTTGAAAAGCTCTTTGCAGCTGGAACTTTCCATGATCTTAGTACTGCAGTGGACTGATTTCGCTGCATGGACTATATTTGTGACATTCTTCTTAGCGGCTTCATAGACTTCCTTATGAATAGTGAGTCTGGTGGAAAGCCAAAGCCTCTCAGCTTTATGGCGGTCTCTTTTAGCAGTGCGAAACTGGACCCTAACACTGGTATACCATGAAGAACACTTTTGAATTGATACTTTGCACTTGGTGGCTGGGGCACATTTCTCGAGCAATGAACACAGGCAGTTATCGAGTTGTTCTGCTGTAAGAGGTAAGCAAGTTGTTAGGTTTGCTTGGATGTCATGCATTAGTTTGGTTCTATTTATCATACAGAGGTTTCTCTTAGTAGCAGATAAAGGTGGAGGGTTAGGGACTGATACGTCAAGATGGCATATAATGCAGAGGTGATCTGATGCAAATTCATGGGATACCAGGGAGGACCGTAGAATGTTATTATCAGGTCTATGAAGAATCCAGTCTAAAATGTGACCATGTTTATGGATAGGATGGTTAAATGACTGTTTGAGGTTGAAAACATTGATGGAATCTATGAGTTTTGATGTGTTTGGGTTTCCGAGACAGTCAAAGTGAAAGTTGAAATCTCCAAGAATAATCAGATTGCCACCTATCGAATTTCCATGCTCCAGGAGATTCGGAAACTGCTCCAAAAAAGAGAGATTCAGTCAGCTTGTATTTTCTACTAGGAGGAAGGTGGTATAGGCAGAAAAAAATGGACTGACCTTTGCTCCAGTGTGAGTGTGGTTTGGACTAGTTCAAACGATGTATGGTCGAAATTGAATGTTGTGGTGTGGTTAAGACGTTTATCATAGAGGTCTTTGTGATGACATCAATTCCACTTCCACGAGAGTTACGGGACAATGACCTGATGGAGTAACCAGTGGGTGTTAGATCCGCACACTTGGGCTCATCGCCTGATATTTTTAGCCATGTTTCTGTCAGGAAAAAGATGTCAATGTTCTGGTCGTTGATAAAATTAACTATTTTTTTGTGCTTTTACAGTGGTCATACTGATTGGCATTGAATAATGCAACAAGCAGAGGTATCTCTTGGATAGTTCACACAAAGGTTGACAAATTAATAGGGATTTGAATTAGGTTATCTAAATTAATGGTCAAATTTTTAAACTGTTGAGCTGGAAAGGGCATAAGGGAGATAACTGGAATTCTTCTTCCTGTTCTACACCAGCCAGCTTTGAAACGTTTCTTTTTTTTGCTTCTGTTTACATTTAGGTAATGATGAATGTAGTCCTAGTTCGTTTAGTCCAGAGCACAATGTAGTGTGGAGAGCCAAGGAGTGGTCATTTAAAGCAATTAATGAGGGTCCATCATAGCATAAATGGGTTGACTGGCGAGTATCACGTGATGGCGGTTTATTCAAAAACAAGTGGAGCAAGACAACTGAGAAAAAGTCTAATTGTTCTCGTTTCCAAAACAAGGAGATGAAGAAACACATAGGAACTGAACAGCCAATACATAATGAACACAATAACGTAGACAAAGACAGACAACAAGCACAAATATCATGAAAACAGCACAAAAATCGGAACAGCTGCTTCAAGCCAGTTAAGTGATAATGGCCATCCTGATACAATATGTCCCACCCAGTCACATTATCCTGACACTAGGCTGACCAGTCCTAACACTAACCTCTTAGTGCTGAGCGCCAAGTGAGGCAGCTGTTAGTACCATTTTTGTAAGTCTTTGGTATGACTCAGCCGGGGATCGAACCCATGACCTCCCACATCTGAGGCAGATGCTCTAACCACTAGGCCACAGAAGCGGTCTCCTACAAAGGTGAAACATAAAACAGCTTGTTGAGGATGACAAAGTAAGCAAGTTCACCCATGTCCTGAGATGGTGATCTCCAAACCTTGGCTCACTTTCAATTGTCCAATCCTGATACTGAATAACTCAGGTAGATTAATCATCAGAATTGGTACCAGCTACGCCAGCTGGAACCTGATTGGTGACTGAGCTGGATTCAGAGTGAAAATGTTGACTCCTTCATCATGGTGTATGTGTGTGATTTGGATTTTTAACATAGCTTTAACATTTTCCAGTCTTATCACTATGATATCTGCAGTATGACCATTTATAGTGATGTCTAGCACTGGGGGATCATGATGTCCTACCCAGTCACATTATCCTGACACCGGGTTGACCAGTCCCAACATTAACCTCTTAATGCTGAGCAACTAGTGAGGCAGCTGTTAGCACCATTTTTATAAGTCTTTGGTACAACTTGGCTGGGGTTTGAGCCAACGACCTCTCGCATCAGAGGTGGATGCAGTAATCACTAGGCCAGCAGAGTGGTAAATCATCATGGTGTGGATATCATGGGAATATCAATCACTATATCTGGTAACAGCTGTGCTGCATCTGTAACAAAACTAAGTCTTGCAGCTGTATGACCTGCTGTCAAATGCCACAGTTAAAAAATGGCTACATCAGAAATGCAGATCCCTATAGCCAGTGCTAGCTATGCTGGGCAAAAATCATGACAAGGTTGGAACTGAAGTTCATGAGGTACAGAGCCAGCTGATGTCAAGACCAAGGATCAAACACTGGCTATCTAAGTAATGATCAGCATAATCAGTACAGTTCTGTATATGCAGAAAAAGTTTCTCCAGGACTGGTTCACATAGGTTTCCATATTGTAGCTGTACTGATCTGGGAAACTGTCCAGTGCCAATATGACTGGTGAAGAGTCACTGGCAATGTGAAGAAGTTGACACTGGAATTGAATCAGGGGGATCCAAAATATCAATGGTTGTTGGTCTTTCTTCTTCATTAGCAATGTTTCAGCCTCAAGTGATTGCAGCATGAGAAAATTTGCCACAGATTTATCAGCAGCAGGACAAATGGCTAATCACAGCATTTCTTGCTGGACCTTTTTCACTCCTGTTCACTAGCCTGGGACAATTGTTTTGCATAGATTTTCAAGTAAATGTCCTCCAACCATATTTACAGATTTCACAAATGTACATGCAATGCTGGTGGCGTGATTATCCTCTGACAGTTTAAATACATTGTTACGCCCCACATAACCATTACCTGTAATCACAGTGAACAAATCAATGGAATCCACAGGCAAAATCAGTTATGCAGCATGCTTACAGTACAAGTTTAAAAAAAAAAAAGTTCTGAAATTAATGCAACAGAGAATTCATAAATGATCTTAATTACAGACCTGCAAACCCTGACGAGTCTGACTCAGTAAGGCAGTTGATTCTTTTCCATAAAACTGACCAGTTTTCAGTAAGGTGTAACAAAATATCAATAAATGCTATTGTAAAGCTGGAAAACGTAATTAAAAGTTCGATGCATTGACGATAAACATTATGTTCAAATGAAAAGTTTGTAAAGTATGCGTAGACTTTATTTACCACTAGTACAGTTGCACACATTGTTCCAAACCCTATGCAACTCAGTGGCTTGTTATCTCTCAACTTGACATATTTCTTGGAAATTCTTTTCCATTTCACATGATGACAGCAATCATATCTCCCGCCAAGAGACATAATCAAATTGGCACATGATGTCTAATAAACGTAATTGTGTCCTTTCCAGCTTTTATTCATAAAAATCTGAATACTCCTTTTTATTGTTCTGTGTTGATTATTAACACTTTTCTAGAAGCTTATTTTCCCTTTTGTCTTAAACCTTTATCACTTTCTGGATGCCATTTTCAAAAAATTCTATAATCAACAGTTTGATCATGCAGACGCTTTGCATGAACAAATATGTGCAATTTAAAGCATTTGGGGTGCTGCTGTAAAGTTAGTCTGGTTCCCTGACTAATTTCACTAATTTTAAGATAAAACCAGGATCCAAACAAAACACAGATGAACCAATTATCCAGATTTTTTGGCAACAATCATTTTTCAGTAGTTTGTACTAATATGCCTTAAGTCCATATTTTAAGGGTAATTTTTTTAAGACTTATGACAAAATCATAAGAGTTAGCAGGTCTGTAATTATGTCATCCAGAAGAAATGTGAACAATCTGATCACATAAATATACCCACATCTTTCCAACATCCAACAAAAAAAAAAACCATGAAGGAGATGAGTTTATTGACGAAAAAGTGCATAACTTTTCTGAAAACAGTAAGAACAATGGCTCGTCAGCATGCGTATCTTTCAGGATGACCATAATATCAAAAAAAATTCAAAGCAAATCTGCAGGAAAACGCACAAAAGTCTGTCACATAATGCATCTAATTGCAAGTCAAAAAACAACGATTTCTCTACATGTGCATCTTTAGGTTATGACTACAATATGTACAGTTTCCCAGCTATCCATAAACATCAGTCCTGCATGGGCACAGTGATTTGAGGATGCAGAAGCACACCAATTTGTCAACATGCACATCTGAGATAATAACCATAATGTGTACCAAGTTTCACTACAACTAAACCAAAACTTCGACACTAGGTGTGTTCATCGGATTCAGTCATAAACTGCATCTGGCCACAAGACAAAAACACAATAACTCTAAAGAAATTCCCATAGCAAAGTGATTTGCTGCTATTCATATCTTCATAAGGTTATTAGATTTACCAAATTTCATTGCTACCCATTCCAAAAAGTAAGAATAGATGCACTTACAAGATTTTGTCATATGCTTTAACTCCTATAAAAATTGTTGGCCCACACTGATTTGTCAATTTGGACATCCATAATGTTTAACTAGTTTTGTGGCAGTAAAAAAAAAGAACTGCTGAACTGGCTGTGTTCATAACACTGTGTGCCAAACATAATGACAGATGGACAGAAACAATTCCTATATACCCGAACTCAACAGAAGCAGGATATAAAATGATAAATTTAACTGAAATAAGGTGTAAAAAGGTTGAGTGCTGAGATGGAGACCATTAAAATAAAGAAATAAATAATGCCAAGCTCCTTAATATACAAAACAATAAACAAAATATTCATCACTGATGAAGACAGTTGAAAATTCAGTGAGAGGATAACTGGAGTGCACTTCCCTTACAATGAGAAAAATCTCTTGACTTGGATAAAAGCATAAAACTGACAGGAATTTGTGAGGTCTCAAAACATATGGTGTTGTCACAGCATGAACAAAAAGTAGTAACTGATAAATGACAGGATTTGATGTCAATCCCCCATCCAAGGGAGACCACCCTTTCTTCCATCAAAGTGACCAGAATAATGCTTTAACATGTTAACATTTTTTCATCTCTGGAGGACTGGCTTTGTGAGGCATAGGAAAGACACTTAAATGTATTAAGATTGGTAATATATTTGAAAAATAACTTTATCAAATTAGTTTACAGTAGTCCCCCTCTTATAAGGCCACCCCTATTGCAGCAGGGAAGTGGCCTTATAATGAAGGTGGCCTTTCTAGAGGGGGATGACAAATGCAAATAGTAAATACATATGAAGAAAGTCACAAGTACATTTAATTCTAAAACATTTAATATTTTCATTAAAAAGCCACATGCATGTTGTGAAATAAATGTAAAACAAACTGTTTCATCATTTTCAAAAGAATGTTATGAATAACCACTGATAAAGTTTTAAAACTGTCTTTATAATTATGTTACAGATCACATCATCTGTCACTTTGTTGGTATGAATCTAAAAAACAAACCAGTCTAGTCACAATTAAAATTATCCTTGCTGTCACATCCCCTGCATATATCGTTTAGTCTTTTGTTCCAATCTTCAACAACTTCATTATTCACATCAGCTGATTCTCCACTAAGGACAGAACACTTAATATTGTGTCACACTTGAAATCTGTGCAACCATCCGTTACTTGTGGTAAAGTCATCATATCCAATTCAACTGACAAAATTGTTGCTTTTTCTTGTCATTCAAATCAGGATAGAAACATCTCCTGGCTCAAACAATCTTCCTTTCTCCATCCATTTCACCTTCCCACTTCTGCAGATCTGTTTCCTTATCTTTCATGATATTGTTTATCTGAGTCTTTCCGACATCAGTTTTCTGCAAGGATCCTCAACCACCCACCCCCCCACGCAGTCAGTTGAATTACTTTCACTTTCTCTTCTAAACTGAGAATTATTCTTTTCCTCGATGACATGTTGATCTTTTTGCAAAAGTTATTCATGTTGCCAACTACAATACTGATAAAACAATTTGTTATGCATCTAAACAAATTGCCGTGTTTTTAAAGGAAGTGATCTTGTCACGTGATTTGTTAGTCGCAGTCTAGTACCCTATTGTTTTTATACATTTCTTGAAACTAAGTGAGAGAAGCCACAATGGCTTCGATATGTACCATAAACGTTACGCCGATTTGATCTCACGGCCATTAGGATTTGTAATTTTGACAATTATTGTTAATAGTAATAGCCACTCATTATCAAAGTAAACAAGCTCAACATCTTACAAAGGGAAGCCATAAAGGCTATCAAACCATTTTCCTGCTGACTTGTGTATTGTACACTGATACTGCCACTTCTCAGCTGTTACTACTGTTCAATAATTGTAATCTTAACAATTATCAGAGTGACTAAACCGGACATCTTATGACAACACAGCAGTAAGGCTAATTGGATTACATGTACTTACCCTTTTGTATGGATTAAAATTTGAGTCTTTCTTGGCTTTATGGAATAAATGTGGCTTCTCGTGAGGCGTAAATGATATAATATTAATCTTAGTGGTACATGTACTTTAGTCAACACTTCTTTCAGCAACGATAACATGACATCAGGAAACAGAAATCGGATTACTTAACACACACTGTGAATAAAATACTGGTTCTGGATACATATTAAAATAAAATGTGGCCGCTTGTAAGGGGTAAATTTTATATTATTGCACTAATATGCTGTCGCTGGTTACGTTAGCTGGGTGGTCTTTCGCGATGGGTACTTTTGAACACAAACTCGTCAATGCCAACGGATTCTGGCCGTAAGGAGCAAGTGGCCGCTGGTCAGGGGGGCCGTTCAAGAGGGGAACTTCTGTAGTTATAATTGTACGCAAAGCAGCTACTGTCTTATTAAAAACATTTCATAAATTTCATTTCAAATTCACACAAGTTTACAACTGTATTTGCCACATAACATTATGGACGTTGTATTAATCTGTGACATCACTATCTTATTGCAGTATGCCAAACATTTTTTATGATATGAAGTCCTGATGATAATAAATGAGTGTGAAGTAACAAATACTATTTGACCATGTCCTATCAAAGTTATACCACCATAACTGCAATTCCTTGGGAGTTATCTGTCCTTATTACAAATTTTTGGACTGGTATTTAAAGAAGCTTCAGCACATTGAGAATTACTTAATTTAGCGCTAAGGCAATAGGAGTAAAGATACATCATAAACTGCTGGAATGGGTAGGTTTCACACTCAGAGTTCAATGATTCTAATTCCAGCACGGCAGCCATTGAATCATTATGACTTTCCAGCTAGTTTTGTAGTAATTAGAACACGGATGCCATAACACAGTACCTAAAATAAGCTGAATGGCAGGCAGATGTCTGGAAACATGGATCGATGGACATGGTAAAATATTCCCATAGCAATGTCATGGTGAGACATATGATTAATTTAGTGGTGCTGCTTCCCATTAGTACCTGTGATAGAAAATTCTAGCCATGCCCATCCTCTGTTTCTCCCCTCCAGAGAGCACGTCCTTCCAGTCACTCTCAACATTCCAACCTGAAGAGATGGGAATATTTTTCTGCACAATTAATCCAGTAATTTACTAAAAATTAAGACATTTGTTAGCAAAATGATGAAAAAGCCAGTTTGTTAAAATAAATACTAATTAAAAAGGGTGTTTGATTAAGCCTTGTTTGCAAAGAGAGGTTCCTCAGCATCAAGGTTCTTCAGTATACCACAGGCCCATATATAACACATAAGGTCATGAATCCCATTTTACTTAAAAATGTAACATTGAAAACTTACTTCACACTAATTTAGCTGTTGACTTTTAAAAGACAATTATAAGGAGGTTCTGTATGCAACACACCATATGTACTTACTTTTTAATCAATTCCAACTGCACAATGCAGACTCAGATCTGCCACTGCATTATGCACCAGCAGATATGGGTCTATGCAGTTTGTTGACTGCAATCAATACAACAAAACTGACCCTGATATGCTGATCAGGGCTAATAAAGTATATATACAGCCCATTATAATAATGCAGTTTTTCGAGACCACTCCTGTGGGCCTAAGTGGTTAGTGCATTCGCCTTAGATGCAGGAAGTAGTGGGTTCCAACACAAGCTGAGTCATGCCAAAGAATTCTAAAAATGGTAATAGCAGCTGCCTTGCTTGGAGCTCAGCATTACGAGGTTAGTGTTAGGACTGGTCAGTCTGGTGTCAGGATGATGTGACTGAGTGGGACGTAATGCTACATGTCTGTAGAATGATGCCCCAGTGCTTGACATCACTATAATCCACAACATGAGAGACTTAGTTGCAATATGATTCAAAACTATGTTAAAAATCTAGAAAGACATACACACATGTAGTCTTTCAAGTAGCATACCTCCATAAAAGTTGGCCTCACCAGGGTTCAATTATATAAATAAAGTGAAACCATTCATAAATTGACCTATGTACTCAACACTATTATTGACAAAGAAGAAGGTAGTTTATGTTTGAAAAAGACATTTTACTTATATAAAATGACTATTGAATTCAATACTATTAACACTAGATTGCTTAACTGAATCAAATGAGCTTCATATAGTATCAACATGAATAACTGCAATATGGTTCCAGGTTTGCTGATTATATGGTTTGGGAGTGCCACAGATTTGATGGTTTATTTACTCCATTAATTAAACATTAATGTTTTGATGCTTTGGCTCAACTGGGAACAGCAGAACTATGTTTGTCAGCAAATCGGAAAATACGTTAGTTATGGGATATTATCATGACATAAGGATATTGCTTAATGAGAGGAACTGATCCATTTACCAACAAAAGCAAAATAAAAACAAAAATGTTAACATCAGGAAAACAAGTCTGCTACCTGGTGACTCCAGCCTTCCTTTAAAAAAAAAAAATGAAAATGTTGTCTTTTCTACGTACTTCATAGACAATTGAAAAAACTATGACTCATTACCTCCCCTTGATAACTACCAGGTACCTCTAGTTTTAAACTGTGCTCTATACATTGACTAGCTAGCATTTATGTGGAAACTGGATGAGTTTCATCATAGTGTGAATTGGTTAAGTATTTTTTGGAGACACATAATTTACTTCAAATTTGATTTCACCTTTGGATACATTCACCAATTAATTAACATTAGGAGACTAGGTAGTAGGAGGAGGGAATGCTTAGCACCCTACCAATACCATGGGCATATTTGGATGGAAGAATGTTTGGATTTCCAAAAAGAAGACGGCCAATTATCTTAACTTGAGAGCAGGACAACTAAAGGTCAGCGTGATTGGTGAGATCAGTACCTGACTAAAGGAGAATTAACGACTCCTTACTGATAAACTATAAGAAACTAAGAAGAGAATTATTGAATTCTTCTTATCAATCATCAAATTATGGACAATCCAGCTAATGTACTATGATGTTCCCCATGAGAAGATTGTGCTAACATTAAATGGGTTGGATGGTCATCTGGGCCACAGACACTGGACCCACCCAAATCAAACTTTTTTGTTTTGAAGCTAAATAGCAGAGATACAAACTTGAGAAGGCTGAGTGCACATGCCAGCAATAGCTTATTTTATGTCTTGGAAAGAGTATGTTTTAAAGTTCACCTTGTAGAGAATGTTCTAATGTTCTAATTTCATCACACGACTGTGACCTTTTGAGACATCACTGAATTAAATAACCTACTTCAGTCACAACGAAAGGACCTGAAGTGTGATACCCTCTGTATTGGTCTTCACTAGAAGAAAGAGATGTTTTCTTTTTCCACACATGTTCTCTGTGATACCTGAGTGCATGGAAGGGGTCTTGCAAGGTTGCTTCCATTGGGTTATCTATCAAAGTGGGTTGCATATTACAACTCGCATTTCCTGATGACAGCAGCCTATTCTTGGCTATGAAGCCTGGATGCATCATAAGGACATTGAAATCATCTGATCTAAACTGGTGATAGTTCAGGTCCATTGAAAGGGCATGTAACTTGCTCACCCTCCATGCCAAAGCTAAGGCTATCAAAAAGTATGCCTTGTATGAGAGAAGCTTCATTGAAGTTCTGGCTAATGGTTCAAAATTCATGTCGAAACCCATGAGAGATTTCATTTTGGAAACAGAGTGAGCAATTTTGGTCAAATCAAAATGGGCTAGTAGGTATATGACAGATCTTTTACATGACCGATATCCTCTCTAGCAATGATGCCTGCAAGTTTTGGAAACCATGGCGTGGTAGCCTTTGATAGTGATCTGGGCTAATTGTTTCTCCTCGAACTGTCAGAGAAAAAAAAATCAGCCAACTCTGGGACTGAGGCACTTAAAGGACAATGCTGTTGACTTTGCAGCAATCTCTGAATCTATGCCATTTTCCCTCATACATCTTCCAAGTACAAGTCCTTCAAGCTAGTGAGAATCTGTCCACAACTGAGTGCTGGTTGTTCCCATGGCTATCCTATCAAGAGCCAGGTGTGAATGAAGAGTAAGTCTACAAAAGCTGCCTTAAAACTAAACTCAGTTGATTCTGTTCATGGATCTAAGCTAAGCATTAGAGTCATAACCTATGTCCATAACAAACTTCCCTGACAGCACAGACATAGATACTAAAAGAAGTACAATCTCCCTGGCAGCACAGACATATATACTGAAAGAAGTACAGTCTCCCTGGCAGCACAGACATAGATACTAAAAGAAGTAGTCTCCCAGAGGAAAAGTTGAAAATAAATGGCTTGCTGGTTGAAAGATTGAAGAAGTTTTGCCATTGTGGATGGCTGTTGCTGGTTAGTCAGTTCACCTGACAGCTGGATGGTCAGCTCACCTGCCATATAGTTGGCATACCCGACTCAGGTGGATCGGCTTTGTATTGTACAAGAATACATTGACACAGGTCATCAAAATGCAAAACAAGTCCCATGCATCCTGACTTACAGGTCCAAAGGCCTTAACTGTACATGTGGGGTGGGGGTTACTTATGCCCAATGGGTTGCCTAGAAATGGGAGGAGGACACTTCCATAAATTATCAATGGATTGTGACAAATGTTGGGGCATAAACTTGTCTTAATTTAATAACTGCATTGTTGCTTCTTGTATGAATCAATGCATTTATAACTCTAGCAGTCTCTGTGATGAAGCTCCCTGTACCTCTGCTGGCTCCTTGTTCCTCCAATTATGTAGATGTGATAGTCTCTGTCAGCATCGTACAAATAACTTTTGATGGAGAAGGGAACGACTATGTCATTCTCCATTGCTAGCTATCAATGCCATCTTAGGGTGATGAATCAACATGTCATTTTGTGTGGACGAGACTTTTTTCCTTATTCTTAATGCTCTTTTTCAACACTGTATACCAGACATCTTCTGATCAGTGACAGCTACTGATACACATAGTCAAAAACATTTGGCATATGTGAAGCACATCTCATGAGCCTTCTCACTTGCTTTTAACTTACATTTGCTACATTTCAATTTCATCACCACTATTTCATAGAAATGACAAGAATGATGAAAAAAAGAAAAAATTAGCAAATGAATACAACTATAAAAGTGCCCAAAAGACAACATTCAATGAAACAAACTCCACATAAATATTGATCAAATATCACCAATAGTAAGAACCTAAGTGCAATAGAAAACCTGAAAATTTTGAAGGATTTCTGGGAGGTCCAAAGAGCAATACTTGACGGTGCAGAGCTAAAGCTTAAAACTTGTGAAATCTTATAGTCAGGGGGAGGTAATGGGTGAGAGTTACTTTCCTTGTCTCTGTAGTACAAAATAAAAAAAAGACTAGTCTGTTTTCAAGAAGGCTGAATGTAACAAGCTTATATTAGCAACATTAACAGGATATGGAAGAAATATTAACAGATCTGTCAGAGAGATCTATATACCATTAAAAGTAACTTTCTGCTTCTATAATAATTACTCTTCATTTTGCCTTTATTAAAACTTTTTATCGTCTGCTTTTTCTTCTCAATTCATGTTTTGACCAAATCATTAGGGGTTGACATCCTAAATTTTAACGGCCATGTAATTTTTAAGCAGCTTGCCTTATAGTTACTAAAGATAACTGGAGTGCTGTTATATGATCATTTCAAAAGCTATGGTTGAATATGAATAAGACAGGACTGTACAAATGAACATGTCTAAACTAACCGCCTTCTCGCTGGACTATGTACTTGAGGTTGACAATGTCAAGAATTTTCTCCAAATCTTGTTCAGTCAATCCCTTCCTCTGCATGTCCTCTCTGGAATCTGGATAAATTACTTGATCCCTCAAGTTGCCGATGGACATGTAAGGTCTGGGAAAAAACAGAAGTCAAAGAACTATTCATGGACAGCTATTATTTCCCTACACTATTTTCTGTCACATTTATATCAACTCTAACGCCATGGCTGGAAACAAATTAACATGAGTCTCATTGCAAATAAAGCTTGATCTGGACAGTGCCCGTCTAATTATTATGCAAATGGTATGAAGGATTAAGCAATCTACTCTGCCACTTATTCAATTTTCAAGAACTGTACCTCTCAAAAGAAGTGAAATACTATTAGAAACAAACTTTCTGCATTAAATTTGATATTGTGTCAAACAACATGAATGAAAATTCTATGCACAATTTGTTTGGACTTTTGTACAAATGAATTTCAGCACCCATCTGTCCCCAATTTAAGTTTTAAATATATGGTCTACCCTAGTCTCTTTAAACCCAAACTCAAAGTGAAGGCCACATAAATCAGAAATCATGGTTCAAATCTGCTAGTGCTTTACAATTACCTGCATATACAATTACCTGTGTATGCAAATACTGCATATTAAATCTGCTAGTGCTTTACAATTACCTGCATATAAAACTACCTGTGTATACAAATACTGCACATTAAAATAAAACAAAGGTTTCAAATTTTGTCTGCAGCAAGTGTTTGGACTCAGATTCAGCAATCTCAACATTTTTTTGAGAAAGCTCAAAGAGCCCATACCTGACAGTTCATAACTGTAGAACTTTCAGGTATGTCTTCACTAAAGTCTCTTGGGTTCTGAGTGCTTGAGTTTCATGATAAAAAAAAGTGTCAAGAACATACAAGGCCTTGTCTTGCGATTCCTCTTCTGTTTGTCCAACTGTTTCATCTGCATAATGCCAAGATGTATTCAATTTATAGCAAATCATTCCAAGTCTAAACAACTACAGTTGGTTTATGAAGCATTTTCATGGACATGGTTTGCAAAACTCTGAAGGTACAGTAGTCCCCCTCTTATAAGGCCACCCCAAATGCAGCAGGGAAGTGGCCTTATAATGCGGGTGGCCTTTCTAGAGGGGGATGACAAATGCGAATAGTAAATACATATGAAAAAAGTCACAAGTACATTTAATTTTAAATAATTAATATTTTTAATTAAAAAATCACATGCATGATGTGAAATAAATGTAAAACAAACTTTGTCATCATTTTCAAAAGAATGCTATGAATAACCATTGATTTAGTTTTAAAACTGTCTTTATAATTATGTTACAGTTCACATCATCTGTCACTTTGTTGGTAACAGTCTAAAAAACAAACCAGTCTTGTCACATTAAAAATATCCTTGCTGTCATATCCCCTGCATATATCGTTTAGTCTTTTGTTCCAATCTTCGACAACTTCATTATTAACATCAGCTGATTCACTGCTAATGACAGAACACTTGATATTGTGTCGCACTTGAAATCTGTACAACCATCCGTTACTTGCGGTAAAGTCGTCATATCCCAATTCAACTGACAAACTGTTTGCTTTTTCTTGTCTTTCAAATCAGGATACAAATGTCTCCTGGCCCCCCCCCCCCCCCCCCGTCAGTAGTAATAGCCACTGATTACAAAGTGAACAAGCTCAACATCTTACTAAGGGAAGCCATAAAGGCTATTAAACCATTTTCCTGCTGACTTGGGTATTGTACATCGATACTGCCACTTCTCAGCTGTTACTACTGTTCGATAATTGTAATCTTAACAATTATCAGTGACTAAACCAGACATCTTATGATAACACAGCAGTAAGGCTAATTGGATTACATGTACGTACCCTTTTGTATGTATTAAAGTTTGAGTCTTTCTCGGTTTTTATGGAATAAATTTGGCTTCTCGTGAGGTGTGAATGATAAAATATTAACCTTAGTGGTAAATGTACTTTATTCAACACTTCTTTCAGTAACGAAAACCTGACATCAGGAAACAGAAATCGGATTACTTAACACACGTTCTGAATGAAATACTGGTTCTTGATACATATATAAAATGCGGCCACTTGTGAGGGGTAAATTTTATAATTTTGCACTAATATGCTGGCCGCTGGTCGTGTTAGCCAGGTGGCCTTTCGCGAGGGGTACTTTTGAACACAAACTCGTCGGTGCCAACAGATTCTGGCCGTAAGGAGCGGGTGGCTGCTGGTCAGGGGGGCCGTTCAAGAGGGGGACTACTGTACTTAAATGGGTGTTTATCTAATTATCTAATTATATTTTTATAAGTACAAGGTATACTGAGTTTACCCAAAGTCGGGATGCATCTGCCTATGACAATGATACAACCAAATGTAAGCCAATTTGACCAAATGTATTGACCTAAGTCTGATTGTGTTAGCCCGTGACAATTATACAACAATCATATGTCAGCCAGTATGACCAAATGTACTGACATGTCTGGTTGTATCAATCAACTGATAAAACCAGATGCCAGATAACATGACCAAATGTACTGGCATGAATCAGGTTGTATCAGCCTGTGATAATGATACAACTTGATGTAAGTCAATATGACCAACTGTATTCACCCAATTCTGGTTTTGTTAGCCTGTGACAATTATACAACAACCATATATCAGCCAATAAGACTAACTGTACAGACACGTCTGTTTGCATCAATCTGTGACAATGATATATTCAGATGCCAGATAATATGACCAAATGTACTAATATAAATCTGGTTATATTAACCTGTGATCATGATAGATCCATATGTAGTCTAATATGACTAACAGAGGACCTATAAGATCAATAGAACAAGAATTGTGTTTTGTATAATTCAAAGGAAGTCCAGAAAGTTGAAGTAAAAAAAATGAAAGAAAAAAACCCACAACTATTGTCATCATTCTTTTATGTCCAAAAACTAGAGAACAAGGAAACTGACATAGTCTATATAATTGATCAAAGTCATCTAAACATGCATACAAACATGCTCACCAAATTTCACAACCCTAGGTTTGGCAAATACTGCTAAGGGCTGTTCCAGTAAAATATTCTGGGACCCAGGGAAGGCACTTTTATTGTGGAGTAGTCACCCATAGATGCAATTCATAATTTTGTATTGTTTTAATATACAGTCCATAATCGGAGTACCCTGGCCTATATTTTTTAAAAAGTGCCTTCCCTGGCTACCATGTATGTTTAAATGGAACAGCCCTAATAAGAGTTTGACTAAAACAAATCACAAAATCGCAGAAACCTTTATTTGATGAGACTTGCCTTGATTGTAAACACATACCATCAGACGTCAGAATCTAGTTTATTTTATCACTCTTAGTACAAGCTATCAACAAAGTTTGATATAGGAACTTTTCTGTGCAACAATAACTTTGACCTTTGGACTTTTTTTAACCCCAAAACCAAGAGTCCTTTTCCATGCCTTAAGTGTAAGCCCTCCACAACCTTTGGCCAAGATGCGTGGTCTAAAACTCAATCTATTATGCAAAAACAACTTTCAGCCAGTGACCTTAACCTTTGACCTTTTGAACCCACAATCTGTAGGCTTCATTTTTTCCCCAAGTGCAACTAGATTATGGATAGCTTAAGTTATTGTGCAGAAATATCATGGATGAATGAATGGACAACACCATAACATAATATGCTCTACAGGCATACAAACAAGTACAAGTCCAAACAATTTTAATAAAAGATATGAATCATTATTTAAATAGTCTGAAAATATGGTCAGCTAAATTTGTATTTAAACATGCTTTCCCAATTTGATTTGTCTACCTCCAGTACTGTTTTCTGCAATCAAGCTAAAACAAAAGACAAACCTACATGCAGACAGCAGAAAACCAACCACATAAAAAACAAGTTACCCCAGTGGGGACATGAAAACACAAATTCACCGGCATATTTCATAACTGATTCTGCATACTTTAATATATCAAATTTTAAAGCAAAAGTTAATATTTTAGCTAAAATCAATACAGACCACATGCCCACATTAGTGTACACTTTAATGTTGCACACTTAGATGACAAGAAAAAGAACACTACAGCCTCAAGAATCTTAAACCATACTAAATATGAAACACTGTATATACCAAATATTGTTTGCATTATGTGTTTCAACAATCTAAAAATCCATATGTAAACTTTATTTCATATTAAACAAGAACCTTCTGCAATTGAAAAATTAAGAAATGTAGTGTTTACTGTAATTCAGTAACTAATGGCAAAACACAAAATTACATTTACTTTCCAGCAGAACTAAAAAGTTCAGTGAATGAAAAACAAGTATCATTTTTACTGCTAAGTTCAATGAATGGAAAATGCGTAACATTCCTATTGCCCAAATGGAAAATGAGTAACATTCATATTACCTGAATGGAAAGCAAGTAACAATCCTTTTGCCTGAATGGAAAAAGGAGTAACATTCCTATTGCCTGAATGGAAAATGCGTAACATTCCTATTGCCTGAATGGAAAATGCGTAACATTCCTATTGCCGGAATGGAAAATGAGTAACATTCCTATGGCTTGAATGGAAGATGAGTAACATTGATATTACCTGAATGGAAAACAAGTAACAATTCTTTTGCCTGAATGGAAAATAAGTATCATTCCTATGACTTGAATGGAAAACAAGTAATATTCCTATAGCCTGAATGGAATACACATAACATTCTAGTTGCCTGAATGGAAATCATGTAAAGTTTCAATTGCATGGATGGAGAATAAGTAACATTCCAGCTGCCTGAATGGAAAGAACATTTCAATTGCCTGAATGGAAAACACCTAACATTCCAATGGCCTGAATGGAAAACATGTAACATTCCAATTGCCTGGATGGAGAAAAAGTAACATTCCAATTGCCTGAATGGAAAATAAGCAGAATTCATATTGCCTGAATGGAAAACAATTAGTATTCCTATTGCCAAAATGGAAAACAAGAAACATTCATATTGCCTAACCATTAGCAGCATTTGAACCTGTCTCTATGGATTTCATACATACAATCCTGATGAAGAGTGCACCAAAGTCATGTGAACTTGATCCAATTCCAATATCACTGCTGCTTGAGTGCTTAGATCCAGTATTGCCTTCACTAACTGATGCTATTAATACCTCTCTCTCATCCAGGGAATTCCCATCATTTTTCAAAATTGCCATTGTAAAGCCTCTGCTGAAGAAACCAACACTAGACCATAATGATTTAAAGATCTACCGCCCAGTTTCTAATCTCAGCTTGTATCTCATCTAAATTCAAACAGTCTTTTTAGCAATGTATAATCTGCATATCGCCCTTGCCACAGTACTGAAACTACTCTTCTAAAAGTAGTTAATGACATTCTCTCTGCGTTGGATAGCAGAAAGATTACAGTCCTCACCCTCCTTGATTTGTCTGCAGCATTTGACACAACAGACCATGATATATTACTTCTAAAAATAGATGCACTCATGTCTGTGTTGATTCTGTAGGAAAGAAGGGACTGCAACTTTTGATGATGGGACTCCTATTTTTACCAAACTGGGAGTCCTGTACTCCTTGTTTTAAAATCCTAGCGAGATCTCTGATAGCGAAAGGATTACAGTCCTCACCCTCCTAGATTTGTCTGCAGCATTTGACACAATAGACCATGATATATTACTTCACTGTCTCCAGCATGTATTTGGCATTCATGATACAGCCTTACTGTGGTTCAAGTCCTACTTGGTCAACAGGACACAAATTGTATCTGCAAATGGAATACACTCCAGCCCAGTTGATCTATGTTGTGCTGTTCTCTTCATTCTGTACACTCAGTAGCTCTCAAGTGTCATAGATCATCATGCAGTGTCTCACCAATTGTACACTGATGACACCCAAATATACAAATCTAGCCACCCAACTGAAGTTGATGCTACAATTCAAGGTGTAGAGAGGTGCATTTCTGATGTGAAATCATGGATGACATGTAACAAGCTGCAGATGAATGATGATAAAACTGAGGCCATTCTGATCACAACACAAAGACTTTCTCATTCACATCCTTTACCTCAAACAATAAATATCAGCAACACCAACATTAAATTCACACAACCAGGATGAAACCTAGGTGTTACTCTGGACAGTACTCTCACATTGCACCAACATGTCATGAACATATGCAAGGCTGCACATCTTGAGCTGAGACGCATCAGCTCCATTCGCAAATATCTTTCAGTTGATGCCACTAAATCACTTGTGTGTTCATGAGTACTTTCAAGACTGGACTACTGTAACTCAATTCTGTCTGGTTCATCTCAATATCTACTCCAGAAACTTCAAAAAGTTCAAAACACAGCTGCTCTGATCATACTTAGAGTACTACAATCAGAGCACACCTCCCCACTGCTCTGTACCCTACACTGGCTATCCATTCGATCCAGAATCAAACACAAAATTTGTTCTCTGTGCTACGTTTCACTGTCAGACTCTAGTCCAACATACCTATCCGACCTCACCCATGTGTACACACCAGCAAGATACTTACGCTCCTCTTCTGACAATTGTATACTCATTATTCCCACTATGAAAACCAAGTCATATGGAAAGCGTTCTTTTGCATACCAGGGCCCAGCAACATGCAAAGAATTGCCCGCTGAACTTAGACACAAAGACACAGTGATCCCATTCAAGAGGGCTCTCAAAACTCACTTATTTTGACTGCAAGAACAAACTTAAAGACCTAATAATGTTTCCTACCTGAAATATTCTCAGCATGTTTTTTATTTTTTAATGTTTTTCTAATTTCATGGTGTTTGTTTTTGTAATAATATTATTATATGTTTTTGATCTTATAGGTGTTGTCCAATGTTGTAAAGCGCTTAGAGCTTCTTAAGATTAGGCGCTATACAAAGTCCTCATTATTATTATTTTTATCATATATCAACAAGAAGTAGGATAAGGTATAAGAATAGAACAATAAAGTCAGTAAAAAATGTAAATACATGTTCAAGGGACTGACAAGCTACTTTTAATGACTACCTACGACTACATGACCATAAATTTGCAATGTTTCTGGTTAGAATAAATCCATTTGCTCTGGCGAATGGTGGATCATTAATGAGGAACAACTTTTACTCTAAATAAACAGCAACAATTTACATTATCACATTCTCTTGTCGTAAAAAAGTGATGAAGTTTCAAATATTTTAATGGCTAGTGCTTGCTGACATTTATATTGCCCTGGGATCAATTAGAAAAAGTCTACTTTTCCAAGGATCTCATGGCCTGCTAGATTTTGTAAATTGTGGAGATAGTTGATCTTGGAATTTATCCTAATTAAATGCATACATCCAGTGCTGAGTGTTACCTCTGTGGAATATAGAACATGGAGGATGGTGGAGGTTTGTGAAGCTTGCCACTATAGGCTGGCCACAGTCCACTCAAAATACGGAATAGTGATGATTTTCCACAACCGTTAGGTCCAGTGATCAAAAGGTGCATTCCAGGTTCCAGCTTAAAAAAACAATTAGATGGGTAAAAATTACAAAGTGAGGACAAATATGGTAAATACTGGTTTCTTCATTACAAAATCTTAATACATGAGAAGAATATGTACGTGGAAGAGAGTGCATACATCTCATCATCTCAGAGTTGGTTCAATCTTCATGAAGCAGCTTCATCTTTGTGTGAAAAATGGGCTAATGTTAGCACATGATTTATGCATGGATGCACTGTAGAGAAAAAAAATGTTCACACCTACAAATGCAGTGGGACTGCTCTGGTGGCCTAGTGGATGCAGGTTTGAACCCCAGCCGAGTCACAACAAAGACTTATAAAAATGGCACTAACAGCTGCCTCACTAGAAGCTCAGCATTAAGAGGTTAGTGTTAAGACTGGTCGGCCTGGTGTCAGGATAATGTGACTGGATGGGACATCATGCTACATGTCTGTGTCATGATGCCCCAGTGCCAGATATCACTATGAACTGTCACACTGTAGACACCATAGCAATATGACTGAATTTTAAAAAAAGTTACAATAAAAATCCAAATCACACACAACACATGCAGTGGAAGTAAAGTGAACCCTGATGTAAAAATCTGCTGAATGTCTTAATAAGATAACCAAGGTTTCTGACTGCCATCCCACAGCTTGGATGATGTCAGTAAGGGAACAGTTGTGTTTGAATGATATGCTAGTGTCATCTGCACCAAACTAGTAGGTTGATATGTGTAAGAAATTCAAAAGAACTCGGGTTTGTTCCCTGTAAGTCGAGTGGATAACTCAATATATCCAGGACAACAGAGCTTGGGCAAAAGAATTATCCCTTTTTTATCTGAGTGGGAACATGAGTGAGATCTGCCTCTTATAATCAGCTTAGTTTGCTTCAGAGACAACACTGAAGCCCTGAAGGGATTCTGTATATGCACCTAGGACATAGGATCCAAAGGCAGTCATGTCATGACAAAGGACTAATCCCAATGAGTGGGAGCCTGTTCTGATAATGTAAGCAGGGGCCATCATCATGCCAAGTCATTGGGCTGGAACTGCTGATACTTTGAATAGAATGACAATCCATCTATCTAATACTGATTTTGACTGCTGTAGCTAAGGTGGCTAGAAAGCAATCTTGGATGAGAGCCAAGTCATATATACTCTGGAATATGGTTCAAAAGGGTATCTTAATCAACCACTTCACAACCAAAAGAAAACTCCATTTTTTACATACAGCCAAAGTGAAGCCCTAAAAAATATGTTTGACAGCAGGAAACATGTTAAGATGTATGTATGATGATGAGTACGGAGATAAATTTTAATTCTTTACGGTTAACATACCTGATAAAACATGAGGTATACCATAAATGGATTCAGAAAAAATAGACATTTAATTAAGTAACACTTTATGAACATTTACTGATAAAATTAGTATTATCTATATATTGTAATCTATATACATTAATAAAAAATATAACCAAGTTCAATGGGACATTCTAACAAATTTCTAGAACTACTTCATGTATGATATGAATGGGGGCTGGAAACAATTTGAACAATTCAAAATTTTAAGAACCAAGAATGCTGCCAAGTTCCACAAGCTTAGGAAAAAGGCTACACTACTATAAAAACAACTTAACTGTGTGATCATGCCCATCTGTACGGGTGTTATGCTGTACAACTCACCCATCACCATTTTAGATTGACTTCAAACTTTGCGATAAAATTGGAAGTGCTCTACAGATATGTAAATTGGTTTGGAATTTTGAACCATCCTCTCATGGTGAAGTTTGAGGATGGGGATATTTCTGCATATATGTATAATGAGGAAAATCAGAGTTAAGTGAGAAAACGTGTGGATAATGCTGCTTTTGCTGAAGACTCCTGGTATGAAGATCCTGAATCTTGCACATAAATTATTGTATTGTCAGTCAATCCCTAAGATGTGCAGATATCAAATGACTGATGACCAGATATCGAATGGCTGATGACCAGATATCAAAAGACTGATGACCAGATCTCAAATTACTGATGACTAGTAATATTACTGGCAAAGTTGTAAAGTAACACAATTTACAGATGTGCTGAATACTTGTAAGGTGTCATTATATTATATATATATATATATATATATATATATATATATATATATATATACATACACACACACACACACCACTCCCTCGATAACTCGCGCCCTGATAACTTGCAACCCACTTATAACGCGGTATTAGGCATGGATCCCATTTTTTAAATCTGAAAATACCCCAAAAATTTATCCCTATTTGTTGAACTTGAAGAAAATCGCGATCAAAATTGGTAACAGAAACTTTGACGTATCACTCGTTTTATCATTGAAAATGGCAGATAGGACCTGGAAATTTTAATCAACACTATGAAATATCAAATTTAAAAATAACTCATACAATTTTTTACATTTTCTTTCCAAACGATATTCCTAGTACACCGCAATTAACGATATGTAAGGAAATTTCGATCAATGAAAATGTCACTTACACCGAGTGGAGGCAGCACTTTAATAAATAAATACAAATTAAATAATTTTTTTATCAAATGAAATTTGTGTTCTAGTTTCATCTTTGAGTTCCTTTTAAGTGTAATCGTCATAAGTGCAATGTGTCCTCTTGTAATTAAACATAAAATGCGTCAATCTACCATAACAGCTATGTCCGCGACCGTTTCTCTGAGAACCTAATTAAGTGCCGACCGTTTTTTGATAACTGACTTGCAGAAGTATTTGTTGTATTTTTGCACCGAATTAAAAGCTGGCCTTCTTTATATTATCACGTTAATTATGTCTTTTGATTAAAGAAAAAGAAGTGGAATAAATGAAAAGTTAAAAGCACAAAAATCGGATTAACTTAAAATCTAAGCGGCCTCAGTTGTATGTCGGGTGAACTCACTTCATTTGATCAATCGAACACTGTAATAAACGTTATTGTGTATGTAACAGAAACTACCTTAAATTAACCGACTCTTTCATAACTGTGATCAAAGATAACAAGGCAGCAAAGCGAAATGAATACTTCGTAAAATAAAGAGCTTGATTTCACAGATATGGACCATTGTGGGCAAGCGAGTTTCAGAGAATTCTTGAACTGGCATTTAGAGATATCCTCTGGGATGATAAGAAATTTCATTATTACTTCCAATGAAATCACCACATTAAAACTGTACTAATTAAACAATAAAAAATTTGACGTAGGCGTGTCACAAAATAAATGTCACATGTTTTTGAGAAAAAAAAGCAATCTTGTTTGGTGGTGTATCAACAGTTAGTCTAGTTCCCAAATTGTGGACTACCGATTTGGCAAGATACTATTAAATACCACTATGGGAACCAGACTCATCAAGAAAACAAAAAGCAGTGACGTAAGACACAGAATTTTCGCATGCACATGATGGTTGTTCAAACCAGTTGGATTGATCTGAAATGAAAAACTTCATTAGAAAAAGCGCATTATTAAAAATTATTATCGACGTGATTGTAAAATGAGGATTCAGTCATTAAACAGCCCAGTTCCCTTACGCCACCCCCCCACCTACGGTTTTCTTGATGTCAAAGCGGTTTTGTTTTCAATTTCTGGAGGTCCCTCGCGCCTCACTTATAGTGCAGTCTATGTTTGTGGACACTGTTGTGCGCAAGTTATCAAGGGAGAGGTGAATATATATATATATATATATATATATATATATATATATATATATATATATATATATATATATATATATTCAAATGATCATAACTTGAACATTTTTCAGGAAGTAAGTGTTATGTACATTTAATTTAATTGTTTGTAAGTTTTAAAATAATTTTATTTTTATTACATGCTATTGTAATATAATATTGTATGCTGGACTTGACCTTGTCCAAAACTGAGTTCATTTCTGCAAACACATAGCTAAATTATTCTCTATGTGTATGAGCTTTATTTCGGTCGGGTTTTGGGAATTGCCTAAGTGAATTTTACAGATTGCTGTGTTGTAAGTAAACAAGACTAATTAGAGCATTCTAGAAGGTTATTTTCAATTAAGTAATGTTTTTTATATTTAGAAAATGCTAATTGTGACCTGAGGTCAAGAAGAGAACAATATAATCTTGTTATTGTGAGGACTTGGTCATTCATGCTTTAACATCTAGCACTTTTAAGATGTATTATATGTTGTGACCAGTTTGGGCTGAATTTTATTTTGTTCAAATTAATGAATTTAAGTGATTATTTTCTCTGGAAATACAAAAGTGCTCTGATACCATTCTTAGACAGAGACAGTCACTGGAATTTATACTGAATTCAAACCGGGAATTATATTTCTGTGATTCAACAAAAGACTGTTGATACATCAACACTTTAATAGCTACCACAGACATGTCATCGACTTCAGTTTTGGGATATTTTTTGGACTTTTACAAAATTTTATTCAGGACTTTAAATTTCTAGAACTTGTGTCTGTAATTCTTTGGATTATTTTGGGATTTAATTTGCAATACCATAAGTTGTTTTTTTTCTCATTTTCACTTTGTATTCTATGAATTTTTAAAAAAAACAAGCTTGTTGTCATTCACTTTTTTCTGTTACTTATTTTAATAGCATAGACTCATAATATATACTAAATAAAATAACACAAATATTCTGATTTTATATTACCAGATACACTTCCTTACAAGTCAAGTCCAACTGTATAGCCCTAGATTTGCCATCACTTAATGTGCAGGCAGCTCCAGGTCTCTGCAGTTTGTTAGGAGTAATCATTAATATAAACCACACAGACCCTGATCTGCTGGCCTATTATGTGATAGCAGATCAGGGTCAGTCAGTTTTCCTGCAGACTTAACAAAAACAAATTCCATAACTTTTCCAGGGCTATTTCCCAAAAATCAGGGACAATAACATCTTGCATTTTCAATCATTTATTGATCATACTTTTGTCAGGTCCAAAACAAGTTGTTTTAATTGGTGCTCGGGGCTCCATGAAATTAGATGTGATCAATATTTTAACTTGATTGTCAGAAATTCCACGACTTTCCCAAAACTTTGCAAGGTTTCAGAAATACCATAACTTTTCAAGGCCCTTGAAATATATTGTTAAGATTCCAAAACTTTTCCAGGATTCCAGGACCCATGGGAACCCTGTCACTCTTGTTTGCAGTTAGACTTGACTTGCACATGGTTACGTATGGTATGTGCTATAATACTAAGAAGTAGGAATGGTTATGTCTGGTAAGGTGATTGGTCAATTACCTTGAGAGACAGTCTCTTTACAATTACATCTCCATTGGGTGTAATAATTGGCAAATTCTCAATGTCAATCAGTCCCTCTGTTTCCACCACTTCAGCTGTTCAAAAGAAAAATATACATCTGATTAACTTTTCTCTAATGTTTAAATATATCTCACAGTATATCACTTGTGAGATCATTTGTGAAAGTAAGCATCTTTGCCTGATGCTGTGTCAAGAAAGAAAGGAGACCAGTCTGTGTTGTGTATGACATGACGTGTTGGTAGAGGCAATAGACAATCCTAACAATCTTCTCTGGGATGACACAGTACCTCGTAATATTCCAGATGGTGCTTCTCTCCACCAAGCCAAATGCTAAAGGCAACAAAATTTATATACAAGGGTTATCACCATTCTTGTGACTGTTCTGTCCTGCTATCTGGCCTGTACAAAACCACATGGCACTGAATCCTATTTGTTTTTCTCTCAGCCTGGAAACTATTGCAGCCCCAATCCACTCCAATATTAGCCTTGTGAGAAGCTTGCTCACTAAATTTAAGAGCTAAACACCTCACCAGTTCTGGTAGTCACTAAGGACTCCTTTCTTGGGAATCTTGACAACATAGCCCTTCTTCCAGTCTTGCGGCACCTCTTCTTAGTTCCATATCATTTCTAATGTAGGCCAATCAAGGAGTCTGATGTAACTGTGGCATTTAGTTTTAAGGCTTCTGGTGGGATGTTGTCCTGGTTAGAGGCTTTACCATGCTTGGTAATGACTCCGATGTCAATGTTCAAACCCTCTCCCTGTTCTATGTGAGAAGGTTTTCGACAGGTGTGCCCTTGAGCAAGCTGCTGAAATTTCCCTCCCACTTGTCAAGCTGTTTTGCTGCTCTGCTCAGGATACACCCATCCTTTCCACATACAGGCTTGGTTTTTCTTCTTGATATTTGCCAAGTGATTTGTTGAGAATCCTAACTTCATTTATTTTGCAGCTTTCTCTGTATCTGTAGCAAGTTTATTGGCAAGTTTCTGTTTAACTTTCCCCATGCTCTTCTTGACTTCCTTATTCTTTGTCTTGCTAGTCTCTCTTTAATTTGTTTTGTCTGTCATCAATCTTCTTGATTGCATCTTCAGATTACCAGCTCTTGAGCTTCTGTCTTCTGAATAACAGCATCACATTAAAGGTTTAGATGAATGTGCTTCTAACTTTTTTCCTCTTCTTTTCTATGGACCTATCATCTAGGTCAGCAAGAACCTGGAATATGTTGGAGAGGGAAATGGCAAACTATTGTTTCTCACCTGCTGTGATCCTGGAGGTGTCATTGTTTCCATTGATCCAATGAATTTTCTGCTATTTTGGTTTCTTTTGCATTGATTGTTTATGCGGCATAAGCCAAGAGATGAAAGAAAAAAACAAATATCAACATTAGTATTTCATAAGAACTACTATTTATATTATCTAGGAATTTGCAGAAGCAGACAAAATTCTTGGTACTAAAAATGCTGATGTAGTCTTTCTCATACAGTTAAAAAAATTGAATACCAAAATTATTCAAAAAGAATAACGGCTAAAATTCAAACAATGAAAAAAATATTCCGAAGTGCTCACTTAAATTTCTTTTACATGTTTTACATCATATATCCACTGCTCAAATATACCTTTCACTTCCAGTGGATAGGTTATCGTTTCCAGTGCAGTTTTCTTTGTCTTAGGTTTATCTTTAATCACAACACTGCGCTGATACTGCCCTTTTCTGACATCATCAAATACTTCCAGCATCTCTGACACTCGGGATGTGTATCCAGCAAGCTCAGTTATCTTTAAAAGAGGAAATTCTCATTTAAGAGTTGGTTCATTCCAGATACTTGACTTACAAACTGTCTGGTGAAAGTGTATATGTGGATTTAACCAAATACTGATGTCTCAATTGTTGATTGAAAAGTTATAGAGTGGAATGATTATCTAACTAATGACAAGAAAGGTTCTGTGGAATTCTGTTGCCTCTCATAAGATATGATGTAACCCCACTGACTTTTAATGGACCCTATTAAATAAAGCTATAGTCAGCATCCAAAGAAATGATAAGTATATTTTTCCGTAGACTAAATGCAATCTACTGTCAGTATCCAAATAATCTATACCATCATTTTTCACTACATTCAATGCATTCTACTGTCAGCACCCAAAGAAATTATATTTTTCCATAGACTAAAAGCATTCTATTGTCAGCATCCAAAGAAATTATATTTTTCCATAGACTAAAAGCATTCTATTGTCAGCATCCAAAGAAGCAATACCAATATTTTTCCAAAAACAAAATGCATTATATTGTCAGAACCTAAATTAGTTATGACTTTATTTAATGCAGGCTATTAGAAATGATCCCTATATTTTTCCATACATTGAATGCAAGTTCAAAAATAATATTTGGCCCCATATTCTTGCAACCTTTTGTGACAGAAGCTCAAGGTCAAACTCCAAGTACAAAACTGACAATCTAAACAAACAAAAATCCAGAAAACAGATATTAGGTGTTTTACATAACTAGTATCCAACATAGAGACTGCCAAATTCTTAATGATATAGATACACTCTAAATTAGTATCATATCTTTTTATTTTTAGTTTTAAGATTTACAGATCGAGTTTCTTGCTTAGAACATTGGACCTGACTTTGCTGACACCGTGTTTTCTTGCTAAACCACAAACACTAAGACCGATTAATGAATTCATGAAAGCATCAGCTTTAGATTATGGTATGACCTTACAACATTTGATAAATCAGCTAAAACTTTGATGATTTTCACTTAATAACAATAAATGATTTTAGAAACAAGTAAAATAAAAATCCATGGTTGACAGTATTGTAAGTTTCATTATTTCTTGATAGTTTTTACATTCCTCATGGCCCAAAAAGTTTTTTCTGCTCACCTCTTTGTAAGAAGACATCATCCTCTCTATAGCATCTGCGGAGTTTACAAGAAGATTTCTGGCTGTGGTGAAAGCCCTGGTTCTTTCACTGACTCCTCCATCTGGGTCATCATCCACTCGGCTCCCTTCAAACATGTTTCAAATGTAGCTCATTAAAGAGGAAGTCACCAGGTTATCAGTAATGTTAAATTTTGAACAGGAATGGTACTTACCGTATTGTAATATCTGAAATCGTGACAAAATTTTTCTCCATCAAGAAAAGGTATCCTGTCTCTCACTGATATTGTTAGTGAGCACTGGAGTAGCCTCCCCATAAAAAGGCTTTCTGTAGGCACATATGACATCCATTACTGAATATGGCAAAGCAAGTAGGTCTCTTATTTAACATGTCAAGCCCTTAATTAGATTTAAATAATGACTTTCTATGACCACTAAAGGTGAGGGCTAGATGTATGAGACCAAATGTACGAAACAAAAACTAATACTGAGATTGAAATTTAAGCAAAACATCTAGGAATTGTAGGGAACTTTAGGAATACATGGAAGTTATTAATCCCCACAATACGGATTGTGAATCATAGTAAAGTCTTTTGTTTTACTCTTCATGTTTCAGTTTTCCATTGTCATAGTATCGAATATACACTTTTCTTGCTCCAATATAGTACGATCTGAACTTCCATCAGCAAGAATGAAAAGGAATTTACTGAATTTACCATAAACCCTCTATCAACTCTTGATCAATAACAGAACAAAGTCTACTCACTTGAGTTGGTTCTTATAATTAGCACCAAGTTTAACACCATTCTTCTCATGGAGTGCACACAACATTTTCATATCAGAAAATGGCCTTTTCCATACAGGGTTGGATTGCAGACTGTGTTAATGACTGGTATTTAATTTTCATTCTCATCTAGTTTTAAAATGTTCTTCCCTAGTGAAAGTCAGCAACTCCAACTTCAAGGTTCTTTGGTGCAAGGTTGCTAGTGTCATGTATATACAGTAATATATATACTAAACATGTTCTATGAGGTCCAAAACTGTAAAGAGTCTGGAGACACTTAATTAAATCCTAAATTTGTCATTTCTTTGACAATACTCTGGTCTAATTTCCAACCCATACCAATTTAGTTAATTGTTAGCAATATCTGTAAAAACATCTTTCCTTTGGAGTCAATGAATCCATGCCATAGATAATTATCAACTCAATGTTACTATAAATTTATGTCTCTTAGTTGTGTCATATTTGACGTGTTTTGTTGCCATGGAGTCTGGCTTATGTCTCTCTGGAAAAAACAGTTGTCTCTGACTCAGTGGCAGATTTAGGCTTCATCCTTCCACTTTCGGGTGAATTTTCTTTCTCTAAATCTTCCTTGTGACCTTCATTTTTTGAAAATAATTTTGTAAATTCCTTTTATCCGATAGAAATGACCATCTCATTTAACAACTACTTCTAACGAGATCATAAGATATATATTGTCTTTTAAATGTAAACAGATACTTCTTAATTTGATCCTCTTTATAATCGATGAAAAAATTAAAGAATATTTACTGCCATTTAATCAGCGATAAAGGAAGCTGACACTTATGTCAGTAAAATTCCTTTCACGAATTTTAACTGCATTGACTCAATGGATTAAAATTAAAGGGCGATCCATTCATGAGTACATGTCTCTAAATTGAAACATAATATAAAACATTCATTTTAAACACAGGTCATACTAGACTTATTTTGTTTGAAATATTATGAATGACAAATAATTCAGTCGCATAGCCAAGCAGTAACAGAACACATGCAACAGTTATCAATGACCACTTATGGAAGGTGTGATATATCACTGGATGTGAATGAATAAAAGATAAGAGATACATTCAAACATTCAGTATGGCTTTAGAGCATGAATGGCCAGATAAAGATAACATGATTAAAGCATGACAATTAGCACCTAACTTGTTTTAAAATTGATAAAAACTGCTTGTCCACATTTGAAAGTGAATAATACAGGATGTCATTCTACGGTATTTGATTTGCTTTGTACAGGTAAAGAGATTAATATGGGTAAAACATTCCACAGTATATGTTCCAGCACATAAAAATTTTAGTACTATTACAAATTATTAACAAAAATTAAAATATGGTGTCCAGAAAACTGGGGGGGGGGAGCAGGTATGACCATATAAGTTAATTCTACCATTTCTTCAAACAAGCAGCTGTTTGAATCCTACAAGATATCCTATTTGCAAGGTACAGGATTTTAATTTAAAATGTAGTTTTAATGGCTAATGTATCAAAATAAGTCAAATAATTACTGAGATATGCAGCTGACTGACAAGGGTCATAACTCTGTCCAATGAAGCTGAGGAGACAAAATTTACAAAAGGCATATCAACATTTTCAAACAATGTACGCATTAAAATTCATGAGAATATGTTCAATGTTACCAAGTTACACTGGTTAAAAGGATCCACAGAAGTGAGATTTAATACAGATTGAACATGGGCAATAACTCCATCAAATACGAAACTGAGAAGACAAAGCCTTTCAAAGGCCCATATTCATGTAACAGACAATCCATCTGCTAAATGACATGTAATTGAGTGCTGGGGTTTCAAAGCTATGCTGGTTATAAGAAGTGTTAATGGAATGACTGACGGACTGATGGACACATGGATGGAAAAGGTGATTATTATTATTGAGATCCTAAATCAGCAGCTGTTGTTGTTGTTGTAAGGTTTAATGCCATTTTTTAGCTAGGCTATACATAGCAGCCAGTATTAATGGTGGAGGAAGAACCCGGGAAATCCCTGGAAAGAACCACCGACCCATGAGAAGCTACTGGCAAGCTTTCTCACATACCCATATTGGCCGTAACAGAGACTTGAACCCACGCAGACAGAGGTGAGATGGCAGTGATCCATAATGGAGAGCGCTTCAGACCACTCGGCCACTCGGGGCCCCCATCAGCAGTTTGAAACAAGACAACTTACCAAAGACTCATAAGGGGAGGAGGGGTCTCTATGTGCTAAATGAGTCCCCAATATTAATGTACTGTATACCAGGATAACACAAGATGTTTACTCAGAGTCACATTATAACCAAAACAAGGTGCTACAGGAACCCAGAATAACACATCAAAGACAAAAATGTAAAGAGAATCACTGAAAACCATGTTTTACTAAACTTTATCTGTAAATACAAAGCAAAAATGGAAAAGGTATAATAGGTGCCTTCTTAGTGCCCCCCCCCCCCCCAATTAGAGTCACAATTTTTCTTCCTTTTAGTTGCAACCCTAGTTGTAAAGTTTCAGTAGCCTGACTAAAAACTTCATTTGCCCAGGGTTCTCATAGACTTTTTAACCTAAACTCCAGGACTCCTTCCTTGGAAAAAGCTGCAGTCCCAGCCCAAACACTAGGTGTCAAATAATGATACTTCTCCATGCAATAATTTAGTACATTATGTGTGAATTGCTGAGTTACCAATAAATGTGTTGTAAAATTAATGAGGCAAAAAAGAACATGTTTCCTACTGCACCAGTTTCAAAATTAAGGTAGGCAGGTTATTTTAAAGTAAACATTATATATATTTAATGTAATTTTTATGACTTTTTTTGTAACCATGGGGGAAAAGTACTACGGTCAGCGATGAGAAATAGGGTTGGTTGTATTTCAGGAAGTGATTGAAATATGACAGTGGAAGCCAACACTTAACAGGGATGGAGGATTGAATTACCACAAATCTAAACCAGTCTTCTCATACCATTATAAGTCATGTGATCAACATTAATCGAAGGGTATAATGAATGGGACTAACTAGAATAGTGAACTTCTCTTGGAAAATATGAACTTGCTCCAAACATAATATCCCAACATAAAACCAAACCCACAAAAAACAGAAAGATAAAATATAGTATATTTTAAGGAAGTTGTATTATATATATATATATATATATATATATATATATATATATATATATATATATATATTTAAACCTTTTGCTTATTATCATCTTAGCACTTTAAAACCATAGGCCAATAAGTTATCTAAAAGTACACATACATGCAGATAGATACGTGGATTAAACTTTAGACAGAAGGCACATATAGTTAAAAGAGCAAATGCAGACATATAGGTGTATGTAGCCAGATAATCAGATAGGAAGAAAAGTGCTTGGAAGTTGCTAGATTTTTAAGAGAGATAGAGAGAGAATGAAAGCTAGACTGAATGAAGGATTTGTGAAGACTTGTTTTATCCATTTACTTAATAATTATCATGTGTCACCTTGAAATTGGTGAGATGCATCAAAATATTTAACAATCTGAATTCTGAGAATGATTTAAGAACACTTAATGTTTTTTTGTTCATTTAATTGTTTGCCAAGCAATAACTATGTATCAATATCCTGCAATAGTCATAAACAATGCTTGTGGGTGCTGCATTTTGTAACATCAATCAAGTTTGAAACGAAATCCTCCTAGCACTGAATCAGGTGCCTTTTATTTCAAACACAGCTGTCAAAGAAATATCATGAGCTGCATTATTAATAATTAAAACTTAATAACCATGATATTGGCAACATTTATCAAAACAATTTTTGAAAAGCAGATGTTTTAAGTTGGTAATTTGACAAACTGCTCAAGGAAAACTTGGGATCAGAAAGTCAGTGAATCCCAGATATGTACAAATATTATGACTAAAATGTAACTGATAAGTTATGATATAAGTATTTATTCTTCATTTCTCAAAACTTGCTTTAAAAAGTAAATATTCATATTCACACATTTATGCAAGAAAATTGATGACTGACAGTTACATTAATTACAAGATGGAAATAATACATATGGTATATGAAAGAAACTGGCCAGTTACACAGAAGACTGTACATATAAATGCTAAACTGGCCAGTTACACAGAAGACTATATAAATGCTAAATAAAGGTACTGATATATATACTGTGGCAAAACGACAGGTATAACAGCTCAAAACATAAAGCATTAGGAAATAAACATGACCCCTTGCTGCTAAAATAGCTTGCACAGAGCTATTTATGTATTTTACCCATACCACAATTGTTAAATAAAATTCTTGTATCCCTTTCTTGAACTTTCTTACTCACCCGTGGGCATGTGCCTTGCAAACGTGAGCTTGCTCAAGCCAAATACGAGTGTGTCCTGAGAGTCTGGCAAGTGCATTTGTAAATCCCCGTGGAGTATCTTCTATAACTGTCAGCATTTCTGCTAGGGTTGTGCTACTACTGGTACCTCATACCAGGAAGTACATATAAAATGCATACAATACCAAATTTTACCAGCTAATAAACAAGTCTCATCAATGCATGGTTTATCACTCATACAGAGTGAAGAAAATTATGTTAAAAAGAATATTTTAAAGTAAGAAAATAAAAATGAATGAGTTTCTGATCTTTACAGATGCTGCATTCATGACTGACAGCGTCACAAGTTATCATCATGACACTATAGTTTGTTGCTCACAGCATCGCAAATTTTATCCTATCTGTAACTCCGTAAATTATCAGGTCAGCATCATTAAATTTATTTAAAATGAATAACTCCATAAATTATCAGGTCAGCATCATTAAATTTATTTAAAATGAATTAGGTACTTTTAGCTATATTTAATGACACCAACCTGAACACTTACCGAGTTACAGATAGGATAAAATTTGTGATGCTGTGTGGAACAAACTATACTGCAATTCTATTCCAACATGGTTAAGAATTTTGGTTTAGTGTTCACTTATAAAAGTAAATAGTTAAAGTGTGTTCATGTGCCATATAAAATGTTTAGTTTCACTGGCTTGGTATGAGTAAAAGCTTTCAACTTCAGTATGGCTAGATCACATGACTTTCAGTAATCTATAAACAGAAACCCAGCAAAATCCAAATGATACCAGCCAGTCCCCCAGCAAACAGACACCTAGCTATTGTTTTGAACAAGAATAAAAGCACCAATTGTATACCAAATAAAATAAGTTCCGTAACAAAGATTACTCCATGCAAACAGAATTTAGCATAAAGTGACCACATGGGTTAACATCTATGAAACACAAAAAGGGTCGCTTTAATTTGTATTGTTTAATCTTGAATCAAATATCCAACCCTTGCAATGCATCAATGTGATAAGCCAACTCTCCTTTCGGTGCTGTGTTGTTGCCGACAATCATTGATCAGTCGGGCTGGAATATGGGACTACAACTGTATCCAAAGAATAAGTTGACTTCTTACAGACTTTGATGTTGAGACAGTTAACTTTCAAAACTTGCAACATTGTTTTACAGTTCGTCGGTACATGAATACAGACAGCCTCATCTTTTCCTGGTAAAGGGGCAAATTTTATAGGTAAAAACCAGCATATACCAGTGTAACAGAATCTCTGAACTTTGTCACATCCACAGTACTACCAAACGAACTAATTACAAAACTTGAAGCTACTGTTTTTTAACTGATGAATATAAAAAAGACCAATACCTCTCTGATTTCATTATTGTTATCAACTCTGATTGAGAGATATGGAGATAAATGCAACATTCAGAATATGAAACTACTCCAAGCCCCCTGAACACTATAAACTATATTTACCGGAAGGCAAAGATAAATGCATTAAGTATGCCACAACAATGTTAATTACGCATAATTCAATGACTTGTTGGAAATCTCATTAGATGGAAGTCCCTCTTCTGCAAAATGTGAATGAGGGTTCAATCTCATCAACAATATCACAAGTATACAGGACTGGCCATTTTATTTTTATGAGCAAGGAGACTGTCAAAATAATGGCAAAAATATATGGCCTTGCCATGCAAGTAGATTTAAAAAAAGGCAAAGTTACTTTTTTAACACCACTTGCTTTGCACCTGGACAAATTTCTTTCAACATTGTTGAGATAGATGACACACTCCCTTTGCATTTTTATTATCAGTATGAGCAAGGTTTAGTTGCTGCCTACTAAGGCAGACCTGGGTTCTGCCTGCAACACTTCTGGAGGCCATGTGGCACAATAAAGATGTGAACAAGAATACTAAATAGATCTTGATGGAATTTCTTGTTCAGTCAACCCAAAAGTAAACATTTAATTCTTTAAAACAAAGAAACACCCAACCTATGAAAACCTACCATCTGACCTGACCCCTGTGGCTGTGATAATGGGAATAGCAACCATGATGAGACCACTAGAACTCCAAACATACTTCATCAAAAATTGCTCCAGCATGATGTACCATAATCGTTTGGAAAAGATGATTTCCATCTGTTTGACTAGGGCATGATAACTCTTCCGGAGATGGTTTAGCTCGACCTAAAAAAAACAAGTGAAATTGTAATCTTTTAAAATTAAATTATGAGTTTATTTACACAGAAAATAAATGTCAAATCATAAACAGATAGTCTATTCTTTATCTCTTTTACTAAAACAAAAATTTCACATTGAACACCCAACTGGTTTAAGACATATTTTCTTGACAAAGCATCTTCTCTTCCATTCTTCAAATTTCACTTGATAGTCACTTTTTAATTCATCTGACCCACCAGGTTATCCATTGCTACAATCAACATGCGAACCTCACTTCTTATTAAAAAATGTTACATACAGAGTACAACAGGCTTGACGCCTAGTTTTGGTAGGTGAAAACAATTTGGTTTACTCAGGTCTTAATCTTCATCTTGCCTTAAATAAATCAAATTTCATCATCAAGGAATTTTTAAAAATTAAGCTGGGAAAATCCTGGGAAAAGATATTCAATGAGCTATTGGTTATAAATATTTAGTTTTAAAACAAAAAATAGGCTAGCAGCATAGAAGGATCTTTTTGCTATCAAAGGTCTAATGGATAAAAACTGTGTCAATCACCTACATGAACGAGTGAGATAGCGGAGTTTGACTGGCTGAATGAAATTGATGTCGTGTCCAAGTTATCAATCTGTTTTTTCAAAGACGGTTTATTTCTTTCATGTTTACAGCCAAAAGGAAGAAATTATGCTTAATGTCTTAATTCAGTTGGTGATTGTCATAATTCTCTATCTCATTATAATCACAACTAAATGTATAATGAGGCAGTCTAGGATAATAAAAATTAAGTTGATGAAAAAATCTGTCATGTTGCTTCATGGGTGTGGGTCAGAAGGCTCAATTACTAACACATTTTCAGGACTTGGGTTGAAGATCATTAATAAATAGGTAATTTATTACCTTATGACCACTATAAAATGCAATCTCCTCAGAATTTGTTATGATTCGTGAGTGCACATATCTCAAGTAACCCTTTAGTTTGGCCTCTTCTGCAACCAGATTTCCAAACTTTGGTGACACTGCTCTCAGGATATTGGCTGTTATGAAAATGACTGTCGTTGCAAGAACTGTTGGAACTTTTGAACTAGCACCTCTACTACTTGCTAATCTGTACAGGCTAAACGACATGAGTGCTACATCAAGCAAGGGCTTTGTCAAATGTGAATAAAGATGTGCTAGAGAAGAAGTAAACATCGTGATGTCCTCGGTCAAACATTGGTCAGCATTGGGAAGTCTACTGTCCAGGTTACTGACTTTGTAGTAGGTTTGATTATCGAAGTATTTTTTGTACGCATGATTCACCAGCTTTGTTCGAAAAACAAGAGCCAGCTGACTCTCAAGAAAGCGGATCAAACTGTTGATAAATGTGGCTGGAACAGCTATCAAAAGCCACTGTCCGAGCTGCAACAAAAACTTCTTAACATCTCTCTGCACAATAGTCTTAACTATTCTTCCGTCGAGGGTAGCAACATAAATGGACAGGAACGTTCTCACTATTAGAGTGCCTGTATGCAACACAAGGATACCGAATTCCTTCGTCCAGATACTGGGGATCAAAATTTTGATTAGGTATCTAAGTTGCTTGAAAAATTTCTTGTCTACATTTGCAGAATTTTTCCCTGTATCTTTAACATAACTCTCTTGCTTTATTGATTTATCTGGCTGCAATCTCCACTTGAACGCATTATAAACACGCCTGAGTCCGTAGGCGGCGAAAATGCAAACTGCAGCACCTGCTGCAACTTTTTCTTTTGAAACATTTCGATATTTTTCAATTGTAAGTAACTTTGACATTTTACGGATTTTTCGATCCTAATAATGTCTCTTCATTATCAGAAATCACATTTCCTTAGTTGCGCAGCCGGTGATGTCGACATGTCGATCTATTAACCACCATTTTGTTGATCACGTGAGGCGTAACTCCTACTAATTCATATATATTATTATGCAATTTTTTAATATACGTTGCTGTGTATTGCACCAGTTTTCGTTAGTCTGGTTTCAGTCTCCATGTAGAAAGCACCCCAAATTACATCTATATGTAAGTTAGTGGACCAGTTTGTTTTTCACATTCCGATCGGAACATCGCTCGGACATTTCCGTTGGGTCGTGAAATAAACATCAAGTTATTTCAAGAGCTGACTAAAGCGGGCGAGCGACGTTCCAATTTTTGTCCAGTAATATACCTGACAGTTTAGCTTGGTTCCTGTCCCTTTTGTAGTTACCCATCTCATGTGCAAAAATTACTGGATTTTTTTTTTGTTGTGCTTTTTAACGCAACTTCAATAACTCTAGTCATTTAGCATTATTTATTATGACACCAGGTAGTCCAAGTTTCCTCTGACCCTCGCGACTCCATTTTTGTTATATAGACATTTATGTTGGAGTGTAGGGTCAGACTCCACTGCCAATCGAAAAGTTGGAATTCGCCGACACCATTTGGTGTCGGCATAGGGTAGCCGCTTACTAGCCGGCCTAGCAAACTTAACTGACCTTTCATCGAGATATACCTGCATGAAATCAATAGGAATATGATTTATTTTCTCAAAAATTGCGAGTATATCATTCGTTAGGTCTTTAATTCGCAGACAGACGAGATGAAACTACAGCGTTGATGACATCTGAAATTTGACCTGAAACTCGAGAAAGAAACATCTTATGTAATTCCGTCCCATTGAGAATTGTATTCTGTTCATGGAACAATTATGGCGGCGGTAGGAGACGGTCACAATTAAAATATTTTCATTTTTTGCAGTTGTAACATATGTGTTGCATTCTGCCAGCGAAATGAAGTGTACTCCTACAATCATTTCCAAACTGTGTCAGTATCAGTAGTAATAGGGGACGATATACGGACAAGAGTTTTCAGACCCCCACCCCCGGGACGATATCCGGACAATGGGAATTTAACATGTTAATATTGTGACTGTATGCGGACAAGGGAAAGCGGGTTTGTTGTATAGGGACTATATGAATGGAACAGGTGAGGTGACGTCACGGTACTGAAGATTGGTTGCAAGGGGCTGACATCAATCGGGCCAAACAACAAACAGTGACAGGGGGTAGCAGGTTAAGTTCAGCTAATTCAGCGGGTGACGGGTAAGTTCAGCTAGTTTAGCGGGTATCGGGTGGCGGGTAAGTGCAACTAATTCATAAACTACACCAATAAAACAGTGCTTGGTGGGGTCGAGACTGACAGCATAAACACACACACACACACATATATATATATAACACATACAACATACATAGATTGATGAACATCAGTCTATGACACAATCAACTATAGAACCGACTATAAAAAATTATTGGGCAATTAAGCAAATCTTTTCGCGGCATTTGAGTGGCCCTGAAAAGGGACTTTGGGTTTCTTGTTTGTCTTCTAATCTCTTTTTTTCTCCACCAACTTCTTATTTTCTCTCATAAATTCTTCTTTATTTTCTTCTCTTGCTCCTTCTCCTATTTGTCCTCGTCTTTTTTTTTCTTTTTCTTTCTCTTCTTCTTTATCTATTGTCTCATTCCACTCTCTCATCCTTATTCTGTCTGCTTCGTCCTCATTGGCCTCCTTTACTTTTTTTTCAGCAGCTCTTTCAATCTTTCCTTCGTCTTCTTTACACTGTTTGTCTCCATCTTGGTTCTCTGAATGGTATAGACACCATGCTCCAATTTCATGATGAATTCCTCTACCATCCCACGATCGTCTATAGCCTCTTGCATATCTTCATGACGTCAATCTGATATGAAGCCATCTTCTTTGATTATTCCGTGTAGAATGGCGCGAATGACTGACGCTTGACTTTATATTTGTCAAGCACGGGCGTGAAGGGAAACACCCCTTACACTCACTTCACATATTATATACTATCCACATAAGTAGTTAATGGGGATCTTATAGGGTCTATGGGATTTATCATTACAGACCCCCTTGGGAACATATAGGGTCTATGTAAATTTAACATGGAGAAAAATCGTGGGAACATATAGGGTCTATGGGAATTAACATGGCCAAAAACCCTGGGACAATATAGGGTCTATGTAAATTTAACATGGAGAAAAATCGTGGGAACATATAGGGTCTATGGGAATTAACATGGCCAAAAACCCTGGGACAATATAGGGTCTATGTAAATTTAACATGGACATAAACCCTTGGGACTGTATAGGGTCTATGTAAAATTGAAACAGGGAGGGTCTCTATTTTTTTTAAAAAAAATAAAAAAATAAAATAAAAAAATAAAATAAAAAATAAAATAAAAAAAAGGGGTAGGCAATTCAAAGACTATCTCTTTTCGAGATATATGGCTGGCCCTGAAAAGGACCTTTGGGTTTTTCTTCTTCTTCTTTTATCTTTTTCCAACATCTTCTTAATTTGTCCATCATTCCTTTCTTCTTCTTCTTTTCTGTTTCCGGCAGCCAGTCCGGGTGGCCCATGGCCCGGAACTTCTCTTGGATTTTCATCCAGTTTGTGTTCAGTTTTTCGAATTCATCCTTTTTTCTTCTATTTTCTTCGTCTTTTCTTTCATTGGACCACTTTTCTTTGATCTTCTTGACCTCTTTGGTCAGCACATTCCTCATTAGTTCTTCAGCTTTCTTAAGTTTTTCTAACCCCCACTTTGCGAAACACCAATCTGTCCATTCTACAACGTCTTCTAAAAAGCACCTTGCACTTGTCACATGATCTATTGCTTCTTTTAACTTACCCACTTTGACATACAATGGGTTAATTAAACCTCTGATTCTCTTCTCCTCATCCTCTATCATTTCTTTCACGATGTTTACGGCTAAGTGCAGGCTCTTTACTTGTCTTGTGACGAAGTCTTTTGTCACTTCATACCTCCATTCCTGTTCAACCCTTTCTGCTACACTCAATCCATCTACCATCCAATACCAACTTCCCATAAGATCGTTGTATAAAGCTGAAGCTGCTGGCATCTTCTTGTTTGCTTATTCCGTAGAATGAGCTCCAATGGCCAACACTGTTAGTTTTATACTGAAAGTGCGGACGTGATGGAAAACATCCCCCTAAAAAACATAAAATTGATCTTACCTAGATCATGACCCAACAACGCGCGGACGTGAAGGAAAACATCTCCTACTTTTTCATTTCATTTCATATAATATAACCCAAACTATACTCTCCCCATTTGCTAAGAAACAATAAAGAAACCCATAATCTACTATTCACACTAACTTACTTTATTAGTTACAAACACAAACACAAACACACAAACACATACACTTCCACTATTAATAAAGAGTTAGTGTTTATTTTCACACTACTCTACCTACACACATTGGCAAATCGATCGTTATTTCTTTTCTAGAGTATTGGGTAGCCCTGAAAAGGGCTGTTTTGTTTGGAACTTCATGGACACCTGGTTAATGGTGGCACCTTCCAGGCCTGGCGCCACATACACATCTTATCCCCCAGTTACTTTTTACCTTTTTGGGGGAGAGAGCAGAGGCAGGATATGTCGCTTCAGAATCCCAATTTTCGCTCTCTGGGATTTTGAAATTTCTTCTTCTCTCCTTTTCCTCCTCCTCTTCTTTGTTTCTTCTTTCCTCTTTATATCTTCTTTCTTCTTCTTCTTTATATCTTCTCTCCTCCTCTTCTTTGTTTCTTCTTTCCTCCTCTCTTATCCTTCCCTCCTCGACAATGGCTTCCGCGGCCAGTTCATTTAATATGCGCCTGGCATATTCCAGATGCACATGAAGCTCCAACAGTTTCTCAAGTCTCGTGTTCATTTTTTGGTGTTGATCAATCAACAAGGGTAGCTGGACTGCCGAACGAGTTTCAATTTATAGTGAAAGCGCGGACGTGAAGGAAAACATCCCCCTAATAACATAAAATTCATCTTACCTAGATCATGACCAAAAAAAAAACAACAACGCGCGGACCTAAAAGAAACACTCACTCACTTTTTATGCTACCCATCACTATTTTAAAATTTTTTTATAAATCACTTCAATAGACTATCCACATACTCAAAGCAATCCAATCTAACTCCAAATATACACCTCTAACAGCCAAACAAACATCATTTTAATCTACTATCCACACCAACTTACTTTAGCTCTTACAAACACAAACACACCAACACATACCCTCACATTTTTAAAAAGAGTTAGTGTTTATTTTCACACTACTCTACCTACACACACATTGGCAAATCGATCGTTATTTCTTTTCTAGAGTATTGGGTAGCCCTGAAAAGGGCTGTTTTTTTGTTTTGCTATGGCATTCTTTTTTAGTTTCTAAGAATGCGATGTCCTCTGAGGATAGACTTTCTGGCGATAGGTCTGCTTCTTCGGAAAGAGAAGAAGAACTCTTTGGTGTCGATACGACAATCGACAAAGCCTCTGTCAGGTTCAGGTTGCTGCTGCTGTTGTTGCTGCTGTTGCTGCTGTCTCTGAAGTCTGTACTTCTCCGTCCATTCTTCTTTTTCCCTGTTCACTTCTTCTCTGAAGAGCTCTTCTATCAGGTCTTCAGTGATTTTTAACATTCTCACATTCTCTATTTCTTCTGGCTTCGGTATCAGACTGTGTCTGACCCTATGCAAATTCACGTAGGCTTCGTTGAGCTTGGCTAGTTTGGAGCACATCTTCTTAGGAGGATGAGTCGACAATGGATGGTTAGACTGGAAACAACCCCGGTTCTTATAGTGAAAGCGCGGACGTGAAGGAAAACATCCCCCACACGGTTTTCGATTCGCAACGTTCAGTGATTGTCATGAGAGGGATAGTAAGAAATGAAAGAGCATCAATTCAACATTCTTATAGCTAAACAAAAGACAAAAGCATTTTTTCAAAACACAACATTTTTTATTCAAAAATCACTTAACACTAAACAACAACTCTAACATTTTTAACAATAATCCAACACTATAACATCAAACCATATTTTTTCAAATCACTAACATTTTTTTCTCAATCTACTTTAAACAGGGCTGACAACGTTGTGAATGAAATTGTGATTTCCACTGTTGGAAATCATTAGGCCATTGATGGACACTACGTTTCCTAGCTTGAGACAAAAGATAAGCATAATGGTCACAAAACCATCGATCTACTTTCACATCGTTTCTAGCAGAAGAACGAGGATCGAAATGAGTCACTAAATGTTCTAAGGAATAGCCCAGGCTGCGATGATGCAGAAAATACACGCAGTACTGTCCACACACCAAGGAATCTGTGCCTTGTAATTTCACATTATTGAATCGGGTGGTTTGAGCATTTCTTCTCATAAAGTCGATGATATCGTCTTCCAAAGGGGGCAATCCGTACGAATCGAAATATTCCACACATCCTTCTTGAGGAAAGTAGACGGCTACCCAGTGGGTTCCTGGGAGATGACTGTCGTCCGTGTTGATCACGTAAGCTTGATGGTCTTTAGGTTTGCGATGAGGGAGTTCATCTTTAGCACAGACGACAGGATTCCAAGAAGCCGTATACGAACTGTGGTTCAAAAGGTAATAAAGTTCCCAGGTATCCATTGATTTGTGGTTTTTTTCTTCTTCACAGGTAATAATAAGTCATCAATTCGATCCTGACTTTTTGCTTGAAAATGTCTGACGAATAAACGGTGATTCGTTCTGTTTCCTCACTCTGATTTAGGAGAGCTTCGATACGATGGATCTCTTGAGTGGTTAATGGTGGACAAGAATGTTCACGCAAGTCTTTATACCACTGGTGCAACACGTCTTTGTTTGAGATGAGACTCCAAGCTTCGTCCAGATACTCGTCCAATTTTTCTTCTTGACTCAACATCAGGCATTTATCGTGTTGAATTTGACTGGGATGATCGTTTTGACATCCATAGCAATTTTTCTTGATCAATTCCGTCATTTTGTCGACCAAGTGTTTGGCAAAACAGGAGACTAAATGGGCTTCTTGTTCTGGCCATCTCGACTTCATCATGATCACTTCTTCTTTTTCCACACATTCCATCTCCAAAGTTTCTCCACTAGGTAAAGAGGGAGAACAGTCTTCCATGGCTTTCTAGTAATCTAGAATGACTTCTCTCAAACTATTGATTTCTATGGTATTATCAAATTCGGCATACAGGATGACGTTCACCGTTACATCAGGGTCTCGGTTTGCAAACTGAAGTTCCACACGAATTTGACCAGATTTTATAGGGTGGAAATGTCCCTCGTCGCTGCCTTGGTCTGGAGTGAAATCGAAAGCCCACAAAGCATAACCTCCTGCGTAATCCTCGTACGTAATGCCGTGACTGGTGTTGGTTCCTAACTGGCCGGTGGCTTCGTACAGGGACAAGTACGATCTCAAGTAATTCTTCTTCTCAAAGTCAGGTTCGAAAGGTCGGGTACACAAGGTCTTGCCATCGCGACTGACTTCGATCTTGGACACGCCAAAGTGTTGAAAGTAGAAAGGATTTTTTTCGACAGCTCCGTTGAAGGCTGTATTCTCGACGATACCAACGATTAAACGTTTGGGTAGCTGTCCTTGAAACAGATGATCTTCGATCATGGATCGCTGTCCCTTGGGAATGGTGAACGTTTTCACTTCCACGCGTCGTATGGGATACTTGGCGGTCGTTCTGCTCAACGTCTGACTGATGTCGTTACCCACTTTAGGTAACACTTCCACACGGCGTACGTAGAGTCTGGCTTCCTCGATGACAGTTTTGCAAACAGTAGTACCTATCAAATGGAAAGCGGCACTGCTACGATTCAGTCTCAGGCGAACATTCACCCCGTTTAGCAAATATTTCTCTTGCAACCACATGTCCAGATGTAAACGATCCATCAGTTCTAAACTTTGTCCGTTTTTGATTTTGTCTCTTCGTTCTACAAATCCGTCATTGTTTGGTGTTTTGCTTGCATCAGTTTCGAATCTTTCAAACTGGCCTGCTTCGTCAGCTTCCCATATCACACAGGCATTGAGATGAGTGTTCTTGGCATCTATTCCGTACGTCAAGAGATTTTCCAGGTACGCTCGATAAGGGTAAGTATCCATGCTGCTGCTGACCAGTTTGTTGTTCAAGTACAAGTCCACTCCGCTAAACAAGGAATGCATGAAATTGTTGACGGGAGCTATTACCTCATCGCCATCTAGGGTCGAATTGTCCTCATCGACAACTTTGACTTTCAAGTACAAGTAACTGCTATTCAGATCGATGTAATCTTCGGGCTGTCCTTTGATTTCAAACTCGATGGGAGCTGAGGCTGTCAATGAGGAGACGGGGTGAAATTCCACCCACTGGGATTCTTGCATGGTCATCATGGTGGGGGGCATGGCAAACAGATCCAGTTCCGTCTTGGAACAGGCGCAAGACTCTCGGTGCATCATTTTTTCTATGTTTCAATAATCGAAAACGTCTAAGTCTCGAACGGTTCTTCTTTTCTTGGCCTTTCTCGCTTGAAGTCTGGTGAAAGGGTGTTTTCTGCGTCGTCTCTTTCTGCCTTGTCCTTGCTGAATGCCTGACTCGGTAGCGTGCAGGGCATTTATAGGTGTGTCTCGTCGGCCCAAAATGTCTTTACCCGTTTGCAGCAAGACATTTTTGCCTGCCCTCATGAAGGCTTCTTTAGGGTTTTGTTTGTCGATGATGACATTTTGGAGAAATTCTTTGCCTTGCGTCAGTGCCGCATCTTTCAAAGCGTGCAATCCGCGTGTCACCATCGGTTTCAACACTGGGGCCACCGAACGAAAGGCCGATTTTAACATGTCTCCTAAACCGTGTCCTCGCTGTCGAGCAACCCCTCGGTACACTGGATACATGACTTACTTACGAGTCGTGAGAAAACCGTTTTCGAAAATGGAGTTTCACCGTGACTTTTCCTTTGGTGAATGGAATATTTTGTCCCAAATCTCCTTTTATAGTAATGTTGACTGTGTCCAAATACGACTTGCTGACAGGCAAATAGTGAGGATGGACAAATTCGCGGTGGACGTGGTAAGTGTTTCCACCTTCCTCGTCAGCGTTTGCGGCAGAATCCACTTTGAAAGGAATGACACGCAGTAACGGTACGGAGGTGTGTCCCACCACGTTGTACTCCACCACATCGGAGTACACGAAGATCAAATTCAGTCCTTGGTTCAGTTCTACCGGGGTACGAAAATACTTGGCAAAAGAATCGTTGTCAGAAATGACTGGTAATTCACCTTTTTCTTTTTCTACTTTCTTCCTTAGCTCCATGTCACCGCCCAACATGTCAAACAATTCATGACAAAATAAGAAAGACATGATTTTGGGCCCCTCAGGAAATTTCATCAGGAAGCGACGAGCTGTTTTGTGGTACTCCAGGGTGACACTTTTTTTGACACTTTCCAAAGCTTTCAGAAACACACTATTAAACCTGGTGGCTATGGTGTTGACCAAATGTTGACCACTAAAATAATAGCCTGGGGGAATGAACAAGTGATAGGTGGTCCAGTTTGAATTTGGTGTACGGGTTTTCTTGTCATATTTGCTATGGGTATCCATCCACTGTTGCATTTGCTCGTCATGAACTTCCACATCAAATTTATTTTCATTGGGAAGGACATTGAGGACTTGGGTCGGGTGAATCATTTCTACTAAAGCCACTTCCCAATGGGCTTCGTGATCTAAGGGGATGGCCTGAGGTAATTTGGCCGTGTAACAGCACAACGTGTTGTTGGGAAACACCTCCATGGAACTGTCACTGGGTAAGGTCAAGTAAAATTGGTTTTGGTGACTCATAATTCCAGAGTTCTGTGGCTGTCCGAGGGAATATTAGTGGACGTCAGAGGCGTGTCTCCGCCCAAAATGGGGTTCTGGTTGTGGTTGCTGGAGTGGTGACTGGCACTGACACTGGACACAACGTTCCCGTTCGAGGAGAATTTCAGGGAGGGATTGGGAAGCAGGTAACCGATGCAACTGCTCAATAAAATGGTCCACAATTGTTTGTCTCCTTGTTGCAAACTCAAATTGGCGATGGCTGCCCCGATGACACAATACACCACGAAGATTTGGCAGAAAAAGACGATTTGCGTTTTAGGCACACGTTCTCCACACCACACCCACAAGGGTTGTTTTTGTAAATCTTGCACAGAAGAACTAGGGGAAGGAGGAGTGGTCGACGTAGCTGCGTCTGATGTGTGAAAGGGCATGATGGTCACTTCTTTTTATAGTCGATGACTTGCGAAGCGTCGATCCAAGAATCGAAACTGGGTGGATATCCTTTCCAACGTACTTTGACTTCTTTGACACGTCGTTTGCCCACTTTACGGGTTCTGCGTTCGAGAATGCTTTCGATGTCGTACACGTCGTCTTCTTTTTTGGTGACACGTTGTAACTCGGGCAAATAAAACGTTCCTTTGAGTACTTCTCCGTTCATGTCTTCCAATTTATAGACGGCAGGATGACGGCCATGTACTCGTCCAGTGACGCGAAACAATTCGTTTGTCCAGTTAGGTAAGTAACCTTTGTCGAAAGTGCGTTTGGTTTTGCCAATGCGCACCCAATCTCCTACGGTCAACTCTCCACTTTTCTTGGGGACAGCCCTCGTCGGGGACGTACCGAACAGACGCTCAAACACCAACACTTCATTGTCGGGAGTCACGTCTTGCGGGGCACGTCCGATGCTTCGATGGTAAGATTGGTTGTACGCTTGCACCAGGTGCGGTAAGATGTCGATGTACTTCAGAGTGTGGTGATGCGTAAAATATTTCCACATGCGTTCTTTCAAAGTGCGTTGAAAACGCTCCACGATGCTGGCTTTGGTTTCGGGATTCTCGGTGGTAAAAAAATGAATGTCACGTTTCTTTAATTCTTTTTGGAAAGCTTGGTTCAGAAATTCGGTGCCTTTGTCCGTTTGCCATCGAAGAGGGTGACGGCCACTTTGTTTCAACACTCGTTGCAGGGCTCGCACTAACTCGCTGCTGGATTTGGAAGTCAAGGGCACGACCCAGGCAAATTTGGAAAAGACGTCGATGACACAAAACAGATATTTGTAGCCACGATTGTAGCTGGCCAAATGAGAGACATCGGCTAAATCGGCTTGCCATTGATGATCGATGCCTTCCACTCGGGTGCGACTTCTGGCAAACTTGCGTCGAATGGGTTTGTGCAAAGTGTAGGTAGCTTGTTCTTGTAACCATCGTTGCACTTGAGGTAAACGGAGACTTTTCATTCGCGTTTTGGCAGCACGATACAATTTTTGAACTCCTGCGTAACCTGCAGGATGCGAGGGATCGTAGTAAATGCTAGCTAAGACTTTTTCCATTTTTTTGTGTTGATTGGTGTCTTAATAAGGCACCCACTCTTGGAAGAGGCTACTCTTTTTCTCTTGGGGTATTTTCTTGGATTGCAAGGCTTTGCGTGTGCGACCGGCAATAGGTGTCGAAGAGGAGGATGTCTGAGCAGGGGATATCGGTTCTTGTTTCACTTCTGTCTTCACTTTCTTTTTCTCTTGTGAGGAAGAAGGGGTGGCCATCATCTTTTTAATCCATCCAATTCTGGAGGTAGGTGGTGTTGTTAACTTGCGTACTTTTTCTGGTGGAGTTTGAAACCCTTCTTCTTCTTCTTCTTTTCCTTTTTCTGTCTTGACCACTGGTACCGGTACTGGTACTGGTACTGGTGATGGTGCTGGACTTTTCATCAAGGTCTTAAAATCTTTCAAAGTGGGTAGAGCTGTTTCGTCTAAAGCTTTCTGGTGAAAGAGTTGCAGTCGTTGCAAGAGTTGACCGTACTTTTGCGATTTTTCTGTTTCGGACAAATCTTGGCGATCCATCAAGGATTGCAATTCGTGTTGTAACTGGGACATCTCGCTCAAATGGGGATTGGGAGGTAAATGCGGGGTGCGTTGTTCTTGCCACCGATGGTATTCCATCCATCGTTTGTAAGGCACTAAAGCTAGTTTTCGTCCTTCCATGGGGTTGTCAGGGGTCGATTCTGAGATCTTGGAACTTCCGAGGCCTTTTTATCTTGCTCCCACCAGTCCTCCCAACATGGTTCCCAAGACTCCTTTCAGTATGGGGCCTAACAAGAGAGGTAAAATGCCTCCACGTTGGACCAACATCTTCTTTTTTTGACGAATGGGAATTTTCTTTTGAACCATTTGGCGAAGAACGTGACGATGTTTGCCTAAGCATTGTTTCTGGTGTTTGGACAAAGGGATCGTGCCTTTCAAAACGTTCAAACAACATTCGCACACGGTATCGATGACCTCTTTGGAGGCCGTTTGAATGAGTTTTTTTCGTAGGGGTGAAGAAGCTTTGGACAGGACAGATAACAGGTCCCCATGTTTAGCTAAACGTGGTGGCAGTCCTTTCCTTTTCTTTCCTTGGGGTTTTCTGGAGGGTGACATTTTTTGCTTGTGGTTCCGGGACATTCACCGAACAGACACTAACGTCGATGACTTAACGTACACCCTTTTATCTTTTTTTTGGGACTATCGCTTTGTCATAAAGGTGACAATGTTTTTCCCAAAATCGCCAAGGAATCCTCCCCTTTGTTGACGCCTCTTTTTCTTGGAACGACTGTGTCTTTTCTTAGGGTAATGTCGATGCTTGGCTAAGCGCTTTGTCGGATGACGCGTCTGCCTTTGTCTCTTTCTTTTGTGGCTTCTTGGAGGTGACATCTTTTTTACAAGTTCACTGATACCCCGACTTGGTCACAGGCTCTTTTTATACTGGAACGCGTCGCCACTGATTGTCTTTACGTTTTATCAGTTTGAGGACAGGCATGACACGTCGTGCAGGGGTACGCAACGGACTAAATCGAGCCAGTTCTTGCTTGGACAAATCCAGTAAACTTTGTAACATGCCCGATCTTTCTTGGACTTTGATTTTGGGAGAAGGTACTTTGTGAGCAGCAGCCACTGCCACTAAATTGGAGGATCCTGCCACTGGGGAAGTTCTTTTGGGGGTCATCAACGGAGATGTTCTTGGTGTGATCAACGTCTCCAAGTACTCTTCAGTTCTGGGTGTCATCAACGGAGAAGTGGATGAACGTGAGGATGCCGGAGACGCAGTCACTGCCGTGGCAGGTCGTGGTTTGCGAGTGTAAGGTTGCGTCCTGGCCGAAGTGCCTCTCTTGCGACTAGTTTTCTTCTGTGGACTTTTCTTTTTCTGGGGACTTTTTCTCTGTTTCTTTTTCTGGGGGCTTCTTTTCTTTTTCCGGGGTGGTGGTGTCTGGTAAGAGGAGGGTCCTGCCACTGGAGAAGTTATTCTTCTTGGGGACCTGGTTTTTTTCTTTTTCTTCTTGGGGCTTCGTTGGACTTTTGTCTTGGGGATAACTTTGGGGGCATTAGGATCCCATCTTAAGAGTGAGCGAATGATGACCCCTCCTAGAGTACCGCTCCCTCCAGGTTTCAAAATGATTTGTTTTTTGGTTTGAGTGTCGATGCGGGGATCGGCCAGTTGGACCAAAGCGACTTTGTTTCGATCGAAAAAGCGTTGGGTTTGATGAGGAATCTGAATGATTCCTTGGAGTAATTGACGTGCCGTCACCGTGAACCATCGTAAGACTTCTTTGAGACTAGCTTCTAAGACACGGGCTCGTGTTTGTGGATTTTTTTCTCGACTGATGCCATACAAGGCACGAATCAATTTGACGGGAAGATGCGACTGAAGGGACGTCATGTTCACACTGTGTGAGACAGACGAAAAAGGGTCTGAGGTTTTTATAGATTTTTTGATGGGGAGTGAAATGAAGTCGAGGACGGAGACGTGTACAGGACAGGCCCTCCGTCTTGGCACCAGTGGTGAAACAAGTGGGTACGAAATCGCAAATCCTCGGGGGTCGTAGGTTTCAAATCGACGAGTAAATAGGCGTGTGGCGTTTGAGTGGCATCGTCGTACGCCTGAGTCAGCCAAGGCGTTCCTAACTGTTTGGCTAAGACTTGCACTTGCGATTTATCTCGAGGGCTTTTAAACAAGACCACGTAATGCGCATTGAGACTGATGGTGCGATGGGCTTTACTTTGTTGAAACAAATTTTGGGTGATGTAAATGACACTGGCATTACGGTGATGCCCTTTGCGCGTGAACCACAATTTAATTTCTTCTTCGTCTTCTCCTAACATGTCGTCGAAAATGACCAAATGGGTTTGACGGGAGTCAGAGACGATGCCGTCGTCTTCTTTAGGAATGCCTTCCACAAACACGATGGAATCGCCTTGACTTTCTCGCAAGAGGCTGTACGCCGATTGCCACTCTTTGTAACACCACACGATCCGTTGAGGTGTCCGATCGATCAAATGATGTTTATGTTCGATCAAACGTTTGACGAATTCGGTTTTGCCTGAACCGCTAGGTCCAGCAATGAGCATGTTAAAGGGATGGCGAAGATACAAAGCCTCCCAACTGGCACGATCTAAGTGTTCGTCGATGACTTTGACAGTAGAGGAAGAGGGAGCAGAGACAGCAGAGGTAGCCATGGTGTGAGAAATGTCCCTTGTGACACGAAAACGAACAAGACAAGAGTTTATATACTTTTTCAGAACACGTTTATTGAATGTTTTTTTTATCAAACATGAATACGAAAGACAAAAATACATAAAAGCCAAAGGCTTAAGTACAAGGATAAAAGGCACATGATAACGATGAACGTGGAATAAACACAAGTGTCTGTACAACAATCACATCTTTTGGGTAATGTTCTAACCAGTTCAACAGAGGGTAAGGTCACACAAGTGTCCTCCCGAAAGGGTCTTTCAGGTCTGTCCACGACAGTCCTGTCCTGGGTGACGGGTTCTTCTGGCACCGTCACTAACACGGGTTGAAAAGTAACTTTTTTCCTTGAACAACTCTCGTGCATACTGGGCTACTTCTTGGGTCCAAGCCTCAAAATCCCATTCTTTCCAGGCACGGACATCTGTCCAGTGGGGATGTAAGTCACAAGCTACACACACATCGTCATACACGTCTTGGGTAGCTAAAAGTTGACGAATCTTTTTTTCCCGTAGAGGTCGAGAAGTATCCAGATGAAACCGCAAGGCTTTGAGCAAAAGGAGTTTTTCGTGACCATTTAAGGCCATGGAGGTGGTAAGTACTGATCGTAAAGAGTCCACAAAGAATCGGCTGGTAAACGAAATCCCAAAAAACAAGTCACTAAGACACACACCACTTGTCGTCCCAAATTGAATGGATACAGTTCTTGTAATAATCGATGGTAATGATCCACGGTTTGAATATGGTCATTGAGTTCCTTCCACGGAATCTGTTGGATGACATGTGACATAAGTCGTGGCATGGCAGCCTGTTTTTATAGTCTCTTTGTTTCGGAAACAATACACGTACTTTCTAGCCAGAGATCTTCGTTCTCCAGTAGGGAATCTAAATCTTGCATACTGTAACCGAAACTTCAGAGTTCGTTTAGAAGTTTCCTCTTCCTCTAAGTAGATTCCACGTAAAATATGTTGATAATCCTTTAACTTGTCTTCCTCAATGTATTGCCGTAGGTGAATCTCGAAGTAACCAAAATAATGAACATTTCGATCATTCACTAACTCAAAGTGTTGAACAAGGTCTGACCACTGAAACAATTTCTGACGAATCAGTTCTCTTATACCATTCAGGTACCAGTGGTTAAAGATCTGGTGACGTAACGGATGCAATTGTTCTTTACGTTTGACTTGTATTTTCACCAGCTCTCGGTAAATGCGTTCTCTCAACTCCACAGGCAAAGCACGAATGTTCTCTTGTAAAGTATCCATGAACAGATTATTATGGTAAGAAGTTACTTCAATGTCTCGGTCCCACTAAGGGTAAGTAATGACAATTCGGTGACCATCGAGCATGTTCTACGTAGGCCGAATCTTGCGGTTCCCAGTGGTGAAGTGTCACATCGCAACTGAAGCATCTGACTTTATCTCCTTCGCCCAAGTAGAAAAATCCGGCTCTGGCTAATTCTTCGGGGGTCGGTCCTCCCAGATACTTTGGCCATTTTCCTTTGAACGATTGAAGACGATTTTCAAAGTCGCAGTATTCCGACAAACGCACAGGAAACGAATATTCGTTTTTCACAGGTTCGTTTCGATGAGGGTTGAGTGACATGGGTAGGAGTTTGCTCAAGGCTGGATGACATCCGTAGGGGGGTAGACGTGAAGGTGAACATTCCCCTTTAAAACGAAACCCAGTAAAATGTCCAAGAGGACGAGCGGCATCACTTTCGCATCCGACAGGTTTGACACGCACAGCATCACTTTCCATGATAGGGGTAGGGGTACTAAAGTTCCCATGATGCTTTACGGCATCGCTCAGGTCACAACGTACAGCATCGTATCCATCGCAAGGCTCACAATCGCACTCGTCTGCAAACTCCGTGACGCAATTACAATGGTAACCACATGGACAATCGCAGTTTCCTTCCGGACATTTTCCGTCGCAATGCATGGGTCTTATCCATCCAATATTAGTCACACTAGAGGAAGATACAACTTTTTTACAATCCCCAAACTGGAACGATGTCTCTTTCAAAGTATTCATCTTGTTTGCTCGGTCTTGGTAGTCACAATGAACTATCGATCTTGCCTAGGGTTCCTTTTTATATACAGACCAATACCGACGTGACCGTACGGTAAGGTGAAATGATTGGGAAGTCGAACTCGCTTCTGGTACACGATTTGATAAACTTTTTCCAAAGGTCGACTGACGATGTGGTGAGTGGGTAAACGTACAATCTTGTTCGGTTGGTAAGTGGTCACTTTAAAGTTTCCATCCTCTTCCGATTGCAAGGCTTCTTTCAATACCCCAAAGTTGACCACACGACTGGTACGATGATTCAGAGTCAGTCCTTTCACTTTGCACGTCGTGTGCACTTCTCCTTGTTTGTCCCGGTATTCGTAGCCGTAATTTTTGGGACCGCCACTGACGAAACTTAGAATCTTGTCGTCGGGATGCTCGTCTGTCCAGGCTCCTAAACGGTCTCCTTCGATGTCAGGGTGATGTTGAATCGGGTGATGGATGTAAATGCAACTGTCCGTGTCAAAGTACAGGACGCGTTCTTCTAACAGTTCTAAAGCTTCGTACAATTTTAAGCGAGCATGGGCTGTCACGTAAGCCGCAATGATGACATTTCCAAAAGGGTCGTCTTGTACAAAGTCCAGATCTTCTTCGTAATTGACCAAGATCAAATCCTCTCGAACGACGTCCACGTGTTTCATGTATTTGGTTTTGTCGTGAATCATCTGGAAGTAGCGGGAAGGTTCTGTCAAATATTCCGTCTTGGGTAAACACGGGCGTTGTGCCATTTTACCCCACAAGCAATTTAACATCACTTTGGCAAACGATCGCCTACCTTCGTTTTTCTCGATGTGGTCTAAAGTGATGCCTTCTTGTTCGTAGTATTTCTCTTTGAATTGTATTTGGTCTTCGGGAGTGTGACACCAGGAAGGATAGCCGCTGGCTTCTTGCTTCAGTTTCAAAAAGGCATCCACGTAGTCTGCGAAAATGCTTTTCTGAGTAGGGTCACCCTTGTGGTATTGTTGTGTCTTGGGAAAGTGGCAAATTTCGTACACTTCCAACAGTTGGTATCCCATGTCCATAGCTTTGAACAATTCTACGCTGACCCAGGTTCCCGTCAAGGCCCGTTCTTCCTGGCTGTGATGACAAGGCTGGTCTTGGTTGCACGTTTCGGCACAAGTACGGCACAAAGGAAACATCAGTTTGCCTTGACAATGGTGAGGTAAGACGGGATGGTATAGGTTCGTGGGAGGCAAAACTTTACACTTGATCAAGCCTTCGTATTGTCGAATGTTGACCAGGTCGATGTGTTCCGTGAACAATTGCGGGTGCCCTACAGGAAAGCGACAATATTTGCACACGTAGGGATACAGCGAACACACGTCCAAGTATTTGATTTCTTCTCCGTTCTCTTCGTCGGCTTGGTACAGCAAACAGGTGGCATTGGTCCTTCCTCCGTACAAACTATCCCTCGGGTTCAGCGGGTCCATGAACTGGTAACTTTCCACGAGGCGTTTAAACTCGGGATCGGTTTTCATACGGTGATCGTACTCGTGTTCCCACATTTCCACCACTTGGTATCCTTGCTGTTCTAACTTTAGGCGCCGCTGACAAGTGTCCTGGTACAAGTCTTCCATGGTTCGTTGCAAAAACTGATTTTTAGTGCCACGGTCAGGATAACAAATGGGACATCCGTGAAATAAGCAACCGTTAAACTCGTACACGATCTTTGGGTTTTCTAAGTCTCAGCCATCGACCGAATACGTTCCGATGGTCTTTTCGCCCCCTCCGTTGCGGGCATGCTGAATCCACTTGTCTTCCTTGTCGCACAAGTAATGTAACCAGCGTAGGGCTTTGACCGAGTATTGACGCTTGACATAGTGGGTCGTTTGAGGACTGATGACAGCCACGGTGTTTTCAGGCATGAATCGTTGTCGATACACTAAGGAACACGCTTTGGCAATGGTGCAAGCTTCTTTCAAAGGATCGACCCCTCCGTGTTCCATGAACAGTTCTCGAAATTTTCCACAGCAACGCCGTAAAATGTCCACGTCGGAACGACAATACTTTAGCATTTCTTCCTGAAAGTCGAAGGGGTCAGAGGCATGAGCCTGGTACCAAGCGTAGAAAGCTTCTCGTTGTTCGGTACGCATGTTGTCGGGGTCGTAATAGTGAGCCTCAGGTAAATGGGGTAGAACGGCGTGTTGATTGGCTTCCGTATTGAAAAAGTGCGGAAAGTACCCTTTAGCCATTTCTGTCATTCCAAACGTTTTAGGCATTCGACTCAAAGGCATGGCCAAATAGCTCATCGAATCTTTAAACTGTACTTGTCCCACTTGCATGAAAATGATTTTGGCTCCGTTCAAAGTCACTTTAGGACGTTCGGTGCCATGTTCCGTATAGTATCTGAGAAGAAACTGTCCATCGTATCCGGAGAAATTGTGAGCCATCACCGTGGCATGACGATGACAATCTCCGTAAAGTCCGATGTCCTCTTGGCTCCACGTCTTGTCGATGGGGTCTAAGACCCATTGGGCAAAATCGGCTAACGTGTTTGGCCCCCGAAAGATTTTTTCACGCCCTCCAGGAATCTTGCTGCAGTGAGGGCAATGACTGAAGATAGGTTCTTGAATGCACTTCTCGCACGCTCGATGAGCCACGCAGAAATTAGGAATGTGAATGCCAGTCTCTTGCATGCATTCGAAATCGAAAAAGATGAAATTGCCTTTCTTCTTGTGACCGTCCTCTTTCTCTGGTAGGGGTTGGTATTTTTGCACGTAACATTGGTGTTCCAAGTCCACGATGTGGTGACAAATGTGACATTTCTTTTTTCCTGAACATACGTGTGCCTTGGTACTATTGGTACGTATGCCTTGTCCACACGTAGGGCACAATCTCAGGAGTTGACAAGCACATTTCTGCTGTGAACCTTGCGTTTTCAGATGTTGTTGGTAACAGGTAGGGCTGACAAACGTGCGCAGACAAGTGGAACAAGGCACTGGTTCTTCGCTCAGACAGGGTGAAGAGGCCAAACATCCTGAGCATTTCGATCCACAATGCTTGTGTTGCTCTCGATTATTATAACCATGGTCACATTTCTCACAGTAATAACCGTATCCCAGGAATCCGGTGATACTGGTAATGGTATCGAAATGGTCATCGTGATGATAAACATGAATGTATTTTCCGTCCTTAAAATCTTGCCCTCGAAACAACAGAGACCCGCGCACTTCTTGAGGGTGCACTTTCAAAGTGTATCGTGGAGCTAGGGCATCTTGCAATTTTTGCATCTCAGGAATGCCACAGGGTGTGTCTTTGGACATGCCAGCTTTTCGTAACAGGAGTTCTGCTTCACTTCGTTGTTTGGCTCGGTCCGATTGTCGAATGTTCTCCCAGTCTCTTTTCCATTCTACCGTGTCGTTCTTGTTGGCATAGGTTCGTCCCACCACGATGGCACGGGCTAAACACATCTGGTCATGAGGATTGTGAATTTGGACAAGGCTACGCTTAATGCTGCGAAGGTCGTTCACCAATAACATCTTTTTGCGTCCGGTCCCTTGAGGAGGAGAGACGTGGGTCATGTCCAATGTGGCTTTTCCATCGGTGATGTCAAACTGGTCATTAGATTGTTGCACGTGTTGAATCTTGTCCATGACTTTGGAAGCGGTCAATTCTGCAGGGGTGCTAAACTCGATCCAAACAGGGGATTTCAAACCGTCGTGTTGTATGGAAAGTCTCAAGCGATCGTCTTCTTTGGGTTGACATTGTCGCTTGAGTGCAGTGAGCAGAGAATCCCACACTCCGGTGATGAACCCTTCTGCTTTCTCTAACGGTACTTCGGACTTGAAATCTTTAAACTTCACCGTGTATTTGTAAGCCGTGGTTCTAAATTTTCTAGAGGAGCGCTTTTCCGTCTCTCGAATGGAATAGTACTTTTCAGGGTTGACAAAGGGTGGTGGACTTGGTTTAGAGGGTTCGGATTCTGGTTCACTCATGTCCTCTTCAAAATCACTGACATGAATTTGTGTCAATATTTCAGCCCTGGTACGAGGCGATAGATCACGTTTCTGCCTCTTACTTTCTTCTTCTTTCTTCTCGAATGAATGGGATCGTTTCATCTTGAAAGCAAAAAGTCAAATGACTCAAGTTCAAACACCATGAACTACTTTATAGTCATAGCAGACCAGCGTATATAAAAGGGTGTGTGTCTTGTCCTTTCACTATTCATTTCACTCTCAAGCCGAGCACAACGATGGAAGAGACTAACCAGATGGAACGTTTCGTCAGAGCTTTGCGAAGGGTCATTAGAAAATTCTCTTCAGACCATCCTACGGACTACTCTCCTTCCTTTCGAGATAAAAGTCAAGATACTTGCTATATCTGTCAGAAGAAAGGGCATTGGTCTTCAGAGTGTCCAGACCGTCAAAAAACAGGAGCTAAAAAAGACAAAAGTAAAGATACCTGTTATTATTGTAAAGAAAAAGGACATTGGTCTCCAGATTGCCCAAAAAAGAAACAAGAGGAGTCAGAAGAAAAGAAGGATTCTTCAGAAGAAGAGAGGGATTCTTCAGAGGAAGAAAGCAGACAGGTGAAGAAAAAGAAACAGGAGACGAAAAAAAGAAGGGAAGAAAGCGAGGAGGAAGAAGAGGAAAAGAGTGTGACGGTGAAGAAATTCAAAAAACAGAGAGACTAAACAAGGAGAAAAGAAGAAATCAATGAACTTTTTATTAAAGTTTTGTGTTGTGAATTGTGAATTGGATTGTAAAAAATGGAGAAAAGAATAAATGAATGATATAAGGTAAGAGTCTTTGAGTTTTGATTTTAAAATAAGAAGCTACACTCACGCACTCATACACAGGCACGTACTATAAGGGTAAAAATGGGTGGGGTTTATTTTTTGTTTTGAGTTATTGGCAAATTGAAATTGTATTTCTTTTCGAGATATGTGGGTGGCCCTGAAAAGGGCCTTTTTTCTTTACGATGTAGGGGTGAGTTTAAGCAATCAACTTTAACTGCCTTATGCCTTTGCCACGGCCAAGGCCTACTTCTGGACTGCGTAATGTTGATGATGATGATAATGATTGGGTTGAAATCACTAAGGGTGGTACGGTAGGCTTAGTCACAGGGTTGACGTGTTTAGCTCGGGAAGGTCGTATTCTCTTCGGTCGTGATAAAGAAGTCTGATACATTTGTTTCAGACTTCTTAACTCCGCTAAAATATCCAACAGTACCGTGACCGTTTGATTCTCACCCTCTTGTTTCTTTGCTGCTACTTCTTCTTGCTGTTGTTTTTTTCTTACCTCTTCTTCTTGTTGCTGTTGCTGTAGGAGAAAAGCCTGTTCCGCTTCTTTTTGTCGTTGCATAAATTTCTCCAATTCTTCTTTCTGTCTCTGTCTAAAATTCTCCACTTGCGGTAATGAAGAAGGTAACGAAGGTTCCGGAACAAATTCTTGCGAGGAGAGAAAATCCACAAAATCCCAATTCACCTCTTCTGAAAGTAAGTCCGGGTTCCCTTGGGCGGTCTCCGCTGCTGGTGCACCCCATTGGATCGTTTTCTGAGTTTCCGTCATGTTGAATGACTGTCGCATAGATTGACTTCACACAAGCGCTAGCAGATCTATATTGACTACGTGACGTCACAGACTGCTCTCTTCGGATTGGATGCAGCTGGCTGAATTTTGTAACGCGTGTTCGGATTGGTGAATGAACTCAATCCGTTTCAATCCTACCTGTCCCTATAAATAAGCGCAGTTCAGTGCATTGATTCACCTATTGTAGGAGCCTCAACATGTGGACCGACGTTGAATCTTCAACCCTTTTGTCAACAATGATGTTCAGGACGGACATGCTCATGTATGTCCGATCCAAGTGGACCGTTGTCCACAGGACCAGCAGCAGCCTGTGGATAAGAAGAGTCTATATAGAGAGACAAGGTTGCCTCAAGAGGACTCTGATGTATGGCCCTGCTGTAAGACGAAGTTTGAGGACAAGAAGATGTCGCAAATGCCCTTTATGTTAAGGGCATATTAACATAAACCAAAGGCCCTTTTCAGGGCCAGCCATATTTCTCGAAAAGAGATAGTCTTTGAATTGCCTACCCCTTTTTTATTTTATTTTTTTTAAAAAAAAATAGAGACCCTCCCTGTTTCAATTTTACATAGACCCTATACAGTCCCAAGGGTTTATGTCCATGTTAAATTTACATAGACCCTATATTGTCCCAGGGTTTTTGGCCATGTTAATTCCCATAGACCCTATATGTTCCCACGATTTTTCTCCATGTTAAATTTACATAGACCCTATATTGTCCCAGGGTTTTTGGCCATGTTAATTCCCATAGACCCTATATGTTCCCACGATTTTTCTCCATGTTAAATTTACATAGACCCTATATGTTCCCAAGGGGGTCTGTAATGATAAATCCCATAGACCCTATAAGATCCCCATTAACTACTCACATAAACCAACGCGAACTCATACAAACTCCAAAATATACTATCCACACACGGGAAGAAGAAAAAAGTATTATGTACTATCAAGTTCGGGGTAGGTATATGACGAGCCAATTTTCTTTAATGTAGTGACCAGTTTTTTTTCCTTTCTTCGTCATATTTCGGGCATATGTTGAAAACATGCCGAAGGTCTGCATCATCAACGCAACTGGGGCATTTTGCTCCAAATTCGCAATTAGCCGGGACATATTTCCCCATACTTCTTGTAAGTAAGGTTTTTCCTGTATTGATTCGGTTAATGATCCGTTGATGATGTTTCATATTGGTTTTCGGTGCTTTGGTTTTGCGACTCCTTGATTTTTTAATCGAGTATAGCGTACGTCCTTTAAGGCATGTATCCCATTGGGTTTGCCACTTACAGGCAACTATTTTGGTTATCAAACTGTATAATTCGGGGACGCTGTAATCGATGTGGGCTGCTTCTAGTTCGCTTAGTGCGTTCTTTGCTACTTGGTCGGCCTTGTCGTTATCAGGGATGTTTGTATGCGACGGAACCCACATGAATTCTACAATTTGGTCTTGTTTTAACATGTTGTTGAGTAGCAAGTAGGTTTCTTTATGGAGGTTTTCAGGCCCCTTTGAGTAGCCTGTTTCCAGTGTTTTGAGCACACTAAGTGAGTCGCTTATTATTAATATTTTCTGAATTTTCTGTTGATATGCTGTCTTTACTGGATCGCGGCGCCCCACTGCCTCCGGGAGCAGTCTCTATCTAATGTTGCAGTTACTATGGGGAGCAGTTATTAGAACTAGCAAGTAAACTACGATATGTCACATCTCCCCTCTTTTAAGATTATCTGAACATAAGATTTTGCTTATGAGTAGATAGAAAAAACAATGAATCAATTCCGCCAATATGAAAACATTAAATAAATAAGCAATGAATTTGTACCTGAACTGTCCACTGAAAGAATTTAACGGAATTGATTTATATTATAGGTTACTGTAAACTTGCACAGGATAGTCCTGATTCTAATACTATAGAAAACCTAAAAGTTAAATTCTATTGCAATAATTAAGAAATCGAATACTAAACAACGCGTTGGCACATTTTATAAAAGTCACTTTCTTAGACAAAATCACTGAATCTGGCTGGTGTTCGGACGATCTCCCACTTAACGTCTGCACTGGTGTGTTTGGACTGTTGGGCCGATTGGGTACACCTGGCTTCCTGGGGGTTGGCTGGACTAGGTCACACTTTGTGGTACAATCATCAGATGGTGGCACGGGCTCCATGTTATTGAGAGACTTTGTACTGGACTCCAAATGACTCCTGACAGGACACTGTGGGGACTCTGTTGCAATGTCTGTAGACGTATTTGTCTCGACTGGAAGTAGATTCTCAGGGCTTTTCATCCGCTGTACATCGATTCGATTGCGCCTGTATATCCCTTGAGGAGTTTTTACCAGGTAGCTTCTTCGGTCTTTGTCGGCTTGAATAACTATGCCTGGTGTTGACCAGTTGTTATCATTTCCATGCCATTTGATTCTGATGCAGTCTCCCTTAGTAATATCTGGCAAATTATGTGTAGTGTAGCGCCGGTTGTAAAAGAATTCATATCTTTGTTTTGTTTTAAGGTCTCTCTGCCTGATGATTTTGAGGTTTGGCCACTTGGGGTTTAACTTCTTTTCAATAATGGGCAAGGTGGTCCTCATCTGGCGTCCCATCACTCAAATGTGCTATTTAGCTTTCCAATTACCTGCTGGGAGGTTGTTTTTGTTAGATACATAATTTCCAAATAGCGTGAAAAGTAGTCAATATCATCCAGGTATCTTTCTTGTTTCACTTCACAAATATTAATTGCAATTTTCTGCCATGGTATATGTCTGGTAGAATCAAAATACTCCAGGGTCCACACAATCTTCTTTAGGAAAGTTAACGGCTACCCAGTGGGTTCCTGGGAGGTGACTGTCGAAATGTTGATGACATAAGTTTCATGGTCTTGAGGTTTGCGATGAGGCAATTCATCTTTAGCACACACGACACGATTCCAAGAAGCAGTATACAAACTGTGGCTTAAAAGGTTATAAAATTTCCAGGTATCCACTTCTGTGCTGTTTTGTTTTTCTTAGTTTTTCCACAGGTAATGCTAAGTCATCAATTCAAACCCGACTTTTTGCTTGAAAATCTCTGACAAGTAACAGTTTCTTCGCTTCGTCTCCGCACTCTGAGACAAGACAGCTTCGATGTGATGGATCTCTAGAGCCATGTATGGAGGAGAGGAATTATCACGCAAGTCTCTATACCACTGATGCAACACGGCTTCTTCCGAGATGAGACTCCAAGCTTCGTCCAGATACTCGTCCAATTTTTCTTCTTGATTCAGCATCAGACATTGATCGTGTTGAATTTGACTGGGATGATCGTTTTGACATCCATAGCAATCTTTCTTGATCAATTCCATATTTTGTTTCTGCCAGATGTTTGGCAAAACAGGAAACTAGATAATGTTCTTGTTCTGGCCATCTAGACTTCATCACTATGTCCTCTTCGTTTCAAACTTGGAGTTATACTTCCACGGTATCCTCCCATTCCATTTCCATAGAGTCTCCACTATTCAAAGAGAGATTACAGACTTCCATAGTTTCTAATAGTCTAGAATGACTTCTCTCAAGCTGTTGATTTTTATCGTATATTCGAATTCGGCATATAGGATGACATTCACCGTATTATCTGGGGGCAGAGGATTTGCAAATTGAAGTTCCACACGAATCTGGCCGGATTTTATGGGGTGGAAATGGCCTTCGTCGCTGTCTTGGTCTGGAGTGAAATCAAAAGCCCACAAAGCATAACCTCCTGCATAATCCTCGTACGTAATACCGTGGCTGGTGTTGGTCCCTAACTGTCCGGTGGCTTCATACAGGGGCAAGTACGATCTCAAGTAGTTCTTGTCTCCCAACTTAGGATTGACGGGTCTGGTACACAGTGTCTTGCCATCGCGCCTGACTTCTATCTTGGTCACGTTGTAATGCTTAAACTCGAAAGGATCTTCATTGTGAAGTCCGTTGAAGGCTGAATTCTTGACGATGCCAATGATCAACCGCTTGGGTAATTGTCCTTAAAACAGACGCTCTTCGATCATGGATCGCTGTCCAGAGGCAATGGTGAAAGTTTTCACTTCCACGCGTCGTATCGTATAATTGGTCTTCGTTCTGCTCAAAGTGTGACTGATGTAGTTTCCCACTTTAGGTAACACTTCCACACGACGCACGTAGAGCCTGGCTTCTTGGATGATGATTTTGTATTCATTGGCATGGGTCATCAAATGGAAAGCGACACTTTTGCGATTCAGCCTCAGGCTGATATCCACCCCGTTCAGCAAATACTTTTCTTGCAATTAGATGTCCAAATGCAAACGATCCAACAGTTCTAAACTACATCTTTGCAGGATTTTCTTTCGACGGTCATTAAAGCTCACATTGTGATAATCGTCATCTGCAGTCAGAACTGTGTCGTTAAACGTGTTCTCACCCGCTGTATCAGGTTTCCATACCACGCAAGCATACAGATGACTGTTCTTGGCCTCTTTTCCGTACGTCAAGAGATTTTCCAGGTACGCTTGGTAAGGGTAAGCATCCATGCTACTGCTCACAAGTTTGTTATTCAAGTACAAATCTTTTTCACTGAACAAGGAATGCATGAAATTGTTGACGGGAGCTACTCTAGCATCGGCTCTTGGAGAGATGTTGTCCGTTTGGATCACTTTGCCTTTTAAATATAAGTAACTGCTATTCAGATCGATGTTATCTTCAGGAATTGATTCCAGACTAGATGGGAGCTGACTCCGTCAAAGAGCTCACAGGATGAAATTCTACAAATTAGGATTCTTACATCGTCATCCTGGTGGGTGGCATGGCAAATAGATCCATTTCCGACTTGGAACAGGAGCAAGTCTCTCGGTGTATCATTTTTGTTGTCTCTATGATTTAATAATCAAAAACCTCAAAGTCCCGGACGGTTCTTCTGTTTTAGTCTTTCTAGCTTTATGAGTGTTAAGTTCACTGAAGGAAGGGGTGTTTTAGTCGTCTCTTTCTGCCTTGCCCTTGCTGTAACATCAGGGAAGTATGATTGCCTAACTCGCAGCGTCTAGGGCATTTATAGGAGTTTCTCGTTGGCCCAAAATGTCTTTGTTTTCAGCAAGACATTTTTGCCTGCCGTCGAGAAAGCTTCTTTGGGGTTTTGTTTGTTGATGATGACATTTTGGAGAAATTCATTGCCGTGCATCAATGCGAAATCTTTCAAAGCACGAAATCCTCGTGTCACCATCGGTTTCAACACCGAGGCCACAGAACAAAACCGATTTCAAAATATGTCCTAAACCATGTCCTCGCTGTCGAGCGACACCTCGGTAAACTGGATACATGGCTGACGAATCGTTAGAGAATCGTTTTCGAAAATGGAGTTTAACCGTGACTTTCCCTTTGGTGAACGAAATATTTTGTCCCAGATCTCCTTTTATAGCAATGCTGACATTGTCAAAATACGACTTACTGACCGGCAAATAATGAGGATGTACAAATTTGCGGTGAACGTGATAGGTGTTTCCACCTTCCTCGTCAGAGTTCATGGCAGAATCCATTTTGAAAGAAATGACATGCTGTAACGGCACGGACGTGTGTCCCATCACATTGTACTTCCACCACATCGGAGTACACAAAGTTCAGATTGAGTCCTTGGTTCATTTCTACCGGGGAACGAAATAACTTGGTAAAAGAATCGTTGTCGGAAATAACTGGCAATTGGTTTTTTCCTGATCATTGTCATCCTCATCTCCATGTCCCTTACCAAAAAATGTCAAACAATTCAGGATAAAATAAAATGGACAGCACTTGACCCTCCAGAAATTTCATCAGTAGGCCACGAGCCACTTCATGGTACTCAATGGTGACACTTTTCCTGACAGTCTCCAAAGCTTTAACAAACAGTGAATTGAACCTGGTAGCAATCCTGCTCACCAAATGTTGACCGCTAAAATAACAGTCTGGTGGAATTACAATGTTATAGGTTCACTTTTGAGTTTGTGAATTATGTGTTTTATTCTCATATTTTACATTGGTATTCAAGTACTTTTGCACTTGCTAGTTTTGAACTTCGACCGCAAAATATTTTTGATTTGGAAATACATTTAGGTTTTGTGTCGGATGAATGATTTGCACCAAAGACACTTCCCAATGGGCTTTCTGATCTAATTGGATGGTCTGAGGTAATTTGGCCGTGTAACAAGGCAAAGTATTCTTGGGAAACGCCTCCATAGAACTGTCACTGGGTAACGTTAAGTAAAATTGGTTGTTATTCATAATCCAGAGTTCTGCTGATGTCCGAGTGATAAATGGAGGCCTAGAAGAATGTCTAAAAGAAGATTCTTTTGGTGATTGTGGTTATTGTTGAAGTGGTAACTGACGTTGACAAAAGGCTTCCATTGTTCACGTTCGAGGTGTATTTCAGGGAAGAATTGGGAAGAAGGTAACCGATGCAACTGCTCAGAAAAATGGTCCACAATAGTTTTTCTCCCTGATGCAAACTAAAATTGGCAATGGCAGCCCCGATGACACAATACACCACAAAGATTTGACAGAAAAAGACGATATGCGTTTTAGGCACAGGTTCTCCACACCACACACACACAAAGGTTGCTTTTGTAGATCTGATAGAGAGGAACTCGGTGTCGGAATGGTCACGGTGGTGGCAGCGGTAACTGAGGCTGCGTGGTAGAGCATGATGGTCAATTACTTTTATAGTCGATGAATTGCGAAGCGTCGATCCAAGAATCAAAACTGGGAGGATATCCTTTCCAACGCACTTTGATTTCTTTGACACGGCGTTTTCCCGCTTGACGGGTTCTTTGTTCGAGAATGCTTTCGATGTCGTGCACTTCGTCTTCTTTTTTGGTCACGCGTTGTAACTCGGGCAAGTAAAACGTTCCTTTTAACATTTTCCCGTTCATGTCTTCCAATTTGTAGACGGTAGGATGAGGGCTACGCACTCGTCCAGTGCCATGAAACAATTTGGTGGTCCAGTTGGGTAAGTAACCTTTGTTGAAAGTGCGTTTGGTTTTCCCAATGCGTACCCAGTCTCCTGCTGCCAACACCCCACTTTTCTTGGGGACTGTTACCGTCGCGGACGTACCCGACAGGCACATCCGATGGTTCGATGGTAACATTGGTTGTACGTTTGAACCAAGTGCGGTAGGATGTCCATGTACGTGAGAGTGTGTTGATGCGTAAAATATTTCCACATGCGTTCTTTCAAATTGCGTTTAAAATGTTCCACGATGCTGGCTTTGGGATTCTCGGTGGTGAAAAATGAATATCACGTTTCTTTAATTCTTTTTGGAAATCTTGGTTCAGAAATTCGGTGCCTTTGTCGGTTTGTCATCGAAGAGGCTGACGACCACATTGTTTTTACTAACTCACTGCTCGATTTGGAAGTCAGTAGCACAATCCAGGCGAATTTGTAAAAGACGTCAATGACACAAAACAAATATTTGTAGCCACGATTGTAAGTGGCCAAATGGGAGACGTCGGCTAAATCGGCTTGCCATTGATGATCGATGCTCTCCACTCGTGTGCGACTTCTGGTAAATTTTCGTCGAATGGGTTTGCATAAAGTGTACGTGGCTTGTTCTTGTAGCCATTGTTGCACTTGAGGTAAATAGAGACTTTTCAGACGCGTTTTGTCAGCACGATACAATTTCTGAACTCCTCCGTAACCTGCATGATTAGATGGATCGTAGTAAATGCTGGCTAACACCTTCCCCATTTTTTAAAAAGTCACCCACACTTCGCTAATGTTACTTTGGACGGGGCGAGAGGGTGGTTTGGAAACGGCTTTACGTGTCCGATGTGCCACGGGACTTGAAGTCAATGGTAGTGGCGGTGGTGGATGTGGTAATGTGATGGCTTTGGTCTTCTTTTCTTTTCTCACTTCTGGTTTCCCTTCTTTCTTTTTGAATTCTGTCGAAGTCGACGTCATTATTTTAACCCAGACTTTAAGTTCTTCTCGTTGGGGTGTTGGGGAAGGGCTCAGCAAGGACGCTACAATCTTACTAGGAATGGGAGCTGCTGACAGCGTTTGAAAGAATTATCGTACCTTGTCTTCCTCAGGCATTCGTGGCGCTGCGTCTGTCTTGACCGCTGGGGGTGGTTGGTGTGATAGACTTTTCATCAGGGTCTTAAAATCTTTCGGAGTTGGCAGAGCTGGTTCGTCTAAAGCTTTCTGGTGAAAAAGTTGCAGTCGTTGCAATAGCTGACTGTACTTTTGCGATTTTTTCGTTCCAGACAAATCATTACGATCAATCAACGACTGCAATTCGTGTTGTAACTGGGATATCTCGGTCAAATGATGATTGAGAGACAAATACGGGGTCCATTGTTTTGCCAACGATAGCATTCCATCCATCGTTTGTAAGGCACTCAAGCCAGTTTTCGTCTTTTCATCGGATTTCAATGGTCACGTCTTAGATATTTGGACCCAAAATTTCCCATTTTTCTTCTTAGTTCTTTTTATCTTGCTCCCATGCGTCATCCCAGCATTGTTCCGAATACTCCTTTCAGCAAGAACCCTAACAACGTGGGCTAAATTTCTCCGCGCTGTACCAACACTGCATTCTTTTGACGAATGGGTATTGTCTTTTGAACCATTAGGCGAAGAACGTTTGGCTAAGTATTTTTTGTGGTGCTTAGACAAAGGTATCGTACCTTTCAAGACGTTCAAACAACATTCGCACTCGGTATCGATGACGTCTTTGGAGGCTGTTTGAATGAGGTTTTTTTCACATGGGTGGAGAAGATTTGGACAGAACGGACAACATGTCCCAATGTTTGAGTAAACAAGAAGGCAGTCCTTTCCTTTTCTTTCCTTTGGGGTTAGAAGAGGGATGGCTTCTGGGAGGTGACATCTTTGGGTGAGCAATTTGTGAGCAGGTAGTTTGTAAGCAGCTGCCATTGCCGTTAAAGGGAAGGTGGATGTCACTGTTGAAGAAGAAGTTTTTTGCAGACACGGGATTCCATTGTTTCATCAAATGAGGAAGAACGGGTGTCAAACTGGGTTTGGCTGGCATCACCAGTAAATGAGAAGTGGAATAACCTGAGGTTACTGGAGACGCGGTCACGGTCGTTGCAGGTCGTGGTTTGCGAATGTAAGGTTACGTTCTGGCCAAAGTGTCTCTCTTGCGGGTAGAAACTGTTTTCTGTGGGTTTTTCTTTATCTGGGGACTTTTTTTATTTTCCTGTGGACGTTTCTTTTTATTAGGCTGCAGCCTGGTCTTGACACCGTTACTCTATTTCTTCTCTTGGGTTACTTTGACTTTTTTGAGAGTTTCTTTTTTCTTGGGGAGAACTTTGGGGTCATTACGATCCCATTTTAATAGGGAGAGAATGATGACACTTACTAAAGAACCGCTACCTCCAGGTTTCAGAATGATTTGCTTTTTGGTTTGAGTGTCGATGCGGAGATCAGCCAGTTCATCAAGGCTACTTTGTTTCTGGGAAAAAAGTTCTTGGTTTGATGAGGAATCTGAATGATGCCTTGCAGCAATTGACGTGGTGTCACTGTATACCATCTTAAGACTTCTTTAAGACTGGCTTCTAAGACACGAGCACGTATTTATTGATCGTTTTTTCGCGACTGATGCTGTACAAGGCACGAATCAATTTGACGGGAAGATGAGACTGAAGGGACGTCATGTTGACGCTGTGTGACACAGACCCAAAGTGACCGAGTTTTTTTGATAGATTTTTTTTGTTAAGTCGACAACGGGGACGTGTACACGAGATGCCCTCTGTCATGGCACCAGTGGTGGAAAAGATGGGTACAAAATCGCAAATAATCGGGGTGTGAGGGTTTTAAATCCACGAGTAAATAGGTATGTGGGGTTTGAGTGGCATCGTCGTATGCATGAGTCAGCCAGTGCGTTCATAACTGTTTGACTAAGACTTGCACTTGCGATTTATCTCTAGGGCTTTTAAACAAGACCACGTAATTGGCATTAAGACTAATGGTACGATGGGCTTTACTTTGTTGAAACTAATTTTGAGTGATGTAAATGACACTGGTATTAGGATGATGCGGGTAAACCACAGTTTAATTTCTTCTTCCTCGTCTTCTCCTAACATGTCGTCGAAATTGACCAAATGGGTTTGACTGGGGTCAGACTCGATCCCGTCGTCTTCGTCAGGAATGCATTCCATAAACACGATGGAATCGCCTTGACTTTCTCGCAAAAGGCTGTACGCCGATTGCCACTCTTTGTAACACCACACGATCCGTTGAGGTGGACGATCGATCAAATAATGTTTATTTTCGATCAAACATTTGACAAATTCGGTTTTGCCTGAACCGCTAGGTCCGGCAATTAACATGATAAAGGGATGACTACGATACAGGGCCTCCCAGCTGGCACTATCTAAGCGTTCGTCGATGACTTTGAATGTGGAGGAAGAGAAAGCAGAGACAGTAGAGGTAGCCATAGTGCAGGGAATGCCACTTTGGGCAGGAAGACAGACAAGACAAGAGTTTTTATGCTTTCTTCAGAGCACGTTGATTGCAAGTTAAAATGGAACAACACGAAAGACAAAAATGCGTAACAGCCAAATGGTTAGGTACAACGATAAAATACACATCAAAACGATCAAAGTGGAATATAAACAAGTCTCTGTACAACATGTTTTTGGTAACCAAGATGTCCTAGGGACAGTGTGTAACGTTCTTACAGTCTCTACATTTGGTACAGTCACACAGGTGTCCTCCCGGAGTGGTCTTTCGGGAATGTCCATAACCGTCCTCTCCTGAAGGGAGTGGTTGTCCTCGTTGACGGGTTCTTCCTATAGCACTGTCACTAACGCAGGTTTAAAAGTTACTTTTTTCACTGGACGTTTGAATTTCGGATCACAAATCTTGGGCAAAATTGGCCATTTCTTTGGTCCAAGCCTCGAAACCCCAACTTTTCCAGTCACGTACATCTGTCCAGTGAGGGTGTAAGTCACAAGCTACACAGACATCGTCGTACACATCTTCAGCACCTAAAAGCTGACGAATCGTTTTTTTCCCATAGAGGTCGAGAAGTATCCAGATGAAAACGGAAGGCTCGTCCTTATTTAAAGGGACCACTTTCATGCTTTATTTGGTGGTAAGTACTGTTCTTAAAGAGTCCACAAGGAATCGACTGGCAAAGGAAATCACAGAAATCAAGTTACTAAGACACACCACACGTAGACCCAAATTCATGGGACACAGTTCTTTTAATAAGTGTTGGTAATCCTCCACCATTTGAATACTCTCATCGATTTCCTTCCACGGAATCTGTTGTATCACCACTGATAAAGGTCGTGGCATGGTAGTCCGTTTTTATACCTCTTTTTGTCGGAGGAAATAAGTGTACTTTATGCACAGTGATGATCTTACTCCAGTGGCGCACCTAAATGGTTTAGGCACTAACGTGCACATCAGAACACACCGTTCTGAAGTTTTCTCTTGGACTAACTTTACGTTGTGTAAACGATTATGGTAACCGTCTAACTCTTCCTCTGGAATTATTTGCAGTAAGTATACCTTGTAGTACATACAATCAATAACAAACCATTCCTTCTGTCCCATAAGGAGCTGATTAGTGTCTGACCACTGGAACACTTTCATCTGAATCAGTCCTCATATAATTCAGGTACCAGTGGTTTAAACATCGGTGACGTGACGGATGCAATTGTTCTTTGCGTTTCACTTGTATTTTTGTCCAGTTCTCGGTAAATGTGTTCCCTCAACTCCACAGGCAAACCACGAATGTTCTCTTGTAAAGTATCCATGATCATGTCAGCATCATTTTTTAAAAAGTCTTCTCCTAGAGTGAAAGTAATGGACATAGTGAGTAATTTCTGACCAATGCCATTCAGGGTAACGGTCAAGAATGTTAATTATATCTTCTAATGTAATCGGTCTAAAGCGGAATAATCGGATGAACGCAGACTTGACCCAGAGAAATCTGACAAGTTTGTTGACTTTTTTCACTTTCCTCATTTCATTCGCTTCACCTGTTCTTGTCACAAGATGTGGACTAACGTTGAACCATCTACCCTCGTGTCGTCAATGCTGTTCCATACGGACTTACCCATGTATGACAATCATCAATATCTCCGATACGAGCTTTTGGAAAAGAAGGATCTATGTGGAGAGACAAGGCTGTCTGCTTCAGAGTCCTCATCTACGGTCCAGAAGTCAGAAGAAGTTTGAGGAAGAGAAGAAGACCCATGCGATGACCTCTGTGTTAAAGGAATGAAGTTAACATAAAACCAAAGACCCTTTTCAGGGACACTGATATGCCTTGAAAAGATTTGCTTTCCTGCCTAATTTTTTTTTAGTCGATTCTATAGTTGTTTGTGTCATAGACTGATGTTCATTAATCTATGTCTGTATGTTGTATGTGTTACATATGTCTATGTATATATCCCGTCAGTCCCGCCCCCACCACAGGGGCTCGTATCGTTGCTTAAAATGTTCCTGTCATACATGTACTATATAATAACTACAAGGGAGGACACTTCTCTCCTTTCTCGCGCGACCCATTTAAGAATAAAGGCTGTCATTTCAAGCCACATTTCGTGTAGCGTAATAAATCTGGTCCCGATGTTTAGCTCAGGCATTCGACTGTGTATTCCTATCAAAAGTTGGACTTAATATCACACCTTTAAGGAATGCCAAATCATTTTCCCACGGTACAACTCGACATGTACCTGATCGCGCCCGCTTAATATGCAAGAACAAAGCGCAGAATGGAATACTGTCCTCTCATTGGTTAAAAGAAAATGACATCCTGTATTTATTTAGAACTTATTTTAGATTTCATTTGTTGAATTTCACTGCGCAGGTTGAAAATTCGATGTCCAATGTCGAGTTTTTCTTAGATTGTATCTTCTGAATTACACGACAGTTAAAATTTTTAATGTCATATGTCAAGAGTTTCAATTTAAAGTGTTGAATCACATTGTTTGTGCTGAAAGGTCCATTTTGCATGCTGAGATTTAGATTGTATCTGTTGAATTACACAGCGGTGGTTGGACATTTGGTTGTGCTTGTCAGAATTGTTATTTTTATATGGTAAAATGATGTGTTGGTGTTAAAAGTAACATTACACAATGTCCACTTTAACAATTCAAAATAATATCGAGTATTAAGATATATCATTTGTGTATTCAATTATGAGGCGGCATTACATTTCATCCATTTGCAGCTTGAATGTTACCATTCACAGATCGAGATTTACTATTTATTTCTTCGCTAGAGGTCGGTCTCGTGAACGGATCGCGTTACTTTTAAACAATGAGGCTGATTCTCTTTGCTGTGAAATTCAGCAGATGAAATCTAAATACTCGCCATATGAACTGGAACTTTCATCACAAACAGTTACATATAACGTGTGAATTAGGCATTCTCGACGTATGATATTGAAATTTCAACCACCGCCGTGTATTTCAAAATATACACTGTAAAACGTCGACATAGGAAATATAACGTTAAACCACCACTGTAATAATTCAACATAAAAATCTAAAATCTCGATCTAAAAATGGAACTTTAAGGACATGCAATTTGATCCAACATGTGATATTGGATTTATCGACATACGACATTAAAGTTTCAACTGCAACTTTCTCATTGACCAGCTTTTGTCCGCTACGGAGCCTCATAGGATAGCTGCTATTGGATTCACCTCGGAAACAAGGACTGACCGAAAAGTTACATCCAAATATTTTCATTAGTAACTTCTACATCAGTCATAGGCAATCCGATCGTAGATATGGTCTAAGTGGTCCGATTAAAATGGGGTGGGTGGAGGGGGTCTTTTTGCGGATAAATTTCCGGCTGAAAAAATGAATGAATTTTGCATCTGGGCCAAAGTTATCTCTTGCAGAAACAGCAGACGGTACTCCGAATATCCTTTCTTAAGTAAACACTTTTTCCTTTCAAAGGAAAACGCAAAGGGTACTCCGATTGACTTTGAGCCGTCTGCATGTTAACGTTGGACAGAAGTTCTCAAAAATGAACTGGATAAGTGGAGCAAGAAAACGTGTTAGATTTCAAAACAATACTAAACTTCAGAAGGTGAAGCTTCACTCTTAAAGCTTTAAACACAGCTTCTTATTGCTTGTTTTTTTTTTTTTTGTTGTTGCAAGAATCTAAAAATGCAGTTACATCACCGTTGCTATTAAATCACAATCGTGTGTGATCTGGGTGTACACTTTATTATTATTTATTTACGTTTGTCATGTTAGTCATCAAACAGTTTATTCCAAGCATCATAATGTTCATTTTTGGCAGAAGAAACCTCAATGGCCGTGTTCCTCTTTACAGCTGCATATACCTTTCAACCCTACGTGGACTCTTCATATTGGAAAATTTCACAAGAATAAATTTCAGGCGTAGGTGAAGAGATACTCCGAGTTTCTTCTGACCCTTGCCACCCCATTTTTGATATTTGAACATCCCAACATAAATGTCAAAATATCCAAAATGGTGTGGCAAGGATCGAATAAAACTTGGAGCAGTATAAAGGTTAATGATTGTAATTTGTATCGGCCCAAAAACCAGTTTGGCTTTGGACGATTCGACCTGGATGTTTGACAAAAAACATTATATAAAGAATGCATCATATATATATATATATATATATATATATATATATATATATATATAGTTCCTTTTATTATAATGAAAAAAATGTGTTTATTTGTAGATGTACAATCACATAACTTTCATAAAAGGTCTTCTGATAGTTTTATGGAAGGGATGTAAAGGAAAATATATTCACTAGTAGTTTGATGCATTCAAATGATAACTGATAACAAACATGTTTGGTCATTGCTCCTGCTGTTAAGTTGTTATATATGACTTTAAAGATTATGGTAAATAAATTGTCAGAATGAATAGTAGATCAATACACTATTGTTTATTTTCATCAATGTTTGTATCTTTTGAGTAGCTATTCAGATTATGGTTGTGCTGTTGTACAAAAGAGGATTTAGCACATATGAACACTTTCCTTAGAGGTGTGATATTCAACTGCACCATTTGTCATGCTGTTGTATAAATGGGGGCCAGATGCAATAATTTGAAGAACGATTGCAATGAGCATAAATCAAAGTCTTAAATACAGCTAAAAGGCCACTAATCTGTTTTGACACAGAAATGATAGTTTGCCCATATATAATGTTTGTAACATGTCTTTCATTTACACAAACATTAAAAATGTCATTTTTCATCTTTAATTGGATCAGACTTAATTACAGCCTTTTAATATAAAATCCTTTAACAAATGTTTGTACATTAGAAATTACAGCCTTTTAATTTAAAATCCGTTAACAAATGTTTGTACATTAGAATGATGCTTGTTAATGAGAGCAATTAATTTATTTGAAAGAACTGGGATTTCTTATTGGGAATTTTTTTATTTTATTTTTTTATCATGATTGTCTTTCAGTTAAGTAAGTCATATCTTTTAAATTTGTTATTAAAGCTTTTAGAAATTATTTTTAAAATGACTAATTTGTGCATTGCATGTAATTTGGTTGCTGAATCTTAGCAGTATAGGATCATGTGTGTCTTGAGTTTGCAGTGGCAGCATTACACCTGTTGCATAGGTACATGACATTTATTAATAACACAATTATTAGTACTAATATCAATTATTAATACTAGTATCAAAGTAAACAAATGGAAAGTTATTGCTGCTTGATCTTTGTTTTATACCACTGAAGTATGAATAAAATACCTTTGTCGAGGTTGAATAGAGTCACAATCCAAGTGTAATACTGAAAATAGCAGTAATTTGATGCAGACAAAATAAACCCCATTGTACATTTTCCTGTTATTCGGGTGGCTTTTGTTTGTTCTCACAGGTTGGTTCTATTGCAATAAACATTACTTCATCTGCTCCTTGTACCCAGTAATGCATATTTGAGTAACCTATGATGAAAATGTAAGCAATTTATAACTTAAATCAGCTGTCAATGTAAAATTTCACAGAAAAATCAGTTTTTTATTGAAACCTTTATAAACACCATGTTTCATTCATAAACGTGGGGGTTTGTAAAGTTCATTTTGTAAGAGAAAATTATCATAATGCATAAAGAAATTTTAATGTTTTAGTCAATGAAGTACTGTTATAGGAAAAGAATATCTCCAGGATGGCATAGAAGAATTAGCAAGAGGGCAAACAGGAGCATGTTCAAGTGCCTTTTTGTGCCTTGAAGTTGGCTTTGTCATCAAACAAATGTACCTGGTTCTGGATGCCTTACACATTGGAGACAATTGCCAGAAATTGTGCAGGCTGCAGACAAAGTTGAATAAACATTGTTATACTGTGTATACATTATTTTTATTATCTTATTCATGAAAGTATTGTTAAAACTTGATGCTTTTAAACTAAGTAACAAGAAAGAACAAAAACCAACAAGTTTTCTAAGATTCAACAGGTAATTTATTTCCCTAGAATACAGAGTGAAAAGTTAAAAAGGACTTATTGCATTGGGAATTAAATCCCAAATAGTCCTAAAAGTTCTATCAGAAGTCCAGATGTATAAGCTTCAGGTGGTATTCTAAATGAAGTCAGATATTGAATGTGCATGTTTGAATATGCTAATATGCCAATGACCTGGTGGCAGTGTACTAACAGTCATTTGATGTATCACAATAATATAATCCAAATAATATAATCCAAAATGTTCTTGTCTGAATTCACTATAATTCCAAATTAATGTTCCAGTAACAGAATTTTATTGAGCACTTTTTATTTCCAGTGAATAATAAATTGAATAAATAAATCAATCCAAACCAAATACTGTGCACAACAATAAGACTGATTCTGCTTCAGATGTTAAGGCAAGAATTTTTAATTTTTCAAGTTCACAACATTATAAAAAAGCTAAGACACAGCAGTAGAACCAGGATCTAGATCAGTCTCCTTTATGAAACATTTCGAAGTTGTTAACACCTTAAGGAATTTCCAGGTGAAAAACTGAATGTCCTAGATACAGATTCAAATAAATGTATTTACCTCCATTGACAATGAATATTTAAAACACTGTCATAGATAAATAATAGCTATATATTGTTTAGAAAAAAAATCTTGCTGGTCAGGTACACTATAGATTTGATTTTGGACAAGGTCAAGAATACAATACAGATGTACTTAGCATATAATCATTAGGAAAAGCTAACACATAATACAAATTAAATATACATAACAACATGGTTTCTGTTAAATAAACAATGCTGAAAAATATGTTCCATAGTTTACCTGTCAAGTAATTACAATAACTGGATACATAACAATGTTTAAAAATGATGACTGATTATACTAAATCTGTTTTGTCAGTAGAGAAGAGTTAGTTCCCTTGTGATCATTTATACTTAGCAACCTTGAAACTCATTCCAGTGATTCACACTAATGACAATTACTTGGAGTTATTTCATATACCTATTATCATAATTATTCAGACATCATTTTAAAAGTAACACAGTATATATAAAAAAAAATCATTATTGAAGTAGTGCAATATATCCTAATAAAACTTGGGCCGATTCATCCAGACTGAAAGTAACATTTGAGCCAGATCATTCCAGGCTGAACTGATTTTGGGCCAAAACAACTCAGACCCTGTTACTGTTATTGTTATTGTGGGGTTTAACGCCATCTTTCAGCACACGATAGGCTATGCATGGCGGCCAGTATTAATGGTGGAGGAAGAACCCAGGAAAACCCCGGGAAGAACCACCGACCCACGAGAAGCTACTGGCAAGCTTTCTCACATACCCACATTAGCCGAATCCTAGACTCGAACCAACGCAGACAGAGGTGAGATGGCAGTGATCCGTAACGGAGAACGCTTTAGACCACTCGGCTACTTGGGGCCCCCTCAGACCCTGTATAACACTTACTGAAATTTAATATAGAGCACACATACAAAATTCAGAATTATATAACTTGTGATTATTGTGATTATTTTAATGAATGCATGAAAAGCACATCCTTGGAAATAGCTGATCTTTGGAAACATGTCATTGGATGAATTACAAATGAGTATACCTTTCATTCTCTTCCACACCAAACACCTGTTATGCCACCTTACACAGTTTGTACTAAACATAATTTTTTAAAACTTATTTACAAATATAAGTATCCTTATGTTTTGTACTGGCATTTATTTGTTTTTCTTTGCATGTTATTTTGATGAAAGTGAAACCTTTGAGTCAATTTAATTTCTTTTAATCTGTCAGAGGTAATTTTTCTTTGTAAATCATTTGCTCCTCTTCTATCTATAGTAGAAGAATGAAACTTATGTTAATATATTTTATTGCCATTTGTTATGACTTTGTAGTCATATTCTTTGTAACAGAAAAAAGTATAACCAACAATTTGAGAAAAATGAAATGAATAATCTATTCAGTTACAATGTTAAAATTTAAGTGGCATTTACATTTTTGTGAATTAGAACCTTAGTTATCCTAAATATCATATCCCATGTCCAAAAGTATAGAATGGTCTGAATGAATTCCAATAACATTGAGTCTCTTGATGTATCACAGTGAGATGATCTTGAATGTCTTTGAATGAATCCTCAATACTCTCAAAGTAGTGTTTTATTCCAAAAAGTCAATGAGCACTTTGTAATTCCAATGAATAATTATAGAATTATATCTTAACACGATAATAAACTCTGGATATATTTTTCGAAAGATTGATATGAAACAGGAATGAATAATTATTTACCAATTCCTATATATACTAATTTCACATGACCTATGAGACAGTATAATTTTTTATGGAAAAATCCAGTTTAACCATAAACAAGGCTAGGTCGTGAACTCCTGTTCAAGTAAACATCTTGTTTACTTCATAGAATCTTGACATAAATGAAGTAGGCATTTATATATATCCCACAATATGTCCTTAAAATATGTCTCAAGCATGGCAAAACTCAATTTGTCCTAAATTAAGATTTGCATCACTGAGTCAATCTAAGAATTTCCAGATGGTTTCCAAATGAACTTTCCATGTATTGTTGTAGATGATGATGTTATCATGTTAATTAAATGCTGGAATGAAGAATTTTTTTATACTAAACAGTATCACTTTATATTGATAAAGTCTATCAGGAGTTGCAGATGCCAAAATTTCTTTTGATCTTTCTGTGAGTAAATCCATTTAAAAGGTCAATGTTGGTAACATATTTTGCATTGCCAATTTTATCAATGCATTCATCTATTTTTGGCATTGGAAATGAATCCATTTTGATGACACTTTTGACTTTTCTATACTCTGTATTTATACGGAATGTATTATCTGATTTAGGCACAAGAATTTATTATAAACTCCAGTTAATTTTACTGGGTTATATTAAATCATTCTCCAGTAAATACTGATTTTCTTTTTCAAACAATTTTGCTTGATAGGATTCATCTTGTATGGATGCTGTTTAACAGGTGTAGAATCTACAATCTTAACATCATGATAGATTTTGTTTTGTTCTGTTGTAACATCAGGAAACAAGTGTTCATATTCACACAATAGCTGTTTTAGTTCACTCTTTTCCTTTGACTGTAAATGTGACTGTTTCTGGTCCAGATTGTTTAATATTTATGAATTCTAAAGATTCGTTATACCAAAGTTACTAGACAGATTGCATTCCAACATTGACAACCTCACTATGTGAGGCAGGCACAACTAAATTAATGGAATCATTAACTGTGCTGTCACTACCACAGTACTCCTTTAACATACTTACATAGCAAAGTTGTTTCTGTTTCCACCCCCTGTAGTACTGATGATATAATTTAGGTCATTTACTTTCTTTTCAATTGTATTAGTACCTTAGAATTTGGCCCAAAGAGGATTTTGAGGTATGGGTAAGACGGCCAGAACTTTATCACTAGGCTGAATACTCATTTCCTGTGTATTTCTGTCATACATTAATTTCATTTTTGACTGAGTAGAGTGTACAGTTAGTACTTGCTTCTTCTCAAGCTTTTGACAATTTATATTTGAAATTAGAGACATAGTCAAGAAGATTGATCTTGTAATCTTCATTTGAAAGTAGTTTCTCTTTTAATACCTTCAGTGCTTCATGGACAGTATGTCCAAAACTAGTTTAAAAGGACTAAAACCTAATGATGATTGAACTGATTCCCTTTCAGTGCACAATGGCAAATGAACACCCTCATCCCAATCTTTTCCTGTATCAAAGCAATATGACCAAATTATGTTCTTCAGAGTTTGATGAAATCTTTCTAAAGCTCAATGGCTTTCATGGTGATAGGCATAAAATTTAAACTGTTGGATGCCTTATTCATGCATAAGTTGCTGGAAAATTCTAGACATAAAGTTTGATCCTTGTTAAGACTAGACAGATTTGGGGATAGCCAACAGGTGTGGAAAATCTTATCAAAGCATTTACTATGGTTTTAGTTTCATGTTTCTCAAAAGAATTACCTCAGTAAATCTTGTAGACTTGCATATTATAGTCAACAAGTTTTTGTTCCCTGCCATGGTCTTTGGTAAAGGACAGACAGTTTACCATATTTCTGCTAAATGGTTTGTCAAATGCAGGAATAGATTGCGGATGACTCTTGGGTATCTTCTGATTGGGTTTTCCTACATCTGAGAAGTTTCAACATATTTCATTATCACAGTTGGATATGGTAGGATTGGGCACAAGTTCTAATAACTTAAATTAAGCCTCTCCCATTTACAAGTCTGACAAGATCTACAGTATTTACAAACATCACTTTTAAGTTTCAGCCAATAAAAAATAATTCAGGATTTTGTGAAGTCTTACTAACTCCAGAATGATCAGCCAAAGGAGTTTCTTGCGTTAGACTAAGAATTTCCAGTGAATATGACTTCAGAACAACAATTTGATAGCTCACTGACCACTCATCACTATCAGTCAACTCAGATAGTTTCCATTTTCTCATAAGGACCTTATTTTTCACAATATAACAAACTGGTACTTGCATGGCTTTAGCTTCACTAATAGAACTCTGAAACAAACAGGAGATCTCAGGATCATGTTCCAGTTTGACAATGAGTGGTTGTCTATTGTCAGCCTGATTAGAACACAGAATGGGTTGGAACAAAAGGAGAATTACTGTGATCAGTATCTGTTGGTCAGTATTAGGAGAAATGATCTCATCAAAAGATTGACCAATAAATATGTCAGCAAACATAATGTTAAATTTACACATTGGAAAGGAATATTAACAAAGCCATACTCTACTCCCTGAATAAGAACACTTTCATTAGAAGATTATTTCTCATATAAAGACAGTGTAGCTGATAATAAAAAAGCTGATGAGCTCCTTTGTCCCTTAATATTTTAATAGAAATAGGCTTGGCAGAATCACCAATAAGTGATGTAGAACCTTTCAACATGACTGGTTAATAAATTTCCATCATAGAATAAAACGGGTTCTTTGACCCAACCAATATGCTTTCAGTATGAAACTGTGACCTTGACCACTTTGAAAAAAGAGTATTTGGAATAGATCTGTCTTTATTCTGTTGCTTGTTTTTCAGCCTTTAGCAGTCAGAAATGATATGCCTTTTCTTACAACAATTAGTGCAGGTAGGAAGAGATAAGGATTTCTAATCAGTCTTATCAGAAGTTTGATTTCTAAACATTTTGCCGGATTGAGATTTGAAAGTACTTGTATGAGACTGAGTTGATTTTTTACCAAACAAATTTATGTGAATAAGTCTTATTGACAAATGGAACTTTGTGAGTTATGGAATAATCATCAGCTTTATCAGCAGCATTTTGCAACATTTTTGATGTTTGTTCATCAGAGTAGGTCTTGCTGTTACTTTTCTGCACAATTCTTGAACTCTTCAATCAATATGAGCAGTTGGAAGTTATCATAATCTTGATCAGCCTTCTTGGCTGAGCATGACCAATTAAATGGCTTTTCTTTTTCCCTTACAAATTCAGTGTGGGTTTATCCTGTTTCTTTTCTGCAGTTAATAAACCTTTGTAAATATAGCTCAGGTACCAACTCACCACCCTTCAAGATAATTCCTTAACCACATCATAATTAGAAACTTGTTTTACTGACAGTGAAGTCTAGACTTTTAATAATAAAGTCCCATGCTCTCTTTTCCATTTCAAGTTTTCAAAAAATTTCTCAAAATGAGGAAAGTATTGATCTACTTCATTTTCTTTAAAAGGGGATACTAACCTAATATTCTAATATTTCTGGTAACATCCAACTTAAACTTGTGTGTGTGTGTGTGTGTTCCACTTGCCAGTTCTAATTTTTTATTTCAGTTGTATTTCCCTTTCTTCTCTGCATTTGCGTTTTTCTTTCTTGTTTCTGTTTATCTCTTTCCTTTCCTACTATCTAAAATTGTATTTCTCTTTTTCTTTACGATTTTGGATTTCCATCATTTCTTTTTGAAACTGAAGCTTTCTTAACTCTATTTCCATTTGGTTTCCTAACTGTAGATTATTTTAATTTCTGTCAAAGCCAGATACAGACTTTCTAATGAAACCTAAGGTTCTTTTATCCAAAAAAAATCTTTTCCACCAAATAATTGACCGAAATGTTTATTATTTCTTGTGTTGCCAAAGATGTTTTTACTTAGGAAATAGAATAATGTCTATCAAGCTCTAGCAACTTGTACTTTTTCAAAGACTAATCCTTCATGGGTAGGATTTGAAGCAAAGGTCACTTCATTATATTACATTTTGTGAATGCTTGTTAGTTTCATTAAAGATTTCTCAAATATGTGAAGTTTAAATCCTTACCAAGTACAATGACAATTCCAAAACAAAGTCAATTTAAATTTCAAAAATTATTTTAATTCCTCTCAAATATTGTGGAGAAATTCATATCCTAGATATGCCGTCAATTTTATGTTATGACTCTATGGTCTTAAACTAAGTAACAGAAAAAAAGTAAAACAATCAAGTTTAATAAAATGCAACAAATAATTTATTTCCCTTGAATAAAAAAGTGAAAATTTAAAAGTAACTAACATAATTGTGAATTAATTGCTAGATAATCCTTAAAGTTTTATCACAAGTCCAGAAGCTTAGAATGTTCTGAATGAATACTATTCTTGATTAAGCTGATGTGCTAGCAATCTTTATGTATCACAGTGATATAATCCAGAATGTCTTTGATAATCCCAAAGTAGTCCTTAACTCAAATCCAATGCTGCTTACAAAATGGTCATTATCTTATGATATAACCTAATATCGTGGACAAAAATTAGTTGTGTAATATGTTGTTTACAAAAACAAATTACAAACTACAGTCATGGACATATATATATATATATATATATATATATATATATATATATATATATATATATATATATATGTGTGTGTGTATGTATTTTTGGGTCTGAAAAGACAAATTCAGATATGCTTCTGACACCACTGGCTCAAAGGGGTCTATCCTCATGTCCCAGGGCATGGATTTTGGGAGTGGGGCAAAACAGGAGTATAGGAATGTGTTTTACAAATACATTTTCATTTATCTAATATTCAATAAGTGATTTTCTTCTGTAGTTTGATTTATCTCTCCAATAGAAGCAAATGCAGGAGTCTCTATTTGCTGTGTGCTATTTTATTAGGATGCTAAGAAAATTTCACTGTTGAGATGGAAATAACTAATGTATATTGACTTTATATTGCAGTGTATTTTGTAAATCAACAAGAAAAATGCACAGTATTTTCCTGCATTCTTCTATTGGCTATATCCTTTTTCACACATTTTATATTGAGAATACATGGTTTTATTTCCAGGAATTTTTTGAGAGGAAAAGATTGGGCATCAGTCTGAAGAGAAAGAAAGTTGTTGACGGAACACCTTCGCAGAGGAGACATGGAGTCAGTCAAGACCTTCTTGCATTACAAATTGTCAGCAAAGCTGGTTCAGATCCTGCCCCAGGTACTTTCAAAGCAGTGATTTCTTAAATATTATTTTTGTATGTTGTAAAGAATCATAATTTCAGTCAATACACATATAAACACATTTTTCTTTTCATTTTATTGGGGGCTTTTTTGAAGTCTAAAATATTACCACTGTGTATCTTTTTTCACTTGTTATATTGACTTAAGCAATCAGGGACCAGATTTACATGGCATATTTTGCAGGTTTTCTCAAGACCCATTTAGGTTGTACAGTAGAGTGTTAAATTTTGTGTGAAAACTCAGATTCCAGATATAAAGCATTTGAATCTAGTTAGAAAGATCAACACAGTTAACAATACTGCATATTATGAAAGCAGGCTTAAGGTAAACAATTTTTTTTATATATGCTTATATGCCAGCCATAATGTGGAACATATTATGTTACAATATTGTTGGTCTGTCTGTCTGGGACTCGTGTAGTTTCCACTCCAATTGAGTTGAGGGTGAAAAGGCCAGAGGTCAGGGCTACTGTGACTGAAAGAGGAAAAATGGTTTCTGCACTTTAAGGCAAGTTGTTCATTTTCAGTTACCAAACTTTGTGGATGGTCTGCACTTAGGATAAGGCAGGAGCATGTCAGTTATGAGGTTAAAAGTTCAAATGTCAAAGCCACTGTGACTGAAAGAAGAACAGTAATTTCTGTACAATATCACTTTGGGAAAATGAATGGAAAAATGAACAATCAACTGTTCAAGAATACTTATCTCAAAATATCTCGACTGTAGTTAATATAATTTCAAATAATACCCAAAACAGAGAACAAATAGCACTGTACTTGTTCAGAATCTTTGTGATGTACAAGGATCTCTATTAAATTGTGATGAAATAATAAAATAAACAACGAACTAATCATTTTATACTATATCTTACTCTTATCACAATATCAGCACAGGAAACTTCAGAGTTTTTTTTCATAGTGGAGTTTTTGGCAAACTTTACTCCTTCGAGTAACAAAAAATAATACATTTATTTAAGATCTGACAAAAACTAAGATACAAATGCCAAATGAATAAACCAATATTTTTGTTTTTGGAAAAAACTTTGTACAAAAGATATCAGCCTAATTAGCTTTAATTTGATATTTTTTTGTAGAAGTATTGCCACTAACAAGCTTTTGCAGAAAAGATGCATTTAGATGCAAATGATAAATACACCTTTTGTAGGGAGGGAATAGAAATATTGAGCCTGTGGCCACTGTCATTAGAGTCCTGCTTAGTGGTCATAGAAAACTATCCTCCTGGCAGTTTATACAGCTGTTGTCATATAGGAAATTAAAACATATGGTGATCAGAGATAAGCAACCACCATTTCACAGGTGTTAAGTTCTATTAGTCTAATTTCCAGTGTTAAAGTAAACTAAGTGGAACAACCCAGTTCATTTCAGGTTAGGTAAATTAAAGAGATGCATGTTCTAAAACAAAAGTTATTACACAGCATTGCCTTAAATGAGAATGTTTAAGCCATCTTTATTAAAGATTACTTGCAAGTTTGTGATCTGAGTGGCAACATTTCTCTGAAGACTAATTTGACTTCATATATAGAAAGCAAAACATAAATACTTCGGTAGTCATTATTAAGTAACCACCTTTTTCTGTGGACATTTATAGAATTTTAGAAGTATGCTTGACATTGCTCTATGTTGCATAGACAACAATTATAAAATGCACCATCCTGTGCAAAATCTATGACCATGTTCACAGTATGAACATTTTTATTTGAGAAGAGTGAGCACCACAGAGTCAAGTGGTCTCAAGGGTTCACCTCTGAAACTTGAAGTTGTCAAAATGCTTTATACTTTTATGACTTGATAACAAATCATGTTCCAAGGTTTGCAGGAAAATGAAAGCAATAGTTCTTGGTTCTGATAGACCCATGTAGCTTCAGACAGAAATGAATTATTATAGATAATGCTGTTAGATTCCAAAGAAAATTTTGTTTTTTTAATTAAATTGTGTATATCTCGATTTTTTAAAGTATTTTCTGTTGGTGTTCCTGGAGTAATTTTTATATATTTACCATACTGTGTTATGATTTTGTCGTTTCATCTATAAATCCATCCATACATACAGCTGTTACCAATTTCCTTTCTGAACAATAAGTCAAGTTCTCTGCCATCTAGTTATTAAACTTTGTGGATGACTTGCACATGTGATAAGAAAGAATACCAAGAATTTTGGTATCAAGACATAAAATGTCATGGTCACTGTGGTTGAAAGAAAAATGTTTTCTCATGATCTCCAAAGTTTGTGGATGATTTATACGTTTGGTAATAAATGTTTGTTGATTACAAAGTCAAAAGTCAAGGTCACCGTTACTTAAAGAAGAGTGATTTTTTTGCAATATAGATTTTTTTGTATACCATGTACCTTAACCAGAGTTTGTGGATGGCTTGCACTTAACATATGGTAGAGGCCCATTGATTTTGTGGCCCAAACATCAAGGTCATTGTGGCTTTAAGAAAATATTTGTTTTGCAAAATAACTTTTTCTACAGTAAGTTCTTTATAAAAACTTTCTAGATGGCTTGCATTTAGGGTTATCAAGAAATCTGTAGAGTTTGAAGTCAAAAGGTCCAAGTCATAATGGTTTCTGCACAGTAAATTAAATTCTAGGCATGAACGTTGATCAAAGGACCCAGACATTGAGATCCACTTTTCCATAATCTCCAGTGTCATCCATACTGAGCTAGTGCCAACACAGTGCCAGTTAAACATTGGGTGTGCATATAATGTACCATTTGATATTTTAGATTTAAATTATCATTTTGCCACAAGATTATCAAACATCTTTTGGTTCTACTTATTTTTAGGCAGTAAAATGTGATCATATTCTCTTTTCCAGAACGACCAGTTAAAAAAGTGGTTATGTCTAAATTCCAGCCCTGTTCCAAACGTGTTCAAGATGTAGAGTTAGGTCCTTTATCACCAGTGATAGTTCCTTCCAAATTAAAGGAGACAATGCAAAGCTCAGAGTAAATAATTCATATTTTGTTAGATTGACCTACTGTAATATTTCATGCTTCATTTTATCAGCTCAGTAGTTTCTTTGCTATTTTTGTCATTTTTCTTTTTCTCTTAAATTTAAGTTATATCGAGACAGAGATATTACAATTCTTATTGCATTGCTCATCTTTATTGATGTCCATATGAAGGTCTTTTTTTAAATTACTTTCTTGAAATCACAGTTTTTATCATGTCATATCTCTCACCCACATTCCATCACCAATCCATTCACCCATGACCACTCCAGTGGCCATGGGGGTAGAGCATCGGAATGCAATCTAGATGCAGACATGTTGCATGATGTCCCACCCAGTCACATCATCCTGATACCAGGCTGACCAATCCTAACACTAACCCCTTAATGCTGAGCGCCAAGCAAGGCAGCTGTTAATACCACACTGGCATCGGGTTTTGAAAGTTGGCAAAAAAAAGCTGTAAGCCACAGAGCCTAAAGCAAGTGTAAACTGCAAGCCCTTCATGGTTGCACCGATGGAACCCCCTATACATCATAAAAGTCTAAGAGTAAACATTACTCCAGTGATTATGCAGCTTCAGAAAGGCCGTTATCATCATCAGAAAACAAACCATAAAATCCTGAGTGATAGTCTGGCAGAATCCTTGTCACTGTTTAGTGCAGCACTGATACTGTTTCATGTGCCACTTCCTTTTTCCCAACATTTATAGCATCAGATAACAAACTCAGAATTTCTGTTGGAAATGACATACTTTTCATGGTGGTTATTTGTTATCATTGATCACTAGCAGGTAAGGGGGGTAAAGTACACAGTATTCCAATTCGGAAGTATGATGCTCCCATTTAAATAACTTTTCATTTTTTTGACCAGCCATTGAATAAAAAAATGGGTACATGCTCACAGATTCATGATGTCCTGTGATAAACACACCATAATTTCAAACAGCTGGCACTGACTTTTCTATTGTGATTAGGAATCGGGCTTAGGGCCATCATTTTGGCAAGGAGTTGGACTAACTTAGAGGGCAGTTTCCAGGAAAAGACTGATAAAATGGGGATCATTTTTTAAAATCTCTGTTTAGGGATACATCATCATTGTACACATCTAATTGCAGGTCATGGTAATAAATGGATCAGAATAATTTTCTTAGCTATTATGGTACCTGCATTTTGATGTAAAACTGATAAAGACTTTGGTCAAACATTATCCAGGTCTGCATTACCTACTTGATGGTGTATCAAAGACATCAAAGCCATGGTCAGAACTGCATGAAATATGATTTTATTTTGTCAGGGTATTTACATCTAGAGTGGTGTATCATCATACATGTGATGTTATTGTTGCATTTAGTTGAATTTGTTGATGTGTTTAATATACAGGTCAAACACATTTATTAGTGCAGTAATTATTTTTTTTTTATCCATTTCAGTTTTACCCCTGGTATAGATAACTTCTGTAAAAGTAGAACAACAAATGCTGATGCCAATAAGAAAAAGGTTGCCAATTCATCTATTAATAATATTTGCACATAGTTAATAAATTTATATCATTACTTTAGCAATGCATTGTTTTCTGATGTTATTGCAGGCATTATCTCAGAATGATTTTTTTCTCTTCTTAAAATCCTTTTCTGATGTGTTTTTTTCCCTTCTTTTCTCACAATTTTTAATGTACTCATTTCAAAGCCAGAATTGCTTTAAATGTTAGATTCTTATGATCCCGTGAGCTCTGCTGTTAAGATATTATGAACAAAATTAGACTAAGAGAGAAATGTGAGCTGCAGAAAATTATGATTGCCCCCTTGATTTTAACAGATATCATGGGCACTGGTTTTGTCAGCGGATGAGGTTATGCCTGTGTCATGTTACACTGTTTCTAACTGTCATCTTGAAATACGGCTGGAAGTTGTTTATGCATAATGGTTACAGAATTTTTTTGAACTTCCTTGGGATAGGTCTTGTTGCTGTATTGGTGTTGTGGGGGAGGTAGAAATGGGGTTGTGAGATTAATAACTGATACAGCACAAATACTGGCTACACTTTTGGTTATTTGTAGCATCAGATTCTTATGATTCATGATTTGTTAGAGATAGAGAGATAGATAGAGAATAGTTATGGAACTAAAGGGAGACTATACATCTGTATTTTGATTGAGCTACCCTTTTTAAATAAAAATATATTATTATTAATATTATTACTGCTACTACTTCTTCTAATGCTTTTATTATTATTATTATTATTATTATTATTATTGAAAATTTTGTTTACAGGAAAATTCTATGTGGCAGAGAGCTTTTACATCAGAAAAATTTGACAGCCATTCATCAGATAACAACAGCTTTATAGCCCCTATGGGTTCATTATACAAACCAAAGGAGAATAGTAGCAAATCCATTAGGTCATCAAATAGCGCACCTGTTGAATTGGAAAAAGAGACATTAGATGAAAATTTGGGTAAACGACAGAATTTAGACCTTTTTGCATTGGAGGATTTCCAGATAACACCGTTATTGAAGTATGAAAAGCCAATACATTCTCCTGGACACATTCTCTGTCAAGCAAGGACATCCACTCCAAAGGACCTGCTGTTTGCTTCTGAATCGATCAGTAGTCTGATTTATAGAGATTCACCCACATTTCAGAATGGACAATCACAATTCAGAAAAACTACAAACAGAGCATTGGATCCAGGAATACAAAGCATAACTTCACAAGACGATGAGTTTAGGTTTACCCATTCACAATGCCACACAAAGACTAAAATCCTAAATAAAACAAATGTGGAAGCAAATGAAGGGGACATAAACATGGAAAAGGAAATAAATAAAACTAGATTTAGACTAATGAATGAGAGACATTTCAAAAAAACTGAAAAATACAGAGATAAGTTAGATAGAGACTTCCAGTTTTCCTCACCTTATGTTTTGTACAAGGGAACAACTTGGGGAGAAACAGAGAAAACTTTTCAAGACTCATATGTAAGAAAAGAAACTGATTCCAAAATGTTTGCAAAAACAGGTGAACAGGTGCAACTCAGTCATTGTAATATTTCTTTATCAGAAAGCCCCATGTATGTCAGTGATTCACAAGGCTCTGATATATCAGATTCATCACATTCTACCATGAACTCATTACTGCTTAGTGAAAAAAACAGTGCAATATTAAATGCTTTGGAAACAACTAAGCACAACACATTCAGCATGAAAACTGAACATTTAAAAAACATATGGACAAAGAAAATTGCAAGAAAAAAGCCAGTTCAGGAGATATATGAATCAGAAAATATGAGAATTCTACAGATGCATGGCATTAAATTCTGTAACGGTGTCCAAGTATTGGACATGGGGGAAATAGAGGTGCATGCAGATGAACATAATGGCAAAGAAAATTGTGAAGATCATGTAAAGAACACAGAGGAAATAGATGAGGTTTTTCATATATTTCAGTATCCAAACTTTCCAGTTGGAGAGGAAAATGCAGAAGATGATAAAGAGTAAGGAAAAGTACTAATGGAAAGTTGTACACTTTCTTCATCACTATAATCTGATAATACAAACCCATTTGTTTGTACCCCACTACCAATTTAAATAATGGAAACCTTTAATGTGATAAAAAGTGCAAGGAACTTAGTCAGTTCATTCACTGATTTATGGTTTCTAACCTGACTCTGAGTAGAGTGGCCCTAACACTGTCATCTTATGCGCGTTTCATGCTTAACGGAAGTTTTCATTGCAATAGACGGACATGCTTGGATCCATTTCCAGTTTCTGGACAAGTCCATTTTCAGCAAAGGGGTGTATCACAAGTACAGATGTACATACATAAGTCGTCTGCTTCTGATATTTACAATGTCGAATCAAGCAAAGGAAAATGACAACTATGCTTTTCATGTGGATTTAACAAGCGGTTTAATTTCTATGTTCATGTATGCAGAGGGATATAATTCCAAACTCTCAGTGTTACATAATTTATGCAATTATTCAGCATTTGCCAAACAGGATGAACTATATCATTATGTTGTCTGATGGAAATAAACTAGCCTATGGTGTACCGAATATGGCGCCGTGTTAGTATGGAAAGTCCGATAAGCATGAAATGGTGCAGGGGATGCCAGCATTAGTGCCATTCTGGTCTCAGTCAGGTTAGAAATTATAAATCAGTGATTCAATTGACTTAGTTCTGTGCACTTTTTATCACATTAAACTTTCTCATTTTTTAAATCGGTAGGGGGGTACAAACAAACGGGGATGTAGAGTCAGACTATAGTTTGATACGAACTTAGAAATGAATCTTTCTTCATATTAGGATCCATGTATACAAAAATGGCAAAGTGTTATAATAATTGTGTCCATCAGTTAATTTGTTTTCAACAGGATAATTTTACTGGATATTGTGGAATATTACCAAATTGAATAAGAGCCTTAATATTGATGTTACTTCAAATAGCTATATTTCTAGCTTTAGAGGAGTTATGGCCCCTGATTTCATATCCTTTTAACTTTTATTTATGCAACTAAAGTTTACCTTAGGCTGTTGGATTTCAACCAGAATTGATATGCAGCTTAATGAGACCTTGAATAAGTTTGATTTTCAGCATTTAACAGCATAATTTACAAGAGTTATGTCCCCTGGTTGTCCATCCTTTTTTCTTTGGTTTCAGTTTCATGACTTTGGATTTTAGTTAAATTTGGCATGAGGTTTTATATAAAGATTAGCCTTTGAATGAATTCAGTTTCCAGTTTTTCACAGCGTCATTTACAGAAGTTATGCCCCTCGATTTCTCCATAACTTACCAAGGTTTATTGGATTCCAATCATATTTGGTCGGCATGTTTTTATACTGATGAGACCTTGTATGATTTTAATTTCCAGCATTCTATATTATCATATTGAGAAGTTATACCCATGAATGCATGTCCTGCTGACTTTAGAGTTTGCAGCAGTATTTTATCAAGGATTGCTATATTTCCATTAGACTTGACATGTAGCTATATATTGATGAGTGCTTCCATTCTTGGTTTCTATTGGCTAGTTTGATCTGGTCACTTCTGAAACAGAAGAGCAGATCTAACAGAAGCATAATTTGGCATCAAAATAGGACACATTACCAGCTTGGAAGCAGTATTATAAGATGGTACCTCCATTGCTCAGCAAGCATTATTGACAGCAGCAATGTACAGAGAAAATACATATTAATTTATTTTTAAATGAAATCATATCAATGGTATCGCAATGTAATGATTACATCATTTTGAGCTGCATATTAAACATTGATTTTACAAAAGCAAAAATCATAAAGTACTTCCTGAGATACTGAATTCTGAATGTTTAATTTGTCAGACTCTGCTATTACATATTGGATGTAATTATAAGTGCAAGATCGTGGTCAGAAAATGACTGGTAAAAGGTTCTGTTTGACAAATTCAGTATCCTGTTGTAATGTCACCATTTTTCATTTTTTTTTATGCTGATACGAGTCACAATTACAATAAGAGATCTCCATGATAAGGCTGACCTGATGTTTTATCAAAAACAAGACTTAGAGCATTGATATATGGAGTTGGGGAATGCCTCTGCAAAAACCTGTTCTTGTGTAAACATCTTTAGAATCTCTTTGTCGTTTAGCAAAAATGTTGTATATTTCAACAAAGTAACATTTGGTTCTTTTTCAGAAGGAAAAGTTCCAGCCCAAAGCCAGCAAAGGAATTTCCCCAGTCATTGGCAGTCGATCATGATGGTGTATGTTGTTCATTGTACCCATGTTATTTAAGTCACTATTCTTTACAGATGGTAGGTTACCTGTCCTATCCGGGTTCTGCACTACCCAGTAAAAATTGACTTGCAAAATTTCCCTACCCATTCATCCATACTCTTAATATTGCTAATTAAATAATTCTTTATGAGGTTAAGAATATTGCAGAAAAAAACAAACTATTGCTTGACCTTTACTTTCACTACCAAAATGACTTGCACAGAAGTGCAGAGGATGGCAAACAAAACAAATGGAAGGAAATAAAGTTTCTTCGAGTCCTATTTAAAACTAGAATTGGTTTATAATTTTTGCAAATAATTAGTCACTCAAGAGGGAGAGACAGATATAGTTTAATCAAAACTGAATGCCTTAAACTTTATCATCTTTGTAGTTCTTGCAAGAGGATTTTTGTCCATTTATTTCCTAACGTTATAAATTGTTTTGTCTGCACAATTCAGTGTTCCATTAAAACAAATTTCTTACAGAGGAAATGTCAATTCATACTGTTATGGAATTTTTTTTTAGCTTGGGCCTTTGTCAAGAATCACACTGTAATAATGATATTTATAATTGTAATGTGAAAATTGACATTGATATTTTAGTTCTCAGACTGTAATAAAACAAGTAGAATTTATAAGAAAGTAAAACAAATGAAAGCTAACAATGTGGACAGACACTTTTTAAAATTAAAACAAAAACAAGATAAAAGAGCAAGTTAACACCTAAAACTGTGGATAGTGAATTGAATACTTTGTACTCATTTCAGTAATATGCATATAACCAACAATTATAAAGTAGTAGTAACATTTATTATGAAATAAAGTATTCTATCTCTGAGTAAATTCTTACCACCAATTTACATTCTGACTTAATAAAAAGATCCATGTTTCATTGTAAAATATTTATTTGATGGAATGAACACAACCAAATTTAAAAGTACTATCACCCTCACAGATGTTTTGAATTTTATTTTGGGGGTGGGGGAGATTATCAGGCAACTAATTTCTTCTTAAAGGATTTCTTTAGCATTTATTAGTGATTTTTGGGGTTTTGCATGCTGTTGATTTTTCCTGTAGTATGTATATGCTTTTATCTGTAGAGTAAAGCAGGCTGGCTCTAATGCTGCTTGTATACTGCAACTGGCATGGCATCTTTGGAGTAATAGCCTCAGGCCAAAATATAAACTATCATACCATTGATGCACCTGTGTTTTAAACACTGTTCTACATGCATTTGTTACATGGGGGAGAAGCTTTCAAGAACAGCAATTTACCTCAAATATTTACTCCAAAAATTAAATACACATATGTAACTAAATTTTGAAGATTTAAAAACAAGAAGAGTGCAGAATCATTGTTATCTTTGACAGTATCAGAGTAATATGATCTTGATTGCTAGACCACATCGAGTTGTCAGCTTCAGAAAATCCGGACATTTACAAGACATAAAGCGTCAAGTCATGATTCAGATTTTTTTATGCTGACAACACGACATGATCTTGCAACCAAGGTTTAATTACTGTGATAATTATATATTTGTTTAATTGCTATAAGTTTTCAGACAAATTATTAAAATCCCCAAAAGTGACTGAAAAGGAGAAATTGCTTAAGATTTCATCCTTTCTGACACAAACTTCATCTTAACTAGTAAACTGAATTTCATTTGTTTGAACAAGTAATGTTGTTGTTGTTGTTGTAGGGTTTAACGCCATTTTTCAGCACACGATAGGCTATACATGGCGGCCAGTATTAATGGTGGAGGAAGAACCCGGGAAAACCCCGGAAAGAACCACTGACCCACGAGAAGCTACTGGTAAGCTTTCTCACATACCCACATTGGCTGAATCCGAAACTCGAACCTACGCAGACAGAGGTGAGATGGCAGTGATCCGTAACGGAGAGCGCTTTAGACCAGAACAAGTAATGTGAACAAATATTGAGTTTGTAGATGCATGTGGTAGCAAATCCATATATGATTTACTGCTGTTGTGCAGTTGTGAAATTTTGCATGATGGAAGGTATCACAGCTGTTATTGTTTGAACTGTGAGAGGCTCCAGTGGGGACTTGGCATTGGAATAACAGCATTATTTTTACAGTTATTTACAGCGAAATTGAACCAGTTGTTGAAACTTGATAATAATTTTTTTTTTTAAAGAGAATGCTACTCATTTGCAATTGTGTTTCAAGTGAGGCTGTGGTATAGTTATTCACGCTTGTTCAGTTATAACAATGAACCCCTGAGGGAAGGTAGTTCCAGCTTCTTTGTTGAGTATGGTAATGCGGAATTAGAAAATGACAGCATCATTTTCCGGCTTTTGGAATTTGACTAAAATGCTGGCTTATTCTTGAGTCAAAAGTTGATTGGTTCTGTCTTTTCAGTATATTTATCGATGGAATATTTCATATCGTACTTACCAGGTACATGTATAGCCTATCATTGATTGTTCATTCCATGTCAAAACGAGGCTGAGCACATGATTGTGTATCACATAGTATGGCAGGTAGTGATCAACAATGACATATATTTAATTACGAAATTATATGAACAAAAATGTTTTCCTGGCAGGCTGTTTGCCAGAATTGAGGTTATTAAATGGCTGGCCTTTTTATTTTTCTGATTTTCAAACTGGGAAAATTTATGTTCTTCACTTGTCATGGCTGTACCATAGGTGTAAATCCCTTGAACAAACATTGTGAAATGACTGAGTTCATAGCTGCACTGTTGTTTTTTCTTATTTAAAAAGATATGGCTTATGCCAGACTATTTTGTTTTTGACACTTATTATTTGATGTCATGGAAAGAACAAGGGAACTAATGTTTAGGGTTACTTCCAAGCCTCGCTGCATGTGGTAATGCCATTTGATTTTAATGATAAGCTCTGGTTAAAACATCACTTTCACTGCTGTTTAATCTGAGTAGAATATGATGTGCAGTCAATAAAGAACTGACCATTTAATCTCTGAGGGAAGAGAATCTGGCCTCAGATTATCTTTCCAACCAGGATATTTGTTTCTTTTATCTCAAGATAATAAAGTTTTTTCAGTTAATATGATGAATAGAATTAGTTCCTGCTTTCATATAATTCAGAACAAGAATATCTTTTTAAAACTATTTGGGAGGTGGCCATTTCATTCAAAATGTTTCAGCCTAAACCAATCCTTGATAATTAAATGGTTGGTTCCTAAGCCAGTGATTCAGATTTGAAAATAAATAAAACAATCTGTTTAATTACCATGCTAAGTGAAAAATGATTGTTTTAAAAAGACTATAATTTTGCAGTTCAAGAAGGCAGAGGGTGCACTGAAATGGGTGGATGGTGCAAGGTTGGGCAGAAGGGAAGTCCTTTTGAGGGCAAGGCAGGTTGCCCCTTTATTTATTTATGGCTGGAACTTAATTATTTTTCTAACTTGAAAGTCTTTGAAATAACTTGAATGTGAAGCACCAAACTACTAATTTTATTTTTTGCTTTTTTATTTATTTTCATTTGGGTCCAGTTTCCATCCAAGATACCTCAGCAGCTCTATTGTGCATGCAAATACTTGGTTACAAAATAACTTTTGAACCATGGGATAGATTTGCACAAACTTTTGTTCACATAATAATCCTTAAGTTTCCATATATAAATAATTTCATTACATTAATTGCTTCAAAGATTTTTAATAAAACCACAGAGCCAAAAATCTAGCAATCTGTTTGTTGAATAAAGAATGAAATGGTGTACCGGTATTATCAGATTGAAATTCAGGCATATTTATTTTTATTCCCCACTTTTCTGCATATAATGCTAAATAGCATCTTATAATGTAAATCACTGAATCTTTTACTGTAATTAAAAAAGTTTTAGATAGAAAGAAATGTTAGATAATCTGACAAGGAAACACATATGCTAAAAAAGAAATAATAATTCATAACATTTTGTTACAAATATATTGAATTAACTATTTCATAAATTTACATGTAATAACACTAAAATGTTATGTTTATGGTATGTCCATGAAACTGCTTTGTTTAATATATGGCATATTTCCCTCAGTATTTTAATTTATATGTGCACTACTCCCTCATTTTCCCAACCATGGATAACTCACAAACCTGCTTATGACTGGGAGGCATGTGTGGATTCCATTCTTTTATTCTTATAGACAAAAGCATAAATGTGACTGCTATTTGCATAACTTTCAGAACTCACAATTGAAATTGGTAGATGAAAAGTCAATATTATGCTTATTTTGTCATTGGAAATGGTGGTTAATGTGTGGAAATTGGGAATGATTGTCTTGAAATGCACACATTGTAATAAAAAGTGATATAATTTGTATGATTTTCAGCAACAAAAATATTTTCTCTATAAATAACAAAATATACAGTGAAAGTGTTGGTAATGCCTAATGGTGGCAACACATTGAAATAAATGCCAGTGAAAAGGTCTTGTTACTGAAATTTCATGGCTTAATTTTAGAGTTTAAAATTGGATTTCATTTAATCATCATAACTGTAATATGCACACATCTATTCAGTCATGAAAAGAAAGAATCGACTGTCACAGTGATGCCCATAAGCACTTCCATAAGAACTGAATTAAGTGTTTACTCATTGGCTAGGCTGCTTTATTTTGGGAGAACTTATTGGTTCTTGAACATGATGTCATACTGGTAAGTTAATTAGGAAATTACCGACTGTACTTGCTTATATGTCAAGTCCAACCACAAACTGCACATATCCAGATCTGCCATCTGCTGGGTCTGTGCAGTTTGTTAGGAGTAATCAGTAGAACAGTTTATCTTCATACACCCTGAACTGAATGGGCATTATGCTACAGCAGATCAGGATCTATGATTTTAGCAATTTGACTCTACTTATAATCAAGTATATATGGTGGTGTTACAGCTGTTTACAGTATATGAAAGGTGCTAACATCACAGTAACACCTGGGTATAGATAAGTCTCACTTCTTGTTAAAATCACACATCATTGATGAATCATAAGTGTTTGCCTTAGGCTAATTTGTATGTTGTGCTTCAAACTTTGCTGTGATGCATTTGAAATTAACTTGCAGTTCTAAAGCAAACATACATAATTCATAATTTTTCTTTTTTATATCCATGTTTGTTTTTTCTCTCAGGATTTAGTATTCCACAACATGGCAGTTGTATTATGTTGATTTTGCTTATTAGTACAAATGACATCATTGCCATTTACTACTGAAGAAGTCGCTTGTGAGTACTGCATGTCTCCTTCATTATTAGTCTGTCATCAGTTTATTAACTTTATTTAACTTCTTAAGATCTGACATCCATTTATACTGAAATCTCTTACGTACATATTTGGTCAGGACCATGGCGATTATAATCTTCATGTATTAACAAAAGTTGCTAACACTGTTTCCCACCTCCCAGCTATCAGTGTTGACCAAAAGTTTGTCTCCTTTGCTATCACATGTCCTTGCTTATGCTGCATCTGATGTTTATGGACCTCACTGCTCACAAGTCATCAAGGGGAAAAATACAATTTTAATGTGTCTGTCTTTTCAGATGATTGCTGCCAGCACTATGTCAGATATGTCAGAATGTCAGGAGAAGAATAAATCTGCTGTCTACAGTCCTAATCATCATTCAGGTGTATACCGGGGACACTTAGACTTTAATTAATTTACATTCACATAATGTTCTGTATGACAGACTTGATGGCTTTGGAAAAATTTCATTTGTTCTCAAGAATGTGTATGTTTTGCAAAGATTTTAAGTTAGGTTTCAGAATCTTTGAAGATTGTATGTGTGTTTTTTAATGGGCTGTTGAGTCAGATATTTTTCTTGAAGGGGACTCATTTTATGTAGTCTAAGTATTACAATAGCTAATTTGTATTTGAAACAAAATTCTGTGTGTAAAAAATTATTGATCATTTTCATTGTGGGTATAAAGCTAGATAGTTTTAGCAGTCACATAAAGATACAGATTACTCCTATATGAAAGCTTAAACATTCCAGTACAAATAAATTTCAATTTCAATTTTCCATATCCACTGGAAAACAGTGATTTTGTCCAAAAATATATCACCATGATAAGTAATTCAATTTGAGATTTAAATTCAATGGGACATGTTTGTATACAATAATAATGCAGCTAATTGGCATTCTGCTTTGTTTTTAATGATCTTTTTTACAGCTAAGAAAAATAAACTTGAGTTGTGGTGCAGTCCTCCAGTGACAGTCACAGACTATGAAAACAAAGAAAAGTTTGTAATTTTAGTATTGTGCATGCATCCAATTAATCTTACAGTGGTGATATTCAATGATAAAATGTGATGGTGACAGATCATATATTAAAGAGCAAAAAACCTTCGCTGAAGATGAACAGTTATGAATGTCAGGTGCTTGTATTTTTTATCTTAGCTACAATTCTTTAAGACTTAAGAAGTTATGAAACATATAAAGATTTAGATAAATATGTGAATACATTTTTCGTACCAAGAGCATATTATAATGTAAGACAATTTTTTAAATTTTACACCAATAAAATATGTTTTATAAAGTTAGTCTATTCCTCGCTAAATTTTCAGCTGATTTTCATGAAGTTATATATGGCATCATAACAGATTTGCACATAACCTGCCATTTTATTAATTCTTGATTTCAAATTTAATATTAAAATTTACTTCTGAGGGTGAAATATCTATGGAATGATTAATCTTTGGATGTGAGAAAAGAGAAGGGAGCCTGTATAATTTAAACACGTTTGATTTGTGTCTGCTTTGAATTAATTTCAATGCAGTCTGTTCCTCTTCACAAATTCAGGTTGAAAAGCCATTAAGCAACATGAGAAAGTGATTATCCACATACTTCTTAAAAGCATGGTGATGGTATTATATAATCTGTATGTCCTTGTGTGTTCAACTAGGTATATGTATTTAGGTATTGTAGTATGTTTGTAATGTCCGTGAACTTCTACACTTAGAAACATGAAACATGGGTTCAGTGATAGTATTACAAGTGTAGATTGTGACACTTTTGGAATTTTGTTCTCATCCCTGGGAAGAAGCCTATCAATTTAAGGGTTAAGGTGTAGGTTACAGAAAGAAAAGAAATGGCTTCAGCATAATGACATTAATTGTACATCACACACCAGTACCAAACTTTGTTGATGGCTTGCACTTGGGGTGAGAAAGAAGTCTATTTTGGGTACAAAGGTCAAGGTTACTGTGACAGAGATGAAACTGTTTCAACACAAAAGTTTGTCCTTCATCAGGCACCAACCAAAGTTGGTGGATAATTTACATATTGGGTAAGAAAGAAGCATATATTGGGGTTGAAAAGTTGTGAATCAAGGCCAGCATGATTTAAATAAGAAAAATAATTTTGTTTTCGCAGAATAGGTCTGGTTTTAAGCCATGCACTTTGACTAAAGTTTCTGGAGGGCTTGTGCTTGAGGTAGAAAAGAGAACTTTTGATCTGGGGGTGCAAAGGTCAAGTCACTGCAGCTCAAAGAAAAATGAGTTTTGCCAAATAACTTTTGTTCCAGACTACATACTTTGACCAGAGGTCTCAGTCATTGAGATATGTTGCCTTATAATCTCCTGTCTACCATGCCCTACTTGTGCTAACAATCAGGACTATTAATTATGAGTCAGGCATATAATGTGTCATTCTTGATACTCTTGTTATGCTGATAATATGCATGATATAAAGAACAAAATAAAATCACCCAGTCATCCTAAGACAGTGAAAAAAATGTACATTGAAAGACAGAGAGGATAATTACAAATGATATGAATTACAAGAATAATAATTCTATAGGATACAGTGTGTATATTATATTACAATTATACTATCTTACAGAGGCCACATTTTTTCTAAATTAGAGGATGGTATAAAATTATTCTAATGTAAGCACTTTGTGTTTTGAGGGTATTCATGGTCTCACAGGTTCAGGCTTTATTATTAAAAACAAATGTTTACATGATGGAATATATAATGATAATACAATAATCTTGTTACAAACTCATAATCTCATAAACAACAAGTTAGTTAAATACATCAATTCAACAAGAATTTTCAAACACAATTTTTAGCTTTAGTTTAATTCATTTTCAGTTCCCTGACACAGGAAAGACATTTAAAGCAAATTGGAGATGTTGTACAGGAGGTTAGTGGTAATTTTCAAGTCAATATTTTAAGGTATCACTACATTAATTGAAAGGTATCACAAAATTAATTGAACCAGTTAGCTGTTATTGCATTCTTTTGTCTCTAAGGAAATTATTAATATTTTTCTGATTTTTCCAAAGATTAGCTAATCCTGTGAAGAATGGTACTTGTTTTCAGTAAAAAGAAGCATTGAAGTCTGATCAGAACATAAAATGTTTATTATGTTTTGCTGCTTGACTTTCATGTAGGATGACAAAGCAAACCAAGGTGTGATTTGTCCTGATTTTTGAAAGGTCATTAGTACTAAAAATTCCAGTAATTTCATTTAGCTGCAACAGTTTCCAGAAATTGCAATATTACTTGTGCTGATTTTTGATAGGTTGTGTTCAAGTTATTATCTAACATATGAGTAAGATGCCATGATGCATCAGAACTTGGAACTAATGCACCTGATTTCATCAGAAATGTAGATCTAAGATGAAGGAAATATGTTAAGAACTTTATTAGTGTAGTAATACTTTTAAACATACCAAATATACTTTCTTATAGGTCAGGTCTAACTGCAAACAACATAGACCAAGATCTTCTATTATATATATTGTACAAGCAGATCACAGTCTGTGTTATTTGTTCTACTTCTAACTAACAAACTGCAAAGACCCAGATCTTCCACAAATTATGTGATGGCTGAATTGGGTCAATGGAATTTGCAGTTGGATCCAAGCTTTAAGCGAGTATATACAGTATCTGGTTGGAATTGAGCAACATTTTGCTGTCCCTCCTACTCTAGGCTTTCTTTAACTTTATCCTGTGTTGCAAGTAAGGTACTTATATTTACATAAATTACTGAAAAAGATATATATATATATTTTAAACTTAAGATGGAACCTGTCATTCATATTCTTTCTATGTTTGGATGTGCATTTTGAACTAAATTCATTTTATTTATTACACTTAGTATAGGGATTTGAATCTTCAGTATGTTTGAATCTTGCAGTGTGTTTGCAATATGTTTATTGATTTGCAGAGTGATTGAGAGAGATTTGAGGATAATATTAGAGGTGAGTGGCTAGTGTGGGACTTGGCCTTGAAAGGAAACTTTTAATTACCATTAGATTTTAAAGGACCTAGTGTCTTACTGCAGAATTCTGAACAACAGAATAGAACATGTGGGTATATTGTTTAATTATTTCACATGGAAATCTTCAGCTTAGCTGATAATATTTTTGGGATTCACATTTAACCAGTGACTACAAGATTATATTCTACAAATGAGTCTTTTATAATTTCCATAGCCCTATGTGTTTTTGATTATTTGCATAAGATTGATTTGGATACAATTGTTAATCTTTGCTCATATTATTCAATGTAAAACTCACTGGATTAAACAAGATGCCCAAATGAGCCTGAGATTGCTGACCTGGCTTACAAATACAAGGGCATTTGGCTAACAGATCTTGGTCAGCATGGTGCTTTCTGACATTTAGAAGTTGTTCTAGTTTTTTGTATTTGTAATCTTATTGGATGGCACATCAGCATCATTTGTGCAAACATGACAGGCCTCACACAGTGATGCTTGCTTTGAAATCTGGTTTCGTTCTTTAGACTGGTTTTTGAAAACAAGTCATTAAAACATTCTTCAGTGTTTAGTAAAAATGTCCATAATAAATAATGGATCGGTATCACTTTTGCAGATTTGAAAGGCCTTTAAATAATATTCTTTTTATAAAATTCCATCAAATCTGTTAAAAGGATAAAGCTATTTGTTTTAGCTCTATTGGTCATAGAGCAGTATAGCTTGTTTGATGGCCTTTTGTCTGTCATGCATCTACATCCATTAGCACAAAGTTTTTGTTGCTGCTCCTCTTAAACAACTGGAAAGATTGCCATGGAACTAGACAAACACAGTTATTCCCAGGTCTTGATGGTCCTAAATAAAAAAATACTGACTCTTGAACATCCAGTGTGGCCTGTATAGCAGCCATTTTAAATATTGTGTTTTGCGATTGTAGCTATTCATCCTAAACAGATGATATTATCAAGGGTCTTCATGGAAAGATTTCTTTCATGTCTAGTTGGTCCTAAATAAAAATGGTACCAAACTGACATCTAATATAGCTGCTGCAATAGCTTCTTGAAACTCTTGATATCACTTACTCCTCGTGAAGGGGTGGTCATATTGACATGGAGTTTCACTAAAAGACTTAATATAATCTCCAGCTGGCCCGAAATGAAAAAGGTGCCAGGTTGACATCCAATATGGCCACCTCACTAGCCATCTTGAAAATTGTTGTATTGCTGCTTCTTAAGAATGGATGGACATATCAAAGGAGTTTTCACTAAAAGACTTCTTTTCTTACCCACGTGACAGAAATCTGATTTTCTAACCTTACTTTTCTTATCTCAGTCTGCTTGTGTATGCCTGATTTTTTGTGTCCACATGCTAGGAACATCTTTTATCAGGGGATGCAACCCTTGTTGTCCTCTGCTATGTCTGATAGAAATGTCTTAAAATCAAACAAACACTGATACTTTAACAAATTTATGAAAATATTTTGGAATAAAAAGACATAACTTCCACAAAAAAAAAAACAACAAACAACAGAGATAAATTAAAAAGAAAATGGACAGCAAGTTAGGATTACCTTGACTCTTTAAGTTAGGAGTACAAGAAAAACAAATGTTTACCATCCTCTGAGTACATTTTCCATGTAAACAATTTTTTTTAATGGTGGAACTTTCCCCAAAAAGTTGCTAAACTAGTAGTTTATAGAAACTCACCAAAGTATGAGACAAAAGACCTTTCCTTCTCAGTAAATGGAACAAAAATGAAATAAAGGTGTCTCTAACCTGAGCAACCAGCATCTGAGAAAATAACAAAACCAGGCGAGGATAAAAAATGTGAAAGGGTGACAGAGAGCAGAATTACGGAAGCGGGTGAAACATTTGTTGTAAATAATTTAGAGCATGAAAATTTGAATACAAAACACAAAACAATGGAACACATAAAGGTTCTTCAAGAATATCTGAAAAAAGAATGAGAGACATTCCATACATTAAGTACAAGTGCCTGACCTCAACAGTGTTCTCTCAAGATGTTTCCTTTCCATTTATCAGAATGAATGCAAAGAATTAAAAAGGCCCATATAGTGACTACTCTTGCATACGTACGTTGAACTGAAAGGTTAATGCATGAGCAAATAGAAAGATGTATGAAGCATTTTAGTTAATTTCAGTTTTGTTAGATGGGAAATGAATTTGCGAATTAATAAATTAATGAATGAATCAAATAATTAACTGATTACCCATAATGCATGATGTAATGAACAAGACTCTTACTCACAGACATTATAAAATAAAAAACTTCACTCATAAAGCAACTTAAGGTCTCTCCAACATGGATCAGAAATGATAAATCCAATACACTTGTCAATCCAAGTGGATCACTTATTCCATCTACATTATTTCACAAGCAGATTTCCATGTAGCATATCCATGCACTAGTAATAGCAAAACTTGCCATATTTCCAGGACAGAAAATATAAATTTTCCCAAGAAACCATGAACTAGAAAGCTCCTGACATTGTTATTAGCTAAGTACTGTGTCTGGAATATCTTTCATACACTGGGGTAATATTACAATCACTATCAGTTATAATTTCAGTATGTCACAAACAGTTTCCTTTATGCCAAAGAAAATTAGAGTTATATATGATAGTGACACTGATTCCTTATTGTCAATAAATAATCGGTTGCATGGTCAATTGTTCTACATTTTACTGTTTGTAAAAGCTGTATATCCAATATCATATCATTGGCTATCTTAGAATATTTTTCCAAATTAGAGTTGATGAAAGTTAAAAGTTAACTTTGTAAGAAATTAATTATTTATTCTTAATTTCTTGTGACATCCATCAATTATATCTCAGAACTATCAAATGTTTTTGTCTTGTTATTTGTCATGCCACAGTCCTCATTAACATATTCATATTACTGCACTGTACAAAAAATTGCACTTGGCTTGAGACCTTTCAGTGCAATACTTTCAACACATAACAATTATAACGGTTAAATTGTTGCTTTTGGGGGGGTGAGGGTTTATAAGCAGCATCTATAATTGGATTCTGCAGACATAGCTAATTTGATTTTCATAAAACATTTTAAAAACAATGACCTATAGAAAAATGTGAGGAAATAATAATGCCTTTTGAATATACTGTTTGTGTTCAATGTTCTGTAGTATATAGCAAATTTTTTTAATTTTAACTGAAAAAAAATTGGGTGGGAAAAATAATCTGCCAAGGGATTTACACCAGGACAAGAAATTCCCAGTCACATGGTTTCCTTCCAGAGCCTTGCAAGGAGACAAATATTGTTAACTCCCTGATATGGATCTCTTTGTCTCAATACAAACCACAACATAGATTTTATAATTCATGTTTGGTTGGTCCTAAATATAAAGATGCTTCTCATTCAGTGGCCATCGGAAAATCTTCTTGTTGCTGCTTCTCCTGAACAGATCATTGTGTTGTCATAGGGTGTTTCTAAAAGATTTTTTTTAATCACTAGTTGGTCATAAATGAAATGGTGACCCTGAGTTGTCCAGTATGATCATCTTGCATCCATCTTGAAACTCATGTTATCTCTACACCTGAACAGATAGTCCTCAAATGAATACAGAATTTTCCTGTTTTGATAGGATTCAGATATTTAAAAAGGTAATGAAACCATCCTGTTTTGGAGGGGTCTAATTTTGTGTTTTGTTACACTCTCAGCCAAGTCATACTAAAACACTGTGGACTAAATTATCAAAATATATATTAGAGATATTTTAGAGGTCTTGAGTAATTTTTTTTTAAGTATTCAGAATAAAACTAATTGTCATTTATTTCTGATGTGTCCAATGCTACTGACCATTTGACTGATCATAAAATGCCAACATGAAATATTGGGAGTTTCTGTTAGTCATAATTGAAATTAAAAAACATAAAAATAAATTTGTGTGACTAGTTTTTGCATTTTCTGTATGCTTCTCGAAGTGTGTAAATATTTTCATGACAGTAGTCCTGTTAATAACTATCAAGTAAAGATATTTATAAAATAATAAAACTTATCTTGAAAATAATCATTACCAGTTTAATTGTACAATTTACATCCAAATAAATGGGTACAGCAATTGGTAGTCCTATGGCCTCTTCATATGCTTCCCTTTCACTGATAAATTAAAACAAGATTTTCTTGAAAACAAGAATTGTAACCCCACCATTTGGTTAAGATTTTTAGATGACATTTTTATGATTTGGAACCATTTGAAAGAAGAACTACACAAATTTATTGATTTGCCAAAATAATTTTTTTCCCATTATTAAATTTACTTTCACAGCATGCACAACATGATTATCATCTACATACAAACATGATGAAAAATTCTGATGATTCTATCTTTACAAATGTTTATGTCAAAGAAACTAATATTTACCAGTATGTGGATAATTCATCTTACTATCACAGGTCATGTTAAAACAGTATACCTGATAGCTAGGTAAATATTGATGTATCATTTCAGATAATTGTCAATTATAAATTCTTTGAATGAATTAAAAATATATTTCCAAAGCAGGAATTATCCTATACATGTAATTGATTCTGCTTTAAATAAAGCTTGTAGTCTTACTCTGAATGGTGCTTTAAAAACAGCAATAATAATAATAATAATAATAATAATGATGACTTTATTAAAAAAGGGTAACACAATTAGATAAGAACTAATCTACCTTGAGGCCCTCATACAAAGGTATTTATTTATTAGCTGTGTCTCTGAAGCCACTGGATATATTGGGTTTGGAAGAAGGAAAGAGTGGACATTTCTAATCTCAACTGAAATACTATTTCAGAGCAGAGTTCCAGAGTATTGGAACTTTTTTAAAAATAATTCCTTATTTGGTTTGGGAATTTTATACTGTTTGGTTGACATGAATTGCAGGTGGGGAGTATTGCCAGGTAGCCTATACTGGAATAGTGATTGTAAATATTCAGGAGCACTATTATTCGATATCCTGTACATTAATTTGGCTTTTGTCAAATGGATTTAGTCTTTAATAAGTATTATGTTTAACTTACCATCTTAATTTTCCTTGCTTTCTTTCTGGATTGATATTAGCCCAAATGCTCTTTTTTGAAGATGTGCCTGAGCTTTGCTATGTTTTTATCATTTTATTTACCCCATTCTATATTACAGTAGTTTAAATAGGGTTGTATGTAACTGTTATAAAATAGTTTTCTGTGCCTTTCAGGAAAAGAATGTCTCACTGAGAAGCCATAAAATGTGTGTGTGTGTATGTATGTATGTATGTATGTATGTATGTACAAATGCAGTTCTAGAAGGCCTCATGAAGATTGGTCATTTGACCAAATGAAGTTCTTCTTGAAATACTGTCATTATTATTAGGTTATTGTCTGTCAAATTACCAATTAAAGTGCTGTGCTCACAGTCACATGATTACAGGAAGTCTTTACTAGAGATATAATACACTGGCAGCAAGACATAAAATGAAATTTTTGAAAAATGTCTGTTATGCATTTTTTTGACTAATAATTGTGAGTGATGGGAGACACACCTCATCTCAGGAGGAAAACCATCCCAGTTAGGAGGTTTACATTTATGGACAAATGTTGTAGCTCTGGTTGATTGATGTGTAAAGGCTTTGTTGACTTTGATGCATGTATGGTTAGCCAAATTCTGTACCAACAGCTACATATTATCTTTTCAAGAGTGCCTGAATAACACTCAATAGAAATATTGATATGAGCAATGTGACTATTCAAAGTTTTAACATTATGATTACCTTGCAAGTTGGAGTTGGAATTTCTGGTAATTTAGTTGGTTTATAGTTGTTCCCTTGTAAACTAATTACCAGTAAGTATTGCATAGTATAAATTTTGCCTTGTGTTTTGTTTTGTTTTTCAAAATGCTGCCAAACTTGGTAAGTAAATAAACGAATATCTGAATTGATTTTCTGTTTGAATATTTGCAATAAAATATTTTGATTTAAATGTTCAGCTATCATCTATCCTAAAAGACATGGTCCTAAATGAAAAAAGGTGTCCAATGGACATGTACTCTGATAACCAACAAGGCTGCCATGTGGACCATCTTGAATTTTGTTTACTATTATGCATATTAATACTTGTTATCAATTAAAGATGTATGATCTCTTATTGTTCCTAAGTGAAATTGATGCTGATCTGACATACATCATGACCACCAAATGTTGTTATTGGTACTTTTAAATTAATAGAAATGACCATAGCTTCATGAGGTTTTCACCAAAGGATTTCTTATTATATATGGTTGGTCCTAAATGAAAATAATGCATATCTAGCATACATTGTGGTTGGCGTGGTAGCCAATTTGAAAATCTTGTTATAGGTACTTATGAAAGGATGGATGTAGTATCATGGTTTTTTTCATTAAAGATGCCTTATGATGTCTGGTTGGTCCTGAATGAAAAAGTGCCAGTATGGCAGCCAATATGACCATGGTGGTTGCCATCTTGAAAATATTATTACAGATACTGGTACTTCACCTGAATGGATGGTCATAGTGGTATGGTTTTCACTGAAACACTTACGATAAATAGTTGGTCCTAAATGAAATTGGTGCCAATCAGACAGGTATTGTGTTAACATGTTAACTCAGATATAAAGAAAATAGTATTTTATTACCAAATTTGTTTTGTTAACTTTCTCAGGAATATAAAGATGGTTTCACTCTTCAGAATTTAAAAAGAAAAAATGGACTTAAATGGAATTACTGTAAATTATTTTCAACTGGTTCAGCACCAGTTCTTTCTAGCAGCTCTTGTTAGTAACGGTGCTCATATTTGAATATAGGTTGGCATCATTTTGTAAAGTAAAAAGGTCTTCATGAAAGGGTGCTTTCTAGCAAAATTGATCAGTTTTACATTTTTTGAGACATTTTGTACTTTTTTGATATTTTTATTAATAGTGGCCTTGTTTAATGGTGGGTTGGTAGCATTTAAAGGCTTTCATATCAGGATGACTTCTCTCAGATTTGGTTAAATTCTATTAGGTAGTTCTTGAATAGAAATTGTTTAAAGGTTTTTCTGTATTGAGACACTATAGCCATATCTGATGGTAGATTGGCATCACTTGTAAAAATTTGAAAGGTCTTTATACCAGGATTCTCTGTGTCAAATTTTGTCAAATTCTTTTGAGCAGTTTTGGAGAAATATTATATAGGTTGCTCAGTTTTAATAATGGCAGCCATAGTTAATGGTGGATTGGCATCATTTATGCAGACTTTAAATGCTTTTATGCAAGAATACCTGCATCAGACTTTTTTAAAAACTCGTGCAGTGATTTGAAAATAGCAGTTGTTGATGGATGATGCACACCAGATGAAAAGTCATAAAAATGTTCACATGGTCTTTGGGCCAATGATCTTAAAATGATTTATTATTTCCATGCTTTTCTTAAAAACATTGGGGATATTGTAGTATCCTACATCTGCCCATGTGTCTGTCAATAATCATTTCTTCTAATCTGCTTAATGGAATTTGCTAAACTAGATTCATAGGCAACCTATGTGGCAACCATCTCCGAGAGGGTTATGATTTTCGGGTTTCTCCCCTGGTATCCTAAGGAGGGAGTCAGAATGTGGAAAAATTGCAATTAATGTGACATGCTGTAGTTTTTTTGTGTACAAAACTTTGTTCAAAACATTAGTAGGAGGATGACATTTAATATGTTTAATGGATTTGTGTTATGACCCCTATGTCATGGTCGGTTGGGGTTGATGTCAGGTGGATACAGTAGTCACGTAATAAAGAGCATAGAGATTTGCCATGTTTTTTATACCTCATCTCTTTTTGGATTTCAGTCTGTTGCAATAGATAAAAGGTAGAATGCAGTCATTGTGCACATGTATTATTGCGCAAAGTCAATGTATGAAGTTGTAGATGACCCTGGGGCTGCCTTCTGGCAGGGATAGATTCCAAAAGAGTATGAGCTGTGAGGATTATGATAATGAGCCGTGGAAGTAGCTTGTGTTTGTCAAATGTTTCCATAGATAATCATTTTTGCTGTTTAAACAAAATGCTAGTTCCAGTCATCATCATGGCATCCATCCTTAGTAAACTAATAACTAGATATTCAAAATGAAAGATGTTTCATATCTTTCCCGAAATATTATGACTGACACTTGTATGTTGTCTTTTAAATTTTTTATTAATTCCATGATATAAAGAGTGAATATTAAATCTGAATTTAAAAAAACGAATGTTATTTCATCTTGATTATCTTATCTATACAGGTTTGTCAGCTAGATGATCAGGACATGTGTGACAATATATTTAGTCAAGACACTGATACAGCGAAACAATATGCTGGTAAGTACTAACCTTATTCTATGTCTAGATTTTACTTTATTTCTATTGTATCAATTATTTTAACTGATTTTATCATTAGAATGACTAGAAAGTCATTTTCAGCTCAACTTTTAGTCCTCTCCTATTAGATTTTGACACATGATGAAATTCAAAATAAGAACATAAAGTGATATTCCCCTGGATCTTTATTGTTTTCTTCCTATCAGTTTTGATCACTTTTAAAGCTAATTATCATATTATCTACCAGAATAGTAAATTTTAAGTTGCAGTTTCAGTTGAATAATTAACACAATTTTGAAGATATAAATGTATCAGTGAAGGACTTATTTTCATTTTTAACCAACACAATAAGAGTCTGTGAAAGTATTGCTCAAATGTATCACATGTTACCAATAAGAAATTTCTTCTAAAGTATGTCTTAAAACCATTTTCTTTTTACAGATTTAGATGAAGCTGATATTTACATGATTTCTTTAGGATATGATCAGGTAAAAAAAAGTATATTTTGAGGAAAATTTATATGAAATTTGAATGTAATGCTATCTGCCTCTGGCAGTAGAGCAAAAAAGTTGAAATGAGCACAAATGATAACAATTCTTTTTTAAACAAAATTAAATATAACAATAAGAAATTGTATCATGTTGTGCAGATTTGCATCTACTTAAATAAACAACATACATGTTTATCATTTGCCACTAGAAATTTCAGTGAAAATGTGATGGTTATATGATAAACAATATTGAATTATGCAGTCATGTTAGGCATATCCCCCAATTTACAATTACTAATGCATGTAATGTATTTGGTCTAATGTTGTAAAATGAATTACAGTTTATTTCATGCTGTCAAATTTTAGCTTGAATTCTCAATTAGGCATATTTATGATGAAATCTGTAACTATTTCAGGGTCAAAGCAACCATTTACAGACTTTGATAAGAACCAAGAGTATATAATATGTCAGTTTAAAATCATCCAATTTTGTTATTAATTTTATACTTGAATTATAACTGATATGTAGATTATAGATGAAGTCATGAATTCACAAAGAAAGTAAAGTAGTCTAGCAAACAAATATTGGTTCCTGCACTTACTTTTTTTAATACTTATTATCATTTTTAATGTATACATCAGCAAATCTAATTCATATCTTATATCATAGGGATGATGGAATCTGTGATATATTTGTGGGTGCCACTTAAGCAACTATTTGGCTTGCATGACAATTTTGTGCCCAACAAAGCAAGAATATTGATTTTTTCCCATTTTACTCATTATCATCTTTTGCATTTCAAGCAAAAAATGGTTAAACTTGAACATAGTGTGCAGATGATGTAAATTTGGTAGTATTAATAGCAGTTGTTTAACTTTATGACAAATAGTTATAAAACTGTCATGGTATCTCAGTCAGGTACTTGTTCATATACTTAATATGTCCCGCTTCTTGTAACAAGCTATACTCTCACAAATTACCCTTAAGTTTCTGGTGGCAACTTAACATTAGTACTTGATAGTGGTGTGACAGTTAATCAGAATAATCAAAGATTAGTCAGAAAAGTCAAACATGCAAGGATTTTGGTCTTAGTTTTCAGTAGATCATTTTAAATGATTCCAAGTTTTCTTCTGTTTTAACACTTCTAATCATAATGCTTTCTCAGCATCACAAGCAAACATGTATGTTAGATTATTGATAGACCATTTCAGACACATACTGTTATTGGTCACCAGTTATCATTATCAGCCAATCATAGTTTTTATAAGGTAAGTAGATAACCTTAAGACAGTGATAATTTCCTGAAAAATATAGAAAATATCTCCAACCAATTAATATCAGTAGTTTACCTGTTCTGATCATTATTCTTTAAATTTCAGCTGATTTACATGACTAGTGGATAGTGACATTGCAGTTAGCATATAATATTTGAATAAAATATATGATCAGAATAATGTTATTCCATGGATTTTTCACAAATAGTTCTCACTGAAAAATCAGTTTTTGACCCATCAAGTTTTGTTAACTTTCCTCATTACATAGAGATAATTTATGGTAACCAGTGAAAAAAATCTTGTGTTCACAATGTCTCAGTTAACTGCTTTTTTATATTTCCCATTATATGCATATTAGCCATATATTACCATCAAATATGGCTTTTGTTCTTAAATTATTACATTTATTTTCCTTGACAGTACTTGGAATTCATATTATATACAACAGTTCATTATTCATCTCTGGTTATAAATGTCATCATAAGTCTGGTTAGTTGCAGTATACCCACTTGACCTTAGTGATGGTTTGGTTGATATGCAGTGATTTTAACAATTAACAAAGGTAACATTTGTTCTCATACAGGTGGAAAATGTTCCACTACCTGAGGATGGAAAGGCTTCAGCAGATGACACTTCTGAGCCAAAGAATCCACCATCACCTGCCAACAAATACATATCTTATGAAGATTTATCAACAGCTGAAGTGCATGAGGACATAAAAATAAAACAATATGCTGGAAATACAGACAGGTTGGCTGGATCTGCAAGTCTATTACATTCAAAACCCTGTAAAAATTCAATCTGCCTTGATCAGAATAGAGGAGATATTGATACAGAAATGGTTGAAATGCCCCACAGAAATATATTCAATCAATATGAGATGACAGATGAACAGTTAAAGTTACAGACCACAGAAGTTAATCAAGATTCTTCACAATATCAGTCTTCATATGAAAAGTTGGATGAAAAGGTTAATCCTCAAATATCTAAAGCCGATATGAAAGAAATGCACAAATCTGCAAATCCTGAGCAGTTAGATAATATTGCTGAGTCTGTAGTCTCTTGTGCAAATCAAAATGCATTTCATCAAAACCACATGGAATCAGAGAATGAAGTCCCAAATAAAACATGCAAAGTGTTCACAACTATTTCTTGCAGTAAAACTGATGATTCTGCCTTTTGTGAGGGCTTAAGTAGGCCTAACCTATCTAGAGATGAAGTGGGGCTGGATTTCACAAAAGATGCTACTTTGTATGATGGTGTTTTGACAGAATATGATCTTTTTAATGAAAAGAATGACCAGTCTAAAAGATCTTTCACTGATATGGCCACATCTCCGATTGTAACCGAGAAAATTTCAAGATCTGCACAATGCAGTCCAGAACTCACTGACAAGTATTCTGTCATTCCCATTATACCAAGACTTGCAGCACTGACTCAGAAAACTCTGTCAGTGAAACCCATTTCTTATTATTACAGGCAGTTGGTTCTGAAAGAAATCAATCATGTCTCTGGTCAAACAGAAATTCTGAATCCTAAGCATTCTGATCTGTCCAGTAGTGAAATTTTAACAAGAGCATCAAGTAAGATAGAGCCAGGCATTGACTTCATTGAGATCAGTAAAAGCTAGTCTTTGAAATTAAAGTTTTTAGGTAAGCAAACACATTGAAATGTCAGTTCAGATTGTAATTACATATATGAAATTGAGAATGTACTCCAGCTAACATTTATTTTTTTACATAAACTGCCAACTTTTTACTTCCTAAATGGTTGTCCACTTTACTGATCAATTAATATATTGAAACACTGAAACATATTATAAAGTGTACTAATTTGATGAATTTTTTTACTCACCCATTTTTTCAAATGCCATCTGTATATATAGAACAGTTGGCAAAAGCTGTTTCAACATTAATGTAATTTTTTAGAGAATATGAAGAAAAAAACATCAACCAAGTAATACAACATTTTCATGGAATATGATATCTGTCAGAACTTGATATTTGTTTTGGTTAATTTGTGTGCCCTACCATGACAGTGGTTGGGGCATTTTGTGTTACCCTTGTCTATCCATGCATCTATCAATTCATTACTGGTTAGTTTGGTTGTTTGTTTACCATTAGGTCAGTTTTCAGGCACTGTGGTGGGGCAACCATGTTTCTTGAACAGTTTTATACCCTACTACAGGTTGTAGGAGTATATACCAATTATATTTGCTTTTAGATCAAGTCCAACTGCAAACATCATAGACTCTAATCTGCTATTGTATACAGTTCAGACATCAGGGTATACATTGTTTGCTCTTCTGATTACTCCTAGCAGCTGCATAGCCCTAGATCTGCCATATGGGTATGTACAGATTGCAATTGGACTTATAAGTGATTATATACAATAATCTAATTCTTGCCAGTGTGCCCATCTGTCTGTCACACCTTGTTTACCTTTTGCATTAAAGCCAATTTTCAGGTACTGTGATGGGGTTTCTCTTCTTTCTTTTCTGGTTAAATACTGCTTCTTTTAATGTGTTGAAAGTGATTATAATTACTGGATATTTGCTTTGTTTATGTATCATTGTGATGTATTGAGAAAGAACCTTATGATTGTTTAATTACGTCCAATTGTTTGAACAAAAGACAGTAAAGAATGTAATAAACATATGCAGTTAATTTTGTTCTCTGTTGACAAGTAATGATTGTTAAAAAAGTATTCCCAATGTATTTATATGTTCAGTGTAACTAAATAAATAGCAAGTTGCACTCTGCTACATATTGCTGGTGAAGTTCAGTTGTAAAATTAGTTTGATACAGTGCTGTTGCATTTGTTTTTCACTTAGAAAGATATGAAATTTTGAGCTATTTATTTTTTAGAGACAGGAGGGATTGTTAAGCATGGCTCGAAGAAAGTTCTCAGTAAATGAATTTTGAACTTCAAAGATTAAACTGTTAACATTTGTACCACACATTTGTAACCTGTTGGAGCCATAATTGTTGAACTTTACTTTTTGTGACCTTTTTGTTCTTTGCACTTGACATGTTTTTACATTTCAGGAATTTTGAGTCTAAACAAAGTTCCTTCTACAAACACCTTTGCTAGCCAAGGTTTTGTTAGATTGGGACCATGGTTGGTAAAGATGGTCCAAATACTAGATGAGATAGAGGGAGGTTCCAAGGACTCAAATGTGTTTATTCCTCCCATCCCTGGATCTCTCTGTCAACAATTAAATTACCTTACTGAGAATTGCTGGATTTCAACCAAATTTTGGTTGTGAGCTTTATATTGATGAGGCCCTGGAAAGGGGTTTAATTTTGAGGGTTTAATTTTGAACCTTCTTAGCTGTTATTTAGATGAGCTATGACTTGATTGCATCAATGCCAAGTTTTGTTTGTGCAAAGCAACTACACTGGGAATGGTTGGATTTCAACCAAATTTGGTATGCAGCTTTATGTTAATAAGGCCTCAAGGAAGTTCAATTTCCAGCCTTCCACAGCATTATTTACAGGAGTTATGGCTTCTGAATGCCTAATCTTCAAACTTTGATATATACAGGATGAATTTAAAGTGAATAATTAGATTTCAAGATGTAACTTTATCTGACCTTAAACAAGTTTGATTTCCAGCTTTATACAAAATCATTTTAAAGGAGTTATAGCTCCTGAGTGCCCATCCACATAACTTTGGCTTCTACAGCACAACTTTACTGAGGATTGTTGGGTTTTAGATTTGACTTTGGATTTAACCATAAATGAATTTGATTTCCAGACTGGTACAAAATCATATGTGGGAGTTATGGCCCCTGATTACCCATTTACCTAACTTTGGTTTCCATGGCATTATGTTACCAAAGATGGATGGACTTTAAGATAATCTGACATGCAGATTTATCTTGATGAGACCTTGAAATAACTTTATCACCAGCATTCTATGACATCATTTACAATAACTATGGCCATTGACATATCACTAAACAGTTTTTTATGATTGCATGTGGCCATGGAGTACATTTTTTATTGTAGAGACATCCATACATTATCACCATGCTTCTCCAATATTTGCAGTGGTGTCAAGAACAAATGATTTAATGTTCTATGAACAAGGGGATGATTCTAGTGCAGAAACACATTTGTGCTAGCAAGGTCTTTGACTATAGTGTACAAGAGTGACTGCTTATTTTTTCCTAACTCAGTTTTTCGTCATTTTGAGACATTTTCATGGCAGTGATTTTGTTATTAATCAGCCTCTTTATAATCCACTTTCATCTTCATTAAAGTAATATTTTGGATGAAGTAATCACTGCTGTATATATGAAATATTTTCAGTTTTGTTCAGTATAGGTTCTTTACAAGGTTGAAAACCATGAGTTTTAGGGATTTTCAAACATAGTGTGACTCTAAACTAATAAATTGGTCCCCAGACCTTCAGCTATTTTGATGGAACTTTATCCAGATCCACAGCTTGTCAACCAGTATTCAAGTCCAAAGCTCAACGGTCAAGGTTATTAGTAGGGAATAGTTCGTTAAGAAGGATGAATCATGTGCCCTCTGTGTTACATCTGTTGCTAAATTTAGTATGCAGCTTTAAATTGATTAGACTTTGAATGAATTTTATTTCTAACATTCCAAGTTTTCATCTACCAGAGTTTTGGCCCCTGATTGCCTAATCTGCTAAACTTTGGTTTCTGCATTATAATTTTACCCATGGTAAAAGAATTTCAACCAGATTTGGTGTGCAGCTTTATATTATTGAGAACTAAGATCTTGATAATTTTCAATTGTTTACTTAAAATGAGATATATTGCAAGATGAGAATATCATTGGTTATATTATTTGCTCACCTTTCCATTAGTTTGTACCCCACATTCTGATTTTATAAACGAAAAGCATCATGGGTATAAAAAATGCACAAAATGTAATCATTTCATTCATCAAAATATATAATTTGTAATCTAATTGTTGCCAGTTAGCCCGTAACATTGTCATCTTGTTGGCATTTCAAACCAGACAGAAGCTGTTTAATGTAGATGACCGGAAAGACTGCTCACTGTTCTTTCCTGGTTTCAAGAACTGTCCATTTTCAGTAAAACCTCTTGTCATCATCTGACATTTGCAGGGTCAGGTTTTATTATTTCTAAACCAAAGCTGAAATAAACAGGTTTAACTCTTTTATACATGTGATCAAACAGATGTAATTTCCTAAGTTAAGGAAATTTGTGGAACTGTTAGGAGCTTACTGAAGATGGCAATCTCCATTATATATGTTGTCTGAAAAAAATAAGACTTGTCCATGCAAACATGGCAACCATGCTACTAAAGAAACCCAGTGTTTGGCTTTTAAATATCAAAAAGTGTACATTGTTATGGTCCACCTGGCAACACTCAGATAGAAATTATAAATTGATGAACTAAATGACAATTGTGTGCACTTTTTAAATTCATAATGCTTTTTGTTTTTAAAATTGGAAGGGGGCACAAACAGGCTGGTAAGTGAATACTATGGTGTAGTGATTATCCATTTTTTCCAGTTTTGCTTTATGTGTTGCTTATTACTGACAAACTCATGTATTAGTTTGATTGCCAGTATTTTAAATCATTTTGGTGCATTTTTATTGGATTCACCCTCTTTTGTTTCCATAAGATAGCATTGTTTAAGACCCTGCTGAACAAATTGTAGCACATGATGCTCTTTGTAAGTTTTTTTGCTAACAACTTTTCTTGTTAATTCAAAAATCATACATTTGTGTTTTCTATTTCATCATGATTATTTTTAGAGTGAAAAATGCTATATGATAATGTTTATTTTCTTTAGCAAGCAGATGTATTCTTCTATGTTCAAATACCAATATTTATGTTAAAAATAGTATATTTTGAATACTGTTACTTGAATGAATTTCTTAGTTTGATGAATTCTAAATTTATTGTGAGAAGAAAATACAGTACAGCTCACATGATTTTTCAACCCCAACCACCCAAATTTCGTGGTGGTGGACTTAATCCCTATATTTTTGGTCCATGGTGGAGGAATCAAGACCTACAAATCACCACCTTTGAGGCTTGGTCAGTATTGTTAATTGACATTTGAACAATCAATGAATGAAGACACCACCTCCACCCCTTTTCCCCCACCTCCAGGGAAAGACTGAGACATCAAGAGTGATTTATAACCAAGTACCATTCGAATAATCAGTCATCTTTATTTTTGTCATATATTTGGACAATTGAAAAAAAAAGTCTGTGTGTGTGTGACTTGGATTTTTAATGTAGCTTTAACAATTTTTTAGTCATATCGCTACGATGTCTGCAGTGTGGCAGTTCATAGTGATATCCAGCAATGGGGCATCATGCCGCAGACATGTAGCATAATGTCCCACCCAGTCACATTATCCTGATACCAGGCCAACCAATCCTAACACTAATCTCTTAATGCTGAGCACCAAGTGAGGCAGCTGTTAGTATCATTTTTGTAAGTCTTTGGTATGACTCGGCCAGGGATCGAACCCATGACCTCCCACATCTGGAGCAGTATAGAAAAAAGAGCAAATATTTTATATATTCATTGAGTGTATGTTTAGAAAAAGTTAATCAATTTCTTTTGCATTAATTTTATGCTTTTACTTTATTCAGTGAAATCTGAACAGACTTACACACTGACTTGATGAGAAGTACACCTTGTTGAGCTTCTCTTGAAAGCCATAACTTTATCAAATTGTTCCAATGGAAAAATAATCCTCTGATATTTGGACAGTTATATTCCAAATTGACTACTGCTTCTGTTTTACAAAATAAAAAACAATAAAAATAAAACACAGAATTTACACAGAAATGCAAACCATGTGCTAGTCCTTAAGCAGTAATGGCACTGTCACAAGACTGAATATTAACAAATTCGAACTAGTTCATTTCTGACTGCATATATTCTGTATGGCACTGACCGTTGCATGTATGGGGCAAGAAAGTTATTTCCAAATGGGATATTTTTGCACTTTTCATCACAAGATAAAAAAATTTAAAAGAAAATGAGGAATGAAGTGTCTATTTTTATACTGCAAAACGGAGCAGGGCAGTTGCTTTGAAGCATTTACCCCACCCCCTCTTTCAATAAATGGAATGGTCTCTCCCAAATAAAGACTTGATTTCAGCAGATATTTACAGAAATCATGTCAGTAATCATTCTTAACACTGTTATAAAATATTGACAAGGATTAGCAACAAAAGATGATATCAATTTCAAGTTGGGAAAGGAGATTTTATCGTACTTAGCCATCCAACTTATCATGTTGTAACAGCCCAAATTGGTCCCGCCATCAGCAACAGTAGCTTGACAACTGTTCATAATTAGTCTGAATTCATTTTATCAATGATAGGAATAATAATGTGGAAAATTGTCAAATCTCAGATATTTAGTTTTAATTTCCAACAAATTTAGGACATTCTGCATTTATGTATTGTTTCCACATGTAACTATTATTTTCTCCTTTTTATGTGGGGAAAATTTTTTAAAAAAAATTTCTCATAATAGAAAATAATAGTAAATTATTTGGAAATTATATGTCAGTAACCTAACCATAATATTGATCTATTTCTTATAATTATAATGATGCAGATAACAAAGCATGCAGTTTCCTGTTTGTGGTTGTTGGAGCATTTGGTTATTGAGCCCCTAAAAATGTGAACTAATTTATTTGAATAGTGTTTGCCATGTTTTTGTATGTGGTATATTGCTTTACAGCAGTGGGTGGTTCTGGTGAAAGAGGAGCTAATACTGAATAATACTTTTTATGGGGTAAGGCAGGGGGCAGGGAGGATAACCAAGGGTGGGTGGTGGTCCCAAAAAGTTTGGAAACCACTGCTTTACAGCAGCGTTTACTGTGAATAAAGTACACACCACACATACACAAACTTTGTACTTTTATGCACAACACATATACTAACTTTCTTCTTTTTTCCTCCAATGAAGGTATAATGTCTAATATAATTTTTCCTACATGATGCTGTACAGTCTAGTGGTTCTTTTCTTACCACTTACAAACATTTCCAGGTTTTAGTTTCTGTGTGTGTACATCTATAATCAACAGATTTGCATAGTTTAATTCTGAAGATTGCCTAAAATTTGAACATGTCAAGCATAAAAAAATTCTCAGTTTTAATTTTGCCTTATTTATGAAATTCAAAACATAAGCAAAATCACAAAAACTTTCATGGTATCTTTTTAATTTTGTGTGAACAATGGGGCTGCTAATTGAAGAAAGCTAGGCGATCAGGAAATACTTACACTGTTACCAAAGCATGTACAAAAAAATGTTTCTTTTGTTAAGTTCAACTGATTACGATATCTTGCATGCTCACTTTATTGATTTGGATTTCATATTTTATGAGAAAGAGATGAACTTTACTAAAAACAGGTAATGATCTAGAAATACTATGGAACAGGTTATTGTCATTTTTCTGTCATATGCGTAATATGCAGTAGGAAAATGAACAGAGAAGTAAAACATTTGATCTGATGCTCAAGTTTATTTATTGATGTAAATTTGTGTGTATATAATTGATGTACAGTATTTACATACAGTAGATATTTATGTTTATCCCAGTTCAAGTAAATCTTGATATAGATGAATTCTATAATTTCAGTTGGTAAATTTTAAAAGGCAGGAATTAATTTGAGAAAAGGTAGTTCTTCAGAGAGGTAGCCAAATGATCAAGTGCTGTTAATAACATAAGGTCAAATTACATCTTTGTATGTAGTTTAGAGCAAGACTTTGTCTATTTAAAACTAATCTGACTGATGCAAGGAATAGAAGACAATAAACAGATAAATGCAAAAAAATTGACTTTTATTTAACAAGAATCAAGTAATGGAATAGCCTATGGTTATTCAGTAAGAATCATTTATCCCCGAGTACATTGTTATTGTCAAACAAATCAGCAGAAGAGCTGCTGTTGTGCCTTTAGAATATCAGTTCACACACAAAATTGTCATGACAATAGGAATAAAAAACTATTTTGATAGATTCTGTTACACTAGGTTATTATTTTGCACTTTGAAAAATGTCCACCTGCTTGTATATAGCATGACTATTTTGATCATTTGTGATTGTAAAAGAAGCACTACTATGATAATTAATACAAAATAGTATAGTTAAAATTAAAATTAAAGATATGAAATCTTAATGATTCTTTTTTTTAGCAATAATGTTTGCTTTTGCATGTTGATGCAGCAATCACCAGAATCATGCTTTCTCAAGTTTCAGTTACTTAATCGAATGTCAGAAGAAATCGTTCATTATTTTAGTGAGAACTTGTGCACGTGACAATCAGAATTTGTGGTATGACATTTATCGCTCATTCCATTGCAGGAAGTAAAATATCCCTGACTCTTTTATGATCACTTAAAAAGTTTACTGTGTGGACTGGAACAGAAATAAGTACATGAATGCTTCTATAGATTCAGATGAATTAGTACTGATGAATTTTTTTATAGTTATTGTGCAAATATAATATTAATACAGTTGGTGAGGTACTGTTATTATGTTAATATTATCTAAACATTTTTGATCTGGTATTATGTAACATACATTATCTCCAGTATAACTAGGAAATGTTTATAATTAACTGAATGATCAATTTTGTTTCAGCATCAAAAAGTGGACATATGAGATATGATGTGGATAAATTGGTGCCCTTCTTTGGGGCCATCCATTTAGTACGTATGCAAAAATCTGGCAAAGCTTGACCCCTCCCCCCTTCCTGTAAACATGCATACTTTTTTACACTCCCCCACCTGCGTATGTACACTTGACGCACGCCACTAATTCTATAGAATGGCCTATATTAAATACACACAGAAACATGTTTAAAAAAACAGATAGTCCACTGCCACTGAATGTTTGGCTGCATCAAAGAAATAAGCTGCATAACTTTAAAAAGTTTGTCTTGTGTCCACTAAAATTTAAATGCGACTAAACCCAGTTGAACAGGTTGTGTATTAGACAAATCAAGGTTTCACCAGCCCCACCCCCTGTTTCCTATGTGTAAGTATATTACACTGGACAACAAATTTTTACAAAAGTCATGTTACTGAAATAAAATTAGTCAATTCTTATCAATTTGTATGTGCTGAACACGAATATGACAGTCAAATTGCAAAATTGGCTCTAGTTTTTTTGTAATCTGCAAGAAATTAATGTTTACATAATGAAATGCACTCCAATAGTAAAAGGTCAACTGTAATAGCCTACCTATAAAAAATCAAGTCATTGACTACATCTTAGATTTCTTCGCCTGTCTCTTGTACAGCTGTTCGGGAGCATCTCTGAGGAGTGTCCAGCAGTAGTCAGCCAGCATTGTAGTGGACCATTTTCCCTGGTATCTTTGTTCCATTGTTGCGATATCTTGATGAAAACGTTCGCCGTGTTCATCACTAACAATACCACAGTTGCTAGGAAAGAAATCCAAATGGGAATGAAGGAAGTGAATCTTTAGAGACATATTGCAGCCAAGTTTCTTATACTTCATCAACATGTCTTCTACTAGTTCCTTATAGTTTTCTGCCCTAACATTTCCGAGGAAGTTTGTAGAAACTAGGCGAAAAGCATTCCATGCTTGTTTCGCGTCACCTTCCAGCAAGTTGTTGAACCGGTCATCTTTGAAAAGCTCTCGAATCTGAGGACCCACAAAAACTCCCTCTTTAATCTTTGCTTCGCTGAGTCGATGGAATTTTTCATGCAGGTATCGGAATGCTGGCAAAGTCCGGTCAATGGCTTTCACGAAGTTCTTCATCAAACCTAGTTTGATGTGAAGGGGTGGTAGCAAGATTTTCTGAGCCTCAACCAGAGCTGGGTGTTGGATATTCTTCTCTCCAATGGCTACATTCTGCTTGTGAGTCCATTCCTTCCTCATGTAGTGCATTTCCCTTGCTCGGCTATCCCACTCGCATAAGAAACACATGTATTTTGTATATCCTTGCTGCAGTCCCATTAAAAGGGCAACTACCTTCAAATCACCACAGAGGTGCCAGCTGTACTTGTTATACTCAATGGAATTCAGTAGCTGCCTTAAGTTATCGTATGTCTCTTTCATGTGGACAGCATACGCTACTGGAATAGATGGAAGAATGTTTCCATTGTGCAAAAGCACAGCCTTGAGACTCAGTTTCGAAGAGTCCACAAATAGTCTCCATTCTTGTGGGTCATGAGTGATTTTTAAAGCATTCATGAGGCCCTCAATATCGGAACAGAATATCAGATTACTTTCCTTTCTGAAGAAAGGCTCCAATTGCTGGTGGCGCTTTCGATATGCAGTAATTGTGACATCTTCTTCTAGAAGATTCCATTGTTGGAGTCTTGATCCTAGCAATTCTGCCTTGTTCTTTGATAAGTCCAAATCACGAATCAGGTCATTTAGTTCTTCCTGTGTTATTCTGTGTGGGGTTGATGATGCACCACAGTGAAAATCTGGATCACTGCATGCTGATGGACCAGGAGAAGAACAGGTCGACTCACCTTTGTCTTCGTCAGATGAATCAAGAGAATATTCTGCTGGAGGTTCTGGAATAGGAAGTCCCTCACCATGTGGAACTGGTCTCAATGCAGACGGAATGTTTGGGTAGACTATTCTCGACTTCTTTCGCTTCGTTATTCCGCCGGAAAGAGGAGGAACCAAGCAGAAGTAACAGTCATTTTGGTGGTTGCTTGGCTCTCTCCACACCATTGGGACTGCAAACGGCATTGATGACCTTTTGCAATTCAACCACTGTGAAAGCTGTGTTGTACATGTAGCACAGCATATATGCGGAGCCCAAGGCTTGTCTTGGTCACCAACCTTGCATCCGAAGTAAAGATGATATGCCTTCTTCACTTGAAAATTGATACTTTTCTTCTGGTTGGCAAATGTCACTTCCCCACAAATATAGCAAAAATTGTCCGCGGTATTAACACACTTTCGAGGCATTACTGTTCTTTATTGTACGTAAATGGATAAAATAATAAGTTTTATGTAACAGTAGCTTGAACTGTCTCACACAACGTCTAAAATATTTTAAATGCTGAACCTATCTGATTGGGCTTTATATAGTACACTGCTTACGTCAGCTTCAGCAGCCGCCTGGCATTAGTATAATAGGCCTACACATGTATAGTACACTGCTGACGTCAACTTACTTCAGCAGCCGCATGGCATTAGTATTGCATTGCATCAGAAAATGATGCAATCAACTGTGGATGATGTGAGCATGATGGTATTATGCAATGTTACATCATTATTCCGGATGTTGCTGCAGTCCTACTGGAGAAATTTACACAGTGAAACATAGAAAATGAGGTATATGAATATCTTCAAAACGAGAGCCAATACAAATTTTTCACGGTTATATTCGTGTTCGGCACACCAAAATACTACAGATTAGGGCCTTTTCAAGTCAGTAATGATTTCACTGTTGACCAGTGTTATCAGTAGACACCCCCATACGCAAGAGTATGCATTTGGGTTAACCCGCCTCCATGTGTACATACTAAATGGATGGCCCTTTTCTTGCCCTCCCTCCCTCTCTCTCTCTCTCTCTCTCTTTAGAGCATGTTTACAGGGGTCATAAAGAGTAAATCATGCACATACTATCAAGACTACATCCACCCTATGGTGGTGATCAACTTCATGAGAAAGTTTTGTGTGGAGAACTATACTTCATGAGACACCACGGCAACTCTTTTTCTCCACTATCTCTCTCCACCCCCATTGCAAAACATGGAGTTTTGAAAAATTGCATGAGCTGTACTGTAAGTTGGACCTGAATTTATTGATCCAGAGATCATTTTAAAAGTAACTATTAAAACAACTAAATTCATTTTCTTGTGTTTATCATTTTGTTGTTCATTTAACATAAAATTGCAATTTTGTTGGTTCTTCCATTTGGGAATGGTAGGAGAGTCCCTGTTTTTACAGCTGTTTCCTTGTCTGTTGGTGTGTGTGTGTCATTTGGATTTTTAACGTAGCTTTAACAATTTCTCAGTCATATCACTATGATGTCTACAGTGTAACAGTTTATAGTGATGTCTAGCACTGGGGCATCATGCCGCAGACATGTAGCATGATGTCCCACCCAGTCACATTATCCTGATACCAGGCTGACCAGTCCTAACACTAACCTTTTAATGCTGAGCGCCAAGTGAGACAGCTGTTGGTACCATTTTTGCAAGTCTTTGGTATGACTCAGCCGGGGATCAGACACACAACCTCCCACATCCGCATTGTCTGTTAGAATCTTTATATTTGTGACAATAAAAAGAAAATAATTATAAGCACATAAAAGCTCATAAAATCAAAATAATGGACAGATGGACTCAGAATGATCAAAAGATGTTGATAATGTTTCAGTTTATACCATTTATTTCCTTCAGAAAATACAATTATTTCTGTTTCATATTTCACATATAAATAGGCACATGACTTTCTTTAATGACAATATGTTGTACCAGGAGACAATATTCATAATGATGACAACACCAACATTTCACAAGACGTTTTTTAGCACTATTCTGTTTAACTGGCAATTGAGTGAATGCAGCAGGGAAGGAAACTTTTATTCTCCACAAAAAATAAGAAATTCACCATGGACACATACAGTATGTACTCACTTATAAGTTGGGTACAAATGTAAACTGCGTAGACCTTGATCTGCCATCACATAATGTGCTCAGTTGATCGTGGTCTGTATTGCTTGTTTTCTGATTACTCCTAACAAACTGCATAGATCTAGATCTCCTAGCACAATATGACCTGGGTCTATATCATTTTGCAGTTGGACTTGACTTATTAGTGACTGTGTATGGTATCCTTTCTGATGCATCCTCTTTTCTTCCTCTGTCTGCAAGTAGTTGCATGTTTCCGTCTACTGCCATCCCTAATGTCAAAATGCACAAGTTCTGCACAATTGTGTTTTCTTTCAAAAACAGTATTAAAAAATCTGTAAATCAACATAAAAATTTAGAGACATTTAGTAATCTGCTTATTATGGCACATAAAATTATTATGTAAAATTAAATATATACTTAAAATAAGCATTGTTTTTGGTTACAGCAATGGAAAATGACATATTATACTTATTCAAATTTTCTATAAATGTCTAGTAATGCATTATGTAAAAATTGCGCATGCAATTATTCTGTGACATAGCTATACATAATCTTTGGCTAAAGTACCTAAGAACAGTTCATATACATGTCCCCTCCACTCTCTCACACCTCACACACATGTACACACACACACACACTACAAATCACTACACTTTACATTAAATAAAGCATGCCGTAGCCTAAATGTACATGTATGTTAATGACCATATGATCTAATGTCTAACAGTTACTTACAGTGAACATTAAGGAACTTTTTTTTGACATATAACGCACAAATCACTTCCTTAATATATTATTTGAGATATAGATTTACATTCAGATTGCTGACATTTTCATTGTTACATATATTTTGATGCAAGATTTTTCATTTTTAAATGGAATCTTGTGAGAGTATTCGTTTTTATCCAGAAGAAATTATTCAAGCTGCCATTATTGTATGTGGTCTTGTTAAAACCTTATATACAGTATAGTTGGATGTTAAGATATTGTTTTTCTTCTTTTGTTTGCCATGTATGAACTTTTATACATATTTACATGGGTTTAATACTGTGCATCATGGCAGCCTGTATAGCTGTTGGAGGAAGAACTAGACAAAAGCCTTGGAAGAATGACTGACCTATGAGAAGCTACTAGTAAACTTTCTCACATACCTACTTTGGCAGAACCAGAGAATCCGAGACTCAAATGCATGCAGAGGGAGGTGAGATGGCAGTGATCAGTAAAAGTGAGCATTTTAGACCACTCAGCCACATGGGACCCCTGTTTGTGTTTGAATATGAGAAGAACATGTATTATGGTCAATGGTACATTTTTTTAAATTGTATGGTCCTTTGTCCATCATGCATCATTTGCTGCCCATCGTCCCTCCCATTTGTTATTTGCAACTTTCTTTTAAAGAACTGCTTGACCAATTCACTTTTGAATTTACAGAGAGCATCAAGGCATTTAATAGTTATTCAGAGGATGCTGATCTGTTATCCAGTATGGCTGATGTAGCTCAAAATAAAAAAAGCAATGTCTCAGAAACCTCTCAAAAGATCTTTTAATCAAATTTGAAGAAAACAGCATGCTGGTCTTTCAAAATTTTTTAAAATAGGGCTGATTCACCATCAAGTATGGCTGTTTTAACACAACAGAAAGACCTTTAAAGGCTTCCAAAAACAACTGCTCAAGAGAATTTGACCAAATTTGACTAGAAGCATTCTGGGATAGAGTGCTTTCAACTTTTTCATAATTGATGGCTATCTGCCATTAAGTTATTAAAATGAGAAAAATACTGAAACATTTAAGTACTGATCTGCAATCAGATATAGCCACCATTACTGAAAATTCAAAATCCTTTACACAACTTATTTTGAAAACACCTCACAACAGAATTTTACTCAATACAGTATACACAGGTGAATACATTAATTTCATATCCTGCACAATCCATGATCACACTATCTCAAACAATTATGTCAATTTCTGCAAACTACAACACAAACTACCACATGAGAAGGCCCAAAAGCTGTGTACAAAGTTGTTTATTATATCAAAAGACCTGGCTTGGAGATGATACAACTCTTGAAGTTGAATCTGAGATTTAGATTTGTGATCAACCGAGAAAGATTTGTCCAACCACATTTGTTATTTGTTCTTAAGCCTTGTAGCTTAATGCAGTGTACAACACAATCTCATTAGTACAACTAATCCTATAGTTTTGACAGATTGCCATGATAATTTATATTAAAATCATCAGCTGAAAATACCCAAATTTACAAATCACTTTCCTGCTGCAGTTTTTGCTGGTTATTGCCCTGTACCTAAGTGCTGAACAGTTTATCAAAAGTTATGATTACTACACGTAACTAGGTGCAGTCAATATAAGTAATTTCCTTGATAGAATTTAGGTACCTTGGATGACCACACAGTTTTGGGAAAAGTTCCCTTGTTTGATGCACATTCACAAGAAAAGTAATAGGAAAAGTGGTACATATATGAGAATAATCAAGGTATTTACAATTTTCACTGTATTTTACACATATTCAGCAGCTTTATGTTAGAAATTCAGTTCAGCTGATATATTTTGAACCAAAGAATTATTTTGTTAATTACTGTATATACTGTCTTATAAGAAGAGTAAAACTGCAAACAACATAGTTCCTGATTTGCCGTAGCATAATGTTCCTGCAGATCAGGATCTATGTTGTTTGCTCTACTGATTACTTCTAAGAAACTCCACAGACCCATAACTGCGGTTGCATAATGTGCCAGCAGGTCTGGGTCTGTGTAATTTGCAGTAGGATTCACCTTATAAGTGAATATATATGGTAATTTGAACAAAATGCTAATTTTAACAATGTAACTTTTAATAAATCCAAACTTTTAGATTATTTGTCTGCATATCTGCATTGATGGTGAAACTTCTCTTTAGTTCGTAAGAATTGATACGTTTTTAACCAGGTACATGTACATGTATGATTGTCAAATATCAAATTGCTTACAATTTTAGTTGTTGTTGTGATAGGGTTTAACACCATTTTTCAGCACAAGATAGGCTATACATGGCGGCCAGTATTAATGGTGGAGGAAGAACCCGGGAAAACCCCAGAAAGAACCACCAACCCACAAGAAGCTACCGGCAAGCTTTCTCACATATCCACATTGGCAGAGCCCGAGACTCAAACCCATGCAGACAGAGGTGAGATGGCATTGATCCGGAACGGTGAGCACTCTAGACCACTCGGCCACTTGGGGCCCCTACAATTTTAGTAACAACTTGAATATTTAATTAATCTTGATAGGATACATACATGCTTTTTAATAAAAATTGTCAGATTTTTTTCCAGTTGGTCTATTTATCCCTTTAATTGTCAGTATTTTTTTCTTTTTTTTCTCCTTTAATCAGTACAGCAACAACAACAGATTGATATCTTTTGTGATGTTGGTTTGTAAACTCAAAAGTGGGCGAAATAGTCATGATTTCTGTTTGCCTTTCTCAAATTGTGCAGAGTTGTTTCCTCTTGTTTTCTCTCGAGATGGAAACAATGTAGCCATTGATCAATACTAGGTACCTTTTAGTGTGACTGGAGTATCATGAGATCTTATTAACACAGTAGGATCTTTTTTTTCTACCAAGTCTTGTAACTACGACAGTTCTGTAAACTTGTATACATTTTGAGACTGTCTGCAAGGTAATTCTAGATATAGATCTGAGCTGGGAGTTTTTTCATTTTTTTTTCTCCAGATTGATATAGTTTCTCCCATGAGCTTGAAATTTTCTCTTGTTCCTCCAGTCTTTTTGTTCACTATTTCTTGGATAACCTAACGTGTAAATGTACAAGCACCATTTGGACTATTTCTTTTTGCATGCCTCCATATTTTGCAGATTTACAACCCTTTTTTGTTTCAATTTATGATTTAATTCTGCATTAATGTTGGGTCCTCAAGGACTGTTAAACATCTTGATGACAGAATGTGCTTACAGCAATTACACACAGTGGAACCTCGCTGTTCAGATCCATTTTCACTTTCCCAAAACTACATGCTGACTTGGTTGCTTAATTGGTGTTTAATAGCACATCAACACATGAAAGGTTCTGAGGCAGTTGTAGTCAAGTGACAGGTCCAGATACAAGCATAAACACTGCACTGAAAACATGGAATTACTGTAACTATGTATAATTAATGATACTGTTTGTTTTTAACAGCTGAACTAGGTCACTTCAACAGTCATTCCAAAATTGCATATTGATTTATAACACATGAAGACTGTCAGTCATTTAGCTATTAAATATTGAAATTTCAGATCCATTTGCGACTTTAATTTTCAAATTCATCAACCTGTAATAATGTGTCTGTAACAAATGACTAAACCAGTTAACTGTAAATCAGATCCTTTTGCTCTGAGGCTAGACAGCAGGCATTTTCAGTTACCTCCTGCTCTCATAAGTGTAATGAAAAATTATTCAAACAGCCAATGTCCAGCAAAATCATAATACTGAAGCACAGGCAGACAGTCAACATCCATACACAAGGCACTCAGACAATAATTTTTAACAAACTATGTGACCTACAGTCTGTGAAAACACACTACTATTTCTGTAGATTTTAAAGAATTTTTGTCCTCTATTATCAGTTAGTAATATAGACATAAATTGGAGTATGTCAAATCACAGAATGGCACTCTGTTATGGTTACTGTTTGACAGGGACAACATGAGTTAAAAAGCAGGCAAATCTTAATCCCTAGCATGCATCTCTGCTCTGTGATAACACAACACATTGGCTTCTCAAAGCATTTTACCTTAGGCTGCATCAGCAGAATTTATTTTGGTAGGATCTGAGGTACTGCCAATACCAGCTGACTCTCATTGGTTTATTACAAATTCTGTTTTAAGTTTTTATTATTCTGGCGAGTCCAGTTCTGATTCTCGGCCATCTCTGTTTAAACCCCGTATATGAACATACTGTATTGTTTTTGTGTTATATTCTATTGTATGAACACCACCACACCAGGGCTGGGCAAACACCCCTTCCACTTCTTCAAGTGTCTTTCCTTTGGTTTCGGGCAGAAGAAGGAAAAGCACCAGTAGACCAATACAGGCCAGACCAGCATACAGAAGGAACGTACCTGAAACACAAAAAACCTGGAAGGTTATAAAATTGATGTCCAGTATTACCATTAAATGACTAGTATTAAAATGAGACCTAAGAGTATGGTCATGAAACAGTTCTAACACAAAAATTGTGTTCAAAATTCACAACTTTAAACTTTGCATTGCTGTAAAGCAAAGTGACGTCATCATAACGAGTACCCTGATATTCTTTGGTAAACATCAGGCAACTTCCACTAGGATGCAGGCTGGATAAGTGAATTTTAAAACCACACCATATGATGTAAATTAATGGATAAACCCAGGTCATAGGCCATATTTTGATTTGCCCACCTGTAGAATACAAGAGTATGAAATTTTATTGGAGTTGAAATACTATAAGTACAGTTTTATGATTTTTAGTTTCGATGAAGAGTTCACTGTTTGTAATCAGTTTTCTGATGATGGAACCTTGTCCAGACAATTTGAGCAAATGTTCATATTAATTCACATAGCATTCACATATACAGAATTAGAGCAATTAAATAAACATGATTATACCAAAGTTCATTATTTTTTATTTCTGTGAAACTTTTACGACATGAACACTCTTGCTCTATATTGAGTTTTGAGTTTTTCATTTCAAATCTGAGTTCGACTTTGGATTCCAAAAGGTTTTATAACTTTTGGATCTGATTTTGGATGTCTTCTGGAGGAAGCATATCTTTCATTTTGGAATGTAACAACACAAAAGCCGATAATGTACGTATTGTTACTTATTGACATTTTTGTAAACAAAGTTGAGAAACGTAATTGAGATCAGCTGTATAATATTAAAGAAAATGCATTATCACAAACTTATGTTGGTTATTTTGTAGCAAAAGGAATAATCAGAGAAAAAAGAAATCAGTAACTTTTGTAATGTTTTTATACATTTATAACAAATTGGTTCAACAATGAAACAATTTCAGCAGTATGCACCCTTCATTTCCTAAAATATAAACATTTAAAAGTGTAATAATAAAAATTCAGATGAAACATGCAGCCATGTTTGATGTACCAACACCACAGATCATAAAATGGCTGAAAATTCACCTGGTTGTTTCTTGCACTAGACTGCAACAAGATGTATATTTTCACATCACTTAATTTATTTATCCTTTATTGCTACTGTGAAATCATTACCCACTAAGTTACGTCTTCTCATAATGATAGAAACTGATTGCATTTGTTGTTGTTGTTAGCTGTTATGGAAGTTACTTGACACATGCATTTTCATCCTGTTTACCTCATATGTGAGATTCTCACATCCATGTCAAAAGCTATGAATAGATGGGTGGATTATGTTGTATATGTTGAAACTCGATTCATATTCAATATATTTTATGAATGTTTCTATTATCTGCATTATTTTCTTAAATGTGACAAACATGTTTTCTTGACAGCTGGAATCCTGGCAAAATATTCATTTGATAAATTCAGAAAATTCAATTGTTTAGCTAATTTGCAAAGTCTTTACCAGAATTTTGACAACTAAATTGATCCCAAATCTGCTTGTTATTACATGCACACTTTTCAATGAGTCAAAAACTCAGTTACCAAAGTTAGGATTTATTTAGCAATAAAGCTTACAGGCCTACCAATAATTATTAATTATCACACTACACAATTTTAAAAAAAACTTTTAAAGATGGAGGTGGAAAGAGATTTTATGATTGATAGTACATGTACCACCACATTGCAGACATTTATCTTTCAGAAAAATTTTTAATGTAAATTTTGTTAAAGAGCTATAAAAAATCATACTCATTGCCGCCTCAGGGTCTGTTCTTTAAGATACAGATCAAACAAAAAATTGTGTCAGCAGATGATATAAAGAGATTACTATGGTTATGTAAGCATCACAGTTTGATTCTGAAATTCATGGCAGAACTAAAAACTCTGGTGTAACAGATGCACTGCCATAAATCAGTCTGCTAACATAATATTTTAAATAAAATATCTGTTGAAAAGACAGAAAATCCAAATGAAATGTGGAAAATTCTGAATGATTTTACTCCAAATAGAAGCAGTAAGATCCCAAATCAACCTATTGATGGGACAATAACTGTTGATATGCATGATATTGTTAACATATTTAATAAGCACTTCATTAATATAACAAACTTAAATTCTAGTATCTCAGAAAATAATGTATAAAATAACGTGTTACAAGATTGCATTAAGTCTAAAATTTCTGAAAAGGTACAATTCACTATTCCATTCATGTCATATGCAGATTTAGTAAGTGAACTGAAAATGATAAATTCTAAGAAATCTGCTGGATTGGACTAAATACATCTGTAGGTCCATACATTTTAAACAAATGTGCTGATATTACAGCTCCATCTCTTACCTATATAATTAAAGCATTACTAAGGCTGAAGGCTGCTAAAGTTATGCTTGTTTATTTAAAGGGTTCTTAATCAAATCCAGATAATTATAGACAAATACATATTCTGCCAACCATATCCAAACTGTTTGAAAGACATGGTTCCAAACATTTATATGGTTACCTGCCTAAGAATCATTTAATTCAATCTGGATTGAGACAAAACTATTCCTGTCGCATGTGCTGACAAACTCATGAATAAATGGTTACTTGCAATAAACAATGAAGAATTGGTTGGAACTGTATACCTTGACTTAAGGAAGGCCTTTGACTTAGTTGACCATACTATATGTTCTCACTTATTACTCTCATGGTTCAGATTATACCTGAGAGAATCCAACAAGTTGTTATTGATAACATTAAATCAGAGCTGATGTCAGTCAACAATGAATTCCACCAGGGTCTATTTTAGGTCTTGTGTAATTCATATTGTTTATAAATGACATGCCCATGTATTACAACAATTCAAAAACTGATCTTTGCGCTGATGATACTACTTTGTATAAGTCTGAATCAGAAAGTTAGAATCTAACTTTATAACTTTGAACAAGGAATTGGGTGAAGATCTATATCAAGTTGAATATTGATACTCACTGATCAACCCCTATAAACCAAGGCAATGTTGCTTAGTACTAATCAAAGATTATCGGAGATCAGAAATCGAAATCTTGAACTGTTAATCTTCAAAAATGAAATTGAAAGTGTTGACATGGAAAAACTTTCTAGAGGTCATGTTGGTAAGAATCTAAACTGGTGTAAGCAAGTGAAACACATTTGTTCTGTAGTAAATTTTTGCAGTGGATCATATGTTATCTACCACTCAACTATCAGAAATTATTTTACAATGCATTAATTCTTCCTCTTCTGGACTACAACTGCAGAATTTATGGCAAAATAACTGATAGTAATATTGAAACAATCCACAGATATTTAAAAAAATGCAGGAAGAATTATCCTAAATTTACTATTTGATACACCATTTTGAAATAAATTATTGAAATTGAAATGGTTTAAATCTGAAAACAGACTAGCCATATTGATGTTTGAAGTAAAAATGAACTTTGTCCACAATATTTGAATGGTATGTTTCATTTTAAGTCAGAAAACAGTACCAAGGATCTAAATTGAGATCAATTACAAGTCTTCATTACAACACACCATTTCCAAAAACAAATACCATAAACACAATCATTTGCTTACTCTGGTGTTATTCTATGGAATGAACTACCCAATGCAATTAGATCAGAAACCAATTTAAATGTCTTCAAACAAAAATATGTGACTACTATCTACTCCAGTTTATTCTGTTAAGGCACTTCATATACACTTGGTGCTTTTATACTTAGTGTATTTAAACATGTTTTACTATTTCTAATCTCCCCCCCTTCTCTCTCTCTCATATTTACAATAGTTTATTCAGCTTGAAGGCCTTGGGAACAATATCATATTTATACTGACTGTATTATCTTCATCAAATAATGTTTATTATTATTATTATTGCTATTATTATTATTATTATTATTATTATTATTAAATATTATTATTATTATTATATTATTAAGCCTTCTTTTTGCCTTTTCTGAATCTAGTGACATACATATACTTTTCTAAAAGTAGTTAATGACCTTCTCTCTGCTTTGGATAGTGGAAAGATTACAGTCATCGCCCTCCTTGATTTGTCTGCAGCACTTGACACAAAAGACACAATATATTACTTCACTGTCTCCAGCATGTAATTGGCATTCATGATACAGCCTTACTGTGATTCATGTCCTACTTGGTCAACAGGACATAAATTGTGTCCGCAAATGGAATATTCTCCAGGCCAGTTGATCTATGTTGTGGTATTTGACAGGGGTCTGTTCTTGGACCTGTTCTCTTCATTCTATACACTCACTTGCTCTTAAGTGTCATAGATCATCATCCAGTGTCTCACCAATTGTACGCTGATGACACCCAAATATACAAATCTAGCCACCCAACTGAAGTTGATGCTACCATCCAAGGTGTAGAGAGGTGCATTTCTGATGTGAAATCATGGATGACATGTAACAAGCTGCAGATGAATGATGATAAAACTGAGGCCATTCTGATCACAACTCAAAGACTTTCTCATTTGCACAGTCAATAAAAAACCTAGGTATTACTCTGGACAGTACTCTCACATTGCACCAACATGTCACGAACATGTGCAAGGCTGCATATCTTGAGCTGAGATGCATCAGCTCCATTCACAAATATCTTTCAGTTGATGCCACAAAAAACACTTGTGTGTTCATTAGTACTTTCAAGACTGGACTATTGTAACTCAATTCTGTCTGGTTCATCTTAGAGTACCACAATCAGAGCACACCTCCTCCCCCTGCTCTGTATCCTAAACTGGCTATCCTTTTTATCCTGAATAAAACACAAAATTTGTTCTCTGTGCTACGTTTCACTGACAGATTCCAGTCCAACATACCTATCTGATCTCACCTATGTGTACACACCAGCAAGATACTTACGCTCCTCTTCTGACAATCATATGCTCATTATTCCCACTATGAGAACAAAGTCATATAGGCAACGTTCTTTTGCATACCAGGGCCCAGCAATGTGGAATGAATTGCCCACTGAACTTAGACACAAAGACAGGGCGATCCCACCATTCAAGAGGGCTCTTAAAACTCACCTATTTTGACTGCAAGAACAAACTTAAAGACCTAATAGTGTTTCCCACTTTAAATATTTTGAGCATGTTGTTTTATATTTCTAATTTCATGGTGTTTGTTTTTTGTAATCATATCATTATATATGTTTTTTATGTTATATGTGTTGTTTAATGTTGTAAAGCACTTAGAGCTTCTATAGATTAGGTGTTATACAAGGTCCTCATTATTATTATTATTATGTAACTTGTTCATGTTTTTCAAGGATGGATACATGGACCTACTTTAACCAATTAAACCCCCTAAAGATTTGCATTATGCTTGCATAAGATTGTCAACAAATAATCTAAATGGGAAAAATGTCTTTATCCTTTACTCTTGAGAGTGACTCCATCAAGCAAAATACCTTTTTTCTTATAAAGAAATCCATGCATTAAAGAAATTAACAACTCTATGCAACAATGCTTTAAAGGCCCCTTGCCAGGCTACAACTAGTGCCATAAATTGGTTCATGAAGATCACTCCAATTAATGGAGCTACAGAGGCATTGAAAATTATTGCTTTAATCAGTAGGTTTTTCTTGAACTTTAATTGTGAGCAGATTCTCAGAAGTGGGTCCAGTCAACAAATGGCTTAATTATACACTTACTGATTCCTTTACAGAATTACTTTATTTGCCATGGATGATAATCTCCATAAAATTCACTTATTAGTTCATTCCTCGCTTGGCAAAATCAATAAATGTACCTTCATTCCATTTCTAGAAGATAAATAGAACAAATATTCACTTTTGTTTTTAAAACCAGGAATCATGTTATAGATTACTTTTTGTTATAAAATTCATGTGACTCTTGAAAAGGAAAGGGCGTCATTTTAACCCATCACCCTCAAAATCTGGCACTAGATTCTATATAATGAATAAATCTTTAAAATTTTCAATTGCCCATACCAACTTTTTTGACAGCACCATTGACCAGTTATAAAGTGCGAAATATCTGATACATTAGAGAGTCTTTATTTGGCTTGGTTGTAGGAAATTGAAACATGAACTATAATGTAATCTATTGGATGTGTTGTTAACATCTTGCTTCCATATGCATGTACAAGAGTGTGTTGAACCTGTATTAGTGGGAATTAAGACATAGCAATCATTTATTTCACTTTAGGTTCAACAGGTCTGTTAAGGTTGGGTTAAAGTTTTTTGTTTCCATATATTTTCTATCATCCATGATAGATATTTTCATTGTACTTGGTAGGAATCATTATGCATCCAAGACAATTCATTCTATAACATGCATTCTTGCCTATTTAATCTTGGAGTCAAGGTGACTCCCATAAAATATGCATTAAGGTTTTGGTTAAGGTTATTTTCTCTCCTTACATTTCATAAACCCTTTGATGGATTTTCTTAAAACATGGAATGAATCATTGTGAGGATAAGGAAAATTCATTCTTTGACATGCACACTTGCCTGTTTGACCTTGGGGTCAAGACCAAAATAATTGAAAATGTGCATTAGGATTTTGGTTAAGTTTTTTGTTTGCTTGTACAGTAAAACTTTGATTATCCATCAGGGTGCAGGACCAAGACCATGACGGATATGAGAATAGACAGATAATAGAATATGTACATTAAAAGTATTATACAATAGATTGGGTCATCAAAAAATCATAATGTCTACATATGTACATGTACCTGTTTTTAATATTTTGATGTTCAATGCCCTGATGATTACAAGAGATTGACAGTTAATTGGATGCTGGATAGTCGAAGTTCTACTGTATTTCTTGAACTACTTGTTGGATATTTCTCTTAGTTGGTAGGAATAGTTTTGAAACTAAGACAATTTATTCTGTGCTTTGATTGTGGGCTCAACATGTATGTCCTGGCCTTGTTTTCCTGACAATCTAGAGACAAAATAAACATGGCTCCCATGCTACTGGGAAATCAGGAAAATGTCTGGAAAAAGAATACATTTTGTTTTTGACAGGAAAAGCCCTTGAATTTTGCAAATATTAATCAAGGTCAGTGAAAAACAGGGAACTTTTACAAAGTTATATGTTATTTAATGGCCTTTGATCAGATTAAAAATAACCCTTGCCTAAAAGACTTTCTTCAATCCAATAAATTGAAGTTAAAATTTTTATTCTGTAAATTAAAATGAGTTACAAATTTATATAAATTTAAGTGGTTATACTTGTTTCTAGTGATACATCCTGTCTTTTGATAGATGGCGATACGTCTGATTCAGTTTAAGGAAGTCTCTAGATAGAAACAGCTTTTGATATTTTATTCTCTTCAGTAAGGGTTATATGTGATCCCTGAAAAATACATTTCACCCAGAAAAGACCAGGACATGTTTTTAAAAAAAACAACAACAAACAAACATGGAAATCCTGAATAAAGCCAGGGATGTGACTTGTGATTTTCATATATGCACAAGGAGGGGTGTGGGGTGTGTGGCAACGTCTGTGGGTCCCTCTTAGAAATGAAAAACGTAATTTTATTTGCCTACATGACACATGTGTATTCTTTATATATGCCTAGGTATGCCACATGGCTACTAAAAGCTTCACATACTGAGATTTGCTTCCTTGCCAACTCTTATGCTTTAAAAATTGTATGCTTTGAAATCAACAAGAAATAATAATCCTGTATGATAAATTTTTATCTATAGCAGTTGTATGATAGCTTATGAGGATTTCTGAATTAAAGCTTTCAGAAAAGCACTGAAAATACGTTCTAAGTGATTAACAGTTTATATTTTTCTGCAAATAAAATGCAGTGTCATCATCCAGTCAAAAGCCTTAAGAGTCTCCTATACATCCAGCCTTAATTGTAAAGCCTTGATGATTACATAGCATTCTTCATTCATATTCTAACAGTTCCTGAGGGAGCTAAATGAAAAGCTCAGTTTTCTTGACTGTATTTTGCATTGGCACCAAAGACTGAGTAATTTAATAACAGTCAGTGATTGGTTGATATCCCATTTCCCCAAGCAGAAATGAAAACTCAGAAAGGGATTCAGATTCATCAACTGAACATAAGATCCAAATAATATCTAATTTATTCATTGGATCTGTTACTGGAATTTATATGCCATAATTATGTATTATACCATATATACTCACAGGTTGAGTCTAACTGCAGACTATATAGACCCTATTCTGCCATCACATAATGCACTAGCAGATAAGGGTCTATATTGCCTGTTCTATTGATTACTCTTCACAAACTGCATGGACCCAGATTAGCTGAAATATTATGCAATGGCAGATCTAGGTCTGTACATTTTGCAGAATACTTATAAGTGAGTGTTAGAGTGTATATATCTTTCAAGTAATACGATTCATCTAATGGTATTCACAGCTTAGTCAAGTCAGATTGGTGTTTCACATCAATTAGAACAATAGTTTTGCGAGTTTTTTTTATATCAGTTTTCATGTTGTTTTTTTTTCTTTTTATTACTTGATATTTTCAATGGTGCATGGCTTGTATCAACCACAAAATTTCACTGTATTATTTTGAGTTTGCAACAAAAGGGAAGGGGTGGGGTGTTAGTTTGCAGCAAATGATATCTTGCTTTAGTTTTTGTGGGTTTTTTTAATGGGGTTTTTAAACTATTACTCACAAGGACACTTGCCTATTATCATTTCTTGCCCAGATTGCAAGCCTTTTGAGTGATGATGTTTGTCTGTCCATCTGGTATCAGTATCTTAGTTGACCATGGTTTTGGTCAGTTTCTCAGATAATATTACCTGCAGTCATGTAACTTGTAGATGGGTCATATTGACTACTCCAATCTTAAGATTAAATTAGGTCACTTTGATTTATATTAAATGCTCCTATGATCTGCATTTCATGTTTGTATTTAGTTCAGTTTCTCTGATAGTATTGCCTTCAGAATCACTTTAGTTTCTGTGTAGTTTCATCATGTCAGGACTATAACAACCTCTGCATTCAGTTTATCTGAGTCTAAAAATTCTTTGTTTGCTGTCATTAGGCTCAGAAGTTTTATTAGCATTTAGGTTGGTATATATGTAGGTGGGGTTTTTGTGTGCCTGATGCATGCTTTTAAGTTTTGAAGCATTCAACACTGACAGTCAGTATTATACACAAGATAAAAGTTTCCTAGAATGATATGTGTATGTCTGGGGGATCAGGGGTAATTGGTAACAGCAGGTTTAGTAGAATGACAGCAAGAGGGCATCAGTTTTTATTTTTTATCACCTACCAAATCTGGTTAGAGTTTCTGTCATGCTGATAAAGGACATAGAGACAGCCAGATTGAAGACCCAATTAAAGAAGGTAGCTGCAGCATTCCCTGTACTTCGAGCCCAAAGTGGGTAGATTTCAGAATTTATTGTCCATGGCATTGGACCCATTCCTGAAAGTAATCAAAACAAATATTAACTGACATGCTCTAAAGAAAAAAAATCAAAAGCTACTGGTATCTTCATTTGATTGGTACTAATTAAGACCTGATAAATATGAACTGATAATTTATATCATAAAGTATAATTACCATTATATATTTATAAATTATAATTACTTTTAAATATTTATAAATTATAATTACTTTAATGTATTTTTATATAAGACTCTTTGAAGTATCCTACTCTTCCTATTACCCACAGCTAGGGGGCCCCGAGTGGCCGAGTGGTCTAAAGCGCTCACCGTTCCGGATCACTGCCATCTCACCTCTGTCTGCGTATGTTCGAGTCCAAGGCTCGGCTAGTGTGGGTACGTGGGAAAGCCTGCCAGTAGCTTCTCGTGGGTCGGTGGTTCTTTCCTGGGTTTTCCAGGGTTCTTCCTCCACCAGTTATACTGGCCGCCATATATGGCCTATCTTGTGCTGAAAAATGGCGTTAAACCCTAGAAAAAACCCACAGCTAGGCTGGCTTTAAAGTGTAGCTGGTTCTCCAAAGATGGGTGATACCAAATGTGATATTAATCAATGTTGTCAGATACTATATTCAATATTCACTAGTCGAATAGATCTAGACTCTGCAGAGAGAGAGAGAACATTTTAACAAATGTATTACTTAGCAAATAAAATGAAATGGTAAACACTGAAATTGTTTGTATTTATTGTGCCATCCTGTATATGAACAATTAAAGAACATATGAAATTTTGAAAAGTTTGATCACTGTGAGGAACTATCAAGAATACAGTGAGAAAGAGAGAGAAAAGTTCCAGAATCAGTACAGCAAAAAAAAAAGAAATTGTAGACATTGACAATAGCTTGTATTTATCATACCAACCTGTTGCATAATGTGCAGGCAGATCTGGGTCTATGGAGTTTGTTAGTAGTAGTCAGTAGAACAAATACAAACTTGATTTGCCAGCACATTATGTGCTGATCATGATCTAAGTTGTTTGCATTTGAGTACATATATTATAACATATCCTACTGTCCCAAACTCTTCATTTGATAATGTGTATATTTCCACTATCTCAGCTGAGTTTCTTTAACAAAATCCTGACTAAAGCAAAGTCTTCACTTCCCACCCTGCCTTCAACATAGAAAAAAAAATGTGGGGACAAAACAATAGTTTGAAATATATCACAGCACTGACCAACGTACATGTACAAATGAGATGTTGATGAGTTTGGAAGAGGCACAAGTGTGATCACAAGAGCAGTCAAAAATAATTGGATGCATTTATGATATCTTAATAAATGATGTAGTATTAAATAGATTGGGGTTGGGTAAAGAGGTGCATGAGAGAAATGTGAAATGGGAGAAAAAAGAGATCCAATCATATAAAAATCAGGAAAAAACTGATGAAGGTTATACAATAAATTGTACAGTTTTCTCTTGTGAGATACCACACACTGTTTTTGCTGTTGGGCTGGGGACTCAAATTATATTGATAAAGAATACTTGAGTGCCAAAGTACCATGGATTTCTCCAACCAATAACCTTTACAATGCCATACCCTACAACATATGTACCCGGACTTGAACATATCATCTAACTAATGCATAGAAAGTTGAACTCATAATTAACAAGCTCTCATTTATTATTGATACTACAAAGAGTTGCATATAATGTTGGAATTTGAAACTCGAGAGAGCTGATAGATATCACATATTTCCATTTGATATGCAAATGAGTTTCAAAGATAGACAGCTGACCAGGAAAATAAAGGTATAGTGTGGGGTGGGTGGGGTAAATTTACCTTCAAACCAGAACACTACCTGTGCTAACCTAGATGACAGGTTGAAGTTTGCTGTAACAGAGTTCATTTGGAAGTAAGTTTATATTTTCTAGTTTTTAGATTAAGATTTGATATTTTGCCAATACCAAAAAGAAACAGTGATAAATTGAAAAGATATCTTCTTGATACTCTTTGGTAATCATGATTTTCAACTGCAAAATATGAAAATGGGTAAATCAAATAATTAAAATCGGGTACATGCACACATTTTTCCAATGTACTGGGAGTAGTGAGTATTTGAATACAAATATTTGTATGTATCTTGCAGCTCATTATTTTCAATTGCTGTATAGAAAGAGCCATGGTGCAAATTTTCCATTCATGAGTTCCTCACATTAAAAAAAAATTGTTCTTAAATGTCCAGAATAACGTTCACCAATGTGCTCTCACAGAATATGTGCCACAAAGGAGTTTCTCTGGCCAATTCAATAAATCCACCTTGTGTTTTTAATGTGGACAAGGATTCTCATTTGCTTAACAAATGGAACAGGTAATACTTTGTGTTCTAGGGCGGAGCCCCGTGTATGTTAGTCTCATCCAGAATGATTTCTTTCTTCCCAGAACTAATGAATGAGAGTACAGGTATAAAATCTATTCAAATGTATGTTTTTGTAAAATCAATTGAATTTCATATATAATAATAACTGCATTTTTGTAAAAACTTGCATTAAATAACTGATTCAAAGCCAGTGTGTATTGAAACTATTTTATGAAAGGTTTCTTCAATAATACTTACCCAATCATAATACCTTAGGAAAACTACTACTACCTTGAAAATCCAGCCTGCCCAGTCTAAAAACGTTTAGGTCTCACTGGATAGTTTCATATTTTGACGCCTCCCTAATTTTTAAGATAGAAGGCATGAACCTAATTATCACAAGCGTAGCATTTATAAATTTACACAGAAGCTAAATCTGTAATGTGGTTTAGATTTACTTTGAGTTAGGCTTGGAAATGGGTTGGCTTGTTAGTGACTGCCTATCACAGTTAGACGAGCATTGGAGATCAAATGCGTAACTTGGGCTGCAAAAAAACAGCTGACTTGGCTTACATATTTACATGTATCTGCTACAGAGGTAAATATCTAAAAATCTAGATGGTTGATTGTTGTTGCTGTTCTGGGGTTTAACGCCATTTTTCAGCACACGATAGGCTATGCATGGCGACCAGTATTAATGGTGGAGGAAGAACCACGGAAGAACCACCGACCCACGAGAAGCTACTGGCAAGCTTTCTCACATACCCACATTGGCCGAATCCTAGACTCGAACTCACGCAGATAGAAGTGAGATGGCAGTGATCCGTAATGGAGAGAGCTTTAGGCCACTTGGGGCCCCGCTAGATGATTGAAGGGTGATGAAATGTATGCTAATTTGTTATAGTACTAGTAAACTTTATTCATGCATAAGGCACTTACTGATTATTTTAGCTGCCTTGTCACAGGAAATTATTCAAAATAGCGCTTTGCTGTCAAAAATGAATGTAAAATTTAGGGGTTGGTAGCAGTGTTGGTTCACTATAAAAGCCACCAGTTGCATCAGGAATTAATCTGATTGTCACAGTCAAAATCTCACATGCATGCTTTCTACAAAAATCATTAGTTTGTTTTCATTTTATCTTCAGTGTAAAAGTATTCTCATTTTTCTGCAATAGGTCATTGTAGGATGAAAATTCACCAGATAAACTGTCCAGTGAGACCTTAGCTAAAAGGTTTAAAGTTATCTGCCCACCTTGGTGGCAGTGAGAGTGATTTCCCCATGATACTGGGATTGGTGCCAAATCCCTTGAATTTGTCAGTTCCTTGTTATGTATATTTGATTTAATTGAATTGTTTGTAAGTTTTAATATCTTTTTATTTTGAATTTCATTATATGTCAGAGTAATGTAATTTTTTTTACTAGGAATTTGGTATTTTCCAGAAAATTAGTTTGACTTGATTGTTAGTTGTATAAACACCAAACTTTGCATCTTATGCTGACCTAGTTCCTGGTCTTGATTGAGAATAAAGTAAACAACTTCTTTTTTTAAACTTCATTTTAATGTGTGAATGATAATATTGAAATCAAGGCTTGTCAGTTACAAGTGGATTGACCACAACCTTGTCTCCAGCTAGGCCGTTGCCTGGTAATAAATTAATGACCTCAATAGGTAAAACAAACACTATGCCAACTGTCACAGGTCCTGAGAGTAAGTCTGATGACAAATTTACACACTGGAGAGGCACATTAACGAGCCATGCTCTACTCTCTGAATAAGAACACTCTCATTAGAAGAAGACTTCTCAGAAAAAGGCAAAATACCTGACAATAAAAAACTCTGAGAAGCTGACCCGTGTCCCTTAAAATTTTAATACAGATAGGATTGGCTGAATCACCCAAGAGTGTTATAGAACCCTTTGATATGAATGGTTTATAATTCTCCATAATAAAATCAGACTGGGGTTTATTAGACCCAACAAATGTATTGCTTTCAATACATGACTGTGACCTTGACCTCTTAGAAATAATAGCATTTGGAATAGGTCTGTCTTGATTCTGATGCCTATTTTTCAATTTGTAGCAATCAGAAATAACGTGTACTTTCTTCTTAGAATAGGTACACACATAGAAAAAGACAAGGAACTTGAATCAAGCTTATCAGAAGCTTGATTTTTAGAAGTTGTGCTGCTTTGAGTTTTTTAAGGGCTTGTATTAGGCTGAAATATTTTTCTGCCAGAAGACTGTTGAGTAGAAGTCTTATTTACAAAAGGAACTTTATGAGTTAAAGAATACTCGTCAGCAGCTCTTGCAGCATTTTCCAAGGTTTCAATCTAATGCTCGTCAAGGTAAGACTTAATGTCACTATGGACATAGTTTTTGAAATCTTCAAGTTCTACAAGTTGTTTGAGACTTTTGTAATATCATTCAACTTTCTTGGCTAAGCACTGTCTATCAAATAACTGCTCTTTTTCTCTAGTAAATTCGACATGAGTTTGTCCAGCTTCTTTTCTATAGTTTCTGAATTTTTGCCTATAAGCTTCAGGGACTAACTCATAACCCCTTAAGATGCATTCTTTAACCACATCACTTTGGTGAACTGACAGTAAATTGTAAATATCACTAGCCTTACCAGTAAGTAGATATAATAATACTATTACAAAAATAAACACCGTTATATATTAAAAACATTTTTAACACAAAAAAAAAATGTACACATTGTAAAAATTGAGTCCAATGCTCCCTTGGCCATTTAAAATTTTTAGCAACTTTTTCAAAACGAGTAAAATATTTGTCTACTTCTTTTTCTCTGAAAGGGGGCACTAGCCTAATATTCTTTGCAAGATCAAAACTTAAATTTGGATTTGATGTATGAATGTGATTTTCACTTGCCAGTTCCATTTCTTTCATTCTACACTGATATTCCCTCTCTTGCTTCTTTCTCCAACTGTAAATGCATTTGCTCTTTCTGTAACTGTATTTGTTCTTTTTGTAACTGCATTTGACTTTCTTTCTCTCTTTTTTCTTATCTAACTGCATTTGCATCTGTTTTTCTTTCTCTCTTTCCTTTGTCTCTCCTCTTTTTCTCATATTGTAACTGCATTTGTTTTTCTTGTACCTGCATTTGTCTTTCTTTCTCTTTTGCTTGCAAATGCATTTGTTTTTCTTCTTTATCTTTCTGAAGTTCCAGCTTCTTCAACTCCAATTCCAACTTGTATTTTAATTCTAATTCCTTTACTTTTTTGTCAGAGTCTGTTACAGATTTACTGATCGAAACCAGAGCACTTTTATCCAATACATTCTTTTCTACCAAATACTGAACCAAAATATTTCTTATTTCTTGTTTTGTTAAGGAAGCCTTTAGCTCAGAAAGATCATATTTGATGGAAAGTTGAATCAATTCATCTTTTTTGAAAAGATCTAATTATTCCTGGGTAGGATTTGATAGAAAGATTTCCATTTTTGATGACATTTTAGAAAAAGCCTGCCGATTTCGCTAAAGATTTCAAGAACTAGGGGAATTCAAATTTTAAAAAAAAAAGATTTCTGAAATATTCTAGTAAAAATTCAAAATAATCCCTAGGATGAGTGCCCAATTCTTATGTTACTTGTTTAGGTTTGAATAAACAGTAACACAAGAAAGAGTGAAAACATCAAGCTTTGAAAAATATAACAAATATTTTTTCCCTGGAAAAATACTGTAAAAATAAAGAAAAAAAAAAAGAACTTATGGTTTCAAGAATCAAATCCAAAAATAATCCAAGAATAATCCACGAATAAAATTTTAGAAGTCCTACTAATGAAATGTTCTAATGATTTCAGGTTCAAGTCCCAATGAAGAGTCCAAGATGGAAGGCGATTATATATGCTGTATCCGGTATAGTATTGTTGTCTACAGTTCCTCGTAGAAGCACAAGAAAAAAACACTCTGGTGTTGGAAATCTGCATAATTTTTATAAGAAATGTCTTTGTTCAAGAATTTCATATGAGCACACATATTTCCAGGAGAAAATAATTAATCCTTTTGAATCCAAATAATTCAGAATAACTCCAAACTGACACAACAAAAGAACACCTTGACATCAAGTGTTATAAGCCAGACTGAGATCTCTCTCTCTCTCTCTCTAACATCACTATTAAAACTAAGTAATGCACAATTTTGGAAATGGCTAATTGTGGAATAGAGGATCACGTGATCATGTTTATTTATTTTTTAAAAATCACTTAACCCCTGTATGTCCTTCATACGAACCAATCATTTTACTTCAAGATTAAAAAATTGTTTACTTCACTAAAACTATATACAAGCGTAGAGTCATGTATTCAATACAGCCTTAATCTCAGCCATATTATTCCCACAATAAAAATAAATTAAAAATAACTTGTTCATGTGGCTGTTACTCATTTTGAATTAAAGTTGGGAACCAGGTCAGCGTTATGTGTTTACTAAAATGAACAGTCATGGTCAAACTATTTTCTGGAAAAGTATGAGTTCGTAGTAAACAGACTACATTATTTTGACATATAATGAAATTAAAAAAATAATAAAGAGATTTCAAAACTTACAAACAATTAAATCAGATATAAATTAAATCAAATATACATAACAGATGCTCCCTTGCCTTGGCCAGGTTAGTCCATTGTTATATTATATACATGTATAGCTCAAGGTGAAATGTCGGCTTCAAGCCATCAAATAGTTGGTGTTAATATCAATTACACTGACAAACAAACTCTTGCACATTCACAGGCATGTGTTTTGATAGCTGATTGACCATTAACCATTTCCTAGGCATGTGTTTTGATAGCTGATTGACCATTAACCATTTCCTAAGTTAGCAACTATTACTGCCTGATTTCTGGAAGTTTTCCTTTGATGATAAAAAAATATACAAACTTGTGTTTCAAAACTTAAACTTGTGTAAATAGCAATTTGAGTTTTAAGAACAGAATCGGGAACATGACTATTTTAACTGCCGCTTATGCGTTATTTACTTGATAAAAACCAGTTCGAAACCATAAGTGAACCTGTGTCATGGGAAAATAAGGGCGGACATCTCTGTTTGGGGGAAGTACCATTTTATTAGATTGTCTCTTCATAAAGCATTGGAAAAATACATTCAGGATAATATACAATTCATAGAAAGCAGAGTCTAAATATTATGTTACTAAAGATTTCACTTTAAAATGCAATTATTTATGTAGGTAATAAATATACGGGACAGTGCTATGTTGTGGAATTCGAGAGACGCAGTTATGTAGGTAAAAGTTGTATTCTGAGTTTACTCATTTTTGTGAAAATATGAAGAAAAAAAAGAAGAAACAACAGTAAAGCAAATACTTTTTAACTAATGCCTAATGTTACACCAAGTACATAGACAAATAATAAAGTCTTACATTTTCAATCCTATCAATGAATGAAGCTATAAAGTGAGTGGTTACATTAAGAAGAAATATGGAGAACTCTCCCCATGGAGAAGTTGCCCTGGGAGAACTCATCCCAGGTGTCAGGAGAAGTCAACCCATGATGGTCGGAGAAGTCGCCTCACTATGCCTGGAAAAGTCGCTCCAAGGATCATAGATACTAATTCTGAGATGTCGCCACATGGTTGTTAAGGCTTAATTTATTGTTGTTTTTCTTCAACTTAATAACTTATTAAATCCATTTGATCAACTCCACTTCTGTACTTAATGAAAAAGAAGTGTTATCTGTCCATTTCTACTCTGCTCTTCAAATCATTGGATGCATTTTAGTTGGAAAAAAAGAGTGGGTGTAAGCATGGTGTTATGTTTGCAGTTTTATAAATGAAAGGATTCCAACCTAATCTTGAGATGACTTTATGGCAATTGGAACTCTATGACCCAAAATAGACTGAAATGGACTGTTGATCGTCCGTAATCCAGAGGGTTATATTATCATCTCTCTAAATGAACAATTTAATCTGATTTTTCATGGAGATTTGCTAACCATTGATGAATGTTACTTGAACTCGATATAAAGCATCACTGACACTACTCAGGAAATGTGGTCGCTACTTAGTTCAACATCATGGCTAATGAGCAGAATTTGGACGGTTTCTGAAAGTTCACTTGTACTATGCCCATCATTTAGTTCATTTCTTCTTTTTTTGTCAGTGTTCATAATTTTATTATTTCTCAAAAAAACAAACTATTTAAAGTTGAACGAGAATTTTTAAAATATTTTCTACTAAATTGCCAATACAAAATAAACAGGAATATGTTATTTTATTATATATTACAACACCATGATCATGCATACTAACAGGATTTTGTTACCTTAAATGCATATTTGAACTGCTCAATGTGCTTGGGACATAATGAGACTAAACTGAATAATATTTCACATGGTCCGAATCAGCTTGGAAGTTGGGCCGAATCAGCCAGAAATCTGGGCCTAATCTGCTATCAGTCAGTAAGTTATACTGAATGAGCCTGGTCCGAGTTTGAAAGTAATTACCACATTAATGAATAATGTTAGTATAATAGATATATCGATCAAGATAGTTAGTAGTAACATTTGTTTAAAAGATTTTCTCCTGGTGTTCCAGTATATGTTGTTGTAAGAAATTTAACGAGTTTATATAACCACACTGACCACACTGACTTACAGTTATAAATAATATATTTTTGTGTTATCGACATTACACAAATAAGATGAATCCAGAATGGGAAGGAAGGGTTTATTATACAATGAGTGGAAAACAGTCTGAAACGTAAGTGTGGAAAGAAAAATGCATATTCATCCAATGCAGTTACATACAAAATCAAAGGTATATAATAAATTGATGTTGGAAACATTGAATGACAAAGCATAAATATGTCTTTAATGTTGTTTCATTTGGTAGATAATTTCTTACTTTTCAAAGATGGAGAAAAACAAAAGAGTAAAATAAATTGAGGATTGTTCCAGTACACATTTTAATAAAATTTTACAATATAAATATCAAAGTCCAACATCGATATAAAGTAAGGATTTCAAAAGGAATACTTTTGCTACCAATATTGAAACAGTTTTGCCATATAACTGTCAGAGATAAGTACTAATGGAAAACAATGGCAATATTTCCCATATTATTCAGTACCAAGTGTAGGATCATCTAAGAGAATGAAAAAAAAATGTGTTTGGATACGTGCTGAACATATTCCATCAAGAAAAAGTTATTCATTGATCTAATTGACAATCTGAACCCTCTATACTTACTCAAAAAAGGCTATGACTATTTATCAGTACATTTGATAAAATTAATTACACTTTATTTGAACATCGATGAATTTATTGAAGTTGCTCATGGGCTTTGCATTGATTTACTCTCATGTACATGGTACAGGGGTTGTTTCAAAGAAGTTTAGAAATCTTTCCAAATGCCATTTTATAACAATCTTAATGAAAGTAAAAGGAAAAAAAAATTCTTGATTAAGGGTAGTTGATTAAGCATTTGTACTAACTTGCAATAACAATACTGTAATCTAGTTACTCAGCTGAAATTCATTACTGTGTACAGCCTTTGTTGTTCTCTTTTTAAATCATATTGTAGTTGTTGTTGTTGTAGGGTTTAATGCCATTTTTCAGGACACGATAGGCTATACATGGCGGTCAGTATTAATGGTGGAGGAAGAACCCAGGAAATTGCGGGAAAGAACCACTGACCCACGAGAAGCTGCTGGCAAGTTTTCTCAAATACCCACATTGGCCGAATCTGAGACTCGAACCCACGCAGACAGAGGTGAGATGGCAGTGATCGGTAACGGAAAGAGCGCTTTAGACCACTTGGCCACTCAGGGAAGTCATTTTGTAGTTTTTAAACATGCAGCAAATGTGTTTATAATATAGATGTTAAATGCAAATGTGTATACTGGGAAATATATATTTTTATTCAAACAAGAGAATGAAAACAACAACAACAACACACACACGTATGTATATATATATATATATATATATATATATATATATATAGTCTCTCGCTTTGCTCCTACTTCCCCCTGTTCAGATCCCACTTATCCCTTGTTCAGCTCTCACTTCTGCCTGTTGTTCTTCTCCCTAAAATTCAAATCTAGCTTAAATTCTGGTGAGGAGGCAGGACATATATGATATGTGAGCTGATTAAGCTCTTGAGAGCAGTTCAACTGGTGTCTTGTTAAGCCAGATTCAAACCCATGATAATTTCCACTTGGGCAAGTGTCCATTGTTGTTGGCCAGGTGAAATGCATAGAAGATATAGGCTTTAGTTTGATATCCTCTTTTCTATTCCTTTGATTCCTGTATCACTGTCAGAATCAGATGTATTGATGAAGTGTATACATTCAGACATTCAAATCTACAGCAGAGCACTGATTATCAAAGCCTTGGGTCCAGGACTGGTGATACAATGGTTGTTTTTCTCGGCATTCCACCTCGTCACCGAAAAGTCCATCACAGGCCGACCTCATTGAGCATCTATTGAGTGAAAACTGATGGACGAATATACTGTTCAGTTTGTAGTATTTCCTACCTTGCAGAACAATGAGTCTGCCAGTACATTAGCCAGTCTAGGATATGTCACACTTAAACATGAATTGTCATTGAGGAAAGTGCTTTAAAAAGTCCCAAACAAGAATACAAAGGTCTGGCTACTTGTTCCACTTTTCTGTTTGAGATAAGTCACCACGGTGAAGTTATTGGAGAGAATGCAAACCCCATTCCCATGTAGATTCACCAACCATCAAAGAAATCTTTAAAAACAGTTACCATATAAATGAAATTGATATGTATACAAATATTGATCCTGAGGTGGCCACACTTCTATGACATTCTGAAATGGTAGGTGACTTGCTGACGCAGTCCTCTGTGTTCACACCCATAGCAATCGTGATTGCCTGAGGTTGTGCTTGCAGATGTGAGGCCAAAGTGGTTTTCCTTGCCTTTCAAAATGCAACCTGATACTGTTGCAATTTGTGTTAGTTGGTCCAAAGGTCAAAAGTTTGGTCTCCATTTTTAACAGGTAGTGATTGTAATGATAATCCAATAAGGTGATGAAGGACTATGAAGTCTGCTACAGGAATTGAACCTACCATTGCAGGAATTGAATTCTCATTCATGGAGGAAACCGTTTCTTTACTCAAACATTGATTGTAGACTTAGTCGACCGAATCCTGAAAGGGTACAAGGTCAGATATGTTCTTTTTGACAAGGAGGCTGAGAATGAAAGGAGGGTGACACGTGAAGTGAAATCATGTTTTGCTCCAAAATATAATTAGTTTGGTGTTTTGCAACCTGTTGTAGGTGAATCACATAGCTTCTGGAACTATTTGAGTAGGGACATGAAATTACACTGCTTCCAAGTCCATACTGATTTCATAACCTCCATTGTTGCATTCCATCTCAAACCCAAGATCATAACAAAGACTGACAACATCTGAAAGAACTTTGGCCAAAGGTTTAGTTGTTGTTGCTGTTGTTGTAGGGTTTTCCCATTTAGTAATGAAAGATCAGAGCTTTCTCTTTACCAGGATCTGTGATAAATGGTATGTATGTCTGTCATTTGAGATGTGGAGAGTCTTGAAGAACATTGTTGAAAATGATAAACATCCCTTTGTCTCTTCCACTTAGTTTGGGACATCCCTGCGAACTTCTGTTGGTTGCCTTGAAAATCCCTCTCATTATAGTGAAACAGGAAGGGATGGTGGCTTGTTGTGAATTCCACCAACCTGATTATTAAAGAGCATAAATGAAGGAAGTTGCGAGCATAGCTTGGCCTTTTTTGGTCTTTAAGGTGGAGGTTGAGAGCACTGCATCTTGTTCCAACTGCTGTAAGTTTATAACTGCTATTGTGGCAGTGGTGTCACTAGGGTTGGTGTCATCCAGTGTGGTAACACATGGTCTCACTCCCATGGACCCCCTTCCTGCACACAAATTCAAAAATTTTATAGACAGTCATTTTGGTGTCACCCAGTGCGGTCCACACTCCCTAGTGATGCCATGGTCATATTATGTTGTGCCTCTATATTATTAAGTGGACCTTTCCATAAACATGATCCTATGTATTTCTGGTGTGATCCGGTGTGTGGGAGCTTCTCCCACTGATCAATTCTGTGAGCAACTGTAATGTTAAAAGTGCCTTTATAATTACTAAAACTTACTTTTTCATCAAAACAGCATTCCAAAATTTTGCTGGTTTAAACCCAAAATAGAATCTAATGTATATAGTTCTACAATAGTAACAGTACAATTTTGTGAAGAATTTTCGACAAATCCAAGCAACCTTTCACAGGGCATCCACAAGCCATTTTTCATTTTGTTAATAAAACACTATGCAAATAAAGTTAACTTGAGAAATACAAACCTTCAGCAACAATAACTGCAATGTTTTAAAGTTTGAAGTCATTGATCATTAACAAACAACACACAGCTGGCAATACGCATACAATTCAAACCAAATTATAGCTGACAAAATTTTTAATGTCGATACTATATGAACTGACTTTATTTGAGATTAACGATATATGCAGGCATTTACAAAAATAGAAATTCCCCCATACCAATTCCCATAAATCTAAGTACTAGTGGTTATCGGATGGATTCAAAGATGTACGTCTATATTAACTGATCTGTGCCCAGGCACTATTTTTGATCAATGTCTGGATCCTTCTCACTCGCTGTGTTCATGAAGTAAATGCTGGCAGCAAAAATGAGTTGCCAATTCTTGTTATACTGAAAGGTCAGGATTCAAGAGTAACAAACTTACAAACACACAATTTTGGTCATTTTAGAAAGAAGAAAAAAAATTCAGCTATTTTGTCACACCAGGTCCTCTAGCATGCGGGGCTGTCTATCCCTGTCCCCTCACTGGCACGCTACTGATTATACATCCAATGTGTAAATGTTGAACCTCCAGAAACTTGGTGAAGGATTTTACAAGGTCTCTCATGATGAGAGCATGCTGCTTAGCATGAGTGACAGTAGTAACTGTCTAATTTAATTGATTTGGCAGCAATCCAGTATCAAAGGGAGATCACCATCTAGCTGGCACCTATTTAGGCAGATAACTTTTAACCGTTTATATGAAAGTTTTTAGCCTGGGAGGGCTGGATTTGCAAGGTTGTAGTAGTTTCCTAAGGTATTATGATTGGATAACATATTTTGAAGAAGAACCTACCAGTAGCACTTCTCTGGGAGAGAAGTGGTATCTAAGATCAAAACTGCAACATCATGATTTTCTCAGAACTTACACTATACATGCCCAGTGAATCACTTAACTCTTTGGGTTAAATAACTATCTGCAATGGATTTTATGTCTATTTTATTGGGTCACAAGTTCCACTCCAGTTTCATATTTTACACAGGTGAAAGTCTAAATAAATATGAATCTTGACATTTGACTCAAGGGATCAAATGTTATTTAAAACAGAATTCAGATATACTTACAGTGGCATGAGTAGATACTAGATAATGCAGGAATCTATAGCAAAAGTCTTACAGGTCATGTAGGTCTGTGTGTGTGTGATTTGGAATTTTAACATAGCATTAACCTTTTTTCAGTCATATTGCTATGATGTCTGCAGTGTGGCAGTTTATAGTGATGTCCAGCACTGGGTCACATGCCTCAGACATGTAGCATGATGTCCCACCTAGTCACATTATCATGACACTAGACTGACCAGTCCTAACACTAACCTCCTAATGCTGAGCACCAAGTGAGGCAGCTGTTAGTACCATTGTTGTAAGTCTTTGGTATGACTTGGCTGAGGATTGAACACACAACCTCCTACATCTGAGGCAGATGCTCTAACCACTAGGCCACCAGTCATAGGGTGTCATTTATTTAGAATTTTATTTGACATACTTTTAAATGGCAGTTATTTATTCACTTTATTTTGGATCCTGATACATTCATATTTCCTTTTAAGGTCATTATTTACATGCCCTAATTAGTACATATGGCAAAATCATTGCTAAAGTACATGAACATCTTTGGATGACATCAACCTAAGGGTGTGAGATTGTACAATTGAATGTCACTCGCTGTGATGCCACAATGAAAGTTGCAGGTAGCATGTTGCTAAACAAATTTGTACTACCCTGTTTTGCTATGATTAGACACAATGTGCTCTTTTCTTGACCAACTTTAGTACCTGGCCACCATTACAACTTGATAGTTATCGCTAATTTTCTTCTGGAAGTTGATTATAGTTAAGGTGTAAAGCATTGAATAATCAGGATTGAAAAGACTTTGGTTATATACAATTAGTGCTAAATTTAAAAACAACAACATATATTTAATTTAAGATGAGTAAATGCGTATACATGACCCGAATGACTTTTACTATAGATCAGTACAATTACCACAGCACTTAAATGCAAAACTGTGCACCCAGAGTGAATGTCCAGTTTCAAAGTGCAAAAATGTGCTTTAAATATTTGAGATAAATGTAAAAACTTTAGCTTTTCAGAATTTCTTCAAATTTTGTTGAGACAAAGGCAAATTTGAGGGCTTATCTCCATTCAAGTGTAGTTGAAGGAACACTTGTTTTTCAGAACAAAAACAGTACAAACAATATTGAATTTTGCTATTTTTGAAGCATTTTATATCACAAGCTAGAATTAAATGGCTGTGGAATAATTCTGACTGAAAATAAAAAATACAAGAAAAGCATCAGCTGGACAGGTCAATAGATTTTTTTGGGGATCATAAGAGATGAAAATGCTCCAAGCATTGGGCAGTTTTCACTATATACATACAACATACATGTTAGGAAGTGAAATTGTATCAAAACTTTGAAACATAACTTGAAAAAGATTACATTTCCAGCTTGGAGAGTTCCCAACATTAATAAAGGGATTTAACTCTTTTAGCATGTCCATGCACATGAATGACATTGTTGGTGTGTGCTTATTGCGATGGGTTTTAATTCTATTAAATTTAACCAAGTTACTCTACATTCTTACAAATCGAGTCCTACAGGAAACAACATAGACCCTGATCTGCAGTCACATAATTTACAAACATGTATGGCTTAATGTTGTTTCTTCTGCTGTTTACTCAAAGTATGCAACTGCAGATTTAAATCTGTGCAGTTTGCAGTTGGACCCAACTTATAAGTGAGTATTCACTGTATGATTATTTTAAGCACATTTTGAAGAAGAAAAGAAAAAATAAAAAATAACAAAAAAAATAACAAAAAAAAAATCACAAGAAACACCAGGCAAATGCAACAAGAAACCAGCGATGTAAAGCAAGCAGGACCGTTCCCAAGCTCTCCTTCCCACTAATGACAGCCAACCATTCAACTGTAGGGACCTTTATGGACCCACAGATTGAGGCCAAACTATCAGGGTTCCTTGAATCCATAAAAGCCTGGGGTAGGTGGCACCATCCCCTTCCCCAGGAACAACTAGCAGACTGCGGTGCAGTCAGAAAAAAGTGGCACATGCACAATTGTGCGCACACCACTATAATTAAACTCAACAACAACAACACAGTGAAGGTATTACATAGAATAAAGTAGTAGAACTTTGCCACATTGAATGTCTGTGAATGGGCTAATCAGTAAACAGTCTGGTTGAATCAAAGAAAATTTCTTACCTGGGGCAAAAAATACAAGATAAAGTATGAGTCCAACCATTGGCATCCATGAATATGGCGTAGGGCAGTAATCATATGCCCATGTAACATCGCTCTTATCTGATGATTTCTTACAACGCCCACTTTTGGCATTCCATGGATTGTCATAGTCCGCAGGCAAACAAGAGGAATTTGAAATGCCAGCATTTCCATTGTCCACGTAACAAAAACCGCAATTTAAGTCCAACATACACTGGTTACATGTGCTGAAAAATCCAGAATAGATTAGCACTTTCATATTAAAATTACATATAACTGAATATGAGAACAAACTTGTAGTGAAAAGTGGTACGTACAAAGAACATACCCATATTGTTTAATTAAAATAACATTGTAAATTAGCAGCTTAAACTGCCTTCCCTAGCCTAAGTTTACCTTACAAAAAAATCCTCTTCATGGTTCTTGATTATTTTCTAACAATACCCCTTTTACCAGTTTTCTGGTGAAGAAGAATTTTAATTAGAGGGTTTTGCACAAAAAAAACAGATATGGTTTTGTAAGGCAATTTATATATTGCATAATATCATGTAACTAGAACTTTTAGCAATGAATGCCTCACAAAAGGGCACCACTATCCAAAAGTTGCTTAAAAGGGCCTTAAACAGATGGACTTTTGCTGGAATTTAATCAAACTTAGGAGAATAAGGGCATTCAGGGGCCATAACTCTTCTAAGTGCTTTGTTCAAGGCCTCAGCACTATTAAGGTACAAGATGAATTCGGTTGAAAGCGAACATTCTTCAGTAAAATTATGCTAAAATTCAAAGTTTGGAGGACAAATAATAAAGGGCAATAACTCTTCTAAATGATAATTCAAACAAAACTTCAAGTTCATTATCCTCAAATTGCATACAACAACAACAATACAACAAATACAAATACAAATTTGGTTGAAATCGAACTATCTGTGGTAAAGTAATACTACAAAAACCATATTTAGGAGGTCAGTCCCTAAGAGGTCATAATGCTTTTAAAGAATATCATTGAAGGTATTAAAACAAACTCCAGTTTAATCAGTATAAAGGTACCATATATTTTACTGAACTCTAATAAACCTTGGCCAAACTAATGGGATGCTTAAACAAATGTTTAGGAGGATGGAAAATCAGAGCCAATGCTCCTCTAAATTATGTTGTAGACAAACAGAAACTCACTTTATTCAATGCCTCATCACTATAATGCTGCATATGAAAGTTGTTTGAATTCCCACAATTCTTAATAATGTAATGCTATGAAACCAAATCAGAAAGATGGTCAACCAGGGGCATAACATGACATAATGTTGTGGAAGCTGGAAATCAGATTCACTCAGGGTCTCATCAGTATAGAGCTGAATGCAAAATATGGCATGCTATGGAAACCAAAGTCAAGAAGATTGGCTGTCAGAGGCATGGGTCATCAAAACAATGATTGGAATTGCTTTTAATCACATTCATCCATCAGCTTGCCAAATCCAACAAACCTTGGTAAATTTATTCTGTGGGGATAGGCAATCTTCGGGCCATAACTTCTGTAAATTATGTAATTGAATGTGGGAAGTTTAAAAAATGTGATAGTGTATTAAATGTTGCATTTTGTTCAGATCTAGCAATCTCTTGTAATATTCAGCTGTCACACAAAAATTTAGTGACTGAAAATCTTGGGTCTATAGCTCCTCCAATTGATCACGTGGAAGGCTGAAAGTCAAATTCATTTGAACTCTCATTAATATAAATTTGATTACAATCCAATAATTCCCAATGAAGTTAACTTGCAGCAACCAGCTTGTTGATGGATAGGCAAATAGATGGATGTTTTTTGTTTTGCTTTTGTTGGTTTGAACAGCACTTCTAAAATAATATTGACTATAATACACAGGAAATGAGAGTTAAGTGCCTTTCCCAAGGACCCACCCAGGCAATCAACCCAGACTGACCTGGGTCCGTTTCAAATCTGTGACCCTTGCATTATGTGTCCAATGCTTAAGAAACCCAGCTATAACAGTTTCCATGGATTAGTGGACAAAGGGAACACAACATGATTACAAATAGAATTCCACCAACTTTATACATCTGGGCTCTATTAGTATATTCAAACCAGAAAATAAGATTTATTGTTGCATCCAATCACAGATATTACAAGCAATGGTTTTATCTGTTGTATTGTTGTTGTTGTTGTTGTTGTTGTTGTGGGGTTTAACGCCATTTTTCAGCACACGATAGGCTATACATGGCAGCCAGTATTAATGGTGGAGGAAGAACCCGGGAAAACCCCGGAAAGAACCACCGACCCTCAAGAAGCTACTGGCAAGCTTTCTCACATACCCACATTGGCTGAATCTTAGACTCGAGCCGCCACAGACAGAGGTGAGATGGCAGTGATCCATAACGGAGAGCGCTTTAGACCACTTGGCCACTCAGGGCCCCTTATCTGTTATATCAAAATGATCAGCCTTGTCAACTTTAATTCTTTTAAATAAATATGAATTGTAAATTATAAAAACTTGGGCAGAACTGGAAAAAAATTCTGGCTTCACCCTTTAGACATATTGTATTATCTATTATATAATGATCTTATTAGTCTTGCATGTGTGTGTGTGATTAGGATTTTTTTTAAACACAGCTTTACAATGTTTCAGCCATATCACTATGTCTGCAGGGTGGCAGTTTATAGTGATGTCTAGCACTGGGGCATCATGCTGCAGACAAGTAGCATCGTGTCCCACCCAGTTACATTATCCTGACACCAGGATGACCAGTCCTAACACTGACTTATTAATGCTGAGCATCAAATGAGGTAGCTGTTAGTACACATACCATTTATATAAGTCTTTGATATGACTTGGCCAGGGTTCAAACCCACATCTAAGGCGGACGCTCTAACCACTTAGGTCACTGGAATGGTCCTATCAGGCTTGTGACATAATGAACTATATAATGATGCAAATTGTGACCATATGAAAATGGATGTACATGGTCAAATGGCTGTATGCATCCAAAATTTAAGCTCATCTTCATCACCATATAATTATTTTTAAATAAATATTTATGGAAATAAAAAATGGATGAAAACAAAGAATGGAGTTAAAGCCAATGACACTTTAAAAAATATTTTGTACCTTATATTGTAATAATATCAAAAAAAATATTTGATACTTTCATCAGTAAGGTCATTTACACATGGGACATCTCAATTTACAGATTCATTTCAATCTAAAATCAAGTTGGGAAATTTGTATAAGATGTGAATAAAAAGACAAGACTTGAATGTACTCATATTGCCTATTACAATCTTTCTATTTTCAATGTAACTGTTTTCAGATTTGAATGGAAAAATCACAAAATACGAAGATGTACTTATGTTGCCCATTACAAAATTATGTATTTTCCATGCTCTGAGATTTGAAAGAAAAAACACAAAATGCAATTCTCCTAGCTCAATCCTTCATTTGTAAATTTGATAAGGAACAGAGAACTCTTCAACTAAATTTCTATGTAATTTGCAGATCAGAAGAATGGATGTTCAGGTCTAGAGGGTATTCTATTAATGTTTTGTAAAAATCTTATTTTGTCTCTTGATTGTCTTTAGTTCATGTTCTGTTAGGTGGTCAAAATACTGTATATCACATACATGTCTCAATAATTCAGCTGGGAGAGTATCAGACACATATTCCAAGGATCATGGGCTAGATACCTGCCCAGGACGGGCCAAGTTGGCTGCTTAGGTACATCTTTGGGAAAGGCACCTAGCTCCAATTTCCTTGACAATATATAGCAAATAATGTGCTGAAAATGCCATTAAAACACCAACTAACCAAACAATAAATGAATATTTTAAAGAAACTTATCTTTCTGAATGCACAACATTGAACATAAATTGAAGAATGCATTAATATAGGATCAGTCAACAATAGAAAATTAAATTTTAAGGTACATATTACAAATAAAAAAATTCAATACCAAATTTTTGAAAAGAAAATGTTTGAGACTCGTGTTCCAAAGCAAAAGTGAATTTGGATAAAATGTGCAAAGAAAAAAAAAAGTACTTTGAGAATTTAAATGAAATCAGTAATGCAATGACTGAAATACAATGCCAACTAATCTGGGTCTTGACTCTAATTACATGTACTGACATAGATACTCAAATCATGATCCTACTGCTAACTGCATAGACCCAGATCTGACATTGCTTAATGCACCAGCAGATCAGGGTCTATGCAGTTTGTTAAGTATAATGAGTACATCAAAAGCAAAGACCCAGAGCTGCTAGTGCATTATATGACAGTAGATCAAGGTCTATATTGTTTGTACCATAGTTAAACTCAACTTCTAAGTTAGTATATATGGTACTTGATAATTGACATAGAAATTGAATCAGATATTACAAATATTGACAGTTGTATCTCCTCACTGATACAATTAAATTTTTTAAAATAAATTGAATAGCTCACCACCTTAAGTTCTGTATGCATGGAATTTGAAACACGTGTAAAAATTATGATATTACTTTTTGTATTCGTTTAGTATGTTGTTTGAAAGACAAATAAATTTTGATATTAATGCAAATTTAAGGAAGATATTATTGGCATGAATTCAATCAGCTTTAATATGTATTAAATCTTTTGACAATTAAATTTTCATCATGTTTTCAAAAGATTTAGTACAAATTAAAACTGCTTGAATTTATGCAGATGGTATCTGCCTTAAATTTTCACCATATGATTGCATTAGATATTCAAATTGGTGAAAGGAACCATTTCTTTAATTAATGTATATGGGCCAAATAATGATTGCCCAGAATTTTACAATAATATAAATTGTATTATATAAGAATATGAAAATGAGTCTGTTATTATATGTAGGGACTTCAACTTGCTTCAAGATCTAAAATTAGATTCATATAATTATAAATATGTAAATAACCCTAAAGCTAGAAATGCATTACTAAGGGAAAAAGAAACTCTTGGTCTTGTGGTTCCATTTAGAGAATTAAATGCAGGATTGACGAGATATAATGGAGAAGAAAATGTTCTCTAGCTAAATTGGATTTCTTTCTTTGTGTCAGAACCTCTTATACGGCATGTAGAAAAAGTAACAATTGAACCAAGTTTTATGTCAGACCACTCCACAATAATACTGCATTTGAGTTCAAATAATTTCATAAAAGGTAAAGGCTTGTGGAAATTTAATAGTTTATTGTTAGATAAAAACTATAGTGATGAAATAAAAAAATCATGAAAAGAATAAAATTACAATATGCTGCAACTAATTAAGGTGGAAATATTGACAATGTATTGAATTCAGATCTGAGATTGACTATATCAGATTGACTATTTCTAGATACATTCTTGATGGAAATCTGTGGAAAAACTATTTCATATGCTTCATCAAAAATTAAATGTAAATTAAAACAGGAATTAAAAATTGTGCAGCAAATACAGTCCATAGAAATTAGTTAAATAGGATCTTAAGTCTTCTTATGATTCTGAAATATTGGAGTCTAAAAAGAAAGAGAAGTTAAAAGTTTGAGAAAAGAATCACCTTGAGAAAGTATTATCAAATCCTGAGTAAAATCAAAAGAGAGAAATCAGCCAGATACTTAAGCCATCTTGAAAATTGAAACTATGTGAATAAAATAATTACAAAATTAAATAAAGATGAAAATGAATTATTAATGGTCAATTTGATATTCTAACAAGAGTGAAAGAGTATTCTATTTATCTGTATAATGAGGAGAAAAAGGTAGAAGATACAGACTTAGGGAACCTTATCAAAAACTATCTAATTCCAAGGCTTAAGCAAGACAACCTTTAAGATAAGAAGGCAGAGTTGCCAAAACAGAAGTATTGGACTGTTTAAAAAGTATGAACAATAGTAAAAGCCCAGAATCTGATAGCTTCACAGCTGAATTTGTTAAAGTCTTTTTTTTGGATTGACATTGGGGAATTTGTAGTTTTGAACAATTAATGTTTTGAGACAAGGTATTTATAGACTGCATACCCAAGGAGGATAAACCTAAGCAGTAGCTGAGGAACTGGCATCCAATTTATCTACTTAATGTCATATACAAATTAGCATCAAGATGTATTGCCAACCAACTAGTGAAACTTAATGGAATTAAATATTCAGTTTGAATATGGATGTATGTCCTGACATATATGCTAAAGTTTTTTTAAATAACAAGAAACTCAAAATTACAATGGTTTCAGTTTCGTGTTACTCATAGAAATTTACCAATGAATTCATTTCTGTATAAAATAAAATCATCTGAAACTGATAAATGTACTTCCTATAAAAATGCCCCAGAGACAATACTGCATTTCTTTTGGGACTGTAATGTGATAATCACACTGGAATAAAGTAGCACGCTCGATTCAGAATAAAGTGAATACAGGTACTGTGCCAAGTGCAAGCACTATTATATTGGATGAGACAAGTAGAAAAGGCATACATGAAGAAGAAATATATATTTGTTGTCTTCTAGCCAAATACTACATCTTCATATGTAAAATGAAAGTGGGTTATGCCTAGATTAGATTGGTTTATGTCACAAAGTCTATGTTATCTAGATGCTGTATGCTTGTATTTGTCTATCTAAAGAGAGACTATACTTTACGAATGTGTACATGTGTGTATAATTTTTTCCTACACTTAATTTATGGTCCCTAGATTATGTGAGATTATGAGGTGACCTTGGGATGGCTCACCGGCACAATGGTCAGTCTATTATGGGGACAATAATATAAAAAAAGATTCATCATGTACCAGTTTGACAATTGACTGAAAATCTATTGTACTTGTTATTTTTGAGTCATATTTTGAATTGATGCAGGCTGTCTATATGCTATAGATCTATCCAGGTGAGAGTGATTTGAAATTTTATCAGTAATTTCCAGTGTTGATCAGTTGTTAGTTTCATTTAAACAGTTAATGATCAAATTTAATAATTAATTGGTCCACACCTTGCCAGATATGGGATTATTTCTGGAGCATTGAGTGAGATGATAATTTATTCAATTTCTATTAATATTGTAATGAAATTAAAATGCATTTTGTTTCAGACTTTGAATTCAAGATTCCTGAAACAATGATAACAAACTTTTTAAAAATAATTGATTTAAAAATCATTTTAAGTAAATTCAGAATGAGCTATGCCATGACATAGCAAAACATTTTTTTTTCTTTACTAAATCACAGAAATTTTAAATAATTAATTAGAGACTTTAATTGGTAATCAGACTTCAATTCCCAATTAAATTCAATAATTGGAACAGTTCTAGTTCTGTATATATTTGCATATAGGTCAAGTCAAACTGCAAACAACATTGACTTGGATCTACCATTTCATAATGCACCAGTTGAATTTAATGTTTAAATGAGTAAATATGGTAAGTGTTGGTTCTGTCATCAGTGACCAACCTATAACAAGTGTAAAGTTCCTGCAATAAAAACATATCCCTTGTGACAACACATAAGTACTTAAATAGCTTTTCTGGTTTGCTATCAGCTTGAGAGCAGTTTTAGACATGATTTTGTATGCATTATATTCTTGACATTTTACCAGCTCATTTTATAAAATTATTGCCTTTGCCAATGGAATTGAATTTCAGATATAAGAGGACTGCATTTTGATTATGGTTCTTGAAAGGAAATTAGTATGACCTTTTCATAGCAAGGAAACCACAGTTTATGTCCCACCCAGCAGATCTGCTGGATAATGTTTATGAACACCAGACAGAAAAATCAAAGGCTGCAATTTCTTTGTTGGAACTTTGATTTCAGTGAAAGAAACAGATCAGCATATCATTTAAATACATATTGTAATTAATACACAATTTTCTATAATGAAATACAATACGGAATGATATTGGATAAATTTGCTAGAAAATGGATATATATATATATATATATATATATATATATATATATATATATATATATATATATATATATATATATATATATCTCAAACTAATGCATAGTTCAACATTTCATTTCTTACACTTGAACAAAATCAATAGCTGTGTCTTTGAGGAAGAAACTGAATTCATACAAAATAATGCTAAAGCTGAAAGCATGAACCACAGATTATTCCAAAGAACTATGATAGTTTTACTTCCATTTTCACATATTGTAAAATAAAAACAGGAGGGAGTTTGCAAACTATGATAGAGAAATATGGAGAAAAACAAACAGCCCAAAACTGAAACATGCTCACAGCATTAAAAGCAAGGATCATGAAAAGCCCATGAAAAAGTCTCTGCATTAAGGCAAAAAGTGTAACTATAATGTTTCAAGGACTGCAGCAGCTACTTTCTTTTTACGTGCCTGCTACAATAATGTTATGACATTATACATCGATCCATCTATTACCCTTTTTATTTCTGCATAATAATGTTCAATGTACACAGTCTAATTTTTTTACTGAACTTGGTGGGTGACTTGTAACTGGGATAAGGAAGAGAACTTTCATTTGGGGTTAAAATTGTCAAAAATCATTCTGACTGAAAGAATAAAAATGTTTTCCACACACTTACATAGTTCCATGTCACAGACATCGACTGAAGATTGTGGATGGCTTGCACTTAGAGCAGGAAATAAGCATATTGATTTGGTGATCACAAGGTTAATGGTCGAGAACATTATGACTAAACAAAGAAAATTGGTTTATACATAATAACTTTAGTTCTTCATCACAGACATAGACAGAACTTTGTGAATTGATTGCACTTGGACTAATGGAAGAAGTCTAGTTATTTGGGAATCAAAAGGTAAATGTTCAAGATCCCTGTGGCTGAAAAATGAAATATGGTTTCTGTATAAAAAGCTTAATTCTTCATCATCTACATTTACCCAAGTTTGTAGGTTGCTTACACTTTGAGTAAGAAAGAAGCTTGTTGATTTTTAGGTCAAAGGTCACAGTCAAGAAAGAAAATAATATTTTTAAATAACTTTAGTTCTAGACTATGTAATTTGACAAACATTTTAAAAAGTTTGGTGATTATGGAACCATAAGGTCAAAGGTCAAGGTTATTGTGACTCAAAGAAAATGGGCCTTGCAGAACATTTCCTCCTGAGTAATGTCCTTGACCAAATTTTGTGGATGGCTTGCACTCAGATTAAGAAAAGAAACCTTCAGATTTATGAGTCTTAAGGTCAAAGCTCAAAGTCATGGTAAGTGTCAAAAGAGACAATGATTTCTGCACATTAAATTCACTTATAGGCTGCATATCCTTTGACCAAAAGTCAAAATTTGGTTAAGACTAATTGATCAGTAATCTCCAGAGACAACCATATCAAGGTCACTGAGACTCACTGGCCAATCATCTCAAGAGTCAACCATGCCCTACCAGTGCCAACATAAAGAACTATACAATTTGGAGCAGGTGTGTAAATATATCATTCATAGTACTTATGTTGTAATGTGATACACCTTTCAGATGTCATCCTTTACAATTTTTGCTTTTGCATCATCATGTACTGCAACGAACTGAATCAAGTAGATGCCACTCATTTGCTGTGCTGGTTCATATGAAGACATGATTTATTCGAAGTTTATCCTCATGGGTGTTTTGACTTGGATAACAGGTTCAATCATTGTAGAAGGTCATTTTTGTTTCAGAAGAAAATGTATTACAAATGTCATGTTAACATTTATTCCTATGATTTTCTGAAGTCAGTTCAGATAAATTCTTTAGTTATAGAATCTGAGGCATGATAAATAGATGGCTCTCAGTATACCAAATATTTTCACCTATGGGTATCACGGATTAAGTTCATTGGTAAAAATTAGGGATCTTTTCTGAGTGTAGCAATGATGCATTTTTACAGTTTTTGCTCTACTAGTATCAAAATTTCTTTCGCATCAAAACTTTAAGCTTTATATAGGAATCAGAGTGCCCAAAGGTTATTGAATTAATACTAATTAACAGCTTCCATATGTATCTATTTTAGAATCAGCTAGGCACATACAGTTGAGTACTATTTATTCTGACATAAATTATCTTGATTGTTCAATATATGGCAAAGCAGATCATGATATGGCATTGTCTGTCCATGTGTTTGTCTGATCTTTATTTTATTTCTACACAATGACTCGAGTCCTCTGCCAACTTAAGCATTACACAGCTTTGTAATTAGCTTGCATTAAGAGCACTGAATAAATCTATCAATTTTGGATTCAATATCAACATCAAGGTCAGAGAAACTTAACAAAGGAAAACTGTTTCCACAGAGTAACTTATATCTCAAATACCATGACCAAACATTGCGAATGGCTTGCATTTGAAATAAGAAAGACACCTACTGATTTGGATGTCAAAATATAAAAGGTCATTGTCATAGCAACTGTAAGAAGAAAAATAATTTTTGCACAATATCTTGAGTTTTTGATCACCTACTTTGACCATATATTTTTGGATGGCCTGCATTTTAATTTGGATACAAAAATCAAAGGTCAAAGGTCCCAGGAATTGAAAGAAAGAAAAATTATTTCCACAAAACAACTTAAGTTATGTACCACATGACCACAGGCCTTGACTAAACTTGTAGATGGCTAGCGTTTGAGACAAGGAAGACACATATTGATTCATGGGTCAAAAGGTCAAAGGTTATGGTCAAAGGGACTTTAAGAATGCTGCAAATGGTTCCATCAAACAACTAGAGTACTATTTGATAAACTCTGACCAAACTTTCTTTATGGATTGCATACGAGACAAGTAAGGCATCTGTCAAATTTGGGGTTGATAGGTTGAAATCACTGTCACTGAGACTAAAAGAAGAAAAATGGTTTTTGCTTAGTATTTTAAGTAAATCACACAACACAATATCACAAATCACCCTTTGGAAAACATAAAAATTCAAAACTAACACCTATAAATCTAATATATATCATGATGCAAAAATGTGCAATAATGTCATCAGCCAATGAGCAGCTTCTTTCATTTATTATTGCTAGACAATGTCACTTAGTAACAGTGACCTAGTACATGAGTTAAACAGGTAATACAATTTTTGGTACCTAAGTACCTGGCCAATATAAGATGGTGATATGTATAAAAAGTATAATAATACTATTTACTATATGGCTGGTACATTGCCTACCATGTACTGTGCTATTTGTTTTGTTTACCTTCATGTACTGCAGGTTAATTTGTTACCTGTATGCACCACAAGTGGAGTTGAGGACAGGTAGCTCTGTGAGGGTAATGTGTGGTGTGTTCTGTGAGGACAGATGAAACCCAACAGCCAGCCACCCTAGGCTTACTATGGCTCCTACAAATATACACACATGAAAAGACATTTGGATGATTCCCTTTTGTGACCAAACAAACAAAACTGAATCCATATTCTGCTAGTTTCTTTAAAGTTCTCAGACTCTCTTTTCCACCTGAGATTTTAGATATATTGTATTTCATTCACCTCACGAAAAAAGAGATAACTGAAGTGAAAATTAATGAAATTAACCTTTGTAAAATCTGGAATGTTTGTATTGTCCATTATGGAGAAAATGTTTTCCTCAACTCATTTAAAGAATTTGCAATAATACAAATTAATGAAAAGCCTGAAATATAGACTATAATATATAATCAAAAACATTTAAAAAGAGATTTCAAGTTTGGTGGACTTTTGTAATATTTTAATTCCTAAGTGTCTTTATCACAATAAAAATTAAATTCCATCATGTCAGACTAAGTGAAAAGAGTGATAACATAAAAGCTTTGATTTCAGAAATAATATCTGAGATGTCTAATGAAAACATGATTGGTTACACTGAATAGGAAGAAAGTGTCATGCTAAAAATATCTAGCTTTAGGATTTAGACTGATGTCAATCTAGATGTGGATAGGATACATGAAATGGTAGAGCACCCATTTAGAGTTAAGGAGTTCATGGATTTGAGCCCCAGTCAGACAGTGTATTTTTCCTTGTTACATTGGCACAGCAAGCAGACTCCACATCTGCACCTCCAACCAGCTAAGGAGGTGCAGTTAAGTAGAAGTTTGATGAGACACATGTTATGTATATTAGATTTAATTTATATTTGATTTGATTTAATTGTTTGTTTGTTAGTTTTTTTTTATTTATTCCATTACATGTTATTGTAATGTAATTTTATTTACTGGATTTGACATTGTCCATAAATTTAATTCAGTAGTAAACAACTAATAGTAGAAACTTTGTATCTAGTGCTGACCTAGTTCCTGTCATTGATTCAGAACCAGTAAGAGTTGTGGTAAACAAATGTTTTAAAAAAAAAATTCTTTCCCAGAGTAAGATTCATAAAATGAAATCAAGGCCATACTTGGAGCATGTGACAAATAACATGTAACAATTAGTTTTTTCCAGAGGATTGACCCACATCTGGGCATCTGTTTTGCATTGTAGCTAGATTTATTATTGATGTTTTGAGAAGGAATAGTCATTAGTGCCTTGACACTTGAGAAGTTAAAGTATTTTATGTTGTGACCAGCTTTTGGGCTAATTATTTTTTTTTCTTCAAATTATTTGAATTTCAAGATTTTTTCCCCTGGAAATACTAGTACTCTAAATTAATTCTTGGACAAAGACATTTATCGAAATTTTCACACAGTTCAGAAACTGGAATATTATTTTCTGTGATTCAACAATGAACTGTTGATACATCAGTATGATGCTGACCACAGCATATGTCATCACCTTGAATTTTGGATTTCATCGAGACTCGAACTCAGATTCATTTAGGTCTTTTTAATAATAGCACTTCTATTTTTTAATTCTTGGATTATTTTTGGATTTTATTTGTAAAACTTTAAGTTCTTTTTCTCATTTTTACCTTGTTTTTCTAGGGAAATAAATTATTTCTTAAATTTTACAAAGCTGGTTGTCTTCACTTTTTCTTGGTTATAGATTGTAAGAATCTAAACATGTAACACACTTATACTTGTCTCAAAAAGGCAGGGAGAAAGTATAACAGGTAGGATTGGACACGTCAGCTCAGAGTGGTAGAGTACCTGTCTAAAATTTTGGTAGTCCCAGGTTCAAGCCCTTGTCTAGCCTTGCATTTTACCCAGTTGAAAATTTTTGTAAGTGTAGGACTCATATTTACATAACTGTTTTAATAGAATCTTTGGGATAGGAAACATTTGTATCCAGACTTAAAGTTTATAAAACTTTCTGTCATTGTGATTTTACTTGAAACTTCCATGCTTATATATCATAAAAATATTCATGGTAATTGCATGAAACTGACAGGCAAAAATGTTGATGGTAATTGCATGACATTTACAGCTTAAGGTATTGATGGTAATTGCATGAAATTGACAGTTGAAGGTATGGATCATAACTGCATGAAATTGACAGCTGAAGGTATTGCTCATAATTGCATGAAATTGACAGCTGCAGGTATGGCTCATAATTGCATAAAACTAACAGCTGAACGTATTGATCATAATGGCATGAAACTGACATCTGAAGGTATGGATCATAATGGCATGAAACTGACAGTTGAAGGTATGGATCATAATGGCATGAAACTGACAGCTGAAGGTATGGATCATAACTGCATGAAATTGACAGCTGCAGGTATGGATCATAATTGCATAAAACTAACAGCTGAAGGTATTGATCATAAAGGTATGAAACTAACAGCTGAAGGTATTGATCATAATGGTGTGAAACTGACAGCTGAAGGTATGGATCATAATGGCATGAAACTAACAGCTGAAGGTATGGATCATAATTACACAAAACTAACAGCTGAAGGTATTGATCATAATGGCATGAAACTGACAGCTGAAGGTATGGATCATAATGGCATGAAACTAACAGCTGAAGGTATGGATCATAATTGCATAAAACTAAGAGCTGAAGGTATTGATCATAATGACATGAAACTAACAGCTGAAGGCATTGATCATAATGGCATGAAACTGAAAGCTGAAGGTATGGATCATAATGGCATGAAACTGACAGCTGAAGGTATGGATTATAATGGCATGAAACTGACAGCTGAATGTATTGATCATAATTGCATGAAGTTTTACAGCTCTGATTACATCAACTCTATACATTATTTCTAACAAATTTAAAAGATGATGCCTTCATAAAATTATGATTTCCAGTGATTGAGTTTTGAGTAACAATTTTAATCATTTGCTTGAAATGTTTATGACATTCAGACCATGTAAGAGTTATAATCATTATAAATTGATCTATGTATAATAAATACATTTATAGTGACATTTATAGTGACATTTACAGTGACAAAATATGTCAGTCTCAGTTGCACGCTCTGAATAATTAATTAAATACCAGGAACCAGATTTTCACATGCAAAGGACTCTCTGAATTAGAAACAATTTGCTTTCTAAAGAAGGCTACAAGGTTACTGGGGAGAGAACCAATCAAACTTCTGTATCACATTTCCAAAGAAGTTAGAATACTATACATTGGTTAAAATTATAAAATACAAAAGTATTGATCATAAACCTGTATCAATTATCTCGGCTATTTTTCAGATAGCAGGAGCCTGTTCTTAATTATAATTTTATTTAATAAATTCTTAGAAACTTCTGCAAATCATACTGACTTGAAGTCATACAATTTGAATACATTTCAGAAAAGATAACGAAATTTTTTGCAGCTATAGGTAATTCAGCACACAAAATGTGGCACAAAATGATCAGAAAAAAATAATTATCACTATTAATTTGATCTTAGAACTTTGGATAAATATTTTTGGTCATAAAACATACACACACACACATATATATATATATATATATATATATAAGAAATTCTTAGAAACTTATGCAAATCATATATATATATATATATATATATATATATATATATATATATATATACTTGCATATATCATCATCATCATCATCAGTCTCATGACCTAGTGTGGTCGTTGAGGCACTGTGCTGCTGAACATCTGACCAGTTCCCTCCACTTGTCTTGATCATGTGCCAATGCCTGTGTCTCCGCAAAACTTTTCCTGGTCCATTCTGTGATGTTGTCAGTCCACTTTTTTCTCTGACTACCTCTCCTTCTGCCACCCTGGACGCTGCCCTGCAGGACTGTTGTGGATAGACTGTTGGCTCTAGTGACATGGCCATACCATTTCAGCTTTCTCTTTTTGACAGTGGTGAGGAGGTCCTCATATTGGCCTACTTTGCACCTGATGGTGTTACGCACTTCTTCATTTGTGATGTGGTCCATGTAAGAGATGCCAAGGATGGTTCTGTAGCATCTCATTTCAAGTGACTGGATTCTTCGTTGTAATTCTGCTGTCAGGGTCCATGCCTCACATGAGTACAAAAAGACTGAGATGACTAGAGCTTGCAATAGTCTGATTTTAGTTTTCAGGCAGATATTCTTGTCTCTCCAGATGGGTCTTAGCTTTGACATAACTGCCATTGTTTGTGCTGCTCTTGACAAAATTTCTGCTCTTGATCCCTCTTCAGTGATTATGGAACCAAGATATTTGAACTGGCTCACTGTTTCCAGTTCATGTCCTCTGACTTTAATCCTGGCTGAGATTTGTTTGCCACTATGTGTCATCAGTTTTGTCTTCTCAGCGCTTATCTCCATGTCAAATCTGGAAGATGTTTCATCCAGGTTCTTCACTAAGGTGGCTAGCTCGTCTTCACTGCCTGCCAGCCCATCAATGACATCTGCAGAGTGGAGGTTGGTGATGTTACGCCCTCCAATGCTGACTGTTCCACAGTGGTTTTCCAGGGCTTCGCTCATGATGCGCTCTAAGTAGATGTTGAAAAGCGTGGGTGACAGGAGACAGCCTTGATGCACTCCCACTGTTGTCTGGAACCAGTCCCCCACAGCACCTTGGGCAATTACTGCACTGGTAGCCTTGGCATACAGCTGCTTGATGGTACTGGTTAACTTTTGACCCATGTTATACTTCTTCATTGTGGCCCACAATGCCTCATGCCACTCTCTGTCAAAGGTCTTTTTGAAATCTATGAACACATGATAGATGTCTTGTTGGTGTTGCGAGTACTTTTTGCACAGAACCCTGAGATTGAATATTTGTTCTGTTGTGCTTCTTCCACTCCGGAACCCGGCCTGTTCTTCAGCGATTATTTCTTCTGCTTGTGGTTTCAGTCTGTTCAAGATGATCTGTAGCATTACCTTACTAGCATGGCTGATCAAACTGATAGTTCTGTAATTTTGGCACAGCTGGAGATTGCCTTTCTTGGGAAGTGTTATAATCAGTGACTAGGTCCATTGTGTTGGCCATTCACCTGTCTGCCAGATCTTGTTGCAGATTTTTGTTAGTAGCTCTTTCACTGATTCTCCCCCTTTCTTGATAAGTTCAGCTGGGATGTTGTCTACTCCAGCTGCCTTGCATACAAGTCAAGTCCAAGTACAAACAACATAGACACTTACATAATGCATCAGCAGATCAGGGTCTTTGTTTTTTGTGCTACTGATTGCTCCTAACAAAGTGCAATGACTAGATCTGCCAGTGCAGTGTGTGATGGCAGATCTTGGTGTGTGCAGTTTGCAGATGGACTCAACTATGTATGTAAAGTCCAATTAAAATCTAAACACACACGTAAATAAATCCAAGTCTCCTGGTCTGTCTGGTATGTCTTTATTTGAAAATTTCAACACTGTGAGATGATAGAGATAATGTGAATCATACTTGAAACATTATTTCAAGTTATATATTCAAAAAGGGACAAAGTATATGATTGATTTTATGCAGTGAAGTTTTGTTTAAAAAGGTACATGAGAACTTCAAACTTTTATTTTTCAGAATAAAATCATTGAAAATAAATTTTACCCATTAAGCTTCCCAATGTGAGGGCTCTTCTACCAATCTTTTCTACCAAATATAATCCAAGGATGATGAACAGGAAATAAGCACAGGCTGTAACAGCAGCAAGCCAGATGGCAGCCTCATCTCCTTTCACTCCTGTCATATGAATTATTGTGGCACTGTAATACCTGTAGATAAATTGGTGAATGTTTTATGCTCTTCTTCCACCATCTCTTGAATTGCAATTATATGCATGATTGGTTAAATATACAATACTCCCTCAATATACTGTACCTCAGTATAACACACATCACCATATGACAGTCTGTTGTACAAGGCAAGCATATTGATGAATCCCATTTTATTATTCTGTAATATGCATAAAATACCTCAATATAAATGGGCCCCGAGTGGCCGAGTGGTCTAAAGCACTCTCCGTTATGGATCACTGCCATCTCACCTCTGTCTGCGGTGGTTCGAGTCTAGGATTCATCCAATGTGGGTATGCGAGAAAGCTTGCCAGTAGCTTCTCGTGGGTCGGTGGTTCTTTCCAGGGTTTTCCCGGGTTCTTCCTCCACCATTAATACTGGCCGCCATGTATAGCCTATCATGTGCTGAAAAATGGCGTTAAGCCCCAAAACAACAACAACAACAACAACAACCTTAATATAAGGTATTATCTTGCAAGACAAGCATATTCATTGATCCCATTTTATTATTCAGTGGTGTGCATAAAATATCTCAATATAAGACAGTCTGTTTTACAATGCAAGCATATTGATGAATCCTATTTTATTATTCTGTAATATGTAAAAAATACCTCAATATAAGGTATTCTCTTACAAGGCAAGCATATTCATTGATCCCATTTTATTATTCAGTAATATATATATATATATATATATATATATATATATATATAACACCTCAACATAAGGTATTCTCTTACAAGGCAAGCATATTGATGGATCCCTTTTTATTATTCAGTAGTATGTATAAAATACCTCAGTATGTAAAGTATATTTTCTTTTTTAACATTAATATTGGATATATTTCATTGTGTAATACCAAAAACAAGATATTTTAATAAGTGGTGCAGGCACAAGTTAAAATATATAGTTTTAGGTACCACAAGATGAAATATAAATAGTATAAATGCATGAAAAGAAACTTTTCTTTTTATTATATACCAAACTTGCTCCAAAATAAAAATTTAGAAGATTTAACTCACTCATTGGTACAACACACTCACCCCTAGCCCCCTTTCATGAATTCACCTCACTTTCATAGTCTGGCCCTATAAAAATACATGACTTAAGAAAGCAGTTGGATTAGGTTGACCTAATCCATCACAGCAAATTACATTTATGTCATTTTGTAAACTATATGACCCTATCTTAAAACAATGCAAGTCTGATTCAGCAGTGCATCACAATGAGTTTTTGTCATTGTTGTCAAGGAAGTAATGGGAAATAACATCAGAGAGACATGAACAGCATCTGGTCAAATTTTTTTCTCTAAGTTCAATTTCCATGTCTGACTTGTAAGGCAGTTTTTATTTATTTATTCTAACTAAAAAGGTCCTCTTTTTGGTTGTTGCAGGAACAGCTTTTATAGGCACACACAAGCAAGCATTGCAATGCATTATGATAAATCTAATATTTTCACATGTGAGAATATAAAGGTATATTTTTTGCATGTATAGATATAGGAATGAAAAAAAAATTAAAAAAATTGCCACTAAGTCTCTATATTTCACTCTTAAGTATATATTAAAAGATAGTCTATTTACAAAACAAGCATATTCATGGATCCCATTTTATTATTCATTAGTATGTATAAAATACCTCAACATAAGGTAGTCTCTTTAGAAGGCAAGCATGTTCATTGATTTTGTTTTATAATTCACTAGTGTGTATGTGTGTGTATGATTTGGATTTTTAACATAACTTTTAAAAATTTCAGTCATATCACTATGATGTCTGTAGTGTGGCAGTTTATAGTGATGTCTAGCACTGGGGCATCATGCCACAGACATGAAGCATCATGTCCCACCCAGTCACTTTATCCTGACACCAGGCTGACCAGTCCTAACACTAACCTCTTAATGCTGAGTGCCTAGTGAGGCACCTGTTAGTACTATATTTATAAGTCTTTGGTATGACTCTGTCTGGGTTCGAACCTGCTACCTTCCACATTGAGGCAGACACTCTAACCTCTAGACCATTCAGTAGCATGTACAAAATACCTCAATATAAGGCAGTCTCTTTTCAATGCAAGCATATTGATGGATCCCATTTTATTATTCAGTAGTGTGTATAAAATACCTTAATATAAGGTGACATCACCTAAATGTCAACTTTCAACAGTGTCCTACTGAGAGTGTACTGTACTGTCAAAATATTTTATCTTAGTAGGGGACATACAATGTCTACTTTTCTGTGCTGTACAAATTATTTCCCAGTACAACTGTCATTTACAAAATGATACATACATTCTGGGAGAAATTTAAGATTGAAAATGTATGTAACCAAGTAGGTATAAGTACAGAGAGATAGTATAGTATGTTTACAGACACATATGTTTATATCCTATTTATTTTATTGCAACTAAGACAGAAAGCCAATGGAATATTTACATAATACTGGTAGCATAATCTTGTCAATTCAGAACAGGTCACATGGGACAAGAAATCTTGTTTGGAATGAGCAGATGGAGTTAACAGAGTCATTATAAATACACAACAGAGTCATATATAAACTATAGGGTCATTATAAATACACAACAGTCATTATATATAAACTATAGGGTCATTATATATACACAAAAGAGTTATTATATATAAACTATAGGGTCATTATATATACACAACAGAGACATTATATACACACTATAGGGTCATTATGTATACACAACAGTAATATATATATATATATATATATATATATATATATATATATATATATATATATATATATATATCTATGTGTGTGTCTGTGTATGTATGTATGTATGTATGTATGTATGTATGTATACACAGGATCTTACATGATTGCTCATCTGAGATGATTTTTATCAAAAAAGTTGAATAAATTCTACCATATATACTTGCTTATAAGACAAGACAAACTGCAAACAACAAAGATCCAGATCTGCCATAGCATAATGCACCTGCAGATCAGGGTGTATGTTGTTTGTTGTACTGATTACTCCAAACAAAATGCACTGACCCAGATCTGTCAGCACATTATGCGTTGGCCAATCTGGGTCTTTGCACTTTACAGTTGGTCTTGTCCTTTATGTGAGTAGATACTATATATTTTGAAAACCATGGCAAGCAATAGATTGGAATTATTCAGTTTCACGTTTCAGACTATCCAAAATCTAAGATTGTATTTATTGAATGACAAACTTCGTCAAGAACATTGTTTCTTTTCTCTTATTTAAAACCAAACACTGTGTGAAAATCATTTTGTACATTTGGATGACTTGGACATTATGGCTCTGATTTCCATGAAATCATTTGAAATGTCATAAAGTGATATTATGCATGTTTAATATTTAAATTTATCATGTGATTACTGTATTAGATAGGTTAACATACCCATATAATATTTTTCAATATTGCAACATGTTCAATAAAACCTCATAACATCACCAGTGATATCTATGATGACACCTGTAAGGCAAAGGTGTATTAATCGAGGCACCTGAATACACAGTATTTCAGACTAATATTATAACTCTATATTCAGCACTTTCAGTAAATAAAAATAAGTGACTATCTTTATGGGACAGATACAATCTTACATTTGTGCTCTTTACAAATAAAATTTATGAAACTAATCTAATGATTTAAATCTATTGCACACCAAAACTTTTAAAACGACAAACTATTTGACTTGCTTCATAAATTTAATTTTCGAACTGAGCACAAATATAAAGATCCTCTGTGTATGAAATGAATCTATTAAATCATATTACAATGCCATCATTGGATAATAATTTAATCTGAAAGATTCTGATGTTTATGCAGATTTCACAAGAATGTAGAATTGCCAGAGTTTGGTTTAGACAGGTTTTATTTTACTCACAAGACAGTATTGATGCCCACTACTTGCTGAATTATTTGTAGACCACAGCCAATCAGCAGGGCTCGTCGGACTGCAGGGGTCTGAAGCATCTGTACTATCACTGGTTTATGACCTAAACAATTGGAAACTTTCTTAGAAAGAAGCATGGAGAATATTAAATTTGCAATCATATATCAGAAACCAATTACTGTCTTCAGAGGAAACATCTGTCTCTATTTGAGAAATGTACAGTACAATATTGATTATCCATAAACTAATCATCAGGCCTGAATATTAGTTAGTTCATTGGGTTATAGAGGCTTGCGCACAAATTATCATAAACATTTGAACTTTAGTATGATATTGAGATTTCATTATCAGCCAACCAGAAATGAGCTTTCAAAATAGCATTATCTATGATTAGAGTTTTCATTATCAGCCAATCAAAAATGATTTTTCCAAATGGAATCATATGTGATTTAAGTCAAAACAAAAACTCAAGTGAGGGGTAAATTTTATGTTATTGCACTAATAAAACACGAGATCAGGACAGACCCGACTCAATGCAAACCAGTCAAACTCAAGATCAGGATAGACCACTCAATCCAAACCAATGAAACTCAAGATCAGTATAGACCACTCAATACAAACCAATCAAACTCAAGATCAGGATAGATTACTCAATCCAAACCAATCAAACTCAAGATCATGATAGAACACTCAATACAAACCAATCAAACTCAAGATCAGTATAAACCACTCAATGCAAACCAATAAAACTCAAGATCATGATAGACCACTCAATACAAACCAATCAAACTCAAGATCAGGATAGCCCACTTAATGCAAATTATTCAGACATAAAATCAAGACAGACCACTCAGTACAAACTCAAGATCAGGATAGACCACTCAATGAAAACCAGTCAAACTCAAGATCAGGAAAGACCACTCAGCACAAGCTCAAGATCAGGATAGACCACTCAGCACAAACTCAAGATCAGGATAGACCACTCAGCACAAACTCAAGATCAGGATAGACCCACTCAGCACAAACTCAAGATCAGGAAAGACCACTCAATGCAAACCAGTCAAACTCAAGATCAGGATAGACCACTCAGCACAAACTCAAGATCAGGATAGACCACTCAGCACAAACTCAAGATCAGGATAGACTACTCAATGCAAACCAGTCAAACTCAAGATCAGGATAAGACCACTCTGTACAAACTCAAGATCAGGATAGACAACTCAATTCAAACCAATCAAATTCAAGATCAGTATAGACCACTAAATGCAAACCAATCAAATGCAAAATCAGGATAGACCACTCAATGCAAACTATTCAGGCATAAAATCAGGATAGATCACTCAGTACAAACTCAAGATCATGATAGATCACTCTATACAAACCAATCTGAGCCATCATGAATGCTTAATAAAAGTTGTGAATTTGCCATACAAGTGATGTAAACAAATAAAGTTAAACTATAATCAAACTGAAGTAGATCACATTTAACTTTCTAACCTGAAGTGTGTTCTGCTTGCCCTGCTTCATGACAGCTATTTTTAATGCTTTCAAATTCCTCGTCAATGTCTAGCTGTCCCCTCATGGCCTGGAGAACTCTCCTTGCCTTAACTTCCTGCCCAGATGTTATCAGCCATCGTGGACTCTCCGGCATAAATATGAACCCCACAAACTGGACAAAAGCAGGAATACCAGCCAGGCCCAGCATATATCTTTGATGAAAATGATGCATACAGTAAAACACTGATTACTCGGATGTAGATTGCCGACACCCCATTAACTCCCATGAAATTTAAATTTATAAATTATTTCAAATCAAGAACAATTTTTTGGACAAACTGTACATAAGACTTTAAGGTGACTTAATCAAATTCAAGCATCTCCAGGTTAGTAAAATATGTAGTCAAGTGTCATTTATCAAAGTAAGGAAAATATATACAGTCTAGTGTCACTTATCAAACTTAAGCTATTCCCCATTTAAAATGATGGATTAAACAAATGCGAGACAAAGAGAAATGACTAAATTATCTGCAGTAAATGGTTCCATTTATGGCATTGTAAAAGACAGTGTTTTGAAACTGTGTGGTTACATCTGTACAGTTCTGAGTCCAAATCTGGCTATCAAGACAACATGAAAAATTAATAACCAGTCAGGTATCAGTTTGGAGGTCTACTCACTAATGGAAAATTAATAACCATTCAGGTGTCAGTTTGGAGGTCTACTCACTAATGGAAAATTAATAACCATTCAGGTGTCAGTTTGGAGGTCTACTCACTAATGGAAAATTAATAATCTGTCAGGTGTCATTTTGGAGGTCTACTCACTAATGGAAAATTGATAACCAGTCAGGTGTCAGTTTGGAGGTCTACTCACTAAGTCATACAATAACACAGCTCTTTTAATCTGTATTAAAAAAGTAAAATGACAGACAAACAGAAATTGTATTTTTGCAAAGAAGGGTGTAAATTCCACACTATTACCATTTGTACTCACTTTTAAGTTCAACTCCAGACAGCATAGGCCCTGAAATGTGATCACATAATATGCCTGCAGATCAGGGTCTATTTTGTTTGCTGTACTAATTACATCTAATAAACAGCATAGACCCTGATCTGCTGGCATATTATGTGAGAGTAGATCTGGTCGCTGCAGTTTACAGTTGGATTCAACCTTCTGATTTTAATTTTCTCATAGCCTGCTATTGCGTATCAAATTCAATATTTTTAAATATTGTTACAAATATTTTTGAATATTCTCATTTGCATACATGTTTAAATATGTTCTTGTTGTTGTTATTGTTGTTGTAGGGTTTAATGCCATTTTTCAGCACATGATAGGCTATACATGGCGGCCAGTAATAATGGTGGAGGAAGAATCCAGTTAAACCCCGGAAAAAACCACCAACCCACGATAAGCTAATTGCAATTTTTCTCACATACCCACATTAACTGAATCCGAGACTCGAACCCATGCAGACAGAGGTGAGATGGCAGTGATCCGTAATGGAGGGCACTTTAGACCACTTGGACACTCGGTGCCCCGTTTAAGTGCTAGATGCAAATTTGGTGGCCTTGACCACACTTTTCATAAAATGGTAAAAAGACTATCAATAAAACCAGAAAAACATATGAGACTGAAAATCCTTTTATTTTCTTTCTTTTCTTTCTGAATATATACTTCCATATAAGTCTATTATAACTGCAAAACAATGTAGACCCAGATCTGCCATCACATAATAAATCAGCAGATCTTGGTAAATGCAGTTTGTTAGGAGTAACCTTAAGAACAATCTTCTGACACCTCATGCAAAAGCAGAGCAGGGTCATACAGTAGCACCAATTTTCATGGATTGGTACAGGATCATTCTTTGTCTTTATTGGCACACTATTTCTTCTAAGAGAACCCAAGGAACCCTCCATGTAGATATTCTGAAAGGCAGTTTTCTGACTGGACATTGAAGGGGGGGATTTACTTTTGATCTGGGATGTTGTTTTTTTTCTTCACTTTAAAATAAATATTTTTTTAAGCTATTTGAGAAGTGTAGTTTATTGCCCTGACATGATCAGTCACTTAACAACCAATAGATAATTTTTTAAAAATAAATCACCCACAGTTTGCATGAACTTCCATATTTCTATGAGTATTAGCTAATCATAGAATCATCACTGTGTTTAAGACCATGTATTATTTAGGCTTCAAGTAACTGGATTTTATTTGTTCTATAAAAATATTAAGACTTGCGCACTAGTAGCTGGATACATCCTTCAACCAAACATTGGTAGCAGCATCTCTTACTTGCCCAGGTTATCATCTGGACTGAACCCGAGTGATATGCTAGAATTATTCTTGACTCAAAATTAAATTGTCAAAAAAAACCTGAAAGAACATGTAATTAATCTTGTTGTACATGAATAGAGTGAACAACAGTGGTTCCAGAAATTATTAGAAATATAGTGAGCCTGGAAAAAGGGGACCTATTTTTTGTCAGTTTACACTTGGGTTGGAATGGGGTCAGTTGTCTAGGTTTGTTGCTTCTTTATATGCCTCCATTTGTGATGAAAGTGTCATTAACTAGGAAGAGTAGAGGTAAATGCATATATCGCATATCCCCCTCATGGTCCCCCCAATATATGAGGGTCTTAAATACACAAAATATGTCCCTCATGGCAATTTTATTACATCATGGTAAAATATTAAAATCCTATAAGGAAGCAGGCATTGCTATTATTATGTTACATCAATGCACTTAAAAGATTATATCATGATGGACATTTGCATTATTTGCATCAATTCAGGAATGGGAGACCTACTGAAAAGATGTAAATGTCACACTTATAAAACTTTTGGACATTTTCTTGTGTTGCAAGTCAGTTGTATTTAAATACCAAGACAGAATAGCAAATGTTAGTGGAACAACCAATAAACTTTACTCCCCAATTCAGTCAATGGTTTTCTCTATTACAAAACTTCATCACTGGTTAACTGTCAAGAGCACATTAAATATGACAGACAAATTTCATGGTTACCATGCATAGAACATCAATTGTATTTTACAACTGTTGATGACCTGACACATTTACAATAAATGTGCTTGTGAATTATGTCTAAAATGGTGTTGCACAAATGATGCAGTTGAATTATATGGCACCTGCAGATCTGAATATTCCCTGATAACACTGGAAACACATTCCTAAATGACATTAATCAAATGAGTTATCAGACAAATTTGTTCAGTATAATCTGTTTTGAGAGACCACTGTATTGAGAGAATAGGTTCTCCATGCACAGATTTATTGATTATATACTGTAGTGTTATAATATGAGAGTGGGGGCCATAATTGGTGGGCTTTCTGATCTGGTTCTAGGTTCTGCCTCATTACCTTATTTAATCATGAATGATACAGGCCCCCACCACAAACATCATACACGTTGTGTCATCTCTTAATGTACCAGTAGTACAAGTCAATCCTTTTTTAAATATTAGAAGGATTGAATTGCCTAATCTATGTTCTTCTAATGCACTTTGCCACAGCAGGTTTGAACCTGTGAAGCTCACTTTGTCCCAGCAGATTTTAATCGGTGCTGTTCATTTTGCCCCAGCAGATTTTAATATGTGCTGTTCACCTTGCCCCAGCAGATTTTAATTTGTGCTGTTCACTTTGCCTCAGCAGATTTTAATCTGTGCTGTTCACTTTGCCCCAGCAGATTTTAATCTGTACTGTTCACTTTGCCGCAGCAGATTTTAATCTCTGCTGTTCACTCTGCTACAGCAGATTTTAATCTGTGCTGGCCACATTTGGGTTTGATTTGGATTTGTACTTCATGGCACAGCAATATATATAGGTTATTTAGTGTCAAGGCAATGGAATAAAATTATGTTTCCAAAGATCAAAATGGTTACCAACATGGGATTATCCAATAGGAGGATTCAGATCCAAACACCTTTCAGTCAGCATACTGGTACTATTCACTGGGCCATTAGTAGCCTATGAGAATATGCAGGGGATCCACATCAGACCTTTTCAACATCTCCAAACATGCAGGGGATCCAAATCAGACCTTTTCAACATCTCCAAACATGCAGGGGATCCACAGTTGGGTACACATCATACAAAGGTATAAGGTACTTCAGTGTTAAAAGCATTTTGTTGTACATGAAAAAATAACAGTAGACTGATTCCATGCAATTCAATGCATATTTATACAATGTGCTATGTATAGCAGGAAAACTGGTTAGCTTTTATATTCTGAATATCTTGTGCTATTACCATAGCATTAACAAGTACTGTTTCTTATTGATTCAATCACACATATTGGACCACAAACCATGAATTTTTTGTATTTGCAATTATACTTTCAGGATCCAGTTCCAGAACAATTTTGTAGCTATGTGCTCTATACAGAATTGAAGCATCTTTGAATAATTGGTGGCAACAGGGGCTGTTTCCAAGCAAAGCAATTTTTATCTCTTTGATATCACCGTTCTTTTGCACATTTAAGCCAAAAATTGTCAAGAAGAATGAAGTTTTAGAATGTGTACAGACTTATGCAGAAGAAATTTGCATCACTGTGGTCTAATTTGACACAAATTTAATACAACAGACAACGGTCTAATTTGGCACAATTTGGATACAATAGACAATGGTCTATTTGTTAAAAAATTGATACAATAGACAATGGTCACATTGGGCACAAATTGGATGCAGTAGACAAGAGTGCAGAAAGTTTGCACTTCTTGTAACATTTCATCAGATTATGTATGTCAATGCATTTATTAAACAAATTATTATTCATATGTTTTGAAATTAGTATTTTTATGAGATAAATAAACATAAGTTGAACAAAATAAATGTGAAAATATAAGTTACATGTGTTTAAATTCTTCAGCAAATAAATGCACATAAAACAATAAGGGAATGTTTGAAATAAAGTGTCTTCTAAATTTTCTGGTGGAATATGAAATAGAGCAGTTAATAATAATCCCATCTTTTGCATTTTTTTAGCATGGGGTGGGGGATTGCTATTGTGTATTTTCTATGGTATACTTCCATTGTTTTCTGTGATAAATTCATTTGTTACTATTCTGTCATCTTTCAAAATATTTGCCTTATACACTGTATGCAGCACCTAAATGGAATGGCTGACCTTTCAGTGACTGGAATCATATGCTCCTAAATACCATAATCACTTGCTTATAAGTCAAGTTTAATTACAAACAACATAGCCACAGATCAGCCATTGCATAATGCACTGGCAGATCAGGGTTTGTTTGCTTGTTCTACTGATTACTCCTAACAAACTGCATAGACCCAGATCTGCACATCAAAGTATATCATGATATCTGATATCTTTGAAGCAAAATAAATTATATTCACCCAGGCAAACAATCAAATAGTATATAAAGAAATGTCCATTACCATATATACTTACTTATAAGATGAGTCTAACTGCAAACTGCCATGATATAAAGTTTCTGTCAAATATAAGTTTTACAAATTTGACTCTGAAAAGATCTTTCTGTCTTGTATGATAAATGACAACATACTTTTAATAACACTTTACTAACCTCCAACCATTTTTCTTATCCCATCCAAAGATGCCATCAAGAATACTGGCAATAAACTGACCCCCAGCGACCATGGCAATATGGGTGGAGACCAGTCTGCCACGGATGTGAGGGGGAGTACACTCAGCGAGGTACATTGGAATTGTTGTAGATGTCAATCCTGCAAGAATATAAAACAGACTAAAGTAAAAATCTCCATTCAGTAAAAAATAGTTTCTTCCTAATCTTTCTTCTATGGCAAATAATTTGTGTTTAATTCAGAGTTTCTAGAATGGTAAAACCAGTGTTGAGCTTTCTTAATATGTTACCTCTGTACTGTCCAATTAATATCAGTGATCCCTGGCAGCATGATCAAACCATACAATAGCTTCAACATACTGGTAAATCTATGCTTTGCAAATGACAATTTTTTCCAATTGTATAAGGAGTTCTAACAGCTTGACTTTCTACACTCTTAACACTCCTGGTCATAACATTAGGTTGTGCTTAAGGTAGAACATGTATATTCTGGGGTTCAAGCCCTGATCTACAGAGTTTCAGAGCAAGTGCATTGCCACTACATTATTTATGACTCTTGGTATACTTATGGTAGAAATGAATACTAAACATTCCAGTGGGAAGTCATCGAAACACTTGTCATGCAGATATATGTTTCTTTAGAAATGTAAACAAGAAGAAAGCCAAAACTGAAGCATACATTGATTGAGTTTGATGGAAATATTAAACCTATCAGGTGTTATTCCTGTTTGAAAAATGGTCACTGTTTCATTATATTTTATCAGCACATTAAACATTGAATAACTTCAACATACCATATATGCTTGCTTATAAGTTCAGTCCAACTGCAAACAACATAGATCCTGATCTGCCATCACATGATATGCTGGTAGATCATGGTCTATATTGTTTATTCTCCTGAATACTCCCAAAAAACTGCATAGACCCAGATCTGCAAGCACAATACATATACAGCAGATTTGCATCTATGCAATGTGTACTTGGACTACACTTATAAGCCAGTACAAACAGTGTTTGGCTGCCACAGTGGCCCAAATGGTTAGAGTGTCAATCTTGGATACAAGAGGTAGTGGGTTTGAACCCTGTCTGAGTCATACCCAAGACTTATAAAAATTGTACTGGCATCTGACTTGCTTCACACTAATTATTAAGAGGTTTGTGTTAGGTCTGGTGTCAGGATAATATGGTTGGATGGGACATGATGCTAAATGTCTGTGGCATGATGCCCTAGTGTTAAACATTACCATAACCTGCCACACTGCAAACATTGTATTGATATGACTGGAAAACTGTTAAAGCTATGTTAAAAATTCAAGTCACAAACACAAACAGTGCTATCAATCAATGTAAACAGTGATATATTTTTTCTTGATGACCATTATTGACACATACTGAAGACAAGAGTTGAAAATGCTTTCTTAGTTGACCAGTAAGCAAGTAATGACAGAATTATTTAGATCTCCATGGTGATATCTCAGTAACACAAGATACTGTTTATAATTTTAGAATTTTGACATAAATGTTTGGCAAATCAGTATGCCTAATTTCTTTTGTCAATTGGCACACAGGACCTCAAAGGCACCAGACCCAAGGCAACTGCAATGCTTGCTTTTCCCTAGGGCCAGTCCTTGTGTGGGGAGGGGGAGACCTTAGAGTCCAGATATAAGCTATAAATAGTTTGGTAAACTGACCTTAACTGCCTCACCTTATCCAATCTTATCTCATTCCATTGAGGTTCTAGTAGAAAAAAGGTGTAACAGTGTGAATTTTGTTGCTGTTCTCGCTGTCAGTGTGACACGTATCAGTTGTTGTTGTTGTTGTAGGGTTTAATGCCATTTTTCAGCACACGATAGGCTATACATGGCGGCCAGTATTAATGGTGGAGGAAGAACCCGGGAAAACCCCGGAAAGAACCACCGACCCACGAGAAGCTACTGGCAAGCTTTCTCACATACCCACATAGGCCGAATCCAAGACTCGAACCCACGCAGACAGAGGTGAGATGGCAGTGATCCGTAACGGAGAGCGCTTTAGACCACTCGGCCACTCAGGGCCCCGACATGTATCAGTTAAATTGACTAATAAGCTAGGTACCGTATTCAATCGCTAGGCTTCAGTGGTTTTATCATCCCTGACTTGGGGCATGATTGATTTTTAATTAGGACAAGATTCAGACAGATGGACGAGGCGTTTGAACTACATATCATAAATTGAAATTTTCCATTAACCTGTTTGGTTAATAAGGGCGGAAATAGAGAATTATTCCAACTTCGATAGGCGTATATTATTTTTCGGCGGTTAGATAATTTAATCCTAATTAGCAAAGCTAAATGGGGGGGGGGGTCCTAAACGAAATTCCATGTATTTAGTTTTATACATAGCAAAATTAGTTTAAATTTGCAAGGAGAAAAGTCTTAGCTCCTGGGGTGTGGAAAATGTTCTCCCGTTATAAATTGACCAAGAAACGGGTGTCTGAAAGTTTGAGGGACACGGAACTTGAAGGTAGAGAGAGATTCTGTTGCGCAGAGTCTCGACAGCACAAGCAGAATAGCTCCATATATACGCCCATGCAGTAGGCAAAGGGAGGAGAAAACCAAATTACGGTGGATGACCCGAAAGGATGCCGAAGAAAGACAGAGAAGAGGAAAAGGATCACGTCGACTCTAACCTGTCATCAACGTTGAATTTGGAAGGACTGGCAAGCAACCAGCATATACAGATATTCTGGCCAATCGAATTTTATCGTTCCGATTTCATGATGAAATTTGTCTTATCACTGTGAACAAATCGGCTAATTACCTTTTTACAAAAAATAAATTTGGTAATTTTATTTCTAAGATAAAGTGGATCATTCAAATGTAATTTTGTTTAGATCATTGTTATATTGTTATATTCAGCATACGTGGGCTATTTTTATTCTATTCTATACCTCTGGTCTCTGATTATTAATTTCATATTTTATTTATTATTTACTCGATCCGGGCAATAACACCGTTGTCGATCATCTTCTTAACCACAAATCACCAAGTAACAAAAGGCCAGGATACCAGACTAAGAGCATGAGCCGTCGATGGGCAAACAATTATGTCTGCAGGTGTTGTTAAAGTTTGTGTTTTTGTTGTTTGTCTTTTCTTTTAATAAAAAAAAGTTTAAAAATGAACACGTTAATCTGAACGGTATGAAACTTTTTATTGTTGCATGGCAACCATATTATGAGCTGGTATAATTTAGTCAGTCAATGCACATTTCCACTGGATTCTCGCCGTTAAACAAACATCAGTTGTAACGGCCGATACTCGAAGTGAAAATGTCTACCTAGAAGTGAAAGATTTCAGTTATTAGCAAGTATCCTTGGGCTAATTTGCTTCCATTAATTGAATTCTGGTCTTTCTAGCGGGGAGACTAATGAAGATTCTTCATTTTAAGGCACCATGAGTACCATAATAAAGTTAATTAGGTAATTTTGCGTTTCCTTGAAATTGTTATTGCAATTGAGTTGCTTGCGATGTTACACTTTAAGGGATTGAACTTTCTCGATCTGCCAATAATATTATGCATACATTCTTTTGTGTGGTTTTTTTTTTTTTTTTTTTGGTGGCGGATTTGTCCAATCTTTTCAAAACAAACTTCCTCAAGCATATATCTTCACTAAACGTTATAAAATCCAATCCTGACAAAACCGGTCATTTCTTCTCTTCTATATTCCATGTGTTCTATCTGGTCCCAATATAAAATTTTTCTGAACGTTTATTTATCAGAAATATCAGGCATATGCGAATATATGCCCATAAGCCACTGTCCGATTAATGGTCTGTTTTCTCCAGCTCCTATGTAAACATTATACTTGTGTATGTAACAAAATACACGTACTTTTAAATACACCACTGGAACATACGACATTTTAACCTTTACTTCCCAGAATAACTGCGCGGGTATGAAGAAAACAGAGATTATACACGAATAAAAGTACACGAATAAAAGGCTCAGGTTGTTAAAACTTCGCCCTTTTTTATTAGCATCACAGACTATTTTGATGTGTTGAACCATAATTAATGACAGACTAACAGATAAATGTGAACAGTGGAAGATGAATAGTCTGAGCTAATGCGGAAAATCGTTTTTGTTTAAATAATTATTTCTCATAATAAAATTATTGATACAAAAATCAGTCATTGCATTGGGAAAATGTATTAGTATGTATGGACAGAGGCACTGTAACAACAGTGTGTAAAGTGCATTTATCTTTAAACATGGACTAAACATGGGATGGAGTACAACAATTTGATCGTTCTCTTCATGGAAGCTATGCAACAGGTTGTAATCACATATACCGATTTTTTCCCCCTTGGGGATAACATATTTTTGTTCTGGTGGATTTACATATATTTCTTTTTTTTCTTCTTTATATTTGTCAGAAAATATGTATGCATTATTTCAGAATATTCAATTCCTATCCGTCTATGTGCCCTTTCGTATATATTTTATCTAGATACTACATATACATATGATTTAGATACTACATATACATTTTATCTAGATACTACTTATACATATTATTTAGATACTACAGATAAATTTAGCAGGATACAACGTATGCATTTTATCTATCTATCTATCTAATCTAGATACATATACATTTTATCTAGATTCATGTAAGTTTTATATAGATACTACATATAGATTTTATCTAGACACAACGTATGCATTTTATCTAGGCACTATATATACATTTTTCAAGATACTACATATATGCACCACATACAAATGTTATCCAAGGGAAATCAATACACAAGCAAAAAAAAGCATATAAATATACCCAATGGATAGTGCAAATGCATGGAATTAAATAATTGCAATACATTTTGAATGGCTTTTCAGCTTAGGTAACAGTCACTAAAAGTTTTAATTTGTATGTTTTGCCGAACGTTTTATGTCTCCATCCTGATATAGGGAATATATCGTTATGTAAATGAAACACTATCGATGAGAAGCCCACACTACTCAATCCAGTATGTTCCTTGTCTGATCAGACTTCTTTTTTGTTCAAAGAGATTGTACATCGTCTGTACTTGTCTGATAGGAATGGATACCAGACCTTCTGCAGCGTGCTATCAATTCAGTTTAAAAGGCCTTGGTGTGGCCTCTACATATTACAGGGTGGTTAAGTCTGCAGTCTGGTTCTCGTACAACTCGATGCTATTTTGAAGTAATTACAACAGTAATGATCGAATAACTCGGTTAAATGCTGCACTCTGGATCTCATTACAATGCACTGCTTGCTACTACGAGTATCGTAATAATACTGACGAGCAATTAAAAGCTAAACCAATAGTCAAACAACCAAACACCAACTGATTAATACTACAAACAAAATTTGAATGGCCACCAAACGCAGTCTCACACAATCTTCAACGATTTAAAAGTAATGTACACATTTGCACAATTTTAAACTTTTCTGAATATCATATGATTAGAAATTCGGCACTTCAGGTGGTTAAAGTATTTGCACACCTAATTATCCCTCACTGACAGAGGAACTGAATCTTAATAGGTAGGGAAAATATGTAAGGAGTGATTATGCACTTCAGGAGGTTCAAGTTTTCAGACACCTAGTTTGACATGAATTTTGATAAACAGAAAAAAATGTTATATGCTTCAATGTAGCACGTGTGTCTGGACAATTAGGTTTTGGACAAAAGGATAACTGGATAATCATATATATTTCGAGCATGTGCCATCTGCTTGCGTCAAGGTCTTCCAATGAGTCTTGTCTTTATTTTCATAGGAATAAATTAACTGGGAATGATGAGCAAATTTGCAAATTTGTATCTTTTGCTGCACAGATCGATATAGCAAAGAATTTTTTTTCTTCTCCAATAGCTACATGTCATAAAATATACAGACCTTCATGGTATTATTTGCATCCATTTTAAGCTGAAATGGAGGCGTGGTGAAACGATTTTGGAGCATCTCATTACCCATCCGCTTTCACCCATATATATATATATATATATATATATATATATATATATATATATATATATATATATATATCACAAAGTTGAGAGAAAATGGTGCCAGGTCCCGTAGTCAGAAAACTCTGTAAACATCAAGTAACTGAATTGATGCTTAATGGAGGACGTACTATAAAGGCGAATTTTGGCCCACGTAATAGTTTTTTTTTCTTCGATGAGCATACAACAATGTAATTATGACATCATTTTATAGAGGAAAGTTCGAACTTTTCAAAAGGCTAAAATTAGTATTCAAAGTAGATAATGGTCACAAAAATGCCTACTGTGGCCAAATTTAAAACGTCTTCTATCGGCCTAAATGACACTTCAATCAGGCCGTTTGTCAATATGACGAGTATAATGTCTGCGTCTTCAAAATAGTCAAATATCTTTTTGATTTTAATAGAAACATTGTCCTAACTATACTTTTTAAAAAAATAAATATGTTTTTCCAATAAATTAACAACTTTTAAATTTCGATGGGAAACGTTTGGGAGTTTATTGAAATACTGCAAGACTGGTATATGATATTTGTTGATATTGACGTATAAATGCAATATTTTGTTCGATATTAAAGTTAGCACGTGTAATCTGGCCCATGTTGACTTTTGGTGTTTATGCAAACAAATAGCAAACCAAGGCGCGTGTGGGGCTAGGGGTGGAACATGAAGTGTCATGAAAACTGCAGCGCTTGAGCGTTGACAAAGATTTTTTAATCATGAAAATAAAACATGCCAAATCACACCGCTAAGGTAAAGAAAAATAACATTTATATAAGGGATGAATGTTGAATAAAAATGAATTTACACACAAATATATCGTCTTTCTTATACTTAATATACATTATAACGTTATGATCTCGATGAAGTCATTACTTTCTCAAGAGATGAAATCTTTCAGATCACCATGCGAGTGGAATAACTTCGACAATGTGAATTTTATTAGCATGCGATGGAAACGACTGAGAATGTTCCGATCGTTTGACTCTCGGAAAGAGACTAAAGTGTATAGTAAGACCGCCCTCGCCTCTTTCCGATGCGAGTCGAAAAACTTTGACTCTCTGATGGAGACTCGGTGATAATTGTGGTCAGGGGAGTATTAACCATTAAGCAGACTAAGCACGTGCTTAGGACACCAGGGCCAAAGGGGGCACCACAAAGTTGAGAAAAGGGTGAAAAGAAAAAAAAAAACGAATGAAGATTTGTAAAAAAAATGATAAAACTAGTGCAAATTGATCATAATGTTCTGTTTCTTGATCATGGTGCACCCTAGGGTTATCTTCCCAGGTGTACCACAAGGAGCACTGCTGGCGCAGTGCAGTCTGACCTCTGTCGGTCAGCGTGGAAAGGAGGTGGGCACCAAGATTTGTCAGTGCTTAGGGCACCAGTGAGCCTTAATCCGCCCCTGATTGTGGTGATACTTCCCAAACTGGTAAGATTTTGGCGAAGAAGAACATAGTCTTATAACATGATATGTCTTGAAAATAACGCTCAGCGACTTTTTAAAAGTCAGTGGATACCTACCTGCACGCTTACTTAAGCAACCTATACCATGCCACAGCAAAGCAGGATTGATACAAGGTTTAATACCAGAAAGTGTGTGTTTTAATTAGTTAAATTGTTCAGCTTATTTGCCTATTTTGCTTATTTTGTGAGGTTAAAAATATATATATTCTAAGTATGCGCCAAAACAGATTAAGTTTGGCTGTAATGAAAATTCCCATACCACCCCTTAATTAAACTGTTAGAAGCACATAATATCTACAATTACCCCTCTATAATACTGTTATTGGATGTCAGAAAAAGCATACATTATGTTAATCTAAATTCGTGCATGCCTAGTGGCTCGAGTGAACGCCTCGACCCCGGCTGACATATGTATGTATGTGTGTATATATATATATATATATATATATATATATATATATATATATATATATATATATATATATATATATATATATATATGGAGAGAGAGAGAGAGAATCGCAGCAATCTCATTGTTGCTAGTTAATCTCTTTTGTAGCATAGACATCGTTTAAACCGTCTGATACTTTACATCACAGAAAGGCAACTCTTATTCCTGTTGCAATCATGTTGACTGCCAAGCATATGCTTAATGATGCATTGATGGATTTAACCATGTATGCGAAGTTCAAATGTTTTACTTCATGTTTTGTAATTTGTTAACAAAGTTATCGGCTGTCAATATTGGTGAGTACAAATTCACCAAAAAGTAACAATTATTGTAGTTGTGGTCTAAGATGGAATGAGTGTATGCATTATGGAATTGGTAACCAGATATAATCCGATTTTAAACAAAAATATTCTGCAGCTTGACAAGTTCATCATATAGGTTTATATGCGTGTGAAGCAATTGCAGACTAAGTTCACTTTTCGAGGATAGCAATGTGATATTTTATGGCATGCAGTTATTCGTATTATCCATTATGTCTGGTCTGGAAAATCCAAAACTCCCTTGTCGTTCTCACAAACTATCATGTTTATCCCAGCGTGTCATCGTGACGTATATGGTTTATTCCTTATCTGAGGGGAAAAAATTAATTCATTTTTATGAACGTGATCATGTGATAAATAATTTCGAAATCATAAGTATTTACTAAAACGCAGCTTTTGGGAGAAAATTATTCTGGTTCATATTTTAATAACATACTCATTGAACTAATTTTTTTTATAGCGTTATTTATTTTATAAGTCTTATTAAACTTTCGCGATACTTACACGTAAAATATTGTAACATATATATATATATATATATATATATATATCCATCTTTTAGTTTAGAGTAGAAATAAGGAATTTCTAATGACGATAATAACTAATAGTGGTCATTTGTTTTTGCCGTGCTTTAAAACATCCGATTAAATACTAATTGTTTGACTCATTACTCCGTTCCATTAACATCTTTAGCCGTCTTTATAATTGCTAGTATTTATAGCAAGAAAACGTACGTGTAAAGGATTCATTTATTTGTAAAATGTTCATTATTCCATGAACGAGAGTAATTTAAATGATTTGTCACAGGCCATTAATACTAAAAAAGCACTGTATTTGAAACCTGAAAAAAAAAACTATAAAAAAACTTGCGGTCATGAAAAATAAGGATTTAACTACTATAAGCAATGCCGCTAACTAGTTTTAATCCCTATTATAAAAACTCTATTAGATTTTGTTAGGGATGAAATGTAATGGTGGTGTATTTAGTTTAGGAACAATGTTTACTATCTTTTTTGCACTTGACATTAATTAGTAATTTTAGGGCTTGAATAACAATTACACTCAGCATGTCAAATAACATACTTAATGATGTTACATAATTTCAAAAAATAAAATGATTTAAATACTGTCGGTACTTCTGTAAAACTATGAGTTATGCTTTCTTCTTTTTCGTTATTGATGCTCTAGAAATTATATTATCCAGTGAACAACAACTGCGAGTGCACATTGTATTCTACTTTGGAAACAACGTAAACTACTTTATAAATGGGGAAATTATTGCACCAGTTATCAAATTAGTTAATATGCAAGAAATGAGTATTTGTTTTTACATAATTCTTCTCATGGTTCAGAATTTATATTATTGCTGTTGTAACAATTATATACGTCGCAAAGACATTTGTGTGATTTTATCTGAAAACGGTAAGTTTGGTGATTCCCACTTTTTATCATTTACCAATATCCCAAATCCCATCTTCAAACATTCAGATTCGCAAACAAATATCTTAGCTGCAATCCAGTAGTTATTCATCGAGGTAGTTGCATCGAGAAAAGAATATCAACATCCCATTTTGATGTCTCTATGGGAATGTATGTGTATCAGAAAATCTCACTTAAACGAGACAAATCTAGATTGATTTGGATTTTACATTAACTCACCTGCAAAAACAACTTTTAGTTTTGATGTGATTTCATGTTATCAGCGTTTTTCACCTGCAGTTGTGAAAACATCATCCCCATAATGTATGTTATCATGGAAGTTAATTTCCTCTAACTATCGTTCAGAGCTAACATTCAAAGCTTTGAAGTAAAGCATAATGGATATCAATCAGCGACTGGGTGTATTTTATGTTGATTAATTTTTACAAGGGAAAGGATTTATCAACGGTGGAGAACTTGTTCCCAAAACCTATCTGCCTACTAAAATAGCAACAAAATGTTCGGTCTAATAACATAATCTATTTATTTTCAAGATCCCTTATTTGTTCTGTCATATGTGAGCAAGTTAGCCGCAACCTAGTCTGAGTGAACCCCACTGTATACTGGAAGTGCTAGTTCAAAGCACATGTAAAGATCTGGTCATAAAACGACATAGTGAACAAGTGTAAATATGGGTATCGTCTTTTTCAAACTTAATACTTCACAGTTGATTTGGGAGCATACAGTATTACAACTGATCAGGGTGTGTAAGACTCTTCGATACTACACACTTTTCTCATCACTGTGTTCTTTTGGATCATTTACTATATAAATTTCATTCACTCGAGAAACAGATATTGTCAGGAACAAACATACAGGTTTAAAATACACCCACCCCACCCCATTGTTAAAGTATCACTGGCTTTGTGTTGCATGAATTTCTGTAATGAGCTATGATAAGAATTCACATGTAAAATATCCATCGTTTAGACAAGCCAGCAAACCTTCTAAAGGTCCGGTGTTTTTTTTCAAAACCATTCACTTGGATCTAGATTATCTGGAATTGCGAACATCTTGCAAGAATTACTTTGCCTCCAAAATCGAAGATTTTACTACGGAGTTGCTGTAATTATCAAGAGCATTTTTAAGTGTTATTATACATAGTAAGTTGACCTTGATTGCAATCACATCTATTTTTCAGCACTAGAAAATATCACGACAATACGAATATGATGATTCCGATTTTCTGATGCTGATGACACGACGTGATCTAGCAATCAAGATCGAATTACTTTGACAATAATATTTTTGTTACATACCAATACATTTTGAGATAATTTAACAAAAATCCCTATACGTAAACGAAAAAAGGAATTTCGTAACATTTCAACCTTTTAATGATGTATGTTTTATTAGCGAAGTTAAAAGGACATGAGCGGAATTTATTGTTTAATCGACAACAAGAAGTGACGGAGCAATCAAGCTCGAATTACTATGATAATGATATGTCTGTTATAAAAAATATATATACGTTTGCAGATAATTTCATAAAATTAGAAAACGTAAAGGAAAAACAAAAGAATTTACTTAATATTTGAATCCTTTTAATACGAACATTATCTTAAATCATTAACAGTTAGATTTTGATCAACTTATATACGCATGCATATATCACTTTCTTATGGATAAAGTCTATGAAGGAAATAAGTCACTCCATTACACCACGATCCGGGGCCGTGGGTGACCGAGTGGTCTAAGGAGATCGCCTGTATCGATCACTGACATCTCACCTCTGTCCGCATGGTTTTGAGCCCCAGGATCGACCAGCGTGGGTATATGAAAAAGCTTGTCAGTAGCTTCCAGTGGCACATTGATTATTCCCGGGTTTGTGCAAGTTCTTCTTGCACCAGATACACTGGCCGCCATGTATGGCCTATCACGTGATGAACAATGGCGTTAACCAACAACAGCAACACAACGATCACTATCCATAACGTGAAATGTTCGGCTGACCAATATATGTGATTTACATATATTTTGTAGTTGTCAAATTTTCTATCAGAGGCCAGGCTGAATGACGTTTAACTGTTTCTGGCGGGACATTGTGAAATACTCTAAAGGGGACCTGACATGGGGATGATGGCATTATTTTTATGTTATTTACAGTGGGAATGGACACAGTTTTGGAACTTAATAGTATAAAGTGGTTGTAGAGAATGTTACTCATTTCCGTTAGCTCATCACGCTTGATCATCTGTAACTAGAACCTCGAGGAAAAAATAGTTGCAGCCTCGTTTGAGAGGATGGAGATACGGAATCAGAAATTATCAGATTTAAATTTTCATAGTTAGAAGCGATGGTGCCGAGTCGACAAACAAGCGCTCACCTACCCACCACTAAGTGCAGCAACTACGGTCACATTTGTTTTTATCACTGCACTGTGTCTACCGGCTGGCGACTGGGATAACACGTTGGACTAAAGCACTAGAACTCTGAATCTTACTCTATGATATTCGAGCAATAGGGGAGCCATCTATCTTTTGCACGCTTAAGTAAAATAATAAACTAAAACATCATAAACATAAAAACAATGATTTATCTGTTGTTCTGCATATTGTTAAATTAACGACAAATAATAGCGATTTATCTATAAATATATTCTATTATAAAAGAAGACTTTACTATCTCCATAATCCAGCACAAAATTCACTTTAGCATTGTCATTTGTAGCCAATGAATCTCTATAATTTAGGCTGGACTGAAGAACGACAGGAGTTAAAAGATGGTCGTATTTAGACAAAAAATGATCTTAGAAACTTCCAAATAAATTACTAACAATTACAATTCCATCTTGATTTGAGTGGCCTCCAAATACACTATTAACAAATAACAACTCATCTTGACTTGATCGGCTCCAAAGAAACTACTAACAGAGAACATCCCATCTTTATTTGAGTAGCCTCCAAATAAACCACAAACAAAGAACAACCCATGTTAATTTGAGTGGCCTCCAAATTTGCTCCAAATTTGCTCCAAATAAATAACAACCAATCTTGATTTGAGTGAAATCCAAATAAATTAACAAATAACAACTTACCTTGATCTGAGCAGCCTCCAGGTAAACTACTAACAAGTAACAACTCACCTTCATTTGTGTAGCTTCCAAAGAAGTACTAACAAATAACAACCCATCTTGATTTGAGTGTGGACTCCAAATAATGTACTAACAAATAACAACTCACCTTGATTTGAGTAGCCTCCAAATAAACTGTTGACAAGTAACAACCCACCTTGATTTGAGTGGTCTCCAAATAAACCGCTGACAAATAACAACCTATTTTCATTTGATCAGCGTCCAAAGAAACTACTAACAAAAAACATCCTATCTTGATTTGAGTACACTCCAAATAAGTTACACTTAAATAACATCCCATCTTTATTTGAGTGGCCTCCAAATAAACTATTAACAAATAACAACTCGTCTTGAATTGATCGGCTTCAAAGAAACTACTAACAGAGAACACCCGCTCTTCATTTGAGTAGCCTCCAAATAAACTACTAACAAATAATAACCCATCTTCATTTGAACAGCGTCCAAAGAAACTACTAACCAATAAAAACCCATATAGATTTGTGTGGTCTCCAAAGAAGCTTATAGCAAATAACATCCCATCTTGATTTAAGTAGCCTCCAAATAAACTAATAACAAATAACAAATCCGTATCCTCCAAAGAAACCACCAACAAATAACGTCTCATCTCTTTTACGTATATATGTGGATACATATCTAGCTTACATTTCGGTGTATTGTATGTACACATGCACGTAATGTAGTACGACTTGTTAGTTGTAACCTAGTAACATTTTAACACATTTATGCCTTACATATTTTTTAATAGAAACATTTTCTTATACATATGTCTATTTTTGCTTTGTTTCTCTTGTTTTGTGTTGTGTCATGAAAACAAACCGTGTAAAGCTCATTGTTATTTCTTTCACAAGCGATTGTAAAAAAATGTAATTGCGTCTCGTAGTTCTTTCTTCGACGCTTGCTTCTGCTCGATCACATAAAAAATAACAAATTGGGTATAGTTAACGCAGATAGGTACATACATTTAAATTAGGAACTTTTTCGGCCATAGCCAATTGTCACATTGATGCTGATGATAATAATAGGTTACAAAACCCACTTTGAATTGCATTTGATGGTTCTCGTTCTGCATTAAAAGAGGAGTCTGGCATGAGCTAGAAATGAATTTTCTGTCTGTCATGCACTGATTCATTTTAATTGACTTACAGATATGCAAAAATAATTGAGTCTAATGTAAAAGTTTCCGAGTGGATGAAAATGACATTCAGTGTCATAATTAATTTATGAACTGTCCCCTCACGATAATTTAATAAGAACAAACCGACAAGCATATCTTCGCAAGGCAAGAAATATTTTTTGCACCACAATGAGGCAAGTGCGTAAGACGAATATGAATATCTATGGCTATAACTAGAGAAGGCTGACTATTTGTAACTGCATTGAATTAAGTCTAGGATGTCTTGCATCCAAATCTCCGGAAACACCAAAAAAAATGAATGATCTAATCCATCTGGGGTAATTGGTTAGTATCCTGAACAGCGTGTCTTCATCTGAAGCAATTTGTAAACACTACTTTCCTCCGTCCTTGGAGATCCGGTCCTGGCTCAAACACAAATAGACCAAATTGCCCATAGGTCTCGTGCTACCAACAAGCACTATATGAGTAGATTGGATTACTGTTCCAAAAAAAAAAGGCATCAAACTAGCCATGCTCATTGGATATGACAAGAAAGTCAGAGACTCTTTGTTGAGCCCACGATCAAGGTAGTGCTGTTAAACATGCGACCATGTCTCTAAGGTTTATTAGTTTAACTAGCTCGTCGCAAGTCTTATGTCACGTGTTTAGGCTCGAATAAACAGTAACACAAGAAAGAGTGAAAACAACAAGCTTTGAAAAATACAATAATTTATTTCCCTGGAAAAATTCTGTAAAAATTAAAAAATATGAACTTACTGTTTCATATAATCAAATCCAAAAATAGTCCAAGAATAATCCAAGAATAAAATTTTAGTTGTCCTAATAACAAAATGTTCTACTGATTTCAAGTTCGAATCTCGACGAAGAATCCAAGATGGAAGACGATGACGTATACTGAAATCTGTAGTGTTGAAGTCTACAGTTCCTTGTAGAAACAAGAATTATCACTCCGGTTTTGGATAGCTGAATACATTTTATAAAAGAATGTCCTTGTTCAACAATTTTACATGAGCACACGTATTTTTCAGAAAAATAACAGAATTAATCCTTTTGAATCCAAGTAATTTGAAATAATTCTAATCCAAGTAATCTGAAATAACTCCAAACAGCACAACATACAAGGTCCACTGTAACAGCCCAGCTTCTACTGAGAATAATTCTCCAAAAACAGAGTCATATGGACTTCTAAAACGTAAACAAGGGGGTCACGTTATCACGTTCTGGAAGCTCATAGAAATCAGATACTTATTAAAGGTCATGTACACCCAGTATAACCCTGAAGAAAACCACTCATTTTATCTAAGAAATAAAAATAATAATTGTTTACATCTTAAACATGAAGTTCCGTCATGACCTCGACGACAACCAATCATTTTAAAATAAAGATAGAACTTGCTTATGTGGTTGCTAAAAATTTAGAAACAAGGTCAGGAAATAGATCAACGCTTGGTCAAGGTCAAACTTTTTTCGGAAAAAGTATCATCTCTAGTGAATAAATTTACATTACAATATCATGTAATGTTAAATAAAAAAAACATTAAACTGACAAATAATTAAATTGAAATAAATATATATTAAATCAGATATAATTAAATCAAATATATATAACAGAATATTAATTATCTTAATTTTATCATATTTTATCTAAAATAGAAAGAAAATCAATCCCGGGGTTTATGAAATGCAAGCAAATGAAAATATGTTTGGTAAAATATTGACGCTCAATTTCTACGACTGTGACCTTAACATCAAGGTCATGGAGTTGAATGAGAATAAATTGAACTTGACACCAAAATAAAGAGGGCGAGTGAACATGTCGTATAATGATATCTTATGTTCATTCAGATTAATCCAAAGTATAATGAGATTCTATCAGAGTTTATTACGCATGAAAACTCGAGACTTGAAGCAAAAACCTTACCTCAGTGTTTACGCCGCTGCATCCGCCATATAAGTGCCTGACAAATCTCGTCTCCCACTAAACGAACGCGACAAAAATGACACTTATCAACAAAGCAAGAACAAGGGGGGAAAAAAAGAGATTGAAGAGGGTAGGAAGTTGTGTATCACAGTAATGCTTTTTCAACCACTTGTTATTGAACACAGGTTTCTTTTGTAGAAAAATAGCAATATATCAGCATAACACCTCCAAAAAGTCCAGCCTTGACTGATCACGGAATGATTATACTCTAGTTGGGTGATTTGGTGTGTATCAGAATGAAGGACCAATGCCATCGAACTGTTGTATAACTGCTGAAGAAGCCGAAGGCTGATCATGTAAAACCAATACATTATTGAATATCCCTGACCAATATGTAAGGCTATTTGATTACTGAATACGGCCTGGTCAATATGTAAGGCTAATCGATTACTGAATACGGCCTGGCCAACATGTAAGACTAATATATTACTGAATACCACATGGCAACATGTATAACTAATAAATTACTAAATTGCCCCCCCCAACCCCCCGCCAAAATTAAGTTAGCGTACACTCATCTAGGGAAAAGACAGATTATTATCAAGAATCTCCATTCGTTTATTTTCACGTCATTGCTTATATGGCCCGCTTATCGTTTTTCTATAAATGTGAGACCACATTTAGAGGATAATCCCCTATGACAAACAAGTGTACATTCATTCTTCTGCACGTTGTTTCCTCATAGTTGGCGAAATAAAACGATTGGTTGTATATGACACGTAATGGAGCGAAACTACCCATTCTGAAATGTTATACTTCTTGAAGAGAATAGAAAATACGGTTTGGATTGGTTCTTTAAGGTACAGTAACACAAGCAGGTTATTTAGTACCCAGGGAACTGGAGTAAAGTGCCTTGCCGAAGGATAAACCACTAAGCCAATTCAGCTTTCTGAAAAACACGAACCATATAAAATAAAATGCATCATCGTGGTACTGTGGTACTCGGGGCCGTATAAAGCAATCATGGGCCCTGGGGTGAGAAACACCCAAACCTCTCCTAGTTCTTGTTCAAACAAAATATTGTTTTTATAAAAATTAAAAAATGATATTCGGCCCGGGCCCCCTTACTGGCTCGGGCCTCGGGGATATATTCCCAGCTGCTCCCCCTCTTCATGTCGGCCCTAGTGGTACTGTGACTTTTCTAAAACACAACTGTATCCTGTTTCGGTGACAAATCTGAGGTTTGGTTATTTATGTATTCTGTTTTATTAATTTAATTTATTTTGCGCGAGGAGTGGCGTGGGACAATATTTTATTAAACTTTTGACATACATTTATTACTTTCATCTTTTCCTTGCAGAACTGGAATATGGACCCGAGTGAGAAGCACGTATAGGTGTAATAATTCATTAATAAATAAAGAAGAGAGTTAAAGATAGAAACGAAAGATAAGCCAAGTCTGCAAACATCTGACTTTTCATCAATACTTTAAAACACTGTCTTAAAAGTGTACTCATAGCTAACAAATACATTCAAATGCCTTTTGCCTCTGCTAACATTTGAAATGAGACTTTCGGTTAATTATTCTGTTTTTCATCTTTTCTTTGTAACATGTAGTGATATCACATGAATATTAGACATTCTACAATAATGATTTCTGGGTCTTATTTAATGTAACCACGATTGTGATAAAAACAGTAAAGAAAAATTCATGGTCCACATTTAGACCGTTCTTGGTTATTATTGTAGACGTGCATACTAAACTCATTTTTAACTACGTTTCTCTCTTAAATTTTTAAAATCTGATACTACAAACTGGTGTATTAGTTGTAGATACACTCTTAAAGATTAAATGAAGGATTCTCTTTACACAAATAACTCTACAATAAAATATATACGTGAATGGCAATGGGGGAAAATGAGCGCAGTTTGGACCAAAAATCGTTTAAATAAAAATTCCAATGGTCGGAAGGAGACTCCATAGGAAACAATAGTCCAACAATCGGAACCAGACGTCATTAGAATAAATGCCTCTCCAGACGGTCTCACTTTCAGTATTTATTAAAGTCTCTTTTCAAAGTCAATTGTAATAATGAGATATTCGAATATCGCAGTTGTCGTAAGAAAGACAGTTCGAAAACTTGACAATTGGAATATTTCAATCTCCTCCATATGATGTTTTTATTGATGATTTGTGGTTTAATCTTCGGAATCTATAATGAGAGGTGCTGACATTATTTGTTTGTCCATTTTTCACAATTTCCAGCGTCTATTTGTCGAGATAAAAAAGATTTGAAAAGTAATCAGTCAAAGCAACAATATGCACTTAGTTTGCAGTAATATATGTCTGCAGATTTCCACTGAAATCAAGATAAACTGGCGTGTAAGTGTTCAGATCTACTTAATATTGCATAAGTTTCACTTACATTGATTCGGTGTGCTATTCCACATAACGTACACAGTCTTAAATGTACGAAATTTGAATATTTCTTGATCGAAAAGGTGATTGTTTTTGTAAGTAATCGTTAAATGAAACGTGACTGTCGTTGAATATACTCTATGTACTCGTTTATAAGACGAATCCATTATCAGACTGCAAATAACCAAATCTACTGTCGCATAATCCACCGGCAGATTTGAGTATATTGAGTTTGTTATGAGTAATCAATAGAACAAACAGTACAGACCCTGACTTGTCACGTTACGCAGTTCATATTCTATGTTGTTTGAAGTTAGTCTCATTATGCAGTTCAGAGTCTATGGTTTTTTTTTGCAATTGGACTCGAGTACAGGCAGTAATCATTGCAGGTGTTCCGCAATTACCGTGGATGACCATTATGTCCCTTCGCCTAGGATTATTTAAAAATGCATTGTGCTTTATTAGCCTGGTGCCAACCCCCAACCCCCATGGCTTTGTTCCCCCCCCAAAAAAAAAACTCCTGCCGACGCCCTTGTACACGCCTTTCTGTTGTGTAGTTTAAAATGACATATTCTTTCTCAAGTGGGAACACTGCTGTTATATACCCTATGCAAGGCTAGCATGTTTTTAAACAAAAATAATTAAAGTATATGCGTAAAATTCATGAAAAATATGCAAGCAACTCCTATCGAATCTTTGAATATTACCATATCATATTTATTTTATTGTATATAATGTAAATACAGCACATTTTAGTACAACCCGACCGCGTGTGAGACGAGCCTTCGACTTAACAATCTATCCAGAATAAGTATTTTTACTCTAATTTTTCTTCTTTTTCTTCTTCTTCTTCTTCTTCTTCTTCTTATACATTTAATTCTGACAGGAGCACAGCACACATAACTGCACATACATTCCGTGGTGTGTCCTTCTATACAAGGATTGTTTTATTTCATTTTAACTATAAAGGGGATACATATAAGCGCATTAAATATCAACTCGGTTAACAATATAACAGACAATTTGTACAAAATAACCCCGATATGTACGCGATCGTTGAATTAGTATAACTATCGGTGTTCTCTCAACTGCCCATTCATCGAAGATAATTCTGTTCAAATTTTATCTTCAAAGCGGTAAACGGTACTTTCGTTGTCGCAGCATTAATTATCATACAAAAATGTCGATTTTGTTTTCAGTGAGATCGAATCTCGGTAATCCTGCCCTTTATCACGTGTAGATCATGCAAGGAGTACCAATATGTGGAGAGAAAAGCGACCAATCAATAATATGACACTCCGTCAGTAGTTGTATATGACGATTTGGGGTTATAATGGAATTAGCATTAGCCATTCGTTAACATGGAAATCATTTTCAGCGTGAAGAGGAAATCTTGTTCATAGGTTTAACTTTGGGGATATGTTGTAACAGTTTTAGATGTGGCTGACCAGAAATGATGCATACATGCTATCATGTGATGTGTGATTTTGATTTTTGACGTAGCTTTAACAATTTTTCAGTCATATCGCTACGATGTCTGCAATGTGGCAGTTTATAGTGATGTCTAGCACTGGGGCATCATGCCGCAGACATGTAGCATGATGCCCCACCCAGTCACATTATCCTGACACCGGGCCGACCAGTCCTAACACTAAGCTCTTAATGCTGAGCGCCAAGCGAAGCAGCTGTAAGTACCATTTTTGTAAGTCTTCGGTATGACTCGGCCGGGGATCGAACCCACGACCTCCCGCATCCGAGGCGGACGCTCTGACCACTAGGCCACCGGAGCGGCATACATGCTATAAAGCGCACCTTGTGTACTGGTCAGCTGCCTAGAGGCTTCATGAATATATCCGAGTTTGATCTTTAAAGTATTACATATACTTCAGGTCATGTAGGGGGTGTCAGTAAATTTGTATATATTGTGCTGTTGATTAAAAAGAGAGCTTTACATAGGGAACCAACTAAAAATAAAAATAAATTGGACCAGGTTAAAAGTACTAACAAAATTCTGTCATAGAGAAGCGGTGTCAGAAATTTAAATTGGTCTTGACTATAAGTAGTAATAAAATTTTGCATTCGTACCGAACTTGTAACTACGTAGAAAAGAAATGATTAAAAAACGGATAAGGCTAAATAATGCTAAATTTTATGAAACTGTACAAGACTTTAACGGAGGTTGAAACATATAAGGACTATTGTTTTTAATTATAAATTTGGGCAAGATTTAAGTAGATTAAAATATTGGTAATAATCCAGATTTTTTTCTTCAAAAAGGATAAAACTGACAAAGATTAAAAGTACCACTAAATTCCAAAACTGACAGAAACTCTCGCGGAGACTGAAAACATGTGACTCTCTTTAAATCTCTAACCAGAGGGCGATCTGTTGTGACATTTCTGTATTTACAGATTGAAAATTAAATGAGTTCATTTTCTTGGTAGAGGTTTTTTGTGTGGTTTCAATGACGTTCAACCTGAGATGCAATTTTAAAAATGTACAACCTTTTAACATTTTCGATCTCTATGTCCCATAGTGTTTCATGTAATGCTGAAATATTAATACGTTTAAAATTTTTATCGCTCTCTATGTACTCTAGCCGGAAATTGAACGTCAAAACTACACTCATTAATCAAAACATCAAAGCCCAGTTATCTACTAGCCAGCATCCACACTATATCATTAACGTTTTGTTTGGAGTGGCCATTCTCCAGTTGTCCGCTATCAACCACACATTGATCTACTATCAAAAACATACTCTATAACAAGGGTGGGCAAACTACGGCCCGCGGGCCGCATGCGGCCAGCCAAGGGTTTTTATTTGGCCTAGGAACAAGTCATCATTCGTACTGACTCTGTTTATCTTACTCTGTTTATCAAATAAATGTGCTTCTTTTGAAGTTTAAGTTTAAGTTTTCAAATATTAACAACATATTAACAACTGAAAATTAATTAGATGTTATTTAGAACAACCTTTTTTTTTTGCTATTTCAAATATTACTTATTTTATTTAATGAACTATGCGGCCCACGACAAGGTGTAAATTTGTGTATGCGGCACTTGCACTGGAAAGTTTGCCCACCTCTGCTTTATTACATCAACACGCCTTTTGGAATTACCAAATCACCTTTATTTACCATCTAGTATCCAGTTATCTATTATCCAAGGCTCACATTATGTCATGAATATACCGCCAGAGCGATCAATATCCAACATTTACTATCCAATATGCTATAGAGCGACAAACACCCATTTATATGCCACCCAACATCCTCACATTTACTGATCAAAATGTACACAAACTATGCTTACAAACATACAAACATACTATTACCCAAGAGGCTAGGATGCAAAAGAAGGGGAATGAAATATTTATAAAGAAGGGAGTGTTTACACTATACCCACAATAAACCCAAGGTCGGTTAAGAAATTCAGTGATTTTGTACATTTGCCATTAGAAAGGATGTCGACCAATTCTTTTGTAATGCACGTTTTAAAGCTTGTGCTAACTTGTGCTAGCTCTAAACTTATTTTAGAGATTTTCCTTTAAAAATTTGGAGTTTTCTTTATCTTAAGTTTTCGTTTTTCTCTCTAATTTTATTTGTTATATATCCTTTTTAAAATTACATATTAAATTTTCTTTTATATTTTCAATTTCAATGTCAATTTGAACGTTGAATTGTTTTGATTTTCAATGTTAAAAAAATATCGTTTTCATTTTCATCTTCATTTTCTTTTTTCTTATTAATTCTCATTTCAAATTTGGATTCTCAGTTTTCCTAGTTTTCAAATTTCAGTTACAATATTAGTTTGAATTTTTAATTTGAATTGTTTTGGCTTTCAATTTTATTTCATTTTAATATTTTCGTTTTCATCATTTTTTCAAATCTCATTTTCAGATAATTTTTTTGAATCTTCATATTTTTGTATTTTCACTTGCAAATTTTCATTTAAATTTAATTTTCAATTCTGCATTATCAATTTACTTTTTTAAATTTTGTTATTCAATTTTAATTTTCATTGTTTTCGTTCAATATGCACTTATTCAAATTTCATTTTTTAACATTCCCTTTCTTTTTCATCGTTTCATTTTCAGCTGTAATTTTTAATTTACGTTTTCAAATTTAATTTCTCAATTTTCATTTTATTAGAATTTTCCCTTACAAACCTCACGTTAAATCTATCATATTTAAGTTGCATTCCAGAGTTACTTTTTGTTAGCTATCATTCTTAAATACATGGTATGGGTTGTAAAAATATCTTGAAAACAACTAACACTCACCCTGAGAAAGCATAGCCAGTCTTTTCATTATATATTATAACTTTGTCTCCCTTTTATATTTTGGCATTTTCTTACTACAGAGATAGAATTGCAAAGGCTTGTGATCAGAACAAACTTTTTAATATACTTTGTTGTCATATGTGTTCATATTTTCTGTATTAGCATGTTGATCTTTATATATATATATATATATATATATATATATATATATATATATATATATATATATATATATATATATATATATATATATATATATATATATATATATATATAAAGTAATTCATTACTGAAGTGACCATGGAAAGTATATCAAATAGGAAAAGAGATATAGAAGATTAAACAACAAGCGAATGCTTCATTTCGACCTCTCTTCTCATTAACCACAATATTTACTCTGTTAATGTTGATGACATGAGTAATGAAGTAATACTATTCGAATAATGAAAGATATTAAAATAAAACTGTACATGCAGTATTGTAATAATATCAAACAGTAACAAATAAGCAGTAACAGCAAAAATATGTTACTGTATAGTTGCAACGCAGCAAAAGAGAAAAACTAGAAAGAAGAAACAACATGAAGATCTCAGAATTGATGGAAGTTTAAGGTTCCTTTAAACCTTTAACATCAACTCATGTTATATATATATATATATATATATATATATATATATATATATATATATATATATATATATATCCAGAGTAAGCACTTTCCACTGGTATATGTTTATAATTCTCTCTCTCGCCATGCGAATGTGTCTGCTACACACGTGTGCATATCACACCGACCCAGTCGCATCATTTTTTGGTGATGTCTGCTTAGTCGTGATGGAATATGGACTGTTATATATAGTCAAGGCGATGGGTGCCTTTTCCCATCGGACCTGGGTTCGAATCTCCGTAGAGTACGAATTAAAAACTCTTAACCTGTAACGATAATATTATTTGTATTAAATATTAATTCTGCCTTCTATTAACAAGCATTCTCCTGTAATACCCAGGCTAAGCACTTTCCGTTCGGTCTGATATATGTTTATAATTCTCTCTCTCTCTCCATATATATATATATATATATATATATATATATATATATATATATATATATATAAGTTTCAAGACATCAATTGTGATGAAACAAATCTCTTAAGTTGTAATTGTGTACTTTTTGGACAGTCTTACAAGTTTAAAAATCTTATTTTGTTATTCCTGTTGAAATAAAAGTTTTATCTGAAATGAATGTCTTGTCCATAATAATATAAGAATATGGTATTAAATCAAAATCTTATAAAATCTTTGTCATTACATGAATATGTTTCTTTTCTTGTCTCAGGTGAAGAGTTATGTGAACTAACTAGATTATGCTAAATATCAGTGCCGTTGGCATCACTAGCTTTACCGGAAAAAAAATGTCCAAAATCCATGACAAATTTCCGAAAGTTCCTCTAAAAGAGTTATAGTCCAGCCAATAGAATTTGTAATTTAAATCTTCAGTCGCTTTGCGTATTTTTCTTGAAAAATCTGCATTGGTTTGAAAATAATGAATTTTAACCGAATGTTACGTTCTATTGTAAAGCACCTGTTTCAACAAAAATATCCTAGAGTCCTGTAAATGAAAATAAAAATAAAAATAAAAAATAAATAAATTAATAAATAAATAAATTTAACGATGGATCAATTTCCATAAACATGATTCTGAATCCTATTAGTGCTGTATATTCTCAAAAATCGAGTCCAACTTGCAAACTGCACAGATCCAGGTCTGTGTCACATAATGCGCGGCAGATCTGGGTCTATGTAGTTCGTTATGAGTAATCAGGTGAACAAACAGCATCGGATCAGGAGCTATGTCGTTTGTTGTTCTACCCGACTTACAAGCGAGAGCATACAAATTATATTTATCATATGGTTACGTTTCTTTGCTTTGATATCGTGTCTTGAAAATGCAGGACAATTTATATTGGAAATCTTTGAACCTTGGATTTGATTTTGTCCAGACATAGTTCTCTGAATATAAATAATTCCAGGAAGATTACAGCTGCTTGGATGCCATACAACATTAATTTTTTTAATTGCCAATAAATCAATAAATGCAAATTGATTGCAAGTTTAATTCGGATAAAGTGAAAGAATAAAGTGAAAGAAACCTTTGAAATACAATTAAAAAGGATAAAATAAAAATGACTACATGAACTGAGTGCAGTGTCATTCATTTGCTGAAACCTCGCTAAATTTCATCTGACTTTATCTAAAGCGTACTATAAAATGTACTCAATCCAATCTGTTGAGATTTAAGGGCAATGAGGCACACACGTTTGTGGTTAATTATAAATGTCACAAACCCATCTCTCGATCTCTCAAATCTTGTTCCATTTTATATAAATATGTTTAAAAAATGTCCGAATCCAATAGATCGCAACATGTAAACATTGGGTATATTAAACATGATCTTCTTTATAAGGCATACAAGAAGACTGAGCATGAGTGAGTGAGCACTCAAGCTGAGGTTCTTCCTGAGCAAAGGCAGACTATACTTTTGAATTCTAGAATGTAACCCTGACGCTGCCAGGATGTCACTTATTTACGTATCTCTTAAACTTCGTAATGCTTCAATCGTAATAACACGAACTACCTTCACTATGACTGTAATCAATGTTTCTGATGTCATTTTTTTCTACATGTGAATAAGTCGTCTAAAGTTCTGTACCATGATTATCAGTACTGCATCTTCATATCCGTATTGATTATATGATATTTAAACCGGTAGGTGAAATAATACGTCCTTTTACATCTAGAGTGCACAATGTCCATGCATTCAACACGGCTATTTGCGTCAGCGATCTTATCATGAAAAATACAGAATACGGATATTTTGTATCGAAAATACGATTAAGGTTACCAATATTTCTGACGTCACTAACTGAGTTTAGGCAGACTTAATTTACGGAATCCTACTGCACGCATAGCAACCGACTACTGCACTACGGTGTGATTATCACGAGTAAACTGAACTAATAATACAAAATAAACAACAACACCAACAACAATTTTAAGTGTTATTGGAGAAACAAGACACAGCAGTGGTAACGTACTTATATTTTGCTAATTAATATAATTAACTCTAAACAATTGGGCAACGTATATGTATTTTACTAGTACCCGAATAACCGTGAGTTTGATACCACTAGTAAAATATTGGTTGGAAGATTAAACATACGGCATACTGCAAGAATATGGACATTTATTTCCTTTTATAGAAGAAGAAGAAGAAGAATTGTATTGGACCAAATGCAAAATTATACAATGAAGTATGTATGTATGTATGTATGTATGTATGTGTGCATGCATGCATGCATGCATGACTGACTGACTAACTGACTGGCTTTATTTCCTCTTAAAAAGAGATTACATCAGATTAAACAAATTCATGATAATACAAGATCATAAAATAGAACAGAAAATTGACAAAAATACAATAGTAATACTGTGTCAGCTACCGTATTGACAAAACGAAATATCTCAATACCTGCAATTATGCAAATCAGCAGTCATTTGGCGGAGCAAGGCACTGATCTTTTAACAGTTGCTTGATGATGATAATATTTCGAAAAGTTAATACGTCTATAGTGTTATGTGCTTAACATTAAATTCGAGATAGTAACGAAAATGAAATGAAAAACTTATAACAGTGTAATTCTATATGTAGTTTTTTTTTCTTATATGACGCATGTATTTATGCATATATATATACTTGTTTGCGCGTATGCGTGCGTGCATGCATTTATCTATGACTGACTGTCTAAATGACTTAGTTACCTCTTCAACAAAGAGTATATCAGGTTGCTAAGATACATATTATACATATCATAGGATTATGAGACACATCATAGACGAGAACGCAAGCATGATATATACATCGTCAACTAATGCATTTTCAAAATGAGATATATAAATACAGAAAACCATATAGAAATCTCTTGGAAATAAACATAAACAAATACATAAACAAATACATAAACACACACACAAACAGCTGTCATACAACAAAATTTGCGGATTTGACACGAAGACTTTGGCCTTTAATTGTTTATTTTTAATGTTAATTTGCTACTTACTTTTTATATCATGTTAGAGCATGTTAGTTGATAGTAGGGCACACATTTTATTGTAGAATGAAGCTATGCTGTTTGCGGTCACCAACATGAGCCTATCTGATACATCATCGTCAATAGACGACATGCAGTCAACCCTGCTTCCAAGAAGTGTCTCCAACAATATATCGTCTTCTTGATTGAATAAGTTAACCCCGTCTCTCACTTCTAAAGAGTCAATCACTCTCTCAAAGAAAACATTTCGTTCCTCAAGCAGCATTTCACAGCCTAAAATAAGATGTTTCGCTCTGTCGTCAGTCTCTTTTCCACAGAGTTTGCATACCATAACTTTACCAACAGGCATGATATATAGTTTCATTACTTCAGAGAGATGCCATAACATGGATGGAAATTTATGCCCAAGAAACCATATATTACTTGGTTTTAAGTCCAATGAATGTTTCTGAAGTGAATTAAATCACCCCTTAGTTCCATATTTGCTCTCCAGGTAGTTTCTTCATGGTTTTGAATAATATCAATAATATGTCGATTCCAGACGAGTTTTTCTTCAGTTTGTACTCTTGCTGCATAGTCTAAAAGAACACTTCCCATACCATATTTCTTAGTTATTCTGTCAATATCAGGTATAAACCCGTCTGTTTTAGCGGGTTGTTCAGATACTGACATAGGCGCATAATGAAAATCTTTTTTTCCAGATAAAAGTCCAATCGCCCTTAAACAATCGGTTGAAAGAGAGCAATTTCATCCTATCTATGTATGCTTCCATTGACCAGAGTCCTAAGGTACTACTCGTTGCCTCCGTAGGCGATTATTTATCGAAAGCTTGCATACGTCGCGCTGCATATCTCTGGCATAACTCAAGTTCTTCTATATTCGAGTTTGTGATACCTGACCATAGTTCACATCCATATAGGACCGAGGGTAGAGTAATTCTTTTCCAAATCTTCAGACTTGTTAGAGGGTTCATTCCTCCATCTCTGATCCCAATAAAATATAAAGAGTTTAACAAGTGTTTGCCTTTATCACATGCTTCTTTTATCGCGTCGTTTGGTTTTAAGCTGTATTTTAGAGGTATGCCGGCATACTTCTTACTATTGACTGCCGGAATTGGAGATTTGTCGAGCATAAAAGAAGGTATACCAGTCGTTCTTTTGTTAGTAAACAAGATGGTGCAACTTTTATCTGCATTATATCTTAATCTCCACCTTTTCGCATAGTCGGAAATTGTATCAAGCAGCTGTTGCATTTAATGATGCGAGTTAGACATTACAGTTGTGTCATCTGCTAATAAGACACAAGGCAGGTGGAGGTCGACAAGATTTAGACCTCGCAAAGTGTAATCTAATTCCGTGATCAAATCCTCTATCATTACAAGAAAGAACCAGGCAGACAAGATACGGCCCTGTCCTACACCCTGCCTAATATCGAAGCGTTTGGACAGCTTGCCCGCATATAAAGCAGAGCTTGTTACTCTCTCAAACGAATCTTTCGTGATGCGCCAGGTCTTCCCTTTGATGCCAAGTCTGTACAACTTGTAGAATAACCCGTTATGCCAAACTGTGTTGAAGGCTTTAGCATTATCAAGAAATGTAGCATAGACAGGAGTATTTTTATCCAAATAGTAGCATATAGATTCTTTGATACAGAACGCTGCAGTGATACTACCGCAATTATTTCTAAAACCCTGTTGCAATGGATTTGGAAAAGAAATCTGCTTAGAAAATATAAGTAGTCTACTATATATAATTTGTTCTAGAACTTTCTGAAGCACTGGAATTATAGTTATATCGCGGTAATTATTCATATCTAATTTGTTCTTTCCTCCTCCTTTGAATATTGGTATAACCAAACCTTGTTTAAAGTGGCACGGGTACTTCTCGGCCTCGTACACTTTTGTGAATATAATTTCAAGTAATCGTACACTGCTTGGAGGGTCCGCAAACAGTAAATGCTCAGCAACAATACCGTCGTGGCCACATGCCTTATCTTTACTGTGTGTGTGTGTGTGTGTGTGTGTGTGTGTGTAATTAGCGCGAAGACACGTGTATTTTCTATTATGTAAAGTATGGATGTAAGTCATATAATCACTTGCACGCGACAAAATCCACATAATTACACAGTTTGTAAAGTATATTTTATTAGCCTGAAGGAAAAAAAAACTGTGCTGTTTTTCTGATTACCTAATCAGATTTATTACAAATTAGATTGAAAAATATTTCATGTAATTGGTATTCGCAATAGTACTTTGGAAGAAACTTTAATATTAAATCTGAGTGTATTGGCATTTTAATAAAATCGGAATTCATCTTCATTTTCCCCACTGTCATGTAAATTACATAATCTACATGCCGTATCGACATTTTTCGTCTGCCTGTATCTGTATTAGTAGGAAGTTCTCGCAATCTAAAGAGAGTGCACATCCGTCTTATTTCATTGTTTTAAATGACGTATAATTGGTTTTACCGTTCTAGATATAGCCTTAATTCTGTCCCTTGTTGATTCCAGAAATGAATTTTGTTTACAGTTTGATGGAATTTTCTATTAAGATGACCTTCATCCTGGTCCTCTTATTGTGTATTAGGTTTTTATATTAGGGTTGTTTAAATCGGAATTATTCATTCCTATCTTTAATTACAGTTGTGTTCGGATTTGACTTGAGAGGAATATTTTATTTAAATTATTCAATGGAATTACAAACTGATCATTAATACTTTCAGACTAGATCACTATTTAGATATTACTGTGAATTCAATTAGAGATATTTTGGATTATATCGTTGTGATACATCAAGGATGTTAGCACATCAACACTATTCAGGCGATTGGCACATCAGCACATTCAATATTTGAATTCATTTAGAACACCGCTGGAATTCATTCTAAACATTATACATTTGGACTTTTATGACTATACAAGATTTAATTCACAATACTGTAAGTTCTTTTTAAATCTTTGCTTTGTATTTTATGAAAATAAATTAGTTGTTGAATTTTTATCAACTTGTTGTGTTTCGCTCTTTTCTTTACTTAGTTTAAGACCATAGTGTTGTAATACAATCCAATAAACGTTGGTCTAAATTGCACAATAAATAAATCAGCATCGCAATATCCAGAGATATCAACAACAAAATCAAACCCAAAGTTCCCCAAGTTATTCTCTCTCTTTCATCTAGAGTGTTGAACTTGAGGTACCATTTCCTGGGGTATCTACAACAAGGCATATGCAGCAATTTACAAATATATTTTATACACATTTTATAATAGTCAATATACACATCATGTTTGAAGACGGTCTTCCAAGAGACTTATGCAATTTACAGACTAGTAAATGCAAATAGTATGCATCCTTATTTGACTTGACCTCAAACTAGACAAACATTACTTCGGCTTCGTTCTATGTGATTTTTACCCTATTATTACAGAACTAATATTTTAGCCAAGATCTTATCATTGATTTCCAGCATGATCGATAAGGTCAGATCTGACACCCCCCTCCTAACATGCTCACTCAGAGGCGACCAAATTAATGTTGGTAAGCATGTTTTTTTTTTTTTTTTAATGAAAAATAGCAGCAGAAACAAACAGTTAAGAATGTTTCAATTTCGCTTTTTTGAAAAGAAAAAGAAAAGAAAGGTGCAAGGACTTTCTGCCGACTAAATTTGAAGGCACAAGATATATTGCACAAAGCAACCGGAGATTTATACAGATAGGTCTTACCTTGTCAGGTCTGGAGAAAAAAACAAACTGTGGCATGCAATGTACTTCAGCCTGATTTTGCCATATTATATATGTAATTTGTTTACATGTATTACTAAATTTTTATAAAATGAAGATCCAATTGCATGTTCTGCATATATCTGCACAGATGAAGTGTACAATTTTCTTCGCAAATTTAAATTTTGTCTGTTTCATGTTTACAATAACATTAAGATTGTTGGTTTTACTTTTGAAATTTTCCTATTTCGTTCTTGAAGAAATTTTGAAGTAATCCTAAAGTTTGATTGAAGGATAAAACATTCGAGAATCTATTATGGCATTTTAATTGTTGATGCGTACAGAACGTTCCATAAAAATATTATCACTGCAAGCCAGGAAAAAAGAACTATATTTAAAAATCTGAATTTGAGTAGGTAAATGTGGACACGTAGTGCTCAGAAAACATCACCATATATTTGGATGTGCAACCGCCGGACTTTCCCTGTGCTGTCAATGTTTGGAGTTTTGAAGACAAGCAAATGGATCTGGATGATAGGAAAAGCTTTTATCAAGATACATGCCGCTGATAATGTCTGATTTGGATGAATCCGTATATACCGGTCTCCCTTTGCTATCTCATAAGCTTCAATGTGTGATCAAATAGAAAGAGGAAATCGAATTAGTGGCTAATACTTGAGATGGAACGTTGTAATATTTTAAAGCCTCCGCTGGAACATTCGGGTCAGCTTCCACAAAAGTGCATCCAGATTCATTTTTAGCCTCAGACTAATCAAGCTATTTGAGAGAAAAATATTCATTTTGGCATCACATGGCACTAACGTTTGTATTGATTATGTTCTCCACTTTGTAAGCTTTCTCTCTGTATTCATATTTCAACTTAAAATGATCTTCAAACGTGATCAATGATCAATATGCTCAATGCATAAAATGAAATATGTCCAAACTGTAACCTTTTATTTTTCATCGCACTTGAAACGTAAAAGGTGCAATATCACAATTTAGAAATCATTCTTCAATCAGATCCATAATCAGGTTTATTTTTGGAAATTCAATGTTTTTTTCTGCTCAATTATTTGTTTCTGGATCCTGAATTGGCGTGACCGCTCTGGTGGCCTAGTGGTTAGAACGTCGAGGGTTCGAACTGCTGCAAAGTCATACCAAAGACGTATAGCACTGGTACTAGCAGCTGCCTCGCTTGGGGTCAGCATCAAGAGGTTCGTGCTAGGACTTGTCGAATTGGTGTCAGGATAATGTGACTGGGTGGGACATTATGGTACATATCTGTGTCATGATGCCCCAGTGCTAGACGTTACTATAAACTGCCACACTGCAGGCACTGAATCAATATGACTGAACAAATTGTTAAAGTTACGTTAAAATCCAAATAACACACACTTGTGTGTGACCCAGAGTGAAACTTAAACGGAGAGCTTTGTAACCTCTAGGCCAGTTTAATGTCGGTCTTATACGAAAGTCTACTAACAGAACCATCTTGAATCCCAAGTAATTTGTGACACACACACACACACACACACACACCGATTTGACAGATGCCAATTACTGCTGAATAATGAAAAAGCCGGAGCTTGATAACAAAAACTAATTCTGTACTGCTGATTTCGTTTGTTTTTTATTTACACTTATTATAACAACTGGAATAGACTTATAATCCAGTACATGCAGTTTTTAATATAACTATATATTTAGTACTAGTGTTAAGTAAAGTCTAAATTTTCTAGCACATATTTAGATTCTAATTTTCTTTGCATATTGCACTTATGACAAGGTTGGATATTTGTAAGAAGTTCGGATATAGAATGGATGCAAACGAAACTTCTGAACATTTGAAATGTAATGTGTACCTTAAAGAGTTTTTAAATATCAAAACAAAAGGTTCGGGATTTAGTGAATTAAAATGTTTTCAAAGGTTTGGATTTAACCCAGAGTGTATACAGTTTATTTAATGTATGGTTTTGCCATTACAGATGAAAGAGGAAAGATATTGAAAGCAAAATCTCAGTTGGAGTAAGAAAATTGTATCTTTTGGCGTAAAAAGAGGACGCTTATCTAGATCCAAACCATGGCATGTCTAACAGACTGTATTCATCAGACATTCTGTCTATCTATATCCAAACCATGGCATGCTTAACATACTGTATTCATCAGACATTCTGTCTATCTAGATACAAAAAATGGCATGCCTAACATACTGTATTCATCAGACATTCTGTCTGTCTAGATCCAAACCATGGCATGTCTAACAGACTGTATTCATCAGACATTCTGTCTATCTAGATCCAAACTATGGCATGCTTAACATACTGTATTCATCCGACATTCTGTCTATCTAGATCCACACCATATCATGCCTAACGGACTGTATCCATCAGACATTCTGTCTTTTTGCACATAAGGAGACAAACAATCCATAAAGTTGTAATCTCTGGGTCCAAATGGATTCTAAAGACTATTTGATTTTGTCCCAAGGGAGTAAAAGTCAGTTTGACTCGTCAACTGGAATGCCAATGTACAATCAACATTTATCAGGAAATCTTTAATAGGCCCCTAAGCGTATAAAATAATGATTAAATCGACATCACAGTCTGACCATCATAGAAACCCGGTTACACAACATGGCAAATATACCAAACCAGTAACCGTCTTCCACAAAAAATGACCTATTCTTGCTAATGTTTGTAAAAAGTCCATTTTCAATGCGGTTTTGACGACAGTCATGTGGCTTAAGAGAAACCTAAATGTTAAAGTTGAAAAAGTAAAGCATCATTTTTTAAAGACTTGACAGAACGGTTTATTACTTTCAAATGTGACTTTACTGGAGTTCAGCAATGCATGAATATAAGCAGCGTAACTTATGTTTCAGTCGTGGCACAACAGCGGAGAGATGCGTTCCCAACATTCTCATTGGTATCATTAATAACAAATACAACGCATCATCGTGACTGCAAAACACTTTTGTCCTGTATAAGTATGGAAATCATCATTAGGGAAAAGGAAGGGTAACATGATAATTCAACAAGCTGTATAAATATGAACGTCCACTGGTGGCCAGAATTTAATGAAAACCTAATTTTTTAATTAAGAGGAAACTGAAGCTGAGGTAGGAAGAAATATTTTAGAAACTAAACTTATTCCGATGTATTCTTACTAATCTGGTTCAACATAATTGTATGATTTTACATGAATAGGTTTAATTCATGTTAACAATTATTATTACTGATCATAATTATAGAAAATGCCGGTTTTTTGGAAACGTATCAAGCTTCAACTCAGAGCTGTTACAAATGCAGTATGCAGCAACTGTTTCATGCTATACATATAAAGAATTATACTTTCTGTAAAACTGATAAAAGGAAGAAAAAAAAAAAGAAAACTTGAGTTCAAAATATTCAGGATATTAATTTGTTGGCTGGTTAGTTTGTTGGTTATTTGGTATTTTATTTTGGTCGATTCTTTCCTTCATCTGTCCTCAGAATCATATATATGATAGAATCAAACAAGGAACAGGATTCCAATGTATGCAAAAAAGCTTTGAATTAAAACTTTGTTGCATCTTCCTCTAAAATCTTGCTGCAGTACATCTTACTAGTTATCTCTTTTTATGAGTGAATTCTTCAAGATTTTGTTTAGAAGATTGGTGATAAAATAAAAATCAACGCAATGACATTGTAGATGTCAATATACTTTCTTTCGTTATCTTGTCCTTGTAATAAACTCAGTCTCGATTACATTGTAGACGTCAGTATACTTTCCTTCGTTATCTTGTCTTTGTAAAATATGAGTACACTATTTCATAGAAGTAATATAATCTACTTAATTAATCAAACTTTGTAAGTTTCATTCTTTCTTTTTTTCCTCCCGTTATTATTGTCATTGATAGCCTGTTGATAACAAATAGTCTTCTCGCTGATTTTTTTGTGGTTTTTATAGAAAGTTTTTTTTTTTTAAAAAAACCTCTTGACACTCACTGCCTTTGGTTTTAAGCCGATATCTATGTTATGGGATTCATATCGATATATCAAAGGGACGGACTGGCATTGAAACTGAGTATCAGGCCATGGTGCGCATTTCTGCGGAATATGACCATGTAGCAGTAAAAATATACCGTTTCCAAGTCCTCCTAAAATACTAATAGTAGAAATCGTAACGATCAAGATTCATCTAGTCTTGTTCAGTCTCGTAAGACTCTCGTGTCATGAAATAAAGAAGCCTGAGAAAACCCGTAATTTATTTGCACTCAAATTACAGTTATTCTTTCCACGAAGGTAGCTCCTATCTATTTTAAAGTATTTGTTTTATCTCTTTTGTCTGGTGGTGATCTTTGGCTTAGATTGAGACATTCTCGGTACTGATTTATAGAAAGTTGATTATTCTTTAGGATATGAGGATTGTGGTGTGGTTCGATGTGTATATTTTGGCTAGAGCGCATGGTGCGCAATCAGGAACTGATGCTGTACCGACAGGATAAACACGACCAATGAAACGTGACCTCGCCAAGCAATGCCGGATAACAAATAACAAGAACTTCATTGTACAATCGTCTAGGAATATACCCTTTTTTTCTTAAACGAGTGACTTACTTGGATACAATGGAAAGTTCAGTACTGTAAAGCGAACGCACAGACTATTTAGGTAAAGCAACTGTGTACTGAGACCTTATAACAGCATATTTTATATCATGGCTGGTGTATCTATTACAGTGCTTATTGTTCTGTAATTTGTGCCACCAGAAGTTCTTTGATGAACGGTTTAAGATTTCTGCCCTTATTAAAGGACTGTACTAAATCATCGGATTGCTTCATTATCTTGCTTTGATATCATTAAGGACTGTATGAGACAATACTTCTGGATGTATTTCTATCTAAAAGTTAACTTAGATAGACTCTACCCACGGAATGCTGACAATTCATCTCATATCAAACAGTCAAAATGAAGTAAAGTATAAGGCGCCGTAGCGGACAAAAGCTGGTCCAATTAGAACGTTGCCGTTGAAATTTTAATATCATATTTCCAAAGTTCCAATTACAATTGTATAAAAAATGCATGTCCTTAAAGTTACATTTTCAAGGTCGAGATTTTAGGTCGTATCTGTTGAATTAAACAGTAATAATTCAAAGTGATATTTTCTATGTCGAGGTTTTAGATTGTGTCGTTTGAATTACACGGCAGTGGTTGAAATTTCGATGTCATACGTCGACAATTCCTAATTTACGTATCGATTCAAAGAGTTTATGTTGAAAGTTCCATTTCATATGTTGAATATTTAGATTTCATCTGTTGAATTACACAGCGCTGGTTGACAGATGTCCAATGTCGAGCTTTTAGAGTGTCTCTTCTGAATTACACGGCGGTTGTTGAAATTTCAATGTCATATGTCGAGTTTCAATTTAACATGTTGAATCACATTGTGATGAAAGGTCCATTTCGTATGTTGAGTTTTTAGATTGTATCTGTTAAATTACACAGCGGTGGTTGGACATTTTATTGAGCTTGTCAGAATTTCTATTTTTATATGGTGAAATGATGTGTTGGTGTTAAAAAAAAACATTAAACAATGTCTACTTTAACAATTCAAAATAATATCGAGTATTAAGATACATCATTCATGTATTCAATTATGAGGCGTTTGTACATTTCATGCGTTTACAGTTTGAAAGTTACCATTCACAGGTTGAGAATAATGAATTTCTTCTCTAGAAGTCGCTCTCGTGAACGGACCGTGTTATTTTTAAACAAGGAAGCTGCTTCTCGTTGCTGTGAAATTTAACAGATGAAACCTAATACTCGCCGTATGAAATGGAACTATCATCACAAACCGTTACATTAAACATGTGAATTCCGGATTCTCGACTAATGATATTGAAATTTCAACCATCGCTGTGTAATTCAATATATACGCTGTAACACGTCGACGTAGGCGATAGAACTTTAAACCACCACTGTATAATTCAACATAAGAAATAAAAAATCTCGATCTAGAATAAAGAACTTTAAGGACATGCAGTTTGAGCTAACACGTGATATTGGATTTCTTGACATACGACATCGAAATTTCAACGGCAACTTTCACATTGGACCAGCTGTAGTCTGCTACGGCGCCTCATAGTAATGAACATTGTTAAAGTGGTTCATTGATGCTCGTCAAGTACTAAGATGTCGATGTTCGTTAACCGTACTAAACTGAAAACTTTACAGGTTCCGATGCTTTTTTTGGTGCTATATATATATATATATATATATATATATATATATATATATATATATATATATATATCACTTCTATTTCGGAATTATGGGATTGCGAACCTCAAGCGAGAATCACTTATCTCAGAAATTAAAGAGCTTTTCAGCGTGCAAAGCTACGCGCATTCGAAAAGGCTGATATACTCAACTTATAAGCGAGTACATACTTTAATCAAGAATTATACAAGTCGTGAGGTAAAGGTACTTTGACACATATTAGCTAAACTCTAAATAATAACTGATTTTTCGGTCATTTTGAAATTTTCCTCCTGAATATATTTGCATTACAACAGCAATGAAAATGTCACGATATATATTGCACAATTATTAAAATGAAATAAGCATGTGGACCGCGTACAGTCTTAAAAAATTAACGTTACTTATAATATCAGCTATAAAAGAAAGAAAACAAAAGAAAGAAAGTAAATGATTCTGGTATAATTGCTCTTTTAGCAGTACCTTCCAGCTGTGTTTATTGTTGTACATTGACAATACCTACGTGTTTCCAGCACAAGTCGCAAACACGTTACCCCTTCAATCAATTTTATCGTGGAAGGTAATTTGCTCCAACATTGTTCAGAAACTCCATTAGAAGCTTTGAAGTGTTATATAATCGATATCAATCAATAGCGGTGTATTTACGATTATTACGTTTTGCTGAAGAGCTTTATCTTAGAAGGAGCACTTAATGCCTCCTCCTGCTTTCTTAATGTTAGAGGCAATAGAATGGGGACTGATTGTCAACTTCTACTTGCTTGATGTTACAGACAATAGAAGGGGGGCTTATTGTCAACTTCTACTTGCTCAATGTTAAAGGCAATAAAAGGAGGACTCGTTGTCTACCCCTTGTTTAATGTTAAAACCAATAGAAGGACGACTTATTGTCTACCCTTTGCTTAATGTTACAGGCAAAAGAAGGAGGACTTATTGTCTACTCCTTGATAATTGTTACAGGCAATAGAAGGAGGACTTATTGTCTATTCCTTGCTTAATGTTACTGGCAATAGAAGGAAGACTTATTGTCTACTCCTTGTTTAATGTTAAAGCCAATAGAAGGAGGACTTATTGTCTACCCTTTGCTTAATGTTACAGGCAATAGAAGGAAGACTTATTGTCTACTCCTTGATAATTGTTACAGGCAATAGAAGGAAGACTTATTGTCTACTCCTTGATAATTGTTACAGGCAATAGAAGGAAGACTTATTGTCTACTCCTTGATAATTGTTACAGGCAATAGAAGGAAGACTTATTGATATAAGGAGGACTCGTTGTCTACCCCTTGTTTAATGTTAAAGCCAATAAAAGGAGGACTTATTGTCTACCCTTTGCTTAATGTTACAGGCAATAGAAGGAAGACGTATTGTCTACTCCTTGATAATTGTTACAGGCAATAGAAGGAGGACTTATTGTCTATTCCTTGCTTAATGTTACTGGCAATAGAAGGAAGACTTCTTGTCTACTCCTTGTTTAATGTTAAAGCCAATAGAAGGAGGACTTATTGTCTACCCTTTGCTTAATGTTACAGGCAATAGAAGGAAGACTTATTGTCTACTCCTTGATAATTGTTACAGGCAATAGAAGAAAGACTTATTGTCTACTCCTTGATAATTGTTACAGGCAATAGAAGGAGGATTTATTGTCTATCCCTTACTAATGTTTACAGTCAATAGAAGGATGACTTATTGTCTATCCCTTTCTTAATGTTACAGGCAATAGAAGGAAGACTTATTGTCTACTCCTTGATAATTGTTATGGGCAATAGACGGAGGACCTATTGTCTACCCCTTACTAATGTTTACAGTCAATAGAAGGAAGACTTATTGTTTACTCCTACTTGCTAAATGTTACTAGCGATATAATATGTAAACTAATATCAAAATCATTAATGTTAAGGTCACTCGAATACTATTTGTATGATCCATCACTAAATTGTTCTAGTATGAGTAATTAGGTACATGCCTGGAACATTTAAAAGGCATCCTTCTTTAAGAAACTATATCGACCATTGACTGCTGTGAATAATAAATGCATTTTAAATTAAATTTTAAACGTCACTGTTGAGGAGCGTACTCTTTTGACAGAGATAATATTAAAATAAAATAAAATAAGGCATTCATTACGAATGCCAGGAGATGTGCTTGAATGGAACATATTCCATATGCTGTTCATCTGAAGCTAAAAGCAGTCTTTTTTTTATTAAAAAAGACCACATTTAGAACGAGCATATTAATGTAGTATCCGTAAGCTATACTCATAGTCCAAAATGGACGAAATCTTCTTTTCCCGAGAGTACAATTATGATCCAATTAGCTCAAGTCCTCATTCCTAATTCCATTTTATATTATGAGTGTTTACCGTGATGAAGGTAGTATATTTAATTAGACTCTTATTTTCATTTTATGTTTGGTCGTAAATTACTGGATTTTCCAGTAAAATTAATTTTGATAATTCGCTAGCCAGTACGTTAGAGCATCATCTTGTGGGTGAAAAACTCGTGAAAATATTTAGGTTTTCGCCCACTCGGTAAAATATTTCTGTTATTCACTCTACGCGAGCGAATTTGCTCTATGTATTCAAAGCACAAGTAAAACATGACGTCGTTGCTTTAGATTTTTAGCTCGTCTGCATGAAAGAAAAGGAGCTGATGCTGTACCCCTTGTGGTGTTTCTGTTGTCCTTGGTGTAGGCGTTAACACATGACACCTCTCAAGTGGTGCTGCAGTGTTCTGCCCTTAGTAGGTCACGGTGATTTACTTTTCATGTTCAGTTTCTTATGTAAACTTTCTGGAACACTCTTGCTTGTACAGTCATGAAAATAGACACGTGCATGTATCCTGAGGAGTACTAAGTCTCTATGCAAAATGTATGTCACTGAGACCCACTTTTCATGCCCCAATGATTATATACATCTAGTACGTTTGACCAGTTCTGTAAAACTGATGCTTTTTCCGTCCTGAAAATAGATATATGTATGCAAATGGACGAGTACTACACCATCATACCAAGAACAGGTCACTGTGATCTTTTATACGCTTATGAGATCATGTATACTTTTTTACGTTTATGTTAGTTTCTCGGTCACTGTAGTTGATACGGTCGTGCAAATAGGTAGGTGCATTCATCCTATCAAGTACTGCATCGCGATTTCTATAGCTGGTTTCTTTGATCTACTTTTCATGTTCCAATCATAATATACACCTTCGATTTTAAGTCAGTTTCTGTGAGATTGTTGCTTGCACAGTCCAGAAACTTTTCACCTTATTTCTTCTTCATGTATACTACATCTTGTACCAGAAGTAGGTTGCCACGAACTGCTTTTCATTCTTTAATGACAATTTACACATTGTATATTTAAGTGAGTTTCTTGGACACTGTATCTTGTACAGTCATAAAACTGATATGTTCATTCATCCAGAGTAACATAACACAACGATATCAAAAGTAGGTCACTGTGACCCATGCTTACATCTCAGATTCTTTCGACTTTGATGGTTATGTGACTTTCTGGGACCCTATTGAGCATAAATCCCGATATATACTCCAATACATTTAAAATAAATAGCTGGTTCTTAAATAATATGTACAAGCGAGCTTTGCTGGCTTCAGTGGCTTCATTCGTTCTTTTTGTGCCGGCTTCCCTGTCACGGTATATAACGAACGTAATATATTTTGCTTGTTAGTGCGCTTCAAAGTTCAGATATTTTTGATAAACTTAGACATTGCCTAATGGTATGAACACCTAAAACTTCCGAGTTTAATCTAAGACGTATGTTAGTGGAGGAACCATTAAGTGATTTGAGGATTTGAGGACTCTCTAATTTGCTATAGTGTGACATTGATCAAGTCTGGAATCGTGCATGTAGAAATCAGAGAAAGCTGCTATGACAGTCATGTTTAATAATATCTATCAAGAGATAATAGAAGGACTTACCGCTGCTTTAATGTCAGTCACTTTGATGTTCTCTCAGTACGTAACAGTTACAAAAGTTTGATCCATTCATATGTTTCTCTCTATGGATACGAGAACATAAAAATACAAATTTAAATAAGTTCTTGACCTGTCAAATATGAAATATTATTTCATAAATTAACAACATTTCAGGCTTACTAATATTGTTATGTGTGACCATCTCTTACCAAGTCGGTAAATCAAATGTACTCGTTTATTTTGTGTCTCAAACTTTTAAAAGAATCAAATCAAAAACATTTCTTGTATACTGTACATATATCTCTTTTGAATGTTAGACACCCACCCCAACCCATAGTCTATCGAGGATAATTCATTTTACCTATCGCTGTATCGGATTAATTCAGTACTCCATTTGTTTGTACATGGAGTGATGCCAGATAAAATAGTCATTTGGGTCAAACACTTGTGATCTCGTTTTTATTTCCAATTTTTTTTCTGTATGTGCTTCTGTAACCTTTGTCGCAATGTGTGTTCCGCATTTTACCCATAAAAAATTAATTTTTAATTTTTTAAATACAATTTTAGCCGTCTATGATGCTCATATGATATCAGCTGAACAACTACCGAAACTCCGTCCAAATTTATGTAGATAATGTAGATTGTTTTGTGCAGCTTGTCCAGGAAGGCAAACAAGTCTATTCCTCTTTAGCCATTCTTGTCACCTAAAAGAACTAAACTGTTAAATCTCAAGTCTAATTTGTCTATTAATTTTAAATGAGTTGTAATTAAACACTGTTAATTATATAATTCGACTAATGCGCTAATAAGGTTTTAAAAAGATTCTTAAAATGTCACAACAAAAAAGTGTCAGAATTTTTTTGCTGCATCCACCATTATTATTTATTGTGATTCGCAAATAAAGATCTGGAAATTCTGTCATATCCTTAAATCTATCTATCTATCTATCTATCTACCTACCTATATATATATATATATATATATATATATATATATATATATATATATATATATATATATAGAGAGAGAGAGAGAGAGAGAGAGAGAGAGAGAGAGAGAGAAAAAAAATCAGCTGGCCAGATCACCCGATGTGTTAATTACTAACCAGCCGTTCTTCTATTGTTTATAACAGCATAATTCCGTCTAAATCGGACAATTGTATTTCTTTTTAAGATAAAGACGCATAAGTATGTTTCTTTCTTTTGTTCAATGTTCTAACCCATTATTGCTGAAAATGTATTTCCCCCCAGTATAAACCACTGATGCGTTTAAAAGTATCGAACATTAGGCTGCAATAAAGAGTAGCATATGTTTAATATTACCTTGATGAGAAATGCCCCGGATGTTTTTCGTATCTCACTTTTACTTACCGAGACTTGGAAATGATACCGTAAGACTTAAGTAGCCATTGAGTTCGCCATCGTGCAAGAAAAGTAACGCATTATGTACATTATATCTGTATTTTCAGGTATTAAGAAATTTATAAGCTTTACTTATTTTTCGTGTCTAGTTAATACTCTGTTACCTAACACATGACAAACTTAATTTATTATTTTAATGGTTCTTTTTTATTCAGTTCATCAAATAGTGACCAAAACTGTTTTTAAAATTAATTTAATGATTTTTTTGTATACATTTCTTCAAATAGGTACCAAACCGTGATCCGGAAGGGAGTGAAGTCTTACTAAAAGTACATTAGAACGAGTGTACTTTGATTATTTTTCCGGTTTCCGGGCGCCTCTTTGCTCCATGTCTACTAATATCTATGTATCAGCACATATTTTGAGAAAAACGTTTAATTTACCATAATCAGTTTTAAATATATCATATTTCAATGAAATATAGTTAATTTTATACAAAAAATTTTGATTACACTACGCAATAATATTTGGATTTAAAAATGTTTATATAACGAATGATTCGTGCAAATATTGATCTGTTTCAAGCTATGCGCGTTACTGAAATACAAAGAGCTAAAGACATGATTTATCAGACATTTCACTAGCTACCTATTCTAAAACAATAGGAGAACAAAATAACTACAAAATGTTTGAAATAAAATATTGACCTTTCTGAAAGCTTGCTGTCTTTAACCGAACCAGCTGGGTACCAAACGGAAACCCATTTATTTATGGAGCATTACCCAAGGTGTTACAGATGCTAGTTTGCAGAGAATCTGTTTATATATTTTATGGTCGCCTGCGGGCGACCACTTTTGGCTTAACGTGGAGGTTCCAACAGAAATGAATGTTCGAAGATGCAGCCATATTTTAACGTTATTTAAGCAACGTACCGAATAAATACAATTTATTTCATCGAACAGATAATCAATGGGTTTGCACGCATATATAATTTTATTCCACGCTACATCGGGGCTCTATAATACTTACTAAAGCCAACGTCTATCTTTCAATGCAGTAGTTGTCTTTTAAAATGAGATGGCGTTTTTTAAAATATGGTATGATATTTGATTAGCCAATCACTAGCGGTGCAGAGTAGAAACACATCTCTGTTGCATAACCTTCTGTATTTCTCTGGTTTATAAGACAAGTCCAACTGCAAACTGCACAGATCCAGATATACGGACGCGTTAGGAGTAATCAATAAACAAACACAGACCCTGAGCAGCAGGTGCATTATTCTCGGGCCAATCAGGATCTTTGTGTTTGCGATTTGATTCGATTTATAAGCGAGTATATTCGGTATCCAATTGCTTTCAAATATGATGCTAGACTTACGTAATATGCCTATTTGTTACTGAAGTTAACATGCAAAGACCAAAACGAAATTCATAACACTGAAATATTCGATTTAAAAATAACAGAAGGTATAAGTTTACACGTTTACACGAGTATTTCATTTTAGAACTGTTATGTCTATTTTTTTGCGATGAATTATGTTTCAATTTATAATCATTTCTATGATATCTATTGTTTTCTTGTCAATAGCACATGCTTTTCTGGCAGAGAATAAACGTGTTCATTCTGTGTCACCAACAATTCCTTTTTTTAATAAAGGAAACGTGTTGAAGCTATGTTTGACTAAGTGTTTTGAGGATGGTAGAATTTTGTAATGTGACAAAAGAGGGCCGAAGGGGGGGGGGGCTGGGTTTCCGAACCTCCCGGTTTAATAAAAACCTTACACACATACACGTACAGTCACTTGTCACTTGAAATTAGATCATAGTTTTATTCTTTTACATCGTGTTTGGTATTATGCAGACTGTGAGTAAATAGACGCATAGACTTTTACTTTGGTGCCTTTTCGAGGAAAGTCATTGCCATTTTGAAAGTTTGGACCCCCCCCCTCCCCAACACTTGACCTGATCCGTCCCTGACATAGGTTTGAAAAACAAAAACAACTGCCTCGTGGGGGAGTAATGCACAGGTCCTCACATCACCATACTCCCCCCCCCTCGAAAAAAAAACACATAACAGAAAACAAAACAAAAATACCCAGGTGAAATCTCGATAACAACTTTTTCTAGCAGTGGGTAGATATACCTTACTATTCTGTGATGTGGCCATTTAAGATGTTTTGAAACGAAAAAAAAAAAAAAAAAAACTTTTGTTAACCATGCTAAGATACTGTTCAAGATCTCCAGTACACTATTTAAAGGAGGCATTGACATAAGCTTTTCAATGAGATATAATCTGGCGGAAAAAACACCTGCACCGACAAGTTCCGATGGACCTGTGACGTAATCCCTTTTCGCAAATCGGCATGCTTTGTACGAAAGCAGACCGCTTCTACACTATCGAAACGTGCGATTTTATCTAATCGAGATATATGATTCTCAAAAGACCGTTTTGCAAGCAGCGCGGAGATAAATTCTCCCGTTTGATAATGATTGTAAAAGCCATCAACTTAGAACGACGGCAAAAAGAAATACAGTTTGATGAAGGAAGACAGACTGAACATTCAGATTGTTGGATATACGGAAATAATAATTCATTCACGAGCGTCCCACTGTTTACCAAAAGTAAACATTACAAAGAAGGAAATTATGCGCGTCAGACCGTAACTTCTGCTCACTTAATTGGAACATACTTGCCATATTGACTGTCAGGGCTCTTTGCGGGCCAAAGTGTAAACATTCAGAGCATTTTTATAATTACGGTGAACTGGAAAAATAGTCTCACAAAATTACTTGGGATTCACGATGGTTCTGATCCTATTAGTAGGCTTTCGTATAAGACCGACATTAACTGGCTTAGAGGTTACAAAGCTCTCAGTTTAAGTTTGACTCTCGGTCACCCACAAGCGACTTTTAAACGGCTTTTGTTACTGGCTGATACAAAATCTTAATTGATATGGAAGATATATCAATCAGAATTAAAAGAGATAATAAACACATATTAGAAAATAATCATGTCACATAAATGTGATGGAGTAAATATATTTTGAAGGTTTAAAAGTTTGTTTAACGAGAATTTGTATTAACGATTAATTAATTATAAGTTTTGAAAGTTTGAAAGTATTGCTTATCGAGAATCTGTATTAGCAATTAATTAATTATAAGTTTTAATTTGGATTACAGTCCATATTTAATGACTAATTATCATATCCCTAAAAGTTATTTAATTTCTCATCCAATTCAACATGCATGCTTTAACTCCCAGATATATTCTTAAATACAAGTCATACGGGTCATGTAGTCATTTTTTACTGACAGTTCCCTGTGTCATTTTGATTACACAAACCTTTCAATATTGGATTTTTCAGCTTATTTCTCTATACGCCGATCAAAATTCCTTGCAACATCATTATATGACTATCCCATGTAATACTTTGAACAAAATCCATGCTATAGTACGTGGAAAAATACTGTTTTGCCCCCTGCGTTGGTAAAGATTAGAACCAACATCTGCTTTTCTTGACCCAGTTTAGTTCCCGGTTGCCAATTTAAAAGCTCCATTGCGATCGATAATTTTCGTCTAGAAGATTTGTGATGACAGCTAAGGTGCAGATCATTCAACGATCTGGAAGGAGCAGACTTGGTAAAACTGCATTAATATTACATTTTACCATAACAAATACCATTTTAGTTCAGATCAATAAAAGCGCATACATGACCACGGGAACTTGCATACACCACCACGGGAACGTGCATATATGACAACGTTAGCGTACACTTGAGGTCATGCTCTCGAAAAGATTGACCATTTAATTTTCCTCTCTGTGTGTGTGTGTGTGTGTGTGTGTGGAAAGGGCTTGGATTTTCTTTCCAATCAGGATTTTTCTTCATGTGCTTCAAGATCGATACTATTTTTCATTCTTTATAATGGATATAATTAGTTCTTTTTTCCCCAAAAAATCAGAGAAAGAAATATTTTTTCAGCAAGTTGGAAATTTATTTCTACCAAAATGCCATTCCCCCTGCTCCACCCGCACCACAAACGTAATCTGTAGGTTTAGGTAATTAAAAGGTCAAATATCACGGTCACCGAGACTAAAAGAAGAACTATGGTTCTGGAGAGTAATTTTAGTTCTAAATCACATACCTGGTCATTATTTTGTAGGTTGTCTGCACAAATGGTTAGGACTTTAACTTGTAGTCAAACATTACGTTTGGACCACCGACATTGACCAAACTAAGTGGAGCGTTTGCACTTAAGATATGGAAGAGGTCAACACATTTTGTGGTCAAACGCTCAATGGACAAGGTCGATGTGGCTCAGACAAAAATGAGTTTTGCAAAATAACTTTTACTGTAGACAAGTTCCTTGACTAGACCTTGTGCATGGACTGCATTTAGAGTGATCACGTAGCCTACATATTCTAGGATCGAGGTGTCTGCGGTTAAGGTCATGGTAAGTTCAGTAAGAAAATTATGGTTTATGTACAATAACCTTTTGGTTAAAACCGACAGGGCCGTAGAGAGCGATCACGGGCCATAGGGTAAGAAATACCCGGGCCTCTCTTAGTTCTTGTTGAAACCAATTTTTTCTCTTATAAATCTCAAATAGTGTTGTTCGCCCCTGGCCCCTTTCAAATTCGGGCCTCAGGGATATAAACCAGGTTGCCTCCCCCTTGTAGCCTCTGAACACAGCATTCCTTGACCTGAGGTAAAGGTCACTGAATAATCTGTAGAGTCAACCATACCCAATGAGTTCATACATAACGGATTATTAAAGAATGGAAGGAAGTTTAATTCTTCACTCACGGTGTAAGTGTTGGCACCTCGTCTTAAGAATGGGATCTGTCTTAATTAGTTACTATTTATAAGAATAAATATTTAAAAACGACAATTATATCTATTGCAAACAAAATGTGCAATGATATTTAAATTAAAAGAAAATACTTTTATGGCGTTTATCCCAGCAGAGAGTTGTGTGTGTGTGTGTGTGTGTGTGTGTGTGTGTGTGTGTGTGTGTGATTTGGATTTTTAACGTAGCTTTAACTATTGTTCAGTCATATCGCTACGATGTCTGCAGTGCGGCAGTTAATCGTGATGCCTAGCACTGGGACATCATGTTGCAGACTTGTAGTATCATGTCCCACCCAGTCACATTATCCTGACACCAAGCCCACCAGTCCTAACACTACGCTCTCAATGCTGAGCGCCAAACGAGGCAGCCGCTAGTATCATTTTTATGTCTTTGGTATGACTCGGCTTGGGTTCTAATCCGCGACCTCCCGCATCTGAGGCATACGCTATAACCGCTTAGTCCACCAGAACGGTAATAAAAAATATTATAAATCGAATCCTAATATGTGCCTCTCTGAACGGATTGAATTTTGCAGCTGAATTGTACTTTTCGCGATGTTCGTAAAGCGTATGCATATATGCGTTAGCATGTAACATCATCTTAACAGTACCAATTAAAGTTCTAAAAATGTCCGTACCCTAGTTTTAAAGAAGACAACAAATAGCAGTATGATGGCATTAAAGTCTTAGAGGAAACTCTTAAGCACATCATATAATTTTGTAATACTCAAAACAAGAAAGTGTCTTAAGTCTGGTTTGGCAGTCGAATATTCCAGTACAAACAGGTCATTTCTGCAAGTCATTGTGGGTAATTACTGCTCGGCATTGCAAGTAAAACGGTTACCATGTTCAAGTAGAGTAGAAAGTTTGCATTTAACAAATGCTTTAACGCTGAAATTAAACAGTTTATTTTATAGTTAATTTAAATGCCATAAACTATGTCTTATGGTTATTAGCAATTTGTCTTAAGGCTGCATTTCCTTACTAAAATTAAAGACGTTGAGATAATGTCGTGGTTCGATTCTAGTTCTCTCTTAAAAGGTGGTGCAAATAGTTTAAACTGATGTACACCTGGGTGAAGCAAAATTCAAAAAGAGGATTGGTGGTGAGTTTTTGGGTTGTGTTGTTGAGAAAGAACATAAAACATCGGGCAGACGATTTAGCATTTTGATTAGGTGATGTGTTTCCCAGTACAGTGCTCGTCACGCTCTTGTGTCACCATGTCAAGAAACCGACGACGAGATCCCCATTGCACATGGAGCTGTACACAAACAATCAAACCATAACAAACTCGAAAAGTATATCAGACCTAGTTAAAAAGATCAAGCTTATCACGTGGACTTATCAAAACTCACTCGTCACGGAGCATAAATCTGAGTTAAAGTGGACGATCTGTGTGGATTCCAGTGGCACGGAAAGGGTTTGCACTGTTATGAGCTATGTTATAGAACACGCTCGTAACATTAATTAAAACTGGTTGGGGAGAGGGAATGCATCTTTAAAAACAAGGCCTTAAGATGCCTGCAAAGTACTTTTATATAGTGTTTTGATGTACGACAATAGCCATCGGTTTGCAGTTTTGTAATACAATAGCTAAATCCATTTGATAAATGTTTGCATGAATACAATAGCAAAGTCAATATGATAAAGGTTGACATTTTTCTAATACAATGTCCAAGGCCATATGATTAAGGCTTGCCTTTGCATAAATGCAATAGCCAAGTCCATATGAGAAAGGTTGCAAGCAAATCCAAAAGCAGACCAAATGCGGTATTGCAAAATAGATGGACAATGTTCAAGTTCTTCAGGCGAAATGTTGATCATCACTAATTAGGCAGGTTCTCATCAATCAAAACGTAGTACTCCAGAATGTAGTCTGAAACTTAATTGTTCCTTTCAATCAATATTATTTGTAGAAAAGGACAGATAATTGTCATATTCAGAGCTACAAAGATATTTGATTGCTAAGAAATTTACAAATAACGTTTGGACGAAAATTGGACGAATAATTTGGGCATTATGACACAATGCATTCAACACGAATAGTTACATTATAAATTATGTACACAATCAGACGTCAAATTATTCTTCTTAGAACGACAGCTTAAACTAATCCTGTAAATATCACAAACGAGACTCTAAAGGCATGATACTTTTATGTGCACCCCTATTGGAAAGCACAGGGAAAAGAAAAAGTCTTACATGCAACGTTTAAAAATACATCGTTTTCCGGCAAATGTTGTAACGAGCAACTCAATCTTGATTTTGATACCCCCTCCAATTAAAGTGCACAGCACACCCCTGTGTATTTTGGGGATTTAAGATATATTTTTGTACAGATTTTTAAGCTTAAATTTTCATTTATATATTCAAGCACTGGTTCCATTGGATCACAAAATAAACTTCTGGAAAATTCTTTAGGAGGGAATGTTTCGTTCCTAGTCATTTTCAGATTGATGTTGAGAGAAAAGCGAACTCTTGCAAAATTACAACATTTAACCTTCCCAGCCGTACCATTAACCGACTTCCCCAAAAAGTATCTTTGTGTAATAATTATATGATCGTTCGTGACTGCAAGTGATACTTAGAAACAGACGCTAGAAGTTTTGGATTAACCCAGCCGGTAACCTTCGCGAGAAGAACTTTTCGACGTCTTTGTTGTTATATCAGTGGAAGAGATTTTATTATATTGCATTTCACCTGCTATAACAGCTTTGAATACGATTAATCTGAAAACGCACTGGAGTTTGTCCATTTACTTTGAAGCACTCGGTAAGTAACTGTCGTTTGAACAACTTACATGTAATTTGAAATACGGCACATTCTTTTGGAAATCGAATAAAACGAATGTTTTTTTCTTCTTCATATATAAAGATTTGTTGTGTACCGTTCTATCTAATTATTTGTAATACTCCTCATGAATAATAATGAAGCTATATTAATTCCGATTGATTAGACTGCAGAAATCTCTCGATCTGCTAGACGGTTTAATGCATTTATGGTCTCTTCATATGCTATAGCAACACTGAACTGTTTGCAGAGATTCTGGAGCATGGAGTCCGTTAAATACCGTAAACTCTTGTCTCCGCTCCAGGATATGAACTCCATTTTGAATGTTTATTTTAACCTTCTCGTATCAGATTCCACGTCTCTGCGTGCTCGTTGGCTGCACTCACAACAAATGGGGCCATTTTGTTCGTGTTTATTTTAATTTTCTTGTTGTTTGCAAATCTTGGGATAAATATAAAAACCAAATGACAGGGAAGTTTTCGAAATCGCATACATTTGTTTGCAAGTATAATTTTTTTGTCATTGTTGTTAAAGATTCATACTACTAACTTTAACACAACTTACTGAGAAGAATCACATTAGAAGGGAGAACATGTTTACAGTTTTTGAAAACATTATTAATATTGGAATATTAAAGTTAAGGAAGAAATTACAGAATCTATCAGGCATATGGACTATGATGGAGGAAGCTGTAGATTATAAAACTGAAACAGATTTTAACTTGGAGAATTTGTTTGCACTTTAACACGCAAAGGTCTAGTTTATTTTGCAGACAGTAAGCTAACATTTATTTTGCTTTTGAAAAACAAATCTAACTCTTGAATCCGTCGTAAATGCAAAAGAAAATACGGCATACAATTTGAATAGGGAACAGCAAGAAAAAAAAAAGAAAAAAAAAAAAGAAGAAAAAAGACCACATACAAAAAGAATGTACAATTTAAAATAATGGTCCTATATTAACAAAGATTATTATTCGAAAAGAACAGAAACTCAATTTTAAACCAGACTTACATGCACAGTGTGTTCTGGAGGTTGTATAAAAGCAAAATGATTATTGAAAGAAATGTATTTTTTACAAAAATATTCGAACAGAATTAAAACAGCAGATTGTAACGAAATTCAAAAGAATAAACGGAGTGTGTGTGATTGAGATTTTTAAGGTAGCTTTAAATATTTTTCAGTCATATCGCTACGATGTCTGCAGTGTGGCAGTTTATAGTGATGGCTAGCACTGGGGCATCAGGCCGCAGACATGTAGCATACTGTTCCACCCAGTCACATATTACTGACACCAGGCCGACCAGTCCTAACACTAATCTCTTAATGCTGAGCGCCTAGCGAGGCAGCTGTTAGTACCATTTTTGTAAGTCTTCGGTATGACTCGGTCAGGGTTCAAACCCACGACCTTCCGCTTCCGAGGTAGACGCTCTAACCACCTGGCCACCGGAGCGGTATAAAGAATAAACGGAAAGAGACAAGCATATAGTTGAAGGACTTAAAAAAAACAGAATGCCATGGTAAGACTAGATAGATGATAGAATTTAAGGGTATGTATATATCCAACTATCACTTAGAATTATAGATGGTAATAAATAAATGCTGTTCATAATTAAGAAAGATAACTTGAGAGAGAGAGAGAGAGAGAGAGACAGGTTATATCTGAATGCACTAATGTAGATATCCAATGCATCTATCTTCGTATATAAAAACTTCTATTATTGTTGTCCATGCGTTTTAGAACAAATTGTTTATAGCAGTAGTCTTACCTATATACCATTCTGTTAGTGGTCTAAGGTATTATGAAAAAGGAAAAATTATTCTTATCGCACTAATTATACCAGTCTGTTAGTAGACTAGCTTTGTTTAAAAAACGAGTCATGGTCAATTGTTTTTAAACCACGTGCCAAGGGTTGTTTGAAAAAGACATGATGGAAGGTCATATGTCATTGGCCAGGCGTGTTTGAAAAATAAAAAATCATGGAAAATCACATGTTATTGGTTAGGCGATTTTAAAAAAATAAAGAAATGATGGAAGATCACATGTTATTTGGTCAGGCGATTTTTAAAATAAAAGAATGATGGAAGATCATATGTTATTTGGGCAGGCGATTTTGAAAAATAAAAATATGATGGAATATCACATGTTATTTAGTCAGGCGATTTAAAAAAATAAAAAAATGATGGAAGATCACACGTTATTTGGTCAGGCGATTTAAAAAAAAATGGCGGAGGTTCACATTAGTGACCTTGTGTTTTTCCAAAATGGGCAAAACCAGTTTTAAGTGAATTAACTGGTTTACACTAGTTTAAAGTGGTTAAGTGGGCCAGGTTGTACACATTCGATCTACCTGCACTTGAGATAGTAAATTCCAACCATCTTGGCCAGAATTTTCTCACCGTCGAGTGGGATTTTCCTGTCGCGCACAGTGCATATGGATTATGTTATTTCACAGGCATTGTAAAATCAACCAGATTTGTTGACTATTTTTCAAACCCTTTATTCCGATCGAAGAGTAAGTACAGTTTGTGCAGATCCATGTGAAACTGAATGCAGAGAGAAAAAAAATAGTTTCTTCTTTATTTCAAGGCATGCGGGATATATATTGGATCACTGCCGTGTCACACAATTGGCTCTTTCAGACTTGCTTTGATTATTCTGAAACACCCTATCCGTGAATCGAATTGAGGTTAAAGGAACGGAGAGCAAGCAGACAAATTCTGAAGGGATCATTAAATAAGAATGAAAACTAAATGCTCCATTTCAATTCTAATTGGAGGAATAACAAAATAAAATTCAGCGAATACCTTTAAGAAAACGATTTTCCACTTTCTTAGTAATCTGTCAAACGGTTAGTATTAAAGGCCGCTTCTCCCCCTATCCCTTTAGAAGTCCGATTTCCCTATCATCACTGAATCATCCTTCTTAGAAATTATTGTTCTGGACAATGTAAGATTCTAATCTACTTTATCTCTACTGAATGTTTTAAAATTTAAATCTAGTATTTAGCAAGTTATAGAGTTCAAAACGCGTTTTATTTCGTTTATACTTTTTTTTAAAGATATCAATTGGTATTAAGTTATAATATATTTTGAAATGTTTAATTAGGTAATGGCACTTGTTAACATCGGATATTATTTTATACAATCAAGAAGAAATAAAAACAAACACTAAAAAAAACTTTGAAATTTACAGCAATATTGCATTTGATATAAGTAAATAATGAAAAAAGAGGAAAAGGATGAAGATAAATATATAGATAGATAGACAGACAGACAGACAGACAGACAGATAGATAGACAGATAGATAGATAGATAGATAGATAGATAGATAGTAGATAGATAGATTCGTAAACCTAAGCATAAGCCTGCTATTGATTGACAGAGTACGTTGACAGTTTCTGCTTGTCAAATAAGGGCGGGGGGGGGGGGCAGAGTGGTTTAATGCGCACACCGTTCCGGATCACTGCCATCTCACATCTGTCTGCGTCGGTTCGAGTCTCAGGCTCGGCTAACGTGGATATGGGAGAAAGCCGGCCAGTAGCTTCTCTTTTGTCGGTGGTTCTTCCCGGGTTTTCCAGGGTTCTTTCTCCACAAGTTATACTGGCCGCCATTTATAGCCTATCTTGTGCTGAAAAATGGCGATAAACCCAACAATAACTTGTCAAATAATCCTACACGACCGTAATTATGAATTACATATATGATTATTTTTTATGAAGTAAAGAGGCTCTGATATAATAAGACATTGTTTGCCTTGTTTGCACCCAGCTGCGAACTCGTCGACCTAGATTCGTCAATTCTTAATGAGCCGGCAGATTAGAGTCTACGATACTCACTGTATATCATATATGGAATTAGCACTATGAATAATGTTGTGACTACAAATCTAGACCTTTACATCAGTTTGGAATGTAGTACATAGGAACCAGTACCGTATTAAGTGTGGTATTACTATGAAATGATGGTGATTGTCGATATTAGCCACATATGCAATTATCCGTGCGGTGGCTGGTTTTATTAAGAGAATATCCGATTATACATTTATATGTATATCATCAATTGTATTTATATAATTAGATTATTAAATAATGTCCTCTAGCCATCGTCCGCAAGGAAGAAATAACTGTCAACATATTGAGATTGACAGTGGAACTTTACTAAAACCTCCCGACCTACGTCGTGCCAGCATAATCTGAAAACTGTCCATAAACGTTGGTCAGGATGAACTGTTGGTGTTGTTGTTGTTGTTGTTGTTGTAGGGTTTAACGCCATTTTCAGCACACGATTGGCTATACATGACGGCCAGTATTAATGGTGGAGAAAGTACCCAGGAAAACCCCGGAAAAAACCACAGACCCACGAGAAGCTACTGGCAAGCAGTCTCACATACCCACATTGGCCGAATCCGAGACTCGAACCCACGCAGACAGAGGTGAGATGGCAGTGATTGGTAACGAAGAGCGCTTTGAACCACTCGGCCACTTGGGGCCCCTGGTCAGGATGAACTGTTTGTTCTAAGACTGATTAAGACTGTTGAAACATGCCGCCTCTTAAGACCGGCTAAAGGTTTGCTCAAGTGATAAAGGCTTTACGACAGGTTCACTGAAATTAGACACGCGAACGTGTAAATATGTAGAGATGCATCTTGATATAAGACAAAATAAAACTGAATACATCAACAACAAAATTCAATTCAATATCTTATTGCATGCCAACAGTAAAATAGGAAGTCAAAATTATATATATATATATATATATATATATATATATATATATATATATATATATATATCCTCTCGAGTCATATTCCAGTATTTCATTACTGAAATAAACTAGAGAAAACCTGCTTCCATAAAACTAAGGCGTACATATTGCTTTCCTGTCACAAGCAGTTAAAATGACGCCAGTGCTATCTTATATAAGTTTTTCTTTTCAATGACATGTACACATTAGTCTTCCAGATGGAATATTTGTACTAACCATATTCCGGCTTGTTAATGAGAAAAGACTACCAAAAACAGAAAAACAGTCTTGTTTGAATTTGGAAATTCGACATTTACGTATCCGTGCTTATACTCTATTCATTATTAAACGTCATTTTTTAGCAAAAAATTTCCCTTGTGGATATAAAGCATATACTCTGCTTCAATTACATAAATTGTCAACTTACTCAAGTTATCCCTACTTAGTATTCAAGGGTAGATAATTTTGTCTCTTTCTGAATCCCATATATTATTAAATGTAATAAATTGTACTCAGCCTCAGAAAAGAACATCTCATGTATCCAGCTATTTATCAGGGGTGAGTAAAGTGCATTTTAATTTTATAAAGACATCAGAATCAAGTCTGAAGCTTTCACCACTAAGAGTAGTCAGCTCCAACAAACAAAAAAAAAGGTGAAACTTTGGGTCAGCGTTTGTTAAATACCTCAGCAGATTGTAAACTATTTCTATAGTCAGTAGCAGCTGGGCGTTGAAACCCTCGATATATAATGCTACTTTGGTTTCTAAAGAACAAGTCGTAAAGTACAGTCCATTGTATCTATCAGTGGATATGTTTTGGTATATAATTTCAAGCTTAGGCTAAATTTAAATGATTAATTCTGATATGTTCTCATTTGTTCCTAATCTCGAGGTTACGGTTCGCAGCATTTTTTCAGCACGATTCTGAATTTAAATCCACATGCAAAAGGCGGGATGGAAGCAACGCTGTTGCCGCAAGGTCGCGTCAGCTCCACAGATACATCTTTGACTGTAAGATGGTACATTTATTTTGTAGGTATATAAATAAAAATATTACCAAGCAGCGAGAGAGAGAGAGAGAGAGAGAGAGAGAGAGTATCTCTTAATAGTACCACACTGTTTAGTGCAAAAGAAGATAAGTATTTGGTCTGAAAAGATTGCGCAGGACTTGGGTCAAGGTTATACCTTCTGTAGAATTTCCAAATTAATTTCAGCTCCTGCAAGGTTAATCCAGATTTTGTTTTCATTTTCTTATAATCTGTAGACCAGATGATGTTGTGTTCATATCAATCAAATTACCTTTACTACAGTTTGAAGCTAAATCTTTAGACGTACATAAATGGATCAACTGGTTAATACCGCTCATTTCTTTTGTAATTCACAAAATCTGAATGATATTTTCAAGATTGCCAAAACACTAAAACGTAAAACATCATAAAACTCTGATAAATAAGTTTTGATGAACAGTTATTCCCCAAAACCACCAATGTAGCCTGAAAGCGCGAGGGAAGATGTCGTTGATAATAGATATAAAATCATAAAGATCGTTGTCTGCATTGGCAAAAATGTCTAGACAGGAAGAGCAAGTCACAAGATTGAAGGCATAAATGAACAATCAATTGGCACTAACAATTCTGATCGAATGTACTAAAAAATGAGACAATTTTATATTTACAAGAACATCCCAGGTAGATATCTGCTTATGGTTCTTGCATAAGCCATATTTTGTAGAAAAGTAAGACGGCTGTAAGGTATGAAATGGCACTGCCGATATAATTCAGTCTCCCCAGCCTTCTCATTCTGTCACTGGACCTAAGGCAATGACAAAAACAGAAGTAAGAAGCTTTTCTTTTCTTCATAGATCTAGTCTTTTTCAACCAAGGGCAAGATTCTAAGCTGATTAGAGGCGGTGTAGTTGTGCAAACCAGAAGAGATTAAACTTTTTTTCTTCTCACGTAGGTGTTTTTCTTTTCAAAAACAGATTTAGACACTAGCTTAGAAAACAACCATGACAAAGTACGATCTAGTAATAACGTCATCGCTTACACTCTAATTTGATCGGATTTCTTGTATCTTATACTCTAATTTGATCGGATTTCTTTTATAAAGTGTTAAAATACTCACGGTATTAATTTAGTTCCCGTAGTAAACCTACCATGATATTAAATAATCAATTACTTAAACTTTCTGGGTGCTCATAGTCAAATTTATATTTATCAGCATAAACACATCATTGAATGACAGCTTTTGTGTAGATAAAACCATTTTTCTGGATTTACATGTGTTTGAAACATTTACTTTCAATACCGCACGAAAGAGTCTGGTTCTGTTTTCAGTAATGAGTCTTTCAAAATCAAGTCATTCTATCAATAAAACAATGTCTCTGGGTTTTTTCTTCAGTTACAGCTAGGATAAGCTCTGAAAAGATTATTGTTCTTAAAATATCTTTCATTATCAACCAATTCTGGTCAGCCAAACCCATAAATACTCTATTTCACCCATTTCCAGACTGGTTCCTATTTTTCCACATAATTAGTACAGTGAGTCCTATAGACCCTAAACTTCAGTGTTGCTAATTGTTTCACGCCAAATTTGTAAGCTATTCGCTTAATCTGACTCTGCAGATAATTAAAATTGTCTGCGAAAGCTTCCAGCGTGTAATATTTGTGAAGATGACCATTCGAAATACCATTGAAAAATATTAGTCTGACCTTCTTAGCGTCCACAGATTTGCACTCTAGAGATTTATGATTATGATGATGACATTTGGCACACAACGATTTCGCTCTGTCTTGTGAGTACAAGTTTTAAAGGTGACCGTCTGTTTTAGAGCTCTTGTGACGTGTGACTCCTGAATTTCTGGGTATGGAACGCCAACTATTCGCCCTCTCCGACTCGCTCTCGCTCCGTATCCAGGAGATTTTGAAGAGTTTTTGTTTCGTTTCATTTTTGGTTATATGGTGCCAAGAAAACGGAAGCTGTGTTCGGTCCCAAGGACAATGAGAAGCAGACAAACCAGCAACCTTTGAATTTCCAGTCAGAAACTTAGCAACTTTGCTGCCGCCATTGGGGATATCTTGAGGAGATATGATGCTGTACTACGTGACACACACACACACACACACAAAGTCTACGTTTTGTGCATAACTCCCAAGAATGCATATTCCCTTGCAAAAATCTTTATTACAATACCGTCCGAAATGCTGAACTCTAGGTTTTGCATTAAGTGGTGAATACGACTACTGTGGAGACAAATCTAAGTCTTCGGACGCTATACGCCAATATGCATATGATCCACCTGAAGATATAATTAATGTTCGCGCAAAAATTATCTTTAATTGACCCCTTTATCCTAAATTCTCTATCATTTCTAAGAAAAGATGGTAACTCAGAAACACATTTTTTCTCGCAACTTTATGATGACTGTGTTTTGCAGATATAACAACAACAGTAACACCGAGAATTACTCGCTTAACATATAAAGCTTCCTGATGTACCTTCACCATCTTCTGTCACTGACAAAATTTCTATTTCCTATTCTTGTGGCCATTGCTTTTATTTTTAAAGTTTTGGTATGAAAAGTTCCAAAAGAAAGTACGAAAAGTAAGATATAAAAGGTGTGAGTATCGATTTTTCCAAGACTTACTGGCCAAATATGGTGACACATCTTGTCACCTCTCTTCCTTACAAATAGCAAATAACATATTTTTCAACATGACGGAATGTAGGCTAAAATATAGGCCCAACAAGTGCAAAAAGTGCCACACATACAGGCGAATACAAGCATTATAGAACTTGTATATACGGCAGAAAACAATGATTTCAGTGTATCCGCTTCAGGACAACGTAAATATGGACCGTGGAGTGATATCGATTACTTGCTAATGAATCTGCGTTATCCCAATCACGAACTGCCAGATCATTAGCTTGGGAACTTCGCTGTCATTGTTTATTTTGAAAGTAAGATGCAATTTATTTTAAAAATAACTAATGTGTCAGTTTTGTCTTGCAGCTGCAGGAGAAATTGTTATGTCGTTCAAACTAATGTTACAGTCACCTTAACAGTTGCATGACATCAGTCCCAGAAGTCAGTGGTAAAAAGTTCAAGGTTTCTTTGGTATAAAACTCAATGAAAAAAGTCAGTCACACATACTTGTATTAACTAACCCCCAAACATTACAAAAGCTAGCAAAAGCCTGAGATAAACTTTTGCCACCGAAGAATGCATTTTCTGATTATGATGAGGAAGAAAAAATACAGTATAGTACCAAACGGAATATAAATATAAAAGGCATAATTCTCTCTTAAATTACACAGGTAAGATGTAATTTTCAGTTTTCTTCTACTTATGGCATGGCAGTTCAAATTGATCTCACAAATGAAATATTGATAAATCGTACTTTAGATACAAATGCACATACGCGGGCGCTTTTGTAGATAAATAATTAAGATATATCCAGTTCACACCGTTTGGAGCTGGTATAATGTAAATAGCAACATAATGTTAACCGAATAAAACTGGCTTGCTATCAGCACAGGTAATTAAGATTTTTCTTTAAAGTTTCGACTGCAGTTTCTGACATTTTGTCGTATCGAACACGTAACGGATCCTATACTCTTCGTTACAAACTCCAGGATGTTCATAGGAATAAAATACCAAAGCTTCTGCTGTTCCTAAACGTGTCAACACATTATCTATAGATGACACATATGCTGTCAGGGAACAGAAGAAGGTCTTACAAAATTTAAATATCAACCCAACAGTTGAAATTTTAATAAATACCATATATACAACGGGGAAGCTCTTTGTACCATATGAGAGAGAGAGAGAGAGAGAGAGAGAGAGTGTGTGTGTGTGTGTGTGTGTGTGTGTGTGTCATGGACATCCTAAGTCTCATTATTTAACTCCCTCTATTCGATTTAATCGGTATGGAAATATTTTGATGTTGAGATGGATGTCACCCTTTCTGAAGGTTATCTTCAGTATATGGCTTTATTTCAGGGCAGCATTTTGTCAATAACCCTTTCAGCATCAGAATGAACACAACGGTGAAAGGCCTTCATTCAGAAACTGACTGCCCATTATATGTTTGCGACATTTGGATCTGTTAAGATCAACTAACATGCATCGTACTAAACGCCATTTGTAAATAAGTTTACAGAGTTTGAAAAAATGGTAAGAAGAAAATGGTTAAACTGTTCGAAAAAAAACCTCCTTGCATGTCTTTATGCCGATTACACAAAGTTCATGATGACCTAGAGCTATGCTGACAGGGTTTTGCATCCCTGTTTCTGAGGAGACCACATCTTTGGACCTTATTATTTTGACCTAAACATCTTTACATATATTCCAAAACTCAATGATAAATTTCAGAGTTAATTCTTGATAAGCACATATTGGGGAAGTCTTACTCAAGTTGTACAGGACTTTAGTAAGGTCTATATGGTTGCCTGTGGATTGATTGAATACGGATAAGCTTGCAAATCTTACTTGCAGCTGCTTATTCCGATAAACAATCATGGACTTAGAATTTGTCTTGGGGCATTTAGACTTCCCGGTGTGAAACCCCTAATGTTACGGCAAATGAGCTACAACCTTATCTCTGATATGGCTTCTCAGTATGATTGTCTAACATATCTGATTCCACATATCATGTTGTATTAAGACCCTTATACCAATCCTAACAAATTAAACTAAAGTACTTCAAAATTCTTTCTTCCCAAAAATACCCCTTTTGGCTGTTACCAAAACCATCAAACACAATATTTACATCTTTTTCAGTTAGAAAGTAATCAACAAATCCACGGCGGGTCTTAGGCCGATTGGACTGATTTTCAAAAGAATATCAATGAAATCGGAGCCTTGTATCGTGGTCACACCCCCCTGTAAGCATACGGTTCAAAAGATGTAGACAACGTTGCAGCTACCATTTCAACACCTCTCGTCATCACTACAAGCTGGTTACAGGATAAAGCCTCGTTTTTTTACCCCGGAAATTAGTCATAATCTGAACAACACTGAAGCCTATGAACCAATAAATTTCATCATTTTTCGGATTCTATTTTAACTCCGAATACCTTGCAAAACCCTAAATTTGACAACACGTTAATATCCCAGATCTTACTGAAACATTATAGAAAATGTATTCCGAACTGACGACTGCCAAGTCACATTAGGATCAAGATTAATGGAAAGACAGATAAGGCAGCCAAAGCTGCACTGCAGTCATCCATTTTAATATGCAAGATCTATATACTGATTTCAAATATTGTTTAAATCGATATATTTTGTAGATATGGCAAAATATGTGTACTGAAAACTCCACAAACTTTTAAAAATCCAACCCATTATTGTAGTGACATCCTCGTATAGAACAAATCGAAAAGATGAGGTGGTATAGTGCAAGTATGTATGGGATACACAAACCTGACACCGTGCATAACTCTTGAAGGTTGAACCTCGACTAGAATGCATACAGTATCAGAGTTCTCTGACAAAGAACTATATTTTGATTAGTTCTCATCAAAATGAAATATGTCGGAGAGAACTCAGAGGTTTTCTGAAAACGAGTGTAGCTTTCTCAGTATGCACCGGGTTAAGATGATCTTTTACCTTTGTGGACAAGACAGTAATATGAAATATATGCTCATCTCGCTCTTACTTACCAGAGAGAAGCCATTGAAAGTAGATTTGAGTGAAATGTATTTGTACAAACACGGACCGGCAGTGGAAAATTGCTTTTTTATGAGTCCATTCAAGTTATTTGTTCCCCTTGTCTCTATCATGTAGGAACAGTGTTCACATTTGAACAACTTAATGTTATTGGATGCGGTGGCTTGCCGCCGCATCCAATGAAATTCAGACTTGAAGCAGAGAAATATCTGCTCGATCCACCAAGGTCTAGATATGGTTAAGATATCAGAACCTTTGTTAGCGAAGATGGGTAGGGCATTCATCTCACTAGGTCATTACAGGTTGGGGAGACATCTCCTGCTTTATGTGTTTTCACAAAGTAAATAGCCGTTAATTTATTCAGGTGGTTGCACACTAGGTTGTGACATTGGACACAGCGAAGTAAATCTTTATCCAGCAGAGCTAAAAGTGAACAGAAAAAATCTTACAGAATTGTCCACGGCAGCTCACGGGATATAAATCTGCATATACAAATGTTATAAACGAATTTTGGGATCGTTTTCACAAATCAAGTAAATAAAAGTGACTGTTCAAGTACATATTGCTCCATGCGTCAAGAAGCGACTTACTCATAGAAATAATTTTGTATTGAATTCAGTCACGGTAAATGAGAACACAGGTTCGATTTAATAATTTAATCAAAAGTTAGACTTTATGAGATTTGAGTGAAATGGGAGATAACTGCTCTGTGTGGTTTTAGGTGTGAAGTAACCAGGATCTCATACATAAAGGACGTGAGAGCATCCTAGTTACCATAGTTACCAAGGGACATTTTGATTTCGTATGGGGTAATAATTAGTATGTAATAGTAGGCATTAGTGTTTAACGGAACGTCAGTACAATAGTGGATGTACGGTGCATGCCAAAAAAGCCAAGTCCTAAAAATGTAAATGGGAAATATTGCCAAAAATTCAAACTTTAGGACGATAATACCTTCCAAACTATATGTAGATATAAAGTAATAAATGATAGAGTATAAAGGTAAAGGTTTTAAAATTAATGTGTAATATAAATACGAATGATCCCCAAACATTAATACATATATCACACTCATATCACAACTTTATGGAATACGTCACTGAGCATAATACTTCAATAATACAATACATACAGAAAACAGATCGAATGCTTTTGTATTAATCATGTATGCTATCAATCAACTCAAGACGGGCTGTCACAGACGATTGGTCTTTGTATTACGTATAAATACGAAACAACTGAAACGGAGTGGGCTCCATTTATCAAATATGAGAGGAAGATAAATTACTAATATGAAAGCCACATAAATAAAGGTCAGAGTAATGATACACAATTATAATATCACTGACCCAAATAATCAATACGAAGTATCAGTTTATCACAATGTGATCTGTGCATTTGATTCAGTTACGCAAACCGCTAACATATTCAATGTCCAGATGTTAGATAAAGTATTAAATTAAGCCTTTTTTTTTACTGACGAATATTTTTCTACATCTCTTCAAGCAATGACAACAATACAAAAGACCACCATCACCAAATAATTAGCACCTCATCCACCAAAGCAGATAAGAGCAGAACAGATTTTTTTTTTACTCTTGGTCACAACGTCATATACGGTGACACGTAATGGTTGCGTGTTTACTGGAACTAGATTTGTCATTACCATGTCAGCAAGTAATCAAATTATACTGTACGGCACCATTGCTAGTGAACCCTTCCAAAAATCAGAACAAAATTCAATGCAGCCTGTAAAACTCAATACGTTAAAAAAGTGCCGGCAATTCATGCGTAATATCATTACGCATCGATAAATATCCAACCTTGATTATTTAATCTTTATAATTCCAATTTGCTTTCTTTACGTCATCAGATCAGCATATTTTATCAACAAAACATTAACTTTACGGCAGATAGACATTTTCTTTCATTAGTCTCCTAATTACAAAAAAGTACATAGCCCGATCTTAGCTAGCGAAGAATCGTCGATTCTTGTATACAGCAATGTTTGGTACAGTTTGAGAGCGGGTTATGCCAGTGATATAGTGTTATGATCATTATTTTAATATATGAAAAATCGGTTGATGCTGTTTAAAAAAGGTTATGTCTTATTTTTTTAAAATTACGCTCGCGTATGGAACTTTTTAGTGAGATCTCTTGCTAGACATATGACTCTGACCTTTAATAACAGCCGGTGAAACATTAACGAAACAAAATGAAATAATTTCTCAAGATTGGCTTGTAAAGCCTTCCGTATGCTTTCTTTGGCAAATGGGGCGAATGTTGAAATGCAGGAATGCCTCGTAGTTACACTATTTTAACTTCTATCAAGCAATTTTGATCGGGGTGGTGGGGAGGGGTTGCACATTTGGGTCAGAAATCACAAAGGTGGGTGGTTGGGATTTGTTTTTATTATTATCATGTAAGATATAGGTATATATAAAGTTTCACTCAAAATTACCTGGAAACTTGGAACCTAATGTAGTTCGCAGAATTTACCGATGTATAAAAAATTCTCCATCAGTATCACTCAACTGTTTATATCCAATCAGATTGCAGAAAATGTCGTGATTCATAACAATTGGAATTATAATCTTTTACACATTTCCAGTATTTTCCTCGTGTCCGTGTTTCAGACAACGGTGATAAGTCCGTACAATACCCAGTTCGTACGTAGCTGTGAATACATTACCCATACTTAGCCTTTACAACCGACCGCTTGGCTTATTACTAAGTCTTTATTCATCGATTCGCACTATGTGGAAAACATCCGTTTTCAGACGTATTTGGAGTTTTTGGATGTTGGCACAGTAACTCGTGTTCGATCGTGGCACACCAATTGAATTTTCTTGTTCGCGAAATTAATAACATGAACAACTAACATTTTGTAAGCATTTTAACGAGAAAGGAAAGTTGTTTGTGCATTTTAAGATTGACTGAATAAATCTTTATTCATCTGTTAGTGTGGTCCAGGGTGGTCTAAAGCGCTCGCCTTTACCGATCAATGCCATCTCACATCTGCCCAGGTGGGTTTGAGTCTCGCTCGGCCAATGTGGGTATGCGAGAAAGCTTGCAATCGTGGGTTGGTGGTTCTTACTTCTGATTTTCAGGGTTCTTCATCCACCAGCTACACTAGTCCCCATATCAAGCGCTGAAAAATGGCGTCCAATCCCAAAGAACAACAACAATAACAACAGTCGTCTGTTAGGGCACTATTCATTGCAAAAATTACCATAATTGTTTTTTGACGTTAGTTTATGTTCTATAAAAATGGAACCTTATTGATAAGTTGGCGGTATTTAATAGTATTCTAATTTCTGAGGATAAATATGACACATGTAGATTTCTTTGGATTAAGGATTTTTATAATTTTGAAAACTTGTTCAAGCACATCGGGTTTCAGTTTAAGAGTCACATTGTTGATTGTCAGGAAAATCCGGTATGCTAGAGTGAATAGTAGAGTTATGTATGAATCAAATTAACCCAATTGTTTCGCTATGTCGACGAAGTACTTTTTGAGAATTCACAGACTTTAGTCAGTAACAAAAGGCAAGACCTACCCACCCACCTCCTTCCGCATAAGAATGATATTGCTGCCTGTGCTTTTATTTTAGGTTGATTAAAAAGGTTTTGGGGCCACCACTGCACGTTTCAACATAGTGTAACATAGAGTAATGGATTGTCTTGTGAGCTTGGTGACAAAATTAATGTTTTTTTGGTAAGCTTTTCATGGTGATTTAATTTATTATTATTTTACATTTGTTATGGATCATATGCTTTTTTAAATATGACTTTCTAAGTGCGTATGTTTGCTTTATCGGATAATGATTATAAAGGACATCCACTAGTAGCTTTATCGTATAATGATTATAAAGGACATCCACTAGTAGCTTTATCGGATAATGATTATAAAGGACATCCACTAGTAGCTTTATCGTATAATGATTATAAAGGACAACCACTAGTAGCTTTATCGGATGATGATTATAAAGGACATCCAATAGTAGCTTTATCGTATAATGATTATAAAGGACAACCAATAGCAGCTTTATCGGATGATGATTGTAAAGGACATCCAATAGTAGCTTTTCAATGTCCAATATTTATCATTAATATCATTAAATCTGTCAGTGACGTGAAATTATCATAAATTTTTCTCGTCAACATTTGTGCAGGTTCTGAACGTGATTTTCTCACGCCTGTTTGAAACACAGCATTCTGCTAATGCTGTGGCGATCATGTATGTGTGTGTATATGTGTGTGCGTGTGAGCGACTGAATTTCTTGGATTTCGTTTACAGGCTGATTCCGTTTGTAAAATTTATGACTGTTTGAAGAAAAGATATGACCGCCAAATTTTGTGCTCGAAAAACTCTACCCGTGTACGAAGAAGACCTTCGTCGGACTTTATGTTCACTTTGCATTTAACAAGAAGTATGTATGGCTAGTAATATACACCAACATCTTTGCAACTGGAATGATTTACGTCACTGGAAAAGTCTTGGATTCGACGCCTGGAAACAAGAAATTGTTCACAATGCCAATGATGCATACCTGACCCACAGCAAGAGAAAAGAATTTAGCTTGTCTGAAATATTAACATTTCATTGTGACATTTAAAAAGCAAACATTATGGTCGTCTCAGGATTTCCAAGTTAGAAAGTACTATAAAAATAGCACTCACTTCCATCCTCTCTGACAGTTTTCAGCATGAATTCTTTTCAATCTCAACCTCCTTCCATATCAATCTGTGTACTTAATGCCACCAGTCACTGTCGCACTTATTAAAAGCAAGTCTCAAAGGCGATTTTCATAATTGTCTCTGACAGCATGTCAAACTTCAATTACTAACAGCAAACGCAAGGTATTTTTCAAATCGTAAAGTAGTTTTGACACAACTTGGTGACCAAAGAATCAGTACTCACACGAAGAAGCAAATTATATTTAAGCTGGGTGGAAGTGAATATTTTAGGAAGAGTGATTTTTCATTCATTCTCTTTAACGATGGGATAAAGTTAATAAAGTAGAAGCTGAAAATTCAAAATCTAAGATAAATACAAAGAAGAAGAGAGTAGTAGTAGCGAGTTTGCATCCAAAAACATTGCTTGCTAGATCAAAACGAAACAAAAATGTAAAACTCAGCCTTCATGAAAGAGGGATACTGAGGCTAGAAGACGCACGTACTCACGGAAACTTCTGCCTGTAGACAATGCACATATATCGGTTTCCGTGTCTCTCTTCTCCTCCACTCCGTTGGTGATGATACCAACCAAACCTGTTTTAAGTCAAGTGTTTCCCAACCTGTCGAAGAAATGGAAACCATCTTAAAAGTGACTCCTACATCTCTTCCATTGACAACACCTCGTCGTCCAATGCTGCCCAAAGTCAAGCTGGTACCACGTCTCGACAATCGGTGGACACGAGTCCCAATCTAAAATAGTTCTAAACAAGACTCACTTCATTTAATCTGAACAGTGTCTTCCACGAAGAATTCACAATAATATATCACCATTATTGACGTCCAAAAATTTCTCCCAAAAACGGAAAATATGCTTTTCCTTCTAGTTTAGAACGCATCGTCCATGTTCACCAAAGTAAATGCCCCGATTCTAAAAGCTCATAAAGACATTATTCATACGATTTGAGGGCGTATTGAAAAGTGACAAAGTTTAGATTCTTTGAATGCAGCTATACAAGACAATGGCCTTAAACAGATGCAAAAGTCACGAGCATGCCGTTAAACATTGCATCCCCTTATCTTAATTCCTCCTCATTATCTTCATGTCTGTAAATCGTATTCGACAGTGTCAATATTAGAAAAGAAGGAAATCTTGGACTCCGAAATTCTATTATCAAAAAGAAACGTCATGTGAAACTACATTGTCGAAAACTATTCCCTAGTGAGTTTAAGTTAGGTATTGACTGTACCGAGAAGTAGCTCAACAACGATGGCACGGTTTGAGAGATATGTTGAATCGTTATTTTGAGCACTGGCGACTAGAGGATTGCATACTTTGAAAGATGATGTCCTGACCCAAGAGGGAGGGTTTCTTCAAACGTCAACAAAAATGTCAAAAACGAACGTTACTGGTTGCATAAAAAATGTGCTGAACCGGATGTGATGTATATTTGATTTAATTTATACCTGATTTTATTGTTTGTAAGTTTTAAAATCTTTTTATTTTTTAAATTTCATTATATGTCAAAATAATGTAGTTCTGTTTACTAGGAACTCATACTTTTTCCAGAAAATAGTTTGACCTTGACTGTTCATTTTTGTAAACACATAAGGCTGACCTTGGTAACAGTCACGTCACCAAGTTTTTTTAAAAATTTATTGTTATTGTGGGAATAATAAGGCTGGGATCGAGCTGTGTTCTTGGAATCCGTTGGTGTGTGTGTATGCTAAAGACAAAGCTTTCTCTTCGAAAACCTAATGACGCTCGAACTTAAGTCATCAATACTGACGATGGTCTTTGCCCAGGGACCCACGACCACAGCGTGAACTATTTGGATTCCTATAGATTACTTCCTATCGATGACGATATCACAGACTTTATGAGAAGAAATTTTGTATCGACTCAGTTCAAAAATGTGAGATTACAAGGGTCGGATTCCACGGCGTGTGGACAATACTGTGTGTAATAGCTTCCTCAACGAATTATCGGATTTCCATTAGAACATTGACTGACTTGTTTTTGGAGTGATTTCCTTGAAACGGCACAACTTTAGAAATGTGGCTTATTGATCACTATGAATATCTGTTTTCGTTAGTTCAGAAACTTAGTGTCAAGTATTGGCAGTATGACCATTGATGCGTAACAATTTTATATTTGCATTTGTCATTATGAAATATGTTTTACATGAAGAGGAGGGAGGGAGGAACTGCCCTGATCTTCACTCTTGATTTATTTTTTATATTGAGTTAATGAAGCAGGGCTTATTAATGTTGATTTTAAAAATGGTATAGGTGGGTATGTAATCTTTAAAACATTCTCTGACACGCTGTTTCATTTACCCTCTCGATTTTTTCTGTGATATTTTTTTCTTCTTCTAATAGGATGTTTTCTTTCAGGTTCGCGTACCAAATTTTTGGAACGTTTTCCTTCACGTTCGTGCTTAGAGCACATACAACTGTGCTATCGTCAGTCTTTCCATTCATCGTCGATACATGTGCAAACTAAATAACAAAGAAGAATGATGAACCATCACGTCAGATCTGGAAAGGTGAGTTATGCATTGTTGTTTTGGAGAGGGTACATAACCTTCTGATTCGACTTAAGAATATTACCCCAACGGCAGACATATCCAGAGATAGATGATCTTTCAGTTTAGAAATGTTTCATGTGTGACGTATTACAAGAGGAAGCCACCAAGATGAAGAGAACTTGGGCTCAGGAAAAAGACAGAAACAGGAGTAGGAGCTGATATTTCTGTCAGAAAAGGCAGGAGAAAGGGAAGCAACTGAGTGGAAACACCAATATAAGCAGGAGTTTATGTTTTTTCCTTGGAAATTAATTTATTAACTTTTATGTTCTGAAATGGTGAGATTGCAAGATTACACCATAGTGATTTTAGTCCGCTATTGAAAATGGATATGTGCATGACAAAGAATGACCTAAACGATACTATTGGTTTGTTTCATAAATTATAAATTCTTCTTGGCAATAAACGTTCTTGCTACGCACAAATGCCGAGAAACATATATCCTAACTTTCAATGCCACAAGTGTAATAAAGATTAAATTTTTGTTTATTTCATGAAAATGAATACGGAGTATGGTAATGGGCTCTTGTGTGCCCCCGATGGCTATCGATACATGTGATTTACTATAGCTTTTTGAGCACAGTTAAAAACTAAGCTATATAGATGCTTTTAACTCGATAGAGTTTTAGACTCTGATCATTGTGATAAAATTATGTGGGACCATATTCGTTTAAATTTTTATTTTATGAAATCAGTTTCTGAACTGCTTATACCGGCTCATTTTGTTTGGAGAAATTACACTTAGTTGTATTTAAGAAACAATTCAGACTTTATTAACAAAGTTTTGGATACATTTCCACTGAAAAAAAGCTGGGTTTGAAAGCAGAAATGGGACTTTATTACCTATGACTACAACCGGCCACTCAGTTACAGAAATCGGACTTTATTACCTTTGACTACAACTGACCACTGAGTTACAGAAATGGGACTTTATTACCTATGACTACAACCGGCCATTGAGTTACAGAAATCGGACTTTATTACCTTTGACTATAACCGGCCACTGAGTTACAGAAATGGGACTTTATTACCTATGACTACAACCAGCCACTGAGTTACAGAAATGGGACTTTATTACCTATGACTACAACCGGCCAATGAGTTACAGAAATGGGACTTTATTACCTATGACTACAACCAGCCACTGAGTTACAAAAATACACCAGAGACAGCATTAACATAATTGTTAAAATTCAACATCATAAAATAATTTATAAATAATGATACGAAATAAATTAAATAAATTCGTCACATCTAAAATAAGTCTCAAATCACTATTGACTTGTGATTAGCGGTCCTGTTATATGACAGTCTAGTGATTTGTAACCAGAGTCAATAGAATAGTCAGGTAAATTACGCAAATCTTGATATTTCAAACAATAAAGTTTTCCTGCCGACGAGGAATATTTCCGAGCCCTTTGCTACATAAGACTGTCTCCATGCTCTTTGTTAAACCAGATTGTGGACAATATTCATTGATAGACTATTTCTTGACAAACCTCATTTCATGCTGCAGAGGTTTACGCCTGCAAGTGAACTATTTTTAACTTAACTGAGACATATTTGACATGTTGTCATTGTCGAAGGTCGATGAAACGAATTGTAGTTTTCATTTTTCAATTGTTGTTGTTGATCTTAAAATTCTAGATTTGTTTTGTTTCTTGTTTGTTTCTTTTTAAATAGAGAAGGAATATATATAAACCACACGTTTCGGTTCGGACACTGAAGCTCTAGCTTCAGAACTAATCTGAGTGGTCCAACACTGTAATCCACTCGGACATAGGTGATTACACCTATACGGAAAAAAATATATGCCCTTCTCTACGATGTTTTAGATTCTGTATAGAGACTGTATATGTTATAATCATTTATCTTGACACAAGAACCTCCAGCAAAACATCGTGCATAAGTACTCTACCGATGTCCCTAAACTTTACACTGTTCAATTATTATACCGTCTGAGAAAGAGAGGCAAACTTTTTTTTCAAATTTAGATGACGCAATTATACAAACGATGTATCATTTTAATTTCATTTTCTCAAACGCGATCGGTAAAAATATGGATTTCATATCGAAATTTACTAGTACACCATAAAAAATATCGAGAACTTTAAGTTTACCAATGCATCGGAGCCTTGTCGCAAAGCGTTTGTGTTGAGATTAAATATTTCTGGATGTGATTTAAGATTAAAATGCTTTATTTTTTAGACATAAAGCTTTACTGCATATTGTGTTTAAAAAGAAGAAAGAAGCCTTCCGAGCCAAACAGCCAAGTGAAGTATTAGTTTAGTGCAATGTCGGTCGATTGCTCTCCTGCGACCTACCTGATTGGAACATACGATTCTGAGATTCAAGATATGGCGAAATTAATTTTGCAGGCAACCATGTTGATGTTTTAATCTAACCTTTTTTAGTGACAAGGATACGCTTGACTTGGACAATTTAGATTTAGCAGTGAGCAATAAAATAAAAAAAAATTAAATATTAGATTGAATATGTTTTGATGTATTCGAAAATGAAATGGTTTATCTCTCAGACTTAAGGTTGAGCTGCATATTGCATTGAAAAGTAGACAGGTACCTTCCGAGCCTAACAGTCAATAGACGTAGTAACTGAGTGCAGTGTCAGTCAGTTCCTTCACTGTTTTCTAGCTGATGGTAACATACAATCCATCGATGCAAGATATCGTGAAATAAAGCAAGCAGAAACATTTACAGCAACCAGGTTCTATAGAGAGTGATCACCCGTGTTGTATCATTGTTTCTCTATAACATTATTGAACTTCTCCAAACGAGTTATATATATATGGTTAAACAGTTTTGTTTTTAAAGCGGGTGGGTTCAAAGGTGGGAGGAAAGATTCTTGACTTTGGCCTGAGTTAAAACTTTGTAGTGTACCTAAGCAATGCAAACTTACTTCAGAGAGAGAGAGAGAGAGAGAGAGAGAGACTATTTGATAAGTTTATGGACCACCAAGAAAATTTGAAGAGCTGATGATCTCTTATATTGCTCGTGGAGCACAATAGTGCCTTCTATGTTGGAATTTATATAAGGGGGGAATTCAAAATAAATTCGGTTTATGTGTTATACATTTTATGTAAACTGGCAAATGACATTCCAGCGAATATCCTCGTCCTTTTATTTTGCATTTGGACTCGCAATACTGATAGTCTAAACTGGTACCCAGCCATGTTCCTCTAGGTAATCTAATCCCAATTGGTACAATATTTGTGTATTTATTAAAAGGCAGTCATTAATGAATATATTGGGTTTACCAACTCAGTTCTGTTTTTTTAATTGATCTGTAATTAGAACCAATTTATATAACTTTTTCTGTAAAAGTACATTTGGAAGTATTGACCCAATCATACATCTCCATGCCTCATTCCCAGACCACTTCGAAATATTGAACACACCACTCTTGCATTACAATAGTTATAAAAAGATCACCTACTTGTTTTTACCTTAGACATTTCCTAAGGGTTTTGTTTTGGTGCCGGAAACTTGCCACGAATATATTCTACGCCTGGCAGTCTGATTCAATACCCTGTCTTTGTAGAATCCTCACTGAACAAAGACTATGGCATTGTAATATGGCTGGAATTTTCCGAATTGAATATATGTATACATATATGGGAATATTTGTTGTTGTTGTTGTCCGAGAAATCGTCAAAACAAAATGCGGGAATGAGTGAAGTTGTGACATATAGGTCAAACATTAATTGCCCCAGAGTCGAATATGCACCTTATATACCTTACGTGTAGTTTTATTATTCCATACGTGTCTCTTAAGAACTCTTCGTACGTTTAAAATGTAGCGCACAACAAGTGTATTTTCGTTTCGTTAACCCTGCCAGTGACACATGACTGCAGGTACTCTCATACCTTAGTTTTCCAGAGTTGTCGTACAGAGAGCTACCAGATTATTCAAAATCTAATATTTAAAGTTTTAGCACAGCAAGACTTATGTGTATTTTGAAAATGTTGTAATTGTTGTTGTTGTTGTGGGTTTGGCGGCATTTGTCAACACATAATACATGGCAGCCAGTTTCTCAAGTGGAGAAAGAAACCGGGGAAACCCCGGGAAGAACCATCCACCTACTGGAAGCTACTGACAAGTTTTCTCCCATACCAACATTGGTCGAACAAGAGACTCGAACATACATGAATAGAGGCGAGGTGGTAGTGATTAGTACAAGCAAGCGCCTTAGATCGCCTTAGATCACTCAGCCGCCCCGAGACGCAAAAATGTAATTATGTTTCAAAAAGCAAATTAGTCTTGCAACTTAGTATTGTCCTTCAACTGAATTAAATAGATAAGAATGTGAAACACATGTGAGGACACGTGCCAATTTGGGACCGTCAGAAAATAATATTCATTATGAAATAAACAAACAATAATTGATATATATATTTCAGCTGTTTAGTTTCCTTTGAATTTGTTTAAGAAATTTTTAATTAATATGTTTTGTGTAATAATAATAATAATAATAACAACAACATTATAAACACGTATCTGAATGCACAATCTCTCATGCAAATAATAAATAATGTCTAGGAACATTCATGCATTACTGTTCAACCGCACACTTACATACTCTTACAGTATATCTAAAAACAATGCAGGTAAGAAATCCAAATAAGTAATACACGATCAGTTGAAAATAAAACAAAACGAACTCACCACATCTACAAAAACCAACTTATTAAACCACCAGTCAATGTTACTACTTTTTTTAAGTAACTGGAACAAATAATAGGCTAAAATATTTCAAACCATTTTTGATTGTGTCAAAAAATGATTCGTTTAGTGAAGGATGCGCTGGAGTTGAAGCTGGAACACTGTTTACAAAATGTGCTAAAGACAGCTCAAATCTTAATATAATCATGGCAATCACTTTAGTTATATAAAATCAAGGCAATCACTTTAGTTATATTAGCAATTATGATAGGCTTGAATAATCTTATTTCACTTCATGATAATTTTTCTCTAGTTTTCTAGTTAAACTTTCAAACCTTTTTTTTTTCTTCGTAAGTTTCTATCCGAATGTTTCACAGGTCTAACTACCTGAACTTTTATGTTTACTTGTTTTTATGTCTTCAAGACTTTTCAGGTGTTCTTGCGATTCAACTTTTTGTTTCTATGTCTTCAAGACTTTCCTGGTGTTCTTGCGATACAACTTTTTGTTTTTATGTCTTCAAGACTTTCCAGGTGTTTTTGCGATACAACCCCTTTTGTTTTTATGGCTTCAAGACTTTCTAGGTGTTCTTGCGATACAACTTTTTGTTTTTATGGCTTCAAGACTTTCCAGGTGTTTTTGCGATGCAGCTTTTTGTTTTTATGGCTTCAAGACTTTCTAGGTGTTCTTGCGATACAACTTTTTGTTTTTATGGCTTCAAGACTTTCCAGGTGTTTTTGCGATGCAGCTTTTTGTTTTTTATGGCTTCAAGACTTTCCAGGTGTTCTTGTGAAACAACTTTTTGTTTTCATGGCTACAAGACTTTCCAGGTGTTCTTGCGATACAACTTTTTGTTTTTATGGCTTCAAGACTTTTCAGGTGTTCTTGCGATACAGCTATTTGTTTTTATGTCTTCAAGACTTTCCAGGTGTTCTTGCGATACAGCTTTTTGTTTTTATGTCTTCAAGACTTTCCAGGCGTTCTTGCGATACAGCTATTTGTTTTTATGTCTTCAAGACTTTCTAGGTGTTTTTGCGATACAGCTTTTTGTTTTTATGGCTTCAAGACTTTCCAGGTGTTCTTGCCATGCAGCTTTTTGTTTTTATGGCTTCAAGACGTTCCAGGTGTTCTTGCGATACAACTTTTTGTTTTTATGGCTTCAAGACTTTCTAGGTGTTCTTGCGATACAACTTTTTGTTTTTATGGCTTCAAGACTTTCCAGGTGTTTTTGCGATGCAGCTTTTTGTTTTAATGGCTTCAAGACTTTCCAGGTGTTCTTGTGAAACAACTTTTTGTTTTTATGGCTACAAGACTTTCCAGGTGTTCTTGCGATACAACTTTTTGTTTTTATGTCTTCAAGACTTTCCTGGTGTTCTTGCGATACAGCTTTTTGTTTTTATGTCTTCAAGACTTTCCAGGTGTTCTTGCGATACAGCTTTTTGTTTTTATGTCTTCAAGACTTTCCAGGCGTTCTTGCGATACAGCTTTTTGTTTTTATGGCTTCAAGACTTTCCAGGTGTTCTTGCCATGCAGCTTTTTGTTTTTATGGCTTCAAGACTTTCCAGGTGTTCTTGCGATACAACTTTTTGTTTTTATGGCTTCAAGACTTTCCAGGTGTTCTTGAGATACAACTTTTTGTTTTTATGGCTTCAAGACTTTTCCGGTGTTCTTGCGATATAGCTATTTGTTTTTATGTCTTCAAGACTTTCCAGGTGTTCTTGCGATACAACTTTTTGTTAACAATAATGAGCATAATTTATACAGTTTACAAGACAAACTAAAAGATAATTACATGACGCAGATAGAATTAGAATATTTCTTCCGAATTTTGCCAGTCATGTTGGGATAACCTCTGTCTGCATCGAGTACTTGTTTAAAAACTTTCAGACATATCGATTTTAAAACCCCACGGTTTATCTGCTTTCCGTGCAATAAACCTCAGGGAACTTAGACAAGCCAATATTGTACAAACAATCTTCCATGTTTTATTGTCCTCTTTTGTCCATTTTATCTAAGACATTTTATCATTTTAATCAGTTTTCACTAGTTTTTAAGTAGTTTTGGATGAGTCAAACCAAAATGGAGAAGCTATCTAAAAGGTGAAATTAAAATAAAATATATGGTGTTCTGTTTGTCGTGAATGCTACTATTTTTGACTGTGACCATTGACTCTATGGCCAGTTACTTATCTTTAGAGGTCTTCTATCTTAAATACTGAATCTAGTTGCACTGCCTACTATCTGTTAAGTGATGCAAACATAAAATACAATAGAAAATAAAAAATCATCCATGAGTTAATGTAACTTTGATATCTAACACAAGGCAATGGATGATTGAAAGCGTTGTGATCATTTTGTCTCAGTTTTTATGTACTAATTTTTTCGAGGGATACTATTATCGTAATCTAATTATTCCAATCAAAGAAAGAAGGGTTTACACTTTTTATGTAAGTTTTTTTCTTCCATAAATGTCTGTGTTTATTTTTATCTAAATGTGTTTCAGGCATGTAGTTCCAATCTTTAAGTCAAGTCTATAAAATGATCAAAATTGGATCAATGGAAGATTGTCTCTTTGCGTTTAGTTACAAATAGGATAAGCTCTCATACGGTGTTCCACACTTTTGCTCTTCATAATCTACCAGTCATGGTTCTTCAGACTCCTGTATACTCTATTTTATGTTCACACATTTTTAGACTGGTTTCCATTTTACGATATAGTTAGTACTATGTGTCATGTAATATCCACTTTCATGTCAGTTAAGTCATTATGTGGCAGTCACGAAAGCAGATGCACTGGTGTCATGTGTCATCGGAAGCAATCAACTTAACAATGTCTTCCACCATGTCTGTTTTATTTTATTGTTATATTGGAGGGTAAGTATTAAAGCTGGCATTGCAATTATTCCTTGCACATTAAGTATCACGGAAAATGTAAATTTTCTATTATTTTTGGAACGAAGTTTAAGCCGCGTTATAATCTGGAACAAAATCTCGTATTATGTGATCTGAAGACGATAATGGCAGCATCATTGTAGCAGATATCAATTTCACAAGCGACATGTCTCAATTTACGACAGTAAAATCACCATTAACGTCCTCCAAAACAGCATATACAAGATTATTATTATCTTTTGTTTTGGACGTATTTGTGTATTGTTGTAACGATTCAGGTAAAGTTTTGGTTATTGTATTATTTGTTCCGCTGATTTTAAGAATTTTCTTGTGTTCGATGCCAAGCTTAATCCTTTTCAGTATTGTTTTACTATCTATTTTGTATTTTTTCCTCAGCCCATATTTTGGACATTGTTGTGCTTTAACATCCGCCAAAGAATTGCCAAATAAGTGGCTATTCTTTGCCCTAACTCTTTCTTTCTCCCACCTATCACGTCTGTTGTGTGTGGTACCTTCGTTTATTTCTTTTACAAGAACAGTTTAAGCATTAATTGGGCTAGTTAAGCCCTGTGTGTCTACTTTCCAAAACATAGGTTGTAACGGCCAAAGATGTGTTTTCTGGGAGAGAGGGAAGTCTGATAATGATGACTAGATATTGTAGAAAGGATACATTTTGATTTGGATAAACTCTTGACGGTTGAGAAGAAGCAGATCTGTAGTCCTAATCGAAGCTGAGTCGATGATGGTTCCCGAAGAACACTATTATTTGATTGATCACGAAAGGTACAAGTCCTTACACACTGAATGGTAGTAGAAAATGGCAAAATAATCAAGTTTATCAACTCGATTTAATGATGGCTGGGATCAACCGATATTTCAAATACATATTCTCTGCTATAAGAAATGCTTTATAGCTGTCCTCATTATAGCTGTTTCACTCAAATCAAGCTGTTTACTGAAGATGCTTCTTTTTCATGTTATTAGCGGAATTTGTATCCCATGTGCGGTATAGGTTAGGCTAACCAACATAAACACAACAAACACGCATCCAAAAAATAGTAATTTCGGGCGTTAAAGTTTCCGAAATGATATTCTCAGAATATAGTCTGGGACATATTGCATCTGAATCTATATTAATATATTAGTGGCGGGAGGGGGGACGAACTGTATTAGTAGAGTTAGTTACCTGTCTGTAAATAGGATAAGCCCTTATACGGCTTATACAAGGAAAGACATAAGTGAAACACTCTCTCCAAATCGTGTCACTATAGAATTTAAGAACTCTTTTAATTGGGAATAAGACTGATTGAAATATATATTTCAACCAAAACATTCTTCCAGCAAAAATTACGTAAAAAAACGTTAAATGGCGACATAAAATTAAAATATTCAGTACAACAAAAAAATCAAAATATTTCCGAACTTGCACGTAGGTCTCATATATGCCCAGGAGAAATAACATTAACTTCGTTCTTATGCAAAAAAAGACAGAATATGTGATGAAATAAAGAAAATATGAGATCACATAAGGCATTTGTCTTGATGTCTATCAGAAAGCCCTTAAACCTAAACTTAAAAGGATAATATACAAGCAGTGCTTGTGAGTATGTGTGAGTGTGTATTTTGGGGAGAAGTTTTGATGATTTTCGTGTGTGTCTCTTGCAAGAAAGACACATTACTTTCAGTTACCATTTAGGAAACGTATATCCTTTCTTCTTTAATCCAGAAAACGAATCGTACCCTTCTCCATTCCTCATCTGATCAATCCCCAAATACGTTACTAGTAACGTGGGATACCCTAGCGATAATGGGACTTTAATTTTTTAATCTGGGTGTTTGTACCCTGGCGACAAGAGGAATTTAACATTTGAGCCCCATTGTCGCTAGTATATCCCACATCACTACTTACGTTTTGAAAAATTTCTTGCAAGCCAATCTAAATTTTGAGTGTCTGCTTAAAATGGTATTAGAGGAAAGAAAACCAGTTCTAGAGATTATATAATTTGTGGCAAGAGTTGACGTCTGAGATATCTTTTAAACCAAAAGCGTAGTATTTTACTTTTGCTATTTTGATATTTATCATCCGATAGTGAAAAACTTGTCTGCTGCTTATTTTTCGTCATGTTCTATTTAATCTGTATATATATATATATATATATATATATATATATATATATATATATATATATATATAAAGTCAAAGCACGCCTTGTGTATATTGAAATTACTCTATTGTTGCCTACTGTCTATGAAAGTGGTGTTCTCCTATAGTGTTACTTGGTGGGGTATCTGTTGCTTGAGCCGAAGACAACAGACAACACTGTAAGCCAACAACATGTAACATTGAAAGCCATGCGTGTGCAACAGACAACCCGAGACTTTTATCCGCTTATTTAGAGCATATAGTGTGGTTTTTAAAATCGCTTATCGCCCTAGAGAACTTGCCCATTCATATCGTTGGAGGCAGTTCCTAAAGAAAAGATAATTATAGATTTCGTAAATCAATTGACGTGATATCATGTAGATGCGTGGCACAAGTACCCGCTGGATCAGGTAATAATTTGATCAGTGGAATATGGCATCTCGTAGTCAAGGCAGAGATCATGCTGTCATAAGTTAGACCCCTACTTCTAACAACTGAAACTCATTAATATCTTATGTGTGGTACCAATATGCTTTTGCATTTTAATGTCAACAACTGGCACGGCTGAAACGTCTGTTGCAAGACTGGCATAGTTATTACGTTAAACTCTTTGCAAAACTTTGAATCAGTTCGATACTGGCTGGAAACTCACAGCTGAAGCAGTGATACCTTTAGTTTTCTACTGGGAATCTTCATATAATATTGACATTTAATTTCCTAGACTCGACACTACTAGGGGTGAGTTCAGTATAGTTCTGATCCACTGTCATATACAATCTCATTTTGTTTCCTCGTCTTGTCTTGTGTAGACAGAAATAATTGAAGCCAGCAGTATAGTGAACTCCATCGAAAACAAAAATGATGGAAAAGCACGATATGAAAGAGAATGTCCTCTCTACCTGGTAATGATTAAATACAAAAGAAGTAGGGTTTCTGGTAACAGTAACAGTAAAACAGTTGTTTTTCGTCCAAAATAAAAAAACAGTAAATAGCTGTTTTTTTCTAAATGTTTTACTGTTTCTAACGGACATTGAGACATTGGATTTTGACGCTCTCAAAACTCTTCTGAAGGCAATGGAACCTGTGAAACTTGCTGTTGAGAATCTAAGTCGAGAAGACGCGACGTTGATGAGTGCTGACACAATTTTAGAATACACGTTCAACAAGCTCTCTAATCTGAATAATGACATTAGTACCAAGCTCATGGAAAATTTGAAGTGTCGCGTTGAAGAGCGATTGAACAATGGTGTCATGAACCTCCTGCGCAGTCTCAAAGATCCATCTGTCGCCCCGTCAAAAACTACGCTAAATTTCGCAGGAAATCTAGCGTCTCGTCTATTTGAAGTCAACGATGTAGAAGATGTCGTCGAACAGTCGTCAAATGATGCTGAAAGTGTGAACTTGTCTCTTGAAGATGAATTGAATTTGTTACTTCAAAAAAATGGATCATCAATTGCAGTCGGAGGGCAAGACAGTTTCAAATGGCTCAAGTCCGAATTCACGCTCTTCAGGAACTCTGGCCAGCGCACTGCAAATCTCCAGAAATTGCACAATGCAATTCTATCCATTAAACCGACATCAACGGACGTTGAAAGAGTTTTTTTTCGGTCTGTACGAATTTCTGTACAGACAAGTCGCTTAATGCACTTGTATTCTTGAAATATTATTATAAGAAGTAAAAATGTATTGATTTAGAACTTATCACGAAAGATATATAATAAAACGGTGTTCATCAAAAAAATAAGCTATTGACTGTAAAATTAGTGAAAATATGGAAAAAACAGTAAAAACAGCTGTTAACAGCTGTTTTTTGAAAATTGAAAACAGTAAACAGCTGTTTTTCAAAAATGACTGTTTTTCAGAAACCTAAAAAGAAGATACACTGTTTTTGTATCATGCTTATATTCGGTACAAGGTGTAAAGTTTCTGTAGAATGCAAAAATATTAATTGTATGTTTCTTTTTTCATTCGGTTCACGGTGCAACAACTACGAAAACAACAACACCAACAACAATAACACAAAGTCAATGTATTTTCGTTACCCCCCCCCCCCCACGACAATGTTATCAAGTATGGCGCCCTAGTTTCCTCATGCAGGACCGACTCGATTAAAACAGAGCTGAGTGTCTGAGGTGGCAGTCACAGCAGATTTACCATAGTAATTAAAGTTTGACATCCGGAATATATGCCAGTATAGTTTCTGAGATGCAACACGTTAAGCAATACAGTTTACGTGTTTTATGAAAAATAACTTACTAAGTACGTTTAGGTGATTGCTTGAATACTTTGAACTTTATCGTCCAATGGAGCTGATTGGAGATTGTACCAGGTGATATCAACTGAACTTGATGGCCTTAACAGCAGGCGCATATTCAGCTCATGCTAGTCAGGTACTAAATGAAGAAAAATAAAATCTTCTGAAAGATTAACAAACGTAATTGTTTAAAATTCTATAAATTAATAGATTACTCATCTAGCAGGTTCCATTTATTATACAATGAGGTGAATGTTGATTCAACTCTAACTCAATTGCCAACCGATTTAGTGTTTGACTGCATAACTCGGTAGCTTAGATGGCTAATACACAGGTTTGCCCTGACAGATCAAGCAGAATGCTTTTTTTTGTTGTTGTTGTAGGGTTTAACGCCATTTTTCAGCACAATATAGGCTATACATGGCGGCCAGTATTAATGGTGGAGGAAGAACCCGGAAAAACCCCGGAAAGAACCACCGACCCACGAGACTGGCAAGTCTTTCTCACATAACCACATTAGCCGAATCCGAGACTCGAACCGACGCAGACAGAGGTGAGATGGCAGTGATCCGTAACGGTGAGCGCTTTAGACCACTCGGTCACTCAGGGCCCCAAGCATAATGCAATGTAAACGTATACCGTAAACATATTCTCGATCAGACTGAACAGAATGAATAACGAAAGGAGCTGAGTTTGCATAAAACGTAATGGAACTAACTGCATTGAACAGCAGGATTGCATTGATTAAAAACTAGTTTGTAATAACGGCTAGATCTGCATTGTGACAATAGAGATATATGCCTGCTGATTTGACTGAATGTATGTATATTACAGAGACGTGCTCATGACCTAAGGTGTGGACACCACGCGATAATGTTTTATGTAATGGTTTTAATTTAACCTTAAATCCAAAGAAAGTTCGACCATAATAATACTACTTTAGTGATCTAATTGATGAATAGTTTAGAGTTTAGAAAGCATGTACTGAAATCCTTTTAGCTTTTTTTTAAGTACAGGTGGATAATCTGGTTGTATATACCAAGATTTTAGGATAGAGTTCTGCGAAATGTTTGGGCAAATTACAATTGTGTCCTTGATATAATCTGGTTAAAGTCAGGTGACCACTGTCCTACGTGAAGATCTGAGAGCGACCGCTTATTGATTATATTCTGGTGACCTCTCAATTAGCCAAAGGAAATGTAGCTTTCAGAAGTCTGAATGTGAATCAAATCGTTAATAACTATCTTTAATTCAGAACCAAATTATACCCATTGACATATAAATGAATACAGTTTTTCCATCTTAGCTCAATATGGCTACATGCTCTGCGTGATCTTTTTTGTGTTTTTCTTTTCTTTTTGTTTGTGTGACTGGAAAAAATTATATTTGTATTGACATTCGTGTTACTGATACATTCTCTGAGATTTGCAGGAAATAATGACCCTGGCGTGAAGATGTTTCCAATCGATTGGTAAATAGAACTAAATGAATTTTCGATGTGAGGGAAATTGCTTGGCACTTGCACGCATAGAAAAAATACATACCTACTTGGGTGTCTTTGCAGAGCGAACAGAAAGCCATTCTTAATGGTTATGAGGATCGATCATGTGTGTTACGACACAATTTTGCAGAAACGTGTTTGTGTGTGTGTGTGTGTGTGTGTGTTTGTTTGATGTGAATTCTTAACGTAGCTTTAGCTGCTTTTCAGAATTATCGTCATCAAAACGCATACAAGTAGCATCATGTCCCATACAGTCACATTATCCTGACACTAGGTATCAGTCCTAACACTAATCTCTTAATGCTGAGCGCCAAGCGAGGCAGATGTTAGTACCATTTTTATGACTCTCTTTGGTATGACTCGGTCGGGGTTCGAACCCGCTACCTACCGCATATGAGGCAGACGCTTTAACCACTTAGGCCACCGGAGCGTTTGCAAATGCAAGTATGTTACTGGGTGTAGAAGGAATCATATATTACTTGCATTGAAGACACGTCAAATCTCAGGTGGGTCTTTGGTCAGAATGGCGTAGGTTCTAATCACTTTAGTTTTAATTAGATGAGGATGTACAGTAAAGTTCCTTACCTTAAATATTTGAGAATTTTAAATCTTTTAAATAAAAGCAAATATTTAGGTCACTTCTGTTTGTTTTTACCGCATATGTTTAGTAAAATTGTTTCTTTACTGCATATGCATGTGATCTGATATTTCTATATTTCATGCCGTTCGCGCTTTCCTCGAAGGATGGCAGCTTTACACCCCCCCCCCCAAAAAAAATAAAAAAACCTTGACAACTTTTCATTACCACTAATGTCAATATTGCCACTCTTTTTTCCAAATAGATATTTTCCGATAAGGTCACTAACAGATGATATTCTGCTCATTTTATCTGGACGATGGTCAACCTGGCAGTTTCTCCTATATGCGAACACTAAAATTTACCCTTTTGAGCACGGCGCTCTGAAGCAAACTCAGCTATTAAATTACAAGTATAGATACTGACAGAAAGCCTGATTTGCATTCTGTTTATGTATGTTTTGTAACGGTATCTTGAGATTCAATGAATTTATTTCAACTTCCAAACAGCATATAAACTCAACGGTAAATCTGTCAGCATATCACAAATATGGCTGCTAATGATGTCATTCGGGAACTATTTTCGGTTTTACATTTCAACGATATTCATCTTGTATATGTTTCACACGATCATGTTCAAGATTCTTACATATAATGGCGCTAAAAATAAATGGTATTCTTGAGGAAAAGTATACCAAAATGACACCCGCATGCTGAACTCCATTCCAACAGCAACATCGAGTATGCAAACTCAGATCAAATAATGCAGCAAACTCATCAAATGCAGTCAGCCTGTGACAAAATATCCGCAGTGTCAAAGCAAAGTAAAATGTAATAACTCCACTCTTACAGCACATTGGAACGACAAAGAACAGAAAACATAAAATAACAAACACAATATAGCACAACTACAGCGGAAATATTGAACAAAACACAATCAGTATTCGACAAAATAGTCAGCAAGCTCCAGCACTTTACCGCGTCTGATTAAAACAGAGGCCACACAAGTGTTTGATCACCCAGACGTTTTGCATTGTATGAAAGGATGCTTAATATTCAACAACCTTGTACCTGCGTATTTATCGTATCTCGCCAAACCGCTAATATACGACCTTGATCGTCGGTCCTATTCCAAACTCTGTCATTTTATTCCGCGATCTGACTGTTCCAATGTCGATAAATTTCTCGCTGTATAGGGTATACAGTTATGGAATACTATTCTTACTGAGATTAGAAATTCAGCTTCTTATTGTAAATCCAAGTCCTTGTATGATGTCTACCTTCTGGCTCACCGCTATTATATCCGGACTGGTATTCGATTTTTTATATGAATATATATGTGCCTTTTCTTTATTGTTTTAAATTAATGATGTTGAATTTTAGCATAAACACATATTTTCTTTCCTTTATTGTTTTAAATTAATGATGTTGAATTTTAGTATGAACACATATTTTCCTTTTCTTTATTGTTTTAAATTAATGATGTTGAATTTTAGTATGAACACATATTTTCCTTTTCTTTATTGTTTTAAATTAATGATGTCGAATTTTAGTATGAACACATATTTTCCTTTTCTTTATTGTTTTAAATTAATGATGTTTAATTTTAGTATGAACACATATTTTCCTTTTCTTTATTGTTTTAAATTAATGATGTTGAATTTTAGCATGAACACATATTTTCCATTTCTTTATTGTTTTAAATTAATGATGTTTAATTTTAGTATGAACACATATTTTCCTTTTCTTTATTGTTTTAAATTAATGATGTTGAATTTTAGCATGAACACATATTTTCCTTTCCTTTATTGTTTTAAATTAATGATGTTTAATTTTAGTATGAACGCATATTTGTCTTTTACTTTATTGTTTTAAATTAATGATGTGATCCTCTGTTCCTGCATGTTATTTTTGTCAACGTGTGAAGCGGGCTTCTATTCTTAACTGCTGTATATAGGCATCTAGTTTGTATACATGTTTGAATGCCATATGGGAGATTAACTTAAATGCCAAATATGCTATCCTCCTAAAATAAAGACTTTGTAATAGTGATAGTTTTACCAGCTATGACACTCACGTGTCAAACTTTTCATTTGAAGCTTCTACAATGCCTACATCAATATGATCTCGTCGTGCTGCCACTTTCAAAGATCTTAAACAGAGGGCTTATCTTAGATCATCTTCATAACTCGTAGCCTGGGCATTAAAGATGACTTACCTGGGCTAGGTTAATGTTACATTCTTCTACCAAAATCTAATGCACCCTCTTTGATACTCTATTGTTCTCTGGTAGATTAGAGAATTTGTTTTCAATGATTGAAAAGCAATCAGACTTTTAATTGCCTGGTTACTCTTAATGGTGAGTTTTATACCCTTCTATGTGCTAATGAATTGAAAACAGGGACCAGACAGACATATAATGACTCGGATTTGAAGGTCATCCCCTACGAAAACAATGTTACATTTATGTACCCAAATGACCTCACAAACGTCCAAATGTTTAGTCTTGATATGATTGTAAATGTTGACCTATGATGTTATTTTTATCTCCATATGTTAGCAATATCACCTTACAATATTGTAGCATTTGTGGTATCCTCATATGCCATCTATGTGTGGCCTGAGATGGTATTCTCATATGCCACCTATGTATGGCCTGAGATGGTATTCTCATATGCCATCTATGTGTGGCCTGAGATGGTATTCTCATATGCCACCTATGTGTGGCCTGAGATGGTATTCTCATATGCCACCTATGTATGGCCTGAGATGGTATTCTCATATGCCACCTATGTGTGGCCTGAGATGGTATTCTCATATACCACCTATGTGTGGCCTGAGATTGTATTCTCATATGCCACCTATGTGTGGCCTGAGCTGGTATTCTCATATGCCACCTATGTGTGGCCTGAGATGGTATTCTTATATACCACCTATGTGTGGCCTGAGATGGTATTCTCATATGTGACCTATGTGTGGCCTGAGATGGTATTCTCATATGCCACTAATGTGTGGCCTGAGATGGTGTTCTCATGTACCACCTATGTGTGGCCTGAGATGGTATTCTCATATACCACCTATGTGTGGCCTGAGATGGTATTCTCATATACCACCTATGTGTGGCCTGAGATGGCATTCTCATATGCCACTAATGTGTGGCCTGAGATGGTATTCTCATATGACACCTATGTGTGGCCTGAGATTTACTTTTATTAATAAAAGGTTTGTTACGTTCTCTTCCCTAAACCATTCAGTAAGAAGCTGAGAAGGGATACTGTCCATGGAAATTCAGCTTGTATTCAATGCCTGGTCATGCGGTATGACAAAAATGACATCTTATCTCGTACGTTCATACCAATCTGAACCTTCTCACATAACTTATGTTGACGTGGTAGACCGTATTTTACGTATCCTTATACCTGTATACTAATAACCACACAATACATTGTGATGTGACTGAAAGTTTAAAATCTAATGTTGGGTAAGTATTGAGGGGAAAAACAAGACATGTTTGTAGGGACGTTGCTAAGCTCAAACAATCTTTAAACAACTGACGTTTATTAAATCTAATAATATAAACATGAGAAGCTGAAAGAAAAGACAAATTCAGTGACATGGTTTATAATAATAGTATTTTAATGACGGATCCATGCAGTAAAGGCCTTTGGTGTTTACTGGGACAATGGAAATTACAAATTACTTTTGTCATTGCAACGATGGCGTGAGTGTGCTCTTGGATTTCTGAGCTGGGTCTGCGTTTCAAATGAAGATTTGCTGATAAACTTCTGAAATCTGGAAATAATAGTTCCATAGTACACATACGCCATCTGATGGTGTAATATGTGGTTGAATTCTAGTGACGTATAACAAAAGACGCTTAAAAATCTCAACTGCACGGTTTATGTATTTAAGTCAAATTAAAATGATTCAACGTTAGTCCACATCTTGTCACGAGAACAGGTGAAAGCAATAAAAGTGAACAGCTGTTATTTATAGTGGAAGAGCGGATAGAAACTGACTGATTTTTTTTCTTCACCAAACCCAATACATGTTACAAAATTCAGTCATATTATGGAGTCTGTCTTCCAATCCGAAGAGAGCTGCCTGTGACATTCCCTATATAGATGCGCTAGCGTCTATGCGCAGTGAATCAATCCGACAAAAGTTATCAAACATGACAGAAACAAAGAAGATGATGAATTGTGGTGCATCGGCTGTGGAGACGAGAAGCGATGGCACAGCAGCGGCTACCAGAGTCAACACAGACCTACTTCCAGAAGAGACCGATTTTAATAGGGGTTTAGTGGACTTTCTCTCTTCTTCGCAAGAATTTGTTCTGGTAGAAGGACCTACACCACCTTCTCCTTCTTTACCACACGTCGAGGATTTTAAATAGAGACAGAAAGAAGTGGAGAAGTTTTTACAGCAACAGAAAGAAGCAGAACAAGATTTTCTTCTTCAACAGCAACAGCAAGAAGAAGAAGAGGCAAGAAGAAGGAAAACGACATAAAGAAGAAACAGCAGCAGAGAAGAAACAAGGTCTGGGAGAGAAGGAGGACAGTGAAAGTCAAACGGTAACTTTACTCTTAGATACTGTAGCCGAGTTAAGGAGACTGCAACAAATGTATCAGACTTCTTTATTACGACCCAAGAGAAAAAGACCTTCCCAAGCCAAGCATATCAACATTGTTACTACGCCTGAGACACCACCCCATGTGATTTCTACTAAATCAGTGACAGGAGCAACTCCAGAAGTTGGCCTTGGCCATGGCAAAGGCTTAAAACAGTTAAAGCTGATTCCTGAGTATTTTTATATATAAACAAATTAACACCCAACTGTCCTTTTCAGGGCTACCCACCTCTCTCGCAAACAGATAGCATTCATTTTGCATAAATCAATTAAAACTCAAAATCCATGTTTTGGACAAGATGTACATGTGTACGTGTATGAGTGAGTGCGTGAGTGAAGGTCTTTATTCTAAAACATCACAACCAAGAGACACTTACATTTTCTGTCTGGTCTCTTCTATTACAAATTTTACAATTCAATTCACAACACTTTAAAAAGTCCACGGACTTGTTTTGTACCTGTATTTACTCTCTCTGTCTTTTTGAATTTCTTCACTTTCACAGGAGTTTGGTCCTCTTCATCCACACTTTCTCCTTGTCTTCTTTTCTTCTCTTTTTCTCTTTCTGGAAGTGTCAGAGTTTTTCCTTTTGGGAGGGCACCTCTTCTTCTTCATGTTCTGACCCCCTCTCTTCCTCTTGATCATGTTGTGTTTTAGAGCATTCTGAAGATCAATGTCCTTTCTCTTGACAATGATAACAGGTATCTTGACGTATGTCTCTTCTAACACATGTATTGCTTTTTTGACGGTCTGGACACTCTGTAGCCCAATGCCCTTTCTTCCTACAGATATAGTAAGTATCTTGACTTTTATCTCAAAAGGAGGGGGAGTAGTCCGTCGGCTTGTCTGAATAAAATTTTCGTATGACACCTCGCAAAGCTCTGATCAGAAGTTCGATCTGTGTGTACTCTTCCATCGTTCTGGTCGGTTTGAGAGTGAAATGAATGCTAGGAGGGAAGACACTCACCCTTTATATAGGGAAGACACTGGTCTGGCATTGATATAGGGACCCATAAAGTTTAAAATGTAATCAGTTGACGTTTTGCAGTGAAGATGAAGCGACCGCATCATTTCGTGGAGGATGGAGAACAAATAAGAGGGAGACACGTGATTTATTGCCTTGCACAGTAGCTGAAGTCTTGCTTCAATTCATGCCAGTGATTGTCAAGATGACATGAGTGAACCAGAATCCAGACCCAGAGAGTCTACATCCAACCGAAGTCCACAATTAACTCCTCAAAAGTATTACCACATTCGAGAGAAAAGCGCTCCTCAAGAAAATTTAGAACGACAGCCTCTACATACATGGTGAAGTTCAAAGATTTAAAGTCCGACACAACGATCGTGTTTACCCAAGAAGTAGTATTTGACAGAGCCTTCCCGCTACTTCCAGATGATTCACAACAAAACTTTGTTATGACTACTTCAGAAGGACGTCATTGGAACTTTGCTATGACTACTACTACCACTACACCTACCATGGAAAGTGACGATGTGCTTGTCAAACCTGCCGGATGCGAAAGCGATGCCATTCGTTAAAGAACACATTATTACTCTAATGGTTTCATTGTGGATGTCATCCTCCACGTGAAACCATGCGTCTACTACCCTACTGATGTCATTCAAAAATGAGCAAACTCCTGCGGATTTCATCGTATCCTCATCGAAATGAGCCAGTGAAAGACGAATATTTGTTCCCTGTGCGTTTGCCTGAACACTGCAACTTTGAAAGTCGATTCCAAACTTCGAAGTAAAATTGCCTAAATATCTGGAATGACCTACAACCGAAGAATTAGCCAGAGCCGGATATATCTACTTGGGCAAAGGGGATAAAGTCAAGTGCTTCAGTTGCGGCGTGTCACTTCATGAGTGGGAGCAGAAAGATTCCGCTTACTTAGAATGTGCCCGATAGTCTCCGAATTGTCACTACCATCCTTCTCTGGATGGATACTTTACAAGAGAAGATTCTTGATTTGCCTGTGGAGTTGAGAGAACGCATTAACTGAGAGCTGGTCAAAATACAAGCTAAACACAAACCATTTTTAAACTATGCTCTTTCCCAAAGTAAACGAAGACTGATTATGGGAGAACACTAGTTAAGTTACAGATATAAACATGGCTATTGGCCACGACACAACGATTCCTGATTCATGGAATACACTGAATAGATTCTTTGCAAGAGACATTCGTGTTTTTCCTCCGGAGGTGAGAGAACGCATTTACAGAGAACTGCTCAAAATACAGGTGAAACACAAAGAACAATTGTATCCGTCACGTAACCGATGTCTAAACCACTGATACCTGAATGCTATAGGAGAACTGATTCAGATGAAAGTGTTTCAGTGGTCAGACATTGTTATACTGAACGTGGGAGAGAAGGATTGGTTTGTTGTGACTGCATCTTTTTACTACAAGATATACGTACTGCAACAAATTCCAGAGAAAGAGTTAGATAGTTACCAAAATCTTTTACACAACGTTAGCTTAGTTCATGACGAAACTTCTGAACGGTGTGTTGTGATGTGCAAGTTAGTGACTAAACCATTTAGATTCGCCACTGGAGTACGATCATATCTGTGCAGAAAGTACACTTATTGCCTCCGACAAAAAGAAGTATAAAAACTGGCTACCATGCCACGACCTTTATCAGTGGTGATACAACAGATTCCGTGGAAGGAAATAAATGAGAGTATTCAAACAGTGGAGGATTACCAACACTTATTACAAGAATGGTGTCCCAGCGTGTGGTGCTTGTCTTAGTGACTTCCTTTCTGGGATTTCGTTTACGGGCCGATTCCTTGTGGGCTCTTTACGAACAGTACTTACCACCAAATAAAACATTAAGGTGGTCCCTTTAAATGTCCACGAGAGACTCATTATGTTAAAAGCCTTGCGTTACGGGGGCAAAAATATTCGTCAACATTTTGGTACTGAAGATGTGTACGACGATGTGTGTGTAGCTTGTGACTTACACCCTCACTGGACAGATGCAAGTGTTTGGAAAAGTTGGGGTTTCGATGCTTGGACCAAAGAAGTGGCAATTATGCCCAATAGTTGTGATCCTCAATTCAAACGTCCAGTGAAAAAAGTAACTTTGTAACCTGTCCTAGTGACAGTGCCAGAAGAAGAAACCATCACCGAGGACAACCACACCCTTCAGGACAGGACTGTCGTGGACAGTCCCGAAAGGCCATTATGGTAGGACTCCGGCGTGACTGTACCCAATGTAGAGACTGTAAAAGCATTACAAACTGTCCCTAGGACACCTTTGTTACCAAAAACATGTTGTACAGAGACTTGTTTATATTCCACTTTGATCGTTGTGATGTGTACTTTATCGTTGTACTTAACCCTTTGGCTTTTATGCATTTATGTCTTTCGTATTATTCACTTTTTAAAAAAAGTGCCGTGAAAAAAGTATAAAAGCGCGTGTCTCGTCTGTCTTCGTGTCAAAATTGACATTCCCTGCACTATGGGTACCTCTACTGTCTCCGTTCCCTCTTTCTCTACTTTCAAAGTCATCGACGTTGACTTAGATTGTGCTAGTTGGGAGGCGTTGTATCTTCGCCCTCCCTTTAACATGTTAATTGCCAGACGCAGCGGTTCGGGCAAAACCGAATTTCACAAACATTTGATAGAACATAAACATCATTTGATCGATTGTACTGCTTAATGGATCGTGTGGTGTCACAAAGACTGGCAATCGGCGTACAGCCTCTTGCGAGAAAGTCAAGGGGATTCCATCGTGTTTGTGGAAGGCATTCCTGGCGAAGACGACGGGATCATGTTTGACCCCAGTCAAACCCATCTGGTCATTTTCGACGACATGTTAGGAGAAGACGAAGAAGAAATTAAACTGTGGTTTACGCGCAAAGGGCATCATCGTAATGCCAGTGTAATTTACATCACACAAAATTAGTTTCAACAAAGTAAAGCCCATCGCACCATCAGTCTCAGTCACCACCCCAACAATCACCACAACAGGAATCCTATTTTAGACACTCCTCTGAATTCCAGCGACCCCTCGGACAGCAGAACTTTGGAATTATGAATAAAAACCAATTTTACTTAACGTTACCCAATGACAGTTCCATGGAGGTGTTTCCCAACAAGAAGTTGTGCTGTTAAACGGCCAAATTATCTCAGGCCATCCAATTAGATCACGAAAACCATCGGGATGTGGCTTTGGTGGAAATGATTTACCCTGCACAAATAAAGACATCAATGAAACTCAAAATACTTTCCATGTAAAAGTCCTGAACGTCCAATTGCAAGAAGAAATGAATAAAATCGGGTTTACAGGTGACACAAAGTTAGCAAGGAATTCATCATTCATGATCTATACGTTGAAATTCCGCCAGGTTATTATTTTAGTGGTGAATATTTGGTGGACACAGTTTCTGACAGGTTCGAGACAGCGTTTGGCAAAGGCCTGAACAGAGCAAAATAAAAGTGTTAAGATTGAGTACCATAAAGTGGCTCGTCGCCTACTGTTGAAATTTCAGGATACCGACACGTTGTCCATCAGGTTTAATGTTAGTTTGTTTGAAATTTTGGGTAGACATCCACAGATGGTAGCACAGAATCTGAGCCAGAAGATCAACAGTAATAAGGATTTTTACAGGGTTTTTGAATTTCCCGTAGAACTGAACAAGGGAGTTTGATTTTTTTTGTATTCCGATGTAGTGGAGTACAAGGTGTGTGTGTCTGTGTGTGTGTGTGTGGGGGGGACACACCTCCGTACCGTTACTACGTGTCATTCCTTTCAAAGTGGATTCTGCCATGACTAATGATCAGGAAGGTGTAAACACCTATCACGTTCACTGCGAATTTGTACATCCTCACTATTTACCCGTCAGTAAGTCGTAGTTTGACACTGTCAACATTGCTATAAAAGGAGATCTAGGACAAAATATTTCATTCTCCAAAGGAAAAGTCACGATGAAACTCCATTTTTGAAAACGATTCTCTAACGACTCGTACGTCATGTATCCAGTGTACCTAGGAGTCGTTTGACAGCGAGGAAATGGTTTAGGAGATATGTTGAAATTGGTCTTTCGTTCGGTAGCCCCGATTTTGAAACCGATAGTGACACGAGGATTGCACGCATTGAAAGATGCCGCTTTGACACAAGACTAAGAATTTCTGTAACATGTCATCATCGACAAAGAAAACCCCAAAGAGGCTTTCTTGAGACCAGGCAAAAATGTCTTGCTTTAAACGGGCAAAGACATTTTGGGCCGACGGGAAACTCCTATAAATGCTATGGACACTGCTGAGTCAGGCATTCCTGTTCCCTGACGCTACAGCAAGGACAAGGCAGAAAGAGACGACGAGAACACCCCTTCAGAGAACGTCACACCCCTAGACCTAGAAAGACTAAGAAAAGAAGAAGAACCGTCCCAGACGTATTAAAAAGTCACAGAGAGAAAAAAGAAAGAAAGAAAAGGATGCACCGAGAGTCTTGCATCTGTTCCATGTCGGAACTGGATCTCTTTGCCATTCCACCCACCATGATGACGATGCTAGAATCACAATTGGTCGAATTTCATCCCGTTTCCTCTTTGTCTGACTAAGCTCCCATCGAATTTGAAATCAAAGGACAGCCCGAAGATTACATTGATCTGAGTAGCAGTTACTTGTACCTGAAAGTCAAAGTTAAAGATAAGAATGGACGGTGATAAGAAAGTAGCTCCCGTCAACAATTTCATGCATTCTTTGTTCGGCGTAGTGGACTTCTGCTTGAATAACAAACTAGTCAGCAGCAGCAACGGATACTTACTATTACCGTGCATATCTGCAAAATCTCTTGAGATACGGAACAGACGACTAGAACACTCATCTGGATGCCTACGTGCCATGGAAACCTGACGACGCGGACAAGTACGACACAATATCGGATGACAATGATGGATTTGAAGACCGAAGAGACAAAATCAAGGATGGACAGATTTTAGAACGAATGGATCGTTTGCATTATATATGTGGTTGCAAGAGAAGTATTTGCTGAACGACCCGGATGTCCGCTTGAGACTGAATCGAAGCAGTACTGCTATCTATTTGTTAGCTGATGGTCACGATTATAAAACCATCATCCAAAAAGCCATACTCTGCGTGCGTCGAATGGAAATGTTACCTAAAGTGGGAAACGACATCAGTCACACTTTGAGCAGAACGACCGCCAAGTATCCGATACGACTCGTGTAAGTGAAAACCTTTACCATTCCAAGAGGACAGCGATCCATGATCCAAGATCATCTGTTCCAATTACAGTACCCAAACGTTTAAACATTGGTATCGTCCAGAATTCAGCCTTCAACAGAGCCTTCAATAAAAATTCTTTCAACTTCTGCACTTCGACATGTCCAAGATCGAAGTCAGTCGCGATGGCAAGACCTTTTGTATCAGACCCTTCGAACCTAACTTTGAGAAGAAGAATTACTTGAGATCGTATTTGTCCCTGTACGAACCCACCGGACAGTTAGAAACCAACAGTAGTCACGACATTACGTACGATTAATATGATGGAGGTTACACTTTGTAGGCTTTTGATTTCACTCTAAACCAAGGCAGCTACGATGGACATTTTCACCCTATAAAATCAGGCAAGATTCGCGTGGAACTTCATTTTTCTAAACCTCTGCCCTAGACGGTGAACGTCCTCCTGTATGCTGAATTTGATAATACCATAGAAATCAACAGTTTGAGAGAAGTCATTCTAGACTATTAGAAGCTACGGAAGACTGTAATCCCTCTTTGAATGGTGGAGAATCGATGGAAATGGAAAGGAAGGACACCGTGGAAACAGAACCCCCAAGACAAAGACAAAGAGGACATAGTGATGAAGTCTAGATGGCCAGAACAAGAACATCTTTTAGTCTATTGTTTTGCCAAAAACCTGGTAGAAACAATTACGGAATTAATCAAGAAAGATTGCTATGGATGTCAAAACGACCATCCCAGTCACATTCAACACGATAACTGTCTGATGATGAGTCAAGAAGAAAAATTGGATGAATATCTGGACTAAGCTCATCTCGGAAGAAACCGTGTTGCATCAGTGGTATAACGACTTGCGTGATAATTCCTCTCCTTTACTGATTGCTCTAGAGATTCATCACATCAAAGCTCTCTTGGCTCAGAGTGCGAAGAAGAAGCGAAGAAACGGCTACTTGTCAGAGATTTTCAAGCAAAAAGTTCGGATTGAATTTATTACTTATCATTACCTGTTAAGAGAAACAGAAAATCTAAATAACACAAAAAATGGATAATTTGGAACTTTATTATCTTTTGAACCACAGTTCGTACACTGCTTCTTGGAATCATGTCGTGTGTGGTAAAAATGAATTTCCTCATCGCAAACCTCAAGAACATCAATGTCATTAACAGGGACTACAGTCATCTCCCATGAACCCACTTGGTAGCTGTATAATTTCCCCGTGATGGTTGTGTGGAGTATTTTGATTCGTATGGATTGCCACCTTTGGAAGATGACATCATTGATTTTACCGCTCACAAAAAGTGGGCATTGATACCAAAATAGCTGTTGCGATAAAAAACATCTACCATTGCAGTAGCCATTCAAGCTGCACTTTTGACTGCTGAATTCGTACAGAGTTTTAACAACCCCGTCTGTCTAATCAGCCCGCCCAGCAGTCCTTACTCCTTTGTTCCAGTCACCTTTCCACCATCGTAACCACACAACTTCACAAAGGAAAACATTTTCAGACAAAGGAGTTTTATTCTAAAAGGTATCGTGCATTTACTAAGCCTACGGGTATTATAACTCTGTGCTGTTTTATCAATTCTATCATTGAAACAATTGTTAAAGCCTTTTAATCTAAATAACATTGGAACAATTACTAATTCTTTTGTTAACCAAATTTGCCGCCTATTTCCTTAAACAGGTACTAGGAAACATACTAGAACATACCTGGATTGAATCCACACAAGTTATTTAGGACTTAATAACCCTCTGTGTGATTTTCAATTATAGGGAATAAATCACGACAAATTTTTGCCCATTGTTTAACCATCTTTTAACATTTTTAACTCAAAACCCTTCTCATTTAAAAATCCTTTGTTCAATTTTCTTGCGCCATTTCCTGAAAACAGGTATTAGGAATCATAATAGTATACACCTGCGTAGAATCCTCACAAGTTCTCAAGCACAAGAAAATCACTGTAAAATTTTCTGTAAAAGGATAATAGCAAATTGAACACTCTATTCTCACTCACACACTAACTTTTGAACCTTTTAATCCTCTCTCGTGCTCATCAACCAATATTTATTTCATTAAAAAAATCATACAACTAACCAAACTCAAATAATCTAGTAATCATACCAATTTAAGTAAACAACAATAGAGACAAATAACATAAATGGCCCAACCACTCACCAACAAAAATGGTCATTAAAGCCAGTGGCAAGAGGAATAGACAAATAGGTAAACAAACAGCTTTAAATAAACTAATGGCAGCTTGTAATGCAAACACACAGTAAGTACAGAAAACCCCAACCATTACCAACATTGGACAACTAGATCTCACACCTAAACCAGACTATAGGGAGATATGCGCCAAAGTATTTTTTACTACACATCTACACCAGAAAAGAAAGGAAAGATCTCATTCAGGAACAAGCGAGCATATTAAATAAATCATCCCCTGTGGAATTTAGAGACATGACCAAATCATTGGAACCTGAGGATTTAGATTTAACCATACCTATTCTGGACTTAGAAATACAATCACCCAACCCAGCAAGCAAAGTAATTGAGGACAATCCTCCCACCCCCACCTATATGCAATTGACACAATCTCAACCAAGCAAGCAAATTAATTCAGGACAAACCACCCAACCCTACCTATATGCAATGAACACAATCTCCAACCCGAAAACCTAATGGAATCACAATAGAGCTATCTAACAAGCCAATTAAAACAAAAACAACCTCAACCACAAACTGTATCAACCTAAGTGACCAAACAACCAACAATAAACAAGGGGGGTTAACATCATCAACAACAACAACAAAAAAAAAAAAACGCCAGCAGCGAAACCTACCAAGTAAACTCTCAACCCCCCAAAACTAACCCAAGCTATAGTCCACAAGGACATATAAACATAAACCCCAGCAATTGACAATAAGCAAGGGAAAGCAACACCAAAAACAGTAACGTCATGTAACACCCAAACCCCCCCACCCCCCCCCAAAAAAAAATCCAGTAAAACCTAACAAAAGTAGGTACCAAGTCATTTTCATCCTAGAAAACCTACCTAATATCACACCAGTTTATATAATTCATACCCCAGGTAGTAATGAAAACTTTGAAATACAGTCCCTAATAATCCATACAGGGAGGGGAAGCCTTCAAATTTTTAACATATACGACCCGGGCAGAAACACCAATACCTCTAATTTGGCAACCCTTAGGCAAATAACGAACAATAAAGTAGAGAATAACATCGTCATCTGCGGAGATTTCAATGCAGACAACGAGCGGGGGGGGGGGGGGGGGGGGCGGCGATAGAACGGACAAGAGAGGCAGGTTGGTTGAGACATGGGCTGCCGAATCCAACCTGACCATCCTTAATGACTGGACAAAAACTCGCTTAAACCCGGAGGATGGATCTCTGTCTGCTATAGATCTAACCATATGCGCACCTAAACTGGCACAGATGACAGACTGGAGAGTGGAACAAACCGACTCGCTAGGAAGTGACCACTTTCCAATCATCACCACCGTGCAGATGGCGGTTCAAAATAACTCCACCAACAAACACCCTAGATGGAAATATGACCAAGCTGATTGGGAATAATTTAGAATACAATTAACCAAAATTAACACGAAAATCCTAGAAAATGAGGACGTTAATATATTCTATGAAAATTTAATTAACACAATCCAAGCATATGCCACCTCCTACATCCCTAAAACCAGTGGTACACAAACCAAATAAACTGTACCATGGTGGAATATCCTATACAAGCAGGCGCATAAGGAAAAACGAAAGGCCCTTACAAAATTCAAACGATCAGGAAACTATAGATTTCTCAACATATAAAGATAGGGGAAAAAACCTAAAACAAATAATTAAGCAGGAAAAGAAAAGATCTTGGCGAACTTTCTGCTCTAAAATTTATATCAAAACTAGCTCCAAGCAAGTATGGGACAAAATCAAATCGTTTAAAGGAAAAAGAGTAAACACCTCCCCCAAAATAGCAGGTACCACCACGAACAGGGAAAAGGCAGACAAACTCGCCAACCACTTTACTGCAATGAGTAGTAACCTTACAGAAATAGTACTAACAGTTGTCTCGCAAGGCGCTCAGCATTAAGAGGTTAGTGTTAGGACTGGTCGGCCTGGTGTCAGGATAATGTGACTGGGTGGGACATCATGCTTCATGTCTGCGGTATGATGCCTCATTGGTAGACATCACTATAAACTGCCACACTGTAGACATCGTAGCGATATGACTGAAAAATTGTTAAAGCTACGTTAAAAATCCTAATCACACACACACACACACACACTCTCTTTATATATATATATATATATATATATATATATATATATATATATATATATATATATATATATATATTTACATACGTTGTCAAGCGCTATCAACCAACATGTCCAAACATAACAGCAATAATAAGTAGTAAATTATCATTAAAAATACAAAATTAAAGGCCAACGTCTTCTTGTCAAATCCGCAAATTGTGTTGTATGTATGTATGTATGTATGTATGTGTGTATATATATATATATGTGTGTGTGTGTGTGTGTGTGTGTGTATTTTCTATACGGTTTTCTGTATATATATATGTCTCATCTTGTAAATGCATTAGTTGACGATGTATTTATCTTGCTTGCGTTCTCGTCTATGCTGTGTCTCATAATCTTATGATATGTATAATCCATATCTTAGTAACCTGATATAATCTTTGTTGAAGAGGTAATGAAGTCATTTAGACAGTCAGTCATAGATAAATGTATGCGCGCACACATACGCGCAAACAAGTATATGGATGCATAAATACATGTGTCATATAGAAAGAACTACATATATAATTACAGTGTTGTAAGTTTTCCATTTCTTTTTCGTTACTATTCCAAAGTAAATGTTAAGCACATAACAATATAGACGTATTAACGTTTCAAAATATTATCATCATGAGACAATTGTTACAAGATCTGTGCCATGCTTAGCCAAATGATTATAGATTTGCATAATTGCAGATATTGAGATATTTCGTTTTGTCAATAAGGTAGCTGACACAGTATTACTATTGTATTTTTGTCACTTTTCTTTTGTATTTTATGATCATGTATTATCCTGAATTTGATTAACCTGATGTAATCTCTGTTTAAGAGGAAATACAGTCAGTCAGTCAGTCAGTCATACATACGTACGTATGTACATGCGTGCGTGCGTGCGTGCGTGCGTGCATGCATGCATGCATACATACATACATACATACATACACACAGAGGGAAAGAGATGGATCACAGCTAATGCATGTCAAACCGGCGATGAAAATCAAATCTCAGTATGAAATTACGTACTTTGCTGATGTTGGTGTGACATAATTTACGATATTGGAAATCATCCGTCTTCTACGCAGACTTGTAAATAATGCACAAGAATTCTATTTAATTCCTGAATACATGGGCTTCCAGTGACCAATGTTAAAAGTATAGAACTCAGAAGTTTTCATGGATGATTATTGCTTCATCTACCGATAAATAAAGGTTCAGATTTTCAGTAATGAAACAGTGTGCGATAATAACGGTGGAGTACAACCTTGTAAATAATTAATACGGCATTTTAAAGTATTACTTAATCAAGTTGTTCCATTTCGCGGAATATAATAGCCAAAAGGATTACTATGTGCATTTATCAATGGGTGGAAATGTTGAGTAATTGCAGTGTCTGCGATTACGAACATTAATTTAACCACTTCACTTATTACGTTCACACAAGAGAACGGTTCTTATCATGCAAGATCTTTGTTGCTATTGGTGTATTATGAAAAACAACAGGTCGTTGAGCTTCCAAATGACGTTTAATGAAAAACAAAAGAATTTTAATGAGTTTTGGGGAACTTTACATGGTGATTGATATCCGTTTTGACTACCAGGGCATATTTCACCAATGTCGAAAGTTAACTTCATTTTGGAGCACTAAGTTATATCGATTTTCAAGACGTGCATCTGTCACGAGATTGAAATGTCATAATCCATAACTCTGCTGTAGAGTCTCTTGGGACCCATTTGGGAAGCAATTCAAAGAAGGTAACGTTATCATCTTAACTCGATTTTTAAGTCGCGTGCAACTGCAAACTGCACATACCCATAATGTGCCAGCAGATCTAAGTCTGTGCTGTTAGTTAGGTTTAATCAGTAGAACAAACAACAAAGGTCCTGATCTGATGGCGCATTGTACTACGGCAGATCAGGATCTATGTTGTTTGCAGGCTGACTCGTCTTATAAGCGAGTATATACGATAACTTACATAATACCTATAAAAACCTTAAATCAGTTAACTTTCTGCACTGCAGACTGCAGTTTCGCTTTTATTACTCTTTGTAAAAAAATCTCTTGTTCTAAAAACAGATTTGTTTTTTGGGGGTGGGTGGGTGGGGAGGAGGAATTGCATCTACTCGTAATGGATTTTACACTCTCAGTTTTGTTTTAGAGATTGCCTGGATATCAAGAAACTCTCAGATTGAATCTGAGATTTGTGCTCAACCAGTCACAAGTAACATTACACTGGTCAACAGTGAAATCATTACTGACTTGAAAAGGCCCTAATCTGTAGTATTTTGGTGTGCCGAACACGAATATAACCGTGAAAAATTTGTATTGGCTCTCGTTTTGAAGATATTCATATACCTCATTTTCTATGTTTCACTGTGTAAATTTCTCCAGTAGGACTGCAGCAACATCCGGAATAATGATGTAACATTGCATAATACCATCATGCTCACATCATCCACAGTTGATTGCATCATTTTCTGATGCAATGCAATACTAATGCCATGCGGCTGCTGAAGTAAGTTGACGTCAGCAGTGTACTATACATGTGTAGGCCTATTATACTAATGCCAGGCGGCTGCTGAAGCTGACGTAAGCAGTGTACTATATAAAGCCCAATCAGATAGGTTCAGCATTTAAAATATTTTAGACGTTGTGCGAGACAGTTCAAGCTACTGTTACATAAAACTTATTATTTTATCCATTTACGTACAATAAAGAACAGTAATGCCTCGAAAGTGTGTTAATACCGCGGACAATTTTTGCTATATTTGTGGGGAAGTGACATTTGCCAACCAGAAGAAAAGTATCAATTCTCAAGTGAAGAAGGCATATCATCTTTACTTCGGATGCAAGGTTGGTGACCTAGACAAGCCTTGGGCTCCGCATATATGCTGTGCTACATGTACAACACAGCTTTCACAGTGGTTGAATTGCAAAAGGTCATCAATGCCGTTTGCAGTCCCAATGGTGTGGAGAGAGCCAAGCAACCACCTAAATGACTGTTACTTCTGCTTGGTTCCTCCTCTTTCCGGCGGAATAACGAAGCGAAAGAAGTCGAGAATAGTCTACCCAAACATTCCGTCTGCATTGAGACCAGTTCCACATGGTGAGGGACTTCCTATTCCAGAACCTCCAGCAGAATATTCTCTTGATTCATCTGACGAAGACAAAGGTGAGTCGACCTGTTCTTCTCCTGGTCCATCAGCATGCAGTGATCCAGATTTTCACTGTGGTGCATCATCAACCCCACACAGAATAACACAGGAAGAACTAAATGACCTGATTCGTGATTTGGACTTATCAAAGAACAAGGCAGAATTGCTAGGATCAAGACTCCAACAATGGAATCTTCTAGAAGAAGATGTCACAATTACTGCATATCGAAAGCGCCACCAGCAATTGGAGCCTTTCTTCAGAAAGGAAAGTAATCTGATATTCTGTTCCGATATTGAGGGCCTCATGAATGCTTTAAAAATCACTCATGACCCACAAGAATGGAGACTATTTGTGGACTCTTCGAAACTGAGTCTCAAGGCTGTGCTTTTGCACAATGGAAACATTCTTCCATCTATTCCAGTAGCGTATGCTGTCCACATGAAAGAGACATACGATAACTTAAGGCAGCTACTGAATTCCATTGAGTATAACAAGTACAGCTGGCACCTCTGTGGTGATTTGAAGGTAGTTGCCCTTTTAATGGGACTGCAGCAAGGATATACAAAATACATGTGTTTCTTATGCGAGTGGGATAGCCGAGCAAGGGAAATGCACTACATGAGGAAGGAATGGACTCACAGGCAGAATGTAGCCATTGGAGAGAAGAATATCCAACACCCAGCTCTGGTTGAGGCTCAGAAAATCTTGCTACCACCCCTTCACATCAAACTAGGTTTGATGAAGAACTTCGTGAAAGCCATTGACCGGACTTTGCCAGCATTCCGATACCTGCATGAAAAATTGCCTCGACTCAGCGAAGCAAAGATTAAAGAGGGAGTTTTTGTGGGTCCTCAGATTCGAGAGCTTTTCAAAGATGACCGGTTCAACAACTTGCTGGAAGGTGACGCGAAACAAGCATGGAATGCTTTTCGCCTAGTTTCTACAAACTTCCTCGGAAATGTTAGGGCAGAAAACTATAAGGAACTAGTAGAAGACACGTTGATGAAGTATAAGAAACTTGGCTGCAATATGTCTCTAAAGATTCACTTCCTTCATTCCCATTTGGATTTCTTTCCTAGCAACTGTGGTATTGTTAGTGATGAACACGGCGAACGTTTTCATCAAGATATCGCAACAATGGAACAAAGATACCAGGGAAAATGGTCCACTACAATGCTGGCTGACTACTGCTGGACACTCCTCAGAGATGCTCCCGAACAGCTGTACAAGAGACAGGCGAAGAAATCTAAGATGTAGTCAATGACTTGATTTTTTATAGGTAGGCTATTACAGTTGACCTTTTACTATTGGAATGCATTTCGTTATGTAAACATTAATTTCTTGCAGATTACAAAAAAACTAGAGCCAATTTTGCAATTTGACTGTCATATTCGTGTTCAGCACATAAAAATTGATAAGAATTGACTAATTTTATTTCAGTAACATGACTTTTGTAAAAATTTGTTGTCCAGTGTTATATTTATAACATCATTCATGATTAGATGACGGTAAAATTAAACCCAAACTTTAGTAAATCACAATTAATTTTACTTTTATAGCGTCACTCATTATACGCTGACGGTGAAACTCAAGGTCGAATGTCATATGATGTAAATGCTAGATGTAAAATACGACTGTGTTTTCTGTTATTGCTGCCTCGAGATCTTGACATTCATTGTTAGATATTTCATTTTGACATAATCGATAATTTAAGCAAATACTGTAAAGATGCCTTAGTAGAAAAGAAGTAATGAATAAAACCCATTTCAGCTTCCATAAGGCACGACGTATTGAATGCAGTGTATTTTTATCGAGCTGTTTGGTTCTCTTAATTAGTATATAGGAAAGTAGAAATGCGTTCAGTGGAATGCCCCACCACAGGGATATAAAAGATGTTTCAAATAGGCACATAAGATCGGATTTGAGTATTATTAAATGTTCCCAGTATGATTCATCGTTGGGAATAAATGATAGAGAAACATACATACATACATACATACATACATACATACAGACAGACAGACAGACAGACATTCATACATACATACATACATACATAGCAACAGTGGGATGCATATCGCATACTGTTAATTTACGAGTAACATATTAAAATATATTTTAATCCCAAATAAGTATACTGTATTGTGAGAATGAATTAGCATTGTAACGTAAAGAATAGCTCCGCGATTTCGTTATTCATTACAATTGTATACCTCACTAAAGGTCCAGAAAAATATATCAGTGTCCAGTTAATCTGAAATGCCCCCTCCCCACCTAGTGATTGCTGGTCCCTAATCAGGACACCATTTAAGAGGTAGATTGAAAGCACCATTTTAAGAACAGCAATTATGATGAAATCGAGGCAGTACCTATACAGATTCCGATAAATAATTACAGACGTATCCCATCCATTACGTTTAATATTATTCATTTTTAAATGCCCATTTTCAAAAATTATTTCCATAATTTAAGTTTTACTTTCAGAAGGATTAAGTTTCTATTTGACGAAGTTATTCATTTCTATCCGACCTATTTCCCCTTCAATCTCAAGTGAGACATTCTTACGTCTCATATTTACCACTGGTACATTCCGGAAACAAGTTATCTTGAAACGAATGCTATTAGAATACTCTTTTACATTTTTATCCTTTCTTTTGTTCTTGTTATTTCTATTTTTATCAATCACAGTCCCGTGTCTCTTATTTTAGAGGCAATGTAATTTAAAGTTTTACTCCAATTTTGTTGGTTTACAGCTAGATATCTCAATTTTTATATAAATATCTCAATTTTTATATCAATATCTCTCTATACAGTATATATTCATCTGCGGAAGTTTAAAAAAAAATGGAATCCAAATGAAAATTTGCGAACGGATAACGTAAGAAGAATGTCAGTATTCAGCAGGGAATGAGATGATGTTTAAAACTTCTTTAAAAAAATAAAAATAGGCTAATTTTTCCTTCAATATATTCACTTTACACAGAGCAAGAAAGAATCTGCCGATCGTAAAAATTATATGAATAGTGGTGTTGTTTTATTAAAATGATTTACATTTCTGGCTATTTTCTTTAATATTTTTTTAAAATTTAAAATAATAATAATAATACTTATTGAGAGTGGTTATAATTTGGCAAATAACATTACTAATTTGGATGAAAATATTAACTTTATAAATATTTATGATCCAAAAATAGATGACACAGATTTCTTCTTAAGAATTTAAACAATTTAACAAATTAAAAAAGATTCAATTATTTTTAACAGAGATTGTAATGGATCCTGAGAATGATACATTGAACTTCTAAATAACACCATGGATAATGAAAATGGATAATGAAAATATAATTGATTTGTCTAGGGACAGAATGTAGTAGATATTTGCAAGACTTTGAGTAGGTAACATAAGCGATACATCTTGCTAAAGATAAATCCTAATAAATGAGCATAATTAGGGTTATCTCTAATGTCAGAAAATTTTATACAAAAGTAAAGGCCGAGAAAAACTGAGACGAAAATACAGATCTAATGATACTCCAATTACTATCAGCTTAAATTTTGAAATGGTATAAGTGCAATGGGAAATTTAACAGTTCTCTTTTAATGGATCCAGAGAACAAATAAATAGCAGAGGATGTAATATACGTAGTAAAAATACAATACACTTCAGCCACGTAGATAGATAATGACAAAGATATAAATAAAGTTGAAGACAGTGGCATGCTTCGAATAATAAAGGAACACAGGTGCTTTTAAATGGAAATTAGGAGGAATACTATTCCTTTAATCGGTTTACAAGAGGAAGTAAAAAAAATAATAAGGAAAAATAACTACTTCAAGAAACTAATAATATACAGTTCACAAAAATAAAAGAAAACTCGACCAAAATTTTAGAAAATAAGAATTTCATCATTAAACATACCAATGTTCTCAGAGATAATGACAGAAAGGTACATAATTACTAATAAATTCTGCACTAAAAAATGTTTTAAAAAGTTAAAATTGTTAGAAATGTCTGATCTCATTAGTGTTTCAGAATTTGATCGTTTTAGTTTTTCTGAATTAGATGATAGTGGCAAACATAGTTGGAAAGGAAAGAATAGATTCATGAATACTGGCAGCACTTACAAATATTAAACTTACAAATATTAAACTTACAAATATTAAATATAACAAAGTCTATCATCTGACGGTTATACTTCTAAGGTTTTGAACGTTTTCTGGAAAGATCTGGGGTACTTTTAGTGGGAACAATTAACTATGCATACATAAAGGCCCCCCACCCCCCAAAAAAATGGCGTCCAGTTTCCCTTATGAATAGACTTATAAAATGGATTCAGCATACAGAACCAATAGGTGTAAACACATTTTGCCCTATGTAATACATGAAGTCCAATAGGTGTAAACACATTTTGATATTCGAAATATATGAAGACCAATAGGCATAAACACGTTTTGCCATTGGTAATAAGTGAAGACCAATAAAATAAACACGTTTTACCATTTGTAATACATGAAAACCAATAGGTGTAAACATGTTCTAACCATTTCTAATACATGAAGACCAATAGGTGTAAACACATTTTGCCATTTGTAATACATGAAGACCAATAGGTGTAAACATGTTTTAACCATTTCTAATACATGAAGACCAATAGGTGTAAACACATTTTGCCATTTGTAATACATGAAGACCAATAGGTGTAAACATGTTTTAACCATTTCTAATACATGAAGACCAATAAAATAAACACGTTTTACCATTTGTAATACATGAAGACAATCAGATGTAAACACGTTTTATCTTTTGTAATACATGAAGTCTAATAGGTGTAAACACGTTTTTGCCATTTGTAAACTGTTTTTATATGTAGTAGGTTTATTGGGGAAAACACAAGATATATTTATGAACTTTTAAAAAACTTTGAAATCAGAAAACACCTGGACTTCGTCTCCAAGGTGATTTTCAAAACGATTTCGATTCTCAAGAAAGGAAATTCATAACAAGAGTATTTGACCATTTTAACTGGAGTGAAAATGGGTGACGGCCTTTGATAATAATCTTGTGCAATAATCTTGTTCAGTCTTGTGCAGTTATCAGTGATAATCCATCATCTTTTTGGTTTAATATAAGTTAAGTATGTACGCAAGGAGATCCCCTTTCGCAAAATGTATTCATTCTTTGTGCAGAAATACTGGTAATTCTAATTAGAAAGAATCCAAAAATGAGCGTGTGTCTGTGTGTATGTGTGTGTGTGATTTAGATTTTTAACGTAGCTTTAACAATTTTTCAGTCATATCGCTACGATGTCTGCAATGTGGCAGTTTATAGTTATGTCTAGTACTGGGGGATCATGCCGCAGACATGTAGCATGATGTCCCACCCAGTCACATTATCCTGACACCAGGCCGACCAGTCTTAACACTAACCTCTTAATGCTGAGTGCCAAGCAAGGCAGCTGCTAGTACCATTTTTGTAACTCTTTAAGTCTTTGGTATGACTCGGCCGGGGATCGAACCCACGACCTCTCGCATCCGAGGCGGACGTTCTAACCACTAGGCCATCGGAGCGGTCCAAAAATGAGAGGCATTCTTGTAGATCATACTGAATTTTGTTTATCATATATGTCACTTTCTTATTTGTGGATATTTTTGAAGACTCACTTAGATAAGCCTTTATGTGAATATAGATAAAACAAAGTTGGTTTGGACTAAAGGCACAGTAAATAGCAATCGTAAACTATGTGGGAAGTTCAGTCCCAATTAGAAAACATGAATATTTACCTTGTTAGTCGTGAATTTTTCTAAACTTTGCTGAAATAACGAATCTAAACATTTTCTTTGTAGAAGAGCAACAAAACAGAAATAAGAAGTGATTACATGATGGTCTAAAAAAATGATTACTCCATATTGAAAAATAACTGTTATTGAAAGTTTGGCAGTATCAAAATTGTATCACTTTGTAATATTATTACCATATCTACTTGATAATCTTATAAATGGAATTGATATGTTTTTTCCCCAAAGGAGTCTTATTTGTAAAGAGTATTAAGAGAGCGAATTAATAATTAAAAATTATACCATTTAAAAACTTTTATGAGCGTCCTAAAATATATAGGATAAGAAAAAAGTTTCAAGAAGACAGTAACAAAGAAGCAAATGCTGTTTTCCATACACACAGACTTAAAACATTTTACAGGTTTGCATCTACGTTTTGACAAAATATATTGTGTCATAGAAAAAGAATTTTTGAAGGAAGTTTTGCATCTTGGCAGAACTTTTATGGAAAAAAAGTGGCGAAAGATTATGCTGAACCCACTCGAAACTCTCTTGTTAATAATAAGATACATTTGTACAAGAAGACGGTTCTTGCAAGGAATCACTCATGTTAATGATATTCAGATCCCAACGGGAAATTCCTATTAGAACACAAATAACACAAGAAACATACGCTGTCAAAACGAACTTTTCACAGCATAGATGTACATTACAAGAGATGAAAAATGTTTTCTTTTAAACATCGACCTATAATCCCAAATGGAAATAGTGTTGATTGTCTCATCTGTCCATTGAATCTTAACCATCATAGACAATCTGATAGAATATTTGTACAAAATAATATAAATTAATGACGAAATGCACCCCAGAGTTGTTTGACTGGAAAAGAACAATAATCAGTAACAAAATAAAATAGTTCCGACTAATTTTACAGAACTTTCGCAACTAATAGCTTGCGCTCTGCAATCAGTTTTGTTCTGTAATAGGGCTCTTCATTTTGTACCTATTTGACAGAATATTTAACTTGTTTGTGGGATGCAATACAATTATCTTTTTGAAATACCTTTGATGTCTTGTATCATGGATAATTGTCCACATTTTCAAAATCGTAATTTTATTACTTAACTTTTTTTGGTAGAAAATAACGATTGTTCGGCTCCTCTGTCAAAGTCGAGGGATAGGATACAAAATACGTAAATAAATGAACGATTTAAACATGAAATCAAACATCGCAAGAATCTTGTATGCAATTTTGCAGCTAAGAAGTATTACAAATCAATTTTGAAAGTTTTTGTTCTGATAGAATTACGATTTCTAACGACTGTATTTGGAGGAAACGTCAGACTTTTAAACGTACAACTTTTAATAATTCCAATTCTCGAATCGAAATAATCTTGACTTCCTTGACAAATCGGACACAAGAAAGCAAACTACAACTAAATATACAAGTAATTAACTCCATAACACATGGCTGACATGTACTTGCAACCTTATTATATTCAATTAATGCTTAATCCTAAGATATCTACAAAGCTCCGTATAAAGTAATGAATTCATGACAACAGAAAAGATGTTATGAGTGATAATGAGCTTAAAGGAGAAGGGTGGGGTGGGGAGAATACTAGTTCACACAAAACGGTATTATTTGACCAACGTGATTAAACGTCACAAATACTGCAAGTAACAGCTGGACATAAAGAGGAAATTTCCAGTAGTGTTTCGGTGTTTCTCTCGTGGAAATGTGCGTGTGTGTGTGTGTGTGTGTGATTTGGATTTTAAACGTACCTTATACAATTTTTCAGTCATATCGCTACGATGCTAGACATCACTATAAACTGCCACACTGCATACATGGTAGCGTTATGACTGGATTTTTTGTTGTTGTTAAGCTATGTTAAAAATCAAAATCACAGACATATATGTTTATGACCTTCTTCCCTTGTATTTTAAATTCTATCTATCTATCTATCTATCTATCTGTCTGTCTGTTTGTCTGTCTGCCTGTCTGTCAATCTATATGTTTATCTACTGAAAACTTAATGCCACTTATGGTGTCAAAGGCAAATATATTATCAAGCAAAAGACGTACCTTAATACTAATATTTTCATAAGTGAAATGAATCGTCCCATGCATAAATGTCACACCAAGGCAGGTAGATGACGTAATAACAATATAATGACATCGAAAATAATGTCATTATTGTAACTTCAAAGTAGATTTATTCGACTAAATAAAATTAGCAAGAATAAATTGTGATCAGGAAGTATATTACTGTTACAGATCAAGTATCTTAAGCAAACATCAAAAAGGTGTTACACTTGTGGCGGAGAAACTATTTCGGTGACATAGTGAACGTTGTAGAACAACAAAAAAGTAATACAACATTGTAATTAACAGATGAGTCCTCATGATGAAGAAATTTAATGAAGCTCTACTTTAATTCTAAAGGAGATAGAAGTATGACCCTCAGGCATAACAGGCAATAGTGAAAGTCAAAATGACTCTTGCACGGTTGACAAAACTTCACTCATTTTGTATAGTATATAGCACCGCATATCAAACTGGGAAATCATCTTTTAGTACATGCGGTAATCAGTAGGCAAATTTTGTAGTTTTAGGAACCTTATTTCCTATTATTATAAATAATCTAATAATATATTTTATTATATTTCAAACAGAATTTTCATATTAGAATTCATTTATAAAAAATGGTTTGTTTGTTTTGTTTTTGTTGGGGTTTTTGTCTAGAGGGGATATCAAACTGAATTCAGTATCTGATACGGAGCTGTGGTTTTAAATGTGAATTCAACCTCAAAACTAAATAGGTATATACTAAAAGAAGTGATCCAGTCACACAAAAATTTACGATGCTCTATTAGTAGACATCTGCAAACGGTGTCGGTAGTGCATTCTGTCAGCACAAATATCTGCCTCCCTGAGATACGTCATTATTTACATCGAAAAGAATTAAACAAAATATGAATTTTACACTTAAGACGGCATAATCGATGCATTTTTGTTATAAAGGGACACATACTATAGAGAAAAAACGCGTGTATTTGATATACTATCAGTCAGACGTGAAATAATGGTGGCTGCACTGGCATATTGGAATGAACACGAGATAAAGTTAACACTTAAGTGAACTTGAATGATTAAAAATCTCATTGCATATGACGTATTTGACCAGTTTATTCAGATTAAGATGAAAACCTTAGCAGAATATACCTTACTGACAAGTCACAGTGAGTTAGTGAGAGGGTCATTAGATATGACTTGAGTAGTTCACTAAATCAGTGAGTGTCATTTGACATTGCGTGAGTAGGCAGCAAATGTCACATGATGCAAAATAAGCATATAGACTTTCTTTACCACAAATATACCTATCTGATATATATTAACTTTCGACTAGAATAACTTCACAAAAATTAAATCATGCTTTGATTTTGCTCGAATTTGAAAATTACGTCACTTTCTGAGACTAGTAGGTAAAATGTCATAATCTTTTACGAACATTTTTTCTTCTTCTACAAATCAGGAATGTGAACTAAGTTCGCTGCTTAATATGTGTTTTGGGAGGGGTTGTACTTAGTATGTGGGGTTCGGAGGGGGCATGTACTGATTTTTCATGGTAAATATATGACTGAAAAATGTAATTGTTTTGCGCACCCTAAATTACTTTTCAAACGAGATGCTTACAGAAGAAATAATATTCTGTACAAGATTTAATCTAGACATCACTGCCGCTGTAGATAAGAGGATCTCGCGAGATTGGGTGAACAAGAGTATTATACTGTACAACCTTTTAGAAATTGATTCATTGACGGGCTTTTGAATCTGTCAAAAATCCGATTAAAATGAGCTACTGGATTGTTATCTTTTATTTCAAAATTCATCCTTTCTTAGCATATTTCAAAGATTTGTTTTTAAAACATGTCCAACCGGTACATTTATTTCATCCTCTGGTTGCTCTATGCACGGCATGCTGGATCAAGGAAAGCAAGATGGAGACGAGTTAGTTTGGTTTGGTGCATTAAGCACAGCAACGCAAGTAGGTTATTTAATGCAACTGGAGTACCTTGCGCAAGGACACACAACGGTAGCTGACCGAGGCTGGTCCGATGATTATATTCGAACACACCCTTTCGTCGTGAATCCTGCACGTTAACAACTGAGCCACCGCGCCTCCGGAGAAGAGTTGGTGATAGTGTAGCCATCATCACCTTTACAATGAATGTTGTGCATTTCATTTTGAAAACGTGACCTCTGTCTACTGGATGTTTTTAATACATTTTGACTCACACCTACAAAAAATTAAACGCCTTTTTTTCGCAAAATCTAAATTTCATAGGGGGATGGGGAAAAGATTAAACAGCCTTTAAGTCTTTCCTGTAATATCTTTGAATCCGTACTGTGATCTGCATTGTTACCAAGAATAGTAGATTATAATTTAATGTCTTTGTGTGCAGCTGAATATATTATATTCATTTCTACATTCATACAGCTAATGCATTCTCTGACATTTAGAGGAAAGTATGGTCGAACTGAAGAGATTTTCTAATCAGCTCATAAATGTCAAGGAAGGAATATTCAATCGTAAGCTAACCACATGGTATAAGTGGACATGAATAAAGATGGAAATCCCAAGTGTGGTTTTGCAAAACAGTCAGATGAAGGATCCAAATTGACGTAAGGATCGATACAATAATTGATGGCAAGGAAAATAAAGATTCTGTTTGTGCTGATTGGAGCACCGCGGTTTTCCTTTCGCGTGATAGTTGAAGGTAAAGTAAAAGTGGCATCGATATTTGGATGAAATACCGTGTATGGGTAGAAAATCCTTCAACAAAGAATTTTCTTTCCTTTTTAATTTAGAATGAATACTAATATGTCTCAATCACAGATATGAAAATATACATATACTGGTTATATATTTGTAGATGGTAGGCCTATTTTAATTTTCTGGCACTTGCAGTTCCAAGTTAAAAGAAAGAGATAATTAATTTGTATAAACTCTATATGTTTATTTACATCGGTGACTTCGATTCCAAAGTTCCAAAGGTTGTATGTTCTATCTGTAACCGTTCATACAGTGTAATAAACATAGGGCATGTTCTATTTGCCTTTACGTCTCCGTTTATAGCTTTATTATATTTTAGTTATTATTTGCTGATTTTGGGGACTCAGTGTAGAGAAGATAATAATCAACACGAGTAATTAGCCAATTTCCAGGAGCAGAAGTAAAAAGTACAGTATTAGCGAAAATTTATGATAGCATTGATTAGTTTCGTAAAATGGAAAGTCGCTAATTTCTAACATTGGGGCAAAGCCAGACTAACGCAGATGTTGCTTGATTCGCTTTGTAGAGAGACCCCTTGCGTGCAAAAATATTTATAATTGTAGGTATTGCACGTCCTTTGTCCTTACACATCGATCATTCGTCTTGAATAAACTGATAATCCATAACATAATCACACTAAAGGGTACACAATACGTATGCATACTCAAGTAACTCATAACATTACGTCTTGCCTTTAATATTTTATGTGCTGCATAATTACAAGCGACTTAGTCTGTCATGAGTTACGAAATATCTTCGCCATCATTCTCCAATTCTACTATCACACATATCATACATCCCGAAATCCACGTTAGTCTTTATATATATCTTTGCGATCCAAATTGTTTTTCATGTCTAAAAAGTTAACCACATTGTTCTTTATGTCTAGCCATGTGATCTTCGAAGTTCTTTATGTCTAGTATGTGATCTACATTTTTCTGTATTTCAAGCCCTGGGATCCATATTGTTCTTTATATCTAGCCCTGTGATCCACGTTGTTCTCTATTGCTAGCCACCTTGCGGTAATCGTACGTCTGTTTCTTTATATAGACAAAAATATGGATGGACTTCGAATCATAAGCAGAGCTACATGTCATGTAATTCATCATTTATATGTCTCTAGTACCTACTAAACATATGACATCATGCACTAGAAATGATATTAAATCGATACTGATAATTTTACATACGGGGTCCAACAGGTTTGACGCCCGGTTCCGTTAGGTGGAAACATTGGAATACTCAGGTCTTATCCTTCATCTTGCCTTACAAGTGTCTAATTTCGTCATCATATAATTTCTCAAAATGAAAAATCTTGGCAATATATTTTAACATTCTATTGGTTATAAATATTTATTTTTAAAACAAAAATAGAAATATTTTCATCGCTATCAAAGACAATGGTCTGAAAGGATAAAAACTGAGTCAATCACCTTCTCGAATGAGTCGGATAGCGGTGTTTAATTAATTTAATGCCAGAGATGACGTCATTGTGAAATTATCGATTGTAGCAGTTTTCTAGCAGCAGACATCTATAATTTTCTCTTCAGTCACATGTTACGCAAGAAATAACTTTAGTCAAAATGTGACTTAACAGTAATTATCATCAATTATTATTAATAATATTTTTTCAAAGAAAAAATATGATAACAAAGTATATGGCACAAATATTTCTATTACTGACAGATTTTCATCAGCCTGATACATTTATCATGGGTCAGTCTTACCAGTGAAGGTCAGACTGTATAAATGAAAAATTAAACATCCTGAATTCACTTCTTTATTTCTTTTTATAATTAATGCAATGTATTCGATGGAGTCAACGTATTTATGAAGAAACTTACTATTGATTTAAAAATTAGTTCAAAACCAGCACAATGTCTGCAAGAATTTAAAGTTTTACGTAAGTTGGATCAATCGAACACTGTTTATGCATTTAGGACTGTTACTAGAACGTCTTAGAACGATTCAAGCCTTGATATCACCTTGTTTATGTCATATTTGGTATAACGTTAATCTGTTAGAAAGCATTTGTATTTAATGACATTAGCAATAAGTTGAATTTAGTCCATTGAAGCAATAAAGTAAAACCTGTCACAGATTTTACATGTTGTGTTGGTGTAACCTTTTGGTAATATCATATTTTTAAGTATTAAAACTAAATGGAATGGTATATTATTCATATCATGTGAAACTTGAAACTTTGAAAGAACATATACCAGTTTTTTCACAGTGTATGAATTATTTTAATTGCAGTTTAAAACTCTGTGCCAAGAGAGGCAAACGAGTAACATGAAATACATATGAGATGGAAACAGGTCTTAAGAACTGAAACAATTAATCCATCACTGTAGTGTGACTTAATTGTTTGCAGTCGTCAAGTACAAAACGCTACTGGGATCATTCGAAGAAGTAACTGGCTCCTCTTGTCCATTTAGGCGTGTCACTCTGATTGTGACCAAAATTCTTATAGACTGCCATTTTGACTAATCATGGCCAAAACCCTTACAACCATTTTGACTGTTGATGGCCAAAATACGTATAGTCTACCACTGTGACTGATGATGACCAAAATCCTTATAGACAACCATTTTGACTGATGATGACCCAAATCCTTATAGACAACCATTTTGACTAAATGATGACCCAAATCCTTATAGACAACCATTTTGACTGATGATGACCAAAATCCTTACAGACAACCATTTTGACTGATGATGACCAAAATCCTTATAGACTACCATTGTGACTGATGATGACCCAAATCCTTATCGACTACTATTGTGACTGATAGTGATAATGATCCAAATCCTTGCAGACAACCATTGTGACTGATGATGACCAAAATCCTTGCACACAACGATTGTGACTGATGATGACCCAAATCCTTATCGACTACCATTGTGACTGATGATGACCAAACTCCTTATAGACAACCAGTGTGACCGATGATGACCAAAATCCTAATAGACTACCATTATGACTGATGACCAAAATCCTTATAGACTACCATTATGACTGATGATGACCAAAATCCTAATAGACTACCATTATGACTGATGATGACCAAAATCCTTATAAACTACCATTATGACTGATGATGACCAAAATCCTTATATACTACCATTATGACTGATGATGACCCAAATCCTTATTGACTACCATTATGACTGATGATGACCAAAATCCTTATACACAACCATTGTGAATGATGATGACCAAAATCCTAATAGACTACCATTATGACTGATGATGACCAAAATCCTTATATACTACCATTATGACTGATGATGACCAAAATCCTTACAGACAACCATTGTGACTGATGATGACCAAAATCCTAATAGACTACCATTATGACTGATGATGACCAAAATCCTTATAGACTACCATTATGACTGATGATGACCCAAATCCTTATCGACTACCATTGTGACTGATGATGACCAAAATCCTTGTAGTCTACTAATTTGACTCCGTTGGTGACCAGATCCATCTAGACGAGCATATTTACTCTGAAGATGACCCACATCCTTCTAGATTGCCATTTTCGCTTTGATAGCAAACAAAATCATTTTAGACTACCATTTTGACTTTGGAACTAAGTATGTGTTGCATGTAACATGTTAATGTTTACTTCCAGAGTTGTCCTATACTGATTCTGAGAAATTCCACTACAGCAGAACATGAGAATTTTCTAGCAAATGAAGAACACATTCCGAGATAACCGACTGTTTTTAGCCATCCTAAACTTAGTTATAGTCTTAGCTAACCCATACATAACAATGCTGGCTTTATATACTAATTATTTTCATCGCTTTTTTGGGGGGGTCAGCCAGCATTAGTATTTATCATTTCCTCTTATTTCTTCCAATCCTAACTGATGAGTATGCACAATACTTTCATTGTAAATTTAATTTCTTTAAATAATTCAGCACTCCTTACTTCAATGAACACAGAACACAGTTTAACAAAAATAAATAATATCCTGTACTGGAAAGACACTTATTTATAAATTGTGAAATTGTTTAAAACTTGGTTGCCACTTCAAAAGAAGTACGTGTTAGTGGAGAAAACAGAAACAAAAATGTTTGATGCTTACAGTGGAACAGTCAGGTTAGGACATCTACGCTGCAGTTTATGCTTACCGTGGAATAGTCAGGTTACGACATATACGCTGCATTTGATGTTTACAGTGGAGCAATCAGGTTAAAGTATCTACCCTGGATGTTATGCTTACAGTGAAACAGTCAAGTTAAGGCATTTGCGCTGTACTTTATGCTCACAGTGGAACAGTCAGGTTAAAGCATACACGCTGCATTTTATGCCTACATTGGAATAGTCAGGTTAAAATATCTACGCTGTAGTTTATGCTTACAGTGGAACAGTCAGGGTAAGGCATATATGCTGCATTTTATGCCTACAGTGGAACAGTCAGGTTAAAATATCTACGCTGTAGTTCATGCTTACAGTGGAACAGTCAGGTTAAGACATCTACGCTGCATTTTATGCTTACAGTGTCACAGTCAGGTTAAGATATGTACGCTACATTTTATGCTTACATTTGTCGGTTCAGTACGTAGCACGCAAGCAGGTATATACATCGACAAGAATACTTTTCTGCAGAGCGACCTAGAGGAATTATAAATTACGTCACACTGTCCTGAACAAGACATTATTCAAACAGCGGTTGGGTATGGTATTTACTACTTAAATTTAATAGAATTTATCTCATGGACAAAAATGGTACAGCATCAGTACAGGTATCATGAAGGTAGAGTTTATTTTTCAAGAAAAAAATTATCTGTTGGCTAATCACAAGAGCTATTTAAAAAGGGCACAAGGTGGTTGTGTGCAGATCATATCTGCTTTGTTGGAATTTCACAATCACTTAGTACTGCTAGGATTGATACGAATTAAATCTTTAATTTGAAGATCTATATTTTAATGGTTCTGTTTATATTTTAAACACATCTAAATGTATGCAATCATCATCAAGGCGGCACTCAACGTATATTCTTACAAACAAAATCGCTTAGGACATACCGCGTTTCTAATACCTACTTTCTAGCGGTATAAATTAGGTCCAATAATACAGCTATGATAGTTATCAAAGTAGAAATTCTTTAACATGTTTTGAAAAATATTTTCCTTGTGCATATTAGGAACAAACTTCAAGTATGTAGTAAGATAAAGGAATAAAAAAGATATATAAACACTTTTAAATAAAGCTGAAAGTGTGGAACCCCTGAATGATCTTGGTATAGTTAACAGAAGAGTTGATCCGAAAATACAGAAGCAAAAGATAACCACCCCAACAACAAAATAACATCCTCACCCACAACAGCAAGGATATATACAATGTGCTTGTAAAATATCAAAGATAGCAAGAGATTGGTGCCAGTATATCAAGAACAGAGGAAACCTAAACCCTTTTATTTGGCATCTAACTTAAGATGGATCGTTCAATTCGTGAATAAACTCATTTTGAAGAATCGAGCTACCATGTCACTGTATGTTTTGAAAGCCTGCCGTCAGAATGAAAGAGTAATTCCAGCACATTATTGATGCAATTTCGATTACTCTGCCAATTAGTTTCATAAATTAAACGAACTATGGCTGACGATAACTACATAAACAAACCAAATTGATTTTTCCATCGGCTCATAGTTTGATTCCGTAAATGTTAACGTTGTGCATTTGCACTTTATGTTAACAGCAGTAGAATGATAATGTGAGGCCACATTACATGTATTCCAGGTTTGCAACATGCCATTACATCTAAATCTTGTAAGGCTTCTGAAGTTATGCAGGACTGTCTGTAAATTTTGTACAGAGGAGAATTCCAGGACGCAGTGTCATTTCCTTTCCCATATACAACCCTAAAGCTATGTATGATATTTAATTTCGTTTTCTTAATATCAAATTAGTGGGCTAAATGAGCAATTTGCCATTTGTATTATTCGACGATAATTTGCAGTTATTATAGTATAAATTTATTGGCAGGTGCCATTGTGTGCATGTAAGTATATACGGGAGTACATGTATGTATGTATGTATGTATGTATGTATGCATGTAAGTATATACGGGAGTACATGTATGTATGTATGCATGTATGAATGTATGAACGTATGTATGTATGCTTATATTGCTGGATATTCAATATAAATCACTCAGGTTAGATAAGGGTTAATTAAAAGCTGCAAACTGTCAAGATGATTTGAAGAAAAATGAGACTTAAGTTGACCGGATATATTGTTAAATTACTCGCATATATAAATAAGAATACAATACATTTTTACCTAGGATGCAGACAAAAATGAAAGAGACGTATATCAAACTTTGCGTCGCAAAACAAATCATGTGAATGAATGGAACGAGGAAATATTGTTTATACAATAAACAGTGACAAATTAAAATAAAAATAAAAGTTTTTTTCTAATCAAACTATCAAACTAGCACTCGCAGGGATCATACCCAAAAATATTAGACTATATATAAGAATATATATATATATATATATATATATATATATATATATATATATATATATATATATATATATATATATATGACTGATTAAATAATGGTACTCAGATATTATGTTACACATAATGAGTTTTTCTTTATTGGCAGGTGCCCCTCTATGCATGTATGCATGTGTAGGCACGTATAGTTAGTTACAAATACGTATGTATGCAGGTAGGTAGGTACATAGGCAAGTATGTATACCCAATGACAGGTATGATGCAGGGTTATGAAAGAATAATATTCCTTGTCACGACCTGTTATTCTACGAGCGTTGTACCTTCTTGCAGTTATGAAATTTTCTATCACGCTGGAACATCCAAGTAACGGACATTTGAGGTCTGAGGTCACCGGGTCACCTGAGTTGAGGTTATTCAAAGTGTTTAATTGACTGGTTACTTACCTATTCCAGCGCCGATGACGATTCTGCCGGTCAGTAGCATGTACTTGTCAATAGCGATGCCCATACAAACGGCTCCAACACTGAAAATTATACTAGCCGTCATAATGACGGTTCTCCTCCCGAGACGGTCATTAAGACACCCACCCACCAGGGCGAACACCGCCGCCGCTGCCAATGTGACACTGACCACTAACTCCTGCCATAAAGTTGACAGGGAAAAATGGCGTCTCAAGAGTATCATAGCCCCAGAAATGACACCTGTGTCGTATCCAAACAAAAATCCTCCAAGGGCAGAAAAAAAGGTCAAAACGTACACAAAACATGGTGTCTTTGTTTTTGAGGTGATACTGTCCAGTTTTAATTCCAGTTTTTCGTCGTCAGGGGCGTCGTATAGTTTTCTTGGTCTGACGTTACCATTCGCATTTTTCACAGCAGTATTTTTGCCCATTTTGCCCACGTCCATCAGTTAAAACATGTGCTAAAATTCCTCATAAACAATCTGCATTCAGTTCTTTATGAGCCGCCCTTCCATTAGTCGATACACGACATGTTAACTCTCTCCACTTAAATCGCACGACACAATGGCAGTTTGGTTACTGCGACAGGTTTAAACAAGGGGAGATAATTGACATTCTAATGGCAATCCAAAATCGATTCTATTCCGCCAAGTGGACTTGATGCCAGCGATAATCACAGCAAGGGGAATCGATATTGGATCGTGGTGACGTCAAAAACACATGACGACTATTCTGGATAGGATAAATTAAAACAGATTTCTTATTCAATTCTTTTTCGGTGTTCAGTATAATTAAAATGGTCCAGGAAGATAAAAACAAATATAATTCAATTCACATATCCTGCAGAAGATGAAGTACCAATTCAATTTTCGTGCATTAAAATATGTCACTTTATGAAAGTCCTGTCATTTTTAAGACTTCATGTTATCGTAATTTTAGAAAGTAGTTAAACATATGTCTGTGTCCAAAATACATTCTATACAACTCGAGGTGGCATAGTTATCACATTGTTACGTCATTTTCATGACGCATTCCGGCTTCGGTGTCAGACTTTTCTCAGGTAAAAATAAATATTAATGTCACAACGGTATCAAATGAATAAAACAAAGCAGTAAAAGAAGAAAAGGGATTAAAACAGTTCAGATAAAAATGAAGAACGATCTGCAGACTGTTCTATCGTAAATTGTGTTTGCAACCATCCAAATTAAACTTGTTTTCTTTTGGTCTTCACATTATTTTCGTCATTCCGTAAGTACTGACTTTTCTATCGACAGGCACATCAGCTGCATTAAGTCTCCCTTTTGTAAATATTATGAGCAATTTTTTTATGCCCACTAAAACTGCTTTCGATTCGTTTCATGACATCTATCCTTTCTTTGATGAAAATTTAATAGCCACCATCACACAAACGCACGCACACACAAATACACACACACGCGCGCGCGCTTTTTACAAAATTAATATTCAGGATATAAACGGATCAGGAGAACCTGTAAAACTGAAACATAAGGAAATAAACATAGTTTGTGACTGAAGGGTGGACTTCCTCTATAATAGAATCTGGAGACATCTAGTCCAATTGAATTTTATTTCAATGGTAGATGCATCTTTTCAATAGATTCCATGTACTTTATTGGGCCCTAATTTTTGAATCTCACTGCACGGATAAATCCATAATTAAAAATCTTTGGTTTATTACTTCAAGATGGGTACCTGACTGCAACTAAACCAAGATTAGAGACTTTGTACATTTGCTTTAACACGTATATGCGATATAACAATAACACCATTGTAAGTTAGATATATCGACATCTAGTCCTGAGATTAGTACATGTATATGATTGTAAATTTACTGTAGTACATAATAGGAAGCATTCTGGGACCCGGAGAATTCTCTGTGTTATAAAATACTAGCATTCCAGGATTAATACTTAAACAAAAAGATTTTACAATTTTTTTAAAACGGCGGTCTTTGAAAAGGAGGCAACCACTGTGAAAATATGGACTGTAGTATAGTGAAATATCTTAGCAGCTGATGGGACTATCTGAATACAATGGGAATACTACATTACTGCCGCCATTTTGAAATGGGATACCTGACAACAATCGGATATTTACATTATATTTGGGACTGTCTGGTGACAATTAGAAATGTAACGATAAAAACGTACGTAGGTAACATTATGTGAGTGACCCACATGAACTATCACCCCACATGTACTCTCTATCACCCCACATGTACTATCATCCCACGTGTACTGTCTATCACCCCACATGTACTGTCTATTACCCAACATGTACTATCACCCCACATTTACTGTCGATCCCCCCCCCCCCCATGTACTGTCTATCACCCCACATTTACTAACTCATTTGGGGCCCCGAGTGGCCGAGTGGTCTTAAGCGCTCACCGTTCCGGATCACTGCCATCTCACCTCTGTCTGCGCGGGTTCGAGTCCAAGGCTCGGCTAGCGTGGGTACGTGGGAAAGCCTGCCAGTAGCTTCACGTGGGTCGGTGGTTCTTCCCTGGGTTTTCCAGGGTTCTTCCTCCACCAGTTATACTGGCCGCCATGTATAGCCTGTCTTGTGCTGAAAAATGGCGTTAAACCCTAGAACAACAACAACAACAACTAACTCATTTACTAACCAGTGGCTTGAAGTGCTTACACGTAGATAATCCCACTTATATAATATCATACATGGGGTGAAAGATGCGTGCTGGATAGTACATGTTTTGGGTAGAACGTGTGTGGTTGTTGAATACTAAATGTGGGTGTAATGTATTTATATTACACGCCTGGATGTTGGTCATTTCAAACTGTAGGTACACTTCCCATCATGTCCTCAGACTTGGACGTTTTTAACATTACATTTCCCATTGTTGCCGGACATTTGTATAATGTTAAGATATCAAGTACAAGTTTAAAACAATAATAAAAAGGAACGACGCTTTGAAAATGTTCGGTATATAAACCATTACCAGCAATGACCACGAAGGAAATTATACAAATAAATACAGAAACCGTTCAAGGCACACGCATAATTTACTACTGTCTCTCTAATTTGTAGAATTCGCATTGGTTGCATCAAGAAATATCGTTTGAGGCTTGGGCGTAAACAAGTCGGCGATGGATCTGTTTTCACAGCATAATTTGGCACATTTAACCATAATTTACTCTTGGAAAGGTTTCATTTGTTTCGCGGTCAATTTTATTGGCGGAATTCGGGGCGAAAAGCTATGTTCCTCCTCCCAATTCGTCGATGCGATAAAGTCCTAAATAACATCCCAACCCCCAGTATTAATGGCAGATGTCAACGTAAAACAATACTACCGTTTCTTTATTATGATCATCCTATGAGATATAACTTTTCAGTCCTGATTACGGCCAAACCACTTCGTCTCTCTTAAAATAAATCTTCTCATGTTACAGAATATTTTGATTTCCATTTAGACACACGTGTGTGTGTGTGTGTGTGTGTGTGTGTGTGTGTGTGTGTAGAAGTGAAGACACAATAACGCTCAGATACGGTTACACTCTTAGGTCATTTTGAAGAAGGAAATAAATCAGAAGAACGGGTGCACTTACAAGAGACTTTCTTGAAGATACACCGAGAAGCCTAATGCCCATCTTGCTGTTGCTGATTAATATGCGTATTGTAATTGTTATTGCTGATTAATGTGTGTATTGTAATTGTTATTGCTGATTAATGTGTGTATCGTAATTGTTATTGCTGATTAATGTGTGTATCGTAATTGTTATTTCTGATTAATGTGTGTATTGTAATTGTTATTGCTGATTAATGTGTGTATTGTAATTGCTATTGCTGATTAATGTGTGTATCGTAATTTCTATTTGTCGATTAATGTTTGTATTTTAAGAAATACTTCACATGAGGAACGTGTACATAAGAAACCGCTAAATATGACCAAATTAACGGGCCAGTGTCAAAAACTAAGTTCCAATGAAAATTAAGTCGTACTTCAAACGAAAAGATTTGAATGAATATTTTAAGAATAGATATGGCTATGTTTTATGTTAAACACTTGTAACAAAATAAAATGAACAGTACATACCTAAAAATAATCAGACAGTTCCAAAGTACTTCACCAAAAATGTATTGCCTGTTAGATTCGAAAAATTCTTCACACACACACACACACACACACACCCCCACACCCCCCATTAAGGTAAAGAGAGTATAAACTAAAAACGGCAGCCGATGATTGCGTAAGAAGAAGGAAAGTTTTAGTTTTGTCAATCTGTTTTACATAAAACTCATCATCATCATCATCATCATCATCATCATCAACATCATCTTCTTCTTTTTCTTCTCGTCCTGCTCCTTCTTCTTCATCCGACAGTTCAGGATAATTAATTCCGAAGACAAGCAGTGTGGCTGCTTTGAGCCGCGAGGAATAAGGGAAATAACCCATCAATTCATAATTTTTGACATTGTATTGATCATCTTCCTTGTGATCGTTAGTGGAGTTAAAATGTATTTTACTATAACGTATTCTTCCTTTAAATATCCAGTTCAGGCGAAGTTTTAAGTGTACATTTAACGATGTCTGTATTTTGTACGCATCTATGTCACCATTACGTGTGTGTGTGTGTGTGTGTGTGTGTGTGTGTGATCTGGATTTTTAATGTAGCATTAAAAATATTTCAGTCATATCGCTACTATGTTTGCAGTATGGCAGTTTATGGTGATGTCTAGCACTGGGGTATCACGCCACAGACATTTAGCATCATGTCCCACCCAACCACATTATCCTGACACCATGCCGACCAGTCCTAACACTAACCTCTTAATGCTGAGCGCCTAGCGAGGCAGCTGCTAATACCATTTTTATAAGTCTTTAGTATGACTCGGCAAGGTTCGAACCCGCGACCCCTCTACATTAGAGGCGGACGCTCTAACCACTTTAGGCCATCCGAGTGGTCGCGCAGTATTATGCTAGGTATACATTAAGTCACAATGCTGACTTAACGATCAAGTGTGTTATCTCGAGTTACGCTGCAAATATAAATGTATCGGCAGCAGACATCCTTAAACATTGAGGTAACTAATTACTTTTCTGGTTGACCAGTTAAACATCACATTTGTGCCTGTCAGCGTACCATGATGACATCTAACCACAACACAGCATAACATGATGACATCTAAAAATACCACGGCGTAACATGACGATATCTAACTACAACACAGCGTACCATGACAACATCTAACCACAACACATCTAACCACAACATTACGCATTATGATGACATCTAACCATACCACAGCGTACCATGATGACATCTAATCACAACACAGCATACTAGTGGAGTACCAAGGGTAAATGACGCCGGGGCCAGTGGCATAAATGGCGCCCAGGGCGACGATGATGGCCCAAAAGGTCAGAATACGAGGCCCGATGGGCTGAAGCCGGGGGAGGGATTTTGGGAGGGGTCTAGTGCCCCCTCCAGCCAGCAAGGTTTGGGGAGCGTTGTGGGCTCCACCAGCGAAGCCTAGGCCGCCAACGATTTTCCTGCACTTTTATGCCACTTTGTGGCTTTTCCTAGCATCTAAATTCTATCAATGAAAGAAGACAAACGCCATTTTATGGATATCTGTCATTTCCACATTAGGACCATTAATTTCACCTCTAACATATTACTGTTAAGCATTTACAGAAACCGTAAATTTTAACAAAATCGATTTATTAATGGACCGTATGTATGTATGTATGTATGTATGTATGTATGTATGTATGTATGTATGTATATATGTATGTATGTATATATGTATGTATGTATGTATGTATGTACACTCACACACACACACATCAACTTAAAGACGATAAGTATATCCGAACTTTTAACGTGCTCAGTGACTAATGGCTATTTGACGGTTTCGAAGATAGACGTCTATTTTAAATACTTTGTGCACAGGCGATAGTATTGATCGATGCATGGGCGTCCGCATCATATGTAAAGGGGTGTCACGTGACCCCCCCCCCCCGGAAATAATATAAATAAATTCCGACAAGTTTAATTATGCAAATGAAGCTGAAAATATGTCACAAGATTCTGTTCAAAACGCTTAGTAAATATTAGCTTCAGTTTCAGACTGCTTACGCACGGAACTACACTACTAACTCTCCCGGCCATGACTGACTGCCCCCCCCCCCCCCGAAAAAATTCAAGATCCTTTACAATACAAGCCAAGTACATTAAAAGATTGATTAATGGATTGTGTGTCAGCTAATGTCAAGGTTGTATCATCTGCATGCTGAAAGACCTCACTTGTATTACTAGACAATGGAAGTGGAATATCTTTGAAATAAGGATTTGCTTTGATAGCGAGCCCTAAGGATTCTGCTGCTAATACATATAACATTGCTGATATAGGACAACCTTGTCTGACTGAATTTTTAATGAAAAAGAGTTTCGTTAGATGTCCATTGCATTTAACACTGCTGTTAATTTCACTATAAAATATTTTTATCCACTGAATAAAATTATCACCAAACCGGAACTTTCGTAAAACAGACATCAAATATGAGTGGATAACTCTGTCAAACGCTTTTTCTTGATCAATTGTTAAGATATATCCCTCAAGATTGTCTCTCTGAACCATATATATGATATCTCTTACAGTGACTGAAGTATCATCAATATCTCTCTCAACAATACAAGATGTCTGAGTTTGAGAAATAATTTTGGGTAATACCATTTTTAAAGGTGTAGACAAAATTCTTGCCAAAATTTTATAACCTACATTAAGTAAACTTATAGGGCGCCAAGTTTGCAACCTTCTATTATCCCCCCTTGTTTTTATAAATAAGTGATATAACCCCAAATCTCATCGATCTCGACATAATACTGTCATTCTTAACACTGTGAAAAATGTGCAGCAGAATACCATATATACAATCATACAATTTACAATACCATTCCACTGTCAATCCGTCCGGGCCGGGGTTATTTTTAGCCATCCCTTTTTATAGCTCTATGTATTTCATCAACTGGTATTACGGCATCACACTTATTTTAATTCTCATCAGGTACAGAACAGTTTACGAAATTTAAGAGTGAATCTGAACAATTATCATCAATAGTTACCGAAGAATACAAATGACTATAAAACTGATACATTTCATCTAAGATTTCAGTTGTATTTGAAATAATTACATCGGCACCGTCAATCAATTCATTGACTACATTTTTCTTGTGTCGATAGTTTTCAAAATTTAGAAAGTACTTAGTATTTCTATAGCTTTCAATCGCCCAGTTCGCCTTATATCAATAAAGCACCCCGACAAAATTCGGGTTCATAGTCACTTAACTGATGTTTTAGTTCTTCATATTTGTTAATGTTATATGATTCGTTATTGGCAACGTTGTCTGAAATGATTTCAATTTATTAAATTTTGTATTTTACATTATCCCACCAGAAGATTGGTTCACTTTACATTTCTTCAGTTTTTCCCTCGGCAAGAATTGATTTCACTCTCTGTATATATTCTTTCTCACAAAGAACATTGTTATTTAATATTCATAATCCAGGCCCTGTTTCCACTTTGCATTTATTTAGTTTAAGGTACACGAAAGAATGATCACTAAAGGATATATCTGCATAGTAAATGTTTTGCATACTGGAATGCAATTTCGAGGAAATAAAAAAATAATCTATCCTACTCTGCTTCATTTTCGCCTAGTACAATTTGTTTTCTGGAGAAAATGCGAGTAGCAGGATTTCGTAATCTCCATAGATAGGAAAGTTTCCTATCATACATTATTTTGATAATGCTCTCGAACATCTTCATCATCAATATGTAGGGTTGTGTTATGTCGATCAATTCCAGCAAAAAGTGTCTTCAAATCACCAGCCATGATAGTGCTATCACTAGTATTATTATGCAAATATGTGTTTAATCTCATGAAAATGCTATGCCTTTCTCGCACAACCTTTGGAGCATAAATATTAATTAAATAAATCACTCTATCATCAATATCTATTTTAAGATGTAAAATTCTACCCTTTCAAACATTTCTTGTGTCAACTGATTTTTCAATTCTCTCACTACTAAAACAGCAACACCAGCTGTCCTATTGTCGACATGACTATAAAATATGTCACCATTCCAAATCACATTCTCTCCGATACTTTCTGCAAACTCATCATCCCAAAAGGTTTCTTGCAATAATCAATGTGGTCTCTTTTTTCTTTAAATATTTATAAAACAGACTTTAGTTTATTCAAATCAAGCAAGTCATTTACATTTAGAGATACAATATTTGAAGCCATTATAATGATGAATTTGTTGAAAGTATTAAATATTGTTGAATGCTTTATCATTTCCACGAATACTAAGAATTGTTAAATGGGTTTTCGTCGCATGCTATTTTTCAAGGTAGGTACGTCATTAAGCCTTCTTTTCTTCCACCGTATGACTTTGAAAGTGTCAAAATCAGTACTGTTATTTCCATTTCCGTTTTCTTGAAAACTCTTAGCATAGTTTGATCCTTGAACATCGACTTCAACCACCATCCTACTGTCATCACTTCCTGGATCCCTCACCGATCTATCACTAATAGTAAGACTGTCGTCTAGTTCTTCCTCAGCTTATATTTCTTCATCGGTCTTATCGACTCTGCTTCCTTCATTCCCCCCCCCCCCTCTCCACTATAATTATGCTGTATTGCATTCTCAACTTTTTTTCATCATCTTCGGCACTCTATAAATCCAATATTTCTTCTTCCCTTGCAGCATCACCAACCTGCGGATTAATTTCAACAATGTCCTCTCTGTAACATGTTCATGCTTGGGCATCTCTGTGGCATTTGTTGCATATCCCAAATGAACACATTAAAGCAAAACTTCCACAACTGTCACGTTGCATTTTGCAATTCTTAGCTACATGGTCCGGGCCCCCGAGTGGCCGAGTGGTCTAAAGCGCTCTCCGTTACGGATCACTGCCATCTCACCTCTGTCTGCGTGGGTTCGAGTCTCGGATTCGGCCAATGTGGTTATGTGAGAAAGCTTGCCAGTAGCTTCTCGTGGGTCGGTGGTTCTTTCCGGGGTTTTCTCGGATTCTTCCTCCACCATTAATACTGGCCGCCATGTATAGCCTATCGTGTGCTGAAAATTGGCGTTAAACCCCACAACAACAACAACAAGCTACATGGCCTTGCTCCCCACAATTACAGCACACGAAATCAGGGCAATCTTTCATAACATGACCCATATTTAGACATCTAGAAAACACCTTTACTTGATTATCATGCAATACTCTAAAGCATTGCTGACCATTTGCAGTCTTAAACTTCTGAATGTAAGGCAAGTATTTTATCAGTTGTTGAAACTTACATTTTACATAACGTGTCCCATCTGCCACACGAATCCCAGGATAGTATCTACGCTGAATATGAGATAGGAGTTTTACTTAGTATTCTCTTAGCTTCATACCTATCTCTTCGTCGGAAACGTATGCTGGCAAATGAAGTATGGACACAATAACAATATCCGATTATAAGAGAGTACAATTACAGTGATCACTGCCAATATCAACACCGCTCAAGATGTTATATGCTGCTTCCTTATTTGGTAAAGTAACCACATACAAATTTGGACCTTTGGATACAACTGCATTATCAGATATATCTCCAGTCATTTCTTCTACACTTCTGATCACATCACTTGCTTTGATCTTCTTTACATCTTTCATATCAATCACAACTGTACACTCCTTTCCAAAACTACGAGAAGCTCCTGCCCGTCTATCTATGCGACTCGACATGCTCTGTTTGCTAACCAACTTGTGTCATTGGAATTTGAATCAGCTCCCAGTGCTGCACGTGCAGCACGACCGTGCCCCAATTAAATGTCACAGATAATCGTTCTTTGCGTGGTGGAGAACTCTTCCACACACACAAATTATAAGTCACTCATGTATATATGCAATCACAAGAATCTTATAATAGTACCCGTTAAAAACTTAAACAGAAAAAAGAGTCTATTCAAAGAATCAATCTTGAAAAGTCACGGAGCAATCATTGAACGTATTTTATTTCTAATGTTACAACCAAAGTCCTAAAGGTCTGATGCTCTACCGACTGAGATAGTCGGGCTGCTTGTCTGGAAATGGTTGAATTTTGGCTCTGGTATTTATGTGCAATGTCGTTAGTCGTTATATCCACACCTTCATATAGTTAGCGTCTGGGGTTGTTTGGATATTAGATATAAGCCCCTTATGGGAACAATAATCCAATTTATCTGGCAATAAACGTTACACGGAAGACCTAAAACTTTGATGCAAAAAGAAATGAACAAATATGTCAGTAGTGAAATAACAATTGCTAAACACAAGATTGATGTTTGCTCCCTTGTGTCTATAGCTAACTTTCTATCGCTCGGACAACACTATTCCTCTGCTCTTTTCGTTAATTCTCCTCTTTCCTTCCTTTATCTTTCTCCATTCATTACACATAGGTGAATTACTTAGCTTATATTTTCTCCACAAAAATTCGTACATACTTAATAAGTAATGTTAACATTAACGTATGCTATAATATGAACGAACCTGTAAGTTGAAAAAATTATTTAAATCTATTGTCCTCTATACACACACATTTGTAGTCTTCTTGGCAGTACAACATGTTTAAACTAAAAATACTAGCAAGACCTGATGGATAGGTATATGAATCGGTACAGACGAAAATACATAAATACGGGGTGGGATAGGCCAGATGGGTTATTTTACGATGTTATATATTTGCTAGTTGTCTCGTAGTGAGTAGTAGCTAATGTCTGTGTTTAACAAAACTCAGTCTGGATATTGAGTAAATCCTTCACAAGAGAACAAAGGAAAATCGAGGAGCTACTATGTAATTACCATTCATTCCTCTGTTAACGTGCTAATTTATAAGTAACCTAAAGCATCCAATGCATCATATGCAAATTAAGTGTATCAATCTTACAATACGAACAATAATATATTACTAGCACTGAAACACCCATCTGTAAGCCATTTTAAAATCTGCGCCTAAAAGCCAAGATGTCTTAAATAAAACAATATGAGAGACTAGCACTGCAAGGTACTGTCAGTTGTTTCCTGTTCTGATGAGTTTGATTACACTTTGCAACGGGGAGTAAACAAAGAATGCACCGTGCAGATGTAAAAGAAACCTCCTCTTTTATATCAATTCATAAAAGTTACATGGGATGAGTTCACGTTTTTGTGGGAAGTATGATCACCGGGTATCGTACACTCGAAAGCAGTGGTCACGAGGATCGCGCAATCCGATGCGGTGATTTCATTGGTTAAAAAGAAAGAAGATAACAAAAACAAACACCATGAAATTATCAAACAAAACGCTTCTTATAGAACCATGTATGATATTGTAACGAGGAGAACCCATGGTGTTTAATTTTTGTTCCGTCAAGGTAATTTTCGTTGCATTAAAGTTTATGTCCTGATTTTAAATGATTGGCGGGTTTTGTAATACCATCTAACGTCTTAGTTTTGGGCCATGTGAAACCGCCTGGGTATATATACAGACCAACTGTGGTTGCTATGGTAGTGTGGTAGGAAGTCGGTATAGTATAAAGACATCCTCTACAAATGTAGTACAATAACGACCCTGCGAGAAAGCAAATTTGGTCGTATTTCGTCGGAAAGCAGAGAGCCTGGCCAGGGAATCGGAAAAGAGTAGGGACAATGTCTAAAGACCGGCGCTACAAGGCTGGTCCAAGAAAGGCAGAGATCTTGCGGGAATACACGTTTTTACTGAAGATAACTCTATTGTCATCAGTTCGCACTGTCGTCTGTCTCTGACGATCTCGATCGAATAACGACACGACTCGGCGACCAGAAGAAGACACACTCGGCGAATCTACGACTAACCCTGCGACCCAGCTGGCGAATCAGTTGGCGACTAGTAGTCAAGAATAAGACGGTATCCCGCTGATACAGAAATCTCTCACACTCTGGAGCGACAGTCTCCAGTCAGACTCTGCGACTAAGCCTGCGACCCAGTCGGCGACCCTGCGACCCAGTTGGCGAATCAGTGGGCGACTAGTAGTCAAGAATAAGACGGTATCCTGATGACGTAGAAATCTCTCACACTCTGGAGCGACAGTCTCCGGGCAGATTCAGCGGGGTATCAATCAAATACAAGACCTGTCCTAAGGAACTCGAGATAGCGAAAATCGGGGCAGTGTAGCCGAGGAAGTATAATCTGTTACAGTATGTATATGAACTGTCCTATTTGATTCAGATTTTATTAATATGAGTACGCACACAGTGATTATCATAATCAGAACCTAGAATACGGCTGTATCGAAGCCAGGAAGACAATGACATGCTAACGAATTTGAAGAAAAGTATTGCGAAATTCCACTCAAACCGGTTTATATGAAAAAACACTTATTTATGCGACCGTTATCATCACATTTATTTGGTAGAAAAATAGATGCTTGTTCAAAGTGTAGTATAATTTTGTAATGGTAATACAAGATCCACGCCCACCGCGGGACTCGAACTCACGACCCAAAGATTAAAAGTCTGATGCTCTACCGACTGAGTTAGACGGGCTACTTGTTAATGCATGGTCGAATGTTGGCTCGGGTAGTTATGCGCAACATGGTTAATCGTTATCTCATCAACTTCACATAGCTAGCGTCTAGGATTGATTGGATCTTAGATGTAAGCCCCTTATGGAAACAATAATCCAGTTTATATGGCAACCAACCATTCACGGAGGAATTTAAATTTTGCTGCCTAAGGAAATGCACAAATATGTCATTAGCAGAGCAAGTTGCTAAAGTTAGATTAGTGATTGTTTCTTTGTGTCTACAGTTATGATTTTACAGCCCGGACAACACTAAACACTATCCCTATGCGCTTCACTTTAAATCTTCGATTTCTTTACTTAATCTCTCTCAGTTAATTACAGATGTGCAAATGATCTATCTTGAACTTGTTATTCCAGAGAAAACATGCTGACACACTACATAATTAATTAATTAGAACCTGTAAGTTGAAAAACTTGCTTCTGATCTATTGTTCTCTATACATATTTGTGATTTTTGTTTGGAAATACAGCATGTTTAAACTAACAATGTTTGCAAGACTGGAGGATAGGTATATGAATCGATGCAGGAGAAAATACATAAATACGGCAGGTGTGTGTTAGGTGAGGTGGTGTTTTTTACGACGTGGGATATTTCCTTATTGTCACGTAGTGAGTAGTTGCATCTGAATTTTCAATTCTTCTATCTGTATTTAAGTACGTGGAGATGGACTATTTGGTCAGTCATATTTTGTATGTTCTTCTTTTAACATCATTCTTCAGATGTATTTAATGTTGTGTTTAGATATTATTTGGAAAGAAACATTTGTTTGAATTATTCATTGGAGCCACAAAGTCCTATGTGAGGTAAAATATTATTTTGGGACTATTGTGAATAATTTCTAAAGAAATCTTGAAAATGCCATTATGATACATCAGAACTGTTGGTAGACCAATGCATTTGAGGACTTGAAATTCATTAGGAATATTTTAAGTTTTGCACTTGAAGATAGCATTTTGGGATGATTTTGGATGCAATTCATAATGCTGTAACTCCATCTTACATTTTCATTTTACAACTTTGTTAGATGAATCATTGTTCAGTATTACAAAACGTTTTGGTTTTGCTTATGTTTGTTTTTAGTGTATGACCATAGATTCGTAATACTATTGGGCAATTATGACTCATTCATTTCTCAGTTAACGAACTAATATGCAGCATTACTGGAAATGCAAATATGATGGCAGCAGTGGGGGACCCTGTTACTGAATTTTGTTTTGATAACAATAAACTCTTAATTCCAAAGACTTGTGCAATTAAATGATATTAACGTTAAATGGAAAGAAAAGCATTTTCGTTTGAACTCAGCTCTGGGAACCTATCTGCACCATAACGGCTAAACGTCATGTGATACAAATATGGCCGCGCCCTTTAAGTATGTAATGGAAAGGGCTACGCAGCAAAATCCGAGACTGACAAACTGACAGAATTTGGATGAGTAGTGCCCCAATCTCAGTCGCTAGAGAATCAGACATTTAATCTAAGGGTCATGGGTGAAAGTAAGAGGGTAGGGGGATATGATTTAGCTTTCACTGCTTTTCAATTGTTGTCAAAATGAATATAGATATACCTGCAAGTATTTCTCTCCTTTCCTAAAATGTCCCTAAATGAGAGCGTATCCACACGTCCATGCAAACGGGATAAAGTACCCAATTTAATCAACTCTAAGATATGTTGATCATTCTGTCAGCATTTCTTCCTGATTCCAGTAAATCTAACGCATCCACTATATCATATGCAAATTGAATGCATTCATATTATGATACGAATATTATTAAAATATACGGACAGAAGCACAAAAGTCAACGCCAGTCTAAAAGCTCCACCTAACAGACAATATGTTTAAAGTAATGAGACACTACCACTGCAAGCTACTATCAGTTGATTCGTGTACTAAAGAGTTTACTCAAACGTTGTAACGGAGACAAAACGAAGAATGCACCGTGAAGACGTATAAACACTTCTCGTTTCAATCAACAGTAACTGCATGGGATATGCATGCAGGATGTGTTCACGGTTTTAATGGAGGTACGATCACCGCCTCTCGGACACCTGAATTCGGTGGTCACAACATCGCGGTATAGAATGCGATGATTGTATAGGTGAAAATACTAAGTCTTAAAACTAAATTGTTGCCGTCCAGACTCGGATGCTCAATCTAAATGAATGAAAATATGGATTTTTGAATTATTTATCAATTGCGAGATTTGATAATAATTCTTGATTTAAGTAAGCTAAAGAATCCAATGCATCGTTTGAGAATTAAATGCATTAATCTTACGATTCAAACAATAACATAATATATAATTCGCAATGTAACACACGTCTCAAAGGAATTTTAAAATCTGCGACTAAAAGTCAATATGTCTTAAAAAAAAGAGAAGAAAAGAGACTAGCACTGCAAGGTACTCACAGTTGTTTCCTGTTCTAATGAGTTAGATTAAACTTTGCAACGTGGAGAAAATAAAGACTGCACCGTACACATGTGAAAGAAACCTATCTTCGATCAAGTCATAAAGGTTACAATAATAAGTTCACAGTTTTGTGGGAAGTATGATTATGGGCTATCGTACACTCGAAAGCAGTGGCCACAAGGATCGCGAAATCCGGTGCGATGATTTCAATGGTTAAAACACAAAAGAAGAAGAACAAAAAAAAAAAAAAGAAAAAAAAAAAAAAAAAAAAAAGCAAAGAAAGAAAGATGTTAGTCCTAAAACAGAATTTTTGCTGTCTTACAATTTTAGTTGCTAAATCAAAATGAAGAAATAATTGGGAAGAATTGTTTATCAGTATTTTGGAAATTTCTACAATTGATAATAATAATAATAATAATAATAATAATAATAATAATAATAATTATGTGGACTTAGTGCAGCGCCTAAGACGTAAAAGCGCTAAGAGCTCGAAAATATTAGATAACAAACAAAAATATACACCAGTACAAGGATAGGATAGAAAAATCCCAACACTATTGAATTAGAAAACAAAAGGCTTCAATAGAAGTATATAGAATATGTAAATGAACTTACATATTTCATTCACTTTTTATCTGGATGGGTACATACAGGGTCACTACCATAATCAGTACCTTTATGAGGGCTGTGTCGAAACCAGAAAGACATTGACAAGCTAATGAATTTGAAGAAGAGGATATCAAAATTCAACATAAAAATGATTATATGAGAAAAGAAAACGTTTCTGTGGGACATTTACCATCACACCTATTTGTAGCCAAATAGACGCGTGTACAAAGTGTAGTATAAATTTGTAATGGTATTAAAAATTGTACGCCCACCGTGGGACTCGAACTCACGACCCTCAGATTAAAAGTCTGATGCTCTACCGACTGAGCTAGGCGGGCTACTTGTTAATGCATGGTCGAATGTTGGCTCGGGTAGTTATGCGCAACATGGTTAATCGTTATCTCATCAACTTCACATAGCTAGCGTCTAGGATTGATTGGATCTTAGATGTTAGCCCCTTATGGAAACAATAATCCAGTTTATATGGCAATCAACCATTCACGGAGGAATTTAAATTTTGCTGCCTAAGGAAATGCACAAATGTGTCATTAGCCGAGCAAGTTGCTAAAGTTAAGACAAGTCATTGTTTCTTTGTGTTAACAGTTATGATTTTACAGTCCGGACAACACAAACACTATCCTTCTGCTCTTCTCTTAAATCTTCGCATTCTTTCCTTAATTTCTCTCAGTTAATTACACATGTGAAAATCACCTATCTTGAAATTTTTTGTTTCCAGAGAAAGCAATGCTTACACACTACATAATCAATTAAATAGTACCTGTAAGTTGATAAACTTGCTTCCAATTAATTGTTCTCTATACATATTTGTGATTTTCTTCTATGGATCGGTACAGGAGAAAATACATAAATACGGAAGGTGTTGTGTTAGATGTGGTGGTTTTATTTCTACGACATGGGAGATTTGTGTGTGTGTGTGTGTGTTTGTGTGTGCATGTGATTTGTATTTTTAAGGTAGCTTTTAAGAATTTTTCAGTCATATCGCTACGATGTCTGCAGTGTGGCAGTTTATAGTGATGGCTAGCACTGGGGCATCATGCCGCAGACATGTGGCATGATGTCCCACCCAGTCACTTTATCCTGAGACCCGGCCGACCAGTCCTAACACTAACCTCTTAATGCTGAGCCCCAAGCAAGGCAGTTGTTAGTACCATATTTGTAAGTCTTTGGTATGACTCGGCCGGGGATCGATCCCACGAACTCCCGCATCCGAGGCGTACGCTGTAATTACTAGGCCACCGGAGCTTTTAGGGATATTTGTTCATTGTCACGTAGTGAGTAGTAGCTAATGAGTTTTCAGTCCTTATTGTCTGTATTTAAGTACGTGGAGTTGGACTATTTGGTCAGTCATATTTTGTATGTTCTTCTTGTAACATTATTCTTCAGGTATATTTATTGTTGTGTTTAGATATTATTTGGAAGCAAACATTTGTTTGAATTATTCATTGGAGCCACACAATGCTATGTGGGTTAAAATATTATTTTTGGCCTATTGTGAATCATTTGCAAAGAATTCTTGAAAATGCCATTGTGATATATCAGAACTGTTGGTAGACCAATGCATTTGAGGATGTAGATTTTATTCGGAACATTCTATTCCTTTGGACTTGAAGATAACATTTTGGGATGATTTTGGATGCAATTCATAATGCTGTAAGTCCCTCTTATATTTTCATTTTACAATTTTGTTAACTGAATTATTTGTTCAGTATTAGAAACCGTTTTGGTTTTGCTTATGTTTGTTTTTTAGTGTATGACCATAGATTCGTAATACTATTGGGTAATTATGACTCATTCATTTCTCAGTTAACGAACTAATATGCAGCATTACTGGAAATGCAAATATGATGGCAGCAGTGGGGGACGCATTTACTGAATTTTGTTTTCATAACAAAAAACTCTTAATTCCAAAGACTTGTGCAATTAAATGATATTAACGTGAAATGTAAAGAAAAGCATTTTCGTTTGAACCGAGCTCTGGGCATCTATCTGCACCATAAGTGCTAAACGTCATGTGATACAAACATGGCCGCGCCCTTTAAATATGTAATGGAAAGGGCTACGCAGCAAAATCCGAGACTGACAAACTGACAGAATTTGGATGAGTAGTGCCCCAATCTCAGTCGCTAGAGCATCCGACATTTAATCTAAGGGTCATGGGTGAAAGTCCGAGGGTAGGTGGTTATGATTTAGCTTCCACTGATTTTCAATTGTTGTCAAAATGAATATAGATATACCTGCAAGTATTTCTCTCCTTTCCTAAAATGTCCCTAAATGAGAGCGTATCCACATGTCCATGCGAACGGGATAGAGTACCCAATTTAATCAACTCTAAGATATGTTGATCATTCTGTCAGCATTTCTTCTTGATTCCAGTAAATCTAACGCATCCACTATATCATATGCAAATTGAATGCATTCATATTATGATACGAATATTATTAAAATATACGGACAGAAGCACAAAAGTCAACGCCAGTCTAAAAGTTCCACCTAACAGACAATATGTTTAAAGTAATGAGACACTACCACTGCAAGCTACTATCAGTTGTTTCGAGTTCTAAAGAGTTTACTCAAACGTTGTAACGGAGACAAAACGAAGAATGCACCGTGAAGACTTATAAAGACTTCTCGTTTCAATCAACAATAACTGCATGAGATATGCATGCAGGATGTGTTCACGGTTTTAATGGAGGTACGATCACCGCCTCTCGGACACCTGAATTCGGTGGTCACAACATCGCGGTATAGAATGCGATGATTGTATTGGTGAAAATACTAAGTCTTAAAATTAAATTGTTGCCGTCCAGTTTCGGATGCTCAATCTAAATGAATGAAAATATGGATTTTTTAAAAATGATTTATCAATTGCGAGTTTTGATAATAGTTCTCGATTTAAGTAAGCTAAAGAATGCAATGCATCGTTTGAGAATTAAATGCATTAATCTTACGATTCAAACAATAACATAATATATAATTCGCAATGTAACACAAATCTCAAAGGAATTTTAAAATCTGCGACTAAAAGTTAATATGTCTTAAACTGAAGAGAAGAAAAGAGACTAGCACTGCAAGGTACTGTCAGTTCTTTCCTGTTCTGATGAGTTAGATGAAACTTTGCAACGTGGAGAAAATAAAGACTGCACCGTACATATGTGAAAGAAACCTATCTTAGATCAAGTCATGAAGGTTACAATAACGAGTTCACAGTTTTGTGGGAAGTATGATTACGGGCTATCGGACACTCGAAAGCAGTGGCCACAAGGATCGCGCAATCCGGTGAGGTGATATCAATGGTTAAAACACAAAAAAGAAGAACAAAAAAAAAATAAAAAAAAAAAATGGCCAAAAAAAAAAAAAAAGCAAAGAAAGAAAAATGTTAGTCCTAAAAATGAATTTATACTGACTTACAATTTTAGTTGCTAAATCAAAATGAAGAAATAATTGGGAAGAATTGTTTATCAGAATTTTGGAAATTCCTACAATTGATAATAATAATAATAATAACAATAATAATAATAATAATAATAATAATAATAATAATAATAATAATAATTATGTGGACTTAGTACAGCGCCTAAGACGTTAAAGCGCTAAGAGCTCGAAAATATCAGATAACAAACAAAAATATACACCAGTACAAGGATAGGATAGAAAAATCCCAACACTATTGAATTACAAAACAAAACGCTTCAATAGAAGTATATAGAATATGTAAATGAACTTACATATTTCATTCACTTTTTATCTGGATGGGTACATACAGGGTCACTACCATAATCAGTACCTTTATGAGGGCTGTGTCGAAACCAGAAAGACATTGACAAGCTAATGAATTTGAAGAAGAGGATATCAAAATTCAACATAAAAATGATTATATGAGAAAAGAAAAAGTTTCTGTGGGACATTTACCATCACACATATTTGTAGCCAAATAGACGCGTGTACAAAGTGTAGTATAAATTTGTAATGGTATTAAAAATTGTACGCCCACCGTGGGACTCGAACTCACGACCCTCAGATTAAAAGTCTGATGCTCTACCGACTGAGCTAGGCGGGCTACTTGTTAATGCATGGTCGAATGTTGGCTCGGGTAGTTATGCGCAACATGGTTAATCGTTATCTCATCAACTTCACATAGCTAGCGTCTAGGATTGATTGGATCTTAGATGTTAGCCCCTTATGGAAACAATAATCCAGTTTATATGGCAATCAACCATTCACGGAGGAATTTAAATTTTGCTGCATAAGGAAATGAACAAATGTGTCATTAGCCGAGCAAGTTGCTAAAGTTAAGACTAGTCATTGTTTCTTTGTGTTAACAGTTATGATTTTACAGTCCGGACAACACAAACACTATCCTTCTGCTCATCTCTTAAATCTTCGCATTCTTTCCTTAATTTCTCTCAGTTAATTACACATGTGAAAATCACCTATCTTGAAATTTTTTATTTCCAGAGAAAGCAATGCTTACACACTACATAATCAATTAAATAGTACCTTTAAGTTGATAAACTTACTTCCAATTAATTGTTCTCTATACATATTTGTGATTTTCTTCTATGGATCGGTACAGGAGAAAATACATAAATACGGAAGGTGTTGTATTAGATGTGGTGGTTTTATTTCTACGACATGGGAGATTTGTGTGTGTGTGTGTGTGTGTTTGTGTGTGCATGTGATTTGTATTTCTAAGGTAGCTTTTAAGAATTTTTCAGTCATATCGCTACGATGTCTGCAGTGTGGCAGTTTATAGTGATGGCTAGCACTGGGGCATCATGCCGCAGACATGTGGCATGATGTCCCACCCAGTCACTTTATCCTGAGATCCGGCCGACCAGTCCTAACACTAACCTCTTAATGCTGAGCCCCAAGCAAGGCAGCTGTTAGTGCCATATTTGTAAGTCTTTGGTATGACTCGGCCGGGGATCGATCCCACGAACTCCCGCATCTGAGGCGTACGCTGTAATTACTAGGCCACCGGAGCTTTTAGGGATATTTGTTCATTGTCACGTAGTGAGTAGTAGCTAATGAGTTTTCAGTCCTTATTGTCTGTATTTAAGTACGTGGAGTTGGATTATTTGGTCAGTCATATTTTGTATGTTCTTCTTGTAACATTATTCTTCAGGTATATTTATTGTTGTGTTTAGATATTATTTGGAAGCAAACATTTGTTTGAATTATTCATTGGAGCCACAAAATGCTATGTGGGTTAAAATATTATCTTTGGCCTATTGTGAATCATTTCTAAAGAATTCTTGAAAATGCCATTGTGATATATCAGAACTGTTGGTAGACCAATGCATTTGAGGATGTAGATTTTATTCGGAACATTGTATTCCTTTGGACTTGAAGATAACATTTTGGGATGATTCTGGATGCAATTCATAATGCTGTAAGTTCCTCTTATATTTTCATTTTACAATTTTGTTAACTGAATTATTTGTTCAGTATTAGAAACCGTTTTGGTTTTGCTTATGTTTGTTTTTTAGTGTGTGACCATAGATTCGTAATACTATTGGGAAATTATGACTCATTCATTTCTCAGTTAACGAACTAATATGCAGCATTACTGGAAATGCAAATATGATGGCAGCAGTGGGGGACGCATTTACTGAATTTTGTTTTCATAACAAAAAGCTCTTAATTCCAAAGACTTGTGCAATTAAATGATATTAACGTGAAATGTAAAGAAAAGCATTTTCGTTTGAACCGAGCTCTGGGTGTCTATCTGCACCCATAAGTGCTAAACGTCATGTGATACAAATATTGCCGCGCCAATTAAATATGTAATGGAAAGGGCTACGCAGCAAAATCCGAGACTGACAAACTGACAGAATTTGGATGAGTAGTGCCCCAATCTCAGTCGCTAGATCATCCGACATTTAATCTAAGGGTCATGGGTGAAAGTCCGAGGGTAGGTGGTTATGATTTAGCTTCCACTGATTTTCAATTGTTGTCAAAATGAATATAGATATACCTGCAAGTATTTCTATCCTTCCCTAAAATGTCCCTAAATGAGAGCGTATCCACATGTCCATGCGAACGGGATAGAGTACCCAATTTAATCAACTCTAAGATATGTTGATCATTCTGTCAGCATTTCTTCTTGATTCCAGTAAATCTAACGCATCCACTATATCATATGCAAATTGAATGCATTCATATTATGATACGAATATTATTAAAATATACGGACAGAAGCACAAAAGTCAACGCCAGTCTAAAAGCTCCACCTAACAGACAATATGTTTAAAGTAATGAGACACTACCACTGCAAGCTACTATCAGTTGTTTCGTGTTCTAAAGAGTTTACTCAAACGTTGTAACGGAGACAAAACGAAGAATGCACCGTGAAGACGTATAAAGACTTCTCGGTTCAATCAACAATAACTGCATGAGATATGCATGCAGGATGTGTTCACGGTTTTAATGGAGGTACGATCACCGCCTCTCGGACACCTGAATTCGGTGGTCACAACATCGCGGTATAGAATGCGATGATTGTATTGGTGAAAATACTAAGTCTTAAAATTAAATTGTTGCCGTCCAGTTTCGGATGCTCAATCTAAATGAATGAAAATATGGATTTTTTAAAAATGATTTATCAATTGCGAGTTTTGATAATAGTTCTCGATTTAAGTAAGCTAAAGAATGCAATGCATCGTTTGAGAATTAAATGCATTAATCTTACGATTCAAACAATAACATAATATATAATTCGCAATGTAACACAAATCTCAAAGGAATTTTAAAATCTGCGACTAAAAGTTAATATGTCTTAAACTGAAGAGAAGAAAAGAGACTAGCACTGCAAGGTACTGTCAGTTCTTTCCTGTTCTGATGAGTTAGATGAAACTTTGCAACGTGGAGAAAATAAAGACTGCACCGTACATATGTGAAAGAAACCTATCTTAGATCAAGTCATGAAGGTTACAATAACGAGTTCACAGTTTTGTGGGAAGTATGATTACGGGCTATCGGACACTCGAAAGCAGTGGCCACAAGGATCGCGCAATCCGCTGAGGTGATATCAATGGTTAAAACACAAAAAAGAAGAACAAAAAAAAAAAAATGACCAAAAAAAAAAAAGCAAAGAAACAAATATGTTAGTCCTAAAAATGAATTTTTGCTGACTTACAATTTTAGTTGCAAAATCAAAATGAAGAAATAATTGGGAAGAATTATTTATCAGTATTTTGGAAATTCCTACAATTGATAATAATAATAATAATAATAATAATAATAACAATCATAATAATTATAATAATATTGATAATAATAATTATGTGGACATACTACAGCGCCTAAGACGTTAAAGCGCTAAGAGCTCGAAAATATTAGATAACAAACAAAAATATACACCAGTACAAGGAGAGGATAGAAAAATCCCAACACTATTGAATTACAAAACAAAACGCTTCAATAGAAGTATATAGAATATGTAAATGAACTGACATATTTCATTCACTTTTTTTTGGATGGGTACATACAGGGCCACTACCATAATCAGTACCTTTATGAGGGCTGTGTCGAAACCAGAAAGACATTGACAAGCTAATGAATTTGAAGAAGAGGATATCAAAATTCAACACAAAAATGATTATATGAGAAAAGAAAACGTTTCTGTGGGACATTTACCATCACACCTATTTGTAGCCAAATAGACGCGTGTAGAAAGTGTAGTATAAATTTGTAATGGTATTAAAAATTGTACGCCCACCGTGGGACTCGAGCTCACGACCCTCAGATTAAAAGTCTGATGCTCTACCGACTGAGCTAGGCGGGCTACTTGTTAATGCATGGTCGAATGTTGGCTCGGGTAGTTATTCGCAACATGGTTAATCGTTATCTCATCAATTTCACATAGCTAGCGTCTAGGATTGATTGGATCTTAGATGTTAGCCCCTTATGGAAACAATAATCCAGTTTATATGGCAATCAACCATTCACGGAGGAATTTAAATTTTGCTGCATAAGGAAATGCACAAATGTGTCATTAGCCGAGCAAGTTGCTAAAGTTAACACGAATCATTGTTTCTTTGTGTTAACAGTTATGATTTTACAGTCCGGACAACACAAACACTATCCTTCTGCTCTTCTCTTAAATCTTCGCATTCTTTCCTTAATTTCTCTCAGTTAATTACACATGTGAAAATCACCTATCTTGAAATTTTTTGTTTCCAGAGAAAGCAATGCTTACACACTACATAATCAATTAAATAGTACCTGTAAGTTGATAAACTTGCTTCCAATTAATTGTTCTCTATACATATTTGTGATTTTCTTCTATGGATCGGTACAGGAGAAAATACATAAATACGGAAGGTGTTGTGTTAGATGTGGTGGTTTTATTTCTACGACATGGGAGATTTGTGTGTGTGTGTTTGTGTGTGCATGTGATTTGTATTTTTTGTATTTTTAAGGTAGCTTTTAAGAATTTTTCAGTCATATCGCTACGATGTCTGCAGTGTGGCAGTTTATAGTGATGGCTAGCACTGGGGCATCATGCCGCAGACATGTGGCATGATGTCCCACCCAGTCACTTTATCCTGAGATCCGGCCGACCAGTCCGAACACTAACCTCTTAATGCTGAGCCCCAAGGAAGGCAGCTGTTAGTACCATATTTGTAAGTCTTTGGTATGACTCGGCCGGGGATCGATCCCACGAACTCCCGCATCCGAGGCGTACGCTGTAATTACTAGGCCACCGGAGCTTTTAGGGATATTTGTTCATTGTCACGTAGTGAGTAGTAGCTAATGAGTTTTTAGTCCTTATTGTCTTTATTTAAGTACTCGAGTTGGACTATTTGGTCAGTCATATTTTGTATGTTCTTCTTGTAACATTATTCTTCAGATAAATTTATTGTTGTGTTTAGATATTATTTGGAAGCAAACATTTGTTTGAATTATTCATTGGAGCCACAAAATGCTACGTGGGTTAAAATATTATTTTTGGCCTATTGTGAATCATTTGTAAAGAATTCTTGAAAATGCCATTGTGATATATCAGAACTGTTGGTAGACCAATGCATTTGAGGATGTAGATTTTATTCGGAACATTGTATTCCTTTGGACTTGAAGATAACATTTTGGGATTCTTTTGGATGCAATTCATAATGCTGTAAGTCCATCTTACATTTTCATTTTACAGTTTTGTTAACTGAATTATTTGTTCAGTATTAGAAACCGTTTTGGTTTTGCTTATGTTTGTTTTTTAGTGTATGACCATAGATTCGTAATACTATTGGGTAATTATGACTCATTCATTTCTCAGTTAACGAACTAATATTCAGCATTACTGGAAATGCAAATATGATGGCAGCAGTGGGGGACGCATTTACTGAATTTTGTTTTCATAACAAAAAACTCTTAATTCCAAAGACTTGTGCAATTAAATGATATTAACGTGAAATGTAAAGAAAAGCATTTTCGTTTGAACCGAGCTCTGGGCATCTATCTGCACCATAAGTGCTAAACGTCATGTGATACAAACATGGCCGCGCCCTTTAAATATGTAATGGAAAGGGCTACGCAGCAAAATCCGAGACTGACAAACTGACAGAATTTGGATGAGTAGTGCCCCAATCTCAGTCGCTAGAGCATCCGACATTTAATCTAAGGGTCATGGGTGAAAGTCCGAGGGTAGGTGGTTATGATTTAGCTTCCACTGATTTTCAATTGTTGTCAAAATGAATATAGATATACCTGCAAGTATTTCTCTCCTTTCCTAAAATGTCCCTAAATGAGAGCGTATCCACATGTCCATGCGAACGGGATAGAGTACCCGATTTAATCAACTCTAAGATATGTTGATCATTCTGTCAGCATTTCTTCTTGATTCCAGTAAATCTAACGCATCCACTATATCATATGCAAATTGAATGCATTCATATTATGATACGAATATTATTAAAATATACGGACAGAAGCACAAAAGTCAACGCCAGTCTAAAAGCTCCACCTAACAGACAATATATTTAAAGTAATGAGACACTACCACTGCAAGCTACTATCAGTTGTTTCGTGTTCTAAAGAGTTTACTCAAACGTTGTAACGGAGACAAAACGAAGAATGCACCGTGAAGACGTATAAAGACTTCTCGGTTCAATCAACAATAACTGCATGAGATATGCATGCAGGATGTGTTCACGGTTTTAATGGAGGTACGATCACCGCCTCTCGGACACCTGAATTCGGTGGTCACAACATCGCGGTATAGAATGCGATGATTGTATTGGTGAAAATACTAAGTCTTAAAATTAAAATACTACGTCTTAAAATTGCCGTGTAGTTTCGGATGCTCAATCTAAATGAATGAAAATATGGATCTTTTTAAAATGATTTATCAATTGCGAGTTTTGATAATAGTTCTCGAGTTAAGTAAGCTAAAGAATGCAATGCATCGTTTGAGAATTAAATGCATTAATCTTACGATTCAAACAATAACATAATATATAATTCGCAATGTAACACAAATCTCAAAGGAATTTTAAAATCTGCGACTAAAAGTTAATATGTCTTAAATTGAAGAGAAGAAAAGAGACTAGCACTGCAAGGTACTGTCAGTTCTTTCCTGTTCTGATGAGTTAGATGAAACTTTGCAACGTGGAGAAAATAAAGACTGCACCGTACATATGTGAAAGAAACCTATCTTAGATCAAGTCATGAAGGTTACAATAATGAGTTCACAGTTTTGTGGGAAGTATGATTACGGGCTATCGGACATTCGAAAGCAGTGGCCAAAAGGATCGCGCAATCCGGTGAGGTGATACCAATGGTTAAAACACAAGAAGAAGAACAAAAAAAAGTGACCATGAAAAAAAAAGCAAAGAAAGAAATATGTTAGTCCTAAAAATGAATTTTTGCTGACTTACAATTTTAGCTGCAAAATCAAAATGAAGAAATAATTGGGAAGAATTATTTATCAGTATTTTGGAAATTCCCACAATTGATAATAATAATAATAATAATAATAATAATAATAATAATAATGATAATAATAATAATAATTATGTGGATTTAGTACAGCGCCTGAGACGTTAAAGCGCTAAGAGCTCGAAAATATTAGATAACAAACAAAAATATACACCAGTACAAGGGTAGGATAGAAAAATCCCAACACTATTGAGTTACAAAACAAAAGGCTTCAATAGAAGTATATAGAATATGTAAATGAACTTACATATCTCATTCACTTTTTATCTGGATGGGTACATACAGGGTCACTACCATAATCAGTACCTTTATGAGGGCTGTGTCGAAACCAGAAAGACATTGACAAGCTAATGAATTTGAAGAAGAGGATATCAAAATTCAACATAAAAATGATTATATGAGAAAAGAAAACGTTTCTGTGGGACATTTACCATCACACCTATTTGTAGCCAAATAGACGCGTGTACAAAGTGTAGTATAAATTTGTAATGGTATTAAAAATTGTACGCCCACCGTGGGACTCGAACTCACGACCCTCAGATTAAAAGTGTGATGCTCTACGGACTGAGCTAGGCGGGCTACTTGTTAATGCATGGTCGAATGTTGGCTCGGGTAGTTATGCGCAACATGGTTAATAGTTATCTAATCAATTTCACATAGCTTGCGTCTAGAATTGATTGGATCTTAGATGTTAGCCCCTTATGGAAACAATAATCCAGTTTATATGGCAATCAACCATTCACGGAGGAATTTAAATTTTGCTGCATAAGGAAATGCACAAATGTGTCATTAGCCGAGCAAGTTGCTAAAGTTAAGACTAGTCATTGTTTCTTTGTGTTAACAGTTATGATTTTACAGTCCGGACAACACAAACACTATCCTTCTGCTCTTCTCTTAAATCTTCGCATTCTTTCCTTAATTTCTCTCAGTTAATTACACATGTGAAAATCACCTATCTTGAAATTTTTTGTTTCCAGAGAAAGCAATGCTTACACACTACATAATCAATTAAATAGTACCTGTAAGTTGATAAACTTGCTTCCAATTAATTGTTCTCTATACATATTTGTGATTTTCTTCTATGGATCGGTACAGGAGAAAATACATAAATACGGAAGGTGTTGTGTTAGATGTGGTGGTTTTATTTCTACGACATGGGAGATTTGTGTGTGTGTGTGTGTGTTTGTGTGTGCATGTGATTTGTATTTTTAAGGTAGCTTTTAAGAATTTTTCAGTCATATCGCTACGATGTCTGCAATGTGGCAGTTTATAGTGATGGCTTGCACTGGGGCATCATGCCGCAGACATGTGGCATGATGTCCCACCCAGTCACTTTATCCTGAGATCCGGCCGACCAGTCCTAACACTAACCTCTTAATGCTGAGCCCCAAGCAAGGCAGCTGTTAGTACCATATTTGTAAGTCTTTGGTATGACTCGGCCGGGGATCGATCCCACGAACTCCCGCATCCGAGGCGTACGCTGTAATTACTAGGCCACCGGAGCTTTTAGGGATATTTGTTCATTGTCACGTAGTGAGTAGTAGCTAATGAGTTTTTAGTCCTTATTGTCTGTATTTAAGTACGTGGAGTTGGACTATTTGGTCAGTCATATTTTGTATGTTCTTCTTGTAACATTATTCTTCAGATAAATTTATTGTTGTGTTTAGATATTATTTGGAAGCAAACATTTGTTTGAATTATTCATTGGAGCCACAAAATGCTACGTGGGTGAAAATATTATTTTTGGCCTATTGTGAATCATTTGTAAAGAATTCTTGAAAATGCCATTGTGATATATCAGAGCTGTTGGTAGACCAATGCATTTGAGGATGTAGATTTTATTCGGAACATTGTATTCCTTTGGACTTGAAGATAACATTTTGGGATGATTTTGGATGCAATTCATAATGCTGTAAGTCCCTCTTACATTTTTATTTTACAGTTTTGTTAACTGAATTATTTGTTCAGTATTAGAAACCGTTTTGGTTTTGCTTATGTTTGTTTTTTAGTGTATGACCATAGATTCGTAATACTATTGGGTAATTATGACTCATTCATTTCTCAGTTAACGAACTAATATGCAGCATTACTGGAAATGCAAATATGATGGCAGCAGTGGGGGACGCATTTACTGAATTTTGTTTTCATAACAAAAAACTCTTAATTCCAAAGACTTGTGCAATTAAATGATATTAACGTGAAATGTAAAGAAAAGCATTTTCGTTTGAACCGAGCTCTGGGCATCTATCTGCACCATAAGTGCTTTTGATGTTTTACCCCAACCCCTTGTATTATACATGTATTTATAAGTCTGTTAGTGGAGCCAGGTAAGCTTTGTTTTTCCAAGTACCTAAGTTGGCTGATCCTCTTACCTAACCCAGTCTTTGTTTGAACTCTTGAGTGGAAATCTGGCGGGAATCTTTGTACATGGGAACACGTGACGTAGACAACTTCAAAGAGCCGGAAGCCGACAATGGTAGGTGGACAGTACATGGGGACACACAGACTGACATTTTATGATTGACAGTTCGATCAAATGACCAGAGTCCGTCGCCATCCAATCGGGATGCGTTGTAGGTGGGACTTGATTCGAGGAACTGGCATAAGACTTGTACAAGCCTGAAATTCGTCAGTTGGTGTTTAAGAGTCGCAGTGACACACACTCCGTTAGCCATTCGTAAAAATTGGCGGAATTTAGGAAATTCATGAAATAGCTTCGATCAGGTAAGTTTGATGTTACATTGATTCTGCTTGATACGACTGCTGTTAATTGAAGAGAATTTGTCGTATGTATACATTTTACTTGTATTGAAGTATGAATAGTTAATTATGACCTTAATATTTTGCATTTTTTTCATGACTTTAGCTAGTACTTTTGTTTACGATTGATTACGATGTTGATTCGTTGCATCATTATTCATAATGTTACTATGTACACCTTATTGGTGAGGCGAGAATGTTCTCTTCTTTCGCTAGTAATATGTGTGCATATTATTTCGTGGATTATTACGTTTACGCCCTTTTGAAAGGACGATTTGTATTTGTGAAGAATTGTATTGCTTGCTAGCCGCTATAAGAGTTAATATTGTAATTCTTTGCGTAGTTATATTTTGGTAGACAAGAAATTTGTTTTTTTGCCATTGAGTAACGGATTGCCGTTTATCACCCTTTGAATGTGAATATTGTGGATTTGGTACGCTTGTGTAGGAAATATATATAAATATATATAAATATATAGATAGTCATATTACTAATCGTAGTAATATTTTAGTACAATCATATTTGAAATATTTTGTATGTATATACTGATAGGGCTCAGTATGTAGATATTTGAATCCTTTGTGTGATTGTGTTATGGCGCCATTTTTGTAAGCGGCGGAAGTGTATGGGAATTTCGATGTGTGCGCATGCGCGACCCAAATGTCCCGCCTTAAACTGATGGTTCAGTTCAGTGACGTAGTGTGAGGGAAGATTTTTATAACCCTATGCTAATGCATTATACCTTTCAACAGGAAGCTTTCGGGGGACGAAAGAATTTCAGAGAATTTCGGGGGACGAGAGAAGTTCAGAGAATTTCGGGTGACGGTGAGAGATGCCGAGTGAATTTCGGGTGACCTCAAGGGATACCGTCAAGGGTTCCGGATACTAGAAGAGGAACCGGAAGTCAAGATAACGGCAAGGAACAAGGATTATAGAAGAGGAAGCGGAAGTGGAGATCACGAAAGGAGAGAAAGACAAGGGAACAAAGAGATTTAGATGAGTAGCACTCAAGAAGGGAAAAGTCTCCTCACACTGTGAACTTAAATGATGATCAAAGGGATCATTGGGTGAAAGAGAGACATTGATTACTTTAAATTCTTTTAAATTTCATTTATTAAATTGTTATTGTTTAAATTTCATCTTTGTATTTCTTTTAATTTAACTGTCGGCATTGCTGACTGGGGGCTCGTAGCCATAAATATATTTAGTCAATAAATAATATAGTGTCCAGAATTAACCTTCTGAATAAGGACCAGGGGAACTTCTCATAACTCGTTAAAGTCTATAAGAAGAACCCCACCCCTAGACAACCAGGACACCCCCACAGTGGGCGCTTCGTCCGGGATATGAATTAGACATATATATTATTTTGGGACTTAAAGTTATTGGTAGAAGTATTAGTGAACAGTGTGAGATATTTTCCATTCTTTGTATTTGAAATTTTGTGATTTTCTCATCTTGTATTTTATTGTCATATGTGCAGGCTTTGTAGATCTTCCATTCATAGCAGTACGTGTGAAGCGGATATCGAACAAATATCTTACCTGAACGAAACTAGTTGTTGTCGACAGGTAAGTATTTAAACTGGTATTACAAATATCTGTATATTGTTTGAATTTTGAGACAAGGTATCACTTTACATTAGTATAATGGCTACCGAACGACAAATGATAAAGGAGTACCGCGCCATGGGGTCGGAAGATCTGGGATACGAGGGAGATCGCCTGGCAACCTTTATAGAAGAAAGGATCAAGGAATGGAAGGGCGAAAAAGCAGCGGAAAGAGAAGCCCAGAGAGAACTAGCCAAGATAGCAGCGGACCAAGAGCTAGCCAAGATAGCAGCGGACCAAGAGTTAGCCAAGATAGCAGCGGACCAAGAGTTAGCCAAGATAGCAGCGGACCGAGACGCCCAGAAAGAGCTGGAGCTAGCCAGACTCGCTCACACTCTGGAGATGGAAAGGGTCAGAGTTGAAGCTAGGACCAACGGACGGGACGACGCCAGTACAAGCTCTGGAACAACCGGCCGACCTTTCATCGACCACCGGATAGTCCAGATCAACATGTCACGCTTCAATGATAGGGAGGAGGCTATTGACGATTTTCTCGTCCAGTTTGAGAAACTCGCACGCGCTCATCAGGTCCCTGAACAGCACTGGGCCATTAATGTCTCAGCCTTTTTGCAAGGTGCAGCTCGGGAAGTCTACCACGGCTTAACTGCAGAAGAGGCTGATGACTACACTGCCCTCAAGAAGGCGCTTCTCTGCCATTACCGGCTGACCGCCGAGACTTACCGGAAACTTTTCCGGGACTCGGTGAAAAGGGTAACAGAGACCCACTCTCAATTCCACAACCGTGTTCGAGGTTTATTTGAGAAGTGGATGAAAATGGCCGAAGTCGAACGCACGTACGAAGGGCTACGCGAGGTAATACTCAAGGAACATGTCCTTGGTACTTACCGTCGCGAGTTGACAGTTTTCTTAGCAGAAAGAGAACACCGGACGCTCGAAGAGATCGCTAACATGGCGGAGCGATACGAGCAGGCGCACTCGAAGAGTGGAGGTTCCGGGGTTGCTGACCGACCCCGACCCTCTGAGTCGCGTCGTATGGGGGAGGTTGAGCCGGCTGTCCGTAACCGTCAGGGCGACGGGAAGGTCGGAGGGGCACCTACAGGTAGGGCTGCCGCCTATCGACCTGGACAGGCCTCACCCACGAAACCAGGACTTGCAAGTCGGCGAGGGCCGCCGACATGTTTTAATTGCAAGCGCCTGGGGCATTTTGCCAGGGACTGTCCCAAGGGCAGGCAGACCCAGGTGAATGTCGTAGCTAAGAAGGAATGTGTGCCGGAAGCGAGTCGCAACCCAGCCAACCTTGCGGCCGCAACTGTCAATGGTGAAGGCGCCACCATCTTGTATGACACTGGGTGTAGCGTCCCCGCGCTTGTCGACAAGAAATATGTCAAGCCGGAGGACTATACAGGGGAGGTGATAGAAGTTCAGTACGCGAACTGCGCGCGTGACTCATTACCAGTAGCTGTCATTGACCTCGATTCACCATACGTGAAGGGGAAAATTGAAGCTGCTTGCTTGGAGGGGCTATCACATGACGTCATATTGGGTTGCCGTTATGTGTTACCCCAGCCGAACCCCGAAACCTGCACACCTATGCCAGTGAGTGCTGTTGAAACCAGGGCCATGAGTCGACAGCCGAAACAAAAGCCAATCCAAGTTACATCGACACCGGTTAGTAATGTTATTCCAGCGGAGTTAAGGAAGCTGCAACAGGAGGACGCAACTCTGGCGCAGTTGCACAAACACGCAGAAGCGGGAACAGAAAGGGAAACTCCGAACGGCGCGGTGAAGTTTGTCTACAAGAAGGGAATCTTGTATCGCCACGCCAGGAAACACAACGAACACTTCAAGCAAGTCGTCGTGCCAAAGGAAAAGCGTTGCGAAGTACTGAAACTTGCACACGAGAGTCTCATGGGTGGACACATGGGAATTGCTAAGACGCGTGACCGTCTTGTAAAAGAGTTTTACTGGCCAGGGGTCCAGGGAGACGTAAAACGGTTCTGTCTCTCCTGTGACAAATGCCAGAGAATGGCACCGAAAACGGATCAGCGACCCATCCCTTTGGGGAGTACGCCCCTTATCGATGAACCATTTAGACGTGTTGCCATGGATTTAATCGGACCGATAAAACCCGCGTCTGCGCACGAAAATCGATATATTTTAACGGTTGTCGATTATGCTACACGCTATCCGGAGGCCGTTGCGTTGCGTAACATTGACACGGAAACCGTCGCGGAAGCTCTGTTTGCGATCTGGTCAAGAGTCGGAGTGCCCGACGAGATCTTGACCGATCAAGGAACACAATTTATGAGTCGGGTGATGGCGGAGGTGAATCGTCTCATGTCGATTAAACACCTCACGACTACACCGTATCACCCCCAATGTAACGGATTGGTCGAACGGTTTAATGGGACCTTGAAAAACACGCTCAAGAAATTGTGCGAAGGCCGCCCCAAGGATTGGGACCGGTATATTCCGGCCATGCTTTTTGCATACCGGGAAGTACCGCAAGCGAGTTTGGGGTTCTCTCCCTTTGAACTCTTGTACGGGAGAACCGTACGCGGCCCAATCGCCGTACTGAGACAGCTGTGGACAGACGACCACGCTGTAGAGGAAGTACGCACTACCTACCAGTACGTCGCGGACTTGCGCAACAAACTGGAAGAGGTTTGTTCTCTCGCGCAAGAAAATCTCAAACGAGCTAAGGCGCAACAGGCGAAAAATTACAATAAGCGCGCAAAACCACGTCAGTTTGAGGTAGGGGACAAAGTGTTGTTGTTGTTGCCCCAGGAACACAACAAGTTGCAAGTTTCCTGGAGGGGTCCATACGTCGTCACCAAGAAGGTCGGAGGTCAAACCTACCGGATACAGCTACCGACGAAAGAGAAATTGTACCATGCCAATTTGCTCAAGAGGTACCGGGAAAGGGAGACCGCCAGCGATTTTGTTGTCGCAGCAATAGTCACCGAGGATATCGAAGGCGATACGGAAGGTGCTAACACTGTCCCGAGCTGTCCATTAACGAGGGCCGAGACTCCGTCGGACGTGGAGTGTGACCCCATGTTAACTGAAGGGCAGCTGAACGAGATAGAGACCTTGCTGGCCGGATATTCCGACGTGCTAACAGAAAAACCCGGGAGGACGACGCTTGTCGAGTTCGGGTTAAAGATGGTGGACGACCGACCAGTTCAGCGTAAACCCTACCCCTTGCCCCACGCGAAACGACAAGTTGTAAGGGAAGAAATCGAGCAGATGATTGCTCTGGGAGTAATCGAACCTGCCGACTCTCCGTACAGCTCACCAGTAGTCTTAGTGCAGAAGAAGGACGGCACCCATCGGTTCTGCGTCGACTACCGGAAGCTGAATCAGGTGACAGAATTTCAAGTTGAAATGCTACCTGACCCCGAACATATCTTCGCTTCGGTCTCGAAAGCGGAATATTTTTCCAAACTGGATTTGTCCAAGGGGTATTGGCAAATTCCGGTAAGGAAAGAAGACCGACCGAAGCTTGCTTTTGCTACTCCCGACGGGACATACCAATGGTTGGTGATGCCGTTCGGGGTACAAAACGCGCCCAGCGTCTTTACCAGAATGATGCGGAAGTTGTTGGAGCCCTTGCGCGATAGGGGTGTCCACAACTTCATGGATGACCTCTTGTTAGCTACAGAGACATGGGGTGAATACCTCGCTCTGTTAGCTGACGTTTTGGAGCGGCTACGTCAGGAGGGCTTGACAGCCCGCCCTTCCAAATGTCACCTTGGTTTCAGGACATTAGACTATTTAGGACATACCTTGAGCCAAGGCACGCTGTCTCCAGAGAAGTCGAAGGTGGAGCAGTTGAGAAACGCCGCACGCCCCACCACGAAAACGGAAGTGAGGTCATTCCTGGGACTGGCCGGATATTACCGGAGGTATGTCGCTAATTTCAGCGCGATTGCGGGCCCGTTGTCTGACCTAACCAAGAAACGGACCCCGAGTAAGTTCGTTTGAACAGATGCGTGTGAGCACGCATTCCAAACGCTAAAGGATAGACTTACATCCGACGCCGTTGTTCGCCTACCGGACTTGGATAAAGAATTCGTTCTGCGCACCGATGCATGCGACACGGGACTGGGAGCAGTACTGCTCCAGGAGCATGACAAGACGCTTTTTCCTGTCGCATACGGCAGCCGGAAGTTGTCTGCTGCCGAGAAGAATTACTCAGTATCGGAGAGGGAATGTCTCGGAATCGTGTTCGGCATATCACGGTTCGAGCGATACCTATATGGACGTAAGTTCATATTGGAGACCGACCACCAACCACTCGCCTATCTGGCGCAGGCAAAGTTGTCCAATGGTCGATTGATGCGATGGTCGCTGTTTTTACAGCAGTACCAGATGCAGATCAGATACGTGAAAGGATCTGAAAACGTAGGCGCAGATTTCATGAGTAGAAGCGCCGAAATGATATAGATCATTTGTTATATTTTCGTGTTCATACTCAGTTTAGCATTTAGTTCATTTTGCTGATTTTGTTCTTTATATCGTGTAACACTTTTGCTTTTTTAGTTTGAGTGAATAAAATCCTGATTTTATTCTCAAGCGTGGGGGGATGTGATGTTTTACCCCAACCCCCTGTATTATACATGTATTTATAAGTCTGTAAGTGGAGCCAGGTAAGCTTTGTTTTTCCAAGTACCTAAGTTGGCTGATCCTCTTACGTAACCCAGTCTTTGTTTGAGCTCTTGAGTGGAAATCTGGCGGGAATCTTTGTACATGGGAACACGTGACGTAGACAACTTCAAAGAGCCGGAAGCCGACAATGGTAGGCTGGACAGTACATGGGGACACACAGACTGACATTTTATGATTGACAGTTCGATCAAATGACCAGAGTCCGTCGCCATCCAATCGGGATGCGTTGTAGGTGGGACTTGATTCGAGGAACTGGCATAAGACTTGTACAAGCCTGAAATTCGTCAGTTGGTGTTTAAGAGTCGCAGTGACACACACTCCGTTAGCCATTCGTAAAAATTGGCGGAATTTAGGAAATTCATGAAATAGCTTCGATCAGGTAAGTTTGATGTTACGTTGATTCTGCTTGATACGACTGCTGTTAATTGAAGAGAATTTGTCGTATGTATACATTTTACTTGTATTGAAGTATGAATAGTTAATTATGACCTTAATATTTTGCATTTTTTTCATGACTTTAGCTAGTACTTTTGTTTACGATTGATTACGATGTTGATTCGTTGCATCATTATTCATAATGTTACTATGTACACCTTATTGGTGAGGCGAAAATGTTCTCTTCTTTCGCTAGTAATATGTGTGCATATTATTCCGTGGATTATTACGTTTACGCCCTTTTGAAAGGACGATTTGTATTTGTGAAGAATTGTATTGCTTGCTAGCCGCTATAAGAATTAATATTGTAATTCTTTGCGTAGTTATATTTTGGTAGACAAGAAATTTGTTTTTTTTGCCATTGAGTAACGGATTGCCGTTTATCACCCTTTGAATGTGAATATTGTGGATTTGGTACGCTTGTGTAGGAAATATATATAAATATATATAAATATATAGATAGTCATATTACTAATCGTAGTAATATTTTAGTACAATCATATTTGAAATATTTTGTATGTATATACTGATAGGGCTCAGTATGTAGATATTTGAATCCTTTGTGTGATTGTGTTATGGCGCCATTTTTGTAAGCGGCGGAAGTGTATGGGAATTTCGATGTGTGCGCATGCGCGACCCAAATGTCCCGCCTTAAACTGATGGTTCAGTTCAGTGACGTAGTGTGAGGGAAGATTTTTATAACCCTATGCTAATGCATTATACCTTTCAACAGGAAGCTTTCGGGGGACGAAAGAATTTCAGAGAATTTCGGGGGACGAGAGAAGTTCAGAGAATTTCGGGTGACGGTGAGAGATACCGAGTGAATTTCGGGTGACCTCAAGGGATACCGTCAAGGGTTCCGGATACTAGAAGAGGAACCGGAAGTCAAGATAACGGCAAGGAACAAGGATTATAGAAGAGGAAGCGGAAGTGGAGATCACGAAAGAAGAGAAAGACAAGGGAACGAAGAGATTTAGATGAGTAGCACTCAAGAAGGGAAAAATCTCCTCACACTGTGAACTTAAATGATGATCAAAGGGATCATTGGGTGAAAGAGAGACATTGATTACTTTAAATTCTTTTAAATTTCATTTATTAAATTGTTATTGTTTAAATTTCATCTTTGTATTTCTTTTAATTTAACTGTCGGCATTGCTGACTGGGGGCTCGTAGCCATAAATATATTTAGTCAATAAATAATATAGTGTCCAGAATTAACCTTCTGAATAAGGACCAGGGAACTTCTCATAACTCGTTAAAGTCTATAAGAAGAACCCCACCCCTAGACAACCAGGACACCCCCACAGTGGGCGCTTCGTCCGGGATATGAATTAGACATATATATTATTTTGGGACTTAAAGTTATTGGTAGAAGTATTAGTGAACAGTGTGAGATATTTTCCATTCTTTGTATTTGAAATTTTGTGATTTTCTCATCTTGTATTTTATTGTCATATGTGCAGGCTTTGTAGATCTTCCATTCATAGCAGTACGTGTGAAGCGGATATCGAACAAATATCTTACCTGAACGAAACTAGTTGTTGTCGACAGGTAAGTATTTAAACTGGTATTACAAATATCTGTATATTGTTTGAATTTTGAGACAAGGTATCACTTTACATTAGTATAATGGCTACCGAACGACAAATGATAAAGGAATACCGCGCCATGGGGTCGGAAGATCTGGGATACGAGGGAGATCGCCTGGCAACCTTTATAGAAGAAAGGATCAAGGAATGGAAGGGCGAAAAAGCAGCGGAAAGAGAAGCCCAGAGAGAACTAGCCAAGATAGCAGCGGACCAAGAGCTAGCCAAGATAGCAGCGGACCAAGAGTTAGCCAAGATAGCAGCGGACCAAGAGTTAGCCAAGATAGCAGCGGACCGAGACGCCCAGAAAGAGCTGGAGCTAGCCAGACTCGCTCACACTCTGGAGATGGAAAGGGTCAGAGTTGAAGCTAGGACCAACGGACGGGACGACGCCAGTACAAGCTCTGGAACAACCGGCCGACCTTTCATCGACCACCGGATAGTCCAGATCAACATGTCACGCTTCAATGATAGGGAGGAGGCTATTGACGATTTTCTCGTCCAGTTTGAGAAACTCGCACGCGCTCATCAGGTCCCTGAACAGCACTGGGCCATTAATGTCTCAGCCTTTTTGCAAGGTGCAGCTCGGGAAGTCTACCACGGCTTAACTGCAGAAGAGGCTGATGACTACACTGCCCTCAAGAAGGCGCTTCTCTGCCATTACCGGCTGACCGCCGAGACTTACCGGAAACTTTTCCGGGACTCGGTGAAAAGGGTAACAGAGACCCACTCTCAATTCCACAACCGTGTTCGAGGTTTATTTGAGAAGTGGATGAAAATGGCCGAAGTCGAACGCATGTACGAAGGGCTACGCGAGGTAATACTCAAGGAACATGTCCTTGGTACTTACCGTCGCGAGTTGACAGTTTTCTTAGCAGAAAGAGAACACCGGACGCTCGAAGAGATCGCTAACATGGCGGAGCGATACGAGCAGGCGCACTCGAAGAGTGGAGGTTCCGGGGTTGCTGACCGACCCCGACCCTCTGAGTCGCGTCGTATGGGGGAGGTTGAGCCGGCTGTTCGTAACCGTCAGGGCGACGGGAAGGTCGGAGGGGCACCTACAGGTAGGGCTGCCGCCTATCGACCTGGACAGGCCTCACCCACGAAACCAGGACTTGCAAGTCGGCGAGGGCCGCCGACATGTTTTAATTGCAAGCGCCTGGGGCATTTTGCCAGGGACTGTCCCAAGGGCAGGCAGACCCAGGTGAATGTCGTAGCTAAGAAGGAATGTGTGCCGGAAGCGAGTCGCAACCCAGCCAACCTTGCGGCCGCAACTGTCAATGGTGAAGGCGCCACCATCTTGTATGACACTGGGTGTAGCGTCCCCGCGCTTGTCGACAAGAAATATGTCAAGCCGGAGGACTATACAGGGGAGGTGATAGAAGTTCAGTACGCGAACTGCGCGCGTGACTCATTACCAGTAGCTGTCATTGACCTCGATTCACCATACGTGAAGGGGAAAATTGAAGCTGCTTGCTTGGAGGGGCTATCACATGACGTCATATTGGGTTGCCGTTATGTGTTACCCCAGCCGAACCCCGAAACCTGCACACCTATGCCAGTGAGTGCTGTTGAAACCAGGGCCATGAGTCGACAGCCGAAACAAAAGCCAATCCAAGTTACATCGACACCGGTTAGTAATGTTATTCCAGCGGAGTTAAGGAAGCTGCAACAGGAGGACGCAACTCTGGCGCAGTTGCACAAACACGCAGAAGCGGGAACAGAAAGGGAAACTCCGAACGGCGCGGTGAAGTTTGTCTACAAGAAGGGAATCTTGTATCGCCACGCCAGGAAACACAACGAACACTTCAAGCAAGTCGTCGTGCCAAAGGAAAAGCGTTGCGAAGTACTGAAACTTGCACACGAGAGTCTCATGGGTGGACACATGGGAATTGCTAAGACGCGTGACCGTCTTGTAAAAGAGTTTTACTGGCCAGGGGTCCAGGGAGACGTAAAACGGTTCTGTCTCTCCTGTGACAAATGCCAGAGAATGGCACCGAAAACGGATCAGCGACCCATCCCTTTGGGGAGTACGCCCCTTATCGATGAACCATTTAGACGTGTTGCCATGGATTTAATCGGACCGATAAAACCCGCGTCTGCGCACGAAAATCGATATATTTTAACGGTTGTCGATTATGCTACACGCTATCCGGAGGCCGTTGCGTTGCGTAACATTGACACGGAAACCGTCGCGGAAGCTCTGTTTGCGATCTGGTCAAGAGTCGGAGTGCCCGACGAGATCTTGACCGATCAAGGAACACAATTTATGAGTCGGGTGATGGCGGAGGTGAATCGTCTCATGTCGATTAAACACCTCACGACTACACCGTATCACCCCCAATGTAACGGATTGGTCGAACGGTTTAATGGGACCTTGAAAAACACGCTCAAGAAATTGTGCGAAGGCCGCCCCAAGGATTGGGACCGGTATATTCCGGCCATGCTTTTTGCATACCGGGAAGTACCGCAAGCGAGTTTGGGGTTCTCTCCCTTTGAACTCTTGTACGGGAGAACCGTACGCGGCCCAATCGCCGTACTGAGACAGCTGTGGACAGACGACCACGCTGTAGAGGAAGTACGCACTACCTACCAGTACGTCGCGGACTTGCGCAACAAACTGGAAGAGGTTTGTTCTCTCGCGCAAGAAAATCTCAAACGAGCTAAGGCGCAACAGGCGAAAAATTACAATAAGCGCGCAAAACCACGTCAGTTTGAGGTAGGGGACAAAGTGTTGTTGTTGTTGCCCCAGGAACACAACAAGTTGCAAGTTTCCTGGAGGGGTCCATACGTCGTCACCAAGAAGGTCGGAGGTCAAACCTACCGGATACAGCTACCGACGAAAGAGAAATTGTACCATGCCAATTTGCTCAAGAGGTACCGGGAAAGGGAGACCGTCAGCGATTTTGTTGTCGCAGCAATAGTCACCGAGGATATCGAAGGCGATACGGAAGGTGCTAACACTGTCCCGAGCTGTCCATTAACGAGGGCCGAGACTCCGTCGGACGTGGAGTGTGACCCCATGTTAACTGAAGGGCAGCTGAACGAGATAGAGACCTTGCTGGCCGGATATTCCGACGTGCTAACAGAAAAACCCGGGAGGACGACGCTTGTCGAGTTCGGGTTAAAGATGGTGGACGACCGACCAGTTCAGCGTAAACCCTACCCCTTGCCCCACGCGAAACGACAAGTTGTAAGGGAAGAAATCGAGCAGATGATTGCTCTGGGAGTAATCGAACCTGCCGACTCTCCGTACAGCTCACCAGTAGTCTTAGTGCAGAAGAAGGACGGCACCCATCGGTTCTGCGTCGACTACCGGAAGCTGAATCAGGTGACAGAATTTCAAGTTGAAATGCTACCTGACCCCGAACATATCTTCGCTTCGGTCTCGAAAGCGGAATATTTTTCCAAACTGGATTTGTCCAAGGGGTATTGGCAAATTCCGGTAAGGAAAGAAGACCGACCGAAGCTTGCTTTTGCTACTCCCGACGGGACATACCAATGGTTGGTGATGCCGTTCGGGGTACAAAACGCGCCCAGCGTCTTTACCAGAATGATGCGGAAGTTGTTGGAGCCCTTGCGCGATAGGGGTGTCCACAACTTCATGGATGACCTTTTGTTAGCTACAGAGACATGGGGTGAATACCTCGCTCTGTTAGCTGACGTTTTGGAGCGGCTACGTCAGGAGGGCTTGACAGCCCGCCCTTCCAAATGTCACCTTGGTTTCAGGACATTAGACTATTTAGGACATACCTTGAGCCAAGGCACGCTGTCTCCAGAGAAGTCGAAGGTGGAGCAGTTGAGAAACGCCGCACGCCCCACCACGAAAACGGAAGTGAGGTCATTCCTGGGACTGGCCGGATATTACCGGAGGTATGTCGCTAATTTCAGCGCGATTGCGGGCCCGTTGTCTGACCTAACCAAGAAACGGACCCCGAGTAAGTTCGTTTGAACAGATGCGTGTGAGCACGCATTCCAAACGCTAAAGGATAGACTTACATCCGACGCCGTTGTTCGCCTACCGGACTTGGATAAAGAATTCGTTCTGCGCACCGATGCATGCGACACGGGACTGGGAGCAGTACTGCTCCAGGAGCATGACAAGACGCTTTTTCCTGTCGCATACGGCAGCCGGAAGTTGTCTGCTGCCGAGAAGAATTACTCAGTATCGGAGAGGGAATGTCTCGGAATCGTGTTCGGCATATCACGGTTCGAGCGATACCTATATGGACGTAAGTTCATATTGGAGACCGACCACCAACCACTCGCCTATCTAGCGCAGGCAAAGTTGTCCAATGGTCGATTGATGCGATGGTCGCTGTTTTTACAGCAGTACCAGATGCAGATCAGATACGTGAAAGGATCTGAAAACGTAGGCGCAGATTTCATGAGTAGAAGCGCCGAAATGATATAGATCATTTGTTATATTTTCGTGTTCATACTCAGTTTAGCATTTAGTTCATTTTGCTGATTTTGTTCTTTATATCGTGTAACACTTTTGCTTTTTTAGTTTGAGTGAATAAAATCCTGATTTTATTCTCAAGCGTGGGGGGATGTGATGTTTTACCCCAACCCCCTGTATTATACATGTATTTATAAGTCTGTAAGTGGAGCCAGGTAAGCTTTGTTTTTCCAAGTACCTAAGTTGGCTGATCCTCTTACGTAACCCAGTCTTTGTTTGAGCTCTTGAGTGGAAATCTGGCGGGAATCTTTGTACATGGGAACACGTGACGTAGACAACTTCAAAGAGCCGGAAGCCGACAATGGTAGGCTGGACAGTACATGGGGACACACAGACTGACATTTTATGATTGACAGTTCGATCAAATGACCAGAGTCCGTCGCCATCCAATCGGGATGCGTTGTAGGTGGGACTTGATTCGAGGAACTGGCATAAGACTTGTACAAGCCTGAAATTCGTCAGTTGGTGTTTAAGAGTCGCAGTGACACACACTCCGTTAGCCATTCGTAAAAATTGGCGGAATTTAGGAAATTCATGAAATAGCTTCGATCAGGTAAGTTTGATGTTACGTTGATTCTGCTTGATACGACTGCTGTTAATTGAAGAGAATTTGTCGTATGTATACATTTTACTTGTATTGAAGTATGAATAGTTAATTATGACCTTAATATTTTGCATTTTTTTCATGACTTTAGCTAGTACTTTTGTTTACGATTGATTACGATGTTGATTCGTTGCATCATTATTCATAATGTTACTATGTACACCTTATTGGTGAGGCGAGAATGTTCTCTTCTTTCGCTAGTAATATGTGTGCATATTATTTCGTGGATTATTACGTTTACGCCCTTTTGAAAGGACGATTTGTATTTGTGAAGAATTGTATTGCTTGCTAGCCGCTATAAGAGTTAATATTGTAATTCTTTGCGTAGTTATATTTTGGTAGACAAGAAATTTGTTTTTTTGCCATTGAGTAACGGATTGCCGTTTATCACCCTTTGAATGTGAATATTGTGGATTTGGTACGCTTGTGTAGGAAATATATATAAATATATATAAATATATAGATAGTCATATTACTAATCGTAGTAATATTTTAGTACAATCATATTTGAAATATTTTGTATGTATATACTGATAGGGCTCAGTATGTAGATATTTGAATCCTTTGTGTGATTGTGTTATGGCGCCATTTTTGTAAGCGGCGGAAGTGTATGGGAATTTCGATGTGTGCGCATGCGCGACCCAAATGTCCCGCCTTAAACTGATGGTTCAGTTCAGTGACGTAGTGTGAGGGAAGATTTTTATAACCCTATGCTAATGCATTATACCTTTCAACAGGAAGCTTTCGGGGGACGAAAGAATTTCAGAGAATTTCGGGGGACGAGAGAAGTTCAGAGAATTTCGGGTGACGGTGAGAGATGCCGAGTGAATTTCGGGTGACCTCAAGGGATACCGTCAAGGGTTCCGGATACTAGAAGAGGAACCGGAAGTCAAGATAACGGCAAGGAACAAGGATTATAGAAGAGGAAGCGGAAGTGGAGATCACGAAAGGAGAGAAAGACAAGGGAACAAAGAGATTTAGATGAGTAGCACTCAAGAAGGGAAAAGTCTCCTCACACTGTGAACTTAAATGATGATCAAAGGGATCATTGGGTGAAAGAGAGACATTGATTACTTTAAATTCTTTTAAATTTCATTTATTAAATTGTTATTGTTTAAATTTCATCTTTGTATTTCTTTTAATTTAACTGTCGGCATTGCTGACTGGGGGCTCGTAGCCATAAATATATTTAGTCAATAAATAATATAGTGTCCAGAATTAACCTTCTGAATAAGGACCAGGGGAACTTCTCATAACTCGTTAAAGTCTATAAGAAGAACCCCACCCCTAGACAACCAGGACACCCCCACAGTGGGCGCTTCGTCCGGGATATGAATTAGACATATATATTATTTTGGGACTTAAAGTTATTGGTAGAAGTATTAGTGAACAGTGTGAGATATTTTCCATTCTTTGTATTTGAAATTTTGTGATTTTCTCATCTTGTATTTTATTGTCATATGTGCAGGCTTTGTAGATCTTCCATTCATAGCAGTACGTGTGAAGCGGATATCGAACAAATATCTTACCTGAACGAAACTAGTTGTTGTCGACAGGTAAGTATTTAAACTGGTATTACAAATATCTGTATATTGTTTGAATTTTGAGACAAGGTATCACTTTACATTAGTATAATGGCTACCGAACGACAAATGATAAAGGAGTACCGCGCCATGGGGTCGGAAGATCTGGGATACGAGGGAGATCGCCTGGCAACCTTTATAGAAGAAAGGATCAAGGAATGGAAGGGCGAAAAAGCAGCGGAAAGAGAAGCCCAGAGAGAACTAGCCAAGATAGCAGCGGACCAAGAGCTAGCCAAGATAGCAGCGGACCAAGAGTTAGCCAAGATAGCAGCGGACCAAGAGTTAGCCAAGATAGCAGCGGACCGAGACGCCCAGAAAGAGCTGGAGCTAGCCAGACTCGCTCACACTCTGGAGATGGAAAGGGTCAGAGTTGAAGCTAGGACCAACGGACGGGACGACGCCAGTACAAGCTCTGGAACAACCGGCCGACCTTTCATCGACCACCGGATAGTCCAGATCAACATGTCACGCTTCAATGATAGGGAGGAGGCTATTGACGATTTTCTCGTCCAGTTTGAGAAACTCGCACGCGCTCATCAGGTCCCTGAACAGCACTGGGCCATTAATGTCTCAGCCTTTTTGCAAGGTGCAGCTCGGGAAGTCTACCACGGCTTAACTGCAGAAGAGGCTGATGACTACACTGCCCTCAAGAAGGCGCTTCTCTGCCATTACCGGCTGACCGCCGAGACTTACCGGAAACTTTTCCGGGACTCGGTGAAAAGGGTAACAGAGACCCACTCTCAATTCCACAACCGTGTTCGAGGTTTATTTGAGAAGTGGATGAAAATGGCCGAAGTCGAACGCACGTACGAAGGGCTACGCGAGGTAATACTCAAGGAACATGTCCTTGGTACTTACCGTCGCGAGTTGACAGTTTTCTTAGCAGAAAGAGAACACCGGACGCTCGAAGAGATCGCTAACATGGCGGAGCGATACGAGCAGGCGCACTCGAAGAGTGGAGGTTCCGGGGTTGCTGACCGACCCCGACCCTCTGAGTCGCGTCGTATGGGGGAGGTTGAGCCGGCTGTCCGTAACCGTCAGGGCGACGGGAAGGTCGGAGGGGCACCTACAGGTAGGGCTGCCGCCTATCGACCTGGACAGGCCTCACCCACGAAACCAGGACTTGCAAGTCGGCGAGGGCCGCCGACATGTTTTAATTGCAAGCGCCTGGGGCATTTTGCCAGGGACTGTCCCAAGGGCAGGCAGACCCAGGTGAATGTCGTAGCTAAGAAGGAATGTGTGCCGGAAGCGAGTCGCAACCCAGCCAACCTTGCGGCCGCAACTGTCAATGGTGAAGGCGCCACCATCTTGTATGACACTGGGTGTAGCGTCCCCGCGCTTGTCGACAAGAAATATGTCAAGCCGGAGGACTATACAGGGGAGGTGATAGAAGTTCAGTACGCGAACTGCGCGCGTGACTCATTACCAGTAGCTGTCATTGACCTCGATTCACCATACGTGAAGGGGAAAATTGAAGCTGCTTGCTTGGAGGGGCTATCACATGACGTCATATTGGGTTGCCGTTATGTGTTACCCCAGCCGAACCCCGAAACCTGCACACCTATGCCAGTGAGTGCTGTTGAAACCAGGGCCATGAGTCGACAGCCGAAACAAAAGCCAATCCAAGTTACATCGACACCGGTTAGTAATGTTATTCCAGCGGAGTTAAGGAAGCTGCAACAGGAGGACGCAACTCTGGCGCAGTTGCACAAACACGCAGAAGCGGGAACAGAAAGGGAAACTCCGAACGGCGCGGTGAAGTTTGTCTACAAGAAGGGAATCTTGTATCGCCACGCCAGGAAACACAACGAACACTTCAAGCAAGTCGTCGTGCCAAAGGAAAAGCGTTGCGAAGTACTGAAACTTGCACACGAGAGTCTCATGGGTGGACACATGGGAATTGCTAAGACGCGTGACCGTCTTGTAAAAGAGTTTTACTGGCCAGGGGTCCAGGGAGACGTAAAACGGTTCTGTCTCTCCTGTGACAAATGCCAGAGAATGGCACCGAAAACGGATCAGCGACCCATCCCTTTGGGGAGTACGCCCCTTATCGATGAACCATTTAGACGTGTTGCCATGGATTTAATCGGACCGATAAAACCCGCGTCTGCGCACGAAAATCGATATATTTTAACGGTTGTCGATTATGCTACACGCTATCCGGAGGCCGTTGCGTTGCGTAACATTGACACGGAAACCGTCGCGGAAGCTCTGTTTGCGATCTGGTCAAGAGTCGGAGTGCCCGACGAGATCTTGACCGATCAAGGAACACAATTTATGAGTCGGGTGATGGCGGAGGTGAATCGTCTCATGTCGATTAAACACCTCACGACTACACCGTATCACCCCCAATGTAACGGATTGGTCGAACGGTTTAATGGGACCTTGAAAAACACGCTCAAGAAATTGTGCGAAGGCCGCCCCAAGGATTGGGACCGGTATATTCCGGCCATGCTTTTTGCATACCGGGAAGTACCGCAAGCGAGTTTGGGGTTCTCTCCCTTTGAACTCTTGTACGGGAGAACCGTACGCGGCCCAATCGCCGTACTGAGACAGCTGTGGACAGACGACCACGCTGTAGAGGAAGTACGCACTACCTACCAGTACGTCGCGGACTTGCGCAACAAACTGGAAGAGGTTTGTTCTCTCGCGCAAGAAAATCTCAAACGAGCTAAGGCGCAACAGGCGAAAAATTACAATAAGCGCGCAAAACCACGTCAGTTTGAGGTAGGGGACAAAGTGTTGTTGTTGTTGCCCCAGGAACACAACAAGTTGCAAGTTTCCTGGAGGGGTCCATACGTCGTCACCAAGAAGGTCGGAGGTCAAACCTACCGGATACAGCTACCGACGAAAGAGAAATTGTACCATGCCAATTTGCTCAAGAGGTACCGGGAAAGGGAGACCGCCAGCGATTTTGTTGTCGCAGCAATAGTCACCGAGGATATCGAAGGCGATACGGAAGGTGCTAACACTGTCCCGAGCTGTCCATTAACGAGGGCCGAGACTCCGTCGGACGTGGAGTGTGACCCCATGTTAACTGAAGGGCAGCTGAACGAGATAGAGACCTTGCTGGCCGGATATTCCGACGTGCTAACAGAAAAACCCGGGAGGACGACGCTTGTCGAGTTCGGGTTAAAGATGGTGGACGACCGACCAGTTCAGCGTAAACCCTACCCCTTGCCCCACGCGAAACGACAAGTTGTAAGGGAAGAAATCGAGCAGATGATTGCTCTGGGAGTAATCGAACCTGCCGACTCTCCGTACAGCTCACCAGTAGTCTTAGTGCAGAAGAAGGACGGCACCCATCGGTTCTGCGTCGACTACCGGAAGCTGAATCAGGTGACAGAATTTCAAGTTGAAATGCTACCTGACCCCGAACATATCTTCGCTTCGGTCTCGAAAGCGGAATATTTTTCCAAACTGGATTTGTCCAAGGGGTATTGGCAAATTCCGGTAAGGAAAGAAGACCGACCGAAGCTTGCTTTTGCTACTCCCGACGGGACATACCAATGGTTGGTGATGCCGTTCGGGGTACAAAACGCGCCCAGCGTCTTTACCAGAATGATGCGGAAGTTGTTGGAGCCCTTGCGCGATAGGGGTGTCCACAACTTCATGGATGACCTCTTGTTAGCTACAGAGACATGGGGTGAATACCTCGCTCTGTTAGCTGACGTTTTGGAGCGGCTACGTCAGGAGGGCTTGACAGCCCGCCCTTCCAAATGTCACCTTGGTTTCAGGACATTAGACTATTTAGGACATACCTTGAGCCAAGGCACGCTGTCTCCAGAGAAGTCGAAGGTGGAGCAGTTGAGAAACGCCGCACGCCCCACCACGAAAACGGAAGTGAGGTCATTCCTGGGACTGGCCGGATATTACCGGAGGTATGTCGCTAATTTCAGCGCGATTGCGGGCCCGTTGTCTGACCTAACCAAGAAACGGACCCCGAGTAAGTTCGTTTGAACAGATGCGTGTGAGCACGCATTCCAAACGCTAAAGGATAGACTTACATCCGACGCCGTTGTTCGCCTACCGGACTTGGATAAAGAATTCGTTCTGCGCACCGATGCATGCGACACGGGACTGGGAGCAGTACTGCTCCAGGAGCATGACAAGACGCTTTTTCCTGTCGCATACGGCAGCCGGAAGTTGTCTGCTGCCGAGAAGAATTACTCAGTATCGGAGAGGGAATGTCTCGGAATCGTGTTCGGCATATCACGGTTCGAGCGATACCTATATGGACGTAAGTTCATATTGGAGACCGACCACCAACCACTCGCCTATCTGGCGCAGGCAAAGTTGTCCAATGGTCGATTGATGCGATGGTCGCTGTTTTTACAGCAGTACCAGATGCAGATCAGATACGTGAAAGGATCTGAAAACGTAGGCGCAGATTTCATGAGTAGAAGCGCCGAAATGATATAGATCATTTGTTATATTTTCGTGTTCATACTCAGTTTAGCATTTAGTTCATTTTGCTGATTTTGTTCTTTATATCGTGTAACACTTTTGCTTTTTTAGTTTGAGTGAATAAAATCCTGATTTTATTCTCAAGCGTGGGGGGATGTGATGTTTTACCCCAACCCCCTGTATTATACATGTATTTATAAGTCTGTAAGTGGAGCCAGGTAAGCTTTGTTTTTCCAAGTACCTAAGTTGGCTGATCCTCTTACGTAACCCAGTCTTTGTTTGAGCTCTTGAGTGGAAATCTGGCGGGAATCTTTGTACATGGGAACACGTGACGTAGACAACTTCAAAGAGCCGGAAGCCGACAATGGTAGGCTGGACAGTACATGGGGACACACAGACTGACATTTTATGATTGACAGTTCGATCAAATGACCAGAGTCCGTCGCCATCCAATCGGGATGCGTTGTAGGTGGGACTTGATTCGAGGAACTGGCATAAGACTTGTACAAGCCTGAAATTCGTCAGTTGGTGTTTAAGAGTCGCAGTGACACACACTCCGTTAGCCATTCGTAAAAATTGGCGGAATTTAGGAAATTCATGAAATAGCTTCGATCAGGTAAGTTTGATGTTACGTTGATTCTGCTTGATACGACTGCTGTTAATTGAAGAGAATTTGTCGTATGTATACATTTTACTTGTATTGAAGTATGAATAGTTAATTATGACCTTAATATTTTGCATTTTTTTCATGACTTTAGCTAGTACTTTTGTTTACGATTGATTACGATGTTGATTCGTTGCATCATTATTCATAATGTTACTATGTACACCTTATTGGTGAGGCGAAAATGTTCTCTTCTTTCGCTAGTAATATGTGTGCATATTATTCCGTGGATTATTACGTTTACGCCCTTTTGAAAGGACGATTTGTATTTGTGAAGAATTGTATTGCTTGCTAGCCGCTATAAGAATTAATATTGTAATTCTTTGCGTAGTTATATTTTGGTAGACAAGAAATTTGTTTTTTTTGCCATTGAGTAACGGATTGCCGTTTATCACCCTTTGAATGTGAATATTGTGGATTTGGTACGCTTGTGTAGGAAATATATATAAATATATATAAATATATAGATAGTCATATTACTAATCGTAGTAATATTTTAGTACAATCATATTTGAAATATTTTGTATGTATATACTGATAGGGCTCAGTATGTAGATATTTGAATCCTTTGTGTGATTGTGTTATGGCGCCATTTTTGTAAGCGGCGGAAGTGTATGGGAATTTCGATGTGTGCGCATGCGCGACCCAAATGTCCCGCCTTAAACTGATGGTTCAGTTCAGTGACGTAGTGTGAGGGAAGATTTTTATAACCCTATGCTAATGCATTATACCTTTCAACAGGAAGCTTTCGGGGGACGAAAGAATTTCAGAGAATTTCGGGGGACGAGAGAAGTTCAGAGAATTTCGGGTGACGGTGAGAGATACCGAGTGAATTTCGGGTGACCTCAAGGGATACCGTCAAGGGTTCCGGATACTAGAAGAGGAACCGGAAGTCAAGATAACGGCAAGGAACAAGGATTATAGAAGAGGAAGCGGAAGTGGAGATCACGAAAGAAGAGAAAGACAAGGGAACGAAGAGATTTAGATGAGTAGCACTCAAGAAGGGAAAAATCTCCTCACACTGTGAACTTAAATGATGATCAAAGGGATCATTGGGTGAAAGAGAGACATTGATTACTTTAAATTCTTTTAAATTTCATTTATTAAATTGTTATTGTTTAAATTTCATCTTTGTATTTCTTTTAATTTAACTGTCGGCATTGCTGACTGGGGGCTCGTAGCCATAAATATATTTAGTCAATAAATAATATAGTGTCCAGAATTAACCTTCTGAATAAGGACCAGGGAACTTCTCATAACTCGTTAAAGTCTATAAGAAGAACCCCACCCCTAGACAACCAGGACACCCCCACAGTGGGCGCTTCGTCCGGGATATGAATTAGACATATATATTATTTTGGGACTTAAAGTTATTGGTAGAAGTATTAGTGAACAGTGTGAGATATTTTCCATTCTTTGTATTTGAAATTTTGTGATTTTCTCATCTTGTATTTTATTGTCATATGTGCAGGCTTTGTAGATCTTCCATTCATAGCAGTACGTGTGAAGCGGATATCGAACAAATATCTTACCTGAACGAAACTAGTTGTTGTCGACAGGTAAGTATTTAAACTGGTATTACAAATATCTGTATATTGTTTGAATTTTGAGACAAGGTATCACTTTACATTAGTATAATGGCTACCGAACGACAAATGATAAAGGAATACCGCGCCATGGGGTCGGAAGATCTGGGATACGAGGGAGATCGCCTGGCAACCTTTATAGAAGAAAGGATCAAGGAATGGAAGGGCGAAAAAGCAGCGGAAAGAGAAGCCCAGAGAGAACTAGCCAAGATAGCAGCGGACCAAGAGCTAGCCAAGATAGCAGCGGACCAAGAGTTAGCCAAGATAGCAGCGGACCAAGAGTTAGCCAAGATAGCAGCGGACCGAGACGCCCAGAAAGAGCTGGAGCTAGCCAGACTCGCTCACACTCTGGAGATGGAAAGGGTCAGAGTTGAAGCTAGGACCAACGGACGGGACGACGCCAGTACAAGCTCTGGAACAACCGGCCGACCTTTCATCGACCACCGGATAGTCCAGATCAACATGTCACGCTTCAATGATAGGGAGGAGGCTATTGACGATTTTCTCGTCCAGTTTGAGAAACTCGCACGCGCTCATCAGGTCCCTGAACAGCACTGGGCCATTAATGTCTCAGCCTTTTTGCAAGGTGCAGCTCGGGAAGTCTACCACGGCTTAACTGCAGAAGAGGCTGATGACTACACTGCCCTCAAGAAGGCGCTTCTCTGCCATTACCGGCTGACCGCCGAGACTTACCGGAAACTTTTCCGGGACTCGGTGAAAAGGGTAACAGAGACCCACTCTCAATTCCACAACCGTGTTCGAGGTTTATTTGAGAAGTGGATGAAAATGGCCGAAGTCGAACGCATGTACGAAGGGCTACGCGAGGTAATACTCAAGGAACATGTCCTTGGTACTTACCGTCGCGAGTTGACAGTTTTCTTAGCAGAAAGAGAACACCGGACGCTCGAAGAGATCGCTAACATGGCGGAGCGATACGAGCAGGCGCACTCGAAGAGTGGAGGTTCCGGGGTTGCTGACCGACCCCGACCCTCTGAGTCGCGTCGTATGGGGGAGGTTGAGCCGGCTGTTCGTAACCGTCAGGGCGACGGGAAGGTCGGAGGGGCACCTACAGGTAGGGCTGCCAATATCGACCTGGACAGGCCTCACCCACGAAACCAGGACTTGCAAGTCGGCGAGGGCCGCCGACATGTTTTAATTGCAAGCGCCTGGGGCATTTTGCCAGGGACTGTCCCAAGGGCAGGCAGACCCAGGTGAATGTCGTAGCTAAGAAGGAATGTGTGCCGGAAGCGAGTCGCAACCCAGCCAACCTTGCGGCCGCAACTGTCAATGGTGAAGGCGCCACCATCTTGTATGACACTGGGTGTAGCGTCCCCGCGCTTGTCGACAAGAAATATGTCAAGCCGGAGGACTATACAGGGGAGGTGATAGAAGTTCAGTACGCGAACTGCGCGCGTGACTCATTACCAGTAGCTGTCATTGACCTCGATTCACCATACGTGAAGGGGAAAATTGAAGCTGCTTGCTTGGAGGGGCTATCACATGACGTCATATTGGGTTGCCGTTATGTGTTACCCCAGCCGAACCCCGAAACCTGCACACCTATGCCAGTGAGTGCTGTTGAAACCAGGGCCATGAGTCGACAGCCGAAACAAAAGCCAATCCAAGTTACATCGACACCGGTTAGTAATGTTATTCCAGCGGAGTTAAGGAAGCTGCAACAGGAGGACGCAACTCTGGCGCAGTTGCACAAACACGCAGAAGCGGGAACAGAAAGGGAAACTCCGAACGGCGCGGTGAAGTTTGTCTACAAGAAGGGAATCTTGTATCGCCACGCCAGGAAACACAACGAACACTTCAAGCAAGTCGTCGTGCCAAAGGAAAAGCGTTGCGAAGTACTGAAACTTGCACACGAGAGTCTCATGGGTGGACACATGGGAATTGCTAAGACGCGTGACCGTCTTGTAAAAGAGTTTTACTGGCCAGGGGTCCAGGGAGACGTAAAACGGTTCTGTCTCTCCTGTGACAAATGCCAGAGAATGGCACCGAAAACGGATCAGCGACCCATCCCTTTGGGGAGTACGCCCCTTATCGATGAACCATTTAGACGTGTTGCCATGGATTTAATCGGACCGATAAAACCCGCGTCTGCGCACGAAAATCGATATATTTTAACGGTTGTCGATTATGCTACACGCTATCCGGAGGCCGTTGCGTTGCGTAACATTGACACGGAAACCGTCGCGGAAGCTCTGTTTGCGATCTGGTCAAGAGTCGGAGTGCCCGACGAGATCTTGACCGATCAAGGAACACAATTTATGAGTCGGGTGATGGCGGAGGTGAATCGTCTCATGTCGATTAAACACCTCACGACTACACCGTATCACCCCCAATGTAACGGATTGGTCGAACGGTTTAATGGGACCTTGAAAAACACGCTCAAGAAATTGTGCGAAGGCCGCCCCAAGGATTGGGACCGGTATATTCCGGCCATGCTTTTTGCATACCGGGAAGTACCGCAAGCGAGTTTGGGGTTCTCTCCCTTTGAACTCTTGTACGGGAGAACCGTACGCGGCCCAATCGCCGTACTGAGACAGCTGTGGACAGACGACCACGCTGTAGAGGAAGTACGCACTACCTACCAGTACGTCGCGGACTTGCGCAACAAACTGGAAGAGGTTTGTTCTCTCGCGCAAGAAAATCTCAAACGAGCTAAGGCGCAACAGGCGAAAAATTACAATAAGCGCGCAAAACCACGTCAGTTTGAGGTAGGGGACAAAGTGTTGTTGTTGTTGCCCCAGGAACACAACAAGTTGCAAGTTTCCTGGAGGGGTCCATACGTCGTCACCAAGAAGGTCGGAGGTCAAACCTACCGGATACAGCTACCGACGAAAGAGAAATTGTACCATGCCAATTTGCTCAAGAGGTACCGGGAAAGGGAGACCGCCAGCGATTTTGTTGTCGCAGCAATAGTCACCGAGGATATCGAAGGCGATACGGAAGGTGCTAACACTGTCCCGAGCTGTCCATTAACGAGGGCCGAGACTCCGTCGGACGTGGAGTGTGACCCCATGTTAACTGAAGGGCAGCTGAACGAGATAGAGACCTTGCTGGCCGGATATTCCGACGTGCTAACAGAAAAACCCGGGAGGACGACGCTTGTCGAGTTCGGGTTAAAGATGGTGGACGACCGACCAGTTCAGCGTAAACCCTACCCCTTGCCCCACGCGAAACGACAAGTTGTAAGGGAAGAAATCGAGCAGATGATTGCTCTGGGAGTAATCGAACCTGCCGACTCTCCGTACAGCTCACCAGTAGTCTTAGTGCAGAAGAAGGACGGCACCCATCGGTTCTGCGTCGACTACCGGAAGCTGAATCAGGTGACAGAATTTCAAGTTGAAATGCTACCTGACCCCGAACATATCTTCGCTTCGGTCTCGAAAGCGGAATATTTTTCCAAACTGGATTTGTCCAAGGGGTATTGGCAAATTCCGGTAAGGAAAGAAGACCGACCGAAGCTTGCTTTTGCTACTCCCGACGGGACATACCAATGGTTGGTGATGCCGTTCGGGGTACAAAACGCGCCCAGCGTCTTTACCAGAATGATGCGGAAGTTGTTGGAGCCCTTGCGCGATAGGGGTGTCCACAACTTCATGGATGACCTTTTGTTAGCTACAGAGACATGGGGTGAATACCTCGCTCTGTTAGCTGACGTTTTGGAGCGGCTACGTCAGGAGGGCTTGACAGCCCGCCCTTCCAAATGTCACCTTGGTTTCAGGACATTAGACTATTTAGGACATACCTTGAGCCAAGGCACGCTGTCTCCAGAGAAGTCGAAGGTGGAGCAGTTGAGAAACGCCGCACGCCCCACCACGAAAACGGAAGTGAGGTCATTCCTGGGACTGGCCGGATATTACCGGAGGTATGTCGCTAATTTCAGCGCGATTGCGGGCCCGTTGTCTGACCTAACCAAGAAACGGACCCCGAGTAAGTTCGTTTGAACAGATGCGTGTGAGCACGCATTCCAAACGCTAAAGGATAGACTTACATCCGACGCCGTTGTTCGCCTACCGGACTTGGATAAAGAATTCGTTCTGCGCACCGATGCATGCGACACGGGACTGGGAGCAGTACTGCTCCAGGAGCATGACAAGACGCTTTTTCCTGTCGCATACGGCAGCCGGAAGTTGTCTGCTGCCGAGAAGAATTACTCAGTATCGGAGAGGGAATGTCTCGGAATCGTGTTCGGCATATCACGGTTCGAGCGATACCTATATGGACGTAAGTTCATATTGGAGACCGACCACCAACCACTCGCCTATCTAGCGCAGGCAAAGTTGTCCAATGGTCGATTGATGCGATGGTCGCTGTTTTTACAGCAGTACCAGATGCAGATCAGATACGTGAAAGGATCTGAAAACGTAGGCGCAGATTTCATGAGTAGAAGCGCCGAAATGATATAGATCATTTGTTATATTTTCGTGTTCATACTCAGTTTAGCATTTAGTTCATTTTGCTGATTTTGTTCTTTATATCGTGTAACACTTTTGCTTTTTTAGTTTGAGTGAATAAAATCCTGATTTTATTCTCAAGCGTGGGGGGATGTGATGTTTTACCCCAACCCCCTGTATTATACATGTATTTATAAGTCTGTAAGTGGAGCCAGGTAAGCTTTGTTTTTCCAAGTACCTAAGTTGGCTGATCCTCTTACGTAACCCAGTCTTTGTTTGAGCTCTTGAGTGGAAATCTGGCGGGAATCTTTGTACATGGGAACACGTGACGTAGACAACTTCAAAGAGCCGGAAGCCGACAATGGTAGGCTGGACAGTACATGGGGACACACAGACTGACATTTTATGATTGACAGTTCGATCAAATGACCAGAGTCCGTCGCCATCCAATCGGGATGCGTTGTAGGTGGGACTTGATTCGAGGAACTGGCATAAGACTTGTACAAGCCTGAAATTCGTCAGTTGGTGTTTAAGAGTCGCAGTGACACACACTCCGTTAGCCATTCGTAAAAATTGGCGGAATTTAGGAAATTCATGAAATAGCTTCGATCAGGTAAGTTTGATGTTACGTTGATTCTGCTTGATACGACTGCTGTTAATTGAAGAGAATTTGTCGTATGTATACATTTTACTTGTATTGAAGTATGAATAGTTAATTATGACCTTAATATTTTGCATTTTTTTCATGACTTTAGCTAGTACTTTTGTTTACGATTGATTACGATGTTGATTCGTTGCATCATTATTCATAATGTTACTATGTACACCTTATTGGTGAGGCGAAAATGTTCTCTTCTTTCGCTAGTAATATGTGTGCATATTATTCCGTGGATTATTACGTTTACGCCCTTTTGAAAGGACGATTTGTATTTGTGAAGAATTGTATTGCTTGCTAGCCGCTATAAGAATTAATATTGTAATTCTTTGCGTAGTTATATTTTGGTAGACAAGAAATTTGTTTTTTTGCCATTGAGTAACGGATTGCCGTTTATCACCCTTTGAATGTGAATATTGTGGATTTGGTACGCTTGTGTAGGAAATATATATAAATATATATAAATATATAGATAGTCATATTACTAATCGTAGTAATATTTTAGTACAATCATATTTGAAATATTTTGTATGTATATACTGATAGGGCTCAGTATGTAGATATTTGAATCCTTTGTGTGATTGTGTTATGGCGCCATTTTTGTAAGCGGCGGAAGTGTATGGGAATTTCGATGTGTGCGCATGCGCGACCCAAATGTCCCGCCTTAAACTGATGGTTCAGTTCAGTGACGTAGTGTGAGGGAAGATTTTTATAACCCTATGCTAATGCATTATACCTTTCAACAGGAAGCTTTCGGGGGACGAAAGAATTTCAGAGAATTTCGGGGGACGAGAGAAGTTCAGAGAATTTCGGGTGACGGTGAGAGATACCGAGTGAATTTCGGGTGACCTCAAGGGATACCGTCAAGGGTTCCGGATACTAGAAGAGGAACCGGAAGTCAAGATAACGGCAAGGAACAAGGATTATAGAAGAGGAAGCGGAAGTGGAGATCACGAAAGAAGAGAAAGACAAGGGAACGAAGAGATTTAGATGAGTAGCACTCAAGAAGGGAAAAATCTCCTCACACTGTGAACTTAAATGATGATCAAAGGGATCATTGGGTGAAAGAGAGACATTGATTACTTTAAATTCTTTTAAATTTCATTTATTAAATTGTTATTGTTTAAATTTCATCTTTGTATTTCTTTTAATTTAACTGTCGGCATTGCTGACTGGGGGCTCGTAGCCATAAATATATTTAGTCAATAAATAATATAGTGTCCAGAATTAACCTTCTGAATAAGGACCAGGGGAACTTCTCATAACTCGTTAAAGTCTATAAGAAGAACCCCACCCCTAGACAACCAGGACACCCCCACAGTGGGCGCTTCGTCCGGGATATGAATTAGACATATATATTATTTTGGGACTTAAAGTTATTGGTAGAAGTATTAGTGAACAGTGTGAGATATTTTCCATTCTTTGTATTTGAAATTTTGTGATTTTCTCATCTTGTATTTTATTGTCATATGTGCAGGCTTTGTAGATCTTCCATTCATAGCAGTACGTGTGAAGCGGATATCGAACAAATATCTTACCTGAACGAAACTAGTTGTTGTCGACAGGTAAGTATTTAAACTGGTATTACAAATATCTGTATATTGTTTGAATTTTGAGACAAGGTATCACTTTACATTAGTATAATGGCTACCGAACGACAAATGATAAAGGAATACCGCGCCATGGGGTCGGAAGATCTGGGATACGAGGGAGATCGCCTGGCAACCTTTATAGAAGAAAGGATCAAGGAATGGAAGGGCGAAAAAGCAGCGGAAAGAGAAGCCCAGAGAGAACTAGCCAAGATAGCAGCGGACCAAGAGCTAGCCAAGATAGCAGCGGACCAAGAGTTAGCCAAGATAGCAGCGGACCAAGAGTTAGCCAAGATAGCAGCGGACCGAGACGCCCAGAAAGAGCTGGAGCTAGCCAGACTCGCTCACACTCTGGAGATGGAAAGGGTCAGAGTTGAAGCTAGGACCAACGGACGGGACGACGCCAGTACAAGCTCTGGAACAACCGGCCGACCTTTCATCGACCACCGGATAGTCCAGATCAACATGTCACGCTTCAATGATAGGGAGGAGGCTATTGACGATTTTCTCGTCCAGTTTGAGAAACTCGCACGCGCTCATCAGGTCCCTGAACAGCACTGGGCCATTAATGTCTCAGCCTTTTTGCAAGGTGCAGCTCGGGAAGTCTACCACGGCTTAACTGCAGAAGAGGCTGATGACTACACTGCCCTCAAGAAGGCGCTTCTCTGCCATTACCGGCTGACCGCCGAGACTTACCGGAAACTTTTCCGGGACTCGGTGAAAAGGGTAACAGAGACCCACTCTCAATTCCACAACCGTGTTCGAGGTTTATTTGAGAAGTGGATGAAAATGGCCGAAGTCGAACGCACGTACGAAGGGCTACGCGAGGTAATACTCAAGGAACATGTCCTTGGTACTTACCGTCGCGAGTTGACAGTTTTCTTAGCAGAAAGAGAACACCGGACGCTCGAAGAGATCGCTAACATGGCGGAGCGATACGAGCAGGCGCACTCGAAGAGTGGAGGTTCCGGGGTTGCTGACCGACCCCGACCCTCTGAGTCGCGTCGTATGGGGGAGGTTGAGCCGGCTGTTCGTAACCGTCAGGGCGACGGGAAGGTCGGAGGGGCACCTACAGGTAGGGCTGCCGCCTATCGACCTGGACAGGCCTCACCCACGAAACCAGGACTTGCAAGTCGGCGAGGGCCGCCGACATGTTTTAATTGCAAGCGCCTGGGGCATTTTGCCAGGGACTGTCCCAAGGGCAGGCAGACCCAGGTGAATGTCGTAGCTAAGAAGGAATGTGTGCCGGAAGCGAGTCGCAACCCAGCCAACCTTGCGGCCGCAACTGTCAATGGTGAAGGCGCCACCATCTTGTATGACACTGGGTGTAGCGTCCCCGCGCTTGTCGACAAGAAATATGTCAAGCCGGAGGACTATACAGGGGAGGTGATAGAAGTTCAGTACGCGAACTGCGCGCGTGACTCATTACCAGTAGCTGTCATTGACCTCGATTCACCATACGTGAAGGGGAAAATTGAAGCTGCTTGCTTGGAGGGGCTATCACATGACGTCATATTGGGTTGCCGTTATGTGTTACCCCAGCCGAACCCCGAAACCTGCACACCTATGCCAGTGAGTGCTGTTGAAACCAGGGCCATGAGTCGACAGCCGAAACAAAAGCCAATCCAAGTTACATCGACACCGGTTAGTAATGTTATTCCAGCGGAGTTAAGGAAGCTGCAACAGGAGGACGCAACTCTGGCGCAGTTGCACAAACACGCAGAAGCGGGAACAGAAAGGGAAACTCCGAACGGCGCGGTGAAGTTTGTCTACAAGAAGGGAATCTTGTATCGCCACGCCAGGAAACACAACGAACACTTCAAGCAAGTCGTCGTGCCAAAGGAAAAGCGTTGCGAAGTACTGAAACTTGCACACGAGAGTCTCATGGGTGGACACATGGGAATTGCTAAGACGCGTGACCGTCTTGTAAAAGAGTTTTACTGGCCAGGGGTCCAGGGAGACGTAAAACGGTTCTGTCTCTCCTGTGACAAATGCCAGAGAATGGCACCGAAAACGGATCAGCGACCCATCCCTTTGGGGAGTACGCCCCTTATCGATGAACCATTTAGACGTGTTGCCATGGATTTAATCGGACCGATAAAACCCGCGTCTGCGCACGAAAATCGATATATTTTAACGGTTGTCGATTATGCTACACGCTATCCGGAGGCCGTTGCGTTGCGTAACATTGACACGGAAACCGTCGCGGAAGCTCTGTTTGCGATCTGGTCAAGAGTCGGAGTGCCCGACGAGATCTTGACCGATCAAGGAACACAATTTATGAGTCGGGTGATGGCGGAGGTGAATCGTCTCATGTCGATTAAACACCTCACGACTACACCGTATCACCCCCAATGTAACGGATTGGTCGAACGGTTTAATGGGACCTTGAAAAACACGCTCAAGAAATTGTGCGAAGGCCGCCCCAAGGATTGGGACCGGTATATTCCGGCCATGCTTTTTGCATACCGGGAAGTACCGCAAGCGAGTTTGGGGTTCTCTCCCTTTGAACTCTTGTACGGGAGAACCGTACGCGGCCCAATCGCCGTACTGAGACAGCTGTGGACAGACGACCACGCTGTAGAGGAAGTACGCACTACCTACCAGTACGTCGCGGACTTGCGCAACAAACTGGAAGAGGTTTGTTCTCTCGCGCAAGAAAATCTCAAACGAGCTAAGGCGCAACAGGCGAAAAATTACAATAAGCGCGCAAAACCACGTCAGTTTGAGGTAGGGGACAAAGTGTTGTTGTTGTTGCCCCAGGAACACAACAAGTTGCAAGTTTCCTGGAGGGGTCCATACGTCGTCACCAAGAAGGTCGGAGGTCAAACCTACCGGATACAGCTACCGACGAAAGAGAAATTGTACCATGCCAATTTGCTCAAGAGGTACCGGGAAAGGGAGACCGCCAGCGATTTTGTTGTCGCAGCAATAGTCACCGAGGATATCGAAGGCGATACGGAAGGTGCTAACACTGTCCCGAGCTGTCCATTAACGAGGGCCGAGACTCCGTCGGACGTGGAGTGTGACCCCATGTTAACTGAAGGGCAGCTGAACGAGATAGAGACCTTGCTGGCCGGATATTCCGACGTGCTAACAGAAAAACCCGGGAGGACGACGCTTGTCGAGTTCGGGTTAAAGATGGTGGACGACCGACCAGTTCAGCGTAAACCCTACCCCTTGCCCCACGCGAAACGACAAGTTGTAAGGGAAGAAATCGAGCAGATGATTGCTCTGGGAGTAATCGAACCTGCCGACTCTCCGTACAGCTCACCAGTAGTCTTAGTGCAGAAGAAGGACGGCACCCATCGGTTCTGCGTCGACTACCGGAAGCTGAATCAGGTGACAGAATTTCAAGTTGAAATGCTACCTGACCCCGAACATATCTTCGCTTCGGTCTCGAAAGCGGAATATTTTTCCAAACTGGATTTGTCCAAGGGGTATTGGCAAATTCCGGTAAGGAAAGAAGACCGACCGAAGCTTGCTTTTGCTACTCCCGACGGGACATACCAATGGTTGGTGATGCCGTTCGGGGTACAAAACGCACCCAGCGTCTTTACCAGAATGATGCGGAAGTTGTTGGAGCCCTTGCGCGATAGGGGTGTCCACAACTTCATGGATGACCTTTTGTTAGCTACAGAGACATGGGGTGAATACCTCGCTCTGTTAGCTGACGTTTTGGAGCGGCTACGTCAGGAGGGCTTGACAGCCCGCCCTTCCAAATGTCACCTTGGTTTCAGGACATTAGACTATTTAGGACATACCTTGAGCCAAGGCACGCTGTCTCCAGAGAAGTCGAAGGTGGAGCAGTTGAGAAACGCCGCACGCCCCACCACGAAAACGGAAGTAAGGTCATTCCTGGGACTGGCCGGATATTACCGGAGGTATGTCGCTAATTTCAGCGCGATTGCGGGCCCGTTGTCTGACCTAACCAAGAAACGGACCCCGAGTAAGTTCGTTTGAACAGATGCGTGTGAGCACGCATTCCAAACGCTAAAGGATAGACTTACATCCGACGCCGTTGTTCGCCTACCGGACTTGGATAAAGAATTCGTTCTGCGCACCGATGCATGCGACACGGGACTGGGAGCAGTACTGCTCCAGGAGCATGACAAGACGCTTTTTCCTGTCGCATACGGCAGCCGGAAGTTGTCTGCTGCCGAGAAGAATTACTCAGTATCGGAGAGGGAATGTCTCGGAATCGTGTTCGGCATATCACGGTTCGAGCGATACCTATATGGACGTAAGTTCATATTGGAGACCGACCACCAACCACTCGCCTATCTAGCGCAGGCAAAGTTGTCCAATGGTCGATTGATGCGATGGTCGCTGTTTTTACAGCAGTACCAGATGCAGATCAGATACGTGAAAGGATCTGAAAACGTAGGCGCAGATTTCATGAGTAGAAGCGCCGAAATGATATAGATCATTTGTTATATTTTCGTGTTCATACTCAGTTTAGCATTTAGTTCATTTTGCTGATTTTGTTCTTTATATCGTGTAACACTTTTGCTTTTTTAGTTTGAGTGAATAAAATCCTGATTTTATTCTCAAGCGTGGGGGGATGTGATGTTTTACCCCAACCCCCTGTATTATACATGTATTTATAAGTCTGTAAGTGGAGCCAGGTAAGCTTTGTTTTTCCAAGTACCTAAGTTGGCTGATCCTCTTACGTAACCCAGTCTTTGTTTGAGCTCTTGAGTGGAAATCTGGCGGGAATCTTTGTACATGGGAACACGTGACGTAGACAACTTCAAAGAGCCGGAAGCCGACAATGGTAGGCTGGACAGTACATGGGGACACACAGACTGACATTTTATGATTGACAGTTCGATCAAATGACCAGAGTCCGTCGCCATCCAATCGGGATGCGTTGTAGGTGGGACTTGATTCGAGGAACTGGCATAAGACTTGTACAAGCCTGAAATTCGTCAGTTGGTGTTTAAGAGTCGCAGTGACACACACTCCGTTAGCCATTCGTAAAAATTGGCGGAATTTAGGAAATTCATGAAATAGCTTCGATCAGGTAAGTTTGATGTTACGTTGATTCTGCTTGATACGACTGCTGTTAATTGAAGAGAATTTGTCGTATGTATACATTTTACTTGTATTGAAGTATGAATAGTTAATTATGACCTTAATATTTTGCATTTTTTTCATGACTTTAGCTAGTACTTTTGTTTACGATTGATTACGATGTTGATTCGTTGCATCATTATTCATAATGTTACTATGTACACCTTATTGGTGAGGCGAGAATGTTCTCTTCTTTCGCTAGTAATATGTGTGCATATTATTTCGTGGATTATTACGTTTACGCCCTTTTGAAAGGACGATTTGTATTTGTGAAGAATTGTATTGCTTGCTAGCCGCTATAAGAGTTAATATTGTAATTCTTTGCGTAGTTATATTTTGGTAGACAAGAAATTTGTTTTTTTGCCATTGAGTAACGGATTGCCGTTTATCACCCTTTGAATGTGAATATTGTGGATTTGGTACGCTTGTGTAGGAAATATATATAAATATATATAAATATATAGATAGTCATATTACTAATCGTAGTAATATTTTAGTACAATCATATTTGAAATATTTTGTATGTATATACTGATAGGGCTCAGTATGTAGATATTTGAATCCTTTGTGTGATTGTGTTATGGCGCCATTTTTGTAAGCGGCGGAAGTGTATGGGAATTTCGATGTGTGCGCATGCGCGACCCAAATGTCCCGCCTTAAACTGATGGTTCAGTTCAGTGACGTAGTGTGAGGGAAGATTTTTATAACCCTATGCTAATGCATTATACCTTTCAACAGGAAGCTTTCGGGGGACGAAAGAATTTCAGAGAATTTCGGGGGACGAGAGAAGTTCAGAGAATTTCGGGTGACGGTGAGAGATGCCGAGTGAATTTCGGGTGACCTCAAGGGATACCGTCAAGGGTTCCGGATACTAGAAGAGGAACCGGAAGTCAAGATAACGGCAAGGAACAAGGATTATAGAAGAGGAAGCGGAAGTGGAGATCACGAAAGGAGAGAAATACAAGGGAACAAAGAGATTTAGATGAGTAGCACTCAAGAAGGGAAAAGTCTCCTCACACTGTGAACTTAAATGATGATCAAAGGGATCATTGGGTGAAAGAGAGACATTGATTACTTTAAATTCTTTTAAATTTCATTTATTAAATTGTTATTGTTTAAATTTCATCTTTGTATTTCTTTTAATTTAACTGTCGGCATTGCTGACTGGGGGCTCGTAGCCATAAATATATTTAGTCAATAAATAATATAGTGTCCAGAATTAACCTTCTGAATAAGGACCAGGGGAACTTCTCATAACTCGTTAAAGTCTATAAGAAGAACCCCACCCCTAGACAACCAGGACACCCCCACAGTGGGCGCTTCGTCCGGGATATGAATTAGACATATATATTATTTTGGGACTTAAAGTTATTGGTAGAAGTATTAGTGAACAGTGTGAGATATTTTCCATTCTTTGTATTTGAAATTTTGTGATTTTCTCATCTTGTATTTTATTGTCATATGTGCAGGCTTTGTAGATCTTCCATTCATAGCAGTACGTGTGAAGCGGATATCGAACAAATATCTTACCTGAACGAAACTAGTTGTTGTCGACAGGTAAGTATTTAAACTGGTATTACAAATATCTGTATATTGTTTGAATTTTGAGACAAGGTATCACTTTACATTAGTATAATGGCTACCGAACGACAAATGATAAAGGAGTACCGCGCCATGGGGTCGGAAGATCTGGGATACGAGGGAGATCGCCTGGCAACCTTTATAGAAGAAAGGATCAAGGAATGGAAGGGCGAAAAAGCAGCGGAAAGAGAAGCCCAGAGAGAACTAGCCAAGATAGCAGCGGACCAAGAGCTAGCCAAGATAGCAGCGGACCAAGAGTTAGCCAAGATAGCAGCGGACCAAGAGTTAGCCAAGATAGCAGCGGACCGAGACGCCCAGAAAGAGCTGGAGCTAGCCAGACTCGCTCACACTCTGGAGATGGAAAGGGTCAGAGTTGAAGCTAGGACCAACGGACGGGACGACGCCAGTACAAGCTCTGGAACAACCGGCCGACCTTTCATCGACCACCGGATAGTCCAGATCAACATGTCACGCTTCAATGATAGGGAGGAGGCTATTGACGATTTTCTCGTCCAGTTTGAGAAACTCGCACGCGCTCATCAGGTCCCTGAACAGCACTGGGCCATTAATGTCTCAGCCTTTTTGCAAGGTGCAGCTCGGGAAGTCTACCACGGCTTAACTGCAGAAGAGGCTGATGACTACACTGCCCTCAAGAAGGCGCTTCTCTGCCATTACCGGCTGACCGCCGAGACTTACCGGAAACTTTTCCGGGACTCGGTGAAAAGGGTAACAGAGACCCACTCTCAATTCCACAACCGTGTTCGAGGTTTATTTGAGAAGTGGATGAAAATGGCCGAAGTCGAACGCACGTACGAAGGGCTACGCGAGGTAATACTCAAGGAACATGTCCTTGGTACTTACCGTCGCGAGTTGACAGTTTTCTTAGCAGAAAGAGAACACCGGACGCTCGAAGAGATCGCTAACATGGCGGAGCGATACGAGCAGGCGCACTCGAAGAGTGGAGGTTCCGGGGTTGCTGACCGACCCCGACCCTCTGAGTCGCGTCGTATGGGGGAGGTTGAGCCGGCTGTCCGTAACCGTCAGGGCGACGGGAAGGTCGGAGGGGCACCTACAGGTAGGGCTGCCGCCTATCGACCTGGACAGGCCTCACCCACGAAACCAGGACTTGCAAGTCGGCGAGGGCCGCCGACATGTTTTAATTGCAAGCGCCTGGGGCATTTTGCCAGGGACTGTCCCAAGGGCAGGCAGACCCAGGTGAATGTCGTAGCTAAGAAGGAATGTGTGCCGGAAGCGAGTCGCAACCCAGCCAACCTTGCGGCCGCAACTGTCAATGGTGAAGGCGCCACCATCTTGTATGACACTGGGTGTAGCGTCCCCGCGCTTGTCGACAAGAAATATGTCAAGCCGGAGGACTATACAGGGGAGGTGATAGAAGTTCAGTACGCGAACTGCGCGCGTGACTCATTACCAGTAGCTGTCATTGACCTCGATTCACCATACGTGAAGGGGAAAATTGAAGCTGCTTGCTTGGAGGGGCTATCACATGACGTCATATTGGGTTGCCGTTATGTGTTACCCCAGCCGAACCCCGAAACCTGCACACCTATGCCAGTGAGTGCTGTTGAAACCAGGGCCATGAGTCGACAGCCGAAACAAAAGCCAATCCAAGTTACATCGACACCGGTTAGTAATGTTATTCCAGCGGAGTTAAGGAAGCTGCAACAGGAGGACGCAACTCTGGCGCAGTTGCACAAACACGCAGAAGCGGGAACAGAAAGGGAAACTCCGAACGGCGCGGTGAAGTTTGTCTACAAGAAGGGAATCTTGTATCGCCACGCCAGGAAACACAACGAACACTTCAAGCAAGTCGTCGTGCCAAAGGAAAAGCGTTGCGAAGTACTGAAACTTGCACACGAGAGTCTCATGGGTGGACACATGGGAATTGCTAAGACGCGTGACCGTCTTGTAAAAGAGTTTTACTGGCCAGGGGTCCAGGGAGACGTAAAACGGTTCTGTCTCTCCTGTGACAAATGCCAGAGAATGGCACCGAAAACGGATCAGCGACCCATCCCTTTGGGGAGTACGCCCCTTATCGATGAACCATTTAGACGTGTTGCCATGGATTTAATCGGACCGATAAAACCCGCGTCTGCGCACGAAAATCGATATATTTTAACGGTTGTCGATTATGCTACACGCTATCCGGAGGCCGTTGCGTTGCGTAACATTGACACGAAAACCGTCGCGGAAGCTCTGTTTGCGATCTGGTCAAGAGTCGGAGTGCCCGACGAGATCTTGACCGATCAAGGAACACAATTTATGAGTCGGGTGATGGCGGAGGTGAATCGTCTCATGTCGATTAAACACCTCACGACTACACCGTATCACCCCCAATGTAACGGATTGGTCGAACGGTTTAATGGGACCTTGAAAAACACGCTCAAGAAATTGTGCGAAGGCCGCCCCAAGGATTGGGACCGGTATATTCCGGCCATGCTTTTTGCATACCGGGAAGTACCGCAAGCGAGTTTGGGGTTCTCTCCCTTTGAACTCTTGTACGGGAGAACCGTACGCGGCCCAATCGCCGTACTGAGACAGCTGTGGACAGACGACCACGCTGTAGAGGAAGTACGCACTACCTACCAGTACGTCGCGGACTTGCGCAACAAACTGGAAGAGGTTTGTTCTCTCGCGCAAGAAAATCTCAAACGAGCTAAGGCGCAACAGGCGAAAAATTACAATAAGCGCGCAAAACCACGTCAGTTTGAGGTAGGGGACAAAGTGTTGTTGTTGTTGCCCCAGGAACACAACAAGTTGCAAGTTTCCTGGAGGGGTCCATACGTCGTCACCAAGAAGGTCGGAGGTCAAACCTACCGGATACAGCTACCGACGAAAGAGAAATTGTACCATGCCAATTTGCTCAAGAGGTACCGGGAAAGGGAGACCGCCAGCGATTTTGTTGTCGCAGCAATAGTCACCGAGGATATCGAAGGCGATACGGAAGGTGCTAACACTGTCCCGAGCTGTCCATTAACGAGGGCCGAGACTCCGTCGGACGTGGAGTGTGACCCCATGTTAACTGAAGGGCAGCTGAACGAGATAGAGACCTTGCTGGCCGGATATTCCGACGTGCTAACAGAAAAACCCGGGAGGACGACGCTTGTCGAGTTCGGGTTAAAGATGGTGGACGACCGACCAGTTCAGCGTAAACCCTACCCCTTGCCCCACGCGAAACGACAAGTTGTAAGGGAAGAAATCGAGCAGATGATTGCTCTGGGAGTAATCGAACCTGCCGACTCTCCGTACAGCTCACCAGTAGTCTTAGTGCAGAAGAAGGACGGCACCCATCGGTTCTGCGTCGACTACCGGAAGCTGAATCAGGTGACAGAATTTCAAGTTGAAATGCTACCTGACCCCGAACATATCTTCGCTTCGGTCTCGAAAGCGGAATATTTTTCCAAACTGGATTTGTCCAAGGGGTATTGGCAAATTCCGGTAAGGAAAGAAGACCGACCGAAGCTTGCTTTTGCTACTCCCGACGGGACATACCAATGGTTGGTGATGCCGTTCGGGGTACAAAACGCGCCCAGCGTCTTTACCAGAATGATGCGGAAGTTGTTGGAGCCCTTGCGCGATAGGGGTGTCCACAACTTCATGGATGACCTCTTGTTAGCTACAGAGACATGGGGTGAATACCTCGCTCTGTTAGCTGACGTTTTGGAGCGGCTACGTCAGGAGGGCTTGACAGCCCGCCCTTCCAAATGTCACCTTGGTTTCAGGACATTAGACTATTTAGGACATACCTTGAGCCAAGGCACGCTGTCTCCAGAGAAGTCGAAGGTGGAGCAGTTGAGAAACGCCGCACGCCCCACCACGAAAACGGAAGTGAGGTCATTCCTGGGACTGGCCGGATATTACCGGAGGTATGTCGCTAATTTCAGCGCGATTGCGGGCCCGTTGTCTGACCTAACCAAGAAACGGACCCCGAGTAAGTTCGTTTGAACAGATGCGTGTGAGCACGCATTCCAAACGCTAAAGGATAGACTTACATCCGACGCCGTTGTTCGCCTACCGGACTTGGATAAAGAATTCGTTCTGCGCACCGATGCATGCGACACGGGACTGGGAGCAGTACTGCTCCAGGAGCATGACAAGACGCTTTTTCCTGTCGCATACGGCAGCCGGAAGTTGTCTGCTGCCGAGAAGAATTACTCAGTATCGGAGAGGGAATGTCTCGGAATCGTGTTCGGCATATCACGGTTCGAGCGATACCTATATGGACGTAAGTTCATATTGGAGACCGACCACCAACCACTCGCCTATCTGGCGCAGGCAAAGTTGTCCAATGGTCGATTGATGCGATGGTCGCTGTTTTTACAGCAGTACCAGATGCAGATCAGATACGTGAAAGGATCTGAAAACGTAGGCGCAGATTTCATGAGTAGAAGCGCCGAAATGATATAGATCATTTGTTATATTTTCGTGTTCATACTCAGTTTAGCATTTAGTTCATTTTGCTGATTTTGTTCTTTATATCGTGTAACACTTTTGCTTTTTTAGTTTGAGTGAATAAAATCCTGATTTTATTCTCAAGCGTGGGGGGATGTGATGTTTTACCCCAACCCCCTGTATTATACATGTATTTATAAGTCTGTAAGTGGAGCCAGGTAAGCTTTGTTTTTCCAAGTACCTAAGTTGGCTGATCCTCTTACGTAACCCAGTCTTTGTTTGAGCTCTTGAGTGGAAATCTGGCGGGAATCTTTGTACATGGGAACACGTGACGTAGACAACTTCAAAGAGCCGGAAGCCGACAATGGTAGGCTGGACAGTACATGGGGACACACAGACTGACATTTTATGATTGACAGTTCGATCAAATGACCAGAGTCCGTCGCCATCCAATCGGGATGCGTTGTAGGTGGGACTTGATTCGAGGAACTGGCATAAGACTTGTACAAGCCTGAAATTCGTCAGTTGGTGTTTAAGAGTCGCAGTGACACACACTCCGTTAGCCATTCGTAAAAATTGGCGGAATTTAGGAAATTCATGAAATAGCTTCGATCAGGTAAGTTTGATGTTACGTTGATTCTGCTTGATACGACTGCTGTTAATTGAAGAGAATTTGTCGTATGTATACATTTTACTTGTATTGAAGTATGAATAGTTAATTATGACCTTAATATTTTGCATTTTTTTCATGACTTTAGCTAGTACTTTTGTTTACGATTGATTACGATGTTGATTCGTTGCATCATTATTCATAATGTTACTATGTACACCTTATTGGTGAGGCGAAAATGTTCTCTTCTTTCGCTAGTAATATGTGTGCATATTATTCCGTGGATTATTACGTTTACGCCCTTTTGAAAGGACGATTTGTATTTGTGAAGAATTGTATTGCTTGCTAGCCGCTATAAGAATTAATATTGTAATTCTTTGCGTAGTTATATTTTGGTAGACAAGAAATTTGTTTTTTTTGCCATTGAGTAACGGATTGCCGTTTATCACCCTTTGAATGTGAATATTGTGGATTTGGTACGCTTGTGTAGGAAATATATATAAATATATATAAATATATAGATAGTCATATTACTAATCGTAGTAATATTTTAGTACAATCATATTTGAAATATTTTGTATGTATATACTGATAGGGCTCAGTATGTAGATATTTGAATCCTTTGTGTGATTGTGTTATGGCGCCATTTTTGTAAGCGGCGGAAGTGTATGGGAATTTCGATGTGTGCGCATGCGCGACCCAAATGTCCCGCCTTAAACTGATGGTTCAGTTCAGTGACGTAGTGTGAGGGAAGATTTTTATAACCCTATGCTAATGCATTATACCTTTCAACAGGAAGCTTTCGGGGGACGAAAGAATTTCAGAGAATTTCGGGGGACGAGAGAAGTTCAGAGAATTTCGGGTGACGGTGAGAGATACCGAGTGAATTTCGGGTGACCTCAAGGGATACCGTCAAGGGTTCCGGATACTAGAAGAGGAACCGGAAGTCAAGATAACGGCAAGGAACAAGGATTATAGAAGAGGAAGCGGAAGTGGAGATCACGAAAGAAGAGAAAGACAAGGGAACGAAGAGATTTAGATGAGTAGCACTCAAGAAGGGAAAAATCTCCTCACACTGTGAACTTAAATGATGATCAAAGGGATCATTGGGTGAAAGAGAGACATTGATTACTTTAAATTCTTTTAAATTTCATTTATTAAATTGTTATTGTTTAAATTTCATCTTTGTATTTCTTTTAATTTAACTGTCGGCATTGCTGACTGGGGGCTCGTAGCCATAAATATATTTAGTCAATAAATAATATAGTGTCCAGAATTAACCTTCTGAATAAGGACCAGGGAACTTCTCATAACTCGTTAAAGTCTATAAGAAGAACCCCACCCCTAGACAACCAGGACACCCCCACAGTGGGCGCTTCGTCCGGGATATGAATTAGACATATATATTATTTTGGGACTTAAAGTTATTGGTAGAAGTATTAGTGAACAGTGTGAGATATTTTCCATTCTTTGTATTTGAAATTTTGTGATTTTCTCATCTTGTATTTTATTGTCATATGTGCAGGCTTTGTAGATCTTCCATTCATAGCAGTACGTGTGAAGCGGATATCGAACAAATATCTTACCTGAACGAAACTAGTTGTTGTCGACAGGTAAGTATTTAAACTGGTATTACAAATATCTGTATATTGTTTGAATTTTGAGACAAGGTATCACTTTACATTAGTATAATGGCTACCGAACGACAAATGATAAAGGAATACCGCGCCATGGGGTCGGAAGATCTGGGATACGAGGGAGATCGCCTGGCAACCTTTATAGAAGAAAGGATCAAGGAATGGAAGGGCGAAAAAGCAGCGGAAAGAGAAGCCCAGAGAGAACTAGCCAAGATAGCAGCGGACCAAGAGCTAGCCAAGATAGCAGCGGACCAAGAGTTAGCCAAGATAGCAGCGGACCAAGAGTTAGCCAAGATAGCAGCGGACCGAGACGCCCAGAAAGAGCTGGAGCTAGCCAGACTCGCTCACACTCTGGAGATGGAAAGGGTCAGAGTTGAAGCTAGGACCAACGGACGGGACGACGCCAGTACAAGCTCTGGAACAACCGGCCGACCTTTCATCGACCACCGGATAGTCCAGATCAACATGTCACGCTTCAATGATAGGGAGGAGGCTATTGACGATTTTCTCGTCCAGTTTGAGAAACTCGCACGCGCTCATCAGGTCCCTGAACAGCACTGGGCCATTAATGTCTCAGCCTTTTTGCAAGGTGCAGCTCGGGAAGTCTACCACGGCTTAACTGCAGAAGAGGCTGATGACTACACTGCCCTCAAGAAGGCGCTTCTCTGCCATTACCGGCTGACCGCCGAGACTTACCGGAAACTTTTCCGGGACTCGGTGAAAAGGGTAACAGAGACCCACTCTCAATTCCACAACCGTGTTCGAGGTTTATTTGAGAAGTGGATGAAAATGGCCGAAGTCGAACGCACGTACGAAGGGCTACGCGAGGTAATACTCAAGGAACATGTCCTTGGTACTTACCGTCGCGAGTTGACAGTTTTCTTAGCAGAAAGAGAACACCGGACGCTCGAAGAGATCGCTAACATGGCGGAGCGATACGAGCAGGCGCACTCGAAGAGTGGAGGTTCCGGGGTTGCTGACCGACCCCGACCCTCTGAGTCGCGTCGTATGGGGGAGGTTGAGCCGGCTGTTCGTAACCGTCAGGGCGACGGGAAGGTCGGAGGGGCACCTACAGGTAGGGCTGCCGCCTATCGACCTGGACAGGCCTCACCCACGAAACCAGGACTTGCAAGTCGGCGAGGGCCGCCGACATGTTTTAATTGCAAGCGCCTGGGGCATTTTGCCAGGGACTGTCCCAAGGGCAGGCAGACCCAGGTGAATGTCGTAGCTAAGAAGGAATGTGTGCCGGAAGCGAGTCGCAACCCAGCCAACCTTGCGGCCGCAACTGTCAATGGTGAAGGCGCCACCATCTTGTATGACACTGGGTGTAGCGTCCCCGCGCTTGTCGACAAGAAATATGTCAAGCCGGAGGACTATACAGGGGAGGTGATAGAAGTTCAGTACGCGAACTGCGCGCGTGACTCATTACCAGTAGCTGTCATTGACCTCGATTCACCATACGTGAAGGGGAAAATTGAAGCTGCTTGCTTGGAGGGGCTATCACATGACGTCATATTGGGTTGCCGTTATGTGTTACCCCAGCCGAACCCCGAAACCTGCACACCTATGCCAGTGAGTGCTGTTGAAACCAGGGCCATGAGTCGACAGCCGAAACAAAAGCCAATCCAAGTTACATCGACACCGGTTAGTAATGTTATTCCAGCGGAGTTAAGGAAGCTGCAACAGGAGGACGCAACTCTGGCGCAGTTGCACAAACACGCAGAAGCGGGAACAGAAAGGGAAACTCCGAACGGCGCGGTGAAGTTTGTCTACAAGAAGGGAATCTTGTATCGCCACGCCAGGAAACACAACGAACACTTCAAGCAAGTCGTCGTGCCAAAGGAAAAGCGTTGCGAAGTACTGAAACTTGCACACGAGAGTCTCATGGGTGGACACATGGGAATTGCTAAGACGCGTGACCGTCTTGTAAAAGAGTTTTACTGGCCAGGGGTCCAGGGAGACGTAAAACGGTTCTGTCTCTCCTGTGACAAATGCCAGAGAATGGCACCGAAAACGGATCAGCGACCCATCCCTTTGGGGAGTACGCCCCTTATCGATGAACCATTTAGACGTGTTGCCATGGATTTAATCGGACCGATAAAACCCGCGTCTGCGCACGAAAATCGATATATTTTAACGGTTGTCGATTATGCTACACGCTATCCGGAGGCCGTTGTGTTGCGTAACATTGACACGGAAACCGTCGCGGAAGCTCTGTTTGCGATCTGGTCAAGAGTCGGAGTGCCCGACGAGATCTTGACCGATCAAGGAACACAATTTATGAGTCGGGTGATGGCGGAGGTGAATCGTCTCATGTCGATTAAACACCTCACGACTACACCGTATCACCCCCAATGTAACGGATTGGTCGAACGGTTTAATGGGACCTTGAAAAACACGCTCAAGAAATTGTGCGAAGGCCGCCCCAAGGATTGGGACCGGTATATTCCGGCCATGCTTTTTGCATACCGGGAAGTACCGCAAGCGAGTTTGGGGTTCTCTCCCTTTGAACTCTTGTACGGGAGAACCGTACGCGGCCCAATCGCCGTACTGAGACAGCTGTGGACAGACGACCACGCTGTAGAGGAAGTACGCACTACCTACCAGTACGTCGCGGACTTGCGCAACAAACTGGAAGAGGTTTGTTCTCTCGCGCAAGAAAATCTCAAACGAGCTAAGGCGCAACAGGCGAAAAATTACAATAAGCGCGCAAAACCACGTCAGTTTGAGGTAGGGGACAAAGTGTTGTTGTTGTTGCCCCAGGAACACAACAAGTTGCAAGTTTCCTGGAGGGGTCCATACGTCGTCACCAAGAAGGTCGGAGGTCAAACCTACCGGATACAGCTACCGACGAAAGAGAAATTGTACCATGCCAATTTGCTCAAGAGGTACCGGGAAAGGGAGACCGCCAGCGATTTTGTTGTCGCAGCAATAGTCACCGAGGATATCGAAGGCGATACGGAAGGTGCTAACACTGTCCCGAGCTGTCCATTAACGAGGGCCGAGACTCCGTCGGACGTGGAGTGTGACCCCATGTTAACTGAAGGGCAGCTGAACGAGATAGAGACCTTGCTGGCCGGATATTCCGACGTGCTAACAGAAAAACCCGGGAGGACGACGCTTGTCGAGTTCGGGTTAAAGATGGTGGACGACCGACCAGTTCAGCGTAAACCCTACCCCTTGCCCCACGCGAAACGACAAGTTGTAAGGGAAGAAATCGAGCAGATGATTGCTCTGGGAGTAATCGAACCTGCCGACTCTCCGTACAGCTCACCAGTAGTCTTAGTGCAGAAGAAGGACGGCACCCATCGGTTCTGCGTCGACTACCGGAAGCTGAATCAGGTGACAGAATTTCAAGTTGAAATGCTACCTGACCCCGAACATATCTTCGCTTCGGTCTCGAAAGCGGAATATTTTTCCAAACTGGATTTGTCCAAGGGGTATTGGCAAATTCCGGTAAGGAAAGAAGACCGACCGAAGCTTGCTTTTGCTACTCCCGACGGGACATACCAATGGTTGGTGATGCCGTTCGGGGTACAAAACGCGCCCAGCGTCTTTACCAGAATGATGCGGAAGTTGTTGGAGCCCTTGCGCGATAGGGGTGTCCACAACTTCATGGATGACCTTTTGTTAGCTACAGAGACATGGGGTGAATACCTCGCTCTGTTAGCTGACGTTTTGGAGCGGCTACGTCAGGAGGGCTTGACAGCCCGCCCTTCCAAATGTCACCTTGGTTTCAGGACATTAGACTATTTAGGACATACCTTGAGCCAAGGCACGCTGTCTCCAGAGAAGTCGAAGGTGGAGCAGTTGAGAAACGCCGCACGCCCCACCACGAAAACGGAAGTGAGGTCATTCCTGGGACTGGCCGGATATTACCGGAGGTATGTCGCTAATTTCAGCGCGATTGCGGGCCCGTTGTCTGACCTAACCAAGAAACGGACCCCGAGTAAGTTCGTTTGAACAGATGCGTGTGAGCACGCATTCCAAACGCTAAAGGATAGACTTACATCCGACGCCGTTGTTCGCCTACCGGACTTGGATAAAGAATTCGTTCTGCGCACCGATGCATGCGACACGGGACTGGGAGCAGTACTGCTCCAGGAGCATGACAAGACGCTTTTTCCTGTCGCATACGGCAGCCGGAAGTTGTCTGCTGCCGAGAAGAATTACTCAGTATCGGAGAGGGAATGTCTCGGAATCGTGTTCGGCATATCACGGTTCGAGCGATACCTATATGGACGTAAGTTCATATTGGAGACCGACCACCAACCACTCGCCTATCTAGCGCAGGCAAAGTTGTCCAATGGTCGATTGATGCGATGGTCGCTGTTTTTACAGCAGTACCAGATGCAGATCAGATACGTGAAAGGATCTGAAAACGTAGGCGCAGATTTCATGAGTAGAAGCGCCGAAATGATATAGATCATTTGTTATATTTTCGTGTTCATACTCAGTTTAGCATTTAGTTCATTTTGCTGATTTTGTTCTTTATATCGTGTAACACTTTTGCTTTTTTAGTTTGAGTGAATAAAATCCTGATTTTATTCTCAAGCGTGGGGGGATGTGATGTTTTACCCCAACCCCCTGTATTATACATGTATTTATAAGTCTGTAAGTGGAGCCAGGTAAGCTTTGTTTTTCCAAGTACCTAAGTTGGCTGATCCTCTTACGTAACCCAGTCTTTGTTTGAGCTCTTGAGTGGAAATCTGGCGGGAATCTTTGTACATGGGAACACGTGACGTAGACAACTTCAAAGAGCCGGAAGCCGACAATGGTAGGCTGGACAGTACATGGGGACACACAGACTGACATTTTATGATTGACAGTTCGATCAAATGACCAGAGTCCGTCGCCATCCAATCGGGATGCGTTGTAGGTGGGACTTGATTCGAGGAACTGGCATAAGACTTGTACAAGCCTGAAATTCGTCAGTTGGTGTTTAAGAGTCGCAGTGACACACACTCCGTTAGCCATTCGTAAAAATTGGCGGAATTTAGGAAATTCATGAAATAGCTTCGATCAGGTAAGTTTGATGTTACGTTGATTCTGCTTGATACGACTGCTGTTAATTGAAGAGAATTTGTCGTATGTATACATTTTACTTGTATTGAAGTATGAATAGTTAATTATGACCTTAATATTTTGCATTTTTTTCATGACTTTAGCTAGTACTTTTGTTTACGATTGATTACGATGTTGATTCGTTGCATCATTATTCATAATGTTACTATGTACACCTTATTGGTGAGGCGAGAATGTTCTCTTCTTTCGCTAGTAATATGTGTGCATATTATTTCGTGGATTATTACGTTTACGCCCTTTTGAAAGGACGATTTGTATTTGTGAAGAATTGTATTGCTTGCTAGCCGCTATAAGAGTTAATATTGTAATTCTTTGCGTAGTTATATTTTGGTAGACAAGAAATTTGTTTTTTTGCCATTGAGTAACGGATTGCCGTTTATCACCCTTTGAATGTGAATATTGTGGATTTGGTACGCTTGTGTAGGAAATATATATAAATATATATAAATATATAGATAGTCATATTACTAATCGTAGTAATATTTTAGTACAATCATATTTGAAATATTTTGTATGTATATACTGATAGGGCTCAGTATGTAGATATTTGAATCCTTTGTGTGATTGTGTTATGGCGCCATTTTTGTAAGCGGCGGAAGTGTATGGGAATTTCGATGTGTGCGCATGCGCGACCCAAATGTCCCGCCTTAAACTGATGGTTCAGTTCAGTGACGTAGTGTGAGGGAAGATTTTTATAACCCTATGCTAATGCATTATACCTTTCAACAGGAAGCTTTCGGGGGACGAAAGAATTTCAGAGAATTTCGGGGGACGAGAGAAGTTCAGAGAATTTCGGGTGACGGTGAGAGATGCCGAGTGAATTTCGGGTGACCTCAAGGGATACCGTCAAGGGTTCCGGATACTAGAAGAGGAACCGGAAGTCAAGATAACGGCAAGGAACAAGGATTATAGAAGAGGAAGCGGAAGTGGAGATCACGAAAGGAGAGAAAGACAAGGGAACAAAGAGATTTAGATGAGTAGCACTCAAGAAGGGAAAAGTCTCCTCACACTGTGAACTTAAATGATGATCAAAGGGATCATTGGGTGAAAGAGAGACATTGATTACTTTAAATTCTTTTAAATTTCATTTATTAAATTGTTATTGTTTAAATTTCATCTTTGTATTTCTTTTAATTTAACTGTCGGCATTGCTGACTGGGGGCTCGTAGCCATAAATATATTTAGTCAATAAATAATATAGTGTCCAGAATTAACCTTCTGAATAAGGACCAGGGGAACTTCTCATAACTCGTTAAAGTCTATAAGAAGAACCCCACCCCTAGACAACCAGGACACCCCCACAGTGGGCGCTTCGTCCGGGATATGAATTAAACATATATATTATTTTGGGACTTAAAGTTATTGGTAGAAGTATTAGTGAACAGTGTGAGATATTTTCCATTCTTTGTATTTGAAATTTTGTGATTTTCTCATCTTGTATTTTATTGTCATATGTGCAGGCTTTGTAGATCTTCCATTCATAGCAGTACGTGTGAAGCGGATATCGAACAAATATCTTACCTGAACGAAACTAGTTGTTGTCGACAGGTAAGTATTTAAACTGGTATTACAAATATCTGTATATTGTTTGAATTTTGAGACAAGGTATCACTTTACATTAGTATAATGGCTACCGAACGACAAATGATAAAGGAGTACCGCGCCATGGGGTCGGAAGATCTGGGATACGAGGGAGATCGCCTGGCAACCTTTATAGAAGAAAGGATCAAGGAATGGAAGGGCGAAAAAGCAGCGGAAAGAGAAGCCCAGAGAGAACTAGCCAAGATAGCAGCGGACCAAGAGCTAGCCAAGATAGCAGCGGACCAAGAGTTAGCCAAGATAGCAGCGGACCAAGAGTTAGCCAAGATAGCAGCGGACCGAGACGCCCAGAAAGAGCTGGAGCTAGCCAGACTCGCTCACACTCTGGAGATGGAAAGGGTCAGAGTTGAAGCTAGGACCAACGGACGGGACGACGCCAGTACAAGCTCTGGAACAACCGGCCGACCTTTCATCGACCACCGGATAGTCCAGATCAACATGTCACGCTTCAATGATAGGGAGGAGGCTATTGACGATTTTCTCGTCCAGTTTGAGAAACTCGCACGCGCTCATCAGGTCCCTGAACAGCACTGGGCCATTAATGTCTCAGCCTTTTTGCAAGGTGCAGCTCGGGAAGTCTACCACGGCTTAACTGCAGAAGAGGCTGATGACTACACTGCCCTCAAGAAGGCGCTTCTCTGCCATTACCGGCTGACCGCCGAGACTTACCGGAAACTTTTCCGGGACTCGGTGAAAAGGGTAACAGAGACCCACTCTCAATTCCACAACCGTGTTCGAGGTTTATTTGAGAAGTGGATGAAAATGGCCGAAGTCGAACGCACGTACGAAGGGCTACGCGAGGTAATACTCAAGGAACATGTCCTTGGTACTTACCGTCGCGAGTTGACAGTTTTCTTAGCAGAAAGAGAACACCGGACGCTCGAAGAGATCGCTAACATGGCGGAGCGATACGAGCAGGCGCACTCGAAGAGTGGAGGTTCCGGGGTTGCTGACCGACCCCGACCCTCTGAGTCGCGTCGTATGGGGGAGGTTGAGCCGGCTGTCCGTAACCGTCAGGGCGACGGGAAGGTCGGAGGGGCACCTACAGGTAGGGCTGCCGCCTATCGACCTGGACAGGCCTCACCCACGAAACCAGGACTTGCAAGTCGGCGAGGGCCGCCGACATGTTTTAATTGCAAGCGCCTGGGGCATTTTGCCAGGGACTGTCCCAAGGGCAGGCAGACCCAGGTGAATGTCGTAGCTAAGAAGGAATGTGTGCCGGAAGCGAGTCGCAACCCAGCCAACCTTGCGGCCGCAACTGTCAATGGTGAAGGCGCCACCATCTTGTATGACACTGGGTGTAGCGTCCCCGCGCTTGTCGACAAGAAATATGTCAAGCCGGAGGACTATACAGGGGAGGTGATAGAAGTTCAGTACGCGAACTGCGCGCGTGACTCATTACCAGTAGCTGTCATTGACCTCGATTCACCATACGTGAAGGGGAAAATTGAAGCTGCTTGCTTGGAGGGGCTATCACATGACGTCATATTGGGTTGCCGTTATGTGTTACCCCAGCCGAACCCCGAAACCTGCACACCTATGCCAGTGAGTGCTGTTGAAACCAGGGCCATGAGTCGACAGCCGAAACAAAAGCCAATCCAAGTTACATCGACACCGGTTAGTAATGTTATTCCAGCGGAGTTAAGGAAGCTGCAACAGGAGGACGCAACTCTGGCGCAGTTGCACAAACACGCAGAAGCGGGAACAGAAAGGGAAACTCCGAACGGCGCGGTGAAGTTTGTCTACAAGAAGGGAATCTTGTATCGCCACGCCAGGAAACACAACGAACACTTCAAGCAAGTCGTCGTGCCAAAGGAAAAGCGTTGCGAAGTACTGAAACTTGCACACGAGAGTCTCATGGGTGGACACATGGGAATTGCTAAGACGCGTGACCGTCTTGTAAAAGAGTTTTACTGGCCAGGGGTCCAGGGAGACGTAAAACGGTTCTGTCTCTCCTGTGACAAATGCCAGAGAATGGCACCGAAAACGGATCAGCGACCCATCCCTTTGGGGAGTACGCCCCTTATCGATGAACCATTTAGACGTGTTGCCATGGATTTAATCGGACCGATAAAACCCGCGTCTGCGCACGAAAATCGATATATTTTAACGGTTGTCGATTATGCTACACGCTATCCGGAGGCCGTTGCGTTGCGTAACATTGACACGGAAACCGTCGCGGAAGCTCTGTTTGCGATCTGGTCAAGAGTCGGAGTGCCCGACGAGATCTTGACCGATCAAGGAACACAATTTATGAGTCGGGTGATGGCGGAGGTGAATCGTCTCATGTCGATTAAACACCTCACGACTACACCGTATCACCCCCAATGTAACGGATTGGTCGAACGGTTTAATGGGACCTTGAAAAACACGCTCAAGAAATTGTGCGAAGGCCGCCCCAAGGATTGGGACCGGTATATTCCGGCCATGCTTTTTGCATACCGGGAAGTACCGCAAGCGAGTTTGGGGTTCTCTCCCTTTGAACTCTTGTACGGGAGAACCGTACGCGGCCCAATCGCCGTACTGAGACAGCTGTGGACAGACGACCACGCTGTAGAGGAAGTACGCACTACCTACCAGTACGTCGCGGACTTGCGCAACAAACTGGAAGAGGTTTGTTCTCTCGCGCAAGAAAATCTCAAACGAGCTAAGGCGCAACAGGCGAAAAATTACAATAAGCGCGCAAAACCACGTCAGTTTGAGGTAGGGGACAAAGTGTTGTTGTTGTTGCCCCAGGAACACAACAAGTTGCAAGTTTCCTGGAGGGGTCCATACGTCGTCACCAAGAAGGTCGGAGGTCAAACCTACCGGATACAGCTACCGACGAAAGAGAAATTGTACCATGCCAATTTGCTCAAGAGGTACCGGGAAAGGGAGACCGCCAGCGATTTTGTTGTCGCAGCAATAGTCACCGAGGATATCGAAGGCGATACGGAAGGTGCTAACACTGTCCCGAGCTGTCCATTAACGAGGGCCGAGACTCCGTCGGACGTGGAGTGTGACCCCATGTTAACTGAAGGGCAGCTGAACGAGATAGAGACCTTGCTGGCCGGATATTCCGACGTGCTAACAGAAAAACCCGGGAGGACGACGCTTGTCGAGTTCGGGTTAAAGATGGTGGACGACCGACCAGTTCAGCGTAAACCCTACCCCTTGCCCCACGCGAAACGACAAGTTGTAAGGGAAGAAATCGAGCAGATGATTGCTCTGGGAGTAATCGAACCTGCCGACTCTCCGTACAGCTCACCAGTAGTCTTAGTGCAGAAGAAGGACGGCACCCATCGGTTCTGCGTCGACTACCGGAAGCTGAATCAGGTGACAGAATTTCAAGTTGAAATGCTACCTGACCCCGAACATATCTTCGCTTCGGTCTCGAAAGCGGAATATTTTTCCAAACTGGATTTGTCCAAGGGGTATTGGCAAATTCCGGTAAGGAAAGAAGACCGACCGAAGCTTGCTTTTGCTACTCCCGACGAGACATACCAATGGTTGGTGATGCCGTTCGGGGTACAAAACGCGCCCAGCGTCTTTACCAGAATGATGCGGAAGTTGTTGGAGCCCTTGCGCGATAGGGGTGTCCACAACTTCATGGATGACCTCTTGTTAGCTACAGAGACATGGGGTGAATACCTCGCTCTGTTAGCTGACGTTTTGGAGCGGCTACGTCAGGAGGGCTTGACAGCCCGCCCTTCCAAATGTCACCTTGGTTTCAGGACATTAGACTATTTAGGACATACCTTGAGCCAAGGCACGCTGTCTCCAGAGAAGTCGAAGGTGGAGCAGTTGAGAAACGCCGCACGCCCCACCACGAAAACGGAAGTGAGGTCATTCCTGGGACTGGCCGGATATTACCGGAGGTATGTCGCTAATTTCAGCGCGATTGCGGGCCCGTTGTCTGACCTAACCAAGAAACGGACCCCGAGTAAGTTCGTTTGAACAGATGCGTGTGAGCACGCATTCCAAACGCTAAAGGATAGACTTACATCCGACGCCGTTGTTCGCCTACCGGACTTGGATAAAGAATTCGTTCTGCGCACCGATGCATGCGACACGGGACTGGGAGCAGTACTGCTCCAGGAGCATGACAAGACGCTTTTTCCTGTCGCATACGGCAGCCGGAAGTTGTCTGCTGCCGAGAAGAATTACTCAGTATCGGAGAGGGAATGTCTCGGAATCGTGTTCGGCATATCACGGTTCGAGCGATACCTATATGGACGTAAGTTCATATTGGAGACCGACCACCAACCACTCGCCTATCTGGCGCAGGCAAAGTTGTCCAATGGTCGATTGATGCGATGGTCGCTGTTTTTACAGCAGTACCAGATGCAGATCAGATACGTGAAAGGATCTGAAAACGTAGGCGCAGATTTCATGAGTAGAAGCGCCGAAATGATATAGATCATTTGTTATATTTTCGTGTTCATACTCAGTTTAGCATTTAGTTCATTTTGCTGATTTTGTTCTTTATATCGTGTAACACTTTTGCTTTTTTAGTTTGAGTGAATAAAATCCTGATTTTATTCTCAAGCGTGGGGGGATGTGATGTTTTACCCCAACCCCCTGTATTATACATGTATTTATAAGTCTGTAAGTGGAGCCAGGTAAGCTTTGTTTTTCCAAGTACCTAAGTTGGCTGATCCTCTTACGTAACCCAGTCTTTGTTTGAGCTCTTGAGTGGAAATCTGGCGGGAATCTTTGTACATGGGAACACGTGACGTAGACAACTTCAAAGAGCCGGAAGCCGACAATGGTAGGCTGGACAGTACATGGGGACACACAGACTGACATTTTATGATTGACAGTTCGATCAAATGACCAGAGTCCGTCGCCATCCAATCGGGATGCGTTGTAGGTGGGACTTGATTCGAGGAACTGGCATAAGACTTGTACAAGCCTGAAATTCGTCAGTTGGTGTTTAAGAGTCGCAGTGACACACACTCCGTTAGCCATTCGTAAAAATTGGCGGAATTTAGGAAATTCATGAAATAGCTTCGATCAGGTAAGTTTGATGTTACGTTGATTCTGCTTGATACGACTGCTGTTAATTGAAGAGAATTTGTCGTATGTATACATTTTACTTGTATTGAAGTATGAATAGTTAATTATGACCTTAATATTTTGCATTTTTTTCATGACTTTAGCTAGTACTTTTGTTTACGATTGATTACGATGTTGATTCGTTGCATCATTATTCATAATGTTACTATGTACACCTTATTGGTGAGGCGAAAATGTTCTCTTCTTTCGCTAGTAATATGTGTGCATATTATTCCGTGGATTATTACGTTTACGCCCTTTTGAAAGGACGATTTGTATTTGTGAAGAATTGTATTGCTTGCTAGCCGCTATAAGAATTAATATTGTAATTCTTTGCGTAGTTATATTTTGGTAGACAAGAAATTTGTTTTTTTTGCCATTGAGTAACGGATTGCCGTTTATCACCCTTTGAATGTGAATATTGTGGATTTGGTACGCTTGTGTAGGAAATATATATAAATATATATAAATATATAGATAGTCATATTACTAATCGTAGTAATATTTTAGTACAATAATATTTGAAATATTTTGTATGTATATACTGATAGGGCTCAGTATGTAGATATTTGAATCCTTTGTGTGATTGTGTTATGGCGCCATTTTTGTAAGCGGCGGAAGTGTATGGGAATTTCGATGTGTGCGCATGCGCGACCCAAATGTCCCGCCTTAAACTGATGGTTCAGTTCAGTGACGTAGTGTGAGGGAAGATTTTTATAACCCTATGCTAATGCATTATACCTTTCAACAGGAAGCTTTCGGGGGACGAAAGAATTTCAGAGAATTTCGGGGGACGAGAGAAGTTCAGAGAATTTCGGGTGACGGTGAGAGATACCGAGTGAATTTCGGGTGACCTCAAGGGATACCGTCAAGGGTTCCGGATACTAGAAGAGGAACCGGAAGTCAAGATAACGGCAAGGAACAAGGATTATAGAAGAGGAAGCGGAAGTGGAGATCACGAAAGAAGAGAAAGACAAGGGAACGAAGAGATTTAGATGAGTAGCACTCAAGAAGGGAAAAATCTCCTCACACTGTGAACTTAAATGATGATCAAAGGGATCATTGGGTGAAAGAGAGACATTGATTACTTTAAATTCTTTTAAATTTCATTTATTAAATTGTTATTGTTTAAATTTCATCTTTGTATTTCTTTTAATTTAACTGTCGGCATTGCTGACTGGGGGCTCGTAGCCATAAATATATTTAGTCAATAAATAATATAGTGTCCAGAATTAACCTTCTGAATAAGGACCAGGGAACTTCTCATAACTCGTTAAAGTCTATAAGAAGAACCCCACCCCTAGACAACCAGGACACCCCCACAGTGGGCGCTTCGTCCGGGATATGAATTAGACATATATATTATTTTGGGACTTAAAGTTATTGGTAGAAGTATTAGTGAACAGTGTGAGATATTTTCCATTCTTTGTATTTGAAATTTTGTGATTTTCTCATCTTGTATTTTATTGTCATATGTGCAGGCTTTGTAGATCTTCCATTCATAGCAGTACGTGTGAAGCGGATATCGAACAAATATCTTACCTGAACGAAACTAGTTGTTGTCGACAGGTAAGTATTTAAACTGGTATTACAAATATCTGTATATTGTTTGAATTTTGAGACAAGGTATCACTTTACATTAGTATAATGGCTACCGAACGACAAATGATAAAGGAATACCGCGCCATGGGGTCGGAAGATCTGGGATACGAGGGAGATCGCCTGGCAACCTTTATAGAAGAAAGGATCAAGGAATGGAAGGGCGAAAAAGCAGCGGAAAGAGAAGCCCAGAGAGAACTAGCCAAGATAGCAGCGGACCAAGAGCTAGCCAAGATAGCAGCGGACCAAGAGTTAGCCAAGATAGCAGCGGACCAAGAGTTAGCCAAGATAGCAGCGGACCGAGACGCCCAGAAAGAGCTGGAGCTAGCCAGACTCGCTCACACTCTGGAGATGGAAAGGGTCAGAGTTGAAGCTAGGACCAACGGACGGGACGACGCCAGTACAAGCTCTGGAACAACCGGCCGACCTTTCATCGACCACCGGATAGTCCAGATCAACATGTCACGCTTCAATGATAGGGAGGAGGCTATTGACGATTTTCTCGTCCAGTTTGAGAAACTCGCACGCGCTCATCAGGTCCCTGAACAGCACTGGGCCATTAATGTCTCAGCCTTTTTGCAAGGTGCAGCTCGGGAAGTCTACCACGGCTTAACTGCAGAAGAGGCTGATGACTACACTGCCCTCAAGAAGGCGCTTCTCTGCCATTACCGGCTGACCGCCGAGACTTACCGGAAACTTTTCCGGGACTCGGTGAAAAGGGTAACAGAGACCCACTCTCAATTCCACAACCGTGTTCGAGGTTTATTTGAGAAGTGGATGAAAATGGCCGAAGTCGAACGCATGTACGAAGGGCTACGCGAGGTAATACTCAAGGAACATGTCCTTGGTACTTACCGTCGCGAGTTGACAGTTTTCTTAGCAGAAAGAGAACACCGGACGCTCGAAGAGATCGCTAACATGGCGGAGCGATACGAGCAGGCGCACTCGAAGAGTGGAGGTTCCGGGGTTGCTGACCGACCCCGACCCTCTGAGTCGCGTCGTATGGGGGAGGTTGAGCCGGCTGTTCGTAACCGTCAGGGCGACGGGAAGGTCGGAGGGGCACCTACAGGTAGGGCTGCCGCCTATCGACCTGGACAGGCCTCACCCACGAAACCAGGACTTGCAAGTCGGCGAGGGCCGCCGACATGTTTTAATTGCAAGCGCCTGGGGCATTTTGCCAGGGACTGTCCCAAGGGCAGGCAGACCCAGGTGAATGTCGTAGCTAAGAAGGAATGTGTGCCGGAAGCGAGTCGCAACCCAGCCAACCTTGCGGCCGCAACTGTCAATGGTGAAGGCGCCACCATCTTGTATGACACTGGGTGTAGCGTCCCCGCGCTTGTCGACAAGAAATATGTCAAGCCGGAGGACTATACAGGGGAGGTGATAGAAGTTCAGTACGCGAACTGCGCGCGTGACTCATTACCAGTAGCTGTCATTGACCTCGATTCACCATACGTGAAGGGGAAAATTGAAGCTGCTTGCTTGGAGGGGCTATCACATGACGTCATATTGGGTTGCCGTTATGTGTTACCCCAGCCGAACCCCGAAACCTGCACACCTATGCCAGTGAGTGCTGTTGAAACCAGGGCCATGAGTCGACAGCCGAAACAAAAGCCAATCCAAGTTACATCGACACCGGTTAGTAATGTTATTCCAGCGGAGTTAAGGAAGCTGCAACAGGAGGACGCAACTCTGGCGCAGTTGCACAAACACGCAGAAGCGGGAACAGAAAGGGAAACTCCGAACGGCGCGGTGAAGTTTGTCTACAAGAAGGGAATCTTGTATCGCCACGCCAGGAAACACAACGAACACTTCAAGCAAGTCGTCGTGCCAAAGGAAAAGCGTTGCGAAGTACTGAAACTTGCACACGAGAGTCTCATGGGTGGACACATGGGAATTGCTAAGACGCGTGACCGTCTTGTAAAAGAGTTTTACTGGCCAGGGGTCCAGGGAGACGTAAAACGGTTCTGTCTCTCCTGTGACAAATGCCAGAGAATGGCACCGAAAACGGATCAGCGACCCATCCCTTTGGGGAGTACGCCCCTTATCGATGAACCATTTAGACGTGTTGCCATGGATTTAATCGGACCGATAAAACCCGCGTCTGCGCACGAAAATCGATATATTTTAACGGTTGTCGATTATGCTACACGCTATCCGGAGGCCGTTGCGTTGCGTAACATTGACACGGAAACCGTCGCGGAAGCTCTGTTTGCGATCTGGTCAAGAGTCGGAGTGCCCGACGAGATCTTGACCGATCAAGGAACACAATTTATGAGTCGGGTGATGGCGGAGGTGAATCGTCTCATGTCGATTAAACACCTCACGACTACACCGTATCACCCCCAATGTAACGGATTGGTCGAACGGTTTAATGGGACCTTGAAAAACACGCTCAAGAAATTGTGCGAAGGCCGCCCCAAGGATTGGGACCGGTATATTCCGGCCATGCTTTTTGCATACCGGGAAGTACCGCAAGCGAGTTTGGGGTTCTCTCCCTTTGAACTCTTGTACGGGAGAACCGTACGCGGCCCAATCGCCGTACTGAGACAGCTGTGGACAGACGACCACGCTGTAGAGGAAGTACGCACTACCTACCAGTACGTCGCGGACTTGCGCAACAAACTGGAAGAGGTTTGTTCTCTCGCGCAAGAAAATCTCAAACGAGCTAAGGCGCAACAGGCGAAAAATTACAATAAGCGCGCAAAACCACGTCAGTTTGAGGTAGGGGACAAAGTGTTGTTGTTGTTGCCCCAGGAACACAACAAGTTGCAAGTTTCCTGGAGGGGTCCATACGTCGTCACCAAGAAGGTCGGAGGTCAAACCTACCGGATACAGCTACCGACGAAAGAGAAATTGTACCATGCCAATTTGCTCAAGAGGTACCGGGAAAGGGAGACCGCCAGCGATTTTGTTGTCGCAGCAATAGTCACCGAGGATATCGAAGGCGATACGGAAGGTGCTAACACTGTCCCGAGCTGTCCATTAACGAGGGCCGAGACTCCGTCGGACGTGGAGTGTGACCCCATGTTAACTGAAGGGCAGCTGAACGAGATAGAGACCTTGCTGGCCGGATATTCCGACGTGCTAACAGAAAAACCCGGGAGGACGACGCTTGTCGAGTTCGGGTTAAAGATGGTGGACGACCGACCAGTTCAGCGTAAACCCTACCCCTTGCCCCACGCGAAACGACAAGTTGTAAGGGAAGAAATCGAGCAGATGATTGCTCTGGGAGTAATCGAACCTGCCGACTCTCCGTACAGCTCACCAGTAGTCTTAGTGCAGAAGAAGGACGGCACCCATCGGTTCTGCGTCGACTACCGGAAGCTGAATCAGGTGACAGAATTTCAAGTTGAAATGCTACCTGACCCCGAACATATCTTCGCTTCGGTCTCGAAAGCGGAATATTTTTCCAAACTGGATTTGTCCAAGGGGTATTGGCAAATTCCGGTAAGGAAAGAAGACCGACCGAAGCTTGCTTTTGCTACTCCCGACGGGACATACCAATGGTTGGTGATGCCGTTCGGGGTACAAAACGCGCCCAGCGTCTTTACCAGAATGATGCGGAAGTTGTTGGAGCCCTTGCGCGATAGGGGTGTCCACAACTTCATGGATGACCTTTTGTTAGCTACAGAGACATGGGGTGAATACCTCGCTCTGTTAGCTGACGTTTTGGAGCGGCTACGTCAGGAGGGCTTGACAGCCCGCCCTTCCAAATGTCACCTTGGTTTCAGGACATTAGACTATTTAGGACATACCTTGAGCCAAGGCACGCTGTCTCCAGAGAAGTCGAAGGTGGAGCAGTTGAGAAACGCCGCACGCCCCACCACGAAAACGGAAGTGAGGTCATTCCTGGGACTGGCCGGATATTACCGGAGGTATGTCGCTAATTTCAGCGCGATTGCGGGCCCGTTGTCTGACCTAACCAAGAAACGGACCCCGAGTAAGTTCGTTTGAACAGATGCGTGTGAGCACGCATTCCAAACGCTAAAGGATAGACTTACATCCGACGCCGTTGTTCGCCTACCGGACTTGGATAAAGAATTCGTTCTGCGCACCGATGCATGCGACACGGGACTGGGAGCAGTACTGCTCCAGGAGCATGACAAGACGCTTTTTCCTGTCGCATACGGCAGCCGGAAGTTGTCTGCTGCCGAGAAGAATTACTCAGTATCGGAGAGGGAATGTCTCGGAATCGTGTTCGGCATATCACGGTTCGAGCGATACCTATATGGACGTAAGTTCATATTGGAGACCGACCACCAACCACTCGCCTATCTAGCGCAGGCAAAGTTGTCCAATGGTCGATTGATGCGATGGTCGCTGTTTTTACAGCAGTACCAGATGCAGATCAGATACGTGAAAGGATCTGAAAACGTAGGCGCAGATTTCATGAGTAGAAGCGCCGAAATGATATAGATCATTTGTTATATTTTCGTGTTCATACTCAGTTTAGCATTTAGTTCATTTTGCTGATTTTGTTCTTTATATCGTGTAACACTTTTGCTTTTTTAGTTTGAGTGAATAAAATCCTGATTTTATTCTCAAGCGTGGGGGGATGTGATGTTTTACCCCAACCCCCTGTATTATACATGTATTTATAAGTCTGTAAGTGGAGCCAGGTAAGCTTTGTTTTTCCAAGTACCTAAGTTGGCTGATCCTCTTACGTAACCCAGTCTTTGTTTGAGCTCTTGAGTGGAAATCTGGCGGGAATCTTTGTACATGGGAACACGTGACGTAGACAACTTCAAAGAGCCGGAAGCCGACAATGGTAGGCTGGACAGTACATGGGGACACACAGACTGACATTTTATGATTGACAGTTCGATCAAATGACCAGAGTCCGTCGCCATCCAATCGGGATGCGTTGTAGGTGGGACTTGATTCGAGGAACTGGCATAAGACTTGTACAAGCCTGAAATTCGTCAGTTGGTGTTTAAGAGTCGCAGTGACACACACTCCGTTAGCCATTCGTAAAAATTGGCGGAATTTAGGAAATTCATGAAATAGCTTCGATCAGGTAAGTTTGATGTTACGTTGATTCTGCTTGATACGACTGCTGTTAATTGAAGAGAATTTGTCGTATGTATACATTTTACTTGTATTGAAGTATGAATAGTTAATTATGACCTTAATATTTTGCATTTTTTTCATGACTTTAGCTAGTACTTTTGTTTACGATTGATTACGATGTTGATTCGTTGCATCATTATTCATAATGTTACTATGTACACCTTATTGGTGAGGCGAAAATGTTCTCTTCTTTCGCTAGTAATATGTGTGCATATTATTCCGTGGATTATTACGTTTACGCCCTTTTGAAAGGACGATTTGTATTTGTGAAGAATTGTATTGCTTGCTAGCCGCTATAAGAATTAATATTGTAATTCTTTGCGTAGTTATATTTTGGTAGACAAGAAATTTGTTTTTTTTGCCATTGAGTAACGGATTGCCGTTTATCACCCTTTGAATGTGAATATTGTGGATTTGGTACGCTTGTGTAGGAAATATATATAAATATATATAAATATATAGATAGTCATATTACTAATCGTAGTAATATTTTAGTACAATCATATTTGAAATATTTTGTATGTATATACTGATAGGGCTCAGTATGTAGATATTTGAATCCTTTGTGTGATTGTGTTATGGCGCCATTTTTGTAAGCGGCGGAAGTGTATGGGAATTTCGATGTGTGCGCATGCGCGACCCAAATGTCCCGCCTTAAACTGATGGTTCAGTTCAGTGACGTAGTGTGAGGGAAGATTTTTATAACCCTATGCTAATGCATTATACCTTTCAACAGGAAGCTTTCGGGGGACGAAAGAATTTCAGAGAATTTCGGGGGACGAGAGAAGTTCAGAGAATTTCGGGTGACGGTGAGAGATACCGAGTGAATTTCGGGTGACCTCAAGGGATACCGTCAAGGGTTCCGGATACTAGAAGAGGAACCGGAAGTCAAGATAACGGCAAGGAACAAGGATTATAGAAGAGGAAGCGGAAGTGGAGATCACGAAAGAAGAGAAAGACAAGGGAACGAAGAGATTTAGATGAGTAGCACTCAAGAAGGGAAAAATCTCCTCACACTGTGAACTTAAATGATGATCAAAGGGATCATTGGGTGAAAGAGAGACATTGATTACTTTAAATTCTTTTAAATTTCATTTATTAAATTGTTATTGTTTAAATTTCATCTTTGTATTTCTTTTAATTTAACTGTCGGCATTGCTGACTGGGGGCTCGTAGCCATAAATATATTTAGTCAATAAATAATATAGTGTCCAGAATTAACCTTCTGAATAAGGACCAGGGAACTTCTCATAACTCGTTAAAGTCTATAAGAAGAACCCCACCCCTAGACAACCAGGACACCCCCACAGTGGGCGCTTCGTCCGGGATATGAATTAGACATATATATTATTTTGGGACTTAAAGTTATTGGTAGAAGTATTAGTGAACAGTGTGAGATATTTTCCATTCTTTGTATTTGAAATTTTGTGATTTTCTCATCTTGTATTTTATTGTCATATGTGCAGGCTTTGTAGATCTTCCATTCATAGCAGTACGTGTGAAGCGGATATCGAACAAATATCTTACCTGAACGAAACTAGTTGTTGTCGACAGGTAAGTATTTAAACTGGTATTACAAATATCTGTATATTGTTTGAATTTTGAGACAAGGTATCACTTTACATTAGTATAATGGCTACCGAACGACAAATGATAAAGGAATACCGCGCCATGGGGTCGGAAGATCTGGGATACGAGGGAGATCGCCTGGCAACCTTTATAGAAGAAAGGATCAAGGAATGGAAGGGCGAAAAAGCAGCGGAAAGAGAAGCCCAGAGAGAACTAGCCAAGATAGCAGCGGACCAAGAGCTAGCCAAGATAGCAGCGGACCAAGAGTTAGCCAAGATAGCAGCGGACCAAGAGTTAGCCAAGATAGCAGCGGACCGAGACGCCCAGAAAGAGCTGGAGCTAGCCAGACTCGCTCACACTCTGGAGATGGAAAGGGTCAGAGTTGAAGCTAGGACCAACGGACGGGACGACGCCAGTACAAGCTCTGGAACAACCGGCCGACCTTTCATCGACCACCGGATAGTCCAGATCAACATGTCACGCTTCAATGATAGGGAGGAGGCTATTGACGATTTTCTCGTCCAGTTTGAGAAACTCGCACGCGCTCATCAGGTCCCTGAACAGCACTGGGCCATTAATGTCTCAGCCTTTTTGCAAGGTGCAGCTCGGGAAGTCTACCACGGCTTAACTGCAGAAGAGGCTGATGACTACACTGCCCTCAAGAAGGCGCTTCTCTGCCATTACCGGCTGACCGCCGAGACTTACCGGAAACTTTTCCGGGACTCGGTGAAAAGGGTAACAGAGACCCACTCTCAATTCCACAACCGTGTTCGAGGTTTATTTGAGAAGTGGATGAAAATGGCCGAAGTCGAACGCATGTACGAAGGGCTACGCGAGGTAATACTCAAGGAACATGTCCTTGGTACTTACCGTCGCGAGTTGACAGTTTTCTTAGCAGAAAGAGAACACCGGACGCTCGAAGAGATCGCTAACATGGCGGAGCGATACGAGCAGGCGCACTCGAAGAGTGGAGGTTCCGGGGTTGCTGACCGACCCCGACCCTCTGAGTCGCGTCGTATGGGGGAGGTTGAGCCGGCTGTTCGTAACCGTCAGGGCGACGGGAAGGTCGGAGGGGCACCTACAGGTAGGGCTGCCGCCTATCGACCTGGACAGGCCTCACCCACGAAACCAGGACTTGCAAGTCGGCGAGGGCCGCCGACATGTTTTAATTGCAAGCGCCTGGGGCATTTTGCCAGGGACTGTCCCAAGGGCAGGCAGACCCAGGTGAATGTCGTAGCTAAGAAGGAATGTGTGCCGGAAGCGAGTCGCAACCCAGCCAACCTTGCGGCCGCAACTGTCAATGGTGAAGGCGCCACCATCTTGTATGACACTGGGTGTAGCGTCCCCGCGCTTGTCGACAAGAAATATGTCAAGCCGGAGGACTATACAGGGGAGGTGATAGAAGTTCAGTACGCGAACTGCGCGCGTGACTCATTACCAGTAGCTGTCATTGACCTCGATTCACCATACGTGAAGGGGAAAATTGAAGCTGCTTGCTTGGAGGGGCTATCACATGACGTCATATTGGGTTGCCGTTATGTGTTACCCCAGCCGAACCCCGAAACCTGCACACCTATGCCAGTGAGTGCTGTTGAAACCAGGGCTATGAGTCGACAGCCGAAACAAAAGCCAATCCAAGTTACATCGACACCGGTTAGTAATGTTATTCCAGCGGAGTTAAGGAAGCTGCAACAGGAGGACGCAACTCTGGCGCAGTTGCACAAACACGCAGAAGCGGGAACAGAAAGGGAAACTCCGAACGGCGCGGTGAAGTTTGTCTACAAGAAGGGAATCTTGTATCGCCACGCCAGGAAACACAACGAACACTTCAAGCAAGTCGTCGTGCCAAAGGAAAAGCGTTGCGAAGTACTGAAACTTGCACACGAGAGTCTCATGGGTGGACACATGGGAATTGCTAAGACGCGTGACCGTCTTGTAAAAGAGTTTTACTGGCCAGGGGTCCAGGGAGACGTAAAACGGTTCTGTCTCTCCTGTGACAAATGCCAGAGAATGGCACCGAAAACGGATCAGCGACCCATCCCTTTGGGGAGTACGCCCCTTATCGATGAACCATTTAGACGTGTTGCCATGGATTTAATCGGACCGATAAAACCCGCGTCTGCGCACGAAAATCGATATATTTTAACGGTTGTCGATTATGCTACACGCTATCCGGAGGCCGTTGCGTTGCGTAACATTGACACGGAAACCGTCGCGGAAGCTCTGTTTGCGATCTGGTCAAGAGTCGGAGTGCCCGACGAGATCTTGACCGATCAAGGAACACAATTTATGAGTCGGGTGATGGCGGAGGTGAATCGTCTCATGTCGATTAAACACCTCACGACTACACCGTATCACCCCCAATGTAACGGATTGGTCGAACGGTTTAATGGGACCTTGAAAAACACGCTCAAGAAATTGTGCGAAGGCCGCCCCAAGGATTGGGACCGGTATATTCCGGCCATGCTTTTTGCATACCGGGAAGTACCGCAAGCGAGTTTGGGGTTCTCTCCCTTTGAACTCTTGTACGGGAGAACCGTACGCGGCCCAATCGCCGTACTGAGACAGCTGTGGACAGACGACCACGCTGTAGAGGAAGTACGCACTACCTACCAGTACGTCGCGGACTTGCGCAACAAACTGGAAGAGGTTTGTTCTCTCGCGCAAGAAAATCTCAAACGAGCTAAGGCGCAACAGGCGAAAAATTACAATAAGCGCGCAAAACCACGTCAGTTTGAGGTAGGGGACAAAGTGTTGTTGTTGTTGCCCCAGGAACACAACAAGTTGCAAGTTTCCTGGAGGGGTCCATACGTCGTCACCAAGAAGGTCGGAGGTCAAACCTACCGGATACAGCTACCGACGAAAGAGAAATTGTACCATGCCAATTTGCTCAAGAGGTACCGGGAAAGGGAGACCGCCAGCGATTTTGTTGTCGCAGCAATAGTCACCGAGGATATCGAAGGCGATACGGAAGGTGCTAACACTGTCCCGAGCTGTCCATTAACGAGGGCCGAGACTCCGTCGGACGTGGAGTGTGACCCCATGTTAACTGAAGGGCAGCTGAACGAGATAGAGACCTTGCTGGCCGGATATTCCGACGTGCTAACAGAAAAACCCGGGAGGACGACGCTTGTCGAGTTCGGGTTAAAGATGGTGGACGACCGACCAGTTCAGCGTAAACCCTACCCCTTGCCCCACGCGAAACGACAAGTTGTAAGGGAAGAAATCGAGCAGATGATTGCTCTGGGAGTAATCGAACCTGCCGACTCTCCGTACAGCTCACCAGTAGTCTTAGTGCAGAAGAAGGACGGCACCCATCGGTTCTGCGTCGACTACCGGAAGCTGAATCAGGTGACAGAATTTCAAGTTGAAATGCTACCTGACCCCGAACATATCTTCGCTTCGGTCTCGAAAGCGGAATATTTTTCCAAACTGGATTTGTCCAAGGGGTATTGGCAAATTCCGGTAAGGAAAGAAGACCGACCGAAGCTTGCTTTTGCTACTCCCGACGGGACATACCAATGGTTGGTGATGCCGTTCGGGGTACAAAACGCGCCCAGCGTCTTTACCAGAATGATGCGGAAGTTGTTGGAGCCCTTGCGCGATAGGGGTGTCCACAACTTCATGGATGACCTTTTGTTAGCTACAGAGACATGGGGTGAATACCTCGCTCTGTTAGCTGACGTTTTGGAGCGGCTACGTCAGGAGGGCTTGACAGCCCGCCCTTCCAAATGTCACCTTGGTTTCAGGACATTAGACTATTTAGGACATACCTTGAGCCAAGGCACGCTGTCTCCAGAGAAGTCGAAGGTGGAGCAGTTGAGAAACGCCGCACGCCCCACCACGAAAACGGAAGTGAGGTCATTCCTGGGACTGGCCGGATATTACCGGAGGTATGTCGCTAATTTCAGCGCGATTGCGGGCCCGTTGTCTGACCTAACCAAGAAACGGACCCCGAGTAAGTTCGTTTGAACAGATGCGTGTGAGCACGCATTCCAAACGCTAAAGGATAGACTTACATCCGACGCCGTTGTTCGCCTACCGGACTTGGATAAAGAATTCGTTCTGCGCACCGATGCATGCGACACGGGACTGGGAGCAGTACTGCTCCAGGAGCATGACAAGACGCTTTTTCCTGTCGCATACGGCAGCCGGAAGTTGTCTGCTGCCGAGAAGAATTACTCAGTATCGGAGAGGGAATGTCTCGGAATCGTGTTCGGCATATCACGGTTCGAGCGATACCTATATGGACGTAAGTTCATATTGGAGACCGACCACCAACCACTCGCCTATCTAGCGCAGGCAAAGTTGTCCAATGGTCGATTGATGCGATGGTCGCTGTTTTTACAGCAGTACCAGATGCAGATCAGATACGTGAAAGGATCTGAAAACGTAGGCGCAGATTTCATGAGTAGAAGCGCCGAAATGATATAGATCATTTGTTATATTTTCGTGTTCATACTCAGTTTAGCATTTAGTTCATTTTGCTGATTTTGTTCTTTATATCGTGTAACACTTTTGCTTTTTTAGTTTGAGTGAATAAAATCCTGATTTTATTCTCAAGCGTGGGGGGATGTGATGTTTTACCCCAACCCCCTGTATTATACATGTATTTATAAGTCTGTAAGTGGAGCCAGGTAAGCTTTGTTTTTCCAAGTACCTAAGTTGGCTGATCCTCTTACGTAACCCAGTCTTTGTTTGAGCTCTTGAGTGGAAATCTGGCGGGAATCTTTGTACATGGGAACACGTGACGTAGACAACTTCAAAGAGCCGGAAGCCGACAATGGTAGGCTGGACAGTACATGGGGACACACAGACTGACATTTTATGATTGACAGTTCGATCAAATGACCAGAGTCCGTCGCCATCCAATCGGGATGCGTTGTAGGTGGGACTTGATTCGAGGAACTGGCATAAGACTTGTACAAGCCTGAAATTCGTCAGTTGGTGTTTAAGAGTCGCAGTGACACACACTCCGTTAGCCATTCGTAAAAATTGGCGGAATTTAGGAAATTCATGAAATAGCTTCGATCAGGTAAGTTTGATGTTACGTTGATTCTGCTTGATACGACTGCTGTTAATTGAAGAGAATTTGTCGTATGTATACATTTTACTTGTATTGAAGTATGAATAGTTAATTATGACCTTAATATTTTGCATTTTTTTCATGACTTTAGCTAGTACTTTTGTTTACGATTGATTACGATGTTGATTCGTTGCATCATTATTCATAATGTTACTATGTACACCTTATTGGTGAGGCGAGAATGTTCTCTTCTTTCGCTAGTAATATGTGTGCATATTATTTCGTGGATTATTACGTTTACGCCCTTTTGAAAGGACGATTTGTATTTGTGAAGAATTGTATTGCTTGCTAGCCGCTATAAGAGTTAATATTGTAATTCTTTGCGTAGTTATATTTTGGTAGACAAGAAATTTGTTTTTTTGCCATTGAGTAACGGATTGCCGTTTATCACCCTTTGAATGTGAATATTGTGGATTTGGTACGCTTGTGTAGGAAATATATATAAATATATATAAATATATAGATAGTCATATTACTAATCGTAGTAATATTTTAGTACAATCATATTTGAAATATTTTGTATGTATATACTGATAGGGCTCAGTATGTAGATATTTGAATCCTTTGTGTGATTGTGTTATGGCGCCATTTTTGTAAGCGGCGGAAGTGTATGGGAATTTCGATGTGTGCGCATGCGCGACCCAAATGTCCCGCCTTAAACTGATGGTTCAGTTCAGTGACGTAGTGTGAGGGAAGATTTTTATAACCCTATGCTAATGCATTATACCTTTCAACAGGAAGCTTTCGGGGGACGAAAGAATTTCAGAGAATTTCGGGGGACGAGAGAAGTTCAGAGAATTTCGGGTGACGGTGAGAGATGCCGAGTGAATTTCGGGTGACCTCAAGGGATACCGTCAAGGGTTCCGGATACTAGAAGAGGAACCGGAAGTCAAGATAACGGCAAGGAACAAGGATTATAGAAGAGGAAGCGGAAGTGGAGATCACGAAAGGAGAGAAAGACAAGGGAACAAAGAGATTTAGATGAGTAGCACTCAAGAAGGGAAAAGTCTCCTCACACTGTGAACTTAAATGATGATCAAAGGGATCATTGGGTGAAAGAGAGACATTGATTACTTTAAATTCTTTTAAATTTCATTTATTAAATTGTTATTGTTTAAATTTCATCTTTGTATTTCTTTTAATTTAACTGTCGGCATTGCTGACTGGGGGCTCGTAGCCATAAATATATTTAGTCAATAAATAATATAGTGTCCAGAATTAACCTTCTGAATAAGGACCAGGGGAACTTCTCATAACTCGTTAAAGTCTATAAGAAGAACCCCACCCCTAGACAACCAGGACACCCCCACAGTGGGCGCTTCGTCCGGGATATGAATTAGACATATATATTATTTTGGGACTTAAAGTTATTGGTAGAAGTATTAGTGAACAGTGTGAGATATTTTCCATTCTTTGTATTTGAAATTTTGTGATTTTCTCATCTTGTATTTTATTGTCATATGTGCAGGCTTTGTAGATCTTCCATTCATAGCAGTACGTGTGAAGCGGATATCGAACAAATATCTTACCTGAACGAAACTAGTTGTTGTCGACAGGTAAGTATTTAAACTGGTATTACAAATATCTGTATATTGTTTGAATTTTGAGACAAGGTATCACTTTACATTAGTATAATGGCTACCGAACGACAAATGATAAAGGAGTACCGCGCCATGGGGTCGGAAGATCTGGGATACGAGGGAGATCGCCTGGCAACCTTTATAGAAGAAAGGATCAAGGAATGGAAGGGCGAAAAAGCAGCGGAAAGAGAAGCCCAGAGAGAACTAGCCAAGATAGCAGCGGACCAAGAGCTAGCCAAGATAGCAGCGGACCAAGAGTTAGCCAAGATAGCAGCGGACCAAGAGTTAGCCAAGATAGCAGCGGACCGAGACGCCCAGAAAGAGCTGGAGCTAGCCAGACTCGCTCACACTCTGGAGATGGAAAGGGTCAGAGTTGAAGCTAGGACCAACGGACGGGACGACGCCAGTACAAGCTCTGGAACAACCGGCCGACCTTTCATCGACCACCGGATAGTCCAGATCAACATGTCACGCTTCAATGATAGGGAGGAGGCTATTGACGATTTTCTCGTCCAGTTTGAGAAACTCGCACGCGCTCATCAGGTCCCTGAACAGCACTGGGCCATTAATGTCTCAGCCTTTTTGCAAGGTGCAGCTCGGGAAGTCTACCACGGCTTAACTGCAGAAGAGGCTGATGACTACACTGCCCTCAAGAAGGCGCTTCTCTGCCATTACCGGCTGACCGCCGAGACTTACCGGAAACTTTTCCGGGACTCGGTGAAAAGGGTAACAGAGACCCACTCTCAATTCCACAACCGTGTTCGAGGTTTATTTGAGAAGTGGATGAAAATGGCCGAAGTCGAACGCACGTACGAAGGGCTACGCGAGGTAATACTCAAGGAACATGTCCTTGGTACTTACCGTCGCGAGTTGACAGTTTTCTTAGCAGAAAGAGAACACCGGACGCTCGAAGAGATCGCTAACATGGCGGAGCGATACGAGCAGGCGCACTCGAAGAGTGGAGGTTCCGGGGTTGCTGACCGACCCCGACCCTCTGAGTCGCGTCGTATGGGGGAGGTTGAGCCGGCTGTCCGTAACCGTCAGGGCGACGGGAAGGTCGGAGGGGCACCTACAGGTAGGGCTGCCGCCTATCGACCTGGACAGGCCTCACCCACGAAACCAGGACTTGCAAGTCGGCGAGGGCCGCCGACATGTTTTAATTGCAAGCGCCTGGGGCATTTTGCCAGGGACTGTCCCAAGGGCAGGCAGACCCAGGTGAATGTCGTAGCTAAGAAGGAATGTGTGCCGGAAGCGAGTCGCAACCCAGCCAACCTTGCGGCCGCAACTGTCAATGGTGAAGGCGCCACCATCTTGTATGACACTGGGTGTAGCGTCCCCGCGCTTGTCGACAAGAAATATGTCAAGCCGGAGGACTATACAGGGGAGGTGATAGAAGTTCAGTACGCGAACTGCGCGCGTGACTCATTACCAGTAGCTGTCATTGACCTCGATTCACCATACGTGAAGGGGAAAATTGAAGCTGCTTGCTTGGAGGGGCTATCACATGACGTCATATTGGGTTGCCGTTATGTGTTACCCCAGCCGAACCCCGAAACCTGCACACCTATGCCAGTGAGTGCTGTTGAAACCAGGGCCATGAGTCGACAGCCGAAACAAAAGCCAATCCAAGTTACATCGACACCGGTTAGTAATGTTATTCCAGCGGAGTTAAGGAAGCTGCAACAGGAGGACGCAACTCTGGCGCAGTTGCACAAACACGCAGAAGCGGGAACAGAAAGGGAAACTCCGAACGGCGCGGTGAAGTTTGTCTACAAGAAGGGAATCTTGTATCGCCACGCCAGGAAACACAACGAACACTTCAAGCAAGTCGTCGTGCCAAAGGAAAAGCGTTGCGAAGTACTGAAACTTGCACACGAGAGTCTCATGGGTGGACACATGGGAATTGCTAAGACGCGTGACCGTCTTGTAAAAGAGTTTTACTGGCCAGGGGTCCAGGGAGACGTAAAACGGTTCTGTCTCTCCTGTGACAAATGCCAGAGAATGGCACCGAAAACGGATCAGCGACCCATCCCTTTGGGGAGTACGCCCCTTATCGATGAACCATTTAGACGTGTTGCCATGGATTTAATCGGACCGATAAAACCCGCGTCTGCGCACGAAAATCGATATATTTTAACGGTTGTCGATTATGCTACACGCTATCCGGAGGCCGTTGCGTTGCGTAACATTGACACGGAAACCGTCGCGGAAGCTCTGTTTGCGATCTGGTCAAGAGTCGGAGTGCCCGACGAGATCTTGACCGATCAAGGAACACAATTTATGAGTCGGGTGATGGCGGAGGTGAATCGTCTCATGTCGATTAAACACCTCACGACTACACCGTATCACCCCCAATGTAACGGATTGGTCGAACGGTTTAATGGGACCTTGAAAAACACGCTCAAGAAATTGTGCGAAGGCCGCCCCAAGGATTGGGACCGGTATATTCCGGCCATGCTTTTTGCATACCGGGAAGTACCGCAAGCGAGTTTGGGGTTCTCTCCCTTTGAACTCTTGTACGGGAGAACCGTACGCGGCCCAATCGCCGTACTGAGACAGCTGTGGACAGACGACCACGCTGTAGAGGAAGTACGCACTACCTACCAGTACGTCGCGGACTTGCGCAACAAACTGGAAGAGGTTTGTTCTCTCGCGCAAGAAAATCTCAAACGAGCTAAGGCGCAACAGGCGAAAAATTACAATAAGCGCGCAAAACCACGTCAGTTTGAGGTAGGGGACAAAGTGTTGTTGTTGTTGCCCCAGGAACACAACAAGTTGCAAGTTTCCTGGAGGGGTCCATACGTCGTCACCAAGAAGGTCGGAGGTCAAACCTACCGGATACAGCTACCGACGAAAGAGAAATTGTACCATGCCAATTTGCTCAAGAGGTACCGGGAAAGGGAGACCGCCAGCGATTTTGTTGTCGCAGCAATAGTCACCGAGGATATCGAAGGCGATACGGAAGGTGCTAACACTGTCCCGAGCTGTCCATTAACGAGGGCCGAGACTCCGTCGGACGTGGAGTGTGACCCCATGTTAACTGAAGGGCAGCTGAACGAGATAGAGACCTTGCTGGCCGGATATTCCGACGTGCTAACAGAAAAACCCGGGAGGACGACGCTTGTCGAGTTCGGGTTAAAGATGGTGGACGACCGACCAGTTCAGCGTAAACCCTACCCCTTGCCCCACGCGAAACGACAAGTTGTAAGGGAAGAAATCGAGCAGATGATTGCTCTGGGAGTAATCGAACCTGCCGACTCTCCGTACAGCTCACCAGTAGTCTTAGTGCAGAAGAAGGACGGCACCCATCGGTTCTGCGTCGACTACCGGAAGCTGAATCAGGTGACAGAATTTCAAGTTGAAATGCTACCTGACCCCGAACATATCTTCGCTTCGGTCTCGAAAGCGGAATATTTTTCCAAACTGGATTTGTCCAAGGGGTATTGGCAAATTCCGGTAAGGAAAGAAGACCGACCGAAGCTTGCTTTTGCTACTCCCGACGGGACATACCAATGGTTGGTGATGCCGTTCGGGGTACAAAACGCGCCCAGCGTCTTTACCAGAATGATGCGGAAGTTGTTGGAGCCCTTGCGCGATAGGGGTGTCCACAACTTCATGGATGACCTCTTGTTAGCTACAGAGACATGGGGTGAATACCTCGCTCTGTTAGCTGACGTTTTGGAGCGGCTACGTCAGGAGGGCTTGACAGCCCGCCCTTCCAAATGTCACCTTGGTTTCAGGACATTAGACTATTTAGGACATACCTTGAGCCAAGGCACGCTGTCTCCAGAGAAGTCGAAGGTGGAGCAGTTGAGAAACGCCGCACGCCCCACCACGAAAACGGAAGTGAGGTCATTCCTGGGACTGGCCGGATATTACCGGAGGTATGTCGCTAATTTCAGCGCGATTGCGGGCCCGTTGTCTGACCTAACCAAGAAACGGACCCCGAGTAAGTTCGTTTGAACAGATGCGTGTGAGCACGCATTCCAAACGCTAAAGGATAGACTTACATCCGACGCCGTTGTTCGCCTACCGGACTTGGATAAAGAATTCGTTCTGCGCACCGATGCATGCGACACGGGACTGGGAGCAGTACTGCTCCAGGAGCATGACAAGACGCTTTTTCCTGTCGCATACGGCAGCCGGAAGTTGTCTGCTGCCGAGAAGAATTACTCAGTATCGGAGAGGGAATGTCTCGGAATCGTGTTCGGCATATCACGGTTCGAGCGATACCTATATGGACGTAAGTTCATATTGGAGACCGACCACCAACCACTCGCCTATCTAGCGCAGGCAAAGTTGTCCAATGGTCGATTGATGCGATGGTCGCTGTTTTTACAGCAGTACCAGATGCAGATCAGATACGTGAAAGGATCTGAAAACGTAGGCGCAGATTTCATGAGTAGAAGCGCCGAAATGATATAGATCATTTGTTATATTTTCGTGTTCATACTCAGTTTAGCATTTAGTTCATTTTGCTGATTTTGTTCTTTATATCGTGTAACACTTTTGCTTTTTTAGTTTGAGTGAATAAAATCCTGATTTTATTCTCAAGCGTGGGGGGATGTGATGTTTTACCCCAACCCCCTGTATTATACATGTATTTATAAGTCTGTAAGTGGAGCCAGGTAAGCTTTGTTTTTCCAAGTACCTAAGTTGGCTGATCCTCTTACGTAACCCAGTCTTTGTTTGAGCTCTTGAGTGGAAATCTGGCGGGAATCTTTGTACATGGGAACACGTGACGTAGACAACTTCAAAGAGCCGGAAGCCGACAATGGTAGGCTGGACAGTACATGGGGACACACAGACTGACATTTTATGATTGACAGTTCGATCAAATGACCAGAGTCCGTCGCCATCCAATCGGGATGCGTTGTAGGTGGGACTTGATTCGAGGAACTGGCATAAGACTTGTACAAGCCTGAAATTCGTCAGTTGGTGTTTAAGAGTCGCAGTGACACACACTCCGTTAGCCATTCGTAAAAATTGGCGGAATTTAGGAAATTCATGAAATAGCTTCGATCAGGTAAGTTTGATGTTACGTTGATTCTGCTTGATACGACTGCTGTTAATTGAAGAGAATTTGTCGTATGTATACATTTTACTTGTATTGAAGTATGAATAGTTAATTATGACCTTAATATTTTGCATTTTTTTCATGACTTTAGCTAGTACTTTTGTTTACGATTGATTACGATGTTGATTCGTTGCATCATTATTCATAATGTTACTATGTACACCTTATTGGTGAGGCGAGAATGTTCTCTTCTTTCGCTAGTAATATGTGTGCATATTATTTCGTGGATTATTACGTTTACGCCCTTTTGAAAGGACGATTTGTATTTGTGAAGAATTGTATTGCTTGCTAGCCGCTATAAGAGTTAATATTGTAATTCTTTGCGTAGTTATATTTTGGTAGACAAGAAATTTGTTTTTTTGCCATTGAGTAACGGATTGCCGTTTATCACCCTTTGAATGTGAATATTGTGGATTTGGTACGCTTGTGTAGGAAATATATATAAATATATATAAATATATAGATAGTCATATTACTAATCGTAGTAATATTTTAGTACAATCATATTTGAAATATTTTGTATGTATATACTGATAGGGCTCAGTATGTAGATATTTGAATCCTTTGTGTGATTGTGTTATGGCGCCATTTTTGTAAGCGGCGGAAGTGTATGGGAATTTCGATGTGTGCGCATGCGCGACCCAAATGTCCCGCCTTAAACTGATGGTTCAGTTCAGTGACGTAGTGTGAGGGAAGATTTTTATAACCCTATGCTAATGCATTATACCTTTCAACAGGAAGCTTTCGGGGGACGAAAGAATTTCAGAGAATTTCGGGGGACGAGAGAAGTTCAGAGAATTTCGGGTGACGGTGAGAGATGCCGAGTGAATTTCGGGTGACCTCAAGGGATACCGTCAAGGGTTCCGGATACTAGAAGAGGAACCGGAAGTCAAGATAACGGCAAGGAACAAGGATTATAGAAGAGGAAGCGGAAGTGGAGATCACGAAAGGAGAGAAAGACAAGGGAACAAAGAGATTTAGATGAGTAGCACTCAAGAAGGGAAAAGTCTCCTCACACTGTGAACTTAAATGATGATCAAAGGGATCATTGGGTGAAAGAGAGACATTGATTACTTTAAATTCTTTTAAATTTCATTTATTAAATTGTTATTGTTTAAATTTCATCTTTGTATTTCTTTTAATTTAACTGTCGGCATTGCTGACTGGGGGCTCGTAGCCATAAATATATTTAGTCAATAAATAATATAGTGTCCAGAATTAACCTTCTGAATAAGGACCAGGGGAACTTCTCATAACTCGTTAAAGTCTATAAGAAGAACCCCACCCCTAGACAACCAGGACACCCCCACAGTGGGCGCTTCGTCCGGGATATGAATTAGACATATATATTATTTTGGGACTTAAAGTTATTGGTAGAAGTATTAGTGAACAGTGTGAGATATTTTCCATTCTTTGTATTTGAAATTTTGTGATTTTCTCATCTTGTATTTTATTGTCATATGTGCAGGCTTTGTAGATCTTCCATTCATAGCAGTACGTGTGAAGCGGATATCGAACAAATATCTTACCTGAACGAAACTAGTTGTTGTCGACAGGTAAGTATTTAAACTGGTATTACAAATATCTGTATATTGTTTGAATTTTGAGACAAGGTATCACTTTACATTAGTATAATGGCTACCGAACGACAAATGATAAAGGAGTACCGCGCCATGGGGTCGGAAGATCTGGGATACGAGGGAGATCGCCTGGCAACCTTTATAGAAGAAAGGATCAAGGAATGGAAGGGCGAAAAAGCAGCGGAAAGAGAAGCCCAGAGAGAACTAGCCAAGATAGCAGCGGACCAAGAGCTAGCCAAGATAGCAGCGGACCAAGAGTTAGCCAAGATAGCAGCGGACCAAGAGTTAGCCAAGATAGCAGCGGACCGAGACGCCCAGAAAGAGCTGGAGCTAGCCAGACTCGCTCACACTCTGGAGATGGAAAGGGTCAGAGTTGAAGCTAGGACCAACGGACGGGACGACGCCAGTACAAGCTCTGGAACAACCGGCCGACCTTTCATCGACCACCGGATAGTCCAGATCAACATGTCACGCTTCAATGATAGGGAGGAGGCTATTGACGATTTTCTCGTCCAGTTTGAGAAACTCGCACGCGCTCATCAGGTCCCTGAACAGCACTGGGCCATTAATGTCTCAGCCTTTTTGCAAGGTGCAGCTCGGGAAGTCTACCACGGCTTAACTGCAGAAGAGGCTGATGACTACACTGCCCTCAAGAAGGCGCTTCTCTGCCATTACCGGCTGACCGCCGAGACTTACCGGAAACTTTTCCGGGACTCGGTGAAAAGGGTAACAGAGACCCACTCTCAATTCCACAACCGTGTTCGAGGTTTATTTGAGAAGTGGATGAAAATGGCCGAAGTCGAACGCACGTACGAAGGGCTACGCGAGGTAATACTCAAGGAACATGTCCTTGGTACTTACCGTCGCGAGTTGACAGTTTTCTTAGCAGAAAGAGAACACCGGACGCTCGAAGAGATCGCTAACATGGCGGAGCGATACGAGCAGGCGCACTCGAAGAGTGGAGGTTCCGGGGTTGCTGACCGACCCCGACCCTCTGAGTCGCGTCGTATGGGGGAGGTTGAGCCGGCTGTCCGTAACCGTCAGGGCGACGGGAAGGTCGGAGGGGCACCTACAGGTAGGGCTGCCGCCTATCGACCTGGACAGGCCTCACCCACGAAACCAGGACTTGCAAGTCGGCGAGGGCCGCCGACATGTTTTAATTGCAAGCGCCTGGGGCATTTTGCCAGGGACTGTCCCAAGGGCAGGCAGACCCAGGTGAATGTCGTAGCTAAGAAGGAATGTGTGCCGGAAGCGAGTCGCAACCCAGCCAACCTTGCGGCCGCAACTGTCAATGGTGAAGGCGCCACCATCTTGTATGACACTGGGTGTAGCGTCCCCGCGCTTGTCGACAAGAAATATGTCAAGCCGGAGGACTATACAGGGGAGGTGATAGAAGTTCAGTACGCGAACTGCGCGCGTGACTCATTACCAGTAGCTGTCATTGACCTCGATTCACCATACGTGAAGGGGAAAATTGAAGCTGCTTGCTTGGAGGGGCTATCACATGACGTCATATTGGGTTGCCGTTATGTGTTACCCCAGCCGAACCCCGAAACCTGCACACCTATGCCAGTGAGTGCTGTTGAAACCAGGGCCATGAGTCGACAGCCGAAACAAAAGCCAATCCAAGTTACATCGACACCGGTTAGTAATGTTATTCCAGCGGAGTTAAGGAAGCTGCAACAGGAGGACGCAACTCTGGCGCAGTTGCACAAACACGCAGAAGCGGGAACAGAAAGGGAAACTCCGAACGGCGCGGTGAAGTTTGTCTACAAGAAGGGAATCTTGTATCGCCACGCCAGGAAACACAACGAACACTTCAAGCAAGTCGTCGTGCCAAAGGAAAAGCGTTGCGAAGTACTGAAACTTGCACACGAGAGTCTCATGGGTGGACACATGGGAATTGCTAAGACGCGTGACCGTCTTGTAAAAGAGTTTTACTGGCCAGGGGTCCAGGGAGACGTAAAACGGTTCTGTCTCTCCTGTGACAAATGCCAGAGAATGGCACCGAAAACGGATCAGCGACCCATCCCTTTGGGGAGTACGCCCCTTATCGATGAACCATTTAGACGTGTTGCCATGGATTTAATCGGACCGATAAAACCCGCGTCTGCGCACGAAAATCGATATATTTTAACGGTTGTCGATTATGCTACACGCTATCCGGAGGCCGTTGCGTTGCGTAACATTGACACGGAAACCGTCGCGGAAGCTCTGTTTGCGATCTGGTCAAGAGTCGGAGTGCCCGACGAGATCTTGACCGATCAAGGAACACAATTTATGAGTCGGGTGATGGCGGAGGTGAATCGTCTCATGTCGATTAAACACCTCACGACTACACCGTATCACCCCCAATGTAACGGATTGGTCGAACGGTTTAATGGGACCTTGAAAAACACGCTCAAGAAATTGTGCGAAGGCCGCCCCAAGGATTGGGACCGGTATATTCCGGCCATGCTTTTTGCATACCGGGAAGTACCGCAAGCGAGTTTGGGGTTCTCTCCCTTTGAACTCTTGTACGGGAGAACCGTACGCGGCCCAATCGCCGTACTGAGACAGCTGTGGACAGACGACCACGCTGTAGAGGAAGTACGCACTACCTACCAGTACGTCGCGGACTTGCGCAACAAACTGGAAGAGGTTTGTTCTCTCGCGCAAGAAAATCTCAAACGAGCTAAGGCGCAACAGGCGAAAAATTACAATAAGCGCGCAAAACCACGTCAGTTTGAGGTAGGGGACAAAGTGTTGTTGTTGTTGCCCCAGGAACACAACAAGTTGCAAGTTTCCTGGAGGGGTCCATACGTCGTCACCAAGAAGGTCGGAGGTCAAACCTACCGGATACAGCTACCGACGAAAGAGAAATTGTACCATGCCAATTTGCTCAAGAGGTACCGGGAAAGGGAGACCGCCAGCGATTTTGTTGTCGCAGCAATAGTCACCGAGGATATCGAAGGCGATACGGAAGGTGCTAACACTGTCCCGAGCTGTCCATTAACGAGGGCCGAGACTCCGTCGGACGTGGAGTGTGACCCCATGTTAACTGAAGGGCAGCTGAACGAGATAGAGACCTTGCTGGCCGGATATTCCGACGTGCTAACAGAAAAACCCGGGAGGACGACGCTTGTCGAGTTCGGGTTAAAGATGGTGGACGACCGACCAGTTCAGCGTAAACCCTACCCCTTGCCCCACGCGAAACGACAAGTTGTAAGGGAAGAAATCGAGCAGATGATTGCTCTGGGAGTAATCGAACCTGCCGACTCTCCGTACAGCTCACCAGTAGTCTTAGTGCAGAAGAAGGACGGCACCCATCGGTTCTGCGTCGACTACCGGAAGCTGAATCAGGTGACAGAATTTCAAGTTGAAATGCTACCTGACCCCGAACATATCTTCGCTTCGGTCTCGAAAGCGGAATATTTTTCCAAACTGGATTTGTCCAAGGGGTATTGGCAAATTCCGGTAAGGAAAGAAGACCGACCGAAGCTTGCTTTTGCTACTCCCGACGGGACATACCAATGGTTGGTGATGCCGTTCGGGGTACAAAACGCGCCCAGCGTCTTTACCAGAATGATGCGGAAGTTGTTGGAGCCCTTGCGCGATAGGGGTGTCCACAACTTCATGGATGACCTCTTGTTAGCTACAGAGACATGGGGTGAATACCTCGCTCTGTTAGCTGACGTTTTGGAGCGGCTACGTCAGGAGGGCTTGACAGCCCGCCCTTCCAAATGTCACCTTGGTTTCAGGACATTAGACTATTTAGGACATACCTTGAGCCAAGGCACGCTGTCTCCAGAGAAGTCGAAGGTGGAGCAGTTGAGAAACGCCGCACGCCCCACCACGAAAACGGAAGTGAGGTCATTCCTGGGACTGGCCGGATATTACCGGAGGTATGTCGCTAATTTCAGCGCGATTGCGGGCCCGTTGTCTGACCTAACCAAGAAACGGACCCCGAGTAAGTTCGTTTGAACAGATGCGTGTGAGCACGCATTCCAAACGCTAAAGGATAGACTTACATCCGACGCCGTTGTTCGCCTACCGGACTTGGATAAAGAATTCGTTCTGCGCACCGATGCATGCGACACGGGACTGGGAGCAGTACTGCTCCAGGAGCATGACAAGACGCTTTTTCCTGTCGCATACGGCAGCCGGAAGTTGTCTGCTGCCGAGAAGAATTACTCAGTATCGGAGAGGGAATGTCTCGGAATCGTGTTCGGCATATCACGGTTCGAGCGATACCTATATGGACGTAAGTTCATATTGGAGACCGACCACCAACCACTCGCCTATCTAGCGCAGGCAAAGTTGTCCAATGGTCGATTGATGCGATGGTCGCTGTTTTTACAGCAGTACCAGATGCAGATCAGATACGTGAAAGGATCTGAAAACGTAGGCGCAGATTTCATGAGTAGAAGCGCCGAAATGATATAGATCATTTGTTATATTTTCGTGTTCATACTCAGTTTAGCATTTAGTTCATTTTGCTGATTTTGTTCTTTATATCGTGTAACACTTTTGCTTTTTTAGTTTGAGTGAATAAAATCCTGATTTTATTCTCAAGCGTGGGGGGATGTGATGTTTTACCCCAACCCCCTGTATTATACATGTATTTATAAGTCTGTAAGTGGAGCCAGGTAAGCTTTGTTTTTCCAAGTACCTAAGTTGGCTGATCCTCTTACGTAACCCAGTCTTTGTTTGAGCTCTTGAGTGGAAATCTGGCGGGAATCTTTGTACATGGGAACACGTGACGTAGACAACTTCAAAGAGCCGGAAGCCGACAATGGTAGGCTGGACAGTACATGGGGACACACAGACTGACATTTTATGATTGACAGTTCGATCAAATGACCAGAGTCCGTCGCCATCCAATCGGGATGCGTTGTAGGTGGGACTTGATTCGAGGAACTGGCATAAGACTTGTACAAGCCTGAAATTCGTCAGTTGGTGTTTAAGAGTCGCAGTGACACACACTCCGTTAGCCATTCGTAAAAATTGGCGGAATTTAGGAAATTCATGAAATAGCTTCGATCAGGTAAGTTTGATGTTACGTTGATTCTGCTTGATACGACTGCTGTTAATTGAAGAGAATTTGTCGTATGTATACATTTTACTTGTATTGAAGTATGAATAGTTAATTATGACCTTAATATTTTGCATTTTTTTCATGACTTTAGCTAGTACTTTTGTTTACGATTGATTACGATGTTGATTCGTTGCATCATTATTCATAATGTTACTATGTACACCTTATTGGTGAGGCGAGAATGTTCTCTTCTTTCGCTAGTAATATGTGTGCATATTATTTCGTGGATTATTACGTTTACGCCCTTTTGAAAGGACGATTTGTATTTGTGAAGAATTGTATTGCTTGCTAGCCGCTATAAGAGTTAATATTGTAATTCTTTGCGTAGTTATATTTTGGTAGACAAGAAATTTGTTTTTTTGCCATTGAGTAACGGATTGCCGTTTATCACCCTTTGAATGTGAATATTGTGGATTTGGTACGCTTGTGTAGGAAATATATATAAATATATATAAATATATAGATAGTCATATTACTAATCGTAGTAATATTTTAGTACAATCATATTTGAAATATTTTGTATGTATATACTGATAGGGCTCAGTATGTAGATATTTGAATCCTTTGTGTGATTGTGTTATGGCGCCATTTTTGTAAGCGGCGGAAGTGTATGGGAATTTCGATGTGTGCGCATGCGCGACCCAAATGTCCCGCCTTAAACTGATGGTTCAGTTCAGTGACGTAGTGTGAGGGAAGATTTTTATAACCCTATGCTAATGCATTATACCTTTCAACAGGAAGCTTTCGGGGGACGAAAGAATTTCAGAGAATTTCGGGGGACGAGAGAAGTTCAGAGAATTTCGGGTGACGGTGAGAGATGCCGAGTGAATTTCGGGTGACCTCAAGGGATACCGTCAAGGGTTCCGGATACTAGAAGAGGAACCGGAAGTCAAGATAACGGCAAGGAACAAGGATTATAGAAGAGGAAGCGGAAGTGGAGATCACGAAAGGAGAGAAAGACAAGGGAACAAAGAGATTTAGATGAGTAGCACTCAAGAAGGGAAAAGTCTCCTCACACTGTGAACTTAAATGATGATCAAAGGGATCATTGGGTGAAAGAGAGACATTGATTACTTTAAATTCTTTTAAATTTCATTTATTAAATTGTTATTGTTTAAATTTCATCTTTGTATTTCTTTTAATTTAACTGTCGGCATTGCTGACTGGGGGCTCGTAGCCATAAATATATTTAGTCAATAAATAATATAGTGTCCAGAATTAACCTTCTGAATAAGGACCAGGGGAACTTCTCATAACTCGTTAAAGTCTATAAGAAGAACCCCACCCCTAGACAACCAGGACACCCCCACAGTGGGCGCTTCGTCCGGGATATGAATTAGACATATATATTATTTTGGGACTTAAAGTTATTGGTAGAAGTATTAGTGAACAGTGTGAGATATTTTCCATTCTTTGTATTTGAAATTTTGTGATTTTCTCATCTTGTATTTTATTGTCATATGTGCAGGCTTTGTAGATCTTCCATTCATAGCAGTACGTGTGAAGCGGATATCGAACAAATATCTTACCTGAACGAAACTAGTTGTTGTCGACAGGTAAGTATTTAAACTGGTATTACAAATATCTGTATATTGTTTGAATTTTGAGACAAGGTATCACTTTACATTAGTATAATGGCTACCGAACGACAAATGATAAAGGAGTACCGCGCCATGGGGTCGGAAGATCTGGGATACGAGGGAGATCGCCTGGCAACCTTTATAGAAGAAAGGATCAAGGAATGGAAGGGCGAAAAAGCAGCGGAAAGAGAAGCCCAGAGAGAACTAGCCAAGATAGCAGCGGACCAAGAGCTAGCCAAGATAGCAGCGGACCAAGAGTTAGCCAAGATAGCAGCGGACCAAGAGTTAGCCAAGATAGCAGCGGACCGAGACGCCCAGAAAGAGCTGGAGCTAGCCAGACTCGCTCACACTCTGGAGATGGAAAGGGTCAGAGTTGAAGCTAGGACCAACGGACGGGACGACGCCAGTACAAGCTCTGGAACAACCGGCCGACCTTTCATCGACCACCGGATAGTCCAGATCAACATGTCACGCTTCAATGATAGGGAGGAGGCTATTGACGATTTTCTCGTCCAGTTTGAGAAACTCGCACGCGCTCATCAGGTCCCTGAACAGCACTGGGCCATTAATGTCTCAGCCTTTTTGCAAGGTGCAGCTCGGGAAGTCTACCACGGCTTAACTGCAGAAGAGGCTGATGACTACACTGCCCTCAAGAAGGCGCTTCTCTGCCATTACCGGCTGACCGCCGAGACTTACCGGAAACTTTTCCGGGACTCGGTGAAAAGGGTAACAGAGACCCACTCTCAATTCCACAACCGTGTTCGAGGTTTATTTGAGAAGTGGATGAAAATGGCCGAAGTCGAACGCACGTACGAAGGGCTACGCGAGGTAATACTCAAGGAACATGTCCTTGGTACTTACCGTCGCGAGTTGACAGTTTTCTTAGCAGAAAGAGAACACCGGACGCTCGAAGAGATCGCTAACATGGCGGAGCGATACGAGCAGGCGCACTCGAAGAGTGGAGGTTCCGGGGTTGCTGACCGACCCCGACCCTCTGAGTCGCGTCGTATGGGGGAGGTTGAGCCGGCTGTCCGTAACCGTCAGGGCGACGGGAAGGTCGGAGGGGCACCTACAGGTAGGGCTGCCGCCTATCGACCTGGACAGGCCTCACCCACGAAACCAGGACTTGCAAGTCGGCGAGGGCCGCCGACATGTTTTAATTGCAAGCGCCTGGGGCATTTTGCCAGGGACTGTCCCAAGGGCAGGCAGACCCAGGTGAATGTCGTAGCTAAGAAGGAATGTGTGCCGGAAGCGAGTCGCAACCCAGCCAACCTTGCGGCCGCAACTGTCAATGGTGAAGGCGCCACCATCTTGTATGACACTGGGTGTAGCGTCCCCGCGCTTGTCGACAAGAAATATGTCAAGCCGGAGGACTATACAGGGGAGGTGATAGAAGTTCAGTACGCGAACTGCGCGCGTGACTCATTACCAGTAGCTGTCATTGACCTCGATTCACCATACGTGAAGGGGAAAATTGAAGCTGCTTGCTTGGAGGGGCTATCACATGACGTCATATTGGGTTGCCGTTATGTGTTACCCCAGCCGAACCCCGAAACCTGCACACCTATGCCAGTGAGTGCTGTTGAAACCAGGGCCATGAGTCGACAGCCGAAACAAAAGCCAATCCAAGTTACATCGACACCGGTTAGTAATCTTATTCCAGCGGAGTTAAGGAAGCTGCAACAGGAGGACGCAACTCTGGCGCAGTTGCACAAACACGCAGAAGCGGGAACAGAAAGGGAAACTCCGAACGGCGCGGTGAAGTTTGTCTACAAGAAGGGAATCTTGTATCGCCACGCCAGGAAACACAACGAACACTTCAAGCAAGTCGTCGTGCCAAAGGAAAAGCGTTGCGAAGTACTGAAACTTGCACACGAGAGTCTCATGGGTGGACACATGGGAATTGCTAAGACGCGTGACCGTCTTGTAAAAGAGTTTTACTGGCCAGGGGTCCAGGGAGACGTAAAACGGTTCTGTCTCTCCTGTGACAAATGCCAGAGAATGGCACCGAAAACGGATCAGCGACCCATCCCTTTGGGGAGTACGCCCCTTATCGATGAACCATTTAGACGTGTTGCCATGGATTTAATCGGACCGATAAAACCCGCGTCTGCGCACGAAAATCGATATATTTTAACGGTTGTCGATTATGCTACACGCTATCCGGAGGCCGTTGCGTTGCGTAACATTGACACGGAAACCGTCGCGGAAGCTCTGTTTGCGATCTGGTCAAGAGTCGGAGTGCCCGACGAGATCTTGACCGATCAAGGAACACAATTTATGAGTCGGGTGATGGCGGAGGTGAATCGTCTCATGTCGATTAAACACCTCACGACTACACCGTATCACCCCCAATGTAACGGATTGGTCGAACGGTTTAATGGGACCTTGAAAAACACGCTCAAGAAATTGTGCGAAGGCCGCCCCAAGGATTGGGACCGGTATATTCCGGCCATGCTTTTTGCATACCGGGAAGTACCGCAAGCGAGTTTGGGGTTCTCTCCCTTTGAACTCTTGTACGGGAGAACCGTACGCGGCCCAATCGCCGTACTGAGACAGCTGTGGACAGACGACCACGCTGTAGAGGAAGTACGCACTACCTACCAGTACGTCGCGGACTTGCGCAACAAACTGGAAGAGGTTTGTTCTCTCGCGCAAGAAAATCTCAAACGAGCTAAGGCGCAACAGGCGAAAAATTACAATAAGCGCGCAAAACCACGTCAGTTTGAGGTAGGGGACAAAGTGTTGTTGTTGTTGCCCCAGGAACACAACAAGTTGCAAGTTTCCTGGAGGGGTCCATACGTCGTCACCAAGAAGGTCGGAGGTCAAACCTACCGGATACAGCTACCGACGAAAGAGAAATTGTACCATGCCAATTTGCTCAAGAGGTACCGGGAAAGGGAGACCGCCAGCGATTTTGTTGTCGCAGCAATAGTCACCGAGGATATCGAAGGCGATACGGAAGGTGCTAACACTGTCCCGAGCTGTCCATTAACGAGGGCCGAGACTCCGTCGGACGTGGAGTGTGACCCCATGTTAACTGAAGGGCAGCTGAACGAGATAGAGACCTTGCTGGCCGGATATTCCGACGTGCTAACAGAAAAACCCGGGAGGACGACGCTTGTCGAGTTCGGGTTAAAGATGGTGGACGACCGACCAGTTCAGCGTAAACCCTACCCCTTGCCCCACGCGAAACGACAAGTTGTAAGGGAAGAAATCGAGCAGATGATTGCTCTGGGAGTAATCGAACCTGCCGACTCTCCGTACAGCTCACCAGTAGTCTTAGTGCAGAAGAAGGACGGCACCCATCGGTTCTGCGTCGACTACCGGAAGCTGAATCAGGTGACAGAATTTCAAGTTGAAATGCTACCTGACCCCGAACATATCTTCGCTTCGGTCTCGAAAGCGGAATATTTTTCCAAACTGGATTTGTCCAAGGGGTATTGGCAAATTCCGGTAAGGAAAGAAGACCGACCGAAGCTTGCTTTTGCTACTCCCGACGGGACATACCAATGGTTGGTGATGCCGTTCGGGGTACAAAACGCGCCCAGCGTCTTTACCAGAATGATGCGGAAGTTGTTGGAGCCCTTGCGCGATAGGGGTGTCCACAACTTCATGGATGACCTCTTGTTAGCTACAGAGACATGGGGTGAATACCTCGCTCTGTTAGCTGACGTTTTGGAGCGGCTACGTCAGGAGGGCTTGACAGCCCGCCCTTCCAAATGTCACCTTGGTTTCAGGACATTAGACTATTTAGGACATACCTTGAGCCAAGGCACGCTGTCTCCAGAGAAGTCGAAGGTGGAGCAGTTGAGAAACGCCGCACGCCCCACCACGAAAACGGAAGTGAGGTCATTCCTGGGACTGGCCGGATATTACCGGAGGTATGTCGCTAATTTCAGCGCGATTGCGGGCCCGTTGTCTGACCTAACCAAGAAACGGACCCCGAGTAAGTTCGTTTGAACAGATGCGTGTGAGCACGCATTCCAAACGCTAAAGGATAGACTTACATCCGACGCCGTTGTTCGCCTACCGGACTTGGATAAAGAATTCGTTCTGCGCACCGATGCATGCGACACGGGACTGGGAGCAGTACTGCTCCAGGAGCATGACAAGACGCTTTTTCCTGTCGCATACGGCAGCCGGAAGTTGTCTGCTGCCGAGAAGAATTACTCAGTATCGGAGAGGGAATGTCTCGGAATCGTGTTCGGCATATCACGGTTCGAGCGATACCTATATGGACGTAAGTTCATATTGGAGACCGACCACCAACCACTCGCCTATCTGGCGCAGGCAAAGTTGTCCAATGGTCGATTGATGCGATGGTCGCTGTTTTTACAGCAGTACCAGATGCAGATCAGATACGTGAAAGGATCTGAAAACGTAGGCGCAGATTTCATGAGTAGAAGCGCCGAAATGATATAGATCATTTGTTATATTTTCGTGTTCATACTCAGTTTAGCATTTAGTTCATTTTGCTGATTTTGTTCTTTATATCGTGTAACACTTTTGCTTTTTTAGTTTGAGTGAATAAAATCCTGATTTTATTCTCAAGCGTGGGGGGATGTGATGTTTTACCCCAACCCCCTGTATTATACATGTATTTATAAGTCTGTAAGTGGAGCCAGGTAAGCTTTGTTTTTCCAAGTACCTAAGTTGGCTGATCCTCTTACGTAACCCAGTCTTTGTTTGAGCTCTTGAGTGGAAATCTGGCGGGAATCTTTGTACATGGGAACACGTGACGTAGACAACTTCAAAGAGCCGGAAGCCGACAATGGTAGGCTGGACAGTACATGGGGACACACAGACTGACATTTTATGATTGACAGTTCGATCAAATGACCAGAGTCCGTCGCCATCCAATCGGGATGCGTTGTAGGTGGGACTTGATTCGAGGAACTGGCATAAGACTTGTACAAGCCTGAAATTCGTCAGTTGGTGTTTAAGAGTCGCAGTGACACACACTCCGTTAGCCATTCGTAAAAATTGGCGGAATTTAGGAAATTCATGAAATAGCTTCGATCAGGTAAGTTTGATGTTACGTTGATTCTGCTTGATACGACTGCTGTTAATTGAAGAGAATTTGTCGTATGTATACATTTTACTTGTATTGAAGTATGAATAGTTAATTATGACCTTAATATTTTGCATTTTTTTCATGACTTTAGCTAGTACTTTTGTTTACGATTGATTACGATGTTGATTCGTTGCATCATTATTCATAATGTTACTATGTACACCTTATTGGTGAGGCGAAAATGTTCTCTTCTTTCGCTAGTAATATGTGTGCATATTATTCCGTGGATTATTACGTTTACGCCCTTTTGAAAGGACGATTTGTATTTGTGAAGAATTGTATTGCTTGCTAGCCGCTATAAGAATTAATATTGTAATTCTTTGCGTAGTTATATTTTGGTAGACAAGAAATTTGTTTTTTTTGCCATTGAGTAACGGATTGCCGTTTATCACCCTTTGAATGTGAATATTGTGGATTTGGTACGCTTGTGTAGGAAATATATATAAATATATATAAATATATAGATAGTCATATTACTAATCGTAGTAATATTTTAGTACAATCATATTTGAAATATTTTGTATGTATATACTGATAGGGCTCAGTATGTAGATATTTGAATCCTTTGTGTGATTGTGTTATGGCGCCATTTTTGTAAGCGGCGGAAGTGTATGGGAATTTCGATGTGTGCGCATGCGCGACCCAAATGTCCCGCCTTAAACTGATGGTTCAGTTCAGTGACGTAGTGTGAGGGAAGATTTTTATAACCCTATGCTAATGCATTATACCTTTCAACAGGAAGCTTTCGGGGGACGAAAGAATTTCAGAGAATTTCGGGGGACGAGAGAAGTTCAGAGAATTTCGGGTGACGGTGAGAGATACCGAGTGAATTTCGGGTGACCTCAAGGGATACCGTCAAGGGTTCCGGATACTAGAAGAGGAACCGGAAGTCAAGATAACGGCAAGGAACAAGGATTATAGAAGAGGAAGCGGAAGTGGAGATCACGAAAGAAGAGAAAGACAAGGGAACGAAGAGATTTAGATGAGTAGCACTCAAGAAGGGAAAAATCTCCTCACACTGTGAACTTAAATGATGATCAAAGGGATCATTGGGTGAAAGAGAGACATTGATTACTTTAAATTCTTTTAAATTTCATTTATTAAATTGTTATTGTTTAAATTTCATCTTTGTATTTCTTTTAATTTAACTGTCGGCATTGCTGACTGGGGGCTCGTAGCCATAAATATATTTAGTCAATAAATAATATAGTGTCCAGAATTAACCTTCTGAATAAGGACCAGGGAACTTCTCATAACTCGTTAAAGTCTATAAGAAGAACCCCACCCCTAGACAACCAGGACACCCCCACAGTGGGCGCTTCGTCCGGGATATGAATTAGACATATATATTATTTTGGGACTTAAAGTTATTGGTAGAAGTATTAGTGAACAGTGTGAGATATTTTCCATTCTTTGTATTTGAAATTTTGTGATTTTCTCATCTTGTATTTTATTGTCATATGTGCAGGCTTTGTAGATCTTCCATTCATAGCAGTACGTGTGAAGCGGATATCGAACAAATATCTTACCTGAACGAAACTAGTTGTTGTCGACAGGTAAGTATTTAAACTGGTATTACAAATATCTGTATATTGTTTGAATTTTGAGACAAGGTATCACTTTACATTAGTATAATGGCTACCGAACGACAAATGATAAAGGAATACCGCGCCATGGGGTCGGAAGATCTGGGATACGAGGGAGATCGCCTGGCAACCTTTATAGAAGAAAGGATCAAGGAATGGAAGGGCGAAAAAGCAGCGGAAAGAGAAGCCCAGAGAGAACTAGCCAAGATAGCAGCGGACCAAGAGCTAGCCAAGATAGCAGCGGACCAAGAGTTAGCCAAGATAGCAGCGGACCAAGAGTTAGCCAAGATAGCAGCGGACCGAGACGCCCAGAAAGAGCTGGAGCTAGCCAGACTCGCTCACACTCTGGAGATGGAAAGGGTCAGAGTTGAAGCTAGGACCAACGGACGGGACGACGCCAGTACAAGCTCTGGAACAACCGGCCGACCTTTCATCGACCACCGGATAGTCCAGATCAACATGTCACGCTTCAATGATAGGGAGGAGGCTATTGACGATTTTCTCGTCCAGTTTGAGAAACTCGCACGCGCTCATCAGGTCCCTGAACAGCACTGGGCCATTAATGTCTCAGCCTTTTTGCAAGGTGCAGCTCGGGAAGTCTACCACGGCTTAACTGCAGAAGAGGCTGATGACTACACTGCCCTCAAGAAGGCGCTTCTCTGCCATTACCGGCTGACCGCCGAGACTTACCGGAAACTTTTCCGGGACTCGGTGAAAAGGGTAACAGAGACCCACTCTCAATTCCACAACCGTGTTCGAGGTTTATTTGAGAAGTGGATGAAAATGGCCGAAGTCGAACGCATGTACGAAGGGCTACGCGAGGTAATACTCAAGGAACATGTCCTTGGTACTTACCGTCGCGAGTTGACAGTTTTCTTAGCAGAAAGAGAACACCGGACGCTCGAAGAGATCGCTAACATGGCGGAGCGATACGAGCAGGCGCACTCGAAGAGTGGAGGTTCCGGGGTTGCTGACCGACCCCGACCCTCTGAGTCGCGTCGTATGGGGGAGGTTGAGCCGGCTGTTCGTAACCGTCAGGGCGACGGGAAGGTCGGAGGGGCACCTACAGGTAGGGCTGCCAATATCGACCTGGACAGGCCTCACCCACGAAACCAGGACTTGCAAGTCGGCGAGGGCCGCCGACATGTTTTAATTGCAAGCGCCTGGGGCATTTTGCCAGGGACTGTCCCAAGGGCAGGCAGACCCAGGTGAATGTCGTAGCTAAGAAGGAATGTGTGCCGGAAGCGAGTCGCAACCCAGCCAACCTTGCGGCCGCAACTGTCAATGGTGAAGGCGCCACCATCTTGTATGACACTGGGTGTAGCGTCCCCGCGCTTGTCGACAAGAAATATGTCAAGCCGGAGGACTATACAGGGGAGGTGATAGAAGTTCAGTACGCGAACTGCGCGCGTGACTCATTACCAGTAGCTGTCATTGACCTCGATTCACCATACGTGAAGGGGAAAATTGAAGCTGCTTGCTTGGAGGGGCTATCACATGACGTCATATTGGGTTGCCGTTATGTGTTACCCCAGCCGAACCCCGAAACCTGCACACCTATGCCAGTGAGTGCTGTTGAAACCAGGGCCATGAGTCGACAGCCGAAACAAAAGCCAATCCAAGTTACATCGACACCGGTTAGTAATGTTATTCCAGCGGAGTTAAGGAAGCTGCAACAGGAGGACGCAACTCTGGCGCAGTTGCACAAACACGCAGAAGCGGGAACAGAAAGGGAAACTCCGAACGGCGCGGTGAAGTTTGTCTACAAGAAGGGAATCTTGTATCGCCACGCCAGGAAACACAACGAACACTTCAAGCAAGTCGTCGTGCCAAAGGAAAAGCGTTGCGAAGTACTGAAACTTGCACACGAGAGTCTCATGGGTGGACACATGGGAATTGCTAAGACGCGTGACCGTCTTGTAAAAGAGTTTTACTGGCCAGGGGTCCAGGGAGACGTAAAACGGTTCTGTCTCTCCTGTGACAAATGCCAGAGAATGGCACCGAAAACGGATCAGCGACCCATCCCTTTGGGGAGTACGCCCCTTATCGATGAACCATTTAGACGTGTTGCCATGGATTTAATCGGACCGATAAAACCCGCGTCTGCGCACGAAAATCGATATATTTTAACGGTTGTCGATTATGCTACACGCTATCCGGAGGCCGTTGCGTTGCGTAACATTGACACGGAAACCGTCGCGGAAGCTCTGTTTGCGATCTGGTCAAGAGTCGGAGTGCCCGACGAGATCTTGACCGATCAAGGAACACAATTTATGAGTCGGGTGATGGCGGAGGTGAATCGTCTCATGTCGATTAAACACCTCACGACTACACCGTATCACCCCCAATGTAACGGATTGGTCGAACGGTTTAATGGGACCTTGAAAAACACGCTCAAGAAATTGTGCGAAGGCCGCCCCAAGGATTGGGACCGGTATATTCCGGCCATGCTTTTTGCATACCGGGAAGTACCGCAAGCGAGTTTGGGGTTCTCTCCCTTTGAACTCTTGTACGGGAGAACCGTACGCGGCCCAATCGCCGTACTGAGACAGCTGTGGACAGACGACCACGCTGTAGAGGAAGTACGCACTACCTACCAGTACGTCGCGGACTTGCGCAACAAACTGGAAGAGGTTTGTTCTCTCGCGCAAGAAAATCTCAAACGAGCTAAGGCGCAACAGGCGAAAAATTACAATAAGCGCGCAAAACCACGTCAGTTTGAGGTAGGGGACAAAGTGTTGTTGTTGTTGCCCCAGGAACACAACAAGTTGCAAGTTTCCTGGAGGGGTCCATACGTCGTCACCAAGAAGGTCGGAGGTCAAACCTACCGGATACAGCTACCGACGAAAGAGAAATTGTACCATGCCAATTTGCTCAAGAGGTACCGGGAAAGGGAGACCGCCAGCGATTTTGTTGTCGCAGCAATAGTCACCGAGGATATCGAAGGCGATACGGAAGGTGCTAACACTGTCCCGAGCTGTCCATTAACGAGGGCCGAGACTCCGTCGGACGTGGAGTGTGACCCCATGTTAACTGAAGGGCAGCTGAACGAGATAGAGACCTTGCTGGCCGGATATTCCGACGTGCTAACAGAAAAACCCGGGAGGACGACGCTTGTCGAGTTCGGGTTAAAGATGGTGGACGACCGACCAGTTCAGCGTAAACCCTACCCCTTGCCCCACGCGAAACGACAAGTTGTAAGGGAAGAAATCGAGCAGATGATTGCTCTGGGAGTAATCGAACCTGCCGACTCTCCGTACAGCTCACCAGTAGTCTTAGTGCAGAAGAAGGACGGCACCCATCGGTTCTGCGTCGACTACCGGAAGCTGAATCAGGTGACAGAATTTCAAGTTGAAACGCTACCTGACCCCGAACATATCTTCGCTTCGGTCTCGAAAGCGGAATATTTTTCCAAACTGGATTTGTCCAAGGGGTATTGGCAAATTCCGGTAAGGAAAGAAGACCGACCGAAGCTTGCTTTTGCTACTCCCGACGGGACATACCAATGGTTGGTGATGCCGTTCGGGGTACAAAACGCGCCCAGCGTCTTTACCAGAATGATGCGGAAGTTGTTGGAGCCCTTGCGCGATAGGGGTGTCCACAACTTCATGGATGACCTTTTGTTAGCTACAGAGACATGGGGTGAATACCTCGCTCTGTTAGCTGACGTTTTGGAGCGGCTACGTCAGGAGGGCTTGACAGCCCGCCCTTCCAAATGTCACCTTGGTTTCAGGACATTAGACTATTTAGGACATACCTTGAGCCAAGGCACGCTGTCTCCAGAGAAGTCGAAGGTGGAGCAGTTGAGAAACGCCGCACGCCCCACCACGAAAACGGAAGTGAGGTCATTCCTGGGACTGGCCGGATATTACCGGAGGTATGTCGCTAATTTCAGCGCGATTGCGGGCCCGTTGTCTGACCTAACCAAGAAACGGACCCCGAGTAAGTTCGTTTGAACAGATGCGTGTGAGCACGCATTCCAAACGCTAAAGGATAGACTTACATCCGACGCCGTTGTTCGCCTACCGGACTTGGATAAAGAATTCGTTCTGCGCACCGATGCATGCGACACGGGACTGGGAGCAGTACTGCTCCAGGAGCATGACAAGACGCTTTTTCCTGTCGCATACGGCAGCCGGAAGTTGTCTGCTGCCGAGAAGAATTACTCAGTATCGGAGAGGGAATGTCTCGGAATCGTGTTCGGCATATCACGGTTCGAGCGATACCTATATGGACGTAAGTTCATATTGGAGACCGACCACCAACCACTCGCCTATCTAGCGCAGGCAAAGTTGTCCAATGGTCGATTGATGCGATGGTCGCTGTTTTTACAGCAGTACCAGATGCAGATCAGATACGTGAAAGGATCTGAAAACGTAGGCGCAGATTTCATGAGTAGAAGCGCCGAAATGATATAGATCATTTGTTATATTTTCGTGTTCATACTCAGTTTAGCATTTAGTTCATTTTGCTGATTTTGTTCTTTATATCGTGTAACACTTTTGCTTTTTTAGTTTGAGTGAATAAAATCCTGATTTTATTCTCAAGCGTGGGGGGATGTGATGTTTTACCCCAACCCCCTGTATTATACATGTATTTATAAGTCTGTAAGTGGAGCCAGGTAAGCTTTGTTTTTCCAAGTACCTAAGTTGGCTGATCCTCTTACGTAACCCAGTCTTTGTTTGAGCTCTTGAGTGGAAATCTGGCGGGAATCTTTGTACATGGGAACACGTGACGTAGACAACTTCAAAGAGCCGGAAGCCGACAATGGTAGGCTGGACAGTACATGGGGACACACAGACTGACATTTTATGATTGACAGTTCGATCAAATGACCAGAGTCCGTCGCCATCCAATCGGGATGCGTTGTAGGTGGGACTTGATTCGAGGAACTGGCATAAGACTTGTACAAGCCTGAAATTCGTCAGTTGGTGTTTAAGAGTCGCAGTGACACACACTCCGTTAGCCATTCGTAAAAATTGGCGGAATTTAGGAAATTCATGAAATAGCTTCGATCAGGTAAGTTTGATGTTACGTTGATTCTGCTTGATACGACTGCTGTTAATTGAAGAGAATTTGTCGTATGTATACATTTTACTTGTATTGAAGTATGAATAGTTAATTATGACCTTAATATTTTGCATTTTTTTCATGACTTTAGCTAGTACTTTTGTTTACGATTGATTACGATGTTGATTCGTTGCATCATTATTCATAATGTTACTATGTACACCTTATTGGTGAGGCGAGAATGTTCTCTTCTTTCGCTAGTAATATGTGTGCATATTATTTCGTGGATTATTACGTTTACGCCCTTTTGAAAGGACGATTTGTATTTGTGAAGAATTGTATTGCTTGCTAGCCGCTATAAGAGTTAATATTGTAATTCTTTGCGTAGTTATATTTTGGTAGACAAGAAATTTGTTTTTTTGCCATTGAGTAACGGATTGCCGTTTATCACCCTTTGAATGTGAATATTGTGGATTTGGTACGCTTGTGTAGGAAATATATATAAATATATATAAATATATAGATAGTCATATTACTAATCGTAGTAATATTTTAGTACAATCATATTTGAAATATTTTGTATGTATATACTGATAGGGCTCAGTATGTAGATATTTGAATCCTTTGTGTGATTGTGTTATGGCGCCATTTTTGTAAGCGGCGGAAGTGTATGGGAATTTCGATGTGTGCGCATGCGCGACCCAAATGTCCCGCCTTAAACTGATGGTTCAGTTCAGTGACGTAGTGTGAGGGAAGATTTTTATAACCCTATGCTAATGCATTATACCTTTCAACAGGAAGCTTTCGGGGGACGAAAGAATTTCAGAGAATTTCGGGGGACGAGAGAAGTTCAGAGAATTTCGGGTGACGGTGAGAGATGCCGAGTGAATTTCGGGTGACCTCAAGGGATACCGTCAAGGGTTCCGGATACTAGAAGAGGAACCGGAAGTCAAGATAACGGCAAGGAACAAGGATTATAGAAGAGGAAGCGGAAGTGGAGATCACGAAAGGAGAGAAAGACAAGGGAACAAAGAGATTTAGATGAGTAGCACTCAAGAAGGGAAAAGTCTCCTCACACTGTGAACTTAAATGATGATCAAAGGGATCATTGGGTGAAAGAGAGACATTGATTACTTTAAATTCTTTTAAATTTCATTTATTAAATTGTTATTGTTTAAATTTCATCTTTGTATTTCTTTTAATTTAACTGTCGGCATTGCTGACTGGGGGCTCGTAGCCATAAATATATTTAGTCAATAAATAATATAGTGTCCAGAATTAACCTTCTGAATAAGGACCAGGGGAACTTCTCATAACTCGTTAAAGTCTATAAGAAGAACCCCACCCCTAGACAACCAGGACACCCCCACAGTGGGCGCTTCGTCCGGGATATGAATTAGACATATATATTATTTTGGGACTTAAAGTTATTGGTAGAAGTATTAGTGAACAGTGTGAGATATTTTCCATTCTTTGTATTTGAAATTTTGTGATTTTCTCATCTTGTATTTTATTGTCATATGTGCAGGCTTTGTAGATCTTCCATTCATAGCAGTACGTGTGAAGCGGATATCGAACAAATATCTTACCTGAACGAAACTAGTTGTTGTCGACAGGTAAGTATTTAAACTGGTATTACAAATATCTGTATATTGTTTGAATTTTGAGACAAGGTATCACTTTACATTAGTATAATGGCTACCGAACGACAAATGATAAAGGAGTACCGCGCCATGGGGTCGGAAGATCTGGGATACGAGGGAGATCGCCTGGCAACCTTTATAGAAGAAAGGATCAAGGAATGGAAGGGCGAAAAAGCAGCGGAAAGAGAAGCCCAGAGAGAACTAGCCAAGATAGCAGCGGACCAAGAGCTAGCCAAGATAGCAGCGGACCAAGAGTTAGCCAAGATAGCAGCGGACCAAGAGTTAGCCAAGATAGCAGCGGACCGAGACGCCCAGAAAGAGCTGGAGCTAGCCAGACTCGCTCACACTCTGGAGATGGAAAGGGTCAGAGTTGAAGCTAGGACCAACGGACGGGACGACGCCAGTACAAGCTCTGGAACAACCGGCCGACCTTTCATCGACCACCGGATAGTCCAGATCAACATGTCACGCTTCAATGATAGGGAGGAGGCTATTGACGATTTTCTCGTCCAGTTTGAGAAACTCGCACGCGCTCATCAGGTCCCTGAACAGCACTGGGCCATTAATGTCTCAGCCTTTTTGCAAGGTGCAGCTCGGGAAGTCTACCACGGCTTAACTGCAGAAGAGGCTGATGACTACACTGCCCTCAAGAAGGCGCTTCTCTGCCATTACCGGCTGACCGCCGAGACTTACCGGAAACTTTTCCGGGACTCGGTGAAAAGGGTAACAGAGACCCACTCTCAATTCCACAACCGTGTTCGAGGTTTATTTGAGAAGTGGATGAAAATGGCCGAAGTCGAACGCACGTACGAAGGGCTACGCGAGGTAATACTCAAGGAACATGTCCTTGGTACTTACCGTCGCGAGTTGACAGTTTTCTTAGCAGAAAGAGAACACCGGACGCTCGAAGAGATCGCTAACATGGCGGAGCGATACGAGCAGGCGCACTCGAAGAGTGGAGGTTCCGGGGTTGCTGACCGACCCCGACCCTCTGAGTCGCGTCGTATGGGGGAGGTTGAGCCGGCTGTCCGTAACCGTCAGGGCGACGGGAAGGTCGGAGGGGCACCTACAGGTAGGGCTGCCGCCTATCGACCTGGACAGGCCTCACCCACGAAACCAGGACTTGCAAGTCGGCGAGGGCCGCCGACATGTTTTAATTGCAAGCGCCTGGGGCATTTTGCCAGGGACTGTCCCAAGGGCAGGCAGACCCAGGTGAATGTCGTAGCTAAGAAGGAATGTGTGCCGGAAGCGAGTCGCAACCCAGCCAACCTTGCGGCCGCAACTGTCAATGGTGAAGGCGCCACCATCTTGTATGACACTGGGTGTAGCGTCCCCGCGCTTGTCGACAAGAAATATGTCAAGCCGGAGGACTATACAGGGGAGGTGATAGAAGTTCAGTACGCGAACTGCGCGCGTGACTCATTACCAGTAGCTGTCATTGACCTCGATTCACCATACGTGAAGGGGAAAATTGAAGCTGCTTGCTTGGAGGGGCTATCACATGACGTCATATTGGGTTGCCGTTATGTGTTACCCCAGCCGAACCCCGAAACCTGCACACCTATGCCAGTGAGTGCTGTTGAAACCAGGGCCATGAGTCGACAGCCGAAACAAAAGCCAATCCAAGTTACATCGACACCGGTTAGTAATGTTATTCCAGCGGAGTTAAGGAAGCTGCAACAGGAGGACGCAACTCTGGCGCAGTTGCACAAACACGCAGAAGCGGGAACAGAAAGGGAAACTCCGAACGGCGCGGTGAAGTTTGTCTACAAGAAGGGAATCTTGTATCGCCACGCCAGGAAACACAACGAACACTTCAAGCAAGTCGTCGTGCCAAAGGAAAAGCGTTGCGAAGTACTGAAACTTGCACACGAGAGTCTCATGGGTGGACACATGGGAATTGCTAAGACGCGTGACCGTCTTGTAAAAGAGTTTTACTGGCCAGGGGTCCAGGGAGACGTAAAACGGTTCTGTCTCTCCTGTGACAAATGCCAGAGAATGGCACCGAAAACGGATCAGCGACCCATCCCTTTGGGGAGTACGCCCCTTATCGATGAACCATTTAGACGTGTTGCCATGGATTTAATCGGACCGATAAAACCCGCGTCTGCGCACGAAAATCGATATATTTTAACGGTTGTCGATTATGCTACACGCTATCCGGAGGCCGTTGCGTTGCGTAACATTGACACGGAAACCGTCGCGGAAGCTCTGTTTGCGATCTGGTCAAGAGTCGGAGTGCCCGACGAGATCTTGACCGATCAAGGAACACAATTTATGAGTCGGGTGATGGCGGAGGTGAATCGTCTCATGTCGATTAAACACCTCACGACTACACCGTATCACCCCCAATGTAACGGATTGGTCGAACGGTTTAATGGGACCTTGAAAAACACGCTCAAGAAATTGTGCGAAGGCCGCCCCAAGGATTGGGACCGGTATATTCCGGCCATGCTTTTTGCATACCGGGAAGTACCGCAAGCGAGTTTGGGGTTCTCTCCCTTTGAACTCTTGTACGGGAGAACCGTACGCGGCCCAATCGCCGTACTGAGACAGCTGTGGACAGACGACCACGCTGTAGAGGAAGTACGCACTACCTACCAGTACGTCGCGGACTTGCGCAACAAACTGGAAGAGGTTTGTTCTCTCGCGCAAGAAAATCTCAAACGAGCTAAGGCGCAACAGGCGAAAAATTACAATAAGCGCGCAAAACCACGTCAGTTTGAGGTAGGGGACAAAGTGTTGTTGTTGTTGCCCCAGGAACACAACAAGTTGCAAGTTTCCTGGAGGGGTCCATACGTCGTCACCAAGAAGGTCGGAGGTCAAACCTACCGGATACAGCTACCGACGAAAGAGAAATTGTACCATGCCAATTTGCTCAAGAGGTACCGGGAAAGGGAGACCGCCAGCGATTTTGTTGTCGCAGCAATAGTCACCGAGGATATCGAAGGCGATACGGAAGGTGCTAACACTGTCCCGAGCTGTCCATTAACGAGGGCCGAGACTCCGTCGGACGTGGAGTGTGACCCCATGTTAACTGAAGGGCAGCTGAACGAGATAGAGACCTTGCTGGCCGGATATTCCGACGTGCTAACAGAAAAACCCGGGAGGACGACGCTTGTCGAGTTCGGGTTAAAGATGGTGGACGACCGACCAGTTCAGCGTAAACCCTACCCCTTGCCCCACGCGAAACGACAAGTTGTAAGGGAAGAAATCGAGCAGATGATTGCTCTGGGAGTAATCGAACCTGCCGACTCTCCGTACAGCTCACCAGTAGTCTTAGTGCAGAAGAAGGACGGCACCCATCGGTTCTGCGTCGACTACCGGAAGCTGAATCAGGTGACAGAATTTCAAGTTGAAATGCTACCTGACCCCGAACATATCTTCGCTTCGGTCTCGAAAGCGGAATATTTTTCCAAACTGGATTTGTCCAAGGGGTATTGGCAAATTCCGGTAAGGAAAGAAGACCGACCGAAGCTTGCTTTTGCTACTCCCGACGGGACATACCAATGGTTGGTGATGCCGTTCGGGGTACAAAACGCGCCCAGCGTCTTTACCAGAATGATGCGGAAGTTGTTGGAGCCCTTGCGCGATAGGGGTGTCCACAACTTCATGGATGACCTCTTGTTAGCTACAGAGACATGGGGTGAATACCTCGCTCTGTTAGCTGACGTTTTGGAGCGGCTACGTCAGGAGGGCTTGACAGCCCGCCCTTCCAAATGTCACCTTGGTTTCAGGACATTAGACTATTTAGGACATACCTTGAGCCAAGGCACGCTGTCTCCAGAGAAGTCGAAGGTGGAGCAGTTGAGAAACGCCGCACGCCCCACCACGAAAACGGAAGTGAGGTCATTCCTGGGACTGGCCGGATATTACCGGAGGTATGTCGCTAATTTCAGCGCGATTGCGGGCCCGTTGTCTGACCTAACCAAGAAACGGACCCCGAGTAAGTTCGTTTGAACAGATGCGTGTGAGCACGCATTCCAAACGCTAAAGGATAGACTTACATCCGACGCCGTTGTTCGCCTACCGGACTTGGATAAAGAATTCGTTCTGCGCACCGATGCATGCGACACGGGACTGGGAGCAGTACTGCTCCAGGAGCATGACAAGACGCTTTTTCCTGTCGCATACGGCAGCCGGAAGTTGTCTGCTGCCGAGAAGAATTACTCAGTATCGGAGAGGGAATGTCTCGGAATCGTGTTCGGCATATCACGGTTCGAGCGATACCTATATGGACGTAAGTTCATATTGGAGACCGACCACCAACCACTCGCCTATCTGGCGCAGGCAAAGTTGTCCAATGGTCGATTGATGCGATGGTCGCTGTTTTTACAGCAGTACCAGATGCAGATCAGATACGTGAAAGGATCTGAAAACGTAGGCGCAGATTTCATGAGTAGAAGCGCCGAAATGATATAGATCATTTGTTATATTTTCGTGTTCATACTCAGTTTAGCATTTAGTTCATTTTGCTGATTTTGTTCTTTATATCGTGTAACACTTTTGCTTTTTTAGTTTGAGTGAATAAAATCCTGATTTTATTCTCAAGCGTGGGGGGATGTGATGTTTTACCCCAACCCCCTGTATTATACATGTATTTATAAGTCTGTAAGTGGAGCCAGGTAAGCTTTGTTTTTCCAAGTACCTAAGTTGGCTGATCCTCTTACGTAACCCAGTCTTTGTTTGAGCTCTTGAGTGGAAATCTGGCGGGAATCTTTGTACATGGGAACACGTGACGTAGACAACTTCAAAGAGCCGGAAGCCGACAATGGTAGGCTGGACAGTACATGGGGACACACAGACTGACATTTTATGATTGACAGTTCGATCAAATGACCAGAGTCCGTCGCCATCCAATCGGGATGCGTTGTAGGTGGGACTTGATTCGAGGAACTGGCATAAGACTTGTACAAGCCTGAAATTCGTCAGTTGGTGTTTAAGAGTCGCAGTGACACACACTCCGTTAGCCATTCGTAAAAATTGGCGGAATTTAGGAAATTCATGAAATAGCTTCGATCAGGTAAGTTTGATGTTACGTTGATTCTGCTTGATACGACTGCTGTTAATTGAAGAGAATTTGTCGTATGTATACATTTTACTTGTATTGAAGTATGAATAGTTAATTATGACCTTAATATTTTGCATTTTTTTCATGACTTTAGCTAGTACTTTTGTTTACGATTGATTACGATGTTGATTCGTTGCATCATTATTCATAATGTTACTATGTACACCTTATTGGTGAGGCGAAAATGTTCTCTTCTTTCGCTAGTAATATGTGTGCATATTATTCCGTGGATTATTACGTTTACGCCCTTTTGAAAGGACGATTTGTATTTGTGAAGAATTGTATTGCTTGCTAGCCGCTATAAGAATTAATATTGTAATTCTTTGCGTAGTTATATTTTGGTAGACAAGAAATTTGTTTTTTTTGCCATTGAGTAACGGATTGCCGTTTATCACCCTTTGAATGTGAATATTGTGGATTTGGTACGCTTGTGTAGGAAATATATATAAATATATATAAATATATAGATAGTCATATTACTAATCGTAGTAATATTTTAGTACAATCATATTTGAAATATTTTGTATGTATATACTGATAGGGCTCAGTATGTAGATATTTGAATCCTTTGTGTGATTGTGTTATGGCGCCATTTTTGTAAGCGGCGGAAGTGTATGGGAATTTCGATGTGTGCGCATGCGCGACCCAAATGTCCCGCCTTAAACTGATGGTTCAGTTCAGTGACGTAGTGTGAGGGAAGATTTTTATAACCCTATGCTAATGCATTATACCTTTCAACAGGAAGCTTTCGGGGGACGAAAGAATTTCAGAGAATTTCGGGGGACGAGAGAAGTTCAGAGAATTTCGGGTGACGGTGAGAGATACCGAGTGAATTTCGGGTGACCTCAAGGGATACCGTCAAGGGTTCCGGATACTAGAAGAGGAACCGGAAGTCAAGATAACGGCAAGGAACAAGGATTATAGAAGAGGAAGCGGAAGTGGAGATCACGAAAGAAGAGAAAGACAAGGGAACGAAGAGATTTAGATGAGTAGCACTCAAGAAGGGAAAAATCTCCTCACACTGTGAACTTAAATGATGATCAAAGGGATCATTGGGTGAAAGAGAGACATTGATTACTTTAAATTCTTTTAAATTTCATTTATTAAATTGTTATTGTTTAAATTTCATCTTTGTATTTCTTTTAATTTAACTGTCGGCATTGCTGACTGGGGGCTCGTAGCCATAAATATATTTAGTCAATAAATAATATAGTGTCCAGAATTAACCTTCTGAATAAGGACCAGGGAACTTCTCATAACTCGTTAAAGTCTATAAGAAGAACCCCACCCCTAGACAACCAGGACACCCCCACAGTGGGCGCTTCGTCCGGGATATGAATTAGACATATATATTATTTTGGGACTTAAAGTTATTGGTAGAAGTATTAGTGAACAGTGTGAGATATTTTCCATTCTTTGTATTTGAAATTTTGTGATTTTCTCATCTTGTATTTTATTGTCATATGTGCAGGCTTTGTAGATCTTCCATTCATAGCAGTACGTGTGAAGCGGATATCGAACAAATATCTTACCTGAACGAAACTAGTTGTTGTCGACAGGTAAGTATTTAAACTGGTATTACAAATATCTGTATATTGTTTGAATTTTGAGACAAGGTATCACTTTACATTAGTATAATGGCTACCGAACGACAAATGATAAAGGAATACCGCGCCATGGGGTCGGAAGATCTGGGATACGAGGGAGATCGCCTGGCAACCTTTATAGAAGAAAGGATCAAGGAATGGAAGGGCGAAAAAGCAGCGGAAAGAGAAGCCCAGAGAGAACTAGCCAAGATAGCAGCGGACCAAGAGCTAGCCAAGATAGCAGCGGACCAAGAGTTAGCCAAGATAGCAGCGGACCAAGAGTTAGCCAAGATAGCAGCGGACCGAGACGCCCAGAAAGAGCTGGAGCTAGCCAGACTCGCTCACACTCTGGAGATGGAAAGGGTCAGAGTTGAAGCTAGGACCAACGGACGGGACGACGCCAGTACAAGCTCTGGAACAACCGGCCGACCTTTCATCGACCACCGGATAGTCCAGATCAACATGTCACGCTTCAATGATAGGGAGGAGGCTATTGACGATTTTCTCGTCCAGTTTGAGAAACTCGCACGCGCTCATCAGGTCCCTGAACAGCACTGGGCCATTAATGTCTCAGCCTTTTTGCAAGGTGCAGCTCGGGAAGTCTACCACGGCTTAACTGCAGAAGAGGCTGATGACTACACTGCCCTCAAGAAGGCGCTTCTCTGCCATTACCGGCTGACCGCCGAGACTTACCGGAAACTTTTCCGGGACTCGGTGAAAAGGGTAACAGAGACCCACTCTCAATTCCACAACCGTGTTCGAGGTTTATTTGAGAAGTGGATGAAAATGGCCGAAGTCGAACGCATGTACGAAGGGCTACGCGAGGTAATACTCAAGGAACATGTCCTTGGTACTTACCGTCGCGAGTTGACAGTTTTCTTAGCAGAAAGAGAACACCGGACGCTCGAAGAGATCGCTAACATGGCGGAGCGATACGAGCAGGCGCACTCGAAGAGTGGAGGTTCCGGGGTTGCTGACCGACCCCGACCCTCTGAGTCGCGTCGTATGGGGGAGGTTGAGCCGGCTGTTCGTAACCGTCAGGGCGACGGGAAGGTCGGAGGGGCACCTACAGGTAGGGCTGCCGCCTATCGACCTGGACAGGCCTCACCCACGAAACCAGGACTTGCAAGTCGGCGAGGGCCGCCGACATGTTTTAATTGCAAGCGCCTGGGGCATTTTGCCAGGGACTGTCCCAAGGGCAGGCAGACCCAGGTGAATGTCGTAGCTAAGAAGGAATGTGTGCCGGAAGCGAGTCGCAACCCAGCCAACCTTGCGGCCGCAACTGTCAATGGTGAAGGCGCCACCATCTTGTATGACACTGGGTGTAGCGTCCCCGCGCTTGTCGACAAGAAATATGTCAAGCCGGAGGACTATACAGGGGAGGTGATAGAAGTTCAGTACGCGAACTGCGCGCGTGACTCATTACCAGTAGCTGTCATTGACCTCGATTCACCATACGTGAAGGGGAAAATTGAAGCTGCTTGCTTGGAGGGGCTATCACATGACGTCATATTGGGTTGCCGTTATGTGTTACCCCAGCCGAACCCCGAAACCTGCACACCTATGCCAGTGAGTGCTGTTGAAACCAGGGCCATGAGTCGACAGCCGAAACAAAAGCCAATCCAAGTTACATCGACACCGGTTAGTAATCTTATTCCAGCGGAGTTAAGGAAGCTGCAACAGGAGGACGCAACTCTGGCGCAGTTGCACAAACACGCAGAAGCGGGAACAGAAAGGGAAACTCCGAACGGCGCGGTGAAGTTTGTCTACAAGAAGGGAATCTTGTATCGCCACGCCAGGAAACACAACGAACACTTCAAGCAAGTCGTCGTGCCAAAGGAAAAGCGTTGCGAAGTACTGAAACTTGCACACGAGAGTCTCATGGGTGGACACATGGGAATTGCTAAGACGCGTGACCGTCTTGTAAAAGAGTTTTACTGGCCAGGGGTCCAGGGAGACGTAAAACGGTTCTGTCTCTCCTGTGACAAATGCCAGAGAATGGCACCGAAAACGGATCAGCGACCCATCCCTTTGGGGAGTACGCCCCTTATCGATGAACCATTTAGACGTGTTGCCATGGATTTAATCGGACCGATAAAACCCGCGTCTGCGCACGAAAATCGATATATTTTAACGGTTGTCGATTATGCTACACGCTATCCGGAGGCCGTTGCGTTGCGTAACATTGACACGGAAACCGTCGCGGAAGCTCTGTTTGCGATCTGGTCAAGAGTCGGAGTGCCCGACGAGATCTTGACCGATCAAGGAACACAATTTATGAGTCGGGTGATGGCGGAGGTGAATCGTCTCATGTCGATTAAACACCTCACGACTACACCGTATCACCCCCAATGTAACGGATTGGTCGAACGGTTTAATGGGACCTTGAAAAACACGCTCAAGAAATTGTGCGAAGGCCGCCCCAAGGATTGGGACCGGTATATTCCGGCCATGCTTTTTGCATACCGGGAAGTACCGCAAGCGAGTTTGGGGTTCTCTCCCTTTGAACTCTTGTACGGGAGAACCGTACGCGGCCCAATCGCCGTACTGAGACAGCTGTGGACAGACGACCACGCTGTAGAGGAAGTACGCACTACCTACCAGTACGTCGCGGACTTGCGCAACAAACTGGAAGAGGTTTGTTCTCTCGCGCAAGAAAATCTCAAACGAGCTAAGGCGCAACAGGCGAAAAATTACAATAAGCGCGCAAAACCACGTCAGTTTGAGGTAGGGGACAAAGTGTTGTTGTTGTTGCCCCAGGAACACAACAAGTTGCAAGTTTCCTGGAGGGGTCCATACGTCGTCACCAAGAAGGTCGGAGGTCAAACCTACCGGATACAGCTACCGACGAAAGAGAAATTGTACCATGCCAATTTGCTCAAGAGGTACCGGGAAAGGGAGACCGCCAGCGATTTTGTTGTCGCAGCAATAGTCACCGAGGATATCGAAGGCGATACGGAAGGTGCTAACACTGTCCCGAGCTGTCCATTAACGAGGGCCGAGACTCCGTCGGACGTGGAGTGTGACCCCATGTTAACTGAAGGGCAGCTGAACGAGATAGAGACCTTGCTGGCCGGATATTCCGACGTGCTAACAGAAAAACCCGGGAGGACGACGCTTGTCGAGTTCGGGTTAAAGATGGTGGACGACCGACCAGTTCAGCGTAAACCCTACCCCTTGCCCCACGCGAAACGACAAGTTGTAAGGGAAGAAATCGAGCAGATGATTGCTCTGGGAGTAATCGAACCTGCCGACTCTCCGTACAGCTCACCAGTAGTCTTAGTGCAGAAGAAGGACGGCACCCATCGGTTCTGCGTCGACTACCGGAAGCTGAATCAGGTGACAGAATTTCAAGTTGAAATGCTACCTGACCCCGAACATATCTTCGCTTCGGTCTCGAAAGCGGAATATTTTTCCAAACTGGATTTGTCCAAGGGGTATTGGCAAATTCCGGTAAGGAAAGAAGACCGACCGAAGCTTGCTTTTGCTACTCCCGACGGGACATACCAATGGTTGGTGATGCCGTTCGGGGTACAAAACGCGCCCAGCGTCTTTACCAGAATGATGCGGAAGTTGTTGGAGCCCTTGCGCGATAGGGGTGTCCACAACTTCATGGATGACCTTTTGTTAGCTACAGAGACATGGGGTGAATACCTCGCTCTGTTAGCTGACGTTTTGGAGCGGCTACGTCAGGAGGGCTTGACAGCCCGCCCTTCCAAATGTCACCTTGGTTTCAGGACATTAGACTATTTAGGACATACCTTGAGCCAAGGCACGCTGTCTCCAGAGAAGTCGAAGGTGGAGCAGTTGAGAAACGCCGCACGCCCCACCACGAAAACGGAAGTGAGGTCATTCCTGGGACTGGCCGGATATTACCGGAGGTATGTCGCTAATTTCAGCGCGATTGCGGGCCCGTTGTCTGACCTAACCAAGAAACGGACCCCGAGTAAGTTCGTTTGAACAGATGCGTGTGAGCACGCATTCCAAACGCTAAAGGATAGACTTACATCCGACGCCGTTGTTCGCCTACCGGACTTGGATAAAGAATTCGTTCTGCGCACCGATGCATGCGACACGGGACTGGGAGCAGTACTGCTCCAGGAGCATGACAAGACGCTTTTTCCTGTCGCATACGGCAGCCGGAAGTTGTCTGCTGCCGAGAAGAATTACTCAGTATCGGAGAGGGAATGTCTCGGAATCGTGTTCGGCATATCACGGTTCGAGCGATACCTATATGGACGTAAGTTCATATTGGAGACCGACCACCAACCACTCGCCTATCTGGCGCAGGCAAAGTTGTCCAATGGTCGATTGATGCGATGGTCGCTGTTTTTACAGCAGTACCAGATGCAGATCAGATACGTGAAAGGATCTGAAAACGTAGGCGCAGATTTCATGAGTAGAAGCGCCGAAATGATATAGATCATTTGTTATATTTTCGTGTTCATACTCAGTTTAGCATTTAGTTCATTTTGCTGATTTTGTTCTTTATATCGTGTAACACTTTTGCTTTTTTAGTTTGAGTGAATAAAATCCTGATTTTATTCTCAAGCGTGGGGGGATGTGATGTTTTACCCCAACCCCCTGTATTATACATGTATTTATAAGTCTGTAAGTGGAGCCAGGTAAGCTTTGTTTTTCCAAGTACCTAAGTTGGCTGATCCTCTTACGTAACCCAGTCTTTGTTTGAGCTCTTGAGTGGAAATCTGGCGGGAATCTTTGTACATGGGAACACGTGACGTAGACAACTTCAAAGAGCCGGAAGCCGACAATGGTAGGCTGGACAGTACATGGGGACACACAGACTGACATTTTATGATTGACAGTTCGATCAAATGACCAGAGTCCGTCGCCATCCAATCGGGATGCGTTGTAGGTGGGACTTGATTCGAGGAACTGGCATAAGACTTGTACAAGCCTGAAATTCGTCAGTTGGTGTTTAAGAGTCGCAGTGACACACACTCCGTTAGCCATTCGTAAAAATTGGCGGAATTTAGGAAATTCATGAAATAGCTTCGATCAGGTAAGTTTGATGTTACGTTGATTCTGCTTGATACGACTGCTGTTAATTGAAGAGAATTTGTCGTATGTATACATTTTACTTGTATTGAAGTATGAATAGTTAATTATGACCTTAATATTTTGCATTTTTTTCATGACTTTAGCTAGTACTTTTGTTTACGATTGATTACGATGTTGATTCGTTGCATCATTATTCATAATGTTACTATGTACACCTTATTGGTGAGGCGAAAATGTTCTCTTCTTTCGCTAGTAATATGTGTGCATATTATTCCGTGGATTATTACGTTTACGCCCTTTTGAAAGGACGATTTGTATTTGTGAAGAATTGTATTGCTTGCTAGCCGCTATAAGAATTAATATTGTAATTCTTTGCGTAGTTATATTTTGGTAGACAAGAAATTTGTTTTTTTGCCATTGAGTAACGGATTGCCGTTTATCACCCTTTGAATGTGAATATTGTGGATTTGGTACGCTTGTGTAGGAAATATATATAAATATATATAAATATATAGATAGTCATATTACTAATCGTAGTAATATTTTAGTACAATCATATTTGAAATATTTTGTATGTATATACTGATAGGGCTCAGTATGTAGATATTTGAATCCTTTGTGTGATTGTGTTATGGCGCCATTTTTGTAAGCGGCGGAAGTGTATGGGAATTTCGATGTGTGCGCATGCGCGACCCAAATGTCCCGCCTTAAACTGATGGTTCAGTTCAGTGACGTAGTGTGAGGGAAGATTTTTATAACCCTATGCTAATGCATTATACCTTTCAACAGGAAGCTTTCGGGGGACGAAAGAATTTCAGAGAATTTCGGGGGACGAGAGAAGTTCAGAGAATTTCGGGTGACGGTGAGAGATACCGAGTGAATTTCGGGTGACCTCAAGGGATACCGTCAAGGGTTCCGGATACTAGAAGAGGAACCGGAAGTCAAGATAACGGCAAGGAACAAGGATTATAGAAGAGGAAGCGGAAGTGGAGATCACGAAAGAAGAGAAAGACAAGGGAACGAAGAGATTTAGATGAGTAGCACTCAAGAAGGGAAAAATCTCCTCACACTGTGAACTTAAATGATGATCAAAGGGATCATTGGGTGAAAGAGAGACATTGATTACTTTAAATTCTTTTAAATTTCATTTATTAAATTGTTATTGTTTAAATTTCATCTTTGTATTTCTTTTAATTTAACTGTCGGCATTGCTGACTGGGGGCTCGTAGCCATAAATATATTTAGTCAATAAATAATATAGTGTCCAGAATTAACCTTCTGAATAAGGACCAGGGGAACTTCTCATAACTCGTTAAAGTCTATAAGAAGAACCCCACCCCTAGACAACCAGGACACCCCCACAGTGGGCGCTTCGTCCGGGATATGAATTAGACATATATATTATTTTGGGACTTAAAGTTATTGGTAGAAGTATTAGTGAACAGTGTGAGATATTTTCCATTCTTTGTATTTGAAATTTTGTGATTTTCTCATCTTGTATTTTATTGTCATATGTGCAGGCTTTGTAGATCTTCCATTCATAGCAGTACGTGTGAAGCGGATATCGAACAAATATCTTACCTGAACGAAACTAGTTGTTGTCGACAGGTAAGTATTTAAACTGGTATTACAAATATCTGTATATTGTTTGAATTTTGAGACAAGGTATCACTTTACATTAGTATAATGGCTACCGAACGACAAATGATAAAGGAATACCGCGCCATGGGGTCGGAAGATCTGGGATACGAGGGAGATCGCCTGGCAACCTTTATAGAAGAAAGGATCAAGGAATGGAAGGGCGAAAAAGCAGCGGAAAGAGAAGCCCAGAGAGAACTAGCCAAGATAGCAGCGGACCAAGAGCTAGCCAAGATAGCAGCGGACCAAGAGTTAGCCAAGATAGCAGCGGACCAAGAGTTAGCCAAGATAGCAGCGGACCGAGACGCCCAGAAAGAGCTGGAGCTAGCCAGACTCGCTCACACTCTGGAGATGGAAAGGGTCAGAGTTGAAGCTAGGACCAACGGACGGGACGACGCCAGTACAAGCTCTGGAACAACCGGCCGACCTTTCATCGACCACCGGATAGTCCAGATCAACATGTCACGCTTCAATGATAGGGAGGAGGCTATTGACGATTTTCTCGTCCAGTTTGAGAAACTCGCACGCGCTCATCAGGTCCCTGAACAGCACTGGGCCATTAATGTCTCAGCCTTTTTGCAAGGTGCAGCTCGGGAAGTCTACCACGGCTTAACTGCAGAAGAGGCTGATGACTACACTGCCCTCAAGAAGGCGCTTCTCTGCCATTACCGGCTGACCGCCGAGACTTACCGGAAACTTTTCCGGGACTCGGTGAAAAGGGTAACAGAGACCCACTCTCAATTCCACAACCGTGTTCGAGGTTTATTTGAGAAGTGGATGAAAATGGCCGAAGTCGAACGCACGTACGAAGGGCTACGCGAGGTAATACTCAAGGAACATGTCCTTGGTACTTACCGTCGCGAGTTGACAGTTTTCTTAGCAGAAAGAGAACACCGGACGCTCGAAGAGATCGCTAACATGGCGGAGCGATACGAGCAGGCGCACTCGAAGAGTGGAGGTTCCGGGGTTGCTGACCGACCCCGACCCTCTGAGTCGCGTCGTATGGGGGAGGTTGAGCCGGCTGTTCGTAACCGTCAGGGCGACGGGAAGGTCGGAGGGGCACCTACAGGTAGGGCTGCCGCCTATCGACCTGGACAGGCCTCACCCACGAAACCAGGACTTGCAAGTCGGCGAGGGCCGCCGACATGTTTTAATTGCAAGCGCCTGGGGCATTTTGCCAGGGACTGTCCCAAGGGCAGGCAGACCCAGGTGAATGTCGTAGCTAAGAAGGAATGTGTGCCGGAAGCGAGTCGCAACCCAGCCAACCTTGCGGCCGCAACTGTCAATGGTGAAGGCGCCACCATCTTGTATGACACTGGGTGTAGCGTCCCCGCGCTTGTCGACAAGAAATATGTCAAGCCGGAGGACTATACAGGGGAGGTGATAGAAGTTCAGTACGCGAACTGCGCGCGTGACTCATTACCAGTAGCTGTCATTGACCTCGATTCACCATACGTGAAGGGGAAAATTGAAGCTGCTTGCTTGGAGGGGCTATCACATGACGTCATATTGGGTTGCCGTTATGTGTTACCCCAGCCGAACCCCGAAACCTGCACACCTATGCCAGTGAGTGCTGTTGAAACCAGGGCCATGAGTCGACAGCCGAAACAAAAGCCAATCCAAGTTACATCGACACCGGTTAGTAATCTTATTCCAGCGGAGTTAAGGAAGCTGCAACAGGAGGACGCAACTCTGGCGCAGTTGCACAAACACGCAGAAGCGGGAACAGAAAGGGAAACTCCGAACGGCGCGGTGAAGTTTGTCTACAAGAAGGGAATCTTGTATCGCCACGCCAGGAAACACAACGAACACTTCAAGCAAGTCGTCGTGCCAAAGGAAAAGCGTTGCGAAGTACTGAAACTTGCACACGAGAGTCTCATGGGTGGACACATGGGAATTGCTAAGACGCGTGACCGTCTTGTAAAAGAGTTTTACTGGCCAGGGGTCCAGGGAGACGTAAAACGGTTCTGTCTCTCCTGTGACAAATGCCAGAGAATGGCACCGAAAACGGATCAGCGACCCATCCCTTTGGGGAGTACGCCCCTTATCGATGAACCATTTAGACGTGTTGCCATGGATTTAATCGGACCGATAAAATCCGCGTCTGCGCACGAAAATCGATATATTTTAACGGTTGTCGATTATGCTACACGCTATCCGGAGGCCGTTGCGTTGCGTAACATTGACACGGAAACCGTCGCGGAAGCTCTGTTTGCGATCTGGTCAAGAGTCGGAGTGCCCGACGAGATCTTGACCGATCAAGGAACACAATTTATGAGTCGGGTGATGGCGGAGGTGAATCGTCTCATGTCGATTAAACACCTCACGACTACACCGTATCACCCCCAATGTAACGGATTGGTCGAACGGTTTAATGGGACCTTGAAAAACACGCTCAAGAAATTGTGCGAAGGCCGCCCCAAGGATTGGGACCGGTATATTCCGGCCATGCTTTTTGCATACCGGGAAGTACCGCAAGCGAGTTTGGGGTTCTCTCCCTTTGAACTCTTGTACGGGAGAACCGTACGCGGCCCAATCGCCGTACTGAGACAGCTGTGGACAGACGACCACGCTGTAGAGGAAGTACGCACTACCTACCAGTACGTCGCGGACTTGCGCAACAAACTGGAAGAGGTTTGTTCTCTCGCGCAAGAAAATCTCAAACGAGCTAAGGCGCAACAGGCGAAAAATTACAATAAGCGCGCAAAACCACGTCAGTTTGAGGTAGGGGACAAAGTGTTGTTGTTGTTGCCCCAGGAACACAACAAGTTGCAAGTTTCCTGGAGGGGTCCATACGTCGTCACCAAGAAGGTCGGAGGTCAAACCTACCGGATACAGCTACCGACGAAAGAGAAATTGTACCATGCCAATTTGCTCAAGAGGTACCGGGAAAGGGAGACCGCCAGCGATTTTGTTGTCGCAGCAATAGTCACCGAGGATATCGAAGGCGATACGGAAGGTGCTAACACTGTCCCGAGCTGTCCATTAACGAGGGCCGAGACTCCGTCGGACGTGGAGTGTGACCCCATGTTAACTGAAGGGCAGCTGAACGAGATAGAGACCTTGCTGGCCGGATATTCCGACGTGCTAACAGAAAAACCCGGGAGGACGACGCTTGTCGAGTTCGGGTTAAAGATGGTGCACGACCGACCAGTTCAGCGTAAACCCTACCCCTTGCCCCACGCGAAACGACAAGTTGTAAGGGAAGAAATCGAGCAGATGATTGCTCTGGGAGTAATCGAACCTGCCGACTCTCCGTACAGCTCACCAGTAGTCTTAGTGCAGAAGAAGGACGGCACCCATCGGTTCTGCGTCGACTACCGGAAGCTGAATCAGGTGACAGAATTTCAAGTTGAAATGCTACCTGACCCCGAACATATCTTCGCTTCGGTCTCGAAAGCGGAATATTTTTCCAAACTGGATTTGTCCAAGGGGTATTGGCAAATTCCGGTAAGGAAAGAAGACCGACCGAAGCTTGCTTTTGCTACTCCCGACGGGACATACCAATGGTTGGTGATGCCGTTCGGGGTACAAAACGCACCCAGCGTCTTTACCAGAATGATGCGGAAGTTGTTGGAGCCCTTGCGCGATAGGGGTGTCCACAACTTCATGGATGACCTCTTGTTAGCTACAGAGACATGGGGTGAATACCTCGCTCTGTTAGCTGACGTTTTGGAGCGGCTACGTCAGGAGGGCTTGACAGCCCGCCCTTCCAAATGTCACCTTGGTTTCAGGACATTAGACTATTTAGGACATACCCTGAGCCAAGGCACGCTGTCTCCAGAGAAGTCGAAGGTGGAGCAGTTGAGAAACGCCGCACGCCCCACCACGAAAACGGAAGGGAGGTCATTCCTGGGACTGGCCGGATATTACCGGAGGTATGTCGCTAATTTCAGCGCGATTGCGGGCCCGTTGTCTGACCTAACCAAGAAACGGACCCCGAGTAAGTTCGTTTGGACAGATGCGTGTGAGCACGCATTCCAAACGCTAAAGGATAGACTTACATCCGACGCCGTTGTTCGTCTACCGGACTTGGATAAAGAATTCGTTCTGCGCACCGATGCATGCGACACGGGACTGGGAGCAGTACTGCTCCAGGAGCATGACAAGACGCCTTTTCCTGTCGCATACGGCAGCCGGAAGTTGTCTGCTGCCGAGAAGAATTACTCAGTATCGGAGAGGGAATGTCTCGGAATCGTGTTCGGCATATCACGGTTCGAGCGATACCTATATGGACGTAAGTTCATATTGGAGACCGACCACCAACCACTCGCCTATCTGGCGCAGGCAAAGTTGTCCAATGGTCGATTGATGCGATGGTCGCTGTTTTTACAGCAGTACCAGATGCAGATCAGATACGTGAAAGGATCTGAAAACGTAGGCGCAGATTTCATGAGTAGAAGCGCCGAAATGATATAGATCATTTGTTATATTTTCGTGTTCATACTCAGTTTAGCATTTAGTTCATTTTGCTGATTTTGTTCTTTATATCGTGTAACACTTTTGCTTTTTTAGTTTGAGTGAATAAAATCCTGATTTTATTCTCAAGCGTGGGGGGATGTGATGTTTTACCCCAACCCCTTGTATTATACATGTATTTATAAGTCTGTAAGTGGAGCCAGGTAAGCTTTGTTTTTCCAAGTACCTAAGTTGGCTGATCCTCTTACGTAACCCAGTCTTTGTTTGAGCTCTTGAGTGGAAATCTGGCGGGAATCTTTGTACATGGGAACACGTGACGTAGACAACTTCAAAGAGCCGGAAGCCGACAATGGTAGGCTGGACAGTACATGGGGACACACAGACTGACATTTTATGATTGACAGTTCGATCAAATGACCAGAGTCCGTCGCCATCCAATCGGGATGCGTTGTAGGTGGGACTTGATTCGAGGAACTGGCATAAGACTTGTACAAGCCTGAAATTCGTCAGTTGGTGTTTAAGAGTCGCAGTGACACACACTCCGTTAGCCATTCGTAAAAATTGGCGGAATTTAGGAAATTCATGAAATAGCTTCGATCAGGTAAGTTTGATGTTACGTTGATTCTGCTTGATACGACTGCTGTTAATTGAAGAGAATTTGTCGTATGTATACATTTTACTTGTATTGAAGTATGAATAGTTAATTATGACCTTAATATTTTGCATTTTTTTCATGACTTTAGCTAGTACTTTTGTTTACGATTGATTACGATGTTGATTCGTTGCATCATTATTCATAATGTTACTATGTACACCTTATTGGTGAGGCGAAAATGTTCTCTTCTTTCGCTAGTAATATGTGTGCAAATTATTTCGTGGATTATTACGTTTACGCCCTTTTGAAAGGACGATTTGTATTTGTGAAGAATTGTATTGCTTGCTAGCCGCTATAAGAATTAATATTGTAATTCTTTGCGTAGTTATATTTTGGTAGACAAGAAATTTGTTTTTTTGCCATTGAGTAACGGATTGCCGTTTATCACCCTTTGAATGTGAATATTGTGGATTTGGTACGCTTGTGTAGGAAATATATATAAATATATATAAATATATAGATAGTCATATTACTAATCGTAGTAATATTTTAGTACAATCATATTTGAAATATTTTGTATGTATATACTGATAGGGCTCAGTATGTAGATATTTGAATCCTTTGTGTGATTGTGTTATGGCGCCATTTTTGTAAGCGGCGGAAGTGTATGGGAATTTCGATGTGTGCGCATGCGCGACCCAAATGTCCCGCCTTAAACTGATGGTTCAGTTCAGTGACGTAGTGTGAGGGAAGATTTTTATAACCCTATGCTAATGCATTATACCTTTCAACAGGAAGCTTTCGGGGGACGAAAGAATTTCAGAGAATTTCGGGGGACGAGAGAAGTTCAGAGAATTTCGGGTGACGGTGAGAGATACCGAGTGAATTTCGGGTGACCTCAAGGGATACCGTCAAGGGTTCCGGATACTAGAAGAGGAACCGGAAGTCAAGATAACGGCAAGGAACAAGGATTATAGAAGAGGAAGCGGAAGTGGAGATCACGAAAGGAGAGAAAGACAAGGGAACGAAGAGATTTAGATGAGTAGCACTCAAGAAGGGAAAAATCTCCTCACACTGTGAACTTAAATGATGATCAAAGGGATCATTGGGTGAAAGAGAGACATTGATTACTTTAAATTCTTTTAAATTTCATTTATTAAATTGTTATTGTTTAAATTTCATCTTTGTATTTCTTTTAATTTAACTGTTGGCATTGCTGACTAGGGGCTCGTAGCCATAAATATATTTAGTCAATAAATAATATAGTGTCCAGAATCAACCTTCTGAATAAGGACCAGGGGAACTTCTCATAAATCGTTAAAGTCTATAAGAAGAACCCCACCCCTAGACAACCAGGACACCCCCACAGTGCTAAACGTCATGTGATACAAACATGGCCGCGCCCTTTAAATATGTAATGGAAAGGGCTACGCAGCAAAATCCGAGACTGACAAACTGACAGAATTTGGATGAGTAGTGCCCCAATCTCAGTCGCTAGAGCATCCGACATTTAATCTAAGGGTCATGGGTGAAAGTCCGAGGGTAGGTGGTTATGATTTAGCTTCCACTGATTTTCAATTGTTGTCAAAATGAATATAGATATACCTGCAAGTATTTCTCTCCTTTCCTAAAATGTCCCTAAATGAGAGCGTATCCACATGTCCATGCGAACGGGATAGAGTACCCAATTTAATCAACTCTAAGATATGTTGATCATTCTGTCAGCATTTCTTCTTGATTCCAGTAAATCTAACGCATCCACTATATCATATGCAAATTGAATGCATTCATATTATGATACGAATATTATTAAAATATACGGACAGAAGCACAAAAGTCAACGCCAGTCTAAAAGCTCCACCTAACAGACAATATGTTTAAAGTAATGAGACACTACCACTGCAAGCTACTATCAGTTGTTTCGTGTTCTAAAGAGTTTACTCAAACGTTGTAACGGAGACAAAACGAAGAATGCACCGTGAAGACGTATAAAGACTTCTCGGTTCAATCAACAATAACTGCATGAGATATGCATGCAGGATGTGTTCACGGTTTTAATGGAGGTACGATCACCGCCTCTCGGACACCTGAATTCGGTGGTCACAACATCGCGGTATAGAATGCGATGATTGTATTGATGAAAATACTAAGTCTTAAAATTAAATTGCTGCCGTCCAGTTTCGGATGCTCAATCTAAATGAATGAAAATATGGATCTTTTTAAAATGATTTATCAATTGCGAGTTTTGATAATAGTTCTCGATTTAAGTAAGCTAAAGAATGCAATGCATCGTTTGAGAATTAAATGCATTAATCTTACGATTCAAACAATAACATAATATATAATTCGCAATGTAACACAAATCTCAAAGGAATTTTAAAATCTGCGACTAAAAGTTAATATGTCTTAAAATGAAGAGAAGAAAAGAGACTAGCACTGCAAGGTACTGTCAGTTCTTTCCTGTTCTGATGAGTTAGATGAAACTTTGCAACGTGGAGAAAATAAAGACTGCACCGTACATATGTGAAAGAAACCTATCTTAGATCAAGTCATGAAGGTTACAATAATGAGTTCACAGTTTTGTGGGAAGTATGATTACAGGCTATCGGACACTCGAAAGCAGTGGCCACAAGGATCTCGCAATCCGGTGCGGTGATATTAATGGTTAAAACACAAAAAAGAAGAATAAAAAAAAATGACCAAAAAAAAAAAGCAAAGAAAGAAAGATGATAGTCCTTAAAATGAATTTTTGCTGACTTACAATTTTAGTTGCTAAATCAAAATGAAGAAATAATTGGGAAGAATTGTTTATCAGTATTTTGGAAATTCCCACAATTGATAATAATACTAATAATAATAATAATAATAATAATAATAATGATAATAATAATAATAATTATGTGGACTTAGTACAGCGCCTAAGACGTAAAAGCGCTAAGAGCTCGAAAATATTAGATAACAAACAAAAATATACACCAGTACAAGGATAGGATAGAAAAATCCCAACACTATTGAATTACAAAACAAAAGGCTTCAATAGAAGTATATAGAATATGTAAATGAACTTACATATTTCATTCACTTTTTATCTGGATGGGTACATACAGGGTCACTACCATAATCAGTACCTTTATGAGGGCTGTGTCGAAACCAGAAAGACATTGACAAGCTAATGAATTTGAAGAAGAGGATATCAAAATTCAACATAAAAATGATTATATGAGAAAAGAAAACGTTTCTGTGGGACATTTACCATCACACCTATTTGTAGCCAAATAGACGCGTGTACAAAGTGTAGTATAAATTTGTAATGGTATTAAAAATTGTACGCCCACCGTGGGACTCGAACTCACGACCCTCAGATTAAAAGTCTGATGCTCTACCGACTGAGCTAGGCGGGCTACTTGTTAATGCATGGTCGAATGTTGGCTCGGGTAGTTATGCGCAACATGGTTAATCGTTATCTCATCAACTTCACATAGCTAGCGTCTAGGATTGATTGGATCTTAGATGTTAGCCCCTTATGGAAACAATAATCCAGTTTATATGGCAATCAACCATTCACGGAGGAATTTAAATTTTGCTGCCTAAGGAAATGCACAAATGTGTCATTAGCCGAGGAAGTTGCTAAAGTTAAGACAAGTCATTGTTTCTTTGTGTTAACAGTTATGATTTTACAGTCCGGACAACACAAACACTATCCTTCTGCTCTTCTCTTAAATCTTCGCATTCTTTCCTTAATTTCTCTCAGTTAATTACACATGTGAAAATCACCTATCTTGAAATTTTTTGTTTCCAGAGAAAGCAATGCTTACACACTACATAATCAATTAAATAGTACCTGTAAGTTGATAAAGTTGATAAACTTGCTTCCAATTAATTGTTCTCTATACATATTTGTGATTTTCTTCTATGGATCGGTACAGGAGAAAATACATAAATACGGAAGGTGTTGTGTTAGATGTGGTGGTTTTATTTCTACGACATGGGAGATTTGTGTGTGTGTGTGTGTGTGTGTGTGTGTGTGTGTGTGTGTGTGTTTGTGTGTGCATGTGATTTGTATTTTTAAGGTAGCTTTTAAGAATTTTTCAGTCATATCGCTACGATGTCTGCAGTGTGGCAGTTTATAGTGATGGCTAGCACTGGGGCATCATGCCGCAGACATGTGGCATGATGTCCCACCCAGTCACTTTATCCTGAGATCCGGCCGACCAGTCCTAACACTAACCTCTTAATGCTGAGCCCCAAGCAAGGCAGCTGTTAGTACCATATTTGTAAGTCTTTGGTATGACTCGGCCGGGGATCGATCCCACGAACTCCCGCATCCGAGGCGTACGCTGTAATTACTAGGCCACCGGAGCTTTTAGGGATATTTGTTCATTGTCACGTAGTGAGTAGTAGCTAATGAGTTTTCACTCCTTATTGTCTTTATTTAAGTACGTGGAGTTGGACTATTTGGTCAGTCATATTTTGTATGTTCTTCTTGTAACATTATTCTTCAGGTATATTTATTGTTGTGTTTAGATATTATTTGGAAGCAAACATTTGTTTGAATTATTCATTGGAGCCACAAAATGCTACGTGGGTTAAAATATTATTTTTGGCCTATTGTGAATTATTTCTAAAGAATTCTTGAAAATGCCATTGTGATATATCAGAACTGTTGGTAGACCAATGCATTTGAGGATGTAGATTTTATTCGGAACATTCTATTCCTTTGGACTTGAAGATAACATTTTGGGATGATTTTGGATGCAATTCATAATGCTGTAAGTCCCTCTTATATTTTCATTTTACAATTTTGTTAACTGAATTATTTGTTCAGTATTAGAAACCGTTTTGGTTTTGCTTATGTTTGTTTTTTAGTGTATGACCATAGATTCGTAATACTATTGGGTAATTATGACTCATTCATTTCTCAGTTAACGAACTAATATGCAGCATTACTGGAAATGCAAATATGATGGCAGCAGTGGGGGACGCATTTACTGAATTTTGTTTTCATAACAAAAAACTCTTAATTCCAAAGACTTGTGCAATTAAATGATATTAACGTGAAATGTAAAGAAAAGCATTTTCGTTTGAACCGAGCTCTGGGCATCTATCTGCACCATAAGTGCTAAACGTCATGTGATACAAACATGGCCGCGCCCTTTAAATATGTAATGGAAAGGGCTACGCAGCAAAATCCGAGACTGACAAACTGACAGAATTTGGATGAGTAGTGCCCCAATCTCAGTCGCTAGAGCATCCGACATTTAATCTAAGGGTCATGGGTGAAAGTCCGAGGGTAGGTGGTTATGATTTAGCTTCCACTGATTTTCAATTGTTGTCAAAATGAATATAGATATACCTGCAAGTATTTCTCTCCTTTCCTAAAATGTCCCTAAATGAGAGCGTATCCACATGTCCATGCGAACGGGATAGAGTACCCAATTTAATCAACTCTAAGATATGTTGATCATTCTGTCAGCATTTCTTCTTGATTCCAGTAAATCTAACGCATCCACTATATCATATGCAAATTGAATGCATTCATATTATGATACGAATATTATTAAAATATACGGACAGAAGCACAAAAGTCAACGCCAGTCTAAAAGCTCCACCTAACAGACAATATGTTTAAAGTAATGAGACACTACCACTGCAAGCTACTATCAGTTGTTTCGTGTTCTAAAGAGTTTACTCAAACGTTGTAACGGAGACAAAACGAAGAATGCACCGTGAAGACGTATAAAGACTTCTCGGTTCAATCAACAATAACTGCATGAGATATGCATGCAGGATGTGTTCACGGTTTTAATGGAGGTACGATCACCGCCTCTCGGACACCTGAATTCGGTGGTCACAACATCGCGGTATAGAATGCGATGATTGTATTGATGAAAATACTAAGTCTTAAAATTAAATTGCTGCCGTCCAGTTTCGGATGCTCAATCTAAATGAATGAAAATATGGATCTTTTTAAAATGATTTATCAATTGCGAGTTTTGATAATAGTTCTCGATTTAAGTAAGCTAAAGAATGCAATGCATCGTTTGAGAATTAAATGCATTAATCTTACGATTCAAACAATAACATAATATATAATTCGCAATGTAACACAAATCTCAAAGGAATTTTAAAATCTGCGACTAAAAGTTAATATGTCTTAAATTGAAGAGAAGAAAAGAGACTAGCACTGCAAGGTACTGTCAGTTCTTTCCTGTTCTGATGAGTTAGATGAAACTTTGCAACGTGGAGAAAATAAAAACTGCACCCTACATATGTGAAAGAAACCTATCTTAGATCAAGTCATGAAGGTTACAATAATGAGTTCACAGTTTTGTGGGAAGTATGATTACGGGCTATCGGACATTCGAAAGCAGTGGCCAAAAGGACCGCGCAATCCGGTGATGTGATATCAATGGTTAAAACAAAAAAAGAAGAACAAAAAAAAAAAAAAATGACCAAAAAAAAAAAAAAGCAAAGAAAGTAATATGTTAGTCCCAAAAATGAATTTTTGCTGACTTACAATTCTGGTTGCAGAATCAAAATGAAGAAATAATTGGGATGAATTATTTATCATTATTTTGGAAATTGCCACAATTGATAATAATAATAATAATAATAATAATAATAATAATAATAATAATTATGTGGATTTAGTACAGCGCCTGAGACGTTAAAGCGCTAAGAGCTCGAAAATATTAGATAACAAACAAAAATATACACCAGTACAAGGATGGGATAGAAAAATCCCAACACTATTGAATTACAAAACAAAAGGCTTCAATAGAAGTATATAGAATATGTAAATGAACTTACATATTTCATTCACTTTTCATCTGGATGGGTACATACAGGGTCACTACCATAATCAGTACCTTTATGAGGGCTGTGTCGAAACCAGAAAGACATTGACAAGCTAATGAATTTGAAGAAGAGGATATCAAAATTCAACATAAAAATGATTATATGAGAAAAGAAAACGTTTCTGTGGGACATTTACCATCACACCTATTTGTAGCCAAATAGACGCGTGTACAAAGTGTAGTATAAATTTGTAATGGTATTAAAAATTGTACGCCCACCGTGGGACTCGAACTCACGACCCTCAGATTAAAAGTCTGATGCTCTACCGACTGAGCTAGGCGGGCTACTTGTTAATGCATGGTCGAATGTTGGCTCGGGTAGTTATGCGCAACATGGTTAATCGTTATCTCATCAACTTCACATAGCTAGCGTCTAGGATTGATTGGATCTTAGATGTTAGCCCCTTATGGAAACAATAATCCAGTTTATATGGCAATCAACCATTCACGGAGGAATTTAAATTTTGCTGCCTAAGGAAATGCACAAATGTGTCATTACCCGAGCAAGTTGCTAAAGTTAAGACAAGTCATTGTTTCTTTGTGTTAACAGTTATGATTTTACAGTCCGGACAACACAAACACTATCCTTCTGCTCTTCTCTTAAATCTTCGCATTCTTTCCTTAATTTCTCTCAGTTAATTACACATGTGAAAATCACCTGTCTTGAAATTTTTTGTTTCCAGAGAAAGCAATGCTTACACACTACATTATCAATTAAATAGTAGCTGTAAGTTGATAAACTTGCTTCCAATTAATTGTTCTCTATACATATTTGTGATTTTCTTCTATGGATCGGTACAGGAGAAAATACATAAATACGGAAGGTGTTGTGTTAGATGTGGTGGTTTTATTTCTACGACATGGGAGATTTGTGTGTGTGTGTGTGTGTGTGTGTGTGTGTGTGTGTGTGCATGTGATTTGTATTTTTAAGGTAGCTTTTAAGAATTTTTCAGTCATATCGCTACGATGTCTGCAGTGTGGCAGTTTATAGTGATGGCTAGCACTGGGGCATCATGCCGCAGACATGTGGCATGATGTCCCACCCAGTCACTTTATCCTGAGATCCGGCCGACCAGTCCTAACACTAACCTCTTAATGCTGAGCCCCAAGCAAGGCAGCTGTTAGTACCATATTTGTAAGTCTTTGGTATGACTCGGCCGGGGATCGATCCCACGAACTGCCGCATCCGAGGCGTACGCTGTAATTACTAGGCCACCGGAGCTTTTAGGGATATTTGTTCATTGTCACGTAGTGAGTAGTAGCTAATGAGTTTTCACTCCTTATTGTCTTTATTTAAGTACGTGGAGTTGGACTATTTGGTCAGTCATATTTTGTATGTTCTTCTTGTAACATTATTCTTCAGGTATATTTATTGTTGTGTTTAGATATTATTTGGAAGCAAACATTTGTTTGAATTATTCATTGGAGCCACAAAATGCTACGTGGGTTAAAATATTATTTTTGGCCTATTGTGAATTATTTCTAAAGAATTCTTGAAAATGCAATTCTGATATATCAGAACTGTTGGTAGACCAATGCATTTGAGGATGTAGATTTTATTCGGAACATTCTATTCCTTTGGACTTGAAGATAACATTTTGGGATGATTTTGGATGCAATTCATAATGCTGTAAGTCCCTCTTATATTTTCATTTTACAATTTTGTTAACTGAATTATTTGTTCAGTATTAGAAACCGTTTTGGTTTTGCTTATGTTTGTTTTTTAGTGTATGACCATAGATTCGTAATACTATTGGGTAATTATGACTCATTCATTTCTCAGTTAACGAACTAATATGCAGCATTACTGGAAATGCAAATATGATGGCAGCAGTGGGGGACGCATTTACTGAATTTTGTTTTCATAACAAAAAACTCTTAATTCCAAAGACTTGTGCAATTAAATGATATTAACGTGAAATGTAAAGAAAAGCATTTTCGTTTGAACCGAGCTCTGGGCATCTATCTGCACCATAAGTGCTAAACGTCATGTGATACAAACATGGCCGCGCCCTTTAAATATGTAATGGAAAGGGCTACGCAGCAAAATCCGAGACTGACAAACTGACAGAATTTGGATGAGTAGTGCCCCAATCTCAGTCGCTAGAGCATCCGACATTTAATCTAAGGGTCATGGGTGAAAGTCCGAGGGTAGGTGGTTATGATTTAGCTTCCACTGATTTTCAATTGTTGTCAAAATGAATATAGATATACCTGCAAGTATTTCTCTCCTTTCCTAAAATGTCCCTAAATGAGAGCGTATCCACATGTCCATGCGAACGGGATAGAGTACCCAATTTAATCAACTCTAAGATATGTTGATCATTCTGTCAGCATTTCTTCTTGATTCCAGTAAATCTAACGCATCCACTATATCATATGCAAATTGAATGCATTCATATTATGATACGAATATTATTAAAATATACGGACAGAAGCACAAAAGTCAACGCCAGTCTAAAAGCTCCACCTAACAGACAATATGTTTAAAGTAATGAGACACTACCACTGCAAGCTACTATCAGTTGTTTCGTGTTCTAAAGAGTTTACTCAAACGTTGTAACGGAGACAAAACGAAGAATGCACCGTGAAGACGTATAAAGACTTCTCGGTTCAATCAACAATAACTGCATGAGATATGCATGCAGGATGTGTTCACGGTTTTAATGGAGGTACGATCACCGCCTCTCGGACACCTGAATTCGGTGGTCACAACATCGCGGTATAGAATGCGATGATTGTATTGATGAAAATACTAAGTCTTAAAATTAAATTGCTGCCGTCCAGTTTCGGATGCTCAATCTAAATGAATGAAAATATGGATTTTTTAAAATGATTTATCAATTGCGAGTTTTGATAATAGTTCTCGATTTAAGTAAGCTAAAGAATGCAATGCATCGTTTGAGAATTAAATGCATTAATCTTACGATTCAAACAATAACATAATATATAATTCGCAATGTAACACAAATCTCAAAGGAATTTTAAAATCTGCGACTAAAAGTTAATATGTCTTAAATTGAAGAGAAGAAAAGAGACTAGCACTGCAAGGTACTGTCAGTTCTTTCCTGTTCTGATGAGTTAGATGAAACTTTGCAACGTGGAGAAAATAAAGACTGCACCGTACATATGTGAAAGAAACCTATCTTAGATCAAGTCAAGAAGGTTACAATAATGAGTTCACAGTTTTGTGGGAAGTATGATTACGGGGTATCGGACATTCGAAAGCAGTGGCCAAAAGGATCGCGCAATCCGGTGAGGTGATATCAATGGTTAAAACACAAAAAAGAAGAAGAAGAAAAAAAAATGACCAAAAAAAAAAAGCAAAGAAAGAAAGATGTTAGTCCTAAAAATGAATTATTGCTGACTTACAATGTTAGTTGCTAAATCAAAATGAAGAAATATTTGGGAAGAATTGTTTATCAGTATTTTGGAAATTCCCACAATTGATAATAATAATGATAATAATAATAATAATAATAATAATAATAATAATAATAATAATAATTATGTGGACTTAGTACAGCGCCTAAGACGTAAAAGCGCTAAGAGCTCGAAAATATTAGATAACAAACAAAAATATACACCAGTATCGGTACAGGAGAAAATACATAAGAGCAGAAGAGCAGGATCAATTATGGGAATTTCCAAAATACTGATAAACAATTCTTCCCAAATATTTCTTCATTTTGATTTAGCAACTAACATTGTAAGTCAGCAATAATTCATTTTTAGGACTAACATCTTTCTTTCTTTGCTTTTTTTTTTGGTCATTTTTTTTTCTTCTTCTTCTTTTTTGTGTTTTATGTGGACTTAGTACAGCGCCTGAGACGTTAAAGCGCTAAGAGCTCGAAAATATTAGATAACAAACAAAAATATACACCAGTACAAGGATGGGATAGAAAAATCCCAACACTATTGAATTACAAAACAAAAGGCTTCAATAGAAGTATATAGAATATGTAAATGAACTTACATTTTTCATTCACTTTTCATCTGGATGGGTACATACAGGGTCACTACCATAATCAGTACCTTTATGAGGGCTGTGTCGAAACCAGAAAGACATTGACAAGCTAATGAATTTGAAGAGGAGGATATCAAAATTCAACATAAAAATGATTATATGAGAAAAGAAAACGTTTCTGTGGGACATTTACCATCACACCTATTTGTAGCCAAATAGACGCGTGTACAAAGTGTAGTATAAATTTGTAATGGTATTAAAAATTGTACGCCCACCGTGGGACTCGAACTCACGACCCTCAGATTAAAAGTCTGATGCTCTACCGACTGAGCTAGGCGGGCTACTTGTTAATGCATGGTCGAATGTTGGCTCGGGTAGTTATGCGCAACATGGTTAATCGTTATCTCATCAATTTCACATAGCTAGCGTCCAGGATTGATTGGATCTTAGATGTTAGCCCCTTATGGAAACAATAATCCAGTTTATATGGCAATCAACCATTCACGGAGGAATTTAAATTTTGCTGCATAAGGAAATGCACAGATGTGTCATTAGCCGAGCAAGTTGCTAAAGTTAAGACTAGTCATTGTTTCTTTGTGTTAACAGTTATGATTTTACAGTCCGGACAACACGAACACTATCCTTCTGCTCTTCTCTTAAATCTTCGCATTCTTTCCTTAATTTCTCTCAGTTAATTACACATGTGAAAATCACCTATCTTGACATTTTTTTGTTTCCAGAGAAAGCAATGCTTACACACTACATAATCAATTAAATAGTACCTGTAAGTTGATAAACTTGCTTCCAATTAATTGTTCTCTATACATATTTGTGATTTTCTTCTATGGATCGGTACAGGAGAAAATACATAAATACGGAAGGTGTTGTGTTAGATGTGGTGGTTTTATTTCTACGACATGGGAGATTTGTGTGTGTGTGTGTGTGTGTGTGTGTGTGTGTGTTTGTGTGTGCATGTGATTTGTATTTTTAAGGTAGCTTTTAAGAATTTTTCAGTCATATCGCTACAATGTCTGCAGTGTGGCAGTTTATAGTGATGGCAAGCACTGGGGCATCATGCCGCAGACATGTGGCATGATGTCCCACCCAGTCACTTTATCCTGAGATCCGGCCGACCAGTCCTAACACTAACCTCTTAATGCTGAGCCCCAAGCAAGGCAGCTGTTAGTACCATATTTGTAAGTCTTTGGTATGACTTGGCCGGGGATCGATCCCACGAACTCCCGCATCCGAGGCGTACGCTGTAATTACTAGGCCACCGGAGCTTTTAGGGATATTTGTTCATTGTCACGTAGTGAGTAGTAGCTAATGAGTTTTCACTCCTTATTGTCTGTATTTAAGTACGTGGAGTTGGACTATTTGGTCAGTCATATTTTGTATGTTCTTCTTGTAACATTATTCTTCAGGTATATTTATTGTTGTGTTTAGATATTATTTGGAAGCAAACATTTGTTTGAATTATTCATTGGAGCCACAAAATGCTACGTGGGTTAAAATATTATTTTTGGCCTATTGTGAATTATTTCTAAAGAATTCTTGAAAATGCCATTGTGATATATCAGAACTGTTGGTAGACCAATGCATTTGAGGATGTAGATTTTATTCGGAACATTCTATTCCTTTGGACTTGAAGATAACATTTTGGGATGATTTTGGATGCAATTCATAATGCTGTAAGTCCCTCTTATATTTTCATTTTACAATTTTGTTAACTGAATTATTTGTTCAGTATTAGAAACCGTTTTGGTTTTGCTTATGTTTGTTTTTTAGTGTATGACCATAGATTCGTAATACTATTGGGTAATTATGACTCATTCATTTCTCAGTTAACGAACTAATATGCAGCATTACTGGAAATGCAAATATGATGGCAGCAGTGGGGGACGCATTTACTGAATTTTGTTTTCATAACAAAAAACTCTTAATTCCAAAGACTTGTGCAATTAAATGATATTAACGTGAAATGTAAAGAAAAGCATTTTCGTTTGAACCGAGCTCTGGGCATCTATCTGCACCATAAGTGCTAAACGTCATGTGATACAAACATGGCCGCGCCCTTTAAATATGTAATGGAAAGGGCTACGCAGCAAAATCCGAGACTGACAAACTGACAGAATTTGGATGAGTAGTGCCCCAATCTCAGTCGCTAGAGCATCCGACATTTAATCTAAGGGTCATGGGTGAAAGTCCGAGGGTAGGTGGTTATGATTTAGCTTCCACTGATTTTCAATTGTTGTCAAAATGAATATAGATATACCTGCAAGTATTTCTCTCCTTTCCTAAAATGTCCCTAAATGAGAGCGTATCCACATGTCCATGCGAACGGGATAGAGTACCCAATTTAATCAACTCTAAGATATGTTGATCATTCTGTCAGCATTTCTTCTTGATTCCAGTAAATCTAACGCATCCACTATATCATATGCAAATTGAATGCATTCATATTATGATACGAATATTATTAAAATATACGGACAGAAGCACAAAAGTCAACGCCAGTCTAAAAGCTCCACCTAACAGACAATATATTTAAAGTAATGAGACACTACCACTGCAAGCTACTATCAGTTGTTTCGTGTTCTAAAGAGTTTACTCAAACGTTGTAACGGAGACAAAACGAAGAATGCACCGTGAAGACGTATAAAGACTTCTCGGTTCAATCAACAATAACTGCATGAGATATGCATGCAGGATGTGTTCACGGTTTTAATGGAGGTACGATCACCGCCTCTCGGACACCTGAATTCGGTGGTCACAACATCGCGGTATAGAATGCGATGATTGTATTGGTGAAAATACTAAGTCTTAAAATTAAATTGCTGCCGTCCAGTTTCGGATGCTCAATCTAAACGAATGAAAATATGGATTTTTTAAAATGATTTATCAATTGCGAGTTTTGATAATAGTTCTCGATTTAAGTAAGCTAAAGAATGCAATGCATCGTTTGAGAATTAAATGCATTAATCTTACGATTCAAACAATAACATAATATATAATTCGCAATGTAACACAAATCTCAAAGGAATTTTAAAATCTGCGACTAAAAGTTAATATGTCTTAAATTGAAGAGAAGAAAAGAGACTAGCACTGCAAGGTACTGTCAGTTCTTTCCTGTTCTGATGAGTTAGATGAAACTTTGCAACGTGGAGAAAATAAAGACTGCACCGTACATATGTGAAAGAAACCTATCTTAGATCAAGTCAAGAAGGTTACAATAATGAGTTCACAGTTTTGTGGGAAGTATGATTACGGGGTATCGGACATTCGAAAGCAGTGGCCAAAAGGATCGCGCAATCCGGTGAGGTGATATCAATGGTTAAAACACAAAAAAGAAGAAGAAGAAAAAAAAATGACCAAAAAAAAAAAAGCAAAGAAAGAAAGATGTTAGTCCTAAAAATGAATTATTGCTGACTTACAATGTTAGTTGCTAAATCAAAATGAAGAAATATTTGGGAAGAATTGTTTATCAGTATTTTGGAAATTCCCACAATTGATAATAATAATAATAATAATAATAATAATAATAATAATAATAATAATAATAATAATTATGTGGACTTAGTACAGCGCCTAAGACGTAAAAGCGCTAAGAGCTCGAAAATATTAGATAACAAACATAAATATACACCAGAACAAGGATAGGATAGAAAAATCCCAACACTATTGAATTACAAAACAAAAGGCTTCAATAGAAGTATATAGAATATGTAAATGAACTTACATATTTCATTCACTTTTTATCTGGATGGGTACATACAGGGTCACTACCATAATCAGTACCTTTATGAGGGCTGTGTCGAAACCAGAAAGACATTGACAAGCTAATGAATTTGAAGAAGAGGATATCAAAATTCAACATAAAAATGATTATATGAGAAAAGAAAACGTTTCTGTGGGACATTTACCATCACACCTATTTGTAGCCAAATAGACGCGTGTACAAAGTGTAGTATAAATTTGTAATGGTATTAAAAATTGTACGCCCACCGTGGGACTCGAACTCACGACCCTCAGATTAAAAGTCTGATGCTCTACCGACTGAGCTAGGCGGGCTACTTGTTAATGCATGGTCGAATGTTGGCTCGGGTAGTTATGCGCAACATGGTTAATCGTTATCTCATCAACTTCACATAGCTAGCGTCTAGGATTGATTGGATCTTAGATGTTAGCCCCTTATGGAAACAATAATCCAGTTTATATGGCAATCAACCATTCACGGAGGAATTTAAATTTTGCTGCCTAAGGAAATGCACAAATGTGTCATTAGCCGAGCAAGTTGCTAAAGTTAAGACAAGTCATTGTTTCTTTGTGTTAACAGTTATGATTTTACAGTCCGGACAACACAAACACTATCCTTCTGCTCTTCTCTTAAATCTTCGCATTCTTTCCTTAATTTCTCTCAGTTAATTACACATGTGAAAATCACCTGTCTTGAAATTTTTTGTTTCCAGAGAAAGCAATGCTTACACACTACATAATCAATTAAATAGTACCTGTAAGTTGATAAACTTGCTTCCAATTAATTGTTCTCTATACATATTTGTGATTTTCTTCTATGGATCGGTACAGGAGAAAATACATAAATACGGAAGGTGTTGTGTTAGATGTGGTGGTTTTATTTCTACGACATGGGAGATTTGTGTGTGTGTGTGTGTGTGTGTGTGTGTGTGTTTGTGTGTGCATGTGATTTGTATTTTTAAGGTAGCTTTTAAGAATTTTTCAGTCATATCGCTACAATGTCTGCAGTGTGGCAGTTTATAGTGATGGCAAGCACTGGGGCATCATGCCGCAGACATGTAGCATGATGTCCCACCCAGTCACTTTATCCTGAGATCCGGCCGACCAGTCCTAACACTAACCTCTTAATGCTGAGCCCCAAGCAAGGCAGCTGTTAGTACCATATTTGTAAGTCTTTGGTATGACTTGGCCGGGGATCGATCCCACGAACTCCCGCATCCGAGGCGTACGCTGTAATTACTAGGCCACCGGAGCTTTTAGGGATATTTGTTCATTGTCACGTAGTGAGTAGTAGCTAATGAGTTTTCACTCCTTATTGTCTGTATTTAAGTACGTGGAGTTGGACTATTTGGTCAGTCATATTTTGTATGTTCTTCTTGTAACATTATTCTTCAGGTATATTTATTGTTGTGTTTAGATATTATTTGGAAGCAAACATTTGTTTGAATTATTCATTGGAGCCACAAAATGCTACGTGGGTGAAAATATTATTTTTGGCCTACTGTGAATTATTTCTAAAGAATTCTTGAAAATGCAATTCTGATATATCAGAACTGTTGGTAGACCAATGCATTTGAGGATGTAGATTTTATTCGGAACATTCTATTCCTTTGGACTTGAAGATAACATTTTGGGATGATTTTGGATGCAATTCATAATGCTGTAAGTCCCTCTTATATTTTCATTTTACAATTTTGTTAACTGAATTATTTGTTCAGTATTAGAAACCGTTTTGGTTTTGCTTATGTTTGTTTTTTAGTGTATGACCATAGATTCGTAATACTATTGGGTAATTATGACTCATTCATTTCTCAGTTAACGAACTAATATGCAGCATTACTGGAAATGCAAATATGATGGCAGCAGTGGGGGACGCATTTACTGAATTTTGTTTTCATAACAAAAAACTCTTAATTCCAAAGACTTGTGCAATTAAATGATATTAACGTGAAATGTAAAGAAAAGCATTTTCGTTTGAACCGAGCTCTGGGCATCTATCTGCACCATAAGTGCTAAACGTCATGTGATACAAACATGGCCGCGCCCTTTAAATATGTAATGGAAAGGGCTACGCAGCAAAATCCGAGACTGACAAACTGACAGAATTTGGATGAGTAGTGCCCCAATCTCAGTCGCTAGAGCATCCGACATTTAATCTAAGGGTCATGGGTGAAAGTCCGAGGGTAGGTGGTTATGATTTAGCTTCCACTGATTTTCAATTGTTGTCAAAATGAATATAGATATACCTGCAAGTATTTCTCTCCTTTCCTAAAATGTCCCTAAATGAGAGCGTATCCACATGTCCATGCGAACGGGATAGAGTACCCAATTTAATCAACTCTAAGATATGTTGATCATTCTGTCAGCATTTCTTCTTGATTCCAGTAAATCTAACGCATCCACTATATCATATGCAAATTGAATGCATTCATATTATGATACGAATATTATTAAAATATACGGACAGAAGCACAAAAGTCAACGCCAGTCTAAAAGCTCCACCTAACAGACAATATATTTAAAGTAATGAGACACTACCACTGCAAGCTACTATCAGTTGTTTCGTGTTCTAAAGAGTTTACTCAAACGTTGTAACGGAGACAAAACGAAGAATGCACCGTGAAGACGTATAAAGACTTCTCGGTTCAATCAACAATAACTGCATGAGATATGCATGCAGGATGTGTTCACGGTTTTAATGGAGGTACGATCACCGCCTCTCGGACACCTGAATTCGGTGGTCACAACATCGCGGTATAGAATGCGATGATTGTATTGGTGAAAATACTAAGTCTTAAAATTAAATTGCTGCCGTCCAGTTTCGGATGCTCAATCTAAACGAATGAAAATATGGATTTTTTAAAATGATTTATCAATTGCGAGTTTTGATAATAGTTCTCGATTTAAGTAAGCTAAAGAATGCAATGCATCGTTTGAGAATTAAATGCATTAATCTTACGATTCAAACAATAACATAATATATAATTCGCAATGTAACACAAATCTCAAAGGAATTTTAAAATCTGCGACTAAAAGTTAATATGTCTTAAATTGAAGAGAAGAAAAGAGACTAGCACTGCAAGGTACTGTCAGTTCTTTCCTGTTCTGATGAGTTAGATGAAACTTTGCAACGTGGAGAAAATAAAGACTGCACCGTACATATGTGAAAGAAACCTATCTTAGATCAAGTCAAGAAGGTTACAATAATGAGTTCACAGTTTTGTGGGAAGTATGATTACGGGGTATCGGACATTCGAAAGCAGTGGCCAAAAGGATCGCGCAATCCGGTGAGGTGATATCAATGGTTAAAACACAAAAAAGAAGAAGAAGAAAAAAAAATGACCAAAAAAAAAAAGCAAAGAAAGAAAGATGTTAGTCCTAAAAATGAATTATTGCTGACTTACAATGTTAGTTGCTAAATCAAAATGAAGAAATATTTGGGAAGAATTGTTTATCAGTATTTTGGAAATTCCCACAATTGATAATAATAATAATAATAATAATAATAATAATAATAATAATAATAATAATAATAATTATGTGGACTTAGTACAGCGCCTAAGACGTAAAAGCGCTAAGAGCTCGAAAATATTAGATAACAAACATAAATATACACCAGAACAAGGATAGGATAGAAAAATCCCAACACTATTGAATTACAAAACAAAAGGCTTCAATAGAAGTATATAGAATATGTAAATGAACTTACATATTTCATTCACTTTTTATCTGGATGGGTACATACAGGGTCACTACCATAATCAGTACCTTTATGAGGGCTGTGTCGAAACCAGAAAGACATTGACAAGCTAATGAATTTGAAGAAGAGGATATCAAAATTCAACATAAAAATGATTATATGAGAAAAGAAAACGTTTCTGTGGGACATTTACCATCACACCTATTTGTAGCCAAATAGACGCGTGTACAAAGTGTAGTATAAATTTGTAATGGTATTAAAAATTGTACGCCCACCGTGGGACTCGAACTCACGACCCTCAGATTAAAAGTCTGATGCTCTACCGACTGAGCTAGGCGGGCTACTTGTTAATGCATGGTCGAATGTTGGCTCGGGTAGTTATGCGCAACATGGTTAATCGTTATCTCATCAACTTCACATAGCTAGCGTCTAGGATTGATTGGATCTTAGATGTTAGCCCCTTATGGAAACAATAATCCAGTTTATATGGCAATCAACCATTCACGGAGGAATTTAAATTTTGCTGCCTAAGGAAATGCACAAATGTGTCATTAGCCGAGCAAGTTGCTAAAGTTAAGACAAGTCATTGTTTCTTTGTGTTAACAGTTATGATTTTACAGTCCGGACAACACAAACACTATCCTTCTGCTCTTCTCTTAAATCTTCGCATTCTTTCCTTAATTTCTCTCAGTTAATTACACATGTGAAAATCACCTGTCTTGAAATTTTTTGTTTCCAGAGAAAGCAATGCTTACACACTACATAATCAATTAAATAGTACCTGTAAGTTGATAAACTTGCTTCCAATTAATTGTTCTCTATACATATTTGTGATTTTCTTCTATGGATCGGTACAGGAGAAAATACATAAATACGGAAGGTGTTGTGTTAGATGTGGTGGTTTTATTTCTACGACATGGGAGATTTGTGTGTGTGTGTGTGTGTGTGTGTGTGTGTGTGTGTGTGTGTGTGTGTGTTTGTGTGTGCATGTGATTTGTATTTTTAAGGTAGCTTTTAAGAATTTTTCAGTCATATCGCTACAATGTCTGCAGTGTGGCAGTTTATAGTGATGGCAAGCACTGGGGCATCATGCCGCAGACATGTAGCATGATGTCCCACCCAGTCACTTTATCCTGAGATCCGGCCGACCAGTCCTAACACTAACCTCTTAATGCTGAGCCCCAAGCAAGGCAGCTGTTAGTACCATATTTGTAAGTCTTTGGTATGACTTGGCCGGGGATCGATCCCACGAACTCCCGCATCCGAGGCGTACGCTGTAATTACTAGGCCACCGGAGCTTTTAGGGATATTTGTTCATTGTCACGTAGTGAGTAGTAGCTAATGAGTTTTCACTCCTTATTGTCTGTATTTAAGTACGTGGAGTTGGACTATTTGGTCAGTCATATTTTGTATGTTCTTCTTGTAACATTATTCTTCAGGTATATTTATTGTTGTGTTTAGATATTATTTGGAAGCAAACATTTGTTTGAATTATTCATTGGAGCCACAAAATGCTACGTGGGTGAAAATATTATTTTTGGCCTACTGTGAATTATTTCTAAAGAATTCTTGAAAATGCAATTCTGATATATCAGAACTGTTGGTAGACCAATGCATTTGAGGATGTAGATTTTATTCGGAACATTCTATTCCTTTGGACTTGAAGATAACATTTTGGGATGATTTTGGATGCAATTCATAATGCTGTAAGTCCCTCTTATATTTTCATTTTACAATTTTGTTAACTGAATTATTTGTTCAGTATTAGAAACCGTTTTGGTTTTGCTTATGTTTGTTTTTTAGTGTATGACCATAGATTCGTAATACTATTGGGTAATTATGACTCATTCATTTCTCAGTTAACGAACTAATATGCAGCATTACTGGAAATGCAAATATGATGGCAGCAGTGGGGGACGCATTTACTGAATTTTGTTTTCATAACAAAAAACTCTTAATTCCAAAGACTTGTGCAATTAAATGATATTAACGTGAAATGTAAAGAAAAGCATTTTCGTTTGAACCGAGCTCTGGGCATCTATCTGCACCATAAGTGCTAAACGTCATGTGATACAAACATGGCCGCGCCCTTTAAATATGTAATGGAAAGGGCTACGCAGCAAAATCCGAGACTGACAAACTGACAGAATTTGGATGAGTAGTGCCCCAATCTCAGTCGCTAGAGCATCCGACATTTAATCTAAGGGTCATGGGTGAAAGTCCGAGGGTAGGTGGTTATGATTTAGCTTCCACTGATTTTCAATTGTTGTCAAAATGAATATAGATATACCTGCAAGTATTTCTCTCCTTTCCTAAAATGTCCCTAAATGAGAGCGTATCCACATGTCCATGCGAACGGGATAGAGTACCCAATTTAATCAACTCTAAGATATGTTGATCATTCTGTCAGCATTTCTTCTTGATTCCAGTAAATCTAACGCATCCACTATATCATATGCAAATTGAATGCATTCATATTATGATACGAATATTATTAAAATATACGGACAGAAGCACAAAAGTCAACGCCAGTCTAAAAGCTCCACCTAACAGACAATATATTTAAAGTAATGAGACACTACCACTGCAAGCTACTATCAGTTGTTTCGTGTTCTAAAGAGTTTACTCAAACGTTGTAACGGAGACAAAACGAAGAATGCACCGTGAAGACGTATAAAGACTTCTCGGTTCAATCAACAATAACTGCATGAGATATGCATGCAGGATGTGTTCACGGTTTTAATGGAGGTACGATCACCGCCTCTCGGACACCTGAATTCGGTGGTCACAACATCGCGGTATAGAATGCGATGATTGTATTGGTGAAAATACTAAGTCTTAAAATTAAATTGCTGCCGTCCAGTTTCGGATGCTCAATCTAAACGAATGAAAATATGGATTTTTTAAAATGATTTATCAATTGCGAGTTTTGATAATAGTTCTCGATTTAAGTAAGCTAAAGAATGCAATGCATCGTTTGAGAATTAAATGCATTAATCTTACGATTCAAACAATAACATAATATATAATTCGCAATGTAACACAAATCTCAAAGGAATTTTAAAATCTGCGACTAAAAGTTAATATGTCTTAAATTGAAGAGAAGAAAAGAGACTAGCACTGCAAGGTACTGTCAGTTCTTTCCTGTTCTGATGAGTTAGATGAAACTTTGCAACGTGGAGAAAATAAAGACTGCACCGTACATATGTGAAAGAAACCTATCTTAGATCAAGTCAAGAAGGTTACAATAATGAGTTCACAGTTTTGTGGGAAGTATGATTACGGGGTATCGGACATTCGAAAGCAGTGGCCAAAAGGATCGCGCAATCCGGTGAGGTGATATCAATGGTTAAAACACAAAAAAGAAGAAGAAGAAAAAAAAATGACCAAAAAAAAAAAAGCAAAGAAAGAAAGATGTTAGTCCTAAAAATGAATTATTGCTGACTTACAATGTTAGTTGCTAAATCAAAATGAAGAAATATTTGGGAAGAATTGTTTATCAGTATTTTGGAAATTCCCACAATTGATAATAATAATAATAATAATAATAATAATAATAATAATAATAATAATAATAATTATGTGGACTTAGTACAGCGCCTAAGACGTAAAAGCGCTAAGAGCTCGAAAATATTAGATAACAAACATAAATATACACCAGAACAAGGATAGGATAGAAAAATCCCAACACTATTGAATTACAAAACAAAAGGCTTCAATAGAAGTATATAGAATATGTAAATGAACTTACATATTTCATTCACTTTTTATCTGGATGGGTACATACAGGGTCACTACCATAATCAGTACCTTTATGAGGGCTGTGTCGAAACCAGAAAGACATTGACAAGCTAATGAATTTGAAGAAGAGGATATCAAAATTCAACATAAAAATGATTATATGAGAAAAGAAAACGTTTCTGTGGGACATTTACCATCACACCTATTTGTAGCCAAATAGACGCGTGTACAAAGTGTAGTATAAATTTGTAATGGTATTAAAAATTGTACGCCCACCGTGGGACTCGAACTCACGACCCTCAGATTAAAAGTCTGATGCTCTACCGACTGAGCTAGGCGGGCTACTTGTTAATGCATGGTCGAATGTTGGCTCGGGTAGTTATGCGCAACATGGTTAATCGTTATCTCATCAACTTCACATAGCTAGCGTCTAGGATTGATTGGATCTTAGATGTTAGCCCCTTATGGAAACAATAATCCAGTTTATATGGCAATCAACCATTCACGGAGGAATTTAAATTTTGCTGCCTAAGGAAATGCACAAATGTGTCATTAGCCGAGCAAGTTGCTAAAGTTAAGACAAGTCATTGTTTCTTTGTGTTAACAGTTATGATTTTACAGTCCGGACAACACAAACACTATCCTTCTGCTCTTCTCTTAAATCTTCGCATTCTTTCCTTAATTTCTCTCAGTTAATTACACATGTGAAAATCACCTGTCTTGAAATTTTTTGTTTCCAGAGAAAGCAATGCTTACACACTACATAATCAATTAAATAGTACCTGTAAGTTGATAAACTTGCTTCCAATTAATTGTTCTCTATACATATTTGTGATTTTCTTCTATGGATCGGTACAGGAGAAAATACATAAATACGGAAGGTGTTGTGTTAGATGTGGTGGTTTTATTTCTACGACATGGGAGATTTGTGTGTGTGTGTGTGTGTGTGTGTGTGTGTGTGTGTGTGTTTGTGTGTGCATGTGATTTGTATTTTTAAGGTAGCTTTTAAGAATTTTTCAGTCATATCGCTACGATGTCTGCAGTGTGGCAGTTTATAGTGATGGCTAGCACTGGGGCATCATGCCGCAGACATGTAGCATGATGTCCCACCCAGTCACTTTATCCTGAGATCCGGCCGACCAGTCCTAACACTAACCTCTTAATGCTGAGCCCCAAGCAAGGCAGCTGTTAGTACCATATTTGTAAGTCTTTGGTATGAGTCGGCCGGGGATCGATCCCACGAACTGCCGCATCCGAGGCGTACGCTGTAATTACTAGGCCACCGGAGCTTTTAGGGATATTTGTTCATTGTCACGTAGTGAGTAGTAGCTAATGAGTTTTCACTCCTTATTGTCTGTATTTAAGTACGTGGAGTTGGACTATTTGGTCAGTCATATTTTGTATGTTCTTCTTGTAACATTATTCTTCAGGTATATTTATTGTTGTGTTTAGATATTATTTGGAAGCAAACATTTGTTTGAATTATTCATTGGAGCCACAAAATGCTACGTGGGTTAAAATATTATTTTTGGCCTATTGTGAATTATTTCTAAAGAATTCTTGAAAATGCCATTGTGATATATCAGAACTGTTGGTAGACCAATGCATTTGAGGATGTAGATTTTATTCGGAACATTCTATTCCTTTGGACTTGAAGATAACATTTTGGGATGATTTTGGATGCAATTCATAATGCTGTAAGTCCCTCTTATATTTTCATTTTACAATTTTGTTAACTGAATTATTTGTTCAGTATTAGAAACCGTTTTGGTTTTGCTTATGTTTGTTTTTTAGTGTATGACCATAGATTCGTAATACTATTGGGTAATTATGACTCATTCATTTCTCAGTTAACGAACTAATATGCAGCATTACTGGAAATGCAAATATGATGGCAGCAGTGGGGGACGCATTTACTGAATTTTGTTTTCATAACAAAAAACTCTTAATTCCAAAGACTTGTGCAATTAAATGATATTAACGTGAAATGTAAAGAAAAGCATTTTCGTTTGAACCGAGCTCTGGGCATCTATCTGCACCATAAGTGCTAAACGTCATGTGATACAAACATGGCCGCGCCCTTTAAATATGTAATGGAAAGGGCTACGCAGCAAAATCCGAGACTGACAAACTGACAGAATTTGGATGAGTAGTGCCCCAATCTCAGTCGCTAGAGCATCCGACATTTAATCTAAGGGTCATGGGTGAAAGTCCGAGGGTAGGTGGTTATGATTTAGCTTCCACTGATTTTCAATTGTTGTCAAAATGAATATAGATATACCTGCAAGTATTTCTCTCCTTTCCTAAAATGTCCCTAAATGAGAGCGTATCCACATGTCCATGCGAACGGGATAGAGTACCCAATTTAATCAACTCTAAGATATGTTGATCATTCTGTCAGCATTTCTTCTTGATTCCAGTAAATCTAACGCATCCACTATATCATATGCAAATTGAATGCATTCATATTATGATACGAATATTATTAAAATATACGGACAGAAGCACAAAAGTCAACGCCAGTCTAAAAGCTCCACCTAACAGACAATATATTTAAAGTAATGAGACACTACCACTGCAAGCTACTATCAGTTGTTTCGTGTTCTAAAGAGTTTACTCAAACGTTGTAACGGAGACAAAACGAAGAATGCACCGTGAAGACGTATAAAGACTTCTCGGTTCAATCAACAATAACTGCATGAGATATGCATGCAGGATGTGTTCACGGTTTTAATGGAGGTACGATCACCGCCTCTCGGACACCTGAATTCGGTGGTCACAACATCGCGGTATAGAATGCGATGATTGTATTGGTGAAAATACTAAGTCTTAAAATTAAATTGCTGCCGTCCAGTTTCGGATGCTCAATCTAAACGAATGAAAATATGGATTTTTTAAAATGATTTATCAATTGCGAGTTTTGATAATAGTTCTCGATTTAAGTAAGCTAAAGAATGCAATGCATCGTTTGAGAATTAAATGCATTAATCTTACGATTCAAACAATAACATAATATATAATTCGCAATGTAACACAAATCTCAAAGGAATTTTAAAATCTGCGACTAAAAGTTAATATGTCTTAAATTGAAGAGAAGAAAAGAGACTAGCACTGCAAGGTACTGTCAGTTCTTTCCTGTTCTGATGAGTTAGATGAAACTTTGCAACGTGGAGAAAATAAAGACTGCACCGTACATATGTGAAAGAAACCTATCTTAGATCAAGTCAAGAAGGTTACAATAATGAGTTCACAGTTTTGTGGGAAGTATGATTACGGGGTATCGGACATTCGAAAGCAGTGGCCAAAAGGATCGCGCAATCCGGTGAGGTGATATCAATGGTTAAAACACAAAAAAGAAGAAGAAGAAAAAAAAATGACCAAAAAAAAAAAGCAAAGAAAGAAAGATGTTAGTCCTAAAAATGAATTATTGCTGACTTACAATGTTAGTTGCTAAATCAAAATGAAGAAATATTTGGGAAGAATTGTTTATCAGTATTTTGGAAATTCCCACAATTGATAATAATAATAATAATAATAATAATAATAATAATAATAATAATAATAATAATTATGTGGACTTAGTACAGCGCCTAAGACGTAAAAGCGCTAAGAGCTCGAAAATATTAGATAACAAACATAAATATACACCAGAACAAGGATAGGATAGAAAAATCCCAACACTATTGAATTACAAAACAAAAGGCTTCAATAGAAGTATATAGAATATGTAAATGAACTTACATATTTCATTCACTTTTTATCTGGATGGGTACATACAGGGTCACTACCATAATCAGTACCTTTATGAGGGCTGTGTCGAAACCAGAAAGACATTGACAAGCTAATGAATTTGAAGAAGAGGATATCAAAATTCAACATAAAAATGATTATATGAGAAAAGAAAACGTTTCTGTGGGACATTTACCATCACACCTATTTGTAGCCAAATAGACGCGTGTACAAAGTGTAGTATAAATTTGTAATGGTATTAAAAATTGTACGCCCACCGTGGGACTCGAACTCACGACCCTCAGATTAAAAGTCTGATGCTCTACCGACTGAGCTAGGCGGGCTACTTGTTAATGCATGGTCGAATGTTGGCTCGGGTAGTTATGCGCAACATGGTTAATCGTTATCTCATCAACTTCACATAGCTAGCGTCTAGGATTGATTGGATCTTAGATGTTAGCCCCTTATGGAAACAATAATCCAGTTTATATGGCAATCAACCATTCACGGAGGAATTTAAATTTTGCTGCCTAAGGAAATGCACAAATGTGTCATTAGCCGAGCAAGTTGCTAAAGTTAAGACAAGTCATTGTTTCTTTGTGTTAACAGTTATGATTTTACAGTCCGGACAACACAAACACTATCCTTCTGCTCTTCTCTTAAATCTTCGCATTCTTTCCTTAATTTCTCTCAGTTAATTACACATGTGAAAATCACCTGTCTTGAAATTTTTTGTTTCCAGAGAAAGCAATGCTTACACACTACATAATCAATTAAATAGTACCTGTAAGTTGATAAACTTGCTTCCAATTAATTGTTCTCTATACATATTTGTGATTTTCTTCTATGGATCGGTACAGGAGAAAATACATAAATACGGAAGGTGTTGTGTTAGATGTGGTGGTTTTATTTCTACGACATGGGAGATTTGTGTGTGTGTGTGTGTGTGTGTGTGTGTGTGTGTGTGTGTGTTTGTGTGTGCATGTGATTTGTATTTTTAAGGTAGCTTTTAAGAATTTTTCAGTCATATCGCTACAATGTCTGCAGTGTGGCAGTTTATAGTGATGGCAAGCACTGGGGCATCATGCCGCAGACATGTAGCATGATGTCCCACCCAGTCACTTTATCCTGAGATCCGGCCGACCAGTCCTAACACTAACCTCTTAATGCTGAGCCCCAAGCAAGGCAGCTGTTAGTACCATATTTGTAAGTCTTTGGTATGACTTGGCCGGGGATCGATCCCACGAACTCCCGCATCCGAGGCGTACGCTGTAATTACTAGGCCACCGGAGCTTTTAGGGATATTTGTTCATTGTCACGTAGTGAGTAGTAGCTAATGAGTTTTCACTCCTTATTGTCTGTATTTAAGTACGTGGAGTTGGACTATTTGGTCAGTCATATTTTGTATGTTCTTCTTGTAACATTATTCTTCAGGTATATTTATTGTTGTGTTTAGATATTATTTGGAAGCAAACATTTGTTTGAATTATTCATTGGAGCCACAAAATGCTACGTGGGTGAAAATATTATTTTTGGCCTACTGTGAATTATTTCTAAAGAATTCTTGAAAATGCAATTCTGATATATCAGAACTGTTGGTAGACCAATGCATTTGAGGATGTAGATTTTATTCGGAACATTCTATTCCTTTGGACTTGAAGATAACATTTTGGGATGATTTTGGATGCAATTCATAATGCTGTAAGTCCCTCTTATATTTTCATTTTACAATTTTGTTAACTGAATTATTTGTTCAGTATTAGAAACCGTTTTGGTTTTGCTTATGTTTGTTTTTTAGTGTATGACCATAGATTCGTAATACTATTGGGTAATTATGACTCATTCATTTCTCAGTTAACGAACTAATATGCAGCATTACTGGAAATGCAAATATGATGGCAGCAGTGGGGGACGCATTTACTGAATTTTGTTTTCATAACAAAAAACTCTTAATTCCAAAGACTTGTGCAATTAAATGATATTAACGTGAAATGTAAAGAAAAGCATTTTCGTTTGAACCGAGCTCTGGGCATCTATCTGCACCATAAGTGCTAAACGTCATGTGATACAAACATGGCCGCGCCCTTTAAATATGTAATGGAAAGGGCTACGCAGCAAAATCCGAGACTGACAAACTGACAGAATTTGGATGAGTAGTGCCCCAATCTCAGTCGCTAGAGCATCCGACATTTAATCTAAGGGTCATGGGTGAAAGTCCGAGGGTAGGTGGTTATGATTTAGCTTCCACTGATTTTCAATTGTTGTCAAAATGAATATAGATATACCTGCAAGTATTTCTCTCCTTTCCTAAAATGTCCCTAAATGAGAGCGTATCCACATGTCCATGCGAACGGGATAGAGTACCCAATTTAATCAACTCTAAGATATGTTGATCATTCTGTCAGCATTTCTTCTTGATTCCAGTAAATCTAACGCATCCACTATATCATATGCAAATTGAATGCATTCATATTATGATACGAATATTATTAAAATATACGGACAGAAGCACAAAAGTCAACGCCAGTCTAAAAGCTCCACCTAACAGACAATATATTTAAAGTAATGAGACACTACCACTGCAAGCTACTATCAGTTGTTTCGTGTTCTAAAGAGTTTACTCAAACGTTGTAACGGAGACAAAACGAAGAATGCACCGTGAAGACGTATAAAGACTTCTCGGTTCAATCAACAATAACTGCATGAGATATGCATGCAGGATGTGTTCACGGTTTTAATGGAGGTACGATCACCGCCTCTCGGACACCTGAATTCGGTGGTCACAACATCGCGGTATAGAATGCGATGATTGTATTGGTGAAAATACTAAGTCTTAAAATTAAATTGCTGCCGTCCAGTTTCGGATGCTCAATCTAAACGAATGAAAATATGGATTTTTTAAAATGATTTATCAATTGCGAGTTTTGATAATAGTTCTCGATTTAAGTAAGCTAAAGAATGCAATGCATCGTTTGAGAATTAAATGCATTAATCTTACGATTCAAACAATAACATAATATATAATTCGCAATGTAACACAAATCTCAAAGGAATTTTAAAATCTGCGACTAAAAGTTAATATGTCTTAAATTGAAGAGAAGAAAAGAGACTAGCACTGCAAGGTACTGTCAGTTCTTTCCTGTTCTGATGAGTTAGATGAAACTTTGCAACGTGGAGAAAATAAAGACTGCACCGTACATATGTGAAAGAAACCTATCTTAGATCAAGTCAAGAAGGTTACAATAATGAGTTCACAGTTTTGTGGGAAGTATGATTACGGGGTATCGGACATTCGAAAGCAGTGGCCAAAAGGATCGCGCAATCCGGTGAGGTGATATCAATGGTTAAAACACAAAAAAGAAGAAGAAGAAAAAAAAATGACCAAAAAAAAAAAAGCAAAGAAAGAAAGATGTTAGTCCTAAAAATGAATTATTGCTGACTTACAATGTTAGTTGCTAAATCAAAATGAAGAAATATTTGGGAAGAATTGTTTATCAGTATTTTGGAAATTCCCACAATTGATAATAATAATAATAATAATAATAATAATAATAATAATAATAATAATAATTATGTGGACTTAGTACAGCGCCTAAGACGTAAAAGCGCTAAGAGCTCGAAAATATTAGATAACAAACATAAATATACACCAGAACAAGGATAGGATAGAAAAATCCCAACACTATTGAATTACAAAACAAAAGGCTTCAATAGAAGTATATAGAATATGTAAATGAACTTACATATTTCATTCACTTTTTATCTGGATGGGTACATACAGGGTCACTACCATAATCAGTACCTTTATGAGGGCTGTGTCGAAACCAGAAAGACATTGACAAGCTAATGAATTTGAAGAAGAGGATATCAAAATTCAACATAAAAATGATTATATGAGAAAAGAAAACGTTTCTGTGGGACATTTACCATCACACCTATTTGTAGCCAAATAGACGCGTGTACAAAGTGTAGTATAAATTTGTAATGGTATTAAAAATTGTACGCCCACCGTGGGACTCGAACTCACGACCCTCAGATTAAAAGTCTGATGCTCTACCGACTGAGCTAGGCGGGCTACTTGTTAATGCATGGTCGAATGTTGGCTCGGGTAGTTATGCGCAACATGGTTAATCGTTATCTCATCAACTTCACATAGCTAGCGTCTAGGATTGATTGGATCTTAGATGTTAGCCCCTTATGGAAACAATAATCCAGTTTATATGGCAATCAACCATTCACGGAGGAATTTAAATTTTGCTGCCTAAGGAAATGCACAAATGTGTCATTAGCCGAGCAAGTTGCTAAAGTTAAGACAAGTCATTGTTTCTTTGTGTTAACAGTTATGATTTTACAGTCCGGACAACACAAACACTATCCTTCTGCTCTTCTCTTAAATCTTCGCATTCTTTCCTTAATTTCTCTCAGTTAATTACACATGTGAAAATCACCTGTCTTGAAATTTTTTGTTTCCAGAGAAAGCAATGCTTACACACTACATAATCAATTAAATAGTACCTGTAAGTTGATAAACTTGCTTCCAATTAATTGTTCTCTATACATATTTGTGATTTTCTTCTATGGATCGGTACAGGAGAAAATACATAAATACGGAAGGTGTTGTGTTAGATGTGGTGGTTTTATTTCTACGACATGGGAGATTTGTGTGTGTGTGTGTGTGTGTGTGTGTGTGTGTGTTTGTGTGTGCATGTGATTTGTATTTTTAAGGTAGCTTTTAAGAATTTTTCAGTCATATCGCTACGATGTCTGCAGTGTGGCAGTTTATAGTGATGGCTAGCACTGGGGCATCATGCCGCAGACATGTAGCATGATGTCCCACCCAGTCACTTTATCCTGAGATCCGGCCGACCAGTCCTAACACTAACCTCTTAATGCTGAGCCCCAAGCAAGGCAGCTGTTAGTACCATATTTGTAAGTCTTTGGTATGAGTCGGCCGGGGATCGATCCCACGAACTGCCGCATCCGAGGCGTACGCTGTAATTACTAGGCCACCGGAGCTTTTAGGGATATTTGTTCATTGTCACGTAGTGAGTAGTAGCTAATGAGTTTTCACTCCTTATTGTCTGTATTTAAGTACGTGGAGTTGGACTATTTGGTCAGTCATATTTTGTATGTTCTTCTTGTAACATTATTCTTCAGGTATATTTATTGTTGTGTTTAGATATTATTTGGAAGCAAACATTTGTTTGAATTATTCATTGGAGCCACAAAATGCTACGTGGGTTAAAATATTATTTTTGGCCTATTGTGAATTATTTCTAAAGAATTCTTGAAAATGCCATTGTGATATATCAGAACTGTTGGTAGACCAATGCATTTGAGGATGTAGATTTTATTCGGAACATTCTATTCCTTTGGACTTGAAGATAACATTTTGGGATGATTTTGGATGCAATTCATAATGCTGTAAGTCCCTCTTATATTTTCATTTTACAATTTTGTTAACTGAATTATTTGTTCAGTATTAGAAACCGTTTTGGTTTTGCTTATGTTTGTTTTTTAGTGTATGACCATAGATTCGTAATACTATTGGGTAATTATGACTCATTCATTTCTCAGTTAACGAACTAATATGCAGCATTACTGGAAATGCAAATATGATGGCAGCAGTGGGGGACGCATTTACTGAATTTTGTTTTCATAACAAAAAACTCTTAATTCCAAAGACTTGTGCAATTAAATGATATTAACGTGAAATGTAAAGAAAAGCATTTTCGTTTGAACCGAGCTCTGGGCATCTATCTGCACCATAAGTGCTAAACGTCATGTGATACAAACATGGCCGCGCCCTTTAAATATGTAATGGAAAGGGCTACGCAGCAAAATCCGAGACTGACAAACTGACAGAATTTGGATGAGTAGTGCCCCAATCTCAGTCGCTAGAGCATCCGACATTTAATCTAAGGGTCATGGGTGAAAGTCCGAGGGTAGGTGGTTATGATTTAGCTTCCACTGATTTTCAATTGTTGTCAAAATGAATATAGATATACCTGCAAGTATTTCTCTCCTTTCCTAAAATGTCCCTAAATGAGAGCGTATCCACATGTCCATGCGAACGGGATAGAGTACCCAATTTAATCAACTCTAAGATATGTTGATCATTCTGTCAGCATTTCTTCTTGATTCCAGTAAATCTAACGCATCCACTATATCATATGCAAATTGAATGCATTCATATTATGATACGAATATTATTAAAATATACGGACAGAAGCACAAAAGTCAACGCCAGTCTAAAAGCTCCACCTAACAGACAATATATTTAAAGTAATGAGACACTACCACTGCAAGCTACTATCAGTTGTTTCGTGTTCTAAAGAGTTTACTCAAACGTTGTAACGGAGACAAAACGAAGAATGCACCGTGAAGACGTATAAAGACTTCTCGGTTCAATCAACAATAACTGCATGAGATATGCATGCAGGATGTGTTCACGGTTTTAATGGAGGTACGATCACCGCCTCTCGGACACCTGAATTCGGTGGTCACAACATCGCGGTATAGAATGCGATGATTGTATTGGTGAAAATACTAAGTCTTAAAATTAAATTGCTGCCGTCCAGTTTCGGATGCTCAATCTAAACGAATGAAAATATGGATTTTTTAAAATGATTTATCAATTGCGAGTTTTGATAATAGTTCTCGATTTAAGTAAGCTAAAGAATGCAATGCATCGTTTGAGAATTAAATGCATTAATCTTACGATTCAAACAATAACATAATATATAATTCGCAATGTAACACAAATCTCAAAGGAATTTTAAAATCTGCGACTAAAAGTTAATATGTCTTAAATTGAAGAGAAGAAAAGAGACTAGCACTGCAAGGTACTGTCAGTTCTTTCCTGTTCTGATGAGTTAGATGAAACTTTGCAACGTGGAGAAAATAAAGACTGCACCGTACATATGTGAAAGAAACCTATCTTAGATCAAGTCAAGAAGGTTACAATAATGAGTTCACAGTTTTGTGGGAAGTATGATTACGGGGTATCGGACATTCGAAAGCAGTGGCCAAAAGGATCGCGCAATCCGGTGAGGTGATATCAATGGTTAAAACACAAAAAAGAAGAAGAAGAAAAAAAAATGACCAAAAAAAAAAAGCAAAGAAAGAAAGATGTTAGTCCTAAAAATGAATTATTGCTGACTTACAATGTTAGTTGCTAAATCAAAATGAAGAAATATTTGGGAAGAATTGTTTATCAGTATTTTGGAAATTCCCACAATTGATAATAATAATAATAATAATAATAATAATAATAATAATAATAATAATAATAATTATGTGGACTTAGTACAGCGCCTAAGACGTAAAAGCGCTAAGAGCTCGAAAATATTAGATAACAAACATAAATATACACCAGAACAAGGATAGGATAGAAAAATCCCAACACTATTGAATTACAAAACAAAAGGCTTCAATAGAAGTATATAGAATATGTAAATGAACTTACATATTTCATTCACTTTTTATCTGGATGGGTACATACAGGGTCACTACCATAATCAGTACCTTTATGAGGGCTGTGTCGAAACCAGAAAGACATTGACAAGCTAATGAATTTGAAGAAGAGGATATCAAAATTCAACATAAAAATGATTATATGAGAAAAGAAAACGTTTCTGTGGGACATTTACCATCACACCTATTTGTAGCCAAATAGACGCGTGTACAAAGTGTAGTATAAATTTGTAATGGTATTAAAAATTGTACGCCCACCGTGGGACTCGAACTCACGACCCTCAGATTAAAAGTCTGATGCTCTACCGACTGAGCTAGGCGGGCTACTTGTTAATGCATGGTCGAATGTTGGCTCGGGTAGTTATGCGCAACATGGTTAATCGTTATCTCATCAACTTCACATAGCTAGCGTCTAGGATTGATTGGATCTTAGATGTTAGCCCCTTATGGAAACAATAATCCAGTTTATATGGCAATCAACCATTCACGGAGGAATTTAAATTTTGCTGCCTAAGGAAATGCACAAATGTGTCATTAGCCGAGCAAGTTGCTAAAGTTAAGACAAGTCATTGTTTCTTTGTGTTAACAGTTATGATTTTACAGTCCGGACAACACAAACACTATCCTTCTGCTCTTCTCTTAAATCTTCGCATTCTTTCCTTAATTTCTCTCAGTTAATTACACATGTGAAAATCACCTGTCTTGAAATTTTTTGTTTCCAGAGAAAGCAATGCTTACACACTACATAATCAATTAAATAGTACCTGTAAGTTGATAAACTTGCTTCCAATTAATTGTTCTCTATACATATTTGTGATTTTCTTCTATGGATCGGTACAGGAGAAAATACATAAATACGGAAGGTGTTGTGTTAGATGTGGTGGTTTTATTTCTACGACATGGGAGATTTGTGTGTGTGTGTGTGTGTGTGTGTGTGTGTGTGTGTGTGTGTGTGTGTGTGCATGTGATTTGTATTTTTAAGGTAGCTTTTAAGAATTTTTCAGTCATATCGCTACAATGTCTGCAGTGTGGCAGTTTATAGTGATGGCAAGCACTGGGGCATCATGCCGCAGACATGTAGCATGATGTCCCACCCAGTCACTTTATCCTGAGATCCGGCCGACCAGTCCTAACACTAACCTCTTAATGCTGAGCCCCAAGCAAGGCAGCTGTTAGTACCATATTTGTAAGTCTTTGGTATGACTTGGCCGGGGATCGATCCCACGAACTGCCGCATCCGAGGCGTACGCTGTAATTACTAGGCCACCGGAGCTTTTAGGGATATTTGTTCATTGTCACGTAGTGAGTAGTAGCTAATGAGTTTTCACTCCTTATTGTCTGTATTTAAGTACGTGGAGTTGGACTATTTGGTCAGTCATATTTTGTATGTTCTTCTTGTAACATTATTCTTCAGGTATATTTATTGTTGTGTTTAGATATTATTTGGAAGCAAACATTTGTTTGAATTATTCATTGGAGCCACAAAATGCTACGTGGGTTAAAATATTATTTTTGGCCTACTGTGAATTATTTCTAAAGAATTCTTGAAAATGCAATTCTGATATATCAGAACTGTTGGTAGACCAATGCATTTGAGGATGTAGATTTTATTCGGAACATTCTATTCCTTTGGACTTGAAGATAACATTTTGGGATGATTTTGGATGCAATTCATAATGCTGTAAGTCCCTCTTATATTTTCATTTTACAATTTTGTTAACTGAATTATTTGTTCAGTATTAGAAACCGTTTTGGTTTTGCTTATGTTTGTTTTTTAGTGTATGACCATAGATTCGTAATACTATTGGGTAATTATGACTCATTCATTTCTCAGTTAACGAACTAATATGCAGCATTACTGGAAATGCAAATATGATGGCAGCAGTGGGGGACGCATTTACTGAATTTTGTTTTCATAACAAAAAACTCTTAATTCCAAAGACTTGTGCAATTAAATGATATTAACGTGAAATGTAAAGAAAAGCATTTTCGTTTGAACCGAGCTCTGGGCATCTATCTGCACCATAAGTGCTAAACGTCATGTGATACAAACATGGCCGCGCCCTTTAAATATGTAATGGAAAGGGCTACGCAGCAAAATCCGAGACTGACAAACTGACAGAATTTGGATGAGTAGTGCCCCAATCTCAGTCGCTAGAGCATCCGACATTTAATCTAAGGGTCATGGGTGAAAGTCCGAGGGTAGGTGGTTATGATTTAGCTTCCACTGATTTTCAATTGTTGTCAAAATGAATATAGATATACCTGCAAGTATTTCTCTCCTTTCCTAAAATGTCCCTAAATGAGAGCGTATCCACATGTCCATGCGAACGGGATAGAGTACCCAATTTAATCAACTCTAAGATATGTTGATCATTCTGTCAGCATTTCTTCTTGATTCCAGTAAATCTAACGCATCCACTATATCATATGCAAATTGAATGCATTCATATTATGATACGAATATTATTAAAATATACGGACAGAAGCACAAAAGTCAACGCCAGTCTAAAAGCTCCACCTAACAGACAATATATTTAAAGTAATGAGACACTACCACTGCAAGCTACTATCAGTTGTTTCGTGTTCTAAAGAGTTTACTCAAACGTTGTAACGGAGACAAAACGAAGAATGCACCGTGAAGACGTATAAAGACTTCTCGGTTCAATCAACAATAACTGCATGAGATATGCATGCAGGATGTGTTCACGGTTTTAATGGAGGTACGATCACCGCCTCTCGGACACCTGAATTCGGTGGTCACAACATCGCGGTATAGAATGCGATGATTGTATTGGTGAAAATACTAAGTCTTAAAATTAAATTGCTGCCGTCCAGTTTCGGATGCTCAATCTAAACGAATGAAAATATGGATTTTTTAAAATGATTTATCAATTGCGAGTTTTGATAATAGTTCTCGATTTAAGTAAGCTAAAGAATGCAATGCATCGTTTGAGAATTAAATGCATTAATCTTACGATTCAAACAATAACATAATATATAATTCGCAATGTAACACAAATCTCAAAGGAATTTTAAAATCTGCGACTAAAAGTTAATATGTCTTAAATTGAAGAGAAGAAAAGAGACTAGCACTGCAAGGTACTGTCAGTTCTTTCCTGTTCTGATGAGTTAGATGAAACTTTGCAACGTGGAGAAAATAAAGACTGCACCGTACATATGTGAAAGAAACCTATCTTAGATCAAGTCAAGAAGGTTACAATAATGAGTTCACAGTTTTGTGGGAAGTATGATTACGGGGTATCGGACATTCGAAAGCAGTGGCCAAAAGGATCGCGCAATCCGGTGAGGTGATATCAATGGTTAAAACACAAAAAAGAAGAAGAAGAAAAAAAAATGACCAAAAAAAAAAAAGCAAAGAAAGAAAGATGTTAGTCCTAAAAATGAATTATTGCTGACTTACAATGTTAGTTGCTAAATCAAAATGAAGAAATATTTGGGAAGAATTGTTTATCAGTATTTTGGAAATTCCCACAATTGATAATAATAATAATAATAATAATAATAATAATAATAATAATAATAATAATTATGTGGACTTAGTACAGCGCCTAATAAGACGTAAAAGCGCTAAGAGCTCGAAAATATTAGATAACAAACATAAATATACACCAGAACAAGGATAGGATAGAAAAATCCCAACACTATTGAATTACAAAACAAAAGGCTTCAATAGAAGTATATAGAATATGTAAATGAACTTACATATTTCATTCACTTTTTATCTGGATGGGTACATACAGGGTCACTACCATAATCAGTACCTTTATGAGGGCTGTGTCGAAACCAGAAAGACATTGACAAGCTAATGAATTTGAAGAAGAGGATATCAAAATTCAACATAAAAATGATTATATGAGAAAAGAAAACGTTTCTGTGGGACATTTACCATCACACCTATTTGTAGCCAAATAGACGCGTGTACAAAGTGTAGTATAAATTTGTAATGGTATTAAAAATTGTACGCCCACCGTGGGACTCGAACTCACGACCCTCAGATTAAAAGTCTGATGCTCTACCGACTGAGCTAGGCGGGCTACTTGTTAATGCATGGTCGAATGTTGGCTCGGGTAGTTATGCGCAACATGGTTAATCGTTATCTCATCAACTTCACATAGCTAGCGTCTAGGATTGATTGGATCTTAGATGTTAGCCCCTTATGGAAACAATAATCCAGTTTATATGGCAATCAACCATTCACGGAGGAATTTAAATTTTGCTGCCTAAGGAAATGCACAAATGTGTCATTAGCCGAGCAAGTTGCTAAAGTTAAGACAAGTCATTGTTTCTTTGTGTTAACAGTTATGATTTTACAGTCCGGACAACACAAACACTATCCTTCTGCTCTTCTCTTAAATCTTCGCATTCTTTCCTTAATTTCTCTCAGTTAATTACACATGTGAAAATCACCTGTCTTGAAATTTTTTGTTTCCAGAGAAAGCAATGCTTACACACTACATAATCAATTAAATAGTACCTGTAAGTTGATAAACTTGCTTCCAATTAATTGTTCTCTATACATATTTGTGATTTTCTTCTATGGATCGGTACAGGAGAAAATACATAAATACGGAAGGTGTTGTGTTAGATGTGGTGGTTTTATTTCTACGACATGGGAGATTTGTGTGTGTGTGTGTGTGTGTGTGTGTGTGTGTGTGTGTGTTTGTGTGTGCATGTGATTTGTATTTTTAAGGTAGCTTTTAAGAATTTTTCAGTCATATCGCTACGATGTCTGCAGTGTGGCAGTTTATAGTGATGGCTAGCACTGGGGCATCATGCCGCAGACATGTAGCATGATGTCCCACCCAGTCACTTTATCCTGAGATCCGGCCGACCAGTCCTAACACTAACCTCTTAATGCTGAGCCCCAAGCAAGGCAGCTGTTAGTACCATATTTGTAAGTCTTTGGTATGAGTCGGCCGGGGATCGATCCCACGAACTGCCGCATCCGAGGCGTACGCTGTAATTACTAGGCCACCGGAGCTTTTAGGGATATTTGTTCATTGTCACGTAGTGAGTAGTAGCTAATGAGTTTTCACTCCTTATTGTCTGTATTTAAGTACGTGGAGTTGGACTATTTGGTCAGTCATATTTTGTATGTTCTTCTTGTAACATTATTCTTCAGGTATATTTATTGTTGTGTTTAGATATTATTTGGAAGCAAACATTTGTTTGAATTATTCATTGGAGCCACAAAATGCTACGTGGGTTAAAATATTATTTTTGGCCTATTGTGAATTATTTCTAAAGAATTCTTGAAAATGCCATTGTGATATATCAGAACTGTTGGTAGACCAATGCATTTGAGGATGTAGATTTTATTCGGAACATTCTATTCCTTTGGACTTGAAGATAACATTTTGGGATGATTTTGGATGCAATTCATAATGCTGTAAGTCCCTCTTATATTTTCATTTTACAATTTTGTTAACTGAATTATTTGTTCAGTATTAGAAACCGTTTTGGTTTTGCTTATGTTTGTTTTTTAGTGTATGACCATAGATTCGTAATACTATTGGGTAATTATGACTCATTCATTTCTCAGTTAACGAACTAATATGCAGCATTACTGGAAATGCAAATATGATGGCAGCAGTGGGGGACGCATTTACTGAATTTTGTTTTCATAACAAAAAACTCTTAATTCCAAAGACTTGTGCAATTAAATGATATTAACGTGAAATGTAAAGAAAAGCATTTTCGTTTGAACCGAGCTCTGGGCATCTATCTGCACCATAAGTGCTAAACGTCATGTGATACAAACATGGCCGCGCCCTTTAAATATGTAATGGAAAGGGCTACGCAGCAAAATCCGAGACTGACAAACTGACAGAATTTGGATGAGTAGTGCCCCAATCTCAGTCGCTAGAGCATCCGACATTTAATCTAAGGGTCATGGGTGAAAGTCCGAGGGTAGGTGGTTATGATTTAGCTTCCACTGATTTTCAATTGTTGTCAAAATGAATATAGATATACCTGCAAGTATTTCTCTCCTTTCCTAAAATGTCCCTAAATGAGAGCGTATCCACATGTCCATGCGAACGGGATAGAGTACCCAATTTAATCAACTCTAAGATATGTTGATCATTCTGTCAGCATTTCTTCTTGATTCCAGTAAATCTAACGCATCCACTATATCATATGCAAATTGAATGCATTCATATTATGATACGAATATTATTAAAATATACGGACAGAAGCACAAAAGTCAACGCCAGTCTAAAAGCTCCACCTAACAGACAATATATTTAAAGTAATGAGACACTACCACTGCAAGCTACTATCAGTTGTTTCGTGTTCTAAAGAGTTTACTCAAACGTTGTAACGGAGACAAAACGAAGAATGCACCGTGAAGACGTATAAAGACTTCTCGGTTCAATCAACAATAACTGCATGAGATATGCATGCAGGATGTGTTCACGGTTTTAATGGAGGTACGATCACCGCCTCTCGGACACCTGAATTCGGTGGTCACAACATCGCGGTATAGAATGCGATGATTGTATTGGTGAAAATACTAAGTCTTAAAATTAAATTGCTGCCGTCCAGTTTCGGATGCTCAATCTAAACGAATGAAAATATGGATTTTTTAAAATGATTTATCAATTGCGAGTTTTGATAATAGTTCTCGATTTAAGTAAGCTAAAGAATGCAATGCATCGTTTGAGAATTAAATGCATTAATCTTACGATTCAAACAATAACATAATATATAATTCGCAATGTAACACAAATCTCAAAGGAATTTTAAAATCTGCGACTAAAAGTTAATATGTCTTAAATTGAAGAGAAGAAAAGAGACTAGCACTGCAAGGTACTGTCAGTTCTTTCCTGTTCTGATGAGTTAGATGAAACTTTGCAACGTGGAGAAAATAAAGACTGCACCGTACATATGTGAAAGAAACCTATCTTAGATCAAGTCAAGAAGGTTACAATAATGAGTTCACAGTTTTGTGGGAAGTATGATTACGGGGTATCGGACATTCGAAAGCAGTGGCCAAAAGGATCGCGCAATCCGGTGAGGTGATATCAATGGTTAAAACACAAAAAAGAAGAAGAAGAAAAAAAAATGACCAAAAAAAAAAAAGCAAAGAAAGAAAGATGTTAGTCCTAAAAATGAATTATTGCTGACTTACAATGTTAGTTGCTAAATCAAAATGAAGAAATATTTGGGAAGAATTGTTTATCAGTATTTTGGAAATTCCCACAATTGATAATAATAATAATAATAATAATAATAATAATAATAATAATAATAATTATGTGGACTTAGTACAGCGCCTAAGACGTAAAAGCGCTAAGAGCTCGAAAATATTAGATAACAAACATAAATATACACCAGAACAAGGATAGGATAGAAAAATCCCAACACTATTGAATTACAAAACAAAAGGCTTCAATAGAAGTATATAGAATATGTAAATGAACTTACATATTTCATTCACTTTTTATCTGGATGGGTACATACAGGGTCACTACCATAATCAGTACCTTTATGAGGGCTGTGTCGAAACCAGAAAGACATTGACAAGCTAATGAATTTGAAGAAGAGGATATCAAAATTCAACATAAAAATGATTATATGAGAAAAGAAAACGTTTCTGTGGGACATTTACCATCACACCTATTTGTAGCCAAATAGACGCGTGTACAAAGTGTAGTATAAATTTGTAATGGTATTAAAAATTGTACGCCCACCGTGGGACTCGAACTCACGACCCTCAGATTAAAAGTCTGATGCTCTACCGACTGAGCTAGGCGGGCTACTTGTTAATGCATGGTCGAATGTTGGCTCGGGTAGTTATGCGCAACATGGTTAATCGTTATCTCATCAACTTCACATAGCTAGCGTCTAGGATTGATTGGATCTTAGATGTTAGCCCCTTATGGAAACAATAATCCAGTTTATATGGCAATCAACCATTCACGGAGGAATTTAAATTTTGCTGCCTAAGGAAATGCACAAATGTGTCATTAGCCGAGCAAGTTGCTAAAGTTAAGACAAGTCATTGTTTCTTTGTGTTAACAGTTATGATTTTACAGTCCGGACAACACAAACACTATCCTTCTGCTCTTCTCTTAAATCTTCGCATTCTTTCCTTAATTTCTCTCAGTTAATTACACATGTGAAAATCACCTGTCTTGAAATTTTTTGTTTCCAGAGAAAGCAATGCTTACACACTACATAATCAATTAAATAGTACCTGTAAGTTGATAAACTTGCTTCCAATTAATTGTTCTCTATACATATTTGTGATTTTCTTCTATGGATCGGTACAGGAGAAAATACATAAATACGGAAGGTGTTGTGTTAGATGTGGTGGTTTTATTTCTACGACATGGGAGATTTGTGTGTGTGTGTGTGTGTGTGTGTGTTTGTGTGTGCATGTGATTTGTATTTTTAAGGTAGCTTTTAAGAATTTTTCAGTCATATCGCTACGATGTCTGCAGTGTGGCAGTTTATAGTGATGGCTAGCACTGGGGCATCATGCCGCAGACATGTAGCATGATGTCCCACCCAGTCACTTTATCCTGAGATCCGGCCGACCAGTCCTAACACTAACCTCTTAATGCTGAGCCCCAAGCAAGGCAGCTGTTAGTACCATATTTGTAAGTCTTTGGTATGAGTCGGCCGGGGATCGATCCCACGAACTGCCGCATCCGAGGCGTACGCTGTAATTACTAGGCCACCGGAGCTTTTAGGGATATTTGTTCATTGTCACGTAGTGAGTAGTAGCTAATGAGTTTTCACTCCTTATTGTCTGTATTTAAGTACGTGGAGTTGGACTATTTGGTCAGTCATATTTTGTATGTTCTTCTTGTAACATTATTCTTCAGGTATATTTATTGTTGTGTTTAGATATTATTTGGAAGCAAACATTTGTTTGAATTATTCATTGGAGCCACAAAATGCTACGTGGGTTAAAATATTATTTTTGGCCTATTGTGAATTATTTCTAAAGAATTCTTGAAAATGCCATTGTGATATATCAGAACTGTTGGTAGACCAATGCATTTGAGGATGTAGATTTTATTCGGAACATTCTATTCCTTTGGACTTGAAGATAACATTTTGGGATGATTTTGGATGCAATTCATAATGCTGTAAGTCCCTCTTATATTTTCATTTTACAATTTTGTTAACTGAATTATTTGTTCAGTATTAGAAACCGTTTTGGTTTTGCTTATGTTTGTTTTTTAGTGTATGACCATAGATTCGTAATACTATTGGGTAATTATGACTCATTCATTTCTCAGTTAACGAACTAATATGCAGCATTACTGGAAATGCAAATATGATGGCAGCAGTGGGGGACGCATTTACTGAATTTTGTTTTCATAACAAAAAACTCTTAATTCCAAAGACTTGTGCAATTAAATGATATTAACGTGAAATGTAAAGAAAAGCATTTTCGTTTGAACCGAGCTCTGGGCATCTATCTGCACCATAAGTGCTAAACGTCATGTGATACAAACATGGCCGCGCCCTTTAAATATGTAATGGAAAGGGCTACGCAGCAAAATCCGAGACTGACAAACTGACAGAATTTGGATGAGTAGTGCCCCAATCTCAGTCGCTAGAGCATCCGACATTTAATCTAAGGGTCATGGGTGAAAGTCCGAGGGTAGGTGGTTATGATTTAGCTTCCACTGATTTTCAATTGTTGTCAAAATGAATATAGATATACCTGCAAGTATTTCTCTCCTTTCCTAAAATGTCCCTAAATGAGAGCGTATCCACATGTCCATGCGAACGGGATAGAGTACCCAATTTAATCAACTCTAAGATATGTTGATCATTCTGTCAGCATTTCTTCTTGATTCCAGTAAATCTAACGCATCCACTATATCATATGCAAATTGAATGCATTCATATTATGATACGAATATTATTAAAATATACGGACAGAAGCACAAAAGTCAACGCCAGTCTAAAAGCTCCACCTAACAGACAATATATTTAAAGTAATGAGACACTACCACTGCAAGCTACTATCAGTTGTTTCGTGTTCTAAAGAGTTTACTCAAACGTTGTAACGGAGACAAAACGAAGAATGCACCGTGAAGACGTATAAAGACTTCTCGGTTCAATCAACAATAACTGCATGAGATATGCATGCAGGATGTGTTCACGGTTTTAATGGAGGTACGATCACCGCCTCTCGGACACCTGAATTCGGTGGTCACAACATCGCGGTATAGAATGCGATGATTGTATTGGTGAAAATACTAAGTCTTAAAATTAAATTGCTGCCGTCCAGTTTCGGATGCTCAATCTAAACGAATGAAAATATGGATTTTTTAAAATGATTTATCAATTGCGAGTTTTGATAATAGTTCTCGATTTAAGTAAGCTAAAGAATGCAATGCATCGTTTGAGAATTAAATGCATTAATCTTACGATTCAAACAATAACATAATATATAATTCGCAATGTAACACAAATCTCAAAGGAATTTTAAAATCTGCGACTAAAAGTTAATATGTCTTAAATTGAAGAGAAGAAAAGAGACTAGCACTGCAAGGTACTGTCAGTTCTTTCCTGTTCTGATGAGTTAGATGAAACTTTGCAACGTGGAGAAAATAAAGACTGCACCGTACATATGTGAAAGAAACCTATCTTAGATCAAGTCAAGAAGGTTACAATAATGAGTTCACAGTTTTGTGGGAAGTATGATTACGGGGTATCGGACATTCGAAAGCAGTGGCCAAAAGGATCGCGCAATCCGGTGAGGTGATATCAATGGTTAAAACACAAAAAAGAAGAAGAAGAAAAAAAAATGACCAAAAAAAAAAAAGCAAAGAAAGAAAGATGTTAGTCCTAAAAATGAATTATTGCTGACTTACAATGTTAGTTGCTAAATCAAAATGAAGAAATATTTGGGAAGAATTGTTTATCAGTATTTTGGAAATTCCCACAATTGATAATAATAATAATAATAATAATAATAATAATAATAATAATAATAATTATGTGGACTTAGTACAGCGCCTAAGACGTAAAAGCGCTAAGAGCTCGAAAATATTAGATAACAAACATAAATATACACCAGAACAAGGATAGGATAGAAAAATCCCAACACTATTGAATTACAAAACAAAAGGCTTCAATAGAAGTATATAGAATATGTAAATGAACTTACATATTTCATTCACTTTTTATCTGGATGGGTACATACAGGGTCACTACCATAATCAGTACCTTTATGAGGGCTGTGTCGAAACCAGAAAGACATTGACAAGCTAATGAATTTGAAGAAGAGGATATCAAAATTCAACATAAAAATGATTATATGAGAAAAGAAAACGTTTCTGTGGGACATTTACCATCACACCTATTTGTAGCCAAATAGACGCGTGTACAAAGTGTAGTATAAATTTGTAATGGTATTAAAAATTGTACGCCCACCGTGGGACTCGAACTCACGACCCTCAGATTAAAAGTCTGATGCTCTACCGACTGAGCTAGGCGGGCTACTTGTTAATGCATGGTCGAATGTTGGCTCGGGTAGTTATGCGCAACATGGTTAATCGTTATCTCATCAACTTCACATAGCTAGCGTCTAGGATTGATTGGATCTTAGATGTTAGCCCCTTATGGAAACAATAATCCAGTTTATATGGCAATCAACCATTCACGGAGGAATTTAAATTTTGCTGCCTAAGGAAATGCACAAATGTGTCATTAGCCGAGCAAGTTGCTAAAGTTAAGACAAGTCATTGTTTCTTTGTGTTAACAGTTATGATTTTACAGTCCGGACAACACAAACACTATCCTTCTGCTCTTCTCTTAAATCTTCGCATTCTTTCCTTAATTTCTCTCAGTTAATTACACATGTGAAAATCACCTGTCTTGAAATTTTTTGTTTCCAGAGAAAGCAATGCTTACACACTACATAATCAATTAAATAGTACCTGTAAGTTGATAAACTTGCTTCCAATTAATTGTTCTCTATACATATTTGTGATTTTCTTCTATGGATCGGTACAGGAGAAAATACATAAATACGGAAGGTGTTGTGTTAGATGTGGTGGTTTTATTTCTACGACATGGGAGATTTGTGTGTGTGTGTGTGTGTGTGTGTGTTTGTGTGTGCATGTGATTTGTATTTTTAAGGTAGCTTTTAAGAATTTTTCAGTCATATCGCTACGATGTCTGCAGTGTGGCAGTTTATAGTGATGGCTAGCACTGGGGCATCATGCCGCAGACATGTAGCATGATGTCCCACCCAGTCACTTTATCCTGAGATCCGGCCGACCAGTCCTAACACTAACCTCTTAATGCTGAGCCCCAAGCAAGGCAGCTGTTAGTACCATATTTGTAAGTCTTTGGTATGAGTCGGCCGGGGATCGATCCCACGAACTGCCGCATCCGAGGCGTACGCTGTAATTACTAGGCCACCGGAGCTTTTAGGGATATTTGTTCATTGTCACGTAGTGAGTAGTAGCTAATGAGTTTTCACTCCTTATTGTCTGTATTTAAGTACGTGGAGTTGGACTATTTGGTCAGTCATATTTTGTATGTTCTTCTTGTAACATTATTCTTCAGGTATATTTATTGTTGTGTTTAGATATTATTTGGAAGCAAACATTTGTTTGAATTATTCATTGGAGCCACAAAATGCTACGTGGGTTAAAATATTATTTTTGGCCTATTGTGAATTATTTCTAAAGAATTCTTGAAAATGCCATTGTGATATATCAGAACTGTTGGTAGACCAATGCATTTGAGGATGTAGATTTTATTCGGAACATTCTATTCCTTTGGACTTGAAGATAACATTTTGGGATGATTTTGGATGCAATTCATAATGCTGTAAGTCCCTCTTATATTTTCATTTTACAATTTTGTTAACTGAATTATTTGTTCAGTATTAGAAACCGTTTTGGTTTTGCTTATGTTTGTTTTTTAGTGTATGACCATAGATTCGTAATACTATTGGGTAATTATGACTCATTCATTTCTCAGTTAACGAACTAATATGCAGCATTACTGGAAATGCAAATATGATGGCAGCAGTGGGGGACGCATTTACTGAATTTTGTTTTCATAGCAAAAAACTCTTAATTCCAAAGACTTGTGCAATTAAATGATATTAACGTGAAATGTAAAGAAAAGCATTTTCGTTTGAACCGAGCTCTGGGCATCTATCTGCACCATAAGTGCTAAACGTCATGTGATACAAACATGGCCGCGCCCTTTAAATATGTAATGGAAAGGGCTACGCAGCAAAATCCGAGACTGACAAACTGACAGAATTTGGATGAGTAGTGCCCCAATCTCAGTCGCTAGAGCATCCGACATTTAATCTAAGGGTCATGGGTGAAAGTCCGAGGGTAGGTGGTTATGATTTAGCTTCCACTGATTTTCAATTGTTGTCAAAATGAATATAGATATACCTGCAAGTATTTCTCTCCTTTCCTAAAATGTCCCTAAATGAGAGCGTATCCACATGTCCATGCGAACGGGATAGAGTACCCAATTTAATCAACTGTAAGATATGTTGATCATTCTGTCAGCATTTCTTCTTGATTCCAGTAAATCTAACGCATCCACTATATCATATGCAAATTGAATGCATTCATATTATGATACGAATATTATTAAAATATACGGACAGAAGCACAAAAGTCAACGCCAGTCTAAAAGCTCCACCTAACAGACAATATATTTAAAGTAATGAGACACTACCACTGCAAGCTACTATCAGTTGATTCGTGTTCTAAAGAGTTTACTCAAACGTTGTAACGGAGACAAAACGAAGAATGCACCGTGAAGACGTATAAAGACTTCTCGGTTCAATCAACAATAACTGCATGAGATATGCATGCAGGATGTGTTCACGGTTTTAATGGAGGTACGATCACCGCCTCTCGGACACCTGAATTCGGTGGTCACAACATCGCGGTATAGAATGCGATGATTGTATTGGTGAAAATACTAAGTCTTAAAATTAAATTGCTGCCGTCCAGTTTCGGATGCTCAATCTAAACGAATGAAAATATGGATTTTTTAAAATGATTTATCAATTGCGAGTTTTGATAATAGTTCTCGATTTAAGTAAGCTAAAGAATGCAATGCATCGTTTGAGAATTAAATGCATTAATCTTACGATTCAAACAATAACATAATATATAATTCGCAATGTAACACAAATCTCAAAGGAATTTTAAAATCTGCGACTAAAAGTTAATATGTCTTAAATTGAAGAGAAGAAAAGAGACTAGCACTGCAAGGTACTGTCAGTTCTTTCCTGTTCTGATGAGTTAGATGAAACTTTGCAACGTGGAGAAAATAAAGACTGCACCGTACATATGTGAAAGAAACCTATCTTAGATCAAGTCAAGAAGGTTACAATAATGAGTTCACAGTTTTGTGGGAAGTATGATTACGGGGTATCGGACATTCGAAAGCAGTGGCCAAAAGGATCGCGCAATCCGGTGAGGTGATATCAATGGTTAAAACACAAAAAAGAAGAAGAAGAAAAAAAAATGACCAAAAAAAAAAAAGCAAAGAAAGAAAGATGTTAGTCCTAAAAATGAATTATTGCTGACTTACAATGTTAGTTGCTAAATCAAAATGAAGAAATATTTGGGAAGAATTGTTTATCAGTATTTTGGAAATTCCCACAATTGATAATAATAATAATAATAATAATAATAATAATAATAATAATAATAATAATTATGTGGACTTAGTACAGCGCCTAAGACGTAAAAGCGCTAAGAGCTCGAAAATATTAGATAACAAACATAAATATACACCAGAACAAGGATAGGATAGAAAAATCCCAACACTATTGAATTACAAAACAAAAGGCTTCAATAGAAGTATATAGAATATGTAAATGAACTTACATATTTCATTCACTTTTTATCTGGATGGGTACATACAGGGTCACTACCATAATCAGTACCTTTATGAGGGCTGTGTCGAAACCAGAAAGACATTGACAAGCTAATGAATTTGAAGAAGAGGATATCAAAATTCAACATAAAAATGATTATATGAGAAAAGAAAACGTTTCTGTGGGACATTTACCATCACACCTATTTGTAGCCAAATAGACGCGTGTACAAAGTGTAGTATAAATTTGTAATGGTATTAAAAATTGTACGCCCACCGTGGGACTCGAACTCACGACCCTCAGATTAAAAGTCTGATGCTCTACCGACTGAGCTAGGCGGGCTACTTGTTAATGCATGGTCGAATGTTGGCTCGGGTAGTTATGCGCAACATGGTTAATCGTTATCTCATCAACTTCACATAGCTAGCGTCTAGGATTGATTGGATCTTAGATGTTAGCCCCTTATGGAAACAATAATCCAGTTTATATGGCAATCAACCATTCACGGAGGAATTTAAATTTTGCTGCCTAAGGAAATGCACAAATGTGTCATTAGCCGAGCAAGTTGCTAAAGTTAAGACAAGTCATTGTTTCTTTGTGTTAACAGTTATGATTTTACAGTCCGGACAACACAAACACTATCCTTCTGCTCTTCTCTTAAATCTTCGCATTCTTTCCTTAATTTCTCTCAGTTAATTACACATGTGAAAATCACCTGTCTTGAAATTTTTTGTTTCCAGAGAAAGCAATGCTTACACACTACATAATCAATTAAATAGTACCTGTAAGTTGATAAACTTGCTTCCAATTAATTGTTCTCTATACATATTTGTGATTTTCTTCTATGGATCGGTACAGGAGAAAATACATAAATACGGAAGGTGTTGTGTTAGATGTGGTGGTTTTATTTCTACGACATGGGAGATTTGTGTGTGTGTGTGTGTGTGTGTGTGTTTGTGTGTGCATGTGATTTGTATTTTTAAGGTAGCTTTTAAGAATTTTTCAGTCATATCGCTACGATGTCTGCAGTGTGGCAGTTTATAGTGATGGCTAGCACTGGGGCATCATGCCGCAGACATGTAGCATGATGTCCCACCCAGTCACTTTATCCTGAGATCCGGCCGACCAGTCCTAACACTAACCTCTTAATGCTGAGCCCCAAGCAAGGCAGCTGTTAGTACCATATTTGTAAGTCTTTGGTATGAGTCGGCCGGGGATCGATCCCACGAACTGCCGCATCCGAGGCGTACGCTGTAATTACTAGGCCACCGGAGCTTTTAGGGATATTTGTTCATTGTCACGTAGTGAGTAGTAGCTAATGAGTTTTCACTCCTTATTGTCTGTATTTAAGTACGTGGAGTTGGACTATTTGGTCAGTCATATTTTGTATGTTCTTCTTGTAACATTATTCTTCAGGTATATTTATTGTTGTGTTTAGATATTATTTGGAAGCAAACATTTGTTTGAATTATTCATTGGAGCCACAAAATGCTACGTGGGTTAAAATATTATTTTTGGCCTATTGTGAATTATTTCTAAAGAATTCTTGAAAATGCCATTGTGATATATCAGAACTGTTGGTAGACCAATGCATTTGAGGATGTAGATTTTATTCGGAACATTCTATTCCTTTGGACTTGAAGATAACATTTTGGGATGATTTTGGATGCAATTCATAATGCTGTAAGTCCCTCTTATATTTTCATTTTACAATTTTGTTAACTGAATTATTTGTTCAGTATTAGAAACCGTTTTGGTTTTGCTTATGTTTGTTTTTTAGTGTATGACCATAGATTCGTAATACTATTGGGTAATTATGACTCATTCATTTCTCAGTTAACGAACTAATATGCAGCATTACTGGAAATGCAAATATGATGGCAGCAGTGGGGGACGCATTTACTGAATTTTGTTTTCATAGCAAAAAACTCTTAATTCCAAAGACTTGTGCAATTAAATGATATTAACGTGAAATGTAAAGAAAAGCATTTTCGTTTGAACCGAGCTCTGGGCATCTATCTGCACCATAAGTGCTAAACGTCATGTGATACAAACATGGCCGCGCCCTTTAAATATGTAATGGAAAGGGCTACGCAGCAAAATCCGAGACTGACAAACTGACAGAATTTGGATGAGTAGTGCCCCAATCTCAGTCGCTAGAGCATCCGACATTTAATCTAAGGGTCATGGGTGAAAGTCCGAGGGTAGGTGGTTATGATTTAGCTTCCACTGATTTTCAATTGTTGTCAAAATGAATATAGATATACCTGCAAGTATTTCTCTCCTTTCCTAAAATGTCCCTAAATGAGAGCGTATCCACATGTCCATGCGAACGGGATAGAGTACCCAATTTAATCAACTGTAAGATATGTTGATCATTCTGTCAGCATTTCTTCTTGATTCCAGTAAATCTAACGCATCCACTATATCATATGCAAATTGAATGCATTCATATTATGATACGAATATTATTAAAATATACGGACAGAAGCACAAAAGTCAACGCCAGTCTAAAAGCTCCACCTAACAGACAATATATTTAAAGTAATGAGACACTACCACTGCAAGCTACTATCAGTTGATTCGTGTTCTAAAGAGTTTACTCAAACGTTGTAACGGAGACAAAACGAAGAATGCACCGTGAAGACGTATAAAGACTTCTCGGTTCAATCAACAATAACTGCATGAGATATGCATGCAGGATGTGTTCACGGTTTTAATGGAGGTACGATCACCGCCTCTCGGACACCTGAATTCGGTGGTCACAACATCGCGGTATAGAATGCGATGATTGTATTGGTGAAAATACTAAGTCTTAAAATTAAATTGCTGCCGTCCAGTTTCGGATGCTCAATCTAAACGAATGAAAATATGGATTTTTTAAAATGATTTATCAATTGCGAGTTTTGATAATAGTTCTCGATTTAAGTAAGCTAAAGAATGCAATGCATCGTTTGAGAATTAAATGCATTAATCTTACGATTCAAACAATAACATAATATATAATTCGCAATGTAACACAAATCTCAAAGGAATTTTAAAATCTGCGACTAAAAGTTAATATGTCTTAAATTGAAGAGAAGAAAAGAGACTAGCACTGCAAGGTACTGTCAGTTCTTTCCTGTTCTGATGAGTTAGATGAAACTTTGCAACGTGGAGAAAATAAAGACTGCACCGTACATATGTGAAAGAAACCTATCTTAGATCAAGTCAAGAAGGTTACAATAATGAGTTCACAGTTTTGTGGGAAGTATGATTACGGGGTATCGGACATTCGAAAGCAGTGGCCAAAAGGATCGCGCAATCCGGTGAGGTGATATCAATGGTTAAAACACAAAAAAGAAGAAGAAGAAAAAAAAATGACCAAAAAAAAAAAAGCAAAGAAAGAAAGATGTTAGTCCTAAAAATGAATTATTGCTGACTTACAATGTTAGTTGCTAAATCAAAATGAAGAAATATTTGGGAAGAATTGTTTATCAGTATTTTGGAAATTCCCACAATTGATAATAATAATAATAATAATAATAATAATAATAATAATAATTATGTGGACTTAGTACAGCGCCTAAGACGTAAAAGCGCTAAGAGCTCGAAAATATTAGATAACAAACAAAAATATACACCAGTACAAGGATAGGATAGAAAAATCCCAACACTATTGAATTACAAAACAAAAGGCTTCAATAGAAGTATATAGAATATGTAAATGAACTTACATATTTCATTCACTTTTTATCTGGATGGGTACATACAGGGTCACTACCATAATCAGTACCTTTATGAGGGCTGTGTCGAAACCAGAAAGACATTGACAAGCTAATGAATTTGAAGAAGAGGATATCAAAATTCAACATAAAAATGATTATATGAGAAAAGAAAACGTTTCTGTGGGACATTTACCATCACACCTATTTGTAGCCAAATAGACGCGTGTACAAAGTGTAGTATAAATTTGTAATGGTATTAAAAATTGTACGCCCACCGTGGGACTCGAACTCACGACCCTCAGATTAAAAGTCTGATGCTCTACCGACTGAGCTAGGCGGGCTACTTGTTAATGCATGGTCGAATGTTGGCTCGGGTAGTTATGCGCAACATGGTTAATCGTTATCTCATCAACTTCACATAGCTAGCGTCTAGGATTGATTGGATCTTAGATGTTAGCCCCTTATGGAAACAATAATCCAGTTTATATGGCAATCAACCATTCACGGAGGAATTTAAATTTTGCTGCCTAAGGAAATGCACAAATGTGTCATTAGCCGAGCAAGTTGCTAAAGTTAAGACAAGTCATTGTTTCTTTGTGTTAACAGTTATGATTTTACAGTCCGGACAACACAAACACTATCCTTCTGCTCTTCTCTTAAATCTTCGCATTCTTTCCTTAATTTCTCTCAGTTAACTACACATGTGAAAATCACCTGTCTTGAAATTTTTTGTTTCCAGAGAAAGCAATGCTTACACACTACATAATCAATTAAATAGTACCTGTAAGTTGATAAACTTGCTTCCAATTAATTGTTCTCTATACATATTTGTGATTTTCTTCTATGGATCGGTACAGGAGAAAATACATAAATACGGAAGGTGTTGTGTTAGATGTGGTGGTTTTATTTCTACGACATGGGAGATGTGTGTGTGTGTGTGTGTGTGTGTGTGTGTGTGTGTGTGTTTGTGTTTGTGTGTGCATGTGATTTGTATTTTTAAGGTAGCTTTTAAGAATTTTTCAGTCATATCGCTACGATGTCTGCAGTGTGGCAGTTTATAGTGATGGCTAGCACTGGGGCATCATGCCGCAGACATGTAGCATGATGTCCCACCCAGTCACTTTATCCTGAGATCCGGCCGACCAGTCCTAACACTAACCTCTTAATGCTGAGCCCCAAGCAAGGCAGCTGTTAGTGCCATATTTGTAAGTCTTTGGTATGAGTCGGCCGGGGATCGATCCCACGAACTGCCGCATCCGAGGCGTACGCTGTAATTAATAGGCCACCGGAGCTTTTAGGGATATTTGTTCATTGTCACGTAGTGAGTAGTAGCTAATGAGTTTTCACTCCTTATTGTCTGTATTTAAGTACGTGGAGTTGGACTATTTGGTCAGTCATATTTTGTATGTTCTTCTTGTAACATTATTCTTCAGGTATATTTATTGTTGTGTTTAGATATTATTTGGAAGCAAACATTTGTTTGAATTATTCATTGGAGCCACAAAATGCTACGTGGGTTAAAATATTATTTTTGGCCTATTGTGAATTATTTCTAAAGAATTCTTGAAAATGCCATTCTGATATATCAAAACTGTTGGTAGACCAATGCATTTGAGGATGTAGATTTTATTCGGAACATTCTATTCCTTTGGACTTGAAGATAACATTTTGGGATGATTTTGGATGCAATTCATAATGCTGTAAGTCCCTCTTATATTTTCATTTTACAATTTTGTTAACTGAATTATTTGTTCAGTATTAGAAACCGTTTTGGTTTTGCTTATGTTTGTTTTTTAGTGTATGACCATAGATTCGTAATACTATTGGGTAATTATGACTCATTCATTTCTCAGTTAACGAACTAATATGCAGCATTACTGGAAATGCAAATATGATGGCAGCAGTGGGGGACGCATTTACTGAATTTTGTTTTCATAACAAAAAACTCTTAATTCCAAAGACTTGTGCAATTAAATGATATTAACGTGAAATGTAAAGAAAAGCATTTTCGTTTGAACCGAGCTCTGGGCATCTATCTGCACCATAAGTGCTAAACGTCATGTGATACAAACATGGCCGCGCCCTTTAAATATGTAATGGAAAGGGCTACGCAGCAAAATCCGAGACTGACAAACTGACAGAATTTGGATGAGTAGTGCCCCAATCTCAGTCGCTAGAGCATCCGACATTTAATCTAAGGGTCATGGGTGAAAGTCCGAGGGTAGGTGGTTATGATTTAGCTTCCACTGATTTTCAATTGTTGTCAAAATGAATATAGATATACCTGCAAGTATTTCTCTCCTTTCCTAAAATGTCCCTAAATGAGAGCGTATCCACATGTCCATGCGAACGGGATAGAGTACCCAATTTAATCAACTCTAAGATATGTTGATCATTCTGTCAGCATTTCTTCTTGATTCCAGTAAATCTAACGCATCCACTATATCATATGCAAATTGAATGCATTCATATTATGATACGAATATTATTAAAAATACGGACAGAAGCACAAAAGTCAACGCCAGTCTAAAAGCTCCACCTAACAGACAATATATTTAAAGTAATGAGACACTACCACTGCAAGCTACTATCAGTTGTTTCGTGTTCTAAAGAGTTTACTCAAACGTTGTAATGGAGACAAAACGAAGAATGCACCGTGAAGACGTATAAAGACTTCTCGGTTCAATCAACAATAACTGCATGAGATATGCATGCAGGATGTGTTCACGGTTTTAATGGAGGTACGATCACCGCCTCTCGGACACCTGAATTCGGTGGTCACAACATCGCGGTATAGAATGCGATGATTGTATTGGTGAAAATACTAAGTCTTAAAATTAAATTGCTGCCGTCCAGTTTCGGATGCTCAATCTAAACGAATGAAAATATGGATTTTTTAAAATGATTTATCAATTGCGAGTTTTGATAATAGTTCTCGATTTAAGTAAGCTAAAGAATGCAATGCATCGTTTGAGAATTAAATGCATTAATCTTACGATTCAAACAATAACATAATATATAATTCGCAATGTAACACAAATCTCAAAGGAATTTTAAAATCTGCGACTAAAAGTTAATATGTCTTAAATTGAAGAGAAGAAAAGAGACTAGCACTGCAAGGTACTGTCAGTTCTTTCCTGTTCTGATGAGTTAGATGAAACTTTGCAACGTGGAGAAAATAAAGACTGCACCGTACATATGTGAAAGAAACCTATCTTAGATCAAGTCAAGAAGGTTACAATAATGAGTTCACAGTTTTGTGGGAAGTATGATTACGGGGTATCGGACATTCGAAAGCAGTGGCCAAAAGGATCGCGCAATCCGGTGAGGTGATATCAATGGTTAAAACACAAAAAAGAAGAAGAAGAAAAAAAAATGACCAAAAAAAAAAAAGCAAAGAAAGAAAGATGTTAGTCCTAAAAATGAATTATTGCTGACTTACAATGTTAGTTGCTAAATCAAAATGAAGAAATATTTGGGAAGAATTGTTTATCAGTATTTTGGAAATTCCCACAATTGATAATAATAATAATAATAATAATAATAATAATAATAATAATAATTATGTGGACTTAGTACAGCGCCTAAGACGTAAAAGCGCTAAGAGCTCGAAAATATTAGATAACAAACAAAAATATACACCAGTACAAGGATAGGATAGAAAAATCCCAACACTATTGAATTACAAAACAAAAGGCTTCAATAGAAGTATATAGAATATGTAAATGAACTTACATATTTCATTCACTTTTTATCTGGATGGGTACATACAGGGTCACTACCATAATCAGTACCTTTATGAGGGCTGTGTCGAAACCAGAAAGACATTGACAAGCTAATGAATTTGAAGAAGAGGATATCAAAATTCAACATAAAAATGATTATATGAGAAAAGAAAACGTTTCTGTGGGACATTTACCATCACACCTATTTGTAGCCAAATAGACGCGTGTACAAAGTGTAGTATAAATTTGTAATGGTATTAAAAATTGTACGCCCACCGTGGGACTCGAACTCACGACCCTCAGATTAAAAGTCTGATGCTCTACCGACTGAGCTAGGCGGGCTACTTGTTAATGCATGGTCGAATGTTGGCTCGGGTAGTTATGCGCAACATGGTTAATCGTTATCTCATCAACTTCACATAGCTAGCGTCTAGGATTGATTGGATCTTAGATGTTAGCCCCTTATGGAAACAATAATCCAGTTTATATGGCAATCAACCATTCACGGAGGAATTTAAATTTTGCTGCCTAAGGAAATGCACAAATGTGTCATTAGCCGAGCAAGTTGCTAAAGTTAAGACAAGTCATTGTTTCTTTGTGTTAACAGTTATGATTTTACAGTCCGGACAACACAAACACTATCCTTCTGCTCTTCTCTTAAATCTTCGCATTCTTTCCTTAATTTCTCTCAGTTAATTACACATGTGAAAATCACCTGTCTTGAAATTTTTTGTTTCCAGAGAAAGCAATGCTTACACACTACATAATCAATTAAATAGTACCTGTAAGTTGATAAACTTGCTTCCAATTAATTGTTCTCTATACATATTTGTGATTTTCTTCTATGGATCGGTACAGGAGAAAATACATAAATACGGAAGGTGTTGTGTTAGATGTGGTGGTTTTATTTCTACGACATGGGAGATTTGTGTGTGTGTGTGTGTGTGTGTGTGTGTGTGTGTGTGTGTGTTTGTGTGTGCATGTGATTTGTATTTTTAAGGTAGCTTTTAAGAATTTTTCAGTCATATCGCTACGATGTCTGCAGTGTGGCAGTTTATAGTGATGGCTAGCACTGGGGCATCATGCCGCAGACATGTAGCATGATGTCCCACCCAGTCACTTTATCCTGAGATCCGGCCGACCAGTCCTAACACTAACCTCTTAATGCTGAGCCCCAAGCAAGGCAGCTGTTAGTACCATATTTGTAAGTCTTTGGTATGAGTCGGCCGGGGATCGATCCCACGAACTGCCGCATCCGAGGCGTACGCTGTAATTACTAGGCCACCGGAGCTTTTAGGGATATTTGTTCATTGTCACGTAGTGAGTAGTAGCTAATGAGTTTTCACTCCTTATTGTCTGTATTTAAGTACGTGGAGTTGGACTATTTGGTCAGTCATATTTTGTATGTTCTTCTTGTAACATTATTCTTCAGGTATATTTATTGTTGTGTTTAGATATTATTTGGAAGCAAACATTTGTTTGAATTATTCATTGGAGCCACAAAATGCTACGTGGGTTAAAATATTATTTTTGGCCTATTGTGAATTATTTCTAAAGAATTCTTGAAAATGCCATTGTGATATATCAGAACTGTTGGTAGACCAATGCATTTGAGGATGTAGATTTTATTCGGAACATTCTATTCCTTTGGACTTGAAGATAACATTTTGGGATGATTTTGGATGCAATTCATAATGCTGTAAGTCCCTCTTATATTTTCATTTTACAATTTTGTTAACTGAATTATTTGTTCAGTATTAGAAACCGTTTTGGTTTTGCTTATGTTTGTTTTTTAGTGTATGACCATAGATTCGTAATACTATTGGGTAATTATGACTCATTCATTTCTCAGTTAACGAACTAATATGCAGCATTACTGGAAATGCAAATATGATGGCAGCAGTGGGGGACGCATTTACTGAATTTTGTTTTCATAACAAAAAACTCTTAATTCCAAAGACTTGTGCAATTAAATGATATTAACGTGAAATGTAAAGAAAAGCATTTTCGTTTGAACCGAGCTCTGGGCATCTATCTGCACCATAAGTGCTAAACGTCATGTGATACAAACATGGCCGCGCCCTTTAAATATGTAATGGAAAGGGCTACGCAGCAAAATCCGAGACTGACAAACTGACAGAATTTGGATGAGTAGTGCCCCAATCTCAGTCGCTAGAGCATCCGACATTTAATCTAAGGGTCATGGGTGAAAGTCCGAGGGTAGGTGGTTATGATTTAGCTTCCACTGATTTTCAATTGTTGTCAAAATGAATATAGATATACCTGCAAGTATTTCTCTCCTTTCCTAAAATGTCCCTAAATGAGAGCGTATCCACATGTCCATGCGAACGGGATAGAGTACCCAATTTAATCAACTGTAAGATATGTTGATCATTCTGTCAGCATTTCTTCTTGATTCCAGTAAATCTAACGCATCCACTATATCATATGCAAATTGAATGCATTCATATTATGATACGAATATTATTAAAATATACGGACAGAAGCACAAAAGTCAACGCCAGTCTAAAAGCTCCACCTAACAGACAATATATTTAAAGTAATGAGACACTACCACTGCAAGCTACTATCAGTTGATTCGTGTTCTAAAGAGTTTACTCAAACGTTGTAACGGAGACAAAACGAAGAATGCACCGTGAAGACGTATAAAGACTTCTCGGTTCAATCAACAATAACTGCATGAGATATGCATGCAGGATGTGTTCACGGTTTTAATGGAGGTACGATCACCGCCTCTCGGACACCTGAATTCGGTGGTCACAACATCGCGGTATAGAATGCGATGATTGTATTGGTGAAAATACTAAGTCTTAAAATTAAATTGCTGCCGTCCAGTTTCGGATGCTCAATCTAAACGAATGAAAATATGGATTTTTTAAAATGATTTATCAATTGCGAGTTTTGATAATAGTTCTCGATTTAAGTAAGCTAAAGAATGCAATGCATCGTTTGAGAATTAAATGCATTAATCTTACGATTCAAACAATAACATAATATATAATTCGCAATGTAACACAAATCTCAAAGGAATTTTAAAATCTGCGACTAAAAGTTAATATGTCTTAAATTGAAGAGAAGAAAAGAGACTAGCACTGCAAGGTACTGTCAGTTCTTTCCTGTTCTGATGAGTTAGATGAAACTTTGCAACGTGGAGAAAATAAAGACTGCACCGTACATATGTGAAAGAAACCTATCTTAGATCAAGTCAAGAAGGTTACAATAATGAGTTCACAGTTTTGTGGGAAGTATGATTACGGGGTATCGGACATTCGAAAGCAGTGGCCAAAAGGATCGCGCAATCCGGTGAGGTGATATCAATGGTTAAAACACAAAAAAGAAGAAGAAGAAAAAAAAATGACCAAAAAAAAAAAAGCAAAGAAAGAAAGATGTTAGTCCTAAAAATGAATTATTGCTGACTTACAATGTTAGTTGCTAAATCAAAATGAAGAAATATTTGGGAAGAATTGTTTATCAGTATTTTGGAAATTCCCACAATTGATAATAATAATAATAATAATAATAATAATAATAATTATGTGGACTTAGTACAGCGCCTAAGACGTAAAAGCGCTAAGAGCTCGAAAATATTAGATAACAAACAAAAATATACACCAGTACAAGGATAGGATAGAAAAATCCCAACACTATTGAATTACAAAACAAAAGGCTTCAATAGAAGTATATAGAATATGTAAATGAACTTACATATTTCATTCACTTTTTATCTGGATGGGTACATACAGGGTCACTACCATAATCAGTACCTTTATGAGGGCTGTGTCGAAACCAGAAAGACATTGACAAGCTAATGAATTTGAAGAAGAGGATATCAAAATTCAACATAAAAATGATTATATGAGAAAAGAAAACGTTTCTGTGGGACATTTACCATCACACCTATTTGTAGCCAAATAGACGCGTGTACAAAGTGTAGTATAAATTTGTAATGGTATTAAAAATTGTACGCCCACCGTGGGACTCGAACTCACGACCCTCAGATTAAAAGTCTGATGCTCTACCGACTGAGCTAGGCGGGCTACTTGTTAATGCATGGTCGAATGTTGGCTCGGGTAGTTATGCGCAACATGGTTAATCGTTATCTCATCAACTTCACATAGCTAGCGTCTAGGATTGATTGGATCTTAGATGTTAGCCCCTTATGGAAACAATAATCCAGTTTATATGGCAATCAACCATTCACGGAGGAATTTAAATTTTGCTGCCTAAGGAAATGCACAAATGTGTCATTAGCCGAGCAAGTTGCTAAAGTTAAGACAAGTCATTGTTTCTTTGTGTTAACAGTTATGATTTTACAGTCCGGACAACACAAACACTATCCTTCTGCTCTTCTCTTAAATCTTCGCATTCTTTCCTTAATTTCTCTCAGTTAATTACACATGTGAAAATCACCTGTCTTGAAATTTTTTGTTTCCAGAGAAAGCAATGCTTACACACTACATAATCAATTAAATAGTACCTGTAAGTTGATAAACTTGCTTCCAATTAATTGTTCTCTATACATATTTGTGATTTTCTTCTATGGATCGGTACAGGAGAAAATACATAAATACGGAAGGTGTTGTGTTAGATGTGGTGGTTTTATTTCTACGACATGGGAGATGTGTGTGTGTGTGTGTGTGTGTGTGTGTGTGTGTGTTTGTGTTTGTGTGTGCATGTGATTTGTATTTTTAAGGTAGCTTTTAAGAATTTTTCAGTCATATCGCTACGATGTCTGCAGTGTGGCAGTTTATAGTGATGGCTAGCACTGGGGCATCATGCCGCAGACATGTAGCATGATGTCCCACCCAGTCACTTTATCCTGAGATCCGGCCGACCAGTCCTAACACTAACCTCTTAATGCTGAGCCCCAAGCAAGGCAGCTGTTAGTGCCATATTTGTAAGTCTTTGGTATGAGTCGGCCGGGGATCGATCCCACGAACTGCCGCATCCGAGGCGTACGCTGTAATTAATAGGCCACCGGAGCTTTTAGGGATATTTGTTCATTGTCACGTAGTGAGTAGTAGCTAATGAGTTTTCACTCCTTATTGTCTGTATTTAAGTACGTGGAGTTGGACTATTTGGTCAGTCATATTTTGTATGTTCTTCTTGTAACATTATTCTTCAGGTATATTTATTGTTGTGTTTAGATATTATTTGGAAGCAAACATTTGTTTGAATTATTCATTGGAGCCACAAAATGCTACGTGGGTTAAAATATTATTTTTGGCCTATTGTGAATTATTTCTAAAGAATTCTTGAAAATGCCATTCTGATATATCAAAACTGTTGGTAGACCAATGCATTTGAGGATGTAGATTTTATTCGGAACATTCTATTCCTTTGGACTTGAAGATAACATTTTGGGATGATTTTGGATGCAATTCATAATGCTGTAAGTCCCTCTTATATTTTCATTTTACAATTTTGTTAACTGAATTATTTGTTCAGTATTAGAAACCGTTTTGGTTTTGCTTATGTTTGTTTTTTAGTGTATGACCATAGATTCGTAATACTATTGGGTAATTATGACTCATTCATTTCTCAGTTAACGAACTAATATGCAGCATTACTGGAAATGCAAATATGATGGCAGCAGTGGGGGACGCATTTACTGAATTTTGTTTTCATAACAAAAAACTCTTAATTCCAAAGACTTGTGCAATTAAATGATATTAACGTGAAATGTAAAGAAAAGCATTTTCGTTTGAACCGAGCTCTGGGCATCTATCTGCACCATAAGTGCTAAACGTCATGTGATACAAACATGGCCGCGCCCTTTAAATATGTAATGGAAAGGGCTACGCAGCAAAATCCGAGACTGACAAACTGACAGAATTTGGATGAGTAGTGCCCCAATCTCAGTCGCTAGAGCATCCGACATTTAATCTAAGGGTCATGGGTGAAAGTCCGAGGGTAGGTGGTTATGATTTAGCTTCCACTGATTTTCAATTGTTGTCAAAATGAATATAGATATACCTGCAAGTATTTCTCTCCTTTCCTAAAATGTCCCTAAATGAGAGCGTATCCACATGTCCATGCGAACGGGATAGAGTACCCAATTTAATCAACTCTAAGATATGTTGATCATTCTGTCAGCATTTCTTCTTGATTCCAGTAAATCTAACGCATCCACTATATCATATGCAAATTGAATGCATTCATATTATGATACGAATATTATTAAAAATACGGACAGAAGCACAAAAGTCAACGCCAGTCTAAAAGCTCCACCTAACAGACAATATATTTAAAGTAATGAGACACTACCACTGCAAGCTACTATCAGTTGTTTCGTGTTCTAAAGAGTTTACTCAAACGTTGTAATGGAGACAAAACGAAGAATGCACCGTGAAGACGTATAAAGACTTCTCGGTTCAATCAACAATAACTGCATGAGATATGCATGCAGGATGTGTTCACGGTTTTAATGGAGGTACGATCACCGCCTCTCGGACACCTGAATTCGGTGGTCACAACATCGCGGTATAGAATGCGATGATTGTATTGGTGAAAATACTAAGTCTTAAAATTAAATTGCTGCCGTCCAGTTTCGGATGCTCAATCTAAACGAATGAAAATATGGATTTTTTAAAATGATTTATCAATTGCGAGTTTTGATAATAGTTCTCGATTTAAGTAAGCTAAAGAATGCAATGCATCGTTTGAGAATTAAATGCATTAATCTTACGATTCAAACAATAACATAATATATAATTCGCAATGTAACACAAATCTCAAAGGAATTTTAAAATCTGCGACTAAAAGTTAATATGTCTTAAATTGAAGAGAAGAAAAGAGACTAGCACTGCAAGGTACTGTCAGTTCTTTCCTGTTCTGATGAGTTAGATGAAACTTTGCAACGTGGAGAAAATAAAGACTGCACCGTACATATGTGAAAGAAACCTATCTTAGATCAAGTCAAGAAGGTTACAATAATGAGTTCACAGTTTTGTGGGAAGTATGATTACGGGGTATCGGACATTCGAAAGCAGTGGCCAAAAGGATCGCGCAATCCGGTGAGGTGATATCAATGGTTAAAACACAAAAAAGAAGAAGAAGAAAAAAAAATGACCAAAAAAAAAAAAGCAAAGAAAGAAAGATGTTAGTCCTAAAAATGAATTATTGCTGACTTACAATGTTAGTTGCTAAATCAAAATGAAGAAATATTTGGGAAGAATTGTTTATCAGTATTTTGGAAATTCCCACAATTGATAATAATAATAATAATAATAATAATAATAATAATAATAATAATTATGTGGACTTAGTACAGCGCCTAAGACGTAAAAGCGCTAAGAGCTCGAAAATATTAGATAACAAACAAAAATATACACCAGTACAAGGATAGGATAGAAAAATCCCAACACTATTGAATTACAAAACAAAAGGCTTCAATAGAAGTATATAGAATATGTAAATGAACTTACATATTTCATTCACTTTTTATCTGGATGGGTACATACAGGGTCACTACCATAATCAGTACCTTTATGAGGGCTGTGTCGAAACCAGAAAGACATTGACAAGCTAATGAATTTGAAGAAGAGGATATCAAAATTCAACATAAAAATGATTATATGAGAAAAGAAAACGTTTCTGTGGGACATTTACCATCACACCTATTTGTAGCCAAATAGACGCGTGTACAAAGTGTAGTATAAATTTGTAATGGTATTAAAAATTGTACGCCCACCGTGGGACTCGAACTCACGACCCTCAGATTAAAAGTCTGATGCTCTACCGACTGAGCTAGGCGGGCTACTTGTTAATGCATGGTCGAATGTTGGCTCGGGTAGTTATGCGCAACATGGTTAATCGTTATCTCATCAACTTCACATAGCTAGCGTCTAGGATTGATTGGATCTTAGATGTTAGCCCCTTATGGAAACAATAATCCAGTTTATATGGCAATCAACCATTCACGGAGGAATTTAAATTTTGCTGCCTAAGGAAATGCACAAATGTGTCATTAGCCGAGCAAGTTGCTAAAGTTAAGACAAGTCATTGTTTCTTTGTGTTAACAGTTATGATTTTACAGTCCGGACAACACAAACACTATCCTTCTGCTCTTCTCTTAAATCTTCGCATTCTTTCCTTAATTTCTCTCAGTTAATTACACATGTGAAAATCACCTGTCTTGAAATTTTTTGTTTCCAGAGAAAGCAATGCTTACACACTACATAATCAATTAAATAGTACCTGTAAGTTGATAAACTTGCTTCCAATTAATTGTTCTCTATACATATTTGTGATTTTCTTCTATGGATCGGTACAGGAGAAAATACATAAATACGGAAGGTGTTGTGTTAGATGTGGTGGTTTTATTTCTACGACATGGGAGATTTGTGTGTGTGTGTGTGTGTGTGTGTGTGTGTGTGTGTGTGTTTGTGTGTGCATGTGATTTGTATTTTTAAGGTAGCTTTTAAGAATTTTTCAGTCATATCGCTACGATGTCTGCAGTGTGGCAGTTTATAGTGATGGCTAGCACTGGGGCATCATGCCGCAGACATGTAGCATGATGTCCCACCCAGTCACTTTATCCTGAGATCCGGCCGACCAGTCCTAACACTAACCTCTTAATGCTGAGCCCCAAGCAAGGCAGCTGTTAGTACCATATTTGTAAGTCTTTGGTATGAGTCGGCCGGGGATCGATCCCACGAACTGCCGCATCCGAGGCGTACGCTGTAATTACTAGGCCACCGGAGCTTTTAGGGATATTTGTTCATTGTCACGTAGTGAGTAGTAGCTAATGAGTTTTCACTCCTTATTGTCTGTATTTAAGTACGTGGAGTTGGACTATTTGGTCAGTCATATTTTGTATGTTCTTCTTGTAACATTATTCTTCAGGTATATTTATTGTTGTGTTTAGATATTATTTGGAAGCAAACATTTGTTTGAATTATTCATTGGAGCCACAAAATGCTACGTGGGTTAAAATATTATTTTTGGCCTATTGTGAATTATTTCTAAAGAATTCTTGAAAATGCCATTGTGATATATCAGAACTGTTGGTAGACCAATGCATTTGAGGATGTAGATTTTATTCGGAACATTCTATTCCTTTGGACTTGAAGATAACATTTTGGGATGATTTTGGATGCAATTCATAATGCTGTAAGTCCCTCTTATATTTTCATTTTACAATTTTGTTAACTGAATTATTTGTTCAGTATTAGAAACCGTTTTGGTTTTGCTTATGTTTGTTTTTTAGTGTATGACCATAGATTCGTAATACTATTGGGTAATTATGACTCATTCATTTCTCAGTTAACGAACTAATATGCAGCATTACTGGAAATGCAAATATGATGGCAGCAGTGGGGGACGCATTTACTGAATTTTGTTTTCATAACAAAAAACTCTTAATTCCAAAGACTTGTGCAATTAAATGATATTAACGTGAAATGTAAAGAAAAGCATTTTCGTTTGAACCGAGCTCTGGGCATCTATCTGCACCATAAGTGCTAAACGTCATGTGATACAAACATGGCCGCGCCCTTTAAATATGTAATGGAAAGGGCTACGCAGCAAAATCCGAGACTGACAAACTGACAGAATTTGGATGAGTAGTGCCCCAATCTCAGTCGCTAGAGCATCCGACATTTAATCTAAGGGTCATGGGTGAAAGTCCGAGGGTAGGTGGTTATGATTTAGCTTCCACTGATTTTCAATTGTTGTCAAAATGAATATAGATATACCTGCAAGTATTTCTCTCCTTTCCTAAAATGTCCCTAAATGAGAGCGTATCCACATGTCCATGCGAACGGGATAGAGTACCCAATTTAATCAACTCTAAGATATGTTGATCATTCTGTCAGCATTTCTTCTTGATTCCAGTAAATCTAACGCATCCACTATATCATATGCAAATTGAATGCATTCATATTATGATACGAATATTATTAAAATATACGGACAGAAGCACAAAAGTCAACGCCAGTCTAAAAGCTCCACCTAACAGACAATATATTTAAAGTAATGAGACACTACCACTGCAAGCTACTATCAGTTGTTTCGTGTTCTAAAGAGTTTACTCAAACGTTGTAACGGAGACAAAACGAAGAATGCACCGTGAAGACGTATAAAGACTTCTCGGTTCAATCAACAATAACTGCATGAGATATGCATGCAGGATGTGTTCACGGTTTTAATGGAGGTACGATCACCGCCTCTCGGACACCTGAATTCGGTGGTCACAACATCGCGGTATAGAATGCGATGATTGTATTGGTGAAAATACTAAGTCTTAAAATTAAATTGCTGCCGTCCAGTTTCGGATGCTCAATCTAAACGAATGAAAATATGGATTTTTTAAAATGATTTATCAATTGCGAGTTTTGATAATAGTTCTCGATTTAAGTAAGCTAAAGAATGCAATGCATCGTTTGAGAATTAAATGCATTAATCTTACGATTCAAACAATAACATAATATATAATTCGCAATGTAACACAAATCTCAAAGGAATTTTAAAATCTGCGACTAAAAGTTAATATGTCTTAAATTGAAGAGAAGAAAAGAGACTAGCACTGCAAGGTACTGTCAGTTCTTTCCTGTTCTGATGAGTTAGATGAAACTTTGCAACGTGGAGAAAATAAAGACTGCACCGTACATATGTGAAAGAAACCTATCTTAGATCAAGTCAAGAAGGTTACAATAATGAGTTCACAGTTTTGTGGGAAGTATGATTACGGGGTATCGGACATTCGAAAGCAGTGGCCAAAAGGATCGCGCAATCCGGTGAGGTGATATCAATGGTTAAAACACAAAAAAGAAGAAGAAGAAAAAAAAATGACCAAAAAAAAAAAAGCAAAGAAAGAAAGATGTTAGTCCTAAAAATGAATTATTGCTGACTTACAATGTTAGTTGCTAAATCAAAATGAAGAAATATTTGGGAAGAATTGTTTATCAGTATTTTGGAAATTCCCACAATTGATAATAATAATAATAATAATAATAATAATAATAATAATAATAATAATAATAATAATTATGTGGACTTAGTACAGCGCCTAAGACGTAAAAGCGCTAAGAGCTCGAAAATATTAGATAACAAACATAAATATACACCAGAACAAGGATAGGATAGAAAAATCCCAACACTATTGAATTACAAAACAAAAGGCTTCAATAGAAGTATATAGAATATGTAAATGAACTTACATATTTCATTCACTTTTTATCTGGATGGGTACATACAGGGTCACTACCATAATCAGTACCTTTATGAGGGCTGTGTCGAAACCAGAAAGACATTGACAAGCTAATGAATTTGAAGAAGAGGATATCAAAATTCAACATAAAAATGATTATATGAGAAAAGAAAACGTTTCTGTGGGACATTTACCATCACACCTATTTGTAGCCAAATAGACGCGTGTACAAAGTGTAGTATAAATTTGTAATGGTATTAAAAATTGTACGCCCACCGTGGGACTCGAACTCACGACCCTCAGATTAAAAGTCTGATGCTCTACCGACTGAGCTAGGCGGGCTACTTGTTAATGCATGGTCGAATGTTGGCTCGGGTAGTTATGCGCAACATGGTTAATCGTTATCTCATCAACTTCACATAGCTAGCGTCTAGGATTGATTGGATCTTAGATGTTAGCCCCTTATGGAAACAATAATCCAGTTTATATGGCAATCAACCATTCACGGAGGAATTTAAATTTTGCTGCCTAAGGAAATGCACAAATGTGTCATTAGCCGAGCAAGTTGCTAAAGTTAAGACAAGTCATTGTTTCTTTGTGTTAACAGTTATGATTTTACAGTCCGGACAACACAAACACTATCCTTCTGCTCTTCTCTTAAATCTTCGCATTCTTTCCTTAATTTCTCTCAGTTAATTACACATGTGAAAATCACCTGTCTTGAAATTTTTTGTTTCCAGAGAAAGCAATGCTTACACACTACATAATCAATTAAATAGTACCTGTAAGTTGATAAACTTGCTTCCAATTAATTGTTCTCTATACATATTTGTGATTTTCTTCTATGGATCGGTACAGGAGAAAATACATAAATACGGAAGGTGTTGTGTTAGATGTGGTGGTTTTATTTCTACGACATGGGAGATTTGTGTGTGTGTGTGTGTGTGTGTGTGTGTGTGTGTGTGTGTGTTTGTGTGTGCATGTGATTTGTATTTTTAAGGTAGCTTTTAAGAATTTTTCAGTCATATCGCTACGATGTCTGCAGTGTGGCAGTTTATAGTGATGGCTAGCACTGGGGCATCATGCCGCAGACATGTAGCATGATGTCCCACCCAGTCACTTTATCCTGAGATCCGGCCGACCAGTCCTAACACTAACCTCTTAATGCTGAGCCCCAAGCAAGGCAGCTGTTAGTACCATATTTGTAAGTCTTTGGTATGAGTCGGCCGGGGATCGATCCCACGAACTGCCGCATCCGAGGCGTACGCTGTAATTACTAGGCCACCGGAGCTTTTAGGGATATTTGTTCATTGTCACGTAGTGAGTAGTAGCTAATGAGTTTTCACTCCTTATTGTCTGTATTTAAGTACGTGGAGTTGGACTATTTGGTCAGTCATATTTTGTATGTTCTTCTTGTAACATTATTCTTCAGGTATATTTATTGTTGTGTTTAGATATTATTTGGAAGCAAACATTTGTTTGAATTATTCATTGGAGCCACAAAATGCTACGTGGGTTAAAATATTATTTTTGGCCTATTGTGAATTATTTCTAAAGAATTCTTGAAAATGCCATTGTGATATATCAGAACTGTTGGTAGACCAATGCATTTGAGGATGTAGATTTTATTCGGAACATTCTATTCCTTTGGACTTGAAGATAACATTTTGGGATGATTTTGGATGCAATTCATAATGCTGTAAGTCCCTCTTATATTTTCATTTTACAATTTTGTTAACTGAATTATTTGTTCAGTATTAGAAACCGTTTTGGTTTTGCTTATGTTTGTTTTTTAGTGTATGACCATAGATTCGTAATACTATTGGGTAATTATGACTCATTCATTTCTCAGTTAACGAACTAATATGCAGCATTACTGGAAATGCAAATATGATGGCAGCAGTGGGGGACGCATTTACTGAATTTTGTTTTCATAACAAAAAACTCTTAATTCCAAAGACTTGTGCAATTAAATGATATTAACGTGAAATGTAAAGAAAAGCATTTTCGTTTGAACCGAGCTCTGGGCATCTATCTGCACCATAAGTGCTAAACGTCATGTGATACAAACATGGCCGCGCCCTTTAAATATGTAATGGAAAGGGCTACGCAGCAAAATCCGAGACTGACAAACTGACAGAATTTGGATGAGTAGTGCCCCAATCTCAGTCGCTAGAGCATCCGACATTTAATCTAAGGGTCATGGGTGAAAGTCCGAGGGTAGGTGGTTATGATTTAGCTTCCACTGATTTTCAATTGTTGTCAAAATGAATATAGATATACCTGCAAGTATTTCTCTCCTTTCCTAAAATGTCCCTAAATGAGAGCGTATCCACATGTCCATGCGAACGGGATAGAGTACCCAATTTAATCAACTCTAAGATATGTTGATCATTCTGTCAGCATTTCTTCTTGATTCCAGTAAATCTAACGCATCCACTATATCATATGCAAATTGAATGCATTCATATTATGATACGAATATTATTAAAATATACGGACAGAAGCACAAAAGTCAACGCCAGTCTAAAAGCTCCACCTAACAGACAATATATTTAAAGTAATGAGACACTACCACTGCAAGCTACTATCAGTTGTTTCGTGTTCTAAAGAGTTTACTCAAACGTTGTAACGGAGACAAAACGAAGAATGCACCGTGAAGACGTATAAAGACTTCTCGGTTCAATCAACAATAACTGCATGAGATATGCATGCAGGATGTGTTCACGGTTTTAATGGAGGTACGATCACCGCCTCTCGGACACCTGAATTCGGTGGTCACAACATCGCGGTATAGAATGCGATGATTGTATTGGTGAAAATACTAAGTCTTAAAATTAAATTGCTGCCGTCCAGTTTCGGATGCTCAATCTAAACGAATGAAAATATGGATTTTTTAAAATGATTTATCAATTGCGAGTTTTGATAATAGTTCTCGATTTAAGTAAGCTAAAGAATGCAATGCATCGTTTGAGAATTAAATGCATTAATCTTACGATTCAAACAATAACATAATATATAATTCGCAATGTAACACAAATCTCAAAGGAATTTTAAAATCTGCGACTAAAAGTTAATATGTCTTAAATTGAAGAGAAGAAAAGAGACTAGCACTGCAAGGTACTGTCAGTTCTTTCCTGTTCTGATGAGTTAGATGAAACTTTGCAACGTGGAGAAAATAAAGACTGCACCGTACATATGTGAAAGAAACCTATCTTAGATCAAGTCAAGAAGGTTACAATAATGAGTTCACAGTTTTGTGGGAAGTATGATTACGGGGTATCGGACATTCGAAAGCAGTGGCCAAAAGGATCGCGCAATCCGGTGAGGTGATATCAATGGTTAAAACACAAAAAAGAAGAAGAAGAAAAAAAAATGACCAAAAAAAAAAAAAGCAAAGAAAGAAAGATGTTAGTCCTAAAAATGAATTATTGCTGACTTACAATGTTAGTTGCTAAATCAAAATGAAGAAATATTTGGGAAGAATTGTTTATCAGTATTTTGGAAATTCCCACAATTGATAATAATAATAATAATAATAATAATAATAATAATAATAATAATAATAATTATGTGGACTTAGTACAGCGCCTAAGACGTAAAAGCGCTAAGAGCTCGAAAATATTAGATAACAAACATAAATATACACCAGAACAAGGATAGGATAGAAAAATCCCAACACTATTGAATTACAAAACAAAAGGCTTCAATAGAAGTATATAGAATATGTAAATGAACTTACATATTTCATTCACTTTTTATCTGGATGGGTACATACAGGGTCACTACCATAATCAGTACCTTTATGAGGGCTGTGTCGAAACCAGAAAGACATTGACAAGCTAATGAATTTGAAGAAGAGGATATCAAAATTCAACATAAAAATGATTATATGAGAAAAGAAAACGTTTCTGTGGGACATTTACCATCACACCTATTTGTAGCCAAATAGACGCGTGTACAAAGTGTAGTATAAATTTGTAATGGTATTAAAAATTGTACGCCCACCGTGGGACTCGAACTCACGACCCTCAGATTAAAAGTCTGATGCTCTACCGACTGAGCTAGGCGGGCTACTTGTTAATGCATGGTCGAATGTTGGCTCGGGTAGTTATGCGCAACATGGTTAATCGTTATCTCATCAACTTCACATAGCTAGCGTCTAGGATTGATTGGATCTTAGATGTTAGCCCCTTATGGAAACAATAATCCAGTTTATATGGCAATCAACCATTCACGGAGGAATTTAAATTTTGCTGCCTAAGGAAATGCACAAATGTGTCATTAGCCGAGCAAGTTGCTAAAGTTAAGACAAGTCATTGTTTCTTTGTGTTAACAGTTATGATTTTACAGTCCGGACAACACAAACACTATCCTTCTGCTCTTCTCTTAAATCTTCGCATTCTTTCCTTAATTTCTCTCAGTTAATTACACATGTGAAAATCACCTGTCTTGAAATTTTTTGTTTCCAGAGAAAGCAATGCTTACACACTACATAATCAATTAAATAGTACCTGTAAGTTGATAAACTTGCTTCCAATTAATTGTTCTCTATACATATTTGTGATTTTCTTCTATGGATCGGTACAGGAGAAAATACATAAATACGGAAGGTGTTGTGTTAGATGTGGTGGTTTTATTTCTACGACATGGGAGATTTGTGTGTGTGTGTGTGTGTGTGTGTGTGTGTGTGTGTGTGTGTGTTTGTGTGTGCATGTGATTTGTATTTTTAAGGTAGCTTTTAAGAATTTTTCAGTCATATCGCTACGATGTCTGCAGTGTGGCAGTTTATAGTGATGGCTAGCACTGGGGCATCATGCCGCAGACATGTAGCATGATGTCCCACCCAGTCACTTTATCCTGAGATCCGGCCGACCAGTCCTAACACTAACCTCTTAATGCTGAGCCCCAAGCAAGGCAGCTGTTAGTACCATATTTGTAAGTCTTTGGTATGAGTCGGCCGGGGATCGATCCCACGAACTGCCGCATCCGAGGCGTACGCTGTAATTACTAGGCCACCGGAGCTTTTAGGGATATTTGTTCATTGTCACGTAGTGAGTAGTAGCTAATGAGTTTTCACTCCTTATTGTCTGTATTTAAGTACGTGGAGTTGGACTATTTGGTCAGTCATATTTTGTATGTTCTTCTTGTAACATTATTCTTCAGGTATATTTATTGTTGTGTTTAGATATTATTTGGAAGCAAACATTTGTTTGAATTATTCATTGGAGCCACAAAATGCTACGTGGGTTAAAATATTATTTTTGGCCTATTGTGAATTATTTCTAAAGAATTCTTGAAAATGCCATTGTGATATATCAGAACTGTTGGTAGACCAATGCATTTGAGGATGTAGATTTTATTCGGAACATTCTATTCCTTTGGACTTGAAGATAACATTTTGGGATGATTTTGGATGCAATTCATAATGCTGTAAGTCCCTCTTATATTTTCATTTTACAATTTTGTTAACTGAATTATTTGTTCAGTATTAGAAACCGTTTTGGTTTTGCTTATGTTTGTTTTTTAGTGTATGACCATAGATTCGTAATACTATTGGGTAATTATGACTCATTCATTTCTCAGTTAACGAACTAATATGCAGCATTACTGGAAATGCAAATATGATGGCAGCAGTGGGGGACGCATTTACTGAATTTTGTTTTCATAACAAAAAACTCTTAATTCCAAAGACTTGTGCAATTAAATGATATTAACGTGAAATGTAAAGAAAAGCATTTTCGTTTGAACCGAGCTCTGGGCATCTATCTGCACCATAAGTGCTAAACGTCATGTGATACAAACATGGCCGCGCCCTTTAAATATGTAATGGAAAGGGCTACGCAGCAAAATCCGAGACTGACAAACTGACAGAATTTGGATGAGTAGTGCCCCAATCTCAGTCGCTAGAGCATCCGACATTTAATCTAAGGGTCATGGGTGAAAGTCCGAGGGTAGGTGGTTATGATTTAGCTTCCACTGATTTTCAATTGTTGTCAAAATGAATATAGATATACCTGCAAGTATTTCTCTCCTTTCCTAAAATGTCCCTAAATGAGAGCGTATCCACATGTCCATGCGAACGGGATAGAGTACCCAATTTAATCAACTCTAAGATATGTTGATCATTCTGTCAGCATTTCTTCTTGATTCCAGTAAATCTAACGCATCCACTATATCATATGCAAATTGAATGCATTCATATTATGATACGAATATTATTAAAATATACGGACAGAAGCACAAAAGTCAACGCCAGTCTAAAAGCTCCACCTAACAGACAATATATTTAAAGTAATGAGACACTACCACTGCAAGCTACTATCAGTTGTTTCGTGTTCTAAAGAGTTTACTCAAACGTTGTAACGGAGACAAAACGAAGAATGCACCGTGAAGACGTATAAAGACTTCTCGGTTCAATCAACAATAACTGCATGAGATATGCATGCAGGATGTGTTCACGGTTTTAATGGAGGTACGATCACCGCCTCTCGGACACCTGAATTCGGTGGTCACAACATCGCGGTATAGAATGCGATGATTGTATTGGTGAAAATACTAAGTCTTAAAATTAAATTGCTGCCGTCCAGTTTCGGATGCTCAATCTAAACGAATGAAAATATGGATCTTTTTAAAATGATTTATCAATTGCGAGTTTTGATAATAGTTCTCGATTTAAGTAAGCTAAAGAATGCAATGCATCGTTTGAGAATTAAATGCATTAATCTTACGATTCAAACAATAACATAATATATAATTCGCAATGTAACACAAATCTCAAAGGAATTTTAAAATCTGCGACTAAAAGTTAATATGTCTTAAATTGAAGAGAAGAAAAGAGACTAGCACTGCAAGGTACTGTCAGTTCTTTCCTGTTCTGATGAGTTAGATGAAACTTTGCAACGTGGAGAAAATAAAGACTGCACCGTACATATGTGAAAGAAACCTATCTTAGATCAAGTCAAGAAGGTTACAATAATGAGTTCACAGTTTTGTGGGAAGTATGATTACGGGGTATCGGACATTCGAAAGCAGTGGCCAAAAGGATCGCGCAATCCGGTGAGGTGATATCAATGGTTAAAACACAAGAAAGAAGAAGAAGAAAAAAAAATGACCAAAAAAAAAAAAGCAAAGAAAGAAAGATGTTAGTCCTAAAAATGAATTATTGCTGACTTACAATGTTAGTTGCTAAATCAAAATGAAGAAATATTTGGGAAGAATTGTTTATCAGTATTTTGGAAATTCCCACAATTGATAATAATAATAATAATAATAATAATAATAATAATAATAATAATAATAATAATAATAATTATGTGGACTTAGTACAGCGCCTAAGACGTAAAAGCGCTAAGAGCTCGAAAATATTAGATAACAAACATAAATATACACCAGAACAAGGATAGGATAGAAAAATCCCAACACTATTGAATTACAAAACAAAAGGCTTCAATAGAAGTATATAGAATATGTAAATGAACTTACATATTTCATTCACTTTTTATCTGGATGGGTACATACAGGGTCACTACCATAATCAGTACCTTTATGAGGGCTGTGTCGAAACCAGAAAGACATTGACAAGCTAATGAATTTGAAGAAGAGGATATCAAAATTCAACATAAAAATGATTATATGAGAAAAGAAAACGTTTCTGTGGGACATTTACCATCACACCTATTTGTAGCCAAATAGACGCGTGTACAAAGTGTAGTATAAATTTGTAATGGTATTAAAAATTGTACGCCCACCGTGGGACTCGAACTCACGACCCTCAGATTAAAAGTCTGATGCTCTACCGACTGAGCTAGGCGGGCTACTTGTTAATGCATGGTCGAATGTTGGCTCGGGTAGTTATGCGCAACATGGTTAATCGTTATCTCATCAACTTCACATAGCTAGCGTCTAGGATTGATTGGATCTTAGATGTTAGCCCCTTATGGAAACAATAATCCAGTTTATATGGCAATCAACCATTCACGGAGGAATTTAAATTTTGCTGCCTAAGGAAATGCACAAATGTGTCATTAGCCGAGCAAGTTGCTAAAGTTAAGACAAGTCATTGTTTCTTTGTGTTAACAGTTATGATTTTACAGTCCGGACAACACAAACACTATCCTTCTGCTCTTCTCTTAAATCTTCGCATTCTTTCCTTAATTTCTCTCAGTTAATTACACATGTGAAAATCACCTGTCTTGAAATTTTTTGTTTCCAGAGAAAGCAATGCTTACACACTACATAATCAATTAAATAGTACCTGTAAGTTGATAAACTTGCTTCCAATTAATTGTTCTCTATACATATTTGTGATTTTCTTCTATGGATCGGTACAGGAGAAAATACATAAATACGGAAGGTGTTGTGTTAGATGTGGTGGTTTTATTTCTACGACATGGGAGATTTGTGTGTGTGTGTGTGTGTGTGTGTGTGTGTGTGTGTGTGTGTGTGTTTGTGTGTGCATGTGATTTGTATTTTTAAGGTAGCTTTTAAGAATTTTTCAGTCATATCGCTACGATGTCTGCAGTGTGGCAGTTTATAGTGATGGCTAGCACTGGGGCATCATGCCGCAGACATGTAGCATGATGTCCCACCCAATCACTTTATCCTGAGATCCGGCCGACCAGTCCTAACACTAACCTCTTAATGCTGAGCCCCAAGCAAGGCAGCTGTTAGTACCATATTTGTAAGTCTTTGGTATGAGTCGGCCGGGGATCGATCCCACGAACTGCCGCATCCGAGGCGTACGCTGTAATTACTAGGCCACCGGAGCTTTTAGGGATATTTGTTCATTGTCACGTAGTGAGTAGTAGCTAATGAGTTTTCACTCCTTATTGTCTGTATTTAAGTACGTGGAGTTGGACTATTTGGTCAGTCATATTTTGTATGTTCTTCTTGTAACATTATTCTTCAGGTATATTTATTGTTGTGTTTAGATATTATTTGGAAGCAAACATTTGTTTGAATTATTCATTGGAGCCACAAAATGCTACGTGGGTTAAAATATTATTTTTGGCCTATTGTGAATTATTTCTAAAGAATTCTTGAAAATGCCATTGTGATATATCAGAACTGTTGGTAGACCAATGCATTTGAGGATGTAGATTTTATTCGGAACATTCTATTCCTTTGGACTTGAAGATAACATTTTGGGATGATTTTGGATGCAATTCATAATGCTGTAAGTCCCTCTTATATTTTCATTTTACAATTTTGTTAACTGAATTATTTGTTCAGTATTAGAAACCGTTTTGGTTTTGCTTATGTTTGTTTTTTAGTGTATGACCATAGATTCGTAATACTATTGGGTAATTATGACTCATTCATTTCTCAGTTAACGAACTAATATGCAGCATTACTGGAAATGCAAATATGATGGCAGCAGTGGGGGACGCATTTACTGAATTTTGTTTTCATAACAAAAAACTCTTAATTCCAAAGACTTGTGCAATTAAATGATATTAACGTGAAATGTAAAGAAAAGCATTTTCGTTTGAACCGAGCTCTGGGCATCTATCTGCACCATAAGTGCTAAACGTCATGTGATACAAACATGGCCGCGCCCTTTAAATATGTAATGGAAAGGGCTACGCAGCAAAATCCGAGACTGACAAACTGACAGAATTTGGATGAGTAGTGCCCCAATCTCAGTCGCTAGAGCATCCGACATTTAATCTAAGGGTCATGGGTGAAAGTCCGAGGGTAGGTGGTTATGATTTAGCTTCCACTGATTTTCAATTGTTGTCAAAATGAATATAGATATACCTGCAAGTATTTCTCTCCTTTCCTAAAATGTCCCTAAATGAGAGCGTATCCACATGTCCATGCGAACGGGATAGAGTACCCAATTTAATCAACTCTAAGATATGTTGATCATTCTGTCAGCATTTCTTCTTGATTCCAGTAAATCTAACGCATCCACTATATCATATGCAAATTGAATGCATTCATATTATGATACGAATATTATTAAAATATACGGACAGAAGCACAAAAGTCAACGCCAGTCTAAAAGCTCCACCTAACAGACAATATATTTAAAGTAATGAGACACTACCACTGCAAGCTACTATCAGTTGTTTCGTGTTCTAAAGAGTTTACTCAAACGTTGTAACGGAGACAAAACGAAGAATGCACCGTGAAGACGTATAAAGACTTCTCGGTTCAATCAACAATAACTGCATGAGATATGCATGCAGGATGTGTTCACGGTTTTAATGGAGGTACGATCACCGCCTCTCGGACACCTGAATTCGGTGGTCACAACATCGCGGTATAGAATGCGATGATTGTATTGGTGAAAATACTAAGTCTTAAAATTAAATTGCTGCCGTCCAGTTTCGGATGCTCAATCTAAACGAATGAAAATATGGATTTTTTAAAATGATTTATCAATTGCGAGTTTTGATAATAGTTCTCGATTTAAGTAAGCTAAAGAATGCAATGCATCGTTTGAGAATTAAATGCATTAATCTTACGATTCAAACAATAACATAATATATAATTCGCAATGTAACACAAATCTCAAAGGAATTTTAAAATCTGCGACCAAAAGTTAATATGTCTTAAATTGAAGAGAAGAAAAGAGACTAGCACTGCAAGGTACTGTCAGTTCTTTCCTGTTCTGATGAGTTAGATGAAACTTTGCAACGTGGAGAAAATAAAGACTGCACCGTACATATGTGAAAGAAACCTATCTTAGATCAAGTCAAGAAGGTTACAATAATGAGTTCACAGTTTTGTGGGAAGTATGATTACGGGGTATCGGACATTCGAAAGCAGTGGCCAAAAGGATCGCGCAATCCGGTGAGGTGATATCAATGGTTAAAACACAAAAAAGAAGAAGAAGAAAAAAAAATGACCAAAAAAAAAAAAGCAAAGAAAGAAAGATGTTAGTCCTAAAAATGAATTATTGCTGACTTACAATGTTAGTTGCTAAATCAAAATGAAGAAATATTTGGGAAGAATTGTTTATCAGTATTTTGGAAATTCCCACAATTGATAATAATAATAATAATAATAATAATAATAATTATGTGGACTTAGTACAGCGCCTAAGACGTAAAAGCGCTAAGAGCTCGAAAATATTAGATAACAAACAAAAATATACACCAGTACAAGGATAGGATAGAAAAATCCCAACACTATTGAATTACAAAACAAAAGGCTTCAATAGAAGTATATAGAATATGTAAATGAACTTACATATTTCATTCACTTTTTATCTGGATGGGTACATACAGGGTCACTACCATAATCAGTACCTTTATGAGGGCTGTGTCGAAACCAGAAAGACATTGACAAGCTAATGAATTTGAAGAAGAGGATATCAAAATTCAACATAAAAATGATTATATGAGAAAAGAAAACGTTTCTGTGGGACATTTACCATCACACCTATTTGTAGCCAAATAGACGCGTGTACAAAGTGTAGTATAAATTTGTAATGGTATTAAAAATTGTACGCCCACCGTGGGACTCGAACTCACGACCCTCAGATTAAAAGTCTGATGCTCTACCGACTGAGCTAGGCGGGCTACTTGTTAATGCATGGTCGAATGTTGGCTCGGGTAGTTATGCGCAACATGGTTAATCGTTATCTCATCAACTTCACATAGCTAGCGTCTAGGATTGATTGGATCTTAGATGTTAGCCCCTTATGGAAACAATAATCCAGTTTATATGGCAATCAACCATTCACGGAGGAATTTAAATTTTGCTGCCTAAGGAAATGCACAAATGTGTCATTAGCCGAGCAAGTTGCTAAAGTTAAGACAAGTCATTGTTTCTTTGTGTTAACAGTTATGATTTTACAGTCCGGACAACACAAACACTATCCTTCTGCTCTTCTCTTAAATCTTCGCATTCTTTCCTTAATTTCTCTCAGTTAATTACACATGTGAAAATCACCTGTCTTGAAATTTTTTGTTTCCAGAGAAAGCAATGCTTACACACTACATAATCAATTAAATAGTACCTGTAAGTTGATAAACTTGCTTCCAATTAATTGTTCTCTATACATATTTGTGATTTTCTTCTATGGATCGGTACAGGAGAAAATACATAAATACGGAAGGTGTTGTGTTAGATGTGGTGGTTTTATTTCTACGACATGGGAGATTTGTGTGTGTGTGTGTGTGTGTGTGTGTGTGTGTGTGTTTGTGTGTGCATGTGATTTGTATTTTTAAGGTAGCTTTTAAGAATTTTTCAGTCATATCGCTACGATGTCTGCAGTGTGGCAGTTTATAGTGATGGCTAGCACTGGGGCATCATGCCGCAGACATGTAGCATGATGTCCCACCCAGTCACTTTATCCTGAGATCCGGCCGACCAGTCCTAACACTAACCTCTTAATGCTGAGCCCCAAGCAAGGCAGCTGTTAGTACCATATTTGTAAGTCTTTGGTATGAGTCGGCCGGGGATCGATCCCACGAACTGCGCATCCGAGGGGTACGCTGTAATTAATAGGCCACCGGAGCTTTTAGGGATATTTGTTCATTGTCACGTAGTGAGTAGTAGCTAATGAGTTTTCACTCCTTATTGTCTGTATTTAAGTACGTGGAGTTGGACTATTTGGTCAGTCATATTTTGTATGTTCTTCTTGTAACATTATTCTTCAGGTATATTTATTGTTGTGTTTAGATATTATTTGGAAGCAAACATTTGTTTGAATTATTCATTGGAGCCACAAAATGCTACGTGGGTTAAAATATTATTTTTGGCCTATTGTGAATTATTTCTAAAGAATTCTTGAAAATGCCATTGTGATATATCAGAACTGTTGGTAGACCAATGCATTTGAGGATGTAGATTTTATTCGGAACATTCTATTCCTTTGGACTTGAAGATAACATTTTGGGATGATTTTGGATGCAATTCATAATGCTGTAAGTCCCTCTTATATTTTCATTTTACAATTTTGTTAACTGAATTATTTGTTCAGTATTAGAAACCGTTTTGGTTTTGCTTATGTTTGTTTTTTAGTGTATGACCATAGATTCGTAATACTATTGGGTAATTATGACTCATTCATTTCTCAGTTAACGAACTAATATGCAGCATTACTGGAAATGCAAATATGATGGCAGCAGTGGGGGACGCATTTACTGAATTTTGTTTTCATAACAAAAAACTCTTAATTCCAAAGACTTGTGCAATTAAATGATATTAACGTGAAATATAAAGAAAAGCATTTTCGTTTGAACCGAGCTCTGGGCATCTATCTGCACCATAAGTGCTAAACGTCATGTGATACAAACATGGCCGCGCCCTTTAAATATGTAATGGAAAGGGCTACGCAGCAAAATCCGAGACTGACAAACTGACAGAATTTGGATGAGTAGTGCCCCAATCTCAGTCGCTAGAGCATCCGACATTTAATCTAAGGGTCATGGGTGAAAGTCCGAGGGTAGGTGGTTATGATTTAGCTTCCACTGATTTTCAATTGTTGTCAAAATGAATATAGATATACCTGCAAGTATTTCTCTCCTTTCCTAAAATGTCCCTAAATGAGAGCGTATCCACATGTCCATGCGAACGGGATAGAGTACCCAATTTAATCAACTCTAAGATATGTTGATCATTCTGTCAGCATTTCTTCTTGATTCCAGTAAATCTAACGCATCCACTATATCATATGCAAATTGAATGCATTCATATTATGATACGAATATTATTAAAATATACGGACAGAAGCACAAAAGTCAACGCCAGTCTAAAAGCTCCACCTAACAGACAATATGTTTAAAGTAATGAGACACTACCACTGCAAGCTACTATCAGTTGTTTCGTGTTCTAAAGAGTTTACTCAAACGTTGTAACGGAGACAAAACGAAGAATGCACCGTGAAGACGTATAAAGACTTCTCGGTTCAATCAACAATAACTGCATGAGATATGCATGCAGGATGTGTTCACGGTTTTAATGGAGGTACGATCACCGCCTCTCGGACACCTGAATTCGGTGGTCACAACATCGCGGTATAGAATGCGATGATTGTATTGATGAAAATACTAAGTCTTAAAATTAAATTGCTGCCGTCCAGTTTCGGATGCTCAATCTAAATGAATGAAAATATGGATCTTTTTAAAATGATTTATCAATTGCGAGTTTTGATAATAGTTCTCGATTTAAGTAAGCTAAAGAATGCAATGCATCGTTTGAGAATTAAATGCATTAATCTTACGATTCAAACAATAACATAATATATAATTCGCAATGTAACACAAATCTCAAAGGAATTTTAAAATCTGCGACTAAAAGTTAATATGTCTTAAATTGAAGAGAAGAAAAGAGACTAGCACTGCAAGGTACTGTCAGTTCTTTCCTGTTCTGATGAGTTAGATGAAACTTTGCAACGTGGAGAAAATAAAGACTGCACCGTACATATGTGAAAGAAACCTATCTTAGATCAAGTCAAGAAGGTTACAATAATGAGTTCACAGTTTTGTGGGAAGTATGATTACGGGGTACCGGACATTCGAAAGCAGTGGCCAAAAGGATTGCGCAATCCGGTGAGGTGATATCAATGGTTAAAACACAAAAAAGAAGAAGAAGAAAAAAAAATGACCAAAAAAAAACGCAAAGAAAGAAAGATGTTAGTCCTAAAAATGAATTATTGCTGACTTACAATGTTAGTTGCTAAATCAAAATGAAGAAATATTTGGGAAGAATTGTTTATCAGTATTTTGGAAATTCCCACAATTGATAATAATAATAATAATAATAATAATAATAATAATAATAATAATTATGTGGACTTAGTACAGCGCCTAAGACGTAAAAGCGCTAAGAGCTCGAAAATATTAGATAACAAACAAAAATATACACCAGTACAAGGATAGGATAGAAAAATCCCAACACTATTGAATTACAAAACAAAAGGCTTCAATAGAAGTATATAGAATATGTAAATGAACTTACATATTTCATTCACTTTTTATCTGGATGGGTACATACAGGGTCACTACCATAATCAGTACCTTTATGAGGGCTGTGTCGAAACCAGAAAGACATTGACAAGCTAATGAATTTGAAGAAGAGGATATCAAAATTCAACATAAAAATGATTATATGAGAAAAGAAAACGTTTCTGTGGGACATTTACCATCACACCTATTTGTAGCCAAACAGACGCGTGTACAAAGTGTAGTATAAATTTGTAATGGTATTAAAAATTGTACGCCCACCGTGGGACTCGAACTCACGACCCTCAGATTAAAAGTCTGATGCTCTACCGACTGAGCTAGGCGGGCTACTTGTTAATGCATGGTCGAATGTTGGCTCGGGTAGTTATGCGCAACATGGTTAATCGTTATCTCATCAACTTCACATAGCTAGCGTCTAGGATTGATTGGATCTTAGATGTTAGCCCCTTATGGAAACAATAATCCAGTTTATATGGCAATCAACCATTCACGGAGGAATTTAAATTTTGCTGCCTAAGGAAATGCACAAATGTGTCATTAGCCGAGCAAGTTGCTAAAGTTAAGACAAGTCATTGTTTCTTTGTGTTAACAGTTATGATTTTACAGTCCGGACAACACAAACACTATCCTTCTGCTCTTCTCTTAAATCTGCGCATTCTTTCCTTAATTTCTCTCAGTTAATTACACATGTGAAAATCACCTGTCTTGAAATTTTTTGTTTCCAGAGAAAGCAATGCTTACACACTACATAATCAATTAAATAGTACCTGTAAGTTGATAAACTTGCTTCCAATTAATTGTTCTCTATACATATTTGTGATTTTCTTCTATGGATCGGTACAGGAGAAAATACATAAATACGGAAGGTGTTGTGTTAGATGTGGTGGTTTTATTTCTACGACATGGGAGATTTGTGTGTGTGTGTGTGTGTGTGTGTGTGTGTGTGTTTGTGTGTGCATGTGATTTGTATTTTTAAGGTAGCTTTTAAGAATTTTTCAGTCATATCGCTACGATGTCTGCAGTGTGGCAGTTTATAGTGATGGCTAGCACTGGGGCATCATGCCGCAGACATGTGGCATGATGTCCCACCCAGTCACTTTATCCTGAGATCCGGCCGACCAGTCCTAACACTAACCTCTTAATGCTGAGCCCCAAGCAAGGCAGCTGTTAGTACCATATTTGTAAGTGTTTGGTATGACTCAGCCGGGGATCGATCCCACGAACTCCCGCATCCGAGGCGTACGCTGTAATTACTAGGCCACCGGAGCTTTTAGGGATATTTGTTCATTGTCACGTAGTGAGTAGTAGCTAATGAGTTTTCACTCCTTATTGTCTTTATTTAAGTACGTGGAGTTGGACTATTTGGTCAGTCATATTTTGTATGTTCTTCTTGTAACATTATTCTTCAGGTATATTTATTGTTGTGTTTAGATATTATTTGGAAGCAAACATTTGTTTGAATTATTCATTGGAGCCACAAAATGCTACGTGGGTTAAAATATTATTTTTGGCCTATTGTGAATTATTTCTAAAGAATTCTTGAAAATGCCATTGTGATATATCAGAACTGTTGGTAGACCAATGCATTTGAGGATGTAGATTTTATTCGGAACATTCTATTCCTTTGGACTTGAAGATAACATTTTGGGATGATTTTGGATGCAATTCATAATGCTGTAAGTCCCTCTTATATTTTCATTTTACAATTTTGTTAACTGAATTATTTGTTCAGTATTAGAAACCGTTTTGGTTTTGCTTATGTTTGTTTTTTAGTGTATGACCATAGATTCGTAATACTATTGGGTAATTATGACTCATTCATTTCTCAGTTAACGAACTAATATGCAGCATTACTGGAAATGCAAATATGATGGCAGCAGTGGGGGACGCATTTACTGAATTTTGTTTTCATAACAAAAAACTCTTAATTCCAAAGACTTGTGCAATTAAATGATATTAACGTGAAATGTAAAGAAAAGCATTTTCGTTTGAACCGAGCTCTGGGCATCTATCTGCACCATAAGTGCTAAACGTCATGTGATACAAACATGGCCGCGCCCTTTAAATATGTAATGGAAAGGGCTACGCAGCAAAATCCGAGACTGACAAACTGACAGAATTTGGATGAGTAGTGCCCCAATCTCAGTCGCTAGAGCATCCGACATTTAATCTAAGGGTCATGGGTGAAAGTCCGAGGGTAGGTGGTTATGATTTAGCTTCCACTGATTTTCAATTGTTGTCAAAATGAATATAGATATACCTGCAAGTATTTCTCTCCTTTCCTAAAATGTCCCTAAATGAGAGCGTATCCACATGTCCATGCGAACGGGATAGAGTACCCAATTTAATCAACTCTAAGATATGTTGATCATTCTGTCAGCATTTCTTCTTGATTCCAGTAAATCTAACGCATCCACTATATCATATGCAAATTGAATGCATTCATATTATGATACGAATATTATTAAAATATACGGACAGAAGCACAAAAGTCAACGCCAGTCTAAAAGCTCCACCTAACAGACAATATGTTTAAAGTAATGAGACACTACCACTGCAAGCTACTATCAGTTGTTTCGTGTTCTAAAGAGTTTACTCAAACGTTGTAACGGAGACAAAACGAAGAATGCACCGTGAAGACGTATAAAGACTTCTCGGTTCAATCAACAATAACTGCATGAGATATGCATGCAGGATGTGTTCACGGTTTTAATGGAGGTACGATCACCGCCTCTCGGACACCTGAATTCGGTGGTCACAACATCGCGGTATAGAATGCGATGATTGTATTGATGAAAATACTAAGTCTTAAAATTAAATTGCTGCCGTCCAGTTTCGGATGCTCAATCTAAATGAATGAAAATATGGATCTTTTTAAAATGATTTATCAATTGCGAGTTTTGATAATAGTTCTCGATTTAAGTAAGCTAAAGAATGCAATGCATCGTTTGAGAATTAAATGCATTAATCTTACGATTCAAACAATAACATAATATATAATTCGCAATGTAACACAAATCTCAAAGGAATTTTAAAATCTGCGACTAAAAGTTAATATGTCTTAAATTGAAGAGAAGAAAAGAGACTAGCACTGCAAGGTACTGTCAGTTCTTTCCTGTTCTGATGAGTTAGATGAAACTTTGCAACGTGGAGAAAATAAAGACTGCACCGTACATATGTGAAAGAAACCTATCTTAGATCAAGTCAAGAAGGTTACAATAATGAGTTCACAGTTTTGTGGGAAGTATGATTACGGGGTATCGGACATTCGAAAGCAGTGGCCAAAAGGATCGCGCAATCCGGTGAGGTGATATCAATGGTTAAAACACAAAAAAGAAGAAGAAGAAAAAAAAATGACCAAAAAAAAAAAAAAGCAAAGAAAGAAAGATGTTAGTCCTAAAAATGAATTATTGCTGACTTACAATGTTAGTTGCTAAATCAAAATGAAGAAATATTTGGGAAGAATTGTTTATCAGTATTTTGGAAATTGCCACAATTGATAATAATAATAATAATAATAATAATAATAATAATTATGTGGACTTAGTACAGCGCCTAAGACGTAAAAGCGCTAAGAGCTCGAAAATATTAGATAACAAACAAAAATATACACCAGTACAAGGATAGGATAGAAAAATCCCAACACTATTGAATTACAAAACAAAAGGCTTCAATAGAAGTATATAGAATATGTAAATGAACTTACATATTTCATTCACTTTTTATCTGGATGGGTACATACAGGGTCACTACCATAATCAGTACCTTTATGAGGGCTGTGTCGAAACCAGAAAGACATTGACAAGCTAATGAATTTGAAGAGGAGGATATCAAAATTCAACATAAAAATGATTATATGAGAAAAGAAAACGTTTCTGTGGGACATTTACCATCACACCTATTTGTAGCCAAATAGACGCGTGTACAAAGTGTAGTATAAATTTGTAATGGTATTAAAAATTGTACGCCCACCGTGGGACTCGAACTCACGACCCTCAGATTAAAAGTCTGATGCTCTTTTTTTTTTTTTTTTTTTTTTTTTTTTTTTTCTTTCTTTATTTAAAAAAAGCTTTGTACAGTATATAAGTTAAAAATATACAGTCAGTATGTACATAGTAGTTTGTAATGCTATATTACAAAACAATGATTCTACAATAGTATTTTATTAAGCTATATTACAGAACAATGATTCTAAAAATTTTTTTTGTAATGCTATAGTACAAAACAATGATTCTACAATGTAATAAACACTTTATCCTCTTCTATTCTCATTAAAGGATTATCTTTTACAAAATACTTCGTAATCAAAGTCTGATTTTTGTCTTTGTAATGTTGATACGCATATAATATATATTTTCTAGTCAAATATTGGAACAATCTTTCGATGTCTATTTGTTTCCCTAATAAAGACATAATGTTTCTTCTTTTGTAAATGCACAATCGAGCAATGCTCAGAATGTAGTTCAAAAAATAACTATTTACTGATTTTGTTTCTTTGTTATATCCTATCATGAGCATTTGTTCAAAAGAAGTGCTATTGAGAACACCAACTCTACAATTTTTAAAAAGAATCTCAACTATATATACAATATAATTCTTAAAAGAGCTTAATTCAGGACATTTCAAAAACATGTGAAATAAATCCTCTGTTTCCAATTGGCACACTGGACATAAGTCATTATCAATTTTGCCATAGTATTTTAGTCTCTCTTTTGTAAATATTCGATTGTGCATTATTCTGTAATCCAAATCTATACAATCTGGGGTCTTGAAAGGTAGGTGTATCAATTTCCAGTATTTATGCTTTTCCAAACTAAATATCTTACTCCAAAAGGAAACAGAAGCTGGTTCTTGAAAAATCAACGTACATAAAAGCTTGTAAAATAGTTGTGTTGTACATAAACAGAGGTCATATAATTTTGTATCAACTCTGAGAAACATATTATTTCTCCCATTGGTTACAGTGGGTTTTGACTCTGTTGCAACAATATTTCTCCAGCCTAATGGTATACTTTCTATTATGCAATTATAGTCTTTTTTTATCTTATCTGTTTTGATCTCAGAATTTGATTTGTATATCATTTCTTGAATAGCTCTATAAGGTAGTATTCCAGGTACAAATTCATATGTAATATCCTGAACACGAACAATTCCTGCTTCTATAAATTCTGCGAAAAACAACGTTTTACCAGCACATGTAATATTAGGATTTAAAAAGAGAGGTTGTTCAAAAACATTCCTCACATCAATATTTGTATCGATATTATTTCTAAGTTTTTCCCATGCATGAAACATTTCTCTGTAAAATATAGGTAGGGTATTCAATTGTTGCTTATTTAAAGACATGAGAAACAACTCTTTGGTCAACCTCATGTTCAGGACAGTAGATAAAAAGTGATCAAAGGTATTTTTCCACATAGCATGGCAATTCACATCAAAGTATCTTTTTAAAAATTTTAGTCTGAATGCATACATTTTCATCTTTATATCAGTTAACTGTAGTCCGCCATTTCGCTTATCACCAATTATTGTATAATAGTGAACCAAATGGGACTTTCCTGACCAGATAAATCTGAGAAATAATTGCTTCAATTCATCAGCAATCATATCAGGAAGAGGCTGAACTGACACTATGTACAATACTCTAGAAACTAATAAGTTATTAACAACTGTTACTTTTCCTTGTATTGTCAAATATCTCTGTGACCACAGTTGCAATAAGTTTTTAATTTTAGACAATCTATCATTCCAGTTCAGTTGCTCACATAACTTTGCACATTTTCCCACATAAGCTCCCAAAATTAAGATGACTTGATCACACATTTGAATTTGTAATTGTTTGCAATAATCATCAGTAAGTTTACCAGATCCAATACACAGAAGTTCTGTCTTTTCCTTGTTCACCTTTGCACCAGATCCTTTACAATACAAGTCAAGTACATTAAAAGATTGATTAATGGATTGTGTGTCCGCTAATGTCAAGGTTGTATCATCTGCATGTTGAAAAACTTTACTTGTATTACTAGACAGTGGGAGTGGAATACCTTTGATAGTGGGATTTGCTTTGATAGCGAGTCCTAAGGGTTCTGCTGCTAATACATATAACATTGCTGATATAGGACAACCTTGTCTGACTGAATTTTTAATTAAAAAGGGTTTCGTTAGATGACCATTGCATTTAACACTACTTTTAATTTCATTATAAAATATCTTTATCCACTGAATAAAATTGTCACCAAAACCGAACTTTCGTAAAACAGAAATCAAATATGAGTGGCAAACTCTGTCAAACGCTTTTTCTTGATCAATTTTTAAGATATATCCCTCAAGATTGTCTCTCTCAACCATATCTATAATATCTCTTACAGTGACTATAGTATCAGCAATATCTCTCCCAACTATACAACATGTCTGAGTTTGAGAAATAATTTTGGGTAATACCATTTTTAAACGTGTAGACAAAATCCTTGCCAAAATTTTATAATCTACATTAAGTAAACTGATAGGACGCCAATTTTGCAATCTTCTATTATCCCCCTTATTTTTATAAATAAGTGATATAACCCCAAATCTCATTGATCTCGACATAATATTGTCATTCTTAACACTCTGAAAGATGTGCAACAGAATATCATATATACAATCATAAAATTTACAATACCACTCTACTGTCAATCCGTCCGGGCCGGGGCTTTTATTTTTAGCCATCCCTTTTATAGCTGTATGTATTTCATCAACTGTTATTATGGCATCACACATATCTTTATCCTCATCAGATACAGAACAGTTTACAAAATTTAAAAGTGAATCAGTACAATTATCATCAACAGTTACCGAAGAATATAAATGACTATAAAACTGATGTATTTCATCTAAGATTCCGCTTGTATTTGAAATAATTACACCATCATCATCAATCAATTCATTGATTACATTTTTGTTGTGTCGATATTTCTCAAGATTTAGAAAATATTTAGTATTTCTATCGCTTTCAATTGCCCATTTGGCCTTAGATCTCAATATAGCACCCCGACAAAAATCAGTTTCATAGTCACTTAGCTGATGTTTTAGTTCTTCATATTTGTTAATGTCATATGGTTCTTTATTTGCGACTTTTTCTGAAAATGATTTTAATTTATTTTGCAATGTAAAGTATTCTTGTAATCTTTCCTTATTTCTTCTTGTACAGTATACTTGGGAAAATTTTTTAATTTTGTATTTTACATTATCCCACCAAATGAGTGGTTCACTGAAATACATTTGGTCAGTTTTTCCCTCGGTAAGAATTGATTTCCAGTCTGATGCTCTACCGACTGAGCTAGGCGGGCTACTTGTTAATGCATGGTCGAATGTTGGCTCGGGTAGTTATGCGCAACATGGTTAATCGTTATCTCATCAACTTCACATAGCTAGCGTCTAGGATTGATTGGATCTTAGATGTTAGCCCCTTATGGAAACAATAATCCAGTTTATATGGCAATCAACCATTCACGGAGGAATTTAAATTTTGCTGCCTAAGGAAATGCACAAATGTGTCATTAGCCGAGCAAGTTGCTAAAGTTAAGACAAGTCATTGTTTCTTTGTGTTAACAGTTATGATTTTACAGTCCGGACAACACAAACACTATCCTTCTGCTCTTCTCTTAAATCTTCGCATTCTTTCCTTAATTTCTCTCAGTTAATTACACATGTGAAAATCACCTGTCTTGAAATTTTTTGTTTCCAGAGAAAGCAATGCTTACACACTACATAATCAATTAAATAGTACCTGTAAGTTGATAAACTTGCTTCCAATTAATTGTTCTCTATACATATTTGTGATTTTCTTCTATGGATCGGTACAGGAGAAAATACATAAATACGGAAGGTGTTGTGTTAGATGTGGTGGTTTTATTTCTACGACATGGGAGATTTGTGTGTGTGTGTGTGTGTGTGTGTGTGTGTGTGTGTGTGTTTGTGTGTGCATGTGATTTGTATTTTTAAGGTAGCTTTTAAGAATTTTTCAGTCATATCGCTACGATGTCTGCAGTGTGGCAGTTTATAGTGATGGCTAGCACTGGGGCATCATGCCGCAGACATGTAGCATGATGTCCCACCCAGTCACTTTATCCTGAGATCCGGCCGACCAGTCCTAACACTAACCTCTTAATGCTGAGCCCCAAGCAAGGCAGCTGTTAGTACCATATTTGTAAGTCTTTGGTATGAGTCGGCCGGGGATCGATCCCACGAACTGCCGCATCCGAGGCGTACGCTGTAATTACTAGGCCACCGGAGCTTTTAGGGATATTTGTTCATTGTCACGTAGTGAGTAGTAGCTAATGAGTTTTCACTCCTTATTGTCTGTATTTAAGTACGTGGAGTTGGACTATTTGGTCAGTCATATTTTGTATGTTCTTCTTGTAACATTATTCTTCAGGTATATTTATTGTTGTGTTTAGATATTATTTGGAAGCAAACATTTGTTTGAATTATTCATTGGAGCCACAAAATGCTACGTGGGTTAAAATATTATTTTTGGCCTACTGTGAATTATTTCTAAAGAATTCTTGAAAATGCCATTGTGATATATCAGAACTGTTGGTAGACCAATGCATTTGAGGATGTAGATTTTATTCGGAACATTCTATTCCTTTGGACTTGAAGATAACATTTTGGGATGATTTTGGATGCAATTCATAATGCTGTAAGTCCCTCTTATATTTTCATTTTACAATTTTGTTAACTGAATTATTTGTTCAGTATTAGAAACCGTTTTGGTTTTGCTTATGTTTGTTTTTTAGTGTATGACCATAGATTCGTAATACTATTGGGTAATTATGACTCATTCATTTCTCAGTTAACGAACTAATATGCAGCATTACTGGAAATGCAAATATGATGGCAGCAGTGGGGGACGCATTTACTGAATTTTGTTTTCATAACAAAAAACTCTTAATTCCAAAGACTTGTGCAATTAAATGATATTAACGTGAAATGTAAAGAAAAGCATTTTCGTTTGAACCGAGCTCTGGGCATCTATCTGCACCATAAGTGCTAAACGTCATGTGATACAAACATGGCCGCGCCCTTTAAATATGTAATGGAAAGGGCTACGCAGCAAAATCCGAGACTGACAAACTGACAGAATTTGGATGAGTAGTGCCCCAATCTCAGTCGCTAGAGCATCCGACATTTAATCTAAGGGTCATGGGTGAAAGTCCGAGGGTAGGTGGTTATGATTTAGCTTCCACTGATTTTCAATTGTTGTCAAAATGAATATAGATATACCTGCAAGTATTTCTCTCCTTTCCTAAAATGTCCCTAAATGAGAGCGTATCCACATGTCCATGCGAACGGGATAGAGTACCCAATTTAATCAACTCTAAGATATGTTGATCATTCTGTCAGCATTTCTTCTTGATTCCAGTAAATCTAACGCATCCACTATATCATATGCAAATTGAATGCATTCATATTATGATACGAATATTATTAAAATATACGGACAGAAGCACAAAAGTCAACGCCAGTCTAAAAGCTCCACCTAACAGACAATATATTTAAAGTAATGAGACACTACCACTGCAAGCTACTATCAGTTGTTTCGTGTTCTAAAGAGTTTACTCAAACGTTGTAACGGAGACAAAACGAAGAATGCACCGTGAAGACGTATAAAGACTTCTCGGTTCAATCAACAATAACTGCATGAGATATGCATGCAGGATGTGTTCACGGTTTTAATGGAGGTACGATCACCGCCTCTCGGACACCTGAATTCGGTGGTCACAACATCGCGGTATAGAATGCGATGATTGTATTGGTGAAAATACTAAGTCTTAAAATTAAATTGCTGCCGTCCAGTTTCGGATGCTCAATCTAAACGAATGAAAATATGGATTTTTTAAAATGATTTATCAATTGCGAGTTTTGATAATAGTTCTCGATTTAAGTAAGCTAAAGAATGCAATGCATCGTTTGAGAATTAAATGCATTAATCTTACGATTCAAACAATAACATAATATATAATTCGCAATGTAACACAAATCTCAAAGGAATTTTAAAATCTGCGACTAAAAGTTAATATGTCTTAAATTGAAGAGAAGAAAAGAGACTAGCACTGCAAGGTACTGTCAGTTCTTTCCTGTTCTGATGAGTTAGATGAAACTTTGCAACGTGGAGAAAATAAAGACTGCACCGTACATATGTGAAAGAAACCTATCTTAGATCAAGTCAAGAAGGTTACAATAATGAGTTCACAGTTTTGTGGGAAGTATGATTACGGGGTATCGGACATTCGAAAGCAGTGGCCAAAAGGATCGCGCAATCCGGTGAGGTGATATCAATGGTTAAAACACAAAAAAGAAGAAGAAGAAAAAAAAATGACCAAAAAAAAAAAAGCAAAGAAAGAAAGATGTTAGTCCTAAAAATGAATTATTGCTGACTTACAATGTTAGTTGCTAAATCAAAATGAAGAAATATTTGGGAAGAATTGTTTATCAGTATTTTGGAAATTCCCACAATTGATAATAATAATAATAATAATAATAATAATAATAATAATAATAATAATTATGTGGACTTAGTACAGCGCCTAAGACGTAAAAGCGCTAAGAGCTCGAAAATATTAGATAACAAACATAAATATACACCAGAACAAGGATAGGATAGAAAAATCCCAACACTATTGAATTACAAAACAAAAGGCTTCAATAGAAGTATATAGAATATGTAAATGAACTTACATATTTCATTCACTTTTTATCTGGATGGGTACATACAGGGTCACTACCATAATCAGTACCTTTATGAGGGCTGTGTCGAAACCAGAAAGACATTGACAAGCTAATGAATTTGAAGAAGAGGATATCAAAATTCAACATAAAAATGATTATATGAGAAAAGAAAACGTTTCTGTGGGACATTTACCATCACACCTATTTGTAGCCAAATAGACGCGTGTACAAAGTGTAGTATAAATTTGTAATGGTATTAAAAATTGTACGCCCACCGTGGGACTCGAACTCACGACCCTCAGATTAAAAGTCTGATGCTCTACCGACTGAGCTAGGCGGGCTACTTGTTAATGCATGGTCGAATGTTGGCTCGGGTAGTTATGCGCAACATGGTTAATCGTTATCTCATCAACTTCACATAGCTAGCGTCTAGGATTGATTGGATCTTAGATGTTAGCCCCTTATGGAAACAATAATCCAGTTTATATGGCAATCAACCATTCACGGAGGAATTTAAATTTTGCTGCCTAAGGAAATGCACAAATGTGTCATTAGCCGAGCAAGTTGCTAAAGTTAAGACAAGTCATTGTTTCTTTGTGTTAACAGTTATGATTTTACAGTCCGGACAACACAAACACTATCCTTCTGCTCTTCTCTTAAATCTTCGCATTCTTTCCTTAATTTCTCTCAGTTAATTACACATGTGAAAATCACCTGTCTTGAAATTTTTTGTTTCCAGAGAAAGCAATGCTTACACACTACATAATCAATTAAATAGTACCTGTAAGTTGATAAACTTGCTTCCAATTAATTGTTCTCTATACATATTTGTGATTTTCTTCTATGGATCGGTACAGGAGAAAATACATAAATACGGAAGGTGTTGTGTTAGATGTGGTGGTTTTATTTCTACGACATGGGAGATTTGTGTGTGTGTGTGTGTGTGTGTGTGTGTGTGTGTGTGTGTGTTTGTGTGTGCATGTGATTTGTATTTTTAAGGTAGCTTTTAAGAATTTTTCAGTCATATCGCTACAATGTCTGCAGTGTGGCAGTTTATAGTGATGGCAAGCACTGGGGCATCATGCCGCAGACATGTGGCATGATGTCCCACCCAGTCACTTTATCCTGAGATCCGGCCGACCAGTCCTAACACTAACCTCTTAATGCTGAGCCCCAAGCAAGGCAGCTGTTAGTACCATATTTGTAAGTCTTTGGTATGACTTGGCTGGGGATCGATCCCACGAACTCCCGCATCCGAGGCGTACGCTGTAATTACTAGGCCACCGGAGCTTTTAGGGATATTTGTTCATTGTCACGTAGTGAGTAGTAGCTAATGAGTTTTCACTCCTTATTGTCTGTATTTAAGTACGTGGAGTTGGACTATTTGGTCAGTCATATTTTGTATGTTCTTCTTGTAACATTATTCTTCAGGTATATTTATTGTTGTGTTTAGATATTATTTGGAAGCAAACATTTGTTTGAATTATTCATTGGAGCCACAAAATGCTACGTGGGTTAAAATATTATTTTTGGCCTACTGTGAATTATTTCTAAAGAATTCTTGAAAATGCAATTCTGATATATCAGAACTGTTGGTAGACCAATGCATTTGAGGATGTAGATTTTATTCGGAACATTCTATTCCTTTGGACTTGAAGATAACATTTTGGGATGATTTTGGATGCAATTCATAATGCTGTAAGTCCCTCTTATATTTTCATTTTACAATTTTGTTAACTGAATTATTTGTTCAGTATTAGAAACCGTTTTGGTTTTGCTTATGTTTGTTTTTTAGTGTATGACCATAGATTCGTAATACTATTGGGTAATTATGACTCATTCATTTCTCAGTTAACGAACTAATATGCAGCATTACTGGAAATGCAAATATGATGGCAGCAGTGGGGGACGCATTTACTGAATTTTGTTTTCATAACAAAAAACTCTTAATTCCAAAGACTTGTGCAATTAAATGATATTAACGTGAAATGTAAAGAAAAGCATTTTCGTTTGAACCGAGCTCTGGGCATCTATCTGCACCATAAGTGCTAAACGTCATGTGATACAAACATGGCCGCGCCCTTTAAATATGTAATGGAAAGGGCTACGCAGCAAAATCCGAGACTGACAAACTGACAGAATTTGGATGAGTAGTGCCCCAATCTCAGTCGCTAGAGCATCCGACATTTAATCTAAGGGTCATGGGTGAAAGTCCGAGGGTAGGTGGTTATGATTTAGCTTCCACTGATTTTCAATTGTTGTCAAAATGAATATAGATATACCTGCAAGTATTTCTCTCCTTTCCTAAAATGTCCCTAAATGAGAGCGTATCCACATGTCCATGCGAACGGGATAGAGTACCCAATTTAATCAACTGTAAGATATGTTGATCATTCTGTCAGCATTTCTTCTTGATTCCAGTAAATCTAACGCATCCACTATATCATATGCAAATTGAATGCATTCATATTATGATACGAATATTATTAAAATATACGGACAGAAGCACAAAAGTCAACGCCAGTCTAAAAGCTCCACCTAACAGACAATATATTTAAAGTAATGAGACACTACCACTGCAAGCTACTATCAGTTGTTTCGTGTTCTAAAGAGTTTACTCAAACGTTGTAACGGAGACAAAACGAAGAATGCACCGTGAAGACGTATAAAGACTTCTCGGTTCAATCAACAATAACTGCATGAGATATGCATGCAGGATGTGTTCACGGTTTTAATGGAGGTACGATCACCGCCTCTCGGACACCTGAATTCGGTGGTCACAACATCGCGGTATAGAATGCGATGATTGTATTGGTGAAAATACTAAGTCTTAAAATTAAATTGCTGCCGTCCAGTTTCGGATGCTCAATCTAAACGAATGAAAATATGGATTTTTTAAAATGATTTATCAATTGCGAGTTTTGATAATAGTTCTCGATTTAAGTAAGCTAAAGAATGCAATGCATCGTTTGAGAATTAAATGCATTAATCTTACGATTCAAACAATAACATAATATATAATTCGCAATGTAACACAAATCTCAAAGGAATTTTAAAATCTGCGACTAAAAGTTAATATGTCTTAAATTGAAGAGAAGAAAAGAGACTAGCACTGCAAGGTACTGTCAGTTCTTTCCTGTTCTGATGAGTTAGATGAAACTTTGCAACGTGGAGAAAATAAAGACTGCACCGTACATATGTGAAAGAAACCTATCTTAGATCAAGTCAAGAAGGTTACAATAATGAGTTCACAGTTTTGTGGGAAGTATGATTACGGGGTATCGGACATTCGAAAGCAGTGGCCAAAAGGATCGCGCAATCCGGTGAGGTGATATCAATGGTTAAAACACAAAAAAGAAGAAGAAGAAAAAAAAATGACCAAAAAAAAAAAAGCAAAGAAAGAAAGATGTTAGTCCTAAAAATGAATTATTGCTGACTTACAATGTTAGTTGCTAAATCAAAATGAAGAAATATTTGGGAAGAATTGTTTATCAGTATTTTGGAAATTCCCACAATTGATAATAATAATAATAATAATAATAATAATAATAATAATAATAATAATAATAATTATGTGGACTTAGTACAGCGCCTAAGACGTAAAAGCGCTAAGAGCTCGAAAATATTAGATAACAAACATAAATATACACCAGAACAAGGATAGGATAGAAAAATCCCAACACTATTGAATTACAAAACAAAAGGCTTCAATAGAAGTATATAGAATATGTAAATGAACTTACATATTTCATTCACTTTTTATCTGGATGGGTACATACAGGGTCACTACCATAATCAGTACCTTTATGAGGGCTGTGTCGAAACCAGAAAGACATTGACAAGCTAATGAATTTGAAGAAGAGGATATCAAAATTCAACATAAAAATGATTATATGAGAAAAGAAAACGTTTCTGTGGGACATTTACCATCACACCTATTTGTAGCCAAATAGACGCGTGTACAAAGTGTAGTATAAATTTGTAATGGTATTAAAAATTGTACGCCCACCGTGGGACTCGAACTCACGACCCTCAGATTAAAAGTCTGATGCTCTACCGACTGAGCTAGGCGGGCTACTTGTTAATGCATGGTCGAATGTTGGCTCGGGTAGTTATGCGCAACATGGTTAATCGTTATCTCATCAACTTCACATAGCTAGCGTCTAGGATTGATTGGATCTTAGATGTTAGCCCCTTATGGAAACAATAATCCAGTTTATATGGCAATCAACCATTCACGGAGGAATTTAAATTTTGCTGCCTAAGGAAATGCACAAATGTGTCATTAGCCGAGCAAGTTGCTAAAGTTAAGACAAGTCATTGTTTCTTTGTGTTAACAGTTATGATTTTACAGTCCGGACAACACAAACACTATCCTTCTGCTCTTCTCTTAAATCTTCGCATTCTTTCCTTAATTTCTCTCAGTTAATTACACATGTGAAAATCACCTGTCTTGAAATTTTTTGTTTCCAGAGAAAGCAATGCTTACACACTACATAATCAATTAAATAGTACCTGTAAGTTGATAAACTTGCTTCCAATTAATTGTTCTCTATACATATTTGTGATTTTCTTCTATGGATCGGTACAGGAGAAAATACATAAATACGGAAGGTGTTGTGTTAGATGTGGTGGTTTTATTTCTACGACATGGGAGATTTGTGTGTGTGTGTGTGTGTGTGTGTGTGTGTGTGTGTGTGTGTTTGTGTGTGCATGTGATTTGTATTTTTAAGGTAGCTTTTAAGAATTTTTCAGTCATATCGCTACGATGTCTGCAGTGTGGCAGTTTATAGTGATGGCTAGCACTGGGGCATCATGCCGCAGACATGTAGCATGATGTCCCACCCAGTCACTTTATCCTGAGATCCGGCCGACCAGTCCTAACACTAACCTCTTAATGCTGAGCCCCAAGCAAGGCAGCTGTTAGTACCATATTTGTAAGTCTTTGGTATGAGTCGGCCGGGGATCGATCCCACGAACTGCCGCATCCGAGGCGTACGCTGTAATTACTAGGCCACCGGAGCTTTTAGGGATATTTGTTCATTGTCACGTAGTGAGTAGTAGCTAATGAGTTTTCACTCCTTATTGTCTGTATTTAAGTACGTGGAGTTGGACTATTTGGTCAGTCATATTTTGTATGTTCTTCTTGTAACATTATTCTTCAGGTATATTTATTGTTGTGTTTAGATATTATTTGGAAGCAAACATTTGTTTGAATTATTCATTGGAGCCACAAAATGCTACGTGGGTTAAAATATTATTTTTGGCCTATTGTGAATTATTTCTAAAGAATTCTTGAAAATGCCATTGTGATATATCAGAACTGTTGGTAGACCAATGCATTTGAGGATGTAGATTTTATTCGGAACATTCTATTCCTTTGGACTTGAAGATAACATTTTGGGATGATTTTGGATGCAATTCATAATGCTGTAAGTCCCTCTTATATTTTCATTTTACAATTTTGTTAACTGAATTATTTGTTCAGTATTAGAAACCGTTTTGGTTTTGCTTATGTTTGTTTTTTAGTGTATGACCATAGATTCGTAATACTATTGGGTAATTATGACTCATTCATTTCTCAGTTAACGAACTAATATGCAGCATTACTGGAAATGCAAATATGATGGCAGCAGTGGGGGACGCATTTACTGAATTTTGTTTTCATAACAAAAAACTCTTAATTCCAAAGACTTGTGCAATTAAATGATATTAACGTGAAATGTAAAGAAAAGCATTTTCGTTTGAACCGAGCTCTGGGCATCTATCTGCACCATAAGTGCTAAACGTCATGTGATACAAACATGGCCGCGCCCTTTAAATATGTAATGGAAAGGGCTACGCAGCAAAATCCGAGACTGACAAACTGACAGAATTTGGATGAGTAGTGCCCCAATCTCAGTCGCTAGAGCATCCGACATTTAATCTAAGGGTCATGGGTGAAAGTCCGAGGGTAGGTGGTTATGATTTAGCTTCCACTGATTTTCAATTGTTGTCAAAATGAATATAGATATACCTGCAAGTATTTCTCTCCTTTCCTAAAATGTCCCTAAATGAGAGCGTATCCACATGTCCATGCGAACGGGATAGAGTACCCAATTTAATCAACTCTAAGATATGTTGATCATTCTGTCAGCATTTCTTCTTGATTCCAGTAAATCTAACGCATCCACTATATCATATGCAAATTGAATGCATTCATATTATGATACGAATATTATTAAAATATACGGACAGAAGCACAAAAGTCAACGCCAGTCTAAAAGCTCCACCTAACAGACAATATATTTAAAGTAATGAGACACTACCACTGCAAGCTACTATCAGTTGTTTCGTGTTCTAAAGAGTTTACTCAAACGTTGTAACGGAGACAAAACGAAGAATGCACCGTGAAGACGTATAAAGACTTCTCGGTTCAATCAACAATAACTGCATGAGATATGCATGCAGGATGTGTTCACGGTTTTAATGGAGGTACGATCACCGCCTCTCGGACACCTGAATTCGGTGGTCACAACATCGCGGTATAGAATGCGATGATTGTATTGGTGAAAATACTAAGTCTTAAAATTAAATTGCTGCCGTCCAGTTTCGGATGCTCAATCTAAACGAATGAAAATATGGATTTTTTAAAATGATTTATCAATTGCGAGTTTTGATAATAGTTCTCGATTTAAGTAAGCTAAAGAATGCAATGCATCGTTTGAGAATTAAATGCATTAATCTTACGATTCAAACAATAACATAATATATAATTCGCAATGTAACACAAATCTCAAAGGAATTTTAAAATCTGCGACTAAAAGTTAATATGTCTTAAATTGAAGAGAAGAAAAGAGACTAGCACTGCAAGGTACTGTCAGTTCTTTCCTGTTCTGATGAGTTAGATGAAACTTTGCAACGTGGAGAAAATAAAGACTGCACCGTACATATGTGAAAGAAACCTATCTTAGATCAAGTCAAGAAGGTTACAATAATGAGTTCACAGTTTTGTGGGAAGTATGATTACGGGGTATCGGACATTCGAAAGCAGTGGCCAAAAGGATCGCGCAATCCGGTGAGGTGATATCAATGGTTAAAACACAAAAAAGAAGAAGAAGAAAAAAAAATGACCAAAAAAAAAAAAGCAAAGAAAGAAAGATGTTAGTCCTAAAAATGAATTATTGCTGACTTACAATGTTAGTTGCTAAATCAAAATGAAGAAATATTTGGGAAGAATTGTTTATCAGTATTTTGGAAATTCCCACAATTGATAATAATAATAATAATAATAATAATAATAATAATAATAATAATAATTATGTGGACTTAGTACAGCGCCTAAGACGTAAAAGCGCTAAGAGCTCGAAAATATTAGATAACAAACATAAATATACACCAGAACAAGGATAGGATAGAAAAATCCCAACACTATTGAATTACAAAACAAAAGGCTTCAATAGAAGTATATAGAATATGTAAATGAACTTACATATTTCATTCACTTTTTATCTGGATGGGTACATACAGGGTCACTACCATAATCAGTACCTTTATGAGGGCTGTGTCGAAACCAGAAAGACATTGACAAGCTAATGAATTTGAAGAAGAGGATATCAAAATTCAACATAAAAATGATTATATGAGAAAAGAAAACGTTTCTGTGGGACATTTACCATCACACCTATTTGTAGCCAAATAGACGCGTGTACAAAGTGTAGTATAAATTTGTAATGGTATTAAAAATTGTACGCCCACCGTGGGACTCGAACTCACGACCCTCAGATTAAAAGTCTGATGCTCTACCGACTGAGCTAGGCGGGCTACTTGTTAATGCATGGTCGAATGTTGGCTCGGGTAGTTATGCGCAACATGGTTAATCGTTATCTCATCAACTTCACATAGCTAGCGTCTAGGATTGATTGGATCTTAGATGTTAGCCCCTTATGGAAACAATAATCCAGTTTATATGGCAATCAACCATTCACGGAGGAATTTAAATTTTGCTGCCTAAGGAAATGCACAAATGTGTCATTAGCCGAGCAAGTTGCTAAAGTTAAGACAAGTCATTGTTTCTTTGTGTTAACAGTTATGATTTTACAGTCCGGACAACACAAACACTATCCTTCTGCTCTTCTCTTAAATCTTCGCATTCTTTCCTTAATTTCTCTCAGTTAATTACACATGTGAAAATCACCTGTCTTGAAATTTTTTGTTTCCAGAGAAAGCAATGCTTACACACTACATAATCAATTAAATAGTACCTGTAAGTTGATAAACTTGCTTCCAATTAATTGTTCTCTATACATATTTGTGATTTTCTTCTATGGATCGGTACAGGAGAAAATACATAAATACGGAAGGTGTTGTGTTAGATGTGGTGGTTTTATTTCTACGACATGGGAGATTTGTGTGTGTGTGTGTGTGTGTGTGTGTGTGTGTTTGTGTGTGCATGTGATTTGTATTTTTAAGGTAGCTTTTAAGAATTTTTCAGTCATATCGCTACGATGTCTGCAGTGTGGCAGTTTATAGTGATGGCTAGCACTGGGGCATCATGCCGCAGACATGTAGCATGATGTCCCACCCAGTCACTTTATCCTGAGATCCGGCCGACCAGTCCTAACACTAACCTCTTAATGCTGAGCCCCAAGCAAGGCAGCTGTTAGTACCATATTTGTAAGTCTTTGGTATGAGTCGGCCGGGGATCGATCCCACGAACTGCCGCATCCGAGGCGTACGCTGTAATTAATAGGCCACCGGAGCTTTTAGGGATATTTGTTCATTGTCACGTAGTGAGTAGTAGCTAATGAGTTTTCACTCCTTATTGTCTGTATTTAAGTACGTGGAGTTGGACTATTTGGTCAGTCATATTTTGTATGTTCTTCTTGTAACATTATTCTTCAGGTATATTTATTGTTGTGTTTAGATATTATTTGGAAGCAAACATTTGTTTGAATTATTCATTGGAGCCACAAAATGCTACGTGGGTTAAAATATTATTTTTGGCCTATTGTGAATTATTTCTAAAGAATTCTTGAAAATGCCATTGTGATATATCAGAACTGTTGGTAGACCAATGCATTTGAGGATGTAGATTTTATTCGGAACATTCTATTCCTTTGGACTTGAAGATAACATTTTGGGATGATTTTGGATGCAATTCATAATGCTGTAAGTCCCTCTTATATTTTCATTTTACAATTTTGTTAACTGAATTATTTGTTCAGTATTAGAAACCGTTTTGGTTTTGCTTATGTTTGTTTTTTAGTGTATGACCATAGATTCGTAATACTATTGGGTAATTATGACTCATTCATTTCTCAGTTAACGAACTAATATGCAGCATTACTGGAAATGCAAATATGATGGCAGCAGTGGGGGACGCATTTACTGAATTTTGTTTTCATAACAAAAAACTCTTAATTCCAAAGACTTGTGCAATTAAATGATATTAACGTGAAATGTAAAGAAAAGCATTTTCGTTTGAACCGAGCTCTGGGCATCTATCTGCACCATAAGTGCTAAACGTCATGTGATACAAACATGGCCGCGCCCTTTAAATATGTAATGGAAAGGGCTACGCAGCAAAATCCGAGACTGACAAACTGACAGAATTTGGATGAGTAGTGCCCCAATCTCAGTCGCTAGAGCATCCGACATTTAATCTAAGGGTCATGGGTGAAAGTCCGAGGGTAGGTGGTTATGATTTAGCTTCCACTGATTTTCAATTGTTGTCAAAATGAATATAGATATACCTGCAAGTATTTCTCTCCTTTCCTAAAATGTCCCTAAATGAGAGCGTATCCACATGTCCATGCGAACGGGATAGAGTACCCAATTTAATCAACTCTAAGATATGTTGATCATTCTGTCAGCATTTCTTCTTGATTCCAGTAAATCTAACGCATCCACTATATCATATGCAAATTGAATGCATTCATATTATGATACGAATATTATTAAAATATACGGACAGAAGCACAAAAGTCAACGCCAGTCTAAAAGCTCCACCTAACAGACAATATATTTAAAGTAATGAGACACTACCACTGCAAGCTACTATCAGTTGTTTCGTGTTCTAAAGAGTTTACTCAAACGTTGTAACGGAGACAAAACGAAGAATGCACCGTGAAGACGTATAAAGACTTCTCGGTTCAATCAACAATAACTGCATGAGATATGCATGCAGGATGTGTTCACGGTTTTAATGGAGGTACGATCACCGCCTCTCGGACACCTGAATTCGGTGGTCACAACATCGCGGTATAGAATGCGATGATTGTATTGGTGAAAATACTAAGTCTTAAAATTAAATTGCTGCCGTCCAGTTTCGGATGCTCAATCTAAACGAATGAAAATATGGATTTTTTAAAATGATTTATCAATTGCGAGTTTTGATAATAGTTCTCGATTTAAGTAAGCTAAAGAATGCAATGCATCGTTTGAGAATTAAATGCATTAATCTTACGATTCAAACAATAACATAATATATAATTCGCAATGTAACACAAATCTCAAAGGAATTTTAAAATCTGCGACTAAAAGTTAATATGTCTTAAATTGAAGAGAAGAAAAGAGACTAGCACTGCAAGGTACTGTCAGTTCTTTCCTGTTCTGATGAGTTAGATGAAACTTTGCAACGTGGAGAAAATAAAGACTGCACCGTACATATGTGAAAGAAACCTATCTTAGATCAAGTCAAGAAGGTTACAATAATGAGTTCACAGTTTTGTGGGAAGTATGATTACGGGGTATCGGACATTCGAAAGCAGTGGCCAAAAGGATCGCGCAATCCGGTGAGGTGATATCAATGGTTAAAACACAAAAAAGAAGAAGAAGAAAAAAAAATGACCAAAAAAAAAAAAGCAAAGAAAGAAAGATGTTAGTCCTAAAAATGAATTATTGCTGACTTACAATGTTAGTTGCTAAATCAAAATGAAGAAATATTTGGGAAGAATTGTTTATCAGTATTTTGGAAATTCCCACAATTGATAATAATAATAATAATAATAATAATAATAATTATGTGGACTTAGTACAGCGCCTAAGACGTAAAAGCGCTAAGAGCTCGAAAATATTAGATAACAAACAAAAATATACACCAGTACAAGGATAGGATAGAAAAATCCCAACACTATTGAATTACAAAACAAAAGGCTTCAATAGAAGTATATAGAATATGTAAATGAACTTACATATTTCATTCACTTTTTATCTGGATGGGTACATACAGGGTCACTACCATAATCAGTACCTTTATGAGGGCTGTGTCGAAACCAGAAAGACATTGACAAGCTAATGAATTTGAAGAAGAGGATATCAAAATTCAACATAAAAATGATTATATGAGAAAAGAAAACGTTTCTGTGGGACATTTACCATCACACCTATTTGTAGCCAAATAGACGCGTGTACAAAGTGTAGTATAAATTTGTAATGGTATTAAAAATTGTACGCCCACCGTGGGACTCGAACTCACGACCCTCAGATTAAAAGTCTGATGCTCTACCGACTGAGCTAGGCGGGCTACTTGTTAATGCATGGTCGAATGTTGGCTCGGGTAGTTATGCGCAACATGGTTAATCGTTATCTCATCAACTTCACATAGCTAGCGTCTAGGATTGATTGGATCTTAGATGTTAGCCCCTTATGGAAACAATAATCCAGTTTATATGGCAATCAACCATTCACGGAGGAATTTAAATTTTGCTGCCTAAGGAAATGCACAAATGTGTCATTAGCCGAGCAAGTTGCTAAAGTTAAGACAAGTCATTGTTTCTTTGTGTTAACAGTTATGATTTTACAGTCCGGACAACACAAACACTATCCTTCTGCTCTTCTCTTAAATCTTCGCATTCTTTCCTTAATTTCTCTCAGTTAATTACACATGTGAAAATCACCTGTCTTGAAATTTTTTGTTTCCAGAGAAAGCAATGCTTACACACTACATAATCAATTAAATAGTACCTGTAAGTTGATAAACTTGCTTCCAATTAATTGTTCTCTATACATATTTGTGATTTTCTTCTATGGATCGGTACAGGAGAAAATACATAAATACGGAAGGTGTTGTGTTAGATGTGGTGGTTTTATTTCTACGACATGGGAGATTTGTGTGTGTGTGTGTGTGTGTGTGTGTGTGTGTGTGTGTGTGTTTGTGTTTGTGTGTGCATGTGATTTGTATTTTTAAGGTAGCTTTTAAGAATTTTTCAGTCATATCGCTAAGATGTCTGCAGTGTGGCAGTTTATAGTGATGGCTAGCACTGGGGCATCATGACGCAGACATGTAGCATGATGTCCCACCCAGTCACTTTATCCTGAGATCCGGCCGACCAGTCCTAACACTAACCTCTTAATGCTGAGCCCCAAGCAAGGCAGCTGTTAGTACCATATTTGTAAGTCTTTGGTATGACTTGGCCGGGGATCGATCCCACGAACTGCCGCATCCGAGGCGTACGCTGTAATTACTAGGCCACCGGAGCTTTTAGGGATATTTGTTCATTGTCACGTAGTGAGTAGTAGCTAATGAGTTTTCACTCCTTATTGTCTGTATTTAAGTACGTGGAGTTGGACTATTTGGTCAGTCATATTTTGTATGTTCTTCTTGTAACATTATTCTTCAGGTATATTTATTGTTGTGTTTAGATATTATTTGGAAGCAAACATTTGTTTGAATTATTCATTGGAGCCACAAAATGCTACGTGGGTTAAAATATTATTTTTGGCCTATTGTGAATTATTTCTAAAGAATTCTTGAAAATGCAATTCTGATATATCAGAACTGTTGGTAGACCAATGCATTTGAGGATGTAGATTTTATTCGGAACATTCTATTCCTTTGGACTTGAAGATAACATTTTGGGATGATTTTGGATGCAATTCATAATGCTGTAAGTCCCTCTTATATTTTCATTTTACAATTTTGTTAACTGAATTATTTGTTCAGTATTAGAAACCGTTTTGGTTTTGCTTATGTTTGTTTTTTAGTGTATGACCATAGATTCGTAATACTATTGGGTAATTATGACTCATTCATTTCTCAGTTAACGAACTAATATGCAGCATTACTGGAAATGCAAATATGATGGCAGCAGTGGGGGACGCATTTACTGAATTTTGTTTTCATAACAAAAAACTCTTAATTCCAAAGACTTGTGCAATTAAATGATATTAACGTGAAATGTAAAGAAAAGCATTTTCGTTTGAACCGAGCTCTGGGCATCTATCTGCACCATAAGTGCTAAACGTCATGTGATACAAACATGGCCGCGCCCTTTAAATATGTAATGGAAAGGGCTACGCAGCAAAATCCGAGACTGACAAACTGACAGAATTTGGATGAGTAGTGCCCCAATCTCAGTCGCTAGAGCATCCGACATTTAATCTAAGGGTCATGGGTGAAAGTCCGAGGGTAGGTGGTTATGATTTAGCTTCCACTGATTTTCAATTGTTGTCAAAATGAATATAGATATACCTGCAAGTATTTCTCTCCTTTCCTAAAATGTCCCTAAATGAGAGCGTATCCACATGTCCATGCGAACGGGATAGAGTACCCAATTTAATCAACTGTAAGATATGTTGATCATTCTGTCAGCATTTCTTCTTGATTCCAGTAAATCTAACGCATCCACTATATCATATGCAAATTGAATGCATTCATATTATGATACGAATATTATTAAAATATACGGACAGAAGCACAAAAGTCAACGCCAGTCTAAAAGCTCCACCTAACAGACAATATATTTAAAGTAATGAGACACTACCACTGCAAGCTACTATCAGTTGTTTCGTGTTCTAAAGAGTTTACTCAAACGTTGTAACGGAGACAAAACGAAGAATGCACCGTGAAGACGTATAAAGACTTCTCGGTTCAATCAACAATAACTGCATGAGATATGCATGCAGGATGTGTTCACGGTTTTAATGGAGGTACGATCACCGCCTCTCGGACACCTGAATTCGGTGGTCACAACATCGCGGTATAGAATGCGATGATTGTATTGGTGAAAATACTAAGTCTTAAAATTAAATTGCTGCCGTCCAGTTTCGGATGCTCAATCTAAACGAATGAAAATATGGATTTTTTAAAATGATTTATCAATTGCGAGTTTTGATAATAGTTCTCGATTTAAGTAAGCTAAAGAATGCAATGCATCGTTTGAGAATTAAATGCATTAATCTTACGATTCAAACAATAACATAATATATAATTCGCAATGTAACACAAATCTCAAAGGAATTTTAAAATCTGCGACTAAAAGTTAATATGTCTTAAATTGAAGAGAAGAAAAGAGACTAGCACTGCAAGGTACTGTCAGTTCTTTCCTGTTCTGATGAGTTAGATGAAACTTTGCAACGTGGAGAAAATAAAGACTGCACCGTACATATGTGAAAGAAACCTATCTTAGATCAAGTCAAGAAGGTTACAATAATGAGTTCACAGTTTTGTGGGAAGTATGATTACGGGGTATCGGACATTCGAAAGCAGTGGCCAAAAGGATCGCGCAATCCGGTGAGGTGATATCAATGGTTAAAACACAAAAAAGAAGAAGAAGAAAAAAAAATGACCAAAAAAAAAAAAGCAAAGAAAGAAAGATGTTAGTCCTAAAAATGAATTATTGCTGACTTACAATGTTAGTTGCTAAATCAAAATGAAGAAATATTTGGGAAGAATTGTTTATCAGTATTTTGGAAATTCCCACAATTGATAATAATAATAATAATAATAATAATAATAATAATAATAATAATTATGTGGACTTAGTACAGCGCCTAAGACGTAAAAGCGCTAAGAGCTCGAAAATATTAGATAACAAACATAAATATACACCAGAACAAGGATAGGATAGAAAAATCCCAACACTATTGAATTACAAAACAAAAGGCTTCAATAGAAGTATATAGAATATGTAAATGAACTTACATATTTCATTCACTTTTTATCTGGATGGGTACATACAGGGTCACTACCATAATCAGTACCTTTATGAGGGCTGTGTCGAAACCAGAAAGACATTGACAAGCTAATGAATTTGAAGAAGAGGATATCAAAATTCAACATAAAAATGATTATATGAGAAAAGAAAACGTTTCTGTGGGACATTTACCATCACACCTATTTGTAGCCAAATAGACGCGTGTACAAAGTGTAGTATAAATTTGTAATGGTATTAAAAATTGTACGCCCACCGTGGGACTCGAACTCACGACCCTCAGATTAAAAGTCTGATGCTCTACCGACTGAGCTAGGCGGGCTACTTGTTAATGCATGGTCGAATGTTGGCTCGGGTAGTTATGCGCAACATGGTTAATCGTTATCTCATCAACTTCACATAGCTAGCGTCTAGGATTGATTGGATCTTAGATGTTAGCCCCTTATGGAAACAATAATCCAGTTTATATGGCAATCAACCATTCACGGAGGAATTTAAATTTTGCTGCCTAAGGAAATGCACAAATGTGTCATTAGCCGAGCAAGTTGCTAAAGTTAAGACAAGTCATTGTTTCTTTGTGTTAACAGTTATGATTTTACAGTCCGGACAACACAAACACTATCCTTCTGCTCTTCTCTTAAATCTTCGCATTCTTTCCTTAATTTCTCTCAGTTAATTACACATGTGAAAATCACCTGTCTTGAAATTTTTTGTTTCCAGAGAAAGCAATGCTTACACACTACATAATCAATTAAATAGTACCTGTAAGTTGATAAACTTGCTTCCAATTAATTGTTCTCTATACATATTTGTGATTTTCTTCTATGGATCGGTACAGGAGAAAATACATAAATACGGAAGGTGTTGTGTTAGATGTGGTGGTTTTATTTCTACGACATGGGAGATTTGTGTGTGTGTGTGTGTGTGTGTGTGTGTGTGTGTGTGTGTGTGTTTGTGTGTGCATGTGATTTGTATTTTTAAGGTAGCTTTTAAGAATTTTTCAGTCATATCGCTACGATGTCTGCAGTGTGGCAGTTTATAGTGATGGCTAGCACTGGGGCATCATGCCGCAGACATGTAGCATGATGTCCCACCCAGTCACTTTATCCTGAGATCCGGCCGACCAGTCCTAACACTAACCTCTTAATGCTGAGCCCCAAGCAAGGCAGCTGTTAGTACCATATTTGTAAGTCTTTGGTATGAGTCGGCCGGGGATCGATCCCACGAACTGCCGCATCCGAGGCGTACGCTGTAATTACTAGGCCACCGGAGCTTTTAGGGATATTTGTTCATTGTCACGTAGTGAGTAGTAGCTAATGAGTTTTCACTCCTTATTGTCTGTATTTAAGTACGTGGAGTTGGACTATTTGGTCAGTCATATTTTGTATGTTCTTCTTGTAACATTATTCTTCAGGTATATTTATTGTTGTGTTTAGATATTATTTGGAAGCAAACATTTGTTTGAATTATTCATTGGAGCCACAAAATGCTACGTGGGTTAAAATATTATTTTTGGCCTATTGTGAATTATTTCTAAAGAATTCTTGAAAATGCCATTGTGATATATCAGAACTGTTGGTAGACCAATGCATTTGAGGATGTAGATTTTATTCGGAACATTCTATTCCTTTGGACTTGAAGATAACATTTTGGGATGATTTTGGATGCAATTCATAATGCTGTAAGTCCCTCTTATATTTTCATTTTACAATTTTGTTAACTGAATTATTAGTTCAGTATTAGAAACCGTTTTGGTTTTGCTTATGTTTGTTTTTTAGTGTATGACCATAGATTCGTAATACTATTGGGTAATTATGACTCATTCATTTCTCAGTTAACGAACTAATATGCAGCATTACTGGAAATGCAAATATGATGGCAGCAGTGGGGGACGCATTTACTGAATTTTGTTTTCATAACAAAAAACTCTTAATTCCAAAGACTTGTGCAATTAAATGATATTAACGTGAAATGTAAAGAAAAGCATTTTCGTTTGAACCGAGCTCTGGGCATCTATCTGCACCATAAGTGCTAAACGTCATGTGATACAAACATGGCCGCGCCCTTTAAATATGTAATGGAAAGGGCTACGCAGCAAAATCCGAGACTGACAAACTGACAGAATTTGGATGAGTAGTGCCCCAATCTCAGTCGCTAGAGCATCCGACATTTAATCTAAGGGTCATGGGTGAAAGTCCGAGGGTAGGTGGTTATGATTTAGCTTCCACTGATTTTCAATTGTTGTCAAAATGAATATAGATATACCTGCAAGTATTTCTCTCCTTTCCTAAAATGTCCCTAAATGAGAGCGTATCCACATGTCCATGCGAACGGGATAGAGTACCCAATTTAATCAACTCTAAGATATGTTGATCATTCTGTCAGCATTTCTTCTTGATTCCAGTAAATCTAACGCATCCACTATATCATATGCAAATTGAATGCATTCATATTATGATACGAATATTATTAAAATATACGGACAGAAGCACAAAAGTCAACGCCAGTCTAAAAGCTCCACCTAACAGACAATATGTTTAAAGTAATGAGACACTACCACTGCAAGCTACTATCAGTTGTTTCGTGTTCTAAAGAGTTTACTCAAACGTTGTAACGGAGACAAAACGAAGAATGCACCGTGAAGACGTATAAAGACTTCTCGGTTCAATCAACAATAACTGCATGAGATATGCATGCAGGATGTGTTCACGGTTTTAATGGAGGTACGATCACCGCCTCTCGGACACCTGAATTCGGTGGTCACAACATCGCGGTATAGAATGCGATGATTGTATTGGTGAAAATACTAAGTCTTAAAATTAAATTGCTGCCGTCCAGTTTCGGATGCTCAATCTAAACGAATGAAAATATGGATTTTTTAAAATGATTTATCAATTGCGAGTTTTGATAATAGTTCTCGATTTAAGTAAGCTAAAGAATGCAATGCATCGTTTGAGAATTAAATGCATTAATCTTACGATTCAAACAATAACATAATATATAATTCGCAATGTAACACAAATCTCAAAGGAATTTTAAAATCTGCGACTAAAAGTTAATATGTCTTAAATTGAAGAGAAGAAAAGAGACTAGCACTGCAAGGTACTGTCAGTTCTTTCCTGTTCTGATGAGTTAGATGAAACTTTGCAACGTGGAGAAAATAAAGACTGCACCGTACATATGTGAAAGAAACCTATCTTAGATCAAGTCAAGAAGGTTACAATAATGAGTTCACAGTTTTGTGGGAAGTATGATTACGGGGTATCGGACATTCGAAAGCAGTGGCCAAAAGGATCGCGCAATCCGGTGAGGTGATATCAATGGTTAAAACACAAAAAAGAAGAAGAAGAAAAAAAAATGACCAAAAAAAAAAAAGCAAAGAAAGAAAGATGTTAGTCCTAAAAATGAATTATTGCTGACTTACAATGTTAGTTGCTAAATCAAAATGAAGAAATATTTGGGAAGAATTGTTTATCAGTATTTTGGAAATTCCCACAATTGATAATAATAATAATAATAATAATAATAATAATAATAATAATAATAATAATTATGTGGACTTAGTACAGCGCCTAAGACGTAAAAGCGCTAAGAGCTCGAAAATATTAGATAACAAACATAAATATACACCAGAACAAGGATAGGATAGAAAAATCCCAACACTATTGAATTACAAAACAAAAGGCTTCAATAGAAGTATATAGAATATGTAAATGAACTTACATATTTCATTCACTTTTTATCTGGATGGGTACATACAGGGTCACTACCATAATCAGTACCTTTATGAGGGCTGTGTCGAAACCAGAAAGACATTGACAAGCTAATGAATTTGAAGAAGAGGATATCAAAATTCAACATAAAAATGATTATATGAGAAAAGAAAACGTTTCTGTGGGACATTTACCATCACACCTATTTGTAGCCAAATAGACGCGTGTACAAAGTGTAGTATAAATTTGTAATGGTATTAAAAATTGTACGCCCACCGTGGGACTCGAACTCACGACCCTCAGATTAAAAGTCTGATGCTCTACCGACTGAGCTAGGCGGGCTACTTGTTAATGCATGGTCGAATGTTGGCTCGGGTAGTTATGCGCAACATGGTTAATCGTTATCTCATCAACTTCACATAGCTAGCGTCTAGGATTGATTGGATCTTAGATGTTAGCCCCTTATGGAAACAATAATCCAGTTTATATGGCAATCAACCATTCACGGAGGAATTTAAATTTTGCTGCCTAAGGAAATGCACAAATGTGTCATTAGCCGAGCAAGTTGCTAAAGTTAAGACAAGTCATTGTTTCTTTGTGTTAACAGTTATGATTTTACAGTCCGGACAACACAAACACTATCCTTCTGCTCTTCTCTTAAATCTTCGCATTCTTTCCTTAATTTCTCTCAGTTAATTACACATGTGAAAATCACCTGTCTTGAAATTTTTTGTTTCCAGAGAAAGCAATGCTTACACACTACATAATCAATTAAATAGTACCTGTAAGTTGATAAACTTGCTTCCAATTAATTGTTCTCTATACATATTTGTGATTTTCTTCTATGGATCGGTACAGGAGAAAATACATAAATACGGAAGGTGTTGTGTTAGATGTGGTGGTTTTATTTCTACGACATGGGAGATTTGTGTGTGTGTGTGTGTGTGTGTGTGTGTGTGTGTGTGTGTGTGTGTTTGTGTGTGCATGTGATTTGTATTTTTAAGGTAGCTTTTAAGAATTTTTCAGTCATATCGCTACGATGTCTGCAGTGTGGCAGTTTATAGTGATGGCTAGCACTGGGGCATCATGCCGCAGACATGTAGCATGATGTCCCACCCAGTCACTTTATCCTGAGATCCGGCCGACCAGTCCTAACACTAACCTCTTAATGCTGAGCCCCAAGCAAGGCAGCTGTTAGTACCATATTTGTAAGTCTTTGGTATGAGTCGGCCGGGGATCGATCCCACGAACTGCCGCATCCGAGGCGTACGCTGTAATTACTAGGCCACCGGAGCTTTTAGGGATATTTGTTCATTGTCACGTAGTGAGTAGTAGCTAATGAGTTTTCACTCCTTATTGTCTGTATTTAAGTACGTGGAGTTGGACTATTTGGTCAGTCATATTTTGTATGTTCTTCTTGTAACATTATTCTTCAGGTATATTTATTGTTGTGTTTAGATATTATTTGGAAGCAAACATTTGTTTGAATTATTCATTGGAGCCACAAAATGCTACGTGGGTTAAAATATTATTTTTGGCCTATTGTGAATTATTTCTAAAGAATTCTTGAAAATGCCATTGTGATATATCAGAACTGTTGGTAGACCAATGCATTTGAGGATGTAGATTTTATTCGGAACATTCTATTCCTTTGGACTTGAAGATAACATTTTGGGATGATTTTGGATGCAATTCATAATGCTGTAAGTCCCTCTTATATTTTCATTTTACAATTTTGTTAACTGAATTATTTGTTCAGTATTAGAAACCGTTTTGGTTTTGCTTATGTTTGTTTTTTAGTGTATGACCATAGATTCGTAATACTATTGGGTAATTATGACTCATTCATTTCTCAGTTAACGAACTAATATGCAGCATTACTGGAAATGCAAATATGATGGCAGCAGTGGGGGACGCATTTACTGAATTTTGTTTTCATAACAAAAAACTCTTAATTCCAAAGACTTGTGCAATTAAATGATATTAACGTGAAATGTAAAGAAAAGCATTTTCGTTTGAACCGAGCTCTGGGCATCTATCTGCACCATAAGTGCTAAACGTCATGTGATACAAACATGGCCGCGCCCTTTAAATATGTAATGGAAAGGGCTACGCAGCAAAATCCGAGACTGACAAACTGACAGAATTTGGATGAGTAGTGCCCCAATCTCAGTCGCTAGAGCATCCGACATTTAATCTAAGGGTCATGGGTGAAAGTCCGAGGGTAGGTGGTTATGATTTAGCTTCCACTGATTTTCAATTGTTGTCAAAATGAATATAGATATACCTGCAAGTATTTCTCTCCTTTCCTAAAATGTCCCTAAATGAGAGCGTATCCACATGTCCATGCGAACGGGATAGAGTACCCAATTTAATCAACTGTAAGATATGTTGATCATTCTGTCAGCATTTCTTCTTGATTCCAGTAAATCTAACGCATCCACTATATCATATGCAAATTGAATGCATTCATATTATGATACGAATATTATTAAAATATACGGACAGAAGCACAAAAGTCAACGCCAGTCTAAAAGCTCCACCTAACAGACAATATATTTAAAGTAATGAGACACTACCACTGCAAGCTACTATCAGTTGATTCGTGTTCTAAAGAGTTTACTCAAACGTTGTAACGGAGACAAAACGAAGAATGCACCGTGAAGACGTATAAAGACTTCTCGGTTCAATCAACAATAACTGCATGAGATATGCATGCAGGATGTGTTCACGGTTTTAATGGAGGTACGATCACCGCCTCTCGGACACCTGAATTCGGTGGTCACAACATCGCGGTATAGAATGCGATGATTGTATTGGTGAAAATACTAAGTCTTAAAATTAAATTGCTGCCGTCCAGTTTCGGATGCTCAATCTAAACGAATGAAAATATGGATTTTTTAAAATGATTTATCAATTGCGAGTTTTGATAATAGTTCTCGATTTAAGTAAGCTAAAGAATGCAATGCATCGTTTGAGAATTAAATGCATTAATCTTACGATTCAAACAATAACATAATATATAATTCGCAATGTAACACAAATCTCAAAGGAATTTTAAAATCTGCGACTAAAAGTTAATATGTCTTAAATTGAAGAGAAGAAAAGAGACTAGCACTGCAAGGTACTGTCAGTTCTTTCCTGTTCTGATGAGTTAGATGAAACTTTGCAACGTGGAGAAAATAAAGACTGCACCGTACATATGTGAAAGAAACCTATCTTAGATCAAGTCAAGAAGGTTACAATAATGAGTTCACAGTTTTGTGGGAAGTATGATTACGGGGTATCGGACATTCGAAAGCAGTGGCCAAAAGGATCGCGCAATCCGGTGAGGTGATATCAATGGTTAAAACACAAAAAAGAAGAAGAAGAAAAAAAAATGACCAAAAAAAAAAAAGCAAAGAAAGAAAGATGTTAGTCCTAAAAATGAATTATTGCTGACTTACAATGTTAGTTGCTAAATCAAAATGAAGAAATATTTGGGAAGAATTGTTTATCAGTATTTTGGAAATTCCCACAATTGATAATAATAATAATAATAATAATAATAATAATAATAATAATAATTATGTGGACTTAGTACAGCGCCTAAGACGTAAAAGCGCTAAGAGCTCGAAAATATTAGATAACAAACAAAAATATACACCAGTACAAGGATAGGATAGAAAAATCCCAACACTATTGAATTACAAAACAAAAGGCTTCAATAGAAGTATATAGAATATGTAAATGAACTTACATATTTCATTCACTTTTTATCTGGATGGGTACATACAGGGTCACTACCATAATCAGTACCTTTATGAGGGCTGTGTCGAAACCAGAAAGACATTGACAAGCTAATGAATTTGAAGAAGAGGATATCAAAATTCAACATAAAAATGATTATATGAGAAAAGAAAACGTTTCTGTGGGACATTTACCATCACACCTATTTGTAGCCAAATAGACGCGTGTACAAAGTGTAGTATAAATTTGTAATGGTATTAAAAATTGTACGCCCACCGTGGGACTCGAACTCACGACCCTCAGATTAAAAGTCTGATGCTCTACCGACTGAGCTAGGCGGGCTACTTGTTAATGCATGGTCGAATGTTGGCTCGGGTAGTTATGCGCAACATGGTTAATCGTTATCTCATCAACTTCACATAGCTAGCGTCTAGGATTGATTGGATCTTAGATGTTAGCCCCTTATGGAAACAATAATCCAGTTTATATGGCAATCAACCATTCACGGAGGAATTTAAATTTTGCTGCCTAAGGAAATGCACAAATGTGTCATTAGCCGAGCAAGTTGCTAAAGTTAAGACAAGTCATTGTTTCTTTGTGTTAACAGTTATGATTTTACAGTCCGGACAACACAAACACTATCCTTCTGCTCTTCTCTTAAATCTTCGCATTCTTTCCTTAATTTCTCTCAGTTAATTACACATGTGAAAATCACCTGTCTTGAAATTTTTTGTTTCCAGAGAAAGCAATGCTTACACACTACATAATCAATTAAATAGTACCTGTAAGTTGATAAACTTGCTTCCAATTAATTGTTCTCTATACATATTTGTGATTTTCTTCTATGGATCGGTACAGGAGAAAATACATAAATACGGAAGGTGTTGTGTTAGATGTGGTGGTTTTATTTCTACGACATGGGAGATTTGAGTGTGTGTGTGTGTGTGTGTGTGTGTGTGTGTTTGTGTTTGTGTGTGCATGTGATTTGTATTTTTAAGGTAGCTTTTAAGAATTTTTCAGTCATATCGCTACGATGTCTGCAGTGTGGCAGTTTATAGTGATGGCTAGCACTGGGGCATCATGCCGCAGACATGTAGCATGATGTCCCACCCAGTCACTTTATCCTGAGATCCGGCCGACCAGTCCTAACACTAACCTCTTAATGCTGAGCCCCAAGCAAGGCAGCTGTTAGTGCCATATTTGTAAGTCTTTGGTATGAGTCGGCCGGGGATCGATCCCACGAACTGCCGCATCCGAGGCGTACGCTGTAATTAATAGGCCACCGGAGCTTTTAGGGATATTTGTTCATTGTCACGTAGTGAGTAGTAGCTAATGAGTTTTCACTCCTTATTGTCTGTATTTAAGTACGTGGAGTTGGACTATTTGGTCAGTCATATTTTGTATGTTCTTCTTGTAACATTATTCTTCAGGTATATTTATTGTTGTGTTTAGATATTATTTGGAAGCAAACATTTGTTTGAATTATTCATTGGAGCCACAAAATGCTACGTGGGTTAAAATATTATTTTTGGCCTATTGTGAATTATTTCTAAAGAATTCTTGAAAATGCCATTCTGATATATCAAAACTGTTGGTAGACCAATGCATTTGAGGATGTAGATTTTATTCGGAACATTCTATTCCTTTGGACTTGAAGATAACATTTTGGGATGAGTTTGGATGCAATTCATAATGCTGTAAGTCCCTCTTATATTTTCATTTTACAATTTTGTTAACTGAATTATTTGTTCAGTATTAGAAACCGTTTTGGTTTTGCTTATGTTTGTTTTTTAGTGTATGACCATAGATTCGTAATACTATTGGGTAATTATGACTCATTCATTTCTCAGTTAACGAACTAATATGCAGCATTACTGGAAATGCAAATATGATGGCAGCAGTGGGGGACGCATTTACTGAATTTTGTTTTCATAACAAAAAACTCTTAATTCCAAAGACTTGTGCAATTAAATGATATTAACGTGAAATGTAAAGAAAAGCATTTTCGTTTGAACCGAGCTCTGGGCATCTATCTGCACCATAAGTGCTAAACGTCATGTGATACAAACATGGCCGCGCCCTTTAAATATGTAATGGAAAGGGCTACGCAGCAAAATCCGAGACTGACAAACTGACAGAATTTGGATGAGTAGTGCCCCAATCTCAGTCGCTAGAGCATCCGACATTTAATCTAAGGGTCATGGGTGAAAGTCCGAGGGTAGGTGGTTATGATTTAGCTTCCACTGATTTTCAATTGTTGTCAAAATGAATATAGATATACCTGCAAGTATTTCTCTCCTTTCCTAAAATGTCCCTAAATGAGAGCGTATCCACATGTCCATGCGAACGGGATAGAGTACCCAATTTAATCAACTCTAAGATATGTTGATCATTCTGTCAGCATTTCTTCTTGATTCCAGTAAATCTAACGCATCCACTATATCATATGCAAATTGAATGCATTCATATTATGATACGAATATTATTAAAATATACGGACAGAAGCACAAAAGTCAACGCCAGTCTAAAAGCTCCACCTAACAGACAATATATTTAAAGTAATGAGACACTACCACTGCAAGCTACTATCAGTTGTTTCGTGTTCTAAAGAGTTTACTCAAACGTTGTAATGGAGACAAAACGAAGAATGCACCGTGAAGACGTATAAAGACTTCTCGGTTCAATCAACAATAACTGCATGAGATATGCATGCAGGATGTGTTCACGGTTTTAATGGAGGTACGATCACCGCCTCTCGGACACCTGAATTCGGTGGTCACAACATCGCGGTATAGAATGCGATGATTGTATTGGTGAAAATACTAAGTCTTAAAATTAAATTGCTGCCGTCCAGTTTCGGATGCTCAATCTAAACGAATGAAAATATGGATTTTTTAAAATGATTTATCAATTGCGAGTTTTGATAATAGTTCTCGATTTAAGTAAGCTAAAGAATGCAATGCATCGTTTGAGAATTAAATGCATTAATCTTACGATTCAAACAATAACATAATATATAATTCGCAATGTAACACAAATCTCAAAGGAATTTTAAAATCTGCGACTAAAAGTTAATATGTCTTAAATTGAAGAGAAGAAAAGAGACTAGCACTGCAAGGTACTGTCAGTTCTTTCCTGTTCTGATGAGTTAGATGAAACTTTGCAACGTGGAGAAAATAAAGACTGCACCGTACATATGTGAAAGAAACCTATCTTAGATCAAGTCAAGAAGGTTACAATAATGAGTTCACAGTTTTGTGGGAAGTATGATTACGGGGTATCGGACATTCGAAAGCAGTGGCCAAAAGGATCGCGCAATCCGGTGAGGTGATATCAATGGTTAAAACACAAAAAAGAAGAAGAAGAAAAAAAAATGACCAAAAAAAAAAAAGCAAAGAAAGAAAGATGTTAGTCCTAAAAATGAATTATTGCTGACTTACAATGTTAGTTGCTAAATCAAAATGAAGAAATATTTGGGAAGAATTGTTTATCAGTATTTTGGAAATTCCCACAATTGATAATAATAATAATAATAATAATAATAATAATAATAATAATTATGTGGACTTAGTACAGCGCCTGAGACGTAAAAGCGCTAAGAGCTCGAAAATATTAGATAACAAACATAAATATACACCAGTACAAGGATAGGATAGAAAAATCCCAACACTATTGAATTACAAAACAAAAGGCTTCAATAGAAGTATATAGAATATGTAAATGAACTTACATATTTCATTCACTTTTTATCTGGATGGGTACATACAGGGTCACTACCATAATCAGTACCTTTATGAGGGCTGTGTCGAAACCAGAAAGACATTGACAAGCTAATGAATTTGAAGAAGAGGATATCAAAATTCAACATAAAAATGATTATATGAGAAAAGAAAACGTTTCTGTGGGACATTTACCATCACACCTATTTGTAGCCAAATAGACGCGTGTACAAAGTGTAGTATAAATTTGTAATGGTATTAAAAATTGTACGCCCACCGTGGGACTCGAACTCACGACCCTCAGATTAAAAGTCTGATGCTCTACCGACTGAGCTAGGCGGGCTACTTGTTAATGCATGGTCGAATGTTGGCTCGGGTAGTTATGCGCAACATGGTTAATCGTTATCTCATCAACTTCACATAGCTAGCGTCTAGGATTGATTGGATCTTAGATGTTAGCCCCTTATGGAAACAATAATCCAGTTTATATGGCAATCAACCATTCACGGAGGAATTTAAATTTTGCTGCCTAAGGAAATGCACAAATGTGTCATTAGCCGAGCAAGTTGCTAAAGTTAAGACAAGTCATTGTTTCTTTGTGTTAACAGTTATGATTTTACAGTCCGGACAACACAAACACTATCCTTCTGCTCTTCTCTTAAATCTTCGCATTCTTTCCTTAATTTCTCTCAGTTAATTACACATGTGAAAATCACCTGTCTTGAAATTTTTTGTTTCCAGAGAAAGCAATGCTTACACACTACATAATCAATTAAATAGTACCTGTAAGTTGATAAACTTGCTTCCAATTAATTGTTCTCTATACATATTTGTGATTTTCTTCTATGGATCGGTACAGGAGAAAATACATAAATACGGAAGGTGTTGTGTTAGATGTGGTGGTTTTATTTCTACGACATGGGAGATTTGTGTGTGTGTGTGTGTGTGTGTGTGTGTGTGTGTGTGTTTGTGTGTGCATGTGATTTGTATTTTTAAGGTAGCTTTTAAGAATTTTTCAGTCATATCGCTACGATGTCTGCAGTGTGGCAGTTTATAGTGATGGCTAGCACTGGGGCATCATGCCGCAGACATGTAGCATGATGTCCCACCCAGTCACTTTATCCTGAGATCCGGCCGACCAGTCCTAACACTAACGTCTTAATGCTGAGCCCCAAGCAAGGCAGCTGTTAGTACCATATTTGTAAGTCTTTGGTATGAGTCGGCCGGGGATCGATCCCACGAACTGCGCATCCGAGGGGTACGCTGTAATTAATAGGCCACCGGAGCTTTTAGGGATATTTGTTCATTGTCACGTAGTGAGTAGTAGCTAATGAGTTTTCACTCCTTATTGTCTGTATTTAAGTACGTGGAGTTGGACTATTTGGTCAGTCATATTTTGTATGTTCTTCTTGTAACATTATTCTTCAGGTATATTTATTGTTGTGTTTAGATATTATTTGGAAGCAAACATTTGTTTGAATTATTCATTGGAGCCACAAAATGCTACGTGGGTTAAAATATTATTTTTGGCCTATTGTGAATTATTTCTAAAGAATTCTTGAAAATGCCATTGTGATATATCAGAACTGTTGGTAGACCAATGCATTTGAGGATGTAGATTTTATTCGGAACATTCTATTCCTTTGGACTTGAAGATAACATTTTGGGATGATTTTGGATGCAATTCATAATGCTGTAAGTCCCTCTTATATTTTCATTTTACAATTTTGTTAACTGAATTATTTGTTCAGTATTAGAAACCGTTTTGGTTTTGCTTATGTTTGTTTTTTAGTGTATGACCATAGATTCGTAATACTATTGGGTAATTATGACTCATTCATTTCTCAGTTAACGAACTAATATGCAGCATTACTGGAAATGCAAATATGATGGCAGCAGTGGGGGACGCATTTACTGAATTTTGTTTTCATAACAAAAAACTCTTAATTCCAAAGACTTGTGCAATTAAATGATATTAACGTGAAATGTAAAGAAAAGCATTTTCGTTTGAACCGAGCTCTGGGCATCTATCTGCACCCATAAGTGCTAAACGTCATGTGATACAAACATGGCCGCGCCCTTTAAATATGTAATGGAAAGGGCTACGCAGCAAAATCCGAGACTGACAAACTGACAGAATTTGGATGAGTAGTGCCCCAATCTCAGTCGCTAGAGCATCCGACATTTAATCTAAGGGTCATGGGTGAAAGTCCGAGGGTAGGTGGTTATGATTTAGCTTCCACTGATTTTCAATTGTTGTCAAAATGAATATAGATATACCTGCAAGTATTTCTCTCCTTTCCTAAAATGTCCCTAAATGAGAGCGTATCCACATGTCCATGCGAACGGGATAGAGTACCCAATTTAATCAACTCTAAGATATGTTGATCATTCTGTCAGCATTTCTTCTTGATTCCAGTAAATCTAACGCATCCACTATATCATATGCAAATTGAATGCATTCATATTATGATACGAATATTATTAAAATATACGGACAGAAGCACAAAAGTCAACGCCAGTCTAAAAGCTCCACCTAACAGACAATATGTTTAAAGTAATGAGACACTACCACTGCAAGCTACTATCAGTTGTTTCGTGTTCTAAAGAGTTTACTCAAACGTTGTAACGGAGACAAAACGAAGAATGCACCGTGAAGACGTATAAAGACTTCTCGGTTCAATCAACAATAACTGCATGAGATATGCATGCAGGATGTGTTCACGGTTTTAATGGAGGCACGATCACCGCCTCTCGGACACCTGAATTCGGTGGTCACAACATCGCGGTATAGAATGCGATGATTGTATTGATGAAAATACTAAGTCTTAAAATTAAATTGCTGCCGTCCAGTTTCGGATGCTCAATCTAAATGAATGAAAATATGGATTTTTTAAAATGATTTATCAATTGCGAGTTTTGATAATAGTTCTCGATTTAAGTAAGCTAAAGAATGCAATGCATCGTTTGAGAATTAAATGCATTAATCTTACGATTCAAACAATAACATAATATATAATTCGCAATGTAACACAAATCTCAAAGGAATTTTAAAATCTGCGACTAAAAGTTAATATGTCTTAAATTGAAGAGAAGAAAAGAGACTAGCACTGCAAGGTACTGTCAGTTCTTTCCTGTTCTGATGAGTTAGATGAAACTTTGCAACGTGGAGAAAATAAAGACTGCACCGTACATATGTGAAAGAAACCTATCTTAGATCAAGTCAAGAAGGTTACAATAATGAGTTCACAGTTTTGTGGGAAGTATGATTACGGGGTATCGGACATTCGAAAGCAGTGGCCAAAAGGATCGCGCAATCCGGTGAGGTGATATCAATGGTTAAAACACAAAAAAGAAGAAGAAGAAAAAAAAATGACCAAAAAAAAAAAAAAGCAAAGAAAGAAAGATGTTAGTCCTAAAAATGAATTATTGCTGACTTACAATGTTAGTTGCTAAATCAAAATGAAGAAATATTTGGGAAGAATTGTTTATCAGTATTTTGGAAATTGCCACAATTGATAATAATAATAATAATAATAATAATAATAATAATAATAATAATAATTATGTGGACTTAGTACAGCGCCTAAGACGTAAAAGCGCTAAGAGCTCGAAAATATTAGATAACAAACAAAAATATACACCAGTACAAGGATAGGATAGAAAAATCCCAACACTATTGAATTACAAAACAAAAGGCTTCAATAGAAGTATATAGAATATGTAAATGAACTTACATATTTCATTCACTTTTTATCTGGATGGGTACATACAGGGTCACTAGCATAATCAGTACCTTTATGAGGGCTGTGTCGAAACCAGAAAGACATTGACAAGCTAATGAATTTGAAGAGGAGGATATCAAAATTCAACATAAAAATGATTATATGAGAAAAGAAAACGTTTCTGTGGGACATTTACCATCACACCTATTTGTAGCCAAATAGACGCGTGTACAAAGTGTAGTATAAATTTGTAATGGTATTAAAAATTGTACGCCCACCGTGGGACTCGAACTCACGACCCTCAGATTAAAAGTCTGATGCTCTTTTTTTTTTTTTTTTTTTTTTTTTTTTTTTTTCTTTCTTTATTTAAAAAAAGCTTTGTACAGTATATAAGTTAAAAATATACAGTCAGTATGTACATAGTAGTTTGTAATGCTATATTACAAAACAATGATTCTACAATAGTATTTTATTAAGCTATATTACAGAACAATGATTCTAAAAATTTTTTTTGTAATGCTATAGTACAAAACAATGATTCTACAATGTAATAAACACTTTATCCTCTTCTATTCTCATTAAAGGATTATCTTTTACAAAATACTTCGTAATCAAAGTCTGATTTTTGTCTTTGTAATGTTGATACGCATATAATATATATTTTCTAGTCAAATATTGGAACAATCTTTCGATGTCTATTTGTTTCCCTAATAAAGACATAATGTTTCTTCTTTTGTAAATGCACAATCGAGCAATGCTCAGAATGTAGTTCAAAAAATAACTATTTACTGATTTTGTTTCTTTGTTATATCCTATCATGAGCATTTGCTCAAAAGAAGTGCTATTGAGAACACCAACTCTACAATTTTTAAAAAGAATCTCAACTATATATACAATATAATTCTTAAAAGAGCTTAATTCAGGACATTTCAAAAACATGTGAAATAAATCCTCTGTTTCCAATTGGCACACTGGACATAAGTCATGATCAATTTTGCCATAGTATTTTAGTCTCTCTTTTGTAAATATTCGATTGTGCATTATTCTGTAATCCAAATCTATACAATCTGGGGTCTTGAAAGGTAGGTGTATCAATTTCCAGTATTTATGCTTTTCCAAACTAAATATCTTACTCCAAAAGGAAACAGAAGCTGGTTCTTGAAAAATCAACGTACATAAAAGCTTGTAAAATAGTTGTGTTGTACATAAACAGAGGTCATATAATTTTGTATCAACTCTGAGAAACATATTATTTCTCCCATTGGTTACAGTGGGTTTTGACTCTGTTGCAACAATATTTCTCCAGCCTAATGGTATACTTTCTATTATGCAATTATAGTCTTTTTTTATCTTATCTGTTTTGATCTCAGAATTTGATTTGTATATCATTTCTTGAATAGCTCTATAAGGTAGTATTCCAGGTACAAATTCATATGTAATATCCTGAACACGAACAATTCCTGCTTCTATAAATTCTGCGAAAAACAACGTTTTACCAGCACATGTAATATTAGGATTTAAAAAGAGAGGTTGTTCAAAAACATTCCTCACATCAATATTTGTATCGATATTATTTCTAAGTTTTTCCCATGCATGAAACATTTCTCTGTAAAATATAGGTAGGGTATTCAATTGTTGCTTATTTAAAGACATGAGAAACAACTCTTTGGTCAACCTCATGTTCAGGACAGTAGATAAAAAGTGATCAAAGGTATTTTTCCACATAGCATGGCAATTCACATCAAAGTATCTTTTTAAAAATTTTAGTCTGAATGCATACATTTTCATCTTTATATCAGTTAACTGTAGTCCGCCATTTCGCTTATCACCAATTATTGTATAATAGTGAACCAAATGGGACTTTCCTGACCAGATAAATCTGAGAAATAATTGCTTCAATTCATCAGCAATCATATCAGGAAGAGGCTGAACTGACACTATGTACAATACTCTAGAAACTAATAAGTTATTAACAACTGTTACTTTTCCTTGTATTGTCAAATATCTCTGTGACCACAGTTGCAATAAGTTTTTAATTTTAGACAATCTATCATTCCAGTTCAGTTGCTCACATAACTTTGCACATTTTCCCACATAAGCTCCCAAAATTAAGATGACTTGATCACACATTTGAATTTGTAATTGTTTGCAATAATCATCAGTAAGTTTACCAGATCCAATACACAGAAGTTCTGTCTTTTCCTTGTTCACCTTTGCACCAGATCCTTTACAATACAAGTCAAGTACATTAAAAGATTGATTAATGGATTGTGTGTCCGCTAATGTCAAGGTTGTATCATCTGCATGTTGAAAAACTTTACTTGTATTACTAGACAGTGGGAGTGGAATACCTTTGATAGTGGGATTTGCTTTGATAGCGAGTCCTAAGGGTTCTGCTGCTAATACATATAACATTGCTGATATAGGACAACCTTGTCTGACTGAATTTTTAATTAAAAAGGGTTTCGTTAGATGACCATTGCATTTAACACTACTTTTAATTTCATTATAAAATATCTTTATCCACTGAATAAAATTGTCACCAAAACCGAACTTTCGTAAAACAGAAATCAAATATGAGTGGCAAACTCTGTCAAACGCTTTTTCTTGATCAATTTTTAAGATATATCCCTCAAGATTGTCTCTCTCAACCATATCTATAATATCTCTTACAGTGACTATAGTATCAGCAATATCTCTCCCAACTATACAACATGTCTGAGTTTGAGAAATAATTTTGGGTAATACCATTTTTAAACGTGTAGACAAAATCCTTGCCAAAATTTTATAATCTACATTAAGTAAACTGATAGGACGCCAATTTTGCAATCTTCTATTATCCCCCTTATTTTTATAAATAAGTGATATAACCCCAAATCTCATTGATCTCGACATAATATTGTCATTCTTAACACTCTGAAAGATGTGCAACAGAATATCATATATACAATCATAAAATTTACAATACCACTCTACTGTCAATCCGTCCGGGCCGGGGCTTTTATTTTTAGCCATCCCTTTTATAGCTGTATGTATTTCATCAACTGTTATTATGGCATCACACATATCTTTATCCTCATCAGATACAGAACAGTTTACAAAATTTAAAAGTGAATCAGTACAATTATCATCAACAGTTACCGAAGAATATAAATGACTATAAAACTGATGTATTTCATCTAAGATTCCGCTTGTATTTGAAATAATTACACCATCATCATCAATCAATTCATTGATTACATTTTTGTTGTGTCGATATTTCTCAAGATTTAGAAAATATTTAGTATTTCTATCGCTTTCAATTGCCCATTTGGCCTTAGATCTCAATATAGCACCCCGACAAAAATCAGTTTCATAGTCACTTAGCTGATGTTTTAGTTCTTCATATTTGTTAATGTCATATGGTTCTTTATTTGCGACTTTTTCTGAAAATGATTTTAATTTATTTTGCAATGTAAAGTATTCTTGTAATCTTTCCTTATTTCTTCTTGTACAGTATACTTGGGAAAATTTTTTAATTTTGTATTTTACATTATCCCACCAAATGAGTGGTTCACTGAAATACATTTCGTCAGTTTTTCCCTCGGTAAGAATTGATTTCCAGTCTGATGCTCTACCGACTGAGCTAGGCGGGCTACTTGTTAATGCATGGTCGAATGTTGGCTCGGGTAGTTATGCGCAACATGGTTAATCGTTATCTCATCAACTTCACATAGCTAGCGTCTAGGATTGATTGGATCTTAGATGTTAGCCCCTTATGGAAACAATAATCCAGTTTATATGGCAATCAACCATTCACGGAGGAATTTAAATTTTGCTGCCTAAGGAAATGCACAAATGTGTCATTAGCCGAGCAAGTTGCTAAAGTTAAGACAAGTCATTGTTTCTTTGTGTTAACAGTTATGATTTTACAGTCCGGACAACACAAACACTATCCTTCTGCTCTTCTCTTAAATCTTCGCATTCTTTCCTTAATTTCTCTCAGTTAATTACACATGTGAAAAATCACCTATCTTGAAATTCTTTGTTTCCAGAGAAAGCAATGCTTACACACTACATAATCAATTAAATAGTACCTGTAAGTTGATAAACTTGCTTCCAATTAATTGTTCTCTATACATATTTGTGATTTTCTTCTATGGATCGGTACAGGAGAAAATACATAAATACGGAAGGTGTTGTGTTAGATGTGGTGGTTTTATTTCTACGACATGGGAGATTTGTGTGTGTGTGTGTGTGTGTGTGTGTGTGTGTGTGTGTGTGTGTTTGTGTGTGCATGTGATTTGTATTTTTAAGGTAGCTTTTAAGAATTTTTCAGTCATATCGCTACGATGTCTGCAGTGTGGCAGTTTATAGTGATGGCTAGCACTGGGGCATCATGCCGCAGACATGTGGCATGATGTCCCACCCAGTCACTTTATCCTGAGATCCGGCCGACCAGTCCTAACACTAACCTCTTAATGCTGAGCCCCAAGCAAGGCAGCTGTTAGTACCATATTTGTAAGTCTTTGGTATGACTCAGCCGGGGATCGATCCCACGAACTCCCGCATCCGAGGCGTACGCTGTAATTACTAGGCCACCGGAGCTTTTAGGGATATTTGTTCATTGTCACGTAGTGAGTAGTAGCTAATGAGTTTTCACTCCTTATTGTCTTTATTTAAGTACGTGGAGTTGGACTATTTGGTCAGTCATATTTTGTATGTTCTTCTTGTAACATTATTCTTCAGGTATATTTATTGTTGTGTTTAGATATTATTTGGAAGCAAACATTTGTTTGAATTATTCATTGGAGCCACAAAATGCTACGTGGGTTAAAATATTATTTTTGGCCTATTGTGAATTATTTCTAAAGAATTCTTGAAAATGCCATTGTGATATATCAGAACTGTTGGTAGACCAATGCATTTGAGGATGTAGATTTTATTCGGAACATTCTATTCCTTTGGACTTGAAGATAACATTTTGCGATGATTTTGGATGCAATTCATAATGCTGTAAGTCCCTCTTATATTTTCATTTTACAATTTTGTTAACTGAATTATTTGTTCAGTATTAGAAACCGTTTTGGTTTTGCTTATGTTTGTTTTTTAGTGTATGACCATAGATTCGTAATACTATTGGGTAATTATGACTCATTCATTTCTCAGTTAACGAACTAATATGCAGCATTACTGGAAATGCAAATATGATGGCAGCAGTGGGGGACGCATTTACTGAATTTTGTTTTCATAACAAAAAACTCTTAATTCCAAAGACTTGTGCAATTAAATGATATTAACGTGAAATGTAAAGAAAAGCATTTTCGTTTGAACCGAGCTCTGGGCATCTATCTGCACCATAAGTGCTAAACGTCATGTGATACAAACATGGCCGCGCCCTTTAAATATGTAATGGAAAGGGCTACGCAGCAAAATCCGAGACTGACAAACTGACAGAATTTGGATGAGTAGTGCCCCAATCTCAGTCGCTAGAGCATCCGACATTTAATCTAAGGGTCATGGGTGAAAGTCCGAGGGTAGGTGGTTATGATTTAGCTTCCACTGATTTTCAATTGTTGTCAAAATGAATATAGATATACCTGCAAGTATTTCTCTCCTTTCCTAAAATGTCCCTAAATGAGAGCGTATCCACATGTCCATGCGAACGGGATAGAGTACCCAATTTAATCAACTCTAAGATATGTTGATCATTCTGTCAGCATTTCTTCTTGATTCCAGTAAATCTAACGCATCCACTATATCATATGCAAATTGAATGCATTCATATTATGATACGAATATTATTAAAATATACGGACAGAAGCACAAAAGTCAACGCCAGTCTAAAAGCTCCACCTAACAGACAATATGTTTAAAGTAATGAGACACTACCACTGCAAGCTACTATCAGTTGTTTCGTGTTCTAAAGAGTTTACTCAAACGTTGTAACGGAGACAAAACGAAGAATGCACCGTGAAGACGTATAAAGACTTCTCGGTTCAATCAACAATAACTGCATGAGATATGCATGCAGGATGTGTTCACGGTTTTAATGGAGGCACGATCACCGCCTCTCGGACACCTGAATTCGGTGGTCACAACATCGCGGTATAGAATGCGATGATTGTATTGATGAAAATACTAAGTCTTAAAATTAAATTGCTGCCGTCCAGTTTCGGATGCTCAATCTAAATGAATGAAAATATGGATTTTTTAAAATGATTTATCAATTGCGAGTTTTGATAATAGTTCTCGATTTAAGTAAGCTAAAGAATGCAATGCATCGTTTGAGAATTAAATGCATTAATCTTACGATTCAAACAATAACATAATATATAATTCGCAATGTAACACAAATCTCAAAGGAATTTTAAAATCTGCGACTAAAAGTTAATATGTCTCAAATTGAAGAGAAGAAAAGAGACTAGCACTGCAAGGTACTGTCAGTTCTTTCCTGTTCTGATGAGTTAGATGAAACTTTGCAACGTGGAGAAAATAAAGACTGCACCGTACATATGTGAAAGAAACCTATCTTAGATCAAGTCAAGAAGGTTACAATAATGAGTTCACAGTTTTGTGGGAAGTATGATTACGGGGTATCGGACATTCGAAAGCAGTGGCCAAAAGGATCGCGCAATCCGGTGAGGTGATATCAATGGTTAAAACACAAAAAAGAAGAAGAAGAAAAAAAAATGACCAAAAAAAAAAAAAGCAAAGAAAGAAAGATGTTAGTCCTAAAAATGAATTATTGCTGACTTACAATGTTAGTTGCTAAATCAAAATGAAGAAATATTTGGGAAGAATTGTTTATCAGTATTTTGGAAATTGCCACAATTGATAATAATAATAATAATAATAATAATAATAATAATAATAATAATAATTATGTGGACTTAGTACAGCGCCTAAGACGTAAAAGCGCTAAGAGCTCGAAAATATTAGATAACAAACAAAAATATACACCAGTACAAGGATAGGATAGAAAAATCCCAACACTATTGAATTAGAAAACAAAAGGCTTCAATAGAAGTATATAGAATATGTAAATGAACTTACATATTTCATTCACTTTTTATCTGGATGGGTACATACAGGGTCACTACCATAATCAGTACCTTTATGAGGGCTGTGTCGAAACCAGAAAGACATTGACAAGCTAATGAATTTGAAGAAGAGGATCTCAAAATTCAACATAAAAATGATTATATGAGAAAAGAAAACGTTTCTGTGGGACATTTACCATCACACCTATTTGTAGCCAAACAGACGCGTGTACAAAGTGTAGTATAAATTTGTAATGGTATTAAAAATTGTACGCCCACCGTGGGACTCGAACTCACGACCCTCAGATTAAAAGTCTGATGCTCTACCGACTGAGCTAGGCGGGCTACTTGTTAATGCATGGTCGAATGTTGGCTCGGGTAGTTATGCGCAACATGGTTAATCGTTATCTCATCAACTTCACATAGCTAGCGTCTAGGATTGATTGGATCTTAGATGTTAGCCCCTTATGGAAACAATAATCCAGTTTATATGGCAATCAACCATTCACGGAGGAATTTAAATTTTGCTGCCTAAGGAAATGCACAAATGTGTCATTAGCCGAGCAAGTTGCTAAAGTTAAGACAAGTCATTGTTTCTTTGTGTTAACAGTTATGATTTTACAGTCCGGACAACACAAACACTATCCTTCTGCTCTTCTCTTAAATCTTCGCATTCTTTCCTTAATTTCTCTCAGTTAATTACACATGTGAAAATCACCTATCTTGAAATTTTTTGTTTCCAGAGAAAGCAATGCTTACACACTACATAATCAATTAAATAGTACCTGTAAGTTGATAAACTTGCTTCCAATTAATTGTTCTCTATACATATTTGTGATTTTCTTCTATGGATCGGTACAGGAGAAAATACATAAATACGGAAGGTGTTGTGTTAGATGTGGTGGTTTTATTTCTACGACATGGGAGATTTGTGTGTGTGTGTGTGTGTGTGTGTGTGTTTGTGTGTGCATGTGATTTGTATTTTTAAGGTAGCTTTTAAGAATTTTTCAGTCATATCGCTACGATGTCTGCAGTGTGGCAGTTTATAGTGATGGCTAGCACTGGGGCATCATGCCGCAGACATGTGGCATGATGTCCCACCCAGTCACTTTATCCTGAGATCCGGCCGACCAGTCCTAACACTAACCTCTTAATGCTGAGCCCCAAGCAAGGCAGCTGTTAGTACCATATTTGTAAGTGTTTGGTATGACTCAGCCGGGGATCGATCCCACGAACTGCCGCATCCGAGGCGTACGCTGTAATTACTAGGCCACCGGAGCTTTTAGGGATATTTGTTCATTGTCACGTAGTGAGTAGTAGCTAATGAGTTTTCACTCCTTATTGTCTTTATTTAAGTACGTGGAGTTGGACTATTTGGTCAGTCATATTTTGTATGTTCTTCTTGTAACATTATTCTTCAGGTATATTTATTGTTGTGTTTAGATATTATTTGGAAGCAAACATTTGTTTGAATTATTCATTGGAGCCAGAAAATGCTACGTGGGTTAAAATATTATTTTTGGCCTATTGTGAATTATTTCTAAAGAATTCTTGAAAATGCCATTGTGATATATCAGAACTGTTGGTAGACCAATGCATTTGAGGATGTAGATTTTATTCGGAACATTCTATTCCTTTGGACTTGAAGATAACATTTTGGGATGATTTTGGATGCAATTCATAATGCTGTAAGTCCCTCTTATATTTTCATTTTACAATTTTGTTAACTGAATTATTTGTTCAGTATTAGAAACCGTTTTGGTTTTGCTTATGTTTGTTTTTTAGTGTATGACCATAGATTCGTAATACTATTGGGTAATTATGACTCATTCATTTCTCAGTTAACGAACTAATATGCAGCATTACTGGAAATGCAAATATGATGGCAGCAGTGGGGGACGCATTTACTGAATTTTGTTTTCATAACAAAAAACTCTTAATTCCAAAGACTTGTGCAATTAAATGATATTAACGTGAAATGTAAAGAAAAGCATTTTCGTTTGAACCGAGCTCTGGGCATCTATCTGCACCATAAGTGCTAAACGTCATGTGATACAAACATGGCCGCGCCCTTTAAATATGTAATGGAAAGGGCTACGCAGCAAAATCCGAGACTGACAAACTGACAGAATTTGGATGAGTAGTGCCCCAATCTCAGTCGCTAGAGCATCCGACATTTAATCTAAGGGTCATGGGTGAAAGTCCGAGGGTAGGTGGTTATGATTTAGCTTCCACTGATTTTCAATTGTTGTCAAAATGAATATAGATATACCTGCAAGTATTTCTCTCCTTTCCTAAAATGTCCCTAAATGAGAGCGTATCCACATGTCCATGCGAACGGGATAGAGTACCCAATTTAATCAACTCTAAGATATGTTGATCATTCTGTCAGCATTTCTTCTTGATTCCAGTAAATCTAACGCATCCACTATATCATATGCAAATTGAATGCATTCATATTATGATACGAATATTATTAAAATATACGGACAGAAGCACAAAAGTCAACGCCAGTCTAAAAGCTCCACCTAACAGACAATATGTTTAAAGTAATGAGACACTACCACTGCAAGCTACTATCAGTTGTTTCGTGTTCTAAAGAGTTTACTCAAACGTTGTAACGGAGACAAAACGAAGAATGCACCGTGAAGACGTATAAAGACTTCTCGGTTCAATCAACAATAACTGCATGAGATATGCATGCAGGATGTGTTCACGGTTTTAATGGAGGTACGATCACCGCCTCTCGGACACCTGAATTCGGTGGTCACAACATCGCGGTATAGAATGCGATGATTGTATTGATGAAAATACTAAGTCTTAAAATTAAATTGCTGCCGTCCAGTTTCGGATGCTCAATCTAAATGAATGAAAATATGGATTTTTTAAAATGATTTATCAATTGCGAGTTTTGATAATAGTTCTCGATTTAAGTAAGCTAAAGAATGCAATGCATCGTTTGAGAATTAAATGCATTAATCTTACGATTCAAACAATAACATAATATATAATTCGCAATGTAACACAAATCTCAAAGGAATTTTAAAATCTGCGACTAAAAGTTAATATGTCTTAAATTGAAGAGAAGAAAAGAGACTAGCACTGCAAGGTACTGTCAGTTCTTTCCTGTTCTGATGAGTTAGATGAAACTTTGCAACGTGGAGAAAATAAAGACTGCACCGTACATATGTGAAAGAAACCTATCTTAGATCAAGTCAAGAAGGTTACAATAATGAGTTCACAGTTTTGTGGGAAGTATGATTACGGGGTATCGGACATTCGAAAGCAGTGGCCAAAAGGATCGCGCAATCCGGTGAGGTGATATCAATGGTTAAAACACAAAAAAGAAGAAGAAGAAAAAAAAATGACCAAAAAAAAAAAAAGCAAAGAAAGAAAGATGTTAGTCCTAAAAATGAATTATTGCTGACTTACAATGTTAGTTGCTAAATCAAAATGAAGAAATATTTGGGAAGAATTGTTTATCAGTATTTTGGAAATTCCCACAATTGATAATAATAATAATAATAATAATAATAATAATAATAATAATAATAATTATGTGGATTTAGTACAGCGCCTGAGACGTAAAAGCGCTAAGAGCTCAAAAATATTAGATAACAAACATAAATATACACCAGTACAAGGATAGGATAGAAAAATCCCAACACTATTGAATTACAAAACAAAAGGCTTCAATAGAAGTATATAGAATATGTAAATGAACTTACATATTTCATTCACTTTTTATCTGGATGGGTACATACAGGGTCACTACCATAATCAGTACCTTTATGAGGGCTGTGTCGAAACCAGAAAGACATTGACAAGCTAATGAATTTGAAGAAGAGGATATCAAAATTCAACATAAAAATGATTATATGAGAAAAGAAAACGTTTCTGTGGGACATTTACCATCACACCTATTTGTAGCCAAATAGACGCGTGTACAAAGTGTAGTATAAATTTGTAATGGTATTAAAAATTGTACGCCCACCGTGGGACTCGAACTCACGACCCTCAGATTAAAAGTCTGATGCTCTACCGACTGAGCTAGGCGGGCTACTTGTTAATGCATGGTCGAATGTTGGCTCGGGTAGTTATGCGCAACATGGTTAATCGTTATCTCATCAACTTCACATAGCTAGCGTCTAGGATTGATTGGATCTTAGATGTTAGCCCCTTATGGAAACAATAATCCAGTTTATATGGCAATCAACCATTCACGGAGGAATTTAAATTTTGCTGCCTAAGGAAATGCACAAATGTGTCATTAGCCGAGCAAGTTGCTAGGGTTAAGACAAGTCATTGTTTCTTTGTGTTAACAGTTATGATTTTACAGTCCGGACAACACAAACACTATCCTTCTGCTCTTCTCTTAAATCTTCGCATTCTTTCCTTAATTTCTCTCAGTTAATTACACATGTGAAAATCACCTGTCTTGAAATTTTTTGTTTCCAGAGAAAGCAATGCTTACACACTACATAATCAATTAAATAGTACCTGTAAGTTGATAAACTTGCTTCCAATTAATTGTTCTCTATACATATTTGTGATTTTCTTCTATGGATCGGTACAGGAGAAAATACATAAATACGGAAGGTGTTGTGTTAGATGTGGTGGTTTTATTTCTACGACATGGGAGATTTGTGTGTGTGTGTGTGTGTGTGTGTGTGTGTGTGTGTGTGTTTGTGTGTGCATGTGATTTGTATTTTTAAGGTAGCTTTTAAGAATTTTTCAGTCATATCGCTACGATGTCTGCAGTGTGGCAGTTTATAGTGATGGCTAGCACTGGGGCATCATGCCGCAGACATGTAGCATGATGTCCCACCCAGTCACTTTATCCTGAGATCCGGCCGACCAGTCCTAACACTAACCTCTTAATGCTGAGCCCCAAGCAAGGCAGCTGTTAGTACCATATTTGTAAGTCTTTGGTATGAGTCGGCCGGGGATCGATCCCACGAACTGCCGCATCCGAGGCGTACGCTGTAATTACTAGGCCACCGGAGCTTTTAGGGATATTTGTTCATTGTCACGTAGTGAGTAGTAGCTAATGAGTTTTCACTCCTTATTGTCTGTATTTAAGTACGTGGAGTTGGACTATTTGGTCAGTCATATTTTGTATGTTCTTCTTGTAACATTATTCTTCAGGTATATTTATTGTTGTGTTTAGATATTATTTGGAAGCAAACATTTGTTTGAATTATTCATTGGAGCCACAAAATGCTACGTGGGTTAAAATATTATTTTTGGCCTATTGTGAATTATTTCTAAAGAATTCTTGAAAATGCCATTGTGATATATCAGAACTGTTGGTAGACCAATGCATTTGAGGATGTAGATTTTATTCGGAACATTCTATTCCTTTGGACTTGAAGATAACATTTTGGGATGATTTTGGATGCAATTCATAATGCTGTAAGTCCCTCTTATATTTTCATTTTACAATTTTGTTAACTGAATTATTTGTTCAGTATTAGAAACCGTTTTGGTTTTGCTTATGTTTGTTTTTTAGTGTATGACCATAGATTCGTAATACTATTGGGTAATTATGACTCATTCATTTCTCAGTTAACGAACTAATATGCAGCATTACTGGAAATGCAAATATGATGGCAGCAGTGGGGGACGCATTTACTGAATTTTGTTTTCATAACAAAAAACTCTTAATTCCAAAGACTTGTGCAATTAAATGATATTAACGTGAAATGTAAAGAAAAGCATTTTCGTTTGAACCGAGCTCTGGGCATCTATCTGCACCATAAGTGCTAAACGTCATGTGATACAAACATGGCCGCGCCCTTTAAATATGTAATGGAAAGGGCTACGCAGCAAAATCCGAGACTGACAAACTGACAGAATTTGGATGAGTAGTGCCCCAATCTCAGTCGCTAGAGCATCCGACATTTAATCTAAGGGTCATGGGTGAAAGTCCGAGGGTAGGTGGTTATGATTTAGCTTCCACTGATTTTCAATTGTTGTCAAAATGAATATAGATATACCTGCAAGTATTTCTCTCCTTTCCTAAAATGTCCCTAAATGAGAGCGTATCCACATGTCCATGCGAACGGGATAGAGTACCCAATTTAATCAACTCTAAGATATGTTGATCATTCTGTCAGCATTTCTTCTTGATTCCAGTAAATCTAACGCATCCACTATATCATATGCAAATTGAATGCATTCATATTATGATACGAATATTATTAAAATATACGGACAGAAGCACAAAAGTCAACGCCAGTCTAAAAGCTCCACCTAACAGACAATATGTTTAAAGTAATGAGACACTACCACTGCAAGCTACTATCAGTTGTTTCGTGTTCTAAAGAGTTTACTCAAACGTTGTAACGGAGACAAAACGAAGAATGCACCGTGAAGACGTATAAAGACTTCTCGGTTCAATCAACAATAACTGCATGAGATATGCATGCAGGATGTGTTCACGGTTTTAATGGAGGTACGATCACCGCCTCTCGGACACCTGAATTCGGTGGTCACAACATCGCGGTATAGAATGCGATGATTGTATTGGTGAAAATACTAAGTCTTAAAATTAAATTGCTGCCGTCCAGTTTCGGATGCTCAATCTAAACGAATGAAAATATGGATTTTTTAAAATGATTTATCAATTGCGAGTTTTGATAATAGTTCTCGATTTAAGTAAGCTAAAGAATGCAATGCATCGTTTGAGAATTAAATGCATTAATCTTACGATTCAAACAATAACATAATATATAATTCGCAATGTAACACAAATCTCAAAGGAATTTTAAAATCTGCGACTAAAAGTTAATATGTCTTAAATTGAAGAGAAGAAAAGAGACTAGCACTGCAAGGTACTGTCAGTTCTTTCCTGTTCTGATGAGTTAGATGAAACTTTGCAACGTGGAGAAAATAAAGACTGCACCGTACATATGTGAAAGAAACCTATCTTAGATCAAGTCAAGAAGGTTACAATAATGAGTTCACAGTTTTGTGGGAAGTATGATTACGGGGTATCGGACATTCGAAAGCAGTGGCCAAAAGGATCGCGCAATCCGGTGAGGTGATATCAATGGTTAAAACACAAAAAAGAAGAAGAAGAAAAAAAAATGACCAAAAAAAAAAAAGCAAAGAAAGAAAGATGTTAGTCCTAAAAATGAATTATTGCTGACTTACAATGTTAGTTGCTAAATCAAAATGAAGAAATATTTGGGAAGAATTGTTTATCAGTATTTTGGAAATTCCCACAATTGATAATAATAATAATAATAATAATAATAATAATAATAATAATAATTATGTGGACTTAGTACAGCGCCTGAGACGTAAAAGCGCTAAGAGCTCGAAAATATTAGATAACAAACATAAATATACACCAGTACAAGGATAGGATAGAAAAATCCCAACACTATTGAATTACAAAACAAAAGGCTTCAATAGAAGTATATAGAATATGTAAATGAACTTACATATTTCATTCACTTTTTATCTGGATGGGTACATACAGGGTCACTACCATAATCAGTACCTTTATGAGGGCTGTGTCGAAACCAGAAAGACATTGACAAGCTAATGAATTTGAAGAAGAGGATATCAAAATTCAACATAAAAATGATTATATGAGAAAAGAAAACGTTTCTGTGGGACATTTACCATCACACCTATTTGTAGCCAAATAGACGCGTGTACAAAGTGTAGTATAAATTTGTAATGGTATTAAAAATTGTACGCCCACCGTGGGACTCGAACTCACGACCCTCAGATTAAAAGTCTGATGCTCTACCGACTGAGCTAGGCGGGCTACTTGTTAATGCATGGTCGAATGTTGGCTCGGGTAGTTATGCGCAACATGGTTAATCGTTATCTCATCAACTTCACATAGCTAGCGTCTAGGATTGATTGGATCTTAGATGTTAGCCCCTTATGGAAACAATAATCCAGTTTATATGGCAATCAACCATTCACGGAGGAATTTAAATTTTGCTGCCTAAGGAAATGCACAAATGTGTCATTAGCCGAGCAAGTTGCTAAAGTTAAGACAAGTCATTGTTTCTTTGTGTTAACAGTTATGATTTTACAGTCCGGACAACACAAACACTATCCTTCTGCTCTTCTCTTAAATCTTCGCATTCTTTCCTTAATTTCTCTCAGTTAATTACACATGTGAAAATCACCTGTCTTGAAATTTTTTGTTTCCAGAGAAAGCAATGCTTACACACTACATAATCAATTAAATAGTACCTGTAAGTTGATAAACTTGCTTCCAATTAATTGTTCTCTATACATATTTGTGATTTTCTTCTATGGATCGGTACAGGAGAAAATACATAAATACGGAAGGTGTTGTGTTAGATGTGGTGGTTTTATTTCTACGACATGGGAGATTTGTGTGTGTGTGTGTGTGTGTGTGTGTGTGTGTGTGTGTTTGTGTGTGCATGTGATTTGTATTTTTAAGGTAGCTTTTAAGAATTTTTCAGTCATATCGCTACGATGTCTGCAGTGTGGCAGTTTATAGTGATGGCTAGCACTGGGGCATCATGCCGCAGACATGTAGCATGATGTCCCACCCAGTCACTTTATCCTGAGATCCGGCCGACCAGTCCTAACACTAACGTCTTAATGCTGAGCCCCAAGCAAGGCAGCTGTTAGTACCATATTTGTAAGTCTTTGGTATGAGTCGGCCGGGGATCGATCCCACGAACTGCGCATCCGAGGGGTACGCTGTAATTAATAGGCCACCGGAGCTTTTAGGGATATTTGTTCATTGTCACGTAGTGAGTAGTAGCTAATGAGTTTTCACTCCTTATTGTCTGTATTTAAGTACGTGGAGTTGGACTATTTGGTCAGTCATATTTTGTATGTTCTTCTTGTAACATTATTCTTCAGGTATATTTATTGTTGTGTTTAGATATTATTTGGAAGCAAACATTTGTTTGAATTATTCATTGGAGCCACAAAATGCTACGTGGGTTAAAATATTATTTTTGGCCTATTGTGAATTATTTCTAAAGAATTCTTGAAAATGCCATTGTGATATATCAGAACTGTTGGTAGACCAATGCATTTGAGGATGTAGATTTTATTCGGAACATTCTATTCCTTTGGACTTGAAGATAACATTTTGGGATGATTTTGGATGCAATTCATAATGCTGTAAGTCCCTCTTATATTTTCATTTTACAATTTTGTTAACTGAATTATTTGTTCAGTATTAGAAACCGTTTTGGTTTTGCTTATGTTTGTTTTTTAGTGTATGACCATAGATTCGTAATACTATTGGGTAATTATGACTCATTCATTTCTCAGTTAACGAACTAATATGCAGCATTACTGGAAATGCAAATATGATGGCAGCAGTGGGGGACGCATTTACTGAATTTTGTTTTCATAACAAAAAACTCTTAATTCCAAAGACTTGTGCAATTAAATGATATTAACGTGAAATGTAAAGAAAAGCATTTTCGTTTGAACCGAGCTCTGGGCATCTATCTGCACCATAAGTGCTAAACGTCATGTGATACAAACATGGCCGCGCCCTTTAAATATGTAATGGAAAGGGCTACGCAGCAAAATCCGAGACTGACAAACTGACAGAATTTGGATGAGTAGTGCCCCAATCTCAGTCGCTAGAGCATCCGACATTTAATCTAAGGGTCATGGGTGAAAGTCCGAGGGTAGGTGGTTATGATTTAGCTTCCACTGATTTTCAATTGTTGTCAAAATGAATATAGATATACCTGCAAGTATTTCTCTCCTTTCCTAAAATGTCCCTAAATGAGAGCGTATCCACATGTCCATGCGAACGGGATAGAGTACCCAATTTAATCAACTCTAAGATATGTTGATCATTCTGTCAGCATTTCTTCTTGATTCCAGTAAATCTAACGCATCCACTATATCATATGCAAATTGAATGCATTCATATTATGATACGAATATTATTAAAATATACGGACAGAAGCACAAAAGTCAACGCCAGTCTAAAAGCTCCACCTAACAGACAATATGTTTAAAGTAATGAGACACTACCACTGCAAGCTACTATCAGTTGTTTCGTGTTCTAAAGAGTTTACTCAAACGTTGTAACGGAGACAAAACGAAGAATGCACCGTGAAGACGTATAAAGACTTCTCGGTTCAATCAACAATAACTGCATGAGATATGCATGCAGGATGTGTTCACGGTTTTAATGGAGGCACGATCACCGCCTCTCGGACACCTGAATTCGGTGGTCACAACATCGCGGTATAGAATGCGATGATTGTATTGATGAAAATACTAAGTCTTAAAATTAAATTGCTGCCGTCCAGTTTCGGATGCTCAATCTAAATGAATGAAAATATGGATTTTTTAAAATGATTTATCAATTGCGAGTTTTGATAATAGTTCTCGATTTAAGTAAGCTAAAGAATGCAATGCATCGTTTGAGAATTAAATGCATTAATCTTACGATTCAAACAATAACATAATATATAATTCGCAATGTAACACAAATCTCAAAGGAATTTTAAAATCTGCGACTAAAAGTTAATATGTCTTAAATTGAAGAGAAGAAAAGAGACTAGCACTGCAAGGTACTGTCAGTTCTTTCCTGTTCTGATGAGTTAGATGAAACTTTGCAACGTGGAGAAAATAAAGACTGCACCGTACATATGTGAAAGAAACCTATCTTAGATCAAGTCAAGAAGGTTACAATAATGAGTTCACAGTTTTGTGGGAAGTATGATTACGGGGTATCGGACATTCGAAAGCAGTGGCCAAAAGGATCGCGCAATCCGGTGAGGTGATATCAATGGTTAAAACACAAAAAAGAAGAAGAAGAAAAAAAAATGACCAAAAAAAAAAAAAAGCAAAGAAAGAAAGATGTTAGTCCTAAAAATGAATTATTGCTGACTTACAATGTTAGTTGCTAAATCAAAATGAAGAAATATTTGGGAAGAATTGTTTATCAGTATTTTGGAAATTGCCACAATTGATAATAATAATAATAATAATAATAATAATAATAATAATAATTATGTGGACTTAGTACAGCGCCTAAGACGTAAAAGCGCTAAGAGCTCGAAAATATTAGATAACAAACATAAATATACACCAGTACAAGGATAGGATAGAAAAATCCCAACACTATTGAATTACAAAACAAAAGGCTTCAATAGAAGTATATAGAATATGTAAATGAACTTACATATTTCATTCACTTTTTATCTGGATGGGTACATACAGGGTCACTAGCATAATCAGTACCTTTATGAGGGCTGTGTCGAAACCAGAAAGACATTGACAAGCTAATGAATTTGAAGAGGAGGATATCAAAATTCAACATAAAAATGATTATATGAGAAAAGAAAACGTTTCTGTGGGACATTTACCATCACACCTATTTGTAGCCAAATAGACGCGTGTACAAAGTGTAGTATAAATTTGTAATGGTATTAAAAATTGTACGCCCACCGTGGGACTCGAACTCACGACCCTCAGATTAAAAGTCTGATGCTCTTTTTTTTTTTTTTTTTTTTTTTTTTTTTTTTCTTTCTTTATTTAAAAAAAGCTTTGTACAGTATATAAGTTAAAAATATACAGTCAGTATGTACATAGTAGTTTGTAATGCTATATTACAAAACAATGATTCTACAATAGTATTTTATTAAGCTATATTACAGAACAATGATTCTAAAAAATTTTTTTGTAATGCTATAGTACAAAACAATGATTCTACAATGTAATAAACACTTTATCCTCTTCTATTCTCATTAAAGGATTATCTTTTACAAAATACTTCGTAATCAAAGTCTGATTTTTGTCTTTGTAATGTTGATACGCATATAATATATATTTTCTAGTCAAATATTGGAACAATCTTTCGATGTCTATTTGTTTCCCTAATAAAGACATAATGTTTCTTCTTTTGTAAATGCACAATCGAGCAATGCTCAGAATGTAGTTCAAAAAATAACTATTTACTGATTTTGTTTCTTTGTTATATCCTATCATGAGCATTTGCTCAAAAGAAGTGCTATTGAGAACACCAACTCTACAATTTTTAAAAAGAATCTCAACTATATATACAATATAATTCTTAAAAGAGCTTAATTCAGGACATTTCAAAAACATGTGAAATAAATCCTCTGTTTCCAATTGGCACACTGGACATAAGTCATGATCAATTTTGCCATAGTATTTTAGTCTCTCTTTTGTAAATATTCGATTGTGCATTATTCTGTAATCCAAATCTATACAATCTGGGGTCTTGAAAGGTAGGTGTATCAATTTCCAGTATTTATGCTTTTCCAAACTAAATATCTTACTCCAAAAGGAAACAGAAGCTGGTTCTTGAAAAATCAACGTACATAAAAGCTTGTAAAATAGTTGTGTTGTACATAAACAGAGGTCATATAATTTTGTATCAACTCTGAGAAACATATTATTTCTCCCATTGGTTACAGTGGGTTTTGACTCTGTTGCAACAATATTTCTCCAGCCTAATGGTATACTTTCTATTATGCAATTATAGTCTTTTTTTATCTTATCTGTTTTGATCTCAGAATTTGATTTGTATATCATTTCTTGAATAGCTCTATAAGGTAGTATTCCAGGTACAAATTCATATGTAATATCCTGAACACGAACAATTCCTGCTTCTATAAATTCTGCGAAAAACAACGTTTTACCAGCACATGTAATATTAGGATTTAAAAAGAGAGGTTGTTCAAAAACATTCCTCACATCAATATTTGTATCGATATTATTTCTAAGTTTTTCCCATGCATGAAACATTTCTCTGTAAAATATAGGTAGGGTATTCAATTGTTGCTTATTTAAAGACATGAGAAACAACTCTTTGGTCAACCTCATGTTCAGGACAGTAGATAAAAAGTGATCAAAGGTATTTTTCCACATAGCATGGCAATTCACATCAAAGTATCTTTTTAAAAATTTTAGTCTGAATGCATACATTTTCATCTTTATATCAGTTAACTGTAGTCCGCCATTTCGCTTATCACCAATTATTGTATAATAGTGAACCAAATGGGACTTTCCTGACCAGATAAATCTGAGAAATAATTGCTTCAATTCATCAGCAATCATATCAGGAAGAGGCTGAACTGACACTATGTACAATACTCTAGAAACTAATAAGTTATTAACAACTGTTACTTTTCCTTGTATTGTCAAATATCTCTGTGACCACAGTTGCAATAAGTTTTTAATTTTAGACAATCTATCATTCCAGTTCAGTTGCTCACATAACTTTGCACATTTTCCCACATAAGCTCCCAAAATTAAGATGACTTGATCACACATTTGAATTTGTAATTGTTTGCAATAATCATCAGTAAGTTTACCAGATCCAATACACAGAAGTTCTGTCTTTTCCTTGTTCACCTTTGCACCAGATCCTTTACAATACAAGTCAAGTACATTAAAAGATTGATTAATGGATTGTGTGTCCGCTAATGTCAAGGTTGTATCATCTGCATGTTGAAAAACTTTACTTGTATTACTAGACAGTGGGAGTGGAATACCTTTGATAGTGGGATTTGCTTTGATAGCGAGTCCTAAGGGTTCTGCTGCTAATACATATAACATTGCTGATATAGGACAACCTTGTCTGACTGAATTTTTAATTAAAAAGGGTTTCGTTAGATGACCATTGCATTTAACACTACTTTTAATTTCATTATAAAATATCTTTATCCACTGAATAAAATTGTCACCAAAACCGAACTTTCGTAAAACAGAAATCAAATATGAGTGGCAAACTCTGTCAAACGCTTTTTCTTGATCAATTTTTAAGATATATCCCTCAAGATTGTCTCTCTCAACCATATCTATAATATCTCTTACAGTGACTATAGTATCAGCAATATCTCTCCCAACTATACAACATGTCTGAGTTTGAGAAATAATTTTGGGTAATACCATTTTTAAACGTGTAGACAAAATCCTTGCCAAAATTTTATAATCTACATTAAGTAAACTGATAGGACGCCAATTTTGCAATCTTCTATTATCCCCCTTATTTTTATAAATAAGTGATATAACCCCAAATCTCATTGATCTCGACATAATATTGTCATTCTTAACACTCTGAAAGATGTGCAACAGAATATCATATATACAATCATAAAATTTACAATACCACTCTACTGTCAATCCGTCCGGGCCGGGGCTTTTATTTTTAGCCATCCCTTTTATAGCTGTATGTATTTCATCAACTGTTATTATGGCATCACACATATCTTTATCCTCATCAGATACAGAACAGTTTACAAAATTTAAAAGTGAATCAGTACAATTATCATCAACAGTTACCGAAGAATATAAATGACTATAAAACTGATGTATTTCATCTAAGATTCCGCTTGTATTTGAAATAATTACACCATCATCATCAATCAATTCATTGATTACATTTTTGTTGTGTCGATATTTCTCAAGATTTAGAAAATATTTAGTATTTCTATCGCTTTCAATTGCCCATTTGGCCTTAGATCTCAATATAGCACCCCGACAAAAATCAGTTTCATAGTCACTTAGCTGATGTTTTAGTTCTTCATATTTGTTAATGTCATATGGTTCTTTATTTGCGACTTTTTCTGAAAATGATTTTAATTTATTTTGCAATGTAAAGTATTCTTGTAATCTTTCCTTATTTCTTCTTGTACAGTATACTTGGGAAAATTTTTTAATTTTGTATTTTACATTATCCCACCAAATGAGTGGTTCACTGAAATACATTTCGTCAGTTTTTCCCTCGGTAAGAATTGATTTCCAGTCTGATGCTCTACCGACTGAGCTAGGCGGGCTACTTGTTAATGCATGGTCGAATGTTGGCTCGGGTAGTTATGCGCAACATGGTTAATCGTTATCTCATCAACTTCACATAGCTAGCGTCTAGGATTGATTGGATCTTAGATGTTAGCCCCTTATGGAAACAATAATCCAGTTTATATGGCAATCAACCATTCACGGAGGAATTTAAATTTTGCTGCCTAAGGAAATGCACAAATGTGTCATTAGCCGAGCAAGTTGCTAAAGTTAAGACAAGTCATTGTTTCTTTGTGTTAACAGTTATGATTTTACAGTCCGGACAACACAAACACTATCCTTCTGCTCTTCTCTTAAATCTTCGCATTCTTTCCTTAATTTCTCTCAGTTAATTACACATGTGAAAAATCACCTATCTTGAAATTCTTTGTTTCCAGAGAAAGCAATGCTTACACACTACATAATCAATTAAATAGTACCTGTAAGTTGATAAACTTGCTTCCAATTAATTGTTCTCTATACATATTTGTGATTTTCTTCTATGGATCGGTACAGGAGAAAATACATAAATACGGAAGGTGTTGTGTTAGATGTGGTGGTTTTATTTCTACGACATGGGAGATTTGTGTGTGTGTGTGTGTGTGTGTGTGTGTGTGTGTGTGTGTTTGTGTGTGCATGTGATTTGTATTTTTAAGGTAGCTTTTAAGAATTTTTCAGTCATATCGCTACGATGTCTGCAGTGTGGCAGTTTATAGTGATGGCTAGCACTGGGGCATCATGCCGCAGACATGTGGCATGATGTCCCACCCAGTCACTTTATCCTGAGATCCGGCCGACCAGTCCTAACACTAACCTCTTAATGCTGAGCCCCAAGCAAGGCAGCTGTTAGTACCATATTTGTAAGTCTTTGGTATGACTCAGCCGGGGATCGATCCCACGAACTCCCGCATCCGAGGCGTACGCTGTAATTACTAGGCCACCGGAGCTTTTAGGGATATTTGTTCATTGTCACGTAGTGAGTAGTAGCTAATGAGTTTTCACTCCTTATTGTCTTTATTTAAGTACGTGGAGTTGGACTATTTGGTCAGTCATATTTTGTATGTTCTTCTTGTAACATTATTCTTCAGGTATATTTATTGTTGTGTTTAGATATTATTTGGAAGCAAACATTTGTTTGAATTATTCATTGGAGCCACAAAATGCTACGTGGGTTAAAATATTATTTTTGGCCTATTGTGAATTATTTCTAAAGAATTCTTGAAAATGCCATTGTGATATATCAGAACTGTTGGTAGACCAATGCATTTGAGGATGTAGATTTTATTCGGAACATTCTATTCCTTTGGACTTGAAGATAACATTTTGCGATGATTTTGGATGCAATTCATAATGCTGTAAGTCCCTCTTATATTTTCATTTTACAATTTTGTTAACTGAATTATTTGTTCAGTATTAGAAACCGTTTTGGTTTTGCTTATGTTTGTTTTTTAGTGTATGACCATAGATTCGTAATACTATTGGGTAATTATGACTCATTCATTTCTCAGTTAACGAACTAATATGCAGCATTACTGGAAATGCAAATATGATGGCAGCAGTGGGGGACGCATTTACTGAATTTTGTTTTCATAACAAAAAACTCTTAATTCCAAAGACTTGTGCAATTAAATGATATTAACGTGAAATGTAAAGAAAAGCATTTTCGTTTGAACCGAGCTCTGGGCATCTATCTGCACCATAAGTGCTAAACGTCATGTGATACAAACATGGCCGCGCCCTTTAAATATGTAATGGAAAGGGCTACGCAGCAAAATCCGAGACTGACAAACTGACAGAATTTGGATGAGTAGTGCCCCAATCTCAGTCGCTAGAGCATCCGACATTTAATCTAAGGGTCATGGGTGAAAGTCCGAGGGTAGGTGGTTATGATTTAGCTTCCACTGATTTTCAATTGTTGTCAAAATGAATATAGATATACCTGCAAGTATTTCTCTCCTTTCCTAAAATGTCCCTAAATGAGAGCGTATCCACATGTCCATGCGAACGGGATAGAGTACCCAATTTAATCAACTCTAAGATATGTTGATCATTCTGTCAGCATTTCTTCTTGATTCCAGTAAATCTAACGCATCCACTATATCATATGCAAATTGAATGCATTCATATTATGATACGAATATTATTAAAATATACGGACAGAAGCACAAAAGTCAACGCCAGTCTAAAAGCTCCACCTAACAGACAATATGTTTAAAGTAATGAGACACTACCACTGCAAGCTACTATCAGTTGTTTCGTGTTCTAAAGAGTTTACTCAAACGTTGTAACGGAGACAAAACGAAGAATGCACCGTGAAGACGTATAAAGACTTCTCGGTTCAATCAACAATAACTGCATGAGATATGCATGCAGGATGTGTTCACGGTTTTAATGGAGGCACGATCACCGCCTCTCGGACACCTGAATTCGGTGGTCACAACATCGCGGTATAGAATGCGATGATTGTATTGATGAAAATACTAAGTCTTAAAATTAAATTGCTGCCGTCCAGTTTCGGATGCTCAATCTAAATGAATGAAAATATGGATTTTTTAAAATGATTTATCAATTGCGAGTTTTGATAATAGTTCTCGATTTAAGTAAGCTAAAGAATGCAATGCATCGTTTGAGAATTAAATGCATTAATCTTACGATTCAAACAATAACATAATATATAATTCGCAATGTAACACAAATCTCAAAGGAATTTTAAAATCTGCGACTAAAAGTTAATATGTCTCAAATTGAAGAGAAGAAAAGAGACTAGCACTGCAAGGTACTGTCAGTTCTTTCCTGTTCTGATGAGTTAGATGAAACTTTGCAACGTGGAGAAAATAAAGACTGCACCGTACATATGTGAAAGAAACCTATCTTAGATCAAGTCAAGAAGGTTACAATAATGAGTTCACAGTTTTGTGGGAAGTATGATTACGGGGTATCGGACATTCGAAAGCAGTGGCCAAAAGGATCGCGCAATCCGGTGAGGTGATATCAATGGTTAAAACACAAAAAAGAAGAAGAAGAAAAAAAAATGACCTAAAAAAAAAAAAGCAAAGAAAGAAAGATGTTAGTCCTAAAAATGAATTATTGCTGACTTACAATGTTAGTTGCTAAATCAAAATGAAGAAATATTTGGGAAGAATTGTTTATCAGTATTTTGGAAATTCCCACAATTGATAATAATAATAATAATAATAATAATAATAATAATAATAATAATAATAATTATGTGGACTTAGTACAGCGCCTAAGACGTAAAAGCGCTAAGAGCTCGAAAATATTAGATAACAAACAAAAATATACACCAGTACAAGGATAGGATAGAAAAATCCCAACACTATTGAATTAGAAAACAAAAGGCTTCAATAGAAGTATATAGAATATGTAAATGAACTTACATATTTCATTCACTTTTTATCTGGATGGGTACATACAGGGTGACTACCATAATCAGTACCTTTATGAGGGCTGTGTCGAAACCAGAAAGACATTGACAAGCTAATGAATTTGAAGAAGAGGATCTCAAAATTCAACATAAAAATGATTATATGAGAAAAGAAAACGTTTCTGTGGGACATTTACCATCACACCTATTTGTAGCCAAACAGACGCGTGTACAAAGTGTAGTATAAATTTGTAATGGTATTAAAAATTGTACGCCCACCGTGGGACTCGAACTCACGACCCTCAGATTAAAAGTCTGATGCTCTACCGACTGAGCTAGGCGGGCTACTTGTTAATGCATGGTCGAATGTTGGCTCGGGTAGTTATGCGCAACATGGTTAATCGTTATCTCATCAACTTCACATAGCTAGCGTCTAGGATTGATTGGATCTTAGATGTTAGCCCCTTATGGAAACAATAATCCAGTTTATATGGCAATCAACCATTCACGGAGGAATTTAAATTTTGCTGCCTAAGGAAATGCACAAATGTGTCATTAGCCGAGCAAGTTGCTAAAGTTAAGACAAGTCATTGTTTCTTTGTGTTAACAGTTATGATTTTACAGTCCGGACAACACAAACACTATCCTTCTGCTCTTCTCTTAAATCTTCGCATTCTTTCCTTAATTTCTCTCAGTTAATTACACATGTGAAAATCACCTATCTTGAAATTTTTTGTTTCCAGAGAAAGCAATGCTTACACACTACATAATCAATTAAATAGTACCTGTAAGTTGATAAACTTGCTTCCAATTAATTGTTCTCTATACATATTTGTGATTTTCTTCTATGGATCGGTACAGGAGAAAATACATAAATACGGAAGGTGTTGTGTTAGATGTGGTGGTTTTATTTCTACGACATGGGAGATTTGTGTGTGTGTGTGTGTGTGTGTGTGTGTTTGTGTGTGCATGTGATTTGTATTTTTAAGGTAGCTTTTAAGAATTTTTCAGTCATATCGCTACGATGTCTGCAGTGTGGCAGTTTATAGTGATGGCTAGCACTGGGGCATCATGCCGCAGACATGTGGCATGATGTCCCACCCAGTCACTTTATCCTGAGATCCGGCCGACCAGTCCTAACACTAACCTCTTAATGCTGAGCCCCAAGCAAGGCAGCTGTTAGTACCATATTTGTAAGTGTTTGGTATGACTCAGCCGGGGATCGATCCCACGAACTGCCGCATCCGAGGCGTACGCTGTAATTACTAGGCCACCGGAGCTTTTAGGGATATTTGTTCATTGTCACGTAGTGAGTAGTAGCTAATGAGTTTTCACTCCTTATTGTCTTTATTTAAGTACGTGGAGTTGGACTATTTGGTCAGTCATATTTTGTATGTTCTTCTTGTAACATTATTCTTCAGGTATATTTATTGTTGTGTTTAGATATTATTTGGAAGCAAACATTTGTTTGAATTATTCATTGGAGCCAGAAAATGCTACGTGGGTTAAAATATTATTTTTGGCCTATTGTGAATTATTTCTAAAGAATTCTTGAAAATGCCATTGTGATATATCAGAACTGTTGGTAGACCAATGCATTTGAGGATGTAGATTTTATTCGGAACATTCTATTCCTTTGGACTTGAAGATAACATTTTGGGATGATTTTGGATGCAATTCATAATGCTGTAAGTCCCTCTTATATTTTCATTTTACAATTTTGTTAACTGAATTATTTGTTCAGTATTAGAAACCGTTTTGGTTTTGCTTATGTTTGTTTTTTAGTGTATGACCATAGATTCGTAATACTATTGGGTAATTATGACTCATTCATTTCTCAGTTAACGAACTAATATGCAGCATTACTGGAAATGCAAATATGATGGCAGCAGTGGGGGACGCATTTACTGAATTTTGTTTTCATAACAAAAAACTCTTAATTCCAAAGACTTGTGCAATTAAATGATATTAACGTGAAATGTAAAGAAAAGCATTTTCGTTTGAACCGAGCTCTGGGCATCTATCTGCACCATAAGTGCTAAACGTCATGTGATACAAACATGGCCGCGCCCTTTAAATATGTAATGGAAAGGGCTACGCAGCAAAATCCGAGACTGACAAACTGACAGAATTTGGATGAGTAGTGCCCCAATCTCAGTCGCTAGAGCATCCGACATTTAATCTAAGGGTCATGGGTGAAAGTCCGAGGGTAGGTGGTTATGATTTAGCTTCCACTGATTTTCAATTGTTGTCAAAATGAATATAGATATACCTGCAAGTATTTCTCTCCTTTCCTAAAATGTCCCTAAATGAGAGCGTATCCACATGTCCATGCGAACGGGATAGAGTACCCAATTTAATCAACTCTAAGATATGTTGATCATTCTGTCAGCATTTCTTCTTGATTCCAGTAAATCTAACGCATCCACTATATCATATGCAAATTGAATGCATTCATATTATGATACGAATATTATTAAAATATACGGACAGAAGCACAAAAGTCAACGCCAGTCTAAAAGCTCCACCTAACAGACAATATGTTTAAAGTAATGAGACACTACCACTGCAAGCTACTATCAGTTGTTTCGTGTTCTAAAGAGTTTACTCAAACGTTGTAACGGAGACAAAACGAAGAATGCACCGTGAAGACGTATAAAGACTTCTCGGTTCAATCAACAATAACTGCATGAGATATGCATGCAGGATGTGTTCACGGTTTTAATGGAGGTACGATCACCGCCTCTCGGACACCTGAATTCGGTGGTCACAACATCGCGGTATAGAATGCGATGATTGTATTGATGAAAATACTAAGTCTTAAAATTAAATTGCTGCCGTCCAGTTTCGGATGCTCAATCTAAATGAATGAAAATATGGATTTTTTAAAATGATTTATCAATTGCGAGTTTTGATAATAGTTCTCGATTTAAGTAAGCTAAAGAATGCAATGCATCGTTTGAGAATTAAATGCATTAATCTTACGATTCAAACAATAACATAATATATAATTCGCAATGTAACACAAATCTCAAAGGAATTTTAAAATCTGCGACTAAAAGTTAATATGTCTTAAATTGAAGAGAAGAAAAGAGACTAGCACTGCAAGGTACTGTCAGTTCTTTCCTGTTCTGATGAGTTAGATGAAACTTTGCAACGTGGAGAAAATAAAGACTGCACCGTACATATGTGAAAGAAACCTATCTTAGATCAAGTCAAGAAGGTTACAATAATGAGTTCACAGTTTTGTGGGAAGTATGATTACGGGGTATCGGACATTCGAAAGCAGTGGCCAAAAGGATCGCGCAATCCGGTGAGGTGATATCAATGGTTAAAACACAAAAAAGAAGAAGAAGAAAAAAAAATGACCAAAAAAAAAAAAAGCAAAGAAAGAAAGATGTTAGTCCTAAAAATGAATTATTGCTGACTTACAATGTTAGTTGCTAAATCAAAATGAAGAAATATTTGGGAAGAATTGTTTATCAGTATTTTGGAAATTCCCACAATTGATAATAATAATAATAATAATAATAATAATAATAATAATAATAATAATTATGTGGATTTAGTACAGCGCCTGAGACGTAAAAGCGCTAAGAGCTCAAAAATATTAGATAACAAACATAAATATACACCAGTACAAGGATAGGATAGAAAAATCCCAACACTATTGAATTACAAAACAAAAGGCTTCAATAGAAGTATATAGAATATGTAAATGAACTTACATATTTCATTCACTTTTTATCTGGATGGGTACATACAGGGTCACTACCATAATCAGTACCTTTATGAGGGCTGTGTCGAAACCAGAAAGACATTGACAAGCTAATGAATTTGAAGAAGAGGATATCAAAATTCAACATAAAAATGATTATATGAGAAAAGAAAACGTTTCTGTGGGACATTTACCATCACACCTATTTGTAGCCAAATAGACGCGTGTACAAAGTGTAGTATAAATTTGTAATGGTATTAAAAATTGTACGCCCACCGTGGGACTCGAACTCACGACCCTCAGATTAAAAGTCTGATGCTCTACCGACTGAGCTAGGCGGGCTACTTGTTAATGCATGGTCGAATGTTGGCTCGGGTAGTTATGCGCAACATGGTTAATCGTTATCTCATCAACTTCACATAGCTAGCGTCTAGGATTGATTGGATCTTAGATGTTAGCCCCTTATGGAAACAATAATCCAGTTTATATGGCAATCAACCATTCACGGAGGAATTTAAATTTTGCTGCCTAAGGAAATGCACAAATGTGTCATTAGCCGAGCAAGTTGCTAGGGTTAAGACAAGTCATTGTTTCTTTGTGTTAACAGTTATGATTTTACAGTCCGGACAACACAAACACTATCCTTCTGCTCTTCTCTTAAATCTTCGCATTCTTTCCTTAATTTCTCTCAGTTAATTACACATGTGAAAATCACCTGTCTTGAAATTTTTTGTTTCCAGAGAAAGCAATGCTTACACACTACATAATCAATTAAATAGTACCTGTAAGTTGATAAACTTGCTTCCAATTAATTGTTCTCTATACATATTTGTGATTTTCTTCTATGGATCGGTACAGGAGAAAATACATAAATACGGAAGGTGTTGTGTTAGATGTGGTGGTTTTATTTCTACGACATGGGAGATTTGTGTGTGTGTGTGTGTGTGTGTGTGTGTGTGTGTGTGTGTGTGTTTGTGTGTGCATGTGATTTGTATTTTTAAGGTAGCTTTTAAGAATTTTTCAGTCATATCGCTACGATGTCTGCAGTGTGGCAGTTTATAGTGATGGCTAGCACTGGGGCATCATGCCGCAGACATGTAGCATGATGTCCCACCCAGTCACTTTATCCTGAGATCCGGCCGACCAGTCCTAACACTAACCTCTTAATGCTGAGCCCCAAGCAAGGCAGCTGTTAGTACCATATTTGTAAGTCTTTGGTATGAGTCGGCCGGGGATCGATCCCACGAACTGCCGCATCCGAGGCGTACGCTGTAATTACTAGGCCACCGGAGCTTTTAGGGATATTTGTTCATTGTCACGTAGTGAGTAGTAGCTAATGAGTTTTCACTCCTTATTGTCTGTATTTAAGTACGTGGAGTTGGACTATTTGGTCAGTCATATTTTGTATGTTCTTCTTGTAACATTATTCTTCAGGTATATTTATTGTTGTGTTTAGATATTATTTGGAAGCAAACATTTGTTTGAATTATTCATTGGAGCCACAAAATGCTACGTGGGTTAAAATATTATTTTTGGCCTATTGTGAATTATTTCTAAAGAATTCTTGAAAATGCCATTGTGATATATCAGAACTGTTGGTAGACCAATGCATTTGAGGATGTAGATTTTATTCGGAACATTCTATTCCTTTGGACTTGAAGATAACATTTTGGGATGATTTTGGATGCAATTCATAATGCTGTAAGTCCCTCTTATATTTTCATTTTACAATTTTGTTAACTGAATTATTTGTTCAGTATTAGAAACCGTTTTGGTTTTGCTTATGTTTGTTTTTTAGTGTATGACCATAGATTCGTAATACTATTGGGTAATTATGACTCATTCATTTCTCAGTTAACGAACTAATATGCAGCATTACTGGAAATGCAAATATGATGGCAGCAGTGGGGGACGCATTTACTGAATTTTGTTTTCATAACAAAAAACTCTTAATTCCAAAGACTTGTGCAATTAAATGATATTAACGTGAAATGTAAAGAAAAGCATTTTCGTTTGAACCGAGCTCTGGGCATCTATCTGCACCATAAGTGCTAAACGTCATGTGATACAAACATGGCCGCGCCCTTTAAATATGTAATGGAAAGGGCTACGCAGCAAAATCCGAGACTGACAAACTGACAGAATTTGGATGAGTAGTGCCCCAATCTCAGTCGCTAGAGCATCCGACATTTAATCTAAGGGTCATGGGTGAAAGTCCGAGGGTAGGTGGTTATGATTTAGCTTCCACTGATTTTCAATTGTTGTCAAAATGAATATAGATATACCTGCAAGTATTTCTCTCCTTTCCTAAAATGTCCCTAAATGAGAGCGTATCCACATGTCCATGCGAACGGGATAGAGTACCCAATTTAATCAACTCTAAGATATGTTGATCATTCTGTCAGCATTTCTTCTTGATTCCAGTAAATCTAACGCATCCACTATATCATATGCAAATTGAATGCATTCATATTATGATACGAATATTATTAAAATATACGGACAGAAGCACAAAAGTCAACGCCAGTCTAAAAGCTCCACCTAACAGACAATATATTTAAAGTAATGAGACACTACCACTGCAAGCTACTATCAGTTGTTTCGTGTTCTAAAGAGTTTACTCAAACGTTGTAACGGAGACAAAACGAAGAATGCACCGTGAAGACGTATAAAGACTTCTCGGTTCAATCAACAATAACTGCATGAGATATGCATGCAGGATGTGTTCACGGTTTTAATGGAGGTACGATCACCGCCTCTCGGACACCTGAATTCGGTGGTCACAACATCGCGGTATAGAATGCGATGATTGTATTGGTGAAAATACTAAGTCTTAAAATTAAATTGCTGCCGTCCAGTTTCGGATGCTCAATCTAAACGAATGAAAATATGGATTTTTTAAAATGATTTATCAATTGCGAGTTTTGATAATAGTTCTCGATTTAAGTAAGCTAAAGAATGCAATGCATCGTTTGAGAATTAAATGCATTAATCTTACGATTCAAACAATAACATAATATATAATTCGCAATGTAACACAAATCTCAAAGGAATTTTAAAATCTGCGACTAAAAGTTAATATGTCTTAAATTGAAGAGAAGAAAAGAGACTAGCACTGCAAGGTACTGTCAGTTCTTTCCTGTTCTGATGAGTTAGATGAAACTTTGCAACGTGGAGAAAATAAAGACTGCACCGTACATATGTGAAAGAAACCTATCTTAGATCAAGTCAAGAAGGTTACAATAATGAGTTCACAGTTTTGTGGGAAGTATGATTACGGGGTATCGGACATTCGAAAGCAGTGGCCAAAAGGATCGCGCAATCCGGTGAGGTGATATCAATGGTTAAAACACAAAAAAGAAGAAGAAGAAAAAAAAATGACCAAAAAAAAAAAAGCAAAGAAAGAAAGATGTTAGTCCTAAAAATGAATTATTGCTGACTTACAATGTTAGTTGCTAAATCAAAATGAAGAAATATTTGGGAAGAATTGTTTATCAGTATTTTGGAAATTCCCACAATTGATAATAATAATAATAATAATAATAATAATAATAATAATAATAATAATAATTATGTGGACTTAGTACAGCGCCTAAGACGTAAAAGCGCTAAGAGCTCGAAAATATTAGATAACAAACATAAATATACACCAGAACAAGGATAGGATAGAAAAATCCCAACACTATTGAATTACAAAACAAAAGGCTTCAATAGAAGTATATAGAATATGTAAATGAACTTACATATTTCATTCACTTTTTATCTGGATGGGTACATACAGGGTCACTACCATAATCAGTACCTTTATGAGGGCTGTGTCGAAACCAGAAAGACATTGACAAGCTAATGAATTTGAAGAAGAGGATATCAAAATTCAACATAAAAATGATTATATGAGAAAAGAAAACGTTTCTGTGGGACATTTACCATCACACCTATTTGTAGCCAAATAGACGCGTGTACAAAGTGTAGTATAAATTTGTAATGGTATTAAAAATTGTACGCCCACCGTGGGACTCGAACTCACGACCCTCAGATTAAAAGTCTGATGCTCTACCGACTGAGCTAGGCGGGCTACTTGTTAATGCATGGTCGAATGTTGGCTCGGGTAGTTATGCGCAACATGGTTAATCGTTATCTCATCAACTTCACATAGCTAGCGTCTAGGATTGATTGGATCTTAGATGTTAGCCCCTTATGGAAACAATAATCCAGTTTATATGGCAATCAACCATTCACGGAGGAATTTAAATTTTGCTGCCTAAGGAAATGCACAAATGTGTCATTAGCCGAGCAAGTTGCTAAAGTTAAGACAAGTCATTGTTTCTTTGTGTTAACAGTTATGATTTTACAGTCCGGACAACACAAACACTATCCTTCTGCTCTTCTCTTAAATCTTCGCATTCTTTCCTTAATTTCTCTCAGTTAATTACACATGTGAAAATCACCTGTCTTGAAATTTTTTGTTTCCAGAGAAAGCAATGCTTACACACTACATAATCAATTAAATAGTACCTGTAAGTTGATAAACTTGCTTCCAATTAATTGTTCTCTATACATATTTGTGATTTTCTTCTATGGATCGGTACAGGAGAAAATACATAAATACGGAAGGTGTTGTGTTAGATGTGGTGGTTTTATTTCTACGACATGGGAGATTTGTGTGTGTGTGTGTGTGTGTGTGTGTGTGTGTGTGTGTGTTTGTGTGTGCATGTGATTTGTATTTTTAAGGTAGCTTTTAAGAATTTTTCAGTCATATCGCTACGATGTCTGCAGTGTGGCAGTTTATAGTGATGGCTAGCACTGGGGCATCATGCCGCAGACATGTAGCATGATGTCCCACCCAGTCACTTTATCCTGAGATCCGGCCGACCAGTCCTAACACTAACCTCTTAATGCTGAGCCCCAAGCAAGGCAGCTGTTAGTACCATATTTGTAAGTCTTTGGTATGAGTCGGCCGGGGATCGATCCCACGAACTGCCGCATCCGAGGCGTACGCTGTAATTACTAGGCCACCGGAGCTTTTAGGGATATTTGTTCATTGTCACGTAGTGAGTAGTAGCTAATGAGTTTTCACTCCTTATTGTCTGTATTTAAGTACGTGGAGTTGGACTATTTGGTCAGTCATATTTTGTATGTTCTTCTTGTAACATTATTCTTCAGGTATATTTATTGTTGTGTTTAGATATTATTTGGAAGCAAACATTTGTTTGAATTATTCATTGGAGCCACAAAATGCTACGTGGGTTAAAATATTATTTTTGGCCTATTGTGAATTATTTCTAAAGAATTCTTGAAAATGCCATTGTGATATATCAGAACTGTTGGTAGACCAATGCATTTGAGGATGTAGATTTTATTCGGAACATTCTATTCCTTTGGACTTGAAGATAACATTTTGGGATGATTTTGGATGCAATTCATAATGCTGTAAGTCCCTCTTATATTTTCATTTTACAATTTTGTTAACTGAATTATTTGTTCAGTATTAGAAACCGTTTTGGTTTTGCTTATGTTTGTTTTTTAGTGTATGACCATAGATTCGTAATACTATTGGGTAATTATGACTCATTCATTTCTCAGTTAACGAACTAATATGCAGCATTACTGGAAATGCAAATATGATGGCAGCAGTGGGGGACGCATTTACTGAATTTTGTTTTCATAACAAAAAACTCTTAATTCCAAAGACTTGTGCAATTAAATGATATTAACGTGAAATGTAAAGAAAAGCATTTTCGTTTGAACCGAGCTCTGGGCATCTATCTGCACCATAAGTGCTAAACGTCATGTGATACAAACATGGCCGCGCCCTTTAAATATGTAATGGAAAGGGCTACGCAGCAAAATCCGAGACTGACAAACTGACAGAATTTGGATGAGTAGTGCCCCAATCTCAGTCGCTAGAGCATCCGACATTTAATCTAAGGGTCATGGGTGAAAGTCCGAGGGTAGGTGGTTATGATTTAGCTTCCACTGATTTTCAATTGTTGTCAAAATGAATATAGATATACCTGCAAGTATTTCTCTCCTTTCCTAAAATGTCCCTAAATGAGAGCGTATCCACATGTCCATGCGAACGGGATAGAGTACCCAATTTAATCAACTCTAAGATATGTTGATCATTCTGTCAGCATTTCTTCTTGATTCCAGTAAATCTAACGCATCCACTATATCATATGCAAATTGAATGCATTCATATTATGATACGAATATTATTAAAATATACGGACAGAAGCACAAAAGTCAACGCCAGTCTAAAAGCTCCACCTAACAGACAATATATTTAAAGTAATGAGACACTACCACTGCAAGCTACTATCAGTTGTTTCGTGTTCTAAAGAGTTTACTCAAACGTTGTAACGGAGACAAAACGAAGAATGCACCGTGAAGACGTATAAAGACTTCTCGGTTCAATCAACAATAACTGCATGAGATATGCATGCAGGATGTGTTCACGGTTTTAATGGAGGTACGATCACCGCCTCTCGGACACCTGAATTCGGTGGTCACAACATCGCGGTATAGAATGCGATGATTGTATTGGTGAAAATACTAAGTCTTAAAATTAAATTGCTGCCGTCCAGTTTCGGATGCTCAATCTAAACGAATGAAAATATGGATTTTTTAAAATGATTTATCAATTGCGAGTTTTGATAATAGTTCTCGATTTAAGTAAGCTAAAGAATGCAATGCATCGTTTGAGAATTAAATGCATTAATCTTACGATTCAAACAATAACATAATATATAATTCGCAATGTAACACAAATCTCAAAGGAATTTTAAAATCTGCGACTAAAAGTTAATATGTCTTAAATTGCAGAGAAGAAAAGAGACTAGCACTGCAAGGTACTGTCAGTTCTTTCCTGTTCTGATGAGTTAGATGAAACTTTGCAACGTGGAGAAAATAAAGACTGCACCGTACATATGTGAAAGAAACCTATCTTAGATCAAGTCAAGAAGGTTACAATAATGAGTTCACAGTTTTGTGGGAAGTATGATTACGGGGTATCGGACATTCGAAAGCAGTGGCCAAAAGGATCGCGCAATCCGGTGAGGTGATATCAATGGTTAAAACACAAAAAAGAAGAAGAAGAAAAAAAAATGACCAAAAAAAAAAAAGCAAAGAAAGAAAGATGTTAGTCCTAAAAATGAATTATTGCTGACTTACAATGTTAGTTGCTAAATCAAAATGAAGAAATATTTGGGAAGAATTGTTTATCAGTATTTTGGAAATTCCCACAATTGATAATAATAATAATAATAATAATAATAATAATAATAATAATAATAATAATAATAATTATGTGGACTTAGTACAGCGCCTAAGACGTAAAAGCGCTAAGAGCTCGAAAATATTAGATAACAAACATAAATATACACCAGAACAAGGATAGGATAGAAAAATCCCAACACTATTGAATTACAAAACAAAAGGCTTCAATAGAAGTATATAGAATATGTAAATGAACTTACATATTTCATTCACTTTTTATCTGGATGGGTACATACAGGGTCACTACCATAATCAGTACCTTTATGAGGGCTGTGTCGAAACCAGAAAGACATTGACAAGCTAATGAATTTGAAGAAGAGGATATCAAAATTCAACATAAAAATGATTATATGAGAAAAGAAAACGTTTCTGTGGGACATTTACCATCACACCTATTTGTAGCCAAATAGACGCGTGTACAAAGTGTAGTATAAATTTGTAATGGTATTAAAAATTGTACGCCCACCGTGGGACTCGAACTCACGACCCTCAGATTAAAAGTCTGATGCTCTACCGACTGAGCTAGGCGGGCTACTTGTTAATGCATGGTCGAATGTTGGCTCGGGTAGTTATGCGCAACATGGTTAATCGTTATCTCATCAACTTCACATAGCTAGCGTCTAGGATTGATTGGATCTTAGATGTTAGCCCCTTATGGAAACAATAATCCAGTTTATATGGCAATCAACCATTCACGGAGGAATTTAAATTTTGCTGCCTAAGGAAATGCACAAATGTGTCATTAGCCGAGCAAGTTGCTAAAGTTAAGACAAGTCATTGTTTCTTTGTGTTAACAGTTATGATTTTACAGTCCGGACAACACAAACACTATCCTTCTGCTCTTCTCTTAAATCTTCGCATTCTTTCCTTAATTTCTCTCAGTTAATTACACATGTGAAAATCACCTGTCTTGAAATTTTTTGTTTCCAGAGAAAGCAATGCTTACACACTACATAATCAATTAAATAGTACCTGTAAGTTGATAAACTTGCTTCCAATTAATTGTTCTCTATACATATTTGTGATTTTCTTCTATGGATCGGTACAGGAGAAAATACATAAATACGGAAGGTGTTGTGTTAGATGTGGTGGTTTTATTTCTACGACATGGGAGATTTGTGTGTGTGTGTGTGTGTGTGTGTGTGTGTGTGTGTGTGTGTGTTTGTGTGTGCATGTGATTTGTATTTTTAAGGTAGCTTTTAAGAATTTTTCAGTCATATCGCTACGATGTCTGCAGTGTGGCAGTTTATAGTGATGGCTAGCACTGGGGCATCATGCCGCAGACATGTAGCATGATGTCCCACCCAGTCACTTTATCCTGAGATCCGGCCGACCAGTCCTAACACTAACCTCTTAATGCTGAGCCCCAAGCAAGGCAGCTGTTAGTACCATATTTGTAAGTCTTTGGTATGAGTCGGCCGGGGATCGATCCCACGAACTGCCGCATCCGAGGCGTACGCTGTAATTACTAGGCCACCGGAGCTTTTAGGGATATTTGTTCATTGTCACGTAGTGAGTAGTAGCTAATGAGTTTTCACTCCTTATTGTCTGTATTTAAGTACGTGGAGTTGGACTATTTGGTCAGTCATATTTTGTATGTTCTTCTTGTAACATTATTCTTCAGGTATATTTATTGTTGTGTTTAGATATTATTTGGAAGCAAACATTTGTTTGAATTATTCATTGGAGCCACAAAATGCTACGTGGGTTAAAATATTATTTTTGGCCTATTGTGAATTATTTCTAAAGAATTCTTGAAAATGCCATTGTGATATATCAGAACTGTTGGTAGACCAATGCATTTGAGGATGTAGATTTTATTCGGAACATTCTATTCCTTTGGACTTGAAGATAACATTTTGGGATGATTTTGGATGCAATTCATAATGCTGTAAGTCCCTCTTATATTTTCATTTTACAATTTTGTTAACTGAATTATTTGTTCAGTATTAGAAACCGTTTTGGTTTTGCTTATGTTTGTTTTTTAGTGTATGACCATAGATTCGTAATACTATTGGGTAATTATGACTCATTCATTTCTCAGTTAACGAACTAATATGCAGCATTACTGGAAATGCAAATATGATGGCAGCAGTGGGGGACGCATTTACTGAATTTTGTTTTCATAACAAAAAACTCTTAATTCCAAAGACTTGTGCAATTAAATGATATTAACGTGAAATGTAAAGAAAAGCATTTTCGTTTGAACCGAGCTCTGGGCATCTATCTGCACCATAAGTGCTAAACGTCATGTGATACAAACATGGCCGCGCCCTTTAAATATGTAATGGAAAGGGCTACGCAGCAAAATCCGAGACTGACAAACTGACAGAATTTGGATGAGTAGTGCCCCAATCTCAGTCGCTAGAGCATCCGACATTTAATCTAAGGGTCATGGGTGAAAGTCCGAGGGTAGGTGGTTATGATTTAGCTTCCACTGATTTTCAATTGTTGTCAAAATGAATATAGATATACCTGCAAGTATTTCTCTCCTTTCCTAAAATGTCCCTAAATGAGAGCGTATCCACATGTCCATGCGAACGGGATAGAGTACCCAATTTAATCAACTCTAAGATATGTTGATCATTCTGTCAGCATTTCTTCTTGATTCCAGTAAATCTAACGCATCCACTATATCATATGCAAATTGAATGCATTCATATTATGATACGAATATTATTAAAATATACGGACAGAAGCACAAAAGTCAACGCCAGTCTAAAAGCTCCACCTAACAGACAATATATTTAAAGTAATGAGACACTACCACTGCAAGCTACTATCAGTTGTTTCGTGTTCTAAAGAGTTTACTCAAACGTTGTAACGGAGACAAAACGAAGAATGCACCGTGAAGACGTATAAAGACTTCTCGGTTCAATCAACAATAACTGCATGAGATATGCATGCAGGATGTGTTCACGGTTTTAATGGAGGTACGATCACCGCCTCTCGGACACCTGAATTCGGTGGTCACAACATCGCGGTATAGAATGCGATGATTGTATTGGTGAAAATACTAAGTCTTAAAATTAAATTGCTGCCGTCCAGTTTCGGATGCTCAATCTAAACGAATGAAAATATGGATTTTTTAAAATGATTTATCAATTGCGAGTTTTGATAATAGTTCTCGATTTAAGTAAGCTAAAGAATGCAATGCATCGTTTGAGAATTAAATGCATTAATCTTACGATTCAAACAATAACATAATATATAATTCGCAATGTAACACAAATCTCAAAGGAATTTTAAAATCTGCGACTAAAAGTTAATATGTCTTAAATTGAAGAGAAGAAAAGAGACTAGCACTGCAAGGTACTGTCAGTTCTTTCCTGTTCTGATGAGTTAGATGAAACTTTGCAACGTGGAGAAAATAAAGACTGCACCGTACATATGTGAAAGAAACCTATCTTAGATCAAGTCAAGAAGGTTACAATAATGAGTTCACAGTTTTGTGGGAAGTATGATTACGGGGTATCGGACATTCGAAAGCAGTGGCCAAAAGGATCGCGCAATCCGGTGAGGTGATATCAATGGTTAAAACACAAAAAAGAAGAAGAAGAAAAAAAAATGACCAAAAAAAAAAAAGCAAAGAAAGAAAGATGTTAGTCCTAAAAATGAATTATTGCTGACTTACAATGTTAGTTGCTAAATCAAAATGAAGAAATATTTGGGAAGAATTGTTTATCAGTATTTTGGAAATTCCCACAATTGATAATAATAATAATAATAATAATAATAATAATAATAATAATAATAATAATTATGTGGACTTAGTACAGCGCCTAAGACGTAAAAGCGCTAAGAGCTCGAAAATATTAGATAACAAACATAAATATACACCAGAACAAGGATAGGATAGAAAAATCCCAACACTATTGAATTACAAAACAAAAGGCTTCAATAGAAGTATATAGAATATGTAAATGAACTTACATATTTCATTCACTTTTTATCTGGATGGGTACATACAGGGTCACTACCATAATCAGTACCTTTATGAGGGCTGTGTCGAAACCAGAAAGACATTGACAAGCTAATGAATTTGAAGAAGAGGATATCAAAATTCAACATAAAAATGATTATATGAGAAAAGAAAACGTTTCTGTGGGACATTTACCATCACACCTATTTGTAGCCAAATAGACGCGTGTACAAAGTGTAGTATAAATTTGTAATGGTATTAAAAATTGTACGCCCACCGTGGGACTCGAACTCACGACCCTCAGATTAAAAGTCTGATGCTCTACCGACTGAGCTAGGCGGGCTACTTGTTAATGCATGGTCGAATGTTGGCTCGGGTAGTTATGCGCAACATGGTTAATCGTTATCTCATCAACTTCACATAGCTAGCGTCTAGGATTGATTGGATCTTAGATGTTAGCCCCTTATGGAAACAATAATCCAGTTTATATGGCAATCAACCATTCACGGAGGAATTTAAATTTTGCTGCCTAAGGAAATGCACAAATGTGTCATTAGCCGAGCAAGTTGCTAAAGTTAAGACAAGTCATTGTTTCTTTGTGTTAACAGTTATGATTTTACAGTCCGGACAACACAAACACTATCCTTCTGCTCTTCTCTTAAATCTTCGCATTCTTTCCTTAATTTCTCTCAGTTAATTACACATGTGAAAATCACCTGTCTTGAAATTTTTTGTTTCCAGAGAAAGCAATGCTTACACACTACATAATCAATTAAATAGTACCTGTAAGTTGATAAACTTGCTTCCAATTAATTGTTCTCTATACATATTTGTGATTTTCTTCTATGGATCGGTACAGGAGAAAATACATAAATACGGAAGGTGTTGTGTTAGATGTGGTGGTTTTATTTCTACGACATGGGAGATTTGTGTGTGTGTGTGTGTGTGTGTGTGTGTGTGTGTGTGTGTGTTTGTGTGTGCATGTGATTTGTATTTTTAAGGTAGCTTTTAAGAATTTTTCAGTCATATCGCTACGATGTCTGCAGTGTGGCAGTTTATAGTGATGGCTAGCACTGGGGCATCATGCCGCAGACATGTAGCATGATGTCCCACCCAGTCACTTTATCCTGAGATCCGGCCGACCAGTCCTAACACTAACCTCTTAATGCTGAGCCCCAAGCAAGGCAGCTGTTAGTACCATATTTGTAAGTCTTTGGTATGAGTCGGCCGGGGATCGATCCCACGAACTGCCGCATCCGAGGCGTACGCTGTAATTACTAGGCCACCGGAGCTTTTAGGGATATTTGTTCATTGTCACGTAGTGAGTAGTAGCTAATGAGTTTTCACTCCTTATTGTCTGTATTTAAGTACGTGGAGTTGGACTATTTGGTCAGTCATATTTTGTATGTTCTTCTTGTAACATTATTCTTCAGGTATATTTATTGTTGTGTTTAGATATTATTTGGAAGCAAACATTTGTTTGAATTATTCATTGGAGCCACAAAATGCTACGTGGGTTAAAATATTATTTTTGGCCTATTGTGAATTATTTCTAAAGAATTCTTGAAAATGCCATTGTGATATATCAGAACTGTTGGTAGACCAATGCATTTGAGGATGTAGATTTTATTCGGAACATTCTATTCCTTTGGACTTGAAGATAACATTTTGGGATGATTTTGGATGCAATTCATAATGCTGTAAGTCCCTCTTATATTTTCATTTTACAATTTTGTTAACTGAATTATTTGTTCAGTATTAGAAACCGTTTTGGTTTTGCTTATGTTTGTTTTTTAGTGTATGACCATAGATTCGTAATACTATTGGGTAATTATGACTCATTCATTTCTCAGTTAACGAACTAATATGCAGCATTACTGGAAATGCAAATATGATGGCAGCAGTGGGGGACGCATTTACTGAATTTTGTTTTCATAACAAAAAACTCTTAATTCCAAAGACTTGTGCAATTAAATGATATTAACGTGAAATGTAAAGAAAAGCATTTTCGTTTGAACCGAGCTCTGGGCATCTATCTGCACCATAAGTGCTAAACGTCATGTGATACAAACATGGCCGCGCCCTTTAAATATGTAATGGAAAGGGCTACGCAGCAAAATCCGAGACTGACAAACTGACAGAATTTGGATGAGTAGTGCCCCAATCTCAGTCGCTAGAGCATCCGACATTTAATCTAAGGGTCATGGGTGAAAGTCCGAGGGTAGGTGGTTATGATTTAGCTTCCACTGATTTTCAATTGTTGTCAAAATGAATATAGATATACCTGCAAGTATTTCTCTCCTTTCCTAAAATGTCCCTAAATGAGAGCGTATCCACATGTCCATGCGAACGGGATAGAGTACCCAATTTAATCAACTCTAAGATATGTTGATCATTCTGTCAGCATTTCTTCTTGATTCCAGTAAATCTAACGCATCCACTATATCATATGCAAATTGAATGCATTCATATTATGATACGAATATTATTAAAATATACGGACAGAAGCACAAAAGTCAACGCCAGTCTAAAAGCTCCACCTAACAGACAATATATTTAAAGTAATGAGACACTACCACTGCAAGCTACTATCAGTTGTTTCGTGTTCTAAAGAGTTTACTCAAACGTTGTAACGGAGACAAAACGAAGAATGCACCGTGAAGACGTATAAAGACTTCTCGGTTCAATCAACAATAACTGCATGAGATATGCATGCAGGATGTGTTCACGGTTTTAATGGAGGTACGATCACCGCCTCTCGGACACCTGAATTCGGTGGTCACAACATCGCGGTATAGAATGCGATGATTGTATTGGTGAAAATACTAAGTCTTAAAATTAAATTGCTGCCGTCCAGTTTCGGATGCTCAATCTAAACGAATGAAAATATGGATTTTTTAAAATGATTTATCAATTGCGAGTTTTGATAATAGTTCTCGATTTAAGTAAGCTAAAGAATGCAATGCATCGTTTGAGAATTAAATGCATTAATCTTACGATTCAAACAATAACATAATATATAATTCGCAATGTAACACAAATCTCAAAGGAATTTTAAAATCTGCGACTAAAAGTTAATATGTCTTAAATTGAAGAGAAGAAAAGAGACTAGCACTGCAAGGTACTGTCAGTTCTTTCCTGTTCTGATGAGTTAGATGAAACTTTGCAACGTGGAGAAAATAAAGACTGCACCGTACATATGTGAAAGAAACCTATCTTAGATCAAGTCAAGAAGGTTACAATAATGAGTTCACAGTTTTGTGGGAAGTATGATTACGGGGTATCGGACATTCGAAAGCAGTGGCCAAAAGGATCGCGCAATCCGGTGAGGTGATATCAATGGTTAAAACACAAAAAAGAAGAAGAAGAAAAAAAAATGACCAAAAAAAAAAAAGCAAAGAAAGAAAGATGTTAGTCCTAAAAATGAATTATTGCTGACTTACAATGTTAGTTGCTAAATCAAAATGAAGAAATATTTGGGAAGAATTGTTTATCAGTATTTTGGAAATTCCCACAATTGATAATAATAATAATAATAATAATAATAATAATTATGTGGACTTAGTACAGCGCCTAAGACGTAAAAGCGCTAAGAGCTCGAAAATATTAGATAACAAACAAAAATATACACCAGTACAAGGATAGGATAGAAAAATCCCAACACTATTGAATTACAAAACAAAAGGCTTCAATAGAAGTATATAGAATATGTAAATGAACTTACATATTTCATTCACTTTTTATCTGGATGGGTACATACAGGGTCACTACCATAATCAGTACCTTTATGAGGGCTGTGTCGAAACCAGAAAGACATTGACAAGCTAATGAATTTGAAGAAGAGGATATCAAAATTCAACATAAAAATGATTATATGAGAAAAGAAAACGTTTCTGTGGGACATTTACCATCACACCTATTTGTAGCCAAATAGACGCGTGTACAAAGTGTAGTATAAATTTGTAATGGTATTAAAAATTGTACGCCCACCGTGGGACTCGAACTCACGACCCTCAGATTAAAAGTCTGATGCTCTACCGACTGAGCTAGGCGGGCTACTTGTTAATGCATGGTCGAATGTTGGCTCGGGTAGTTATGCGCAACATGGTTAATCGTTATCTCATCAACTTCACATAGCTAGCGTCTAGGATTGATTGGATCTTAGATGTTAGCCCCTTATGGAAACAATAATCCAGTTTATATGGCAATCAACCATTCACGGAGGAATTTAAATTTTGCTGCCTAAGGAAATGCACAAATGTGTCATTAGCCGAGCAAGTTGCTAAAGTTAAGACAAGTCATTGTTTCTTTGTGTTAACAGTTATGATTTTACAGTCCGGACAACACAAACACTATCCTTCTGCTCTTCTCTTAAATCTTCGCATTCTTTCCTTAATTTCTCTCAGTTAATTACACATGTGAAAATCACCTGTCTTGAAATTTTTTGTTTCCAGAGAAAGCAATGCTTACACACTACATAATCAATTAAATAGTACCTGTAAGTTGATAAACTTGCTTCCAATTAATTGTTCTCTATACATATTTGTGATTTTCTTCTATGGATCGGTACAGGAGAAAATACATAAATACGGAAGGTGTTGTGTTAGATGTGGTGGTTTTATTTCTACGACATGGGAGATTTGTGTGTGTGTGTGTGTGTGTGTGTGTGTGTGTGTGTTTGTGTGTGCATGTGATTTGTATTTTTAAGGTAGCTTTTAAGAATTTTTCAGTCATATCGCTACGATGTCTGCAGTGTGGCAGTTTATAGTGATGGCTAGCACTGGGGCATCATGCCGCAGACATGTAGCATGATGTCCCACCCAGTCACTTTATCCTGAGATCCGGCCGACCAGTCCTAACACTAACCTCTTAATGCTGAGCCCCAAGCAAGGCAGCTGTTAGTACCATATTTGTAAGTCTTTGGTATGAGTCGGCCGGGGATCGATCCCACGAACTGCGCATCCGAGGGGTACGCTGTAATTAATAGGCCACCGGAGCTTTTAGGGATATTTGTTCATTGTCACGTAGTGAGTAGTAGCTAATGAGTTTTCACTCCTTATTGTCTGTATTTAAGTACGTGGAGTTGGACTATTTGGTCAGTCATATTTTGTATGTTCTTCTTGTAACATTATTCTTCAGGTATATTTATTGTTGTGTTTAGATATTATTTGGAAGCAAACATTTGTTTGAATTATTCATTGGAGCCAGAAAATGCTACGTGGGTTAAAATATTATTTTTGGCCTATTGTGAATTATTTCTAAAGAATTCTTGAAAATGCCATTGTGATATATCAGAACTGTTGGTAGACCAATGCATTTGAGGATGTAGATTTTATTCGGAACATTCTATTCCTTTGGACTTGAAGATAACATTTTGGGATGATTTTGGATGCAATTCATAATGCTGTAAGTCCCTCTTATATTTTCATTTTACAATTTTGTTAACTGAATTATTTGTTCAGTATTAGAAACCGTTTTGGTTTTGCTTATGTTTGTTTTTTAGTGTATGACCATAGATTCGTAATACTATTGGGTAATTATGACTCATTCATTTCTCAGTTAACGAACTAATATGCAGCATTACTGGAAATGCAAATATGATGGCAGCAGTGGGGGACGCATTTACTGAATTTTGTTTTCATAACAAAAAACTCTTAATTCCAAAGACTTGTGCAATTAAATGATATTAACGTGAAATATAAAGAAAAGCATTTTCGTTTGAACCGAGCTCTGGGCATCTATCTGCACCATAAGTGCTAAACGTCATGTGATACAAACATGGCCGCGCCCTTTAAATATGTAATGGAAAGGGCTACGCAGCAAAATCCGAGACTGACAAACTGACAGAATTTGGATGAGTAGTGCCCCAATCTCAGTCGCTAGAGCATCCGACATTTAATCTAAGGGTCATGGGTGAAAGTCCGAGGGTAGGTGGTTATGATTTAGCTTCCACTGATTTTCAATTGTTGTCAAAATGAATATAGATATACCTGCAAGTATTTCTCTCCTTTCCTAAAATGTCCCTAAATGAGAGCGTATCCACATGTCCATGCGAACGGGATAGAGTACCCAATTTAATCAACTCTAAGATATGTTGATCATTCTGTCAGCATTTCTTCTTGATTCCAGTAAATCTAACGCATCCACTATATCATATGCAAATTGAATGCATTCATATTATGATACGAATATTATTAAAATATACGGACAGAAGCACAAAAGTCAACGCCAGTCTAAAAGCTCCACCTAACAGACAATATGTTTAAAGTAATGAGACACTACCACTGCAAGCTACTATCAGTTGTTTCGTGTTCTAAAGAGTTTACTCAAACGTTGTAACGGAGAAAAAACGAAGAATGCACCGTGAAGACGTATAAAGACTTCTCGGTTCAATCAACAATAACTGCATGAGATATGCATGCAGGATGTGTTCACGGTTTTAATGGAGGTACGATCACCGCCTCTCGGACACCTGAATTCGGTGGTCACAACATCGCGGTATAGAATGCGATGATTGTATTGATGAAAATACTAAGTCTTAAAATTAAATTGCTGCCGTCCAGTTTCGGATGCTCAATCTAAATGAATGAAAATATGGATCTTTTTAAAATGATTTATCAATTGCGAGTTTTGATAATAGTTCTCGATTTAAGTAAGCTAAAGAATGCAATGCATCGTTTGAGAATTAAATGCATTAATCTTACGATTCAAACAATAACATAATATATAATTCGCAATGTAACACAAATCTCAAAGGAATTTTAAAATCTGCGACTAAAAGTTAATATGTCTTAAATTGAAGAGAAGAAAAGAGACTAGCACTGCAAGGTACTGTCAGTTCTTTCCTGTTCTGATGAGTTAGATGAAACTTTGCAACGTGGAGAAAATAAAGACTGCACCGTACATATGTGAAAGAAACCTATCTTAGATCAAGTCAAGAAGGTTACAATAATGAGTTCACAGTTTTGTGGGAAGTATGATTACGGGGTACCGGACATTCGAAAGCAGTGGCCAAAAGGATTGCGCAATCCGGTGAGGTGATATCAATGGTTAAAACACAAAAAAGAAGAAGAAGAAAAAAAAATGACCAAAAAAAAACGCAAAGAAAGAAAGATGTTAGTCCTAAAAATGAATTATTGCTGACTTACAATGTTAGTTGCTAAATCAAAATGAAGAAATATTTGGGAAGAATTGTTTATCAGTATTTTGGAAATTCCCACAATTGATAATAATAATAATAATAATAATAATAATAATAATAATAATAATAATAATTATGTGGACTTAGTACAGCGCCTAAGACGTAAAAGCGCTAAGAGCTCGAAAATATTAGATAACAAACAAAAATATACACCAGTACAAGGATAGGATAGAAAAATCCCAACACTATTGAATTACAAAACAAAAGGCTTCAATAGAAGTATATAGAATATGTAAATGAACTTACATATTTCATTCACTTTTTATCTGGATGGGTACATACAGGGTCACTACCATAATCAGTACCTTTATGAGGGCTGTGTCGAAACCAGAAAGACATTGACAAGCTAATGAATTTGAAGAAGAGGATATCAAAATTCAACATAAAAATGATTATATGAGAAAAGAAAACGTTTCTGTGGGACATTTACCATCACACCTATTTGTAGCCAAACAGACGCGTGTACAAAGTGTAGTATAAATTTGTAATGGTATTAAAAATTGTACGCCCACCGTGGGACTCGAACTCACGACCCTCAGATTAAAAGTCTGATGCTCTACCGACTGAGCTAGGCGGGCTACTTGTTAATGCATGGTCGAATGTTGGCTCGGGTAGTTATGCGCAACATGGTTAATCGTTATCTCATCAACTTCACATAGCTAGCGTCTAGGATTGATTGGATCTTAGATGTTAGCCCCTTATGGAAACAATAATCCAGTTTATATGGCAATCAACCATTCACGGAGGAATTTAAATTTTGCTGCCTAAGGAAATGCACAAATGTGTCATTAGCCGAGCAAGTTGCTAAAGTTAAGACAAGTCATTGTTTCTTTGTGTTAACAGTTATGATTTTACAGTCCGGACAACACAAACACTATCCTTCTGCTCTTCTCTTAAATCTGCGCATTCTTTCCTTAATTTCTCTCAGTTAATTACACATGTGAAAATCACCTATCTTGAAATTTTTTGTTTCCAGAGAAAGCAATGCTTACACACTACATAATCAATTAAATAGTACCTGTAAGTTGATAAACTTGCTTCCAATTAATTGTTCTCTATACATATTTGTGATTTTCTTCTATGGATCGGTACAGGAGAAAATACATAAATACGGAAGGTGTTGTGTTAGATGTGGTGGTTTTATTTCTACGACATGGGAGATTTGTGTGTGTGTGTGTGTGTGTGTGTGTGTGTGTTTGTGTGTGCATGTGATTTGTATTTTTAAGGTAGCTTTTAAGAATTTTTCAGTCATATCGCTACGATGTCTGCAGTGTGGCAGTTTATAGTGATGGCTAGCACTGGGGCATCATGCCGCAGACATGTGGCATGATGTCCCACCCAGTCACTTTATCCTGAGATCCGGCCGACCAGTCCTAACACTAACCTCTTAATGCTGAGCCCCAAGCAAGGCAGCTGTTAGTACCATATTTGTAAGTGTTTGGTATGACTCAGCCGGGGATCGATCCCACGAACTCCCGCATCCGAGGCGTACGCTGTAATTACTAGGCCACCGGAGCTTTTAGGGATATTTGTTCATTGTCACGTAGTGAGTAGTAGCTAATGAGTTTTCACTCCTTATTGTCTTTATTTAAGTACGTGGAGTTGGACTATTTGGTCAGTCATATTTTGTATGTTCTTCTTGTAACATTATTCTTCAGGTATATTTATTGTTGTGTTTAGATATTATTTGGAAGCAAACATTTGTTTGAATTATTCATTGGAGCCACAAAATGCTACGTGGGTTAAAATATTATTTTTGGCCTATTGTGAATTATTTCTAAAGAATTCTTGAAAATGCCATTGTGATATATCAGAACTGTTGGTAGACCAATGCATTTGAGGATGTAGATTTTATTCGGAACATTCTATTCCTTTGGACTTGAAGATAACATTTTGGGATGATTTTGGATGCAATTCATAATGCTGTAAGTCCCTCTTATATTTTCATTTTACAATTTTGTTAACTGAATTATTTGTTCAGTATTAGAAACCGTTTTGGTTTTGCTTATGTTTGTTTTTTAGTGTATGACCATAGATTCGTAATACTATTGGGTAATTATGACTCATTCATTTCTCAGTTAACGAACTAATATGCAGCATTACTGGAAATGCAAATATGATGGCAGCAGTGGGGGACGCATTTACTGAATTTTGTTTTCATAACAAAAAACTCTTAATTCCAAAGACTTGTGCAATTAAATGATATTAACGTGAAATGTAAAGAAAAGCATTTTCGTTTGAACCGAGCTCTGGGCATCTATCTGCACCATAAGTGCTAAACGTCATGTGATACAAACATGGCCGCGCCCTTTAAATATGTAATGGAAAGGGCTACGCAGCAAAATCCGAGACTGACAAACTGACAGAATTTGGATGAGTAGTGCCCCAATCTCAGTCGCTAGAGCATCCGACATTTAATCTAAGGGTCATGGGTGAAAGTCCGAGGGTAGGTGGTTATGATTTAGCTTCCACTGATTTTCAATTGTTGTCAAAATGAATATAGATATACCTGCAAGTATTTCTCTCCTTTCCTAAAATGTCCCTAAATGAGAGCGTATCCACATGTCCATGCGAACGGGATAGAGTACCCAATTTAATCAACTCTAAGATATGTTGATCATTCTGTCAGCATTTCTTCTTGATTCCAGTAAATCTAACGCATCCACTATATCATATGCAAATTGAATGCATTCATATTATGATACGAATATTATTAAAATATACGGACAGAAGCACAAAAGTCAACGCCAGTCTAAAAGCTCCACCTAACAGACAATATGTTTAAAGTAATGAGACACTACCACTGCAAGCTACTATCAGTTGTTTCGTGTTCTAAAGAGTTTACTCAAACGTTGTAACGGAGACAAAACGAAGAATGCACCGTGAAGACGTATAAAGACTTCTCGGTTCAATCAACAATAACTGCATGAGATATGCATGCAGGATGTGTTCACGGTTTTAATGGAGGTACGATCACCGCCTCTCGGACACCTGAATTCGGTGGTCACAACATCGCGGTATAGAATGCGATGATTGTATTGATGAAAATACTAAGTCTTAAAATTAAATTGCTGCCGTCCAGTTTCGGATGCTCAATCTAAATGAATGAAAATATGGATTTTTTAAAATGATTTATCAATTGCGAGTTTTGATAATAGTTCTCGATTTAAGTAAGCTAAAGAATGCAATGCATCGTTTGAGAATTAAATGCATTAATCTTACGATTCAAACAATAACATAATATATAATTCGCAATGTAACACAAATCTCAAAGGAATTTTAAAATCTGCGACTAAAAGTTAATATGTCTTAAATTGAAGAGAAGAAAAGAGACTAGCACTGCAAGGTACTGTCAGTTCTTTCCTGTTCTGATGAGTTAGATGAAACTTTGCAACGTGGAGAAAATAAAGACTGCACCGTACATATGTGAAAGAAACCTATCTTAGATCAAGTCAAGAAGGTTACAATAATGAGTTCACAGTTTTGTGGGAAGTATGATTACGGGGTATCGGACATTCGAAAGCAGTGGCCAAAAGGATCGCGCAATCCGGTGAGGTGATATCAATGGTTAAAACACAAAAAAGAAGAAGAAGAAAAAAAAATGACCAAAAAAAAAAAAAAGCAAAGAAAGAAAGATGTTAGTCCTAAAAATGAATTATTGCTGACTTACAATGTTAGTTGCTAAATCAAAATGAAGAAATATTTGGGAAGAATTGTTTATCAGTATTTTGGAAATTGCCACAATTGATAATAATAATAATAATAATAATAATAATAATAATTATGTGGACTTAGTACAGCGCCTAAGACGTAAAAGCGCTAAGAGCTCGAAAATATTAGATAACAAACAAAAATATACACCAGTACAAGGATAGGATAGAAAAATCCCAACACTATTGAATTACAAAACAAAAGGCTTCAATAGAAGTATATAGAATATGTAAATGAACTTACATATTTCATTCACTTTTTATCTGGATGGGTACATACAGGGTCACTACCATAATCAGTACCTTTATGAGGGCTGTGTCGAAACCAGAAAGACATTGACAAGCTAATGAATTTGAAGAGGAGGATATCAAAATTCAACATAAAAATGATTATATGAGAAAAGAAAACGTTTCTGTGGGACATTTACCATCACACCTATTTGTAGCCAAATAGACGCGTGTACAAAGTGTAGTATAAATTTGTAATGGTATTAAAAATTGTACGCCCACCGTGGGACTCGAACTCACGACCCTCAGATTAAAAGTCTGATGCTCTTTTTTTTTTTTTTTTTTTTTTTTTTTTTTTTCTTTCTTTATTTAAAAAAAGCTTTGTACAGTATATAAGTTAAAAATATACAGTCAGTATGTACATAGTAGTTTGTAATGCTATATTACAAAACAATGATTCTACAATAGTATTTTATTAAGCTATATTACAGAACAATGATTCTAAAAATTTTTTTTGTAATGCTATAGTACAAAACAATGATTCTACAATGTAATAAACACTTTATCCTCTTCTATTCTCATTAAAGGATTATCTTTTACAAAATACTTCGTAATCAAAGTCTGATTTTTGTCTTTGTAATGTTGATACGCATATAATATATATTTTCTAGTCAAATATTGGAACAATCTTTCGATGTCTATTTGTTTCCCTAATAAAGACATAATGTTTCTTCTTTTGTAAATGCACAATCGAGCAATGCTCAGAATGTAGTTCAAAAAATAACTATTTACTGATTTTGTTTCTTTGTTATATCCTATCATGAGCATTTGTTCAAAAGAAGTGCTATTGAGAACACCAACTCTACAATTTTTAAAAAGAATCTCAACTATATATACAATATAATTCTTAAAAGAGCTTAATTCAGGACATTTCAAAAACATGTGAAATAAATCCTCTGTTTCCAATTGGCACACTGGACATAAGTCATTATCAATTTTGCCATAGTATTTTAGTCTCTCTTTTGTAAATATTCGATTGTGCATTATTCTGTAATCCAAATCTATACAATCTGGGGTCTTGAAAGGTAGGTGTATCAATTTCCAGTATTTATGCTTTTCCAAACTAAATATCTTACTCCAAAAGGAAACAGAAGCTGGTTCTTGAAAAATCAACGTACATAAAAGCTTGTAAAATAGTTGTGTTGTACATAAACAGAGGTCATATAATTTTGTATCAACTCTGAGAAACATATTATTTCTCCCATTGGTTACAGTGGGTTTTGACTCTGTTGCAACAATATTTCTCCAGCCTAATGGTATACTTTCTATTATGCAATTATAGTCTTTTTTTATCTTATCTGTTTTGATCTCAGAATTTGATTTGTATATCATTTCTTGAATAGCTCTATAAGGTAGTATTCCAGGTACAAATTCATATGTAATATCCTGAACACGAACAATTCCTGCTTCTATAAATTCTGCGAAAAACAACGTTTTACCAGCACATGTAATATTAGGATTTAAAAAGAGAGGTTGTTCAAAAACATTCCTCACATCAATATTTGTATCGATATTATTTCTAAGTTTTTCCCATGCATGAAACATTTCTCTGTAAAATATAGGTAGGGTATTCAATTGTTGCTTATTTAAAGACATGAGAAACAACTCTTTGGTCAACCTCATGTTCAGGACAGTAGATAAAAAGTGATCAAAGGTATTTTTCCACATAGCATGGCAATTCACATCAAAGTATCTTTTTAAAAATTTTAGTCTGAATGCATACATTTTCATCTTTATATCAGTTAACTGTAGTCCGCCATTTCGCTTATCACCAATTATTGTATAATAGTGAACCAAATGGGACTTTCCTGACCAGATAAATCTGAGAAATAATTGCTTCAATTCATCAGCAATCATATCAGGAAGAGGCTGAACTGACACTATGTACAATACTCTAGAAACTAATAAGTTATTAACAACTGTTAATTTTCCTTGTATTGTCAAATATCTCTGTGACCACAGTTGCAATAAGTTTTTAATTTTAGACAATCTATCATTCCAGTTCAGTTGCTCACATAACTTTGCACATTTTCCCACATAAGCTCCCAAAATTAAGATGACTTGATCACACATTTGAATTTGTAATTGTTTGCAATAATCATCAGTAAGTTTACCAGATCCAATACACAGAAGTTCTGTCTTTTCCTTGTTCACCTTTGCACCAGATCCTTTACAATACAAGTCAAGTACATTAAAAGATTGATTAATGGATTGTGTGTCCGCTAATGTCAAGGTTGTATCATCTGCATGTTGAAAAACTTTACTTGTATTACTAGACAGTGGGAGTGGAATACCTTTGATAGTGGGATTTGCTTTGATAGCGAGTCCTAAGGGTTCTGCTGCTAATACATATAACATTGCTGATATAGGACAACCTTGTCTGACTGAATTTTTAATTAAAAAGGGTTTCGTTAGATGACCATTGCATTTAACACTACTTTTAATTTCATTATAAAATATCTTTATCCACTGAATAAAATTGTCACCAAAACCGAACTTTCGTAAAACAGAAATCAAATATGAGTGGCAAACTCTGTCAAACGCTTTTTCTTGATCAATTTTTAAGATATATCCCTCAAGATTGTCTCTCTCAACCATATCTATAATATCTCTTACAGTGACTATAGTATCAGCAATATCTCTCCCAACTATACAACATGTCTGAGTTTGAGAAATAATTTTGGGTAATACCATTTTTAAACGTGTAGACAAAATCCTTGCCAAAATTTTATAATCTACATTAAGTAAACTGATAGGACGCCAATTTTGCAATCTTCTATTATCCCCCTTATTTTTATAAATAAGTGATATAACCCCAAATCTCATTGATCTCGACATAATATTGTCATTCTTAACACTCTGAAAGATGTGCAACAGAATATCATATATACAATCATAAAATTTACAATACCACTCTACTGTCAATCCGTCCGGGCCGGGGCTTTTATTTTTAGCCATCCCTTTTATAGCTGTATGTATTTCATCAACTGTTATTATGGCATCACACATATCTTTATCCTCATCAGATACAGAACAGTTTACAAAATTTAAAAGTGAATCAGTACAATTATCATCAACAGTTACCGAAGAATATAAATGACTATAAAACTGATGTATTTCATCTAAGATTCCGCTTGTATTTGAAATAATTACACCATCATCATCAATCAATTCATTGATTACATTTTTGTTGTGTCGATATTTCTCAAGATTTAGAAAATATTTAGTATTTCTATCGCTTTCAATTGCCCATTTGGCCTTAGATCTCAATATAGCACCCCGACAAAAATCAGTTTCATAGTCACTTAGCTGATGTTTTAGTTCTTCATATTTGTTAATGTCATATGGTTCTTTATTTGCGACTTTTTCTGAAAATGATTTTAATTTATTTTGCAATGTAAAGTATTCTTGTAATCTTTCCTTATTTCTTCTTGTACAGTATACTTGGGAAAATTTTTTAATTTTGTATTTTACATTATCCCACCAAATGAGTGGTTCACTGAAATACATTTCGTCAGTTTTTCCCTCGGTAAGAATTGATTTCCAGTCTGATGCTCTACCGACTGAGCTAGGCGGGCTACTTGTTAATGCATGGTCGAATGTTGGCTCGGGTAGTTATGCGCAACATGGTTAATCGTTATCTCATCAACTTCACATAGCTAGCGTCTAGGATTGATTGGATCTTAGATGTTAGCCCCTTATGGAAACAATAATCCAGTTTATATGGCAATCAACCATTCACGGAGGAATTTAAATTTTGCTGCCTAAGGAAATGCACAAATGTGTCATTAGCCGAGCAAGTTGCTAAAGTTAAGACAAGTCATTGTTTCTTTGTGTTAACAGTTATGATTTTACAGTCCGGACAACACAAACACTATCCTTCTGCTCTTCTCTTAAATCTTCGCATTCTTTCCTTAATTTCTCTCAGTTAATTACACATGTGAAAATCACCTGTCTTGAAATTTTTTGTTTCCAGAGAAAGCAATGCTTACACACTACATAATCAATTAAATAGTACCTGTAAGTTGATAAACTTGCTTCCAATTAATTGTTCTCTATACATATTTGTGATTTTCTTCTATGGATCGGTACAGGAGAAAATACATAAATACGGAAGGTGTTGTGTTAGATGTGGTGGTTTTATTTCTACGACATGGGAGATTTGTGTGTGTGTGTGTGTGTGTGTGTGTGTGTGTGTGTGTGTGTTTGTGTGTGCATGTGATTTGTATTTTTAAGGTAGCTTTTAAGAATTTTTCAGTCATATCGCTACGATGTCTGCAGTGTGGCAGTTTATAGTGATGGCTAGCACTGGGGCATCATGCCGCAGACATGTAGCATGATGTCCCACCCAGTCACTTTATCCTGAGATCCGGCCGACCAGTCCTAACACTAACCTCTTAATGCTGAGCCCCAAGCAAGGCAGCTGTTAGTACCATATTTGTAAGTCTTTGGTATGAGTCGGCCGGGGATCGATCCCACGAACTGCCGCATCCGAGGCGTACGCTGTAATTACTAGGCCACCGGAGCTTTTAGGGATATTTGTTCATTGTCACGTAGTGAGTAGTAGCTAATGAGTTTTCACTCCTTATTGTCTGTATTTAAGTACGTGGAGTTGGACTATTTGGTCAGTCATATTTTGTATGTTCTTCTTGTAACATTATTCTTCAGGTATATTTATTGTTGTGTTTAGATATTATTTGGAAGCAAACATTTGTTTGAATTATTCATTGGAGCCACAAAATGCTACGTGGGTTAAAATATTATTTTTGGCCTACTGTGAATTATTTCTAAAGAATTCTTGAAAATGCCATTGTGATATATCAGAACTGTTGGTAGACCAATGCATTTGAGGATGTAGATTTTATTCGGAACATTCTATTCCTTTGGACTTGAAGATAACATTTTGGGATGATTTTGGATGCAATTCATAATGCTGTAAGTCCCTCTTATATTTTCATTTTACAATTTTGTTAACTGAATTATTTGTTCAGTATTAGAAACCGTTTTGGTTTTGCTTATGTTTGTTTTTTAGTGTATGACCATAGATTCGTAATACTATTGGGTAATTATGACTCATTCATTTCTCAGTTAACGAACTAATATGCAGCATTACTGGAAATGCAAATATGATGGCAGCAGTGGGGGACGCATTTACTGAATTTTGTTTTCATAACAAAAAACTCTTAATTCCAAAGACTTGTGCAATTAAATGATATTAACGTGAAATGTAAAGAAAAGCATTTTCGTTTGAACCGAGCTCTGGGCATCTATCTGCACCATAAGTGCTAAACGTCATGTGATACAAACATGGCCGCGCCCTTTAAATATGTAATGGAAAGGGCTACGCAGCAAAATCCGAGACTGACAAACTGACAGAATTTGGATGAGTAGTGCCCCAATCTCAGTCGCTAGAGCATCCGACATTTAATCTAAGGGTCATGGGTGAAAGTCCGAGGGTAGGTGGTTATGATTTAGCTTCCACTGATTTTCAATTGTTGTCAAAATGAATATAGATATACCTGCAAGTATTTCTCTCCTTTCCTAAAATGTCCCTAAATGAGAGCGTATCCACATGTCCATGCGAACGGGATAGAGTACCCAATTTAATCAACTCTAAGATATGTTGATCATTCTGTCAGCATTTCTTCTTGATTCCAGTAAATCTAACGCATCCACTATATCATATGCAAATTGAATGCATTCATATTATGATACGAATATTATTAAAATATACGGACAGAAGCACAAAAGTCAACGCCAGTCTAAAAGCTCCACCTAACAGACAATATATTTAAAGTAATGAGACACTACCACTGCAAGCTACTATCAGTTGTTTCGTGTTCTAAAGAGTTTACTCAAACGTTGTAACGGAGACAAAACGAAGAATGCACCGTGAAGACGTATAAAGACTTCTCGGTTCAATCAACAATAACTGCATGAGATATGCATGCAGGATGTGTTCACGGTTTTAATGGAGGTACGATCACCGCCTCTCGGACACCTGAATTCGGTGGTCACAACATCGCGGTATAGAATGCGATGATTGTATTGGTGAAAATACTAAGTCTTAAAATTAAATTGCTGCCGTCCAGTTTCGGATGCTCAATCTAAACGAATGAAAATATGGATTTTTTAAAATGATTTATCAATTGCGAGTTTTGATAATAGTTCTCGATTTAAGTAAGCTAAAGAATGCAATGCATCGTTTGAGAATTAAATGCATTAATCTTACGATTCAAACAATAACATAATATATAATTCGCAATGTAACACAAATCTCAAAGGAATTTTAAAATCTGCGACTAAAAGTTAATATGTCTTAAATTGAAGAGAAGAAAAGAGACTAGCACTGCAAGGTACTGTCAGTTCTTTCCTGTTCTGATGAGTTAGATGAAACTTTGCAACGTGGAGAAAATAAAGACTGCACCGTACATATGTGAAAGAAACCTATCTTAGATCAAGTCAAGAAGGTTACAATAATGAGTTCACAGTTTTGTGGGAAGTATGATTACGGGGTATCGGACATTCGAAAGCAGTGGCCAAAAGGATCGCGCAATCCGGTGAGGTGATATCAATGGTTAAAACACAAAAAAGAAGAAGAAGAAAAAAAAATGACCAAAAAAAAAAAAGCAAAGAAAGAAAGATGTTAGTCCTAAAAATGAATTATTGCTGACTTACAATGTTAGTTGCTAAATCAAAATGAAGAAATATTTGGGAAGAATTGTTTATCAGTATTTTGGAAATTCCCACAATTGATAATAATAATAATAATAATAATAATAATAATAATAATAATAATTATGTGGACTTAGTACAGCGCCTAAGACGTAAAAGCGCTAAGAGCTCGAAAATATTAGATAACAAACATAAATATACACCAGAACAAGGATAGGATAGAAAAATCCCAACACTATTGAATTACAAAACAAAAGGCTTCAATAGAAGTATATAGAATATGTAAATGAACTTACATATTTCATTCACTTTTTATCTGGATGGGTACATACAGGGTCACTACCATAATCAGTACCTTTATGAGGGCTGTGTCGAAACCAGAAAGACATTGACAAGCTAATGAATTTGAAGAAGAGGATATCAAAATTCAACATAAAAATGATTATATGAGAAAAGAAAACGTTTCTGTGGGACATTTACCATCACACCTATTTGTAGCCAAATAGACGCGTGTACAAAGTGTAGTATAAATTTGTAATGGTATTAAAAATTGTACGCCCACCGTGGGACTCGAACTCACGACCCTCAGATTAAAAGTCTGATGCTCTACCGACTGAGCTAGGCGGGCTACTTGTTAATGCATGGTCGAATGTTGGCTCGGGTAGTTATGCGCAACATGGTTAATCGTTATCTCATCAACTTCACATAGCTAGCGTCTAGGATTGATTGGATCTTAGATGTTAGCCCCTTATGGAAACAATAATCCAGTTTATATGGCAATCAACCATTCACGGAGGAATTTAAATTTTGCTGCCTAAGGAAATGCACAAATGTGTCATTAGCCGAGCAAGTTGCTAAAGTTAAGACAAGTCATTGTTTCTTTGTGTTAACAGTTATGATTTTACAGTCCGGACAACACAAACACTATCCTTCTGCTCTTCTCTTAAATCTTCGCATTCTTTCCTTAATTTCTCTCAGTTAATTACACATGTGAAAATCACCTGTCTTGAAATTTTTTGTTTCCAGAGAAAGCAATGCTTACACACTACATAATCAATTAAATAGTACCTGTAAGTTGATAAACTTGCTTCCAATTAATTGTTCTCTATACATATTTGTGATTTTCTTCTATGGATCGGTACAGGAGAAAATACATAAATACGGAAGGTGTTGTGTTAGATGTGGTGGTTTTATTTCTACGACATGGGAGATTTGTGTGTGTGTGTGTGTGTGTGTGTGTGTGTGTGTGTGTGTGTGTGTTTGTGTGTGCATGTGATTTGTATTTTTAAGGTAGCTTTTAAGAATTTTTCAGTCATATCGCTACAATGTCTGCAGTGTGGCAGTTTATAGTGATGGCAAGCACTGGGGCATCATGCCGCAGACATGTGGCATGATGTCCCACCCAGTCACTTTATCCTGAGATCCGGCCGACCAGTCCTAACACTAACCTCTTAATGCTGAGCCCCAAGCAAGGCAGCTGTTAGTACCATATTTGTAAGTCTTTGGTATGACTTGGCCGGGGATCGATCCCACGAACTCCCGCATCCGAGGCGTACGCTGTAATTACTAGGCCACCGGAGCTTTTAGGGATATTTGTTCATTGTCACGTAGTGAGTAGTAGCTAATGAGTTTTCACTCCTTATTGTCTGTATTTAAGTACGTGGAGTTGGACTATTTGGTCAGTCATATTTTGTATGTTCTTCTTGTAACATTATTCTTCAGGTATATTTATTGTTGTGTTTAGATATTATTTGGAAGCAAACATTTGTTTGAATTATTCATTGGAGCCACAAAATGCTACGTGGGTTAAAATATTATTTTTGGCCTACTGTGAATTATTTCTAAAGAATTCTTGAAAATGCCATTGTGATATATCAGAACTGTTGGTAGACCAATGCATTTGAGGATGTAGATTTTATTCGGAACATTCTATTCCTTTGGACTTGAAGATAACATTTTGGGATGATTTTGGATGCAATTCATAATGCTGTAAGTCCCTCTTATATTTTCATTTTACAATTTTGTTAACTGAATTATTTGTTCAGTATTAGAAACCGTTTTGGTTTTGCTTATGTTTGTTTTTTAGTGTATGACCATAGATTCGTAATACTATTGGGTAATTATGACTCATTCATTTCTCAGTTAACGAACTAATATGCAGCATTACTGGAAATGCAAATATGATGGCAGCAGTGGGGGACGCATTTACTGAATTTTGTTTTCATAACAAAAAACTCTTAATTCCAAAGACTTGTGCAATTAAATGATATTAACGTGAAATGTAAAGAAAAGCATTTTCGTTTGAACCGAGCTCTGGGCATCTATCTGCACCATAAGTGCTAAACGTCATGTGATACAAACATGGCCGCGCCCTTTAAATATGTAATGGAAAGGGCTACGCAGCAAAATCCGAGACTGACAAACTGACAGAATTTGGATGAGTAGTGCCCCAATCTCAGTCGCTAGAGCATCCGACATTTAATCTAAGGGTCATGGGTGAAAGTCCGAGGGTAGGTGGTTATGATTTAGCTTCCACTGATTTTCAATTGTTGTCAAAATGAATATAGATATACCTGCAAGTATTTCTCTCCTTTCCTAAAATGTCCCTAAATGAGAGCGTATCCACATGTCCATGCGAACGGGATAGAGTACCCAATTTAATCAACTCTAAGATATGTTGATCATTCTGTCAGCATTTCTTCTTGATTCCAGTAAATCTAACGCATCCACTATATCATATGCAAATTGAATGCATTCATATTATGATACGAATATTATTAAAATATACGGACAGAAGCACAAAAGTCAACGCCAGTCTAAAAGCTCCACCTAACAGACAATATATTTAAAGTAATGAGACACTACCACTGCAAGCTACTATCAGTTGTTTCGTGTTCTAAAGAGTTTACTCAAACGTTGTAACGGAGACAAAACGAAGAATGCACCGTGAAGACGTATAAAGACTTCTCGGTTCAATCAACAATAACTGCATGAGATATGCATGCAGGATGTGTTCACGGTTTTAATGGAGGTACGATCACCGCCTCTCGGACACCTGAATTCGGTGGTCACAACATCGCGGTATAGAATGCGATGATTGTATTGGTGAAAATACTAAGTCTTAAAATTAAATTGCTGCCGTCCAGTTTCGGATGCTCAATCTAAACGAATGAAAATATGGATTTTTTAAAATGATTTATCAATTGCGAGTTTTGATAATAGTTCTCGATTTAAGTAAGCTAAAGAATGCAATGCATCGTTTGAGAATTAAATGCATTAATCTTACGATTCAAACAATAACATAATATATAATTCGCAATGTAACACAAATCTCAAAGGAATTTTAAAATCTGCGACTAAAAGTTAATATGTCTTAAATTGAAGAGAAGAAAAGAGACTAGCACTGCAAGGTACTGTCAGTTCTTTCCTGTTCTGATGAGTTAGATGAAACTTTGCAACGTGGAGAAAATAAAGACTGCACCGTACATATGTGAAAGAAACCTATCTTAGATCAAGTCAAGAAGGTTACAATAATGAGTTCACAGTTTTGTGGGAAGTATGATTACGGGGTATCGGACATTCGAAAGCAGTGGCCAAAAGGATCGCGCAATCCGGTGAGGTGATATCAATGGTTAAAACACAAAAAAGAAGAAGAAGAAAAAAAAATGACCAAAAAAAAAAAAGCAAAGAAAGAAAGATGTTAGTCCTAAAAATGAATTATTGCTGACTTACAATGTTAGTTGCTAAATCAAAATGAAGAAATATTTGGGAAGAATTGTTTATCAGTATTTTGGAAATTCCCACAATTGATAATAATAATAATAATAATAATAATAATAATAATAATAATAATAATAATTATGTGGACTTAGTACAGCGCCTAAGACGTAAAAGCGCTAAGAGCTCGAAAATATTAGATAACAAACATAAATATACACCAGAACAAGGATAGGATAGAAAAATCCCAACACTATTGAATTACAAAACAAAAGGCTTCAATAGAAGTATATAGAATATGTAAATGAACTTACATATTTCATTCACTTTTTATCTGGATGGGTACATACAGGGTCACTACCATAATCAGTACCTTTATGAGGGCTGTGTCGAAACCAGAAAGACATTGACAAGCTAATGAATTTGAAGAAGAGGATATCAAAATTCAACATAAAAATGATTATATGAGAAAAGAAAACGTTTCTGTGGGACATTTACCATCACACCTATTTGTAGCCAAATAGACGCGTGTACAAAGTGTAGTATAAATTTGTAATGGTATTAAAAATTGTACGCCCACCGTGGGACTCGAACTCACGACCCTCAGATTAAAAGTCTGATGCTCTACCGACTGAGCTAGGCGGGCTACTTGTTAATGCATGGTCGAATGTTGGCTCGGGTAGTTATGCGCAACATGGTTAATCGTTATCTCATCAACTTCACATAGCTAGCGTCTAGGATTGATTGGATCTTAGATGTTAGCCCCTTATGGAAACAATAATCCAGTTTATATGGCAATCAACCATTCACGGAGGAATTTAAATTTTGCTGCCTAAGGAAATGCACAAATGTGTCATTAGCCGAGCAAGTTGCTAAAGTTAAGACAAGTCATTGTTTCTTTGTGTTAACAGTTATGATTTTACAGTCCGGACAACACAAACACTATCCTTCTGCTCTTCTCTTAAATCTTCGCATTCTTTCCTTAATTTCTCTCAGTTAATTACACATGTGAAAATCACCTGTCTTGAAATTTTTTGTTTCCAGAGAAAGCAATGCTTACACACTACATAATCAATTAAATAGTACCTGTAAGTTGATAAACTTGCTTCCAATTAATTGTTCTCTATACATATTTGTGATTTTCTTCTATGGATCGGTACAGGAGAAAATACATAAATACGGAAGGTGTTGTGTTAGATGTGGTGGTTTTATTTCTACGACATGGGAGATTTGTGTGTGTGTGTGTGTGTGTGTGTGTGTGTGTGTTTGTGTGTGCATGTGATTTGTATTTTTAAGGTAGCTTTTAAGAATTTTTCAGTCATATCGCTACGATGTCTGCAGTGTGGCAGTTTATAGTGATGGCTAGCACTGGGGCATCATGCCGCAGACATGTAGCATGATGTCCCACCCAGTCACTTTATCCTGAGATCCGGCCGACCAGTCCTAACACTAACCTCTTAATGCTGAGCCCCAAGCAAGGCAGCTGTTAGTACCATATTTGTAAGTCTTTGGTATGAGTCGGCCGGGGATCGATCCCACGAACTGCCGCATCCGAGGCGTACGCTGTAATTACTAGGCCACCGGAGCTTTTAGGGATATTTGTTCATTGTCACGTAGTGAGTAGTAGCTAATGAGTTTTCACTCCTTATTGTCTGTATTTAAGTACGTGGAGTTGGACTATTTGGTCAGTCATATTTTGTATGTTCTTCTTGTAACATTATTCTTCAGGTATATTTATTGTTGTGTTTAGATATTATTTGGAAGCAAACATTTGTTTGAATTATTCATTGGAGCCACAAAATGCTACGTGGGTTAAAATATTATTTTTGGCCTATTGTGAATTATTTCTAAAGAATTCTTGAAAATGCCATTGTGATATATCAGAACTGTTGGTAGACCAATGCATTTGAGGATGTAGATTTTATTCGGAACATTCTATTCCTTTGGACTTGAAGATAACATTTTGGGATGATTTTGGATGCAATTCATAATGCTGTAAGTCCCTCTTATATTTTCATTTTACAATTTTGTTAACTGAATTATTTGTTCAGTATTAGAAACCGTTTTGGTTTTGCTTATGTTTGTTTTTTAGTGTATGACCATAGATTCGTAATACTATTGGGTAATTATGACTCATTCATTTCTCAGTTAACGAACTAATATGCAGCATTACTGGAAATGCAAATATGATGGCAGCAGTGGGGGACGCATTTACTGAATTTTGTTTTCATAACAAAAAACTCTTAATTCCAAAGACTTGTGCAATTAAATGATATTAACGTGAAATGTAAAGAAAAGCATTTTCGTTTGAACCGAGCTCTGGGCATCTATCTGCACCATAAGTGCTAAACGTCATGTGATACAAACATGGCCGCGCCCTTTAAATATGTAATGGAAAGGGCTACGCAGCAAAATCCGAGACTGACAAACTGACAGAATTTGGATGAGTAGTGCCCCAATCTCAGTCGCTAGAGCATCCGACATTTAATCTAAGGGTCATGGGTGAAAGTCCGAGGGTAGGTGGTTATGATTTAGCTTCCACTGATTTTCAATTGTTGTCAAAATGAATATAGATATACCTGCAAGTATTTCTCTCCTTTCCTAAAATGTCCCTAAATGAGAGCGTATCCACATGTCCATGCGAACGGGATAGAGTACCCAATTTAATCAACTCTAAGATATGTTGATCATTCTGTCAGCATTTCTTCTTGATTCCAGTAAATCTAACGCATCCACTATATCATATGCAAATTGAATGCATTCATATTATGATACGAATATTATTAAAATATACGGACAGAAGCACAAAAGTCAACGCCAGTCTAAAAGCTCCACCTAACAGACAATATATTTAAAGTAATGAGACACTACCACTGCAAGCTACTATCAGTTGTTTCGTGTTCTAAAGAGTTTACTCAAACGTTGTAACGGAGACAAAACGAAGAATGCACCGTGAAGACGTATAAAGACTTCTCGGTTCAATCAACAATAACTGCATGAGATATGCATGCAGGATGTGTTCACGGTTTTAATGGAGGTACGATCACCGCCTCTCGGACACCTGAATTCGGTGGTCACAACATCGCGGTATAGAATGCGATGATTGTATTGGTGAAAATACTAAGTCTTAAAATTAAATTGCTGCCGTCCAGTTTCGGATGCTCAATCTAAACGAATGAAAATATGGATTTTTTAAAATGATTTATCAATTGCGAGTTTTGATAATAGTTCTCGATTTAAGTAAGCTAAAGAATGCAATGCATCGTTTGAGAATTAAATGCATTAATCTTACGATTCAAACAATAACATAATATATAATTCGCAATGTAACACAAATCTCAAAGGAATTTTAAAATCTGCGACTAAAAGTTAATATGTCTTAAATTGAAGAGAAGAAAAGAGACTAGCACTGCAAGGTACTGTCAGTTCTTTCCTGTTCTGATGAGTTAGATGAAACTTTGCAACGTGGAGAAAATAAAGACTGCACCGTACATATGTGAAAGAAACCTATCTTAGATCAAGTCAAGAAGGTTACAATAATGAGTTCACAGTTTTGTGGGAAGTATGATTACGGGGTATCGGACATTCGAAAGCAGTGGCCAAAAGGATCGCGCAATCCGGTGAGGTGATATCAATGGTTAAAACACAAAAAAGAAGAAGAAGAAAAAAAAATGACCAAAAAAAAAAAAGCAAAGAAAGAAAGATGTTAGTCCTAAAAATGAATTATTGCTGACTTACAATGTTAGTTGCTAAATCAAAATGAAGAAATATTTGGGAAGAATTGTTTATCAGTATTTTGGAAATTCCCACAATTGATAATAATAATAATAATAATAATAATAATAATAATAATAATAATAATAATAATAATTATGTGGACTTAGTACAGCGCCTAAGACGTAAAAGCGCTAAGAGCTCGAAAATATTAGATAACAAACATAAATATACACCAGAACAAGGATAGGATAGAAAAATCCCAACACTATTGAATTACAAAACAAAAGGCTTCAATAGAAGTATATAGAATATGTAAATGAACTTACATATTTCATTCACTTTTTATCTGGATGGGTACATACAGGGTCACTACCATAATCAGTACCTTTATGAGGGCTGTGTCGAAACCAGAAAGACATTGACAAGCTAATGAATTTGAAGAAGAGGATATCAAAATTCAACATAAAAATGATTATATGAGAAAAGAAAACGTTTCTGTGGGACATTTACCATCACACCTATTTGTAGCCAAATAGACGCGTGTACAAAGTGTAGTATAAATTTGTAATGGTATTAAAAATTGTACGCCCACCGTGGGACTCGAACTCACGACCCTCAGATTAAAAGTCTGATGCTCTACCGACTGAGCTAGGCGGGCTACTTGTTAATGCATGGTCGAATGTTGGCTCGGGTAGTTATGCGCAACATGGTTAATCGTTATCTCATCAACTTCACATAGCTAGCGTCTAGGATTGATTGGATCTTAGATGTTAGCCCCTTATGGAAACAATAATCCAGTTTATATGGCAATCAACCATTCACGGAGGAATTTAAATTTTGCTGCCTAAGGAAATGCACAAATGTGTCATTAGCCGAGCAAGTTGCTAAAGTTAAGACAAGTCATTGTTTCTTTGTGTTAACAGTTATGATTTTACAGTCCGGACAACACAAACACTATCCTTCTGCTCTTCTCTTAAATCTTCGCATTCTTTCCTTAATTTCTCTCAGTTAATTACACATGTGAAAATCACCTGTCTTGAAATTTTTTGTTTCCAGAGAAAGCAATGCTTACACACTACATAATCAATTAAATAGTACCTGTAAGTTGATAAACTTGCTTCCAATTAATTGTTCTCTATACATATTTGTGATTTTCTTCTATGGATCGGTACAGGAGAAAATACATAAATACGGAAGGTGTTGTGTTAGATGTGGTGGTTTTATTTCTACGACATGGGAGATTTGTGTGTGTGTGTGTGTGTGTGTGTGTGTGTGTGTGTTTGTGTGTGCATGTGATTTGTATTTTTAAGGTAGCTTTTAAGAATTTTTCAGTCATATCGCTACGATGTCTGCAGTGTGGCAGTTTATAGTGATGGCTAGCACTGGGGCATCATGCCGCAGACATGTAGCATGATGTCCCACCCAGTCACTTTATCCTGAGATCCGGCCGACCAGTCCTAACACTAACCTCTTAATGCTGAGCCCCAAGCAAGGCAGCTGTTAGTACCATATTTGTAAGTCTTTGGTATGAGTCGGCCGGGGATCGATCCCACGAACTGCCGCATCCGAGGCGTACGCTGTAATTAATAGGCCACCGGAGCTTTTAGGGATATTTGTTCATTGTCACGTAGTGAGTAGTAGCTAATGAGTTTTCACTCCTTATTGTCTGTATTTAAGTACGTGGAGTTGGACTATTTGGTCAGTCATATTTTGTATGTTCTTCTTGTAACATTATTCTTCAGGTATATTTATTGTTGTGTTTAGATATTATTTGGAAGCAAACATTTGTTTGAATTATTCATTGGAGCCACAAAATGCTACGTGGGTTAAAATATTATTTTTGGCCTATTGTGAATTATTTCTAAAGAATTCTTGAAAATGCCATTGTGATATATCAGAACTGTTGGTAGACCAATGCATTTGAGGATGTAGATTTTATTCGGAACATTCTATTCCTTTGGACTTGAAGATAACATTTTGGGATGATTTTGGATGCAATTCATAATGCTGTAAGTCCCTCTTATATTTTCATTTTACAATTTTGTTAACTGAATTATTTGTTCAGTATTAGAAACCGTTTTGGTTTTGCTTATGTTTGTTTTTTAGTGTATGACCATAGATTCGTAATACTATTGGGTAATTATGACTCATTCATTTCTCAGTTAACGAACTAATATGCAGCATTACTGGAAATGCAAATATGATGGCAGCAGTGGGGGACGCATTTACTGAATTTTGTTTTCATAACAAAAAACTCTTAATTCCAAAGACTTGTGCAATTAAATGATATTAACGTGAAATGTAAAGAAAAGCATTTTCGTTTGAACCGAGCTCTGGGCATCTATCTGCACCATAAGTGCTAAACGTCATGTGATACAAACATGGCCGCGCCCTTTAAATATGTAATGGAAAGGGCTACGCAGCAAAATCCGAGACTGACAAACTGACAGAATTTGGATGAGTAGTGCCCCAATCTCAGTCGCTAGAGCATCCGACATTTAATCTAAGGGTCATGGGTGAAAGTCCGAGGGTAGGTGGTTATGATTTAGCTTCCACTGATTTTCAATTGTTGTCAAAATGAATATAGATATACCTGCAAGTATTTCTCTCCTTTCCTAAAATGTCCCTAAATGAGAGCGTATCCACATGTCCATGCGAACGGGATAGAGTACCCAATTTAATCAACTCTAAGATATGTTGATCATTCTGTCAGCATTTCTTCTTGATTCCAGTAAATCTAACGCATCCACTATATCATATGCAAATTGAATGCATTCATATTATGATACGAATATTATTAAAATATACGGACAGAAGCACAAAAGTCAATGCCAGTCTAAAAGCTCCACCTAACAGACAATATATTTAAAGTAATGAGACACTACCACTGCAAGCTACTATCAGTTGTTTCGTGTTCTAAAGAGTTTACTCAAACGTTGTAACGGAGACAAAACGAAGAATGCACCGTGAAGACGTATAAAGACTTCTCGGTTCAATCAACAATAACTGCATGAGATATGCATGCAGGATGTGTTCACGGTTTTAATGGAGGTACGATCACCGCCTCTCGGACACCTGAATTCGGTGGTCACAACATCGCGGTATAGAATGCGATGATTGTATTGGTGAAAATACTAAGTCTTAAAATTAAATTGCTGCCGTCCAGTTTCGGATGCTCAATCTAAACGAATGAAAATATGGATTTTTTAAAATGATTTATCAATTGCGAGTTTTGATAATAGTTCTCGATTTAAGTAAGCTAAAGAATGCAATGCATCGTTTGAGAATTAAATGCATTAATCTTACGATTCAAACAATAACATAATATATAATTCGCAATGTAACACAAATCTCAAAGGAATTTTAAAATCTGCGACTAAAAGTTAATATGTCTTAAATTGAAGAGAAGAAAAGAGACTAGCACTGCAAGGTACTGTCAGTTCTTTCCTGTTCTGATGAGTTAGATGAAACTTTGCAACGTGGAGAAAATAAAGACTGCACCGTACATATGTGAAAGAAACCTATCTTAGATCAAGTCAAGAAGGTTACAATAATGAGTTCACAGTTTTGTGGGAAGTATGATTACGGGGTATCGGACATTCGAAAGCAGTGGCCAAAAGGATCGCGCAATCCGGTGAGGTGATATCAATGGTTAAAACACAAAAAAGAAGAAGAAGAAAAAAAAATGACCAAAAAAAAAAAAGCAAAGAAAGAAAGATGTTAGTCCTAAAAATGAATTATTGCTGACTTACAATGTTAGTTGCTAAATCAAAATGAAGAAATATTTGGGAAGAATTGTTTATCAGTATTTTGGAAATTCCCACAATTGATAATAATAATAATAATAATAATAATAATAATTATGTGGACTTAGTACAGCGCCTAAGACGTAAAAGCGCTAAGAGCTCGAAAATATTAGATAACAAACATAAATATACACCAGAACAAGGATAGGATAGAAAAATCCCAACACTATTGAATTACAAAACAAAAGGCTTCAATAGAAGTATATAGAATATGTAAATGAACTTACATATTTCATTCACTTTTTATCTGGATGGGTACATACAGGGTCACTACCATAATCAGTACCTTTATGAGGGCTGTGTCGAAACCAGAAAGACATTGACAAGCTAATGAATTTGAAGAAGAGGATATCAAAATTCAACATAAAAATGATTATATGAGAAAAGAAAACGTTTCTGTGGGACATTTACCATCACACCTATTTGTAGCCAAATAGACGCGTGTACAAAGTGTAGTATAAATTTGTAATGGTATTAAAAATTGTACGCCCACCGTGGGACTCGAACTCACGACCCTCAGATTAAAAGTCTGATGCTCTACCGACTGAGCTAGGCGGGCTACTTGTTAATGCATGGTCGAATGTTGGCTCGGGTAGTTATGCGCAACATGGTTAATCGTTATCTCATCAACTTCACATAGCTAGCGTCTAGGATTGATTGGATCTTAGATGTTAGCCCCTTATGGAAACAATAATCCAGTTTATATGGCAATCAACCATTCACGGAGGAATTTAAATTTTGCTGCCTAAGGAAATGCACAAATGTGTCATTAGCCGAGCAAGTTGCTAAAGTTAAGACAAGTCATTGTTTCTTTGTGTTAACAGTTATGATTTTACAGTCCGGACAACACAAACACTATCCTTCTGCTCTTCTCTTAAATCTTCGCATTCTTTCCTTAATTTCTCTCAGTTAATTACACATGTGAAAATCACCTGTCTTGAAATTTTTTGTTTCCAGAGAAAGCAATGCTTACACACTACATAATCAATTAAATAGTACCTGTAAGTTGATAAACTTGCTTCCAATTAATTGTTCTCTATACATATTTGTGATTTTCTTCTATGGATCGGTACAGGAGAAAATACATAAATACGGAAGGTGTTGTGTTAGATGTGGTGGTTTTATTTCTACGACATGGGAGATTTGTGTGTGTGTGTGTGTGTGTGTGTGTGTGTGTGTGTGTTTGTGTGTGCATGTGATTTGTATTTTTAAGGTAGCTTTTAAGAATTTTTCAGTCATATCGCTACGATGTCTGCAGTGTGGCAGTTTATAGTGATGGCTAGCACTGGGGCATCATGCCGCAGACATGTAGCATGATGTCCCACCCAGTCACTTTATCCTGAGATCCGGCCGACCAGTCCTAACACTAACCTCTTAATGCTGAGCCCCAAGCAAGGCAGCTGTTAGTACCATATTTGTAAGTCTTTGGTATGAGTCGGCCGGGGATCGATCCCACGAACTGCCGCATCCGAGGCGTACGCTGTAATTAATAGGCCACCGGAGCTTTTAGGGATATTTGTTCATTGTCACGTAGTGAGTAGTAGCTAATGAGTTTTCACTCCTTATTGTCTGTATTTAAGTACGTGGAGTTGGACTATTTGGTCAGTCATATTTTGTATGTTCTTCTTGTAACATTATTCTTCAGGTATATTTATTGTTGTGTTTAGATATTATTTGGAAGCAAACATTTGTTTGAATTATTCATTGGAGCCACAAAATGCTACGTGGGTTAAAATATTATTTTTGGCCTATTGTGAATTATTTCTAAAGAATTCTTGAAAATGCCATTGTGATATATCAGAACTGTTGGTAGACCAATGCATTTGAGGATGTAGATTTTATTCGGAACATTCTATTCCTTTGGACTTGAAGATAACATTTTGGGATGATTTTGGATGCAATTCATAATGCTGTAAGTCCCTCTTATATTTTCATTTTACAATTTTGTTAACTGAATTATTTGTTCAGTATTAGAAACCGTTTTGGTTTTGCTTATGTTTGTTTTTTAGTGTATGACCATAGATTCGTAATACTATTGGGTAATTATGACTCATTCATTTCTCAGTTAACGAACTAATATGCAGCATTACTGGAAATGCAAATATGATGGCAGCAGTGGGGGACGCATTTACTGAATTTTGTTTTCATAACAAAAAACTCTTAATTCCAAAGACTTGTGCAATTAAATGATATTAACGTGAAATGTAAAGAAAAGCATTTTCGTTTGAACCGAGCTCTGGGCATCTATCTGCACCATAAGTGCTAAACGTCATGTGATACAAACATGGCCGCGCCCTTTAAATATGTAATGGAAAGGGCTACGCAGCAAAATCCGAGACTGACAAACTGACAGAATTTGGATGAGTAGTGCCCCAATCTCAGTCGCTAGAGCATCCGACATTTAATCTAAGGGTCATGGGTGAAAGTCCGAGGGTAGGTGGTTATGATTTAGCTTCCACTGATTTTCAATTGTTGTCAAAATGAATATAGATATACCTGCAAGTATTTCTCTCCTTTCCTAAAATGTCCCTAAATGAGAGCGTATCCACATGTCCATGCGAACGGGATAGAGTACCCAATTTAATCAACTCTAAGATATGTTGATCATTCTGTCAGCATTTCTTCTTGATTCCAGTAAATCTAACGCATCCACTATATCATATGCAAATTGAATGCATTCATATTATGATACGAATATTATTAAAATATACGGACAGAAGCACAAAAGTCAATGCCAGTCTAAAAGCTCCACCTAACAGACAATATATTTAAAGTAATGAGACACTACCACTGCAAGCTACTATCAGTTGTTTCGTGTTCTAAAGAGTTTACTCAAACGTTGTAACGGAGACAAAACGAAGAATGCACCGTGAAGACGTATAAAGACTTCTCGGTTCAATCAACAATAACTGCATGAGATATGCATGCAGGATGTGTTCACGGTTTTAATGGAGGTACGATCACCGCCTCTCGGACACCTGAATTCGGTGGTCACAACATCGCGGTATAGAATGCGATGATTGTATTGGTGAAAATACTAAGTCTTAAAATTAAATTGCTGCCGTCCAGTTTCGGATGCTCAATCTAAACGAATGAAAATATGGATTTTTTAAAATGATTTATCAATTGCGAGTTTTGATAATAGTTCTCGATTTAAGTAAGCTAAAGAATGCAATGCATCGTTTGAGAATTAAATGCATTAATCTTACGATTCAAACAATAACATAATATATAATTCGCAATGTAACACAAATCTCAAAGGAATTTTAAAATCTGCGACTAAAAGTTAATATGTCTTAAATTGAAGAGAAGAAAAGAGACTAGCACTGCAAGGTACTGTCAGTTCTTTCCTGTTCTGATGAGTTAGATGAAACTTTGCAACGTGGAGAAAATAAAGACTGCACCGTACATATGTGAAAGAAACCTATCTTAGATCAAGTCAAGAAGGTTACAATAATGAGTTCACAGTTTTGTGGGAAGTATGATTACGGGGTATCGGACATTCGAAAGCAGTGGCCAAAAGGATCGCGCAATCCGGTGAGGTGATATCAATGGTTAAAACACAAAAAAGAAGAAGAAGAAAAAAAAATGACCAAAAAAAAAAAAGCAAAGAAAGAAAGATGTTAGTCCTAAAAATGAATTATTGCTGACTTACAATGTTAGTTGCTAAATCAAAATGAAGAAATATTTGGGAAGAATTGTTTATCAGTATTTTGGAAATTCCCACAATTGATAATAATAATAATAATAATAATAATAATAATTATGTGGACTTAGTACAGCGCCTAAGACGTAAAAGCGCTAAGAGCTCGAAAATATTAGATAACAAACAAAAATATACACCAGTACAAGGATAGGATAGAAAAATCCCAACACTATTGAATTACAAAACAAAAGGCTTCAATAGAAGTATATAGAATATGTAAATGAACTTACATATTTCATTCACTTTTTATCTGGATGGGTACATACAGGGTCACTACCATAATCAGTACCTTTATGAGGGCTGTGTCGAAACCAGAAAGACATTGACAAGCTAATGAATTTGAAGAAGAGGATATCAAAATTCAACATAAAAATGATTATATGAGAAAAGAAAACGTTTCTGTGGGACATTTACCATCACACCTATTTGTAGCCAAATAGACGCGTGTACAAAGTGTAGTATAAATTTGTAATGGTATTAAAAATTGTACGCCCACCGTGGGACTCGAACTCACGACCCTCAGATTAAAAGTCTGATGCTCTACCGACTGAGCTAGGCGGGCTACTTGTTAATGCATGGTCGAATGTTGGCTCGGGTAGTTATGCGCAACATGGTTAATCGTTATCTCATCAACTTCACATAGCTAGCGTCTAGGATTGATTGGATCTTAGATGTTAGCCCCTTATGGAAACAATAATCCAGTTTATATGGCAATCAACCATTCACGGAGGAATTTAAATTTTGCTGCCTAAGGAAATGCACAAATGTGTCATTAGCCGAGCAAGTTGCTAAAGTTAAGACAAGTCATTGTTTCTTTGTGTTAACAGTTATGATTTTACAGTCCGGACAACACAAACACTATCCTTCTGCTCTTCTCTTAAATCTTCGCATTCTTTCCTTAATTTCTCTCAGTTAATTACACATGTGAAAATCACCTGTCTTGAAATTTTTTGTTTCCAGAGAAAGCAATGCTTACACACTACATAATCAATTAAATAGTACCTGTAAGTTGATAAACTTGCTTCCAATTAATTGTTCTCTATACATATTTGTGATTTTCTTCTATGGATCGGTACAGGAGAAAATACATAAATACGGAAGGTGTTGTGTTAGATGTGGTGGTTTTATTTCTACGACATGGGAGATTTGTGTGTGTGTGTGTGTGTGTGTGTGTGTGTGTGTGTGTGTGTGTTTGTGTTTGTGTGTGCATGTGATTTGTATTTTTAAGGTAGCTTTTAAGAATTTTTCAGTCATATCGCTAAGATGTCTGCAGTGTGGCAGTTTATAGTGATGGCTAGCACTGGGGCATCATGCCGCAGACATGTAGCATGATGTCCCACCCAGTCACTTTATCCTGAGATCCGGCCGACCAGTCCTAACACTAACCTCTTAATGCTGAGCCCCAAGCAAGGCAGCTGTTAGTACCATATTTGTAAGTCTTTGGTATGACTTGGCCGGGGATCGATCCCACGAACTGCCGCATCCGAGGCGTACGCTGTAATTACTAGGCCACCGGAGCTTTTAGGGATATTTGTTCATTGTCACGTAGTGAGTAGTAGCTAATGAGTTTTCACTCCTTATTGTCTGTATTTAAGTACGTGGAGTTGGACTATTTGGTCAGTCATATTTTGTATGTTCTTCTTGTAACATTATTCTTCAGGTATATTTATTGTTGTGTTTAGATATTATTTGGAAGCAAACATTTGTTTGAATTATTCATTGGAGCCACAAAATGCTACGTGGGTTAAAATATTATTTTTGGCCTATTGTGAATTATTTCTAAAGAATTCTTGAAAATGCCATTGTGATATATCAGAACTGTTGGTAGACCAATGCATTTGAGGATGTAGATTTTATTCGGAACATTCTATTCCTTTGGACTTGAAGATAACATTTTGGGATGATTTTGGATGCAATTCATAATGCTGTAAGTCCCTCTTATATTTTCATTTTACAATTTTGTTAACTGAATTATTTGTTCAGTATTAGAAACCGTTTTGGTTTTGCTTATGTTTGTTTTTTAGTGTATGACCATAGATTCGTAATACTATTGGGTAATTATGACTCATTCATTTCTCAGTTAACGAACTAATATGCAGCATTACTGGAAATGCAAATATGATGGCAGCAGTGGGGGACGCATTTACTGAATTTTGTTTTCATAACAAAAAACTCTTAATTCCAAAGACTTGTGCAATTAAATGATATTAACGTGAAATGTAAAGAAAAGCATTTTCGTTTGAACCGAGCTCTGGGCATCTATCTGCACCATAAGTGCTAAACGTCATGTGATACAAACATGGCCGCGCCCTTTAAATATGTAATGGAAAGGGCTACGCAGCAAAATCCGAGACTGACAAACTGACAGAATTTGGATGAGTAGTGCCCCAATCTCAGTCGCTAGAGCATCCGACATTTAATCTAAGGGTCATGGGTGAAAGTCCGAGGGTAGGTGGTTATGATTTAGCTTCCACTGATTTTCAATTGTTGTCAAAATGAATATAGATATACCTGCAAGTATTTCTCTCCTTTCCTAAAATGTCCCTAAATGAGAGCGTATCCACATGTCCATGCGAACGGGATAGAGTACCCAATTTAATCAACTGTAAGATATGTTGATCATTCTGTCAGCATTTCTTCTTGATTCCAGTAAATCTAACGCATCCACTATATCATATGCAAATTGAATGCATTCATATTATGATACGAATATTATTAAAATATACGGACAGAAGCACAAAAGTCAACGCCAGTCTAAAAGCTCCACCTAACAGACAATATATTTAAAGTAATGAGACACTACCACTGCAAGCTACTATCAGTTGTTTCGTGTTCTAAAGAGTTTACTCAAACGTTGTAACGGAGACAAAACGAAGAATGCACCGTGAAGACGTATAAAGACTTCTCGGTTCAATCAACAATAACTGCATGAGATATGCATGCAGGATGTGTTCACGGTTTTAATGGAGGTACGATCACCGCCTCTCGGACACCTGAATTCGGTGGTCACAACATCGCGGTATAGAATGCGATGATTGTATTGGTGAAAATACTAAGTCTTAAAATTAAATTGCTGCCGTCCAGTTTCGGATGCTCAATCTAAACGAATGAAAATATGGATTTTTTAAAATGATTTATCAATTGCGAGTTTTGATAATAGTTCTCGATTTAAGTAAGCTAAAGAATGCAATGCATCGTTTGAGAATTAAATGCATTAATCTTACGATTCAAACAATAACATAATATATAATTCGCAATGTAACACAAATCTCAAAGGAATTTTAAAATCTGCGACTAAAAGTTAATATGTCTTAAATTGAAGAGAAGAAAAGAGACTAGCACTGCAAGGTACTGTCAGTTCTTTCCTGTTCTGATGAGTTAGATGAAACTTTGCAACGTGGAGAAAATAAAGACTGCACCGTACATATGTGAAAGAAACCTATCTTAGATCAAGTCAAGAAGGTTACAATAATGAGTTCACAGTTTTGTGGGAAGTATGATTACGGGGTATCGGACATTCGAAAGCAGTGGCCAAAAGGATCGCGCAATCCGGTGAGGTGATATCAATGGTTAAAACACAAAAAAGAAGAAGAAGAAAAAAAAATGACCAAAAAAAAAAAAGCAAAGAAAGAAAGATGTTAGTCCTAAAAATGAATTATTGCTGACTTACAATGTTAGTTGCTAAATCAAAATGAAGAAATATTTGGGAAGAATTGTTTATCAGTATTTTGGAAATTCCCACAATTGATAATAATAATAATAATAATAATAATAATAATAATAATAATAATAATAATAATTATGTGGACTTAGTACAGCGCCTAAGACGTAAAAGCGCTAAGAGCTCGAAAATATTAGATAACAAACATAAATATACACCAGAACAAGGATAGGATAGAAAAATCCCAACACTATTGAATTACAAAACAAAAGGCTTCAATAGAAGTATATAGAATATGTAAATGAACTTACATATTTCATTCACTTTTTATCTGGATGGGTACATACAGGGTCACTACCATAATCAGTACCTTTATGAGGGCTGTGTCGAAACCAGAAAGACATTGACAAGCTAATGAATTTGAAGAAGAGGATATCAAAATTCAACATAAAAATGATTATATGAGAAAAGAAAACGTTTCTGTGGGACATTTACCATCACACCTATTTGTAGCCAAATAGACGCGTGTACAAAGTGTAGTATAAATTTGTAATGGTATTAAAAATTGTACGCCCACCGTGGGACTCGAACTCACGACCCTCAGATTAAAAGTCTGATGCTCTACCGACTGAGCTAGGCGGGCTACTTGTTAATGCATGGTCGAATGTTGGCTCGGGTAGTTATGCGCAACATGGTTAATCGTTATCTCATCAACTTCACATAGCTAGCGTCTAGGATTGATTGGATCTTAGATGTTAGCCCCTTATGGAAACAATAATCCAGTTTATATGGCAATCAACCATTCACGGAGGAATTTAAATTTTGCTGCCTAAGGAAATGCACAAATGTGTCATTAGCCGAGCAAGTTGCTAAAGTTAAGACAAGTCATTGTTTCTTTGTGTTAACAGTTATGATTTTACAGTCCGGACAACACAAACACTATCCTTCTGCTCTTCTCTTAAATCTTCGCATTCTTTCCTTAATTTCTCTCAGTTAATTACACATGTGAAAATCACCTGTCTTGAAATTTTTTGTTTCCAGAGAAAGCAATGCTTACACACTACATAATCAATTAAATAGTACCTGTAAGTTGATAAACTTGCTTCCAATTAATTGTTCTCTATACATATTTGTGATTTTCTTCTATGGATCGGTACAGGAGAAAATACATAAATACGGAAGGTGTTGTGTTAGATGTGGTGGTTTTATTTCTACGACATGGGAGATTTGTGTGTGTGTGTGTGTGTGTGTGTGTGTGTGTTTGTGTGTGCATGTGATTTGTATTTTTAAGGTAGCTTTTAAGAATTTTTCAGTCATATCGCTACGATGTCTGCAGTGTGGCAGTTTATAGTGATGGCTAGCACTGGGGCATCATGCCGCAGACATGTAGCATGATGTCCCACCCAGTCACTTTATCCTGAGATCCGGCCGACCAGTCCTAACACTAACCTCTTAATGCTGAGCCCCAAGCAAGGCAGCTGTTAGTACCATATTTGTAAGTCTTTGGTATGAGTCGGCCGGGGATCGATCCCACGAACTGCCGCATCCGAGGCGTACGCTGTAATTAATAGGCCACCGGAGCTTTTAGGGATATTTGTTCATTGTCACGTAGTGAGTAGTAGCTAATGAGTTTTCACTCCTTATTGTCTGTATTTAAGTACGTGGAGTTGGACTATTTGGTCAGTCATATTTTGTATGTTCTTCTTGTAACATTATTCTTCAGGTATATTTATTGTTGTGTTTAGATATTATTTGGAAGCAAACATTTGTTTGAATTATTCATTGGAGCCACAAAATGCTACGTGGGTTAAAATATTATTTTTGGCCTATTGTGAATTATTTCTAAAGAATTCTTGAAAATGCCATTGTGATATATCAGAACTGTTGGTAGACCAATGCATTTGAGGATGTAGATTTTATTCGGAACATTCTATTCCTTTGGACTTGAAGATAACATTTTGGGATGATTTTGGATGCAATTCATAATGCTGTAAGTCCCTCTTATATTTTCATTTTACAATTTTGTTAACTGAATTATTTGTTCAGTATTAGAAACCGTTTTGGTTTTGCTTATGTTTGTTTTTTAGTGTATGACCATAGATTCGTAATACTATTGGGTAATTATGACTCATTCATTTCTCAGTTAACGAACTAATATGCAGCATTACTGGAAATGCAAATATGATGGCAGCAGTGGGGGACGCATTTACTGAATTTTGTTTTCATAACAAAAAACTCTTAATTCCAAAGACTTGTGCAATTAAATGATATTAACGTGAAATGTAAAGAAAAGCATTTTCGTTTGAACCGAGCTCTGGGCATCTATCTGCACCATAAGTGCTAAACGTCATGTGATACAAACATGGCCGCGCCCTTTAAATATGTAATGGAAAGGGCTACGCAGCAAAATCCGAGACTGACAAACTGACAGAATTTGGATGAGTAGTGCCCCAATCTCAGTCGCTAGAGCATCCGACATTTAATCTAAGGGTCATGGGTGAAAGTCCGAGGGTAGGTGGTTATGATTTAGCTTCCACTGATTTTCAATTGTTGTCAAAATGAATATAGATATACCTGCAAGTATTTCTCTCCTTTCCTAAAATGTCCCTAAATGAGAGCGTATCCACATGTCCATGCGAACGGGATAGAGTACCCAATTTAATCAACTGTAAGATATGTTGATCATTCTGTCAGCATTTCTTCTTGATTCCAGTAAATCTAACGCATCCACTATATCATATGCAAATTGAATGCATTCATATTATGATACGAATATTATTAAAATATACGGACAGAAGCACAAAAGTCAACGCCAGTCTAAAAGCTCCACCTAACAGACAATATATTTAAAGTAATGAGACACTACCACTGCAAGCTACTATCAGTTGTTTCGTGTTCTAAAGAGTTTACTCAAACGTTGTAACGGAGACAAAACGAAGAATGCACCGTGAAGACGTATAAAGACTTCTCGGTTCAATCAACAATAACTGCATGAGATATGCATGCAGGATGTGTTCACGGTTTTAATGGAGGTACGATCACCGCCTCTCGGACACCTGAATTCGGTGGTCACAACATCGCGGTATAGAATGCGATGATTGTATTGGTGAAAATACTAAGTCTTAAAATTAAATTGCTGCCGTCCAGTTTCGGATGCTCAATCTAAACGAATGAAAATATGGATTTTTTAAAATGATTTATCAATTGCGAGTTTTGATAATAGTTCTCGATTTAAGTAAGCTAAAGAATGCAATGCATCGTTTGAGAATTAAATGCATTAATCTTACGATTCAAACAATAACATAATATATAATTCGCAATGTAACACAAATCTCAAAGGAATTTTAAAATCTGCGACTAAAAGTTAATATGTCTTAAATTGAAGAGAAGAAAAGAGACTAGCACTGCAAGGTACTGTCAGTTCTTTCCTGTTCTGATGAGTTAGATGAAACTTTGCAACGTGGAGAAAATAAAGACTGCACCGTACATATGTGAAAGAAACCTATCTTAGATCAAGTCAAGAAGGTTACAATAATGAGTTCACAGTTTTGTGGGAAGTATGATTACGGGGTATCGGACATTCGAAAGCAGTGGCCAAAAGGATCGCGCAATCCGGTGAGGTGATATCAATGGTTAAAACACAAAAAAGAAGAAGAAGAAAAAAAAATGACCAAAAAAAAAAAAGCAAAGAAAGAAAGATGTTAGTCCTAAAAATGAATTATTGCTGACTTACAATGTTAGTTGCTAAATCAAAATGAAGAAATATTTGGGAAGAATTGTTTATCAGTATTTTGGAAATTCCCACAATTGATAATAATAATAATAATAATAATAATAATAATAATAATAATAATAATAATAATTATGTGGACTTAGTACAGCGCCTAAGACGTAAAAGCGCTAAGAGCTCGAAAATATTAGATAACAAACATAAATATACACCAGAACAAGGATAGGATAGAAAAATCCCAACACTATTGAATTACAAAACAAAAGGCTTCAATAGAAGTATATAGAATATGTAAATGAACTTACATATTTCATTCACTTTTTATCTGGATGGGTACATACAGGGTCACTACCATAATCAGTACCTTTATGAGGGCTGTGTCGAAACCAGAAAGACATTGACAAGCTAATGAATTTGAAGAAGAGGATATCAAAATTCAACATAAAAATGATTATATGAGAAAAGAAAACGTTTCTGTGGGACATTTACCATCACACCTATTTGTAGCCAAATAGACGCGTGTACAAAGTGTAGTATAAATTTGTAATGGTATTAAAAATTGTACGCCCACCGTGGGACTCGAACTCACGACCCTCAGATTAAAAGTCTGATGCTCTACCGACTGAGCTAGGCGGGCTACTTGTTAATGCATGGTCGAATGTTGGCTCGGGTAGTTATGCGCAACATGGTTAATCGTTATCTCATCAACTTCACATAGCTAGCGTCTAGGATTGATTGGATCTTAGATGTTAGCCCCTTATGGAAACAATAATCCAGTTTATATGGCAATCAACCATTCACGGAGGAATTTAAATTTTGCTGCCTAAGGAAATGCACAAATGTGTCATTAGCCGAGCAAGTTGCTAAAGTTAAGACAAGTCATTGTTTCTTTGTGTTAACAGTTATGATTTTACAGTCCGGACAACACAAACACTATCCTTCTGCTCTTCTCTTAAATCTTCGCATTCTTTCCTTAATTTCTCTCAGTTAATTACACATGTGAAAATCACCTGTCTTGAAATTTTTTGTTTCCAGAGAAAGCAATGCTTACACACTACATAATCAATTAAATAGTACCTGTAAGTTGATAAACTTGCTTCCAATTAATTGTTCTCTATACATATTTGTGATTTTCTTCTATGGATCGGTACAGGAGAAAATACATAAATACGGAAGGTGTTGTGTTAGATGTGGTGGTTTTATTTCTACGACATGGGAGATTTGTGTGTGTGTGTGTGTGTGTGTGTGTGTGTGTGTGTGTGTGTGTGTGTGTGTTTGTGTGTGCATGTGATTTGTATTTTTAAGGTAGCTTTTAAGAATTTTTCAGTCATATCGCTACGATGTCTGCAGTGTGGCAGTTTATAGTGATGGCTAGCACTGGGGCATCATGCCGCAGACATGTAGCATGATGTCCCACCCAGTCACTTTATCCTGAGATCCGGCCGACCAGTCCTAACACTAACCTCTTAATGCTGAGCCCCAAGCAAGGCAGCTGTTAGTACCATATTTGTAAGTCTTTGGTATGAGTCGGCCGGGGATCGATCCCACGAACTGCCGCATCCGAGGCGTACGCTGTAATTACTAGGCCACCGGAGCTTTTAGGGATATTTGTTCATTGTCACGTAGTGAGTAGTAGCTAATGAGTTTTCACTCCTTATTGTCTGTATTTAAGTACGTGGAGTTGGACTATTTGGTCAGTCATATTTTGTATGTTCTTCTTGTAACATTATTCTTCAGGTATATTTATTGTTGTGTTTAGATATTATTTGGAAGCAAACATTTGTTTGAATTATTCATTGGAGCCACAAAATGCTACGTGGGTTAAAATATTATTTTTGGCCTATTGTGAATTATTTCTAAAGAATTCTTGAAAATGCCATTGTGATATATCAGAACTGTTGGTAGACCAATGCATTTGAGGATGTAGATTTTATTCGGAACATTCTATTCCTTTGGACTTGAAGATAACATTTTGGGATGATTTTGGATGCAATTCATAATGCTGTAAGTCCCTCTTATATTTTCATTTTACAATTTTGTTAACTGAATTATTTGTTCAGTATTAGAAACCGTTTTGGTTTTGCTTATGTTTGTTTTTTAGTGTATGACCATAGATTCGTAATACTATTGGGTAATTATGACTCATTCATTTCTCAGTTAACGAACTAATATGCAGCATTACTGGAAATGCAAATATGATGGCAGCAGTGGGGGACGCATTTACTGAATTTTGTTTTCATAACAAAAAACTCTTAATTCCAAAGACTTGTGCAATTAAATGATATTAACGTGAAATGTAAAGAAAAGCATTTTCGTTTGAACCGAGCTCTGGGCATCTATCTGCACCATAAGTGCTAAACGTCATGTGATACAAACATGGCCGCGCCCTTTAAATATGTAATGGAAAGGGCTACGCAGCAAAATCCGAGACTGACAAACTGACAGAATTTGGATGAGTAGTGCCCCAATCTCAGTCGCTAGAGCATCCGACATTTAATCTAAGGGTCATGGGTGAAAGTCCGAGGGTAGGTGGTTATGATTTAGCTTCCACTGATTTTCAATTGTTGTCAAAATGAATATAGATATACCTGCAAGTATTTCTCTCCTTTCCTAAAATGTCCCTAAATGAGAGCGTATCCACATGTCCATGCGAACGGGATAGAGTACCCAATTTAATCAACTGTAAGATATGTTGATCATTCTGTCAGCATTTCTTCTTGATTCCAGTAAATCTAACGCATCCACTATATCATATGCAAATTGAATGCATTCATATTATGATACGAATATTATTAAAATATACGGACAGAAGCACAAAAGTCAACGCCAGTCTAAAAGCTCCACCTAACAGACAATATATTTAAAGTAATGAGACACTACCACTGCAAGCTACTATCAGTTGTTTCGTGTTCTAAAGAGTTTACTCAAACGTTGTAACGGAGACAAAACGAAGAATGCACCGTGAAGACGTATAAAGACTTCTCGGTTCAATCAACAATAACTGCATGAGATATGCATGCAGGATGTGTTCACGGTTTTAATGGAGGTACGATCACCGCCTCTCGGACACCTGAATTCGGTGGTCACAACATCGCGGTATAGAATGCGATGATTGTATTGGTGAAAATACTAAGTCTTAAAATTAAATTGCTGCCGTCCAGTTTCGGATGCTCAATCTAAACGAATGAAAATATGGATTTTTTAAAATGATTTATCAATTGCGAGTTTTGATAATAGTTCTCGATTTAAGTAAGCTAAAGAATGCAATGCATCGTTTGAGAATTAAATGCATTAATCTTACGATTCAAACAATAACATAATATATAATTCGCAATGTAACACAAATCTCAAAGGAATTTTAAAATCTGCGACTAAAAGTTAATATGTCTTAAATTGAAGAGAAGAAAAGAGACTAGCACTGCAAGGTACTGTCAGTTCTTTCCTGTTCTGATGAGTTAGATGAAACTTTGCAACGTGGAGAAAATAAAGACTGCACCGTACATATGTGAAAGAAACCTATCTTAGATCAAGTCAAGAAGGTTACAATAATGAGTTCACAGTTTTGTGGGAAGTATGATTACGGGGTATCGGACATTCGAAAGCAGTGGCCAAAAGGATCGCGCAATCCGGTGAGGTGATATCAATGGTTAAAACACAAAAAAGAAGAAGAAGAAAAAAAAATGACCAAAAAAAAAAAAGCAAAGAAAGAAAGATGTTAGTCCTAAAAATGAATTATTGCTGACTTACAATGTTAGTTGCTAAATCAAAATGAAGAAATATTTGGGAAGAATTGTTTATCAGTATTTTGGAAATTCCCACAATTGATAATAATAATAATAATAATAATAATAATAATAATAATAATAATAATAATTATGTGGACTTAGTACAGCGCCTAAGACGTAAAAGCGCTAAGAGCTCGAAAATATTAGATAACAAACATAAATATACACCAGAACAAGGATAGGATAGAAAAATCCCAACACTATTGAATTACAAAACAAAAGGCTTCAATAGAAGTATATAGAATATGTAAATGAACTTACATATTTCATTCACTTTTTATCTGGATGGGTACATACAGGGTCACTACCATAATCAGTACCTTTATGAGGGCTGTGTCGAAACCAGAAAGACATTGACAAGCTAATGAATTTGAAGAAGAGGATATCAAAATTCAACATAAAAATGATTATATGAGAAAAGAAAACGTTTCTGTGGGACATTTACCATCACACCTATTTGTAGCCAAATAGACGCGTGTACAAAGTGTAGTATAAATTTGTAATGGTATTAAAAATTGTACGCCCACCGTGGGACTCGAACTCACGACCCTCAGATTAAAAGTCTGATGCTCTACCGACTGAGCTAGGCGGGCTACTTGTTAATGCATGGTCGAATGTTGGCTCGGGTAGTTATGCGCAACATGGTTAATCGTTATCTCATCAACTTCACATAGCTAGCGTCTAGGATTGATTGGATCTTAGATGTTAGCCCCTTATGGAAACAATAATCCAGTTTATATGGCAATCAACCATTCACGGAGGAATTTAAATTTTGCTGCCTAAGGAAATGCACAAATGTGTCATTAGCCGAGCAAGTTGCTAAAGTTAAGACAAGTCATTGTTTCTTTGTGTTAACAGTTATGATTTTACAGTCCGGACAACACAAACACTATCCTTCTGCTCTTCTCTTAAATCTTCGCATTCTTTCCTTAATTTCTCTCAGTTAATTACACATGTGAAAATCACCTGTCTTGAAATTTTTTGTTTCCAGAGAAAGCAATGCTTACACACTACATAATCAATTAAATAGTACCTGTAAGTTGATAAACTTGCTTCCAATTAATTGTTCTCTATACATATTTGTGATTTTCTTCTATGGATCGGTACAGGAGAAAATACATAAATACGGAAGGTGTTGTGTTAGATGTGGTGGTTTTATTTCTACGACATGGGAGATTTGTGTGTGTGTGTGTGTGTGTGTGTGTGTGTGTGTGTGTGTGTGTGTTTGTGTGTGCATGTGATTTGTATTTTTAAGGTAGCTTTTAAGAATTTTTCAGTCATATCGCTACGATGTCTGCAGTGTGGCAGTTTATAGTGATGGCTAGCACTGGGGCATCATGCCGCAGACATGTAGCATGATGTCCCACCCAGTCACTTTATCCTGAGATCCGGCCGACCAGTCCTAACACTAACCTCTTAATGCTGAGCCCCAAGCAAGGCAGCTGTTAGTACCATATTTGTAAGTCTTTGGTATGAGTCGGCCGGGGATCGATCCCACGAACTGCCGCATCCGAGGCGTACGCTGTAATTACTAGGCCACCGGAGCTTTTAGGGATATTTGTTCATTGTCACGTAGTGAGTAGTAGCTAATGAGTTTTCACTCCTTATTGTCTGTATTTAAGTACGTGGAGTTGGACTATTTGGTCAGTCATATTTTGTATGTTCTTCTTGTAACATTATTCTTCAGGTATATTTATTGTTGTGTTTAGATATTATTTGGAAGCAAACATTTGTTTGAATTATTCATTGGAGCCACAAAATGCTACGTGGGTTAAAATATTATTTTTGGCCTATTGTGAATTATTTCTAAAGAATTCTTGAAAATGCCATTGTGATATATCAGAACTGTTGGTAGACCAATGCATTTGAGGATGTAGATTTTATTCGGAACATTCTATTCCTTTGGACTTGAAGATAACATTTTGGGATGATTTTGGATGCAATTCATAATGCTGTAAGTCCCTCTTATATTTTCATTTTACAATTTTGTTAACTGAATTATTAGTTCAGTATTAGAAACCGTTTTGGTTTTGCTTATGTTTGTTTTTTAGTGTATGACCATAGATTCGTAATACTATTGGGTAATTATGACTCATTCATTTCTCAGTTAACGAACTAATATGCAGCATTACTGGAAATGCAAATATGATGGCAGCAGTGGGGGACGCATTTACTGAATTTTGTTTTCATAACAAAAAACTCTTAATTCCAAAGACTTGTGCAATTAAATGATATTAACGTGAAATGTAAAGAAAAGCATTTTCGTTTGAACCGAGCTCTGGGCATCTATCTGCACCATAAGTGCTAAACGTCATGTGATACAAACATGGCCGCGCCCTTTAAATATGTAATGGAAAGGGCTACGCAGCAAAATCCGAGACTGACAAACTGACAGAATTTGGATGAGTAGTGCCCCAATCTCAGTCGCTAGAGCATCCGACATTTAATCTAAGGGTCATGGGTGAAAGTCCGAGGGTAGGTGGTTATGATTTAGCTTCCACTGATTTTCAATTGTTGTCAAAATGAATATAGATATACCTGCAAGTATTTCTCTCCTTTCCTAAAATGTCCCTAAATGAGAGCGTATCCACATGTCCATGCGAACGGGATAGAGTACCCAATTTAATCAACTGTAAGATATGTTGATCATTCTGTCAGCATTTCTTCTTGATTCCAGTAAATCTAACGCATCCACTATATCATATGCAAATTGAATGCATTCATATTATGATACGAATATTATTAAAATATACGGACAGAAGCACAAAAGTCAACGCCAGTCTAAAAGCTCCACCTAACAGACAATATGTTTAAAGTAATGAGACACTACCACTGCAAGCTACTATCAGTTGTTTCGTGTTCTAAAGAGTTTACTCAAACGTTGTAACGGAGACAAAACGAAGAATGCACCGTGAAGACGTATAAAGACTTCTCGGTTCAATCAACAATAACTGCATGAGATATGCATGCAGGATGTGTTCACGGTTTTAATGGAGGTACGATCACCGCCTCTCGGACACCTGAATTCGGTGGTCACAACATCGCGGTATAGAATGCGATGATTGTATTGGTGAAAATACTAAGTCTTAAAATTAAATTGCTGCCGTCCAGTTTCGGATGCTCAATCTAAACGAATGAAAATATGGATTTTTTAAAATGATTTATCAATTGCGAGTTTTGATAATAGTTCTCGATTTAAGTAAGCTAAAGAATGCAATGCATCGTTTGAGAATTAAATGCATTAATCTTACGATTCAAACAATAACATAATATATAATTCGCAATGTAACACAAATCTCAAAGGAATTTTAAAATCTGCGACTAAAAGTTAATATGTCTTAAATTGAAGAGAAGAAAAGAGACTAGCACTGCAAGGTACTGTCAGTTCTTTCCTGTTCTGATGAGTTAGATGAAACTTTGCAACGTGGAGAAAATAAAGACTGCACCGTACATATGTGAAAGAAACCTATCTTAGATCAAGTCAAGAAGGTTACAATAATGAGTTCACAGTTTTGTGGGAAGTATGATTACGGGGTATCGGACATTCGAAAGCAGTGGCCAAAAGGATCGCGCAATCCGGTGAGGTGATATCAATGGTTAAAACACAAAAAAGAAGAAGAAGAAAAAAAAATGACCAAAAAAAAAAAAGCAAAGAAAGAAAGATGTTAGTCCTAAAAATGAATTATTGCTGACTTACAATGTTAGTTGCTAAATCAAAATGAAGAAATATTTGGGAAGAATTGTTTATCAGTATTTTGGAAATTCCCACAATTGATAATAATAATAATAATAATAATAATAATAATAATAATAATAATAATAATAATAATTATGTGGACTTAGTACAGCGCCTAAGACGTAAAAGCGCTAAGAGCTCGAAAATATTAGATAACAAACATAAATATACACCAGAACAAGGATAGGATAGAAAAATCCCAACACTATTGAATTACAAAACAAAAGGCTTCAATAGAAGTATATAGAATATGTAAATGAACTTACATATTTCATTCACTTTTTATCTGGATGGGTACATACAGGGTCACTACCATAATCAGTACCTTTATGAGGGCTGTGTCGAAACCAGAAAGACATTGACAAGCTAATGAATTTGAAGAAGAGGATATCAAAATTCAACATAAAAATGATTATATGAGAAAAGAAAACGTTTCTGTGGGACATTTACCATCACACCTATTTGTAGCCAAATAGACGCGTGTACAAAGTGTAGTATAAATTTGTAATGGTATTAAAAATTTTACGCCCACCGTGGGACTCGAACTCACGACCCTCAGATTAAAAGTCTGATGCTCTACCGACTGAGCTAGGCGGGCTACTTGTTAATGCATGGTCGAATGTTGGCTCGGGTAGTTATGCGCAACATGGTTAATCGTTATCTCATCAACTTCACATAGCTAGCGTCTAGGATTGATTGGATCTTAGATGTTAGCCCCTTATGGAAACAATAATCCAGTTTATATGGCAATCAACCATTCACGGAGGAATTTAAATTTTGCTGCCTAAGGAAATGCACAAATGTGTCATTAGCCGAGCAAGTTGCTAAAGTTAAGACAAGTCATTGTTTCTTTGTGTTAACAGTTATGATTTTACAGTCCGGACAACACAAACACTATCCTTCTGCTCTTCTCTTAAATCTTCGCATTCTTTCCTTAATTTCTCTCAGTTAATTACACATGTGAAAATCACCTGTCTTGAAATTTTTTGTTTCCAGAGAAAGCAATGCTTACACACTACATAATCAATTAAATAGTACCTGTAAGTTGATAAACTTGCTTCCAATTAATTGTTCTCTATACATATTTGTGATTTTCTTCTATGGATCGGTACAGGAGAAAATACATAAATACGGAAGGTGTTGTGTTAGATGTGGTGGTTTTATTTCTACGACATGGGAGATTTGTGTGTGTGTGTGTGTGTGTGTGTGTGTGTGTGTGTGTTTGTGTGTGCATGTGATTTGTATTTTTAAGGTAGCTTTTAAGAATTTTTCAGTCATATCGCTACGATGTCTGCAGTGTGGCAGTTTATAGTGATGGCTAGCACTGGGGCATCATGCCGCAGACATGTAGCATGATGTCCCACCCAGTCACTTTATCCTGAGATCCGGCCGACCAGTCCTAACACTAACCTCTTAATGCTGAGCCCCAAGCAAGGCAGCTGTTAGTACCATATTTGTAAGTCTTTGGTATGAGTCGGCCGGGGATCGATCCCACGAACTGCCGCATCCGAGGCGTACGCTGTAATTACTAGGCCACCGGAGCTTTTAGGGATATTTGTTCATTGTCACGTAGTGAGTAGTAGCTAATGAGTTTTCACTCCTTATTGTCTGTATTTAAGTACGTGGAGTTGGACTATTTGGTCAGTCATATTTTGTATGTTCTTCTTGTAACATTATTCTTCAGGTATATTTATTGTTGTGTTTAGATATTATTTGGAAGCAAACATTTGTTTGAATTATTCATTGGAGCCACAAAATGCTACGTGGGTTAAAATATTATTTTTGGCCTATTGTGAATTATTTCTAAAGAATTCTTGAAAATGCCATTGTGATATATCAGAACTGTTGGTAGACCAATGCATTTGAGGATGTAGATTTTATTCGGAACATTCTATTCCTTTGGACTTGAAGATAACATTTTGGGATGATTTTGGATGCAATTCATAATGCTGTAAGTCCCTCTTATATTTTCATTTTACAATTTTGTTAACTGAATTATTTGTTCAGTATTAGAAACCGTTTTGGTTTTGCTTATGTTTGTTTTTTAGTGTATGACCATAGATTCGTAATACTATTGGGTAATTATGACTCATTCATTTCTCAGTTAACGAACTAATATGCAGCATTACTGGAAATGCAAATATGATGGCAGCAGTGGGGGACGCATTTACTGAATTTTGTTTTCATAACAAAAAACTCTTAATTCCAAAGACTTGTGCAATTAAATGATATTAACGTGAAATGTAAAGAAAAGCATTTTCGTTTGAACCGAGCTCTGGGCATCTATCTGCACCATAAGTGCTAAACGTCATGTGATACAAACATGGCCGCGCCCTTTAAATATGTAATGGAAAGGGCTACGCAGCAAAATCCGAGACTGACAAACTGACAGAATTTGGATGAGTAGTGCCCCAATCTCAGTCGCTAGAGCATCCGACATTTAATCTAAGGGTCATGGGTGAAAGTCCGAGGGTAGGTGGTTATGATTTAGCTTCCACTGATTTTCAATTGTTGTCAAAATGAATATAGATATACCTGCAAGTATTTCTCTCCTTTCCTAAAATGTCCCTAAATGAGAGCGTATCCACATGTCCATGCGAACGGGATAGAGTACCCAATTTAATCAACTGTAAGATATGTTGATCATTCTGTCAGCATTTCTTCTTGATTCCAGTAAATCTAACGCATCCACTATATCATATGCAAATTGAATGCATTCATATTATGATACGAATATTATTAAAATATACGGACAGAAGCACAAAAGTCAACGCCAGTCTAAAAGCTCCACCTAACAGACAATATATTTAAAGTAATGAGACACTACCACTGCAAGCTACTATCAGTTGATTCGTGTTCTAAAGAGTTTACTCAAACGTTGTAACGGAGACAAAACGAAGAATGCACCGTGAAGACGTATAAAGACTTCTCGGTTCAATCAACAATAACTGCATGAGATATGCATGCAGGATGTGTTCACGGTTTTAATGGAGGTACGATCACCGCCTCTCGGACACCTGAATTCGGTGGTCACAACATCGCGGTATAGAATGCGATGATTGTATTGGTGAAAATACTAAGTCTTAAAATTAAATTGCTGCCGTCCAGTTTCGGATGCTCAATCTAAACGAATGAAAATATGGATTTTTTAAAATGATTTATCAATTGCGAGTTTTGATAATAGTTCTCGATTTAAGTAAGCTAAAGAATGCAATGCATCGTTTGAGAATTAAATGCATTAATCTTACGATTCAAACAATAACATAATATATAATTCGCAATGTAACACAAATCTCAAAGGAATTTTAAAATCTGCGACTAAAAGTTAATATGTCTTAAATTGAAGAGAAGAAAAGAGACTAGCACTGCAAGGTACTGTCAGTTCTTTCCTGTTCTGATGAGTTAGATGAAACTTTGCAACGTGGAGAAAATAAAGACTGCACCGTACATATGTGAAAGAAACCTATCTTAGATCAAGTCAAGAAGGTTACAATAATGAGTTCACAGTTTTGTGGGAAGTATGATTACGGGGTATCGGACATTCGAAAGCAGTGGCCAAAAGGATCGCGCAATCCGGTGAGGTGATATCAATGGTTAAAACACAAAAAAGAAGAAGAAGAAAAAAAAATGACCAAAAAAAAAAAAGCAAAGAAAGAAAGATGTTAGTCCTAAAAATGAATTATTGCTGACTTACAATGTTAGTTGCTAAATCAAAATGAAGAAATATTTGGGAAGAATTGTTTATCAGTATTTTGGAAATTCCCACAATTGATAATAATAATAATAATAATAATAATAATAATAATAATAATAATTATGTGGACTTAGTACAGCGCCTAAGACGTAAAAGCGCTAAGAGCTCGAAAATATTAGATAACAAACAAAAATATACACCAGTACAAGGATAGGATAGAAAAATCCCAACACTATTGAATTACAAAACAAAAGGCTTCAATAGAAGTATATAGAATATGTAAATGAACTTACATATTTCATTCACTTTTTATCTGGATGGGTACATACAGGGTCACTACCATAATCAGTACCTTTATGAGGGCTGTGTCGAAACCAGAAAGACATTGACAAGCTAATGAATTTGAAGAAGAGGATATCAAAATTCAACATAAAAATGATTATATGAGAAAAGAAAACGTTTCTGTGGGACATTTACCATCACACCTATTTGTAGCCAAATAGACGCGTGTACAAAGTGTAGTATAAATTTGTAATGGTATTAAAAATTGTACGCCCACCGTGGGACTCGAACTCACGACCCTCAGATTAAAAGTCTGATGCTCTACCGACTGAGCTAGGCGGGCTACTTGTTAATGCATGGTCGAATGTTGGCTCGGGTAGTTATGCGCAACATGGTTAATCGTTATCTCATCAACTTCACATAGCTAGCGTCTAGGATTGATTGGATCTTAGATGTTAGCCCCTTATGGAAACAATAATCCAGTTTATATGGCAATCAACCATTCACGGAGGAATTTAAATTTTGCTGCCTAAGGAAATGCACAAATGTGTCATTAGCCGAGCAAGTTGCTAAAGTTAAGACAAGTCATTGTTTCTTTGTGTTAACAGTTATGATTTTACAGTCCGGACAACACAAACACTATCCTTCTGCTCTTCTCTTAAATCTTCGCATTCTTTCCTTAATTTCTCTCAGTTAATTACACATGTGAAAATCACCTGTCTTGAAATTTTTTGTTTCCAGAGAAAGCAATGCTTACACACTACATAATCAATTAAATAGTACCTGTAAGTTGATAAACTTGCTTCCAATTAATTGTTCTCTATACATATTTGTGATTTTCTTCTATGGATCGGTACAGGAGAAAATACATAAATACGGAAGGTGTTGTGTTAGATGTGGTGGTTTTATTTCTACGACATGGGAGATTTGAGTGTGTGTGTGTGTGTGTGTGTGTGTGTGTGTTTGTGTTTGTGTGTGCATGTGATTTGTATTTTTAAGGTAGCTTTTAAGAATTTTTCAGTCATATCGCTACGATGTCTGCAGTGTGGCAGTTTATAGTGATGGCTAGCACTGGGGCATCATGCCGCAGACATGTAGCATGATGTCCCACCCAGTCACTTTATCCTGAGATCCGGCCGACCAGTCCTAACACTAACCTCTTAATGCTGAGCCCCAAGCAAGGCAGCTGTTAGTGCCATATTTGTAAGTCTTTGGTATGAGTCGGCCGGGGATCGATCCCACGAACTGCCGCATCCGAGGCGTACGCTGTAATTAATAGGCCACCGGAGCTTTTAGGGATATTTGTTCATTGTCACGTAGTGAGTAGTAGCTAATGAGTTTTCACTCCTTATTGTCTGTATTTAAGTACGTGGAGTTGGACTATTTGGTCAGTCATATTTTGTATGTTCTTCTTGTAACATTATTCTTCAGGTATATTTATTGTTGTGTTTAGATATTATTTGGAAGCAAACATTTGTTTGAATTATTCATTGGAGCCACAAAATGCTACGTGGGTTAAAATATTATTTTTGGCCTATTGTGAATTATTTCTAAAGAATTCTTGAAAATGCCATTCTGATATATCAAAACTGTTGGTAGACCAATGCATTTGAGGATGTAGATTTTATTCGGAACATTCTATTCCTTTGGACTTGAAGATAACATTTTGGGATGAGTTTGGATGCAATTCATAATGCTGTAAGTCCCTCTTATATTTTCATTTTACAATTTTGTTAACTGAATTATTTGTTCAGTATTAGAAACCGTTTTGGTTTTGCTTATGTTTGTTTTTTAGTGTATGACCATAGATTCGTAATACTATTGGGTAATTATGACTCATTCATTTCTCAGTTAACGAACTAATATGCAGCATTACTGGAAATGCAAATATGATGGCAGCAGTGGGGGACGCATTTACTGAATTTTGTTTTCATAACAAAAAACTCTTAATTCCAAAGACTTGTGCAATTAAATGATATTAACGTGAAATGTAAAGAAAAGCATTTTCGTTTGAACCGAGCTCTGGGCATCTATCTGCACCATAAGTGCTAAACGTCATGTGATACAAACATGGCCGCGCCCTTTAAATATGTAATGGAAAGGGCTACGCAGCAAAATCCGAGACTGACAAACTGACAGAATTTGGATGAGTAGTGCCCCAATCTCAGTCGCTAGAGCATCCGACATTTAATCTAAGGGTCATGGGTGAAAGTCCGAGGGTAGGTGGTTATGATTTAGCTTCCACTGATTTTCAATTGTTGTCAAAATGAATATAGATATACCTGCAAGTATTTCTCTCCTTTCCTAAAATGTCCCTAAATGAGAGCGTATCCACATGTCCATGCGAACGGGATAGAGTACCCAATTTAATCAACTCTAAGATATGTTGATCATTCTGTCAGCATTTCTTCTTGATTCCAGTAAATCTAACGCATCCACTATATCATATGCAAATTGAATGCATTCATATTATGATACGAATATTATTAAAATATACGGACAGAAGCACAAAAGTCAACGCCAGTCTAAAAGCTCCACCTAACAGACAATATATTTAAAGTAATGAGACACTACCACTGCAAGCTACTATCAGTTGTTTCGTGTTCTAAAGAGTTTACTCAAACGTTGTAATGGAGACAAAACGAAGAATGCACCGTGAAGACGTATAAAGACTTCTCGGTTCAATCAACAATAACTGCATGAGATATGCATGCAGGATGTGTTCACGGTTTTAATGGAGGTACGATCACCGCCTCTCGGACACCTGAATTCGGTGGTCACAACATCGCGGTATAGAATGCGATGATTGTATTGGTGAAAATACTAAGTCTTAAAATTAAATTGCTGCCGTCCAGTTTCGGATGCTCAATCTAAACGAATGAAAATATGGATTTTTTAAAATGATTTATCAATTGCGAGTTTTGATAATAGTTCTCGATTTAAGTAAGCTAAAGAATGCAATGCATCGTTTGAGAATTAAATGCATTAATCTTACGATTCAAACAATAACATAATATATAATTCGCAATGTAACACAAATCTCAAAGGAATTTTAAAATCTGCGACTAAAAGTTAATATGTCTTAAATTGAAGAGAAGAAAAGAGACTAGCACTGCAAGGTACTGTCAGTTCTTTCCTGTTCTGATGAGTTAGATGAAACTTTGCAACGTGGAGAAAATAAAGACTGCACCGTACATATGTGAAAGAAACCTATCTTAGATCAAGTCAAGAAGGTTACAATAATGAGTTCACAGTTTTGTGGGAAGTATGATTACGGGGTATCGGACATTCGAAAGCAGTGGCCAAAAGGATCGCGCAATCCGGTGAGGTGATATCAATGGTTAAAACACAAAAAAGAAGAAGAAGAAAAAAAAATGACCAAAAAAAAAAAAGCAAAGAAAGAAAGATGTTAGTCCTAAAAATGAATTATTGCTGACTTACAATGTTAGTTGCTAAATCAAAATGAAGAAATATTTGGGAAGAATTGTTTATCAGTATTTTGGAAATTCCCACAATTGATAATAATAATAATAATAATAATAATAATAATAATAATAATAATAATTATGTGGACTTAGTACAGCGCCTGAGACGTAAAAGCGCTAAGAGCTCGAAAATATTAGATAACAAACATAAATATACACCAGTACAAGGATAGGATAGAAAAATCCCAACACTATTGAATTACAAAACAAAAGGCTTCAATAGAAGTATATAGAATATGTAAATGAACTTACATATTTCATTCACTTTTTATCTGGATGGGTACATACAGGGTCACTACCATAATCAGTACCTTTATGAGGGCTGTGTCGAAACCAGAAAGACATTGACAAGCTAATGAATTTGAAGAAGAGGATATCAAAATTCAACATAAAAATGATTATATGAGAAAAGAAAACGTTTCTGTGGGACATTTACCATCACACCTATTTGTAGCCAAATAGACGCGTGTACAAAGTGTAGTATAAATTTGTAATGGTATTAAAAATTGTACGCCCACCGTGGGACTCGAACTCACGACCCTCAGATTAAAAGTCTGATGCTCTACCGACTGAGCTAGGCGGGCTACTTGTTAATGCATGGTCGAATGTTGGCTCGGGTAGTTATGCGCAACATGGTTAATCGTTATCTCATCAACTTCACATAGCTAGCGTCTAGGATTGATTGGATCTTAGATGTTAGCCCCTTATGGAAACAATAATCCAGTTTATATGGCAATCAACCATTCACGGAGGAATTTAAATTTTGCTGCCTAAGGAAATGCACAAATGTGTCATTAGCCGAGCAAGTTGCTAAAGTTAAGACAAGTCATTGTTTCTTTGTGTTAACAGTTATGATTTTACAGTCCGGACAACACAAACACTATCCTTCTGCTCTTCTCTTAAATCTTCGCATTCTTTCCTTAATTTCTCTCAGTTAATTACACATGTGAAAATCACCTGTCTTGAAATTTTTTGTTTCCAGAGAAAGCAATGCTTACACACTACATAATCAATTAAATAGTACCTGTAAGTTGATAAACTTGCTTCCAATTAATTGTTCTCTATACATATTTGTGATTTTCTTCTATGGATCGGTACAGGAGAAAATACATAAATACGGAAGGTGTTGTGTTAGATGTGGTGGTTTTATTTCTACGACATGGGAGATTTGTGTGTGTGTGTGTGTGTGTGTGTGTGTGTGTGTGTGTGTTTGTGTGTGCATGTGATTTGTATTTTTAAGGTAGCTTTTAAGAATTTTTCAGTCATATCGCTACGATGTCTGCAGTGTGGCAGTTTATAGTGATGGCTAGCACTGGGGCATCATGCCGCAGACATGTAGCATGATGTCCCACCCAGTCACTTTATCCTGAGATCCGGCCGACCAGTCCTAACACTAACGTCTTAATGCTGAGCCCCAAGCAAGGCAGCTGTTAGTACCATATTTGTAAGTCTTTGGTATGAGTCGGCCGGGGATCGATCCCACGAACTGCGCATCCGAGGGGTACGCTGTAATTAATAGGCCACCGGAGCTTTTAGGGATATTTGTTCATTGTCACGTAGTGAGTAGTAGCTAATGAGTTTTCACTCCTTATTGTCTGTATTTAAGTACGTGGAGTTGGACTATTTGGTCAGTCATATTTTGTATGTTCTTCTTGTAACATTATTCTTCAGGTATATTTATTGTTGTGTTTAGATATTATTTGGAAGCAAACATTTGTTTGAATTATTCATTGGAGCCACAAAATGCTACGTGGGTTAAAATATTATTTTTGGCCTATTGTGAATTATTTCTAAAGAATTCTTGAAAATGCCATTGTGATATATCAGAACTGTTGGTAGACCAATGCATTTGAGGATGTAGATTTTATTCGGAACATTCTATTCCTTTGGACTTGAAGATAACATTTTGGGATGATTTTGGATGCAATTCATAATGCTGTAAGTCCCTCTTATATTTTCATTTTACAATTTTGTTAACTGAATTATTTGTTCAGTATTAGAAACCGTTTTGGTTTTGCTTATGTTTGTTTTTTAGTGTATGACCATAGATTCGTAATACTATTGGGTAATTATGACTCATTCATTTCTCAGTTAACGAACTAATATGCAGCATTACTGGAAATGCAAATATGATGGCAGCAGTGGGGGACGCATTTACTGAATTTTGTTTTCATAACAAAAAACTCTTAATTCCAAAGACTTGTGCAATTAAATGATATTAACGTGAAATGTAAAGAAAAGCATTTTCGTTTGAACCGAGCTCTGGGCATCTATCTGCACCATAAGTGCTAAACGTCATGTGATACAAACATGGCCGCGCCCTTTAAATATGTAATGGAAAGGGCTACGCAGCAAAATCCGAGACTGACAAACTGACAGAATTTGGATGAGTAGTGCCCCAATCTCAGTCGCTAGAGCATCCGACATTTAATCTAAGGGTCATGGGTGAAAGTCCGAGGGTAGGTGGTTATGATTTAGCTTCCACTGATTTTCAATTGTTGTCAAAATGAATATAGATATACCTGCAAGTATTTCTCTCCTTTCCTAAAATGTCCCTAAATGAGAGCGTATCCACATGTCCATGCGAACGGGATAGAGTACCCAATTTAATCAACTCTAAGATATGTTGATCATTCTGTCAGCATTTCTTCTTGATTCCAGTAAATCTAACGCATCCACTATATCATATGCAAATTGAATGCATTCATATTATGATACGAATATTATTAAAATATACGGACAGAAGCACAAAAGTCAACGCCAGTCTAAAAGCTCCACCTAACAGACAATATGTTTAAAGTAATGAGACACTACCACTGCAAGCTACTATCAGTTGTTTCGTGTTCTAAAGAGTTTACTCAAACGTTGTAACGGAGACAAAACGAAGAATGCACCGTGAAGACGTATAAAGACTTCTCGGTTCAATCAACAATAACTGCATGAGATATGCATGCAGGATGTGTTCACGGTTTTAATGGAGGCACGATCACCGCCTCTCGGACACCTGAATTCGGTGGTCACAACATCGCGGTATAGAATGCGATGATTGTATTGATGAAAATACTAAGTCTTAAAATTAAATTGCTGCCGTCCAGTTTCGGATGCTCAATCTAAATGAATGAAAATATGGATTTTTTAAAATGATTTATCAATTGCGAGTTTTGATAATAGTTCTCGATTTAAGTAAGCTAAAGAATGCAATGCATCGTTTGAGAATTAAATGCATTAATCTTACGATTCAAACAATAACATAATATATAATTCGCAATGTAACACAAATCTCAAAGGAATTTTAAAATCTGCGACTAAAAGTTAATATGTCTTAAATTGAAGAGAAGAAAAGAGACTAGCACTGCAAGGTACTGTCAGTTCTTTCCTGTTCTGATGAGTTAGATGAAACTTTGCAACGTGGAGAAAATAAAGACTGCACCGTACATATGTGAAAGAAACCTATCTTAGATCAAGTCAAGAAGGTTACAATAATGAGTTCACAGTTTTGTGGGAAGTATGATTACGGGGTATCGGACATTCGAAAGCAGTGGCCAAAAGGATCGCGCAATCCGGTGAGGTGATATCAATGGTTAAAACACAAAAAAGAAGAAGAAGAAAAAAAAATGACCAAAAAAAAAAAAAAGCAAAGAAAGAAAGATGTTAGTCCTAAAAATGAATTATTGCTGACTTACAATGTTAGTTGCTAAATCAAAATGAAGAAATATTTGGGAAGAATTGTTTATCAGTATTTTGGAAATTGCCACAATTGATAATAATAATAATAATAATAATAATAATAATAATTATGTGGACTTAGTACAGCGCCTAAGACGTAAAAGCGCTAAGAGCTCGAAAATATTAGATAACAAACAAAAATATACACCAGTACAAGGATAGGATAGAAAAATCCCAACACTATTGAATTACAAAACAAAAGGCTTCAATAGAAGTATATAGAATATGTAAATGAACTTACATATTTCATTCACTTTTTATCTGGATGGGTACATACAGGGTCACTACCATAATCAGTACCTTTATGAGGGCTGTGTCGAAACCAGAAAGACATTGACAAGCTAATGAATTTGAAGAGGAGGATATCAAAATTCAACATAAAAATGATTATATGAGAAAAGAAAACGTTTCTGTGGGACATTTACCATCACACCTATTTGTAGCCAAATAGACGCGTGTACAAAGTGTAGTATAAATTTGTAATGGTATTAAAAATTGTACGCCCACCGTGGGACTCGAACTCACGACCCTCAGATTAAAAGTCTGATGCTCTTTTTTTTTTTTTTTTTTTTTTTTTTTTTTTTCTTTCTTTATTTAAAAAAAGCTTTGTACAGTATATAAGTTAAAAATATACAGTCAGTATGTACATAGTAGTTTGTAATGCTATATTACAAAACAATGATTCTACAATAGTATTTTATTAAGCTATATTACAGAACAATGATTCTAAAAATTTTTTTTGTAATGCTATAGTACAAAACAATGATTCTACAATGTAATAAACACTTTATCCTCTTCTATTCTCATTAAAGGATTATCTTTTACAAAATACTTCGTAATCAAAGTCTGATTTTTGTCTTTGTAATGTTGATACGCATATAATATATATTTTCTAGTCAAATATTGGAACAATCTTTCGATGTCTATTTGTTTCCCTAATAAAGACATAATGTTTCTTCTTTTGTAAATGCACAATCGAGCAATGCTCAGAATGTAGTTCAAAAAATAACTATTTACTGATTTTGTTTCTTTGTTATATCCTATCATGAGCATTTGTTCAAAAGAAGTGCTATTGAGAACACCAACTCTACAATTTTTAAAAAGAATCTCAACTATATATACAATATAATTCTTAAAAGAGCTTAATTCAGGACATTTCAAAAACATGTGAAATAAATCCTCTGTTTCCAATTGGCACACTGGACATAAGTCATTATCAATTTTGCCATAGTATTTTAGTCTCTCTTTTGTAAATATTCGATTGTGCATTATTCTGTAATCCAAATCTATACAATCTGGGGTCTTGAAAGGTAGGTGTATCAATTTCCAGTATTTATGCTTTTCCAAACTAAATATCTTACTCCAAAAGGAAACAGAAGCTGGTTCTTGAAAAATCAACGTACATAAAAGCTTGTAAAATAGTTGTGTTGTACATAAACAGAGGTCATATAATTTTGTATCAACTCTGAGAAACATATTATTTCTCCCATTGGTTACAGTGGGTTTTGACTCTGTTGCAACAATATTTCTCCAGCCTAATGGTATACTTTCTATTATGCAATTATAGTCTTTTTTTATCTTATCTGTTTTGATCTCAGAATTTGATTTGTATATCATTTCTTGAATAGCTCTATAAGGTAGTATTCCAGGTACAAATTCATATGTAATATCCTGAACACGAACAATTCCTGCTTCTATAAATTCTGCGAAAAACAACGTTTTACCAGCACATGTAATATTAGGATTTAAAAAGAGAGGTTGTTCAAAAACATTCCTCACATCAATATTTGTATCGATATTATTTCTAAGTTTTTCCCATGCATGAAACATTTCTCTGTAAAATATAGGTAGGGTATTCAATTGTTGCTTATTTAAAGACATGAGAAACAACTCTTTGGTCAACCTCATGTTCAGGACAGTAGATAAAAAGTGATCAAAGGTATTTTTCCACATAGCATGGCAATTCACATCAAAGTATCTTTTTAAAAATTTTAGTCTGAATGCATACATTTTCATCTTTATATCAGTTAACTGTAGTCCGCCATTTCGCTTATCACCAATTATTGTATAATAGTGAACCAAATGGGACTTTCCTGACCAGATAAATCTGAGAAATAATTGCTTCAATTCATCAGCAATCATATCAGGAAGAGGCTGAACTGACACTATGTACAATACTCTAGAAACTAATAAGTTATTAACAACTGTTACTTTTCCTTGTATTGTCAAATATCTCTGTGACCACAGTTGCAATAAGTTTTTAATTTTAGACAATCTATCATTCCAGTTCAGTTGCTCACATAACTTTGCACATTTTCCCACATAAGCTCCCAAAATTAAGATGACTTGATCACACATTTGAATTTGTAATTGTTTGCAATAATCATCAGTAAGTTTACCAGATCCAATACACAGAAGTTCTGTCTTTTCCTTGTTCACCTTTGCACCAGATCCTTTACAATACAAGTCAAGTACATTAAAAGATTGATTAATGGATTGTGTGTCCGCTAATGTCAAGGTTGTATCATCTGCATGTTGAAAAACTTTACTTGTATTACTAGACAGTGGGAGTGGAATACCTTTGATAGTGGGATTTGCTTTGATAGCGAGTCCTAAGGGTTCTGCTGCTAATACATATAACATTGCTGATATAGGACAACCTTGTCTGACTGAATTTTTAATTAAAAAGGGTTTCGTTAGATGACCATTGCATTTAACACTACTTTTAATTTCATTATAAAATATCTTTATCCACTGAATAAAATTGTCACCAAAACCGAACTTTCGTAAAACAGAAATCAAATATGAGTGGCAAACTCTGTCAAACGCTTTTTCTTGATCAATTTTTAAGATATATCCCTCAAGATTGTCTCTCTCAACCATATCTATAATATCTCTTACAGTGACTATAGTATCAGCAATATCTCTCCCAACTATACAACATGTCTGAGTTTGAGAAATAATTTTGGGTAATACCATTTTTAAACGTGTAGACAAAATCCTTGCCAAAATTTTATAATCTACATTAAGTAAACTGATAGGACGCCAATTTTGCAATCTTCTATTATCCCCCTTATTTTTATAAATAAGTGATATAACCCCAAATCTCATTGATCTCGACATAATATTGTCATTCTTAACACTCTGAAAGATGTGCAACAGAATATCATATATACAATCATAAAATTTACAATACCACTCTACTGTCAATCCGTCCGGGCCGGGGCTTTTATTTTTAGCCATCCCTTTTATAGCTGTATGTATTTCATCAACTGTTATTATGGCATCACACATATCTTTATCCTCATCAGATACAGAACAGTTTACAAAATTTAAAAGTGAATCAGTACAATTATCATCAACAGTTACCGAAGAATATAAATGACTATAAAACTGATGTATTTCATCTAAGATTCCGCTTGTATTTGAAATAATTACACCATCATCATCAATCAATTCATTGATTACATTTTTGTTGTGTCGATATTTCTCAAGATTTAGAAAATATTTAGTATTTCTATCGCTTTCAATTGCCCATTTGGCCTTAGATCTCAATATAGCACCCCGACAAAAATCAGTTTCATAGTCACTTAGCTGATGTTTTAGTTCTTCATATTTGTTAATGTCATATGGTTCTTTATTTGCGACTTTTTCTGAAAATGATTTTAATTTATTTTGCAATGTAAAGTATTCTTGTAATCTTTCCTTATTTCTTCTTGTACAGTATACTTGGGAAAATTTTTTAATTTTGTATTTTACATTATCCCACCAAATGAGTGGTTCACTGAAATACATTTCGTCAGTTTTTCCCTCGGTAAGAATTGATTTCCAGTCTGATGCTCTACCGACTGAGCTAGGCGGGCTACTTGTTAATGCATGGTCGAATGTTGGCTCGGGTAGTTATGCGCAACATGGTTAATCGTTATCTCATCAACTTCACATAGCTAGCGTCTAGGATTGATTGGATCTTAGATGTTAGCCCCTTATGGAAACAATAATCCAGTTTATATGGCAATCAACCATTCACGGAGGAATTTAAATTTTGCTGCCTAAGGAAATGCACAAATGTGTCATTAGCCGAGCAAGTTGCTAAAGTTAAGACAAGTCATTGTTTCTTTGTGTTAACAGTTATGATTTTACAGTCCGGACAACACAAACACTATCCTTCTGCTCTTCTCTTAAATCTTCGCATTCTTTCCTTAATTTCTCTCAGTTAATTACACATGTCAAAAATCACCTATCTTGAAATTCTTTGTTTCCAGAGAAAGCAATGCTTACACACTACATAATCAATTAAATAGTACCTGTAAGTTGATAAACTTGCTTCCAATTAATTGTTCTCTATACATATTTGTGATTTTCTTCTATGGATCGGTACAGGAGAAAATACATAAATACGGAAGGTGTTGTGTTAGATGTGGTGGTTTTATTTCTACGACATGGGAGATTTGTGTGTGTGTGTGTGTGTGTGTGTGTGTGTGTGTGTGTGTGTTTGTGTGTGCATGTGATTTGTATTTTTAAGGTAGCTTTTAAGAATTTTTCAGTCATATCGCTACGATGTCTGCAGTGTGGCAGTTTATAGTGATGGCTAGCACTGGGGCATCATGCCGCAGACATGTGGCATGATGTCCCACCCAGTCACTTTATCCTGAGATCCGGCCGACCAGTCCTAACACTAACCTCTTAATGCTGAGCCCCAAGCAAGGCAGCTGTTAGTACCATATTTGTAAGTCTTTGGTATGACTCAGCCGGGGATCGATCCCACGAACTCCCGCATCCGAGGCGTACGCTGTAATTACTAGGCCACCGGAGCTTTTAGGGATATTTGTTCATTGTCACGTAGTGAGTAGTAGCTAATGAGTTTTCACTCCTTATTGTCTTTATTTAAGTACGTGGAGTTGGACTATTTGGTCAGTCATATTTTGTATGTTCTTCTTGTAACATTATTCTTCAGGTATATTTATTGTTGTGTTTAGATATTATTTGGAAGCAAACATTTGTTTGAATTATTCATTGGAGCCAGAAAATGCTACGTGGGTTAAAATATTATTTTTGGCCTATTGTGAATTATTTCTAAAGAATTCTTGAAAATGCCATTGTGATATATCAGAACTGTTGGTAGACCAATGCATTTGAGGATGTAGATTTTATTCGGAACATTCTATTCCTTTGGACTTGAAGATAACATTTTGGGATGATTTTGGATGCAATTCATAATGCTGTAAGTCCCTCTTATATTTTCATTTTACAATTTTGTTAACTGAATTATTTGTTCAGTATTAGAAACCGTTTTGGTTTTGCTTATGTTTGTTTTTTAGTGTATGACCATAGATTCGTAATACTATTGGGTAATTATGACTCATTCATTTCTCAGTTAACGAACTAATATGCAGCATTACTGGAAATGCAAATATGATGGCAGCAGTGGGGGACGCATTTACTGAATTTTGTTTTCATAACAAAAAACTCTTAATTCCAAAGACTTGTGCAATTAAATGATATTAACGTGAAATGTAAAGAAAAGCATTTTCGTTTGAACCGAGCTCTGGGCATCTATCTGCACCATAAGTGCTAAACGTCATGTGATACAAACATGGCCGCGCCCTTTAAATATGTAATGGAAAGGGCTACGCAGCAAAATCCGAGACTGACAAACTGACAGAATTTGGATGAGTAGTGCCCCAATCTCAGTCGCTAGAGCATCCGACATTTAATCTAAGGGTCATGGGTGAAAGTCCGAGGGTAGGTGGTTATGATTTAGCTTCCACTGATTTTCAATTGTTGTCAAAATGAATATAGATATACCTGCAAGTATTTCTCTCCTTTCCTAAAATGTCCCTAAATGAGAGCGTATCCACATGTCCATACGAACGGGATAGAGTACCCAATTTAATCAACTCTAAGATATGTTGATCATTCTGTCAGCATTTCTTCTTGATTCCAGTAAATCTAACGCATCCACTATATCATATGCAAATTGAATGCATTCATATTATGATACGAATATTATTAAAATATACGGACAGAAGCACAAAAGTCAACGCCAGTCTAAAAGCTCCACCTAACAGACAATATGTTTAAAGTAATGAGACACTACCACTGCAAGCTACTATCAGTTGTTTCGTGTTCTAAAGAGTTTACTCAAACGTTGTAACGGAGACAAAACGAAGAATGCACCGTGAAGACGTATAAAGACTTCTCGGTTCAATCAACAATAACTGCATGAGATATGCATGCAGGATGTGTTCACGGTTTTAATGGAGGCACGATCACCGCCTCTCGGACACCTGAATTCGGTGGTCACAACATCGCGGTATAGAATGCGATGATTGTATTGATGAAAATACTAAGTCTTAAAATTAAATTGCTGCCGTCCAGTTTCGGATGCTCAATCTAAATGAATGAAAATATGGATTTTTTAAAATGATTTATCAATTGCGAGTTTTGATAATAGTTCTCGATTTAAGTAAGCTAAAGAATGCAATGCATCGTTTGAGAATTAAATGCATTAATCTTACGATTCAAACAATAACATAATATATAATTCGCAATGTAACACAAATCTCAAAGGAATTTTAAAATCTGCGACTAAAAGTTAATATGTCTCAAATTGAAGAGAAGAAAAGAGACTAGCACTGCAAGGTACTGTCAGTTCTTTCCTGTTCTGATGAGTTAGATGAAACTTTGCAACGTGGAGAAAATAAAGACTGCACCGTACATATGTGAAAGAAACCTATCTTAGATCAAGTCAAGAAGGTTACAATAATGAGTTCACAGTTTTGTGGGAAGTATGATTACGGGGTATCGGACATTCGAAAGCAGTGGCCAAAAGGATCGCGCAATCCGGTGAGGTGATATCAATGGTTAAAACACAAAAAAGAAGAAGAAGAAAAAAAAATGACCAAAAAAAAAAAAAGCAAAGAAAGAAAGATGTTAGTCCTAAAAATGAATTATTGCTGACTTACAATGTTAGTTGCTAAATCAAAATGAAGAAATATTTGGGAAGAATTGTTTATCAGTATTTTGGAAATTGCCACAATTGATAATAATAATAATAATAATAATAATAATAATAATAATAATAATAATAATAATTATGTGGACTTAGTACAGCGCCTAAGACGTAAAAGCGCTAAGAGCTCGAAAATATTAGATAACAAACAAAAATATACACCAGTACAAGGATAGGATAGAAAAATCCCAACACTATTGAATTAGAAAACAAAAGGCTTCAATAGAAGTATATAGAATATGTAAATGAACTTACATATTTCATTCACTTTTTATCTGGATGGGTACATACAGGGTCACTACCATAATCAGTACCTTTATGAGGGCTGTGTCGAAACCAGAAAGACATTGACAAGCTAATGAATTTGAAGAAGAGGATCTCAAAATTCAACATAAAAATGATTATATGAGAAAAGAAAACGTTTCTGTGGGACATTTACCATCACACCTATTTGTAGCCAAACAGACGCGTGTACAAAGTGTAGTATAAATTTGTAATGGTATTAAAAATTGTACGCCCACCGTGGGACTCGAACTCACGACCCTCAGATTAAAAGTCTGATGCTCTACCGACTGAGCTAGGCGGGCTACTTGTTAATGCATGGTCGAATGTTGGCTCGGGTAGTTATGCGCAACATGGTTAATCGTTATCTCATCAACTTCACATAGCTAGCGTCTAGGATTGATTGGATCTTAGATGTTAGCCCCTTATGGAAACAATAATCCAGTTTATATGGCAATCAACCATTCACGGAGGAATTTAAATTTTGCTGCCTAAGGAAATGCACAAATGTGTCATTAGCCGAGCAAGTTGCTAAAGTTAAGACAAGTCATTGTTTCTTTGTGTTAACAGTTATGATTTTACAGTCCGGACAACACAAACACTATCCTTCTGCTCTTCTCTTAAATCTTCGCATTCTTTCCTTAATTTCTCTCAGTTAATTACACATGTGAAAATCACCTATCTTGAAATTTTTTGTTTCCAGAGAAAGCAATGCTTACACACTACATAATCAATTAAATAGTACCTGTAAGTTGATAAACTTGCTTCCAATTAATTGTTCTCTATACATATTTGTGATTTTCTTCTATGGATCGGTACAGGAGAAAATACATAAATACGGAAGGTGTTGTGTTAGATGTGGTGGTTTTATTTCTACGACATGGGAGATTTGTGTGTGTGTGTGTGTGTGTGTGTGTGTTTGTGTGTGCATGTGATTTGTATTTTTAAGGTAGCTTTTAAGAATTTTTCAGTCATATCGCTACGATGTCTGCAGTGTGGCAGTTTATAGTGATGGCTAGCACTGGGGCATCATGCCGCAGACATGTGGCATGATGTCCCACCCAGTCACTTTATCCTGAGATCCGGCCGACCAGTCCTAACACTAACCTCTTAATGCTGAGCCCCAAGCAAGGCAGCTGTTAGTACCATATTTGTAAGTCTTTGGTATGACTCAGCCGGGGATCGATCCCACGAACTCCCGCATCCGAGGCGTACGCTGTAATTACTAGGCCACCGGAGCTTTTAGGGATATTTGTTCATTGTCACGTAGTGAGTAGTAGCTAATGAGTTTTCACTCCTTATTGTCTGCATTTAAGTACGTGGAGTTGGACTATTTGGTCAGTCATATTTTGTATGTTCTTCTTGTAACATTATTCTTCAGGTATATTTATTGTTGTGTTTAGATATTATTTGGAAGCAAACATTTGTTTGAATTATTCATTGGAGCCACAAAATGCTACGTGGGTTAAAATATTATTTTTGGCCTATTGTGAATTATTTCTAAAGAATTCTTGAAAATGCCATTGTGATATATCAGAACTGTTGGTAGACCAATGCATTTGAGGATGTAGATTTTATTCGGAACATTCTATTCCTTTGGACTTGAAGATAACATTTTGGGATGATTTTGGATGCAATTCATAATGCTGTAAGTCCCTCTTATATTTTCATTTTACAATTTTGTTAACTGAATTATTTGTTCAGTATTAGAAACCGTTTTGGTTTTGCTTATGTTTGTTTTTTAGTGTATGACCATAGATTCGTAATACTATTGGGTAATTATGACTCATTCATTTCTCAGTTAACGAACTAATATGCAGCATTACTGGAAATGCAAATATGATGGCAGCAGTGGGGGACGCATTTACTGAATTTTGTTTTCATAACAAAAAACTCTTAATTCCAAAGACTTGTGCAATTAAATGATATTAACGTGAAATGTAAAGAAAAGCATTTTCGTTTGAACCGAGCTCTGGGCATCTATCTGCACCATAAGTGCTAAACGTCATGTGATACAAACATGGCCGCGCCCTTTAAATATGTAATGGAAAGGGCTACGCAGCAAAATCCGAGACTGACAAACTGACAGAATTTGGATGAGTAGTGCCCCAATCTCAGTCGCTAGAGCATCCGACATTTAATCTAAGGGTCATGGGTGAAAGTCCGAGGGTAGGTGGTTATGATTTAGCTTCCACTGATTTTCAATTGTTGTCAAAATGAATATAGATATACCTGCAAGTATTTCTCTCCTTTCCTAAAATGTCCCTAAATGAGAGCGTATCCACATGTCCATGCGAACGGGATAGAGTACCCAATTTAATCAACTCTAAGATATGTTGATCATTCTGTCAGCATTTCTTCTTGATTCCAGTAAATCTAACGCATCCACTATATCATATGCAAATTGAATGCATTCATATTATGATACGAATATTATTAAAATATACGGACAGAAGCACAAAAGTCAACGCCAGTCTAAAAGCTCCACCTAACAGACAATATGTTTAAAGTAATGAGACACTACCACTGCAAGCTACTATCAGTTGTTTCGTGTTCTAAAGAGTTTACTCAAACGTTGTAACGGAGACAAAACGAAGAATGCACCGTGAAGACGTATAAAGACTTCTCGGTTCAATCAACAATAACTGCATGAGATATGCATGCAGGATGTGTTCACGGTTTTAATGGAGGTACGATCACCGCCTCTCGGACACCTGAATTCGGTGGTCACAACATCGCGGTATAGAATGCGATGATTGTATTGATGAAAATACTAAGTCTTAAAATTAAATTGCTGCCGTCCAGTTTCGGATGCTCAATCTAAATGAATGAAAATATGGATTTTTTAAAATGATTTATCAATTGCGAGTTTTGATAATAGTTCTCGATTTAAGTAAGCTAAAGAATGCAATGCATCGTTTGAGAATTAAATGCATTAATCTTACGATTCAAACAATAACATAATATATAATTCGCAATGTAACACAAATCTCAAAGGAATTTTAAAATCTGCGACTAAAAGTTAATATGTCTTAAATTGAAGAGAAGAAAAGAGACTAGCACTGCAAGGTACTGTCAGTTCTTTCCTGTTCTGATGAGTTAGATGAAACTTTGCAACGTGGAGAAAATAAAGACTGCACCGTACATATGTGAAAGAAACCTATCTTAGATCAAGTCAAGAAGGTTACAATAATGAGTTCACAGTTTTGTGGGAAGTATGATTACGGGGTATCGGACATTCGAAAGCAGTGGCCAAAAGGATCGCGCAATCCGGTGAGGTGATATCAATGGTTAAAACACAAAAAAGAAGAAGAAGAAAAAAAAATGACCAAAAAAAAAAAAAGCAAAGAAAGAAAGATGTTAGTCCTAAAAATGAATTATTGCTGACTTACAATGTTAGTTGCTAAATCAAAATGAAGAAATATTTGGGAAGAATTGTTTATCAGTATTTTGGAAATTCCCACAATTGATAATAATAATAATAATAATAATAATAATAATAATAATAATAATAATTATGTGGACTTAGTACAGCGCCTGAGACGTAAAAGCGCTAAGAGCTCAAAAATATTAGATAACAAACATAAATATACACCAGTACAAGGATAGGATAGAAAAATCCCAACACTATTGAATTACAAAACAAAAGGCTTCAATAGAAGTATATAGAATATGTAAATGAACTTACATATTTCATTCACTTTTTATCTGGATGGGTACATACAGGGTCACTACCATAATCAGTACCTTTATGAGGGCTGTGTCGAAACCAGAAAGACATTGACAAGCTAATGAATTTGAAGAAGAGGATATCAAAATTCAACATAAAAATGATTATATGAGAAAAGAAAACGTTTCTGTGGGACATTTACCATCACACCTATTTGTAGCCAAATAGACGCGTGTACAAAGTGTAGTATAAATTTGTAATGGTATTAAAAATTGTACGCCCACCGTGGGACTCGAACTCACGACCCTCAGATTAAAAGTCTGATGCTCTACCGACTGAGCTAGGCGGGCTACTTGTTAATGCATGGTCGAATGTTGGCTCGGGTAGTTATGCGCAACATGGTTAATCGTTATCTCATCAACTTCACATAGCTAGCGTCTAGGATTGATTGGATCTTAGATGTTAGCCCCTTATGGAAACAATAATCCAGTTTATATGGCAATCAACCATTCACGGAGGAATTTAAATTTTGCTGCCTAAGGAAATGCACAAATGTGTCATTAGCCGAGCAAGTTGCTAGGGTTAAGACAAGTCATTGTTTCTTTGTGTTAACAGTTATGATTTTACAGTCCGGACAACACAAACACTATCCTTCTGCTCTTCTCTTAAATCTTCGCATTCTTTCCTTAATTTCTCTCAGTTAATTACACATGTGAAAATCACCTGTCTTGAAATTTTTTGTTTCCAGAGAAAGCAATGCTTACACACTACATAATCAATTAAATAGTACCTGTAAGTTGATAAACTTGCTTCCAATTAATTGTTCTCTATACATATTTGTGATTTTCTTCTATGGATCGGTACAGGAGAAAATACATAAATACGGAAGGTGTTGTGTTAGATGTGGTGGTTTTATTTCTACGACATGGGAGATTTGTGTGTGTGTGTGTGTGTGTGTGTGTGTGTGTGTGTGTGTGTGTGTGTGTGTGTGTTTGTGTGTGCATGTGATTTGTATTTTTAAGGTAGCTTTTAAGAATTTTTCAGTCATATCGCTACGATGTCTGCAGTGTGGCAGTTTATAGTGATGGCTAGCACTGGGGCATCATGCCGCAGACATGTAGCATGATGTCCCACCCAGTCACTTTATCCTGAGATCCGGCCGACCAGTCCTAACACTAACCTCTTAATGCTGAGCCCCAAGCAAGGCAGCTGTTAGTACCATATTTGTAAGTCTTTGGTATGAGTCGGCCGGGGATCGATCCCACGAACTGCGCATCCGAGGCGTACGCTGTAATTAATAGGCCACCGGAGCTTTTAGGGATATTTGTTCATTGTCACGTAGTGAGTAGTAGCTAATGAGTTTTCACTCCTTATTGTCTGTATTTAAGTACGTGGAGTTGGACTATTTGGTCAGTCATATTTTGTATGTTCTTCTTGTAACATTATTCTTCAGGTATATTTATTGTTGTGTTTAGATATTATTTGGAAGCAAACATTTGTTTGAATTATTCATTGGAGCCACAAAATGCTACGTGGGTTAAAATATTATTTTTGGCCTATTGTGAATTATTTCTAAAGAATTCTTGAAAATGCCATTCTGATATATCAAAACTGTTGGTAGACCAATGCATTTGAGGATGTAGATTTTATTCGGAACATTCTATTCCTTTGGACTTGAAGATAACATTTTGGGATGATTTTGGATGCAATTCATAATGCTGTAAGTCCCTCTTATATTTTCATTTTACAATTTTGTTAACTGAATTATTTGTTCAGTATTAGAAACCGTTTTGGTTTTGCTTATGTTTGTTTTTTAGTGTATGACCATAGATTCGTAATACTATTGGGTAATTATGACTCATTCATTTCTCAGTTAACGAACTAATATGCAGCATTACTGGAAATGCAAATATGATGGCAGCAGTGGGGGACGCATTTACTGAATTTTGTTTTCATAACAAAAAACTCTTAATTCCAAAGACTTGTGCAATTAAATGATATTAACGTGAAATATAAAGAAAAGCATTTTCGTTTGAACCGAGCTCTGGGCATCTATCTGCACCATAAGTGCTAAACGTCATGTGATACAAACATGGCCGCGCCCTTTAAATATGTAATGGAAAGGGCTACGCAGCAAAATCCGAGACTGACAAACTGACAGAATTTGGATGAGTAGTGCCCCAATCTCAGTCGCTAGAGCATCCGACATTTAATCTAAGGGTCATGGGTGAAAGTCCGAGGGTAGGTGGTTATGATTTAGCTTCCACTGATTTTCAATTGTTGTCAAAATGAATATAGATATACCTGCAAGTATTTCTCTCCTTTCCTAAAATGTCCCTAAATGAGAGCGTATCCACATGTCCATGCGAACGGGATAGAGTACCCAATTTAATCAACTCTAAGATATGTTGATCATTCTGTCAGCATTTCTTCTTGATTCCAGTAAATCTAACGCATCCACTATATCATATGCAAATTGAATGCATTCATATTATGATACGAATATTATTAAAATATACGGACAGAAGCACAAAAGTCAACGCCAGTCTAAAAGCTCCACCTAACAGACAATATGTTTAAAGTAATGAGACACTACCACTGCAAGCTACTATCAGTTGTTTCGTGTTCTAAAGAGTTTACTCAAACGTTGTAACGGAGACAAAACGAAGAATGCACCGTGAAGACGTATAAAGACTTCTCGGTTCAATCAACAATAACTGCATGAGATATGCATGCAGGATGTGTTCACGGTTTTAATGGAGGTACGATCACCGCCTCTCGGACACCTGAATTCGGTGGTCACAACATCGCGGTATAGAATGCGATGATTGTATTGATGAAAATACTAAGTCTTAAAATTAAATTGCTGCCGTCCAGTTTCGGATGCTCAATCTAAATGAATGAAAATATGGATCTTTTTAAAATGATTTATCAATTGCGAGTTTTGATAATAGTTCTCGATTTAAGTAAGCTAAAGAATGCAATGCATCGTTTGAGAATTAAATGCATTAATCTTACGATTCAAACAATAACATAATATATAATTCGCAATGTAACACAAATCTCAAAGGAATTTTAAAATCTGCGACTAAAAGTTAATATGTCTTAAATTGAAGAGAAGAAAAGAGACTAGCACTGCAAGGTACTGTCAGTTCTTTCCTGTTCTGATGAGTTAGATGAAACTTTGCAACGTGGAGAAAATAAAGACTGCACCGTACATATGTGAAAGAAACCTATCTTAGATCAAGTCAAGAAGGTTACAATAATGAGTTCACAGTTTTGTGGGAAGTATGATTACGGGGTACCGGACATTCGAAAGCAGTGGCCAAAAGGATCGCGCAATCCGGTGAGGTGATATCAATGGTTAAAACACAAAAAAGAAGAAGAAGAAAAAAAAAATGACCAAAAAAAAAGCAAAGAAAGAAAGATGTTAGTCCTAAAAATGAATTATTGCTGACTTACAATGTTAGTTGCTAAATCAAAATGAAGAAATATTTGGGAAGAATTGTTTATCAGTATTTTGGAAATTCCCACAATTGATAATAATAATAATAATAATAATAATAATAATAATAATAATAATGATAATAATAATAATTATGTGGACTTAGTACAGCGCCTAAGACGTAAAAGCGCTAAGAGGTCGAAAATATTAGATAACAAACAAAAATATACACCAGTACAAGGATAGGATAGAAAAATCCCAACACTATTGAATTAGAAAACAAAAGGCTTCAATAGAAGTATATAGAATATGTAAATGAACTTACATATTTCATTCACTTTTTATCTGGATGGGTACATACAGGGTCACTACCATAATCAGTACCTTTATGAGGGCTGTGTCGAAACCAGAAAGACATTGACAAGCTAATGAATTTGAAGAAGAGGATATCAAAATTCAACATAAAAATGATTATATGAGAAAAGAAAACGTTTCTGTGGGACATTTACCATCACACCTATTTGTAGCCAAACAGACGCGTGTACAAAGTGTAGTATAAATTTGTAATGGTATTAAAAATTGTACGCCCACCGTGGGACTCGAACTCACGACCCTCAGATTAAAAGTCTGATGCTCTACCGACTGAGCTAGGCGGGCTACTTGTTAATGCATGGTCGAATGTTGGCTCGGGTAGTTATGCGCAACATGGTTAATCGTTATCTCATCAACTTCACATAGCTAGCGTCTAGGATTGATTGGATCTTAGATGTTAGCCCCTTATGGAAACAATAATCCAGTTTATATGGCAATCAACCATTCACGGAGGAATTTAAATTTTGCTGCCTAAGGAAATGCACAAATGTGTCATTAGCCGAGCAAGTTGCTAAAGTTAAGACAAGTCATTGTTTCTTTGTGTTAACAGTTATGATTTTACAGTCCGGACAACACAAACACTATCCTTCTGCTCTTCTCTTAAATCCTCGCATTCTTTCCTTAATTTCTCTCAGTTAATTACACATGTGAAAATCACCTATCTTGAAATTTTTTGTTTCCAGAGAAAGCAATGCTTACACACTACATAATCAATTAAATAGTACCTGTAAGTTGATAAACTTGCTTCCAATTAATTGTTCTCTATACATATTTGTGATTTTCTTCTATGGATCGGTACAGGAGAAAATACATAAATACGGAAGGTGTTGTGTTAGATGTGGTGGTTTTATTTCTACGACATGGGAGATTTGTGTGTGTGTGTGTGTGTGTGTGTTTGTGTGTGCATGTGATTTGTATTTTTAAGGTAGCTTTTAAGAATTTTTCAGTCATATCGCTACGATGTCTGCAGTGTGGCAGTTTATAGTGATGGCTAGCACTGGGGCATCTTGCCGCAGACATGTGGCATGATGTCCCACCCAGTCACTTTATCCTGAGATCCGGCCGACCAGTCCTAACACTAACCTCTTAATGCTGAGCCCCAAGCAAGGCAGCTGTTAGTACCATATTTGTAAGTCTTTGGTATGAGTCGGCCGGGGATCGATCCCACGAACTCCCGCATCCGAGGCGTACGCTGTAATTACTAGGCCACCGGAGCTTTTAGGGATATTTGTTCATTGTCACGTAGTGAGTAGTAGCTAATGAGTTTTCACTCCTTATTGTCTTTATTTAAGTACGTGGAGTTGGACTATTTGGTCAGTCATATTTTGTATGTTCTTCTTGTAACATTATTCTTCAGGTATATTTATTGTTGTGTTTAGATATTATTTGGAAGCAAACATTTGTTTGAATTATTCATTGGAGCCACAAAATGCTACGTGGGTTAAAATATTATTTTTGGCCTATTGTGAATTATTTCTAAAGAATTCTTGAAAATGCCATTGTGATATATCAGAACTGTTGGTAGACCAATGCATTTGAGGATGTAGATTTTATTCGGAACATTCTATTCCTTTGGACTTGAAGATAACATTTTGGGATGATTTTGGATGCAATTCATAATGCTGTAAGTCCCTCTTATATTTTCATTTTACAATTTTGTTAACTGAATTATTTGTTCAGTATTAGAAACCGTTTTGGTTTTGCTTATGTTTGTTTTTTAGTGTATGACCATAGATTCGTAATACTATTGGGTAATTATGACTCATTCATTTCTCAGTTAACGAACTAATATGCAGCATTACTGGAAATGCAAATATGATGGCAGCAGTGGGGGACGCATTTACTGAATTTTGTTTTCATAACAAAAAACTCTTAATTCCAAAGACTTGTGCAATTAAATGATATTAACGTGAAATGTAAAGAAAAGCATTTTCGTTTGAACCGAGCTCTGGGCATCTATCTGCACCATAAGTGCTAAACGTCATGTGATACAAACATGGCCGCGCCCTTTAAATATGTAATGGAAAGGGCTACGCAGCAAAATCCGAGACTGACAAACTGACAGAATTTGGATGAGTAGTGCCCCAATCTCAGTCGCTAGAGCATCCGACATTTAATCTAAGGGTCATGGGTGAAAGTCCGAGGGTAGGTGGTTATGATTTAGCTTCCACTGATTTTCAATTGTTGTCAAAATGAATATAGATATACCTGCAAGTATTTCTCTCCTTTCCTAAAATGTCCCTAAATGAGAGCGTATCCACATGTCCATGCGAACGGGATAGAGTACCCAATTTAATCAACTGTAAGATATGTTGATCATTCTGTCAGCATTTCTTCTTGATTCCAGTAAATCTAACGCATCCACTATATCATATGCAAATTGAATGCATTCATATTATGATACGAATATTATTAAAATATACGGACAGAAGCACAAAAGTCAACGCCAGTCTAAAAGCTCCACCTAACAGACAATATGTTTAAAGTAATGAGACACTACCACTGCAAGCTACTATCAGTTGTTTCGTGTTCTAAAGAGTTTACTCAAACGTTGTAACGGAGACAAAACGAAGAATGCACCGTGAAGACGTATAAAGACTTCTCGGTTCAATCAACAATAACTGCATGAGATATGCATGCAGGATGTGTTCACGGTTTTAATGGAGGTACGATCACCGCCTCTCGGACACCTGAATTCGGTGGTCACAACATCGCGGTATAGAATGCGATGATTGTATTGGTGAAAATACTAAGTCTTAAAATTAAATTGCTGCCGTCCAGTTTCGGATGCTCAATCTAAATGAATGAAAATATGGATTTTTTAAAATGATTTATCAATTGCGAGTTTTGATAATAGTTCTCGATTTAAGTAAGCTAAAGAATGCAATGCATCGTTTGAGAATTAAATGCATTAATCTTACGATTCAAACAATAACATAATATATAATTCGCAATGTAACACAAATCTCAAAGGAATTTTAAAATCTGCGACTAAAAGTTAATATGTCTTAAATTGAAGAGAAGAAAAGAGACTAGCACTGCAAGGTACTGTCAGTTCTTTCCTGTTCTGATGAGTTAGATGAAACTTTGCAACGTGGAGAAAATAAAGACTGCACCGTACATATGTGAAAGAAACCTATCTTAGATCAAGTCAAGAAGGTTACAATAATGAGTTCACAGTTTTGTGGGAAGTATGATTACGGGGTATCGGACATTCGAAAGCAGTGGCCAAAAGGATCGCGCAATCCGGTGAGGTGATATCAATGGTTAAAACACAAAAAAGAAGAAGAAGAAAAAAAAATGACCAAAAAAAAAAAAGCAAAGAAAGAAAGATGTTAGTCCTAAAAATGAATTATTGCTGACTTACAATGTTAGTTGCTAAATCAAAATGAAGAAATATTTGGGAAGAATTGTTTATCAGTATTTTGGAAATTCCCACAATTGATAATAATAATAATAATAATAATAATAATAATAATAATAATAATAATTATGTGGACTTAGTACAGCGCCTAAGACGTAAAAGCGCTAAGAGCTCGAAAATATTAGATAACAAACAAAAATATACACCAGTACAAGGATAGGATAGAAAAATCCCAACACTATTGAATTACAAAACAAAAGGCTTCAATAGAAGTATATAGAATATGTAAATGAACTTACATATTTCATTCACTTTTTATCTGGATGGGTACATACAGGGTCACTACCATAATCAGTACCTTTATGAGGGCTGTGTCGAAACCAGAAAGACATTGACAAGCTAATGAATTTGAAGAAGAGGCTAACAAAATTCAACATAAAAATGATTATATGAGAAAAGAAAACGTTTCTGTGGGACATTTACCATCACACCTATTTGTAGCCAAACAGACGCGTGTACAAAGTGTAGTATAAATTTGTAATGGTATTAAAAATTGTACGCCCACCGTGGGACTCGAACTCACGACCCTCAGATTAAAAGTCTGATGCTCCACCGACTGAGCTAGGCGGGCTACTTGTTAATGCATGGTCGAATGTTGGCTCGGGTAGTTATGCGCAACATGGTTAATCGTTATCTCATCAACTTCACATAGCTAGCGTCTAGGATTGATTGGATCTTAGATGTTAGCCCCTTATGGAAACAATAATCCAGTTTATATGGCAATCAACCATTCACGGAGGAATTTAAATTTTGCTGCCTAAGGAAATGCACAAATGTGTCATTAGCCGAGCAAGTTGCTAAAGTTAAGACAAGTCATTGTTTCTTTATGTTAACAGTTATGATTTTACAGTCCGGACAACACAAACACTATCCTTCTGCTCTTCTCTTAAATCTTCGCATTCTTTCCTTAATTTCTCTCAGTTAATTACACATGTGAAAATCACCTGTCTTGAAATTTTTTGTTTCCAGAGAAAGCAATGCTTACACACTACATAATCAATTAAATAGTACCTGTAAGTTGATAAACTTGCTTCCAATTAATTGTTCTCTATACATATTTGTGATTTTCTTCTATGGATCGGTACAGGAGAAAATACATAAATACGGAAGGTGTTGTGTTAGATGTGGTGGTTTTATTTCTACGACATGGGAGATTTGTGTGTGTGTGTGTGTGTGTGTGTGTTTGTGTGTGCATGTGATTTGTATTTTTAAGGTAGCTTTTAAGAATTTTTCAGTCATATCGCTACGATGTCTGCAGTGTGGCAGTTTATAGTGATGGCTAGCACTGGGGAATCATGCCGCAGACATGTGGCATGATGTCCCACCCAGTCACTTTATCCTGAGATCCGGCCGACCAGTCCTAACACTAACCTCTTAATGCTGAGCCCCAAGCAAGGCAGCTGTTAGTACCATATTTGTAAGTCTTTGGTATGACTCGGCCGGGGATCGATCCCACGAACTGCCGCATCCGAGGCGTACGCTGTAATTACTAGGCCACCGGAGCTTTTAGGGATATTTGTTCATTGTCACGTAGTGAGTAGTAGCTAATGAGTTTTCACTCCTTATTGTCTTTATTTAAGTACGTGGAGTTGGACTATTTGGTCAGTCATATTTTGTATGTTCTTCTTGTAACATTATTCTTCAGGTATATTTATTGTTGTGTTTAGATATTATTTGGAAGCAAACATTTGTTTGAATTATTCATTGGAGCCACAAAATGCTACGTGGGTTAAAATATTATTTTTGGCCTATTGTGAATTATTTCTAAAGAATTCTTGAAAATGCCATTGTGATATATCAGAACTGTTGGTAGACCAATGCATTTGAGGATGTAGATTTTATTCGGAACATTCTATTCCTTTGGACTTGAAGATAACATTTTGGGATGATTTTGGATGCAATTCATAATGCTGTAAGTCCCTCTTATATTTTCATTTTACAATTTTGTTAACTGAATTATTTGTTCAGTATTAGAAACCGTTTTGGTTTTGCTTATGTTTGTTTTTTAGTGTATGACCATAGATTCGTAATACTATTGGGTAATTATGACTCATTCATTTCTCAGTTAACGAACTAATATGCAGCATTACTGGAAATGCAAATATGATGGCAGCAGTGGGGGACGCATTTACTGAATTTTGTTTTCATAACAAAAAACTCTTAATTCCAAAGACTTGTGCAATTAAATGATATTAACGTGAAATGTAAAGAAAAGCATTTTCGTTTGAACCGAGCTCTGGGCATCTATCTGCACCATAAGTGCTAAACGTCATGTGATACAAACATGGCCGCGCCCTTTAAATATGTAATGGAAAGGGCTACGCAGCAAAATCCGAGACTGACAAACTGACAGAATTTGGATGAGTAGTGCCCCAATCTCAGTCGCTAGAGCATCCGACATTTAATCTAAGGGTCATGGGTGAAAGTCCGAGGGTAGGTGGTTATGATTTAGCTTCCACTGATTTTCAATTGTTGTCAAAATGAATATAGATATACCTGCAAGTATTTCTCTCCTTTCCTAAAATGTCCCTAAATGAGAACGTATCCACACGTCCATGCGAACGGGATAGAGTACCCAATTTAATCAACTCTAAGATATGTTGATCATTCTGTCAGCATTTCTTCTTGATTCCAGTAAATCTAACGCATCCACTATATCATATGCAAATTGAATGCATTCATATTATGATACGAATATTATTAAAATATACGGACAGAAGCACAAAAGTCAACGCCAGTCTAAAAGCTCCACCTAACAGACAATATGTTTAAAGTAATGAGACACTACCACTGCAAGCTACTATCAGTTGTTTCGTGTTCTAAAGAGTTTACTCAAACGTTGTAACGGAGACAAAACGAAGAATGCACCGTGAAGACGTATAAAGACTTCTCGGTTCAATCAACAATAACTGCATGAGATATGCATGCAGGATGTGTTCACGGTTTTAATGGAGGTACGATCACCGCCTCTCGGACACCTGAATTCGGTGGTCACAACATCGCGGTATAGAATGCGATGATTGTATTGGTGAAAATACTAAGTCTTAAAATTAAAATACTAAGTCTTAAAATTGCCGTCCAGTTTCGGATGCTCAGTCTAAATGAATGAAAATATGGATCTTTTTAAAATGATTTATCAATTGCGAGTTTTGATAATAGTTCTCGATTTAAGTAAGCTAAAGAATGCAATGCATCGTTTGAGAATTAAATGCATTAATCTTACGATTCAAACAATAACATAATATATAATTCGCAATGTAACACAAATCTCAAAGGAATTTTAAAATCTGCGACTAAAAGTTAATATGTCTTAAATTGAAGAGAAGAAAAGAGACTAGCACTGCAAGGTACTGTCAGTTCTTTCCTGTTCTGATGAGTTAGATGAAACTTTGCAAAGTGGAGAAAATAAAAACTGCACCGTACATATGTGAAAGAAACCTATCTTAGATCAAGTCATGAAGGTTACAATAATGAGTTCACAGTTTTGTGGGAAGTATTATTACGGGCTATCGGACATTCGAAAGCAGTGGCCAAAAGGATCGCGCAATCCGGTGAGGTGATATCAATGGTTAAAACAAAAAAAGAAGAACAAAAAAAAAAAAAAAAAAATGACCAAAAAAAAAAAAAGCAAAGAAAGAAATATGTTAGTCCCAAAAATGAATTTTTGCTGACTTACAATTCTGGTTGCAAAATCAAAATGAAGAAATAATTGGGATGAATTATTTATCATTATTTTGGAAATTGCCACAATTGATAATAATAATAATAATAATAATAATAATAATAATAATAATAATAATAATTATGTGGATTTAGTACAGCGCCTGAGACGTTAAAGCGCTAAGTACTCGAAAATATTAGATAACAAACAAAAATATACACCAGTACAAGGATAGGATAGAAAAATCCCAACACTATTGAATTACAAAACAAAAGGCTTCAATAGAAGTATATAGAATATGTAAATGAACTTACATATTTCATTCACTTTTTATCTGGATGGGTACATACAGGGTCACTACCATAATCAGTGTCTTTATGAGGGCTGTGTCGAAACCAGAAAGACATTGACAAGCTAATGAATTTGAAGAGGAGGATATCAAAATTCAACATAAAAATGATTATATGAGAAAAGAAAACGTTTCTGTGGGACATTTAGCATCACACCTATTTGTAGCCAAATAGACGCGTGTACAAAGTGTAGTATAAATTTGTAATGGTATTAAAAATTGTACGCCCACCGTGGGACTCGAACTCACGACCCTCAGATTAAAAGTCTGATGCTCTACCGACTGAGCTAGGCGGGCTACTTGTTAATGCATGGTCGAATGTTGGCTCGGGTAGTTATGCGCAACATGGTTAATCGTTATCTCATCAATTTCACATAGCTAGCGTCCAGGATTGATTGGATCTTAGATGTTAGCCCCTTATGGAAACAATAATCCAGTTTATATGGCAATCAACCATTCACGGAGGAATTTAAATTTTGCTGCATAAGGAAATGCACAAATGTGTCATTAGCCGAGCAAGTTGCTAAAGTTAAGACTAGTCATTGTTTCTTTGTGTTAACAGTTATGATTTTACAGCCCGGACAACACAAACACTATCCTTCTGCTCTTCTCTTAAATCTTCGCATTCTTTCCTTAATTTCTCTCAGTTAATTACACATGTGAAAATCACCTATCTTGACATTTTTTTGTTTCCAGAGAAAGCAATGCTTACACACTACATAATCAATTAAATAGTACCTGTAAGTTGATAAACTTGCTTCCAATTAATTGTTCTCTATACATATTTGTGATTTTCTTCTATGGATCGGTACAGGAGAAAATACATAAATACGGAAGGTGTTGTGTTAGATGTGGTGGTTTTATTTCTACGACATGGGAGATTTGTGTGTGTGTGTGTGTGTGTGTGTTTGTGTGTGCATGTGATTTGTATTTTTAAGGTAGCTTTTAAGAATTTTTCAGTCATATCGCTACAATGTCTGCAGTGTGGCAGTTTATAGTGATGGCTAGCACTGGGGCATCATGCCGCAGACATGTGGCATGATGTCCCACCCAGTCACTTTATCCTGAGATCCGGCCGACCAGTCCTAACACTAACCTCTTAATGCTGAGCCCCAAGCAAGGCAGCTGTTAGTACCATATTTGTAAGTCTTTGGTAGGACTTGGCCGGGGATCGATCCCACGAACTGCCGCATCCGAGGCGTACGCTGTAATTACTAGGCCACCGGAGGTTTTAGGGATATTTGTTCATTGTCACGTAGTGAGTAGTAGCTAATGAGTTTTCACTCCTTATTGTCTGTATTTAAGTACGTGGAGTTGGACTATTTGGTCAGTCATATTTTGTATGTTCTTCTTGTAACATTATTCTTCAGGTATATTTATTGTTGTGTTTAGATATTATTTGGAAGCAAACATTTGTTTGAATTATTCATTGGAGCCACAAAATGCTACGTGGGTTAAAATATTATTTTTGGCCTATTGTGAATTATTTCTAAAGAATTCTTGAAAATGCAATTCTGATATATCAGAACTGTTGGTAGACCAATGCATTTGAGGATGTAGATTTTATTCGGAACATTCTATTCCTTTGGACTTGAAGATAACATTTTGGGATGATTTTGGATGCAATTCATAATGCTGTAAGTCCCTCTTATATTTTCATTTTACAATTTTGTTAACTGAATTATTTGTTCAGTATTAGAAACCGTTTTGGTTTTGCTTATGTTTGTTTTTTAGTGTATGACCATAGATTCGTAATACTATTGGGTAATTATGACTCATTCATTTCTCAGTTAACGAACTAATATGCAGCATTACTGGAAATGCAAATATGATGGCAGCAGTGGGGGACGCATTTACTGAATTTTGTTTTCATAACAAAAAACTCTTAATTCCAAAGACTTGTGCAATTAAATGATATTAACGTGAAATGTAAAGAAAAGCATTTTCGTTTGAACCGAGCTCTGGGCATCTATCTGCACCATAAGTGCTAAACGTCATGTGATACAAACATGGCCGCGCCCTTTAAATATGTAATGGAAAGGGCTACGCAGCAAAATCCGAGACTGACAAACTGACAGAATTTGGATGAGTAGTGCCCCAATCTCAGTCGCTAGAGCATCCGACATTTAATCTAAGGGTCATGGGTGAAAGTCCGAGGGTAGGTGGTTATGATTTAGCTTCCACTGATTTTCAATTGTTGTCAAAATGAATATAGATATACCTGCAAGTATTTCTCTCCTTTCCTAAAATGTCCCTAAATGAGAGCGTATCCACATGTCCATGCGAACGGGATAGAGTACCCAATTTAATCAACTCTAAGATATGTTGATCATTCTGTCAGCATTTCTTCTTGATTCCAGTAAATCTAACGCATCCACTATATCATATGCAAATTGAATGCATTCATATTATGATACGAATATTATTAAAAATACGGACAGAAGCACAAAAGTCAACGCCAGTCTAAAAGCTCCACCTAACAGACAATATGTTTAAAGTAATGAGACACTACCACTGCAAGCTACTATCAGTTGTTTCGTGTTCTAAAGAGTTTACTCAAACGTTGTAACGGAGACAAAACGAAGAATGCACCGTGAAGACGTATAAAGACTTCTCGGTTCAATCAACAATAACTGCATGAGATATGCATGCAGGATGTGTTCACGGTTTTAATGGAGGTACGATCACCGCCTCTCGGACACCTGAATTCGGTGGTCACAACATCGCGGTATAGAATGCAATGATTGTATTGGTGAAAATACTAAGTCTTAAAATTAAAATACTAAGTCTTAAAATTGCCGTCCAGTTTCGGATGCTCAATCTAAATGAATGAAAATATGGATCTTTTTAAAATGATTTATCAATTGCGAGTTTTGATAATAGTTCTCGATTTAAGTAAGCTAAAGAATGCAATGCATCGTTTGAGAATTAAATGCATTAATCTTACGATTCAAACAATAACATAATATATAATTCGCAATGTAACACAAATCTCAAAGGAATTTTAAAATCTGCGACTAAAAGTTAATATGTCTTAAATTGAAGAGAAGAAAAGAGACTAGCACTGCAAGGTACTGTCAGTTCTTTCCTGTTCTGATGAGTTAGATGAAACTTTGCAACGTGGAGAAAATAAAAACTGCACCGTACATATGTGAAAGAAACCTATCTTAGATCAAGTCATGAAGGTTACAATAATGGGTTCACAGTTTTGTGGGAAGTATGATTACGGGCTATCGGACATTCGAAAGCAGTGGCCAAAAGGATCGCGCAATCCGGTGAGGTGATATCAATGGTTAAAAGAAAAAAAAAAAAGAACATAAAAAAAAAAAATGACCAAAAAAAAAAAAAGCAAAGAAAGAAATATGTTAGTCCTAAAAATGAATTTTTGCTGACTTACAAGTCTGGTTGCAAAATCAAAATGAAGAAATAATTGGGATGAATTATTTATCATTATTTTGGAAATTGCCACAATTGATAATAATAATAATAATAATAATAATAATAATAATAATAATAATAATAATTATGTGGATTTAGTACAGCGACTGAGACGTTAAAGCGCTTAGAGCTCGAAAATATTAGATAACAAACAAAAATATACACCAGTACAAGGATAGGATAGAAAAATCCCAACACTATTGAATTACAAAACAAAAGGCTTCAATAGAAGTATATAGAATATGTAAATGAACTTACATATTTCATTCACTTTTTATCTGGATGGGTACATACAGGGTCACTACCATAATCAGTACCTTTATGAGGGCTGTGTCGAAACCAGAAAGACATTGACAAGCTAATGAATTTGAAGAAGAGGATATCAAAATTCAACATAAAAATGATTATATGAGAAAAGAAAACGTTTCTGTGGGACATTTACCATCACACCTATTTGTAGCCAAATAGACGCGTGTACAAAGTGTAGTATAAATTTGTAATGGTATTAAAAATTGTACGCCCACCGTGGGACTCGAACTCACGACCCTCAGATTAAAAGTCTGATGCTCTACCGACTGAGCTAGGCGGGCTACTTGTTAATGCATGGTCGAATGTTGGCTCGGGTAGTTATGCGCAACATGGTTAATCGTTATCTCATCAATTTCACATAGCTAGCGTCCAGGATTGATTGGATCTTAGATGTTAGCCCCTTATGGAAACAATAATCCAGTTTATATGGCAATCAACCATTCACGGAGGAATTTAAATTTTGCTGCATAAGGAAATGCACAAATGTGTCATTAGCCGAGCAAGTTGCTAAAGTTAAGACTAGTCATTGTTTCTTTGTGTTAACAGTTATGATTTTACAGTCCGGACAACACAAACACTATCCTTCTGCTCTTCTCTTAAATCTTGGCATTCTTTCCTTAATTTCTCTCAGTTAATTACACATGTGAAAATCACCTATCTTGACATTTTTTTGTTTCCAGAGAAAGCAATGCTTACACACTACATAATCAATTAAATAGTACCTGTAAGTTGATAAACTTGCTTCCAATTAATTGTTCTCTATACATATTTGTGATTTTCTTCTATGGATCGGTACAGGAGAAAATACATAAATACGGAAGGTGTTGTGTTAGATGTGGTGGTTTTACTTCTACGACATGGGAGATTTGTGTGTGTGTGTGTGTGTGTGTGTGTGTGTTTGTGTGTGCATGTGATTTGTATTTTTAAGGTAGCTTTTAAGAATTTTTCAGTCATATCGCTACAATGTCTGCAGTGTGGCAGTTTATAGTGATGGCTAGCACTGGGGCATCATGCCGCAGACATGTGGCATGATGTCCCACCCAGTCACTTTATCCTGAGATCCGGCCGACCAGTGCTAACACTAACGTCTTAATGCTGAGCCCCAAGCAAGGCAGCTGTTAGTACCATATTTGTAAGTCTTTGGTATGACTCGGCCGGGGATGGATCCCACGAACTCCCGCATCCGAGGCGTACGCTGTAATTACTAGGCCACCGGAGCTTTTAGGGATATTTGTTCATTGTCACGTAGTGAGTAGTAGCTAATGAGTTTTCACTCCTTATTGTCTGTATTTAAGTACGTGGAGTTGGACTATTTGGTCAGTCATATTTTGTATGTTCTTCTTGTAACATTATTCTTCAGGTATATTTATTGTTGTGTTTAGATATTATTTGGAAGCAAACATTTGTTTGAATTATTCATTGGAGCCACAAAATGCTACGTGGGTTAAAATATTATTTTTGGCCTATTGTGAATTATTTCTAAAGAATTCTTGAAAATGCCATTGTGATATATCAGAACTGTTGGTAGACCAATGCATTTGAGGATGTAGATTTTATTCGGAACATTCTATTCCTTTGGACTTGAAGATAACATTTTGGGATGATTTTGGATGCAATTCATAATGCTGTAAGTCCCTCTTATATTTTCATTTTACAATTTTGTTAACTGAATTATTTGTTCAGTATTAGAAACCGTTTTGGTTTTGCTTATGTTTGTTTTTTAGTGTATGACCATAGATTCGTAATACTATTGGGTAATTATGACTCATTCATTTCTCAGTTAACGAACTAATATGCAGCATTACTGGAAATGCAAATATGATGGCAGCAGTGGGGGACGCATTTACTGAATTTTGTTTTCATAACAAAAAACTCTTAATTCCAAAGACTTGTGCAATTAAATGATATTAACGTGAAATGTAAAGAAAAGCATTTTCGTTTGAACCGAGCTCTGGGCATCTATCTGCACCATAAGTGCTAAACGTCATGTGATACAAACATGGCCGCGCCCTTTAAATATGTAATGGAAAGGGCTACGCAGCAAAATCCGAGACTGACAAACTGACAGAATTTGGATGAGTAGTGCCCCAATCTCAGTCGCTAGAGCATCCGACATTTAATCTAAGGGTCATGGGTGAAAGTCCGAGGGTAGGTGGTTATGATTTAGCTTCCACTGATTTTCAATTGTTGTCAAAATGAATATAGATATACCTGCAAGTATTTCTCTCCTTTCCTAAAATGTCCCTAAATGAGAGCGTATCCACATGTCCATGCGAACGGGATAGAGTACCCAATTTAATCAACTCTAAGATATGTTGATCATTCTGTCAGCATTTCTTCTTGATTCCAGTAAATCTAACGCATCCACTATATCATATGCAAATTGAATGCATTCATATTATGATACGAATATTATTAAAAATACGGACAGAAGCACAAAAGTCAACGCCAGTCTAAAAGCTCCACCTAACAGACAATATGTTTAAAGTAATGAGACACTACCACTGCAAGCTACTATCAGTTGTTTCGTGTTCTAAAGAGTTTACTCAAACGTTGTAACGGAGACAAAACGAAGAATGCACCGTGAAGACGTATAAAGACTTCTCGGTTCAATCAACAATAACTGCATGAGATATGCATGCAGGATGTGTTCACGGTTTTAATGGAGGTACGATCACCGCCTCTCGGACACCTGAATTCGGTGGTCACAACATCGCGGTATAGAATGCGATGATTGTATTGGTGAAAATACTAAGTCTTAAAATTAAAATACTAAGTCTTAAAATTGCCGTCCAGTTTCGGATGCTCAATCTAAATGAATGAAAATATGGATTTTTTAAAAATGATTTATCAATTGCGAGTTTTGATAATAGTTCTCGATTTAAGTAAGCTAAAGAATGCAATGCATCGTTTGAGAATTAAATGCATTAATCTTACGATTCAAACAATAACATAATATATAATTCGCAATGTAACACAAATCTCAAAGGAATTTTAAAATCTGCGACTAAAAGTTAATATGTCTTAAATTGAAGAGAAGAAAAGAGACTAGCACTGCAAGGTACTGTCAGTTCTTTCCTGTTCTGATGAGTTAGATGAAACTTTGCAACGTGGAGAAAATAAAAACTGCACCGTACATATGTGAAAGAAACCTATCTTAGATCAAGTCATGAAGGTTACAATAATGAGTTCACAGTTTTGTGGGAAGTATGATTACGGGCTATCGGACATTCGAAAGCAGTGGCCAAAAGGATCGCGCAATCCGGTGAGGTGATATCAATGGTTAAAAGAAAAAAAGAAGAACAAAAAAAAAAAAATGACCAAAAAAAAAAAAAGCAAAGAAAGAAATATGTTAGTCCTAAAAATGAATTTTTGCTGACTTATAATTCTGGTTGCAAAATCAAAATGAAGAAATAATTGGGATGAATTATTTATCATTATTTTGGAAATTGCCACAATTGATAATAATAATAATAATAATAATAATAATAATAATAATAATAATAATAATAATTATGTGGATTTAGTACAGCGACTGAGACGTTAAAGCGCTTAGAGCTCGAAAATATTAGATAACAAACAAAAATATACACCAGTACAAGGATAGGATAGAAAAATCCCAACACTATTGAATTACAAAACAAAAGGCTTCAATAGAAGTATATAGAATATGTAAATGAACTTACATATTTCATTCACTTTTTATCTGGATGGGTACATACAGGGTCACTACCATAATCAGTACCTTTATGAGGGCTGTGTCGAAACCAGAAAGACATTGACAAGCTAATGAATTTGAAGAAGAGGATATCAAAATTCAACATAAAAATGATTATATGAGAAAAGAAAACGTTTCTGTGGGACATTTACCATCACACCTATTTGTAGCCAAATAGACGCGTGTACAAAGTGTAGTATAAATTTGTAATGGTATTAAAAATTGTACGCCCACCGTGGGACTCGAACTCACGACCCTCAGATTAAAAGTCTGATGCTCTACCGACTGAGCTAGGCGGGCTACTTGTTAATGCATGGTCGAATGTTGGCTCGGGTAGTTATGCGCAACATGGTTAATCGTTATCTCATCAATTTCACATAGCTAGCGTCCAGGATTGATTGGATCTTAGATGTTAGCCCCTTATGGAAACAATAATCCAGTTTATATGGCAATCAACCATTCACGGAGGAATTTAAATTTTGCTGCATTAGGAAATGCACAAATGTGTCATTAGCCGAGCAAGTTGCTAAAGTTAAGACTAGTCATTGTTTCTTTGTGTTAACAGTTATGATTTTACAGTCCGGACAACACAAACACTATCCTTCCTCTCTTCTCTTAAATCTTCGCATTCTTTCCTTAATTTCTCTCAGTTAATTAAACATGTGAAAATCACCTATTTTGACATTTTTTTGTTTCCAGAGAAAGCAATGCTTACACACTACATAATCAATTAAATAGTACCTGTAAGTTGATAAACTTGCTTCCAATTAATTGTTCTCTATACATATTTGTGATTTTCTTCTATGGATCGGTACAGGAGAAAATACATAAATACGGAAGGTGTTGTGTTAGATGTGGTGGTTTTATTTCTACGACATGGGAGATTTGTGTGTGTGTGTGTGTGTGTGTGTGTGTGTGTTTGTGTGTGCATGTGATTTGTATTTTTAAGGTAGCTTTTAAGAATTTTTCAGTCATATCGCTACAATGTCTGCAGTGTGGCAGTTTATAGTGATGGCTAGCACTGGGGCATCATGCCGCAGACATGTGGCATGATGTCCCACCCAGTCACTTTATCCTGAGATCCGGCCGACCAGTCCTAACACTAACCTCTTAATGCTGAGCCCCAAGCAAGGCAGCTGTTAGTACCATATTTGTAAGTCTTTGGTATGACTTGGCCGGGGATCGATCCCACGAACTCCCGCATCCGAGGCGTACGCTGTAATTACTAGGCCACCGGAGCTTTTAGGGATATTTGTTCATTGTCACGTAGTGAGTAGTAGCTAATGAGTTTTCACTCCTTATTGTCTGTATTTAAGTACGTGGAGTTGGACTATTTGGTCAGTCATATTTTGTATGTTCTTCTTGTAACATTATTCTTCACGTATATTTATTGTTGTGTTTAGATATTATTTGGAAGCAAACATTTGTTTGAATTATTCATTGGAGCCACAAAATGCTACGTGGGTTAAAATATTATTTTTGGCCTATTGTGAATTATTTCTAAAGAATTCTTGAAAATGCCATTGTGATATATCAGAACTGTTGGTAGACCAATGCATTTGAGGATGTAGATTTTATTCGGAACATTCTATTCCTTTGGACTTGAAGATAACATTTTGGGATGATTTTGGATGCAATTCATAATGCTGTAAGTCCCTCTTATATTTTCATTTTACAATTTTGTTAACTGAATTATTTGTTCAGTATTAGAAACCGTTTTGGTTTTGCTTATGTTTGTTTTTTAGTGTATGACCATAGATTCGTAATACTATTGGGTAATTATGACTCATTCATTTCTCAGTTAACGAACTAATATGCAGCATTACTGGAAATGCAAATATGATGGCAGCAGTGGGGGACGCATTTACTGAATTTTGTTTTCATAACAAAAAACTCTTAATTCCAAAGACTTGTGCAATTAAATGATATTAACGTGAAATGTAAAGAAAAGCATTTTCGTTTGAACCGAGCTCTGGGCATCTATCTGCACCATAAGTGCTAAACGTCATGTGATACAAACATGGCCGCGCCCTTTAAATATGTAATGGAAAGGGCTACGCAGCAAAATCCGAGACTGACAAACTGACAGAATTTGGATGAGTAGTGCCCCAATCTCAGTCGCTAGAGCATCCGACATTTAATCTAAGGGTCATGGGTGAAAGTCCGAGGGTAGGTGGTTATGATTTAGCTTCCACTGATTTTCAATTGTTGTCAAAATGAATATAGATATACCTGCAAGTATTTCTCTCCTTTCCTAAAATGTCCCTAAATGAGAGCGTATCCACATGTCCATGCGAACGGGATAGAGTACCCAATTTAATCAACTCTAAGATATGTTGATCATTCTGTCAGCATTTCTTCTTGATTCCAGTAAATCTAACGCATCCACTATATCATATGCAAATTGAATGCATTCATATTATGATACGAATATTATTAAAAATACGGACAGAAGCACAAAAGTCAACGCCAGTCTAAAAGCTCCACCTAACAGACAATATGTTTAAAGTAATGAGACACTACCACTGCAAGCTACTATCAGTTGTTTCGTGTTCTAAAGAGTTTACTCAAACGTTGTAACGGAGACAAAACGAAGAATGCACCGTGAAGACGTATAAAGACTTCTCGGTTCAATCAACAATAACTGCATGAGATATGCATGCAGGATGTGTTCACGGTTTTAATGGAGGTACGATCACCGCCTCTCGGACACCTGAATTCGGTGGTCACAACATCGCGGTATAGAATGCGATGATTGTATTGGTGAAAATACTAAGTCTTAAAATTAAAATACTAAGTCTTAAAATTGCCGTCCAGTTTCGGATGCTCAATCTAAATGAATGAAAATATGGATTTTTTTAAAATGATTTATCAATTGCGAGTTTTGATAATAGTTCTCGATTTAAGTAAGCTAAAGAATGCAATGCATCGTTTGAGAATTAAATGCATTAATCTTACGATTCAAACAATAACATAATATATAATTCGCAATGTAACACAAATCTCAAAGGAATTTTAAAATCTGCGACTAAAAGTTAATATGTCTTAAATTGAAGAGAAGAAAAGAGACTAGCACTGCAAGGTACTGTCAGTTCTTTCCTGTTCTGATGAGTTAGATGAAACTTTGCAACGTGGAGAAAATAAAAACTGCACCGTACATATGTGAAAGAAACCTATCTTAGATCAAGTCATGAAGGTTACAATAATGAGTTCACAGTTTTGTGGGAAGTATGATTACGGGCTATCGGACATTCGAAAGCAGTGGCCAAAAGGATCGCGCAATCCGGTGAGGTGATATCAATGGTTAAAAGAAAAAAAGAAGAACAAAAAAAAAAAAAAATGACCAAAAAAAAAAAAAGTAAAGAAAGAAATATGTTAGTCCTAAAAATGAATTTTTGCTGACTTACAATTCTGGTTGCAAAATCAAAATGAAGAAATAATTGGGATGAATTATTTATCATTATTTTGGAAATTGCCACGATTGATAATAATAATAATAATAATAATAATAATAATAATAATAATAATAATAATTATGTGGATTTAGTACAGCGCCTGAGACGTTAAAGCGCTTAGAGCTCGAAAATATTAGATAACAAACAAAAATATACACCAGTACAAGGATAGGATAGAAAAATCCCAACACTATTGAATTACAAAACAAAAGGCTTCAATAGAAGTATATAGAATATGTAAATGAACTTACATATTTCATTCACTTTTTATCTGGATGGGTACATACAGGGTCACTACCATAATCAGTACCTTTATGAGGGCTGTGTCGAAACCAGAAAGACATTGACAAGCTAATGAATTTGAAGAGGAGGATATCAAAATTCAACATAAAAATGATTATATGAGAAAAGAAAACGTTTCTGTGGGACATTTACCATCACACCTATTTGTAGCCAAATAGACGCGTGTACAAAGTGTAGTATAAATTTGTAATGGTATTAAAAATTGTACGCCCACCGTGGGACTCGAACTCACGACCCTCAGATTAAAAGTCTGATGCTCTACCGACTGAGCTAGGCGGGCTACTTGTTAATGCATGGTCGAATGTTGGCTCGGGTAGTTATGCGCAACATGGTTAATCGTTATCTCATCAATTTCACATAGCTAGCGTCCAGGATTGATTGGATCTTAGATGTTAGCCCCTTATGGAAACAATAATCCAGTTTATATGGCAATCAACCATTCACGGAGGAATTTAAATTTTGCTGCATTAGGAAATGCACAAATGTGTCATTAGCCGAGCAAGTTGCTAAAGTTAAGACTAGTCATTGTTTCTTTGTGTTAACAGTTATGATTTTACAGTCCGGACAACACAAACACTATCCTTCCTCTCTTCTCTTAAATCTTCGCATTCTTTCCTTAATTTCTCTCAGTTAATTAAACATGTGAAAATCACCTATTTTGACATTTTTTTGTTTCCAGAGAAAGCAATGCTTACACACTACATAATCAATTAAATAGTACCTGTAAGTTGATAAACTTGCTTCCAATTAATTGTTTTCTATACATATGTGTGATTTTCTTCTATGGATCGGTACAGGAGAAAATACATAAATACGGAAGGTGTTGTGTTAGATGTGGTGGTTTTATTTCTACGACATGGGAGATTTGTGTGTGTGTGTGTGTGTGTGTGTGTGTGTTTGTGTGTGCATGTGATTTGTATTTTTAAGGTAGCTTTTAAGAATTTTTCAGTCATATCGCTACAATGTCTGCAGTGTGGCAGTTTATAGTGATGGCTAGCACTGGGGCATCATGCCGCAGACATGTGGCATGATGTCCCACCCAGTCACTTTATCCTGAGATCCGGCCGACCAGTCCTAACACTAACCTCTTAATGCTGAGCCCCAAGCAAGGCAGCTGTTAGTACCATATTTGTAAGTCTTTGGTATGACTTGGCCGGGGATCGATCCCACGAACTCCCGCATCCGAGGCGTACGCTGTAATTACTAGGCCACCGGAGCTTTTAGGGATATTTGTTCATTGTCACGTAGTGAGTAGTAGCTAATGAGTTTTCACTCCTTATTGTCTGTATTTAAGTACGTGGAGTTGGACTATTTGGTCAGTCATATTTTGTATGTTCTTCTTGTAACATTATTCTTCAGGTATATTTATTGTTGTGTTTAGATATTATTTGGAAGCAAACATTTGTTTGAATTATTCATTGGAGCCACAAAATGCTACGTGGGTTAAAATATTATTTTTGGCCTATTGTGAATTATTTCTAAAGAATTCTTGAAAATGCCATTGCGATATATCAGAACTGTTGGTAGACCAATGCATTTGAGGATGTAGATTTTATTCGGAACATTCTATTCCTTTGGACTTGAAGATAACATTTTGGGATGATTTTGGATGCAATTCATAATGCTGTAAGTCCCTCTTATATTTTCATTTTACAATTTTGTTAACTGAATTATTTGTTCAGTATTAGAAACCGTTTTGGTTTTGCTTATGTTTGTTTTTTAGTGCATGACCATAGATTCGTAATACTATTGGGTAATTATGACTCATTCATTTCTCAGTTAACGAACTAATATGCAGCATTACTGGAAATGCAAATATGATGGCAGCAGTGGGGGACGCATTTACTGAATTTTGTTTTCATAACAAAAAACTCTTAATTCCAAAGACTTGTGCAATTAAATGATATTAACGTGAAATGTAAAGAAAAGCATTTTCGTTTGAACCGAGCTCTGGGCATCTATCTGCACCATAAGTGCTAAACGTCATGTGATACAAACATGGCCGCGCCCTTTAAATATGTAATGGAAAGGGCTACGTAGCAAAATCCGAGACTGACAAACTGACAGAATTTGGATGAGTAGTGCCCCAATCTCAGTCGCTAGAGCATCCGACATTTAATCTAAGGGTCATGGGTGAAAGTCCGAGGGTAGGTGGTTATGATTTAGCTTCCACTGATTTTCAATTGTTGTCAAAATGAATATAGATATACCTGCAAGTATTTCTCTCCTTTCCTAAAATGTCCCTAAATGAGAGCGTATCCACATGTCCATGCGAACGGGATAGAGTACCCAATTTAATCAACTCTAAGATATGTTGATCATTCTGTCAGCATTTCTTCTTGATTCCAGTAAATCTAACGCATCCACTATATCATATGCAAATTGAATGCATTCATATTATGATACGAATATTATTAAAAATACGGACAGAAGCACAAAAGTCAACGCCAGTCTAAAAGCTCCACCTAACAGACAATATGTTTAAAGTAATGAGACACTACCACTGCAAGCTACTATCAGTTGTTTCGTGTTCTAAAGAGTTTACTCAAACGTTGTAACGGAGACAAAACGAAGAATGCACCGTGAAGACGTATAAAGACTTCTCGGTTCAATCAACAATAACTGCTTGAGATATGCATGCAGGATGTGTTCACGGTTTTAATGGAGGTACGATCACCGCCTCTCGGACACCTGAATTCGGTGGTCACAACATCGCGGTATAGAATGCGATGATTGTATTGGTGAAAATACTAAGTCTTAAAATTAAAATACTAAGTCTTAAAATTGCCGTCCAGTTTCGGATGCTCAATCTAAATGAATGAAAATATGGATCTTTTTAAAATGATTTATCAATTGCGAGTTTTGATAATAGTTCTCGATTTAAGTAAGCTAAAGAATGCAATGCATCGTTTGAGAATTAAATGCATGAATCTTACGATTCAAACAATAACATAATATATAATTCGCAATGTAACACAAATCTCAAAGGAATTTTAAAATCTGCGACTAAAAGTTAATATGTCTTAAATTGAAGAGAAGAAAAGAGACTAGCACTGCAAGGTACTGTCAGTTCTTTCCTGTTCTGATGAGTTAGATGAAACTTTGCAACGTGGAGAAAATAAAAACTGCACCGTACATATGTGAAAGAAACCTATCTTAGATCAAGTCATGAAGGTTACAATAATGAGTTCACAGTTTTGTGGGAAGTATGATTACGGGCTATCGGACATTCGAAAGCAGTGGCCAAAAGGATCGCGCAATCCGGTGAGGTGATATCAATGGTTAAAACAAAAAAAGAAGAACAAAAAAAAAAAAAATGACCAAAAAAAAAAAAAAGCAAAGAAAGAAATATGTTAGTCCTAAGAATGAATTTTTGCTGACTTACAATTTTAGTTGCAAAATCAAAATGAAGAAATAATTGGGATGAATTATTTATCATTATTTTGGAAATTGCCACAATTGATAATAATAAAAATAATAATAATAATAATAATAATAATAATAATAATAATAATTATGTGGACTTAGTACAGCGCCTGAGACGTTAAAGCGCTAAGAGCTCGAAAATATTAGATGACAAACAAAAATATACACCAGTACAAGGATAGGATAGAAAAATCCCAACACTATTGAATTACAAAACAAAAGGCTTCAATAGAAGTATATAGAATATGTAAATGAACTTACATATTTCATTCACTTTTTATCTGGATGGGTACATACAGGGTCACTAGCATAATCAGTACCTTTATGAGGGCTGTGTCGAAACCAGAAAGACATTGACAAGCTAATGAATTTGAAGAAGAGGATATCAAAATTCAACATAAAAATGATTATATGAGAAAAGAAAACGTTTATGTGGGACATTTACCATCACACCTATTTGTAGCCAAATAGACGCGTGTACAAAGTGTAGTATAAATTTGTAATGGTATTAAAAATTGTACGCCCACCGTGGGACTCGAACTCACGACCCTCAGATTAAAAGTCTGATGCTCTACCGACTGAGCTAGGCGGGCTACTTGTTAATGCATGGTCGAATGTTGGCTCGGGTAGTTATGCGCAACATGGTTAATCGTTATCTCATCAATTTCACATAGCTAGCGTCTAGGATTGATTGGATCTTAGATGTTAGCCCCTTATGGAAACAATAATCCAGTTTACATGGCAGTCAACCATTCACGGAGGAATTTAAATTTTGCTGCCTAAGGAAATGCACAAATGTGTCATTAGCCGAGGAAGTTGCTAAAGTTAAGACTACTCATTGTTTCTTTGTGTTAACAGTTATGACTTTACAGTCCGGACAACACAAACACTATCCTTCTGCTGTTCTCTTAAATCTTCGCATTCTTTCCTTAATTTCTCTCAGTTAAGTACACATGTGAAAATCACCTATCTTGAATTTTTTTGTTTCCAGAGAAAGCAATGCTTACACACTACATGATCAATTAAATAGTACCTGTAAGTTGATAAACTTGCTTCCAATTAATTGTTCTCTATACATATTTGTGATTTTCTTCTATGGATCGGTACAGGAGAAAATACATAAATACGGAAGGTGTTGTGTTAGATGTGGTGGTTTTATTTCTACGACATGGGAGATTTTTGTGTGTGTGTGTGTGTGTGTGTGTGTGTGTGTGTTTGTGTGTGCATGTGATTTGTATTTTTAAGGTAGCTTTTAAGAATTTTTCAGTCATATCGCTACGATGTCTGCTGTGTGGCAGTTTATAGTGATGGCTAGCACTGGGGCATCATGCCGCAGACATGTGGCATGATGTCCCACCCAGTCACTTTATCCTGAGATCCGGCCGACCAGTCCTAACACTAACCTCTTAATGCTGAGCCCCAAGCAAGGCAGCTGTTAGTACCATATTTGTAAGTCTTTGGTATGACTCGGCCGGGGATCGATCCCACGAACTCCCGCATCCGAGGCGTACGCTGTAATTACTAGGCCACCGGAGCTTTTAGGGATATTTGTTCATTGTCACGTAGTGAGTAGTAGCTAATGAGTTTTCACTCCTTATTGTCTGTATTTAAGTACGTGGAGTTGGACTATTTGGTCAGTCATATTTTGTATGTTCTTCTTGTAACATTATTCTTCAGGTATATTTATTGTTGTGTTTAGATATTATTTGGAAGCAAACATTTGTTTGAATTATTCATTGGAGCCACAAAATGCTACGTGGGTTAAAATATTATTTTTGGCCTATTGTGAATTATTTTTTAAAGAATTCTTGAAAATGCCATTGTGATATATCAGAACTGTTGGTAGACCAATGCATTTGAGGATGTAGATTTTATTCGGAACATTCTATTCCTTTGGACTTGAAGATAACATTTTGGGATGATTTTGGATGCAATTCATAATGCTGTAAGTCCCTCTTATATTTTCATTTTACAATTTTGTTAACTGAATTATTTGTTCAGTATTAGAAACCGTTTTGGTTTTGCTTATGTTTGTTTTTTAGTGTATGACCATAGATTCGTAATACTATTGGGTAATTATGACTCATTCATTTCTCAGTTAACGAACTAATATGCAGCATTACTGGAAATGCAAATATGATGGCAGCAGTGGGGGACGCATTTACTGAATTTTGTTTTCATAACAAAAAACTCTTAATTCCAAAGACTTGTGCAATTAAATGATATTAACGTGAAATGTAAAGAAAAGCATTTTCGTTTGAACCGAGCTCTGGGCATCTATCTGCACCATAAGTGCTAAACGTCATGTGATACAAACATGGCCGCGCCCTTTAAATATGTAATGGAAAGGGCTACGTAGCAAAATCCGAGACTGACAAACTGACAGAATTTGGATGAGTAGTGCCCCAATCTCAGTCGCTAGAGCATCCGACATTTAATCTAAGGGTCATGGGTGAAAGTCCGAGGGTAGGTGGTTATGATTTAGCTTCCACTGATTTTCAATTGTTGTCAAAATGAATATAGATATACCTGCAAGTATTTCTCTCCTTTCCTAAAATGTCCCTAAATGAGAGCGTATCCACATGTCCATGCGAACGGGATAGAGTACCCAATTTAATCAACTCTAAGATATGTTGATCATTCTGTCAGCATTTCTTCTTGATTCCAGTAAATCTAACGCATCCACTATATCATATGCAAATTGAATGCATTCATATTATGATACGAATATTATTAAAAATACGGACAGAAGCACAAAAGTCAACGCCAGTCTAAAAGCTCCACCTAACAGACAATATGTTTAAAGTAATGAGACACTACCACTGCAAGCTACTATCAGTTGTTTCGTGTTCTAAAGAGTTTACTCAAACGTTGTAACGGAGACAAAACGAAGAATGCACCGTGAAGACGTATAAAGACTTCTCGGTTCAATCAACAATAACTGCATGAGATATGCATGCAGGATGTGTTCACGGTTTTAATGGAGGTACGATCACCGCCTCTCGGACACCTGAATTCGGTGGTCACAACATCGCGGTATAGAATGCGATGATTGTATTGGTGAAAATACTAAGTCTTAAAATTAAAATACTAAGTCTTAAAATTGCCGTCCAATTTCGGATGCTCAATCTAAATGAATGAAAATATGGATCTTTTTAAAATGATTTATCAATTGCGAGTTTTGATAATAGTTCTCGATTTAAGTAAGCTAAAGAATGCAATGCATCGTTTGAGAATTAAATGCATTAATCTTACGATTCAAACAATAACATAATATATAATTCGCAATGTAACACAAATCTCAAAGGAATTTTAAAATCTGCGACTAAAAGTTAATATGTCTTAAATTGAAGAGAAGAAAAGAGACTAGCACTGCAAGGTACTGTCAGTTCTTTCCTGTTCTGATGAGTTAGATGAAACTTTGCAACGTGGAGAAAATAAAAACTGCACCGTACATATGTGAAAGAAACCTATCTTAGATCAAGTCATGAAGGTTACAATAATGAGTTCACAGTTTTGTGGGAAGTATGATTACGGGCTATCGGACATTCGAAAGCAGTGGCCAAAAGGATCGCGCAATCCGGTGAGGTGATATCAATGGTTAAAACAAAAAAAGAAGAACAAAAAAAAAAAAATGACCAAAAAAAAAAAAAAGCAAAGAAAGAAATATGTTAGTCCTAAAAATGAATTTTTGCTGACTTACAATTTTAGTTGCAAAATGAAAATGAAGAAATAATTGGGATGAATTATTTATCATTATTTTGGAAATTGCCACAATTGATAATAATAATAATAATAATAATAATAATAATAATAATAATAATAATAATAATAATAATTATGTGGACTTAGTACAGCGCCTGAGACGTTAAAGCGCTAAGAGCTCGAAAATATTAGATGACAAACAAAAATATACACCAGTACAAGGATAGGATAGAAAAATCCCAACACTATTGAATTACAAAACAAAAGGCTTCAATAGAAGTATATAGAATATGTAAATGAACTTACATATTTCATTCACTTTTTATCTGGATGGGTACATACAGGGTCACTAGCATAATCAGTACCTTTATGAGGGCTGTGTCGAAACCAGAAAGACATTGACAAGCTAATGAATTTGAAGAAGAGGATATCAAAATTCAACATAAAAATGATTATATGAGAAAAGAAAACGTTTATGTGGGACATTTACCATCACACCTATTTGTAGCCAAATAGACGCGTGTACAAAGTGTAGTATAAATTTGTAATGGTATTAAAAATTGTACGCCCACCGTGGGACTCGAACTCACGACCCTCAGATTAAAAGTCTGATGCTCTACCGACTGAGCTAGGCGGGCTACTTGTTAATGCATGGTCGAATGTTGGCTCGGGTAGTTATGCGCAACATGGTTAATCGTTATCTCATCAATTTCACATAGCTAGCGTCTAGGATTGATTGGATCTTAGATGTTAGCCCCTTATGGAAACAATAATCCAGTTTACATGGCAGTCAACCATTCACGGAGGAATTTAAATTTTGCTGCCTAAGGAAATGCACAAATGTGTCATTAGCCGAGGAAGTTGCTAAAGTTAAGACTACTCATTGTTTCTTTGTGTTAACAGTTATGACTTTACAGTCCGGACAACACAAACACTATCCTTCTGCTGTTCTCTTAAATCTTCGCATTCTTTCCTTAATTTCTCTCAGTTAAGTACACATGTGAAAATCACCTATCTTGAATTTTTTTGTTTCCAGAGAAAGCAATGCTTACACACTACATGATCAATTAAATAGTACCTGTAAGTTGATAAACTTGCTTCCAATTAATTGTTCTCTATACATATTTGTGATTTTCTTCTATGGATCGGTACAGGAGAAAATACATAAATACGGAAGGTGTTGTGTTAGATGTGGTGGTTTTATTTCTACGACATGGGAGATTTGTGTGTGTGTGTGTGTGTGTGTGTGTGTGTGTGTTTGTGTGTGCATGTGATTTGTATTTTTAAGGTAGCTCTTAAGAATTTTTCAGTCATATCGCTACGATGTCTGCTGTGTGGCAGTTTATAGTGATGGCTAGCACTGGGGCATCATGCCGCAGACATGTGGCATGATGTCCCACCCAGTCACTTTATCCTGAGATCCGGCCGACCAGTCCTAACACTAACCTCTTAATGCTGAGCCCCAAGCAAGGCAGCTGTTAGTACCATATTTGTAAGTCTTTGGTATGACTCGGCCGGGGATCGATCCCACGAACTCCCGCATCCGAGGCGTACGCTGTAATTACTAGGCCACCGGAGCTTTTAGGGATATTTGTTCATTGTCACGTAGTGAGTAGTAGCTAATGAGTTTTCACTCCTTATTGTCTGTATTTAAGTACGTGGAGTTGGACTATTTGGTCAGTCATATTTTGTATGTTCTTCTTGTAACATTATTCTTCAGGTATATTTATTGTTGTGTTTAGATATCATTTGGAAGCAAACATTTGTTTGAATTATTCATTGGAGCCACAAAATGCTACGTGGGTTAAAATATTATTTTTGGCCTATTGTGAATTATTTTTTAAAGAATTCTTGAAAATGCCATTGTGATATATCAGAACTGTTGGTAGACCAATGCATTTGAGGATGTAGATTTTATTCGGAACATTCTATTCCTTTGGACTTGAAGATAACATTTTGGGATGATTTTGGATGCAATTCATAATGCTGTAAGTCCCTCTTATATTTTCATTTTACAATTTTGTTAACTGAATTATTTGTTCAGTATTAGAAACCGTTTTGGTTTTGCTTATGTTTGTTTTTTAGTGTATGACCATAGATTCGTAATACTATTGGGTAATTATGACTCATTCATTTCTCAGTTAACGAACTAATATGCAGCATTACTGGAAATGCAAATATGATGGCAGCAGTGGGGGACGCATTTACTGAATTTTGTTTTCATAACAAAAAACTCTTAATTCCAAAGACTTGTGCAATTAAATGATATTAACGTGAAATGTAAAGAAAAGCATTTTCGTTTGAACCGAGCTCTGGGCATCTATCTGCACCATAAGTGCTAAACGTCATGTGATACAAACATGGCCGCGCCCTTTAAATATGTAATGGAAAGGGCTACGCAGCAAAATCCGAGACTGACAAACTGACAGAATTTGGATGAGTAGTGCCCCAATCTCAGTCGCTAGAGCATCCGACATTTAATCTAAGGGTCATGGGTGAAAGTCCGAGGGTAGGTGGTTATGATTTAGCTTCCACTGATTTTCAATTGTTGTCAAAATGAATATAGATATACCTGCAAGTATTTCTCTCCTTTCCTAAAATGTCCCTAAATGAGAACGTATCCACATGTCCATGCGAACGGGATAGAGTACCCAATTTAATCAAGTCTAAGATATGTTGATCATTCTGTCAGCATTTCTTCTTGATTCCAGTAAATCTAACGCATCCACTATATCATATGCAAATTGAATGCATTCATATTATGATACGAATATTATTAAAATATACGACAGAAGCAGAAAAGTCAACGCCAGTCTAAAAGCTCCACCTAACAGACAATATGTTTAAAGTAATGAGACACTACCACTGCAAGCTACTATCAGTTGTTTCGTGTTCTAAAGAGTTTACTCAAACGTTGTAACGGAGACAAAACGAAGAATGCACCGTGAAGACGTATAAAGACTTCTCGGTTCAATCAACAATAACTGCATGAGATATGCATGCAGGATGTGTTCACGGTTTTAATGGAGGTACGATCACCGCCTCTCGGACACCTGAATTCGGTGGTCACAACATCGCGGTATAGAATGCGATGATTGTATTGGTGAAAATACTAAGTCTTAAAATTAAATTGCTGCCGTCCAGTCTCGGATGCTCAATCTAAATGAATGAAAATATGGATTTTTTTAAAATGATTTATCAATTGCGAGTTTTGATAATAGTTCTCAATTTAAGTAAGCTAAAGAATGCAATTCATCGTTTGAGAATTAAATGCATTAATCTTACGATTCAAACAATAACATAATATATAATTCGCAATGTAACACAAATCTCAAAGGAATTTTAAAATCTGCGACTAAAAGTTAATATGTCTTAAATTGAAGAGAAGAAAAGAGACTAGCACTGCAAGGTACTGTCAGTTCTTTCCTGTTCTGATGAGTTAGATGAAACTTTGCAACGTGGAGAAAATAAAAACTGCACCGTACATATGTGAAAGAAACCTATCTTAGATCAAGTCATGAAGGTTACAATAATGAGTTCACAGTTTTGTGGGAAGTATGATTACGGGCTATCGGACATTCGAAAGCAGTGGCCAAAAGGATCGCGCAATCCGGTGAGGTGATATCAATGGTTAAAACACAAAAAAGAAGAACAAAAAAAAAATGACCAATAAAAAAGGAAAGAAAGAAATATGTTAGTCCTAAAAATGAATTTTTGCTGACTTACAATTTTAGTTGCAAAATGAAAATGAAAAAATAATTGGGAAGAATTATTTATCAGTATTTTGGAAATTCCCACAATTGATAATAATAATAATAATAATAATAATAATAATAATAATAATAATAATAATAATTATGTGGACATACTACAGCGCCTAAGACGTTAAAGCGCTAAGAGCTCGAAAATATTAGATAACAAACAAAAATATACACCAGTACAAGGATAGGATAGAAAAATCCCAACACTATTGAATTACAAAACAAAAGGCTTCAATAGAAGTATATAGAATATGTAAATGAACTTACATATTTCATTCACTTTTTATCTGGATGGGTACATACAGGGTCACTACCATAATCAGTACCTTTATGAGGGCTGTGTCGAAACCAGAAAGACATTGACAAGCTAATGAATTTGAAGAAGAGGATATCAAAATTCAACATAAAAATGATTATATGAGAAAAGAAAACGTTTCTGTGGGACATTTACCATCACACCTATTTGTAGCCAAATAGACGCGTGTACAAAGTGTAGTATAAATTTGTAATGGTATTAAAAATTGTACGCCCACCGTGGGACTCGAACTCACGACCCTCAGATTAAAAGTCTGATGCTTTTTTTTTTTTTTTTTTTTTTCTTTTTTTAAAAAACGCTTTGTACAGTATATAAGTTAAAAATATACAGTCAGTATGTACATAGTAGTTTGTAATGCTATATTACAAAATAATGGTTCTACAATAGTATTTTGTAATTCTATATTACAAAACAATGATTCTACAATAGTATTTTGTTAAGCTATATTACAGAACAATGATTCTAAAATTTTATTTTGTAATGCTATAGTACAAAACAATGATTCTACAAAGTAATAAACACTTTATCCTCTTCTATTCTCATTAAAGGATTATCTTTTACAAAATACTTCGTAATCAAAGTCTGATTTTTGTCTTTGTAATGTTGATACGCATATAATATATATTTTCTAGTCAAATATTGGAACAATCTTTCTATGTCTATTTTTTTCCCTAATAAAGACATAATGTTTCTTCTTTTGTAAATGCACAATCGAGCAATGCTCAGAATGTAGTTCAAAAAATAACTATTTACTGATTTTGTTTCTTTGTTATATCCTATCATGAGCATTTGTTCAAAAGAAGTGCTATTGAGAACACCAACTCTACAATTTTTAAAAAGAATCTCAACTATATATACAATATAATTCTTAAAAGAGCTTAATTCAGGACATTTCAAAAACATGTGAAATAAATCTTCTGTTTCCAACTGGCACACTGGACATAAGTCATTATCAATTTTGCCATAGTATTTTAGTCTCTCTTTTGTAAATATTCGATTGTGCATTATTCTGTAATCCAAATCTATACAATCTGGGGTCTTGAAAGGTAGGTGTATCAATTTCCAGTATTTATGCTTTTCCAAACTAAATATCTTACTCCAAAAGGAAACAGAAGCTGGTTCTTGAAAAATCAACGTACATAAAAGCTTGTAAAATAGTTGTGTTGTACATAAACAAAGGTCATATAATTTTGTATCAACTCTGAGAAACATATTATTTCTCCCATTGGTTACAGTGGGTTTTGACTCTGTTGCAACAATATTTCTCCAGCCTAATGGTATACTTTCTATTATGCAATCATAGTCTTTTTTTATCTTATCTGTTTTGATCTCAGAATTTGATTTGTATATCATTTCTTGAATAGCTCTATAAGGTAGTATTCCAGGTACAAATTCATATGTAATATCCTGAACACGAACAATTCCTGCTTCTATAAATTCTGCGAAAAACAACGTTTTACCAGCACATGTAATATTAGGATTTAAAAAGAGAGGTTGTTCAAAAACATTCCTCACATCAATATTTGTATCGATATTATTTCTACGTTTTTCCCATGCATGAAACATTTCTCTGTAAAATATAGGTAGGGTATTCAATTGTTGCTTATTTAAAGACATGAGAAACAACTCTTTGGTCAACCTCATGTTCAGGACAGTAGATAAAAAGTGATCAAAGGTATTTTTCCACATAGCATGGCAATTCACATCAAAGTATCTTTTTAAAAATTTTAGTCTGAATGCATACATTTTCATCTTTATATCAGTTAACTGTAGTCCGCCATTTCGCTTATCACCAATTATTGTATAATAGTGAACCAAATGGGACTTTCCTGACCAGATAAATCTGAGAAATAATTGCTTCAATTCATCAGCAATCATATCAGGAAGAGGCTGAACTGACACTATGTACAATACTCTAGAAACTAATAAGTTATTAACAACTGTTACTTTTCCTTGTATTGTCAAATATCTCTGTGACCACAGTTGCAATAAGTTTTTAATTTTAGACAATCTATCATTCCAGTTCAGTTGCTCACATAACTTTGCACATTTTCCCACATAAGCTCCCAAAATTAAGATGACTTGATCACACATTTGAATTTGTAATTGTTTGCAATAATCATCAGTAAGTTTACCAGATCCAATACACAGAAGTTCTGTCTTTTCCTTGTTCACCTTTGCACCAGATCCTTTACAATACAAGTCAAGTACATTAAAAGATTGATTAATGGATTGTGTATCCGCTAATGTCAAGGTTGTATCATCTGCATGTTGAAAAACTTTACTTGTATTACTAGACAGTGGGAGTGGAATACCTTTGATAGTGGGATTTGCTTTGATAGCGAGTCCTAAGGGTTCTGCTGCTAATACATATAACATTGCTGATATAGGACAACCTTGTCTGACTGAATTTTTAATTAAAAAGGGTTTCGTTAGATGACCATTGCATTTAACACTACTTTTAATTTCATTATAAAATATCTTTATCCACTGAATAAAATTGTCACCAAAACCGAACTTTCGTAACACAGAAATCAAATATGAGTGGCAAACTCTGTCAAACGCTTTTTCTTGATCAATTTTTAAGATATATCCCTCAAGATTGTCTCTCTCAACCATATCTATAATATCTCTTACAGTGACTATAGTATCAGCAATATCTCTCCCAACTATACAACATGTCTGAGTTTGAGAAATAATTTTGGGTAATACCATTTTTAAACGTGTAGACAAAATCCTTGCCAAAATTTTATAATCTACATTAAGTAAACTGATAGGACGCCAATTTTGCAATCTTCTATTATCCCCCTTATTTTTATAAATAAGTGATATAACCCCAAATCTCATTGATCTCGACATAATATTGTCATTCTTAACACTCTGAAAGATGTGCAACAGAATATCATATATACAGTCATAAAATTTACAATACCACTCTACTGTCAATCCGTCCGGGCCGGGGCTTTTATTTTTAGCCATCGCTTTTATAGCTGTATGTATTTCATCAACTGTTATTATGGCATCACACATATCTTTATCCTCATCAGATACAGAACAGTTTACAAAATTTAAAAGTGAATCAGTACAATTATCATCAACAGTTACCGAAGAATATAAATGACTATAAAACTGATGTATTTCATCTAAGATTCCGCTTGTATTTGAAATAATTACACCATCATCATCAATCAATTCATTGATTACATTTTTGTTGTGTCGATATTTCTCAAGATTTAGAAAATATTTAGTATTTCTATCGCTTTCAATTGCCCATTTGGCCTTAGATCTCAATATAGCACCCCGACAAAAATCAGTTTCATAGTCACTTAGCTGATGTTTTAGTTCTTCATATTTGTTAATGTCATATGGTTCTTTATTTGCGACTTTTTCTGAAAATGATTTTAATTTATTTTGCAATGTAAAGTATTCTTGTAATCTTTCCTTATTTCTTCTTGTACAGTATACTTGGGAAAATTTTTTAATTTTGTATTTTACATTATCCCACCAAATGAGTGGTTCACTGAAATACATTTCGTCAGTTTTTCCTTCGGTAAGAATTGATTTCACTCTTTGTACATATTTTTCCTCAAAAAGAACATTGTTATTTAATATCCATAATCCGGGCCCTGTTTCCACTTTGCAGGTATTTAGTTTAAGGTATACAAAAGAATGATCACTAAAGGATGTATCTGCATAATAAATATTTTGCACATTGGAGTGCAATTTTGAGGAAATCAAAAAATAATCTATTCTACTCTGCTTCATTTCTCCTAGTACAACTTGTTTTCTGGAGAAACTACGAGTACTAGGATTTCGTGATCTCCATAAATCGGTAATATTCCTATCATGAATAATTTTATAAAGTTCACGCATTGCTACATCATCAATATGTAAGGCTTTGTTATGTCGATCAATACCTGCTAAAGTTGTATTAAAATCACCAGCCAGGATAGTGCTATCACTAGTACTGTTATGTAAATATGTATTTAGCTTCATGAAAAAGTTAAACTTTTCCTTCACAACATTTGGAGCATAAATATTGATTAAATCAATCACTTTATCATCAATAGCTATTTTAAGATGTAAAATCCTACCCTTTTCAATCATTTCTTGTGTCACCTGATTTCTCAATTCTCTCACTACTAAAACAGCAACACCTGCCCTCCTATTGTCAGCATTACTATAAAATATGTCACCATTCCAAATCTCATTTTCTCTAATACTTTCAACAAACTCATCATCCCAAAAGGTTTCTTGCAATAATAAAATATGGCCTCTTTTCTCTTTAAATATTTCTAAAACAGACTTTAGTTTATTCAAATTACGCAAGCCATTTACATTTAGAGATACAATATTTAAAGCCATGATTATGATGAGTGTATTGAAAGTATTAAAAAATGTTGAGTGTTTGATCATTTCTTCATAGGTGTTCGTCGCATGCTATTCATCTTCATATTAGGTACTGGATTAAACCTTCTCCTTCTCCTTTGTACTACTTTGAAATTTTCGATATTAGTACCGTTTTCTTGACATGTACGTGATTCGTTTGATCTTTCAACAACGTCTGCAGCCATCTTCCTGTCATCATCTGAATCTGTCCCCGATCCATCTCCAATTGTATGATTGTTGTTTACTTCCTCAGATTCTATTTCTACATTGGTCATATCAACTCCAATTCTTTCTTTTTCTTCCCCACTTTCTCCACTCTCATTATCTTTTTTTTCATTCTCAATTTCTTCTTTATCATCTTCGTCACTCTGTAACTCCAATATGTCTTCCCTCATATCATCATCAACTTGCGAATGAATGCCTGCAATGGCCTCTCTGTAACACATACATGTTTGCGCCTCTTTGTGGCATTTGTCGCATATCCTGCATGTACACATAAGAGGAAAACTTCCACAACTTTCACATCTTTGCCTTGTGCAATTTTTTGCTACATGGCCTTGCTCCCCACACTTGTAGCATACAAAATCAGGGCAGTCTTTTATAACATGTCCCGGATCAAGACATCTAGAACATACCTTAACTTGATTATTGTGTAATACTCTAAAGTATTGTTGACCATTGACAGTCTGAAATTTCAGACTGTAAGGCAAGGATTTTACCTGCTGTGGAAATTTACATTTGACATAACGAGTCCCATCAGCCACACTAGTTCCAGGATAATATCTGCGTTGAATGGGAGAAAGAAGTTCTACTCCGTATTCACCGAGCTTCATACTTATATCATCATCTGTGATGTATGCTGGTAAATGAAGAATTGACACAATAATAGTGTCTGAATATAAAAGAGTACAATCAAAGTGTTCACTTCCAATATCAATTCCACACAAGGTATTATATGCTACTTCCTTCCTCGGTAGTGTGACCTCATACAAATTTGCACCTTTGGGCACAACTGCATAGACCGACATATCTCCGGTTAATTCTTCTACACTTCTAACAATATCACTTGCCTTTATTTTCTTCACATCCTTTACATCAATCACCACGGAACATTCTTTCCCAAAACGACGAGAAGCTCCTGTCTGTCTATCGATGTTACTCGACATGCCATTCTTATTGTTAGCTATTCCACTGGTGTCATTAGAGTGTGAGTCAGCACCTTGTGCTGCACGTGCAGCACGACCAGGCTTTGTATTCATTGTCACAGAAAAAAATTTTTTGTGTGGTGGATAAAGTTATCCACACACTCAAAATATATCTCACTTATATATGAATGCGATCAAACAAATCTTATCAACGTACCTGTAACAAATTAAAACAGCAAAAATGTCTATTAAAGGAAAAAAACTTGAAAATTCACGGAGCGATCATCAAACGTGTTTTCCTTCTGATCTACCCTCAGATTAAAAGTCTGATGCTCTACCGACTGAGCTAGGCGGGCTACTTGTTAATGCATGGTCGAATGTTGGCTCGGGTAGTTATGCGCAACATGGTTAATCGTTATCTCATCAATTTCACATAGCTAGCGTCTAGGATTGATTGGATCTTAGATGTTAGCCCCTTATGGAAACAATAATCCAGTTTATATGGCAATCAACCATTCACGGAGGAATTTAAATTTTGCTGCATAAGGAAATGCACAAATGTGTCATTAGCCGAGCAAGTTGCTAAAGTTAAGACTAGTCATTGTTTCTTTGTGTTAACAGTTATGATTTTACAGTCCGGACAACACAAACACTATCCTTCTGCTCTTCTCTTAAATCTTCGCATTCTTTCCTTAATTTCTCTCAGTTAATTACACATGTGAAAATCACCTATCTTGAAATTTTTTGTTTCCAGAGAAAGCAATGCTTACACACTACATAATCAATTAAATAGTACCTGTAAGTTGATAAACTTGCTTCCAATTAATTGTTCTCTATACATATTTGTAATTTTCTTCTATGGATCGGTACAGGAGAAAATACATAAATACGGAAGGTGTTGTGTTAGATGTGGTGGTTTTATTTCTACGACATGGGAGATTTGTGTGTGTGTGTGTGTGTGTGTTTGTGTGTGCATGTGATTTGTATTTTTAAGGTAGCTTTTAAGAATTTTTCAGTCATATCGCTACGATGTCTGCAGTGTGGCAGTTTATAGTGATGGCTAGCACTGGGGCATCATGCCGCAGACATGTGGCATGATGTCCCACCCAGTCACTTTATCCTGAGATCCGGCCGACCAGTCCTAACACTAACGTCTTAATGCTGAGCCCCAAGCAAGGCAGCTGTTAGTACCATATTTGTAAGTCTTTGGTATGACTCGGCCGGGGATCGATCCCACGAACTCCCGCATCCGAGGCGTACGCTGTAATTACTAGGCCACCGGAGCTTTTAGGGATATTTGTTCATTGTCACGTAGTGAGTAGTAGCTAATGAGTTTTCACTCCTTATTGTCTGTATTTAAGTACGTGGAGTTGGACTATTTGGTCAGTCATATTTTGTATGTTCTTCTTGTAACATTATTCTTCAGGTATATTTATTGTTGTGTTTAGATATTATTTGGAAGCAAACATTTGTTTGAATTATTCATTGGAGCCACAAAATGCTACGTGGGTTAAAATATTATTTTTGGCCTATTGTGAATTATTTCTAAAGAATTCTTGAAAATGCCATTGTGATATATCAGAACTGTTGGTAGACCAATGCATTTGAGGATGTAGATTTTATTCGGAACATTCTATTCCTTTGGACTTGAAGATAACATTTTGGGATGATTTTGGATGCAATTCATAATGCTGTAAGTCCCTCTTATATTTTCATTTTACAATTTTGTTAACTGAATTATTTGTTCAGTATTAGAAACCGTTTTGGTTTTGCTTATGTTTGTTTTTTAGTGTATGACCATAGATTCGTAATACTATTGGGTAATTATGACTCATTCATTTCTCAGTTAACGAACTAATATGCAGCATTACTGGAAATGCAAATATGATGGCAGCAGTGGGGGACGCATTTACTGAATTTTGTTTTCATAACAAAAAACTCTTAATTCCAAAGACTTGTGCAATTAAATGATATTAACGTGAAATGTAAAGAAAAGCATTTTCGTTTGAACCGAGCTCTGGGCATCTATCTGCACCATAAGTGCTAAACGTCATGTGATACAAACATGGCCGCGCCCTTTAAATATGTAATGGAAAGGGCTACGCAGCAAAATCCGAGACTGACAAACTGACAGAATTTGGATGAGTAGTGCCCCAATCTCAGTCGCTAGAGCATCCGACATTTAATCTAAGGGTCATGGGTGAAAGTCCGAGGGTAGGTGGTTATGATTTAGCTTCCACTGATTTTCAATTGTTGTCAAAATGAATATAGATATACCTGCAAGTATTTCTCTCCTTTCCTAAAATGTCCCTAAATGAGAGCGTATCCACATGTCCATGCGAACGGGATAGAGTACCCAATTTAATCAACTCTAAGATATGTTGATCATTCTGTCAGCATTTCTTCTTGATTCCAGTAAATCTAACGCATCCACTATATCATATGCAAATTGAATGCATTCATATTATGATACGAATATTATTAAAAATACGGACAGAAGCACAAAAGTCAACGCCAGTCTAAAAGCTCCACCTAACAGACAATATGTTTAAAGTAATGAGACACTACCACTGCAAGCTACTATCAGTTGTTTCGTGTTCTAAAGAGTTTACTCAAACGTTGTAACGGAGACAAAACGAAGAATGCACCGTGAAGACGTATAAAGACTTCTCGGTTCAATCAACAATAACTGCATGAGATATGCATGCAGGATGTGTTCACGGTTTTAATGGAGGTACGATCACCGCCTCTCGGACACCTGAATTCGGTGGTCACAATATCGCGGTATAGAATGCGATGATTGTATTGGTGAAAATACTAAGTCTTAAAATTAAAATACTAAGTCTTAAAATTGCCGTCCAGTTTCGGATGCTCAATCTAAATGAATGAAAATATGGATCTTTTTAAAATGATTTATCAATTGCGAGTTTTGATAATAGTTCTCGATTTAAGTAAGATAAAGAATGCAATGCATCGTTTGAGAATTAAATGCATTAATCTTACGATTCAAACAATAACATAATATATAATTCGCAATGTAACACAAATCTCAAAGGAATTTTAAAATCTGCGACTAAAAGTTAATATGTCTTAAATTGAAGAGAAGAAAAGAGACTAGCACTGCAAGGTACTGTCAGTTCTTTCCTGTTCTGATGAGTTAGATGAAACTTTGCAACGTGGAGAAAATAAAAACTGCACCGTACATATGTGAAAGAAACCTATCTTAGATCAAGTCATGAAGGTTACAATAATGAGTTCAGTTTTGTGGGAAGTATGATTACGGGCTATCGGACATTCGAAAGCAGTGGCCAAAAGGATCGCGCAATCCGGTGAGGTGATATCAATGGTTAAAACAAAAAAAGAAGAACAAAACAAAAAAAAAAAAATGATCAAAAAAAAAAAAAAAAAGCAAAGAAAGAAATATGTTAGTCCGAAAAATGAATTCTTGCTGACTTACAATTTTAGTTGCAAAATCAAAATGAAGAAATAATTGGGATGAATTATTTATCATTATTTTGGAAATTGCCACAATTGATAATAATAATAATAATAATAATAATAATAATAATTATGTGGACTTAGTACAGCGCCTGAGACGTTAAAGCGCTAAGAGCTCGAAAATATTAGATAACAAACAAAAATATACACCAGTACAAGGATAGGATAGAAAAATCCCAACACTATTGAATTACAAGACAAAAGGCTTCAATAGAAGTATATAGATAATGTAAATGAACTTACATATTTCATTCACTTTTTATCTGGATGGGTACATACAGGGTCACTACCATAATCAGTACCTTTATGAGGGCTGTGTCGAAACCAGAAAGACATTGACAAGCTAATGAATTTGAAGAAGAGGATATCAAAATTCAACATAAAAATGATTATATGAGAAAAGAAAACGTTTCTGTGGGACATTTACCATCACACCTATTTGTAGCCAAATAGACGCGTGTACAAAGTGTAGTATAAATTTGTAATGGTATTAAAAATTGTACGCCCACCGTGGGACTCGAACTCAAGACCCTCAGATTAAAAGTCTGATGCTCTACCGACTGAGCTAGGCGGGCTACTTGTTAATGCATGGTCGAATGTTGGCTCGGGTAGTTATGCGCAACATGGTTAATCGTTATCTCATCAATTTCACATAGCTAGCGTCTAGGATTGATTGGATCTTAGATGTTAGCCCCTTATGGAAACAATAATCCAGTTTATATGGCAATCAACCATTCACGGAGGAATTTAAATTTTGCTGCATAAGGAAATGCACAAATGTGTCATTAGCCGAGCAAGTTGCTAAAGTTAAGACTAGTCATTGTTTCTTTGTGTTAACAGTTATGATTTTACAGTCCGGACAACACAAACACTATCCTTCTGCTCTTCTCTTAAATCTTCGCATTCTTACCTTAATTTCTCTCAGTTAATTACACATGTGAAAATCACCTATCTTGAAATTTTTTGTTTCCAGAGAAAGCAATGCTTACACACTACATAATCAATTAAATAGTACCTGTAAGTTGATAAACTTGCTTCCAATTAATTGTTCTCTATACATATTTGTGATTTTCTTCTATGGATCGGTACAGGAGAAAATACATAAATACGGAAGGTGTTGTGTTAGATGTGGTGGTTTTATTTCTACGACATGGGAGATTTGTGTGTGTGTGTGTTTGTGTGTGTGTGTGTTTGTGTGTGCATGTGATTTGTATTTTTAAGGTAGCTTTTAAGAATTTTTCAGTCATATCGCTACAATGTCTGCAGTGTGGCAGTTTATAGTGATGGCTAGCACTGGGGCATCATGCCGCAGACATGTGGCATGATGTCCCACCCAGTCACTTTATCCTGAGATCCGGCCGACCAGTCCTAACACTAACCTCTTAATGCTGAGCCCCAAGCAAGGCAGCTGTTAGTACCATATTTGTAAGTCTTTGGTATGACTTGGCCGGGGATCGATCCCACGAACTCCCGCATCCGAGGCGTACGCTGTAATTACTAGGCCACCGGAGCTTTTAGGGATATTTGTTCATTGTCACGTAGTGAGTAGTAGCTAATGAGTTTTCACTCCTTATTGTCTGTATTTAAGTACGTGGAGTTGGACTATTTGGTCAGTCATATTTTGTATGTTCTTCTTGTAACATTATTCTTCAGGTATATTTATTGTTGTGTTTAGATATTATTTGGAAGCAAACATTTGTTTGAATTATTCATTGGAGCCACAAAATGCTACGTGGGTTAAAATATTATTTTTGGCCTATTGTGAATTATTTCTAAAGAATTCTTGAAAATGCAATTCTGATATATCAGAACTGTTGGTAGACCAATGCATTTGAGGATGTAGATTTTATTCGGAACATTCTATTCCTTTGGACTTGAAGATAACATTTTGGGATGATTTTGGATGCAATTCATAATGCTGTAAGTCCCTCTTATATTTTCATTTTACAATTTTGTTAACTGAATTATTTGTTCAGTATTAGAAACCGTTTTGGTTTTGCTTATGTTTGTTTTTTAGTGTATGACCATAGATTCGTAATACTATTGGGTAATTATGACTCATTCATTTCTCAGTTAACGAACTAATATGCAGCATTACTGGAAATGCAAATATGATGGCAGCAGTGGGGGACGCATTTACTGAATTTTGTTTTCATAACAAAAAACTCTTAATTCCAAAGACTTGTGCAATTAAATGATATTAACGTGAAATGTAAAGAAAAGCATTTTCGTTTGAACCGAGCTCTGGGCATCTATCTGCACCATAAGTGCTAAACGTCATGTGATACAAACATGGCCGCGCCCTTTAAATATGTAATGGAAAGGGCTACGCAGCAAAATCCGAGACTGACAAACTGACAGAATTTGGATGAGTAGTGCCCCAATCTCAGTCGCTAGAGCATCCGACATTTAATCTAAGGGTCATGGGTGAAAGTCCGAGGGTAGGTGGTTATGATTTAGCTTCCACTGATTTTCAATTGTTGTCAAAATGAATATAGATATACCTGCAAGTATTTCTCTCCTTTCCTAAAATGTCCCTAAATGAGAGCGTATCCACATGTCCATGCGAACGGGATAGAGTACCCAATTTAATCAACTCTAAGATATGTTGATCATTCTGTCAGCATTTCTTCTTGATTCCAGTAAATCTAACGCATCCACTATATCATATGCAAATTGAATGCATTCATATTATGATACGAATATTATTAAAATATACGGACAGAAGCACAAAAGTCAACGCCAGTCTAAAAGCTCCACCTAACAGACAATATATTTAAAGTAATGAGACACTACCACTGCAAGCTACTATCAGTTGTTTCGTGTTCTAAAGAGTTTACTCAAACGTTGTAACGGAGACAAAACGAAGAATGCACCGTGAAGACGTATAAAGACTTCTCGGTTCAATCAACAATAACTGCATGAGATATGCATGCAGGATGTGTTCACGGTTTTAATGGAGGTACGATCACCGCCTCTCGGACACCTGAATTCGGTGGTCACAACATCGCGGTATAGAATGCGATGATTGTATTGGTGAAAATACTAAGTCTTAAAATTAAAATACTAAGTCTTAAAATTGCCGTCCAGTTTCGGATGCTCAATCTAAATGAATGAAAATATGGATCTTTTTAAAATGATTTATCAATTGCGAGTTTTGATAATAGTTCTCGATTTAAGTAAGATAAAGAATGCAATGCATCGTTTGAGAATTAAATGCATTAATCTTACGATTCAAACAATAACATAATATATAATTCGCAATGTAACACAAATCTCAAAGGAATTTTAAAATCTGCGACTAAAAGTTAATATGTCTTAAATTGAAGAGAAGAAAAGAGACTAGCACTGCAAGGTACTGTCAGTTCTTTCCTGTTCTGATGAGTTAGATGAAACTTTGCAACGTGGAGAAAATAAAAACTGCACCGTACATATGTGAAAGAAACCTATCTTAGATCAAGTCATGAAGGTTACAATAATGAGTTCAGTTTTGTGGGAAGTATGATTACGGGCTATCGGACATTCGAAAGCAGTGGCCAAAAGGATCGCGCAATCCGGTGAGGTGATATCAATGGTTAAAACAAAAAAAGAAGAACAAAACAAAAAAAAAAAAATGATCAAAAAAAAAAAAAAAAAGCAAAGAAAGAAATATGTTAGTCCGAAAAATGAATTCTTGCTGACTTACAATTTTAGTTGCAAAATCAAAATGAAGAAATAATTGGGATGAATTATTTATCATTATTTTGGAAATTGCCACAATTGATAATAATAATAATAATAATAATAATAATAATAATTATGTGGACTTAGTACAGCGCCTGAGACGTTAAAGCGCTAAGAGCTCGAAAATATTAGATAACAAACAAAAATATACACCAGTACAAGGATAGGATAGAAAAATCCCAACACTATTGAATTACAAGACAAAAGGCTTCAATAGAAGTATATAGATAATGTAAATGAACTTACATATTTCATTCACTTTTTATCTGGATGGGTACATACAGGGTCACTACCATAATCAGTACCTTTATGAGGGCTGTGTCGAAACCAGAAAGACATTGACAAGCTAATGAATTTGAAGAAGAGGATATCAAAATTCAACATAAAAATGATTATATGAGAAAAGAAAACGTTTCTGTGGGACATTTACCATCACACCTATTTGTAGCCAAATAGACGCGTGTACAAAGTGTAGTATAAATTTGTAATGGTATTAAAAATTGTACGCCCACCGTGGGACTCGAACTCAAGACCCTCAGATTAAAAGTCTGATGCTCTACCGACTGAGCTAGGCGGGCTACTTGTTAATGCATGGTCGAATGTTGGCTCGGGTAGTTATGCGCAACATGGTTAATCGTTATCTCATCAATTTCACATAGCTAGCGTCTAGGATTGATTGGATCTTAGATGTTAGCCCCTTATGGAAACAATAATCCAGTTTATATGGCAATCAACCATTCACGGAGGAATTTAAATTTTGCTGCATAAGGAAATGCACAAATGTGTCATTAGCCGAGCAAGTTGCTAAAGTTAAGACTAGTCATTGTTTCTTTGTGTTAACAGTTATGATTTTACAGTCCGGACAACACAAACACTATCCTTCTGCTCTTCTCTTAAATCTTCGCATTCTTACCTTAATTTCTCTCAGTTAATTACACATGTGAAAATCACCTATCTTGAAATTTTTTGTTTCCAGAGAAAGCAATGCTTACACACTACATAATCAATTAAATAGTACCTGTAAGTTGATAAACTTGCTTCCAATTAATTGTTCTCTATACATATTTGTGATTTTCTTCTATGGATCGGTACAGGAGAAAATACATAAATACGGAAGGTGTTGTGTTAGATGTGGTGGTTTTATTTCTACGACATGGGAGATTTGTGTGTGTGTGTGTTTGTGTGTGTGTGTGTTTGTGTGTGCATGTGATTTGTATTTTTAAGGTAGCTTTTAAGAATTTTTCAGTCATATCGCTACAATGTCTGCAGTGTGGCAGTTTATAGTGATGGCTAGCACTGGGGCATCATGCCGCAGACATGTGGCATGATGTCCCACCCAGTCACTTTATCCTGAGATCCGGCCGACCAGTCCTAACACTAACCTCTTAATGCTGAGCCCCAAGCAAGGCAGCTGTTAGTACCATATTTGTAAGTCTTTGGTATGACTTGGCCGGGGATCGATCCCACGAACTCCCGCATCCGAGGCGTACGCTGTAATTACTAGGCCACCGGAGCTTTTAGGGATATTTGTTCATTGTCACGTAGTGAGTAGTAGCTAATGAGTTTTCACTCCTTATTGTCTGTATTTAAGTACGTGGAGTTGGACTATTTGGTCAGTCATATTTTGTATGTTCTTCTTGTAACATTATTCTTCAGGTATATTTATTGTTGTGTTTAGATATTATTTGGAAGCAAACATTTGTTTGAATTATTCATTGGAGCCACAAAATGCTACGTGGGTTAAAATATTATTTTTGGCCTATTGTGAATTATTTCTAAAGAATTCTTGAAAATGCAATTCTGATATATCAGAACTGTTGGTAGACCAATGCATTTGAGGATGTAGATTTTATTCGGAACATTCTATTCCTTTGGACTTGAAGATAACATTTTGGGATGATTTTGGATGCAATTCATAATGCTGTAAGTCCCTCTTATATTTTCATTTTACAATTTTGTTAACTGAATTATTTGTTCAGTATTAGAAACCGTTTTGGTTTTGCTTATGTTTGTTTTTTAGTGTATGACCATAGATTCGTAATACTATTGGGTAATTATGACTCATTCATTTCTCAGTTAACGAACTAATATGCAGCATTACTGGAAATGCAAATATGATGGCAGCAGTGGGGGACGCATTTACTGAATTTTGTTTTCATAACAAAAAACTCTTAATTCCAAAGACTTGTGCAATTAAATGATATTAACGTGAAATGTAAAGAAAAGCATTTTCGTTTGAACCGAGCTCTGGGCATCTATCTGCACCATAAGTGCTAAACGTCATGTGATACAAACATGGCCGCGCCCTTTAAATATGTAATGGAAAGGGCTACGCAGCAAAATCCGAGACTGACAAACTGACAGAATTTGGATGAGTAGTGCCCCAATCTCAGTCGCTAGAGCATCCGACATTTAATCTAAGGGTCATGGGTGAAAGTCCGAGGGTAGGTGGTTATGATTTAGCTTCCACTGATTTTCAATTGTTGTCAAAATGAATATAGATATACCTGCAAGTATTTCTCTCCTTTCCTAAAATGTCCCTAAATGAGAGCGTATCCACATGTCCATGCGAACGGGATAGAGTACCCAATTTAATCAACTCTAAGATATGTTGATCATTCTGTCAGCATTTCTTCTTGATTCCAGTAAATCTAACGCATCCACTATATCATATGCAAATTGAATGCATTCATATTATGATACGAATATTATTAAAATATACGGACAGAAGCACAAAAGTCAACGCCAGTCTAAAAGCTCCACCTAACAGACAATATATTTAAAGTAATGAGACACTACCACTGCAAGCTACTATCAGTTGTTTCGTGTTCTAAAGAGTTTACTCAAACGTTGTAACGGAGACAAAACGAAGAATGCACCGTGAAGACGTATAAAGACTTCTCGGTTCAATCAACAATAACTGCATGAGATATGCATGCAGGATGTGTTCACGGTTTTAATGGAGGTACGATCACCGCCTCTCGGACACCTGAATTCGGTGGTCACAACATCGCGGTATAGAATGCGATGATTGTATTGGTGAAAATACTAAGTCTTAAAATTAAAATACTAAGTCTTAAAATTGCCGTCCAGTTTCGGATGCTCAATCTAAATGAATGAAAATATGGATCTTTTTAAAATGATTTATCAATTGCGAGTTTTGATAATAGTTCTCGATTTAAGTAAGCTAAAGAATGCAATGCATCGTTTGAGAATTAAATGCATTAATCTTACGATTCAAACAATAACATAATATATAATTCGCAATGTAACACAAATCTCAAAGGAATTTTAAAATCTGCGACTAAAAGTTAATATGTCTTAAATTGAAGAGAAGAAAAGAGACTAGCACTGCAAGGTACTGTCAGTTCTTTCCTGTTCTGATGAGTTAGATGAAACTTTGCAACGTGGATAAAATAAAAACTGCACCGTACATATGTGAAAGAAACCTATCTTAGATCAAGTCATGAAGGTTACAATAATGAGTTCACAGTTTTGTGGGAAGTATGATTACGGGCTATCGGACATTCGAAAGCAGTGGCCAAAAGGATCGCGCAATCCGGTGAGGTGATATCAATGGTTAAAACAAAAAAAGAAGAACAAAAAAAAAAAAAAAAATGATCAAAAAAAAAAAAGCAAAGAAAGAAATATGTTAGTCCTAAAAATGAATTTTTGCTGACTTACAATTTTAGTTGCAAAATCAAAATGAAGAAATAATTGGGATGAATTAGTTGTCATTATTTTGGAAATTGCCACAATTGATAATAATAATAATAACAATAATAATAATAATAATAATAATAATGATAATAATAATTATGTGGACTTAGTACAGCGCCTGAGACGTTAAAGCGCTAAGAGCTCGAAAATATTAGATAACAAACAAAAATATACACCAGTACAAGGATAGGATAGAAAAATCCCAACACTATTGAATTACAAAACAAAAGGCTTCAATAGAAGTATATAGATAATGTAAATGAACTTACATATTTCATTCACTTTTTATCTGGATGGGTACATACAGGGTCACTACCATAATCAGTACCTTTATGAGGGCTGTGTCGAAACCAGAAAGACATTGACAAGCTAATGAATTTGAAGAAGAGGATATCAAAATTCAACATAAAAATGATTATATGAGAAAAGAAAACGTTTCTGTGGGACATTTACCATCACACCTATTTGTAGCCAAATAGACGCGTGTACAAAGTGTAGTATAAATTTGTAATGGTATTAAAAATTGTACGCCCACCGTGGGACTCGAACTCAAGACCCTCAGATTAAAAGTCTGATGCTCTACCGACTGAGCTAGGCGGGCTACTTGTTAATGCATGGTCGAATGTTGGCTCGGGTAGTTATGCGCAACATGGTTAATCGTTATCTCATCAATTTCACATAGCTAGCGTCCAGGATTGATTGGATCTTAGATGTTAGCCCCTTATGGAAACAATAATCCAGTTTATATGGCAATCAACCATTCACGGAGGAATTTAAATTTTGCTGCATAAGGAAATGCACAAATGTGTCATTAGCCGAGCAAGTTGCTAAAGTTAAGACTAGTCATTGTTTCTTTGTGTTAACAGTTATGATTTTACAGTCCGGACAACACAAACACTATCCTTCTGCTCTTCTCTTAAGTCTTCGCATTCTTTCCTTAATTTCTCTCAGTTAATTACACATGTGAAAATCACCTATCTTGAAATTTTTTGTTTCCAGAGAAAGCAATGCTTACACACTACATAATCAATTAAATAGTACCTGTAAGTTGATAAACTTGCTTCCAATTAATTGTTCTCTATACATATTTGTGATTTTCTTCTATGGATCGGTACAGGAGAAAATACATAAATACGGAAGGTGTTGTGTTAGATGTGGTGGTTTTATTTCTACGACATGGGAGATTTGTGTGTGTGTGTGTGTGTGTGTGTGTGTGTGTGTGTGTGTGTGTGTGTGTGTGTGTGTTTGTGTGTGCATGTGATTTGTATTTTTAAGGTAGCTTTTAAGAATTTTTCAGTCATATCACTACGATGTCTGCAGTGTGGCAGTTTATAGTGATGGCTAGCACTGGGGCATCATGCCGCAGACATGTGGCATGATGTCCCACCCAGTCACTTTATCCTGAGATCCCTCCGACCAGTCCTAACACTAACCTCTTAATGCTGAGCCCCAAGCGAGGCAGCTGTTAGTACCATATTTGTAAGTCTTTGGTATGACTCGGCCGGGGATCGATCCCACGAACTCCCGCATCCGAGGCGTACGCTGTTATTACTAGGCCACCGGAGCTTTTAGGGATATTTGTTCATTGTCACGTAGTGAGTAGTAGCTAATGAGTTTTCACTCCTTATTGTCTGTATTTAAGTACGTGGAGTTGGACTATTTGGTCAGTCATATTTTGTATGTTCTTCTTGTAACATTATTCTTCAGGTATATTTATTGTTGTGTTTAGATATTATTTGGAAGCAAACATTTGTTTGAATTATTCATTGGAGCCACAAAATGCTATGTGGGTTAAAATATTATTTTTGGCCTATTGTGAATTATTTCTAAAGTATTCTTGAAATTGCCATTGTGATATATCAGAACTGTTGGTAGACCAATGCATTTGAGGATGTAGATTTTATTCGGAACATTCTATTCCTTTGGACTTGAAGATAACATTTTGGGATGATTTTGGATGCAATTCATAATGCTGTAAGTCCCTCTTATATTTTCATTTTACAATTTTGTTAACTGAATTATTTGTTCAGTATTAGAAACCGTTTTGGTTTTGCTTATGTTTGTTTTTTAGTGTATGACCATAGATTCGTAATACTATTGGGTAATTATGACTCATTCATTTCTCAGTTAACGAACTAATATGCAGCATTACTGGAAATGCAAATATGATGGCAGCAGTGGGGGACGCATTTACTGAATTTTGTTTTCATAACAAAAAACTCTTAATTCCAAAGACTTGTGCAATTAAATGATATTAACGTGAAATGTAAAGAAAAGCATTTTCGTTTGAACCGAGCTCTGGGCATCTATCTGCACCATAAGTGCTAAACGTCATGTGATACAAACATGGCCGCGCCCTTTAAATATGTAATGGAAAGGGCTACGCAGCAAAATCCGAGACTGACAAACTGACAGAATTTGGATGAGTAGTGCCCCAATCTCAGTCGCTAGAGCATCCGACATTTAATCTAAGGGTCATGGGTGAAAGTCCGAGGGTAGGTGGTTATGATTTAGCTTCCACTGATTTTCAATTGTTGTCAAAATGAATATAGATATACCTGCAAGTATTTCTCTCCTTTCCTAAAATGTCCCTAAATGAGAGCGTATCCACATGTCCATGCGAACGGGATAGAGTACCCAATTTAATCAACTCTAAGATATGTTGATCATTCTGTCAGCATTTCTTCTTGATTCCAGTAAATCTAACGCATCCACTATATCATATGCAAATTGAATGCATTCATATTATGATACGAATATTATTAAAAATACGGACAGAAGCACAAAAGTCAACGCCAGTCTAAAAGCTCCACCTAACAGACAATATGTTTAAAGTAATGAGACACTACCACTGCAAGCTACTATCAGTTGTTTCGTGTTCTAAAGAGTTTACTCAAACGTTGTAACGGAGACAAAACGAAGAATGCACCGTGAAGACGTATAAAGACTTCTCGGTTCAATCAACAATAACTGCATGAGATATGCATGCAGGATGTGTTCACGGTTTTAATGGAGGTACGATCACCGCCTCTCGGACACCTGAATTCGGTGGTCACAACATCGCGGTATAGAATGCGATGATTGTATTGGTGAAAATACTAAGTCTTAAAATTAAAATACTAAGTCTTAAAATTGCCGTCCAGTTTCGGATGCTCAATCTAAATGAATGAAAATATGGATCTTTTTAAAATGATTTATCAATTGCGAGTTTTGATAATAGTTCTCGATTTAAGTAAGCTAAAGAATGCAATGCATCGTTTGAGAATTAAATGCATTAATCTTACGATTCAAACAATAACATAATATATAATTCGCAATGTAGCACAAATCTCAAAAGAATTTTAAAATCTGCGACTAAAAGTTAATATGTCTTAAATTGAAGAGAAGAAAAGAGACTAGCACTGCAAGGTACTGTCAGTTCTTTCCTGTTCTGATGAGTTAGATGAAACTTTGCAACGTGGAGAAAATAAAAACTGCACCGTACATATGTGAAAGAAACCTATCTTAGATCAAGTCATGAAGGTTACAATAATGAGTTCACAGTTTTGTGGGAAGTATGATTACGGGCTATCGGACATTCGAAAGCAGTGGCCAAAAGGATCGCGCAATCCGGTGAGGTGATATCAATGGTTAAAACAAAAAAAGAAGAACAAAAAAAAAAAAGAAAAATGACCAAAAAAAAAAAAAAGCAAAGAAGGAAATATGTTAGTCCTAAAAATGAATTTTTGCTGACTTACAATTTTAGTTGCAAAATCAAAATGAAGACATAATTGGGATGAATTATTTATCATTATTTTGGAAATTGCCACAATTGATAATAATAATAATAATAATAATAATAATAATAATTATGTGGACTTAGTACAGCGCCTGAGACGTTAAAGCGCTAAGAGCTCGAAAATATTAGATAACAAACAAAAATATACACCAGTACAAGGATAGGGTAGAAAAATCCCAACACTATTGAATTACAAAACAAAAGGCTTCAATAGAAGTATATAGAATATGTAAATGAACTTACATATTTCATTCACTTTTTATCTGGATGGGTACATACAGGGTCACTACCATAATCAGTACCTTTATGAGGGCTGTGTCGAAACCAGAAAGACATTGACAAGCTAATGAATTTGAAGAAGAGGATATCAAAATTCAACATAAAAATGATTATATGAGAAAAGAAAACGTTTCTGTGGGACATTTACCATCACACCTATTTGTAGCCAAATAGACGCGTGTACAAAGTGTAGTATAAATTTGTAATGGTATTAAAAATTATACGCCCACCGTGGGACTCGAACTCACGACCCTCAGATAAAAAGTCTGATGCTCTACCGACTGAGCTAGGCGGGCTACATGTTAATGCATGGTCGAATGTTGGCTCGGGTAGTTATGCGCAACATGGTTAATCGTTATCTCATCAATTTCACATAGCTAGCGTCTAAGATTGATTGGATCTTAGATGTTAGCCCCTTATGGAAACAATAATCCAGTTTATATGGCAATCAACCATTCACGGAGGAATTTAAATTTTGCTGCATAAGGAAATGCACAAATGTGTCATTAGCCGAGCAAGTTGCTAAAGTTAAGACTAGTCATTGTTTCTTTGTGTTAACAGTTATGATTTTACAGTCCGGACAACACAAACACTATCCTTCTGCTCTTCTCTTAAATCTTCGCATTCTTTCCTTAATTTCTCTCAGTTAATTACACATGTGAAAATCACCTATCTTGAAATTTTTTGTTTCCAGAGAAAGCAATGCTTACACACTACATAATCAATTAAATAGTACCTGTAAGTTGATAAACTTGCTTCCAATTAATTGTTCTCTATACATATTTGTGATTTTCTTCTATGGATCGGTACAGGAGAAAATACATAAATACGGAAGGTGTTGTGTTAGATGTGGTGGTTTTATTTCTACGACATGGGAGATTTGTGTGTGTGTGTGTGTGTGTGTGTGTGTGTTTGTGTGTGCATGTGATTTGTATTTTTAAGGTAGCTTTTAAGAATTTTTCAGTCATATAGCTACAATGTCTGCAGTGTGGCAGTTTATAGTGATGGCTAGCACTGGGGCATCATGCCGCAGACATGTGGCATGATGTCCCACCCAGTCACTTTATCCTGAGATCCGGCCGACCAGTCCTAACACTAACCTCTTAATGCTGAGCCCCAAGCAAGGCAGCTGTTAGTACCATATTTGTAAGTCTTTGGTATGACTCGGCCGGGGATCGATCCCACGAACTCCCGCATCCGAGGCGTACGCTGTAATTACTAGGCCACCGGAGCTTTTAGGGATATTTGTTCATTGTCACGTAGTGAGTAGTAGCTAATGAGTTTTCACTCCTTATTGTCTGCATTTAAGTACGTGGAGTTGGACTATTTGGTCAGTCATATTTTGTATGTTCTTCTTGTAACATTATTCTTCAGGTATATTTATTGTTGTGTTTAGATATTATTTGGAAGCAAACATTTGTTTGAATTATTCATTGGAGCCACAAAATGCTACGTGGGTTAAAATATTATTTTTGGCCTATTGTGAATTATTTTTTAAAGAATTCTTGAAAATGCCATTGTGATATATCAGAACTGTTGGTAGACCAATGCATTTGAGGTTGTAGATTTTATTCGGAACATTCTATTCCTTTGGACTTGAAGATAACATTTTGGGATGATTTTGGATGCAATTCATAATGCTGTAAGTCCCTCTTATATTTTCATTTTACAATTTTGTTAACTGAATTATTTGTTCAGTATTAGAAACCGTTTTGGTTTTGCTTATGTTTGTTTTTTAGTGTATGACCATAGATTCGTAATACTATTGGGTAATTATGACTCATTCATTTCTCAGTTAACGAACTAATATGCAGCATTACTGGAAATGCAAATATGATGGCAGCAGTGGGGGACGCATTTACTGAATTTTGTTTTCATAACAAAAAACTCTTAATTCCAAAGACTTGTGCAATTAAATGATATTAACGTGAAATGTAAAGAAAAGCATTTTCGTTTGAACCGAGCTCTGGGCATCTATCTGCACCATAAGTGCTAAACGTCATGTGATACAAACATGGCCGCGCCCTTTAAATATGTAATGGAAAGGGCTACGCAGCAAAATCCGAGACTGACAAACTGACAGAATTTGGATGAGTAGTGCCCCAATCTCAGTCGCTAGAGCATCCGACATTTAATCTAAGGGTCATGGGTGAAAGTCCGAGGGTAGGTGGTTATGATTTAGCTTCCACTGATTTTCAATTGTTGTCAAAATGAATATAGATATACCTACAAGTATTTCTCTCCTTTCCTAAAATGTCCCTAAATGAGAGCGTATCCACATGTCCATGCGAACGGGATAGAGTACCCAATTTAATCAACTCTAAGATATGTTGATCATTCTGTCAGCATTTCTTCTTGATTCCAGTAAATCTAACGCATCCACTATATCATATGCAAATTGAATGCATTCATATTATGATACGAATATTATTAAAAATACGGACAGAAGCACAAAAGTCAACGCCAGTCTAAAAGCTCCACCTAACAGACAATATGTTTAAAGTAATGAGACACTACCACTGCAAGCTACTATCAGTTGTTTCGTGTTCTAAAGAGTTTACTCAAACGTTGTAAAGGAGACAAAACGAAGAATGCACCGTGAAGACGTATAAAGACTTCTCGGTTCAATCAACAATAACTGCATGAGATATGCATGCAGGATGTGTTCACGGTTTTAATGGAGGTACGATCACCGCCTCTCGGACACCTGAATTCGGTGGTCACAACATCGCGGTATAGAATGCGATGATTGTATTGGTGAAAATACTAAGTCTTAAAATTAAAATACTAAGTCTTAAAATTGCCGTCCAGTTTCGGATGCTCAATCTAAATGAATGAAAATATGGATCTTTTTAAAATGATTTATCAATTGCGAGTTTTGATAATAGTTCTCGATTTAAGTAAGCTAAAGAATGCAATGCATCGTTTGAGAATTAAATGCATTAATCTTACGATTCAAACAATAACATAATATATAATTCGCAATGTAACACAAATCTCAAAGGAATTTTAAAATCTGCGACTAAAAGTTAATATGTCTTAAATTGAAGAGAAGAAAAGAGACTAGCACTGCAAGGTACTGTCAGTTCTTTCCTGTTCTGATGAGTTAGATGAAACTTTGCAACGTGGAGAAAATAAAAACTGCACCGTACATATGTGAAAGAAACCTATCTTAGATCAAGTCATGAAGGTTACAATAATGAGTTCAGTTTTGTGGGAAGTATGATTACGGGCTATCGGACATTCGAAAGCAGTGGCCAAAAGGATCGCGCAATCCGGTGAGGTGATATCAATGGTTAAAACAAAAAAAGAAGAACAAAACAAAAAAAAAAAATGATCAAAAAAAAAAAAAGCAAAGAAAGAAATATGTTAGTCCTAAAAATGAATTCTTGCTGACTTACAATTTTAGTTGCAAAATCAAAATGAAGAAATAATTGGGATGAATTATTTATCATTATTTTGGAAATTGCCACAATTGATAATAATAATAATAATAATAATAATAATAATAATAATTATGTGGACTTAGTAAAGCGCCTGAGACGTTAAAGCGCTAAGAGCTCGAAAATATTAGATAACAAACAAAAATATACACCAGTACAAGGATAGGATAGAAAAATCCCAACACTATTGAATTACAAGACAAAAGGCTTCAATAGAAGTATATAGATAATGTAAATGAACTTACATATTTCATTCACTTTTTATCTGGATGGGTACATACAGGGTCACTACCATAATCAGTACCTTTATGAGGGCTGTGTCGAAACCAGAAAGACATTGACAAGCTAATGAATTTGAAGAAGAGGATATCAAAATTCAACATAAAAATGATTATATGAGAAAAGAAAACGTTTCTGTGGGACATTTACCATCACACCTATTTGTAGCCAAATAGACGCGTGTACAAAGTGTAGTATAAATTTGTAATGGTATTAAAAATTGTACGCCCACCGTGGGACTCGAACTCACGACCCTCAGATTAAAAGTCTGATGCTCTACCGACTGAGCTAGGCGGGCTACATGTTAATGCATGGTCGAATGTTGGCTCGGGTAGTTATGCGCAACATGGTTAATCGTTATCTCATCAATTTCACATAGCTAGCGTCTAGGATTGATTGGATCTTAGATGTTAGCCCCTTATGGAAACAATAATCCAGTTTATATGGCAATCAACCATTCACGGAGGAATTTAAATTTTGCTGCATAAGGAAATGCACAAATGTGTCATTAGCCGAGCAAGTTGCTAAAGTTAAGACTAGTCATTGTTTCTTTGTGTTAACAGTTATGATTTTACAGTCCGGACAACACAAACACTATCCTTCCTCTCTTCTCTTAAATCTTCGCATTCTTTCCTTAATTTCTCTCAGTTAATTACACATGTGAAAATCACCTATCTTGAAATTTTTTGTTTCCAGAGAAAGCAATGCTTACACACTACATAATCAATTAAATAGTACCTGTAAGTTGATAAACTTGCTTCCAATTAATTGTTCTCTATACATATTTGTGATTTTCTTCTATGGATCGGTACAGGAGAAAATACATAAATACGGAAGGTGTTGTGTTAGATGTGGTGGTTTTATTTCTACGACATGGGAGATTTGTGTGTGTGTGTGTTTGTGTGTGTGTGTGTTTGTGTGTGCATGTGATTTGTATTTTTAAGGTAGCTTTTAAGAATTTTTCAGTCATATCGCTACAATGTCTGCAGTGTGGCAGTTTATTGTGATGGCTAGCACTGGGGCATCATGCCGCAGACATGTGGCATGATGTCCCACCCAGTCACTTTATCCTGAGATCCGGCCGACCAGTCCTAACACTAACCTCTTAATGCTGAGCCCCAAGCAAGGCAGCTGTTAGTACCATATTTGTAAGTCTTTGGTATGACTTGGCCGGGGATCGATCCCACGAACTCCCGCATCCGAGGCGTACGCTGTAATTACTAGGCCACCGGAGGTTTTAGGGATATTTGTTCATTGTCACGTAGTGAGTAGTAGCTAATGAGTTTTCACTCCTTATTGTCTGTATTTAAGTACGTGGAGTTGGACTATTTGGTCAGTCATATTTTGTATGTTCTTCTTGTAACATTATTCTTCAGGTATATTTATTGTTGTGTTTAGATATTATTTGGAAGCAAACATTTGTTTGAATTATTCATTGGAGCCACAAAATGCTACGTGGGTTAAAATATTATTTTTGGCCTATTGTGAATTATTTCTAAGGAATTCTTGAAAATGCCATTGTGATATATCAGAACTGTTGGTAGACCAATGCATTTGAGGATGTAGATTTTATTCGGAACATTCTATTCCTTTGGACTTGAAGATAACATTTTGGGATGATTTTGGATGCAATTCATAATGCTGTAAGTCCCTCTTATATTTTCATTTTACAATTTTGTTAACTGAATTATTTGTTCAGTATTAGAAACCGTTTTGGTTTTGCTTATGTTTGTTTTTTAGTGTATGACCATAGATTCGTAATACTATTCATTTCTCAGTTAACGAACTAATATGCAGCATTACTGGAAATGCAAATATGATGGCAGCAGTGGGGGACGCATTTACTGAATTATGTTTTCATAACAAAAAACTCTTAATTCCAAAGACTTGTGCAATTAAATGATATTAACGTGAAATGTAAAGAAAAGCATTTTCGTTTGAACCGAGCTCTGGGCATCTATCTGCACCATAAGTGCTAAACGTCATGTGATACAAACATGGCCGCGCCCTTTAAATATGTAATGGAAAGGGCTACGCAGCAAAATCCGAGACTGACAAACTGACAGAATTTGGATGAGTAGTGCCCCAATCTCAGTCGCTAGAGCATCCGACATTTAATCTAAGGGTCATGGGTGAAAGTCCGAGGGTAGGTGGTTATGATTTAGCTTCCACTGATTTTCAATTGTTGTCAAAATGAATATAGATATACCTGCAAGTATTTCTCTCCTTTCCTAAAATGTCCCTAAATGAGAGCGTATCCACATGTCCATGCGAACGGGATAGAGTACCCAATTTAATCAACTCTAAGATATGTTGATCATTCTGTCAGCATTTCTTCTTGATTCCAGTAAATCTAACGCATCCACTATATCATATGCAAATTGAATGCATTCATATTATGATACGAATATTATTAAAAATACGGACAGAAGCACAAAAGTCAACGCCAGTCTAAAAGCTCCACCTAACAGACAATATGTTTAAAGTAATGAGACACTACCACTGCAAGCTACTATCAGTTGTTTCGTGTTCTAAAGAGTTTACTCAAACGTTGTAACGGAGACAAAACGAAGAATGCACCGTGAAGACGTATAAAGACTTCTCGGTTCAATCAACAATAACTGCATGAGATATGCATGCAGGATGTGTTCACGGTTTTAATGGAGGTACGATCACCGCCTCTCGGACACCTGAATTCGGTGGTCACAACATCGCGGTATAGAATGCGATGATTGTATTGGTGAAAATACTAAGTCTTAAAATTAAAATACTAAGTCTTAAAATTGCCGTCCAGTTTAGGATGCTCAATCTAAATGAATGAAAATATGGATCTTTTTAAAATGATTTATCAATTGCGAGTTTTGATAATAGTTCTCGATTTAAGTAAGCTAAAGAATGCAATGCATCGTTTGAGAATTAAATGCATTAATCTTACGATTCAAACAATAACATAATATATAATTCGCAATGTAACACAAATCTCAAAGGAATTTTAAAATCTGCGACTAAAAGTTAATATGTCTTAAATTGAAGAGAAGAAAAGAGACTAGCACTGCAAGGTACTGTCAGTTCTTTCCTGTTCTGATGAGTTAGATGAAACTTTGCAACGTGGAGAAAATAAAAACTGCACCGTACATATGTGAAAGAAACCTATCTTAGATCAAGTCATGAAGGTTACAATAATGAGTTCAGTTTTGTGGGAAGTATGATTACGGGCTATCGGACATTCGAAAGCAGTGGCCAAAAGGATCGCGCAATCCGGTGAGGTGATATCAATGGTTAAAACAAAAAAAGAAGAACGAAAAAAAAAAAAAAAAATGATCAAAAAAAAAAAAAAGCAAAGAAAGAAATATGTTGGTCCTAAAAATGAATTTTTGCTGACTTACAATTTTAGTTGCAAAATCAAAATGAAGAAATAATTGGGATGAATCAGTTATCATTATTTTGGAAATTGCCACAATTGATAATAATAATAATAACAATAATAATAATAATAATAATAATAATTATGTGGACTTAGTACAGCGCCTGAGACGTTAAAGCGCTAAGAGCTCGAAAATATTAGATAACAAACAAAAATATACACCAGTACAAGGATAGGATAGAAAAATCCCAACACTATTGAATTACAAAACAAAAGGCTTCAATAGAAGTATATAGATAATGTAAATGAACTTACATATTTCATTCACTTTTTATCTGGATGGGTACATACAGGGTCACTACCATAATCAGTACCTTTATGAGGGCTGTGTCGAAACCAGAAAGACATTGACAAGCTAATGAATTTGAAGAAGAGGATATCAAAATTCAACATAAAAATGATTATATGAGAAAAGAAAACGTTTCTGTGGGACATTTACCATCACACCTATTTGTAGCCAAATAGACGCGTGTACAAAGTGTAGTATAAATTTGTAATGGTATTAAAAATTGTACGCCCACCGTGGGACTCGAACTCACGTCCCTCAGATTAAAAGTCTGATGCTCTACCGACTGAGCTAGGCGGGCTACTTGTTAATGCATGGTCGAATGTTGGCTCGGGTAGTTATGCGCAACATGGTTAATCGTTATCTCATCAATTTCACATAGCTAGCGTCTAGGATTGATTGGATCTTAGATGTTAGCCCCTTATGGAAACAATAATCCAGTTTATATGGCAATCAACCATTCACGGAGGAATTTAAATTTTGCTGCATAAGGAAATGCACAAATGTGTCATTAGCCGAGCAAGTTGCTAAAGTTAAGACTAGTCATTGTTTCTTTGTGTTAACAGTTATGATTTTACAGTCCGGACAACACAAACACTATCCTTCTGCTCTTCTCTTAAATCTTCGCATTCTTTCCTTAATTTCTCTCAGTTAATTACACATGTGAAAATCACCTATCTTGAAATTTTTTGTTTCCAGAGAAAGCAATGCTTACACACTACATAATCAATTAAATAGTACCTGTAAGTTGATAAACTTGCTTCCAATTAATTGTTCTCTATACATATTTGTGATTTTCTTCTATGGATCGGTACAGGAGAAAATACATAAATACGGAAGGTGTTGTGTTAGATGTGGTGGTTTTATTTCTACGACATGGGAGATTTGTGTGTGTGTGTGTGTGTGTGTGTTTGTGTGTGCATGTGATTTGTATTTTTAAGGTAGCTTTTAAGAATTTTTCAGTCATATCACTACGATGTCTGCAGTGTGGCAGTTTATAGTGATGGCTAGCACTGGGGCATCATGCCGCAGACATGTGGCATGATGTCCCACCCAGTCACTTTATCCTGAGATCCCTCCGACCAGTCCTAACACTAACCTCTTAATGCTGAGCCCCAAGCGAGGCAGCTGTTAGTACCATATTTGTAAGTCTTTGGTATGACTCGGCCGGGGATCGATCCCACGAACTCCCGCATCCGAGGCGTACGCTGTTATTACTAGGCCACCGGAGCTTTTAGGGATATTTGTTCATTGTCACGTAGTGAGTAGTAGCTAATGAGTTTTCACTCCTTATTGTCTGTATTTAAGTACGTGGAGTTGGACTATTTGGTCAGTCATATTTTGTATGTTCTTCTTGTAACATTATTCTTCAGGTATATTTATTGTTGTGTTTAGATATTATTTGGAAGCAAACATTTGTTTGAATTATTCATTGGAGCCACAAAATGCTATGTGGGTTAAAATATTATTTTTGGCCTATTGTGAATTATTTCTAAAGAATTCTTGAAAATGCCATTGTGATATATCAGAACTGTTGGTAGACCAATGCATTTGAGGATGTAGATTTTATTCGGAACATTCTATTCCTTTGGACTTGAAGATAACATTTTGGGATGATTTTGGATGCAATTCATAATGCTGTAAGTCCCTCTTATATTTTCATTTTACAATTTTGTTAACTGAATTATTTGTTCAGTATTAGAAACCGTTTTGGTTTTGCTTATGTTTGTTTTTTAGTGTATGACCATAGATTCGTAATACTATTGGGTAATTATGACTCATTCATTTCTCAGTTAACGAACTAATATGCAGCATTACTGGAAATGCAAATATGATGGCAGCAGTGGGGGACGCATTTACTGAATTATGTTTTCATAACAAAAAACTCTTAATTCCAAAGACTTGTGCAATTAAATGATATTAACGTGAAATGTAAAGAAAAGCATTTTCGTTTGAACCGAGCTCTGGGCATCTATCTGCACCATAAGTGCTAAACGTCATGTGATACAAACATGGCCGCGCCCTTTAAATATGTAATGGAAAGGGCTACGCAGCAAAATCCGAGACTGACAAACTGACAGAATTTGGATGAGTAGTGCCCCAATCTCAGTCGCTAGAGCATCCGACATTTAATCTAAGGGTCATGGGTGAAAGTCCGAGGGTAGGTGGTTATGATTTAGCTTCCACTGATTTTCAATTGTTGTCAAAATGAATATAGATATACCTGCAAGTATTTCTCTCCTTTCCTAAAATGTCCCTAAATGAGAGCGTATCCACATGTCCATGCGAACGGGATAGAGTACCCAATTTAATCAACTCTAAGATATGTTGATCATTCTGTCAGCATTTCTTCTTGATTCCAGTAAATCTAACGCATCCACTATATCATATGCAAATTGAATGCATTCATATTATGATACGAATATTATTAAAAATACGGACAGAAGCACAAAAGTCAACGCCAGTCTAAAAGCTCCACCTAACAGACAATATGTTTAAAGTAATGAGACACTACCACTGCAAGCTACTATCAGTTGTTTCGTGTTCTAAAGAGTTTACTCAAACGTTGTAACGGAGACAAAACGAAGAATGCACCGTGAAGACGTATAAAGACTTCTCGGTTCAATCAACAATAACTGCATGAGATATGCATGCAGGATGTGTTCACGGTTTTAATGGAGGTACGATCACCGCCTCTCGGACACCTGAATTCGGTGGTCACAACATCGCGGTATAGAATGCGATGATTGTATTGGTGAAAATACTAAGTCTTAAAATTAAAATACTAAGTCTTAAAATTGCCGTCCAGTTTCGGATGCTCAATGTAAATGAATGAAAATATGGATCTTTTTAAAATGATTTATCAATTGCGAGTTTTGATAATAGTTCTCGATTTAAGTAAGCTGAAGAATGCAATGCATCGTTTGAGAATTAAATGCATTAATCTTACGATTCAAACAATAACATAATATATAATTCGCAATGTAACACAAATCTCAAAGGAATTTTAAAATCTGCGACTAAAAGTTAATATGTCTTAAATTGAAGAGAAGAAAAGAGACTAGCACTGCAAGGTACTGTCAGTTCTTTCCTGTTCTGATGAGTTAGATGAAACTTTGCAACGTGGAGAAAATAAAAACTGCACCGTACATATGTGAAAGAAACCTATCTTAGATCAAGTCATGAAGGTTACAATAATGAGTTCAGTTTTGTGGGAAGTATGATTACGGGCTATCGGACATTCGAAAGCAGTGGCCAAAAGGATCGCGCAATCCGGTGAGGTGATATCAATGGTTAAAACAAAAAAAGAAGAACAAAACAAAAAAAAAAATGATCAAAAAAAAAAAAGCAAAGAAAGAAATATGTTAGTCCTAAAAATGAATTCTTGCTGACTTACAATTTTAGTTGCAAAATGAAAATGAAGAAATAATTGGGATGAATTATTTATCATTATTTTGGAAATTGCCACAATTGATAATAATAATAATAATAATAATAATAATAATAATAATAATAATAATAATTATGTGGACTTAGTAAAGCGCCTGAGACGTTAAAGCGCTAAGAGCTCGAAAATATTAGATAACAAACAAAAATATACACCAGTACAAGGATAGGATAGAAAAATCCCAACACTATTGAATTACAAGACAAAAGGCTTCAATAGAAGTATATAGATAATGTAAATGAACTTACATATTTCATTCACTTTTTATCTGGATGGGTACATACAGGGTCACTACCATAATCAGTACCTTTATGAGGGCTGTGTCGAAACCAGAAAGACATTGACAAGCTAATGAATTTGAAGAAGAGGATATCAAAATTCAACATAAAAATGATTATATGAGAAAAGAAAACGTTTCTGTGGGACATTTACCATCACACCTATTTGTAGCCAAATAGACGCGTGTACAAAGTGTAGTATAAATTTGTAATGGTATTAAAAATTGTACGCCCACCGTGGGACTCGAACTCACGACCCTCAGATTAAAAGTCTGATGCTCTACCGACTGAGCTAGGCGGGCTACATGTTAATGCATGGTCGAATGTTGGCTCGGGTAGTTATGCGCAACATGGTTAATCGTTATCTCATCAATTTCACATAGCTAGCGTCTAGGATTGATTGGATCTTAGATGTTAGCCCCTTATGGAAACAATAATCCAGTTTATATGGCAATCAACCATTCACGGAGGAATTTAAATTTTGCTGCATAAGGAAATGCACAAATGTGTCATTAGCCGAGCAAGTTGCTAAAGTTAAGACTAGTCATTGTTTCTTTGTGTTAACAGTTATGATTTTACAGTCCGGACAACACAAACACTATCCTTCTGCTCTTCTCTTAAATCTTCGCATTCTTTCCTTAATTTCTCTCAGTTAATTACACATGTGAAAATCACCTATCTTGAAATTTTTTGTTTCCAGAGAAAGCAATGCTTACACACTACATAATCAATTAAATAGTACCTGTAAGTTGATAAACTTGCTTCCAATTAATTGTTCTCTATACATATTTGTGATTTTCTTCTATGGATCGGTACAGGAGAAAATACATAAATACGGAAGGTGTTGTGTTAGATGTGGTGGTTTTATTTCTACGACATGGGAGATTTGTGTGTGTGTGTGTTTGTGTGTGTGTGTGTTTGTGTGTGCATGTGATTTGTATTTTTAAGGTAGCTTTTAAGAATTTTTCAGTCATATCGCTACAATGTCTGCAGTGTGGCAGTTTATAGTGATGGCTAGCACTGGGGCATCATGCCGCAGACATGTGGCATGATGTCCCACCCAGTCACTTTATCCTGAGATCCGGCCGACCAGTCCTAACACTAACCTCTTAATGCTGAGCCCCAAGCAAGGCAGCTGTTAGTACCATATTTGTAAGTCTTTGGTATGACTTGGCCGGGGATCGATCCCACGAACTCCCGCATCCGAGGCGTACGCTGTAATTACTAGGCCACCGGAGGTTTTAGGGATATTTGTTCATTGTCACGTAGTGAGTAGTAGCTAATGAGTTTTCACTCCTTATTGTCTGTATTTAAGTACGTGGAGTTGGACTATTTGGTCAGTCATATTTTGTATGTTCTTCTTGTAACATTATTCTTCAGGTATATTTATTGTTGTGTTTAGATATTATTTGGAAGCAAACATTTGTTTGAATTATTCATTGGAGCCACAAAATGCTACGTGGGTTAAAATATTATTTTTGGCCTATTGTGAATTATTTCTAAGGAATTCTTGAAAATGCCATTGTGATATATCAGAACTGTTGGTAGACCAATGCATTTGAGGATGTAGATTTTATTCGGAACATTCTATTCCTTTGGACTTGAAGATAACATTTTGGGATGATTTTGGATGCAATTCATAATGCTGTAAGTCCCTCTTATATTTTCATTTTACAATTTTGTTAACTGAATTATTTGTTCAGTATTAGAAACCGTTTTGGTTTTGCTTATGTTTGTTTTTTAGTGTATGACCATAGATTCGTAATACTATTCATTTCTCAGTTAACGAACTAATATGCAGCATTACTGGAAATGCAAATATGATGGCAGCAGTGGGGGACGCATTTACTGAATTATGTTTTCATAACAAAAAACTCTTAATTCCAAAGACTTGTGCAATTAAATGATATTAACGTGAAATGTAAAGAAAAGCATTTTCGTTTGAACCGAGCTCTGGGCATCTATCTGCACCATAAGTGCTAAACGTCATGTGATACAAACATGGCCGCGCCCTTTAAATATGTAATGGAAAGGGCTACGCAGCAAAATCCGAGACTGACAAACTGACAGAATTTGGATGAGTAGTGCCCCAATCTCAGTCGCTAGAGCATCCGACATTTAATCTAAGGGTCATGGGTGAAAGTCCGAGGGTAGGTGGTTATGATTTAGCTTCCACTGATTTTCAATTGTTGTCAAAATGAATATAGATATACCTGCAAGTATTTCTCTCCTTTCCTAAAATGTCCCTAAATGAGAGCGTATCCACATGTCCATGCGAACGGGATAGAGTACCCAATTTAATCAACTCTAAGATATGTTGATCATTCTGTCAGCATTTCTTCTTGATTCCAGTAAATCTAACGCATCCACTATATCATATGCAAATTGAATGCATTCATATTATGATACGAATATTATTAAAAATACGGACAGAAGCACAAAAGTCAACGCCAGTCTAAAAGCTCCACCTAACAGACAATATGTTTAAAGTAATGAGACACTACCACTGCAAGCTACTATCAGTTGTTTCGTGTTCTAAAGAGTTTACTCAAACGTTGTAACGGAGACAAAACGAAGAATGCACCGTGAAGACGTATAAAGACTTCTCGGTTCAATCAACAATAACTGCATGAGATATGCATGCAGGATGTGTTCACGGTTTTAATGGAGGTACGATCACCGCCTCTCGGACACCTGAATTCGGTGGTCACAACATCGCGGTATAGAATGCGATGATTGTATTGGTGAAAATACTAAGTCTTAAAATTAAAATACTAAGTCTTAAAATTGCCGTCCAGTTTCGGATGCTCAATCTAAATGAATGAAAATATGGATCTTTTTAAAATGATTTATCAATTGCGAGTTTTGATAATAGTTCTCGATTTAAGTAAGCTAAAGAATGCAATGCATCGTTTGAGAATTAAATGCATTAATCTTACGATTCAAACAATAACATAATATATAATTCGCAATGTAACACAAATCTCAAAGGAATTTTAAAATCTGCGACTAAAAGTTAATATGTCTTAAATTGAAGAGAAGAAAAGAGACTAGCACTGCAAGGTACTGTCAGTTCTTTCCTGTTCTGATGAGTTAGATGAAACTTTGCAACGTGGATAAAATAAAAACTGCACCGTACATATGTGAAAGAAACCTATCTTAGATCAAGTCATGAAGGTTACAATAATGAGTTCAGTTTTGTGGGAAGTATGATTACGGGCTATCGGACATTCGAAAGCAGTGGCCAAAAGGATCGCGCAATCCGGTGAGGTGATATCAATGGTTAAAACAAAAAAAGAAGAACAAAAAAAAAAAAGAAAAATGACCAAAAAAAAAAAAAAAAGCAAAGAAAGAAATATGTTAGTCCTAAAAATGAATTTTTGCTGACTTACAATTTTAGTTGCAAAATCAAAATGAAGACATAATTGGGATGAATTATTTATCATTATTTTGGAAATTGCCACAATTGATAATAATAATAATAATAATGATAATAATAATAATAATAATAATAATAATAATAATAATTATGTGGACTTAGTACAGCGCCTGAGACGTTAAAGCGCTAAGAGCTCGAAAATATTAGATAACAAACAAAAATATACACCAGTACAAGGATAGGATAGAAAAATCCCAACACTATTGAATTACAAAACAAAACGCTTCAATAGAAGTATATAGAATATGTAAATGAACTTACATATTTCATTCACTTTTTATCTGGATGGGTACATACAGGGTCACTACCATAATCAGTACCTTTATGAGGGCTGTGTCGAAACCAGAAAGACATTGACAAGCTAATGAATTTGAAGAAGAGGATATCAAAATTCAACATAAAAATGATTATATGAGAAAAGAAAACGTTTCTGTGGGACATTTACCATCACACCTATTTGTAGCCAAACAGACGCGTGTACAAAGTGTAGTATAAATTTGTAATGGTATTAAAAATTATACGCACACCGTGGGACTCGAACTCACGACCCTCAGATTAAAAGTCTGATGCTCTACCGACTGAGCTAGGCGGGCTACTTGTTAATGCATGGTCGAATGTTGGCTCCGGTAGTTATGCGCAACATGGTTAATCGTTATCTCATCAATTTCACATAGCTAGCGTCTAGGATTGATTGGATCTTAGATGTTAGCCCCTTATGGAAACAATAATCCAGTTTATATGGCAATCAACCATTCACGGAGGAATTTAAATTTTGCTGCCTAAGGAAATGCACAAATGTGTCATTAGCCGAGCAAGTTGCTAAAGTTAAGACTAGTCATTGTTTCTTTGTGTTAACAGTTATGATTTTACAGTCCGGACAACACAAACACTATCCTTCTGCTCTTCTCTTAAATCTTCGCATTCTTTCCTTAATTTCTCTCAGTTAATTACACATGTGAAAATCACCTATCTTGAAATTTTTTGTTTCCAGAGAAAGCAATGCTTACACACTACATAATCAATTAAATAGTACCTGTAAGTTGATAAACTTGCTTCCAATTAATTGTTCTCTATACATATTTGTGATTTTCTTCTATGGATCGGTACAGGAGAAAATACATAAATACGGAAGGTGTTGTGTTAGATGTGGTGGTTTTATTTCTACGACATGGGAGATTTGTGTGTGTGTGTGTTTGTGTGTGTGTGTGTTTGTGTGTGCATGTGATTTGTATTTTTAAGGTAGCTTTTAAGAATTTTTCAGTCATATCGCTACAATGTCTGCAGTGTGGCAGTTTATAGTGATGGCTAGCACTGGGGCATCATGCCGCAGACATGTGGCATGATGTCCCACCCAGTCACTTTATCCTGAGATCCGGCCGACCAGTCCTAACACTAACCTCTTAATGCTGAGCCCCAAGCAAGGCAGCTGTTAGTACCATATTTGTAAGTCTTTGGTATGACTTGGCCGGGGATCGATCCCACGAACTCCCGCATCCGAGGCGTACGCTGTAATTACTAGGCCACCGGAGGTTTTAGGGATATTTGTTCATTGTCACGTAGTGAGTAGTAGCTAATGAGTTTTCACTCCTTATTGTCTGTATTTAAGTACGTGGAGTTGGACTATTTGGTCAGTCATATTTTGTATGTTCTTCTTGTAACATTATTCTTCAGGTATATTTATTGTTGTGTTTAGATATTATTTGGAAGCAAACATTTGTTTGAATTATTCATTGGAGCCACAAAATGCTACGTGGGTTAAAATATTATTTTTGGCCTATTGTGAATTATTTCTAAGGAATTCTTGAAAATGCCATTGTGATATATCAGAACTGTTGGTAGACCAATGCATTTGAGGATGTAGATTTTATTCGGAACATTCTATTCCTTTGGACTTGAAGATAACATTTTGGGATGATTTTGGATGCAATTCATAATGCTGTAAGTCCCTCTTATATTTTCATTTTACAATTTTGTTAACTGAATTATTTGTTCAGTATTAGAAACCGTTTTGGTTTTGCTTATGTTTGTTTTTTAGTGTATGACCATAGATTCGTAATACTATTCATTTCTCAGTTAACGAACTAATATGCAGCATTACTGGAATTGCAAATATGATGGCAGCAGTGGGGGACGCATTTACTGAATTATGTTTTCATAACAAAAAACTCTTAATTCCAAAGACTTGTGCAATTAAATGATATTAACGTGAAATGTAAAGAAAAGCATTTTCGTTTGAACCGAGCTCTGGGCATCTATCTGCACCATAAGTGCTAAACGTCATGTGATACAAACATGGCCGCGCCCTTTAAATATGTAATGGAAAGGGCTACGCAGCAAAATCCGAGACTGACAAACTGACAGAATTTGGATGAGTAGTGCCCCAATCTCAGTCGCTAGAGCATCCGACATTTAATCTAAGGGTCATGGGTGAAAGTCCGAGGGTAGGTGGTTATGATTTAGCTTCCACTGATTTTCAATTGTTGTCAAAATGAATATAGATATACCTGCAAGTATTTCTCTCCTTTCCTAAAATGTCCCTAAATGAGAGCGTATCCACATGTCCATGCGAACGGGATAGAGTACCCAATTTAATCAACTCTAAGATATGTTGATCATTCTGTCAGCATTTCTTCTTGATTCCAGTAAATCTAACGCATCCACTATATCATATGCAAATTGAATGCATTCATATTATGATACGAATATTATTAAAAATACGGACAGAAGCACAAAAGTCAACGCCAGTCTAAAAGCTCCACCTAACAGACAATATGTTTAAAGTAATGAGACACTACCACTGCAAGCTACTATCAGTTGTTTCGTGTTCTAAAGAGTTTACTCAAACGTTGTAACGGAGACAAAACGAAGAATGCACCGTGAAGACGTATAAAGACTTCTCGGTTCAATCAACAATAACTGCATGAGATATGCATGCAGGATGTGTTCACGGTTTTAATGGAGGTACGATCACCGCCTCTCGGACACCTGAATTCGGTGGTCACAACATCGCGGTATAGAATGCGATGATTGTATTGGTGAAAATACTAAGTCTTAAAATTAAAATACTAAGTCTTAAAATTGCCGTCCAGTTTCGGATGCTCAATCTAAATGAATGAAAATATGGATCTTTTTAAAATGATTTATCAATTGCGAGTTTTGATAATAGTTCTCGATTTAAGTAAGCTAAAGAATGCAATGCATCGTTTGAGAATTAAATGCATTAATCTTACGATTCAAACAATAACATAATATATAATTCGCAATGTAACACAAATCTCAAAGGAATTTTAAAATCTGCGACTAAAAGTTAATATGTCTTAAATTGAAGAGAAGAAAAGAGACTAGCACTGCAAGGTACTGTCAGTTCTTTCCTGTTCTGATGAGTTAGATGAAACTTTGCAACGTGGAGAAAATAAAAACTGCACCGTACATATGTGAAAGAAACCTATCTTAGATCAAGTCATGAAGGTTACAATAATGAGTTCACAGTTTTGTGGGAAGTATGATTACGGGCTATCGGACATTCGAAAGCAGTGGCCAAAAGGATCGCGCAATCCGGTGAGGTGATATCAATGGTTAAAACAAAAAAAGAAGAACAAAAAAAAAAAAAAAAAATGATCAAAAAAAAAAAAAAGCAAAGAAAGAAATATGTTAGTCCTAAAAATGAATTTTTGCTGACTTACAATTTTAGTTGCAAAATCAAAATGAAGAAATAATTGGGATGAATTAGTTATCATTATTTTGGAAATTGCCACAATTGATAATAATAATAATAACAATAATAATAATAATAATAATAATAATAATAATAATAATAATAATTATGTGGACTTAGTACAGCGCCTGAGACGTTAAAGCGCTAAGAGCTCGAAAATATTAGATAACAAACAAAAATATACACCAGTACAAGGATAGGATAGAAAAATCCCAACACTATTGAATTACAAAACAAAAGGCTTCAATAGAAGTATATAGATAATGTAAATGAACTTACATATTTCATTCACTTTTTATCTGGATGGGTACATACAGGGTCACTACCATAATCAGTACCTTTATGAGGGCTGTGTCGAAACCAGAAAGACATTGACAAGCTAATGAATTTGAAGAAGAGGATATCAAAATTCAACATAAAAATGATTATATGAGAAAAGAAAACGTTTCTGTGGGACATTTACCATCACACCTATTTGTAGCCAAATAGACGCGTGTACAAAGTGTAGTATAAATTTGTAATGTTATTAAAAATTGTACGCCCACCGTGAGACTCGAACTCACGTCCCTCAGATTAAAAGTCTGATGCTCTACCGACTGAGCTAGGCGGGCTACTTGTTAATGCATGGTCGAATGTTGGCTCGGGTAGTTATGCGCAACATGGTTAATCGTTATCTCATCAATTTCACATAGCTAGCGTCTAGGATTGATTGGATCTTAGATGTTAGCCCCTTATGGAAACAATAATCCAGTTTATATGGCAATCAACCATTCACGGAGGAATTTAAATTTTGCTGCATAAGGAAATGCACAAATGTGTCATTAGCCGAGCAAGTTGCTAAAGTTAAGACTAGTCATTGTTTCTTTGTGTTAACAGTTATGATTTTACAGTCCGGACAACACAAACACTATCCTTCTGCTCTTCTCTTAAATCTTCGCATTCTTTCCTTAATTTCTCTCAGTTAATTACACATGTGAAAATCACCTATCTTGAAATTTTTTGTTTCCAGAGAAAGCAATGCTTACACACTACATAATCAATTAAATAGTACCTGTAAGTTGATAAACTTGCTTCCAATTAATTGTTCTCTATACATATTTGTGATTTTCTTCTATGGATCGGTACAGGAGAAAATACATAAATACGGAAGGTGTTGTGTTAGATGTGGTGGTTTTATTTCTACGACATGGGAGATTTGTGTGTGTGTGTGTGTGTGTGTGTGTGTGTGTGTTTGTGTGTGCATGTGATTTGTATTTTTAAGGTAGCTTTTAAGAATTTTTCAGTCATATCACTACGATGTCTGCAGTGTGGCAGTTTATAGTGATGGCTAGCACTGGGGCATCATGCCGCAGACATGTGGCATGATGTCCCACCCAGTCACTTTATCCTGAGATCCCTCCGACCAGTCCTAACACTAACCTCTTAATGCTGAGCCCCAAGCGAGGCAGCTGTTAGTACCATATTTGTAAGTCTTTGGTATGACTCGGCCGGGGATCGATCCCACGAACTCCAGCAGCAGAGGGGGCGAATCGGACATTTTGTCCAATCGTTATTTTGCTTAATTATTACTTTCTGCAACTCAACGATCTAGTGTCGTCAGCGCCTGGTAAAAAAAAAAACGACGACGTCGTTGGGGGATCGTCGCGTCGTCATTTGGTTTAATTAACACCTTCTGCGCGCCGATCCCCAGCGTCGTCAGCGTCCGGTAAGCACATCGACGACCGCGTCGATGTCATCGCCCCCTCTGCTGCTAAGTGGTTATTTACAATGAAAATTATTTACAACTAACCGAATATTTGGTCAAGTCCGATACGATATCGTGTCCGAGGATCATGTAAATTTATCGTTACGAATCCATGTGGGGTCGACTGAGCATGACTAAAGAAGTTTCGAAAACCATTAAAGTCCATGTCACCGCCGCACCATGTCTGCCAAATATTTCGTAGCGTGTGTGTATCAACGCCGTTGAACACAGCAAGAATATTACAGTTGTCTCTGATTACTTTTGGAATCTGAGTGTATCGTTGAGTGACATATATCACGTCAGTGTTTTTATGCCTGCCTCTGGAAAATATCCTAGCTGGGTTTTTTTGATTGTCTAACATAACATCATCGTACACGACTAGATTGTTAACGTCGCCATCAATATCATCAATACCCGGTGCATCATTGATATCTGTAATAAACTCGATGACATTTTTTTTAGCGATCGCTGATGCATTCTCGTTGAAATCTTTCAACACCTCGTAGCATCGTTGATCATCTACGCTAGGAGCAACCAAATACAACTTATCCCACTTCATCCATCTCATTATTAAATTGAGTAACAATTGCGTCTTGCCGGATCCAGATGGTCCGATGATAATCATCCGGATCGAGTTTGGTAACGCTGCAACATGCTTAACTGGTTCTCTTGTTTTAGTCGCCGAAAAATCAATTATATTCATATTTCTATACATAAATTATGGATCTATATTGTGTGAAGTGTAGAGTACGTACTGGCACAAATGATATAACAACCGCTACAACAAGAAATAACAGATCGGCGCTTACTGGTAAGTGTGTACAATGCGGTACAAAGAAATTTAGATTTATTTCTATTAGACCCGGAGATGTTTTAAAAAAAAGCGAGGAGGTGACATCGCAGCCAAATTGGCAAAACTCCCCGGAACACCGTGGGCAAAGTATCCAGGAGAAAAACACCTCCCAGGATATAACTACTGTGGCCCCGGAACACGATTAGATATTAGACTCGATGATCAAAATCAGCCCAAACCCGGTGAGTATCCAATAAACGCTATCGATAAGGCGTGTCATGGTCATGATGTTGCTTACAAAAGTAGCGATCTGCAACAGCGTCATATCGCGGATGTAAAATTAATTCACGCATTAAATGCTATTCCCGATAAATCCGTCAAAGAAAAATTGGCCTCATGGTTGGTAAAATCGGCTATGAAAGGTAAATTAATGATTGGAAGCGGAGCTTCTCGCGCTGGTAATTGAAAACGATAGCGTTTATAATAACAACATGGATTCCATCTATTATTCTCCGAGAGGATACTGGAAGGGGAAGGCCGCAATTGGTAAGCTTGCAAGCGCTGCAAAGGTAACAAAGACCACTGCGGCTAATTGGTTATCCAAACAGGCTATATGGCAAATCTATCTACCACCGCCTAAACAAATCAACTTCTCGCGCTTTGATGTCAGCGTACCTAATGAAGTTCATCAGGCTGATATACTATTTCTGCCGCATGACAACGGTTACAAATACGCGCTAACCGTAGTTGATGTTGCGAGTCGATACAAACAAGCGGAGCCGTTAAAAACAAAGTCGGCAACTGAAGTAGCCGCTGCGTTTGAAAGAATTTATCGAAGAGGCCCTCTGCGCTGGCCAAATCTATTACAAGTTGATCCCGGTAGTGAATTTCGCGGCGCTGTTTTATCAACGCTGAAACATCATAGCGTCGCGATACGACGAGGTCATACTGCGCTACATCGTGATCAGGCAATTGTTGAACGATTCAATCGGACTCTCGCTGAACGGTTATTTGGATATCAATACGCGAAGGAATTCATCCAAGAAAAACGATCTCGTGAATGGGTCAAAAGGTTGCCAGGCGTAATTGTAGCGTTAAATAACGAGATTACCCGAGTAATCAACATGAAGCCCAGCGACGCGATTAAAAACGAGTATATACCCAAAAGATCAAAAATAAATAGCGTTTCTAAGCCGATTCTTGGCGATGTCACTGTTAGATATCTATATGAACCAGGAGAGCTTGAAGGCGGTAAAAAAAGAGCTACTGATCCTATTTGGAGTGTTACCACACATAACATATCAACGATAACACGATCAACTGGTAGACCACCGATCTATAGACTGGATTCAACTGCTCCTCAGCGCGGATTTACACACGAGCAACTACAAGTGATACCTAACGATACTCAATTGCCCCCACGTGGTCTTAACTAGCGCCGTTGCGTCTATTGCACTCAAGACAGGTCAACCTCACATTGTTTTTGACATGACCGAGACTGTTATCGATCCTATCCACGGTAAATTGGCGAGTGTCTTTATCCGAATAACGCCAACTCATTATACAATTGCAACTCGCGCAGTGATTATTCTGTTGTTGTCGTAGCGAGATTATTAATTCGGCATCAATATCAAAACGCCGCTGTTTTTTTTTATCCTGTTGGCGGTAACCCGAGAGTTTTCTATCAATGACGCTTGCATCGATGGTGACTTTGTCGTTGGTGACTCCGTCACTGACCTCGTCAACAACAATTCTTCGAAGCTGATTTATCCTTCGTACTCTGGACACTGCAAGATAGACTAGATTCGACCATTCGATGCGATTATCAACTATCCAAACAATTGTGTCCGTGATGGTTAGTCCCTGCGAGGAATGTATTGTTGTTGCGTATCCTAGCGTCCACGGGGATTTATCAGCACGTAGCGCGTCCTCGACGACGCTGATATCAACGAGCACGATATCATTCAGCACGAGAATTTGTTTTTTTGTCCCCGACGCTGTCGGGGCTGGAATTTCAACTTCAATGTTCTGCCGCCGTGTGTCCGCGGGTCTATAACATAACGGCACTGGACGCGTTGGAAACTTTTCCTTATGCAACGTAAACAACTTCCGCTGAAGTGTGTCTCTGACTATCTTTCTACTCGCTACAATCAAATCGTTTGGTCTCCATGTTTCCCAGAATTCATTCAACGGCGTTTCCGGAATCACCTCGCGGATTATTTCACACTGAACTCTATCCGGCTGTAATCTGATTAGTTTTTTAACCTCGCGCAGTTGTTCATCAAGTGCTCGGTAATCAGTATCGGTTTCTTCATAATAGTCCACGAACCCGCTCAACCAATCATGTGGACCCTCGCCGACAAATGGTGGTGGTTGGCCATGGTCCCCACACATGATTACCGCTGTATTCGCGCGCAGCAACCACTCAAGAAACATTTGTAAAGTATCTAACGAAACAGTACATATCTCATCCCAGATGATAATGTCGGGAATAAATTTTTCACCCATTCGATCAGGAGTCCACTCACCGCCGCTGTATCGAAAAAAGCTGTGATAAGTAACGGCGTCAACATTTCGTTGTTTTATCTCTCGCGCTAGTCTATGGGTCGGTGTAAGCACGATTATACTTGCCCGCGTTCGAAATAATTGAATTGCCCGAGTCGTCTTTCCTGACCCGCCACAGCCGCTTAAATAAACTGTTTTGTGTCTACAAATTGGATCAGAACACGGTGGTGCATTAGACCATTCTGATAATTTATCACCGCGTAAGTAATTGTTTTCAACGGTGACATCTGCTGACGGGGAATAATCGCGTCGTATTTCATTTTTAATTCTCCATGTACCCCAACTCTCGTCCGGACTAGTAAACCCGGCTACGTTTTCCTTATACGCTACGTTAACATAAAACGAATCAACGGCTACTCTAACCGCGGTGTCGGGGAATCTATTTATCATCGAGAATAAATTAATAGCGGCGTAACCCAGCATAGACGCCCTCAAATGTGGATACGCCGGGCTGTCTCCATCGCTGTAGGTAACAACTGTACCCAACCTCGTTCCATTGGACAAGAAAGCTGTTTTGCAGTTCACGTATCTATTTTTTGCCACTGCGTCCTTGATTACGAAATCATATTCTGCGTCATCTATAATCAGCCGTGAGCAATATCGTTTGTAGTCGCAGTTTTTTCCACCTTGTGTGAACTTACCGATTATTCTTCTACCGAGATCTTTTGCCTCGCGGTTTCGTTGGTTAAATATCCTCCTGGACCATTCGATGATATATTCCTCGTCGGCATCAATGTTTTTTCTGGACTCGTCAATTATGCTATCTAGACGCTCCGGTTCTGGTAACCAGACTTCAGTCTGCGCCCGGTATGATATAATCGCATCACTGACAATCAACGAAACTAGCATGCTACAATCAATCATATACCGTAGCAGCGCTATTGGCAGCCACTTCTTTTCAGACATGTGTCTACCGATCCAAATATAGCAACAGCGATGAAGTCCTGCCGCGAATTCAAATGATACTATGCGAGCGAATCCGGTTAAATCAAAATCAGGCAGTGGTCCATTAATAGCAACACGAGTCATTTCATGTCTGGGGTGTCCAAATCGTTTGAAATACTCAGCGGCGGATCCATACCCGAGAAAACTCGCTGGATAACAGGCAACCATATCAACCGAGATCATAGCGTCGCGGTTGTATTCAGTGTTCCATAGTCCACCGTGATAATACTCCAAACAACTGGATTGTACATCCGGCAGAAATTCCCTGCGCGTTGGTCTCCACGCATTTTTCCTTGCTGCAACATGAGCCGCAACCGATGGAATCGTAAAAGAATTTGTTAGCAGTTGTTCATCATGCTCTTCAAATTCCATGGCGGTTTTTTTCATCTTGTTGTGAAACGCTTCAGTGCGATATAATTCGCCGTTTGGTCTTACAAACTGATCAAAGGTATCCGCATCGTTTTCAGCGCTGCGAAGTAACCACACTGATACAGGGTCGTTTTTACATAAGTAGGCAATAGCATCAAATAGTTTCCTCTCCGCGAGAAAACCATCCTTGGAGAATTGTTCTCCCAGGAATTCTTCGGGTATATACTTTACTGTTCTATCCCGTGGAAATATTGTGATCACGGGCGTCCATGCGTGTTCGTTATGATCGATAATTTTGATTGGGGCTCCCTTCGATTTATACTTCGATTCGTATAATACTTCACCGGTTATCGTTGTAACGGTTATTGGAAATCTCAGCGATGTTTCTAATCTCGCTATGTCGCTGATGGTTGCTCCACGCTCTTTTACGGTTAGTTCCCACTGGTTGATTTTGCTACGTCGTAAATCAGTCAATTTGTTTCCTCGACATGCATTTGTAAAATGCTCTATTATTCGTTCTGCTACACAATTTATCCCAGTTGACTGTTTCATCGGTTTCAGTTTTCCGATATCAGGTTTCTTATTTAACGGGTATATTCCATAAACAACTGCTGTTTCAGGATACGCTCGTTCATAGTATGGTCTATCAATTCCGGTTAACAACCCCGGCTTGGAGTCGCGGCTGACAGTGACTGTTTTCTTGTCGCTGAGAACTGGTTCAAATTTATCACGTATGATCCAATCGCCTGATTCCACCCGGACAATGAATTTTACTCTGAAGAAATACCTTTTACCGTCAAGTTGTGATATTATCGTTGCTGCGCGGTTGTCGTTCATGGTAGCATCAACAACACCATCAATTCGAAATGTTGACCAACTATGAGATGCACCATCACGCTTGAATTCATTGATACAATCTCGTATTTTACTCAACAGGGTTCTATCGTTTATTAACGCTTTTGGTGTGTCCTTGAGGACTCTATCGAGATTGAACTTAATATTTTTCCAGGGCTTAATTACTGCTAATCTCTCAAACTCATCCATATAATTAAAACAAGTATTTAAATGAAAGAATATAGTATAATGAATCACTGCAAATGGTTGATGATTGGGTCGACAACCCCGTGCAATAAATCATGTAGAGGTGAATTCTGCGGGTACCATTTACAGAGCGTTCGTAATGGTTCTCTTGGCCCCCTCCCGTGCTTGGTTTGTCACGTCGGTGTAAGAGGAAAATCGCAGTTGTGTATTAATTGTGGCGGAAAGCGATACAGGGAACTAAAACGCTATTATGACAAGCGAATTAAAAACGCCGTCATTGACCCCACCGCCGACTTCGTCATCAAAACCCCCCAAGACTACGTTGAAAGATTCATAATTAAACCAAATAATAAATTAGACAAGTAGTATTATTATACAAATGGACCAAGAATTTCAGCCGCATCCCCTGGTCGTCAATTACGAGGCATCTCGCGACGGCATTGTTAGAAATCGTAGACTAAAAAACCCAGTTGGTACCGTAAGTAATCAGGGGTATTTGATGTTTGGTGCCGGAAAAAAGAAGTATTATGTTCACAGGATTGTATTTGAAGCATTCAACGGATTAATCGAAAATGGGCTTGTGATTGATCATATTAATAATAATAAGACTGATAATTCTCTTACAAACTTGCAAGCTATCTCGCAAAGTCAGAATACCAAAAAAGGCCAAACCGGTAAATACCCAAAGAAAGCAAAACCCGTAAAGTCATTTGATACAACAACTCACGAGGAAAAAATATTTCAGTCGATGAATGAGGCAGGAAAATATTTTGACATTTATATCGCCTCAATACGATTTGTTGCAGAAGGAATACAGAATTCAGCGATCTCAAAAAAGACCGGGCATAGAATTCGATTTTCATATATAACAGAAATCAGCGAGTGATGAAGTCACCGGCGCCTATGGCGCTGACGAGGTCACGTCTAACGAATTATTAAACACCTTCGGAATTGATACACGGGGTTTCATTTTTCTTTTTATTTAAAAACAAGATGTTTTATAAGAATAATGAATATCGAAGACATCAATAATATATTAGCCGAGATTTCAAAATTAAAAAATCAAGGAATTGAATTATCTGATGGTCTCGACAGTGAAAAAATATTATCCGATTATGAAATTATTAACGAACAATCGAAACGGGGGCGTTTTACCCTGGCCCGCGAGTATTTTTTTATAAAACGATTACAACATACGATCAATGAAAACTTGTACCACAATGACGCAAATGCATTCATTGGACTATTCACTGCCGTTGAAATAATACGAAAAAAACTTGGACGTGTTTATGAACGACGCCGGGAGATTTCTAGTAAGATCAAAAACATTAGAAGGATTATAGACGAAAACTCCGGCGAGAAATTAGAAATTGCTTCGCAATTGCAATAATGGTAGGCGAATCACTTACTACTCGGCTAGCCAGAGAGCGGCTAGCGGCGCTTAAAAAGTTCATACCGTTACGAGACAGGGTCCGAGAACAACTTCAAACGCGGCAGCAACTACAAACCGATTTTACTGTTGGAAGCGAACAACTCTTTGCCCCGGTAACTAAAGCGACCAAAGATGTTACGGCGGCAACTGTGCCCGTCCTCGATGCGCTTGAAAAGATAGCGGCTCAGACCGAGCAAACAAAAAGGTCTTTAGAAACACTCCCTGCAAAAATAGCGGCTGCTACAACACGGAGGCCACCACCACTCGCTATAACCGAACCACAAGAACCTTATGTTACAATGACCGACGAGGAAGAACTAGGCGCTACTGCGAAAGAACCAGAAGAAGAAATACCCGAAGAAACACCAGAAGAAGAAATACCGGAAGAAAAAGAGGGGAATATACCCCGTATTGTACTCAAGAAGAGCACAATAGATCAAATTAGAGACTTCAGCAACAGGGAAGAATTAATTAATTTTACTGCCAACAATTTTGCTAAGAGCATACGAGATAAGAAGCATATCAATAGCGGTTACGAGAAAAATATAAAGTCGTTAAAGGACTGGGCAAGAATAGTGTATTTAGCGAGTAAACATAAAGATGCATTACCACATCGTAGTAAATCCGATTACGACGCATTCCACAAGGAAGTTAAGAGTATAACACCAAAAAAAGGAAAAGGATACTCTGTTGGTAAAGAATCCTACGGCGTTACCTGTCCTAATAGTGTTCTCAGTGATATATCACGGCTGGAAGTACTAATCGGAGGAAAACGAGCCGGAAATAACTCTCCGGAAATAATCAATGAGGCCGCTGATATTTGCAAGCGGTTATTTACAGGCGGTATTATGGACATTAATGCATATCGAACGCTCATAGACGAGTTAGTGGATGATTAATTGGAAAACTGGTGTTTTTAATAAGGATGATCATACACTACAACCATGATAAACCAGTACTCGTCTACGTGGTAAACTCGCGATTGCCTGTTTACCGCGTGTACTATGGAGATGGTCTCGGTAGCACCATTGCGGGGTTATTTACAAGAATGGCTCCAAAAGTAGCGCCGTTAGCCAAACAATTAGGAATGAAGGCTATTGATGTTATTCGTGATAAGGGTATTAGTGCCATTGGAGATGTTGCCGGAAGGGCGTTTTCTGCCGCGCGAGACAAACTAATGTCGTTGGTGAAATCCAGGAGAAAAAAACAAAAACCACCGGTAATGCCATCAACGACAGTGATGCCTGCAAATGTCAGTAAAGTAATAAATAACGCCGTGGAAGAAAAACTAGAGTCGTTGGCGGCGACTCAGTCGTTGGCGACGACTCCGTCGTTGGCGACTTCGCCATCCGCCGATGCGGCAACCAACGCGCTCATGAACGCGATAGCGGGGAGTGGTTTAAATTCAAAGAATTTACGACGAAAAAATCGCAATTGAAAACATCAACATGATAAATAATAGAATGTTTGCGCGAACCGCTGATCCCGCGTTTGATATGGACGCCCCAGTGCGCAGGGATGATTCTGTCCGTGATTATCAATTTTATTCTTATTATGCAGCGCAACCCGACCTACGATCGCGAATTGAACTTCAAGTCCAAGATACCAGTAAATACTTTCTGCCGTGTGAAGCGTTTATCGAAATTGAGGGAGAACTCGTGACAAATGCCGCCGATAATGCACCATACGCAGATGACCATCGTGTTCGAGTTGGCTTCGTCAACAACGGTATCATGGCGTTATTTGAGAGCGCCAGATATCTTATTGACGGGCGAGAAATTGAATCAATAGAACGCGAGGTTGATGTTGCAACAACGATAATTGGGTTGGCGAGATACTCGGATGATTATACAAGATCGGCGGGCCCATCTATGATGTTTTCGAAGGACACCACCAATAACGCTGACCATCTTCAGTACGTTAACGTGCTGGCGGAAAGAGATACCGCAGTTGACCCACAGGCTGAAGCAGCCAATCCAGACCGCAGAGCAAGACCAGGCGCTAATTTCAATATTATAAAAAGCACCAACAATGATTACAATCTAGGATTCGCAGCACGAGTAGGAATGTTGCAAGGACCACGCCGACAGTTTTCATGCGCGATTCCACTCCATCACATATTTGGATTCTGCAGAAATGTCAGAAAAGTTGTCTATGGGGCTAAGCATACAATCGCGCTGACGCGAAGGGGCGATGATAACAATGCAATATGGCGTGCTGCTGGCGTCGCTGCCGGTAAAGTCGTTTTAACTAAAATGGCATTGTGGATGCCGGTGCTGACTCCATCAGTTACCACGGAAGCACGATTGTTAGCATTTATGGAACAGGGAGGGAAATCGTTGTTGAGTTGGCTAGCGGTAACAACTGATGCTAAAGAGGATAACGTCGCCGATACGTTTACATGGCACCTGGCGTCAAAACAGGGTGTTTCAGCCCCGCGTCATATATTCATAGCGCTGCAGAATAGGGAACGATTGGGTAGTCAAGAACGCAGCCATATGATATTTGATCAATTAGGAGTCAGGGATGTTTCGCTGAGAATAAACGGACAACAGGAACCATCCGAGGATATACAGCTTAATTACGGCGACAACCATATCGCACGTGTGTATCATCGATTGCTGTCGTATATGGGTCGTGATCAAAACGTCGACACTGGTTTGCAAATATCACAACTTGATTTTAAAAACCTGTATCCGATTTATTATTTTTCGTTGGAACATCTTGATTTAACGAGACAATCCGTCGTTGATATACACTTCCGAGCTCATATAGCCCCGGGTGGTGTTAATTATAGAGCGGTTGCTGTCATTCTCAGCGATAAATCAATGCTGCTAGAAGGTGTTGGTGGACGAATGAGAATCATTGATGCACCAGTAGAAAACATGTAATTGAAAACACAAACGCGTTTACAATAAAATGTCGTATAGTGTCGTCAGTGTAGAGTTGACTAATGGTCAAGTCAAGAAATTACGATCAAAGTCGGCTAAACAATGCGGGACCACAATAACGCTGAAGCCGTCGCAGATGGCAGGTGGTAATCATAAGATATCGTTGACGGCGCGTCAAATAAAACATTTCAATGATGCGATGAAGAATAAAAAGGGAGTTCAAATAGATTTCTCGGCCGCAGCGATCAAGGACATGGAAAAGACCGGTGGGATATTTCCGTTGTTAGCCGCGATTCCGGCATTGATTGCCGCGGCGGCCCCAGCAGTGGCGAAGGCGGCGGCGTTAGGAGCCGTTGGTACCGCGGCGGGAATGGCATTGAAGAAGGCAACCGGGAAAGGCTATAAAAAAAAACGACCCGTAGCCGGAAAGGGTCTAAGACTACCGGGAACCCCGTATTCATGGTACTCGGGAAAGGGTCTAAGACTACCAGGAACCGTTTATTGACTCGGGAGTCAATGACTCCCATGTCTAATTTTGATTTAATAGGCGCCGCAAACGCGCTAGCGATAAAAAACTTCAGAGGTGTTTTTATGAGGGATCAATTACCGGCGGCCCCAAGGAATACTGAAACAGGCATAATTAACCTCGATGGGTCCTCCGGAGCGGGAACTCATTGGGTTGCGTACGCGATTGATCCGCGTGCAATCGTCTATTTTGATTCATACGGGTTAGCCCCGCCGAAAGAGTTCATGCGGTATGTCCGGGCGTGTTCAGCCCGGGCGTGTTCAGCCCGGGTTTTTTATTCCACGCTGCCAACACAGCGATTAAGTGACCCACCGATATGTGGCCGTGAGGTATTGAACGTACTCGCGGCGATTTCATCATCGCGGAAACCACCTCATGTGGTTGTAAACGAATACACTAGTGGGGTTGTAGAAGCTCAACGGATTTTAGAGAATAACATTTACAATAATAATGATTGATATCTGGGGGCGACCGGTTTCGGCGCTGAAACAATCCGCGGAAACGACCGCCGCCGACATAAAAAAACTAATTGAGGATGAAATCGCTGATATGTTGAATCTAACAAGTGTTGACCCGGGCGAAATAGTTGTATTTCAAGACCGCCAGGGTAAATTGAAATCCGGTAATGTGTCACTGAATGACGTTTTAATACGACAGCGTGATGCCGCCGAGAACGCTATCGCGCTGTATACCAGCGACGGACGACTCAGACCAGGTAAACATATAGTGGAGATAGAGAGAATAATAGAATTAATCCGAGACGGTACTATAAGGTTGAATGAATCCGTGATCGAACTTGACGCGCATGTGAAAAAATCTGCCACCGAGGTGAAAAAATCTGTCACCGATATACAACTCACTACCGCTAGTTTTTTTGGAACCCCGACGGTAACCGAACCGAATCTTGCAACAATAAAAAATACTATTTTGGAGTTTACGACGCTGTCGGGCCAATTTACCTCGTTACGAAAAAATGTTAACAGGATCGATGACAACTTTGATAAATTCCTTGGTAAAAAAAATGCCAAACCGGATGAAATCACAATAACTATAAATGATATCACTGCGTATGGACAGGAAATAGAAACAATCAAAACTGATGTTGCAACGAACAAAAGGAGTGTAGACGCGCATGAACGGGAAATAGAAATAATCGGCGCTAATGTTGCAACGATCATAAATAATGTAGACTCGCATGGACGGAAAATAGAAACAATCAAAACTGATGTTACAACGATCATAAATAATATGGACACGCATACACAGGAAATAGGAACAATCAAAACTGATATTGAAGCGAACAAAAAAAATGTAGACGCATATTGGCGGGGAATAGGATTAATTAAAACTGATGTTGCAGCGAACAAAAAAGGCATAGACGTGCATACATATGAAATAGAAACAATCAAACTTGATGTTGCAGCGAACAAAAAAAGTATAACCGAGAATACACGGGAAATAGAAACAATCAAAACTAATGTTGCAGCGAACAAAAAAGATGTGGACACGCATATACAGGAAATAGGAACGATTAAAACTGATGTTGAAGCGATTAAAGACGGACTACCGAGAGTAGCAGAGCAATTCGAAAAAATAAAAATCCCTCATGAGAACATCATCAACACAGTATACACAATTCGGCATGGATCATTCGATTGGACTCCTACACAGAATACAGTAAATATCACCGCAACTGTTAAGGGCATTTATCGATTGACACTGGTTTCAATGATGCAGTTTAATATATTATCGTCGAGTTCATCCGGGTTTAACAATACAATATCAACAATTATAGACAAGAACGCAACTGAACAGTTTACAATTTATGCCGTTGATAGAAATCTAGCCCGGGCAAACATTACATGGTATGTGGAATTTGCAGCGAATCTAAGTAATTAAAAACACTAGCTCTTTTAAAATAAAAATGACCACCAAGGAAGTTGAATCAGAGGTATCACCGACGTCACATCAATATCGATTCGATACCGCAAAAGAATTTTCCGCGAACTTAAAAACGCTTTCCGAACAATACCGTGCAAAAATAAAAAAATACCGCCGAAAAATAACCGCCATCGACGCGGTCGTGTACTCAGTGTCGGGCATAGTAGCTGGCGCCGGTGTTATTTTATCCACGGTAACCACGATAGCCCCGATCGCTGTTCCAATCGCTGTCTCCGCAATGACAACAGTTGCTGGAGTTGCCAACGCAATCACTAGGAAGATATCATCGTGTTTTCAGAAAAAACTCAACGAGTATACAGTAAAACATCAAATAGTATCCGACGCATACTCGAAATTATCCGGGTTGATCTCGTTATCGATTGATAATTTGTTCGTATCCGATGTTGAATTCTCCACGATGGTCCAGTTATATAGCTCCGCGATGTCAAAAATCGAGGATTTTCAACTGGAAGCCGAAACCACCTGGTTGTTAAAATTAGACACTAAAAACAACGAATAATAATAATGTCGCTGAACCCCGAAGGGTCTCAATTACTTCAGCGGATCGCGGAGAACACCACTCCGGTACAAACAAGTATGATATCGATAACATCAACGAAACCCGAATTCAGTGTGAACTTCCCATCACCGGTTCCAGTAAAGGAAATAGCGCTGGCAAAATTGCGAGTATATCACAGTTGGCCTAATATCCGAGCGGACGCATTTAACGGACAACAACCTAATAACTCGCTGGTTTTTGCACGGACAAATAAACCCGATGGGACCCCAAACTGGGAGGAGGTTACAATACCAACTGGGTCATACCAAATAGAGCAAATCAATAAAGAATTTCAACGCAGGATAAAATCGATCACAGGAAAGGAATCAAAAATCGCTATTACGGTTCATGAACCGACGTTATCGTCGACGATTGAAATAAGCACACCGGGGTATATGGTTGATATTTATAACAGTTCAATAAGAACCATACTAGGATGGCCTGAGAATCCACCCGCGGACACCCCCCCATCAACTATCCTCAGACACGATAACGGAGATGGTGGTAGGCATATTGCCCCGTACAAGGTAAATATCGCATCAGTGATAGCGATCAATCTAGTGTGTGATGTTATCGAAGGGAGTTATCAGGTGGATACCAAGCAATCAAATCAAGCTCAACAGGGGTATATCCTTTATTCGTTTTCACCAACAGCCCCTCCGGGATTTTTGATCATTGAGAGTCCGATTAATCCGGTCTATATGCGATGCCATGATCGGTTTTTAACGAGAATTAATTTCAGACTTACCGATCAGTCAAATAACCTAATTGATCTGCAAGAGGAGGAGTTAGTGATCACTCTGTTTGTAAGATCATAGCAGCAGGGGGGGGCGATGACATCGACGCGGTCGTCGATGTGCTTACCGGACGCTGACGACGCTGGGGATCGGCGCGCAGAAGGTGTTAATTAAACCAAATGACGTCACCATCGTGTAGGATGGACCGACGTCGTTTTTTTTTTACCAGGCGCTGACGACACTAGATCGTTGAGTGCAGAAAGTAATAATTAAGCAAAATAACGATTGGACAAAATGTCCGATTCGCCCCCTCTGCTGCTACTCCCGCATCCGAGGCGTACGCTGTTATTACTAGGCCACCGGAGCTTTTAGGGATATTTGTTCATTGTCACGTAGTGAGTAGTAGCTAATGAGTTTTCACTCCTTATTGTCTGTATTTAAGTACGTGGAGTTGGACTATTTGGTCAGTCATATTTTGTATGTTCTTCTTGTAACATTATTCTTCAGGTATATTTATTGTTGTGTTTAGATATTATTTGGAAGCAAACATTTGTTTGAATTATTCATTGGAGCCACAAAATGCTATGTGGGTTAAAATATTATTTTTGGCCTATTGTGAATTATTTCTAAAGAATTCTTGAAAATGCCATTGTGATATATCAGAACTGTTGGTAGACCAATGCATTTGAGGATGTAGATTTTATTCGGAACATTCTATTCCTTTGGACTTGAAGATAACATTTTGGGATGATTTTGGATGCAATTCATAATGCTGTAAGTCCCTCTTATATTTTCATTTTACAATTTTGTTAACTGAATTATTTGTTCAGTATTAGAAACCGTTTTGGTTTTGCTTATGTTTGTTTTTTAGTGTATGACCATAGATTCGTAATACTATTGGGTAATTATGACTCATTCATTTCTCAGTTAACGAACTAATATGCAGCATTACTGGAAATGCAAATATGATGGCAGCAGTGGGGGACGCATTTACTGAATTTTGTTTTCATAACAAAAAACTCTTAATTCCAAAGACTTGTGCAATTAAATGATATTAACGTGAAATGTAAAGAAAAGCATTTTCGTTTGAACCGAGCTCTGGGCATCTATCTGCACCATAAGTGCTAAACGTCATGTGATACAAACATGGCCGCGCCCTTTAAATATGTAATGGAAAGGGCTACGCAGCAAAATCCGAGACTGACAAACTGACAGAATTTGGATGAATAGTGCCCCAATCTCAGTCGCTAGAGCATCCGACATTTAATCTAAGGGTCATGGGTGAAAGTCCGAGGGTAGGTGGTTATGATTTAGCTTCCACTGATTTTCAATTGTTGTCAAAATGAATATAGATATACCTGCAAGTATTTCTCTCCTTTCCTAAAATGTCCCTAAATGAGAGCGTATCCACATGTCCATGCGAACGGGATAGAGTACCCAATTTAATCAACTCTAAGATATGTTGATCATTCTGTCAGCATTTCTTCTTGATTCCAGTAAATCTAACGCATCCACTATATCATATGCAAATTGAATGCATTCATATTATGATACGAATATTATTAAAAATACGGACAGAAGCACAAAAGTCAACGCCAGTCTAAAAGCTCCACCTAACAGACAATATGTTTAAAGTAATGAGACACTACCACTGCAAGCTACTATCAGTTGTTTCGTGTTCTAAAGAGTTTACTCAAACGTTGTAACGGAGACAAAACGAAGAATGCACCGTGAAGACGTATAAAGACTTCTCGGTTCAATCAACAATAACTGCATGAGATATGCATACAGGATGTGTTCACGGTTTTAATGGAGGTACGATCACCGCCTCTCGGACACCTGAATTCGGTGGTCACAACGTCGCGGTATAGAATGCGATGATTGTATTGGTGAAAATACTAAGTCTTAAAATTAAAATACTAAGTCTTAAAATTGCCGTCCAGTTTCGGATGCTCAATCTAAATGAATGAAAATATGGATCTTTTTAAAATGATTTATCAATTGCGAGTTTTGATAATAGTTCTCGATTTAAGTAAGCTAAAGAATGCAATGCATCGTTTGAGAATTAAATGCATTAATCTTACGATTCAAACAATAACATAATATATAATTCGCAATGTAGCACAAATCTCAAAAGAATTTTAAAATCTGCGACTAAAAGTTAATATGTCTTAAATTGAAGAGAAGAAAAGAGACTAGCACTGCAAGGTACTGTCAGTTCTTTCCTGTTCTGATGAGTTAGATGAAACTTTGCAACGTGGAGAAAATAAAAACTGCACCGTACATATGTGAAAGAAACCTATCTTAGATCAAGTCATGAAGGTTACAATAATGAGTTCACAGTTTTGTGGGAAGTATGATTACGGGTTATCGGACATTCGAAAGCAGTGGCCAAAAGGATCGCGCAATCCGGTGAGGTGATATCAATGGTTAAAACAAAAAAAGAAGAACAAAAAAAAAAAGAAAAATGACCAAAAAAAAAAAAAAAAGCAAAGAAAGAAATATGTTAGTCCTAAAAATGAATTTTTGCTGACTTACAATTTTAGTTGCAAAATCAAAATGAAGACATAATTGGGATGAATTATTTATCATTATTTTGGAAATTGCCACAATTGATAATAATAATAATAATAATAATAATAATAATAATAATAATAATAATAATAATAATAATTATGTGGACTTAGTACAGCGCCTGAGACGTTAAAGCGCTAAGAGCTCGAAAATATTAGATAACAAACAAAAATATACACCAGTACAAGGATAGGATAGAAAAATCCCAACACTATTGAATTACAAAACAAAAGGCTTCAATAGAAGTATATAGAATATGTAAATGAACTTACATATTTCATTCACTTTTTATCTGGATGGGTACATACAGGGTCACTACCATAATCAGTACCTTTATGAGGGCTGTGTCGAAACCAGAAAGACATTGACAAGCTAATGAATTTGAAGAAGAGGATATCAAAATTCAACATAAAAATGATTATATGAGAAAAGAAAACGTTTCTGTGGGACATTTACCATCACACCTATTTGTAGCCAAATAGACGCGTGTACAAAGTGTAGTATAAATTTGTAATGGTATTAAAAATTATACGCCCACCGTGGGACTCGAACTCACGACCCTCAGATTAAAAGTCTGATGCTCTACCGACTGAGCTAGGCGGGCTACTTGTTAATGCATGGTCGAATGTTGGCTCGGGTAGTTATGCGCAACATGGTTAATCGTTATCTCATCAATTTCACATAGCTAGCGTCTAAGATTGATTGGATCTTAGATGTTAGCCCCTTATGGAAACAATAATCCAGTTTATATGGCAATCAACCATTCACGGAGGAATTTAAATTTTGCTGCATAAGGAAATGCACAAATGTGTCATTAGCCGAGCAAGTTGCTAAAGTTAAGACTAGTCATTGTTTCTTTGTGTTAACAGTTATGATTTTACAGTCCGGACAACACAAACACTATCCTTCTGCTCTTCTCTTAAATCTTCGCATTCTTTCCTTAATTTCTCTCAGTTAATTACACATGTGAAAATCACCTATCTTGAAATTTTTTGTTTCCAGAGAAAGCAATGCTTACACACTACATAATCAATTAAATAGTACCTGTAAGTTGATAAACTTGCTTCCAATTAATTGTTCTCTATACATATTTGTGATTTTCTTCTATGGATCGGTACAGGAGAAAATACATAAATACGGAAGGTGTTGTGTTAGATGTGGTGGTTTTATTTCTACGACATGGGAGATTTGTGTGTGTGTGTGTGTGTGTGTGTGTGTGTGTTTGTGTGTGCATGTGATTTGTATTTTTAAGGTAGCTTTTAAGAATTTTTCAGTCATATCACTACGATGTCTGCAGTGTGGCAGTTTATAGTGATGGCTAGCACTGGGGCATCATGCCGCAGACATGTGGCATGATGTCCCACCCAGTCACTTTATCCTGAGATCCCTCCGACCAGTCCTAACACTAACCTCTTAATGCTGAGCCCCAAGCGAGGCAGCTGTTAGTACCATATTTGTAAGTCTTTGGTATGACTCGGCCGGGGATCGATCCCACGAACTCCCGCATCCGAGGCGTACGCTGTTATTACTAGGCCACCGGAGCTTTTAGGGATATTTGTTCATTGTCACGTAGTGAGTAGTAGCTAATGAGTTTTCACTCCTTATTGTCTGTATTTAAGTACGTGGAGTTGGACTATTTGGTCAGTCATATTTTGTATGTTCTTCTTGTAACATTATTCTTCAGGTATATTTATTGTTGTGTTTAGATATTATTTGGAAGCAAACATTTGTTTGAATTATTCATTGGAGCCACAAAATGCTATGTGGGTTAAAATATTATTTTTGGCCTATTGTGAATTATTTCTAAAGAATTCTTGAAAATGCCATTGTGATATATCAGAACTGTTGGTAGACCAATGCATTTGAGGATGTAGATTTTATTCGGAACATTCTATTCCTTTGGACTTGAAGATAACATTTTGGGATGATTTTGGATGCAATTCATAATGCTGTAAGTCCCTCTTATATTTTCATTTTACAATTTTGTTAACTGAATTATTTGTTCAGTATTAGAAACCGTTTTGGTTTTGCTTATGTTTGTTTTTTAGTGTATGACCATAGATTCGTAATACTATTGGGTAATTATGACTCATTCATTTCTCAGTTAACGAACTAATATGCAGCATTACTGGAAATGCAAATATGATGGCAGCAGTGGGGGACGCATTTACTGAATTTTGTTTTCATAACAAAAAACTCTTAATTCCAAAGACTTGTGCAATTAAATGATATTAACGTGAAATGTAAAGAAAAGCATTTTCGTTTGAACCGAGCTCTGGGCATCTATCTGCACCATAAGTGCTAAACGTCATGTGATACAAACATGGCCGCGCCCTTTAAATATGTAATGGAAAGGGCTACGCAGCAAAATCCGAGACTGACAAACTGACAGAATTTGGATGAGTAGTGCCCCAATCTCAGTCGCTAGAGCATCCGACATTTAATCTAAGGGTCATGGGTGAAAGTCCGAGGGTAGGTGGTTATGATTTAGCTTCCACTGATTTTCAATTGTTGTCAAAATGAATATAGATATACCTGCAAGTATTTCTCTCCTTTCCTAAAATGTCCCTAAATGAGAGCGTATCCACATGTCCATGCGAACGGGATAGAGTACCCAATTTAATCAACTCTAAGATATGTTGATCATTCTGTCAGCATTTCTTCTTGATTCCAGTAAATCTAACGCATCCACTATATCATATGCAAATTGAATGCATTCATATTATGATACGAATATTATTAAAAATACGGACAGAAGCACAAAAGTCAACGCCAGTCTAAAAGCTCCACCTAACAGACAATATGTTTAAAGTAATGAGACACTACCACTGCAAGCTACTATCAGTTGTTTCGTGTTCTAAAGAGTTTACTCAAACGTTGTAACGGAGACAAAACGAAGAATGCACCGTGAAGACGTATAAAGACTTCTCGGTTCAATCAACAATAACTGCATGAGATATGCATGCAGGATGTGTTCACGGTTTTAATGGAGGTACGATCACCGCCTCTCGGACACCTGAATTCGGTGGTCACAACATCGCGGTATAGAATGCGATGATTGTATTGGTGAAAATACTAAGTCTTAAAATTAAAATACTAAGTCTTAAAATTGCCGTCCAGTTTCGGATGCTCAATCTAAATGAATGAAAATATGGATCTTTTTAAAATGATTTATCAATTGCGAGTTTTGATAATAGTTCTCGATTTAAGTAAGCTAAAGAATGCAATGCATCGTTTGAGAATTAAATGCATTAATCTTACGATTCAAACAATAACATAATATATAATTCGCAATGTAGCACAAATCTCAAAAGAATTTTAAAATCTGCGACTAAAAGTTAATATGTCTTAAATTGAAGAGAAGAAAAGAGACTAGCACTGCAAGGTACTGTCAGTTCTTTCCTGTTCTGATGAGTTAGATGAAACTTTGCAACGTGGAGAAAATAAAAACTGCACCGTACATATGTGAAAGAAACCTATCTTAGATCAAGTCATGAAGGTTACAATAATGAGTTCACAGTTTTGTGGGAAGTATGATTACGGGCTATCGGACATTCGAAAGCAGTGGCCAAAAGGATCGCGCAATCCGGTGAGGTGATATCAATGGTTAAAACAAAAAAAGAAGAACAAAAAAAAAAAAGGAAAAATGACCAAAAAAAAAAAAAAAAAGCAAAGAAAGAAATATGTTAGTCCTAAAAATGAATTTTTGCTGACTTACAATTTTAGTTGCAAAATCAAAAGGAGGACATAATTGGGATGAATTATTTATCATTATTTTGGAAATTGCCACAATTTATAATAATAATAATAATAATAATAATAATGATAATAATAATAATAATAATTATGTGGACTTAGTACAGCGCCTGAGACGTTAAAGCGCTAAGAGCTCGAAAATATTAGATAACAAACAAAAATATACACCAGTACAAGGATAGGATAGAAAAATCCCAACACTATTGAATTACAAAACAAAAGGCTTCAATAGAAGTATATAGAATATGTAAATGAACTTACATATTTCATTCACTTTTTATCTGGATGGGTACATACAGGGTCACTACCATAATCAGTACCTTTATGAGGGCTGTGTCGAAACCAGAAAGACATTGACAAGCTAATGAATTTGAAGAAGAGGATATCAAAATTCAACATAAAAATGATTATATGAGAAAAGAAAACGTTTCTGTGGGACATTTACCATCACACCTATTTGTAGCCAAATAGACGCGTGTACAAAGTGTAGTATAAATTTGTAATGGTATTAAAAATTATACGCCCACCGTGGGACTCGAACTCACGACCCTCAGATTAAAAGTCTGATGCTCTACCGACTGAGCTAGGCGGGCTACTTGTTAATGCATGGTCGAATGTTGGCTCGGGTAGTTATGCGCAACATGGTTAATCGTTATCTCATCAATTTCACATAGCTAGCGTCTAAGATTGATTGGATCTTAGATGTTAGCCCCTTATGGAAACAATAATCCAGTTTATATGGCAATCAACCATTCACGGAGGAATTTAAATTTTGCTGCATAAGGAAATGCACAAATGTGTCATTAGCCGAGCAAGTTGCTAAAGTTAAGACTAGTCATTGTTTCTTTGTGTTAACAGTTATGATTTTACAGTCCGGACAACACAAACACTATCCTTCTGCTCTTCTCTTAAATCTTCGCATTCTTTCCTCAATTTCTCTCAGTTAATTACACATGTGAAAATCACCTATCTTGAAATTTTTTGTTTCCAGAGAAAGCAATGCTTACACACTACATAATCAATTAAATAGTACCTGTAAGTTGATAAACTTGCTTCCAATTAATTGTTCTCTATACATATTTGTGATTTTCTTCTATGGATCGGTACAGGAGAAAATACATAAATACGGAAGGTGTTGTGTTAGATGTGGTGGTTTTATTTCTACGACATGGGAGATTTGTGTGTGTGTGTGTGTGTGTGTGTGTGTGTGTGTGTTTGTGTGTGCATGTGATTTGTATTTTTAAGGTAGCTTTTCTGAATTTTTCAGTCATATAGCTACAATGTCTGCAGTGTGGCAGTTTATAGTGATGGCTAGCACTGGGGCATCATGCCGCAGACATGTGGCATGATGTCCCACCCAGTCACTTTATCCTGAGATCCGGCCGACCAGTCCTAACACTAACCTCTTAATGCTGAGCCCCAAGCAAGGCAGCTCTTAGTACCATATTTGTAAGTCTTTGGTATGACTCGGCCGGGGATCGATCCCACGAACTCCCGCATCCGAGGCGTACGCTGTAATTACTAGGCCACCGGAGGTTTTAGGGATATTTGTTCATTGTCACGTAGTGAGTAGTAGCTAATGAGTTTTCACTCCTTATTGTCTGTATTTAAGTACGTGGAGTTGGACTATTTGGTCAGTGATATTTTGTATGTTCTTCTTGTAACATTATTCTTCAGGTATATTTATTGTTGTGTTTAGATATTATTTGGAAGCAAACATTTGTTTGAATTATTCATTGGAGCCACAAAATGCTACGTGGGTTAAAATATTATTTTTGGCCTATTGTGAATTATTTTTTAAAGAATTCTTGAAAATGCCATTGTGATATATCAGAACTGTTGGTAGACCAATGCATTTGAGGATGAAGATTTTATTCGGAACATTCTATTCCTTTGGACTTGAAGATAACATTTTGGGATGATTTTGGATGCAATTCATAATGCTGTAAGTCCCTCTTATATTTTCATTTTACAATTTTGTTAACTGAATTATTTGTTCAGTATTAGAAACCGTTTTGGTTTTGCTTATGTTTGTTTTTTAGTGTATGACCATAGATTCGTAATACTATTGGGTTATTATGACTCATTCATTTCTCAGTTAACGAACTAATATGCAGCATTACTGGAAATGCAAATATGATGGCAGCAGTGGGGGACGCATTTACTGAATTTTGTTTTCATAACAAAAAACTCTTAATTCCAAAGACTTGTGCAATTAAATGATATTAACGTGAAATGTAAAGAAAAGCATTTTCGTTTGAACCGAGCTCTGGGCATCTATCTGCACCATAAGTGCTAAACGTCATGTGATACAAACATGGCCGCGCCCTTTAAATATGTAATGGAAAGGGCTACGCAGCAAAATTTGAGACTGACAAACTGACAGAATTTGGATGAGTAGTGCCCCAATCTCAGTCGCTAGAGCATCCGACATTTAATCTAAGGGTCATGGGTGAAAGTCCGAGGGTAGGTGGTTATGATTTAGCTTCCACTGATTTTCAATTGTTGTCAAAATGAATATAGATATACCTGCAAGTATTTCTCTCCTTTCCTAAAATGTCCCTAAATGAGAGCGTATCCACATGTCCATGCGAACGGGATAGAGTACCCAATTTAATCAACTCTAAGATATGTTGATCATTCTGTCAGCATTTCTTCTTGATTCCAGTAAATCTAACGCATCCACTATATCATATGCAAATTGAATGCATTCATATTATGATACGAATATTATTAAAAATACGGACAGAAGCACAAAAGTCAATGCCAGTCTAAAAGCTCCACCTAACAGACAATATGTTTAAAGTAATGAGACACTACCACTGCAAGCTACTATCAGTTGTTTCGTGTTCTAAAGAGTTTACTCAAACGTTGTAACGGAGACAAAACGAAGAATGCACCGTGAAGACGTATAAAGACTTCTCGGTTCAATCAACAATAACTGCATGAGATATGCATGCAGGATGTGTTCACGGTTTTAATGGAGGTACGATCACCGCCTCTCGGACACCTGAATTCGGTGGTCACAACATCGCGGTATAGAATGCGATGATTGTATTGGTGAAAATACTAAGTCTTAAAATTAAAATACTAAGTCTTAAAATTGCCGTCCAGCTTCGGATGCTCAATCTAAATGAATGAAAATATGGATCTTTTTAAAATGATTTATCAATTGCGAGTCTTGATAATAGTTCTCGATTTAAGTAAGCTAAAGAATGCAATGCATCGTTTGAGAATTAAATGCATTAATCTTACGATTCAAACAATAACATAATATATAATTCGCAATGTAACACAAATCTCAAAGGAATTTTAAAATCTGCGACTAAAAGTTAATATGTCTTAAATTGAAGAGAAGAAAAGAGACTAGCACTGCAAGGTACTGTCAGTTCTTTCCTGTTCTGATGAGTTAGATGAAACTTTGCAACGTGGAGAAAATAAAAACTGCACCGTACATATGTGAAAGAAACCTATCTTAGATCAAGTCATGAAGGTTACAATAATGGGTTCACAGTTTTGTGGGAAGTATGATTACGGGCTATCGGACATTCGAAAGCAGTGGCCAAAAGGATCGCGCAATCCGGTGAGGTGATATCAATGGTTAAAAGAAAAAAAAAAAAGAACATAAAAAAAAAAATGACCAAAAAAAAACAAAAGCAAAGAAAGAAATATGTTAGTCCTAAAAATGAATTTTTGCTGACTTACAATTCTGGTTGGAAAATCAAAATGAAGAAATAATTGGGATGAATTATTTATCATTATTTTGGAAATTGCCACAATTGATAATAATAATAATAATAATAATAATAATAATAATAATAATAATAATAATAATTATGTGGATTTAGTACAGCGCCTGAGACGTTAAAGCGCTTAGAGCTCGAAAATATTAGATAACAAACAAAAATATACACCAGTACAAGGATAGGATAGAAAAATCCCAACACTATTGAATTACAAAACAAAAGGCTTCAATAGAAGTATATAGAATATGTAAATGAACTTACATATTTCATTCACTTTTTATCTGGATGGGTACATACAGGGTCACTACCATAATCAGTACCTTTATGAGGGCTGTGTCGAAACCAGAAAGACATTGACAAGCTAATGAATTTGAAGAAGAGGATATCAAAATTCAACATAAAAATGATTATATGAGAAAAGAAAACGTTTCTGTGGGACATTTACCATCACACCTATTTGTAGCCAAATAGACGCGTGTACAAAGTGTAGTATAAATTTGTAATGGTATTAAAAATTGTACGCCCACCGTGGGACTCGAACTCACGACCCTCAGATTAAAAGTCTGATGCTCTACCGACTGAGCTAGGCGGGCTACTTGTTAATGCATGGTCGAATGTTGGCTCGGGTAGTTATGCGCAACATGGTTAATCGTTATCTCATCAATTTCACATAGCTAGCGTCCAGGATTGATTGGATCTTAGATGTTAGCCCCTTATGGAAACAATAATCCAGTTTATATGGCAATCAACCATTCACGGAGGAATTTAAATTTTGCTGCATAAGGAAATGCACAAATGTGTCATTAGCCGAGCAAGTTGCTAAAGTTAAGACTAGTCATTGTTTCTTTGTGTTAACAGTTATGATTTTACAGTCCGGACAACACAAACACTATCCTTCTGCTCTTCTCTAAAATCTTCGCATTCTTTCCTTAATTTCTCTCAGTTAATTACACATGTGAAAATCACCTATCTTGACATTTTTTTGTTTCCAGAGAAAGCAATGATTACACACTACATAATCAATTAAATAGTACCTGTAAGTTGATAAACTTGCTTCCAATTAATTGTTCTCTATACATATTTGTGATTTTCTTCTATGGATCGGTACAGGAGAAAATACATAAATACGGAAGGTGTTGTGTTAGATGTGGTGGTTTTATTTCTACGACATGGGAGATTTGTGTGTGTGTGTGTGTGTGTGTGTGTGTTTGTGTGTGCATGTGATTTGTATTTTTAAGGTAGCTTTTAAGAATTTTTCAGTCATATCGCTACAATGTCTGCAGTGTGGCAGTTTATAGTGATGGCTAGCACTGGGGCATCATGCCGCAGACATGTGGCATGATGTCCCACCCAGTCACTTTATCCTGAGATCCGGCCGACCAGTCCTAACACTAACGTCTTAATGCTGAGCCCCAAGCAAGGCAGCTCTTAGTACCATATTTGTAAGTCTTTGGTATGACTCGGCCGGGGATCGATCCCACGAACTCCCGCATCCGAGGCGTACGCTGTAATTACTAGGCCACCGTAGCTTTTAGGGATATTTGTTCATTGTCACGTAGTGAGTAGTAGCTAATGAGTTTTCACTCCTTATTGTCTGTATTTAAGTACGTGGAGTTGGACTATTTGGTCAGTCATATTTTGTATGTTCTTCTTGTAACATTATTCTTCAGGTATATTTATTGTTGTGTTTAGATATTATTTGGAAGCAAACATTTGTTTGAATTATTCATTGGAGCCACAAAATGCTACGTGGGTTAAAATATTATTTTTGGCCTATTGTGAATTATTTCTAAAGAATTCTTGAAAATGCCATTGTGATATATCAGAACTGTTGGTAGACCAATGCATTTGAGGATGTAGATTTTATTCGGAACATTCTATTCCTTTGGACTTGAAGATAACATTTTGGGATGATTTTGGATGCAATTCATAATGCTGTAAGTCCCTCTTATATTTTCATTTTACAATTTTGTTAACTGAATTATTTGTTCAGTATTAGAAACCGTTTTGGTTTTGCTTATGTTTGTTTTTTAGTGTATGACCATAGATTCGTAATACTATTGGGTAATTATGACTCATTCATTTCTCAGTTAACGAACTAATATGCAGCATTACTGGAAATGCAAATATGATGGCAGCAGTGGGGGACGCATTTACTGAATTTTGTTTTCATAACAAAAAACTCTTAATTCCAAAGACTTGTGCAATTAAATGATATTAACGTGAAATGTAAAGAAAAGCATTTTCGTTTGAACCGAGCTCTGGGCATCTATCTGCACCATAAGTGCTAAACGTCATGTGATACAAACATGGCCGCGCCCTTTAAATATGTAATGGAAAGGGCTACGCAGCAAAATCCGAGACTGACAAACTGACAGAATTTGGATGAGTAGTGCCCCAATCTCAGTCGCTAGAGCATCCGACATTTAATCTAAGGGTCATGGGTGAAAGTCCGAGGGTAGGTGGTTATGATTTAGCTTCCACTGATTTTCAATTGTTGTCAAAATGAATATAGATATACCTGCAAGTATTTCTCTCCTTTCCTAAAATGTCCCTAAATGAGAGCGTATCCACATGTCCATGCGAACGGGATAGAGTACCCAATTTAATCAACTCTAAGATATGTTGATCATTCTGTCAGCATTTCTTCTTGATTCCAGTAAATCTAACGCATCCACTATATCATATGCAAATTGAATGCATTCATATTATGATACGAATATTATTAAAAATACGGACAGAAGCACAAAAGTCAACGCCAGTCTAAAAGCTCCACCTAACAGACAATATGTTTAAAGTAATGAGACACTACCACTGCAAGCTACTATCAGTTGTTTCGTGTTCTAAAGAGTTTACTCAAACGTTGTAACGGAGACAAAACGAAGAATGCACCGTGAAGACGTATAAAGACTTCTCGGTTCAATCAACAATAACTGCATGAGATATGCATGCAGGATGTGTTCACGGTTTTAATGGAGGTACGATCACCGCCTCTCGGACACCTGAATTCGGTGGTCACAACATCGCGGTATAGAATGCGATGATTGTATTGGTGAAAATACTAAGTCTTAAAATTAAAATACTAAGTCTTAAAATTGCCGTCCAGCTTCGGATGCTCAATCTAAATGAATGAAAATATGGATCTTTTTAAAATGATTTATCAATTGCGAGTTTTGATAATAGTTCTCGATTTAAGTAAGCTAAAGAATGCAATGCATCGTTTGAGAATTAAATGCATTAATCTTACGATTCAAACAATAACATAATATATAATTCGCAATGTAACACAAATCTCAAAGGAATTTTAAAATCTGCGACTAAAAGTTAATATGTCTTAAATTGAAGAGAAGAAAAGAGACTAGCACTGCAAGGTACTGTCAGTTCTTTCCTGTTCTGATGAGTTAGATGAAACTTTGCAACGTGGAGAAAATAAAAACTGCACCGTACATATGTGAAAGAAACCTATCTTAGATCAAGTCATGAAGGTTACAATAATGGGTTCACAGTTTTGTGGGAAGTATGATTACGGGCTATCGGACATTCGAAAGCAGTGGCCAAAAGGATCGCGCAATCCGGTGAGGTGATATCAATGGTTAAAAGAAAAAAAAAAAGAACATAAAAAAAAAAAATGACCAAAAAAAAAAAAAGCAAAGAAAGAAATATGTTAGTCCTAAAAATGAATTTTTGCTGACTTACAATTCTGGTTGCAAAATCAAAATGAAGAAATAATTGGGATGAATTATTTATCATTATTTTGGAAATTGCCACAATTGATAATAATAATAATAATAATAATAATAATAATAATAATAATAATAATAATAATAATAATTATGTGGATTTAGTACAGCGCCTGAGACGTTAAAGCGCTTAGAGCTCGAAAATATTAGATAACAAACAAAAATATACACCAGTACAAGGATAGGATAGAAAAATCCCAACACTATTGAATTACAAAACAAAAGGCTTCAATAGAAGTATATAGAATATGTAAATGAACTTACATATTTCATTCACTTTTTATCTGGATGGGTACATACAGGGTCACTACCATAATCAGTACCTTTATGAGGGCTGTGTCGAAACCAGAAAGACATTGACAAGCTAATGAATTTGAAGAAGAGGATATCAAAATTCAACATAAAAATGATTATATGAGAAAAGAAAACGTTTCTGTGGGACATTTACCATCACACCTATTTGTAGCCAAATAGACGCGTGTACAAAGTGTAGTATAAATTTGTAATGGTATTAAAAATTGTACGCCCACCGTGGGACTCGAACTCACGACCCTCAGATTAAAAGTCTGATGCTCTACCGACTGAGCTAGGCGGGCTACTTGTTAATGCATGGTCGAATGTTGGCTCGGGTAGTTATGCGCAACATGGTTAATCGTTATCTCATCAATTTCACATAGCTAGCGTCCAGGATTGATTGGATCTTAGATGTTAGCCCCTTATGGAAACAATAATCCAGTTTATATGGCAATCAACCATTCACGGAGGAATTTAAATTTTGCTGCATAAGGAAATGCACAAATGTGTCATTAGCCGAGCAAGTTGCTAAAGTTAAGACTAGTCATTGTTTCTTTGTGTTAACAGTTATGATTTTACAGTCCGGACAACACAAACACTATCCTTCTGCTCTTCTCTAAAATCTTCGCATTCTTTCCTTAATTTCTCTCAGTTAATTACACATGTGAAAATCACCTATCTTGACATTTTTTTGTTTCCAGAGAAAGCAATGATTACACACTACATAATCAATTAAATAGTACCTGTAAGTTGATAAACTTGCTTCCAATTAATTGTTCTCTATACATATTTGTGATTTTCTTCTATGGATCGGTACAGGAGAAAATACATAAATACGGAAGGTGTTGTGTTAGATGTGGTGGTTTTATTTCTACGACATGGGAGATTTGTGTGTGTGTGTGTGTGTGTGTGTGTGTTTGTGTGTGCATGTGATTTGTATTTTTAAGGTAGCTTTTAAGAATTTTTCAGTCATATCGCTACAATGTCTGCAGTGTGGCAGTTTATAGTGATGGCTAGCACTGGGGCATCATGCCGCAGACATGTGGCATGATGTCCCACCCAGTCACTTTATCCTGAGATCCGGCCGACCAGTCCTAACACTAACGTCTTAATGCTGAGCCCCAAGCAAGGCAGCTCTTAGTACCATATTTGTAAGTCTTTGGTATGACTCGGCCGGGGATCGATCCCACGAACTCCCGCATCCGAGGCGTACGCTGTAATTACTAGGCCACCGTAGCTTTTAGGGATATTTGTTCATTGTCACGTAGTGAGTAGTAGCTAATGAGTTTTCACTCCTTATTGTCTGTATTTAAGTACGTGGAGTTGGACTATTTGGTCAGTCATATTTTGTATGTTCTTCTTGTAACATTATTCTTCAGGTATATTTATTGTTGTGTTTAGATATTATTTGGAAGCAAACATTTGTTTGAATTATTCATTGGAGCCACAAAATGCTACGTGGGTTAAAATATTATTTTTGGCCTATTGTGAATTATTTCTAAAGAATTCTTGAAAATGCCATTGTGATATATCAGAACTGTTGGTAGACCAATGCATTTGAGGATGTAGATTTTATTCGGAACATTCTATTCCTTTGGACTTGAAGATAACATTTTGGGATGATTTTGGATGCAATTCATAATGCTGTAAGTCCCTCTTATATTTTCATTTTACAATTTTGTTAACTGAATTATTTGTTCAGTATTAGAAACCGTTTTGGTTTTGCTTATGTTTGTTTTTTAGTGTATGACCATAGATTCGTAATACTATTGGGTAATTATGACTCATTCATTTCTCAGTTAACGAACTAATATGCAGCATTACTGGAAATGCAAATATGATGGCAGCAGTGGGGGACGCATTTACTGAATTTTGTTTTCATAACAAAAAACTCTTAATTCCAAAGACTTGTGCAATTAAATGATATTAACGTGAAATGTAAAGAAAAGCATTTTCGTTTGAACCGAGCTCTGGGCATCTATCTGCACCATAAGTGCTAAACGTCATGTGATACAAACATGGCCGCGCCCTTTAAATATGTAATGGAAAGGGCTACGCAGCAAAATCCGAGACTGACAAACTGACAGAATTTGGATGAGTAGTGCCCCAATCTCAGTCGCTAGAGCATCCGACATTTAATCTAAGGGTCATGGGTGAAAGTCCGAGGGTAGGTGGTTATGATTTAGCTTCCACTGATTTTCAATTGTTGTCAAAATGAATATAGATATACCTGCAAGTATTTCTCTCCTTTCCTAAAATGTCCCTAAATGAGAGCGTATCCACATGTCCATGCGAACGGGATAGAGTACCCAATTTAATCAACTCTAAGATATGTTGATCATTCTGTCAGCATTTCTTCTTGATTCCAGTAAATCTAACGCATCCACTATATCATATGCAAATTGAATGCATTCATATTATGATACGAATATTATTAAAAATACGGACAGAAGCACAAAAGTCAACGCCAGTCTAAAAGCTCCACCTAACAGACAATATGTTTAAAGTAATGAGACACTACCACTGCAAGCTACTATCAGTTGTTTCGTGTTCTAAAGAGTTTACTCAAACGTTGTAACGGAGACAAAACGAAGAATGCACCGTGAAGACGTATAAAGACTTCTCGGTTCAATCAACAATAACTGCATGAGATATGCATGCAGGATGTGTTCACGGTTTTAATGGAGGTACGATCACCGCCTCTCGGACACCTGAATTCGGTGGTCACAACATCGCGGTATAGAATGCGATGATTGTATTGGTGAAAATACTAAGTCTTAAAATTAAAATACTAAGTCTTAAAATTGCCGTCCAGCTTCGGATGCTCAATCTAAATGAATGAAAATATGGATCTTTTTAAAATGATTTATCAATTGCGAGTTTTGATAATAGTTCTCGATTTAAGTAAGCTAAAGAATGCAATGCATCGTTTGAGAATTAAATGCATTAATCTTACGATTCAAACAATAACATAATATATAATTCGCAATGTAACACAAATCTCAAAGGAATTTTAAAATCTGCGACTAAAAGTTAATATGTCTTAAATTGAAGAGAAGAAAAGAGACTAGCACTGCAAGGTACTGTCAGTTCTTTCCTGTTCTGATGAGTTAGATGAAACTTTGCAACGTGGAGAAAATAAAAACTGCACCGTACATATGTGAAAGAAACCTATCTTAGATCAAGTCATGAAGGTTACAATAATGGGTTCACAGTTTTGTGGGAAGTATGATTACGGGCTATCGGACATTCGAAAGCAGTGGCCAAAAGGATCGCGCAATCCGGTGAGGTGATATCAATGGTTAAAAGAAAAAAAAAAAAGAACATAAAAAAAAAAAAATGACCAAAAAAAAAAAAAGCAAAGAAAGAAATATGTTAGTCCTAAAAATGAATTTTTGCTGACTTACAATTCTGGTTGCAAAATCAAAATGAAGAAATAATTGGGATGAATTATTTATCATTATTTTGGAAATTGCCACAATTGATAATAATAATAATAATAATAATAATAATAATAATAATAATAATAATAATTATGTGGATTTAGTACAGCGCCTGAGACGTTAAAGCGCTTAGAGCTCGAAAATATTAGATAACAAACAAAAATATACACCAGTACAAGGATAGGATAGAAAAATCCCAACACTATTGAATTACAAAACAAAAGGCTTCAATAGAAGTATATAGAATATGTAAATGAACTTACATATTTCATTCACTTTTTATCTGGATGGGTACATACAGGGTCACTACCATAATCAGTACCTTTATGAGGGCTGTGTCGAAACCAGAAAGACATTGACAAGCTAATGAATTTGAAGAAGAGGATATCAAAATTCAACATAAAAATGATTATATGAGAAAAGAAAACGTTTCTGTGGGACATTTACCATCACACCTATTTGTAGCCAAATAGACGCGTGTACAAAGTGTAGTATAAATTTGTAATGGTATTAAAAATTGTACTCCCACCGTGGGACTCGAACTCACGACCCTCAGATTAAAAGTCTGATGCTCTACCGACTGAGCTAGGCGGGCTACTTGTTAATGCATGGTCGAATGTTGGCTCGGGTAGTTATGCGCAACATGGTTAATCGTTATCTCATCAATTTCACATAGCTAGCGTCCAGGATTGATTGGATCTTAGATGTTAGCCCCTTATGGAAACAATAATCCAGTTTATATGGCAATCAACCATTCACGGAGGAATTTAAATTTTGCTGCATAAGGAAATGCACAAATGTGTCATTAGCCGAGCAAGTTGCTAAAGTTAAGACTAGTCATTGTTTCTTTGTGTTAACAGTTATGATTTTACAGTCCGGACAACACAAACACTATCCTTCTGCTCTTCTCTAAAATCTTCGCATTCTTTCCTTAATTTCTCTCAGTTAATTACACATGTGAAAATCACCTATCTTGACATTTTTTTGTTTCCAGAGAAAGCAATGATTACACACTACATAATCAATTAAATAGTACCTGTAAGTTGATAAACTTGCTTCCAATTAATTGTTCTCTATACATATTTGTGATTTTCTTCTATGGATCGGTACAGGAGAAAATACATAAATACGGAAGGTGTTGTGTTAGATGTGGTGGTTTTATTTCTACGACATGGGAGATTTGTGTGTGTGTGTGTGTGTGTGTGTGTTTGTGTGTGCATGTGATTTGTATTTTTAAGGTAGCTTTTAAGAATTTTTCAGTCATATCGCTACAATGTCTGCAGTGTGGCAGTTTATAGTGATGGCTAGCACTGGGGCATCATGCCGCAGACATGTGGCATGATGTCCCACCCAGTCACTTTATCCTGAGATCCGGCCGACCAGTCCTAACACTAACGTCTTAATGCTGAGCCCCAAGCAAGGCAGCTCTTAGTACCATATTTGTAAGTCTTTGGTATGACTCGGCCGGGGATCGATCCCACGAACTCCCGCATCCGAGGCGTACGCTGTAATTACTAGGCCACCGTAGCTTTTAGGGATATTTGTTCATTGTCACGTAGTGAGTAGTAGCTAATGAGTTTTCACTCCTTATTGTCTGTATTTAAGTACGTGGAGTTGGACTATTTGGTCAGTCATATTTTGTATGTTCTTCTTGTAACATTATTCTTCAGGTATATTTATTGTTGTGTTTAGATATTATTTGGAAGCAAACATTTGTTTGAATTATTCATTGGAGCCACAAAATGCTACGTGGGTTAAAATATTATTTTTGGCCTATTGTGAATTATTTCTAAAGAATTCTTGAAAATGCCATTGTGATATATCAGAACTGTTGGTAGACCAATGCATTTGAGGATGTAGATTTTATTCGGAACATTCTATTCCTTTGGACTTGAAGATAACATTTTGGGATGATTTTGGATGCAATTCATAATGCTGTAAGTCCCTCTTATATTTTCATTTTACAATTTTGTTAACTGAATTATTTGTTCAGTATTAGAAACCGTTTTGGTTTTGCTTATGTTTGTTTTTTAGTGTATGACCATAGATTCGTAATACTATTGGGTAATTATGACTCATTCATTTCTCAGTTAACGAACTAATATGCAGCATTACTGGAAATGCAAATATGATGGCAGCAGTGGGGGACGCATTTACTGAATTTTGTTTTCATAACAAAAAACTCTTAATTCCAAAGACTTGTGCAATTAAATGATATTAACGTGAAATGTAAAGAAAAGCATTTTCGTTTGAACCGAGCTCTGGGCATCTATCTGCACCATAAGTGCTAAACGTCATGTGATACAAACATGGCCGCGCCCTTTAAATATGTAATGGAAAGGGCTACGCAGCAAAATCCGAGACTGACAAACTGACAGAATTTGGATGAGTAGTGCCCCAATCTCAGTCGCTAGAGCATCCGACATTTAATCTAAGGGTCATGGGTGAAAGTCCGAGGGTAGGTGGTTATGATTTAGCTTCCACTGATTTTCAATTGTTGTCAAAATGAATATAGATATACCTGCAAGTATTTCTCTCCTTTCCTAAAATGTCCCTAAATGAGAGCGTATCCACATGTCCATGCGAACGGGATAGAGTACCCAATTTAATCAACTCTAAGATATGTTGATCATTCTGTCAGCATTTCTTCTTGATTCCAGTAAATCTAACGCATCCACTATATCATATGCAAATTGAATGCATTCATATTATGATACGAATATTATTAAAAATACGGACAGAAGCACAAAAGTCAACGCCAGTCTAAAAGCTCCACCTAACAGACAATATGTTTAAAGTAATGAGACACTACCACTGCAAGCTACTATCAGTTGTTTCGTGTTCTAAAGAGTTTACTCAAACGTTGTAACGGAGACAAAACGAAGAATGCACCGTGAAGACGTATAAAGACTTCTCGGTTCAATCAACAATAACTGCATGAGATATGCATGCAGGATGTGTTCACGGTTTTAATGGAGGTACGATCACCGCCTCTCGGACACCTGAATTCGGTGGTCACAACATCGCGGTATAGAATGCGATGATTGTATTGGTGAAAATACTAAGTCTTAAAATTAAAATACTAAGTCTTAAAATTGCCGTCCAGCTTCGGATGCTCAATCTAAATGAATGAAAATATGGATCTTTTTAAAATGATTTATCAATTGCGAGTTTTGATAATAGTTCTCGATTTAAGTAAGCTAAAGAATGCAATGCATCGTTTGAGAATTAAATGCATTAATCTTACGATTCAAACAATAACATAATATATAATTCGCAATGTAACACAAATCTCAAAGGAATTTTAAAATCTGCGACTAAAAGTTAATATGTCTTAAATTGAAGAGAAGAAAAGAGACTAGCACTGCAAGGTACTGTCAGTTCTTTCCTGTTCTGATGAGTTAGATGAAACTTTGCAACGTGGAGAAAATAAAAACTGCACCGTACATATGTGAAAGAAACCTATCTTAGATCAAGTCATGAAGGTTACAATAATGGGTTCACAGTTTTGTGGGAAGTATGATTACGGGCTATCGGACATTCGAAAGCAGTGGCCAAAAGGATCGCGCAATCCGGTGAGGTGATATCAATGGTTAAAAGAAAAAAAAAAAAGAACATAAAAAAAAAAAAATGACCAAAAAAAAAAAAAGCAAAGAAAGAAATATGTTAGTCCTAAAAATGAATTTTTGCTGACTTACAATTCTGGTTGCAAAATCAAAATGAAGAAATAATTGGGATGAATTATTTATCATTATTTTGGAAATTGCCACAATTGATAATAATAATAATAATAATAATAATAATAATAATAATAATAATAATAATTATGTGGATTTAGTACAGCGCCTGAGACGTTAAAGCGCTTAGAGCTCGAAAATATTAGATAACAAACAAAAATATACACCAGTACAAGGATAGGATAGAAAAATCCCAACACTATTGAATTACAAAACAAAAGGCTTCAATAGAAGTATATAGAATATGTAAATGAACTTACATATTTCATTCACTTTTTATCTGGATGGGTACATACAGGGTCACTACCATAATCAGTACCTTTATGAGGGCTGTGTCGAAACCAGAAAGACATTGACAAGCTAATGAATTTGAAGAAGAGGATATCAAAATTCAACATAAAAATGATTATATGAGAAAAGAAAACGTTTCTGTGGGACATTTAGCATCACACCTATTTGTAGCCAAATAGACGCGTGTACAAAGTGTAGTATAAATTTGTAATGGTATTAAAAATTGTACGCCCACCGTGGGACTCGAACTCACGACCCTCAGATTAAAAGTCTGATGCTCTACCGACTGAGCTAGGCGGGCTACTTGTTAATGCATGGTCGAATGTTGGCTCGGGTAGTTATGCGCAACATGGTTAATCGTTATCTCATCAATTTCACATAGCTAGCGTCCAGGATTGATTGGATCTTAGATGTTAGCCCCTTATGGAAACAATAATCCAGTTTATATGGCAATCAACCATTCACGGAGGAATTTAAATTTTGCTGCATAAGGAAATGCACAAATGTGTCATTAGCCGAGCAAGTTGCTAAAGTTAAGACTAGTCATTGTTTCTTTGTGTTAACAGTTATGATTTTACAGTCCGGACAACACAAACACTATCCTTCTGCTCTTCTCTAAAATCTTCGCATTCTTTCCTTAATTTCTCTCAGTTAATTACACATGTGAAAATCACCTATCTTGACATTTTTTTGTTTCCAGAGAAAGCAATGATTACACACTACATAATCAATTAAATAGTACCTGTAAGTTGATAAACTTGCTTCCAATTAATTGTTCTCTATACATATTTGTGATTTTCTTCTATGGATCGGTACAGGAGAAAATACATAAATACGGAAGGTGTTGTGTTAGATGTGGTGGTTTTATTTCTACGACATGGGAGATTTGTGTGTGTGTGTGTGTGTGTGTGTGTTTGTGTGTGCATGTGATTTGTATTTTTAAGGTAGCTTTTAAGAATTTTTCAGTCATATCGCTACAATGTCTGCAGTGTGGCAGTTTATAGTGATGGCTAGCACTGGGGCATCATGCCGCAGACATGTGGCATGATGTCCCACCCAGTCACTTTATCCTGAGATCCGGCCGACCAGTCCTAACACTAACGTCTTAATGCTGAGCCCCAAGCAAGGCAGCTCTTAGTACCATATTTGTAAGTCTTTGGTATGACTCGGCCGGGGATCGATCCCACGAACTCCCGCATCCGAGGCGTACGCTGTAATTACTAGGCCACCGTAGCTTTTAGGGATATTTGTTCATTGTCACGTAGTGAGTAGTAGCTAATGAGTTTTCACTCCTTATTGTCTGTATTTAAGTACGTGGAGTTGGACTATTTGGTCAGTCATATTTTGTATGTTCTTCTTGTAACATTATTCTTCAGGTATATTTATTGTTGTGTTTAGATATTATTTGGAAGCAAACATTTGTTTGAATTATTCATTGGAGCCACAAAATGCTACGTGGGTTAAAATATTATTTTTGGCCTATTGTGAATTATTTCTAAAGAATTCTTGAAAATGCCATTGTGATATATCAGAACTGTTGGTAGACCAATGCATTTGAGGATGTAGATTTTATTCGGAACATTCTATTCCTTTGGACTTGAAGATAACATTTTGGGATGATTTTGGATGCAATTCATAATGCTGTAAGTCCCTCTTATATTTTCATTTTACAATTTTGTTAACTGAATTATTTGTTCAGTATTAGAAACCGTTTTGGTTTTGCTTATGTTTGTTTTTTAGTGTATGACCATAGATTCGTAATACTATTGGGTAATTATGACTCATTCATTTCTCAGTTAACGAACTAATATGCAGCATTACTGGAAATGCAAATATGATGGCAGCAGTGGGGGACGCATTTACTGAATTTTGTTTTCATAACAAAAAACTCTTAATTCCAAAGACTTGTGCAATTAAATGATATTAACGTGAAATGTAAAGAAAAGCATTTTCGTTTGAACCGAGCTCTGGGCATCTATCTGCACCATAAGTGCTAAACGTCATGTGATACAAACATGGCCGCGCCCTTTAAATATGTAATGGAAAGGGCTACGCAGCAAAATCCGAGACTGACAAACTGACAGAATTTGGATGAGTAGTGCCCCAATCTCAGTCGCTAGAGCATCCGACATTTAATCTAAGGGTCATGGGTGAAAGTCCGAGGGTAGGTGGTTATGATTTAGCTTCCACTGATTTTCAATTGTTGTCAAAATGAATATAGATATACCTGCAAGTATTTCTCTCCTTTCCTAAAATGTCCCTAAATGAGAGCGTATCCACATGTCCATGCGAACGGGATAGAGTACCCAATTTAATCAACTCTAAGATATGTTGATCATTCTGTCAGCATTTCTTCTTGATTCCAGTAAATCTAACGCATCCACTATATCATATGCAAATTGAATGCATTCATATTATGATACGAATATTATTAAAAATACGGACAGAAGCACAAAAGTCAACGCCAGTCTAAAAGCTCCACCTAACAGACAATATGTTTAAAGTAATGAGACACTACCACTGCAAGCTACTATCAGTTGTTTCGTGTTCTAAAGAGTTTACTCAAACGTTGTAACGGAGACAAAACGAAGAATGCACCGTGAAGACGTATAAAGACTTCTCGGTTCAATCAACAATAACTGCATGAGATATGCATGCAGGATGTGTTCACGGTTTTAATGGAGGTACGATCACCGCCTCTCGGACACCTGAATTCGGTGGTCACAACATCGCGGTATAGAATGCGATGATTGTATTGGTGAAAATACTAAGTCTTAAAATTAAAATACTAAGTCTTAAAATTGCCGTCCAGCTTCGGATGCTCAATCTAAATGAATGAAAATATGGATCTTTTTAAAATGATTTATCAATTGCGAGTTTTGATAATAGTTCTCGATTTAAGTAAGCTAAAGAATGCAATGCATCGTTTGAGAATTAAATGCATTAATCTTACGATTCAAACAATAACATAATATATAATTCGCAATGTAACACAAATCTCAAAGGAATTTTAAAATCTGCGACTAAAAGTTAATATGTCTTAAATTGAAGAGAAGAAAAGAGACTAGCACTGCAAGGTACTGTCAGTTCTTTCCTGTTCTGATGAGTTAGATGAAACTTTGCAACGTGGAGAAAATAAAAACTGCACCGTACATATGTGAAAGAAACCTATCTTAGATCAAGTCATGAAGGTTACAATAATGGGTTCACAGTTTTGTGGGAAGTATGATTACGGGCTATCGGACATTCGAAAGCAGTGGCCAAAAGGATCGCGCAATCCGGTGAGGTGATATCAATGGTTAAAAGAAAAAAAAAAAAGAACATAAAAAAAAAAAAATGACCAAAAAAAAAAAAAGCAAAGAAAGAAATATGTTAGTCCTAAAAATGAATTTTTGCTGACTTACAATTCTGGTTGCAAAATCAAAATGAAGAAATAATTGGGATGAATTATTTATCATTATTTTGGAAATTGCCACAATTGATAATAATAATAATAATAATAATAATAATAATAATAATAATAATAATAATAATAATTATGTGGATTTAGTACAGCGCCTGAGACGTTAAAGCGCTTAGAGCTCGAAAATATTAGATAACAAACAAAAATATACACCAGTACAAGGATAGGATAGAAAAATCCCAACACTATTGAATTACAAAACAAAAGGCTTCAATAGAAGTATATAGAATATGTAAATGAACTTACATATTTCATTCACTTTTTATCTGGATGGGTACATACAGGGTCACTACCATAATCAGTACCTTTATGAGGGCTGTGTCGAAACCAGAAAGACATTGACAAGCTAATGAATTTGAAGAAGAGGATATCAAAATTCAACATAAAAATGATTATATGAGAAAAGAAAACGTTTCTGTGGGACATTTAGCATCACACCTATTTGTAGCCAAATAGACGCGTGTACAAAGTGTAGTATAAATTTGTAATGGTATTAAAAATTGTACGCCCACCGTGGGACTCGAACTCACGACCCTCAGATTAAAAGTCTGATGCTCTACCGACTGAGCTAGGCGGGCTACTTGTTAATGCATGGTCGAATGTTGGCTCGAGTAGTTATGCGCAACATGGTTAATCGTTATCTCATCAATTTCACATAGCTAGCGTCCAGGATTGATTGGATCTTAGATGTTAGCCCCTTATGGAAACAATAATCCAGTTTATATGGCAATCAACCATTCACGGAGGAATTTAAATTTTGCTGCATAAGGAAATGCACAAATGTGTCATTAGCCGAGCAAGTTGCTAAAGTTAAGACTAGTCATTGTTTCTTTGTGTTAACAGTTATGATTTTACAGTCCGGACAACACAAACACTATCCTTCTGCTCTTCTCTAAAATCTTCGCATTCTTTCCTTAATTTCTCTCAGTTAATTACACATGTGAAAATCACCTATCTTGACATTTTTTTGTTTCCAGAGAAAGCAATGATTACACACTACATAATCAATTAAATAGTACCTGTAAGTTGATAAACTTGCTTCCAATTAATTGTTCTCTATACATATTTGTGATTTTCTTCTATGGATCGGTACAGGAGAAAATACATAAATACGGAAGGTGTTGTGTTAGATGTGGTGGTTTTATTTCTACGACATGGGAGATTTGTGTGTGTGTGTGTGTGTGTGTGTGTTTGTGTGTGCATGTGATTTGTATTTTTAAGGTAGCTTTTAAGAATTTTTCAGTCATATCGCTACAATGTCTGCAGTGTGGCAGTTTATAGTGATGGCTAGCACTGGGGCATCATGCCGCAGACATGTGGCATGATGTCCCACCCAGTCACTTTATCCTGAGATCCGGCCGACCAGTCCTAACACTAACGTCTTAATGCTGAGCCCCAAGCAAGGCAGCTCTTAGTACCATATTTGTAAGTCTTTGGTATGACTCGGCCGGGGATCGATCCCACGAACTCCCGCATCCGAGGCGTACGCTGTAATTACTAGGCCACCGTAGCTTTTAGGGATATTTGTTCATTGTCACGTAGTGAGTAGTAGCTAATGAGTTTTCACTCCTTATTGTCTGTATTTAAGTACGTGGAGTTGGACTATTTGGTCAGTCATATTTTGTATGTTCTTCTTGTAACATTATTCTTCAGGTATATTTATTGTTGTGTTTAGATATTATTTGGAAGCAAACATTTGTTTGAATTATTCATTGGAGCCACAAAATGCTACGTGGGTTAAAATATTATTTTTGGCCTATTGTGAATTATTTCTAAAGAATTCTTGAAAATGCCATTGTGATATATCAGAACTGTTGGTAGACCAATGCATTTGAGGATGTAGATTTTATTCGGAACATTCTATTCCTTTGGACTTGAAGATAACATTTTGGGATGATTTTGGATGCAATTCATAATGCTGTAAGTCCCTCTTATATTTTCATTTTACAATTTTGTTAACTGAATTATTTGTTCAGTATTAGAAACCGTTTTGGTTTTGCTTATGTTTGTTTTTTAGTGTATGACCATAGATTCGTAATACTATTGGGTAATTATGACTCATTCATTTCTCAGTTAACGAACTAATATGCAGCATTACTGGAAATGCAAATATGATGGCAGCAGTGGGGGACGCATTTACTGAATTTTGTTTTCATAACAAAAAACTCTTAATTCCAAAGACTTGTGCAATTAAATGATATTAACGTGAAATGTAAAGAAAAGCATTTTCGTTTGAACCGAGCTCTGGGCATCTATCTGCACCATAAGTGCTAAACGTCATGTGATACAAACATGGCCGCGCCCTTTAAATATGTAATGGAAAGGGCTACGCAGCAAAATCCGAGACTGACAAACTGACAGAATTTGGATGAGTAGTGCCCCAATCTCAGTCGCTAGAGCATCCGACATTTAATCTAAGGGTCATGGGTGAAAGTCCGAGGGTAGGTGGTTATGATTTAGCTTCCACTGATTTTCAATTGTTGTCAAAATGAATATAGATATACCTGCAAGTATTTCTCTCCTTTCCTAAAATGTCCCTAAATGAGAGCGTATCCACATGTCCATGCGAACGGGATAGAGTACCCAATTTAATCAACTCTAAGATATGTTGATCATTCTGTCAGCATTTCTTCTTGATTCCAGTAAATCTAACGCATCCACTATATCATATGCAAATTGAATGCATTCATATTATGATACGAATATTATTAAAAATACGGACAGAAGCACAAAAGTCAACGCCAGTCTAAAAGCTCCACCTAACAGACAATATGTTTAAAGTAATGAGACACTACCACTGCAAGCTACTATCAGTTGTTTCGTGTTCTAAAGAGTTTACTCAAACGTTGTAACGGAGACAAAACGAAGAATGCACCGTGAAGACGTATAAAGACTTCTCGGTTCAATCAACAATAACTGCATGAGATATGCATGCAGGATGTGTTCACGGTTTTAATGGAGGTACGATCACCGCCTCTCGGACACCTGAATTCGGTGGTCACAACATCGCGGTATAGAATGCGATGATTGTATTGGTGAAAATACTAAGTCTTAAAATTAAAATACTAAGTCTTAAAATTGCCGTCCAGCTTCGGATGCTCAATCTAAATGAATGAAAATATGGATCTTTTTAAAATGATTTATCAATTGCGAGTTTTGATAATAGTTCTCGATTTAAGTAAGCTAAAGAATGCAATGCATCGTTTGAGAATTAAATGCATTAATCTTACGATTCAAACAATAACATAATATATAATTCGCAATGTAACACAAATCTCAAAGGAATTTTAAAATCTGCGACTAAAAGTTAATATGTCTTAAATTGAAGAGAAGAAAAGAGACTAGCACTGCAAGGTACTGTCAGTTCTTTCCTGTTCTGATGAGTTAGATGAAACTTTGCAACGTGGAGAAAATAAAAACTGCACCGTACATATGTGAAAGAAACCTATCTTAGATCAAGTCATGAAGGTTACAATAATGGGTTCACAGTTTTGTGGGAAGTATGATTACGGGCTATCGGACATTCGAAAGCAGTGGCCAAAAGGATCGCGCAATCCGGTGAGGTGATATCAATGGTTAAAAGAAAAAAAAAAAAGAACATAAAAAAAAAAAATGACCAAAAAAAAAAAAAGCAAAGAAAGAAATATGTTAGTCCTAAAAATGAATTTTTGCTGACTTACAATTCTGGTTGCAAAATCAAAATGAAGAAATAATTGGGATGAATTATTTATCATTATTTTGGAAATTGCCACAATTGATAATAATAATAATAATAATAATAATAATAATAATAATAATAATAATAATAATAATTATGTGGATTTAGTACAGCGCCTGAGACGTTAAAGCGCTTAGAGCTCGAAAATATTAGATAACAAACAAAAATATACACCAGTACAAGGATAGGATAGAAAAATCCCAACACTATTGAATTACAAAACAAAAGGCTTCAATAGAAGTATATAGAATATGTAAATGAACTTACATATTTCATTCACTTTTTATCTGGATGGGTACATACAGGGTCACTACCATAATCAGTACCTTTATGAGGGCTGTGTCGAAACCAGAAAGACATTGACAAGCTAATGAATTTGAAGAAGAGGATATCAAAATTCAACATAAAAATGATTATATGAGAAAAGAAAACGTTTCTGTGGGACATTTAGCATCACACCTATTTGTAGCCAAATAGACGCGTGTACAAAGTGTAGTATAAATTTGTAATGGTATTAAAAATTGTACGCCCACCGTGGGACTCGAACTCACGACCCTCAGATTAAAAGTCTGATGCTCTACCGACTGAGCTAGGCGGGCTACTTGTTAATGCATGGTCGAATGTTGGCTCGGGTAGTTATGCGCAACATGGTTAATCGTTATCTCATCAATTTCACATAGCTAGCGTCCAGGATTGATTGGATCTTAGATGTTAGCCCCTTATGGAAACAATAATCCAGTTTATATGGCAATCAACCATTCACGGAGGAATTTAAATTTTGCTGCATAAGGAAATGCACAAATGTGTCATTAGCCGAGCAAGTTGCTAAAGTTAAGACTAGTCATTGTTTCTTTGTGTTAACAGTTATGATTTTACAGTCCGGACAACACAAACACTATCCTTCTGCTCTTCTCTAAAATCTTCGCATTCTTTCCTTAATTTCTCTCAGTTAATTACACATGTGAAAATCACCTATCTTGACATTTTTTTGTTTCCAGAGAAAGCAATGATTACACACTACATAATCAATTAAATAGTACCTGTAAGTTGATAAACTTGCTTCCAATTAATTGTTCTCTATACATATTTGTGATTTTCTTCTATGGATCGGTACAGGAGAAAATACATAAATACGGAAGGTGTTGTGTTAGATGTGGTGGTTTTATTTCTACGACATGGGAGATTTGTGTGTGTGTGTGTGTGTGTGTGTGTTTGTGTGTGCATGTGATTTGTATTTTTAAGGTAGCTTTTAAGAATTTTTCAGTCATATCGCTACAATGTCTGCAGTGTGGCAGTTTATAGTGATGGCTAGCACTGGGGCATCATGCCGCAGACATGTGGCATGATGTCCCACCCAGTCACTTTATCCTGAGATCCGGCCGACCAGTCCTAACACTAACGTCTTAATGCTGAGCCCCAAGCAAGGCAGCTCTTAGTACCATATTTGTAAGTCTTTGGTATGACTCGGCCGGGGATCGATCCCACGAACTCCCGCATCCGAGGCGTACGCTGTAATTACTAGGCCACCGTAGCTTTTAGGGATATTTGTTCATTGTCACGTAGTGAGTAGTAGCTAATGAGTTTTCACTCCTTATTGTCTGTATTTAAGTACGTGGAGTTGGACTATTTGGTCAGTCATATTTTGTATGTTCTTCTTGTAACATTATTCTTCAGGTATATTTATTGTTGTGTTTAGATATTATTTGGAAGCAAACATTTGTTTGAATTATTCATTGGAGCCACAAAATGCTACGTGGGTTAAAATATTATTTTTGGCCTATTGTGAATTATTTCTAAAGAATTCTTGAAAATGCCATTGTGATATATCAGAACTGTTGGTAGACCAATGCATTTGAGGATGTAGATTTTATTCGGAACATTCTATTCCTTTGGACTTGAAGATAACATTTTGGGATGATTTTGGATGCAATTCATAATGCTGTAAGTCCCTCTTATATTTTCATTTTACAATTTTGTTAACTGAATTATTTGTTCAGTATTAGAAACCGTTTTGGTTTTGCTTATGTTTGTTTTTTAGTGTATGACCATAGATTCGTAATACTATTGGGTAATTATGACTCATTCATTTCTCAGTTAACGAACTAATATGCAGCATTACTGGAAATGCAAATATGATGGCAGCAGTGGGGGACGCATTTACTGAATTTTGTTTTCATAACAAAAAACTCTTAATTCCAAAGACTTGTGCAATTAAATGATATTAACGTGAAATGTAAAGAAAAGCATTTTCGTTTGAACCGAGCTCTGGGCATCTATCTGCACCATAAGTGCTAAACGTCATGTGATACAAACATGGCCGCGCCCTTTAAATATGTAATGGAAAGGGCTACGCAGCAAAATCCGAGACTGACAAACTGACAGAATTTGGATGAGTAGTGCCCCAATCTCAGTCGCTAGAGCATCCGACATTTAATCTAAGGGTCATGGGTGAAAGTCCGAGGGTAGGTGGTTATGATTTAGCTTCCACTGATTTTCAATTGTTGTCAAAATGAATATAGATATACCTGCAAGTATTTCTCTCCTTTCCTAAAATGTCCCTAAATGAGAGCGTATCCACATGTCCATGCGAACGGGATAGAGTACCCAATTTAATCAACTCTAAGATATGTTGATCATTCTGTCAGCATTTCTTCTTGATTCCAGTAAATCTAACGCATCCACTATATCATATGCAAATTGAATGCATTCATATTATGATACGAATATTATTAAAAATACGGACAGAAGCACAAAAGTCAACGCCAGTCTAAAAGCTCCACCTAACAGACAATATGTTTAAAGTAATGAGACACTACCACTGCAAGCTACTATCAGTTGTTTCGTGTTCTAAAGAGTTTACTCAAACGTTGTAACGGAGACAAAACGAAGAATGCACCGTGAAGACGTATAAAGACTTCTCGGTTCAATCAACAATAACTGCATGAGATATGCATGCAGGATGTGTTCACGGTTTTAATGGAGGTACGATCACCGCCTCTCGGACACCTGAATTCGGTGGTCACAACATCGCGGTATAGAATGCGATGATTGTATTGGTGAAAATACTAAGTCTTAAAATTAAAATACTAAGTCTTAAAATTGCCGTCCAGCTTCGGATGCTCAATCTAAATGAATGAAAATATGGATCTTTTTAAAATGATTTATCAATTGCGAGTTTTGATAATAGTTCTCGATTTAAGTAAGCTAAAGAATGCAATGCATCGTTTGAGAATTAAATGCATTAATCTTACGATTCAAACAATAACATAATATATAATTCGCAATGTAACACAAATCTCAAAGGAATTTTAAAATCTGCGACTAAAAGTTAATATGTCTTAAATTGAAGAGAAGAAAAGAGACTAGCACTGCAAGGTACTGTCAGTTCTTTCCTGTTCTGATGAGTTAGATGAAACTTTGCAACGTGGAGAAAATAAAAACTGCACCGTACATATGTGAAAGAAACCTATCTTAGATCAAGTCATGAAGGTTACAATAATGGGTTCACAGTTTTGTGGGAAGTATGATTACGGGCTATCGGACATTCGAAAGCAGTGGCCAAAAGGATCGCGCAATCCGGTGAGGTGATATCAATGGTTAAAAGAAAAAAAAAAAAGAACATAAAAAAAAAAAAATGACCAAAAAAAAAAAAAGCAAAGAAAGAAATATGTTAGTCCTAAAAATGAATTTTTGCTGACTTACAATTCTGGTTGCAAAATCAAAATGAAGAAATAATTGGGATGAATTATTTATCATTATTTTGGAAATTGCCACAATTGATAATAATAATAATAATAATAATAATAATAATAATAATAATAATAATAATTATGTGGATTTAGTACAGCGCCTGAGACGTTAAAGCGCTTAGAGCTCGAAAATATTAGATAACAAACAAAAATATACACCAGTACAAGGATAGGATAGAAAAATCCCAACACTATTGAATTACAAAACAAAAGGCTTCAATAGAAGTATATAGAATATGTAAATGAACTTACATATTTCATTCACTTTTTATCTGGATGGGTACATACAGGGTCACTACCATAATCAGTACCTTTATGAGGGCTGTGTCGAAACCAGAAAGACATTGACAAGCTAATGAATTTGAAGAAGAGGATATCAAAATTCAACATAAAAATGATTATATGAGAAAAGAAAACGTTTCTGTGGGACATTTACCATCACACCTATTTGTAGCCAAATAGACGCGTGTACAAAGTGTAGTATAAATTTGTAATGGTATTAAAAATTGTACGCCCACCGTGGGACTCGAACTCACGACCCTCAGATTAAAAGTCTGATGCTCTACCGACTGAGCTAGGCGGGCTACTTGTTAATGCATGGTCGAATGTTGGCTCGGGTAGTTATGCGCAACATGGTTAATCGTTATCTCATCAATTTCACATAGCTAGCGTCCAGGATTGATTGGATCTTAGATGTTAGCCCCTTATGGAAACAATAATCCAGTTTATATGGCAATCAACCATTCACGGAGGAATTTAAATTTTGCTGCATAAGGAAATGCACAAATGTGTCATTAGCCGAGCAAGTTGCTAAAGTTAAGACTAGTCATTGTTTCTTTGTGTTAACAGTTATGATTTTACAGTCCGGACAACACAAACACTATCCTTCTGCTCTTCTCTAAAATCTTCGCATTCTTTCCTTAATTTCTCTCAGTTAATTACACATGTGAAAATCACCTATCTTGACATTTTTTTGTTTCCAGAGAAAGCAATGCTTACACACTACATAATCAATTAAATAGTACCTGTAAGTTGATAAACTTGCTTCCAATTAATTGTTCTCTATACATATTTGTGATTTTCTTCTATGGATCGGTACAGGAGAAAATACATAAATACGGAAGGTGTTGTGTTAGATGTGGTGGTTTTATTTCTACGACATGGGAGATTTGTGTGTGTGTGTGTGTGTGTGTGTGTTTGTGTGTGCATGTGATTTGTATTTTTAAGGTAGCTTTTAAGAATTTTTCAGTCATATCGCTACAATGTCTGCAGTGTGGCAGTTTATAGTGATGGCTAGCACTGGGGCATCATGCCGCAGACATGTGGCATGATGTCCCACCCAGTCACTTTATCCTGAGATCCGGCCGACCAGTCCTAACACTAACGTCTTAATGCTGAGCCCCAAGCAAGGCAGCTCTTAGTACCATATTTGTAAGTCTTTGGTATGACTCGGCCGGGGATCGATCCCACGAACTCCCGCATCCGAGGCGTACGCTGTAATTACTAGGCCACCGTAGCTTTTAGGGATATTTGTTCATTGTCACGTAGTGAGTAGTAGCTAATGAGTTTTCACTCCTTATTGTCTGTATTTAAGTACGTGGAGTTGGACTATTTGGTCAGTCATATTTTGTATGTTCTTCTTGTAACATTATTCTTCAGGTATATTTATTGTTGTGTTTAGATATTATTTGGAAGCAAACATTTGTTTGAATTATTCATTGGAGCCACAAAATGCTACGTGGGTTAAAATATTATTTTTGGCCTATTGTGAATTATTTCTAAAGAATTCTTGAAAATGCCATTGTGATATATCAGAACTGTTGGTAGACCAATGCATTTGAGGATGTAGATTTTATTCGGAACATTCTATTCCTTTGGACTTGAAGATAACATTTTGGGATGATTTTGGATGCAATTCATAATGCTGTAAGTCCCTCTTATATTTTCATTTTACAATTTTGTTAACTGAATTATTTGTTCAGTATTAGAAACCGTTTTGGTTTTGCTTATGTTTGTTTTTTAGTGTATGACCATAGATTCGTAATACTATTGGGTAATTATGACTCATTCATTTCTCAGTTAACGAACTAATATGCAGCATTACTGGAAATGCAAATATGATGGCAGCAGTGGGGGACGCATTTACTGAATTTTGTTTTCATAACAAAAAACTCTTAATTCCAAAGACTTGTGCAATTAAATGATATTAACGTGAAATGTAAAGAAAAGCATTTTCGTTTGAACCGAGCTCTGGGCATCTATCTGCACCATAAGTGCTAAACGTCATGTGATACAAACATGGCCGCGCCCTTTAAATATGTAATGGAAAGGGCTACGCAGCAAAATCCGAGACTGACAAACTGACAGAATTTGGATGAGTAGTGCCCCAATCTCAGTCGCTAGAGCATCCGACATTTAATCTAAGGGTCATGGGTGAAAGTCCGAGGGTAGGTGGTTATGATTTAGCTTCCACTGATTTTCAATTGTTGTCAAAATGAATATAGATATACCTGCAAGTATTTCTCTCCTTTCCTAAAATGTCCCTAAATGAGAGCGTATCCACATGTCCATGCGAACGGGATAGAGTACCCAATTTAATCAACTCTAAGATATGTTGATCATTCTGTCAGCATTTCTTCTTGATTCCAGTAAATCTAACGCATCCACTATATCATATGCAAATTGAATGCATTCATATTATGATACGAATATTATTAAAAATACGGACAGAAGCACAAAAGTCAACGCCAGTCTAAAAGCTCCACCTAACAGACAATATGTTTAAAGTAATGAGACACTACCACTGCAAGCTACTATCAGTTGTTTCGTGTTCTAAAGAGTTTACTCAAACGTTGTAACGGAGACAAAACGAAGAATGCACCGTGAAGACGTATAAAGACTTCTCGGTTCAATCAACAATAACTGCATGAGATATGCATGCAGGATGTGTTCATGGTTTTAATGGAGGTACGATCACCGCCTCTCGGACACCTGAATTCGGTGGTCACAACATCGCGGTATAGAATGCGATGATTGTATTGGTGAAAATACTAAGTCTTAAAATTAAAATACTAAGTCTTAAAATTGCCGTCCAGCTTCGGATGCTCAATCTAAATGAATGAAAATATGGATCTTTTTAAAATGATTTATCAATTGCGAGTTTTGATAATAGTTCTCGATTTAAGTAAGCTAAAGAATGCAATGCATCGTTTGAGAATTAAATGCATTAATCTTACGATTCAAACAATAACATAATATATAATTCGCAATGTAACACAAATCTCAAAGGAATTTTAAAATCTGCGACTAAAAGTTAATATGTCTTAAATTGAAGAGAAGAAAAGAGACTAGCACTGCAAGGTACTGTCAGTTCTTTCCTGTTCTGATGAGTTAGATGAAACTTTGCAACGTGGAGAAAATAAAAACTGCACCGTACATATGTGAAAGAAACCTATCTTAGATCAAGTCATGAAGGTTACAATAATGGGTTCACAGTTTTGTGGGAAGTATGATTACGGGCTATCGGACATTCGAAAGCAGTGGCCAAAAGGATCGCGCAATCCGGTGAGGTGATATCAATGGTTAAAAGAAAAAAAAAAAAGAACATAAAAAAAAAATGACCAAAAAAAAAAAAGCAAAGAAAGAAATATGTTAGTCCTAAAAATGAATTTTTGCTGACTTACAATTCTGGTTGCAAAATCAAAATGAAGAAATAATTGGGATGAATTATTTATCATTATTTTGGAAATTGCCACAATTGATAATAATAATAATAATAATAATAATAATAATAATAATAATAATAATAATTATGTGGATTTAGTACAGCGCCTGAGACGTTAAAGCGCTAAGAGCTCGAAAATATTAGATAACAAACAAAAATATACACCAGTACAAGGATAGGATAGAAAAATCCCAACACTATTGAATTACAAAACAAAAGGCTTGAATAGAAGTATATAGAATATGTAAATGAACTTACATATTTCATTCACTTTTTATCTGGATGGGTACATACAGGGTCACTACCATAATCAGTACCTTTATGAGGGCTGTGTCGAAACCAGAAAGACATTGACAAGCTAATGAATTTGAAGAGGAGGATATCAAAATTCAACATAAAAATGATTATATGAGAAAAGAAAACGTTTCTGTGGGACATTTACCATCACACCTATTTGTAGCCAAATAGACGCGTGTACAAAGTGTAGTATAAATTTGTAATGGTATTAAAAATTATACGCCCACCGTGGGACTCGAACTCACGACCCTCAGATTAAAAGTCTGATGCTCTACCGACTGAGCTAGGCGGGCTACTTGTTAATGCATGGTCGAATGTTGGCTCGGGTAGTTATGCGCAACATGGTTAATCGTTATCTCATCAATTTCACATAGCTAGCGTCCAGGATTGATTGGATCTTAGATGTTAGCCCCTTATGGAAACAATAATCCAGTTTATATGGCAATCAACCATTCACGGAGGAATTTAAATTTTGCTGCATAAGGAAATGCACAAATGTGTCATTAGCCGAGCAAGTTGCTAAAGTTAAGACTAGTCATTGTTTCTTTGTGTTAACAGTTATGATTTTACAGTCCGGACAACACAAACACTATCCTTCCTCTCTTCTCTTAAATCTTCGCATTCTTTCCTTAATTTCTCTCAGTTAATTAAACATGTGAAAATCACCTATTTTGACATTTTTATGTTTCCAGAGAAAGCAATGCTTACACACTACATAATCAATTAAATAGTACCTGTAAGTTGATAAACTTGCTTCCAATTAATTGTTCTCTATACATATTTGTGATTTTCTTCTATGGATCGGTACAGGAGAAAATACATAAATACGGAAGGTGTTGTGTTAGATGTGGTGGTTTTATTTCTACGACATGGGAGATTTGTGTGTGTGTGTGTGTGTGTGTGTGTGTGTGTGTGTGTTTGTGTGTGCATGTGATTTGTATTTTTAAGGTAGCTTTTAAGAATTTTTCAGTCATATCGCTACAATGTCTGCAGTGTGGCAGTTTATAGTGATGGCTAGCACTGGGGCATCATGCCGCAGACATGTGGCATGATGTCCCACCCAGTCACTTTATCCTGAGATCCGGCCGACCAGTCCTAACACTAACGTCTTAATGCTGAGCCCCAAGCAAGGCAGCTCTTAGTACCATATTTGTAAGTCTTTGGTATGACTCGGCCGGGGATCGATCCCACGAACTCCCGCATCCGAGGCGTACGCTGTAATTACTAGGCCACCGTAGCTTTTAGGGATATTTGTTCATTGTCACGTAGTGAGTAGTAGCTAATGAGTTTTCACTCCTTATTGTCTGTATTTAAGTACGTGGAGTTGGACTATTTGGTCAGTCATATTTTGTATGTTCTTCTTGTAACATTATTCTTCAGGTATATTTATTGTTGTGTTTAGATATTATTTGGAAGCAAACATTTGTTTGAATTATTCATTGGAGCCACAAAATGCTACGTGGGTTAAAATATTATTTTTGGCCTATTGTGAATTATTTCTAAAGAATTCTTGAAAATGCCATTGTGATATATCAGAACTGTTGGTAGACCAATGCATTTGAGGATGTAGATTTTATTCGGAACATTCTATTCCTTTGGACTTGAAGATAACATTTTGGGATGATTTTGGATGCAATTCATAATGCTGTAAGTCCCTCTTATATTTTCATTTTACAATTTTGTTAACTGAATTATTTGTTCAGTATTAGAAACCGTTTTGGTTTTGCTTATGTTTGTTTTTTAGTGTATGACCATAGATTCGTAATACTATTGGGTAATTATGACTCATTCATTTCTCAGTTAACGAACTAATATGCAGCATTACTGGAAATGCAAATATGATGGCAGCAGTGGGGGACGCATTTACTGAATTTTGTTTTCATAACAAAAAACTCTTAATTCCAAAGACTTGTGCAATTAAATGATATTAACGTGAAATGTAAAGAAAAGCATTTTCGTTTGAACCGAGCTCTGGGCATCTATCTGCACCATAAGTGCTAAACGTCATGTGATACAAACATGGCCGCGCCCTTTAAATATGTAATGGAAAGGGCTACGCAGCAAAATCCGAGACTGACAAACTGACAGAATTTGGATGAGTAGTGCCCCAATCTCAGTCGCTAGAGCATCCGACATTTAATCTAAGGGTCATGGGTGAAAGTCCGAGGGTAGGTGGTTATGATTTAGCTTCCACTGATTTTCAATTGTTGTCAAAATGAATATAGATATACCTGCAAGTATTTCTCTCCTTTCCTAAAATGTCCCTAAATGAGAGCGTATCCACATGTCCATGCGAACGGGATAGAGTACCCAATTTAATCAACTCTAAGATATGTTGATCATTCTGTCAGCATTTCTTCTTGATTCCAGTAAATCTAACGCATCCACTATATCATATGCAAATTGAATGCATTCATATTATGATACGAATATTATTAAAAATACGGACAGAAGCACAAAAGTCAACGCCAGTCTAAAAGCTCCACCTAACAGACAATATGTTTAAAGTAATGAGACACTACCACTGCAAGCTACTATCAGTTGTTTCGTGTTCTAAAGAGTTTACTCAAACGTTGTAACGGAGACAAAACGAAGAATGCACCGTGAAGACGTATAAAGACTTCTCGGTTCAATCAACAATAACTGCATGAGATATGCATGCAGGATGTGTTCACGGTTTTAATGGAGGTACGATCACCGCCTCTCGGACACCTGAATTCGGTGGTCACAACATCGCGGTATAGAATGCGATGATTGTATTGGTGAAAATACTAAGTCTTAAAATTAAAATACTAAGTCTTAAAATTGCCGTCCAGCTTCGGATGCTCAATCTAAATGAATGAAAATATGGATCTTTTTAAAATGATTTATCAATTGCGAGTTTTGATAATAGTTCTCGATTTAAGTAAGCTAAAGAATGCAATGCATCGTTTGAGAATTAAATGCATTAATCTTACGATTCAAACAATAACATAATATATAATTCGCAATGTAACACAAATCTCAAAGGAATTTTAAAATCTGCGACTAAAAGTTAATATGTCTTAAATTGAAGAGAAGAAAAGAGACTAGCACTGCAAGGTACTGTCAGTTCTTTCCTGTTCTGATGAGTTAGATGAAACTTTGCAACGTGGAGAAAATAAAAACTGCACCGTACATATGTGAAAGAAACCTATCTTAGATCAAGTCATGAAGGTTACAATAATGGGTTCACAGTTTTGTGGGAAGTATGATTACGGGCTATCGGACATTCGAAAGCAGTGGCCAAAAGGATCGCGCAATCCGGTGAGGTGATATCAATGGTTAAAAGAAAAAAAAAAAAGAACATAAAAAAAAAAAAATGACCAAAAAAAAAAAAAGCAAAGAAAGAAATATGTTAGTCCTAAAAATGAATTTTTGCTGACTTACAATTCTGGTTGCAAAATCAAAATGAAGAAATAATTGGGATGAATTATTTATCATTATTTTGGAAATTGCCACAATTGATAATAATAATAATAATAATAATAATAATAATAATAATAATAATAATAATAATTATGTGGATTTAGTACAGCGCCTGAGACGTTAAAGCGCTTAGAGCTCGAAAATATTAGATAACAAACAAAAATATACACCAGTACAAGGATAGGATAGAAAAATCCCAACACTATTGAATTACAAAACAAAAGGCTTCAATAGAAGTATATAGAATATGTAAATGAACTTACATATTTCATTCACTTTTTATCTGGATGGGTACATACAGGGTCACTACCATAATCAGTACCTTTATGAGGGCTGTGTCGAAACCAGAAAGACATTGACAAGCTAATGAATTTGAAGAAGAGGATATCAAAATTCAACATAAAAATGATTATATGAGAAAAGAAAACGTTTCTGTGGGACATTTACCATCACACCTATTTGTAGCCAAATAGACGCGTGTACAAAGTGTAGTATAAATTTGTAATGGTATTAAAAATTGTACGCCCACCGTGGGACTCGAACTCACGACCCTCAGATTAAAAGTCTGATGCTCTACCGACTGAGCTAGGCGGGCTACTTGTTAATGCATGGTCGAATGTTGGCTCGGGTAGTTATGCGCAACATGGTTAATCGTTATCTCATCAATTTCACATAGCTAGCGTCCAGGATTGATTGGATCTTAGATGTTAGCCCCTTATGGAAACAATAATCCAGTTTATATGGCAATCAACCATTCACGGAGGAATTTAAATTTTGCTGCATAAGGAAATGCACAAATGTGTCATTAGCCGAGCAAGTTGCTAAAGTTAAGACTAGTCATTGTTTCTTTGTGTTAACAGTTATGATTTTACAGTCCGGACAACACAAACACTATCCTTCTGCTCTTCTCTAAAATCTTCGCATTCTTTCCTTAATTTCTCTCAGTTAATTACACATGTGAAAATCACCTATCTTGACATTTTTTTGTTTCCAGAGAAAGCAATGATTACACACTACATAATCAATTAAATAGTACCTGTAAGTTGATAAACTTGCTTCCAATTAATTGTTCTCTATACATATTTGTGATTTTCTTCTATGGATCGGTACAGGAGAAAATACATAAATACGGAAGGTGTTGTGTTAGATGTGGTGGTTTCATTTCTACGACATGGGAGATTTGTGTGTGTGTGTGTGTGTGTGTGTGTTTGTGTGTGCATGTGATTTGTATTTTTAAGGTAGCTTTTAAGAATTTTTCAGTCATATCGCTACAATGTCTGCAGTGTGGCAGTTTATAGTGATGGCTAGCACTGGGGCATCATGCCGCAGACATGTGGCATGATGTCCCACCCAGTCACTTTATCCTGAGATCCGGCCGACCAGTCCTAACACTAACGTCTTAATGCTGAGCCCCAAGCAAGGCAGCTCTTAGTACCATATTTGTAAGTCTTTGGTATGACTCGGCCGGGGATCGATCCCACGAACTCCCGCATCCGAGGCGTACGCTGTAATTACTAGGCCACCGTAGCTTTTAGGGATATTTGTTCATTGTCACGTAGTGAGTAGTAGCTAATGAGTTTTCACTCCTTATTGTCTGTATTTAAGTACGTGGAGTTGGACTATTTGGTCAGTCATATTTTGTATGTTCTTCTTGTAACATTATTCTTCAGGTATATTTATTGTTGTGTTTAGATATTATTTGGAAGCAAACATTTGTTTGAATTATTCATTGGAGCCACAAAATGCTACGTGGGTTAAAATATTATTTTTGGCCTATTGTGAATTATTTCTAAAGAATTCTTGAAAATGCCATTGTGATATATCAGAACTGTTGGTAGACCAATGCATTTGAGGATGTAGATTTTATTCGGAACATTCTATTCCTTTGGACTTGAAGATAACATTTTGGGATGATTTTGGATGCAATTCATAATGCTGTAAGTCCCTCTTATATTTTCATTTTACAATTTTGTTAACTGAATTATTTGTTCAGTATTAGAAACCGTTTTGGTTTTGCTTATGTTTGTTTTTTAGTGTATGACCATAGATTCGTAATACTATTGGGTAATTATGACTCATTCATTTCTCAGTTAACGAACTAATATGCAGCATTACTGGAAATGCAAATATGATGGCAGCAGTGGGGGACGCATTTACTGAATTTTGTTTTCATAACAAAAAACTCTTAATTCCAAAGACTTGTGCAATTAAATGATATTAACGTGAAATGTAAAGAAAAGCATTTTCGTTTGAACCGAGCTCTGGGCATCTATCTGCACCATAAGTGCTAAACGTCATGTGATACAAACATGGCCGCGCCCTTTAAATATGTAATGGAAAGGGCTACGCAGCAAAATCCGAGACTGACAAACTGACAGAATTTGGATGAGTAGTGCCCCAATCTCAGTCGCTAGAGCATCCGACATTTAATCTAAGGGTCATGGGTGAAAGTCCGAGGGTAGGTGGTTATGATTTAGCTTCCACTGATTTTCAATTGTTGTCAAAATGAATATAGATATACCTGCAAGTATTTCTCTCCTTTCCTAAAATGTCCCTAAATGAGAGCGTATCCACATGTCCATGCGAACGGGATAGAGTACCCAATTTAATCAACTCTAAGATATGTTGATCATTCTGTCAGCATTTCTTCTTGATTCCAGTAAATCTAACGCATCCACTATATCATATGCAAATTGAATGCATTCATATTATGATACGAATATTATTAAAAATACGGACAGAAGCACAAAAGTCAACGCCAGTCTAAAAGCTCCACCTAACAGACAATATGTTTAAAGTAATGAGACACTACCACTGCAAGCTACTATCAGTTGTTTCGTGTTCTAAAGAGTTTACTCAAACGTTGTAACGGAGACAAAACGAAGAATGCACCGTGAAGACGTATAAAGACTTCTCGGTTCAATCAACAATAACTGCATGAGATATGCATGCAGGATGTGTTCACGGTTTTAATGGAGGTACGATCACCGCCTCTCGGACACCTGAATTCGGTGGTCACAACATCGCGGTATAGAATGCGATGATTGTATTGGTGAAAATACTAAGTCTTAAAATTAAAATACTAAGTCTTAAAATTGCCGTCCAGCTTCGGATGCTCAATCTAAATGAATGAAAATATGGATCTTTTTAAAATGATTTATCAATTGCGAGTTTTGATAATAGTTCTCGATTTAAGTAAGCTAAAGAATGCAATGCATCGTTTGAGAATTAAATGCATTAATCTTACGATTCAAACAATAACATAATATATAATTCGCAATGTAACACAAATCTCAAAGGAATTTTAAAATCTGCGACTAAAAGTTAATATCTCTTAAATTGAAGAGAAGAAAAGAGACTAGCACTGCAAGGTACTGTCAGTTCTTTCCTGTTCTGATGAGTTAGATGAAACTTTGCAACGTGGAGAAAATAAAAACTGCACCGTACATATGTGAAAGAAACCTATCTTAGATCAAGTCATGAAGGTTACAATAATGGGTTCACAGTTTTGTGGGAAGTATGATTACGGGCTATCGGACATTCGAAAGCAGTGGCCAAAAGGATCGCGCAATCCGGTGAGGTGATATCAATGGTTAAAAGAAAAAAAAAAAAGAACATAAAAAAAAAATGACCAAAAAAAAAAAAGCAAAGAAAGAAATATGTTAGTCCTAAAAATGAATTTTTCCTGACTTACAATTCTGGTTGCAAAATCAAAATGAAGAAATAATTGGGATGAATTATTTATCATTATTTTGGAAATTGCCACAATTGATAATAATAATAATAATAATAATAATAATAATAATAATAATAATAATAATTATGTGGATTTAGTACAGCGCCTGAGACGTTAAAGCGCTAAGAGCTCGAAAATATTAGATAACAAACAAAAATATACACCAGTACAAGGATAGGATAGAAAAATCCCAACACTATTGAATTACAAAACAAAAGGCTTGAATAGAAGTATATAGAATATGTAAATGAACTTACATATTTCATTCACTTTTTATCTGGATGGGTACATACAGGGTCACTACCATAATCAGTACCTTTATGAGGGCTGTGTCGAAACCAGAAAGACATTGACAAGCTAATGAATTTGAAGAGGAGGATATCAAAATTCAACATAAAAATGATTATATGAGAAAAGAAAACGTTTCTGTGGGACATTTACCATCACACCTATTTGTAGCCAAATAGACGCGTGTACAAAGTGTAGTATAAATTTGTAATGGTATTAAAAATTATACGCCCACCGTGGGACTCGAACTCACGACCCTCAGATTAAAAGTCTGATGCTCTACCGACTGAGCTAGGCGGGCTACTTGTTAATGCATGGTCGAATGTTGGCTCGGGTAGTTATGCGCAACATGGTTAATCGTTATCTCATCAATTTCACATAGCTAGCGTCCAGGATTGATTGGATCTTAGATGTTAGCCCCTTATGGAAACAATAATCCAGTTTATATGGCAATCAACCATTCACGGAGGAATTTAAATTTTGCTGCATAAGGAAATGCACAAATGTGTCATTAGCCGAGCAAGTTGCTAAAGTTAAGACTAGTCATTGTTTCTTTGTGTTAACAGTTATGATTTTACAGTCCGGACAACACAAACACTATCCTTCCTCTCTTCTCTTAAATCTTCGCATTCTTTCCTTAATTTCTCTCAGTTAATTAAACATGTGAAAATCACCTATTTTGACATTTTTATGTTTCCAGAGAAAGCAATGCTTACACACTACATAATCAATTAAATAGTACCTGTAAGTTGATAAACTTGCTTCCAATTAATTGTTCTCTATACATATTTGTGATTTTCTTCTATGGATCGGTACAGGAGAAAATACATAAATACGGAAGGTGTTGTGTTAGATGTGGTGGTTTTATTTCTACGACATGGGAGATTTGTGTGTGTGTGTGTGTGTGTGTGTGTGTGTGTGTGTGTTTGTGTGTGCATGTGATTTGTATTTTTAAGGTAGCTTTTAAGAATTTTTCAGTCATATCGCTACAATGTCTGCAGTGTGGCAGTTTATAGTGATGGCTAGCACTGGGGCATCATGCCGCAGACATGTGGCATGATGTCCCACCCAGTCACTTTATCCTGAGATCCGGCCGACCAGTCCTAACACTAACGTCTTAATGCTGAGCCCCAAGCAAGGCAGCTCTTAGTACCATATTTGTAAGTCTTTGGTATGACTCGGCCGGGGATCGATCCCACGAACTCCCGCATCCGAGGCGTACGCTGTAATTACTAGGCCACCGTAGCTTTTAGGGATATTTGTTCATTGTCACGTAGTGAGTAGTAGCTAATGAGTTTTCACTCCTTATTGTCTGTATTTAAGTACGTGGAGTTGGACTATTTGGTCAGTCATATTTTGTATGTTCTTCTTGTAACATTATTCTTCAGGTATATTTATTGTTGTGTTTAGATATTATTTGGAAGCAAACATTTGTTTGAATTATTCATTGGAGCCACAAAATGCTACGTGGGTTAAAATATTATTTTTGGCCTATTGTGAATTATTTCTAAAGAATTCTTGAAAATGCCATTGTGATATATCAGAACTGTTGGTAGACCAATGCATTTGAGGATGTAGATTTTATTCGGAACATTCTATTCCTTTGGACTTGAAGATAACATTTTGGGATGATTTTGGATGCAATTCATAATGCTGTAAGTCCCTCTTATATTTTCATTTTACAATTTTGTTAACTGAATTATTTGTTCAGTATTAGAAACCGTTTTGGTTTTGCTTATGTTTGTTTTTTAGTGTATGACCATAGATTCGTAATACTATTGGGTAATTATGACTCATTCATTTCTCAGTTAACGAACTAATATGCAGCATTACTGGAAATGCAAATATGATGGCAGCAGTGGGGGACGCATTTACTGAATTTTGTTTTCATAACAAAAAACTCTTAATTCCAAAGACTTGTGCAATTAAATGATATTAACGTGAAATGTAAAGAAAAGCATTTTCGTTTGAACCGAGCTCTGGGCATCTATCTGCACCATAAGTGCTAAACGTCATGTGATACAAACATGGCCGCGCCCTTTAAATATGTAATGGAAAGGGCTACGCAGCAAAATCCGAGACTGACAAACTGACAGAATTTGGATGAGTAGTGCCCCAATCTCAGTCGCTAGAGCATCCGACATTTAATCTAAGGGTCATGGGTGAAAGTCCGAGGGTAGGTGGTTATGATTTAGCTTCCACTGATTTTCAATTGTTGTCAAAATGAATATAGATATACCTGCAAGTATTTCTCTCCTTTCCTAAAATGTCCCTAAATGAGAGCGTATCCACATGTCCATGCGAACGGGATAGAGTACCCAATTTAATCAACTCTAAGATATGTTGATCATTCTGTCAGCATTTCTTCTTGATTCCAGTAAATCTAACGCATCCACTATATCATATGCAAATTGAATGCATTCATATTATGATACGAATATTATTAAAAATACGGACAGAAGCACAAAAGTCAACGCCAGTCTAAAAGCTCCACCTAACAGACAATATGTTTAAAGTAATGAGACACTACCACTGCAAGCTACTATCAGTTGTTTCGTGTTCTAAAGAGTTTACTCAAACGTTGTAACGGAGACAAAACGAAGAATGCACCGTGAAGACGTATAAAGACTTCTCGGTTCAATCAACAATAACTGCATGAGATATGCATGCAGGATGTGTTCACGGTTTTAATGGAGGTACGATCACCGCCTCTCGGACACCTGAATTCGGTGGTCACAACATCGCGGTATAGAATGCGATGATTGTATTGGTGAAAATACTAAGTCTTAAAATTAAAATACTAAGTCTTAAAATTGCCGTCCAGCTTCGGATGCTCAATCTAAATGAATGAAAATATGGATCTTTTTAAAATGATTTATCAATTGCGAGTTTTGATAATAGTTCTCGATTTAAGTAAGCTAAAGAATGCAATGCATCGTTTGAGAATTAAATGCATTAATCTTACGATTCAAACAATAACATAATATATAATTCGCAATGTAACACAAATCTCAAAGGAATTTTAAAATCTGCGACTAAAAGTTAATATGTCTTAAATTGAAGAGAAGAAAAGAGACTAGCACTGCAAGGTACTGTCAGTTCTTTCCTGTTCTGATGAGTTAGATGAAACTTTGCAACGTGGAGAAAATAAAAACTGCACCGTACATATGTGAAAGAAACCTATCTTAGATCAAGTCATGAAGGTTACAATAATGGGTTCACAGTTTTGTGGGAAGTATGATTACGGGCTATCGGACATTCGAAAGCAGTGGCCAAAAGGATCGCGCAATCCGGTGAGGTGATATCAATGGTTAAAAGAAAAAAAAAAAAGAACATAAAAAAAAAAAAATGACCAAAAAAAAAAAAAGCAAAGAAAGAAATATGTTAGTCCTAAAAATGAATTTTTGCTGACTTACAATTCTGGTTGCAAAATCAAAATGAAGAAATAATTGGGATGAATTATTTATCATTATTTTGGAAATTGCCACAATTGATAATAATAATAATAATAATAATAATAATAATAATAATAATAATAATTATGTGGATTTAGTACAGCGCCTGAGACGTTAAAGCGCTTAGAGCTCGAAAATATTAGATAACAAACAAAAATATACACCAGTACAAGGATAGGATAGAAAAATCCCAACACTATTGAATTACAAAACAAAAGGCTTCAATAGAAGTATATAGAATATGTAAATGAACTTACATATTTCATTCACTTTTTATCTGGATGGGTACATACAGGGTCACTACCATAATCAGTACCTTTATGAGGGCTGTGTCGAAACCAGAAAGACATTGACAAGCTAATGAATTTGAAGAAGAGGATATCAAAATTCAACATAAAAATGATTATATGAGAAAAGAAAACGTTTCTGTGGGACATTTACCATCACACCTATTTGTAGCCAAATAGACGCGTGTACAAAGTGTAGTATAAATTTGTAATGGTATTAAAAATTGTACGCCCACCGTGGGACTCGAACTCACGACCCTCAGATTAAAAGTCTGATGCTCTACCGACTGAGCTAGGCGGGCTACTTGTTAATGCATGGTCGAATGTTGGCTCGGGTAGTTATGCGCAACATGGTTAATCGTTATCTCATCAATTTCACATAGCTAGCGTCCAGGATTGATTGGATCTTAGATGTTAGCCCCTTATGGAAACAATAATCCAGTTTATATGGCAATCAACCATTCACGGAGGAATTTAAATTTTGCTGCATAAGGAAATGCACAAATGTGTCATTAGCCGAGCAAGTTGCTAAAGTTAAGACTAGTCATTGTTTCTTTGTGTTAACAGTTATGATTTTACAGTCCGGACAACACAAACACTATCCTTCTGCTCTTCTCTAAAATCTTCGCATTCTTTCCTTAATTTCTCTCAGTTAATTACACATGTGAAAATCACCTATCTTGACATTTTTTTGTTTCCAGAGAAAGCAATGATTACACACTACATAATCAATTAAATAGTACCTGTAAGTTGATAAACTTGCTTCCAATTAATTGTTCTCTATACATATTTGTGATTTTCTTCTATGGATCGGTACAGGAGAAAATACATAAATACGGAAGGTGTTGTGTTAGATGTGGTGGTTTCATTTCTACGACATGGGAGATTTGTGTGTGTGTGTGTGTGTGTGTGTGTGTTTGTGTGTGCATGTGATTTGTATTTTTAAGGTAGCTTTTAAGAATTTTTCAGTCATATCGCTACAATGTCTGCAGTGTGGCAGTTTATAGTGATGGCTAGCACTGGGGCATCATGCCGCAGACATGTGGCATGATGTCCCACCCAGTCACTTTATCCTGAGATCCGGCCGACCAGTCCTAACACTAACGTCTTAATGCTGAGCCCCAAGCAAGGCAGCTCTTAGTACCATATTTGTAAGTCTTTGGTATGACTCGGCCGGGGATCGATCCCACGAACTCCCGCATCCGAGGCGTACGCTGTAATTACTAGGCCACCGTAGCTTTTAGGGATATTTGTTCATTGTCACGTAGTGAGTAGTAGCTAATGAGTTTTCACTCCTTATTGTCTGTATTTAAGTACGTGGAGTTGGACTATTTGGTCAGTCATATTTTGTATGTTCTTCTTGTAACATTATTCTTCAGGTATATTTATTGTTGTGTTTAGATATTATTTGGAAGCAAACATTTGTTTGAATTATTCATTGGAGCCACAAAATGCTACGTGGGTTAAAATATTATTTTTGGCCTATTGTGAATTATTTCTAAAGAATTCTTGAAAATGCCATTGTGATATATCAGAACTGTTGGTAGACCAATGCATTTGAGGATGTAGATTTTATTCGGAACATTCTATTCCTTTGGACTTGAAGATAACATTTTGGGATGATTTTGGATGCAATTCATAATGCTGTAAGTCCCTCTTATATTTTCATTTTACAATTTTGTTAACTGAATTATTTGTTCAGTATTAGAAACCGTTTTGGTTTTGCTTATGTTTGTTTTTTAGTGTATGACCATAGATTCGTAATACTATTGGGTAATTATGACTCATTCATTTCTCAGTTAACGAACTAATATGCAGCATTACTGGAAATGCAAATATGATGGCAGCAGTGGGGGACGCATTTACTGAATTTTGTTTTCATAACAAAAAACTCTTAATTCCAAAGACTTGTGCAATTAAATGATATTAACGTGAAATGTAAAGAAAAGCATTTTCGTTTGAACCGAGCTCTGGGCATCTATCTGCACCATAAGTGCTAAACGTCATGTGATACAAACATGGCCGCGCCCTTTAAATATGTAATGGAAAGGGCTACGCAGCAAAATCCGAGACTGACAAACTGACAGAATTTGGATGAGTAGTGCCCCAATCTCAGTCGCTAGAGCATCCGACATTTAATCTAAGGGTCATGGGTGAAAGTCCGAGGGTAGGTGGTTATGATTTAGCTTCCACTGATTTTCAATTGTTGTCAAAATGAATATAGATATACCTGCAAGTATTTCTCTCCTTTCCTAAAATGTCCCTAAATGAGAGCGTATCCACATGTCCATGCGAACGGGATAGAGTACCCAATTTAATCAACTCTAAGATATGTTGATCATTCTGTCAGCATTTCTTCTTGATTCCAGTAAATCTAACGCATCCACTATATCATATGCAAATTGAATGCATTCATATTATGATACGAATATTATTAAAAATACGGACAGAAGCACAAAAGTCAACGCCAGTCTAAAAGCTCCACCTAACAGACAATATGTTTAAAGTAATGAGACACTACCACTGCAAGCTACTATCAGTTGTTTCGTGTTCTAAAGAGTTTACTCAAACGTTGTAACGGAGACAAAACGAAGAATGCACCGTGAAGACGTATAAAGACTTCTCGGTTCAATCAACAATAACTGCATGAGATATGCATGCAGGATGTGTTCACGGTTTTAATGGAGGTACGATCACCGCCTCTCGGACACCTGAATTCGGTGGTCACAACATCGCGGTATAGAATGCGATGATTGTATTGGTGAAAATACTAAGTCTTAAAATTAAAATACTAAGTCTTAAAATTGCCGTCCAGCTTCGGATGCTCAATCTAAATGAATGAAAATATGGATCTTTTTAAAATGATTTATCAATTGCGAGTTTTGATAATAGTTCTCGATTTAAGTAAGCTAAAGAATGCAATGCATCGTTTGAGAATTAAATGCATTAATCTTACGATTCAAACAATAACATAATATATAATTCGCAATGTAACACAAATCTCAAAGGAATTTTAAAATCTGCGACTAAAAGTTAATATGTCTTAAATTGAAGAGAAGAAAAGAGACTAGCACTGCAAGGTACTGTCAGTTCTTTCCTGTTCTGATGAGTTAGATGAAACTTTGCAACGTGGAGAAAATAAAAACTGCACCGTACATATGTGAAAGAAACCTATCTTAGATCAAGTCATGAAGGTTACAATAATGGGTTCACAGTTTTGTGGGAAGTATGATTACGGGCTATCGGACATTCGAAAGCAGTGGCCAAAAGGATCGCGCAATCCGGTGAGGTGATATCAATGGTTAAAAGAAAAAAAAAAAAGAACATAAAAAAAAAATGACCAAAAAAAAAAAAGCAAAGAAAGAAATATGTTAGTCCTAAAAATGAATTTTTCCTGACTTACAATTCTGGTTGCAAAATCAAAATGAAGAAATAATTGGGATGAATTATTTATCATTATTTTGGAAATTGCCACAATTGATAATAATAATAATAATAATAATAATAATAATAATAATAATAATAATAATTATGTGGATTTAGTACAGCGCCTGAGACGTTAAAGCGCTAAGAGCTCGAAAATATTAGATAACAAACAAAAATATACACCAGTACAAGGATAGGATAGAAAAATCCCAACACTATTGAATTACAAAACAAAAGGCTTGAATAGAAGTATATAGAATATGTAAATGAACTTACATATTTCATTCACTTTTTATCTGGATGGGTACATACAGGGTCACTACCATAATCAGTACCTTTATGAGGGCTGTGTCGAAACCAGAAAGACATTGACAAGCTAATGAATTTGAAGAGGAGGATATCAAAATTCAACATAAAAATGATTATATGAGAAAAGAAAACGTTTCTGTGGGACATTTACCATCACACCTATTTGTAGCCAAATAGACGCGTGTACAAAGTGTAGTATAAATTTGTAATGGTATTAAAAATTATACGCCCACCGTGGGACTCGAACTCACGACCCTCAGATTAAAAGTCTGATGCTCTACCGACTGAGCTAGGCGGGCTACTTGTTAATGCATGGTCGAATGTTGGCTCGGGTAGTTATGCGCAACATGGTTAATCGTTATCTCATCAATTTCACATAGCTAGCGTCCAGGATTGATTGGATCTTAGATGTTAGCCCCTTATGGAAACAATAATCCAGTTTATATGGCAATCAACCATTCACGGAGGAATTTAAATTTTGCTGCATAAGGAAATGCACAAATGTGTCATTAGCCGAGCAAGTTGCTAAAGTTAAGACTAGTCATTGTTTCTTTGTGTTAACAGTTATGATTTTACAGTCCGGACAACACAAACACTATCCTTCCTCTCTTCTCTTAAATCTTCGCATTCTTTCCTTAATTTCTCTCAGTTAATTAAACATGTGAAAATCACCTATTTTGACATTTTTATGTTTCCAGAGAAAGCAATGCTTACACACTACATAATCAATTAAATAGTACCTGTAAGTTGATAAACTTGCTTCCAATTAATTGTTCTCTATACATATTTGTGATTTTCTTCTATGGATCGGTACAGGAGAAAATACATAAATACGGAAGGTGTTGTGTTAGATGTGGTGGTTTTATTTCTACGACATGGGAGATTTGTGTGTGTGTGTGTGTGTGTGTGTGTGTGTGTGTGTGTGTTTGTGTGTGCATGTGATTTGTATTTTTAAGGTAGCTTTTAAGAATTTTTCAGTCATATCGCTACAATGTCTGCAGTGTGGCAGTTTATAGTGATGGCTAGCACTGGGGCATCATGCCGCAGACATGTGGCATGATGTCCCACCCAGTCACTTTATCCTGAGATCCGGCCGACCAGTCCTAACACTAACGTCTTAATGCTGAGCCCCAAGCAAGGCAGCTCTTAGTACCATATTTGTAAGTCTTTGGTATGACTCGGCCGGGGATCGATCCCACGAACTCCCGCATCCGAGGCGTACGCTGTAATTACTAGGCCACCGTAGCTTTTAGGGATATTTGTTCATTGTCACGTAGTGAGTAGTAGCTAATGAGTTTTCACTCCTTATTGTCTGTATTTAAGTACGTGGAGTTGGACTATTTGGTCAGTCATATTTTGTATGTTCTTCTTGTAACATTATTCTTCAGGTATATTTATTGTTGTGTTTAGATATTATTTGGAAGCAAACATTTGTTTGAATTATTCATTGGAGCCACAAAATGCTACGTGGGTTAAAATATTATTTTTGGCCTATTGTGAATTATTTCTAAAGAATTCTTGAAAATGCCATTGTGATATATCAGAACTGTTGGTAGACCAATGCATTTGAGGATGTAGATTTTATTCGGAACATTCTATTCCTTTGGACTTGAAGATAACATTTTGGGATGATTTTGGATGCAATTCATAATGCTGTAAGTCCCTCTTATATTTTCATTTTACAATTTTGTTAACTGAATTATTTGTTCAGTATTAGAAACCGTTTTGGTTTTGCTTATGTTTGTTTTTTAGTGTATGACCATAGATTCGTAATACTATTGGGTAATTATGACTCATTCATTTCTCAGTTAACGAACTAATATGCAGCATTACTGGAAATGCAAATATGATGGCAGCAGTGGGGGACGCATTTACTGAATTTTGTTTTCATAACAAAAAACTCTTAATTCCAAAGACTTGTGCAATTAAATGATATTAACGTGAAATGTAAAGAAAAGCATTTTCGTTTGAACCGAGCTCTGGGCATCTATCTGCACCATAAGTGCTAAACGTCATGTGATACAAACATGGCCGCGCCCTTTAAATATGTAATGGAAAGGGCTACGCAGCAAAATCCGAGACTGACAAACTGACAGAATTTGGATGAGTAGTGCCCCAATCTCAGTCGCTAGAGCATCCGACATTTAATCTAAGGGTCATGGGTGAAAGTCCGAGGGTAGGTGGTTATGATTTAGCTTCCACTGATTTTCAATTGTTGTCAAAATGAATATAGATATACCTGCAAGTATTTCTCTCCTTTCCTAAAATGTCCCTAAATGAGAGCGTATCCACATGTCCATGCGAACGGGATAGAGTACCCAATTTAATCAACTCTAAGATATGTTGATCATTCTGTCAGCATTTCTTCTTGATTCCAGTAAATCTAACGCATCCACTATATCATATGCAAATTGAATGCATTCATATTATGATACGAATATTATTAAAAATACGGACAGAAGCACAAAAGTCAACGCCAGTCTAAAAGCTCCACCTAACAGACAATATGTTTAAAGTAATGAGACACTACCACTGCAAGCTACTATCAGTTGTTTCGTGTTCTAAAGAGTTTACTCAAACGTTGTAACGGAGACAAAACGAAGAATGCACCGTGAAGACGTATAAAGACTTCTCGGTTCAATCAACAATAACTGCATGAGATATGCATGCAGGATGTGTTCACGGTTTTAATGGAGGTACGATCACCGCCTCTCGGACACCTGAATTCGGTGGTCACAACATCGCGGTATAGAATGCGATGATTGTATTGGTGAAAATACTAAGTCTTAAAATTAAAATACTAAGTCTTAAAATTGCCGTCCAGCTTCGGATGCTCAATCTAAATGAATGAAAATATGGATCTTTTTAAAATGATTTATCAATTGCGAGTTTTGATAATAGTTCTCGATTTAAGTAAGCTAAAGAATGCAATGCATCGTTTGAGAATTAAATGCATTAATCTTACGATTCAAACAATAACATAATATATAATTCGCAATGTAACACAAATCTCAAAGGAATTTTAAAATCTGCGACTAAAAGTTAATATGTCTTAAATTGAAGAGAAGAAAAGAGACTAGCACTGCAAGGTACTGTCAGTTCTTTCCTGTTCTGATGAGTTAGATGAAACTTTGCAACGTGGAGAAAATAAAAACTGCACCGTACATATGTGAAAGAAACCTATCTTAGATCAAGTCATGAAGGTTACAATAATGGGTTCACAGTTTTGTGGGAAGTATGATTACGGGCTATCGGACATTCGAAAGCAGTGGCCAAAAGGATCGCGCAATCCGGTGAGGTGATATCAATGGTTAAAAGAAAAAAAAAAAAGAACATAAAAAAAAAAAAATGACCAAAAAAAAAAAAAGCAAAGAAAGAAATATGTTAGTCCTAAAAATGAATTTTTGCTGACTTACAATTCTGGTTGCAAAATCAAAATGAAGAAATAATTGGGATGAATTATTTATCATTATTTTGGAAATTGCCACAATTGATAATAATAATAATAATAATAATAATAATAATAATAATAATAATAATTATGTGGATTTAGTACAGCGCCTGAGACGTTAAAGCGCTTAGAGCTCGAAAATATTAGATAACAAACAAAAATATACACCAGTACAAGGATAGGATAGAAAAATCCCAACACTATTGAATTACAAAACAAAAGGCTTCAATAGAAGTATATAGAATATGTAAATGAACTTACATATTTCATTCACTTTTTATCTGGATGGGTACATACAGGGTCACTACCATAATCAGTACCTTTATGAGGGCTGTGTCGAAACCAGAAAGACATTGACAAGCTAATGAATTTGAAGAAGAGGATATCAAAATTCAACATAAAAATGATTATATGAGAAAAGAAAACGTTTCTGTGGGACATTTACCATCACACCTATTTGTAGCCAAATAGACGCGTGTACAAAGTGTAGTATAAATTTGTAATGGTATTAAAAATTGTACGCCCACCGTGGGACTCGAACTCACGACCCTCAGATTAAAAGTCTGATGCTCTACCGACTGAGCTAGGCGGGCTACTTGTTAATGCATGGTCGAATGTTGGCTCGGGTAGTTATGCGCAACATGGTTAATCGTTATCTCATCAATTTCACATAGCTAGCGTCCAGGATTGATTGGATCTTAGATGTTAGCCCCTTATGGAAACAATAATCCAGTTTATATGGCAATCAACCATTCACGGAGGAATTTAAATTTTGCTGCATAAGGAAATGCACAAATGTGTCATTAGCCGAGCAAGTTGCTAAAGTTAAGACTAGTCATTGTTTCTTTGTGTTAACAGTTATGATTTTACAGTCCGGACAACACAAACACTATCCTTCTGCTCTTCTCTAAAATCTTCGCATTCTTTCCTTAATTTCTCTCAGTTAATTACACATGTGAAAATCACCTATCTTGACATTTTTTTGTTTCCAGAGAAAGCAATGATTACACACTACATAATCAATTAAATAGTACCTGTAAGTTGATAAACTTGCTTCCAATTAATTGTTCTCTATACATATTTGTGATTTTCTTCTATGGATCGGTACAGGAGAAAATACATAAATACGGAAGGTGTTGTGTTAGATGTGGTGGTTTCATTTCTACGACATGGGAGATTTGTGTGTGTGTGTGTGTGTGTGTGTGTGTGTTTGTGTGTGCATGTGATTTGTATTTTTAAGGTAGCTTTTAAGAATTTTTCAGTCATATCGCTACAATGTCTGCAGTGTGGCAGTTTATAGTGATGGCTAGCACTGGGGCATCATGCCGCAGACATGTGGCATGATGTCCCACCCAGTCACTTTATCCTGAGATCCGGCCGACCAGTCCTAACACTAACGTCTTAATGCTGAGCCCCAAGCAAGGCAGCTCTTAGTACCATATTTGTAAGTCTTTGGTATGACTCGGCCGGGGATCGATCCCACGAACTCCCGCATCCGAGGCGTACGCTGTAATTACTAGGCCACCGTAGCTTTTAGGGATATTTGTTCATTGTCACGTAGTGAGTAGTAGCTAATGAGTTTTCACTCCTTATTGTCTGTATTTAAGTACGTGGAGTTGGACTATTTGGTCAGTCATATTTTGTATGTTCTTCTTGTAACATTATTCTTCAGGTATATTTATTGTTGTGTTTAGATATTATTTGGAAGCAAACATTTGTTTGAATTATTCATTGGAGCCACAAAATGCTACGTGGGTTAAAATATTATTTTTGGCCTATTGTGAATTATTTCTAAAGAATTCTTGAAAATGCCATTGTGATATATCAGAACTGTTGGTAGACCAATGCATTTGAGGATGTAGATTTTATTCGGAACATTCTATTCCTTTGGACTTGAAGATAACATTTTGGGATGATTTTGGATGCAATTCATAATGCTGTAAGTCCCTCTTATATTTTCATTTTACAATTTTGTTAACTGAATTATTTGTTCAGTATTAGAAACCGTTTTGGTTTTGCTTATGTTTGTTTTTTAGTGTATGACCATAGATTCGTAATACTATTGGGTAATTATGACTCATTCATTTCTCAGTTAACGAACTAATATGCAGCATTACTGGAAATGCAAATATGATGGCAGCAGTGGGGGACGCATTTACTGAATTTTGTTTTCATAACAAAAAACTCTTAATTCCAAAGACTTGTGCAATTAAATGATATTAACGTGAAATGTAAAGAAAAGCATTTTCGTTTGAACCGAGCTCTGGGCATCTATCTGCACCATAAGTGCTAAACGTCATGTGATACAAACATGGCCGCGCCCTTTAAATATGTAATGGAAAGGGCTACGCAGCAAAATCCGAGACTGACAAACTGACAGAATTTGGATGAGTAGTGCCCCAATCTCAGTCGCTAGAGCATCCGACATTTAATCTAAGGGTCATGGGTGAAAGTCCGAGGGTAGGTGGTTATGATTTAGCTTCCACTGATTTTCAATTGTTGTCAAAATGAATATAGATATACCTGCAAGTATTTCTCTCCTTTCCTAAAATGTCCCTAAATGAGAGCGTATCCACATGTCCATGCGAACGGGATAGAGTACCCAATTTAATCAACTCTAAGATATGTTGATCATTCTGTCAGCATTTCTTCTTGATTCCAGTAAATCTAACGCATCCACTATATCATATGCAAATTGAATGCATTCATATTATGATACGAATATTATTAAAAATACGGACAGAAGCACAAAAGTCAACGCCAGTCTAAAAGCTCCACCTAACAGACAATATGTTTAAAGTAATGAGACACTACCACTGCAAGCTACTATCAGTTGTTTCGTGTTCTAAAGAGTTTACTCAAACGTTGTAACGGAGACAAAACGAAGAATGCACCGTGAAGACGTATAAAGACTTCTCGGTTCAATCAACAATAACTGCATGAGATATGCATGCAGGATGTGTTCACGGTTTTAATGGAGGTACGATCACCGCCTCTCGGACACCTGAATTCGGTGGTCACAACATCGCGGTATAGAATGCGATGATTGTATTGGTGAAAATACTAAGTCTTAAAATTAAAATACTAAGTCTTAAAATTGCCGTCCAGCTTCGGATGCTCAATCTAAATGAATGAAAATATGGATCTTTTTAAAATGATTTATCAATTGCGAGTTTTGATAATAGTTCTCGATTTAAGTAAGCTAAAGAATGCAATGCATCGTTTGAGAATTAAATGCATTAATCTTACGATTCAAACAATAACATAATATATAATTCGCAATGTAACACAAATCTCAAAGGAATTTTAAAATCTGCGACTAAAAGTTAATATGTCTTAAATTGAAGAGAAGAAAAGAGACTAGCACTGCAAGGTACTGTCAGTTCTTTCCTGTTCTGATGAGTTAGATGAAACTTTGCAACGTGGAGAAAATAAAAACTGCACCGTACATATGTGAAAGAAACCTATCTTAGATCAAGTCATGAAGGTTACAATAATGGGTTCACAGTTTTGTGGGAAGTATGATTACGGGCTATCGGACATTCGAAAGCAGTGGCCAAAAGGATCGCGCAATCCGGTGAGGTGATATCAATGGTTAAAAGAAAAAAAAAAAAGAACATAAAAAAAAAATGACCAAAAAAAAAAAAGCAAAGAAAGAAATATGTTAGTCCTAAAAATGAATTTTTCCTGACTTACAATTCTGGTTGCAAAATCAAAATGAAGAAATAATTGGGATGAATTATTTATCATTATTTTGGAAATTGCCACAATTGATAATAATAATAATAATAATAATAATAATAATAATAATAATAATAATAATTATGTGGATTTAGTACAGCGCCTGAGACGTTAAAGCGCTAAGAGCTCGAAAATATTAGATAACAAACAAAAATATACACCAGTACAAGGATAGGATAGAAAAATCCCAACACTATTGAATTACAAAACAAAAGGCTTGAATAGAAGTATATAGAATATGTAAATGAACTTACATATTTCATTCACTTTTTATCTGGATGGGTACATACAGGGTCACTACCATAATCAGTACCTTTATGAGGGCTGTGTCGAAACCAGAAAGACATTGACAAGCTAATGAATTTGAAGAGGAGGATATCAAAATTCAACATAAAAATGATTATATGAGAAAAGAAAACGTTTCTGTGGGACATTTACCATCACACCTATTTGTAGCCAAATAGACGCGTGTACAAAGTGTAGTATAAATTTGTAATGGTATTAAAAATTATACGCCCACCGTGGGACTCGAACTCACGACCCTCAGATTAAAAGTCTGATGCTCTACCGACTGAGCTAGGCGGGCTACTTGTTAATGCATGGTCGAATGTTGGCTCGGGTAGTTATGCGCAACATGGTTAATCGTTATCTCATCAATTTCACATAGCTAGCGTCCAGGATTGATTGGATCTTAGATGTTAGCCCCTTATGGAAACAATAATCCAGTTTATATGGCAATCAACCATTCACGGAGGAATTTAAATTTTGCTGCATAAGGAAATGCACAAATGTGTCATTAGCCGAGCAAGTTGCTAAAGTTAAGACTAGTCATTGTTTCTTTGTGTTAACAGTTATGATTTTACAGTCCGGACAACACAAACACTATCCTTCCTCTCTTCTCTTAAATCTTCGCATTCTTTCCTTAATTTCTCTCAGTTAATTAAACATGTGAAAATCACCTATTTTGACATTTTTATGTTTCCAGAGAAAGCAATGCTTACACACTACATAATCAATTAAATAGTACCTGTAAGTTGATAAACTTGCTTCCAATTAATTGTTCTCTATACATATTTGTGATTTTCTTCTATGGATCGGTACAGGAGAAAATACATAAATACGGAAGGTGTTGTGTTAGATGTGGTGGTTTTATTTCTACGACATGGGAGATTTGTGTGTGTGTGTGTGTGTGTGTGTGTGTGTGTGTGTGTGTTTGTGTGTGCATGTGATTTGTATTTTTAAGGTAGCTTTTAAGAATTTTTCAGTCATATCGCTACAATGTCTGCAGTGTGGCAGTTTATAGTGATGGCTAGCACTGGGGCATCATGCCGCAGACATGTGGCATGATGTCCCACCCAGTCACTTTATCCTGAGATCCGGCCGACCAGTCCTAACACTAACGTCTTAATGCTGAGCCCCAAGCAAGGCAGCTCTTAGTACCATATTTGTAAGTCTTTGGTATGACTCGGCCGGGGATCGATCCCACGAACTCCCGCATCCGAGGCGTACGCTGTAATTACTAGGCCACCGTAGCTTTTAGGGATATTTGTTCATTGTCACGTAGTGAGTAGTAGCTAATGAGTTTTCACTCCTTATTGTCTGTATTTAAGTACGTGGAGTTGGACTATTTGGTCAGTCATATTTTGTATGTTCTTCTTGTAACATTATTCTTCAGGTATATTTATTGTTGTGTTTAGATATTATTTGGAAGCAAACATTTGTTTGAATTATTCATTGGAGCCACAAAATGCTACGTGGGTTAAAATATTATTTTTGGCCTATTGTGAATTATTTCTAAAGAATTCTTGAAAATGCCATTGTGATATATCAGAACTGTTGGTAGACCAATGCATTTGAGGATGTAGATTTTATTCGGAACATTCTATTCCTTTGGACTTGAAGATAACATTTTGGGATGATTTTGGATGCAATTCATAATGCTGTAAGTCCCTCTTATATTTTCATTTTACAATTTTGTTAACTGAATTATTTGTTCAGTATTAGAAACCGTTTTGGTTTTGCTTATGTTTGTTTTTTAGTGTATGACCATAGATTCGTAATACTATTGGGTAATTATGACTCATTCATTTCTCAGTTAATGAACTAATATGCAGCATTACTGGAAATGCAAATATGATGGCAGCAGTGGGGGACGCATTTACTGAATTTTGTTTTCATAACAAAAAACTCTTAATTCCAAAGACTTGTGCAATTAAATGATATTAACGTGAAATGTAAAGAAAAGCATTTTCGTTTGAACCGAGCTCTGGGCATCTATCTGCACCATAAGTGCTAAACGTCATGTGATACAAACATGGCCGCGCCCTTTAAATATGTAATGGAAAGGGCTACGCAGCAAAATCCGAGACTGACAAACTGACAGAATTTGGATGAGTAGTGCCCCAATCTCAGTCGCTAGAGCATCCGACATTTAATCTAAGGGTCATGGGTGAAAGTCCGAGGGTAGGTGGTTATGATTTAGCTTCCACTGATTTTCAATTGTTGTCAAAATGAATATAGATATACCTGCAAGTATTTCTCTCCTTTCCTAAAATGTCCCTAAATGAGAGCGTATCCACATGTCCATGCGAACGGGATAGAGTACCCAATTTAATCAACTCTAAGATATGTTGATCATTCTGTCAGCATTTCTTCTTGATTCCAGTAAATCTAACGCATCCACTATATCATATGCAAATTGAATGCATTCATATTATGATACGAATATTATTAAAAATACGGACAGAAGCACAAAAGTCAACGCCAGTCTAAAAGCTCCACCTAACAGACAATATGTTTAAAGTAATGAGACACTACCACTGCAAGCTACTATCAGTTGTTTCGTGTTCTAAAGAGTTTACTCAAACGTTGTAACGGAGACAAAACGAAGAATGCACCGTGAAGACGTATAAAGACTTCTCGGTTCAATCAACAATAACTGCATGAGATATGCATGCAGGATGTGTTCACGGTTTTAATGGAGGTACGATCACCGCCTCTCGGACACCTGAATTCGGTGGTCACAACATCGCGGTATAGAATGCGATGATTGTATTGGTGAAAATACTAAGTCTTAAAATTAAAATACTAAGTCTTAAAATTGCCGTCCAGCTTCGGATGCTCAATCTAAATGAATGAAAATATGGATCTTTTTAAAATGATTTATCAATTGCGAGTCTTGATAATAGTTCTCGATTTAAGTAAGCTAAAGAATGCAATGCATCGTTTGAGAATTAAATGCATTAATCTTACGATTCAAACAATAACATAATATATAATTCGCAATGTAACACAAATCTCAAAGGAATTTTAAAATCTGCGACTAAAAGTTAATATGTCTTAAATTGAAGAGAAGAAAAGAGACTAGCACTGCAAGGTACTGTCAGTTCTTTCCTGTTCTGATGAGTTAGATGAAACTTTGCAACGTGGAGAAAATAAAAACTGCACCGTACATATGTGAAAGAAACCTATCTTAGATCAAGTCATGAAGGTTACAATAATGGGTTCACAGTTTTGTGGGAAGTATGATTACGGGCTATCGGACATTCGAAAGCAGTGGCCAAAAGGATCGCGCAATCCGGTGAGGTGATATCAATGATTAAAAGAAAAAAAAAAAAAGAACATAAAAAAAAAAATGACCAAAAAAAAAAAAAAAGCAAAGAAAGAAATATGTTAGTCCTAAAAATGAATTTTTGCTGACTTACAATTCTGGTTGCAAAATCAAAATGAAGAAATAATTGGGATGAATTATTTATCATTATTTTGGAAATTGCCACAATTGATAATAATAATAATAATAATAATAATAATAATAATAATAATAATAATAATTATGTGGATTTAGTACAGCGCCTGAGACGTTAAAGCGCTTAGAGCTCGAAAATATTAGATAACAAACAAAAATATACACCAGTACAAGGATAGGATAGAAAAATCCCAACACTATTGAATTACAAAACAAAAGGCTTCAATAGAAGTATATAGAATATGTAAATGAACTTACATATTTCATTCACTTTTTATCTGGATGGGTACATACAGGGTCACTACCATAATCAGTACCTTTATGAGGGCTGTGTCGAAACCAGAAAGACATTGACAAGCTAATGAATTTGAAGAAGAGGATATCAAAATTCAACATAAAAATGATTATATGAGAAAAGAAAACGTTTCTGTGGGACATTTAGCATCACACCTATTTGTAGCCAAATAGACGCGTGTACAAAGTGTAGTATAAATTTGTAATGGTATTAAAAATTGTACGCCCACCGTGGGACTCGAACTCACGACCCTCAGATTAAAAGTCTGATGCTCTACCGACTGAGCTAGGCGGGCTACTTGTTAATGCATGGTCGAATGTTGGCTCGGGTAGTTATGCGCAACATGGTTAATCGTTATCTCATCAATTTCACATAGCTAGCGTCCAGGATTGATTGGATCTTAGATGTTAGCCCCTTATGGAAACAATAATCCAGTTTATATGGCAATCAACCATTCACGGAGGAATTTAAATTTTGCTGCATAAGGAAATGCACAAATGTGTCATTAGCCGAGCAAGTTGCTAAAGTTAAGACTAGTCATTGTTTCTTTGTGTTAACAGTTATGATTTTACAGTCCGGACAACACAAACACTATCCTTCTGCTCTTCTCTAAAATCTTCGCATTCTTTCCTTAATTTCTCTCAGTTAATTACACATGTGAAAATCACCTATCTTGACATTTTTTTGTTTCCAGAGAAAGCAATGCTTACACACTACATAATCAATTAAATAGTACCTGTAAGTTGATAAACTTGCTTCCAATTAATTGTTCTCTATACATATTTGTGATTTTCTTCTATGGATCGGTACAGGAGAAAATACATAAATACGGAAGGTGTTGTGTTAGATGTGGTGGTTTTATTTCTACGACATGGGAGATTTGTGTGTGTGTGTGTGTGTGTGTGTGTGTGTGTGTGTGTTTGTGTGTGCATGTGATTTGTATTTTTAAGGTAGCTTTTAAGAATTTTTCAGTCATATCGCTACAATGTCTGCAGTGTGGCAGTTTATAGTGATGGCTAGCACTGGGGCATCATGCCGCAGACATGTGGCATGATGTCCCACCCAGTCACTTTATCCTGAGATCCGGCCGACCAGTCCTAACACTAACGTCTTAATGCTGAGCCCCAAGCAAGGCAGCTCTTAGTACCATATTTGTAAGTCTTTGGTATGACTCGGCCGGGGATCGATCCCACGAACTCCCGCATCCGAGGCGTACGCTGTAATTACTAGGCCACCGTAGCTTTTAGGGATATTTGTTCATTGTCACGTAGTGAGTAGTAGCTAATGAGTTTTCACTCCTTATTGTCTGTATTTAAGTACGTGGAGTTGGACTATTTGGTCAGTCATATTTTGTATGTTCTTCTTGTAACATTATTCTTCAGGTATATTTATTGTTGTGTTTAGATATTATTTGGAAGCAAACATTTGTTTGAATTATTCATTGGAGCCACAAAATGCTACGTGGGTTAAAATATTATTTTTGGCCTATTGTGAATTATTTCTAAAGAATTCTTGAAAATGCCATTGTGATATATCAGAACTGTTGGTAGACCAATGCATTTGAGGATGTAGATTTTATTCGGAACATTCTATTCCTTTGGACTTGAAGATAACATTTTGGGATGATTTTGGATGCAATTCATAATGCTGTAAGTCCCTCTTATATTTTCATTTTACAATTTTGTTAACTGAATTATTTGTTCAGTATTAGAAACCGTTTTGGTTTTGCTTATGTTTGTTTTTTAGTGTATGACCATAGATTCGTAATACTATTGGGTAATTATGACTCATTCATTTCTCAGTTAATGAACTAATATGCAGCATTACTGGAAATGCAAATATGATGGCAGCAGTGGGGGACGCATTTACTGAATTTTGTTTTCATAACAAAAAACTCTTAATTCCAAAGACTTGTGCAATTAAATGATATTAACGTGAAATGTAAAGAAAAGCATTTTCGTTTGAACCGAGCTCTGGGCATCTATCTGCACCATAAGTGCTAAACGTCATGTGATACAAACATGGCCGCGCCCTTTAAATATGTAATGGAAAGGGCTACGCAGCAAAATCCGAGACTGACAAACTGACAGAATTTGGATGAGTAGTGCCCCAATCTCAGTCGCTAGAGCATCCGACATTTAATCTAAGGGTCATGGGTGAAAGTCCGAGGGTAGGTGGTTATGATTTAGCTTCCACTGATTTTCAATTGTTGTCAAAATGAATATAGATATACCTGCAAGTATTTCTCTCCTTTCCTAAAATGTCCCTAAATGAGAGCGTATCCACATGTCCATGCGAACGGGATAGAGTACCCAATTTAATCAACTCTAAGATATGTTGATCATTCTGTCAGCATTTCTTCTTGATTCCAGTAAATCTAACGCATCCACTATATCATATGCAAATTGAATGCATTCATATTATGATACGAATATTATTAAAAATACGGACAGAAGCACAAAAGTCAACGCCAGTCTAAAAGCTCCACCTAACAGACAATATGTTTAAAGTAATGAGACACTACCACTGCAAGCTACTATCAGTTGTTTCGTGTTCTAAAGAGTTTACTCAAACGTTGTAACGGAGACAAAACGAAGAATGCACCGTGAAGACGTATAAAGACTTCTCGGTTCAATCAACAATAACTGCATGAGATATGCATGCAGGATGTGTTCACGGTTTTAATGGAGGTACGATCACCGCCTCTCGGACACCTGAATTCGGTGGTCACAACATCGCGGTATAGAATGCGATGATTGTATTGGTGAAAATACTAAGTCTTAAAATTAAAATACTAAGTCTTAAAATTGCCGTCCAGCTTCGCATGCTCAATCTAAATGAATGAAAATATGGATCTTTTTAAAATGATTTATCAATTGCGAGTCTTGATAATAGTTCTCGATTTAAGTAAGCTAAAGAATGCAATGCATCGTTTGAGAATTAAATGCATTAATCTTACGATTCAAACAATAACATAATATATAATTCGCAATGTAACACAAATCTCAAAGGAATTTTAAAATCTGCGACTAAAAGTTAATATGTCTTAAATTGAAGAGAAGAAATGAGACTAGCACTGCAAGGTACTGTCAGTTCTTTCCTGTTCTGATGAGTTAGATGAAACTTTGCAACGTGGAGAAAATAAAAACTGCACCGTACATATGTGAAAGAAACCTATCTTAGATCAAGTCATGAAGGTTACAATAATGGGTTCACAGTTTTGTGGGAAGTATGATAACGGGCTATCGGACATTCGAAAGCAGTGGCCAAAAGGATCGCGCAATCCGGTGAGGTGATATCAATGGTTAAAAGAAAAAAAAAAAAGAACATAAAATAAAAAAAATGACCAAAAAAAAAAAGCAAAGAAAGAAATATGTTAGTCCTAAAAATGAATTTTTGCTGACTTACAATTCTGGTTGCAAAATCAAAATGAAGAAATAATTGGGATGAATTATTTATCATTATTTTGGAAATTGCCACAATTGATAATAATAATAATAATAATAATAATAATAATAATAATAATTATGTGGATTTAGTACAGCGCCTGAGACGTTAAAGCGCTTAGAGCTCGAAAATATTAGATAACAAACAAAAATATACACCAGTACAAGGATAGGATAGAAAAATCCCAACACTATTGAATTACAAAACAAAAGGCTTCAATAGAAGTATATAGAATATGTAAATGAACTTACATATTTCATTCACTTTTTATCGGGATGGGTACATACAGGGTCACTACCATAATCAGTACCTTTATGAGGGCTGTGTCGAAACCAGAAAGACATTGACAAGCTAATGAATTTGAAGAAGAGGATATCAAAATTCAACATAAAAATGATTATATGAGAAAAGAAAACGTTTCTGTGGGACATTTACCATCACACCTATTTGTAGCCAAATAGACGCGTGTACAAAGTGTAGTATAAATTTGTAATGGTATTAAAAATTGTACGCCCACCGTGGGACTCGAACTCACGACCCTCAGATTAAAAGTCTGATGCTCTACCGACTGAGCTAGGCGGGCTACTTGTTAATGCATGGTCGAATGTTGGCTCGGGTAGTTATGCGCAACATGGTTAATCGTTATCTCATCAATTTCACATAGCTAGCGTCCAGGATTGATTGGATCTTAGATGTTAGCCCCTTATGGAAACAATAATCCAGTTTATATGGCAATCAACCATTCACGGAGGAATTTAAATTTTGCTGCATAAGGAAATGCACAAATGTGTCATTAGCCGAGCAAGTTGCTAAAGTTAAGACTAGTCATTGTTTCTTTGTGTTAACAGTTATGATTTTACAGTCCGGACAACACAAACACTATCCTTCTGATCTTCTCTTAAATCTTCGCATTCTTTCCTTAATTTCACTCAGTTAATTACACATGTGAAAATCACCTATCTTGACATTTTTTTGTTTCCAGAGAAAGCAATGCTTACACACTACATAATCAATTAAATAGTACCTGTAAGTTGATAAACTTGCTTCCAATTAATTGTTCTCTATACATATTTGTGATTTTCTTCTATGGATCGGTACAGGAGAAAATACATAAATACGGAAGGTGTTGTGTTAGATGTGGTGGTTTTATTTCTACGACATGGGAGATTTGTGTGTGTGTGTGTGTGTGTGTGTGTGTGTGTTTGTGTGTGCATGTGATTTGTATTTTTAAGGTAGCTTTTAAGAATTTTTCAGTCATATCGCTACAATGTCTGCAGTGTGGCAGTTTATAGTGATGGCTAGCACTGGGGCATCATGCCGCAGACATGTGGCATGATGTCCCACCCAGTCACTTTATCCTGAGATCCGGCCGACCAGTCCTAACACTAACGTCTTAATGCTGAGCCCCAAGCAAGGCAGCTCTTAGTACCATATTTGTAAGTCTTTGGTATGACTCGGCCGGGGATCGATCCCACGAACTCCCGCATCCGAGGCGTACGCTGTAATTACTAGGCCACCGTAGCTTTTAGGGATATTTGTTCATTGTCACGTAGTGAGTAGTAGCTAATGAGTTTTCACTCCTTATTGTCTGTATTTAAGTACGTGGAGTTGGACTATTTGGTCAGTCATATTTTGTATGTTCTTCTTGTAACATTATTCTTCAGGTATATTTATTGTTGTGTTTAGATATTATTTGGAAGCAAACATTTGTTTGAATTATTCATTGGAGCCACAAAATGCTACGTGGGTTAAAATATTATTTTTGGCCTATTGTGAATTATTTCTAAAGAATTCTTGAAAATGCCATTGTGATATATCAGAACTGTTGGTAGACCAATGCATTTGAGGATGTAGATTTTATTCGGAACATTCTATTCCTTTGGACTTGAAGATAACATTTTGGGATGATTTTGGATGCAATTCATAATGCTGTAAGTCCCTCTTATATTTTCATTTTACAATTTTGTTAACTGAATTATTTGTTCAGTATTAGAAACCGTTTTGGTTTTGCTTATGTTTGTTTTTTAGTGTATGACCATAGATTCGTAATACTATTGGGTAATTATGACTCATTCATTTCTCAGTTAACGAACTAATATGCAGCATTACTGGAAATGCAAATATGATGGCAGCAGTGGGGGACGCATTTACTGAATTTTGTTTTCATAACAAAAAACTCTTAATTCCAAAGACTTGTGCAATTAAATGATATTAACGTGAAATGTAAAGAAAAGCATTTTCGTTTGAACCGAGCTCTGGGCATCTATCTGCACCATAAGTGCTAAACGTCATGTGATACAAACATGGCCGCGCCCTTTAAATATGTAATGGAAAGGGCTACGCAGCAAAATCCGAGACTGACAAACTGACAGAATTTGGATGAGTAGTGCCCCAATCTCAGTCGCTAGAGCATCCGACATTTAATCTAAGGGTCATGGGTGAAAGTCCGAGGGTAGGTGGTTATGATTTAGCTTCCACTGATTTTCAATTGTTGTCAAAATGAATATAGATATACCTGCAAGTATTTCTCTCCTTTCCTAAAATGTCCCTAAATGAGAGCGTATCCACATGTCCATGCGAACGGGATAGAGTACCCAATTTAATCAACTCTAAGATATGTTGATCATTCTGTCAGCATTTCTTCTTGATTCCAGTAAATCTAACGCATCCACTATATCATATGCAAATTGAATGCATTCATATTATGATACGAATATTATTAAAAATACGGACAGAAGCACAAAAGTCAACGCCAGTCTAAAAGCTCCACCTAACAGACAATATGTTTAAAGTAATGAGACACTACCACTGCAAGCTACTATCAGTTGTTTCGTGTTCTAAAGAGTTTACTCAAACGTTGTAACGGAGACAAAACGAAGAATGCACCGTGAAGACGTATAAAGACTTCTCGGTTCAATCAACAATAACTGCATGAGATATGCATGCAGGATGTGTTCACGGTTTTAATGGAGGTACGATCACCGCCTCTCGGACACCTGAATTCGGTGGTCACAACATCGCGGTATAGAATGCGATGATTGTATTGGTGAAAATACTAAGTCTTAAAATTAAAATACTAAGTCTTAAAATTGCCGTCCAGCTTCGGATGCTCAATCTAAATGAATGAAAATATGGATCTTTTTAAAATGATTTATCAATTGCGAGTCTTGATAATAGTTCTCGATTTAAGTAAGCTAAAGAATGCAATGCATCGTTTGAGAATTAAATGCATTAATCTTACGATTCAAACAATAACATAATATATAATTCGCAATGTAACACAAATCTCAAAGGAATTTTAAAATCTGCGACTAAAAGTTAATATGTCTTAAATTGAAGAGAAGAAAAGAGACTAGCACTGCAAGGTACTGTCAGTTCTTTCCTGTTCTGATGAGTTAGATGAAACTTTGCAACGTGGAGAAAATAAAAACTGCACCGTACATATGTGAAAGAAACCTATCTTAGATCAAGTCATGAAGGTTAGAATAATGGGTTCACAGTTTTGTGGGAAGTATGATTACGGGCTATCGGACATTCGAAAGCAGTGGCCAAAAGGATCGCGCAATCCGGTGAGGTGATATCAATGGTTAAAAGAAAAAAAAAAAGAACATAAAAAAAAAAAAATGACCAAAAAAAAAAAAGCAAAGAAAGAAATATGTTAGTCCTAAAAATGAATTTTTGCTGACTTACAATTCTGGTTGCAAAATCAAAATGAAGAAATAATTGGGATGAATTATTTATCATTATTTTGGAAATTGCCACAATTGATAATAATAATAATAATAATAATAATAATAATAATAATAATAATAATAATAATAATTATGTGGATTTAGTACAGCGCCTGAGACGTTAAAGCGCTTAGAGCTCGAAAATATTAGATAACAAACAAAAATATACACCAGTACAAGGATAGGATAGAAAAATCCCAACACTATTGAATTACAAAACAAAAGGCTTCAATAGAAGTATATAGAATATGTAAATGAACTTACATATTTCATTCACTTTTTATCTGGATGGGTACATACAGGGTCACTACCATAATCAGTACCTTTATGAGGGCTGTGTCGAAACCAGAAAGACATTGACAAGCTAATGAATTTGAAGAAGAGGATATCAAAATTCAACATAAAAATGATTATATGAGAAAAGAAAACGTTTCTGTGGGACATTTACCATCACACCTATTTGTAGCCAAATAGACGCGTGTACAAAGTGTAGTATAAATTTGTAATGGTATTAAAAATTGTACGCCCACCGTGGGACTCGAACTCACGACCCTCAGATTAAAAGTCTGATGCTCTACCGACTGAGCTAGGCGGGCTACTTGTTAATGCATGGTCGAATGTTGGCTCGGGTAGTTATGCGCAACATGGTTAATCGTTATCTCATCAATTTCACATAGCTAGCGTCCAGGATTGATTGGATCTTAGATGTTAGCCCCTTATGGAAACAATAATCCAGTTTATATGGCAATCAACCATTCACGGAGGAATTTAAATTTTGCTGCATAAGGAAATGCACAAATGTGTCATTAGCCGAGCAAGTTGCTAAAGTTAAGACTAGTCATTGTTTCTTTGTGTTAACAGTTATGATTTTACAGTCCGGACAACACAAACACTATCCTTCTGCTCTTCTCTTAAATCTTCGCATTCTTTCCTTAATTTCTCTCAGTTAATTACACATGTGAAAATCACCTATCTTGACATTTTTTTGTTTCCAGAGAAAGCAATGCTTACACACTACATAATCAATTAAATAGTACCTGTAAGTTGATAAACTTGCTTCCAATTAATTGTTCTCTATACATATTTGTGATTTTCTTCTATGGATCGGTACAGGAGAAAATACATAAATACGGAAGGTGTTGTGTTAGATGTGGTGGTTTTATTTCTACGACATGGGAGATTTGTGTGTGTGTGTGTGTGTGTGTGTGTGTGTGTTTGTGTGTGCATGTGATTTGTATTTTTAAGGTAGCTTTTAAGAATTTTTCAGTCATATCGCTACAATGTCTGCAGTGTGGCAGTTTATAGTGATGGCTAGCACTGGGGCATCATGCCGCAGACATGTGGCATGATGTCCCACCCAGTCACTTTATCCTGAGATCCGGCCGACCAGTGCTAACACTAACGTCTTAATGCTGAGCCCCAAGCAAGGCAGCTGTTAGTACCATATTTGTAAGTCTTTGGTATGACTCGGCCGGGGATCGATCCCACGAACTCCCGCATCCGAGGCGTACGCTGTAATTACTAGGCCACCGTAGCTTTTAGGGATATTTGTTCATTGTCACGTAGTGAGTAGTAGCTAATGAGTTTTCACTCCTTATTGTCTGTATTTAAGTACGTGGAGTTGGACTATTTGGTCAGTCATATTTTGTATGTTCTTCTTGTAACATTATTCTTCAGGTATATTTATTGTTGTGTTTAGATATTATTTGGAAGCAAACATTTGTTTGAATTATTCATTGGAGCCACAAAATGCTACGTGGGTTAAAATATTATTTTTGGCCTATTGTGAATTATTTCTAAAGAATTCTTGAAAATGCCATTGTGATATATCAGAACTGTTGGTAGACCAATGCATTTGAGGATGTAGATTTTATTCGGAACATTCTATTCCTTTGGACTTGAAGATAACATTTTGGGATGATTTTGGATGCAATTCATAATGCTGTAAGTCCCTCTTATATTTTCATTTTACAATTTTGTTAACTGAATTATTTGTTCAGTATTAGAAACCGTTTTGGTTTTGCTTATGTTTGTTTTTTAGTGTATGACCATAGATTCGTAATACTATTGGGTAATTATGACTCATTCATTTCTCAGTTAACGAACTAATATGCAGCATTACTGGAAATGCAACTATGATGGCAGCAGTGGGGGACGCATTTACTGAATTTTGTTTTCATAACAAAAAACTCTTAATTCCAAAGACTTGTGCAATTAAATGATATTAACGTGAGATGTAAAGAAAAGCATTTTCGTTTGAACCGAGCTCTGGGCATCTATCTGCACCATAAGTGCTAAACGTCATGTGATACAAACATGGCCGCGCCCTTTAAATATGTAATGGAAAGGGCTACGCAGCAAAATCCGAGACTGACAAACTGACAGAATTTGGATGAGTAGTGCCCCAATCTCAGTCGCTAGAGCATCCGACATTTAATCTAAGGGTCATGGGTGAAAGTCCGAGGGTAGGTGGTTATGATTTAGCTTCCACTGATTTTCAATTGTTGTCAAAATGAATATAGATATACCTGCAAGTATTTCTCTCCTTTCCTAAAATGTCCCTAAATGAGAGCGTATCCACATGTCCATGCGAACGGGATAGAGTACCCAATTTAATCAACTCTAAGATATGTTGATCATTCTGTCAGCATTTCTTCTTGATTCCAGTAAATCTAACGCATCCACTATATCATATGCAAATTGAATGCATTCATATTATGATACGAATATTATTAAAAATACGGACAGAAGCACAAAAGTCAACGCCAGTCTAAAAGCTCCACCTAACAGACAATATGTTTAAAGTAATGAGACACTACCACTGCAAGCTACTATCAGTTGTTTCGTGTTCTAAAGAGTTTACTCAAACGTTGTAACGGAGACAAAACGAAGAATGCACCGTGAAGACGTATAAAGACTTCTCGGTTCAATCAACAATAACTGCATGAGATATGCATGCAGGATGTGTTCACGGTTTTAATGGAGGTACGATCACCGCCTCTCGGACACCTGAATTCGGTGGTCACAACATCGCGGTATAGAATGCGATGATTGTATTGGTGAAAATACTAAGTCTTAAAATTAAAATACTAAGTCTTAAAATTGCCGTCCAGCTTCGGATGCTCAATCTAAATGAATGAAAATATGGATCTTTTTAAAATGATTTATCAATTGCGAGTCTTGATAATAGTTCTCGATTTAAGTAAGCTAAAGAATGCAATGCATCGTTTGAGAATTAAATGCATTAATCTTACGATTCAAACAATAACATAATATATAATTCGCAATGTAACACAAATCTCAAAGGAATTTTAAAATCTGCGACTAAAAGTTAATATGTCTTAAATTGAAGAGAAGAAAAGAGACTAGCACTGCAAGGTACTGTCAGTTCTTTCCTGTTCTGATGAGTTAGATGAAACTTTGCAACGTGGAGAAAATAAAAACTGCACCGTACATATGTGAAAGAAACCTATCTTAGATCAAGTCATGAAGGTTACAATAATGGGTTCACAGTTTTGTGGGAAGTATGATTACGGGCTATCGGACATTCGAAAGCAGTGGCCAAAAGGATCGCGCAATCCGGTGAGGTGATATCAATGGTTAAAAGAAAAAAAAAAAAGAACATAAAAAAAAAAAAATGACCAAAAAAAAAAAAGCAAAGAAAGAAATATGTTAGTCCTAAAAATGAATTTTTGCTGACTTACAATTCTGGTTGCAAAATCAAAATGAAGAAATAATTGGGATGAATTATTTATCATTATTTTGGAAATTGCCACAATTGATAATAATAATAATAATAATAATAATAATAATAATAATAATAATAATAATAATTATGTGGATTTAGTACAGCGCCTGAGACGTTAAAGCGCTTAGAGCTCGAAAATATTAGATAACAAACAAAAATATACACCAGTACAAGGATAGGATAGAAAAATCCCAACACTATTGAATTACAAAACAAAAGGCTTCAATAGAAGTATATAGAATATGTAAATGAACTTACATATTTCATTCACTTTTTATCTGGATGGGTACATACAGGGTCACTACCATAATCAGTACCTTTATGAGGGCTGTGTCGAAACCAGAAAGACATTGACAAGCTAATGAATTTGAAGAAGAGGATATCAAAATTCAACATAAAAATGATTATATGAGAAAAGAAAACGTTTCTGTGGGACATTTACCATCACACCTATTTGTAGCCAAATAGACGCGTGTACAAAGTGTAGTATAAATTTGTAATGGTATTAAAAATTGTACGCCCACCGTGGGACTCGAACTCACGACCCTCAGATTAAAAGTCTGATGCTCTACCGACTGAGCTAGGCGGGCTACTTGTTAATGCATGGTCGAATGTTGGCTCGGGTAGTTATGCGCAACATGGTTAATCGTTATCTCATCAATTTCACATAGCTAGCGTCCAGGATTGATTGGATCTTAGATGTTAGCCCCTTATGGAAACAATAATCCAGTTTATATGGCAATCAACCATTCACGGAGGAATTTAAATTTTGCTGCATAAGGAAATGCACAAATGTGTCATTAGCCGAGCAAGTTGCTAAAGTTAAGACTAGTCATTGTTTCTTTGTGTTAACAGTTATGATTTTACAGTCCGGACAACACAAACACTATCCTTCTGCTCTTCTCTTAAATCTTCGCATTCTTTCCTTAATTTCTCTCAGTTAATTACACATGTGAAAATCACCTATCTTGACATTTTTTTGTTTCCAGAGAAAGCAATGCTTACACACTACATAATCAATTAAATAGTACCTGTAAGTTGATAAACTTGCTTCCAATTAATTGTTCTCTATACATATTTGTGATTTTCTTCTATGGATCGGTACAGGAGAAAATACATAAATACGGAAGGTGTTGTGTTAGATGTGGTGGTTTTATTTCTACGACATGGGAGATTTGTGTGTGTGTGTGTGTGTGTGTGTGTGTGTGTGTGTGTGTGTGTGTTTGTGTGTGCATGTGATTTGTATTTTTAAGGTAGCTTTTAAGAATTTTTCAGTCATATCGCTACAATGTCTGCAGTGTGGCAGTTTATAGTGATGGCTAGCACTGGGGCATCATGCCGCAGACATGTGGCATGATGTCCCACCCAGTCACTTTATCCTGAGATCCGGCCGACCAGTGCTAACACTAACGTCTTAATGCTGAGCCCCAAGCAAGGCAGCTGTTAGTACCATATTTGTAAGTCTTTGGTATGACTCGGCCGGGGATCGATCCCACGAACTCCCGCATCCGAGGCGTACGCTGTAATTACTAGGCCACCGTAGCTTTTAGGGATATTTGTTCATTGTCACGTAGTGAGTAGTAGCTAATGAGTTTTCACTCCTTATTGTCTGTATTTAAGTACGTGGAGTTGGACTATTTGGTCAGTCATATTTTGTATGTTCTTCTTGTAACATTATTCTTCAGGTATATTTATTGTTGTGTTTAGATATTATTTGGAAGCAAACATTTGTTTGAATTATTCATTGGAGCCACAAAATGCTACGTGGGTTAAAATATTATTTTTGGCCTATTGTGAATTATTTCTAAAGAATTCTTGAAAATGCCATTGTGATATATCAGAACTGTTGGTAGACCAATGCATTTGAGGATGTAGATTTTATTCGGAACATTCTATTCCTTTGGACTTGAAGATAACATTTTGGGATGATTTTGGATGCAATTCATAATGCTGTAAGTCCCTCTTATATTTTCATTTTACAATTTTGTTAACTGAATTATTTGTTCAGTATTAGAAACCGTTTTGGTTTTGCTTATGTTTGTTTTTTAGTGTATGACCATAGATTCGTAATACTATTGGGTAATTATGACTCATTCATTTCTCAGTTAACGAACTAATATGCAGCATTACTGGAAATGCAACTATGATGGCAGCAGTGGGGGACGCATTTACTGAATTTTGTTTTCATAACAAAAAACTCTTAATTCCAAAGACTTGTGCAATTAAATGATATTAACGTGAGATGTAAAGAAAAGCATTTTCGTTTGAACCGAGCTCTGGGCATCTATCTGCACCATAAGTGCTAAACGTCATGTGATACAAACATGGCCGCGCCCTTTAAATATGTAATGGAAAGGGCTACGCAGCAAAATCCGAGACTGACAAACTGACAGAATTTGGATGAGTAGTGCCCCAATCTCAGTCGCTAGAGCATCCGACATTTAATCTAAGGGTCATGGGTGAAAGTCCGAGGGTAGGTGGTTATGATTTAGCTTCCACTGATTTTCAATTGTTGTCAAAATGAATATAGATATACCTGCAAGTATTTCTCTCCTTTCCTAAAATGTCCCTAAATGAGAGCGTATCCACATGTCCATGCGAACGGGATAGAGTACCCAATTTAATCAACTCTAAGATATGTTGATCATTCTGTCAGCATTTCTTCTTGATTCCAGTAAATCTAACGCATCCACTATATCATATGCAAATTGAATGCATTCATATTATGATACGAATATTATTAAAAATACGGACAGAAGCACAAAAGTCAACGCCAGTCTAAAAGCTCCACCTAACAGACAATATGTTTAAAGTAATGAGACACTACCACTGCAAGCTACTATCAGTTGTTTCGTGTTCTAAAGAGTTTACTCAAACGTTGTAACGGAGACAAAACGAAGAATGCACCGTGAAGACGTATAAAGACTTCTCGGTTCAATCAACAATAACTGCATGAGATATGCATGCAGGATGTGTTCACGGTTTTAATGGAGGTACGATCACCGCCTCTCGGACACCTGAATTCGGTGGTCACAACATCGCGGTATAGAATGCGATGATTGTATTGGTGAAAATACTAAGTCTTAAAATTAAAATACTAAGTCTTAAAATTGCCGTCCAGCTTCGGATGCTCAATCTAAATGAATGAAAATATGGATCTTTTTAAAATGATTTATCAATTGCGAGTCTTGATAATAGTTCTCGATTTAAGTAAGCTAAAGAATGCAATGCATCGTTTGAGAATTAAATGCATTAATCTTACGATTCAAACAATAACATAATATATAATTCGCAATGTAACACAAATCTCAAAGGAATTTTAAAATCTGCGACTAAAAGTTAATATGTCTTAAATTGAAGAGAAGAAAAGAGACTAGCACTGCAAGGTACTGTCAGTTCTTTCCTGTTCTGATGAGTTAGATGAAACTTTGCAACGTGGAGAAAATAAAAACTGCACCGTACATATGTGAAAGAAACCTATCTTAGATCAAGTCATGAAGGTTACAATAATGGGTTCACAGTTTTGTGGGAAGTATGATTACGGGCTATCGGACATTCGAAAGCAGTGGCCAAAAGGATCGCGCAATCCGGTGAGGTGATATCAATGGTTAAAAGAAAAAAAAAAAGAACATAAAAAAAAAAAAATGACCAAAAAAAAAAAAGCAAAGAAAGAAATATGTTAGTCCTAAAAATGAATTTTTGCTGACTTACAATTCTGGTTGCAAAATCAAAATGAAGAAATAATTGGGATGAATTATTTATCATTATTTTGGAAATTGCCACAATTGATAATAATAATAATAATAATAATAATAATAATAATAATAATAATAATAATAATAATAATTATGTGGATTTAGTACAGCGCCTGAGACGTTAAAGCGCTTAGAGCTCGAAAATATTAGATAACAAACAAAAATATACACCAGTACAAGGATAGGATAGAAAAATCCCAACACTATTGAATTACAAAACAAAAGGCTTCAATAGAAGTATATAGAATATGTAAATGAACTTACATATTTCATTCACTTTTTATCTGGATGGGTACATACAGGGTCACTACCATAATCAGTACCTTTATGAGGGCTGTGTCGAAACCAGAAAGACATTGACAAGCTAATGAATTTGAAGAAGAGGATATCAAAATTCAACATAAAAATGATTATATGAGAAAAGAAAACGTTTCTGTGGGACATTTACCATCACACCTATTTGTAGCCAAATAGACGCGTGTACAAAGTGTAGTATAAATTTGTAATGGTATTAAAAATTGTACGCCCACCGTGGGACTCGAACTCACGACCCTCAGATTAAAAGTCTGATGCTCTACCGACTGAGCTAGGCGGGCTACTTGTTAATGCATGGTCGAATGTTGGCTCGGGTAGTTATGCGCAACATGGTTAATCGTTATCTCATCAATTTCACATAGCTAGCGTCCAGGATTGATTGGATCTTAGATGTTAGCCCCTTATGGAAACAATAATCCAGTTTATATGGCAATCAACCATTCACGGAGGAATTTAAATTTTGCTGCATAAGGAAATGCACAAATGTGTCATTAGCCGAGCAAGTTGCTAAAGTTAAGACTAGTCATTGTTTCTTTGTGTTAACAGTTATGATTTTACAGTCCGGACAACACAAACACTATCCTTCTGCTCTTCTCTTAAATCTTCGCATTCTTTCCTTAATTTCTCTCAGTTAATTACACATGTGAAAATCACCTATCTTGACATTTTTTTGTTTCCAGAGAAAGCAATGTTTACACATTACATAATCAATTAAATAGTACCTGTAAGTTGATAAACTTGCTTCCAATTAATTGTTCTCTATACATATTTGTGATTTTCTTCTATGGATCGGTACAGGAGAAAATACATAAATACGGAAGGTGTTGTGTTAGATGTGGTGGTTTTATTTCTACGACATGGGAGATTTGTGTGTGTGTGTGTGTGTGTGTGTGTGTGTGTGTGTGTGTTTGTGTGTGCATGTGATTTGTATTTTTAAGGTAGCTTTTAAGAATTTTTCAGTCATATCGCTACAATGTCTGCAGTGTGGCAGTTTATAGTGATGGCTAGCACTGGGGCATCATGCCGCAGACATGTGGCATGATGTCCCACCCAGTCACTTTATCCTGAGATCCGGCCGACCAGTGCTAACACTAACGTCTTAATGCTGAGCCCCAAGCAAGGCAGCTGTTAGTACCATATTTGTAAGTCTTTGGTATGACTCGGCCGGGGATCGATCCCACGAACTCCCGCATCCGAGGCGTACGCTGTAATTACTAGGCCACCGTAGCTTTTAGGGATATTTGTTCATTGTCACGTAGTGAGTAGTAGCTAATGAGTTTTCACTCCTTATTGTCTGTATTTAAGTACGTGGAGTTGGACTATTTGGTCAGTCATATTTTGTATGTTCTTCTTGTAACATTATTCTTCAGGTATATTTATTGTTGTGTTTAGATATTATTTGGAAGCAAACATTTGTTTGAATTATTCATTGGAGCCACAAAATGCTACGTGGGTTAAAATATTATTTTTGGCCTATTGTGAATTATTTCTAAAGAATTCTTGAAAATGCCATTGTGATATATCAGAACTGTTGGTAGACCAATGCATTTGAGGATGTAGATTTTATTCGGAACATTCTATTCCTTTGGACTTGAAGATAACATTTTGGGATGATTTTGGATGCAATTCATAATGCTGTAAGTCCCTCTTATATTTTCATTTTACAATTTTGTTAACTGAATTATTTGTTCAGTATTAGAAACCGTTTTGGTTTTGCTTATGTTTGTTTTTTAGTGTATGACCATAGATTCGTAATACTATTGGGTAATTATGACTCATTCATTTCTCAGTTAACGAACTAATATGCAGCATTACTGGAAATGCAACTATGATGGCAGCAGTGGGGGACGCATTTACTGAATTTTGTTTTCATAACAAAAAACTCTTAATTCCAAAGACTTGTGCAATTAAATGATATTAACGTGAGATGTAAAGAAAAGCATTTTCGTTTGAACCGAGCTCTGGGCATCTATCTGCACCATAAGTGCTAAACGTCATGTGATACAAACATGGCCGCGCCCTTTAAATATGTAATGGAAAGGGCTACGCAGCAAAATCCGAGACTGACAAACTGACAGAATTTGGATGAGTAGTGCCCCAATCTCAGTCGCTAGAGCATCCGACATTTAATCTAAGGGTCATGGGTGAAAGTCCGAGGGTAGGTGGTTATGATTTAGCTTCCACTGATTTTCAATTGTTGTCAAAATGAATATAGATATACCTGCAAGTATTTCTCTCCTTTCCTAAAATGTCCCTAAATGAGAGCGTATCCACATGTCCATGCGAACGGGATAGAGTACCCAATTTAATCAACTCTAAGATATGTTGATCATTCTGTCAGCATTTCTTCTTGATTCCAGTAAATCTAACGCATCCACTATATCATATGCAAATTGAATGCATTCATATTATGATACGAATATTATTAAAAATACGGACAGAAGCACAAAAGTCAACGCCAGTCTAAAAGCTCCACCTAACAGACAATATGTTTAAAGTAATGAGACACTACCACTGCAAGCTACTATCAGTTGTTTCGTGTTCTAAAGAGTTTACTCAAACGTTGTAACGGAGACAAAACGAAGAATGCACCGTGAAGACGTATAAAGACTTCTCGGTTCAATCAACAATAACTGCATGAGATATGCATGCAGGATGTGTTCACGGTTTTAATGGAGGTACGATCACCGCCTCTCGGACACCTGAATTCGGTGGTCACAACATCGCGGTATAGAATGCGATGATTGTATTGGTGAAAATACTAAGTCTTAAAATTAAAATACTAAGTCTTAAAATTGCCGTCCAGCTTCGGATGCTCAATCTAAATGAATGAAAATATGGATCTTTTTAAAATGATTTATCAATTGCGAGTCTTGATAATAGTTCTCGATTTAAGTAAGCTAAAGAATGCAATGCATCGTTTGAGAATTAAATGCATTAATCTTACGATTCAAACAATAACATAATATATAATTCGCAATGTAACACAAATCTCAAAGGAATTTTAAAATCTGCGACTAAAAGTTAATATGTCTTAAATTGAAGAGAAGAAAAGAGACTAGCACTGCAAGGTACTGTCAGTTCTTTCCTGTTCTGATGAGTTAGATGAAACTTTGCAACGTGGAGAAAATAAAAACTGCACCGTACATATGTGAAAGAAACCTATCTTAGATCAAGTCATGAAGGTTACAATAATGGGTTCACAGTTTTGTGGGAAGTATGATTACGGGCTATCGGACATTCGAAAGCAGTGGCCAAAAGGATCGCGCAATCCGGTGAGGTGATATCAATGGTTAAAAGAAAAAAAAAAAAAGAACATAAAAAAAAAAAAATGACCAAAAAAAAAAAAGCAAAGAAAGAAATATGTTAGTCCTAAAAATGAATTTTTGCTGACTTACAATTCTGGTTGCAAAATCAAAATGAAGAAATAATTGGGATGAATTATTTATCATTATTTTGGAAATTGCCACAATTGATAATAATAATAATAATAATAATAATAATAATAATAATAATAATAATAATTATGTGGATTTAGTACAGCGCCTGAGACGTTAAAGCGCTTAGAGCTCGAAAATATTAGATAACAAACAAAAATATACACCAGTACAAGGATAGGATAGAAAAATCCCAACACTATTGAATTACAAAACAAAAGGCTTCAATAGAAGTATATAGAATATGTAAATGAACTTACATATTTCATTCACTTTTTATCTGGATGGGTACATACAGGGTCACTACCATAATCAGTACCTTTATGAGGGCTGTGTCGAAACCAGAAAGACATTGACAAGCTAATGAATTTGAAGAAGAGGATATCAAAATTCAACATAAAAATGATTATATGAGAAAAGAAAACGTTTCTGTGGGACATTTACCATCACACCTATTTGTAGCCAAATAGACGCGTGTACAAAGTGTAGTATAAATTTGTAATGGTATTAAAAATTGTACGCCCACCGTGGGACTCGAACTCACGACCCTCAGATTAAAAGTCTGATGCTCTACCGACTGAGCTAGGCGGGCTACTTGTTAATGCATGGTCGAATGTTGGCTCGGGTAGTTATGCGCAACATGGTTAATCGTTATCTCATCAATTTCACATAGCTAGCGTCCAGGATTGATTGGATCTTAGATGTTAGCCCCTTATGGAAACAATAATCCAGTTTATATGGCAATCAACCATTCACGGAGGAATTTAAATTTTGCTGCATAAGGAAATGCACAAATGTGTCATTAGCCGAGCAAGTTGCTAAAGTTAAGACTAGTCATTGTTTCTTTGTGTTAACAGTTATGATTTTACAGTCCGGACAACACAAACACTATCCTTCTGCTCTTCTCTTAAATCTTCGCATTCTTTCCTTAATTTCTCTCAGTTAATTACACATGTGAAAATCACCTATCTTGACATTTTTTTGTTTCCAGAGAAAGCAATGCTTACACACTACATAATCAATTAAATAGTACCTGTAAGTTGATAAACTTGCTTCCAATTAATTGTTCTCTATACATATTTGTGATTTTCTTCTATGGATCGGTACAGGAGAAAATACATAAATACGGAAGGTGTTGTGTTAGATGTGGTGGTTTTATTTCTACGACATGGGAGATTTGTGTGTGTGTGTGTGTGTGTGTGTGTGTGTGTTTGTGTGTGCATGTGATTTGTATTTTTAAGGTAGCTTTTAAGAATTTTTCAGTCATATCGCTACAATGTCTGCAGTGTGGCAGTTTATAGTGATGGCTAGCACTGGGGCATCATGCCGCAGACATGTGGCATGATGTCCCACCCAGTCACTTTATCCTGAGATCCGGCCGACCAGTGCTAACACTAACGTCTTAATGCTGAGCCCCAAGCAAGGCAGCTGTTAGTACCATATTTGTAAGTCTTTGGTATGACTCGGCCGGGGATCGATCCCACGAACTCCCGCATCCGAGGCGTACGCTGTAATTACTAGGCCACCGTAGCTTTTAGGGATATTTGTTCATTGTCACGTAGTGAGTAGTAGCTAATGAGTTTTCACTCCTTATTGTCTGTATTTAAGTACGTGGAGTTGGACTATTTGGTCAGTCATATTTTGTATGTTCTTCTTGTAACATTATTCTTCAGGTATATTTATTGTTGTGTTTAGATATTATTTGGAAGCAAACATTTGTTTGAATTATTCATTGGAGCCACAAAATGCTACGTGGGTTAAAATATTATTTTTGGCCTATTGTGAATTATTTCTAAAGAATTCTTGAAAATGCCATTGTGATATATCAGAACTGTTGGTAGACCAATGCATTTGAGGATGTAGATTTTATTCGGAACATTCTATTCCTTTGGACTTGAAGATAACATTTTGGGATGATTTTGGATGCAATTCATAATGCTGTAAGTCCCTCTTATATTTTCATTTTACAATTTTGTTAACTGAATTATTTGTTCAGTATTAGAAACCGTTTTGGTTTTGCTTATGTTTGTTTTTTAGTGTATGACCATAGATTCGTAATACTATTGGGTAATTATGACTCATTCATTTCTCAGTTAACGAACTAATATGCAGCATTACTGGAAATGCAAATATGATGGCAGCAGTGGGGGACGCATTTACTGAATTTTGTTTTCATAACAAAAAACTCTTAATTCCAAAGACTTGTGCAATTAAATGATATTAACGTGAAATGTAAAGAAAAGCATTTTCGTTTGAACCGAGCTCTGGGCATCTATCTGCACCATAAGTGCTAAACGTCATGTGATACAAACATGGCCGCGCCCTTTAAATATGTAATGGAAAGGGCTACGCAGCAAAATCCGAGACTGACAAACTGACAGAATTTGGATGAGTAGTGCCCCAATCTCAGTCGCTAGAGCATCCGACATTTAATCTAAGGGTCATGGGTGAAAGTCCGAGGGTAGGTGGTTATGATTTAGCTTCCACTGATTTTCAATTGTTGTCAAAATGAATATAGATATACCTGTAAGTATTTCTCTCCTTTCCTAAAATGTCCCTAAATGAGAGCGATTCCACATGTCCATGCGAACGGGATAGAGTACCCAATTTAATCAACTCTAAGATATGTTGATCATTCTGTCAGCATTTCTTCTTGATTCCAGTAAATCTAACGCATCCACTATATCATATGCAAATTGAATGCATTCATATTATGATACGAATATTATTAAAAATACGGACAGAAGCACAAAAGTCAACGCCAGTCTAAAAGCTCCACCTAACAGACAATATGTTTAAAGTAATGAGACACTACCACTGCAAGCTACTATCAGTTGTTTCGTGTTCTAAAGAGTTTACTCAAACGTTGTAACGGAGACAAAACGAAGAATGCACCGTGAAGACGTATAAAGACTTCTCGGTTCAATCAACAATAACTGCATGAGATATGCATGCAGGATGTGTTCACGGTTTTAATGGAGGTACGATCACCGCCTCTCGGACACCTGAATTCGGTGGTCACAACATCGCGGTATAGAATGCGATGATTGTATTGGTGAAAATACTAAGTCTTAAAATTAAAATACTAAGTCTTAAAATTGCCGTCCAGCTTCGGATGCTCAATCTAAATGGATGAAAATATGGATCTTTTTAAAATGATTTATCAATTGCGAGTCTTGATAATAGTTCTCGATTTAAGTAAGCTAAAGAATGCAATGCATCGTTTGAGAATTAAATGCATTAATCTTACGATTCAAACAATAACATAATATATAATTCGCAATGTAACACAAATCTCAAAGGAATTTTAAAATCTGCGACTAAAAGTTAATATGTCTTAAATTGAAGAGAAGAAAAGAGACTAGCACTGCAAGGTACTGTCAGTTCTTTCCTGTTCTGATGAGTTAGATGAAACTTTGCAACGTGGAGAAAATAAAAACTGCACCGTACATATGTGAAAGAAACCTATCTTAGATCAAGTCATGAAGGTTACAATAATGGGTTCACAGTTTTGTGGGAAGTATGATTACGGGCTATCGGACATTCGAAAGCAGTGGCCAAAAGGATCGCGCAATCCGGTGAGGTGATATCAATGGTTAAAAGAAAAAAAAAAAAGAACATAAAAAAAAAAAAAATGACCAAAAAAAAAAAAAGCAAAGAAAGAAATATGTTAGTCCTAAAAATGAATTTTTGCTGACTTACAATTCTGGTTGCAAAATCAAAATGAAGAAATAATTGGGATGAATTATTTATCATTATTTTGGAAATTGCCACAATTGATAATAATAATAATAATAATAATAATAATAATAATAATAATAATAATAATTATGTGGATTTAGTACAGCGCCTGAGACGTTAAAGCGCTTAGAGCTCGAAAATATTAGATAACAAACAAAAATATACACCAGTACAAGGATAGGATAGAAAAATCCCAACACTATTGAATTACAAAACAAAAGGCTTCAATAGAAGTATATAGAATATGTAAATGAACTTACATATTTCATTCACTTTTTATCTGGATGGGTACATACAGGGTCACTACCATAATCAGTACCTTTATGAGGGCTGTGTCGAAACCAGAAAGACATTGACAAGCTAATGAATTTGAAGAAGAGGATATCAAAATTCAACATAAAAATGATTATATGAGAAAAGAAAACGTTTCTGTGGGACATTTACCATCACACCTATTTGTAGCCAAATAGACGCGTGTACAAAGTGTAGTATAAATTTGTAATGGTATTAAAAATTGTACGCCCACCGTGGGACTCGAACTCACGACCCTCAGATTAAAAGTCTGATGCTCTACCGACTGAGCTAGGCGGGCTACTTGTTAATGCATGGTCGAATGTTGGCTCGGGTAGTTATGCGCAACATGGTTAATCGTTATCTCATCAATTTCACATAGCTAGCGTCCAGGATTGATTGGATCTTAGATGTTAGCCCCTTATGGAAACAATAATCCAGTTTATATGGCAATCAACCATTCACGGAGGAATTTAAATTTTGCTTCATAAGGAAATGCACAAATGTGTCATTAGCCGAGCAAGTTGCTAAAGTTAAGACTAGTCATTGTTTCTTTGTGTTAACAGTTATGATTTTACAGTCCGGACAACACAAACACTATCCTTCTGCTCTTCTCTTAAATCTTCGCATTCTTTCCTTAATTTCTCTCAGTTAATTACACATGTGAAAATCACCTATCTTGACATTTTTTTGTTTCCAGAGAAAGCAATGCTTACACACTACATAATCAATTAAATAGTACCTGTAAGTTGATAAACTTGCTTCCAATTAATTGTTCTCTATACATATTTGTGATTTTCTTCTATGGATCGGTACAGGAGAAAATACATAAATACGGAAGGTGTTGTGTTAGATGTGGTGGTTTTATTTCTACGACATGGGAGATTTGTGTGTGTGTGTGTGTGTGTGTTTGTGTGTGCATGTGATTTGTATTTTTAAGGTAGCTTTTAAGAATTTTTCAGTCATATCGCTACAATGTCTGCAGTGTGGCAGTTTATAGTGATGGCTAGCACTGGGGCATCATGCCGCAGACATGTGGCATGATGTCCCACCCAGTCACTTTATCCTGAGATCCGGCCGACCAGTGCTAACACTAACGTCTTAATGCTGAGCCCCAAGCAAGGCAGCTGTTAGTACCATATTTGTAAGTCTTTGGTATGACTCGGCCGGGGATCGATCCCACGAACTCCCGCATCCGAGGCGTACGCTGTAATTACTAGGCCACCGTAGCTTTTAGGGATATTTGTTCATTGTCACGTAGTGAGTAGTAGCTAATGAGTTTTCACTCCTTATTGTCTGTATTTAAGTACGTGGAGTTGGACTATTTGGTCAGTCATATTTTGTATGTTCTTCTTGTAACATTATTCTTCAGGTATATTTATTGTTGTGTTTAGATATTATTTGGAAGCAAACATTTGTTTGAATTATTCATTGGAGCCACAAAATGCTACGTGGGTTAAAATATTATTTTTGGCCTATTGTGAATTATTTCTAAAGAACTCTTGAAAATGCCATTGTGATATATCAGAACTGTTGGTAGACCAATGCATTTGAGGATGTAGATTTTATTCGGAACATTCTATTCCTTTGGACTTGAAGATAACATTTTGGGATGATTTTGGATGCAATTCATAATGCTGTAAGTCCCTCTTATATTTTCATTTTACAATTTTGTTAACTGAATTATTTGTTCAGTATTAGAAACCGTTTTGGTTTTGCTTATGTTTGTTTTTTAGTGTATGACCATAGATTCGTAATACTATTGGGTAATTATGACTCATTCATTTCTCAGTTAACGAACTAATATGCAGCATTACTGGAAATGCAAATATGATGGCAGCAGTGGGGGACGCATTTACTGAATTTTGTTTTCATAACAAAAAACTCTTAATTCCAAAGACTTGTGCAATTAAATGATATTAACGTGAAATGTAAAGAAAAGCATTTTCGTTTGAACCGAGCTCTGGGCATCTATCTGCACCATAAGTGCTAAACGTCATGTGATACAAACATGGCCGCGCCCTTTAAATATGTAATGGAAAGGGCTACGCAGCAAAATCCGAGACTGACAAACTGACAGAATTTGGATGAGTAGTGCCCCAATCTCAGTCGCTAGAGCATCCGACATTTAATCTAAGGGTCATGGGTGAAAGTCCGAGGGTAGGTGGTTATGATTTAGCTTCCACTGATTTTCAATTGTTGTCAAAATGAATATAGATATACCTGCAAGTATTTCTCTCCTTTCCTAAAATGTCCCTAAATGAGAGCGTATCCACATGTCCATGCGAACGGGATAGAGTACCCAATTTAATCAACTCTAAGATATGTTGATCATTCTGTCAGCATTTCTTCTTGATTCCAGTAAATCTAACGCATCCACTATATCATATGCAAATTGAATGCATTCATATTATGATACGAATATTATTAAAAATACGGACAGAAGCACAAAAGTCAACGCCAGTCTAAAAGCTCCACCTAACAGACAATATGTTTAAAGTAATGAGACACTACCACTGCAAGCTACTATCAGTTGTTTCGTGTTCTAAAGAGTTTACTCAAACGTTGTAACGGAGACAAAACGAAGAATGCACCGTGAAGACGTATAAAGACTTCTCGGTTCAATCAACAATAACTGCATGAGATATGCATGCAGGATGTGTTCACGGTTTTAATGGAGGTACGATCACCGCCTCTCGGACACCTGAATTCGGTGGTCACAACATCGCGGTATAGAATGCGATGATTGTATTGGTGAAAATACTAAGTCTTAAAATTAAAATACTAAGTCTTAAAATTGCCGTCCAGTTTCGGATGCTCAATCTAAATGAATGAAAATATGGATTTTTTTAAAATGATTTATCAATTGCGAGTTTTGATAATAGTTCTCGATTTAAGTAAGCTAAAGAATGCAATGCATCGTTTGAGAATTAAATGCATTAATCTTACGATTCAAACAATAACATAATATATAATTCGCAATGTAACACAAATCTCAAAGGAATTTTAAAATCTGCGACTAAAAGTTAATATGTCTTAAATTGAAGAGAAGAAAAGAGACTAGCACTGCAAGGTACTGTCAGTTCTTTCCTGTTCTGATGAGTTAGATGAAACTTTGCAACGTGGAGAAAATAAAAACTGCACCGTACATATGTGAAAGAAACCTATCTTAGATCAAGTCATGAAGGTTACAATAATGGGTTCACAGTTTTGTGGGAAGTATGATTACGGGCTATCGGACATTCGAAAGCAGTGGCCAAAAGGATCGCGCAATCCGGTGAGGTGATATCAATGGTTAAAAGAAAAAAAAAAAAGAACATAAAAAAAAAAAATGACCAAAAAAAAAAAAGCAAAGAAAGAAATATGTTAGTCCTAAAAATGAATTTTTGCTGACTTACAATTCTGGTTGCAAAATCAAAATGAAGAAATAATTGGGATGAATTATTTATCATTATTTTGGAAATTGCCACAATTGATAATAATAATAATAATAATAATAATAATAATAATAATAATAATAATAATAATTATGTGGATTTAGTACAGCGCCTGAGACGTTAAAGCGCTTAGAGCTCGAAAATATTAGATAACAAACAAAAATATACACCAGTACAAGGATAGGATAGAAAAATCCCAACACTATTGAATTACAAAACAAAAGGCTTCAATAGAAGTATATAGAATATGTAAATGAACTTACATATTTCATTCACTTTTTATCTGGATGGGTACATACAGGGTCACTACCATAATCAGTACCTTTATGAGGGCTGTGTCGAAACCAGAAAGACATTGACAAGCTAATGAATTTGAAGAAGAGGATATCAAAATTCAACATAAAAATGATTATATGAGAAAAGAAAACGTTTCTGTGGGACATTTACCATCACACCTATTTGTAGCCAAATAGACGCGTGTACAAAGTGTAGTATAAATTTGTAATGGTATTAAAAATTGTACGCCCACCGTGGGACTCGAACTCACGACCCTCAGATTAAAAGTCTGATGCTCTACCGACTGAGCTAGGCGGGCTACTTGTTAATGCATGGTCGAATGTTGGCTCGGGTAGTTATGCGCAACATGGTTAATCGTTATCTCATCAATTTCACATAGCTAGCGTCCAGGATTGATTGGATCTTAGATGTTAGCCCCTTATGGAAACAATAATCCAGTTTATATGGCAATCAACCATTCACGGAGGAATTTAAATTTTGCTGCATAAGGAAATGCACAAATGTGTCATTAGCCGAGCAAGTTGCTAAAGTTAAGACTAGTCATTGTTTCTTTGTGTTAACAGTTATGATTTTACAGTCCGGACAACACAAACACTATCCTTCTGCTCTTCTCTTAAATCTTCGCATTCTTTCCTTAATTTCTCTCAGTTAATTACACATGTGAAAATCACCTATCTTGACATTTTTTTGTTTCCAGAGAAAGCAATGCTTACACACTACATAATCAATTAAATAGTACCTGTAAGTTGATAAACTTGCTTCCAATTAATTGTTCTCTATACATATTTGTGATTTTCTTCTATGGATCGGTACAGGAGAAAATACATAAATACGGAAGGTGTTGTGTTAGATGTGGTGGTTTTATTTCTACGACATGGGAGATTTGTGTGTGTGTGTGTGTGTGTGTGTGTTTGTGTGTGCATGTGATTTGTATTTTTAAGGTAGCTTTTAAGAATTTTTCAGTCATATCGCTACAATGTCTGCAGTGTGGCAGTTTATAGTGATGGCTAGCACTGGGGCATCATGCCGCAGACATGTGGCATGATGTCCCACCCAGTCACTTTATCCTGAGATCCGGCCGACCAGTGCTAACACTAACGTCTTAATGCTGAGCCCCAAGCAAGGCAGCTGTTAGTACCATATTTGTAAGTCTTTGGTATGACTCGGCCGGGGATCGATCCCACGAACTCCCGCATCCGAGGCGTACGCTGTAATTACTAGGCCACCGTAGCTTTTAGGGATATTTGTTCATTGTCACGTAGTGAGTAGTAGCTAATGAGTTTTCACTCCTTATTGTCTGTATTTAAGTACGTGGAGTTGGACTATTTGGTCAGTCATATTTTGTATGTTCTTCTTGTAACATTATTCTTCAGGTATATTTATTGTTGTGTTTAGATATTATTTGGAAGCAAACATTTGTTTGAATTATTCATTGGAGCCACAAAATGCTACGTGGGTTAAAATATTATTTTTGGCCTATTGTGAATTATTTCTAAAGAATTCTTGAAAATGCCATTGTGATATATCAGAACTGTTGGTAGACCAATGCATTTGAGGATGTAGATTTTATTCGGAACATTCTATTCCTTTGGACTTGAAGATAACATTTTGGGATGATTTTGGATGCAATTCATAATGCTGTAAGTCCCTCTTATATTTTCATTTTACAATTTTGTTAACTGAATTATTTGTTCAGTATTAGAAACCGTTTTGGTTTTGCTTATGTTTGTTTTTTAGTGTATGACCATAGATTCGTAATACTATTGGGTAATTATGACTCATTCATTTCTCAGTTAACGAACTAATATGCAGCATTACTGGAAATGCAAATATGATGGCAGCAGTGGGGGACGCATTTACTGAATTTTGTTTTCATAACAAAAAACTCTTAATTCCAAAGACTTGTGCAATTAAATGATATTAACGTGAAATGTAAAGAAAAGCATTTTCGTTTGAACCGAGCTCTGGGCATCTATCTGCACCATAAGTGCTAAACGTCATGTGATACAAACATGGCCGCGCCCTTTAAATATGTAATGGAAAGGGCTACGCAGCAAAATCCGAGACTGACAAACTGACAGAATTTGGATGAGTAGTGCCCCAATCTCAGTCGCTAGAGCATCCGACATTTAATCTAAGGGTCATGGGTGAAAGTCCGAGGGTAGGTGGTTATGATTTAGCTTCCACTGATTTTCAATTGTTGTCAAAATGAATATAGATATACCTGCAAGTATTTCTCTCCTTTCCTAAAATGTCCCTAAATGAGAGCGTATCCACATGTCCATGCGAACGGGATAGAGTACCCAATTTAATCAACTCTAAGATATGTTGATCATTCTGTCAGCATTTCTTCTTGATTCCAGTAAATCTAACGCATCCACTATATCATATGCAAATTGAATGCATTCATATTATGATACGAATATTATTAAAAATACGGACAGAAGCACAAAAGTCAACGCCAGTCTAAAAGCTCCACCTAACAGACAATATGTTTAAAGTAATGAGACACTACCACTGCAAGCTACTATCAGTTGTTTCGTGTTCTAAAGAGTTTACTCAAACGTTGTAACGGAGACAAAACGAAGAATGCACCGTGAAGACGTATAAAGACTTCTCGGTTCAATCAACAATAACTGCATGAGATATGCATGCAGGATGTGTTCACGGTTTTAATGGAGGTACGATCACCGCCTCTCGGACACCTGAATTCGGTGGTCACAACATCGCGGTATAGAATGCGATGATTGTATTGGTGAAAATACTAAGTCTTAAAATTAAAATACTAAGTCTTAAAATTGCCGTCCAGTTTCGGATGCTCAATCTAAATGAATGAAAATATGGATTTTTTTAAAATGATTTATCAATTGCGAGTTTTGATAATAGTTCTCGATTTAAGTAAGCTAAAGAATGCAATGCATCGTTTGAGAATTAAATGCATTAATCTTACGATTCAAACAATAACATAATATATAATTCGCAATGTAACACAAATCTCAAAGGAATTTTAAAATCTGCGACTAAAAGTTAATATGTCTTAAATTGAAGAGAAGAAAAGAGACTAGCACTGCAAGGTACTGTCAGTTCTTTCCTGTTCTGATGAGTTAGATGAAACTTTGCAACGTGGAGAAAATAAAAACTGCACCGTACATATGTGAAAGAAACCTATCTTAGATCAAGTCATGAAGGTTACAATAATGGGTTCACAGTTTTGTGGGAAGTATGATTACGGGCTATCGGACATTCGAAAGCAGTGGCCAAAAGGATCGCGCAATCCGGTGAGGTGATATCAATGGTTAAAAGAAAAAAAAAAAAGAACATAAAAAAAAAAAAATGACCAAAAAAAAAAAAAGCAAAGAAAGAAATATGTTAGTCCTAAAAATGAATTTTTGCTGACTTACAATTCTGGTTGCAAAATGAAAATGAAGAAATAATTGGGATGAATTATTTATCATTATTTTGGAAATTGCCACAATTGATAATAATAATAATAATAATAATAATAATAATAATAATAATAATAATAATAATAATAATTATGTGGATTTAGTACAGCGCCTGAGACGTTAAAGCGCTTAGAGCTCGAAAATATTAGATAACAAACAAAAATATACACCAGTACAAGGATAGGATAGAAAAATCCCAACACTATTGAATTACAAAACAAAAGGCTTCAATAGAAGTATATAGAATATGTAAATGAACTTACATATTTCATTCACTTTTTATGTGGATGGGTCCATACAGGGTCACTACCATAATCAGTACCTTTATGAGGGCTGTGTCGAAACCAGAAAGACATTGACAAGCTAATGAATTTGAAGAAGAGGATATCAAAATTCAACATAAAAATGATTATATGAGAAAAGAAAACGTTTATGTGGGACATTTACCATCACACCTATTTGTAGCCAAATAGACGCGTGTACAAAGTGTAGTATAAATTTGTAATGGTATTAAAAATTGTACGCCCACCGTGGGACTCGAACTCACGACCCTCAGATTAAAAGTCTGATGCTCTACCGACTGAGCTAGGCGGGCTACTTGTTAATGCATGGTCGAATGTTGGCTCGGGTAGTTATGCGCAACATGGTTAATCGTTATCTCATCAATTTCACATAGCTAGCGTCTAGGATTGATTGGATCTTAGATGTTAGCCCCTTATGGAAACAATAATCCAGTTTACATGGCAGTCAACCATTCACGGAGGAATTTAAATTTTGCTGCATAAGGAAATGCACAAATGTGTCATTAGCCGAGGAAGTTGCTAAAGTTAAGACTACTCATTGTTTCTTTGTGTTAACAGTTATGACTTTACAGTCCGGACAACACAAACACTATCCTTCTGCTGTTCTCTTAAATCTTCGCATTCTTTCCTTAATTTCTCTCAGTTAAGTACACATGTGAAAATCACCTATCTCGAATTTTTTTGTTTCCAGAGAAAGCAATGCTTACACACTACATGATCAATTAAATAGTACCTGTAAGTTGATAAACTTGCTTCCAATTAATTGTTCTCTATACATATTTGTGATTTTCTTCTATGGATCGGTACAGGAGAAAATACATAAATACGGAAGGTGTTGTGTTAGATGTGGTGGTTTTATTTCTACGACATGGGAGATTTGTGTGTGTGTGTGTGTGTGTGTGTGTGTGTTTGTGTGTGCATGTGATTTGTATTTTTAAGGTAGCTTTTAAGAATTTTTCAGTCATATCGCTACGATGTCTGCTGTGTGGCAGTTTATAGTGATGGCTAGCACTGGGGCATCATGCCGCAGACATGTGGCATGATGTCCCACCCAGTCACTTTATCCTGAGATCCGGCCGACCAGTCCTAACACTAACCTCTTAATGCTGAGCCCCAAGCAAGGCAGCTGTTAGTACCATATTTGTAAGTCTTTGGTATGACTCGGCCGGGGATCGATCCCACGAACTCCCGCATCCGAGGCGTACGCTGTAATTACTAGGCCACCGGAGCTTTTAGGGATATTTGTTCATTGTCACGTAGTGAGTAGTAGCTAATGAGTTTTCACTCCTTATTGTCTGTATTTAAGTACGTGGAGTTGGACTATTTGGTCAGTCATATTTTGTATGTTCTTCTTGTAACATTATTCTTCAGGTATATTTATTGTTGTGTTTAGATATTATTTGGAAGCAAACATTTGTTTGAATTATTCATTGGAGCCACAAAATGCTACGTGGGTTAAAATATTATTTTTGGCCTATTGTGAATTATTTTTTAAAGAATTCTTGAAAATGCCATTGTGATATATCAGAACTGTTGGTAGACCAATGCATTTGAGGATGTAGATTTTATTCGGAACATTCTATTCCTTTGGACTTGAAGATAACATTTTGGGATGATTTTGGATGCAATTCATAATGCTGTAAGTCCCTCTTATATTTTCATTTTACAATTTTGTTAACTGAATTATTTGTTCAGTATTAGAAACCGTTTTGGTTTTGCTTATGTTTGTTTTTTAGTGTATGACCATAGATTCGTAATACTATTGGGTAATTATGACTCATTCATTTCTCAGTTAACGAACTAATATGCAGCATTACTGGAAATGCAAATATGATGGCAGCAGTGGGGGACGCATTTACTGAATTTTGTTTTCATAACAAAAAACTCTTAATTCCAAAGACTTGTGCAATTAAATGATATTAACGTGAAATGTAAAGAAAAGCATTTTCGTTTGAACCGAGCTCTGGGCATCTATCTGCACCATAAGTGCTAAACGTCATGTGATACAAACATGGCCGCGCCCTTTAAATATGTAATGGAAAGGGCTACGCAGCAAAATCCGAGACTGACAAACTGACAGAATTTGGATGAGTAGTGCCCCAATCTCAGTCGCTAGAGCATCCGACATTTAATCTAAGGGTCATGGGTGAAAGTCCGAGGGTAGGTGGTTATGATTTAGCTTCCACTGATTTTCAATTGTTGTCAAAATGAATATAGATATACCTGCAAGTATTTCTCTCCTTTCCTAAAATGTCCCTAAATGAGAACGTATCCACATGTCCATGCGAACGGGATAGAGTACCCAATTTAATCAACTCTAAGATATGTTGATCATTCTGTCAGCATTTCTTCTTGATTCCAGTAAATCTAACGCATCCACTATATCATATGCAAATTGAATGCATTCATATTATGATACGAATATTATTGAAATATACGACAGAAGCAGAAAAGTCAACGCCAGTCTAAAAGCTCCACCTAACAGACAATATGTTTAAAGTAATGAGACACTACCACTGCAAGCTACTATCAGTTGTTTCGTGTTCTAAAGAGTTTACTCAAACGTTGTAACGGAGACAAAACGAAGAATGCACCGTGAAGACGTATAAAGACTTCTCGGTTCAATCAACAATAACTGCATGAGATATGCATGCAGGATGTGTTCACGGTTTTAATGGAGGTACGATCACCGCCTCTCGGACACCTGAATTCGGTGGTCACAACATCGCGGTATAGAATGCGATGATTGTATTGGTGAAAATACTAAGTCTTAAAATTAAATTGCTGCCGTCCAGTCTCGGATGCTCAATCTAAATGAATGAAAATATGGATTTTTTTAAAATGATTTATCAATTGCGAGTTTTGATAATAGTTCTCAATTTAAGTAAGCTAAAGAATGCAATGCATCGTTTGAGAATTAAATGCATTAATCTTACGATTCAAACAATAACATAATATATAATTCGCAATGTAACACAAATCTCAAAGGAATTTTAAAATCTGCGACTAAAAGTTAATATGTCTTAAATTGAAGAGAAGAAAAGAGACTAGCACTGCAAGGTACTGTCAGTTCTTTCCTGTTCTGATGAGTTAGATGAAACTTTGCAACGTGGAGAAAATAAAAACTGCACCGTACATATGTGAAAGAAACCTATCTTAGATCAAGTCATGAAGGTTACAATAATGAGTTCACAGTTTTGTGGGAAGTATGATTACGGGCTATCGGACATTCGAAAGCAGTGGCCAAAAGGATCGCGCAATCCGGTGAGGTGATATCAATGGTTAAAACACAAAAAAGAAGAACAAAAAAAAAAATGACCAATAAAAAAGGAAAGAAAGAAATATGTTAGTCCTAAAAATGAATTTTTGCTGACTTACAATTTTAGTTGCAAAATCAAAATGAAGAAATAATTGGGAAGAATTATTTATCAGTATTTTGGAAATTCCCACAATTGATAATAATAATAATAATAATAATAATAATAATAATAATAATTATGTGGACATACTACAGCGCCTAAGACGTTAAAGCGCTAAGAGCTCGAAAATATTAGATAACAAACAAAAATATACACCAGTACAAGGATAGTATAGAAAAATCCCAACACTATTGAATTAGAAAACAAAAGGCTTCAATAGAAGTATATAGAATATGTAAATGAACTTACATATTTCATTCACTTTTTATCTGGATGGGTACATACAGGGTCACTAGCATAATCAGTACCTTTATGAGGGCTGTGTCGAAACCAGAAAGACATTGACAAGCTAATGAATTTGAAGAAGAGGATATCAAAATTCAACATAAAAATGATTATATGAGAAAAGAAAACGTTTCTGTGGGACATTTACCATCACACCTATTTGTAGCCAAATAGACGCGTGTACAAAGTGTAGTATAAATTTGTAATGGTATTAAAAATTGTACGCCCACCGTGGGACTCGAACTCACGACCCTCAGATTAAAAGTCTGATGCTTTTCTTTTTTTTTTTTTTTTTTCTTTTTTTAAAAAACGCTTTGTACAGTATATAAGTTAAAAATATACAGTCAGTATGTACATAGTAGTTTGTAATGCTATATTACAAAATAATGGTTCTACAATAGTATTTTGTAATTCTATATTACAAAACAATGATTCTACAATAGTATTTTGTTAAGCTATATTACAGAACAATGATTCTAAAATTTTATTTTGTAATGCTATAGTACAAAACATTGATTCTACAAAGTAATAAACACTTTATCCTCTTCTATTCTCATTAAAGGATTATCTTTTACAAAATACTTCGTAATCAAAGTCTGATTTTTGTCTTTGTAATGTTGATACGCATATAATATATATTTTCTAGTCAAATATTGGAACAATCTTTCTATGTCTATTTTTTTCCTTAATAAAGACATAATGTTTCTTCTTTTGTAAATGCACAATCGAGCAATGCTCAGAATGTAGTTCAAAAAATAACTATTTACTGATTTTGTTTCTTTGTTATATCCTATCATGAGCATTTGTTCAAAAGAAGTGCTATTGAGAACACCAACTCTACAATTTTTAAAAAGAATCTCAACTATATATACAATATAATTCTTAAAAGAGCTTAATTCAGGACATTTCAAAAACATGTGAAATAAATCTTCTGTTTCCAACTGGCACACTGGACATAAGTCATTATCAATTTTGCCATAGTATTTTAGTCTCTCTTTTGTAAATATTCGATTGTGCATTATTCTGTAATCCAAATCTATACAATCTGGGGTCTTGAAAGGTAGGTGTATCAATTTCCAGTATTTATGCTTTTCCAAACTAAATATCTTACTCCAAAAGGAAACAGAAGCTGGTTCTTGAAAAATCAACGTACATAAAAGCTTGTAAAATAGTTGTGTTGTACATAAACAAAGGTCATATAATTTTGTATCAACTCTGAGAAACATATTATTTCTCCCATTGGTTACAGTGGGTTTTGACTCTGTTGCAACAATATTTCTCCAGCCTAATGGTATACTTTCTATTATGCAATCATAGTCTTTTTTTATCTTATCTGTTTTGATCTCAGAATTTGATTTGTATATCATTTCTTGAATAGCTCTATAAGGTAGTATTCCAGGTACAAATTCATATGTAATATCCTGAACACGAACAATTCCTGCTTCTATAAATTCTGCGAAAAACAACGTTTTACCAGCACATGTAGTATTAGGATTTAAAAAGAGAGGTTGTTCAAAAACATTCCTCACATCAATATTTGTATCGATATTATTTCTACGTTTTTCCCATGCATGAAACATTTCTCTGTAAAATATAGGTAGGGTATTCAATTGTTGCTTATTTAAAGACATGAGAAACAACTCTTTGGTCAACCTCATGTTCAGGACAGTAGATAAAAAGTGATCAAAGGTATTTTTCCACATAGCATGGCAATTCACATCAAAGTATCTTTTTAAAAATTTTAGTCTGAATGCATACATTTTCATCTTTATATCAGTTAACTGTAGTCCGCCATTTCGCTTATCACCAATTATTGTATAATAGTGAACCAAATGGGACTTTCCTGACCAGATAAATCTGAGAAATAATTGCTTCAATTCATCAGCAATCATATCAGGAAGAGGCTGAACTGACACTATGTACAATACTCTAGAAACTAATAAGTTATTAACAACTGTTACTTTTCCTTGTATTGTCAAATATCTCTGTGACCACAGTTGCAATAAGTTTTTAATTTTAGACAATCTATCATTCCAGTTCAGTTGCTCACATAACTTTGCACATTTTCCCACATAAGCTCCCAAAATTAAGATGACTTGATCACACATTTGAATTTGTAATTGTTTGCAATAATCATCAGTAAGTTTACCAGATCCAATACACAGAAGTTCTGTCTTTTCCTTGTTCACCTTTGCACCAGATCCTTTACAATACAAGTCAAGTACATTAAAAGATTGATTAATGGATTGTGTATCCGCTAATGTCAAGGTTGTATCATCTGCATGTTGAAAAACTTTACTTGTATTACTAGACAGTGGGAGTGGAATACCTTTGATAGTGGGATTTGCTTTGATAGCGAGTCCTAAGGGTTCTGCTGCTAATACATATAACATTGCTGATATAGGACAACCTTGTCTGACTGAATTTTTAATTAAAAAGGGTTTCGTTAGATGACCATTGCATTTAACACTACTTTTAATTTCATTATAAAATATCTTTATCCACTGAATAAAATTGTCACCAAAACCGAACTTTCGTAACACAGAAATCAAATATGAGTGGCAAACTCTGTCAAACGCTTTTTCTTGATCAATTTTTAAGATATATCCCTCAAGATTGTCTCTCTCAACCATATCTATAATATCTCTTACAGTGACTATAGTATCAGCAATATCTCTCCCAACTATACAACATGTCTGAGTTTGAGAAATAATTTTGGGTAATACCATTTTTAAACGTGTAGACAAAATCCTTGCCAAAATTTTATAATCTACATTAAGTAAACTGATAGGACGCCAATTTTGCAATCTTCTATTATCCCCCTTATTTTTATAAATAAGTGATATAACCCCAAATCTCATTGATCTCGACATAATATTGTCATTCTTAACACTCTGAAAGATGTGCAACAGAATATCATATATACAGTCATAAAATTTACAATACCACTCTACTGTCAATCCGTCCGGGCCGGGGCTTTTATTTTTAGCCATCGCTTTTATAGCTGTATGTATTTCATCAACTGTTATTATGGCATCACACATATCTTTATCCTCATCAGATACAGAACAGTTTACAAAATTTAAAAGTGAATCAGTACAATTATCATCAACAGTTACCGAAGAATATAAATGACTATAAAACTGATGTATTTCATCTAAGATTCCGCTTGTATTTGAAATAATTACACCATCATCATCAATCAATTCATTGATTACATTTTTGTTGTGTCGATATTTCTCAAGATTTAGAAAATATTTAGTATTTCTATCGCTTTCAATTGCCCATTTGGCCTTAGATCTCAATATAGCACCCCGACAAAAATCAGTTTCATAGTCACTTAGCTGATGTTTTAGTTCTTCATATTTGTTAATGTCATATGGTTCTTTATTTGCGACTTTTTCTGAAAATGATTTTAATTTATTTTGCAATGTAAAGTATTCTTGTAATCTTTCCTTATTTCTTCTTGTACAGTATACTTGGGAAAATTTTTTAATTTTGTATTTTACATTATCCCACCAAATGAGTGGTTCACTGAAATACATTTCGTCAGTTTTTCCTTCGGTAAGAATTGATTTCACTCTTTGTACATATTTTTCCTCAAAAAGAACATTGTTATTTAATATCCATAATCCGGGCCCTGTTTCCACTTTGCAGGTATTTAGTTTAAGGTATACAAAAGAATGATCACTAAAGGATGTATCTGCATAATAAATATTTTGCACATTGGAGTGCAATTTTGAGGAAATCAAAAAATAATCTATTCTACTCTGCTTCATTTCTCCTAGTACAACTTGTTTTCTGGAGAAACTACGAGTACTAGGATTTCGTGATCTCCATAAATCGGTAATATTCCTATCATGAATAATTTTATAAAGTTCACGCATTGCTACATCATCAATATGTAAGGCTTTGTTATGTCGATCAATACCTGCTAAAGTTGTATTAAAATCACCAGCCAGGATAGTGCTATCACTAGTACTGTTATGTAAATATGTATTTAGCTTCATGAAAAAGTTAAACTTTTCCTTCACAACATTTGGAGCATAAATATTGATTAAATCAATCACTTTATCATCAATAGCTATTTTAAGATGTAAAATCCTACCCTTTTCAATCATTTCTTGTGTCACCTGATTTCTCAATTCTCTCACTACTAAAACAGCAACACCTGCCCTCCTATTGTCAGCATTACTATAAAATATGTCACCATTCCAAATCTCATTTTCTCTAATACTTTCAACAAACTCATCATCCCAAAAGGTTTCTTGCAATAATAAAATATGGCCTCTTTTCTCTTTAAATATTTCTAAAACAGACTTTAGTTTATTCAAATTACGCAAGCCATTTACATTTAGAGATACAATATTTAAAGCCATGATTATGATGAGTGTATTGAAAGTATTAAAAAATGTTGAGTGTTTGATCATTTCTTCATAGGTGTTCGTCGCATGCTATTCATCTTCATATTAGGTACTGGATTAAACCTTCTCCTTCTCCTTTGTACTACTTTGAAATTTTCGATATTAGTACCGTTTTCTTGACATGTACGTGATTCGTTTGATCTTTCAACAACGTCTGCAGCCATCTTCCTGTCATCATCTGAATCTGTCCCCGATCCATCTCCAATTGTATGATTGTTGTTTACTTCCTCAGATTCTATTTCTACATTGGTCATATCAACTCCAATTCTTTCTTTTTCTTCCCCACTTTCTCCACTCTCATTATCTTTTTTTTCATTCTCAATTTCTTCTTTATCATCTTCGTCACTCTGTAACTCCAATATGTCTTCCCTCATATCATCATCAACTTGCGAATGAATGCCTGCAATGGCCTCTCTGTAACACATACATGTTTGCGCCTCTTTGTGGCATTTGTCGCATATCCTGCATGTACACATAAGAGGAAAACTTCCACAACTTTCACATCTTTGCCTTGTGCAATTTTTTGCTACATGGCCTTGCTCCCCACACTTGTAGCATACAAAATCAGGGCAGTCTTTTATAACATGTCCCGGATCAAGACATCTAGAACATACCTTAACTTGATTATTGTGTAATACTCTAAAGTATTGTTGACCATTGACAGTCTGAAATTTCAGACTGTAAGGCAAGGATTTTACCTGCTGTGGAAATTTACATTTGACATAACGAGTCCCATCAGCCACACTAGTTCCAGGATAATATCTGCGTTGAATGGGAGAAAGAAGTTCTACTCCGTATTCACCGAGCTTCATACTTATATCATCATCTGTGATGTATGCTGGTAAATGAAGAATTGACACAATAATAGTGTCTGAATATAAAAGAGTACAATCAAAGTGTTCACTTCCAATATCAATTCCACACAAGGTATTATATGCTACTTCCTTCCTCGGTAGTGTGACCTCATACAAATTTGCACCTTTGGGCACAACTGCATAGACCGACATATCTCCGGTTAATTCTTCTACACTTCTAACAATATCACTTGCCTTTATTTTCTTCACATCCTTTACATCAATCACCACGGTACATTCTTTCCCAAAACGACGAGAAGCTCCTGTCTGTCTATCGATGTTACTCGACATGCCATTCTTATTGTTAGCTATTCCACTGGTGTCATTAGAGTGTGAGTCAGCACCTTGTGCTGCACGTGCAGCACGACCAGGCTTTGTATTCATTGTCACAGAAAAAAATTTTTTGTGTGGTGGATAAAGTTATCCACACACTCAAAATATATCTCACTTATATATGAATGCGATCAAACAAATCTTATCAACGTACCTGTAACAAATTAAAACAGCAAAAATGTCTATTAAAGGAAAAAAACTTGAAAATTCACGGAGCGATCATCAAACGTGTTTTCCTTCTGATCTACCCTCAGATTAAAAGTCTGATGCTCTACCGACTGAGCTAGGCGGGCTACTTGTTAATGCATGGTCGAATGTTGGCTCGGGTAGTTATGCGCAACATGGTTAATCGTTATCTCATCAATTTCACATAGCTAGCGTCTAGGATTGATTGGATCTTAGATGTTAGCCCCTTATGGAAACAATAATCCAGTTTATATGGCAATCAACCATTCACGGAGGAATTTAAATTTTGCTGCATAAGGAAATGCACAAATGTGTCATTAGCCGAGCAAGTTGCTAAAGTTAAGACTAGTCATTGTTTCTTTGTGTTAACAGTTATGATTTTACAGTCCGGACAACACAAACACTATCCTTCTGCTCTTCTCTTAAATCTTCGCATTCTTTCCTTAATTTCTCTCAGTTAATTACACATGTGAAAATCACCTATCTTGAAATTTTTTGTTTCCAGAGAAAGCAATGCTTACACACTACATAATCAATTAAATAGTACCTGTAAGTTGATAAACTTGCTTCCAATTAATTGTTCTCTATACATATTTGTGATTTTCTTCTATGGATCGGTACAGGAGAAAATACATAAATACGGAAGGTGTTGTGTTAGATGTGGTGGTTTTATTTCTACGACATGGGAGATTTGTGTGTGTGTGTGTGTGTGTTTGTGTGTGCATGTGATTTGTATTTTTAAGGTAGCTTTTAAGAATTTTTCAGTCATATCGCTACGATGTCTGCAGTGTGGCAGTTTATAGTGATGGCTAGCACTGGGGCATCATGCCGCAGACATGTGGCATGATGTCCCACCCAGTCACTTTATCCTGAGATCCGGCCGACCAGTCCTAACACTAACCTCTTAATGCTGAGCCCCAAGCAAGGCAGCTGTTAGTACCATATTTGTAAGTCTTTGGTATGACTCGGCCGGGGATCGATCCCATGAACTCCCGCATCCGAGGCGTACGCTGTAATTACTAGGCCACCGGAGCTTTTAGGGATATTTGTTCATTGTCACGTAGTGAGTAGTAGCTAATGAGTTTTCACTCCTTATTGTCTGTATTTAAGTACGTGGAGTTGGACTATTTGGTCAGTCATATTTTGTATGTTCTTCTTGTAACATTATTCTTCAGGTATATTTATTGTTGTGTTTAGATATTATTTGGAAGCAAACATTTGTTTGAATTATTCATTGGAGCCACAAAATGCTACGTGGGTTAAAATATTATTTTTGGCCTATTGTGAATTATTTCTAAAGAATTCTTGAAAATGCCATTGTGATATATCAGAACTGTTGGTAGACCAATGCATTTGAGGATGTAGATTTTATTCGGAACATTCTATTCCTTTGGACTTGAAGATAACATTTTGGGATGATTTTGGATGCAATTCATAATGCTGTAAGTCCCTCTTATATTTTCATTTTACAATTTTGTTAACTGAATTATTTGTTCAGTATTAGAAACCGTTTTGGTTTTGCTTATGTTTGTTTTTTAGTGTATGACCATAGATTCGTAATACTATTGGGTAATTATGACTCATTCATTTCTCAGTTAACGAACTAATATGCAGCATTACTGGAAATGCAAATATGATGGCAGCAGTGGGGGACGCATTTACTGAATTTTGTTTTCATAACAAAAAACTCTTAATTCCAAAGACTTGTGCAATTAAATGATATTAACGTGAAATGTAAAGAAAAGCATTTTCGTTTGAACCGAGCTCTGGGCATCTATCTGCACCATAAGTGCTAAACGTCATGTGATACAAACATGGCCGCGCCCTTTAAATATGTAATGGAAAGGGCTACGCAGCAAAATCCGAGACTGACAAACTGACAGAATTTGGATGAGTAGTGCCCCAATCTCAGTCGCTAGAGCATCCGACATTTAATCTAAGGGTCATGGGTGAAAGTCCGAGGGTAGGTGGTTATGATTTAGCTTCCACTGATTTTCAATTGTTGTCAAAATGAATATAGATATACCTGCAAGTATTTCTCTCCTTTCCTAAAATGTCCCTAAATGAGAGCGTATCCACATGTCCATGCGAACGGGATAGAGTACCCAATTTAATCAACTCTAAGATATGTTGATCATTCTGTCAGCATTTCTTCTTGATTCCAGTAAATCTAACGCATCCACTATATCATATGCAAATTGAATGCATTCATATTATGATACGAATATTATTAAAAATACGGACAGAAGCACAAAAGTCAACGCCAGTCTAAAAGCTCCACCTAACAGACAAGATGTTTAAAGTAATGAGACACTACCACTGCAAGCTACTATCAGTTGTTTCGTGTTCTAAAGAGTTTACTCAAACGTTGTAACGGAGACAAAACGAAGAATGCACCGTGAAGACGTATAAAGACTTCTCGGTTCAATCAACAATAACTGCATGAGATATGCATGCAGGATGTGTTCACGGTTTTAATGGAGGTACGATCACCGCCTCTCGGACACCTGAATTCGGTGGTCACAACATCGCGGTATAGAATGCGATGATTGTATTGGTGAAAATACTAAGTCTTAAAATTAAAATACTAAGTCTTAAAATTGCCGTCCAGTTTCGGATGCTCAATCTAAATGAATGAAAATATGGATCTTTTTAAAATGATTTATCAATTGCGAGTTTTGATAATAGTTCTCGATTTAAGTAAGCTAAAGAATGCAATGCATCGTTTGAGAATTAAATGCATTAATCTTACGATTCAAACAATAACATAATATATAATTCGCAATGTAACACAAATCTCAAAGGAATTTTAAAATCTGCGACTAAAAGTTAATATGTCTTAAATTGAAGAGAAGAAAAGAGACTAGCACTGCAAGGTACTGTCAGTTCTTTCCTGTTCTGATGAGTTAGATGAAACTTTGCAACGTGGAGAAAATAAAAACTGCACCGTACATATGTGAAAGAAACCTATCTTAGATCAAGTCATGAAGGTTACAATAATGAGTTCAGTTTTGTGGGAAGTATGATTACGGGCTATCGGACATTCGAAAGCAGTGGCCAAAAGGATCGCGCAATCCGGTGAGGTGATATCAATGGTTAAAACAAAAAAAGAAGAACAAAACAAAAAAAAAAAAATGATCAAAAAAAAAAAAAAAGCAAAGAAAGAAATATGTTAGTCCTAAAAATGAATTCTTGCTGACTTACAATTTTAGTTGCAAAATCAAAATGAAGAAATAATTGGGATGAATTATTTATCATTATTTTGGAAATTGCCACAATTGATAATAATAATAATAATAATAATAATAATAATAATAATAATAATAATTATGTGGACTTAGTACAGCGCCTGAGACGTTAAAGCGCTAAGAGCTCGAAAATATTAGATAACAAACAAAAATATACACCAGTACAAGGATAGGATAGAAAAATCCCAACACTATTGAATTACAAGACAAAAGGCTTCAATAGAAGTATATAGATAATGTAAATGAACTTACATATTTCATTCACTTTTTATCTGGATGGGTACATACAGGGTCACTACCATAATCAGTACCTTTATGAGGGCTGTGTCGAAACCAGAAAGACATTGACAAGCTAATGAATTTGAAGAAGAGGATATCAAAATTCAACATAAAAATGATTATATGAGAAAAGAAAACGTTTCTGTGGGACATTTACCATCACACCTATTTGTAGCCAAATAGACGCGTGTACAAAGTGTAGTATAAATTTGTAATGGTATTAAAAATTGTACGCCCACCGTGGGACTCGAACTCACGACCCTCAGATTAAAAGTCTGATGCTCTACCGACTGAGCTAGGCGGGCTACTTGTTAATGCATGGTCGAATGTTGGCTCGGGTAGTTATGCGCAACATGGTTAATCGTTATCTCATCAATTTCACATAGCTAGCGTCTAGGATTGATTGGATCTTAGATGTTAGCCCCTTATGGAAACAATAATCCAGTTTATATGGCAATCAACCATTCACGGAGGAATTTAAATTTTGCTGCATAAGGAAATGCACAAATGTGTCATTAGCCGAGCAAGTTGCTAAAGTTAAGACTAGTCATTGTTTCTTTGTGTTAACAGTTATGATTTTACAGTCCGGACAACACAAACACTATCCTTCTGCTCTTCTCTTAAATCTTCGCATTCTTTCCTTAATTTCTCTCAGTTAATTACACATGTGAAAATCACCTATCTTGAAATTTTTTGTTTCCAGAGAAAGCAATGCTTACACACTACATAATCAATTAAATAGTACCTGTAAGTTGATAAACTTGCTTCCAATTAATTGTTCTCTATACATATTTGTGATTTTCTTCTATGGATCGGTACAGGAGAAAATACATAAATACGGAAGGTGTTGTGTTAGATGTGGTGGTTTTATTTCTACGACATGGGAGATTTGTGTGTGTGTGTGTGTGTGTGTGTGTGTGTGTGTGTGTGTGTGTGTGTGTGTTTGTGTGTGCATGTGATTTGTATTTTTAAGGTAGCTTTTAAGAATTTTTCAGTCATATCACTACGATGTCTGCAGTGTGGCAGTTTATAATGATGGCTAGCACTGGGGCATCATGCCGCAGACATGTGGCATGATGTCCCACCCAGTCACTTTATCCTGAGATCCCTCCGACCAGTCCTAACACTAACCTCTTAATGCTGAGCCCCAAGCGAGGCAGCTGTTAGTACCATATTTGTAAGTCTTTGGTATGACTCGGCCGGGGATCGATCCCACGAACTCCCGCATCCGAGGCGTACGCTGTTATTACTAGGCCACCGGAGCTTTTAGGGATATTTGTTCATTGTCACGTAGTGAGTAGTAGCTAATGAGTTTTCACTCCTTATTGTCTGTATTTAAGTACGTGGAGTTGGACTATTTGGTCAGTCATATTTTGTATGTTCTTCTTGTAACATTATTCTTCAGGTATATTTATTGTTGTGTTTAGATATTATTTGGAAGCAAACATTTGTTTGAATTATTCATTGGAGCCACAAAATGCTATGTGGGTTAAAATATTATTTTTGGCCTATTGTGAATTATTTCTAAAGAATTCTTGAAATTGCCATTGTGATATATCAGAACTGTTGGTAGACCAATGCATTTGAGGATGTAGATTTTATTCGGAACATTCTATTCCTTTGGACTTGAAGATAACATTTTGGGATGATTTTGGATGCAATTCATAATGCTGTAAGTCCCTCTTATATTTTCATTTTACAATTTTGTTAACTGAATTATTTGTTCAGTATTAGAAACCGTTTTGGTTTTGCTTATGTTTGTTTTTTAGTGTATGACCATAGATTCGTAATACTATTGGGTAATTATGACTCATTCATTTCTCAGTTAACGAACTAATATGCAGCATTACTGGAAATGCAAATATGATGGCAGCAGTGGGGGACGCATTTACTGAATTTTGTTTTCATAACAAAAAACTCTTAATTCCAAAGACTTGTGCAATTAAATGATATTAACGTGAAATGTAAAGAAAAGCATTTTCGTTTGAACCGAGCTCTGGGCATCTATCTGCACCATAAGTGCTAAACGTCATGTGATACAAACATGGCCGCGCCCTTTAAATATGTAATGGAAAGGGCTACGCAGCAAAATCCGAGACTGACAAACTGACAGAATTTGGATGAGTAGTGCCCCAATCTCAGTCGCTAGAGCATCCGACATTTAATCTAAGGGTCATGGGTGAAAGTCCGAGGGTAGGTGGTTATGATTTAGCTTCCACTGATTTTCAATTGTTGTCAAAATGAATATAGATATACCTGCAAGTATTTCTCTCCTTTCCTAAAATGTCCCTAAATGAGAGCGTATCCACATGTCCATGCGAACGGGATAGAGTACCCAATTTAATCAACTCTAAGATATGTTGATCATTCTGTCAGCATTTCTTCTTGATTCCAGTAAATCTAACGCATCCACTATATCATATGCAAATTGAATGCATTCATATTATGATACGAATATTATTAAAAATACGGACAGAAGCACAAAAGTCAACGCCAGTCTAAAAGCTCCACCTAACAGACAATATGTTTAAAGTAATGAGACACTACCACTGCAAGCTACTATCAGTTGTTTCGTGTTCTAAAGAGTTTACTCAAACGTTGTAACGGAGACAAAACGAAGAATGCACCGTGAAGACGTATAAAGACTTCTCGGTTCAATCAACAATAACTGCATGAGATATGCATGCAGGATGTGTTCACGGTTTTAATGGAGGTACGATCACCGCCTCTCGGACACCTGAATTCGGTGGTCACAACATCGCGGTATAGAATGCGATGATTGTATTGGTGAAAATACTAAGTCTTAAAATTAAAATACTAAGTCTTAAAATTGCCGTCCAGTTTCGGATGCTCAATCTAAATGAATGAAAATATGGATCTTTTTAAAATGATTTATCAATTGCGAGTTTTGATAATAGTTCTCGATTTAAGTAAGCTAAAGAATGCAATGCATCGTTTGAGAATTAAATGCATTAATCTTACGATTCAAACAATAACATAATATATAATTCGCAATGTAGCACAAATCTCAAAAGAATTTTAAAATCTGCGACTAAAAGTTAATATGTCTTAAATTGAAGAGAAGAAAAGAGACTAGCACTGCAAGGTACTGTCAGTTCTTTCCTGTTCTGATGAGTTAGATGAAACTTTGCAACGTGGAGAAAATAAAAACTGCACCGTACATATGTGAAAGAAACCTATCTTAGATCAAGTCATGAAGGTTACAATAATGAGTTCACAGTTTTGTGGGAAGTATGATTACGGGCTATCGGACATTCGAAAGCAGTGGCCAAAAGGATCGCGCAATCCGGTGAGGTGATATCAATGGTTAAAACAAAAAAAGAAGAACAAAAAAAAAAAGAAAAATGACCAAAAAAAAAAAAAAAAGCAAAGAAAGAAATATGTTAGTCCTAAAAATGAATTTTTGCTGACTTACAATTTTAGTTGCAAAATCAAAATGAAGACATAATTGGGATGAATTATTTATCATTATTTTGGAAATTGCCACAATTGATAATAATAATAATAATAATAATAATAATAATAATAATAATAATAATAATAATAATTATGTGGACTTAGTACAGCGCCTGAGACGTTAAAGCGCTAAGAGCTCGAAAATATTAGATAACAAACAAAAATATACACCAGTACAAGGATAGGATAGAAAAATCCCAACACTATTGAATTACAAAACAAAAGGCTTCAATAGAAGTATATAGAATATGTAAATGAACTTACATATTTCATTCACTTTTTATCTGGATGGGTACATACAGGGTCACTACCATAATCAGTACCTTTATGAGGGCTGTGTCGAAACCAGAAAGACATTGACAAGCTAATGAATTTGAAGAAGAGGATATCAAAATTCAACATAAAAATGATTATATGAGAAAAGAAAACGTTTCTGTGGGACATTTACCATCACACCTATTTGTAGCCAAATAGACGCGTGTACAAAGTGTAGTATAAATTTGTAATGGTATTAAAAATTATACGCCCACCGTGGGACTCGAACTCACGACCCTCAGATTAAAAGTCTGATGCTCTACCGACTGAGCTAGGCGGGCTACTTGTTAATGCATGGTCGAATGTTGGCTCGGGTAGTTATGCGCAACATGGTTAATCGTTATCTCATCAATTTCACATAGCTAGCGTCTAAGATTGATTGGATCTTAGATGTTAGCCCCTTATGGAAACAATAATCCAGTTTATATGGCAATCAACCATTCACGGAGGAATTTAAATTTTGCTGCATAAGGAAATGCACAAATGTGTCATTAGCCGAGCAAGTTGCTAAAGTTAAGACTAGTCATTGTTTCTTTGTGTTAACAGTTATGATTTTACAGTCCGGACAACACAAACACTATCCTTCTGCTCTTCTCTTAAATCTTCGCATTCTTTCCTTAATTTCTCTCAGTTAATTACACATGTGAAAATCACCTATCTTGAAATTTTTTGTTTCCAGAGAAAGCAATGCTTACACACTACATAATCAATTAAATAGTACCTGTAAGTTGATAAACTTGCTTCCAATTAATTGTTCTCTATACATATTTGTGATTTTCTTCTATGGATCGGTACAGGAGAAAATACATAAATACGGAAGGTGTTGTGTTAGATGTGGTGGTTTTATTTCTACGACATGGGAGATTTGTGTGTGTGTGTGTGTGTGTTTGTGTGTGCATGTGATTTGTATTTTTAAGGTAGCTTTTAAGAATTTTTCAGTCATATAGCTACAATGTCTGCAGTGTGGCAGTTTATAGTGATGGCTAGCACTGGGGCATCATGCCGCAGACATGTGGCATGATGTCCCACCCAGTCACTTTATCCTGAGATCCGGCCGACCAGTCCTAACACTAACCTCTTAATGCTGAGCCCCAAGCAAGGCAGCTGTTAGTACCATATTTGTAAGTCTTTGGTATGACTCGGCCGGGGATCGATCCCACGAACTCCCGCATCCGAGGCGTACGCTGTAATTACTAGGCCACCGGAGCTTTTAGGGATATTTGTTCATTGTCACGTAGTGAGTAGTAGCTAATGAGTTTTCACTCCTTATTGTCTGCATTTAAGTACGTGGAGTTGGACTATTTGGTCAGTCATATTTTGTATGTTCTTCTTGTAACATTATTCTTCAGGTATATTTATTGTTGTGTTTAGATATTATTTGGAAGCAAACATTTGTTTGAATTATTCATTGGAGCCACAAAATGCTACGTGGGTTAAAATATTATTTTTGGCCTATTGTGAATTATTTTTTAAAGAATTCTTGAAAATGCCATTGTGATATATCAGAACTGTTGGTAGACCAATGCATTTGAGGATGTAGATTTTATTCGGAACATTCTATTCCTTTGGACTTGAAGATAACATTTTGGGATGATTTTGGATGCAATTCATAATGCTGTAAGTCCCTCTTATATTTTCATTTTACAATTTTGTTAACTGAATTATTTGTTCAGTATTAGAAACCGTTTTGGTTTTGCTTATGTTTGTTTTTTAGTGTATGACCATAGATTCGTAATACTATTGGGTAATTATGACTCATTCATTTCTCAGTTAACGAACTAATATGCAGCATTACTGGAAATGCAAATATGATGGCAGCAGTGGGGGACGCATTTACTGAATTTTGTTTTCATAACAAAAAACTCTTAATTCCAAAGACTTGTGCAATTAAATGATATTAACGTGAAATGTAAAGAAAAGCATTTTCGTTTGAACCGAGCTCTGGGCATCTATCTGCACCATAAGTGCTAAACGTCATGTGATACAAACATGGCCGCGCCCTTTAAATATGTAATGGAAAGGGCTACGCAGCAAAATCCGAGACTGACAAACTGACAGAATTTGGATGAGTAGTGCCCCAATCTCAGTCGCTAGAGCATCCGACATTTAATCTAAGGGTCATGGGTGAAAGTCCGAGGGTAGGTGGTTATGATTTAGCTTCCACTGATTTTCAATTGTTGTCAAAATGAATATAGATATACCTGCAAGTATTTCTCTCCTTTCCTAAAATGTCCCTAAATGAGAGCGTATCCACATGTCCATGCGAACGGGATAGAGTACCCAATTTAATCAACTCTAAGATATGTTGATCATTCTGTCAGCATTTCTTCTTGATTCCAGTAAATCTAACGCATCCACTATATCATATGCAAATTGAATGCATTCATATTATGATACGAATATTATTAAAAATACGGACAGAAGCACAAAAGTCAACGCCAGTCTAAAAGCTCCACCTAACAGACAATATGTTTAAAGTAATGAGACACTACCACTGCAAGCTACTATCAGTTGTTTCGTGTTCTAAAGAGTTTACTCAAACGTTGTAACGGAGACAAAACGAAGAATGCACCGTGAAGACGTATAAAGACTTCTCGGTTCAATCAACAATAACTGCATGAGATATGCATGCAGGATGTGTTCACGGTTTTAATGGAGGTACGATCACCGCCTCTCGGACACCTGAATTCGGTGGTCACAACATCGCGGTATAGAATGCGATGATTGTATTGGTGAAAATACTAAGTCTTAAAATTAAAATACTAAGTCTTAAAATTGCCGTCCAGTTTCGGATGCTCAATCTAAATGAATGAAAATATGGATCTTTTTAAAATGATTTATCAATTGCGAGTTTTGATAATAGTTCTCGATTTAAGTAAGCTAAAGAATGCAATGCATCGTTTGAGAATTAAATGCATTAATCTTACGATTCAAACAATAACATAATATATAATTCGCAATGTAACACAAATCTCAAAGGAATTTTAAAATCTGCGACTAAAAGTTAATATGTCTTAAATTGAAGAGAAGAAAAGAGACTAGCACTGCAAGGTACTGTCAGTTCTTTCCTGTTCTGATGAGTTAGATGAAACTTTGCAACGTGGAGAAAATAAAAACTGCACCGTACATATGTGAAAGAAACCTATCTTAGATCAAGTCATGAAGGTTACAATAATGAGTTCAGTTTTGTGGGAAGTATGATTACGGGCTATCGGACATTCGAAAGCAGTGGCCAAAAAGATCGCGCAATCCGGTGAGGTGATATCAATGGTTAAAACAAAAAAAGAAGAACAAAACAAAAAAAAAAAAAATGATCAAAAAAAAAAAAAGCAAAGAAAGAAATATGTTAGTCCTAAAAATGAATTTTTGCTGACTTACAATTTTAGTTGCAAAATCAAAATGAAGAAATAATTGGGATGAATTATTTATCATTATTTTGGAAATTGCCACAATTGATAATAATAATAATAATAATAATAATAATAATAATAATAATAATAATAATAATAATTATGTGGACTTAGTACAGCGCCTGAGACGTTAAAGCGCTAAGAGCTCGAAAATATTAGATAACAAACAAAAATATACACCAGTACAAGGATAGGATAGAAAAATCCCAACACTATTGAATTACAAGACAAAAGGCTTCAATAGAAGTATATAGATAATGTAAATGAACTTACATATTTCATTCACTTTTTATCTGGATGGGTACATACAGGGTCACTAGCATAATCAGTACCTTTATGAGGGCTGTGTCGAAACCAGAAAGACATTGACAAGCTAATGAATTTGAAGAAGAGGATATCAAAATTCAACATAAAAATGATTATATGAGAAAAGAAAACGTTTCTGTGGGACATTTACCATCACACCTATTTGTAGCCAAATAGACGCGTGTACAAAGTGTAGTATAAATTTGTAATGGTTTTAAAAATTGTACGCCCACCGTGGGACTCGAACTCACGACCCTCAGATTAAAAGTCTGATGCTCTACCGACTGAGCTAGGCGGGCTACTTGTTAATGCATGGTCGAATGTTGGCTCGGGTAGTTATGCGCAACATGGTTAATCGTTATCTCATCAATTTCACATAGCTAGCGTCTAGGATTGATTGGATCTTAGATGTTAGCCCCTTATGGAAACAATAATCCAGTTTATATGGCAATCAACCATTCACGGAGGAATTTAAATTTTGCTGCATAAGGAAATGCACAAATGTGTCATTAGCCGAGCAAGTTGCTAAAGTTAAGACTAGTCATTGTTTCTTTGTGTTAACAGTTATGATTTTACAGTCCGGACAACACAAACACTATCCTTCTGCTCTTCTCTTAAATCTTCGCATTCTTTCCTTAATTTCTCTCAGTTAATTACACATGTGAAAATCACCTATCTTGAAATTTTTTGTTTCCAGAGAAAGCAATGCTTACACACTACATAATCAATTAAATAGTACCTGTAAGTTGATAAACTTGCTTCCAATTAATTGTTCTCTATACATATTTGTGATTTTCTTCTATGGATCGGTACAGGAGAAAATACATAAATACGGAAGGTGTTGTGTTAGATGTGGTGGTTTTATTTCTACGACATGGGAGATTTGTGTGTGTGTGTGTGTGTGTTTGTGTGTGCATGTGATTTGTATTTTTAAGGTAGCTTTTAAGAATTTTTCAGTCATATAGCTACAATGTCTGCAGTGTGGCAGTTTATAGTGATGGCTAGCACTGGGGCATCATGCCGCAGACATGTGGCATGATGTCCCACCCAGTCACTTTATCCTGAGATCCGGCCGACCAGTCCTAACACTAACCTCTTAATGCTGAGCCCCAAGCAAGGCAGCTGTTAGTACCATATTTGTAAGTCTTTGGTATGACTCGGCCGGGGATCGATCCCACGAACTCCCGCATCCGAGGCGTACGCTGTAATTACTAGGCCACCGGAGCTTTTAGGGATATTTGTTCATTGTCACGTAGTGAGTAGTAGCTAATGAGTTTTCACTCCTTATTGTCTGCATTTAAGTACGTGGAGTTGGACTATTTGGTCAGTCATATTTTGTATGTTCTTCTTGTAACATTATTCTTCAGGTATATTTATTGTTGTGTTTAGATATTATTTGGAAGCAAACATTTGTTTGAATTATTCATTGGAGCCACAAAATGCTACGTGGGTTAAAATATTATTTTTGGCCTATTGTGAATTATTTTTTAAAGAATTCTTGAAAATGCCATTGTGATATATCAGAACTGTTGGTAGACCAATGCATTTGAGGATGTAGATTTTATTCGGAACATTCTATTCCTTTGGACTTGAAGATAACATTTTGGGATGATTTTGGATGCAATTCATAATGCTGTAAGTCCCTCTTATATTTTCATTTTACAATTTTGTTAACTGAATTATTTGTTCAGTATTAGAAACCGTTTTGGTTTTGCTTATGTTTGTTTTTTAGTGTATGACCATAGATTCGTAATACTATTGGGTAATTATGACTCATTCATTTCTCAGTTAACGAACTAATATGCAGCATTACTGGAAATGCAAATATGATGGCAGCAGTGGGGGACGCATTTACTGAATTTTGTTTTCATAACAAAAAACTCTTAATTCCAAAGACTTGTGCAATTAAATGATATTAACGTGAAATGTAAAGAAAAGCATTTTCGTTTGAACCGAGCTCTGGGCATCTATCTGCACCATAAGTGCTAAACGTCATGTGATACAAACATGGCCGCGCCCTTTAAATATGTAATGGAAAGGGCTACGCAGCAAAATCCGAGACTGACAAACTGACAGAATTTGGATGAGTAGTGCCCCAATCTCAGTCGCTAGAGCATCCGACATTTAATCTAAGGGTCATGGGTGAAAGTCCGAGGGTAGGTGGTTATGATTTAGCTTCCACTGATTTTCAATTGTTGTCAAAATGAATATAGATATACCTGCAAGTATTTCTCTCCTTTCCTAAAATGTCCCTAAATGAGAGCGTATCCACATGTCCATGCGAACGGGATAGAGTACCCAATTTAATCAACTCTAAGATATGTTGATCATTCTGTCAGCATTTCTTCTTGATTCCAGTAAATCTAACGCATCCACTATATCATATGCAAATTGAATGCATTCATATTATGATACGAATATTATTAAAAATACGGACAGAAGCACAAAAGTCAACGCCAGTCTAAAAGCTCCACCTAACAGACAATATGTTTAAAGTAATGAGACACTACCACTGCAAGCTACTATCAGTTGTTTCGTGTTCTAAAGAGTTTACTCAAACGTTGTAACGGAGACAAAACGAAGAATGCACCGTGAAGACGTATAAAGACTTCTCGGTTCAATCAACAATAACTGCATGAGATATGCATGCAGGATGTGTTCACGGTTTTAATGGAGGTACGATCACCGCCTCTCGGACACCTGAATTCGGTGGTCACAACATCGCGGTATAGAATGCGATGATTGTATTGGTGAAAATACTAAGTCTTAAAATTAAAATACTAAGTCTTAAAATTGCCGTCCAGTTTCGGATGCTCAATCTAAATGAATGAAAATATGGATCTTTTTAAAATGATTTATCAATTGCGAGTTTTGATAATAGTTCTCGATTTAAGTAAGCTAAAGAATGCAATGCATCGTTTGAGAATTAAATGCATTAATCTTACGATTCAAACAATAACATAATATATAATTCGCAATGTAACACAAATCTCAAAGGAATTTTAAAATCTGCGACTAAAAGTTAATATGTCTTAAATTGAAGAGAAGAAAAGAGACTAGCACTGCAAGGTACTGTCAGTTCTTTCCTGTTCTGATGAGTTAGATGAAACTTTGCAACGTGGAGAAAATAAAAACTGCACCGTACATATGTGAAAGAAACCTATCTTAGATCAAGTCATGAAGGTTACAATAATGAGTTCAGTTTTGTGGGAAGTATGATTACGGGCTATCGGACATTCGAAAGCAGTGGCCAAAAGGATCGCGCAATCCGGTGAGGTGATATCAATGGTTAAAACAAAAAAAGAAGAACAAAACAAAAAAAAAAAAAATGATCAAAAAAAAAAAAAGCAAAGAAAGAAATATGTTAGTCCTAAAAATGAATTTTTGCTGACTTACAATTTTAGTTGCAAAATCAAAATGAAGAAATAATTGGGATGAATTATTTATCATTATTTTGGAAATTGCCACAATTGATAATAATAATAATAATAATAATAATAATAATAATAATAATAATAATAATTATGTGGACTTAGTACAGCGCCTGAGACGTTAAAGCGCTAAGAGCTCGAAAATATTAGATAACAAACAAAAATATACACCAGTACAAGGATAGGATAGAAAAATCCCAACACTATTGAATTACAAGACAAAAGGCTTCAATAGAAGTATATAGATAATGTAAATGAACTTACATATTTCATTCACTTTTTATCTGGATGGGTACATACAGGGTCACTAGCATAATCAGTACCTTTATGAGGGCTGTGTCGAAACCAGAAAGACATTGACAAGCTAATGAATTTGAAGAAGAGGATATCAAAATTCAACATAAAAATGATTATATGAGAAAAGAAAACGTTTCTGTGGGACATTTACCATCACACCTATTTGTAGCCAAATAGACGCGTGTACAAAGTGTAGTATAAATTTGTAATGGTTTTAAAAATTGTACGCCCACCGTGGGACTCGAACTCACGACCCTCAGATTAAAAGTCTGATGCTCTACCGACTGAGCTAGGCGGGCTACTTGTTAATGCATGGTCGAATGTTGGCTCGGGTAGTTATGCGCAACATGGTTAATCGTTATCTCATCAATTTCACATAGCTAGCGTCTAGGATTGATTGGATCTTAGATGTTAGCCCCTTATGGAAACAATAATCCAGTTTATATGGCAATCAACCATTCACGGAGGAATTTAAATTTTGCTGCATAAGGAAATGCACAAATGTGTCATTAGCCGAGCAAGTTGCTAAAGTTAAGACTAGTCATTGTTTCTTTGTGTTAACAGTTATGATTTTACAGTCCGGACAACACAAACACTATCCTTCTGCTCTTCTCTTAAATCTTCGCATTCTTTCCTTAATTTCTCTCAGTTAATTACACATGTGAAAATCACCTATCTTGAAATTTTTTGTTTCCAGAGAAAGCAATGCTTACACACTACATAATCAATTAAATAGTACCTGTAAGTTGATAAACTTGCTTCCAATTAATTGTTCTCTATACATATTTGTGATTTTCTTCTATGGATCGGTACAGGAGAAAATACATAAATACGGAAGGTGTTGTGTTAGATGTGGTGGTTTTATTTCTACGACATGGGAGATTTGTGTGTGTGTGTGTTTGTGTGTGTGTGTGTTTGTGTGTGCATGTGATTTGTATTTTTAAGGTAGCTTTTAAGAATTTTTCAGTCATATCGCTACAATGTCTGCAGTGTGGCAGTTTATAGTGATGGCTAGCACTGGGGCATCATGCCGCAGACATGTGGCATGATGTCCCACCCAGTCACTTTATCCTGAGATCCGGCCGACCAGTCCTAACACTAACCTCTTAATGCTGAGCCCCAAGCAAGGCAGCTGTTAGTACCATATTTGTAAGTCTTTGGTATGACTTGGCCGGGGATCGATCCCACGAACTCCCGCATCCGAGGCGTACGCTGTAATTACTAGGCCACCGGAGCTTTTAGGGATATTTGTTCATTGTCACGTAGTGAGTAGTAGCTAATGAGTTTTCACTCCTTATTGTCTGTATTTAAGTACGTGGAGTTGGACTATTTGGTCAGTCATATTTTGTATGTTCTTCTTGTAACATTATTCTTCAGGTATATTTATTGTTGTGTTTAGATATTATTTGGAAGCAAACATTTGTTTGAATTATTCATTGGAGCCACAAAATGCTACGTGGGTTAAAATATTATTTTTGGCCTATTGTGAGTTATTTCTAAGGAATTCTTGAAAATGCCATTGTGATATATCAGAACTGTTGGTAGACCAATGCATTTGAGGATGTAGATTTTATTCGGAACATTCTATTCCTTTGGACTTGAAGATAACATTTTGGGATGATTTTGGATGCAATTCATAATGCTGTAAGTCCCTCTTATATTTTCATTTTACAATTTTGTTAACTGAATTATTTGTTCAGTATTAGAAACCGTTTTGGTTTTGCTTATGTTTGTTTTTTAGTGTATGACCATAGATTCGTAATACTATTCATTTCTCAGTTAACGAACTAATATGCAGCATTACTGGAAATGCAAATATGATGGCAGCAGTGGGGGACGCATTTACTGAATTATGTTTTCATAACAAAAAACTCTTAATTCCAAAGACTTGTGCAATTAAATGATATTAACGTGAAATGTAAAGAAAAGCATTTTCGTTTGAACCGAGCTCTGGGCATCTATTTGCACCATAAGTGCTAAACGTCATGTGATACAAACATGGCCGCGCCCTTTAAATATGTAATGGAAAGGGCTACGCAGCAAAATCCGAGACTGACAAACTGACAGAATTTGGATGAGTAGTGCCCCAATCTCAGTCGCTAGAGCATCCGACATTTAATCTAAGGGTCATGGGTGAAAGTCCGAGGGTAGGTGGTTATGATTTAGCTTCCACTGATTTTCAATTGTTGTCAAAATGAATATAGATATACCTGCAAGTATTTCTCTCCTTTCCTAAAATGTCCCTAAATGAGAGCGTATCCACATGTCCATGCGAACGGGATAGAGTACCCAATTTAATCAACTCTAAGATATGTTGATCATTCTGTCAGCATTTCTTCTTGATTCCAGTAAATCTAACGCATCCACTATATCATATGCAAATTGAATGCATTCATATTATGATACGAATATTATTAAAAATACGGACAGAAGCACAAAAGTCAACGCCAGTCTAAAAGCTCCACCTAACAGACAATATGTTTAAAGTAATGAGACACTACCACTGCAAGCTACTATCAGTTGTTTCGTGTTCTAAAGAGTTTACTCAAACGTTGTAACGGAGACAAAACGAAGAATGCACCGTGAAGACGTATAAAGACTTCTCGGTTCAATCAACAATAACTGCATGAGATATGCATGCAGGATGTGTTCACGGTTTTAATGGAGGTACGATCACCGCCTCTCGGACACCTGAATTCGGTGGTCACAACATCGCGGTATAGAATGCGATGATTGTATTGGTGAAAATACTAAGTCTTAAAATTAAAATACTAAGTCTTAAAATTGCCGTCCAGTTTCGGATGCTCAATCTAAATGAATGAAAATATGGATCTTTTTAAAATGATTTATCAATTGCGAGTTTTGATAATAGTTCTCGATTTAAGTAAGCTAAAGAATGCAATGCATCGTTTGAGAATTAAATGCATTAATCTTACGATTCAAACAATAACATAATATATAATTCGCAATGTAACACAAATCTCAAAGGAATTTTAAAATCTGCGACTAAAAGTTAATATGTCTTAAATTGAAGAGAAGAAAAGAGACTAGCACTGCAAGGTACTGTCAGTTCTTTCCTGTTCTGATGAGTTAGATGAAACTTTGCAAAGTGGAGAAAATAAAAACTGCACCGTACATATGTGAAAGAAACCTATCTTAGATCAAGTCATGAAGGTTACAATAATGAGTTCAGTTTTGTGGGAAGTATGATTACGGGGTATCGGACATTCGAAAGCAGTGGCCAAAAGGATCGCGCAATCCGGTGAGGTGATATCAATGTTTAAAAGAAAAAAAGAAGAACAAAAAAAAAAAAATGACCAAAAAAAAAAAAAAAGTAAAGAAAGAAATATGTTAGTCCTAAAAATGAATTTTTGCTGACTTACAATTTTAGTTGCAAAATGAAAATGAAGAAATAATTGGGATGAATTATTTATCATTATTTTGGAAATTGCCACAATTGATAATAATAAAAATAATAATAATAATAATAATAATAATAATAATAATAATAATAATAATAATAATAATAATAATTATGTGGACTTAGTAAAGCGCCTGAGACGTTAAAGCGCTAAGAGCTCGAAAATATTAGATAACAAACAAAAATATACACCAGTACAAGGATAGGATAGAAAAATCCCAACACTATTGAATTACAAAACAAAAGGCTTCAATAGAAGTATATAGAATATGTAAATGAACTTACATATTTCATTCACTTTTTATCTGGATGGGTACATACAGGGTCACTACCATAATCAGTACCTTTATGAGGGCTGTGTCGAAACCAGAAAGACATTGACAAGCTAATGAATTTGAAGAAGAGGATATCAAAATTCAACATAAAAATGATTATATGAGAAAAGAAAACGTTTCTGTGGGACATTTACCATCACACCTATTTGTAGCCAAATAGACGCGTGTACAAAGTGTAGTATAAATTTGTAATGGTATTAAAAATTATACGCCCACCGTGGGACTCGAACTCACGACCCTCAGATTAAAAGTCTGATGCTCTACCGACTGAGCTAGGCGGGCTACTTGTTAATGCATGGTCGAATGTTGGCTCGGGTAGTTATGCGCAGCATGGTTAATCGTTATCTCATCAATTTCACATAGCTAGCGTCCAGGATTGATTGGATCTTAGATGTTAGCCCCTTATGGAAACAATAATCCAGTTTATATGGCAATCAACCATTCACGGAGGAATTTAAATTTTGCTGCATAAGGAAATGCACAAATGTGTCATTAGCCGAGCAAGTTGCTAAAGTTAAGACTAGTCATTGTTTCTTTGTGTTAACAGTTATGATTTTACAGTCCGGACAACACAAACACTATCCTTCTGCTCTTCTCTTAAATCTTCGCATTCTTTCCTTAATTTCTCTCAGTTAATTACACATGTGAAAATCACCTATCTTGAAATTTTTTGTTTCCAGAGAAAGCAATGCTTACACACTACATAATCAATTAAATAGTACCTGTAAGTTGATAAACTTGCTTCCAATTAATTGTTCTCTATACATATTTGTGATTTTCTTCTATGGATCGGTACAGGAGAAAATACATAAATACGGAAGGTGTTGTGTTAGATGTGGTGGTTTTATTTCTACGACATGGGAGATTTGTGTGTGTGTGTGTGTGTGTTTGTGTGTGCATGTGATTTGTATTTTTAAGGTAGCTTTTAAGAATTTTTCAGTCATATAGCTACAATGTCTGCAGTGTGGCAGTTTATAGTGATGGCTAGCACTGGGGCATCATGCCGCAGACATGTGGCATGATGTCCCACCCAGTCACTTTATCCTGAGATCCGGCCGACCAGTCCTAACACTAACCTCTTAATGCTGAGCCCCAAGCAAGGCAGCTGTTAGTACCATATTTGTAAGTCTTTGGTATGACTCGGCCGGGGATCGATCCCACGAACTCCCGCATCCGAGGCGTACGCTGTAATTACTAGGCCACCGGAGCTTTTAGGGATATTTGTTCATTGTCACGTAGTGAGTAGTAGCTAATGAGTTTTCACTCCTTATTGTCTGCATTTAAGTACGTGGAGTTGGACTATTTGGTCAGTCATATTTTGTATGTTCTTCTTGTAACATTATTCTTCAGGTATATTTATTGTTGTGTTTAGATATTATTTGGAAGCAAACATTTGTTTGAATTATTCATTGGAGCCACAAAATGCTACGTGGGTTAAAATATTATTTTTGGCCTATTGTGAATTATTTTTTAAAGAATTCTTGAAAATGCCATTGTGATATATCAGAACTGTTGGTAGACCAATGCATTTGAGGATGTAGATTTTATTCGGAACATTCTATTCCTTTGGACTTGAAGATAACATTTTGGGATGATTTTGGATGCAATTCATAATGCTGTAAGTCCCTCTTATATTTTCATTTTACAATTTTGTTAACTGAATTATTTGTTCAGTATTAGAAACCGTTTTGGTTTTGCTTATGTTTGTTTTTTAGTGTATGACCATAGATTCGTAATACTATTGGGTAATTATGACTCATTCATTTCTCAGTTAACGAACTAATATGCAGCATTACTGGAAATGCAAATATGATGGCAGCAGTGGGGGACGCATTTACTGAATTTTGTTTTCATAACAAAAAACTCTTAATTCCAAAGACTTGTGCAATTAAATGATATTAACGTGAAATGTAAAGAAAAGCATTTTCGTTTGAACCGAGCTCTGGGCATCTATCTGCACCATAAGTGCTAAACGTCATGTGATACAAACATGACCGCGCCCTTTAAATATGTAATGGAAAGGGCTACGCAGCAAAATCCGAGACTGACAAACTGACAGAATTTGGATGAGTAGTGCCCCAATCTCAGTCGCTAGAGCATCCGACATTTAATCTAAGGGTCATGGGTGAAAGTCCGAGGGTAGGTGGTTATGATTTAGCTTCCACTGATTTTCAATTGTTGTCAAAATGAATATAGATATACCTGCAAGTATTTCTCTCCTTTCCTAAAATGTCCCTAAATGAGAGCGTATCCACATGTCCATGCGAACGGGATAGAGTACCCAATTTAATCAACTCTAAGATATGTTGATCATTCTGTCAGCATTTCTTCTTGATTCCAGTAAATCTAACGCATCCACTATATCATATGCAAATTGAATGCATTCATATTATGATACGAATATTATTAAAAATACGGACAGAAGCACAAAAGTCAACGCCAGTCTAAAAGCTCCACCTAACAGACAATATGTTTAAAGTAATGAGACACTACCACTGCAAGCTACTATCAGTTGTTTCGTGTTCTAAAGAGTTTACTCAAACGTTGTAACGGAGACAAAACGAAGAATGCACCGTGAAGACGTATAAAGACTTCTCGGTTCAATCAACAATAACTGCATGAGATATGCATGCAGGATGTGTTCACGGTTTTAATGGAGGTACGATCACCGCCTCTCGGACACCTGAATTCGGTGGTCACAACATCGCGGTATAGAATGCGATGATTGTATTGGTGAAAATACTAAGTCTTAAAATTAAAATACTAAGTCTTAAAATTGCCGTCCAGTTTCGGATGCTCAATCTAAATGAATGAAAATATGGATCTTTTTAAAATGATTTATCAATTGCGAGTTTTGATAATAGTTCTCGATTTAAGTAAGCTAAAGAATGCAATGCATCGTTTGAGAATTAAATGCATTAATCTTACGATTCAAACAATAACATAATATATAATTCGCAATGTAACACAAATCTCAAAGGAATTTTAAAATCTGCGACTAAAAGTTAATATGTCTTAAATTGAAGAGAAGAAAAGAGACTAGCACTGCAAGGTACTGTCAGTTCTTTCCTGTTCTGATGAGTTAGATGAAACTTTGCAACGTGGAGAAAATAAAAACTGCACCGTACATATGTGAAAGAAACCTATCTTAGATCAAGTCATGAAGGTTACAATAATGAGTTCAGTTTTGTGGGAAGTATGATTACGGGCTATCGGACATTCGAAAGCAGTGGCCAAAAGGATCGCGCAATCCGGTGAGGTGATATCAATGGTTAAAACAAAAAAAGAAGAACAAAACAAAAAAAAAAAAAATGATCAAAAAAAAAAAAAGCAAAGAAAGAAATATGTTAGTCCTAAAAATGAATTTTTGCTGACTTACAATTTTAGTTGCAAAATCAAAATGAAGAAATAATTGGGATGAATTATTTATCATTATTTTGGAAATTGCCACAATTGATAATAATAATAATAATAATAATAATAATAATAATAATAATAATAATAATAATAATAATTATGTGGACTTAGTACAGCGCCTGAGACGTTAAAGCGCTAAGAGCTCGAAAATATTAGATAACAAACAAAAATATACACCAGTACAAGGATAGGATAGAAAAATCCCAACACTATTGAATTACAAGACAAAAGGCTTCAATAGAAGTATATAGATAATGTAAATGAACTTACATATTTCATTCACTTTTTATCTGGATGGGTACATACAGGGTCACTAGCATAATCAGTACCTTTATGAGGGCTGTGTCGAAACCAGAAAGACATTGACAAGCTAATGAATTTGAAGAAGAGGATATCAAAATTCAACATAAAAATGATTATATGAGAAAAGAAAACGTTTCTGTGGGACATTTACCATCACACCTATTTGTAGCCAAATAGACGCGTGTACAAAGTGTAGTATAAATTTGTAATGGTTTTAAAAATTGTACGCCCACCGTGGGACTCGAATTCACGACCCTCAGATTAAAAGTCTGATGCTCTACCGACTGAGCTAGGCGGGCTACTTGTTAATGCATGGTCGAATGTTGGCTCGGGTAGTTATGCGCAACATGGTTAATCGTTATCTCATCAATTTCACATAGCTAGCGTCTATTATTGATTGGATCTTAGATGTTAGCCCCTTATGGAAACAATAATCCAGTTTATATGGCAATCAACCATTCACGGAGGAATTTAAATTTTGCTGCATAAGGAAATGCACAAATGTGTCATTAGCCGAGCAAGTTGCTAAAGTTAAGATTAGTCATTGTTTCTTTGTGTTAACAGTTATGATTTTACAGTCCGGACAACACAAACACTATCCTTCTGCTCTTCTCTTAAATCTTCGCATTCTTTCCTTAATTTCTCTCAGTTAATTACACATGTGAAAATCACCTATCTTGAAATTTTTTGTTTCCAGAGAAAGCAATGCTTACACACTACATAATCAATTAAATAGTACCTGTAAGTTGATAAACTTGCTTCCAATTAATTGTTCTCTATACATATTTGTGATTTTCTTCTATGGATCGGTACAGGAGAAAATACATAAATACGGAAGGTGTTGTGTTAGATGTGGTGGTTTTATTTCTACGACATGGGAGATTTGTGTGTGTGTGTGTTTGTGTGTGTGTGTGTTTGTGTGTGCATGTGATTTGTATTTTTAAGGTAGCTTTTAAGAATTTTTCAGTCATATCGCTACAATGTCTGCAGTGTGGCAGTTTATAGTGATGGCTAGCACTGGGGCATCATGCCGCAGACATGTGGCATGATGTCCCACCCAGTCACTTTATCCTGAGATCCGGCCGACCAGTCCTAACACTAACCTCTTAATGCTGAGCCCCAAGCAAGGCAGCTGTTAGTACCATATTTGTAAGTCTTTGGTATGACTTGGCCGGGGATCGATCCCACGAACTCCCGCATCCGAGGCGTACGCTGTAATTACTAGGCCACCGGAGCTTTTAGGGATATTTGTTCATTGTCACGTAGTGAGTAGTAGCTAATGAGTTTTCACTCCTTATTGTCTGTATTTAAGTACGTGGAGTTGGACTATTTGGTCAGTCATATTTTGTATGTTCTTCTTGTAACATTATTCTTCAGGTATATTTATTGTTGTGTTTAGATATTATTTGGAAGCAAACATTTGTTTGAATTATTCATTGGAGCCACAAAATGCTACGTGGGTTAAAATATTATTTTTGGCCTATTGTGAGTTATTTCTAAGGAATTCTTGAAAATGCCATTGTGATATATCAGAACTGTTGGTAGACCAATGCATTTGAGGATGTAGATTTTATTCGGAACATTCTATTCCTTTGGACTTGAAGATAACATTTTGGGATGATTTTGGATGCAATTCATAATGCTGTAAGTCCCTCTTATATTTTCATTTTACAATTTTGTTAACTGAATTATTTGTTCAGTATTAGAAACCGTTTTGGTTTTGCTTATGTTTGTTTTTTAGTGTATGACCATAGATTCGTAATACTATTCATTTCTCAGTTAACGAACTAATATGCAGCATTACTGGAAATGCAAATATGATGGCAGCAGTGGGGGACGCATTTACTGAATTATGTTTTCATAACAAAAAACTCTTAATTCCAAAGACTTGTGCAATTAAATGATATTAACGTGAAATGTAAAGAAAAGCATTTTCGTTTGAACCGAGCTCTGGGCATCTATTTGCACCATAAGTGCTAAACGTCATGTGATACAAACATGGCCGCGCCCTTTAAATATGTAATGGAAAGGGCTACGCAGCAAAATCCGAGACTGACAAACTGACAGAATTTGGATGAGTAGTGCCCCAATCTCAGTCGCTAGAGCATCCGACATTTAATCTAAGGGTCATGGGTGAAAGTCCGAGGGTAGGTGGTTATGATTTAGCTTCCACTGATTTTCAATTGTTGTCAAAATGAATATAGATATACCTGCAAGTATTTCTCTCCTTTCCTAAAATGTCCCTAAATGAGAGCGTATCCACATGTCCATGCGAACGGGATAGAGTACCCAATTTAATCAACTCTAAGATATGTTGATCATTCTGTCAGCATTTCTTCTTGATTCCAGTAAATCTAACGCATCCACTATATCATATGCAAATTGAATGCATTCATATTATGATACGAATATTATTAAAAATACGGACAGAAGCACAAAAGTCAACGCCAGTCTAAAAGCTCCACCTAACAGACAATATGTTTAAAGTAATGAGACACTACCACTGCAAGCTACTATCAGTTGTTTCGTGTTCTAAAGAGTTTACTCAAACGTTGTAACGGAGACAAAACGAAGAATGCACCGTGAAGACGTATAAAGACTTCTCGGTTCAATCAACAATAACTGCATGAGATATGCATGCAGGATGTGTTCACGGTTTTAATGGAGGTACGATCACCGCCTCTCGGACACCTGAATTCGGTGGTCACAACATCGCGGTATAGAATGCGATGATTGTATTGGTGAAAATACTAAGTCTTAAAATTAAAATACTAAGTCTTAAAATTGCCGTCCAGTTTCGGATGCTCAATCTAAATGAATGAAAATATGGATCTTTTTAAAATGATTTATCAATTGCGAGTTTTGATAATAGTTCTCGATTTAAGTAAGCTAAAGAATGCAATGCATCGTTTGAGAATTAAATGCATTAATCTTACGATTCAAACAATAACATAATATATAATTCGCAATGTAACACAAATCTCAAAGGAATTTTAAAATCTGCGACTAAAAGTTAATATGTCTTAAATTGAAGAGAAGAAAAGAGACTAGCACTGCAAGGTACTGTCAGTTCTTTCCTGTTCTGATGAGTTAGATGAAACTTTGCAAAGTGGAGAAAATAAAAACTGCACCGTACATATGTGAAAGAAACCTATCTTAGATCAAGTCATGAAGGTTACAATAATGAGTTCAGTTTTGTGGGAAGTATGATTACGGGGTATCGGACATTCGAAAGCAGTGGCCAAAAGGATCGCGCAATCCGGTGAGGTGATATCAATGTTTAAAAGAAAAAAAGAAGAACAAAAAAAAAAAAAATGACCAAAAAAAAAAAAAAAGTAAAGAAAGAAATATGTTAGTCCTAAAAATGAATTTTTGCTGACTTACAATTTTAGTTGCAAAATGAAAATGAAGAAATAATTGGGATGAATTATTTATCATTATTTTGGAAATTGCCACAATTGATAATAATAAAAATAATAATAATAATAATAATAATAATAATAATAATAATAATAATAATAACAATAATAATAATTATGTGGACTTAGTAAAGCGCCTGAGACGTTAAAGCGCTAAGAGCTCGAAAATATTAGATAACAAACAAAAATATACACCAGTACAAGGATAGGATAGAAAAATCCCAACACTATTGAATTACAAAACAAAAGGCTTCAATAGAAGTATATAGAATATGTAAATGAACTTACATATTTCATTCACTTTTTATCTGGATGGGTACATACAGGGTCACTACCATAATCAGTACCTTTATGAGGGCTGTGTCGAAACCAGAAAGACATTGACAAGCTAATGAATTTGAAGAAGAGGATATCAAAATTCAACATAAAAATGATTATATGAGAAAAGAAAACGTTTCTGTGGGACATTTACCATCACACCTATTTGTAGCCAAATAGACGCGTGTACAAAGTGTAGTATAAATTTGTAATGGTATTAAAAATTATACGCCCACCGTGGGACTCGAACTCACGACCCTCAGATTAAAAGTCTGATGCTCTACCGACTGAGCTAGGCGGGCTACTTGTTAATGCATGGTCGAATGTTGGCTCGGGTAGTTATGCGCAGCATGGTTAATCGTTATCTCATCAATTTCACATAGCTAGCGTCCAGGATTGATTGGATCTTAGATGTTAGCCCCTTATGGAAACAATAATCCAGTTTATATGGCAATCAACCATTCACGGAGGAATTTAAATTTTGCTGCATAAGGAAATGCACAAATGTGTCATTAGCCGAGCAAGTTGCTAAAGTTAAGACTAGTCATTGTTTCTTTGTGTTAACAGTTATGATTTTACAGTCCGGACAACACAAACACTATCCTTCTGCTCTTCTCTTAAATCTTCGCATTCTTTCCTTAATTTCTCTCAGTTAATTACACATGTGAAAATCACCTATCTTGAAATTTTTTGTTTCCAGAGAAAGCAATGCTTACACACTACATAATCAATTAAATAGTACCTGTAAGTTGATAAACTTGCTTCCAATTAATTGTTCTCTATACATATTTGTGATTTTCTTCTATGGATCGGTACAGGAGAAAATACATAAATACGGAAGGTGTTGTGTTAGATGTGGTGGTTTCATTTCTACGACATGGGAGATTTGTGTGTGTGTGTGTGTGTGTTTGTGTGTGCATGTGATTTGTATTTTTAAGGTAGCTTTTAAGAATTTTTCAGTCATATAGCTACAATGTCTGCAGTGTGGCAGTTTATAGTGATGGCTAGCACTGGGGCATCATGCCGCAGACATGTGGCATGATGTCCCACCCAGTCACTTTATCCTGAGATCCGGCCGACCAGTCCTAACACTAACCTCTTAATGCTGAGCCCCAAGCAAGGCAGCTGTTAGTACCATATTTGTAAGTCTTTGGTATGACTCGGCCGGGGATCGATCCCACGAACTCCCGCATCCGAGGCGTACGCTGTAATTACTAGGCCACCGGAGCTTTTAGGGATATTTGTTCATTGTCACGTAGTGAGTAGTAGCTAATGAGTTTTCACTCCTTATTGTCTGCATTTAAGTACGTGGAGTTGGACTATTTGGTCAGTCATATTTTGTATGTTCTTCTTGTAACATTATTCTTCAGGTATATTTATTGTTGTGTTTAGATATTATTTGGAAGCAAACATTTGTTTGAATTATTCATTGGAGCCACAAAATGCTACGTGGGTTAAAATATTATTTTTGGCCTATTGTGAGTTATTTCTAAGGAATTCTTGAAAATGCCATTGTGATATATCAGAACTGTTGGTAGACCAATGCATTTGAGGATGTAGATTTTATTCGGAACATTCTATTCCTTTGGACTTGAAGATAACATTTTGGGATGATTTTGGATGCAATTCATAATGCTGTAAGTCCCTCTTATATTTTCATTTTACAATTTTGTTAACTGAATTATTTGTTCAGTATTAGAAACCGTTTTGGTTTTGCTTATGTTTGTTTTTTAGTGTATGACCATAGATTCGTAATACTATTCATTTCTCAGTTAACGAACTAATATGCAGCATTACTGGAAATGCAAATATGATGGCAGCAGTGGGGGACGCATTTACTGAATTATGTTTTCATAACAAAAAACTCTTAATTCCAAAGACTTGTGCAATTAAATGATATTAACGTGAAATGTAAAGAAAAGCATTTTCGTTTGAACCGAGCTCTGGGCATCTATTTGCACCATAAGTGCTAAACGTCATGTGATACAAACATGGCCGCGCCCTTTAAATATGTAATGGAAAGGGCTACGCAGCAAAATCCGAGACTGACAAACTGACAGAATTTGGATGAGTAGTGCCCCAATCTCAGTCGCTAGAGCATCCGACATTTAATCTAAGGGTCATGGGTGAAAGTCCGAGGGTAGGTGGTTATGATTTAGCTTCCACTGATTTTCAATTGTTGTCAAAATGAATATAGATATACCTGCAAGTATTTCTCTCCTTTCCTAAAATGTCCCTAAATGAGAGCGTATCCACATGTCCATGCGAACGGGATAGAGTACCCAATTTAATCAACTCTAAGATATGTTGATCATTCTGTCAGCATTTCTTCTTGATTCCAGTAAATCTAACGCATCCACTATATCATATGCAAATTGAATGCATTCATATTATGATACGAATATTATTAAAAATACGGACAGAAGCACAAAAGTCAACGCCAGTCTAAAAGCTCCACCTAACAGACAATATGTTTAAAGTAATGAGACACTACCACTGCAAGCTACTATCAGTTGTTTCGTGTTCTAAAGAGTTTACTCAAACGTTGTAACGGAGACAAAACGAAGAATGCACCGTGAAGACGTATAAAGACTTCTCGGTTCAATCAACAATAACTGCATGAGATATGCATGCAGGATGTGTTCACGGTTTTAATGGAGGTACGATCACCGCCTCTCGGACACCTGAATTCGGTGGTCACAACATCGCGGTATAGAATGCGATGATTGTATTGGTGAAAATACTAAGTCTTAAAATTAAAATACTAAGTCTTAAAATTGCCGTCCAGTTTCGGATGCTCAATCTAAATGAATGAAAATATGGATCTTTTTAAAATGATTTATCAATTGCGAGTTTTGATAATAGTTCTCGATTTAAGTAAGCTAAAGAATGCAATGCATCGTTTGAGAATTAAATGCATTAATCTTACGATTCAAACAATAACATAATATATAATTCGCAATGTAACACAAATCTCAAAGGAATTTTAAAATCTGCGACTAAAAGTTAATATGTCTTAAATTGAAGAGAAGAAAAGAGACTAGCACTGCAAGGTACTGTCAGTTCTTTCCTGTTCTGATGAGTTAGATGAAACTTTGCAAAGTGGAGAAAATAAAAACTGCACCGTACATATGTGAAAGAAACCTATCTTAGATCAAGTCATGAAGGTTACAATAATGAGTTCAGTTTTGTGGGAAGTATGATTACGGGGTATCGGACATTCGAAAGCAGTGGCCAAAAGGATCGCGCAATCCGGTGAGGTGATATCAATGTTTAAAAGAAAAAAAGAAGAACAAAAAAAAAAAAATGACCAAAAAAAAAAAAAAAGTAAAGAAAGAAATATGTTAGTCCTAAAAATGAATTTTTGCTGACTTACAATTTTAGTTGCAAAATGAAAATGAAGAAATAATTGGGATGAATTATTTATCATTATTTTGGAAATTGCCACAATTGATAATAATAAAAATAATAATAATAATAATAATAATAATAATAATAATAATAATAATAATAATAATAATAATAATTATGTGGACTTAGTAAAGCGCCTGAGACGTTAAAGCGCTAAGAGCTCGAAAATATTAGATAACAAACAAAAATATACACCAGTACAAGGATAGGATAGAAAAATCCCAACACTATTGAATTACAAAACAAAAGGCTTCAATAGAAGTATATAGAATATGTAAATGAACTTACATATTTCATTCACTTTTTATCTGGATGGGTACATACAGGGTCACTACCATAATCAGTACCTTTATGAGGGCTGTGTCGAAACCAGAAAGACATTGACAAGCTAATGAATTTGAAGAAGAGGATATCAAAATTCAACATAAAAATGATTATATGAGAAAAGAAAACGTTTCTGTGGGACATTTACCATCACACCTATTTGTAGCCAAATAGACGCGTGTACAAAGTGTAGTATAAATTTGTAATGGTATTAAAAATTATACGCCCACCGTGGGACTCGAACTCACGACCCTCAGATTAAAAGTCTGATGCTCTACCGACTGAGCTAGGCGGGCTACTTGTTAATGCATGGTCGAATGTTGGCTCGGGTAGTTATGCGCAGCATGGTTAATCGTTATCTCATCAATTTCACATAGCTAGCGTCCAGGATTGATTGGATCTTAGATGTTAGCCCCTTATGGAAACAATAATCCAGTTTATATGGCAATCAACCATTCACGGAGGAATTTAAATTTTGCTGCATAAGGAAATGCACAAATGTGTCATTAGCCGAGCAAGTTGCTAAAGTTAAGACTAGTCATTGTTTCTTTGTGTTAACAGTTATGATTTTACAGTCCGGACAACACAAACACTATCCTTCTGCTCTTCTCTTAAATCTTCGCATTCTTTCCTTAATTTCTCTCAGTTAATTACACATGTGAAAATCACCTATCTTGAAATTTTTTGTTTCCAGAGAAAGCAATGCTTACACACTACATAATCAATTAAATAGTACCTGTAAGTTGATAAACTTGCTTCCAATTAATTGTTCTCTATACATATTTGTGATTTTCTTCTATGGATCGGTACAGGAGAAAATACATAAATACGGAAGGTGTTGTGTTAGATGTGGTGGTTTTATTTCTACGACATGGGAGATTTGTGTGTGTGTGTGTGTGTGTTTGTGTGTGCATGTGATTTGTATTTTTAAGGTAGCTTTTAAGAATTTTTCAGTCATATAGCTACAATGTCTGCAGTGTGGCAGTTTATAGTGATGGCTAGCACTGGGGCATCATGCCGCAGACATGTGGCATGATGTCCCACCCAGTCACTTTATCCTGAGATCCGGCCGACCAGTCCTAACACTAACCTCTTAATGCTGAGCCCCAAGCAAGGCAGCTGTTAGTACCATATTTGTAAGTCTTTGGTATGACTCGGCCGGGGATCGATCCCACGAACTCCCGCATCCGAGGCGTACGCTGTAATTACTAGGCCACCGGAGCTTTTAGGGATATTTGTTCATTGTCACGTAGTGAGTAGTAGCTAATGAGTTTTCACTCCTTATTGTCTGCATTTAAGTACGTGGAGTTGGACTATTTGGTCAGTCATATTTTGTATGTTCTTCTTGTAACATTATTCTTCAGGTATATTTATTGTTGTGTTTAGATATTATTTGGAAGCAAACATTTGTTTGAATTATTCATTGGAGCCACAAAATGCTACGTGGGTTAAAATATTATTTTTGGCCTATTGTGAATTATTTTTTAAAGAATTCTTGAAAATGCCATTGTGATATATCAGAACTGTTGGTAGACCAATGCATTTGAGGATGTAGATTTTATTCGGAACATTCTATTCCTTTGGACTTGAAGATAACATTTTGGGATGATTTTGGATGCAATTCATAATGCTGTAAGTCCCTCTTATATTTTCATTTTACAATTTTGTTAACTGAATTATTTGTTCAGTATTAGAAACCGTTTTGGTTTTGCTTATGTTTGTTTTTTAGTGTATGACCATAGATTCGTAATACTATTGGGTAATTATGACTCATTCATTTCTCAGTTAACGAACTAATATGCAGCATTACTGGAAATGCAAATATGATGGCAGCAGTGGGGGACGCATTTACTGAATTTTGTTTTCATAACAAAAAACTCTTAATTCCAAAGACTTGTGCAATTAAATGATATTAACGTGAAATGTAAAGAAAAGCATTTTCGTTTGAACCGAGCTCTGGGCATCTATCTGCACCATAAGTGCTAAACGTCATGTGATACAAACATGACCGCGCCCTTTAAATATGTAATGGAAAGGGCTACGCAGCAAAATCCGAGACTGACAAACTGACAGAATTTGGATGAGTAGTGCCCCAATCTCAGTCGCTAGAGCATCCGACATTTAATCTAAGGGTCATGGGTGAAAGTCCGAGGGTAGGTGGTTATGATTTAGCTTCCACTGATTTTCAATTGTTGTCAAAATGAATATAGATATACCTGCAAGTATTTCTCTCCTTTCCTAAAATGTCCCTAAATGAGAGCGTATCCACATGTCCATGCGAACGGGATAGAGTACCCAATTTAATCAACTCTAAGATATGTTGATCATTCTGTCAGCATTTCTTCTTGATTCCAGTAAATCTAACGCATCCACTATATCATATGCAAATTGAATGCATTCATATTATGATACGAATATTATTAAAAATACGGACAGAAGCACAAAAGTCAACGCCAGTCTAAAAGCTCCACCTAACAGACAATATGTTTAAAGTAATGAGACACTACCACTGCAAGCTACTATCAGTTGTTTCGTGTTCTAAAGAGTTTACTCAAACGTTGTAACGGAGACAAAACGAAGAATGCACCGTGAAGACGTATAAAGACTTCTCGGTTCAATCAACAATAACTGCATGAGATATGCATGCAGGATGTGTTCACGGTTTTAATGGAGGTACGATCACCGCCTCTCGGACACCTGAATTCGGTGGTCACAACATCGCGGTATAGAATGCGATGATTGTATTGGTGAAAATACTAAGTCTTAAAATTAAAATACTAAGTCTTAAAATTGCCGTCCAGTTTCGGATGCTCAATCTAAATGAATGAAAATATGGATCTTTTTAAAATGATTTATCAATTGCGAGTTTTGATAATAGTTCTCGATTTAAGTAAGCTAAAGAATGCAATGCATCGTTTGAGAATTAAATGCATTAATCTTACGATTCAAACAATAACATAATATATAATTCGCAATGTAACACAAATCTCAAAGGAATTTTAAAATCTGCGACTAAAAGTTAATATGTCTTAAATTGAAGAGAAGAAAAGAGACTAGCACTGCAAGGTACTGTCAGTTCTTTCCTGTTCTGATGAGTTAGATGAAACTTTGCAACGTGGAGAAAATAAAAACTGCACCGTACATATGTGAAAGAAACCTATCTTAGATCAAGTCATGAAGGTTACAATAATGAGTTCAGTTTTGTGGGAAGTATGATTACGGGCTATCGGACATTCGAAAGCAGTGGCCAAAAGGATCGCGCAATCCGGTGAGGTGATATCAATGGTTAAAACAAAAAAAGAAGAACAAAACAAAAAAAAAAAAAATGATCAAAAAAAAAAAAAGCAAAGAAAGAAATATGTTAGTCCTAAAAATGAATTTTTGCTGACTTACAATTTTAGTTGCAAAATCAAAATGAAGAAATAATTGGGATGAATTATTTATCATTATTTTGGAAATTGCCACAATTGATAATAATAATAATAATAATAATAATAATAATAATAATAATAATAATAATAATAATAATTATGTGGACTTAGTACAGCGCCTGAGACGTTAAAGCGCTAAGAGCTCGAAAATATTAGATAACAAACAAAAATATACACCAGTACAAGGATAGGATAGAAAAATCCCAACACTATTGAATTACAAGACAAAAGGCTTCAATAGAAGTATATAGATAATGTAAATGAACTTACATATTTCATTCACTTTTTATCTGGATGGGTACATACAGGGTCACTAGCATAATCAGTACCTTTATGAGGGCTGTGTCGAAACCAGAAAGACATTGACAAGCTAATGAATTTGAAGAAGAGGATATCAAAATTCAACATAAAAATGATTATATGAGAAAAGAAAACGTTTCTGTGGGACATTTACCATCACACCTATTTGTAGCCAAATAGACGCGTGTACAAAGTGTAGTATAAATTTGTAATGGTTTTAAAAATTGTACGCCCACCGTGGGACTCGAATTCACGACCCTCAGATTAAAAGTCTGATGCTCTACCGACTGAGCTAGGCGGGCTACTTGTTAATGCATGGTCGAATGTTGGCTCGGGTAGTTATGCGCAACATGGTTAATCGTTATCTCATCAATTTCACATAGCTAGCGTCTATTATTGATTGGATCTTAGATGTTAGCCCCTTATGGAAACAATAATCCAGTTTATATGGCAATCAACCATTCACGGAGGAATTTAAATTTTGCTGCATAAGGAAATGCACAAATGTGTCATTAGCCGAGCAAGTTGCTAAAGTTAAGATTAGTCATTGTTTCTTTGTGTTAACAGTTATGATTTTACAGTCCGGACAACACAAACACTATCCTTCTGCTCTTCTCTTAAATCTTCGCATTCTTTCCTTAATTTCTCTCAGTTAATTACACATGTGAAAATCACCTATCTTGAAATTTTTTGTTTCCAGAGAAAGCAATGCTTACACACTACATAATCAATTAAATAGTACCTGTAAGTTGATAAACTTGCTTCCAATTAATTGTTCTCTATACATATTTGTGATTTTCTTCTATGGATCGGTACAGGAGAAAATACATAAATACGGAAGGTGTTGTGTTAGATGTGGTGGTTTTATTTCTACGACATGGGAGATTTGTGTGTGTGTGTGTTTGTGTGTGTGTGTGTTTGTGTGTGCATGTGATTTGTATTTTTAAGGTAGCTTTTAAGAATTTTTCAGTCATATCGCTACAATGTCTGCAGTGTGGCAGTTTATAGTGATGGCTAGCACTGGGGCATCATGCCGCAGACATGTGGCATGATGTCCCACCCAGTCACTTTATCCTGAGATCCGGCCGACCAGTCCTAACACTAACCTCTTAATGCTGAGCCCCAAGCAAGGCAGCTGTTAGTACCATATTTGTAAGTCTTTGGTATGACTTGGCCGGGGATCGATCCCACGAACTCCCGCATCCGAGGCGTACGCTGTAATTACTAGGCCACCGGAGCTTTTAGGGATATTTGTTCATTGTCACGTAGTGAGTAGTAGCTAATGAGTTTTCACTCCTTATTGTCTGTATTTAAGTACGTGGAGTTGGACTATTTGGTCAGTCATATTTTGTATGTTCTTCTTGTAACATTATTCTTCAGGTATATTTATTGTTGTGTTTAGATATTATTTGGAAGCAAACATTTGTTTGAATTATTCATTGGAGCCACAAAATGCTACGTGGGTTAAAATATTATTTTTGGCCTATTGTGAGTTATTTCTAAGGAATTCTTGAAAATGCCATTGTGATATATCAGAACTGTTGGTAGACCAATGCATTTGAGGATGTAGATTTTATTCGGAACATTCTATTCCTTTGGACTTGAAGATAACATTTTGGGATGATTTTGGATGCAATTCATAATGCTGTAAGTCCCTCTTATATTTTCATTTTACAATTTTGTTAACTGAATTATTTGTTCAGTATTAGAAACCGTTTTGGTTTTGCTTATGTTTGTTTTTTAGTGTATGACCATAGATTCGTAATACTATTCATTTCTCAGTTAACGAACTAATATGCAGCATTACTGGAAATGCAAATATGATGGCAGCAGTGGGGGACGCATTTACTGAATTATGTTTTCATAACAAAAAACTCTTAATTCCAAAGACTTGTGCAATTAAATGATATTAACGTGAAATGTAAAGAAAAGCATTTTCGTTTGAACCGAGCTCTGGGCATCTATTTGCACCATAAGTGCTAAACGTCATGTGATACAAACATGGCCGCGCCCTTTAAATATGTAATGGAAAGGGCTACGCAGCAAAATCCGAGACTGACAAACTGACAGAATTTGGATGAGTAGTGCCCCAATCTCAGTCGCTAGAGCATCCGACATTTAATCTAAGGGTCATGGGTGAAAGTCCGAGGGTAGGTGGTTATGATTTAGCTTCCACTGATTTTCAATTGTTGTCAAAATGAATATAGATATACCTGCAAGTATTTCTCTCCTTTCCTAAAATGTCCCTAAATGAGAGCGTATCCACATGTCCATGCGAACGGGATAGAGTACCCAATTTAATCAACTCTAAGATATGTTGATCATTCTGTCAGCATTTCTTCTTGATTCCAGTAAATCTAACGCATCCACTATATCATATGCAAATTGAATGCATTCATATTATGATACGAATATTATTAAAAATACGGACAGAAGCACAAAAGTCAACGCCAGTCTAAAAGCTCCACCTAACAGACAATATGTTTAAAGTAATGAGACACTACCACTGCAAGCTACTATCAGTTGTTTCGTGTTCTAAAGAGTTTACTCAAACGTTGTAACGGAGACAAAACGAAGAATGCACCGTGAAGACGTATAAAGACTTCTCGGTTCAATCAACAATAACTGCATGAGATATGCATGCAGGATGTGTTCACGGTTTTAATGGAGGTACGATCACCGCCTCTCGGACACCTGAATTCGGTGGTCACAACATCGCGGTATAGAATGCGATGATTGTATTGGTGAAAATACTAAGTCTTAAAATTAAAATACTAAGTCTTAAAATTGCCGTCCAGTTTCGGATGCTCAATCTAAATGAATGAAAATATGGATCTTTTTAAAATGATTTATCAATTGCGAGTTTTGATAATAGTTCTCGATTTAAGTAAGCTAAAGAATGCAATGCATCGTTTGAGAATTAAATGCATTAATCTTACGATTCAAACAATAACATAATATATAATTCGCAATGTAACACAAATCTCAAAGGAATTTTAAAATCTGCGACTAAAAGTTAATATGTCTTAAATTGAAGAGAAGAAAAGAGACTAGCACTGCAAGGTACTGTCAGTTCTTTCCTGTTCTGATGAGTTAGATGAAACTTTGCAAAGTGGAGAAAATAAAAACTGCACCGTACATATGTGAAAGAAACCTATCTTAGATCAAGTCATGAAGGTTACAATAATGAGTTCAGTTTTGTGGGAAGTATGATTACGGGGTATCGGACATTCGAAAGCAGTGGCCAAAAGGATCGCGCAATCCGGTGAGGTGATATCAATGTTTAAAAGAAAAAAAGAAGAACAAAAAAAAAAAAAATGACCAAAAAAAAAAAAAAAGTAAAGAAAGAAATATGTTAGTCCTAAAAATGAATTTTTGCTGACTTACAATTTTAGTTGCAAAATGAAAATGAAGAAATAATTGGGATGAATTATTTATCATTATTTTGGAAATTGCCACAATTGATAATAATAAAAATAATAATAATAATAATAATAATAATAATAATAATAATAATAATAATAACAATAATAATAATTATGTGGACTTAGTAAAGCGCCTGAGACGTTAAAGCGCTAAGAGCTCGAAAATATTAGATAACAAACAAAAATATACACCAGTACAAGGATAGGATAGAAAAATCCCAACACTATTGAATTACAAAACAAAAGGCTTCAATAGAAGTATATAGAATATGTAAATGAACTTACATATTTCATTCACTTTTTATCTGGATGGGTACATACAGGGTCACTACCATAATCAGTACCTTTATGAGGGCTGTGTCGAAACCAGAAAGACATTGACAAGCTAATGAATTTGAAGAAGAGGATATCAAAATTCAACATAAAAATGATTATATGAGAAAAGAAAACGTTTCTGTGGGACATTTACCATCACACCTATTTGTAGCCAAATAGACGCGTGTACAAAGTGTAGTATAAATTTGTAATGGTATTAAAAATTATACGCCCACCGTGGGACTCGAACTCACGACCCTCAGATTAAAAGTCTGATGCTCTACCGACTGAGCTAGGCGGGCTACTTGTTAATGCATGGTCGAATGTTGGCTCGGGTAGTTATGCGCAGCATGGTTAATCGTTATCTCATCAATTTCACATAGCTAGCGTCCAGGATTGATTGGATCTTAGATGTTAGCCCCTTATGGAAACAATAATCCAGTTTATATGGCAATCAACCATTCACGGAGGAATTTAAATTTTGCTGCATAAGGAAATGCACAAATGTGTCATTAGCCGAGCAAGTTGCTAAAGTTAAGACTAGTCATTGTTTCTTTGTGTTAACAGTTATGATTTTACAGTCCGGACAACACAAACACTATCCTTCTGCTCTTCTCTTAAATCTTCGCATTCTTTCCTTAATTTCTCTCAGTTAATTACACATGTGAAAATCACCTATCTTGAAATTTTTTGTTTCCAGAGAAAGCAATGCTTACACACTACATAATCAATTAAATAGTACCTGTAAGTTGATAAACTTGCTTCCAATTAATTGTTCTCTATACATATTTGTGATTTTCTTCTATGGATCGGTACAGGAGAAAATACATAAATACGGAAGGTGTTGTGTTAGATGTGGTGGTTTCATTTCTACGACATGGGAGATTTGTGTGTGTGTGTGTGTGTGTTTGTGTGTGCATGTGATTTGTATTTTTAAGGTAGCTTTTAAGAATTTTTCAGTCATATAGCTACAATGTCTGCAGTGTGGCAGTTTATAGTGATGGCTAGCACTGGGGCATCATGCCGCAGACATGTGGCATGATGTCCCACCCAGTCACTTTATCCTGAGATCCGGCCGACCAGTCCTAACACTAACCTCTTAATGCTGAGCCCCAAGCAAGGCAGCTGTTAGTACCATATTTGTAAGTCTTTGGTATGACTCGGCCGGGGATCGATCCCACGAACTCCCGCATCCGAGGCGTACGCTGTAATTACTAGGCCACCGGAGCTTTTAGGGATATTTGTTCATTGTCACGTAGTGAGTAGTAGCTAATGAGTTTTCACTCCTTATTGTCTGCATTTAAGTACGTGGAGTTGGACTATTTGGTCAGTCATATTTTGTATGTTCTTCTTGTAACATTATTCTTCAGGTATATTTATTGTTGTGTTTAGATATTATTTGGAAGCAAACATTTGTTTGAATTATTCATTGGAGCCACAAAATGCTACGTGGGTTAAAATATTATTTTTGGCCTATTGTGAATTATTTTTTAAAGAATTCTTGAAAATGCCATTGTGATATATCAGAACTGTTGGTAGACCAATGCATTTGAGGATGTAGATTTTATTCGGAACATTCTATTCCTTTGGACTTGAAGATAACATTTTGGGATGATTTTGGATGCAATTCATAATGCTGTAAGTCCCTCTTATATTTTCATTTTACAATTTTGTTAACTGAATTATTTGTTCAGTATTAGAAACCGTTTTGGTTTTGCTTATGTTTGTTTTTTAGTGTATGACCATAGATTCGTAATACTATTGGGTAATTATGACTCATTCATTTCTCAGTTAACGAACTAATATGCAGCATTACTGGAAATGCAAATATGATGGCAGCAGTGGGGGACGCATTTACTGAATTTTGTTTTCATAACAAAAAACTCTTAATTCCAAAGACTTGTGCAATTAAATGATATTAACGTGAAATGTAAAGAAAAGCATTTTCGTTTGAACCGAGCTCTGGGCATCTATCTGCACCATAAGTGCTAAACGTCATGTGATACAAACATGGCCGCGCCCTTTAAATATGTAATGGAAAGGGCTACGCAGCAAAATCCGAGACTGACAAACTGACAGAATTTGGATGAGTAGTGCCCCAATCTCAGTCGCTAGAGCATCCGACATTTAATCTAAGGGTCATGGGTGAAAGTCCGAGGGTAGGTGGTTATGATTTAGCTTCCACTGATTTTCAATTGTTGTCAAAATGAATATAGATATACCTGCAAGTATTTCTCTCCTTTCCTAAAATGTCCCTAAATGAGAGCGTATCCACATGTCCATGCGAACGGGATAGAGTACCCAATTTAATCAACTCTAAGATATGTTGATCATTCTGTCAGCATTTCTTCTTGATTCCAGTAAATCTAACGCATCCACTATATCATATGCAAATTGAATGCATTCATATTATGATACGAATATTATTAAAAATACGGACAGAAGCACAAAAGTCAACGCCAGTCTAAAAGCTCCACCTAACAGACAATATGTTTAAAGTAATGAGACACTACCACTGCAAGCTACTATCAGTTGTTTCGTGTTCTAAAGAGTTTACTCAAACGTTGTAACGGAGACAAAACGAAGAATGCACCGTGAAGACGTATAAAGACTTCTCGGTTCAATCAACAATAACTGCATGAGATATGCATGCAGGATGTGTTCACGGTTTTAATGGAGGTACGATCACCGCCTCTCGGACACCTGAATTCGGTGGTCACAACATCGCGGTATAGAATGCGATGATTGTATTGGTGAAAATACTAAGTCTTAAAATTAAAATACTAAGTCTTAAAATTGCCGTCCAGTTTCGGATGCTCAATCTAAATGAATGAAAATATGGATCTTTTTAAAATGATTTATCAATTGCGAGTTTTGATAATAGTTCTCGATTTAAGTAAGCTAAAGAATGCAATGCATCGTTTGAGAATTAAATGCATTAATCTTACGATTCAAACAATAACATAATATATAATTCGCAATGTAACACAAATCTCAAAGGAATTTTAAAATCTGCGACTAAAAGTTAATATGTCTTAAATTGAAGAGAAGAAAAGAGACTAGCACTGCAAGGTACTGTCAGTTCTTTCCTGTTCTGATGAGTTAGATGAAACTTTGCAACGTGGAGAAAATAAAAACTGCACCGTACATATGTGAAAGAAACCTATCTTAGATCAAGTCATGAAGGTTACAATAATGAGTTCAGTTTTGTGGGAAGTATGATTACGGGCTATCGGACATTCGAAAGCAGTGGCCAAAAGGATCGCGCAATCCGGTGAGGTGATATCAATGGTTAAAACAAAAAAAGAAGAACAAAACAAAAAAAAAAAAAATGATCAAAAAAAAAAAAAGCAAAGAAAGAAATATGTTAGTCCTAAAAATGAATTTTTGCTGACTTACAATTTTAGTTGCAAAATCAAAATGAAGAAATAATTGGGATGAATTATTTATCATTATTTTGGAAATTGCCACAATTGATAATAATAATAATAATAATAATAATAATAATAATAATAATAATAATAATTATGTGGACTTAGTACAGCGCCTGAGACGTTAAAGCGCTAAGAGCTCGAAAATATTAGATAACAAACAAAAATATACACCAGTACAAGGATAGGATAGAAAAATCCCAACACTATTGAATTACAAGACAAAAGGCTTCAATAGAAGTATATAGATAATGTAAATGAACTTACATATTTCATTCACTTTTTATCTGGATGGGTACATACAGGGTCACTAGCATAATCAGTACCTTTATGAGGGCTGTGTCGAAACCAGAAAGACATTGACAAGCTAATGAATTTGAAGAAGAGGATATCAAAATTCAACATAAAAATGATTATATGAGAAAAGAAAACGTTTCTGTGGGACATTTACCATCACACCTATTTGTAGCCAAATAGACGCGTGTACAAAGTGTAGTATAAATTTGTAATGGTTTTAAAAATTGTACGCCCACCGTGGGACTCGAATTCACGACCCTCAGATTAAAAGTCTGATGCTCTACCGACTGAGCTAGGCGGGCTACTTGTTAATGCATGGTCGAATGTTGGCTCGGGTAGTTATGCGCAACATGGTTAATCGTTATCTCATCAATTTCACATAGCTAGCGTCTAGGATTGATTGGATCTTAGATGTTAGCCCCTTATGGAAACAATAATCCAGTTTATATGGCAATCAACCATTCACGGAGGAATTTAAATTTTGCTGCATAAGGAAATGCACAAATGTGTCATTAGCCGAGCAAGTTGCTAAAGTTAAGACTAGTCATTGTTTCTTTGTGTTAACAGTTATGATTTTACAGTCCGGACAACACAAACACTATCCTTCTGCTCTTCTCTTAAATCTTCGCATTCTTTCCTTAATTTCTCTCAGTTAATTACACATGTGAAAATCACCTATCTTGAAATTTTTTGTTTCCAGAGAAAGCAATGCTTACACACTACATAATCAATTAAATAGTACCTGTAAGTTGATAAACTTGCTTCCAATTAATTGTTCTCTATACATATTTGTGATTTTCTTCTATGGATCGGTACAGGAGAAAATACATAAATACGGAAGGTGTTGTGTTAGATGTGGTGGTTTTATTTCTACGACATGGGAGATTTGTGTGTGTGTGTGTGTGTGTGTGTGTGTGTGTGTTTGTGTGTGCATGTGATTTGTATTTTTAAGGTAGCTTTTAAGAATTTTTCAGTCATATAGCTACAATGTCTGCAGTGTGGCAGTTTATAGTGATGGCTAGCACTGGGGCATCATGCCGCAGACATGTGGCATGATGTCCCACCCAGTCACTTTATCCTGAGATCCGGCCGACCAGTCCTAACACTAACCTCTTAATGCTGAGCCCCAAGCAAGGCAGCTGTTAGTACCATATTTGTAAGTCTTTGGTATGACTCGGCCGGGGATCGATCCCACGAACTCCCGCATCCGAGGCGTACGCTGTAATTACTAGGCCACCGTAGCTTTTAGGGATATTTGTTCATTGTCACGTAGTGAGTAGTAGCTAATGAGTTTTCACTCCTTATTGTCTGTATTTAAGTACGTGGAGTTGGACTATTTGGTCAGTCATATTTTGTATGTTCTTCTTGTAACATTATTCTTCAGGTATATTTATTGTTGTGTTTAGATATTATTTGGAAGCAAACATTTGTTTGAATTATTCATTGGAGCCACAAAATGCTATGTGGGTTAAAATATTATTTTTGGCCTATTGTGAATTATTTCTAAAGAATTCTTGAAAATGCCATTGTGATATATCAGAACTGTTGGTAGACCAATGCATTTGAGGATGTAGATTTTATTCGGAACATTCTATTCCTTTGGACTTGAAGATAACATTTTGGGATGATTTTGGATGCAATTCATAATGCTGTAAGTCCCTCTTATATTTTCATTTTACAATTTTGTTAACTGAATTATTTGTTCAGTATTAGAAACCGTTTTGGTTTTGCTTATGTTTGTTTTTTAGTGTATGACCATAGATTCGTAATACTATTGGGTAATTATGACTCATTCATTTCTCAGTTAACGAACTAATATGCAGCATTACTGGAAATGCAAATATGATGGCAGCAGTGGGGGACGCATTTACTGAATTTTGTTTTCATAACAAAAAACTCTTAATTCCAAAGACTTGTGCAATTAAATGATATTAACGTGAAATGTAAAGAAAAGCATTTTCGTTTGAACCGAGCTCTGGGCATCTATCTGCACCATAAGTGCTAAACGTCATGTGATACAAACATGGCCGCGCCCTTTAAATATGTAATGGAAAGGGCTACGCAGCAAAATCCGAGACTGACAAACTGACAGAATTTGGATGAGTAGTGCCCCAATCTCAGTCGCTAGAGCATCCGACATTTAATCTAAGGGTCATGGGTGAAAGTCCGAGGGTAGGTGGTTATGATTTAGCTTCCACTGATTTTCAATTGTTGTCAAAATGAATATAGATATACCTGTAAGTATTTCTCTCCTTTCCTAAAATGTCCCTAAATGAGAGCGATTCCACATGTCCATGCGAACGGGATAGAGTACCCAATTTAATCAACTCTAAGATATGTTGATCATTCTGTCAGCATTTCTTCTTGATTCCAGTAAATCTAACGCATCCACTATATCATATGCAAATTGAATGCATTCATATTATGATACGAATATTATTAAAAATACGGACAGAAGCACAAAAGTCAACGCCAGTCTAAAAGCTCCACCTAACAGACAATATGTTTAAAGTAATGAGACACTACCACTGCAAGCTACTATCAGTTGTTTCGTGTTCTAAAGAGTTTACTCAAACGTTGTAACGGAGACAAAACGAAGAATGCACCGTGAAGACGTATAAAGACTTCTCGGTTCAATCAACAATAACTGCATGAGATATGCATGCAGGATGTGTTCACGGTTTTAATGGAGGTACGATCACCGCCTCTCGGACACCTGAATTCGGTGGTCACAACATCGCGGTATAGAATGCGATGATTGTATTGGTGAAAATACTAAGTCTTAAAATTAAAATACTAAGTCTTAAAATTGCCGTCCAGTTTCGGATGCTCAATCTAAATGAATGAAAATATGGATCTTTTTAAAATGATTTATCAATTGCGAGTTTTGATAATAGTTCTCGATTTAAGTAAGCTAAAGAATGCAATGCATCGTTTGAGAATTAAATGCATTAATCTTACGATTCAAACAATAACATAATATATAATTCGCAATGTAACACAAATCTCAAAGGAATTTTAAAATCTGCGACTAAAAGTTAATATGTCTTAAATTGAAGAGAAGAAAAGAGACTAGCACTGCAAGGTACTGTCAGTTCTTTCCTGTTCTGATGAGTTAGATGAAACTTTGCAACGTGGAGAAAATAAAAACTGCACCGTACATATGTGAAAGAAACCTATCTTAGATCAAGTCATGAAGGTTACAATAATGAGTTCAGTTTTGTGGGAAGTATGATTACGGGCTATAGGACATTCGAAAGCAGTGGCCAAAAGGATCGCGCAATCCGGTGAGGTGATATCAATGGTTAAAACAAAAAAAGAAGAACAAAACAAAAAAAAAAAAAATGATCAAAAAAAAAAAAAGCAAAGAAAGAAATATGTTAGTCCTAAAAATGAATTTTTGCTGACTTACAATTTTAGTTGCAAAATCAAAATGAAGAAATAATTGGGATGAATTATTTATCATTATTTTGGAAATTGCCACAATTGATAATAATAATAATAATAATAATAATAATAATAATAATAATAATAATTATGTGGACTTAGTACAGCGCCTGAGACGTTAAAGCGCTAAGAGCTCGAAAATATTAGATAACAAACAAAAATATACACCAGTACAAGGATAGGATAGAAAAATCCCAACACTATTGAATTACAAGACAAAAGGCTTCAATAGAAGTATATAGATAATGTAAATGAACTTACATATTTCATTCACTTTTTATCTGGATGGGTACATACAGGGTCACTAGCATAATCAGTACCTTTATGAGGGCTGTGTCGAAACCAGAAAGACATTGACAAGCTAATGAATTTGAAGAAGAGGATATCAAAATTCAACATAAAAATGATTATATGAGAAAAGAAAACGTTTCTGTGGGACATTTACCATCACACCTATTTGTAGCCAAATAGACGCGTGTACAAAGTGTAGTATAAATTTGTAATGGTTTTAAAAATTATACGCCCACCGTGGGACTCGAACTCACGACCCTCAGATTAAAAGTCTGATGCTCTACCGACTGAGCTAGGCGGGCTACTTGTTAATGCATGGTCGAATGTTGGCTCGGGTAGTTATGCGCAACATGGTTAATCGTTATCTCATCAATTTCACATAGCTAGCGTCTAGGATTGATTGGATCTTAGATGTTAGCCCCTTATGGAAACAATAATCCAGTTTATATGGCAATCAACCATTCACGGAGGAATTTAAATTTTGCTGCATAAGGAAATGCACAAATGTGTCATTAGCCGAGCAAGTTGCTAAAGTTAAGACTAGTCATTGTTTCTTTGTGTTAACAGTTATGATTTTACAGTCCGGACAACACAAACACTATCCTTCTGCTCTTCTCTTAAATCTTCGCATTCTTTCCTTAATTTCTCTCAGTTAATTACACATGTGAAAATCACCTATCTTGAAATTTTTTGTTTCCAGAGAAAGCAATGCTTACACACTACATAATCAATTAAATAGTACCTGTAAGTTGATAAACTTGCTTCCAATTAATTGTTCTCTATACATATTTGTGATTTTCTTCTATGGATCGGTACAGGAGAAAATACATAAATACGGAAGGTGTTGTGTTAGATGTGGTGGTTTTATTTCTACGACATGGGAGATTTGTGTGTGTGTGTGTTTGTGTGTGTGTGTGTTTGTGTGTGCATGTGATTTGTATTTTTAAGGTAGCTTTTAAGAATTTTTCAGTCATATCGCTACAATGTCTGCAGTGTGGCAGTTTATAGTGATGGCTAGCACTGGGGCATCATGCCGCAGACATGTGGCATGATGTCCCACCCAGTCACTTTATCCTGAGATCCGGCCGACCAGTCCTAACACTAACCTCTTAATGCTGAGCCCCAAGCAAGGCAGCTGTTAGTACCATATTTGTAAGTCTTTGGTATGACTTGGCCGGGGATCGATCCCACGAACTCCCGCATCCGAGGCGTACGCTGTAATTACTAGGCCACCGGAGCTTTTAGGGATATTTGTTCATTGTCACGTAGTGAGTAGTAGCTAATGAGTTTTCACTCCTTATTGTCTGTATTTAAGTACGTGGAGTTGGACTATTTGGTCAGTCATATTTTGTATGTTCTTCTTGTAACATTATTCTTCAGGTATATTTATTGTTGTGTTTAGATATTATTTGGAAGCAAACATTTGTTTGAATTATTCATTGGAGCCACAAAATGCTACGTGGGTTAAAATATTATTTTTGGCCTATTGTGAGTTATTTCTAAGGAATTCTTGAAAATGCCATTGTGATATATCAGAACTGTTGGTAGACCAATGCATTTGAGGATGTAGATTTTATTCGGAACATTCTATTCCTTTGGACTTGAAGATAACATTTTGGGATGATTTTGGATGCAATTCATAATGCTGTAAGTCCCTCTTATATTTTCATTTTACAATTTTGTTAACTGAATTATTTGTTCAGTATTAGAAACCGTTTTGGTTTTGCTTATGTTTGTTTTTTAGTGTATGACCATAGATTCGTAATACTATTCATTTCTCAGTTAACGAACTAATATGCAGCATTACTGGAAATGCAAATATGATGGCAGCAGTGGGGGACGCATTTACTGAATTATGTTTTCATAACAAAAAACTCTTAATTCCAAAGACTTGTGCAATTAAATGATATTAACGTGAAATGTAAAGAAAAGCATTTTCGTTTGAACCGAGCTCTGGGCATCTATTTGCACCATAAGTGCTAAACGTCATGTGATACAAACATGGCCGCGCCCTTTAAATATGTAATGGAAAGGGCTACGCAGCAAAATCCGAGACTGACAAACTGACAGAATTTGGATGAGTAGTGCCCCAATCTCAGTCGCTAGAGCATCCGACATTTAATCTAAGGGTCATGGGTGAAAGTCCGAGGGTAGGTGGTTATGATTTAGCTTCCACTGATTTTCAATTGTTGTCAAAATGAATATAGATATACCTGCAAGTATTTCTCTCCTTTCCTAAAATGTCCCTAAATGAGAGCGTATCCACATGTCCATGCGAACGGGATAGAGTACCCAATTTAATCAACTCTAAGATATGTTGATCATTCTGTCAGCATTTCTTCTTGATTCCAGTAAATCTAACGCATCCACTATATCATATGCAAATTGAATGCATTCATATTATGATACGAATATTATTAAAAATACGGACAGAAGCACAAAAGTCAACGCCAGTCTAAAAGCTCCACCTAACAGACAATATGTTTAAAGTAATGAGACACTACCACTGCAAGCTACTATCAGTTGTTTCGTGTTCTAAAGAGTTTACTCAAACGTTGTAACGGAGACAAAACGAAGAATGCACCGTGAAGACGTATAAAGACTTCTCGGTTCAATCAACAATAACTGCATGAGATATGCATGCAGGATGTGTTCACGGTTTTAATGGAGGTACGATCACCGCCTCTCGGACACCTGAATTCGGTGGTCACAACATCGCGGTATAGAATGCGATGATTGTATTGGTGAAAATACTAAGTCTTAAAATTAAAATACTAAGTCTTAAAATTGCCGTCCAGTTTCGGATGCTCAATCTAAATGAATGAAAATATGGATCTTTTTAAAATGATTTATCAATTGCGAGTTTTGATAATAGTTCTCGATTTAAGTAAGCTAAAGAATGCAATGCATCGTTTGAGAATTAAATGCATTAATCTTACGATTCAAACAATAACATAATATATAATTCGCAATGTAACACAAATCTCAAAGGAATTTTAAAATCTGCGACTAAAAGTTAATATGTCTTAAATTGAAGAGAAGAAAAGAGACTAGCACTGCAAGGTACTGTCAGTTCTTTCCTGTTCTGATGAGTTAGATGAAACTTTGCAAAGTGGAGAAAATAAAAACTGCACCGTACATATGTGAAAGAAACCTATCTTAGATCAAGTCATGAAGGTTACAATAATGAGTTCAGTTTTGTGGGAAGTATGATTACGGGGTATCGGACATTCGAAAGCAGTGGCCAAAAGGATCGCGCAATCCGGTGAGGTGATATCAATGTTTAAAAGAAAAAAAGAAGAACAAAAAAAAAAAAATGACCAAAAAAAAAAAAAAAGTAAAGAAAGAAATATGTTAGTCCTAAAAATGAATTTTTGCTGACTTACAATTTTAGTTGCAAAATGAAAATGAAGAAATAATTGGGATGAATTATTTATCATTATTTTGGAAATTGCCACAATTGATAATAATAAAAATAATAATAATAATAATAATAATAATAATAATAATAATAATAATAATAATTATGTGGACTTAGTAAAGCGCCTGAGACGTTAAAGCGCTAAGAGCTCGAAAATATTAGATAACAAACAAAAATATACACCAGTACAAGGATAGGATAGAAAAATCCCAACACTATTGAATTACAAAACAAAAGGCTTCAATAGAAGTATATAGAATATGTAAATGAACTTACATATTTCATTCACTTTTTATCTGGATGGGTACATACAGGGTCACTACCATAATCAGTACCTTTATGAGGGCTGTGTCGAAACCAGAAAGACATTGACAAGCTAATGAATTTGAAGAAGAGGATATCAAAATTCAACATAAAAATGATTATATGAGAAAAGAAAACGTTTCTGTGGGACATTTACCATCACACCTATTTGTAGCCAAATAGACGCGTGTACAAAGTGTAGTATAAATTTGTAATGGTATTAAAAATTATACGCCCACCGTGGGACTCGAACTCACGACCCTCAGATTAAAAGTCTGATGCTCTACCGACTGAGCTAGGCGGGCTACTTGTTAATGCATGGTCGAATGTTGGCTCGGGTAGTTATGCGCAGCATGGTTAATCGTTATCTCATCAATTTCACATAGCTAGCGTCCAGGATTGATTGGATCTTAGATGTTAGCCCCTTATGGAAACAATAATCCAGTTTATATGGCAATCAACCATTCACGGAGGAATTTAAATTTTGCTGCCTAAGGAAATGCACAAATGTGTCATTAGCCGAGCAAGTTGCTAAAGTTAAGACTAGTCATTGTTTCTTTGTGTTAACTGTTATGATTTTACAGTCCGGACAACACAAACACTATCCTTCTGCTCTTCTCTTAAATCTTCGCATTCTTTCCTTAATTTCTCTCAGTTAATTACACATGTGAAAATCACCTATCTTGAAATTTTTTGTTTCCAGAGAAAGCAATGCTTACACACTACATAATCAATTAAATAGTACCTGTAAGTTGATAAACTTGCTTCCAATTAATTGTTCTCTATACATATTTGTGATTTTCTTCTATGGATCGGTACAGGAGAAAATACATAAATACGGAAGGTGTTGTGTTAGATGTGGTGGTTTTATTTCTACGACATGGGAGATTTGTGTGTGTGTGTGTGTGTGTGTGTGTGTGTGTGTGTTTGTGTGTGCATGTGATTTGTATTTTTAAGGTAGCTTTTAAGAATTTTTCAGTCATATCGCTACGATGTCTGCAGTGTGGCAGTTTATAGTGATGGCTAGCACTGGGGCATCATGCCGCAGACATGTGGCATGATGTCCCACCCAGTCACTTTATCCTGAGATCCGGCCGACCAGTCCTAACACTAACCTCTTAATGCTGAGCCCCAAGCAAGGCAGCTGTTAGTACCATATTTGTAAGTCTTTGGTATGACTCGGCCGGGGATCGATCCCACGAACTCCCGCATCCGAGGCGTACGCTGTAATTACTAGGCCACCGGAGCTTTTAGGGATATTTGTTCATTGTCACGTAGTGAGTAGTAGCTAATGAGTTTTCACTCCTTATTGTCTGTATTTAAGTACGTGGAGTTGGACTATTTGGTCAGTCATATTTTGTATGTTCTTCTTGTAACATTATTCTTCAGGTATATTTATTGTTGTGTTTAGATATTATTTGGAAGCAAACATTTGTTTGAATTATTCATTGGAGCCACAAAATGCTACGTGGGTTAAAATATTATTTTTGGCCTATTGTGAATTATTTCTAAAGAATTCTTGAAAATGCCATTGTGATATATCAGAACTGTTGGTAGACCAATGCATTTGAGGATGTAGATTTTATTCGGAACATTCTATTCCTTTGGACTTGAAGATAACATTTTGGGATGATTTTGGATGCAATTCATAATGCTGTAAGTCCCTCTTATATTTTCATTTTACAATTTTGTTAACTGAATTATTTGTTCAGTATTAGAAACCGTTTTGGTTTTGCTTATGTTTGTTTTTTAGTGTATGACCATAGATTCGTAATACTATTGGGTAATTATGACTCATTCATTTCTCAGTTAACGAACTAATATGCAGCATTACTGGAAATGCAAATATGATGGCAGCAGTGGGGGACGCATTTACTGAATTTTGTTTTCATAACAAAAAACTCTTAATTCCAAAGACTTGTGCAATTAAATGATATTAACGTGAAATGTAAAGAAAAGCATTTTCGTTTGAACCGAGCTCTGGGCATCTATCTGCACCATAAGTGCTAAACGTCATGTGATACAAACATGGCCGCGCCCTTTAAATATGTAATGGAAAGGGCTACGCAGCAAAATCCGAGACTGACAAACTGACAGAATTTGGATGAGTAGTGCCCCAATCTCAGTCGCTAGAGCATCCGACATTTAATCTAAGGGTCATGGGTGAAAGTCCGAGGGTAGGTGGTTATGATTTAGCTTCCACTGATTTTCAATTGTTGTCAAAATGAATATAGATATACCTGCAAGTATTTCTCTCCTTTCCTAAAATGTCCCTAAATGAGAGCGTATCCACATGTCCATGCGAACGGGATAGAGTACCCAATTTAATCAACTCTAAGATATGTTGATCATTCTGTCAGCATTTCTTCTTGATTCCAGTAAATCTAACGCATCCACTATATCATATGCAAATTGAATGCATTCATATTATGATACGAATATTATTAAAAATACGGACAGAAGCACAAAAGTCAACGCCAGTCTAAAAGCTCCACCTAACAGACAATATGTTTAAAGTAATGAGACACTACCACTGCAAGCTACTATCAGTTGTTTCGTGTTCTAAAGAGTTTACTCAAACGTTGTAACGGAGACAAAACGAAGAATGCACCGTGAAGACGTATAAAGACTTCTCGGTTCAATCAACAATAACTGCATGAGATATGCATGCAGGATGTGTTCACGGTTTTAATGGAGGTACGATCACCGCCTCTCGGACACCTGAATTCGGTGGTCACAACATCGCGGTATAGAATGCGATGATTGTATTGGTGAAAATACTAAGTCTTAAAATTAAAATACTAAGTCTTAAAATTGCCGTCCAGTTTCGGATGCTCAATCTAAATGAATGAAAATATGGATTTTTTTAAAATGATTTATCAATTGCGAGTTTTGATAATAGTTCTCGATTTAAGTAAGCTAAAGAATGCAATGCATCGTTTGAGAATTAAATGCATTAATCTTACGATTCAAACAATAACATAATATATAATTCGCAATGTAACACAAATCTCAAAGGAATTTTAAAATCTGCGACTAAAAGTTAATATGTCTTAAATTGAAGAGAAGAAAAGAGACTAGCACTGCAAGGTACTGTCAGTTCTTTCCTGTTCTGATGAGTTAGATGAAACTTTGCAACGTGGAGAAAATAAAAACTGCACCGTACATATGTGAAAGAAACCTATCTTAGATCAAGTCATGAAGGTTACAATAATGAGTTCACAGTTTTGTGGGAAGTATGATTACGGGCTATCGGACATTCGAAAGCAGTGGCCAAAAGGATCGCGCAATCCGGTGAGGTGATATCAATGGTTAAAAGAAAAAAAGAAGAACAAAAAAAAAAAAATGACCAAAAAAAAAAAAAGGAAAGAAAGAAATATGTTAGTCCTAAAAATGAATTTTTGCTGACTTATAATTCTGGTTGCAAAATCAAAATGAAGAAATAATTGGGATGAATTATTTATCATTATTTTGGAAATTGCCACAATTGATAATAATAATAATAATAATAATAATAATAATAATAATAATAATAATAATTATGTGGATTTAGTACAGCGCCTGAGACGTTAAAGCGCTTAGAGCTCGAAAATATTAGATAACAAACAAAAATATACACCAGTACAAGGATAGGATAGAAAAATCCCAACACTATTGAATTACAAAACAAAAGGCTTCAATAGAAGTATATAGAATATGTAAATGAACTTACATATTTCATTCACTTTTTATCTGGATGGGTACATACAGGGTCACTACCATAATCAGTACCTTTATGAGGGCTGTGTCGAAACCAGAAAGACATTGACAAGCTAATGAATTTGAAGAGGAGGATATCAAAATTCAACATAAAAATGATTATATGAGAAAAGAAAACGTTTCTGTGGGACATTTACCATCACACCTATTTGTAGCCAAATAGACGCGTGTACAAAGTGTAGTATAAATTTGTAATGGTATTAAAAATTGTACGCCCACCGTGGGACTCGAACTCACGACCCTCAGATTAAAAGTCTGATGCTCTACCGACTGAGCTAGGCGGGGTACTTGTTAATGCATGGTCGAATGTTGGCTCGGGTAGTTATGCGCAACATGGTTAATCGTTATCTCATCAATTTCACATAGCTAGCGTCCAGGATTGATTGGATCTTAGATGTTAGCCCCTTATGGAAACAATAATCCAGTTTATATGGCAATCAACCATTCACGGAGGAATTTAAATTTTGCTGCATTAGGAAATGCACAAATGTGTCATTAGCCGAGCAAGTTGCTAAAGTTAAGACTAGTCATTGTTTCTTTGTGTTAACAGTTATGATTTTACAGTCCGGAAAACACAAACACTATCCTTCCTCTCTTCTCTTAAATCTTCGCATTCTTTCCTTAATTTCTCTCAGTTAATTAAACATGTGAAAATCACCTATTTTGACATTTTTTTGTTTCCAGAGAAAGCAATGCTTACACACTACATAATCAATTAAATAGTACCTGTAAGTTGATAAACTTGCTTCCAATTAATTGTTCTCTATACATATTTGTGATTTTCTTCTATGGATCGGTACAGGAGAAAATACATAAATACGGAAGGTGTTGTGTTAGATGTGGTGGTTTTATTTCTACGACATGGGAGATTTGTGTGTGTGTGTGTGTGTGTGTGTGTGTGTGTGTTTGTGTGTGCATGTGATTTGTATTTTTAAGGTAGCTTTTAAGAATTTTTCAGTCATATCGCTACAATGTCTGCAGTGTGGCAGTTTATAGTGATGGCTAGCACTGGGGCATCATGCCGCAGACATGTGGCATGATGTCCCACCCAGTCACTTTATCCTGAGATCCGGCCGACCAGTCCTAACACTAACCTCTTAATGCTGAGCCCCAAGCAAGGCAGCTGTTAGTACCATATTTGTAAGTCTTTGGTATGACTTGGCCGGGGATCGATCCCACGAACTCCCGCATCCGAGGCGTACGCTGTAATTACTAGGCCACCGGAGCTTTTAGGGATATTTGTTCATTGTCACGTAGTGAGTAGTAGCTAATGAGTTTTCACTCCTTATTGTCTGTATTTAAGTACGTGGAGTTGGACTATTTGGTCAGTCATATTTTGTATGTTCTTCTTGTAACATTATTCTTCAGGTATATTTATTGTTGTGTTTAGATATTATTTGGAAGCAAACATTTGTTTGAATTATTCATTGGAGCCACAAAATGCTACGTGGGTTAAAATATTATTTTTGGCCTATTGTGAATTATTTCTAAAGAATTCTTGAAAATGCCATTGTGATATATCAGAACTGTTGGTAGACCAATGCATTTGAGGATGTAGATTTTATTCGGAACATTCTATTCCTTTGGACTTGAAGATAACATTTTGGGATGATTTTGGATGCAATTCATAATGCTGTAAGTCCCTCTTATATTTTCATTTTACAATTTTGTTAACTGAATTATTTGTTCAGTATTAGAAACCGTTTTGGTTTTGCTTATGTTTGTTTTTTAGTGTATGACCATAGATTCGTAATACTATTGGGTAATTATGACTCATTCATTTCTCAGTTAACGAACTAATATGCAGCATTACTGGAAATGCAAATATGATGGCAGCAGTGGGGGACGCATTTACTGAATTTTGTTTTCATAACAAAAAACTCTTAATTCCAAAGACTTGTGCAATTAAATGATATTAACGTGAAATGTAAAGAAAAGCATTTTCGTTTGAACCGAGCTCTGGGCATCTATCTGCACCATAAGTGCTAAACGTCATGTGATACAAACATGGCCGCGCCCTTTAAATATGTAATGGAAAGGGCTACGCAGCAAAATCCGAGACTGACAAACTGACAGAATTTGGATGAGTAGTGCCCCAATCTCAGTCGCTAGAGCATCCGACATTTAATCTAAGGGTCATGGGTGAAAGTCCGAGGGTAGGTGGTTATGATTTAGCTTCCACTGATTTTCAATTGTTGTCAAAATGAATATAGATATACCTGCAAGTATTTCTCTCCTTTCCTAAAATGTCCCTAAATGAGAGCGTATCCACATGTCCATGCGAACGGGATAGAGTACCCAATTTAATCAACTCTAAGATATGTTGATCATTCTGTCAGCATTTCTTCTTGATTCCAGTAAATCTAACGCATCCACTATATCATATGCAAATTGAATGCATTCATATTATGATACGAATATTATTAAAAATACGGACAGAAGCACAAAAGTCAACGCCAGTCTAAAAGCTCCACCTAACAGACAATATGTTTAAAGTAATGAGACACTACCACTGCAAGCTACTATCAGTTGTTTCGTGTTCTAAAGAGTTTACTCAAACGTTGTAACGGAGACAAAACGAAGAATGCACCGTGAAGACGTATAAAGACTTCTCGGTTCAATCAACAATAACTGCATGAGATATGCATGCAGGATGTGTTCACGGTTTTAATGGAGGTACGATCACCGCCTCTCGGACACCTGAATTCGGTGGTCACAACATCGCGGTATAGAATGCGATGATTGTATTGGTGAAAATACTAAGTCTTAAAATTAAAATACTAAGTCTTAAAATTGCCGTCCAGTTTCGGATGCTCAATCTAAATGAATGAAAATATGGATTTTTTTAAAATGATTTATCAATTGCGAGTTTTGATAATAGTTCTCGATTTAAGTAAGCTAAAGAATGCAATGCATCGTTTGAGAATTAAATGCATTAATCTTACGATTCAAACAATAACATAATATATAATTCGCAATGTAACACAAATCTCAAAGGAATTTTAAAATCTGCGACTAAAAGTTAATATGTCTTAAATTGAAGAGAAGAAAAGAGACTAGCACTGCAAGGTACTGTCAGTTCTTTCCTGTTCTGATGAGTTAGATGAAACTTTGCAACGTGGAGAAAATAAAAACTGCACCGTACATATGTGAAAGAAACCTATCTTAGATCAAGTCATGAAGGTTACAATAATGAGTTCACAGTTTTGTGGGAAGTATGATTACGGGCTATCGGACATTCGAAAGCAGTGGCCAAAAGGATCGCGCAATCCGGTGAGGTGATATCAATGGTTAAAACAAAAAAAGAAGAACAAAAAAAAAAAAAATGACCAAAAAAAAAAAAAAGCAAAGAAAGAAATATGTTAGTCCTAAAAATGAATTTTTGCTGACTTACAATTTTAGTTGCAAAATCAAAATGAAGAAATAATTGGGATGAATTATTTATCATTATTTTGGAAATTGCCACAATTGATAATAATAAAAATAATAATAATAATAATAATAATAATAATAATAATAATAATAATAATTATGTGGACTTAGTACAGCGCCTGAGACGTTAAAGCGCTAAGAGCTCGAAAATATTAGATGACAAACAAAAATATACACCAGTACAAGGATAGGATAGAAAAATCCCAACACTATTGAATTACAAAACAAAAGGCTTCAATAGAAGTATATAGAATATGTAAATGAACTTACATATTTCATTCACTTTTTATCTGGATGGGTACATACAGGGTCACTAGCATAATCAGTACCTTTATGAGGGCTGTGTCGAAACCAGAAAGACATTGACAAGCTAATGAATTTGAAGAAGAGGATATCAAAATTCAACATAAAAATGATTATATGAGAAAAGAAAACGTTTATGTGGGACATTTACCATCACACCTATTTGTAGCCAAATAGACGCGTGTACAAAGTGTAGTATAAATTTGTAATGGTATTAAAAATTGTACGCCCACCGTGGGACTCGAACTCACGACCCTCAGATTAAAAGTCTGATGCTCTACCGACTGAGCTAGGCGGGCTACTTGTTAATGCATGGTCGAATGTTGGCTCGGGTAGTTATGCGCAACATGGTTAATCGTTATCTCATCAATTTCACATAGCTAGCGTCCAGGATTGATTGGATCTTAGATGTTAGCCCCTTATGGAAACAATAATCCAGTTTATATGGCAATCAACCATTCACGGAGGAATTTAAATTTTGCTGCATAAGGAAATGCACAAATGTGTCATTAGCCGAGCAAGTTGCTAAAGTTAAGACTAGTCATTGTTTCTTTGTGTTAACAGTTATGATTTTACAGTCCGGACAACACAAACACTATCCTTCTGCTCTTCTCTAAAATCTTCGCATTCTTTCCTTAATTTCTCTCAGTTAATTACACATGTGAAAATCACCTATCTTGACATTTTAATGTTTCCAGAGAAAGCAATGCTTACACACTACATAATCAATTAAATAGTACCTGTAAGTTGATAAACTTGCTTCCAATTAATTGTTCTCTATACATATTTGTGATTTTCTTCTATGGATCGGTACAGGAGAAAATACATAAATACGGAAGGTGTTGTGTTAGATGTGGTGGTTTTATTTCTACGACATGGGAGATTTGTGTGTGTGTGTGTGTGTGTGTGTGTGTGTGTGTGTGTGTGTGTGTTTGTGTGTGCATGTGATTTGTATTTTTAAGGTAGCTTTTAAGAATTTTTCAGTCATATCGCTACAATGTCTGCAGTGTGGCAGTTTATAGTGATGGCTAGCACTGGGGCATCATGCCGCAGACATGTGGCATGATGTCCCACCCAGTCACTTTATCCTGAGATCCGGCCGACCAGTCCTAACACTAACCTCTTAATGCTGAGCCCCAAGCAAGGCAGCTGTTAGTACCATATTTGTAAGTCTTTGGTATGACTCGGCCGGGGATCGATCCCACGAACTCCCGCATCCGAGGCGTACGCTGTAATTACTAGGCCACCGGAGCTTTTAGGGATATTTGTTCATTGTCACGTAGTGAGTAGTAGCTAATGAGTTTTCACTCCTTATTGTCTGTATTTAAGTACGTGGAGTTGGACTATTTGGTCAGTCATATTTTGTATGTTCTTCTTGTAACATTATTCTTCAGGTATATTTATTGTTGTGTTTAGATATTATTTGGAAGCAAACATTTGTTTGAATTATTCATTGGAGCAACAAAATGCTACGTGGGTTAAAATATTATTTTTGGCCTATTGCGAATTATTTCTAAAGAATTCTTGAAAATGCCATTGTGATATATCAGAACTGTTGGTAGACCAATGCATTTGAGGATGTAGATTTTATTCGGAACATTCTATTCCTTTGGACTTGAAGATAACATTTTGGGATGATTTTGGATGCAATTCATAATGCTGTAAGTCCCTCTTATATTTTCATTTTACAATTTTGTTAACTGAATTATTTGTTCAGTATTAGAAACCGTTTTGGTTTTGCTTATGTTTGTTTTTTAGTGTATGACCATAGATTCGTAATACTATTGGGTAATTATGACTCATTCATTTCTCAGTTAACGAACTAATATGCAGCATTACTGGAAATGCAAATATGATGGCAGCAGTGGGGGACGCATTTACTGAATTTTGTTTTCATAACAAAAAACTCTTAATTCCAAAGACTTGTGCAATTAAATGATATTAACGTGAAATGTAAAGAAAAGCATTTTCGTTTGAACCGAGCTCTGGGCATCTATCTGCACCATAAGTGCTAAACGTCATGTGATACAAACATGGCCGCGCCCTTTAAATATGTAATGGAAAGGGCTACGTAGCAAAATCCGAGACTGACAAACTGACAGAATTTGGATGAGTAGTGCCCCAATCTCAGTCGCTAGAGCATCCGACATTTAATCTAAGGGTCATGGGTGAAAGTCCGAGGGTAGGTGGTTATGATTTAGCTTCCACTGATTTTCAATTGTTGTCAAAATGAATATAGATATACCTGTAAGTATTTCTCTCCTTTCCTAAAATGTCCCTAAATGAGAGCGTATCCACATGTCCATGCGAACGGGATAGAGTACCCAATTTAATCAACTCTAAGATATGTTGATCATTCTGTCAGCATTTCTTCTTGATTCCAGTAAATCTAACGCATCCACTATATCATATGCAAATTGAATGCATTCATATTATGATACGAATATTATTAAAAATACGGACAGAAGCACAAAAGTCAACGCCAGTCTAAAAGCTCCACCTAACAGACAATATGTTTAAAGTAATGAGACACTACCACTGCAAGCTACTATCAGTTGTTTCGTGTTCTAAAGAGTTTACTCAAACGTTGTAACGGAGACAAAACGAAGAATGCACCGTGAAGACGTATAAAGACTTCTCGGTTCAATCAACAATAACTGCTTGAGATATGCATGCAGGATGTGTTCACGGTTTTAATGGAGGTACGATCACCGCCTCTCGGACACCTGAATTCGGTGGTCACAACATCGCGGTATAGAATGCGATGATTGTATTGGTGAAAATACTAAGTCTTAAAATTAAAATACTAAGTCTTAAAATTGCCGTCCAGTTTCGGATGCTCAATCTAAATGAATGAAAATATGGATCTTTTTAAAATGATTTATCAATTGCGAGTTTTGATAATAGTTCTCGATTTAAGTAAGCTAAAGAATGCAATGCATCGTTTGAGAATTAAATGCATCAATCTTACGATTCAAACAATAACATAATATATAATTCGCAATGTAACACAAATCTCAAAGGAATTTTAAAATCTGCGACTAAAAGTTAATATGTCTTAAATTGAAGAGAAGAAAAGAGACTAGCACTGCAAGGTACTGTCAGTTCTTTCCTGTTCTGATGAGTTAGATGAAACTTTGCAACGTGGAGAAAATAAAAACTGCACCGTACATATGTGAAAGAAACCTATCTTAGATCAAGTCATGAAGGTTACAATAATGAGTTCACAGTTTTGTGGGAAGTATGATTACGGGCTATCGGACATTCGAAAGCAGTGGCCAAAAGGATCGCGCAATCCGGTGAGGTGATATCAATGGTTAAAACAAAAAAAGAAGAACAAAAAAAAAAAAAATGACCAAAAAAAAAAAAAAGCAAAGAAAGAAATATGTTAGTCCTAAAAATGAATTTTTGCTGACTTACAATTTTAGTTGCAAAATCAAAATGAAGAAATAATTGGGATGAATTATTTATCATTATTTTGGAAATTGCCACAATTGATAATAATAAAAATAATAATAATAATAATAATAATAATAATAATAATAATAATAATAATTATGTGGACTTAGTACAGCGCCTGAGACGTTAAAGCGCTAAGAGCTCGAAAATATTAGATGACAAACAAAAATATACACCAGTACAAGGATAGGATAGAAAAATCCCAACACTATTGAATTACAAAACAAAAGGCTTCAATAGAAGTATATAGAATATGTAAATGAACTTACATATTTCATTCACTTTTTATCTGGATGGGTACATACAGGGTCACTACCATAATCAGTACCTTTATGAGGGCTGTGTCGAAACCAGAAAGACATTGACAAGCTAATGAATTTGAAGAAGAGGATATCAAAATTCAACATAAAAATGATTATATGAGAAAAGAAAACGTTTATGTGGGACATTTACCATCACAACTATTTGTAGCCAAATAGACGCGTGTACAAAGTGTAGTATAAATTTGTAATGGTATTAAAAATTGTACGCCCACCGTGGGACTCGAACTCACGACCCTCAAATTAAAAGTCTGATGCTCTACCGACTGAGTTAGGCGGGCTACTTGTTAATGCATGGTCGAATGTTGGCTCGGGTAGTTATGCGCAACATGGTTAATCGTTATCTCATCAATTTCACATAGCTAGCGTCTAGGATTGATTGGATCTTAGATGTTAGCCCCTTATGGAAACAATAATCCAGTTTACATGGCAATCAACCATTCACGGAGGAATTTAAATTTTGCTGCCTATGGAAATGCACAAATGTGTCATTAGCCGAGGAAGTTGCTAAAGTTAAGACTACTCATTGTTTCTTTGTGTTAACAGTTATGACTTTACAGTCCGGACAACACAAACACTATCCTTCTGGTGTTCTCTTAAATCTTCGCATTCTTTCCTTAATTTCTCTCAGTTAAGTACACATGTGAAAATCACCTATTTGGAATTTTTTTGTTTCCAGAGAAAGCAATGCTTACACACTACATGATCAATTAAATAGTACCTGTAAGTTGATAAACTTGCTTCCAATTAATTGTTCTCTATACATATTTGTGATTTTCTTCTATGGATCGGTACAGGAGAAAATACATAAATACGGAAGGTGTTGTGTTAGATGTGGTGGTTTTATTTCTACCACATGGGAGATTTGTGTGTGTGTGTGTGTGTGTGTGTGTGTGTGTGTGTGTGTGTGTGTGCATGTGATTTGTATTTTTAAGGTAGCTTTTAAGAATTTTTCAGTCATATCGCTACGATGTCTGCTGTGTGGCAGTTTATAGTGATGGCTAGCACTGGGGCATCATGCCGCAGACATGTGGCATGATGTCCCACCCAGTCACTTTATCCTGAGATCCGGCCGACCAGTCCTAACACTAACCTCTTAATGCTGAGCCCCAAGCAAGGCAGCTGTTAGTACCATATTTGTAAGTCTTTGGTATGACTCGGCCGGGGATCGATCCCACGAACTCCCGCATCCGAGGCGTACGCTGTAATTACTAGGCCACCGGAGCTTTTAGGGATATTTGTTCATTGTCACGTAGTGAGTAGTAGCTAATGAGTTTTCACTCCTTATTGTCTGTATTTAAGTACGTGGAGTTGGACTATTTGGTCAGTCATATTTTGTATGTTCTTCTTGTAACATTATTCTTCAGGTATATTTATTGTTGTGTTTAGATATTATTTGGAAGCAAACATTTGTTTGAATTATTCATTGGAGCAACAAAATGCTACGTGGGTTAAAATATTATTTTTGGCCTATTGCGAATTATTTCTAAAGAATTCTTGAAAATGCCATTGTGATATATCAGAACTGTTGGTAGACCAATGCATTTGAGGATGTAGATTTTATTCGGAACATTCTATTCCTTTGGACTTGAAGATAACATTTTGGGATGATTTTGGATGCAATTCATAATGCTGTAAGTCCCTCTTATATTTTCATTTTACAATTTTGTTAACTGAATTATTTGTTCAGTATTAGAAACCGTTTTGGTTTTGCTTATGTTTGTTTTTTAGTGTATGACCATAGATTCGTAATACTATTGGGTAATTATGACTCATTCATTTCTCAGTTAACGAACTAATATGCAGCATTACTGGAAATGCAAATATGATGGCAGCAGTGGGGGACGCATTTACTGAATTTTGTTTTCATAACAAAAAACTCTTAATTCCAAAGACTTGTGCAATTAAATGATATTAACGTGAAATGTAAAGAAAAGCATTTTCGTTTGAACCGAGCTCTGGGCATCTATCTGCACCATAAGTGCTAAACGTCATGTGATACAAACATGGCCGCGCCCTTTAAATATGTAATGGAAAGGGCTACGCAGCAAAATCCGAGACTGACAAACTGACAGAATTTGGATGAGTAGTGCCCCAATCTCAGTCGCTAGAGCATCCGACATTTAATCTAAGGGTCATGGGTGAAAGTCCGAGGGTAGGTGGTTATGATTTAGCTTCCACTGATTTTCAATTGTTGTCAAAATGAATATAGATATACCTGCAAGTATTTCTCTCCTTTCCTAAAATGTCCCTAAATGAGAGCGTATCCACATGTCTATGCGAACGGGATAGAGTACCCAATTTAATCAACTCTAAGATATGTTGATCATTCTGTCAGCATTTCTTCTTGATTCCAGTAAATCTAACGCATCCACTATATCATATGCAAATTGAATGCATTCATATTATGATACGAATATTATTAAAAATACGGACAGAAGCACAAAAGTCAACGCCAGTCTAAAAGCTCCACCTAACAGACAATATGTTTAAAGTAATGAGACACTACCACTGCAAGCTACTATCAGTTGTTTCGTGTTCTAAAGAGTTTACTCAAACGTTGTAACGGAGACAAAACGAAGAATGCACCGTGAAGACGTATAAAGACTTCTCGGTTCAATCAACAATAACTGCATGAGATATGCATGCAGGATGTGTTCACGGTTTTAATGGAGGTACGATCACCGCCTCTCGGACACCTGAATTCGGTGGTCACAACATCGCGGTATAGAATGCGATGATTGTATTGGTGAAAATACTAAGTCTTAAAATTAAAATACTAAGTCTTAAAATTGCCGTCCAGTTTCGGATGCTCAATCTAAATGAATGAAAATATGGATCTTTTTAAAATGATTTATCAATTGCGAGTTTTGATAATAGTTCTCGATTTAAGTAAGCTAAAGAATGCAATGCATCGTTTGAGAATTAAATGCATCAATCTGACGATTCAAACAATAACATAATATATAATTCGCAATGTAACACAAATCTCAAAGGAATTTTAAAATCTGCGACTAAAAGTTAATATGTCTTAAATTGAAGAGAAGAAAAGAGACTAGCACTGCAAGGTACTGTCAGTTCTTTCCTGTTCTGATGAGTTAGATGAAACTTTGCAACGTGGAGAAAATAAAAACTGCACCGTACATATGTGAAAGAAACCTATCTTAGATCAAGTCATGAAGGTTACAATAATGAGTTCACAGTTTTGTGGGAAGTATGATTACGGGCTATCGGACATTCGAAAGCAGTGGCCAAAAGGATCGCGCAATCCGGTGAGGTGATATCAATGTTTAAAACAAAAAAAGAAGAACAAAAAAAAAAAAAAATGATTAAAAAAAAAAAAAGGAAAGAAAGAAATATGTTAGTCCTAAAAATGAATTTTTGCTGACTTACAATTTTAGTTGCAAAATGAAAATGAAGAAATAATTGGGATGAATTATTTATCATTATTTTGGAAATTGCCACAATTGATAATAATAAAAATAATAATAATAATAATAATAATAATAATAATAATAATAATAATAATAATAATAATTATGTGGACTTAGTAAAGCGCCTGAGACGTTAAAGCGCTAAGAGCTCGAAAATATTAGATAACAAACAAAAATATACACCAGTACAAGGATAGGATAGAAAAATCCCAACACTATTGAATTACAAAACAAAAGGCTTCAATAGAAGTATATAGAATATGTAAATGAACTTACATATTTCATTCACTTTTTATCTGGATGGGTACATACAGGGTCACTACCATAATCAGTACCTTTATGAGGGCTGTGTCGAAACCAGAAAGACATTGACAAGCTAATGAATTTGAAGAAGAGGATATCAAAATTCAACATAAAAATGATTATATGAGAAAAGAAAACGTTTCTGTGGGACATTTACCATCACACCTATTTGTAGCCAAATAGACGCGTGTACAAAGTGTAGTATAAATTTGTAATGGTATTAAAAATTATACGCCCACCGTGGGACTCGAACTCACGACCCTCAGATTAAAAGTCTGATGCTCTACCGACTGAGCTAGGCGGGCTACTTGTTAATGCATGGTCGAATGTTGGCTCGGGTAGTTATGCGCAGCATGGTTAATCGTTATCTCATCAATTTCACATAGCTAGCGTCCAGGATTGATTGGATCTTAGATGTTAGCCCCTTATGGAAACAATAATCCAGTTTATATGGCAATCAACCATTCACGGAGGAATTTAAATTTTGCTGCCTAAGGAAATGCACAAATGTGTCATTAGCCGAGCAAGTTGCTAAAGTTTAGACTAGTCATTGTTTCTTTGTGTTAACAGTTATGATTTTACAGTCCGGACAACACAAACACTATCCTTCTGCTCTTCTCTTAAATCTTCGCATTCTTTCCTTAATTTCTCTCAGTTAATTACACATGTGAAAATCACCTATCTTGAAATTTTTTGTTTCCAGAGAAAGCAATGCTTACACACTACATAATCAATTAAATAGTACCTGTAAGTTGATAAACTTGCTTCCAATTAATTGTTCTCTATACATATTTGTGATTTTCTTCTATGGATCGGTACAGGAGAAAATACATAAATACGGAAGGTGTTGTGTTAGATGTGGTGGTTTTATTTCTACGACATGGGAGATTTGTGTGTGTGTGTGTGTGTGTGTGTGTGTGTTTGTGTGTGCATGTGATTTTTATTTTTAAGGTAGCTTTTAAGAATTTTTCAGTCATATCGCTACGATGTCTGCAGTGTGGCAGTTTATAGTGATGGCTAGCACTGGGGCATCATGCCGCAGACATGTGGCATGATGTCCCACCCAGTCACTTTATCCTGAGATCCGGCCGACCAGTCCTAACACTAACCTCTTAATGCTGAGCCCCAAGCAAGGCAGCTGTTAGTACCATATTTGTAAGTCTTTGGTATGACTCGGCCGGGGATCGATCCCACGAACTCCCGCATCCGAGGCGTACGCTGTAATTACTAGGCCACCGGAGCTTTTAGGGATATTTGTTCATTGTCACGTAGTGAGTAGTAGCTAATGAGTTTTCACTCCTTATTGTCTGTATTTAAGTACGTGGAGTTGGACTATTTGGTCAGTCATATTTTGTATGTTCTTCTTGTAACATTATTCTTCAGGTATATTTATTGTTGTGTTTAGATATTATTTGGAAGCAAACATTTGTTTGAATTATTCATTGGAGCCACAAAATGCTACGTGGGTTAAAATATTATTTTTGGCCTATTGTGAATTATTTCTAAAGAATTCTTGAAAATGCCATTGCGATATATCAGAACTGTTGGTAGACCAATGCATTTGAGGATGTAGATTTTATTCGGAACATTCTATTCCTTTGGACTTGAAGATAACATTTTGGGATGATTTTGGATGCAATTCATAATGCTGTAAGTCCCTCTTATATTTTCATTTTACAATTTTGTTAACTGAATTATTTGTTCAGTATTAGAAACCGTTTTGGTTTTGCTTATGTTTGTTTTTTAGTGTATGACCATAGATTCGTAATACTATTGGGTAATTATGACTCATTCATTTCTCAGTTAACGAACTAATATGCAGCATTACTGGAAATGCAAATATGATGGCAGCAGTGGGGGACGCATTTACTGAATTTTGTTTTAATAACAAAAAACTCTTAATTCCAAAGACTTGTGCAATTAAATGATATTAACGTGAAATGTAAAGAAAAGCATTTTCGTTTGAACCGAGCTCTGGGCATCTATCTGCACCATAAGTGCTAAACGTCATGTGATACAAACATGGCCGCGCCCTTTAAATATGTAATGGAAAGGGCTACGTAGCAAAATCCGAGACTGACAAACTGACAGAATTTGGATGAGTAGTGCCCCAATCTCAGTCGCTAGAGCATCCGACATTTAATCTAAGGGTCATGGGTGAAAGTCCGAGGGTAGGTGGTTATGATTTAGCTTCCACTGATTTTCAATTGTTGTCAAAATGAATATAGATATACCTGCAAGTATTTCTCTCCTTTCCTAAAATGTCCCTAAATGAGAGCGTATCCACATGTCCATGCGAACGGGATAGAGTACCCAATTTAATCAACTCTAAGATATGTTGATCATTCTGTCAGCATTTCTTCTTGATTCCAGTAAATCTAACGCATCCACTATATCATATGCAAATTGAATGCATTCATATTATGATACGAATATTATTAAAAATACGGACAGAAGCACAAAAGTCAACGCCAGTCTAAAAGCTCCACCTAACAGACAATATGTTTAAAGTAATGAGACACTACCACTGCAAGCTACTATCAGTTGTTTCGTGTTCTAAAGAGTTTACTCAAACGTTGTAACGGAGACAAAACGAAGAATGCACCGTGAAGACGTATAAAGACTTCTCGGTTCAATCAACAATAACTGCATGAGATATGCATGCAGGATGTGTTCACGGTTTTAATGGAGGTACGATCACCGCCTCTCGGACACCTGAATTCGGTGGTCACAACATCGCGGTATAGAATGCGATGATTGTATTGGTGAAAATACTAAGTCTTAAAATTAAAATACTAAGTCTTAAAATTGCCGTCCAGTTTCGGATGCTCAATCTAAATGAATGAAAATATGGATCTTTTTAAAATGATTTATCAATTGCGAGTTTTGATAATAGTTCTCGATTTAAGTAAGCTAAAGAATGCAATGCATCGTTTGAGAATTAAATGCATTAATCTTACGATTCAAACAATAACATAATATATAATTCGCAATGTAACACAAATCTCAAAGGAATTTTAAAATCTGCGACTAAAAGTTAATATGTCTTAAATTGAAGAGAAGAAAAGAGACTAGCACTGCAAGGTACTGTCAGTTCTTTCCTGTTCTGATGAGTTAGATGAAACTTTGCAACGTGGAGAAAATAAAAACTGCACCGTACATATGTGAAAGAAACCTATCTTAGATCAAGTCATGAAGGTTACAATAATGAGTTCACAGTTTTGTGGGAAGTATGATTACGGGCTATCGGACATTCGAAAGCAGTGGCCAAAAGGATCGCGCAATCCGGTGAGGTGATATCAATGGTTAAAACAAAAAAAGAAGAACAAAAAAAAAAAAAATGACCAAAAAAAAAAAAAAGCAAAGAAAGAAATATGTTAGTCCTAAAAATGAATTTTTGCTGACTTACAATTTTAGTTGCAAAATGAAAATGAAGAAATAATTGGGATGAATTATTTATCATTATTTTGGAAATTGCCACAATTGATAATAATAAAAATAATAATAATAATAATAATAATAATAATAATAATAATAATAATAATAATAATAATAATTATGTGGACTTAGTAAAGCGCCTGAGACGTTAAAGCGCTAAGAGCTCGAAAATATTAGATAACAAACAAAAATATACACCAGTACAAGGATAGGATAGAAAAATCCCAACACTATTGAATTACAAAACAAAAGGCTTCAATAGAAGTATATAGAATATGTAAATGAACTTACATATTTCATTCACTTTTTATCTGGATGGGTACATACAGGGTCACTACCATAATCAGTACCTTTATGAGGGCTGTGTCGAAACCAGAAAGACATTGACAAGCTAATGAATTTGAAGAAGAGGATATCAAAATTCAACATAAAAATGATTATATGAGAAAAGAAAACGTTTCTGTGGGACATTTACCATCACACCTATTTGTAGCCAAATAGACGCGTGTACAAAGTGTAGTATAAATTTGTAATGGTATTAAAAATTATACGCCCACCGTGGGACTCGAACTCACGACCCTCAGATTAAAAGTCTGATGCTCTACCGACTGAGCTAGGCGGGCTACTTGTTAATGCATGGTCGAATGTTGGCTCGGGTAGTTATGCGCAGCATGGTTAATCGTTATCTCATCAATTTCACATAGCTAGCGTCCAGGATTGATTGGATCTTAGATGTTAGCCCCTTATGGAAACAATAATCCAGTTTATATGGCAATCAACCATTCACGGAGGAATTTAAATTTTGCTGCCTAAGGAAATGCACAAATGTGTCATTAGCCGAGCAAGTTGCTAAAGTTAAGACTAGTCATTGTTTCTTTGTGTTAACTGTTATGATTTTACAGTCCGGACAACACAAACACTATCCTTCTGCTCTTCTCTTAAATCTTCGCATTCTTTCCTTAATTTCTCTCAGTTAATTACACATGTGAAAATCACCTATCTTGAAATTTTTTGTTTCCAGAGAAAGCAATGCTTACACACTACATAATCAATTAAATAGTACCTGTAAGTTGATAAACTTGCTTCCAATTAATTGTTCTCTATACATATTTGTGATTTTCTTCTATGGATCGGTACAGGAGAAAATACATAAATACGGAAGGTGTTGTGTTAGATGTGGTGGTTTTATTTCTACGACATGGGAGATTTGTGTGTGTGTGTGTGTGTGTGTGTGTGTGTTTGTGTGTGCATGTGATTTGTATTTTTAAGGTAGCTTTTAAGAATTTTTCAGTCATATCGCTACGATGTCTGCAGTGTGGCAGTTTATAGTGATGGCTAGCACTGGGGCATCATGCCGCAGACATGTGGCATGATGTCCCACCCAGTCACTTTATCCTGAGATCCGGCCGACCAGTCCTAACACTAACCTCTTAATGCTGAGCCCCAAGCAAGGCAGCTGTTAGTACCATATTTGTAAGTCTTTGGTATGACTCGGCCGGGGATCGATCCCACGAACTCCCGCATCCGAGGCGTACGCTGTAATTACTAGGCCACCGGAGCTTTTAGGGATATTTGTTCATTGTCACGTAGTGAGTAGTAGCTAATGAGTTTTCACTCCTTATTGTCTGTATTTAAGTACGTGGAGTTGGACTATTTGGTCAGTCATATTTTGTATGTTCTTCTTGTAACATTATTCTTCAGGTATATTTATTGTTGTGTTTAGATATTATTTGGAAGCAAACATTTGTTTGAATTATTCATTGGAGCCACAAAAAGCTACGTGGGTTAAAATATTATTTTTGGCCTATTGTGAATTATTTCTAAAGAATTCTTGAAAATGCCATTGCGATATATCAGAACTGTTGGTAGACCAATGCATTTGAGGATGTAGATTTTATTCGGAACATTCTATTCCTTTGGACTTGAAGATAACATTTTGGGATGATTTTGGATGCAATTCATAATGCTGTAAGTCCCTCTTATATTTTCATTTTACAATTTTGTTAACTGAATTATTTGTTCAGTATTAGAAACCGTTTTGGTTTTGCTTATGTTTGTTTTTTAGTGTATGACCATAGATTCGTAATACTATTGGGTAATTATGACTCATTCATTTCTCAGTTAACGAACTAATATGCAGCATTACTGGAAATGCAAATATGATGGCAGCAGTGGGGGACGCATTTACTGAATTTTGTTTTCATAACAAAAAACTCTTAATTCCAAAGACTTGTGCAATTAAATGATATTAACGTGAAATGTAAAGAAAAGCATTTTCGTTTGAACCGAGCTCTGGGCATCTATCTGCACCATAAGTGCTAAACGTCATGTGATACAAACATGGCCGCGCCCTTTAAATATGTAATGGAAAGGGCTACGTAGCAAAATCCGAGACTGACAAACTGACAGAATTTGGATGAGTAGAGCCCCAATCTCAGTCGCTAGAGCATCCGACATTTAATCTAAGGGTCATGGGTGAAAGTCCGAGGGTAGGTGGTTATGATTTAGCTTCCACTGATTTTCAATTGTTGTCAAAATGAATATAGATATACCTGCAAGTATTTCTCTCCTTTCCTAAAATGTCCCTAAATGAGAGCGTATCCACATGTCCATGCGAACGGGATAGAGTACCCAATTTAATCAACTCTAAGATATGTTGATCATTCTGTCAGCATTTCTTCTTGATTCCAGTAAATCTAACGCATCCACTATATCATATGCAAATTGAATGCATTCATATTATGATACGAATATTATTAAAAATACGGACAGAAGCACAAAAGTCAACGCCAGTCTAAAAGCTCCACCTAACAGACAATATGTTTAAAGTAATGAGACACTACCACTGCAAGCTACTATCAGTTGTTTCGTGTTCTAAAGAGTTTACTCAAACGTTGTAACGGAGACAAAACGAAGAATGCACCGTGAAGACGTATAAAGACTTCTCGGTTCAATCAACAATAACTGCATGAGATATGCATGCAGGATGTGTTCACGGTTTTAATGGAGGTACGATCACCGCCTCTCGGACACCTGAATTCGGTGGTCACAACATCGCGGTATAGAATGCGATGATTGTATTGGTGAAAATACTAAGTCTTAAAATTAAAATACTAAGTCTTAAAATTGCCGTCCAGTTTCGGATGCTCAATCTAAATGAATGAAAATATGGATCTTTTTAAAATGATTTATCAATTGCGAGTTTTGATAATAGTTCTCGATTTAAGTAAGCTAAAGAATGCAATGCATCGTTTGAGAATTAAATGCATTAATCTTACGATTCAAACAATAACATAATATATAATTCGCAATGTAACACAAATCTCAAAGGAATTTTAAAATCTGCGACTAAAAGTTAATATGTCTTAAATTGAAGAGAAGAAAAGAGACTAGCACTGCAAGGTACTGTCAGTTCTTTCCTGTTCTGATGAGTTAGATGAAACTTTGCAACGTGGAGAAAATAAAAACTGCACCGTACATATGTGAAAGAAACCTATCTTAGATCAAGTCATGAAGGTTACAATAATGAGTTCACAGTTTTGTGGGAAGTATGATTACGGGCTATCGGACATTCGAAAGCAGTGGCCAAAAGGATCGCGCAATCCGGTGAGGTGATATCAATGGTTAAAACAAAAAAAGAAGAACAAAAAAAAAAAAATGACCAAAAAAAAAAAAAAGCAAAGAAAGAAATATGTTAGTCCTAAAAATGAATTTTTGCTGACTTACAATTTTAGTTGCAAAATGAAAATGAAGAAATAATTGGGATGAATTATTTATCATTATTTTGGAAATTGCCACAATTGATAATAATAAAAATAATAATAATAATAATAATAATAATAATAATAATAATAATAATAATAATTATGTGGACTTAGTACAGCGCCTGAGACGTTAAAGCGCTAAGAGCTCGAAAATATTAGATGACAAACAAAAATATACACCAGTACAAGGATAGGATAGAAAAATCCCAACACTATTGAATTACAAAACAAAAGGCTTCAATAGAAGTATATAGAATATGTAAATGAACTTACATATTTCATTCACTTCTTATGTGGATGGGTACATACAGGGTCACTACCATAATCAGTACCTTTATGAGGGCTGTGTCGAAACCAGAAAGACATTGACAAGCTAATGAATTTGAAGAAGAGGATATCAAAATTCAACATAAAAATGATTATATGAGAAAAGAAAACGTTTATGTGGGACATTTACCATCACACCTATTTGTAGCCAAATAGACGCGTGTACAAAGTGTAGTATAAATTTGTAATGGTATTAAAAATTGTACGCCCACCGTGGGACTCGAACTCACGACCCTCAGATTAAAAGTCTGATGCTCTACCGACTGAGCTAGGCGGGCTACTTGTTAATGCATGGTCGAATGTTGGCTCGGGTAGTTATGCGCAACATGGTTAATCGTTATCTCATCAATTTCACATAGCTAGCGTCTAGGATTGATTGGATCTTAGATGTTAGCCCCTTATGGAAACAATAATCCAGTTTACATGGCAGTCAACCATTCACGGAGGAATTTAAATTTTGCTGCCTAAGGAAATGCACAAATGTGTCATTAGCCGAGGAAGTTGCTAAAGTTAAGACTACTCATTGTTTCTTTGTGTTAACAGTTATGACTTTACAGTCCGGACAACACAAACACTATCCTTCTGCTGTTCTCTTAAATCTTCGCATTCTTTCCTTAATTTCTCTCAGTTAAGTACACATGTGAAAATCACCTATCTTGAATTTTTTTGTTTCCAGAGAAAGCAATGCTTACACACTACATGATCAATTAAATAGTACCTGTAAATTGATAAACTTGCTTCCAATTAATTGTTCTCTATACATATTTGTGATTTTCTTCTATGGATCGGTACAGGAGAAAATACATAAATACGGAAGGTGTTGTGTTAGATGTGGTGGTTTTATTTCTACGACATGGGAGATTTGTGTGTGTGTGTGTGTGTGTGTGTGTGTGTGTGTTTGTGTGTGCATGTGATTTGTATTTTTAAGGTAGCTCTTAAGAATTTTTCAGTCATATCGCTACGATGTCTGCTGTGTGGCAGTTTATAGTGATGGCTAGCACTGGGGCATCATGCCGCAGACATGTGGCATGATGTCCCACCCAGTCACTTTATCCTGAGATCCGGCCGACCAGTCCTAACACTAACCTCTTAATGCTGAGCCCCAAGCAAGGCAGCTGTTAGTACCATATTTGTAAGTCTTTGGTATGACTCGGCCGGGGATCGATCCCACGAACTCCCGCATCCGAGGCGTACGCTGTAATTACTAGGCCACCGGAGCTTTTAGGGATATTTGTTCATTGTCACGTAGTGAGTAGTAGCTAATGAGTTTTCACTCCTTATTGTCTGTATTTAAGTACGTGGAGTTGGACTATTTGGTCAGTCATATTTTGTATGTTCTTCTTGTAACATTATTCTTCAGGTATATTTATTGTTGTGTTTAGATATCATTTGGAAGCAAACATTTGTTTGAATTATTCATTGGAGCCACAAAATGCTACGTGGGTTAAAATATTATTTTTGGCCTATTGTGAATTATTTTTTAAAGAATTCTTGAAAATGCCATTGTGATATATCAGAACTGTTGGTAGACCAATGCATTTGAGGATGTAGATTTTATTCGGAACATTCTATTCCTTTGGACTTGAAGATAACATTTTGGGATGATTTTGGATGCAATTCATAATGCTGTAAGTCCCTCTTATATTTTCATTTTACAATTTTGTTAACTGAATTATTTGTTCAGTATTAGAAACCGTTTTGGTTTTGCTTATGTTTGTTTTTTAGTGTATGACCATAGATTCGTAATACTATTGGGTAATTATGACTCATTCATTTCTCAGTTAACGAACTAATATGCAGCATTACTGGAAATGCAAATATGATGGCAGCAGTGGGGGACGCATTTACTGAATTTTGTTTTCATAACAAAAAACTCTTAATTCCAAAGACTTGTGCAATTAAATGATATTAACGTGAAATGTAAAGAAAAGCATTTTCGTTTGAACCGAGCTCTGGGCATCTATCTGCACCATAAGTGCTAAACGTCATGTGATACAAACATGGCCGCGCCCTTTAAATATGTAATGGAAAGGGCTACGCAGCAAAATCCGAGACTGACAAACTGACAGAATTTGGATGAGTAGTGCCCCAATCTCAGTCGCTAGAGCATCCGACATTTAATCTAAGGGTCATGGGTGAAAGTCCGAGGGTAGGTGGTTATGATTTAGCTTCCACTGATTTTCAATTGTTGTCAAAATGAATATAGATATACCTGCAAGTATTTCTCTCCTTTCCTAAAATGTCCCTAAATGAGAACGTATCCACATGTCCATGCGAACGGGATAGAGTACCCAATTTAATCAAGTCTAAGATATGTTGATCATTCTGTCAGCATTTCTTCTTGATTCCAGTAAATCTAACGCATCCACTATATCATATGCAAATTGAATGCATTCATATTATGATACGAATATTATTAAAATATACGACAGAAGCAGAAAAGTCAACGCCAGTCTAAAAGCTCCACCTAACAGACAATATGTTTAAAGTAATGAGACACTACCACTGCAAGCTACTATCAGTTGTTTCGTGTTCTAAAGAGTTTACTCAAACGTTGTAACGGAGACAAAACGAAGAATGCACCGTGAAGACGTATAAAGACTTCTCGGTTCAATCAACAATAACTGCATGAGATATGCATGCAGGATGTGTTCACGGTTTTAATGGAGGTACGATCACCGCCTCTCGGACACCTGAATTCGGTGGTCACAACATCGCGGTATAGAATGCGATGATTGTATTGGTGAAAATACTAAGTCTTAAAATTAAATTGCTGCCGTCCAGTCTCGGATGCTCAATCTAAATGAATGAAAATATGGATTTTTTTAAAATGATTTATCAATTGCGAGTTTTGATAATAGTTCTCAATTTAAGTAAGCTAAAGAATGCAATGCATCGTTTGAGAATTAAATGCATTAATCTTACGATTCAAACAATAACATAATATATAATTCGCAATGTAACACAAATCTCAAAGGAATTTTAAAATCTGCGACTAAAAGTTAATATGTCTTAAATTGAAGAGAAGAAAAGAGACTAGCACTGCAAGGTACTGTCAGTTCTTTCCTGTTCTGATGAGTTAGATGAAACTTTGCAACGTGGAGAAAATAAAAACTGCACCGTACATATGTGAAAGAAACCTATCTTAGATCAAGTCATGAAGGTTACAATAATGAGTTCACAGTTTTGTGGGAAGTATGATTACGGGCTATCGGACATTCGAAAGCAGTGGCCAAAAGGATCGCGCAATCCGGTGAGGTGATATCAATGGTTAAAACACAAAAAAGAAGAACAAAAAAAAAATGACCAATAAAAAAGGAAAGAAAGAAATATGTTAGTCCTAAAAATGAATTTTTGCTGACTTACAATTTTAGTTGCAAAATGAAAATGAAAAAATAATTGGGAAGAATTATTTATCAGTATTTTGGAAATTCCCACAATTGATAATAATAATAATAATAATAATAATAATAATAATAATAATAATAATAATAATTATGTGGACATACTACAGCGCCTAAGACGTTAAAGCGCTAAGAGCTCGAAAATATTAGATAACAAACAAAAATATACACCAGTACAAGGATAGGATAGAAAAATCCCAACACTATTGAATTAGAAAACAAAAGGCTTCAATAGAAGTATATAGAATATGTAAATGAACTTACATATTTCATTCACTTTTTATCTGGATGGGTACATACAGGGTCACTAGCATAATCAGTACCTTTATGAGGGCTGTGTCGAAACCAGAAAGACATTGACAAGCTAATGAATTTGAAGAAGAGGATATCAAAATTCAACATAAAAATGATTATATGAGAAAAGAAAACGTTTCTGTGGGACATTTACCATCACACCTATTTGTAGCCAAATAGACGCGTGTACAAAGTGTAGTATAAATTTGTAATGGTATTAAAAATTGTACGCCCACCGTGGGACTCGAACTCACGACCCTCAGATTAAAAGTCTGATGCTTTTTTTTTTTTTTTTTTTTTCTTTTTTTAAAAAACGCTTTGTACAGTATATAAGTTAAAAATATACAGTCAGTATGTACATAGTAGTTTGTAATGCTATATTACAAAATATTGGTTCTACAATAGTATTTTGTAATTCTATATTACAAAACAATGATTCTACAATAGTATTTTGTTAAGCTATATTACAGAACAATGATTCTAAAATTTTATTTTGTAATGCTATAGTACAAAACAATGATTCTACAAAGTAATAAACACTTTATCCTCTTCTATTCTCATTAAAGGATTATCTTTTACAAAATACTTCGTAATCAAAGTCTGATTTTTGTCTTTGTAATGTTGATACGCATATAATATATATTTTCTAGTCAAATATTGGAACAATCTTTCTATGTCTATTTTTTTCCCTAATAAAGACATAATGTTTCTTCTTTTGTAAATGCACAATCGAGCAATGCTCAGAATGTAGTTCAAAAAATAACTATTTACTGATTTTGTTTCTTTGTTATATCCTATCATGAGCATTTGTTCAAAAGAAGTGCTATTGAGAACACCAACTCTACAATTTTTAAAAAGAATCTCAACTATATATACAATATAATTCTTAAAAGAGCTTAATTCAGGACATTTCAAAAACATGTGAAATAAATCTTCTGTTTCCAACTGGCACACTGGACATAAGTCATTATCAATTTTGCCATAGTATTTTAGTCTCTCTTTTGTAAATATTCGATTGTGCATTATTCTGTAATCCAAATCTATACAATCTGGGGTCTTGAAAGGTAGGTGTATCAATTTCCAGTATTTATGCTTTTCCAAACTAAATATCTTACTCCAAAAGGAAACAGAAGCTGGTTCTTGAAAAATCAACGTACATAAAAGCTTGTAAAATAGTTGTGTTGTACATAAACAAAGGTCATATAATTTTGTATCAACTCTGAGAAACATATTATTTCTCCCATTGGTTACAGTGGGTTTTGACTCTGTTGCAACAATATTTCTCCAGCCTAATGGTATACTTTCTATTATGCAATCATAGTCTTTTTTTATCTTATCTGTTTTGATCTCAGAATTTGATTTGTATATCATTTCTTGAATAGCTCTATAAGGTAGTATTCCAGGTACAAATTCATATGTAATATCCTGAACACGAACAATTCCTGCTTCTATAAATTCTGCGAAAAACAACGTTTTACCAGCACATGTAATATTAGGATTTAAAAAGAGAGGTTGTTCAAAAACATTCCTCACATCAATATTTGTATCGATATTATTTCTACGTTTTTCCCATGCATGAAACATTTCTCTGTAAAATATAGGTAGGGTATTCAATTGTTGCTTATTTAAAGACATGAGAAACAACTCTTTGGTCAACCTCATGTTCAGGACAGTAGATAAAAAGTGATCAAAGGTATTTTTCCACATAGCATGGCAATTCACATCAAAGTATCTTTTTAAAAATTTTAGTCTGAATGCATACATTTTCATCTTTATATCAGTTAACTGTAGTCCGCCATTTCGCTTATCACCAATTATTGTATAATAGTGAACCAAATGGGACTTTCCTGACCAGATAAATCTGAGAAATAATTGCTTCAATTCATCAGCAATCATATCAGGAAGAGGCTGAACTGACACTATGTACAATACTCTAGAAACTAATAAGTTATTAACAACTGTTACTTTTCCTTGTATTGTCAAATATCTCTGTGACCACAGTTGCAATAAGTTTTTAATTTTAGACAATCTATCATTCCAGTTCAGTTGCTCACATAACTTTGCACATTTTCCCACATAAGCTCCCAAAATTAAGATGACTTGATCACACATTTGAATTTGTAATTGTTTGCAATAATCATCAGTAAGTTTACCAGATCCAATACACAGAAGTTCTGTCTTTTCCTTGTTCACCTTTGCACCAGATCCTTTACAATACAAGTCAAGTACATTAAAAGATTGATTAATGGATTGTGTATCCGCTAATGTCAAGGTTGTATCATCTGCATGTTGAAAAACTTTACTTGTATTACTAGACAGTGGGAGTGGAATACCTTTGATAGTGGGATTTGCTTTGATAGCGAGTCCTAAGGGTTCTGCTGCTAATACATATAACATTGCTGATATAGGACAACCTTGTCTGACTGAATTTTTAATTAAAAAGGGTTTCGTTAGATGACCATTGCATTTAACACTACTTTTAATTTCATTATAAAATATCTTTATCCACTGAATAAAATTGTCACCAAAACCGAACTTTCGTAACACAGAAATCAAATATGAGTGGCAAACTCTGTCAAACGCTTTTTCTTGATCAATTTTTAAGATATATCCCTCAAGATTGTCTCTCTCAACCATATCTATAATATCTCTTACAGTGACTATAGTATCAGCAATATCTCTCCCAACTATACAACATGTCTGAGTTTGAGAAATAATTTTGGGTAATACCATTTTTAAACGTGTAGACAAAATCCTTGCCAAAATTTTATAATCTACATTAAGTAAACTGATAGGACGCCAATTTTGCAATCTTCTATTATCCCCCTTATTTTTATAAATAAGTGATATAACCCCAAATCTCATTGATCTCGACATAATATTGTCATTCTTAACACTCTGAAAGATGTGCAACAGAATATCATATATACAGTCATAAAATTTACAATACCACTCTACTGTCAATCCGTCCGGGCCGGGGCTTTTATTTTTAGCCATCGCTTTTATAGCTGTATGTATTTCATCAACTGTTATTATGGCATCACACATATCTTTATCCTCATCAGATACAGAACAGTTTACAAAATTTAAAAGTGAATCAGTACAATTATCATCAACAGTTACCGAAGAATATAAATGACTATAAAACTGATGTATTTCATCTAAGATTCCGCTTGTATTTGAAATAATTACACCATCATCATCAATCAATTCATTGATTACATTTTTGTTGTGTCGATATTTCTCAAGATTTAGAAAATATTTAGTATTTCTATCGCTTTCAATTGCCCATTTGGCCTTAGATCTCAATATAGCACCCCGACAAAAATCAGTTTCATAGTCACTTAGCTGATGTTTTAGTTCTTCATATTTGTTAATGTCATATGGTTCTTTATTTGCGACTTTTTCTGAAAATGATTTTAATTTATTTTGCAATGTAAAGTATTCTTGTAATCTTTCCTTATTTCTTCTTGTACAGTATACTTGGGAAAATTTTTTAATTTTGTATTTTACATTATCCCACCAAATGAGTGGTTCACTGAAATACATTTCGTCAGTTTTTCCTTCGGTAAGAATTGATTTCACTCTTTGTACATATTTTTCCTCAAAAAGAACATTGTTATTTAATATCCATAATCCGGGCCCTGTTTCCACTTTGCAGGTATTTAGTTTAAGGTATACAAAAGAATGATCACTAAAGGATGTATCTGCATAATAAATATTTTGCACATTGGAGTGCAATTTTGAGGAAATCAAAAAATAATCTATTCTACTCTGCTTCATTTCGCCTAGTACAACTTGTTTTCTGGAGAAACTACGAGTACTAGGATTTCGTGATCTCCATAAATCGGTAATATTCCTATCATGAATAATTTTATAAAGTTCACGCATTGCTACATCATCAATATGTAAGGCTTTGTTATGTCGATCAATACCTGCTAAAGTTGTATTAAAATCACCAGCCAGGATAGTGCTATCACTAGTACTGTTATGTAAATATGTATTTAGCTTCATGAAAAAGTTAAACTTTTCCTTCACAACATTTGGAGCATAAATATTGATTAAATCAATCACTTTATCATCAATAGCTATTTTAAGATGTAAAATCCTACCCTTTTCAATCATTTCTTGTGTCACCTGATTTCTCAATTCTCTCACTACTAAAACAGCAACACCTGCCCTCCTATTGTCAGCATTACTATAAAATATGTCACCATTCCAAATCTCATTTTCTCTAATACTTTCAACAAACTCATCATCCCAAAAGGTTTCTTGCAATAATAAAATATGGCCTCTTTTCTCTTTAAATATTTCTAAAACAGACTTTAGTTTATTCAAATTACGCAAGCCATTTACATTTAGAGATACAATATTTAAAGCCATGATTATGATGAGTGTATTGAAAGTATTAAAAAATGTTGAGTGTTTGATCATTTCTTCATAGGTGTTCGTCGCATGCTATTCATCTTCATATTAGGTACTGGATTAAACCTTCTCCTTCTCCTTTGTACTACTTTGAAATTTTCGATATTAGTACCGTTTTCTTGACATGTACGTGATTCGTTTGATCTTTCAACAACGTCTGCAGCCATCTTCCTGTCATCATCTGAATCTGTCCCCGATCCATCTCCAATTGTATGATTGTTGTTTACTTCCTCAGATTCTATTTCTACATTGGTCATATCAACTCCAATTCTTTCTTTTTCTTCCCCACTTTCTCCACTCTCATTATCTTTTTTTTCATTCTCAATTTCTTCTTTATCATCTTCGTCACTCTGTAACTCCAATATGTCTTCCCTCATATCATCATCAACTTGCGAATGAATGCCTGCAATGGCCTCTCTGTAACACATACATGTTTGCGCCTCTTTGTGGCATTTGTCGCATATCCTGCATGTACACATAAGAGGAAAACTTCCACAACTTTCACATCTTTGCCTTGTGCAATTTTTTGCTACATGGCCTTGCTCCCCACACTTGTAGCATACAAAATCAGGGCAGTCTTTTATAACATGTCCCGGATCAAGACATCTAGAACATACCTTAACTTGATTATTGTGTAATACTCTAAAGTATTGTTGACCATTGACAGTCTGAAATTTCAGACTGTAAGGCAAGGATTTTACCTGCTGTGGAAATTTACATTTGACATAACGAGTCCCATCAGCCACACTAGTTCCAGGATAATATCTGCGTTGAATGGGAGAAAGAAGTTCTACTCCGTATTCACCGAGCTTCATACTTATATCATCATCTGTGATGTATGCTGGTAAATGAAGAATTGACACAATAATAGTGTCTGAATATAAAAGAGTACAATCAAAGTGTTCACTTCCAATATCAATTCCACACAAGGTATTATATGCTACTTCCTTCCTCGGTAGTGTGACCTCATACAAATTTGCACCTTTGGGCACAACTGCATAGACCGACATATCTCCGGTTAATTCTTCTACACTTCTAACAATATCACTTGCCTTTATTTTCTTCACATCCTTTACATCAATCACCACGGAACATTCTTTCCCAAAACGACGAGAAGCTCCTGTCTGTCTATCGATGTTACTCGACATGCCATTCTTATTGTTAGCTATTCCACTGGTGTCATTAGAGTGTGAGTCAGCACCTTGTGCTGCACGTGCAGCACGACCAGGCTTTGTATTCATTGTCACAGAAAAAATTTTTTTGTGTGGTGGATAAAGTTATCCACACACTCAAAATATATCTCACTTATATATGAATGCGATCAAACAAATCTTATCAACGTACCTGTAACAAATTAAAACAGCAAAAATGTCTATTAAAGGAAAAAAACTTGAAAATTCACGGAGCGATCATCAAACGTGTTTTCCTTCTGATCTACCCTCAGATTAAAAGTCTGATGCTCTACCGACTGAGCTAGGCGGGCTACTTGTTAATGCATGGTCGAATGTTGGCTCGGGTAGTTATGCGCAACATGGTTAATCGTTATCTCATCAATTTCACATAGCTAGCGTCTAGGATTGATTGGATCTTAGATGTTAGCCCCTTATGGAAACAATAATCCAGTTTATATGGCAATCAACCATTCACGGAGGAATTTAAATTTTGCTGCATAAGGAAATGCACAAATGTGTCATTAGCCGAGCAAGTTGCTAAAGTTAAGACTAGTCATTGTTTCTTTGTGTTAACAGTTATGATTTTACAGTCCGGACAACACAAACACTATCCTTCTGCTCTTCTCTTAAATCTTCGCATTCTTTCCTTAATTTCTCTCAGTTAATTACACATGTGAAAATCACCTATCTTGAAATTTTTTGTTTCCAGAGAAAGCAATGCTTACACACTACATAATCAATTAAATAGTACCTGTAAGTTGATAAACTTGCTTCCAATTAATTGTTCTCTATACATATTTGTAATTTTCTTCTATGGATCGGTACAGGAGAAAATACATAAATACGGAAGGTGTTGTGTTAGATGTGGTGGTTTTATTTCTACGACATGGGAGATTTGTGTGTGTGTGTGTGTGTGTTTGTGTGTGCATGTGATTTGTATTTTTAAGGTAGCTTTTAAGAATTTTTCAGTCATATCGCTACGATGTCTGCAGTGTGGCAGTTTATAGTGATGGCTAGCACTGGGGCATCATGCCGCAGACATGTGGCATGATGTCCCACCCAGTCACTTTATCCTGAGATCCGGCCGACCAGTCCTAACACTAACGTCTTAATGCTGAGCCCCAAGCAAGGCAGCTGTTAGTACCATATTTGTAAGTCTTTGGTATGACTCGGCCGGGGATCGATCCCACGAACTCCCGCATCCGAGGCGTACGCTGTAATTACTAGGCCACCGGAGCTTTTAGGGATATTTGTTCATTGTCACGTAGTGAGTAGTAGCTAATGAGTTTTCACTCCTTATTGTCTGTATTTAAGTACGTGGAGTTGGACTATTTGGTCAGTCATATTTTGTATGTTCTTCTTGTAACATTATTCTTCAGGTATATTTATTGTTGTGTTTAGATATTATTTGGAAGCAAACATTTGTTTGAATTATTCATTGGAGCCACAAAATGCTACGTGGGTTAAAATATTATTTTTGGCCTATTGTGAATTATTTCTAAAGAATTCTTGAAAATGCCATTGTGATATATCAGAACTGTTGGTAGACCAATGCATTTGAGGATGTAGATTTTATTCGGAACATTCTATTCCTTTGGACTTGAAGATAACATTTTGGGATGATTTTGGATGCAATTCATAATGCTGTAAGTCCCTCTTATATTTTCATTTTACAATTTTGTTAACTGAATTATTTGTTCAGTATTAGAAACCGTTTTGGTTTTGCTTATGTTTGTTTTTTAGTGTATGACCATAGATTCGTAATACTATTGGGTAATTATGACTCATTCATTTCTCAGTTAACGAACTAATATGCAGCATTACTGGAAATGCAAATATGATGGCAGCAGTGGGGGACGCATTTACTGAATTTTGTTTTCATAACAAAAAACTCTTAATTCCAAAGACTTGTGCAATTAAATGATATTAACGTGAAATGTAAAGAAAAGCATTTTCGTTTGAACCGAGCTCTGGGCATCTATCTGCACCATAAGTGCTAAACGTCATGTGATACAAACATGGCCGCGCCCTTTAAATATGTAATGGAAAGGGCTACGCAGCAAAATCCGAGACTGACAAACTGACAGAATTTGGATGAGTAGTGCCCCAATCTCAGTCGCTAGAGCATCCGACATTTAATCTAAGGGTCATGGGTGAAAGTCCGAGGGTAGGTGGTTATGATTTAGCTTCCACTGATTTTCAATTGTTGTCAAAATGAATATAGATATACCTGCAAGTATTTCTCTCCTTTCCTAAAATGTCCCTAAATGAGAGCGTATCCACATGTCCATGCGAACGGGATAGAGTACCCAATTTAATCAACTCTAAGATATGTTGATCATTCTGTCAGCATTTCTTCTTGATTCCAGTAAATCTAACGCATCCACTATATCATATGCAAATTGAATGCATTCATATTATGATACGAATATTATTAAAAATACGGACAGAAGCACAAAAGTCAACGCCAGTCTAAAAGCTCCACCTAACAGACAATATGTTTAAAGTAATGAGACACTACCACTGCAAGCTACTATCAGTTGTTTCGTGTTCTAAAGAGTTTACTCAAACGTTGTAACGGAGACAAAACGAAGAATGCACCGTGAAGACGTATAAAGACTTCTCGGTTCAATCAACAATAACTGCATGAGATATGCATGCAGGATGTGTTCACGGTTTTAATGGAGGTACGATCACCGCCTCTCGGACACCTGAATTCGGTGGTCACAATATCGCGGTATAGAATGCGATGATTGTATTGGTGAAAATACTAAGTCTTAAAATTAAAATACTAAGTCTTAAAATTGCCGTCCAGTTTCGGATGCTCAATCTAAATGAATGAAAATATGGATCTTTTTAAAATGATTTATCAATTGCGAGTTTTGATAATAGTTCTCGATTTAAGTAAGCTAAAGAATGCAATGCATCGTTTGAGAATTAAATGCATTAATCTTACGATTCAAACAATAACATAATATATAATTCGCAATGTAACACAAATCTCAAAGGAATTTTAAAATCTGCGACTAAAAGTTAATATGTCTTAAATTGAAGAGAAGAAAAGAGACTAGCACTGCAAGGTACTGTCAGTTCTTTCCTGTTCTGATGAGTTAGATGAAACTTTGCAACGTGGAGAAAATAAAAACTGCACCGTACATATGTGAAAGAAACCTATCTTAGATCAAGTCATGAAGGTTACAATAATGAGTTCAGTTTTGTGGGAAGTATGATTACGGGCTATCGGACATTCGAAAGCAGTGGCCAAAAGGATCGCGCAATCCGGTGAGGTGATATCAATGGTTAAAACAAAAAAAGAAGAACAAAACAAAAAAAAAAAAATGATCAAAAAAAAAAAAAAAAGCAAAGAAAGAAATATGTTAGTCCGAAAAATGAATTCTTGCTGACTTACAATTTTAGTTGCAAAATCAAAATGAAGAAATAATTGGGATGAATTATTTATCATTATTTTGGAAATTGCCACAATTGATAATAATAATAATAATAATAATAATAATAATAATTATGTGGACTTAGTACAGCGCCTGAGACGTTAAAGCGCTAAGAGCTCGAAAATATTAGATAACAAACAAAAATATACACCAGTACAAGGATAGGATAGAAAAATCCCAACACTATTGAATTACAAGACAAAAGGCTTCAATAGAAGTATATAGATAATGTAAATGAACTTACATATTTCATTCACTTTTTATCTGGATGGGTACATACAGGGTCACTACCATAATCAGTACCTTTATGAGGGCTGTGTCGAAACCAGAAAGACATTGACAAGCTAATGAATTTGAAGAAGAGGATATCAAAATTCAACATAAAAATGATTATATGAGAAAAGAAAACGTTTCTGTGGGACATTTACCATCACACCTATTTGTAGCCAAATAGACGCGTGTACAAAGTGTAGTATAAATTTGTAATGGTATTAAAAATTGTACGCCCACCGTGGGACTCGAACTCAAGACCCTCAGATTAAAAGTCTGATGCTCTACCGACTGAGCTAGGCGGGCTACTTGTTAATGCATGGTCGAATGTTGGCTCGGGTAGTTATGCGCAACATGGTTAATCGTTATCTCATCAATTTCACATAGCTAGCGTCTAGGATTGATTGGATCTTAGATGTTAGCCCCTTATGGAAACAATAATCCAGTTTATATGGCAATCAACCATTCACGGAGGAATTTAAATTTTGCTGCATAAGGAAATGCACAAATGTGTCATTAGCCGAGCAAGTTGCTAAAGTTAAGACTAGTCATTGTTTCTTTGTGTTAACAGTTATGATTTTACAGTCCGGACAACACAAACACTATCCTTCTGCTCTTCTCTTAAATCTTCGCATTCTTTCCTTAATTTCTCTCAGTTAATTACACATGTGAAAATCACCTATCTTGAAATTTTTTGTTTCCAGAGAAAGCAATGCTTACACACTACATAATCAATTAAATAGTACCTGTAAGTTGATAAACTTGCTTCCAATTAATTGTTCTCTATACATATTTGTGATTTTCTTCTATGGATCGGTACAGGAGAAAATACATAAATACGGAAGGTGTTGTGTTAGATGTGGTGGTTTTATTTCTACGACATGGGAGATTTGTGTGTGTGTGTGTTTGTGTGTGTGTGTGTTTGTGTGTGCATGTGATTTGTATTTTTAAGGTAGCTTTTAAGAATTTTTCAGTCATATCGCTACAATGTCTGCAGTGTGGCAGTTTATAGTGATGGCTAGCACTGGGGCATCATGCCGCAGACATGTGGCATGATGTCCCACCCAGTCACTTTATCCTGAGATCCGGCCGACCAGTCCTAACACTAACCTCTTAATGCTGAGCCCCAAGCAAGGCAGCTGTTAGTACCATATTTGTAAGTCTTTGGTATGACTTGGCCGGGGATCGATCCCACGAACTCCCGCATCCGAGGCGTACGCTGTAATTACTAGGCCACCGTAGCTTTTAGGGATATTTGTTCATTGTCACGTAGTGAGTAGTAGCTAATGAGTTTTCACTCCTTATTGTCTGTATTTAAGTACGTGGAGTTGGACTATTTGGTCAGTCATATTTTGTATGTTCTTCTTGTAACATTATTCTTCAGGTATATTTATTGTTGTGTTTAGATATTATTTGGAAGCAAACATTTGTTTGAATTATTCATTGGAGCCACAAAATGCTATGTGGGTTAAAATATTATTTTTGGCCTATTGTGAATTATTTCTAAGGAATTCTTGAAAATGCCATTGTGATATATCAGAACTGTTGGTAGACCAATGCATTTGAGGATGTAGATTTTATTCGGAACATTCTATTCCTTTGGACTTGAAGATAACATTTTGGGATGATTTTGGATGCAATTCATAATGCTGTAAGTCCCTCTTATATTTTCATTTTACAATTTTGTTAACTGAATTATTTGTTCAGTATTAGAAACCGTTTTGGTTTTGCTTATGTTTGTTTTTTAGTGTATGACCATAGATTCGTAATACTATTGGGTAATTATGACTCATTCATTTCTCAGTTAACGAACTAATATGCAGCATTACTGGAAATGCAAATATGATGGCAGCAGTGGGGGACGCATTTACTGAATTTTGTTTTCATAACAAAAAACTCTTGATTCCAAAGACTTGTGCAATTAAATGATATTAACGTGAAATGTAAAGAAAAGCATTTTCGTTTGAACCGAGCTCTGGGCATCTATCTGCACCATAAGTGCTAAACGTCATGTGATACAAACATGGCCGCGCCCTTTAAATATGTAATGGAAAGGGCTACGCAGCAAAATCCGAGACTGACAAACTGACAGAATTTGGATGAGTAGTGCCCCAATCTCAGTCGCTAGAGCATCCGACATTTAATCTAAGGGTCATGGGTGAAAGTCCGAGGGTAGGTGGTTATGATTTAGCTTCCACTGATTTTCAATTGTTGTCAAAATGAATATAGATATACCTGCAAGTATTTCTCTCCTTTCCTAAAATGTCCCTAAATGAGAGCGTATCCACATGTCCATGCGAACGGGATAGAGTACCCAATTTAATCAACTCTAAGATATGTTGATCATTCTGTCAGCATTTCTTCTTGATTCCAGTAAATCTAACGCATCCACTATATCATATGCAAATTGAATGCATTCATATTATGATACGAATATTATTAAAAATACGGACAGAAGCACAAAAGTCAACGCCAGTCTAAAAGCTCCACCTAACAGACAATATGTTTAAAGTAATGAGACACTACCACTGCAAGCTACTATCAGTTGTTTCGTGTTCTAAAGAGTTTACTCAAACGTTGTAACGGAGACAAAACGAAGAATGCACCGTGAAGACGTATAAAGACTTCTCGGTTCAATCAACAATAACTGCATGAGATATGCATGCAGGATGTGTTCACGGTTTTAATGGAGGTACGATCACCGCCTCTCGGACACCTGAATTCGGTGGTCACAACATCGCGGTATAGAATGCGATGATTGTATTGGTGAAAATACTAAGTCTTAAAATTAAAATACTAAGTCTTAAAATTGCCGTCCAGTTTCGGATGCTCAATCTAAATGAATGAAAATATGGATCTTTTTAAAATGATTTATCAATTGCGAGTTTTGATAATAGTTCTCGATTTAAGTAAGCTAAAGAATGCAATGCATCGTTTGAGAATTAAATGCATTAATCTTACGATTCAAACAATAACATAATATATAATTCGCAATGTAACACAAATCTCAAAGGAATTTTAAAATCTGCGACTAAAAGTTAATATGTCTTAAATTGAAGAGAAGAAAAGAGACTAGCACTGCAAGGTACTGTCAGTTCTTTCCTGTTCTGATGAGTTAGATGAAACTTTGCAACGTGGATAAAATAAAAACTGCACCGTACATATGTGAAAGAAACCTATCTTAGATCAAGTCATGAAGGTTACAATAATGAGTTCACAGTTTTGTGGGAAGTATGATTACGGGCTATCGGACATTCGAAAGCAGTGGCCAAAAGGATCGCGCAATCCGGTGAGGTGATATCAATGGTTAAAACAAAAAAAGAAGAACAAAAAAAAAAAAAAAATGATCAAAAAAAAAAAAAGCAAAGAAAGAAATATGTTAGTCCTAAAAATGAATTTTTGCTGACTTACAATTTTAGTTGCAAAATCAAAATGAAGAAATAATTGGGATGAATTAGTTGTCATTATTTTGGAAATTGCCACAATTGATAATAATAATAATAACAATAATAATAATAATAATAATAATGATAATAATAATTATGTGGACTTAGTACAGCGCCTGAGACGTTAAAGCGCTAAGAGCTCGAAAATATTAGATAACAAACAAAAATATACACCAGTACAAGGATAGGATAGAAAAATCCCAACACTATTGAATTACAAAACAAAAGGCTTCAATAGAAGTATATAGATAATGTAAATGAACTTACATATTTCATTCACTTTTTATCTGGATGGGTACATACAGGGTCACTACCATAATCAGTACCTTTATGAGGGCTGTGTCGAAACCAGAAAGACATTGACAAGCTAATGAATTTGAAGAAGAGGATATCAAAATTCAACATAAAAATGTTTATATGAGAAAAGAAAACGTTTCTGTGGGACATTTACCATCACACCTATTTGTAGCCAAATAGACGCGTGTACAAAGTGTAGTATAAATTTGTAATGGTATTAAAAATTGTACGCCCACCGTGGGACTCGAACTCAAGACCCTCAGATTAAAAGTCTGATGCTCTACCGACTGAGCTAGGCGGGCTACTTGTTAATGCATGGTCGAATGTTGGCTCGGGTAGTTATGCGCAACATGGTTAATCGTTATCTCATCAATTTCACATAGCTAGCGTCTAGGATTGATTGGATCTTAGATGTTAGCCCCTTATGGAAACAATAATCCAGTTTATATGGCAATCAACCATTCACGGAGGAATTTAAATTTTGCTGCATAAGGAAATGCACAAATGTGTCATTAGCCGAGCAAGTTGCTAAAGTTAAGACTAGTCATTGTTTCTTTGTGTTAACAGTTATGATTTTACAGTCCGGACAACACAAACACTATCCTTCTGCTCTTCTCTTAAATCTTCGCATTCTTTCCTTAATTTCTCTCAGTTAATTACACATGTGAAAATCACCTATCTTGAAATTTTTTGTTTCCAGAGAAAGCAATGCTTACACACTACATAATCAATTAAATAGTACCTGTAAGTTGATAAACTTGCTTCCAATTAATTGTTCTCTATACATATTTGTGATTTTCTTCTATGGATCGGTACAGGAGAAAATACATAAATACGGAAGGTGTTGTGTTAGATGTGGTGGTTTTATTTCTACGACATGGGAGATTTGTGTGTGTGTGTGTGTGTGTGTGTGTGTGTGTGTGTGTGTGTGTGTGTTTGTGTGTGCATGTGATTTGTATTTTTAAGGTAGCTTTTAAGAATTTTTCAGTCATATCACTACGATGTCTGCAGTGTGGCAGTTTATAGTGATGGCTAGCACTGGGGCATCATGCCGCAGACATGTGGCATGATGTCCCACCCAGTCACTTTATCCTGAGATCCCTCCGACCAGTCCTAACACTAACCTCTTAATGCTGAGCCCCAAGCGAGGCAGCTGTTAGTACCATATTTGTAAGTCTTTGGTATGACTCGGCCGGGGATCGATCCCACGAACTCCCGCATCCGAGGCGTACGCTGTTATTACTAGGCCACCGTAGCTTTTAGGGATATTTGTTCATTGTCACGTAGTGAGTAGTAGCTAATGAGTTTTCACTCCTTATTGTCTGTATTTAAGTACGTGGAGTTGGACTATTTGGTCAGTTATATTTTGTATGTTCTTCTTGTAACATTATTCTTCAGGTATATTTATTGTTGTGTTTAGATATTATTTGGAAGCAAACATTTGTTTGAATTATTCATTGGAGCCACAAAATGCTATGTGGGTTAAAATATTATTTTTGGCCTATTGTGAATTATTTCTAAAGAATTCTTGAAAATGCCATTGTGATATATCAGAACTGTTGGTAGACCAATGCATTTGAGGATGTAGATTTTATTCGGAACATTCTATTCCTTTGGACTTGAAGATAACATTTTGGGATGATTTTGGATGCAATTCATAATGCTGTAAGTCCCTCTTATATTTTCATTTTACAATTTTGTTAACTGAATTATTTGTTCAGTATTAGAAACCGTTTTGGTTTTGCTTATGTTTGTTTTTTAGTGTATGACCATAGATTCGTAATACTATTGGGTAATTATGACTCATTCATTTCTCAGTTAACGAACTAATATGCAGCATTACTGGAAATGCAAATATGATGGCAGCAGTGGGGGACGCATTTACTGAATTTTGTTTTCATAACAAAAAACTCTTAATTCCAAAGACTTGTGCAATTAAATGATATTAACGTGAAATGTAAAGAAAAGCATTTTCGTTTGAACCGAGCTCTGGGCATCTATCTGCACCATAAGTGCTAAACGTCATGTGATACAAACATGGCCGCGCCCTTTAAATATGTAATGGAAAGGGCTACGCAGCAAAATCCGAGACTGACAAACTGACAGAATTTGGATGAGTAGTGCCCCAATCTCAGTCGCTAGAGCATCCGACATTTAATCTAAGGGTCATGGGTGAAAGTCCGAGGGTAGGTGGTTATGATTTAGCTTCCACTGATTTTCAATTGTTGTCAAAATGAATATAGATATACCTGCAAGTATTTCTCTCCTTTCCTAAAATGTCCCTAAATGAGAGCGTATCCACATGTCCATGCGAACGGGATAGAGTACCCAATTTAATCAACTCTAAGATATGTTGATCATTCTGTCAGCATTTCTTCTTGATTCCAGTAAATCTAACGCATCCACTATATCATATGCAAATTGAATGCATTCATATTATGATACGAATATTATTAAAAATACGGACAGAAGCACAAAAGTCAACGCCAGTCTAAAAGCTCCACCTAACAGACAATATGTTTAAAGTAATGAGACACTACCACTGCAAGCTACTATCAGTTGTTTCGTGTTCTAAAGAGTTTACTCAAACGTTGTAACGGAGACAAAACGAAGAATGCACCGTGAAGACGTATAAAGACTTCTCGGTTCAATCAACAATAACTGCATGAGATATGCATGCAGGATGTGTTCACGGTTTTAATGGAGGTACGATCACCGCCTCTCGGACACCTGAATTCGGTGGTCACAATATCGCGGTATAGAATGCGATGATTGTATTGGTGAAAATACTAAGTCTTAAAATTAAAATACTAAGTCTTAAAATTGCCGTCCAGTTTCGGATGCTCAATCTAAATGAATGAAAATATGGATCTTTTTAAAATGATTTATCAATTGCGAGTTTTGATAATAGTTCTCGATTTAAGTAAGCTAAAGAATGCAATGCATCGTTTGAGAATTAAATGCATTAATCTTACGATTCAAACAATAACATAATATATAATTCGCAATGTAACACAAATCTCAAAGGAATTTTAAAATCTGCGACTAAAAGTTAATATGTCTTAAATTGAAGAGAAGAAAAGAGACTAGCACTGCAAGGTACTGTCAGTTCTTTCCTGTTCTGATGAGTTAGATGAAACTTTGCAACGTGGAGAAAATAAAAACTGCACCGTACATATGTGAAAGAAACCTATCTTAGATCAAGTCATGAAGGTTACAATAATGAGTTCAGTTTTGTGGGAAGTATGATTACGGGGTATCGGACATTCGAAAGCAGTGGCCAAAAGGATCGCGCAATCCGGTGAGGTGATATCAATGGTTAAAACAAAAAAAGAAGAACAAAACAAAAAAAAAAAAATGATCAAAAAAAAAAAAAAAAGCAAAGAAAGAAATATGTTAGTCCGAAAAATGAATTCTTGCTGACTTACAATTTTAGTTGCAAAATCAAAATGAAGAAATAATTGGGATGAATTATTTATCATTATTTTGGAAATTGCCACAATTGATAATAATAATAATAATAATAATAATAATAATAATTATGTGGACTTAGTACAGCGCCTGAGACGTTAAAGCGCTAAGAGCTCGAAAATATTAGATAACAAACAAAAATATACACCAGTACAAGGATAGGATAGAAAAATCCCAACACTATTGAATTACAAGACAAAAGGCTTCAATAGAAGTATATAGATAATGTAAATGAACTTACATATTTCATTCACTTTTTATCTGGATGGGTACATACAGGGTCACTACCATAATCAGTACCTTTATGAGGGCTGTGTCGAAACCAGAAAGACATTGACAAGCTAATGAATTTGAAGAAGAGGATATCAAAATTCAACATAAAAATGATTATATGAGAAAAGAAAACGTTTCTGTGGGACATTTACCATCACACCTATTTGTAGCCAAATAGACGCGTGTACAAAGTGTAGTATAAATTTGTAATGGTATTAAAAATTGTACGCCCACCGTGGGACTCGAACTCAAGACCCTCAGATTAAAAGTCTGATGCTCTACCGACTGAGCTAGGCGGGCTACTTGTTAATGCATGGTCGAATGTTGGCTCGGGTAGTTATGCGCAACATGGTTAATCGTTATCTCATCAATTTCACATAGCTAGCGTCTAGGATTGATTGGATCTTAGATGTTAGCCCCTTATGGAAACAATAATCCAGTTTATATGGCAATCAACCATTCACGGAGGAATTTAAATTTTGCTGCATAAGGAAATGCACAAATGTGTCATTAGCCGAGCAAGTTGCTAAAGTTAAGACTAGTCATTGTTTCTTTGTGTTAACAGTTATGATTTTACAGTCCGGACAACACAAACACTATCCTTCTGCTCTTCTCTTAAATCTTCGCATTCTTTCCTTAATTTCTCTCAGTTAATTACACATGTGAAAATCACCTATCTTGAAATTTTTTGTTTCCAGAGAAAGCAATGCTTACACACTACATAATCAATTAAATAGTACCTGTAAGTTGATAAACTTGCTTCCAATTAATTGTTCTCTATACATATTTGTGATTTTCTTCTATGGATCGGTACAGGAGAAAATACATAAATACGGAAGGTGTTGTGTTAGATGTGGTGGTTTTATTTCTACGACATGGGAGATTTGTGTGTGTGTGTGTTTGTGTGTGTGTGTGTTTGTGTGTGCATGTGATTTGTATTTTTAAGGTAGCTTTTAAGAATTTTTCAGTCATATCGCTACAATGTCTGCAGTGTGGCAGTTTATAGTGATGGCTAGCACTGGGGCATCATGCCGCAGACATGTGGCATGATGTCCCACCCAGTCACTTTATCCTGAGATCCGGCCGACCAGTCCTAACACTAACCTCTTAATGCTGAGCCCCAAGCAAGGCAGCTGTTAGTACCATATTTGTAAGTCTTTGGTATGACTTGGCCGGGGATCGATCCCACGAACTCCCGCATCCGAGGCGTACGCTGTAATTACTAGGCCACCGTAGCTTTTAGGGATATTTGTTCATTGTCACGTAGTGAGTAGTAGCTAATGAGTTTTCACTCCTTATTGTCTGTATTTAAGTACGTGGAGTTGGACTATTTGGTCAGTCATATTTTGTATGTTCTTCTTGTAACATTATTCTTCAGGTATATTTATTGTTGTGTTTAGATATTATTTGGAAGCAAACATTTGTTTGAATTATTCATTGGAGCCACAAAATGCTATGTGGATTAAAATATTATTTTTGGCCTATTGTGAATTATTTCTAAGGAATTCTTGAAAATGCCATTGTGATATATCAGAACTGTTGGTAGACCAATGCATTTGAGGATGTAGATTTTATTCGGAACATTCTATTCCTTTGGACTTGAAGATAACATTTTGGGATGATTTTGGATGCAATTCATAATGCTGTAAGTCCCTCTTATATTTTCATTTTACAATTTTGTTAACTGAATTATTTGTTCAGTATTAGAAACCGTTTTGGTTTTGCTTATGTTTGTTTTTTAGTGTATGACCATAGATTCGTAATACTATTGGGTAATTATGACTCATTCATTTCTCAGTTAACGAACTAATATGCAGCATTACTGGAAATGCAAATATGATGGCAGCAGTGGGGGACGCATTTACTGAATTTTGTTTTCATAACAAAAAACTCTTAATTCCAAAGACTTGTGCAATTAAATGATATTAACGTGAAATGTAAAGAAAAGCATTTTCGTTTGAACCGAGCTCTGGGCATCTATCTGCACCATAAGTGCTAAACGTCATGTGATACAAACATGGCCGCGCCCTTTAAATATGTAATGGAAAGGGCTACGCAGCAAAATCCGAGACTGACAAACTGACAGAATTTGGATGAGTAGTGCCCCAATCTCAGTCGCTAGAGCATCCGACATTTAATCTAAGGGTCATGGGTGAAAGTCCGAGGGTAGGTGGTTATGATTTAGCTTCCACTGATTTTCAATTGTTGTCAAAATGAATATAGATATACCTGCAAGTATTTCTCTCCTTTCCTAAAATGTCCCTAAATGAGAGCGTATCCACATGTCCATGCGAACGGGATAGAGTACCCAATTTAATCAACTCTAAGATATGTTGATCATTCTGTCAGCATTTCTTCTTGATTCCAGTAAATCTAACGCATCCACTATATCATATGCAAATTGAATGCATTCATATTATGATACGAATATTATTAAAAATACGGACAGAAGCACAAAAGTCAACGCCAGTCTAAAAGCTCCACCTAACAGACAATATGTTTAAAGTAATGAGACACTACCACTGCAAGCTACTATCAGTTGTTTCGTGTTCTAAAGAGTTTACTCAAACGTTGTAACGGAGACAAAACGAAGAATGCACCGTGAAGACGTATAAAGACTTCTCGGTTCAATCAACAATAACTGCATGAGATATGCATGCAGGATGTGTTCACGGTTTTAATGGAGGTACGATCACCGCCTCTCGGACACCTGAATTCGGTGGTCACAACATCGCGGTATAGAATGCGATGATTGTATTGGTGAAAATACTAAGTCTTAAAATTAAAATACTAAGTCTTAAAATTGCCGTCCAGTTTCGGATGCTCAATCTAAATGAATGAAAATATGGATCTTTTTAAAATGATTTATCAATTGCGAGTTTTGATAATAGTTCTCGATTTAAGTAAGCTAAAGAATGCAATGCATCGTTTGAGAATTAAATGCATTAATCTTACGATTCAAACAATAACATAATATATAATTCGCAATGTAACACAAATCTCAAAGGAATTTTAAAATCTGCGACTAAAAGTTAATATGTCTTAAATTGAAGAGAAGAAAAGAGACTAGCACTGCAAGGTACTGTCAGTTCTTTCCTGTTCTGATGAGTTAGATGAAACTTTGCAACGTGGATAAAATAAAAACTGCACCGTACATATGTGAAAGAAACCTATCTTAGATCAAGTCATGAAGGTTACAATAATGAGTTCACAGTTTTGTGGGAAGTATGATTACGGGCTATCGGACATTCGAAAGCAGTGGCCAAAAGGATCGCGCAATCCGGTGAGGTGATATCAATGGTTAAAACAAAAAAAGAAGAACAAAAAAAAAAAAAAAATGATCAAAAAAAAAAAAAGCAAAGAAAGAAATATGTTAGTCCTAAAAATGAATTTTTGCTGACTTACAATTTTAGTTGCAAAATCAAAATGAAGAAATAATTGGGATGAATTAGTTGTCATTATTTTGGAAATTGCCACAATTGATAATAATAATAATAACAATAATAATAATAATAATAATAATGATAATAATAATTATGTGGACTTAGTACAGCGCCTGAGACGTTAAAGCGCTAAGAGCTCGAAAATATTAGATAACAAACAAAAATATACACCAGTACAAGGATAGGATAGAAAAATCCCAACACTATTGAATTACAAAACAAAAGGCTTCAATAGAAGTATATAGATAATGTAAATGAACTTACATATTTCATTCACTTTTTATCTGGATGGGTACATACAGGGTCACTACCATAATCAGTACCTTTATGAGGGCTGTGTCGAAACCAGAAAGACATTGACAAGCTAATGAATTTGAAGAAGAGGATATCAAAATTCAACATAAAAATGTTTATATGAGAAAAGAAAACGTTTCTGTGGGACATTTACCATCACACCTATTTGTAGCCAAATAGACGCGTGTACAAAGTGTAGTATAAATTTGTAATGGTATTAAAAATTGTACGCCCACCGTGGGACTCGAACTCAAGACCCTCAGATTAAAAGTCTGATGCTCTACCGACTGAGCTAGGCGGGCTACTTGTTAATGCATGGTCGAATGTTGGCTCGGGTAGTTATGCGCAACATGGTTAATCGTTATCTCATCAATTTCACATAGCTAGCGTCTAGGATTGATTGGATCTTAGATGTTAGCCCCTTATGGAAACAATAATCCAGTTTATATGGCAATCAACCATTCACGGAGGAATTTAAATTTTGCTGCATAAGGAAATGCACAAATGTGTCATTAGCCGAGCAAGTTGCTAAAGTTAAGACTAGTCATTGTTTCTTTGTGTTAACAGTTATGATTTTACAGTCCGGACAACACAAACACTATCCTTCTGCTCTTCTCTTAAATCTTCGCATTCTTTCCTTAATTTCTCTCAGTTAATTACACATGTGAAAATCACCTATCTTGAAATTTTTTGTTTCCAGAGAAAGCAATGCTTACACACTACATAATCAATTAAATAGTACCTGTAAGTTGATAAACTTGCTTCCAATTAATTGTTCTCTATACATATTTGTGATTTTCTTCTATGGATCGGTACAGGAGAAAATACATAAATACGGAAGGTGTTGTGTTAGATGTGGTGGTTTTATTTCTACGACATGGGAGATTTGTGTGTGTGTGTGTGTGTGTGTGTGTGTGTGTGTGTGTGTGTGTGTGTGTTTGTGTGTGCATGTGATTTGTATTTTTAAGGTAGCTTTTAAGAATTTTTCAGTCATATCACTACGATGTCTGCAGTGTGGCAGTTTATAGTGATGGCTAGCACTGGGGCATCATGCCGCAGACATGTGGCATGATGTCCCACCCAGTCACTTTATCCTGAGATCCCTCCGACCAGTCCTAACACTAACCTCTTAATGCTGAGCCCCAAGCGAGGCAGCTGTTAGTACCATATTTGTAAGTCTTTGGTATGACTCGGCCGGGGATCGATCCCACGAACTCCCGCATCCGAGGCGTACGCTGTTATTACTAGGCCACCGGAGCTTTTAGGGATATTTGTTCATTGTCACGTAGTGAGTAGTAGCTAATGAGTTTTCACTCCTTATTGTCTGTATTTAAGTACGTGGAGTTGGACTATTTGGTCAGTCATATTTTGTATGTTCTTCTTGTAACATTATTCTTCAGGTATATTTATTGTTGTGTTTAGATATTATTTGGAAGCAAACATTTGTTTGAATTATTCATTGGAGCCACAAAATGCTATGTGGGTTAAAATATTATTTTTGGCCTATTGTGAATTATTTCTAAAGTATTCTTGAAATTGCCATTGTGATATATCAGAACTGTTGGTAGACCAATGCATTTGAGGATGTAGATTTTATTCGGAACATTCTATTCCTTTGGACTTGAAGATAACATTTTGGGATGATTTTGGATGCAATTCATAATGCTGTAAGTCCCTCTTATATTTTCATTTTACAATTTTGTTAACTGAATTATTTGTTCAGTATTAGAAACCGTTTTGGTTTTGCTTATGTTTGTTTTTTAGTGTATGACCATAGATTCGTAATACTATTGGGTAATTATGACTCATTCATTTCTCAGTTAACGAACTAATATGCAGCATTACTGGAAATGCAAATATGATGGCAGCAGTGGGGGACGCATTTACTGAATTTTGTTTTCATAACAAAAAACTCTTAATTCCAAAGACTTGTGCAATTAAATGATATTAACGTGAAATGTAAAGAAAAGCATTTTCGTTTGAACCGAGCTCTGGGCATCTATCTGCACCATAAGTGCTAAACGTCATGTGATACAAACATGGCCGCGCCCTTTAAATATGTAATGGAAAGGGCTACGCAGCAAAATCCGAGACTGACAAACTGACAGAATTTGGATGAGTAGTGCCCCAATCTCAGTCGCTAGAGCATCCGACATTTAATCTAAGGGTCATGGGTGAAAGTCCGAGGGTAGGTGGTTATGATTTAGCTTCCACTGATTTTCAATTGTTGTCAAAATGAATATAGATATACCTGCAAGTATTTCTCTCCTTTCCTAAAATGTCCCTAAATGAGAGCGTATCCACATGTCCATGCGAACGGGATAGAGTACCCAATTTAATCAACTCTAAGATATGTTGATCATTCTGTCAGCATTTCTTCTTGATTCCAGTAAATCTAACGCATCCACTATATCATATGCAAATTGAATGCATTCATATTATGATACGAATATTATTAAAAATACGGACAGAAGCACAAAAGTCAACGCCAGTCTAAAAGCTCCACCTAACAGACAATATGTTTAAAGTAATGAGACACTACCACTGCAAGCTACTATCAGTTGTTTCGTGTTCTAAAGAGTTTACTCAAACGTTGTAACGGAGACAAAACGAAGAATGCACCGTGAAGACGTATAAAGACTTCTCGGTTCAATCAACAATAACTGCATGAGATATGCATGCAGGATGTGTTCACGGTTTTAATGGAGGTACGATCACCGCCTCTCGGACACCTGAATTCGGTGGTCACAACATCGCGGTATAGAATGCGATGATTGTATTGGTGAAAATACTAAGTCTTAAAATTAAAATACTAAGTCTTAAAATTGCCGTCCAGTTTCGGATGCTCAATCTAAATGAATGAAAATATGGATCTTTTTAAAATGATTTATCAATTGCGAGTTTTGATAATAGTTCTCGATTTAAGTAAGCTAAAGAATGCAATGCATCGTTTGAGAATTAAATGCATTAATCTTACGATTCAAACAATAACATAATATATAATTCGCAATGTAGCACAAATCTCAAAAGAATTTTAAAATCTGCGACTAAAAGTTAATATGTCTTAAATTGAAGAGAAGAAAAGAGACTAGCACTGCAAGGTACTGTCAGTTCTTTCCTGTTCTGATGAGTTAGATGAAACTTTGCAACGTGGAGAAAATAAAAACTGCACCGTACATATGTGAAAGAAACCTATCTTAGATCAAGTCATGAAGGTTACAATAATGAGTTCACAGTTTTGTGGGAAGTATGATTACGGGCTATCGGACATTCGAAAGCAGTGGCCAAAAGGATCGCGGAATCCGGTGAGGTGATATCAATGGTTAAAACAAAAAAAGAAGAACAAAAAAAAAAAAAGAAAAATGACCAAAAAAAAAAAAAAAGCAAAGAAGGAAATATGTTAGTCCTAAAAATGAATTTTTGCTGACTTACAATTTTAGTTGCAAAATCAAAATGAAGACATAATTGGGATGAATTATTTATCATTATTTTGGAAATTGCCACAATTGATAATAATAATAATAATAATAATAATAATAATAATAATAATAATAATTATGTGGACTTAGTACAGCGCCTGAGACGTTAAAGCGCTAAGAGCTCGAAAATATTAGATAACAAACAAAAATATACACCAGTACAAGGATAGGGTAGAAAAATCCCAACACTATTGAATTACAAAACAAAAGGCTTCAATAGAAGTATATAGAATATGTAAATGAACTTACATATTTCATTCACTTTTTATCTGGATGGGTACATACAGGGTCACTACCATAATCAGTACCTTTATGAGGGCTGTGTCGAAACCAGAAAGACATTGACAAGCTAATGAATTTGAAGAAGAGGATATCAAAATTCAACATAAAAATGATTATATGAGAAAAGAAAACGTTTCTGTGGGACATTTACCATCACACCTATTTGTAGCCAAATAGACGCGTGTACAAAGTGTAGTATAAATTTGTAATGGTATTAAAAATTATACGCCCACCGTGGGACTCGAACTCACGACCCTCAGATTAAAAGTCTGATGCTCTACCGACTGAGCTAGGCGGGCTACTTGTTAATGCATGGTCGAATGTTGGCTCGGGTAGTTATGCGCAACATGGTTAATCGTTATCTCATCAATTTCACATAGCTAGCGTCTAAGATTGATTGGATCTTAGATGTTAGCCCCTTATGGAAACAATAATCCAGTTTATATGGCAATCAACCATTCACGGAGGAATTTAAATTTTGCTGCATAAGGAAATGCACAAATGTGTCATTAGCCGAGCAAGTTGCTAAAGTTAAGACTAGTCATTGTTTCTTTGTGTTAACAGTTATGATTTTACAGTCCGGACAACACAAACACTATCCTTCTGCTCTTCTCTTAAATCTTCGCATTCTTTCCTTAATTTCTCTCAGTTAATTACACATGTGAAAATCACCTATCTTGAAATTTTTTGTTTCCAGAGAAAGCAATGCTTACACACTACATAATCAATTAAATAGTACCTGTAAGTTGATAAACTTGCTTCCAATTAATTGTTCTCTATACATATTTGTGATTTTCTTCTATGGATCGGTACAGGAGAAAATACATAAATACGGAAGGTGTTGTGTTAGATGTGGTGGTTTTATTTCTACGACATGGGAGATTTGTGTGTGTGTGTGTGTGTGTGTGTGTGTGTTTGTGTGTGCATGTGATTTGTATTTTTAAGGTAGCTTTTAAGAATTTTTCAGTCATATCGCTACAATGTCTGCAGTGTGGCAGTTTATAGTGATGGCTAGCACTGGGGCATCATGCCGCAGACATGTGGCATGATGTCCCACCCAGTCACTTTATCCTGAGATCCGGCCGACCAGTGCTAACACTAACGTCTTAATGCTGAGCCCCAAGCAAGGCAGCTGTTAGTACCATATTTGTAAGTCTTTGGTATGACTCGGCCGGGGATCGATCCCACGAACTCCCGCATCCGAGGCGTACGCTGTAATTACTAGGCCACCGGAGCTTTTAGGGATATTTGTTCATTGTCACGTAGTGAGTAGTAGCTAATGAGTTTTCACTCCTTATTGTCTGCATTTAAGTACGTGGAGTTGGACTATTTGGTCAGTCATATTTTGTATGTTCTTCTTGTAACATTATTCTTCAGGTATATTTATTGTTGTGTTTAGATATTATTTGGAAGCAAACATTTGTTTGAATTATTCATTGGAGCCACAAAATGCTACGTGGGTTAAAATATTATTTTTGGCCTATTGTGAATTATTTTTTAAAGAATTCTTGAAAATGCCATTGTGATATATCAGAACTGTTGGTAGACCAATGCATTTGAGGTTGTAGATTTTATTCGGAACATTCTATTCCTTTGGACTTGAAGATAACATTTTGGGATGATTTTGGATGCAATTCATAATGCTGTAAGTCCCTCTTATATTTTCATTTTACAATTTTGTTAACTGAATTATTTGTTCAGTATTAGAAACCGTTTTGGTTTTGCTTATGTTTGTTTTTTAGTGTATGACCATAGATTCGTAATACTATTGGGTAATTATGACTCATTCATTTCTCAGTTAACGAACTAATATGCAGCATTACTGGAAATGCAAATATGATGGCAGCAGTGGGGGACGCATTTACTGAATTTTGTTTTCATAACAAAAAACTCTTAATTCCAAAGACTTGTGCAATTAAATGATATTAACGTGAAATGTAAAGAAAAGCATTTTCGTTTGAACCGAGCTCTGGGCATCTATCTGCACCATAAGTGCTAAACGTCATGTGATACAAACATGGCCGCGCCCTTTAAATATGTAATGGAAAGGGCTACGCAGCAAAATCCGAGACTGACAAACTGACAGAATTTGGATGAGTAGTGCCCCAATCTCAGTCGCTAGAGCATCCGACATTTAATCTAAGGGTCATGGGTGAAAGTCCGAGGGTAGGTGGTTATGATTTAGCTTCCACTGATTTTCAATTGTTGTCAAAATGAATATAGATATACCTACAAGTATTTCTCTCCTTTCCTAAAATGTCCCTAAATGAGAGCGTATCCACATGTCCATGCGAACGGGATAGAGTACCCAATTTAATCAACTCTAAGATATGTTGATCATTCTGTCAGCATTTCTTCTTGATTCCAGTAAATCTAACGCATCCACTATATCATATGCAAATTGAATGCATTCATATTATGATACGAATATTATTAAAAATACGGACAGAAGCACAAAAGTCAACGCCAGTCTAAAAGCTCCACCTAACAGACAATATGTTTAAAGTAATGAGACACTACCACTGCAAGCTACTATCAGTTGTTTCGTGTTCTAAAGAGTTTACTCAAACGTTGTAACGGAGACAAAACGAAGAATGCACCGTGAAGACGTATAAAGACTTCTCGGTTCAATCAACAATAACTGCATGAGATATGCATGCAGGATGTGTTCACGGTTTTAATGGAGGTACGATCACCGCCTCTCGGACACCTGAATTCGGTGGTCACAACATCGCGGTATAGAATGCGATGATTGTATTGGTGAAAATACTAAGTCTTAAAATTAAAATACTAAGTCTTAAAATTGCCGTCCAGTTTCGGATGCTCAATCTAAATGAATGAAAATATGGATCTTTTTAAAATGATTTATCAATTGCGAGTTTTGATAATAGTTCTCGATTTAAGTAAGCTAAAGAATGCAATGCATCGTTTGAGAATTAAATGCATTAATCTTACGATTCAAACAATAACATAATATATAATTCGCAATGTAACACAAATCTCAAAGGAATTTTAAAATCTGCGACTAAAAGTTAATATGTCTTAAATTGAAGAGAAGAAAAGAGACTAGCACTGCAAGGTACTGTCAGTTCTTTCCTGTTCTGATGAGTTAGATGAAACTTTGCAACGTGGAGAAAATAAAAACTGCACCGTACATATGTGAAAGAAACCTATCTTAGATCAAGTCATGAAGGTTACAATAATGAGTTCAGTTTTGTGGGAAGTATGATTACGGGCTATCGGACATTCGAAAGCAGTGGCCAAAAGGATCGCGCAATCCGGTGAGGTGATATCAATGGTTAAAACAAAAAAAGAAGAACAAAACAAAAAAAAAAAATGATCAAAAAAAAAAAAAGCAAAGAAAGAAATATGTTAGTCCTAAAAATGAATTTTTGCTGACTTACAATTCTGGTTGCAAAATCAAAATGAAGAAATAATTGGGATGAATTATTTATCATTATTTTGGAAATTGCCACAATTGATAATAATAATAATAATAATAATAATAATAATAATAATAATAATAATAATTATGTGGATTTAGTACAGCGCCTGAGACGTTAAAGCGCTAAGAGCTCGAAAATATTAGATAACAAACAAAAATATACACCAGTACAAGGATAGGATAGAAAAATCCCAACACTATTGAATTACAAAACAAAAGGCTTCAATAGAAGTATATAGAATATGTAAATGAACTTACATATTTCATTCACTTTTTATCTGGATGGGTACATACAGGGTCACTACCATAATCAGTACCTTTATGAGGGCTGTGTCGAAACCAGAAAGACATTGACAAGCTAATGAATTTGAAGAGGAGGATATCAAAATTCAACATAAAAATGATTATATGAGAAAAGAAAACGTTTCTGTGGGACATTTACCATCACACCTATTTGTAGCCAAATAGACGCGTGTACAAAGTGTAGTATAAATTTGTAATGGTATTAAAAATTATACGCCCACCGTGGGACTCGAACTCACGACCCTCAGATTAAAAGTCTGATGCTCTACCGACTGAGCTAGGCGGGCTACTTGTTAATGCATGGTCGAATGTTGGCTCGGGTAGTTATGCGCAACATGGTTAATCGTTATCTCATCAATTTCACATAGCTAGCGTCCAGGATTGATTGGATCTTAGATGTTAGCCCCTTATGGAAACAATAATCCAGTTTATATGGCAATCAACCATTCACGGAGGAATTTAAATTTTGCTGCATAAGGAAATGCACAAATGTGTCATTAGCCGAGCAAGTTGCTAAAGTTAAGACTAGTCATTGTTTCTTTGTGTTAACAGTTATGATTTTACAGTCCGGACAACACAAACACTATCCTTCCACTCTTCTCTTAAATCTTCGCATTCTTTCCTTAATTTCTCTCAGTTAATTAAACATGTGAAAATCACCTATTTTGACATTTTTATGTTTCCAGAGAAAGCAATGCTTACACACTACATAATCAATTAAATAGTACCTGTAAGTTGATAAACTTGCTTCCAATTAATTGTTCTCTATACATATTTGTGATTTTCTTCTATGGATCGGTACAGGAGAAAATACATAAATACGGAAGGTGTTGTGTTAGATGTGGTGGTTTTATTTCTACGACATGGGAGATTTGTGTGTGTGTGTGTGTGTGTGTGTGTGTGTTTGTGTGTGCATGTGATTTGTATTTTTAAGGTAGCTTTTAAGAATTTTTCAGTCATATCGCTACAATGTCTGCAGTGTGGCAGTTTATAGTGATGGCTAGCACTGGGGCATCATGCCGCAGACATGTGGCATGATGTCCCACCCAGTCACTTTATCCTGAGATCCGGCCGACCAGTCCTAACACTAACGTCTTAATGCTGAGCCCCAAGCAAGGCAGCTCTTAGTACCATATTTGTAAGTCTTTGGTATGACTCGGCCGGGGATCGATCCCACGAACTCCCGCATCCGAGGCGTACGCTGTAATTACTAGGCCACCGTAGCTTTTAGGGATATTTGTTCATTGTCACGTAGTGAGTAGTAGCTAATGAGTTTTCACTCCTTATTGTCTGTATTTAAGTACGTGGAGTTGGACTATTTGGTCAGTCATATTTTGTATGTTCTTCTTGTAACATTATTCTTCAGGTATATTTATTGTTGTGTTTAGATATTATTTGGAAGCAAACATTTGTTTGAATTATTCATTGGAGCCACAAAATGCTACGTGGGTTAAAATATTATTTTTGGCCTATTGTGAATTATTTCTAAAGAATTCTTGAAAATGCCATTGTGATATATCAGAACTGTTGGTAGACCAATGCATTTGAGGATGTAGATTTTATTCGGAACATTCTATTCCTTTGGACTTGAAGATAACATTTTGGGATGATTTTGGATGCAATTCATAATGCTGTAAGTCCCTCTTATATTTTCATTTTACAATTTTGTTAACTGAATTATTTGTTCAGTATTAGAAACCGTTTTGGTTTTGTTTATGTTTGTTTTTTAGTGTATGACCATAGATTCGTAATACTATTGGGTAATTATGACTCATTCATTTCTCAGTTAATGAACTAATATGCAGCATTACTGGAAATGCAAATATGATGGCAGCAGTGGGGGACGCATTTACTGAATTTTGTTTTCATAACAAAAAACTCTTAATTCCAAAGACTTGTGCAATTAAATGATATTAACGTGAAATGTAAAGAAAAGCATTTTCGTTTGAACCGAGCTCTGGGCATCTATCTGCACCATAAGTGCTAAACGTCATGTGATACAAACATGGCCGCGCCCTTTAAATATGTAATGGAAAGGGCTACGCAGCAAAATCCGAGACTGACAAACTGACAGAATTTGGATGAGTAGTGCCCCAATCTCAGTCGCTAGAGCATCCGACATTTAATCTAAGGGTCATGGGTGAAAGTCCGAGGGTAGGTGGTTATGATTTAGCTTCCACTGATTTTCAATTGTTGTCAAAATGAATATAGATATACCTGCAAGTATTTCTCTCCTTTCCTAAAATGTCCCTAAATGAGAGCGTATCCACATGTCCATGCGAACGGGATAGAGTACCCAATTTAATCAACTCTAAGATATGTTGATCATTCTGTCAGCATTTCGTCTTGATTCCAGTAAATCTAACGCATCCACTATATCATATGCAAATTGAATGCATTCATATTATGATACGAATATTATTAAAAATACGGACAGAAGCACAAAAGTCAACGCCAGTCTAAAAGCTCCACCTAACAGACAATATGTTTAAAGTAATGAGACACTACCACTGCAAGCTACTATCAGTTGTTTCGTGTTCTAAAGAGTTTACTCAAACGTTGTAACGGAGACAAAACGAAGAATGCACCGTGAAGACGTATAAAGACTTCTCGGTTCAATCAACAATAACTGCATGAGATATGCATGCAGGATGTGTTCACGGTTTTAATGGAGGTACGATCACCGCCTCTCGGACACCTGAATTCGGTGGTCACAACATCGCGGTATAGAATGCGATGATTGTATTGGTGAAAATACTAAGTCTTAAAATTAAAATACTAAGTCTTAAAATTGCCGTCCAGCTTCGGATGCTCAATCTAAATGAATGAAAATATGGATCTTTTTAAAATGATTTATCAATTGCGAGTCTTGATAATAGTTCTCGATTTAAGTAAGCTAAAGAATGCAATGCATCGTTTGAGAATTAAATGCATTAATCTTACGATTCAAACAATAACATAATATATAATTCGCAATGTAACACAAATCTCAAAGGAATTTTAAAATCTGCGACTAAAAGTTAATATGTCTTAAATTGAAGAGAAGAAAAGAGACTAGCACTGCAAGGTACTGTCAGTTCTTTCCTGTTCTGATGAGTTAGATGAAACTTTGCAACGTGGAGAAAATAAAAACTGCACCGTACATATGTGAAAGAAACCTATCTTAGATGAAGTCATGAAGGTTACAATAATGGGTTCACAGTTTTGTGGGAAGTATGATTACGGGCTATCGGACATTCGAAAGCAGTGGCCAAAAGGATCGCGCAATCCGGTGAGGTGATATCAATGATTAAAAGAAAAAAAAAAAAAGAACATAAAAAAAAAATGACCAAAAAAAAAAAAAAAGCAAAGAAAGAAATATGTTAGTCCTAAAAATGAATTTTTGCTGACTTACAATTCTGGTTGCAAAATCAAAATGAAGAAATAATTGGGATGAATTATTTATCATTATTTTGGAAATTGCCACAATTGATAATAATAATAATAATAATAATAATAATAATAATAATAATAATAATAATTATGTGGATTTAGTACAGCGCCTGAGACGTTAAAGCGCTTAGAGCTCGAAAATATTAGATAACAAACAAAAATATACACCAGTACAAGGATAGGATAGAAAAATCCCAACACTATTGAATTACAAAACAAAAGGCTTCAATAGAAGTATATAGAATATGTAAATGAACTTACATATTTCATTCACTTTTTATCGGGATGGGTACATACAGGGTCACTACCATAATCAGTACCTTTATGAGGGCTGTGTCGAAACCAGAAAGACATTGACAAGCTAATGAATTTGAAGAAGAGGATATCAAAATTCAACATAAAAATGATTATATGAGAAAAGAAAACGTTTCTGTGGGACATTTAGCATCACACCTATTTGTAGCCAAATAGACGCGTGTACAAAGTGTAGTATAAATTTGTAATGGTATTAAAAATTGTACGCCCACCGTGGGACTCGAACTCACGACCCTCAGATTAAAAGTCTGATGCTCTACCGACTGAGCTAGGCGGGCTACTTGTTAATGCATGGTCGAATGTTGGCTCGGGTAGTTATGCGCAACATGGTTAATCGTTATCTCATCAATTTCACATAGCTAGCGTCCAGGATTGATTGGATCTTAGATGTTAGCCCCTTATGGAAACAATAATCCAGTTTATATGGCAATCAACCATTCACGGAGGAATTTAAATTTTGCTGCATAAGGAAATGCACAAATGTGTCATTAGCCGAGCAAGTTGCTAAAGTTAAGACTAGTCATTGTTTCTTTGTGTTAACAGTTATGATTTTACAGTCCGGACAACACAAACACTATCCTTCTGCTCTTCTCTAAAATCTTCGCATTCTTTCCTTAATTTCTCTCAGTTAATTACACATGTGAAAATCACCTATCTTGACATTTTTTTGTTTCCAGAGAAAGCAATGCTTACACACTACATAATCAATTAAATAGTACCTGTAAGTTGATAAACTTGCTTCCAATTAATTGTTCTCTATACATATTTGTGATTTTCTTCTATGGATCGGTACAGGAGAAAATACATAAATACGGAAGGTGTTGTGTTAGATGTGGTGGTTTTATTTCTACGACATGGGAGATTTGTGTGTGTGTGTGTGTGTGTGTGTGTGTGTGTGTGTTTGTGTGTGCATGTGATTTGTATTTTTAAGGTAGCTTTTAAGAATTTTTCAGTCATATCGCTACAATGTCTGCAGTGTGGCAGTTTATAGTGATGGCTAGCACTGGGGCATCATGCCGCAGACATGTGGCATGATGTCCCACCCAGTCACTTTATCCTGAGATCCGGCCGACCAGTCCTAACACTAACGTCTTAATGCTGAGCCCCAAGCAAGGCAGCTCTTAGTACCATATTTGTAAGTCTTTGGTATGACTCGGCCGGGGATCGATCCCACGAACTCCCGCATCCGAGGCGTACGCTGTAATTACTAGGCCACCGTAGCTTTTAGGGATATTTGTTCATTGTCACGTAGTGAGTAGTAGCTAATGAGTTTTCACTCCTTATTGTCTGTATTTAAGTACGTGGAGTTGGACTATTTGGTCAGTCATATTTTGTATGTTCTTCTTGTAACATTATTCTTCAGGTATATTTATTGTTGTGTTTAGATATTATTTGGAAGCAAACATTTGTTTGAATTATTCATTGGAGCCACAAAATGCTACGTGGGTTAAAATATTATTTTTGGCCTATTGTGAATTATTTCTAAAGAATTCTTGAAAATGCCATTGTGATATATCAGAACTGTTGGTAGACCAATGCATTTGAGGATGTAGATTTTATTCGGAACATTCTATTCCTTTGGACTTGAAGATAACATTTTGGGATGATTTTGGATGCAATTCATAATGCTGTAAGTCCCTCTTATATTTTCATTTTACAATTTTGTTAACTGAATTATTTGTTCAGTATTAGAAACCGTTTTGGTTTTGCTTATGTTTGTTTTTTAGTGTATGACCATAGATTCGTAATACTATTGGGTAATTATGACTCATTCATTTCTCAGTTAACGAACTAATATGCAGCATTACTGGAAATGCAAATATGATGGCAGCAGTGGGGGACGCATTTACTGAATTTTGTTTTCATAACAAAAAACTCTTAATTCCAAAGACTTGTGCAATTAAATGATATTAACGTGAAATGTAAAGAAAAGCATTTTCGTTTGAACCGAGCTCTGGGCATCTATCTGCACCATAAGTGCTAAACGTCATGTGATACAAACATGGCCGCGCCCTTTAAATATGTAATGGAAAGGGCTACGCAGCAAAATCCGAGACTGACAAACTGACAGAATTTGGATGAGTAGTGCCCCAATCTCAGTCGCTAGAGCATCCGACATTTAATCTAAGGGTCATGGGTGAAAGTCCGAGGGTAGGTGGTTATGATTTAGCTTCCACTGATTTTCAATTGTTGTCAAAATGAATATAGATATACCTGCAAGTATTTCTCTCCTTTCCTAAAATGTCCCTAAATGAGAGCGTATCCACATGTCCATGCGAACGGGATAGAGTACCCAATTTAATCAACTCTAAGATATGTTGATCATTCTGTCAGCATTTCTTCTTGATTCCAGTAAATCTAACGCATCCACTATATCATATGCAAATTGAATGCATTCATATTATGATACGAATATTATTAAAAATACGGACAGAAGCACAAAAGTCAACGCCAGTCTAAAAGCTCCACCTAACAGACAATATGTTTAAAGTAATGAGACACTACCACTGCAAGCTACTATCAGTTGTTTCGTGTTCTAAAGAGTTTACTCAAACGTTGTAACGGAGACAAAACGAAGAATGCACCGTGAAGACGTATAAAGACTTCTCGGTTCAATCAACAATAACTGCATGAGATATGCATGCAGGATGTGTTCACGGTTTTAATGGAGGTACGATCACCGCCTCTCGGACACCTGAATTCGGTGGTCACAACATCGCGGTATAGAATGCGATGATTGTATTGGTGAAAATACTAAGTCTTAAAATTAAAATACTAAGTCTTAAAATTGCCGTCCAGCTTCGCATGCTCAATCTAAATGAATGAAAATATGGATCTTTTTAAAATGATTTATCAATTGCGAGTCTTGATAATAGTTCTCGATTTAAGTAAGCTAAAGAATGCAATGCATCGTTTGAGAATTAAATGCATTAATCTTACGATTCAAACAATAACATAATATATAATTCGCAATGTAACACAAATCTCAAAGGAATTTTAAAATCTGCGACTAAAAGTTAATATGTCTTAAATTGAAGAGAAGAAATGAGACTAGCACTGCAAGGTACTGTCAGTTCTTTCCTGTTCTGATGAGTTAGATGAAACTTTGCAACGTGGAGAAAATAAAAACTGCACCGTACATATGTGAAAGAAACCTATCTTAGATGAAGTCATGAAGGTTACAATAATGGGTTCACAGTTTTGTGGGAAGTATGATAACGGGCTATCGGACATTCGAAAGCAGTGGCCAAAAGGATCGCGCAATCCGGTGAGGTGATATCAATGGTTAAAAGAAAAAAAAAAAAGAACATAAAATAAAAAAAATGACCAAAAAAAAAAAGCAAAGAAAGAAATATGTTAGTCCTAAAAATGAATTTTTGCTGACTTACAATTCTGGTTGCAAAATCAAAATGAAGAAATAATTGGGATGAATTATTTATCATTATTTTGGAAATTGCCACAATTGATAATAATAATAATAATAATAATAATAATAATAATAATAATAATTATGTGGATTTAGTACAGCGCCTGAGACGTTAAAGCGCTTAGAGCTCGAAAATATTAGATAACAAACAAAAATATACACCAGTACAAGGATAGGATAGAAAAATCCCAACACTATTGAATTACAAAACAAAAGGCTTCAATAGAAGTATATAGAATATGTAAATGAACTTACATATTTCATTCACTTTTTATCGGGATGGGTACATACAGGGTCACTACCATAATCAGTACCTTTATGAGGGCTGTGTCGAAACCAGAAAGACATTGACAAGCTAATGAATTTGAAGAAGAGGATATCAAAATTCAACATAAAAATGATTATATGAGAAAAGAAAACGTTTCTGTGGGACATTTACCATCACACCTATTTGTAGCCAAATAGACGCGTGTACAAAGTGTAGTATAAATTTGTAATGGTATTAAAAATTGTACGCCCACCGTGGGACTCGAACTCAAGACCCTCAGATTAAAAGTCTGATGCTCTACCGACTGAGCTAGGCGGGCTACTTGTTAATGCATGGTCGAATGTTGGCTCGGGTAGTTATGCGCAACATGGTTAATCGTTATCTCATCAATTTCACATAGCTAGCGTCTAGGATTGATTGGATCTTAGATGTTAGCCCCTTATGGAAACAATAATCCAGTTTATATGGCAATCAACCATTCACGGAGGAATTTAAATTTTGCTGCATAAGGAAATGCACAAATGTGTCATTAGCCGAGCAAGTTGCTAAAGTTAAGACTAGTCATTGTTTCTTTGTGTTAACAGTTATGATTTTACAGTCCGGACAACACAAACACTATCCTTCTGCTCTTCTCTTAAATCTTCGCATTCTTTCCTTAATTTCTCTCAGTTAATTACACATGTGAAAATCACCTATCTTGAAATTTTTTGTTTCCAGAGAAAGCAATGCTTACACACTACATAATCAATTAAATAGTACCTGTAAGTTGATAAACTTGCTTCCAATTAATTGTTCTCTATACATATTTGTGATTTTCTTCTATGGATCGGTACAGGAGAAAATACATAAATACGGAAGGTGTTGTGTTAGATGTGGTGGTTTTATTTCTACGACATGGGAGATTTGTGTGTGTGTGTGTGTGTGTGTGTGTGTGTGTGTTTGTGTGTGCATGTGATTTGTATTTTTAAGGTAGCTTTTAAGAATTTTTCAGTCATATCGCTACAATGTCTGCAGTGTGGCAGTTTATAGTGATGGCTAGCACTGGGGCATCATGCCGCAGACATGTGGCATGATGTCCCACCCAGTCACTTTATCCTGAGATCCGGCCGACCAGTGCTAACACTAACGTCTTAATGCTGAGCCCCAAGCAAGGCAGCTGTTAGTACCATATTTGTAAGTCTTTGGTATGACTCGGCCGGGGATCGATCCCACGAACTCCCGCATCCGAGGCGTACGCTGTAATTACTAGGCCACCGTAGCTTTTAGGGATATTTGTTCATTGTCACGTAGTGAGTAGTAGCTAATGAGTTTTCACTCCTTATTGTCTGTATTTAAGTACGTGGAGTTGGACTATTTGGTCAGTCATATTTTGTATGTTCTTCTTGTAACATTATTCTTCAGGTATATTTATTGTTGTGTTTAGATATTATTTGGAAGCAAACATTTGTTTGAATTATTCATTGGAGCCACAAAATGCTACGTGGGTTAAAATATTATTTTTGGCCTATTGTGAATTATTTCTAAAGAATTCTTGAAAATGCCATTGTGATATATCAGAACTGTTGGTAGACCAATGCATTTGAGGATGTAGATTTTATTCGGAACATTCTATTCCTTTGGACTTGAAGATAACATTTTGGGATGATTTTGGATGCAATTCATAATGCTGTAAGTCCCTCTTATATTTTCATTTTACAATTTTGTTAACTGAATTATTTGTTCAGTATTAGAAACCGTTTTGGTTTTGCTTATGTTTGTTTTTTAGTGTATGACCATAGATTCGTAATACTATTGGGTAATTATGACTCATTCATTTCTCAGTTAACGAACTAATATGCAGCATTACTGGAAATGCAACTATGATGGCAGCAGTGGGGGACGCATTTACTGAATTTTGTTTTCATAACAAAAAACTCTTAATTCCAAAGACTTGTGCAATTAAATGATATTAACGTGAGATGTAAAGAAAAGCATTTTCGTTTGAACCGAGCTCTGGGCATCTATCTGCACCATAAGTGCTAAACGTCATGTGATACAAACATGGCCGCGCCCTTTAAATATGTAATGGAAAGGGCTACGCAGCAAAATCCGAGACTGACAAACTGACAGAATTTGGATGAGTAGTGCCCCAATCTCAGTCGCTAGAGCATCCGACATTTAATCTAAGGGTCATGGGTGAAAGTCCGAGGGTAGGTGGTTATGATTTAGCTTCCACTGATTTTCAATTGTTGTCAAAATGAATATAGATATACCTGCAAGTATTTCTCTCCTTTCCTAAAATGTCCCTAAATGAGAGCGTATCCACATGTCCATGCGAACGGGATAGAGTACCCAATTTAATCAACTCTAAGATATGTTGATCATTCTGTCAGCATTTCTTCTTGATTCCAGTAAATCTAACGCATCCACTATATCATATGCAAATTGAATGCATTCATATTATGATACGAATATTATTAAAAATACGGACAGAAGCACAAAAGTCAACGCCAGTCTAAAAGCTCCACCTAACAGACAATATGTTTAAAGTAATGAGACACTACCACTGCAAGCTACTATCAGTTGTTTCGTGTTCTAAAGAGTTTACTCAAACGTTGTAACGGAGACAAAACGAAGAATGCACCGTGAAGACGTATAAAGACTTCTCGGTTCAATCAACAATAACTGCATGAGATATGCATGCAGGATGTGTTCACGGTTTTAATGGAGGTACGATCACCGCCTCTCGGACACCTGAATTCGGTGGTCACAACATCGCGGTATAGAATGCGATGATTGTATTGGTGAAAATACTAAGTCTTAAAATTAAAATACTAAGTCTTAAAATTGCCGTCCAGCTTCGCATGCTCAATCTAAATGAATGAAAATATGGATCTTTTTAAAATGATTTATCAATTGCGAGTCTTGATAATAGTTCTCGATTTAAGTAAGCTAAAGAATGCAATGCATCGTTTGAGAATTAAATGCATTAATCTTACGATTCAAACAATAACATAATATATAATTCGCAATGTAACACAAATCTCAAAGGAATTTTAAAATCTGCGACTAAAAGTTAATATGTCTTAAATTGAAGAGAAGAAATGAGACTAGCACTGCAAGGTACTGTCAGTTCTTTCCTGTTCTGATGAGTTAGATGAAACTTTGCAACGTGGAGAAAATAAAAACTGCACCGTACATATGTGAAAGAAACCTATCTTAGATGAAGTCATGAAGGTTACAATAATGGGTTCACAGTTTTGTGGGAAGTATGATAACGGGCTATCGGACATTCGAAAGCAGTGGCCAAAAGGATCGCGCAATCCGGTGAGGTGATATCAATGGTTAAAAGAAAAAAAAAAAAGAACATAAAATAAAAAAAATGACCAAAAAAAAAAAGCAAAGAAAGAAATATGTTAGTCCTAAAAATGAATTTTTGCTGACTTACAATTCTGGTTGCAAAATCAAAATGAAGAAATAATTGGGATGAATTATTTATCATTATTTTGGAAATTGCCACAATTGATAATAATAATAATAATAATAATAATAATAATAATAATAATTATGTGGATTTAGTACAGCGCCTGAGACGTTAAAGCGCTTAGAGCTCGAAAATATTAGATAACAAACAAAAATATACACCAGTACAAGGATAGGATAGAAAAATCCCAACACTATTGAATTACAAAACAAAAGGCTTCAATAGAAGTATATAGAATATGTAAATGAACTTACATATTTCATTCACTTTTTATCGGGATGGGTACATACAGGGTCACTACCATAATCAGTACCTTTATGAGGGCTGTGTCGAAACCAGAAAGACATTGACAAGCTAATGAATTTGAAGAAGAGGATATCAAAATTCAACATAAAAATGATTATATGAGAAAAGAAAACGTTTCTGTGGGACATTTAGCATCACACCTATTTGTAGCCAAATAGACGCGTGTACAAAGTGTAGTATAAATTTGTAATGGTATTAAAAATTGTACGCCCACCGTGGGACTCGAACTCAAGACCCTCAGATTAAAAGTCTGATGCTCTACCGACTGAGCTAGGCGGGCTACTTGTTAATGCATGGTCGAATGTTGGCTCGGGTAGTTATGCGCAACATGGTTAATCGTTATCTCATCAATTTCACATAGCTAGCGTCTAGGATTGATTGGATCTTAGATGTTAGCCCCTTATGGAAACAATAATCCAGTTTATATGGCAATCAACCATTCACGGAGGAATTTAAATTTTGCTGCATAAGGAAATGCACAAATGTGTCATTAGCCGAGCAAGTTGCTAAAGTTAAGACTAGTCATTGTTTCTTTGTGTTAACAGTTATGATTTTACAGTCCGGACAACACAAACACTATCCTTCTGCTCTTCTCTTAAATCTTCGCATTCTTTCCTTAATTTCTCTCAGTTAATTACACATGTGAAAATCACCTATCTTGAAATTTTTTGTTTCCAGAGAAAGCAATGCTTACACACTACATAATCAATTAAATAGTACCTGTAAGTTGATAAACTTGCTTCCAATTAATTGTTCTCTATACATATTTGTGATTTTCTTCTATGGATCGGTACAGGAGAAAATACATAAATACGGAAGGTGTTGTGTTAGATGTGGTGGTTTTATTTCTACGACATGGGAGATTTGTGTGTGTGTGTGTGTGTGTGTGTGTGTGTGTGTTTGTGTGTGCATGTGATTTGTATTTTTAAGGTAGCTTTTAAGAATTTTTCAGTCATATCGCTACAATGTCTGCAGTGTGGCAGTTTATAGTGATGGCTAGCACTGGGGCATCATGCCGCAGACATGTGGCATGATGTCCCACCCAGTCACTTTATCCTGAGATCCGGCCGACCAGTGCTAACACTAACGTCTTAATGCTGAGCCCCAAGCAAGGCAGCTGTTAGTACCATATTTGTAAGTCTTTGGTATGACTCGGCCGGGGATCGATCCCACGAACTCCCGCATCCGAGGCGTACGCTGTAATTACTAGGCCACCGTAGCTTTTAGGGATATTTGTTCATTGTCACGTAGTGAGTAGTAGCTAATGAGTTTTCACTCCTTATTGTCTGTATTTAAGTACGTGGAGTTGGACTATTTGGTCAGTCATATTTTGTATGTTCTTCTTGTAACATTATTCTTCAGGTATATTTATTGTTGTGTTTAGATATTATTTGGAAGCAAACATTTGTTTGAATTATTCATTGGAGCCACAAAATGCTACGTGGGTTAAAATATTATTTTTGGCCTATTGTGAATTATTTCTAAAGAATTCTTGAAAATGCCATTGTGATATATCAGAACTGTTGGTAGACCAATGCATTTGAGGATGTAGATTTTATTCGGAACATTCTATTCCTTTGGACTTGAAGATAACATTTTGGGATGATTTTGGATGCAATTCATAATGCTGTAAGTCCCTCTTATATTTTCATTTTACAATTTTGTTAACTGAATTATTTGTTCAGTATTAGAAACCGTTTTGGTTTTGCTTATGTTTGTTTTTTAGTGTATGACCATAGATTCGTAATACTATTGGGTAATTATGACTCATTCATTTCTCAGTTAACGAACTAATATGCAGCATTACTGGAAATGCAACTATGATGGCAGCAGTGGGGGACGCATTTACTGAATTTTGTTTTCATAACAAAAAACTCTTAATTCCAAAGACTTGTGCAATTAAATGATATTAACGTGAGATGTAAAGAAAAGCATTTTCGTTTGAACCGAGCTCTGGGCATCTATCTGCACCATAAGTGCTAAACGTCATGTGATACAAACATGGCCGCGCCCTTTAAATATGTAATGGAAAGGGCTACGCAGCAAAATCCGAGACTGACAAACTGACAGAATTTGGATGAGTAGTGCCCCAATCTCAGTCGCTAGAGCATCCGACATTTAATCTAAGGGTCATGGGTGAAAGTCCGAGGGTAGGTGGTTATGATTTAGCTTCCACTGATTTTCAATTGTTGTCAAAATGAATATAGATATACCTGCAAGTATTTCTCTCCTTTCCTAAAATGTCCCTAAATGAGAGCGTATCCACATGTCCATGCGAACGGGATAGAGTACCCAATTTAATCAACTCTAAGATATGTTGATCATTCTGTCAGCATTTCTTCTTGATTCCAGTAAATCTAACGCATCCACTATATCATATGCAAATTGAATGCATTCATATTATGATACGAATATTATTAAAAATACGGACAGAAGCACAAAAGTCAACGCCAGTCTAAAAGCTCCACCTAACAGACAATATGTTTAAAGTAATGAGACACTACCACTGCAAGCTACTATCAGTTGTTTCGTGTTCTAAAGAGTTTACTCAAACGTTGTAACGGAGACAAAACGAAGAATGCACCGTGAAGACGTATAAAGACTTCTCGGTTCAATCAACAATAACTGCATGAGATATGCATGCAGGATGTGTTCACGGTTTTAATGGAGGTACGATCACCGCCTCTCGGACACCTGAATTCGGTGGTCACAACATCGCGGTATAGAATGCGATGATTGTATTGGTGAAAATACTAAGTCTTAAAATTAAAATACTAAGTCTTAAAATTGCCGTCCAGCTTCGGATGCTCAATCTAAATGAATGAAAATATGGATCTTTTTAAAATGATTTATCAATTGCGAGTCTTGATAATAGTTCTCGATTTAAGTAAGCTAAAGAATGCAATGCATCGTTTGAGAATTAAATGCATTAATCTTACGATTCAAACAATAACATAATATATAATTCGCAATGTAACACAAATCTCAAAGGAATTTTAAAATCTGCGACTAAAAGTTAATATGTCTTAAATTGAAGAGAAGAAAAGAGACTAGCACTGCAAGGTACTGTCAGTTCTTTCCTGTTCTGATGAGTTAGATGAAACTTTGCAACGTGGAGAAAATAAAAACTGCACCGTACATATGTGAAAGAAACCTATCTTAGATCAAGTCATGAAGGTTACAATAATGGGTTCACAGTTTTGTGGGAAGTATGATTACGGGCTATCGGACATTCGAAAGCAGTGGCCAAAAGGATCGCGCAATCCGGTGAGGTGATATCAATGGTTAAAAGAAAAAAAAAAAAGAACATAAAAAAAAAAAAATGACCAAAAAAAAAAAAGCAAAGAAAGAAATATGTTAGTCCTAAAAATGAATTTTTGCTGACTTACAATTCTGGTTGCAAAATCAAAATGAAGAAATAATTGGGATGAATTATTTATCATTATTTTGGAAATTGCCACAATTGATAATAATAATAATAATAATAATAATAATAATAATAATAATAATAATAATTATGTGGATTTAGTACAGCGCCTGAGACGTTAAAGCGCTTAGAGCTCGAAAATATTAGATAACAAACAAAAATATACACCAGTACAAGGATAGGATAGAAAAATCCCAACACTATTGAATTACAAAACAAAAGGCTTCAATAGAAGTATATAGAATATGTAAATGAACTTACATATTACATTCACTTTTTATCGGGATGGGTACATACAGGGTCACTACCATAATCAGTACCTTTATGAGGGCTGTGTCGAAACCAGAAAGACATTGACAAGCTAATGAATTTGAAGAAGAGGATATCAAAATTCAACATAAAAATGATTATATGAGAAAAGAAAACGTTTCTGTGGGACATTTACCATCACACCTATTTGTAGCCAAATAGACGCGTGTACAAAGTGTAGTATAAATTTGTAATGGTATTAAAAATTGTACGCCCACCGTGGGACTCGAACTCACGACCCTCAGATTAAAAGTCTGATGCTCTACCGACTGAGCTAGGCGGGCTACTTGTTAATGCATGGTCGAATGTTGGCTCGGGTAGTTATGCGCAACATGGTTAATCGTTATCTCATCAATTTCACATAGCTAGCGTCCAGGATTGATTGGATCTTAGATGTTAGCCCCTTATGGAAACAATAATCCAGTTTATATGGCAATCAACCATTCACGGAGGAATTTAAATTTTGCTGCATAAGGAAATGCACAAATGTGTCATTAGCCGAGCAAGTTGCTAAAGTTAAGACTAGTCATTGTTTCTTTGTGTTAACAGTTATGATTTTACAGTCCGGACAACACAAACACTATCCTTCTGCTCTTCTCTTAAATCTTCGCATTCTTTCCTTAATTTCTCTCAGTTAATTACACATGTGAAAATCACCTATCTTGACATTTTTTTGTTTCCAGAGAAAGCAATGCTTACACACTACATAATCAATTAAATAGTACCTGTAAGTTGATAAACTTGCTTCCAATTAATTGTTCTCTATACATATTTGTGATTTTCTTCTATGGATCGGTACAGGAGAAAATACATAAATACGGAAGGTGTTGTGTTAGATGTGGTGGTTTTATTTCTACGACATGGGAGATTTGTGTGTGTGTGTGTGTGTGTGTGTGTGTGTGTGTGTGTGTGTTTGTGTGTGCATGTGATTTGTATTTTTAAGGTAGCTTTTAAGAATTTTTCAGTCATATCGCTACAATGTCTGCAGTGTGGCAGTTTATAGTGATGGCTAGCACTGGGGCATCATGCCGCAGACATGTGGCATGATGTCCCACCCAGTCACTTTATCCTGAGATCCGGCCGACCAGTGCTAACACTAACGTCTTAATGCTGAGCCCCAAGCAAGGCAGCTGTTAGTACCATATTTGTAAGTCTTTGGTATGACTCGGCCGGGGATCGATCCCACGAACTCCCGCATCCGAGGCGTACGCTGTAATTACTAGGCCACCGTAGCTTTTAGGGATATTTGTTCATTGTCACGTAGTGAGTAGTAGCTAATGAGTTTTCACTCCTTATTGTCTGTATTTAAGTACGTGGAGTTGGACTATTTGGTCAGTCATATTTTGTATGTTCTTCTTGTAACATTATTCTTCAGGTATATTTATTGTTGTGTTTAGATATTATTTGGAAGCAAACATTTGTTTGAATTATTCATTGGAGCCACAAAATGCTACGTGGGTTAAAATATTATTTTTGGCCTATTGTGAATTATTTCTAAAGAATTCTTGAAAATGCCATTGTGATATATCAGAACTGTTGGTAGACCAATGCATTTGAGGATGTAGATTTTATTCGGAACATTCTATTCCTTTGGACTTGAAGATAACATTTTGGGATGATTTTGGATGCAATTCATAATGCTGTAAGTCCCTCTTATATTTTCATTTTACAATTTTGTTAACTGAATTATTTGTTCAGTATTAGAAACCGTTTTGGTTTTGCTTATGTTTGTTTTTTAGTGTATGACCATAGATTCGTAATACTATTGGGTAATTATGACTCATTCATTTCTCAGTTAACGAACTAATATGCAGCATTACTGGAAATGCAACTATGATGGCAGCAGTGGGGGACGCATTTACTGAATTTTGTTTTCATAACAAAAAACTCTTAATTCCAAAGACTTGTGCAATTAAATGATATTAACGTGAGATGTAAAGAAAAGCATTTTCGTTTGAACCGAGCTCTGGGCATCTATCTGCACCATAAGTGCTAAACGTCATGTGATACAAACATGGCCGCGCCCTTTAAATATGTAATGGAAAGGGCTACGCAGCAAAATCCGAGACTGACAAACTGACAGAATTTGGATGAGTAGTGCCCCAATCTCAGTCGCTAGAGCATCCGACATTTAATCTAAGGGTCATGGGTGAAAGTCCGAGGGTAGGTGGTTATGATTTAGCTTCCACTGATTTTCAATTGTTGTCAAAATGAATATAGATATACCTGCAAGTATTTCTCTCCTTTCCTAAAATGTCCCTAAATGAGAGCGTATCCACATGTCCATGCGAACGGGATAGAGTACCCAATTTAATCAACTCTAAGATATGTTGATCATTCTGTCAGCATTTCTTCTTGATTCCAGTAAATCTAACGCATCCACTATATCATATGCAAATTGAATGCATTCATATTATGATACGAATATTATTAAAAATACGGACAGAAGCACAAAAGTCAACGCCAGTCTAAAAGCTCCACCTAACAGACAATATGTTTAAAGTAATGAGACACTACCACTGCAAGCTACTATCAGTTGTTTCGTGTTCTAAAGAGTTTACTCAAACGTTGTAACGGAGACAAAACGAAGAATGCACCGTGAAGACGTATAAAGACTTCTCGGTTCAATCAACAATAACTGCATGAGATATGCATGCAGGATGTGTTCACGGTTTTAATGGAGGTACGATCACCGCCTCTCGGACACCTGAATTCGGTGGTCACAACATCGCGGTATAGAATGCGATGATTGTATTGGTGAAAATACTAAGTCTTAAAATTAAAATACTAAGTCTTAAAATTGCCGTCCAGCTTCGGATGCTCAATCTAAATGAATGAAAATATGGATCTTTTTAAAATGATTTATCAATTGCGAGTTTTGATAATAGTTCTCGATTTAAGTAAGCTAAAGAATGCAATGCATCGTTTGAGAATTAAATGCATTAATCTTACGATTCAAACAATAACATAATATATAATTCGCAATGTAACACAAATCTCAAAGGAATTTTAAAATCTGCGACTAAAAGTTAATATGTCTTAAATTGAAGAGAAGAAAAGAGACTAGCACTGCAAGGTACTGTCAGTTCTTTCCTGTTCTGATGAGTTAGATGAAACTTTGCAACGTGGAGAAAATAAAAACTGCACCGTACATATGTGAAAGAAACCTATCTTAGATCAAGTCATGAAGGTTACAATAATGGGTTCACAGTTTTGTGGGAAGTATGATTACGGGCTATCGGACATTCGAAAGCAGTGGCCAAAAGGATCGCGCAATCCGGTGAGGTGATATCAATGGTTAAAAGAAAAAAAAAAAAGAACATAAAAAAAAAAAAAATGACCAAAAAAAAAAAAGCAAAGAAAGAAATATGTTAGTCCTAAAAATGAATTTTTGCTGACTTACAATTCTGGTTGCAAAATCAAAATGAAGAAATAATTGGGATGAATTATTTATCATTATTTTGGAAATTGCCACAATTGATAATAATAATAATAATAATAATAATAATAATAATAATAATAATAATAATAATTATGTGGATTTAGTACAGCGCCTGAGACGTTAAAGCGCTTAGAGCTCGAAAATATTAGATAACAAACAAAAATATACACCAGTACAAGGATAGGATAGAAAAATCCCAACACTATTGAATTACAAAACAAAAGGCTTCAATAGAAGTATATAGAATATGTAAATGAACTTACATATTTCATTCACTTTTTATCGGGATGGGTACATACAGGGTCACTACCATAATCAGTACCTTTATGAGGGCTGTGTCGAAACCAGAAAGACATTGACAAGCTAATGAATTTGAAGAAGAGGATATCAAAATTCAACATAAAAATGATTATATGAGAAAAGAAAACGTTTCTGTGGGACATTTACCATCACACCTATTTGTAGCCAAATAGACGCGTGTACAAAGTGTAGTATAAATTTGTAATGGTATTAAAAATTGTACGCCCACCGTGGGACTCGAACTCACGACCCTCAGATTAAAAGTCTGATGCTCTACCGACTGAGCTAGGCGGGCTACTTGTTAATGCATGGTCGAATGTTGGCTCGGGTAGTTATGCGCAACATGGTTAATCGTTATCTCATCAATTTCACATAGCTAGCGTCCAGGATTGATTGGATCTTAGATGTTAGCCCCTTATGGAAACAATAATCCAGTTTATATGGCAATCAACCATTCACGGAGGAATTTAAATTTTGCTGCATAAGGAAATGCACAAATGTGTCATTAGCCGAGCAAGTTGCTAAAGTTAAGACTAGTCATTGTTTCTTTGTGTTAACAGTTATGATTTTACAGTCCGGACAACACAAACACTATCCTTCTGCTCTTCTCTTAAATCTTCGCATTCTTTCCTTAATTTCTCTCAGTTAATTACACATGTGAAAATCACCTATCTTGACATTTTTTTGTTTCCAGAGAAAGCAATGCTTACACACTACATAATCAATTAAATAGTACCTGTAAGTTGATAAACTTGCTTCCAATTAATTGTTCTCTATACATATTTGTGATTTTCTTCTATGGATCGGTACAGGAGAAAATACATAAATACGGAAGGTGTTGTGTTAGATGTGGTGGTTTTATTTCTACGACATGGGAGATTTGTGTGTGTGTGTGTGTGTGTGTGTGTGTGTGTGTGTGTGTGTGTTTGTGTGTGCATGTGATTTGTATTTTTAAGGTAGCTTTTAAGAATTTTTCAGTCATATCACTACGATGTCTGCAGTGTGGCAGTTTATAATGATGGCTAGCACTGGGGCATCATGCCGCAGACATGTGGCATGATGTCCCACCCAGTCACTTTATCCTGAGATCCGGCCGACCAGTCCTAACACTAACCTCTTAATGCTGAGCCCCAAGCAAGGCAGCTGTTAGTACCATATTTGTAAGTCTTTGGTATGACTCGGCCGGGGATCGATCCCATGAACTCCCGCATCCGAGGCGTACGCTGTAATTACTAGGCCACCGGAGCTTTTAGGGATATTTGTTCATTGTCACGTAGTGAGTAGTAGCTAATGAGTTTTCACTCCTTATTGTCTGTATTTAAGTACGTGGAGTTGGACTATTTGGTCAGTCATATTTTGTATGTTCTTCTTGTAACATTATTCTTCAGGTATATTTATTGTTGTGTTTAGATATTATTTGGAAGCAAACATTTGTTTGAATTATTCATTGGAGCCACAAAATGCTACGTGGGTTAAAATATTATTTTTGGCCTATTGTGAATTATTTCTAAAGAATTCTTGAAAATGCCATTGTGATATATCAGAACTGTTGGTAGACCAATGCATTTGAGGATGTAGATTTTATTCGGAACATTCTATTCCTTTGGACTTGAAGATAACATTTTGGGATGATTTTGGATGCAATTCATAATGCTGTAAGTCCCTCTTATATTTTCATTTTACAATTTTGTTAACTGAATTATTTGTTCAGTATTAGAAACCGTTTTGGTTTTGCTTATGTTTGTTTTTTAGTGTATGACCATAGATTCGTAATACTATTCATTTCTCAGTTAACGAACTAATATGCAGCATTACTGGAAATGCAAATATGATGGCAGCAGTGGGGGACGCATTTACTGAATTATGTTTTCATAACAAAAAACTCTTAATTCCAAAGACTTGTGCAATTAAATGATATTAACGTGAAATGTAAAGAAAAGCATTTTCGTTTGAACCGAGCTCTGGGCATCTATTTGCACCATAAGTGCTAAACGTCATGTGATACAAACATGGCCGCGCCCTTTAAATATGTAATGGAAAGGGCTACGCAGCAAAATCCGAGACTGACAAACTGACAGAATTTGGATGAGTAGTGCCCCAATCTCAGTCGCTAGAGCATCCGACATTTAATCTAAGGGTCATGGGTGAAAGTCCGAGGGTAGGTGGTTATGATTTAGCTTCCACTGATTTTCAATTGTTGTCAAAATGAATATAGATATACCTGCAAGTATTTCTCTCCTTTCCTAAAATGTCCCTAAATGAGAGCGTATCCACATGTCCATGCGAACGGGATAGAGTACCCAATTTAATCAACTCTAAGATATGTTGATCATTCTGTCAGCATTTCTTCTTGATTCCAGTAAATCTAACGCATCCACTATATCATATGCAAATTGAATGCATTCATATTATGATACGAATATTATTAAAAATACGGACAGAAGCACAAAAGTCAACGCCAGTCTAAAAGCTCCACCTAACAGACAATATGTTTAAAGTAATGAGACACTACCACTGCAAGCTACTATCAGTTGTTTCGTGTTCTAAAGAGTTTACTCAAACGTTGTAACGGAGACAAAACGAAGAATGCACCGTGAAGACGTATAAAGACTTCTCGGTTCAATCAACAATAACTGCATGAGATATGCATGCAGGATGTGTTCACGGTTTTAATGGAGGTACGATCACCGCCTCTCGGACACCTGAATTCGGTGGTCACAACATCGCGGTATAGAATGCGATGATTGTATTGGTGAAAATACTAAGTCTTAAAATTAAAATACTAAGTCTTAAAATTGCCGTCCAGCTTCGCATGCTCAATCTAAATGAATGAAAATATGGATCTTTTTAAAATGATTTATCAATTGCGAGTCTTGATAATAGTTCTCGATTTAAGTAAGCTAAAGAATGCAATGCATCGTTTGAGAATTAAATGCATTAATCTTACGATTCAAACAATAACATAATATATAATTCGCAATGTAACACAAATCTCAAAGGAATTTTAAAATCTGCGACTAAAAGTTAATATGTCTTAAATTGAAGAGAAGAAATGAGACTAGCACTGCAAGGTACTGTCAGTTCTTTCCTGTTCTGATGAGTTAGATGAAACTTTGCAACGTGGAGAAAATAAAAACTGCACCGTACATATGTGAAAGAAACCTATCTTAGATGAAGTCATGAAGGTTACAATAATGGGTTCACAGTTTTGTGGGAAGTATGATAACGGGCTATCGGACATTCGAAAGCAGTGGCCAAAAGGATCGCGCAATCCGGTGAGGTGATATCAATGGTTAAAAGAAAAAAAAAAAAGAACATAAAATAAAAAAAATGACCAAAAAAAAAAAGCAAAGAAAGAAATATGTTAGTCCTAAAAATGAATTTTTGCTGACTTACAATTCTGGTTGCAAAATCAAAATGAAGAAATAATTGGGATGAATTATTTATCATTATTTTGGAAATTGCCACAATTGATAATAATAATAATAATAATAATAATAATAATAATAATAATTATGTGGATTTAGTACAGCGCCTGAGACGTTAAAGCGCTTAGAGCTCGAAAATATTAGATAACAAACAAAAATATACACCAGTACAAGGATAGGATAGAAAAATCCCAACACTATTGAATTACAAAACAAAAGGCTTCAATAGAAGTATATAGAATATGTAAATGAACTTACATATTTCATTCACTTTTTATCGGGATGGGTACATACAGGGTCACTACCATAATCAGTACCTTTATGAGGGCTGTGTCGAAACCAGAAAGACATTGACAAGCTAATGAATTTGAAGAAGAGGATATCAAAATTCAACATAAAAATGATTATATGAGAAAAGAAAACGTTTCTGTGGGACATTTAGCATCACACCTATTTGTAGCCAAATAGACGCGTGTACAAAGTGTAGTATAAATTTGTAATGGTATTAAAAATTGTACGCCCACCGTGGGACTCGAACTCACGACCCTCAGATTAAAAGTCTGATGCTCTACCGACTGAGCTAGGCGGGCTACTTGTTAATGCATGGTCGAATGTTGGCTCGGGTAGTTATGCGCAACATGGTTAATCGTTATCTCATCAATTTCACATAGCTAGCGTCCAGGATTGATTGGATCTTAGATGTTAGCCCCTTATGGAAACAATAATCCAGTTTATATGGCAATCAACCATTCACGGAGGAATTTAAATTTTGCTGCATAAGGAAATGCACAAATGTGTCATTAGCCGAGCAAGTTGCTAAAGTTAAGACTAGTCATTGTTTCTTTGTGTTAACAGTTATGATTTTACAGTCCGGACAACACAAACACTATCCTTCTGATCTTCTCTTAAATCTTCGCATTCTTTCCTTAATTTCTCTCAGTTAATTACACATGTGAAAATCACCTATCTTGACATTTTTTTGTTTCCAGAGAAAGCAATGCTTACACACTACATAATCAATTAAATAGTACCTGTAAGTTGATAAACTTGCTTCCAATTAATTGTTCTCTATACATATTTGTGATTTTCTTCTATGGATCGGTACAGGAGAAAATACATAAATACGGAAGGTGTTGTGTTAGATGTGGTGGTTTTATTTCTACGACATGGGAGATTTGTGTGTGTGTGTGTGTGTGTGTGTGTGTGTGTGTGTTTGTGTGTGCATGTGATTTGTATTTTTAAGGTAGCTTTTAAGAATTTTTCAGTCATATCGCTACAATGTCTGCAGTGTGGCAGTTTATAGTGATGGCTAGCACTGGGGCATCATGCCGCAGACATGTGGCATGATGTCCCACCCAGTCACTTTATCCTGAGATCCGGCCGACCAGTCCTAACACTAACGTCTTAATGCTGAGCCCCAAGCAAGGCAGCTCTTAGTACCATATTTGTAAGTCTTTGGTATGTCTCGGCCGGGGATCGATCCCACGAACTCCCGCATCCGAGGCGTACGCTGTAATTACTAGGCCACCGTAGCTTTTAGGGATATTTGTTCATTGTCACGTAGTGAGTAGTAGCTAATGAGTTTTCACTCCTTATTGTCTGTATTTAAGTACGTGGAGTTGGACTATTTGGTCAGTCATATTTTGTATGTTCTTCTTGTAACATTATTCTTCAGGTATATTTATTGTTGTGTTTAGATATTATTTGGAAGCAAACATTTGTTTGAATTATTCATTGGAGCCACAAAATGCTACGTGGGTTAAAATATTATTTTTGGCCTATTGTGAATTATTTCTAAAGAATTCTTGAAAATGCCATTGTGATATATCAGAACTGTTGGTAGACCAATGCATTTGAGGATGTAGATTTTATTCGGAACATTCTATTCCTTTGGACTTGAAGATAACATTTTGGGATGATTTTGGATGCAATTCATAATGCTGTAAGTCCCTCTTATATTTTCATTTTACAATTTTGTTAACTGAATTATTTGTTCAGTATTAGAAACCGTTTTGGTTTTGCTTATGTTTGTTTTTTAGTGTATGACCATAGATTCGTAATACTATTGGGTAATTATGACTCATTCATTTCTCAGTTAACGAACTAATATGCAGCATTACTGGAAATGCAAATATGATGGCAGCAGTGGGGGACGCATTTACTGAATTTTGTTTTCATAACAAAAAACTCTTAATTCCAAAGACTTGTGCAATTAAATGATATTAACGTGAAATGTAAAGAAAAGCATTTTCGTTTGAACCGAGCTCTGGGCATCTATCTGCACCATAAGTGCTAAACGTCATGTGATACAAACATGGCCGCGCCCTTTAAATATGTAATGGAAAGGGCTACGTAGCAAAATCCGAGACTGACAAACTGACAGAATTTGGATGAGTAGTGCCCCAATCTCAGTCGCTAGAGCATCCGACATTTAATCTAAGGGTCATGGGTGAAAGTCCGAGGGTAGGTGGTTATGATTTAGCTTCCACTGATTTTCAATTGTTGTCAAAATGAATATAGATATACCTGCAAGTATTTCTCTCCTTTCCTAAAATGTCCCTAAATGAGAGCGTATCCACATGTCCATGCGAACGGGATAGAGTACCCAATTTAATCAACTCTAAGATATGTTGATCATTCTGTCAGCATTTCTTCTTGATTCCAGTAAATCTAACGCATCCACTATATCATATGCAAATTGAATGCATTCATATTATGATACGAATATTATTAAAAATACGGACAGAAGCACAAAAGTCAACGCCAGTCTAAAAGCTCCACCTAACAGACAATATGTTTAAAGTAATGAGACACTACCACTGCAAGCTACTATCAGTTGTTTCGTGTTCTAAAGAGTTTACTCAAACGTTGTAACGGAGACAAAACGAAGAATGCACCGTGAAGACGTATAAAGACTTCTCGGTTCAATCAACAATAACTGCATGAGATATGCATGCAGGATGTGTTCACGGTTTTAATGGAGGTACGATCACCGCCTCTCGGACACCTGAATTCGGTGGTCACAACATCGCGGTATAGAATGCGATGATTGTATTGGTGAAAATACTAAGTCTTAAAATTAAAATACTAAGTCTTAAAATTGCCGTCCAGCTTCGGATGCTCAATCTAAATGAATGAAAATATGGATCTTTTTAAAATGATTTATCAATTGCGAGTCTTGATAATAGTTCTCGATTTAAGTAAGCTAAAGAATGCAATGCATCGTTTGAGAATTAAATGCATTAATCTTACGATTCAAACAATAACATAATATATAATTCGCAATGTAACACAAATCTCAAAGGAATTTTAAAATCTGCGACTAAAAGTTAATATGTCTTAAATTGAAGAGAAGAAAAGAGACTAGCACTGCAAGGTACTGTCAGTTCTTTCCTGTTCTGATGAGTTAGATGAAACTTTGCAACGTGGAGAAAATAAAAACTGCACCGTACATATGTGAAAGAAACCTATCTTAGATCAAGTCATGAAGGTTACAATAATGGGTTCACAGTTTTGTGGGAAGTATGATTACGGGCTATCGGACATTCGAAAGCAGTGGCCAAAAGGATCGCGCAATCCGGTGAGGTGATATCAATGGTTAAAAGAAAAAAAAAAAAGAACATAAAAAAAAAAAAATGACCAAAAAAAAAAAAGCAAAGAAAGAAATATGTTAGTCCTAAAAATGAATTTTTGCTGACTTACAATTCTGGTTGCAAAATCAAAATGAAGAAATAATTGGGATGAATTATTTATCATTATTTTGGAAATTGCCACAATTGATAATAATAATAATAATAATAATAATAATAATAATAATAATAATAATAATAATAATTATGTGGATTTAGTACAGCGCCTGAGACGTTAAAGCGCTTAGAGCTCGAAAATATTAGATAACAAACAAAAATATACACCAGTACAAGGATAGGATAGAAAAATCCCAACACTATTGAATTACAAAACAAAAGGCTTCAATAGAAGTATATAGAATATGTAAATGAACTTACATATTTCATTCACTTTTTATCGGGATGGGTACATACAGGGTCACTACCATAATCAGTACCTTTATGAGGGCTGTGTCGAAACCAGAAAGACATTGACAAGCTAATGAATTTGAAGAAGAGGATATCAAAATTCAACATAAAAATGATTATATGAGAAAAGAAAACGTTTCTGTGGGACATTTACCATCACACCTATTTGTAGCCAAATAGACGCGTGTACAAAGTGTAGTATAAATTTGTAATGGTATTAAAAATTGTACGCCCACCGTGGGACTCGAACTCACGACCCTCAGATTAAAAGTCTGATGCTCTACCGACTGAGCTAGGCGGGCTACTTGTTAATGCATGGTCGAATGTTGGCTCGGGTAGTTATGCGCAACATGGTTAATCGTTATCTCATCAATTTCACATAGCTAGCGTCCAGGATTGATTGGATCTTAGATGTTAGCCCCTTATGGAAACAATAATCCAGTTTATATGGCAATCAACCATTCACGGAGGAATTTAAATTTTGCTGCATAAGGAAATGCACAAATGTGTCATTAGCCGAGCAAGTTGCTAAAGTTAAGACTAGTCATTGTTTCTTTGTGTTAACAGTTATGATTTTACAGTCCGGACAACACAAACACTATCCTTCTGCTCTTCTCTTAAATCTTCGCATTCTTTCCTTAATTTCTCTCAGTTAATTACACATGTGAAAATCACCTATCTTGACATTTTTTTGTTTCCAGAGAAAGCAATGCTTACACACTACATAATCAATTAAATAGTACCTGTAAGTTGATAAACTTGCTTCCAATTAATTGTTCTCTATACATATTTGTGATTTTCTTCTATGGATCGGTACAGGAGAAAATACATAAATACGGAAGGTGTTGTGTTAGATGTGGTGGTTTTATTTCTACGACATGGGAGATTTGTGTGTGTGTGTGTGTGTGTGTGTGTGTGTGTTTGTGTGTGCATGTGATTTGTATTTTTAAGGTAGCTTTTAAGAATTTTTCAGTCATATCGCTACAATGTCTGCAGTGTGGCAGTTTATAGTGATGGCTAGCACTGGGGCATCATGCCGCAGACATGTGGCATGATGTCCCACCCAGTCACTTTATCCTGAGATCCGGCCGACCAGTGCTAACACTAACGTCTTAATGCTGAGCCCCAAGCAAGGCAGCTGTTAGTACCATATTTGTAAGTCTTTGGTATGACTCGGCCGGGGATCGATCCCACGAACTCCCGCATCCGAGGCGTACGCTGTAATTACTAGGCCACCGTAGCTTTTAGGGATATTTGTTCATTGTCACGTAGTGAGTAGTAGCTAATGAGTTTTCACTCCTTATTGTCTGTATTTAAGTACGTGGAGTTGGACTATTTGGTCAGTCATATTTTGTATGTTCTTCTTGTAACATTATTCTTCAGGTATATTTATTGTTGTGTTTAGATATTATTTGGAAGCAAACATTTGTTTGAATTATTCATTGGAGCCACAAAATGCTACGTGGGTTAAAATATTATTTTTGGCCTATTGTGAATTATTTCTAAAGAATTCTTGAAAATGCCATTGTGATATATCAGAACTGTTGGTAGACCAATGCATTTGAGGATGTAGATTTTATTCGGAACATTCTATTCCTTTGGACTTGAAGATAACATTTTGGGATGATTTTGGATGCAATTCATAATGCTGTAAGTCCCTCTTATATTTTCATTTTACAATTTTGTTAACTGAATTATTTGTTCAGTATTAGAAACCGTTTTGGTTTTGCTTATGTTTGTTTTTTAGTGTATGACCATAGATTCGTAATACTATTGGGTAATTATGACTCATTCATTTCTCAGTTAACGAACTAATATGCAGCATTACTGGAAATGCAACTATGATGGCAGCAGTGGGGGACGCATTTACTGAATTTTGTTTTCATAACAAAAAACTCTTAATTCCAAAGACTTGTGCAATTAAATGATATTAACGTGAGATGTAAAGAAAAGCATTTTCGTTTGAACCGAGCTCTGGGCATCTATCTGCACCATAAGTGCTAAACGTCATGTGATACAAACATGGCCGCGCCCTTTAAATATGTAATGGAAAGGGCTACGCAGCAAAATCCGAGACTGACAAACTGACAGAATTTGGATGAGTAGTGCCCCAATCTCAGTCGCTAGAGCATCCGACATTTAATCTAAGGGTCATGGGTGAAAGTCCGAGGGTAGGTGGTTATGATTTAGCTTCCACTGATTTTCAATTGTTGTCAAAATGAATATAGATATACCTGCAAGTATTTCTCTCCTTTCCTAAAATGTCCCTAAATGAGAGCGTATCCACATGTCCATGCGAACGGGATAGAGTACCCAATTTAATCAACTCTAAGATATGTTGATCATTCTGTCAGCATTTCTTCTTGATTCCAGTAAATCTAACGCATCCACTATATCATATGCAAATTGAATGCATTCATATTATGATACGAATATTATTAAAAATACGGACAGAAGCACAAAAGTCAACGCCAGTCTAAAAGCTCCACCTAACAGACAATATGTTTAAAGTAATGAGACACTACCACTGCAAGCTACTATCAGTTGTTTCGTGTTCTAAAGAGTTTACTCAAACGTTGTAACGGAGACAAAACGAAGAATGCACCGTGAAGACGTATAAAGACTTCTCGGTTCAATCAACAATAACTGCATGAGATATGCATGCAGGATGTGTTCACGGTTTTAATGGAGGTACGATCACCGCCTCTCGGACACCTGAATTCGGTGGTCACAACATCGCGGTATAGAATGCGATGATTGTATTGGTGAAAATACTAAGTCTTAAAATTAAAATACTAAGTCTTAAAATTGCCGTCCAGCTTCGGATGCTCAATCTAAATGAATGAAAATATGGATCTTTTTAAAATGATTTATCAATTGCGAGTCTTGATAATAGTTCTCGATTTAAGTAAGCTAAAGAATGCAATGCATCGTTTGAGAATTAAATGCATTAATCTTACGATTCAAACAATAACATAATATATAATTCGCAATGTAACACAAATCTCAAAGGAATTTTAAAATCTGCGACTAAAAGTTAATATGTCTTAAATTGAAGAGAAGAAAAGAGACTAGCACTGCAAGGTACTGTCAGTTCTTTCCTGTTCTGATGAGTTAGATGAAACTTTGCAACGTGGAGAAAATAAAAACTGCACCGTACATATGTGAAAGAAACCTATCTTAGATCAAGTCATGAAGGTTACAATAATGGGTTCACAGTTTTGTGGGAAGTATGATTACGGGCTATCGGACATTCGAAAGCAGTGGCCAAAAGGATCGCGCAATCCGGTGAGGTGATATCAATGGTTAAAAGAAAAAAAAAAAAGAACATAAAAAAAAAAAAATGACCAAAAAAAAAAAAGCAAAGAAAGAAATATGTTAGTCCTAAAAATGAATTTTTGCTGACTTACAATTCTGGTTGCAAAATCAAAATGAAGAAATAATTGGGATGAATTATTTATCATTATTTTGGAAATTGCCACAATTGATAATAATAATAATAATAATAATAATAATAATAATAATAATAATAATAATTATGTGGATTTAGTACAGCGCCTGAGACGTTAAAGCGCTTAGAGCTCGAAAATATTAGATAACAAACAAAAATATACACCAGTACAAGGATAGGATAGAAAAATCCCAACACTATTGAATTACAAAACAAAAGGCTTCAATAGAAGTATATAGAATATGTAAATGAACTTACATATTACATTCACTTTTTATCGGGATGGGTACATACAGGGTCACTACCATAATCAGTACCTTTATGAGGGCTGTGTCGAAACCAGAAAGACATTGACAAGCTAATGAATTTGAAGAAGAGGATATCAAAATTCAACATAAAAATGATTATATGAGAAAAGAAAACGTTTCTGTGGGACATTTACCATCACACCTATTTGTAGCCAAATAGACGCGTGTACAAAGTGTAGTATAAATTTGTAATGGTATTAAAAATTGTACGCCCACCGTGGGACTCGAACTCACGACCCTCAGATAAAAAGTCTGATGCTCTACCGACTGAGCTAGGCGGGCTACTTGTTAATGCATGGTCGAATGTTGGCTCGGGTAGTTATGCGCAACATGGTTAATCGTTATCTCATCAATTTCACATAGCTAGCGTCCAGGATTGATTGGATCTTAGATGTTAGCCCCTTATGGAAACAATAATCCAGTTTATATGGCAATCAACCATTCACGGAGGAATTTAAATTTTGCTGCATAAGGAAATGCACAAATGTGTCATTAGCCGAGCAAGTTGCTAAAGTTAAGACTAGTCATTGTTTCTTTGTGTTAACAGTTATGATTTTACAGTCCGGACAACACAAACACTATCCTTCTGCTCTTCTCTTAAATCTTCGCATTCTTTCCTTAATTTCTCTCAGTTAATTACACATGTGAAAATCACCTATCTTGACATTTTTTTGTTTCCAGAGAAAGCAATGCTTACACACTACATAATCAATTAAATAGTACCTGTAAGTTGATAAACTTGCTTCCAATTAATTGTTCTCTATACATATTTGTGATTTTCTTCTATGGATCGGTACAGGAGAAAATACATAAATACGGAAGGTGTTGTGTTAGATGTGGTGGTTTTATTTCTACGACATGGGAGATTTGTGTGTGTGTGTGTGTGTGTGTGTGTGTGTGTGTGTGTGTGTTTGTGTGTGCATGTGATTTGTATTTTTAAGGTAGCTTTTAAGAATTTTTCAGTCATATCGCTACAATGTCTGCAGTGTGGCAGTTTATAGTGATGGCTAGCACTGGGGCATCATGCCGCAGACATGTGGCATGATGTCCCACCCAGTCACTTTATCCTGAGATCCGGCCGACCAGTGCTAACACTAACGTCTTAATGCTGAGCCCCAAGCAAGGCAGCTGTTAGTACCATATTTGTAAGTCTTTGGTATGACTCGGCCGGGGATCGATCCCACGAACTCCCGCATCCGAGGCGTACGCTGTAATTACTAGGCCACCGTAGCTTTTAGGGATATTTGTTCATTGTCACGTAGTGAGTAGTAGCTAATGAGTTTTCACTCCTTATTGTCTGTATTTAAGTACGTGGAGTTGGACTATTTGGTCAGTCATATTTTGTATGTTCTTCTTGTAACATTATTCTTCAGGTATATTTATTGTTGTGTTTAGATATTATTTGGAAGCAAACATTTGTTTGAATTATTCATTGGAGCCACAAAATGCTACGTGGGTTAAAATATTATTTTTGGCCTATTGTGAATTATTTCTAAAGAATTCTTGAAAATGCCATTGTGATATATCAGAACTGTTGGTAGACCAATGCATTTGAGGATGTAGATTTTATTCGGAACATTCTATTCCTTTGGACTTGAAGATAACATTTTGGGATGATTTTGGATGCAATTCATAATGCTGTAAGTCCCTCTTATATTTTCATTTTACAATTTTGTTAACTGAATTATTTGTTCAGTATTAGAAACCGTTTTGGTTTTGCTTATGTTTGTTTTTTAGTGTATGACCATAGATTCGTAATACTATTGGGTAATTATGACTCATTCATTTCTCAGTTAACGAACTAATATGCAGCATTACTGGAAATGCAACTATGATGGCAGCAGTGGGGGACGCATTTACTGAATTTTGTTTTCATAACAAAAAACTCTTAATTCCAAAGACTTGTGCAATTAAATGATATTAACGTGAGATGTAAAGAAAAGCATTTTCGTTTGAACCGAGCTCTGGGCATCTATCTGCACCATAAGTGCTAAACGTCATGTGATACAAACATGGCCGCGCCCTTTAAATATGTAATGGAAAGGGCTACGCAGCAAAATCCGAGACTGACAAACTGACAGAATTTGGATGAGTAGTGCCCCAATCTCAGTCGCTAGAGCATCCGACATTTAATCTAAGGGTCATGGGTGAAAGTCCGAGGGTAGGTGGTTATGATTTAGCTTCCACTGATTTTCAATTGTTGTCAAAATGAATATAGATATACCTGCAAGTATTTCTCTCCTTTCCTAAAATGTCCCTAAATGAGAGCGTATCCACATGTCCATGCGAACGGGATAGAGTACCCAATTTAATCAACTCTAAGATATGTTGATCATTCTGTCAGCATTTCTTCTTGATTCCAGTAAATCTAACGCATCCACTATATCATATGCAAATTGAATGCATTCATATTATGATACGAATATTATTAAAAATACGGACAGAAGCACAAAAGTCAACGCCAGTCTAAAAGCTCCACCTAACAGACAATATGTTTAAAGTAATGAGACACTACCACTGCAAGCTACTATCAGTTGTTTCGTGTTCTAAAGAGTTTACTCAAACGTTGTAACGGAGACAAAACGAAGAATGCACCGTGAAGACGTATAAAGACTTCTCGGTTCAATCAACAATAACTGCATGAGATATGCATGCAGGATGTGTTCACGGTTTTAATGGAGGTACGATCACCGCCTCTCGGACACCTGAATTCGGTGGTCACAACATCGCGGTATAGAATGCGATGATTGTATTGGTGAAAATACTAAGTCTTAAAATTAAAATACTAAGTCTTAAAATTGCCGTCCAGCTTCGGATGCTCAATCTAAATGAATGAAAATATGGATCTTTTTAAAATGATTTATCAATTGCGAGTTTTGATAATAGTTCTCGATTTAAGTAAGCTAAAGAATGCAATGCATCGTTTGAGAATTAAATGCATTAATCTTACGATTCAAACAATAACATAATATATAATTCGCAATGTAACACAAATCTCAAAGGAATTTTAAAATCTGCGACTAAAAGTTAATATGTCTTAAATTGAAGAGAAGAAAAGAGACTAGCACTGCAAGGTACTGTCAGTTCTTTCCTGTTCTGATGAGTTAGATGAAACTTTGCAACGTGGAGAAAATAAAAACTGCACCGTACATATGTGAAAGAAACCTATCTTAGATCAAGTCATGAAGGTTACAATAATGGGTTCACAGTTTTGTGGGAAGTATGATTACGGGCTATCGGACATTCGAAAGCAGTGGCCAAAAGGATCGCGCAATCCGGTGAGGTGATATCAATGGTTAAAAGAAAAAAAAAAAAGAACATAAAAAAAAAAAAAATGACCAAAAAAAAAAAAGCAAAGAAAGAAATATGTTAGTCCTAAAAATGAATTTTTGCTGACTTACAATTCTGGTTGCAAAATCAAAATGAAGAAATAATTGGGATGAATTATTTATCATTATTTTGGAAATTGCCACAATTGATAATAATAATAATAATAATAATAATAATAATAATAATAATAATAATAATAATTATGTGGATTTAGTACAGCGCCTGAGACGTTAAAGCGCTTAGAGCTCGAAAATATTAGATAACAAACAAAAATATACACCAGTACAAGGATAGGATAGAAAAATCCCAACACTATTGAATTACAAAACAAAAGGCTTCAATAGAAGTATATAGAATATGTAAATGAACTTACATATTTCATTCACTTTTTATCGGGATGGGTACATACAGGGTCACTACCATAATCAGTACCTTTATGAGGGCTGTGTCGAAACCAGAAAGACATTGACAAGCTAATGAATTTGAAGAAGAGGATATCAAAATTCAACATAAAAATGATTATATGAGAAAAGAAAACGTTTCTGTGGGACATTTACCATCACACCTATTTGTAGCCAAATAGACGCGTGTACAAAGTGTAGTATAAATTTGTAATGGTATTAAAAATTGTACGCCCACCGTGGGACTCGAACTCACGACCCTCAGATTAAAAGTCTGATGCTCTACCGACTGAGCTAGGCGGGCTACTTGTTAATGCATGGTCGAATGTTGGCTCGGGTAGTTATGCGCAACATGGTTAATCGTTATCTCATCAATTTCACATAGCTAGCGTCCAGGATTGATTGGATCTTAGATGTTAGCCCCTTATGGAAACAATAATCCAGTTTATATGGCAATCAACCATTCACGGAGGAATTTAAATTTTGCTGCATAAGGAAATGCACAAATGTGTCATTAGCCGAGCAAGTTGCTAAAGTTAAGACTAGTCATTGTTTCTTTGTGTTAACAGTTATGATTTTACAGTCCGGACAACACAAACACTATCCTTCTGCTCTTCTCTTAAATCTTCGCATTCTTTCCTTAATTTCTCTCAGTTAATTACACATGTGAAAATCACCTATCTTGACATTTTTTTGTTTCCAGAGAAAGCAATGCTTACACACTACATAATCAATTAAATAGTACCTGTAAGTTGATAAACTTGCTTCCAATTAATTGTTCTCTATACATATTTGTGATTTTCTTCTATGGATCGGTACAGGAGAAAATACATAAATACGGAAGGTGTTGTGTTAGATGTGGTGGTTTTATTTCTACGACATGGGAGATTTGTGTGTGTGTGTGTGTGTGTGTGTGTGTGTGTGTGTGTGTGTGTTTGTGTGTGCATGTGATTTGTATTTTTAAGGTAGCTTTTAAGAATTTTTCAGTCATATCACTACGATGTCTGCAGTGTGGCAGTTTATAATGATGGCTAGCACTGGGGCATCATGCCGCAGACATGTGGCATGATGTCCCACCCAGTCACTTTATCCTGAGATCCGGCCGACCAGTCCTAACACTAACCTCTTAATGCTGAGCCCCAAGCAAGGCAGCTGTTAGTACCATATTTGTAAGTCTTTGGTATGACTCGGCCGGGGATCGATCCCATGAACTCCCGCATCCGAGGCGTACGCTGTAATTACTAGGCCACCGGAGCTTTTAGGGATATTTGTTCATTGTCACGTAGTGAGTAGTAGCTAATGAGTTTTCACTCCTTATTGTCTGTATTTAAGTACGTGGAGTTGGACTATTTGGTCAGTCATATTTTGTATGTTCTTCTTGTAACATTATTCTTCAGGTATATTTATTGTTGTGTTTAGATATTATTTGGAAGCAAACATTTGTTTGAATTATTCATTGGAGCCACAAAATGCTACGTGGGTTAAAATATTATTTTTGGCCTATTGTGAATTATTTCTAAAGAATTCTTGAAAATGCCATTGTGATATATCAGAACTGTTGGTAGACCAATGCATTTGAGGATGTAGATTTTATTCGGAACATTCTATTCCTTTGGACTTGAAGATAACATTTTGGGATGATTTTGGATGCAATTCATAATGCTGTAAGTCCCTCTTATATTTTCATTTTACAATTTTGTTAACTGAATTATTTGTTCAGTATTAGAAACCGTTTTGGTTTTGCTTATGTTTGTTTTTTAGTGTATGACCATAGATTCGTAATACTATTGGGTAATTATGACTCATTCATTTCTCAGTTAACGAACTAATATGCAGCATTACTGGAAATGCAAATATGATGGCAGCAGTGGGGGACGCATTTACTGAATTTTGTTTTCATAACAAAAAACTCTTAATTCCAAAGACTTGTGCAATTAAATGATATTAACGTGAAATGTAAAGAAAAGCATTTTCGTTTGAACCGAGCTCTGGGCATCTATCTGCACCATAAGTGCTAAACGTCATGTGATACAAACATGGCCGCGCCCTTTAAATATGTAATGGAAAGGGCTACGCAGCAAAATCCGAGACTGACAAACTGACAGAATTTGGATGAGTAGTGCCCCAATCTCAGTCGCTAGAGCATCCGACATTTAATCTAAGGGTCATGGGTGAAAGTCCGAGGGTAGGTGGTTATGATTTAGCTTCCACTGATTTTCAATTGTTGTCAAAATGAATATAGATATACCTGCAAGTATTTCTCTCCTTTCCTAAAATGTCCCTAAATGAGAGCGTATCCACATGTCCATGCGAACGGGATAGAGTACCCAATTTAATCAACTCTAAGATATGTTGATCATTCTGTCAGCATTTCTTCTTGATTCCAGTAAATCTAACGCATCCACTATATCATATGCAAATTGAATGCATTCATATTATGATACGAATATTATTAAAAATACGGACAGAAGCACAAAAGTCAACGCCAGTCTAAAAGCTCCACCTAACAGACAAGATGTTTAAAGTAATGAGACACTACCACTGCAAGCTACTATCAGTTGTTTCGTGTTCTAAAGAGTTTACTCAAACGTTGTAACGGAGACAAAACGAAGAATGCACCGTGAAGACGTATAAAGACTTCTCGGTTCAATCAACAATAACTGCATGAGATATGCATGCAGGATGTGTTCACGGTTTTAATGGAGGTACGATCACCGCCTCTCGGACACCTGAATTCGGTGGTCACAACATCGCGGTATAGAATGCGATGATTGTATTGGTGAAAATACTAAGTCTTAAAATTAAAATACTAAGTCTTAAAATTGCCGTCCAGTTTCGGATGCTCAATCTAAATGAATGAAAATATGGATCTTTTTAAAATGATTTATCAATTGCGAGTTTTGATAATAGTTCTCGATTTAAGTAAGCTAAAGAATGCAATGCATCGTTTGAGAATTAAATGCATTAATCTTACGATTCAAACAATAACATAATATATAATTCGCAATGTAACACAAATCTCAAAGGAATTTTAAAATCTGCGACTAAAAGTTAATATGTCTTAAATTGAAGAGAAGAAAAGAGACTAGCACTGCAAGGTACTGTCAGTTCTTTCCTGTTCTGATGAGTTAGATGAAACTTTGCAACGTGGAGAAAATAAAAACTGCACCGTACATATGTGAAAGAAACCTATCTTAGATCAAGTCATGAAGGTTACAATAATGAGTTCAGTTTTGTGGGAAGTATGATTACGGGCTATCGGACATTCGAAAGCAGTGGCCAAAAGGATCGCGCAATCCGGTGAGGTGATATCAATGGTTAAAACAAAAAAAGAAGAACAAAACAAAAAAAAAAAAATGATCAAAAAAAAAAAAAAAGCAAAGAAAGAAATATGTTAGTCCTAAAAATGAATTCTTGCTGACTTACAATTTTAGTTGCAAAATCAAAATGAAGAAATAATTGGGATGAATTATTTATCATTATTTTGGAAATTGCCACAATTGATAATAATAATAATAATAATAATAATAATAATAATAATAATAATAATAATAATTATGTGGACTTAGTACAGCGCCTGAGACGTTAAAGCGCTAAGAGCTCGAAAATATTAGATAACAAACAAAAATATACACCAGTACAAGGATAGGATAGAAAAATCCCAACACTATTGAATTACAAGACAAAAGGCTTCAATAGAAGTATATAGATAATGTAAATGAACTTACATATTTCATTCACTTTTTATCTGGATGGGTACATACAGGGTCACTACCATAATCAGTACCTTTATGAGGGCTGTGTCGAAACCAGAAAGACATTGACAAGCTAATGAATTTGAAGAAGAGGATATCAAAATTCAACATAAAAATGATTATATGAGAAAAGAAAACGTTTCTGTGGGACATTTACCATCACACCTATTTGTAGCCAAATAGACGCGTGTACAAAGTGTAGTATAAATTTGTAATGGTATTAAAAATTGTACGCCCACCGTGGGACTCGAACTCACGACCCTCAGATTAAAAGTCTGATGCTCTACCGACTGAGCTAGGCGGGCTACTTGTTAATGCATGGTCGAATGTTGGCTCGGGTAGTTATGCGCAACATGGTTAATCGTTATCTCATCAATTTCACATAGCTAGCGTCTAGGATTGATTGGATCTTAGATGTTAGCCCCTTATGGAAACAATAATCCAGTTTATATGGCAATCAACCATTCACGGAGGAATTTAAATTTTGCTGCATAAGGAAATGCACAAATGTGTCATTAGCCGAGCAAGTTGCTAAAGTTAAGACTAGTCATTGTTTCTTTGTGTTAACAGTTATGATTTTACAGTCCGGACAACACAAACACTATCCTTCTGCTCTTCTCTTAAATCTTCGCATTCTTTCCTTAATTTCTCTCAGTTAATTACACATGTGAAAATCACCTATCTTGAAATTTTTTGTTTCCAGAGAAAGCAATGCTTACACACTACATAATCAATTAAATAGTACCTGTAAGTTGATAAACTTGCTTCCAATTAATTGTTCTCTATACATATTTGTGATTTTCTTCTATGGATCGGTACAGGAGAAAATACATAAATACGGAAGGTGTTGTGTTAGATGTGGTGGTTTTATTTCTACGACATGGGAGATTTGTGTGTGTGTGTGTGTGTGTGTGTGTGTGTGTGTGTTTGTGTGTGCATGTGATTTGTATTTTTAAGGTAGCTTTTAAGAATTTTTCAGTCATATCACTATTATGTCTGCAGTGTGGCAGTTTATAATGATGGCTAGCACTGGGGCATCATGCCGCAGACATGTGGCATGATGTCCCACCCAGTCACTTTATCCTGAGATCCCTCCGACCAGTCCTAACACTAACCTCTTAATGCTGAGCCCCAAGCGAGGCAGCTGTTAGTACCATATTTGTAAGTCTTTGGTATGACTCGGCCGGGGATCGATCCCACGAACTCCCGCATCCGAGGCGTACGCTGTTATTACTAGGCCACCGGAGCTTTTAGGGATATTTGTTCATTGTCACGTAGTGAGTAGTAGCTAATGAGTTTTCACTCCTTATTGTCTGTATTTAAGTACGTGGAGTTGGACTATTTGGTCAGTCATATTTTGTATGTTCTTCTTGTAACATTATTCTTCAGGTATATTTATTGTTGTGTTTAGATATTATTTGGAAGCAAACATTTGTTTGAATTATTCATTGGAGCCACAAAATGCTATGTGGGTTAAAATATTATTTTTGGCCTATTGTGAATTATTTCTAAAGAATTCTTGAAATTGCCATTGTGATATATCAGAACTGTTGGTAGACCAATGCATTTGAGGATGTAGATTTTATTCGGAACATTCTATTCCTTTGGACTTGAAGATAACATTTTGGGATGATTTTGGATGCAATTCATAATGCTGTAAGTCCCTCTTATATTTTCATTTTACAATTTTGTTAACTGAATTATTTGTTCAGTATTAGAAACCGTTTTGGTTTTGCTTATGTTTGTTTTTTAGTGTATGACCATAGATTCGTAATACTATTGGGTAATTATGACTCATTCATTTCTCAGTTAACGAACTAATATGCAGCATTACTGGAAATGCAAATATGATGGCAGCAGTGGGGGACGCATTTACTGAATTTTGTTTTCATAACAAAAAACTCTTAATTCCAAAGACTTGTGCAATTAAATGATATTAACGTGAAATGTAAAGAAAAGCATTTTCGTTTGAACCGAGCTCTGGGCATCTATCTGCACCATAAGTGCTAAACGTCATGTGATACAAACATGGCCGCGCCCTTTAAATATGTAATGGAAAGGGCTACGCAGCAAAATCCGAGACTGACAAACTGACAGAATTTGGATGAGTAGTGCCCCAATCTCAGTCGCTAGAGCATCCGACATTTAATCTAAGGGTCATGGGTGAAAGTCCGAGGGTAGGTGGTTATGATTTAGCTTCCACTGATTTTCAATTGTTGTCAAAATGAATATAGATATACCTGCAAGTATTTCTCTCCTTTCCTAAAATGTCCCTAAATGAGAGCGTATCCACATGTCCATGCGAACGGGATAGAGTACCCAATTTAATCAACTCTAAGATATGTTGATCATTCTGTCAGCATTTCTTCTTGATTCCAGTAAATCTAACGCATCCACTATATCATATGCAAATTGAATGCATTCATATTATGATACGAATATTATTAAAAATACGGACAGAAGCACAAAAGTCAACGCCAGTCTAAAAGCTCCACCTAACAGACAATATGTTTAAAGTAATGAGACACTACCACTGCAAGCTACTATCAGTTGTTTCGTGTTCTAAAGAGTTTACTCAAACGTTGTAACGGAGACAAAACGAAGAATGCACCGTGAAGACGTATAAAGACTTCTCGGTTCAATCAACAATAACTGCATGAGATATGCATGCAGGATGTGTTCACGGTTTTAATGGAGGTACGATCACCGCCTCTCGGACACCTGAATTCGGTGGTCACAACATCGCGGTATAGAATGCGATGATTGTATTGGTGAAAATACTAAGTCTTAAAATTAAAATACTAAGTCTTAAAATTGCCGTCCAGTTTCGGATGCTCAATCTAAATGAATGAAAATATGGATCTTTTTAAAATGATTTATCAATTGCGAGTTTTGATAATAGTTCTCGATTTAAGTAAGCTAAAGAATGCAATGCATCGTTTGAGAATTAAATGCATTAATCTTACGATTCAAACAATAACATAATATATAATTCGCAATGTAGCACAAATCTCAAAAGAATTTTAAAATCTGCGACTAAAAGTTAATATGTCTTAAATTGAAGAGAAGAAAAGAGACTAGCACTGCAAGGTACTGTCAGTTCTTTCCTGTTCTGATGAGTTAGATGAAACTTTGCAACGTGGAGAAAATAAAAACTGCACCGTACATATGTGAAAGAAACCTATCTTAGATCAAGTCATGAAGGTTACAATAATGAGTTCACAGTTTTGTGGGAAGTATGATTACGGGCTATCGGACATTCGAAAGCAGTGGCCAAAAGGATCGCGCAATCCGGTGAGGTGATATCAATGGTTAAAACAAAAAAAGAAGAACAAAAAAAAAAGAAAAATGACCAAAAAAAAAAAAAAAAGCAAAGAAAGAAATATGTTAGTCCTAAAAATGAATTTTTGCTGACTTACAATTTTAGTTGCAAAATCAAAATGAAGACATAATTGGGATGAATTATTTATCATTATTTTGGAAATTGCCACAATTGATAATAATAATAATAATAATAATAATAATAATAATAATAATAATAATAATAATAATTATGTGGACTTAGTACAGCGCCTGAGACGTTAAAGCGCTAAGAGCTCGAAAATATTAGATAACAAACAAAAATATACACCAGTACAAGGATAGGATAGAAAAATCCCAACACTATTGAATTACAAAACAAAAGGCTTCAATAGAAGTATATAGAATATGTAAATGAACTTACATATTTCATTCACTTTTTATCTGGATGGGTACATACAGGGTCACTACCATAATCAGTACCTTTATGAGGGCTGTGTCGAAACCAGAAAGACATTGACAAGCTAATGAATTTGAAGAAGAGGATATCAAAATTCAACATAAAAATGATTATATGAGAAAAGAAAACGTTTATGTGGGACATTTACCATCACACCTATTTGTAGCCAAATAGACGCGTGTACAAAGTGTAGTATAAATTTGTAATGGTATTAAAAATTATACGCCCACCGTGGGACTCGAACTCACGACCCTCAGATTAAAAGTCTGATGCTCTACCGACTGAGCTAGGCGGGCTACTTGTTAATGCATGGTCGAATGTTGGCTCGGGTAGTTATGCGCAACATGGTTAATCGTTATCTCATCAATTTCACATAGCTAGCGTCTAAGATTGATTGGATCTTAGATGTTAGCCCCTTATGGAAACAATAATCCAGTTTATATGGCAATCAACCATTCACGGAGGAATTTAAATTTTGCTGCATAAGGAAATGCACAAATGTGTCATTAGCCGAGCAAGTTGCTAAAGTTAAGACTAGTCATTGTTTCTTTGTGTTAACAGTTATGATTTTACAGTCCGGACAACACAAACACTATCCTTCTGCTCTTCTCTTAAATCTTCGCATTCTTTCCTTAATTTCTCTCAGTTAATTACACATGTGAAAATCACCTATCTTGAAATTTTTTGTTTCCAGAGAAAGCAATGCTTACACACTACATAATCAATTAAATAGTACCTGTAAGTTGATAAACTTGCTTCCAATTAATTGTTCTCTATACATATTTGTGATTTTCTTCTATGGATCGGTACAGGAGAAAATACATAAATACGGAAGGTGTTGTGTTAGATGTGGTGGTTTTATTTCTACGACATGGGAGATTTGTGTGTGTGTGTGTGTGTGTTTGTGTGTGCATGTGATTTGTATTTTTAAGGTAGCTTTTAAGAATTTTTCAGTCATATCGCTACGATGTCTGCAGTGTGGCAGTTTATAGTGATGGCTAGCACTGGGGCATCATGCCGCAGACATGTGGCATGATGTCCCACCCAGTCACTTTATCCTGAGATCCGGCCGACCAGTCCTAACACTAACCTCTTAATGCTGAGCCCCAAGCAAGGCAGCTGTTAGTACCATATTTGTAAGTCTTTGGTATGACTCGGCCGGGGATCGATCCCATGAACTCCCGCATCCGAGGCGTACGCTGTAATTACTAGGCCACCGTAGCTTTTAGGGATATTTGTTCATTGTCACGTAGTGAGTAGTAGCTAATGAGTTTTCACTCCTTATTGTCTGTATTTAAGTACGTGGAGTTGGACTATTTGGTCAGTCATATTTTGTATGTTCTTCTTGTAACATTATTCTTCAGGTATATTTATTGTTGTGTTTAGATATTATTTGGAAGCAAACATTTGTTTGAATTATTCATTGGAGCCACAAAATGCTACGTGGGTTAAAATATTATTTTTGGCCTATTGTGAATTATTTCTAAAGAATTCTTGAAAATGCCATTGTGATATATCAGAACTGTTGGTAGACCAATGCATTTGAGGATGTAGATTTTATTCGGAACATTCTATTCCTTTGGACTTGAAGATAACATTTTGGGATGATTTTGGATGCAATTCATAATGCTGTAAGTCCCTCTTATATTTTCATTTTACAATTTTGTTAACTGAATTATTTGTTCAGTATTAGAAACCGTTTTGGTTTTGCTTATGTTTGTTTTTTAGTGTATGACCATAGATTCGTAATACTATTGGGTAATTATGACTCATTCATTTCTCAGTTAACGAACTAATATGCAGCATTACTGGAAATGCAAATATGATGGCAGCAGTGGGGGACGCATTTACTGAATTTTGTTTTCATAACAAAAAACTCTTAATTCCAAAGACTTGTGCAATTAAATGATATTAACGTGAAATGTAAAGAAAAGCATTTTCGTTTGAACCGAGCTCTGGGCATCTATCTGCACCATAAGTGCTAAACGTCATGTGATACAAACATGGCCGCGCCCTTTAAATATGTAATGGAAAGGGCTACGCAGCAAAATCCGAGACTGACAAACTGACAGAATTTGGATGAGTAGTGCCCCAATCTCAGTCGCTAGAGCATCCGACATTTAATCTAAGGGTCATGGGTGAAAGTCCGAGGGTAGGTGGTTATGATTTAGCTTCCACTGATTTTCAATTGTTGTCAAAATGAATATAGATATACCTGCAAGTATTTCTCTCCTTTCCTAAAATGTCCCTAAATGAGAGCGTATCCACATGTCCATGCGAACGGGATAGAGTACCCAATTTAATCAACTCTAAGATATGTTGATCATTCTGTCAGCATTTCTTCTTGATTCCAGTAAATCTAACGCATCCACTATATCATATGCAAATTGAATGCATTCATATTATGATACGAATATTATTAAAAATACGGACAGAAGCACAAAAGTCAACGCCAGTCTAAAAGCTCCACCTAACAGACAAGATGTTTAAAGTAATGAGACACTACCACTGCAAGCTACTATCAGTTGTTTCGTGTTCTAAAGAGTTTACTCAAACGTTGTAACGGAGACAAAACGAAGAATGCACCGTGAAGACGTATAAAGACTTCTCGGTTCAATCAACAATAACTGCATGAGATATGCATGCAGGATGTGTTCACGGTTTTAATGGAGGTACGATCACCGCCTCTCGGACACCTGAATTCGGTGGTCACAACATCGCGGTATAGAATGCGATGATTGTATTGGTGAAAATACTAAGTCTTAAAATTAAAATACTAAGTCTTAAAATTGCCGTCCAGTTTCGGATGCTCAATCTAAATGAATGAAAATATGGATCTTTTTAAAATGATTTATCAATTGCGAGTTTTGATAATAGTTCTCGATTTAAGTAAGCTAAAGAATGCAATGCATCGTTTGAGAATTAAATGCATTAATCTTACGATTCAAACAATAACATAATATATAATTCGCAATGTAGCACAAATCTCAAAAGAATTTTAAAATCTGCGACTAAAAGTTAATATGTCTTAAATTGAAGAGAAGAAAAGAGACTAGCACTGCAAGGTACTGTCAGTTCTTTCCTGTTCTGATGAGTTAGATGAAACTTTGCAACGTGGAGAAAATAAAAACTGCACCGTACATATGTGAAAGAAACCTATCTTAGATCAAGTCATGAAGGTTACAATAATGAGTTCACAGTTTTGTGGGAAGTATGATTACGGGCTATCGGACATTCGAAAGCAGTGGCCAAAAGGATCGCGCAATCCGGTGAGGTGATATCAATGGTTAAAACAAAAAAAGAAGAACAAAAAAAAAAAGAAAAATGACCAAAAAAAAAAAAAAAAGCAAAGAAAGAAATATGTTAGTCCTAAAAATGAATTTTTGCTGACTTACAATTTTAGTTGCAAAATCAAAATGAAGACATAATTGGGATGAATTATTTATCATTATTTTGGAAATTGCCACAATTGATAATAATAATAATAATAATAATAATAATAATAATAATAATAATAATAATAATTATGTGGACTTAGTACAGCGCCTGAGACGTTAAAGCGCTAAGAGCTCGAAAATATTAGATAACAAACAAAAATATACACCAGTACAAGGATAGGATAGAAAAATCCCAACACTATTGAATTACAAAACAAAAGGCTTCAATAGAAGTATATAGAATATGTAAATGAACTTACATATTTCATTCACTTTTTATCTGGATGGGTACATACAGGGTCACTACCATAATCAGTACCTTTATGAGGGCTGTGTCGAAACCAGAAAGACATTGACAAGCTAATGAATTTGAAGAAGAGGATATCAAAATTCAACATAAAAATGATTATATGAGAAAAGAAAACGTTTCTGTGGGACATTTACCATCACACCTATTTGTAGCCAAATAGACGCGTGTACAAAGTGTAGTATAAATTTGTAATGGTATTAAAAATTATACGCCCACCGTGGGACTCGAACTCACGACCCTCAGATTAAAAGTCTGATGCTCTACCGACTGAGCTAGGCGGGCTACTTGTTAATGCATGGTCGAATGTTGGCTCGGGTAGTTATGCGCAACATGGTTAATCGTTATCTCATCAATTTCACATAGCTAGCGTCTAAGATTGATTGGATCTTAGATGTTAGCCCCTTATGGAAACAATAATCCAGTTTATATGGCAATCAACCATTCACGGAGGAATTTAAATTTTGCTGCATAAGGAAATGCACAAATGTGTCATTAGCCGAGCAAGTTGCTAAAGTTAAGACTAGTCATTGTTTCTTTGTGTTAACAGTTATGATTTTACAGTCCGGACAACACAAACACTATCCTTCTGCTCTTCTCTTAAATCTTCGCATTCTTTCCTTAATTTCTCTCAGTTAATTACACATGTGAAAATCACCTATCTTGAAATTTTTTGTTTCCAGAGAAAGCAATGCTTACACACTACATAATCAATTAAATAGTACCTGTAAGTTGATAAACTTGCTTCCAATTAATTGTTCTCTATACATATTTGTGATTTTCTTCTATGGATCGGTACAGGAGAAAATACATAAATACGGAAGGTGTTGTGTTAGATGTGGTGGTTTTATTTCTACGACATGGGAGATTTGTGTGTGTGTGTGTGTGTGTGTGTGTGTTTGTGTGTGCATGTGATTTGTATTTTTAAGGTAGCTTTTAAGAATTTTTCAGTCATATAGCTACAATGTCTGCAGTGTGGCAGTTTATAGTGATGGCTAGCACTGGGGCATCATGCCGCAGACATGTGGCATGATGTCCCACCCAGTCACTTTATCCTGAGATCCGGCCGACCAGTCCTAACACTAACCTCTTAATGCTGAGCCCCAAGCAAGGCAGCTGTTAGTACCATATTTGTAAGTCTTTGGTATGACTCGGCCGGGGATCGATCCCACGAACTCCCGCATCCGAGGCGTACGCTGTAATTACTAGGCCACCGGAGCTTTTAGGGATATTTGTTCATTGTCACGTAGTGAGTAGTAGCTAATGAGTTTTCACTCCTTATTGTCTGCATTTAAGTACGTGGAGTTGGACTATTTGGTCAGTCATATTTTGTATGTTCTTCTTGTAACATTATTCTTCAGGTATATTTATTGTTGTGTTTAGATATTATTTGGAAGCAAACATTTGTTTGAATTATTCATTGGAGCCACAAAATGCTACGTGGGTTAAAATATTATTTTTGGCCTATTGTGAATTATTTTTTAAAGAATTCTTGAAAATGCCATTGTGATATATCAGAACTGTTGGTAGACCAATGCATTTGAGGATGTAGATTTTATTCGGAACATTCTATTCCTTTGGACTTGAAGATAACATTTTGGGATGATTTTGGATGCAATTCATAATGCTGTAAGTCCCTCTTATATTTTCATTTTACAATTTTGTTAACTGAATTATTTGTTCAGTATTAGAAACCGTTTTGGTTTTGCTTATGTTTGTTTTTTAGTGTATGACCATAGATTCGTAATACTATTGGGTAATTATGACTCATTCATTTCTCAGTTAACGAACTAATATGCAGCATTACTGGAAATGCAAATATGATGGCAGCAGTGGGGGACGCATTTACTGAATTTTGTTTTCATAACAAAAAACTCTTAATTCCAAAGACTTGTGCAATTAAATGATATTAACGTGAAATGTAAAGAAAAGCATTTTCGTTTGAACCGAGCTCTGGGCATCTATCTGCACCATAAGTGCTAAACGTCATGTGATACAAACATGGCCGCGCCCTTTAAATATGTAATGGAAAGGGCTACGCAGCAAAATCCGAGACTGACAAACTGACAGAATTTGGATGAGTAGTGCCCCAATCTCAGTCGCTAGAGCATCCGACATTTAATCTAAGGGTCATGGGTGAAAGTCCGAGGGTAGGTGGTTATGATTTAGCTTCCACTGATTTTCAATTGTTGTCAAAATGAATATAGATATACCTGCAAGTATTTCTCTCCTTTCCTAAAATGTCCCTAAATGAGAGCGTATCCACATGTCCATGCGAACGGGATAGAGTACCCAATTTAATCAACTCTAAGATATGTTGATCATTCTGTCAGCATTTCTTCTTGATTCCAGTAAATCTAACGCATCCACTATATCATATGCAAATTGAATGCATTCATATTATGATACGAATATTATTAAAAATACGGACAGAAGCACAAAAGTCAACGCCAGTCTAAAAGCTCCACCTAACAGACAATATGTTTAAAGTAATGAGACACTACCACTGCAAGCTACTATCAGTTGTTTCGTGTTCTAAAGAGTTTACTCAAACGTTGTAACGGAGACAAAACGAAGAATGCACCGTGAAGACGTATAAAGACTTCTCGGTTCAATCAACAATAACTGCATGAGATATGCATGCAGGATGTGTTCACGGTTTTAATGGAGGTACGATCACCGCCTCTCGGACACCTGAATTCGGTGGTCACAACATCGCGGTATAGAATGCGATGATTGTATTGGTGAAAATACTAAGTCTTAAAATTAAAATACTAAGTCTTAAAATTGCCGTCCAGTTTCGGATGCTCAATCTAAATGAATGAAAATATGGATCTTTTTAAAATGATTTATCAATTGCGAGTTTTGATAATAGTTCTCGATTTAAGTAAGCTAAAGAATGCAATGCATCGTTTGAGAATTAAATGCATTAATCTTACGATTCAAACAATAACATAATATATAATTCGCAATGTAACACAAATCTCAAAGGAATTTTAAAATCTGCGACTAAAAGTTAATATGTCTTAAATTGAAGAGAAGAAAAGAGACTAGCACTGCAAGGTACTGTCAGTTCTTTCCTGTTCTGATGAGTTAGATGAAACTTTGCAACGTGGAGAAAATAAAAACTGCACCGTACATATGTGAAAGAAACCTATCTTAGATCAAGTCATGAAGGTTACAATAATGAGTTCAGTTTTGTGGGAAGTATGATTACGGGCTATCGGACATTCGAAAGCAGTGGCCAAAAGGATCGCGCAATCCGGTGAGGTGATATCAATGGTTAAAACAAAAAAAGAAGAACAAAACAAAAAAAAAAAAAATGATCAAAAAAAAAAAAAGCAAAGAAAGAAATATGTTAGTCCTAAAAATGAATTTTTGCTGACTTACAATTTTAGTTGCAAAATCAAAATGAAGAAATAATTGGGATGAATTATTTATCATTATTTTGGAAATTGCCACAATTGATAATAATAATAATAATAATAATAATAATAATAATAATAATAATAATTATGTGGACTTAGTACAGCGCCTGAGACGTTAAAGCGCTAAGAGCTCGAAAATATTAGATAACAAACAAAAATATACACCAGTACAAGGATAGGATAGAAAAATCCCAACACTATTGAATTACAAGACAAAAGGCTTCAATAGAAGTATATAGATAATGTAAATGAACTTACATATTTCATTCACTTTTTATCTGGATGGGTACATACAGGGTCACTAGCATAATCAGTACCTTTATGAGGGCTGTGTCGAAACCAGAAAGACATTGACAAGCTAATGAATTTGAAGAAGAGGATATCAAAATTCAACATAAAAATGATTATATGAGAAAAGAAAACGTTTCTGTGGGACATTTACCATCACACCTATTTGTAGCCAAATAGACGCGTGTACAAAGTGTAGTATAAATTTGTAATGGTTTTAAAAATTGTACGCCCACCGTGGGACTCGAACTCACGACCCTCAGATTAAAAGTCTGATGCTCTACCGACTGAGCTAGGCGGGCTACTTGTTAATGCATGGTCGAATGTTGGCTCGGGTAGTTATGCGCAACATGGTTAATCGTTATCTCATCAATTTCACATAGCTAGCGTCTAGGATTGATTGGATCTTAGATGTTAGCCCCTTATGGAAACAATAATCCAGTTTATATGGCAATCAACCATTCACGGAGGAATTTAAATTTTGCTGCATAAGGAAATGCACAAATGTGTCATTAGCCGAGCAAGTTGCTAAAGTTAAGACTAGTCATTGTTTCTTTGTGTTAACAGTTATGATTTTACAGTCCGGACAACACAAACACTATCCTTCTGCTCTTCTCTTAAATCTTCGCATTCTTTCCTTAATTTCTCTCAGTTAATTACACATGTGAAAATCACCTATCTTGAAATTTTTTGTTTCCAGAGAAAGCAATGCTTACACACTACATAATCAATTAAATAGTACCTGTAAGTTGATAAACTTGCTTCCAATTAATTGTTCTCTATACATATTTGTGATTTTCTTCTATGGATCGGTACAGGAGAAAATACATAAATACGGAAGGTGTTGTGTTAGATGTGGTGGTTTTATTTCTACGACATGGGAGATTTGTGTGTGTGTGTGTGTGTGTTTGTGTGTGCATGTGATTTGTATTTTTAAGGTAGCTTTTAAGAATTTTTCAGTCATATAGCTACAATGTCTGCAGTGTGGCAGTTTATAGTGATGGCTAGCACTGGGGCATCATGCCGCAGACATGTGGCATGATGTCCCACCCAGTCACTTTATCCTGAGATCCGGCCGACCAGTCCTAACACTAACCTCTTAATGCTGAGCCCCAAGCAAGGCAGCTGTTAGTACCATATTTGTAAGTCTTTGGTATGACTCGGCCGGGGATCGATCCCACGAACTCCCGCATCCGAGGCGTACGCTGTAATTACTAGGCCACCGGAGCTTTTAGGGATATTTGTTCATTGTCACGTAGTGAGTAGTAGCTAATGAGTTTTCACTCCTTATTGTCTGCATTTAAGTACGTGGAGTTGGACTATTTGGTCAGTCATATTTTGTATGTTCTTCTTGTAACATTATTCTTCAGGTATATTTATTGTTGTGTTTAGATATTATTTGGAAGCAAACATTTGTTTGAATTATTCATTGGAGCCACAAAATGCTACGTGGGTTAAAATATTATTTTTGGCCTATTGTGAATTATTTTTTAAAGAATTCTTGAAAATGCCATTGTGATATATCAGAACTGTTGGTAGACCAATGCATTTGAGGATGTAGATTTTATTCGGAACATTCTATTCCTTTGGACTTGAAGATAACATTTTGGGATGATTTTGGATGCAATTCATAATGCTGTAAGTCCCTCTTATATTTTCATTTTACAATTTTGTTAACTGAATTATTTGTTCAGTATTAGAAACCGTTTTGGTTTTGCTTATGTTTGTTTTTTAGTGTATGACCATAGATTCGTAATACTATTGGGTAATTATGACTCATTCATTTCTCAGTTAACGAACTAATATGCAGCATTACTGGAAATGCAAATATGATGGCAGCAGTGGGGGACGCATTTACTGAATTTTGTTTTCATAACAAAAAACTCTTAATTCCAAAGACTTGTGCAATTAAATGATATTAACGTGAAATGTAAAGAAAAGCATTTTCGTTTGAACCGAGCTCTGGGCATCTATCTGCACCATAAGTGCTAAACGTCATGTGATACAAACATGGCCGCGCCCTTTAAATATGTAATGGAAAGGGCTACGCAGCAAAATCCGAGACTGACAAACTGACAGAATTTGGATGAGTAGTGCCCCAATCTCAGTCGCTAGAGCATCCGACATTTAATCTAAGGGTCATGGGTGAAAGTCCGAGGGTAGGTGGTTATGATTTAGCTTCCACTGATTTTCAATTGTTGTCAAAATGAATATAGATATACCTGCAAGTATTTCTCTCCTTTCCTAAAATGTCCCTAAATGAGAGCGTATCCACATGTCCATGCGAACGGGATAGAGTACCCAATTTAATCAACTCTAAGATATGTTGATCATTCTGTCAGCATTTCTTCTTGATTCCAGTAAATCTAACGCATCCACTATATCATATGCAAATTGAATGCATTCATATTATGATACGAATATTATTAAAAATACGGACAGAAGCACAAAAGTCAACGCCAGTCTAAAAGCTCCACCTAACAGACAATATGTTTAAAGTAATGAGACACTACCACTGCAAGCTACTATCAGTTGTTTCGTGTTCTAAAGAGTTTACTCAAACGTTGTAACGGAGACAAAACGAAGAATGCACCGTGAAGACGTATAAAGACTTCTCGGTTCAATCAACAATAACTGCATGAGATATGCATGCAGGATGTGTTCACGGTTTTAATGGAGGTACGATCACCGCCTCTCGGACACCTGAATTCGGTGGTCACAACATCGCGGTATAGAATGCGATGATTGTATTGGTGAAAATACTAAGTCTTAAAATTAAAATACTAAGTCTTAAAATTGCCGTCCAGTTTCGGATGCTCAATCTAAATGAATGAAAATATGGATCTTTTTAAAATGATTTATCAATTGCGAGTTTTGATAATAGTTCTCGATTTAAGTAAGCTAAAGAATGCAATGCATCGTTTGAGAATTAAATGCATTAATCTTACGATTCAAACAATAACATAATATATAATTCGCAATGTAACACAAATCTCAAAGGAATTTTAAAATCTGCGACTAAAAGTTAATATGTCTTAAATTGAAGAGAAGAAAAGAGACTAGCACTGCAAGGTACTGTCAGTTCTTTCCTGTTCTGATGAGTTAGATGAAACTTTGCAACGTGGAGAAAATAAAAACTGCACCGTACATATGTGAAAGAAACCTATCTTAGATCAAGTCATGAAGGTTACAATAATGAGTTCAGTTTTGTGGGAAGTATGATTACGGGCTATCGGACATTCGAAAGCAGTGGCCAAAAGGATCGCGCAATCCGGTGAGGTGATATCAATGGTTAAAACAAAAAAAGAAGAACAAAACAAAAAAAAAAAAAATGATCAAAAAAAAAAAAAGCAAAGAAAGAAATATGTTAGTCCTAAAAATGAATTTTTGCTGACTTACAATTTTAGTTGCAAAATCAAAATGAAGAAATAATTGGGATGAATTATTTATCATTATTTTGGAAATTGCCACAATTGATAATAATAATAATAATAATAATAATAATAATAATAATAATAATAATAATAATTATGTGGACTTAGTACAGCGCCTGAGACGTTAAAGCGCTAAGAGCTCGAAAATATTAGATAACAAACAAAAATATACACCAGTACAAGGATAGGATAGAAAAATCCCAACACTATTGAATTACAAGACAAAAGGCTTCAATAGAAGTATATAGATAATGTAAATGAACTTACATATTTCATTCACTTTTTATCTGGATGGGTACATACAGGGTCACTAGCATAATCAGTACCTTTATGAGGGCTGTGTCGAAACCAGAAAGACATTGACAAGCTAATGAATTTGAAGAAGAGGATATCAAAATTCAACATAAAAATGATTATATGAGAAAAGAAAACGTTTCTGTGGGACATTTACCATCACACCTATTTGTAGCCAAATAGACGCGTGTACAAAGTGTAGTATAAATTTGTAATGGTTTTAAAAATTGTACGCCCACCGTGGGACTCGAATTCACGACCCTCAGATTAAAAGTCTGATGCTCTACCGACTGAGCTAGGCGGGCTACTTGTTAATGCATGGTCGAATGTTGGCTCGGGTAGTTATGCGCAACATGGTTAATCGTTATCTCATCAATTTCACATAGCTAGCGTCTAGGATTGATTGGATCTTAGATGTTAGCCCCTTATGGAAACAATAATCCAGTTTATATGGCAATCAACCATTCACGGAGGAATTTAAATTTTGCTGCATTAGGAAATGCACAAATGTGACATTAGCCGAGCAAGTTGCTAAAGTTAAGACTAGTCATTGTTTCTTTGTGTTAACAGTTATGATTTTACAGTCCGGACAACACAAACACTATCCTTCTGCTCTTCTCTTAAATCTTCGCATTCTTTCCTTAATTTCTCTCAGTTAATTACACATGTGAAAATCACCTATCTTGAAATTTTTTGTTTCCAGAGAAAGCAATGCTTACACACTACATAATCAATTAAATAGTACCTGTAAGTTGATAAACTTGCTTCCAATTAATTGTTCTCTATACATATTTGTGATTTTCTTCTATGGATCGGTACAGGAGAAAATACATAAATACGGAAGGTGTTGTGTTAGATGTGGTGGTTTTATTTCTACGACATGGGAGATTTGTGTGTGTGTGTGTGTGTGTGTGTGTGTGTGTGTGTTTGTGTGTGCATGTGATTTGTATTTTTAAGGTAGCTTTTAAGAATTTTTCAGTCATATAGCTACAATGTCTGCAGTGTGGCAGTTTATAGTGATGGCTAGCACTGGGGCATCATGCCGCAGACATGTGGCATGATGTCCCACCCAGTCACTTTATCCTGAGATCCGGCCGACCAGTCCTAACACTAACCTCTTAATGCTGAGCCCCAAGCAAGGCAGCTGTTAGTACCATATTTGTAAGTCTTTGGTATGACTCGGCCGGGGATCGATCCCACGAACTCCCGCATCCGAGGCGTACGCTGTAATTACTAGGCCACCGTAGCTTTTAGGGATATTTGTTCATTGTCACGTAGTGAGTAGTAGCTAATGAGTTTTCACTCCTTATTGTCTGTATTTAAGTACGTGGAGTTGGACTATTTGGTCAGTCATATTTTGTATGTTCTTCTTGTAACATTATTCTTCAGGTATATTTATTGTTGTGTTTAGATATTATTTGGAAGCAAACATTTGTTTGAATTATTCATTGGAGCCACAAAATGCTATGTGGGTTAAAATATTATTTTTGGCCTATTGTGAATTATTTCTAAAGAATTCTTGAAAATGCCATTGTGATATATCAGAACTGTTGGTAGACCAATGCATTTGAGGATGTAGATTTTATTCGGAACATTCTATTCCTTTGGACTTGAAGATAACATTTTGGGATGATTTTGGATGCAATTCATAATGCTGTAAGTCCCTCTTATATTTTCATTTTACAATTTTGTTAACTGAATTATTTGTTCAGTATTAGAAACCGTTTTGGTTTTGCTTATGTTTGTTTTTTAGTGTATGACCATAGATTCGTAATACTATTGGGTAATTATGACTCATTCATTTCTCAGTTAACGAACTAATATGCAGCATTACTGGAAATGCAAATATGATGGCAGCAGTGGGGGACGCATTTACTGAATTTTGTTTTCATAACAAAAAACTCTTAATTCCAAAGACTTGTGCAATTAAATGATATTAACGTGAAATGTAAAGAAAAGCATTTTCGTTTGAACCGAGCTCTGGGCATCTATCTGCACCATAAGTGCTAAACGTCATGTGATACAAACATGGCCGCGCCCTTTAAATATGTAATGGAAAGGGCTACGCAGCAAAATCCGAGACTGACAAACTGACAGAATTTGGATGAGTAGTGCCCCAATCTCAGTCGCTAGAGCATCCGACATTTAATCTAAGGGTCATGGGTGAAAGTCCGAGGGTAGGTGGTTATGATTTAGCTTCCACTGATTTTCAATTGTTGTCAAAATGAATATAGATATACCTGTAAGTATTTCTCTCCTTTCCTAAAATGTCCCTAAATGAGAGCGATTCCACATGTCCATGCGAACGGGATAGAGTACCCAATTTAATCAACTCTAAGATATGTTGATCATTCTGTCAGCATTTCTTCTTGATTCCAGTAAATCTAACGCATCCACTATATCATATGCAAATTGAATGCATTCATATTATGATACGAATATTATTAAAAATACGGACAGAAGCACAAAAGTCAACGCCAGTCTAAAAGCTCCACCTAACAGACAATATGTTTAAAGTAATGAGACACTACCACTGCAAGCTACTATCAGTTGTTTCGTGTTCTAAAGAGTTTACTCAAACGTTGTAACGGAGACAAAACGAAGAATGCACCGTGAAGACGTATAAAGACTTCTCGGTTCAATCAACAATAACTGCATGAGATATGCATGCAGGATGTGTTCACGGTTTTAATGGAGGTACGATCACCGCCTCTCGGACACCTGAATTCGGTGGTCACAACATCGCGGTATAGAATGCGATGATTGTATTGGTGAAAATACTAAGTCTTAAAATTAAAATACTAAGTCTTAAAATTGCCGTCCAGTTTCGGATGCTCAATCTAAATGAATGAAAATATGGATCTTTTTAAAATGATTTATCAATTGCGAGTTTTGATAATAGTTCTCGATTTAAGTAAGCTAAAGAATGCAATGCATCGTTTGAGAATTAAATGCATTAATCTTACGATTCAAACAATAACATAATATATAATTCGCAATGTAACACAAATCTCAAAGGAATTTTAAAATCTGCGACTAAAAGTTAATATGTCTTAAATTGAAGAGAAGAAAAGAGACTAGCACTGCAAGGTACTGTCAGTTCTTTCCTGTTCTGATGAGTTAGATGAAACTTTGCAACGTGGAGAAAATAAAAACTGCACCGTACATATGTGAAAGAAACCTATCTTAGATCAAGTCATGAAGGTTACAATAATGAGTTCAGTTTTGTGGGAAGTATGATTACGGGCTATCGGACATTCGAAAGCAGTGGCCAAAAGGATCGCGCAATCCGGTGAGGTGATATCAATGGTTAAAACAAAAAAAGAAGAACAAAACAAAAAAAAAAAAAATGATCAAAAAAAAAAAAAGCAAAGAAAGAAATATGTTAGTCCTAAAAATGAATTTTTGCTGACTTACAATTTTAGTTGCAAAATCAAAATGAAGAAATAATTGGGATGAATTATTTATCATTATTTTGGAAATTGCCACAATTGATAATAATAATAATAATAATAATAATAATAATAATAATAATAATTATGTGGACTTAGTACAGCGCCTGAGACGTTAAAGCGCTAAGAGCTCGAAAATATTAGATAACAAACAAAAATATACACCAGTACAAGGATAGGATAGAAAAATCCCAACACTATTGAATTACAAGACAAAAGGCTTCAATAGAAGTATATAGATAATGTAAATGAACTTACATATTTCATTCACTTTTTATCTGGATGGGTACATACAGGGTCACTAGCATAATCAGTACCTTTATGAGGGCTGTGTCGAAACCAGAAAGACATTGACAAGCTAATGAATTTGAAGAAGAGGATATCAAAATTCAACATAAAAATGATTATATGAGAAAAGAAAACGTTTCTGTGGGACATTTACCATCACACCTATTTGTAGCCAAATAGACGCGTGTACAAAGTGTAGTATAAATTTGTAATGGTTTTAAAAATTGTACGCCCACCGTGGGACTCGAACTCACGACCCTCAGATTAAAAGTCTGATGCTCTACCGACTGAGCTAGGCGGGCTACTTGTTAATGCATGGTCGAATGTTGGCTCGGGTAGTTATGCGCAACATGGTTAATCGTTATCTCATCAATTTCACATAGCTAGCGTCTAGGATTGATTGGATCTTAGATGTTAGCCCCTTATGGAAACAATAATCCAGTTTATATGGCAATCAACCATTCACGGAGGAATTTAAATTTTGCTGCATAAGGAAATGCACAAATGTGTCATTAGCCGAGCAAGTTGCTAAAGTTAAGACTAGTCATTGTTTCTTTGTGTTAACAGTTATGATTTTACAGTCCGGACAACACAAACACTATCCTTCTGCTCTTCTCTTAAATCTTCGCATTCTTTCCTTAATTTCTCTCAGTTAATTACACATGTGAAAATCACCTATCTTGAAATTTTTTGTTTCCAGAGAAAGCAATGCTTACACACTACATAATCAATTAAATAGTACCTGTAAGTTGATAAACTTGCTTCCAATTAATTGTTCTCTATACATATTTGTGATTTTCTTCTATGGATCGGTACAGGAGAAAATACATAAATACGGAAGGTGTTGTGTTAGATGTGGTGGTTTTATTTCTACGACATGGGAGATTTGTGTGTGTGTGTGTTTGTGTGTGTGTGTGTTTGTGTGTGCATGTGATTTGTATTTTTAAGGTAGCTTTTAAGAATTTTTCAGTCATATCGCTACAATGTCTGCAGTGTGGCAGTTTATAGTGATGGCTAGCACTGGGGCATCATGCCGCAGACATGTGGCATGATGTCCCACCCAGTCACTTTATCCTGAGATCCGGCCGACCAGTCCTAACACTAACCTCTTAATGCTGAGCCCCAAGCAAGGCAGCTGTTAGTACCATATTTGTAAGTCTTTGGTATGACTTGGCCGGGGATCGATCCCACGAACTCCCGCATCCGAGGCGTACGCTGTAATTACTAGGCCACCGGAGCTTTTAGGGATATTTGTTCATTGTCACGTAGTGAGTAGTAGCTAATGAGTTTTCACTCCTTATTGTCTGTATTTAAGTACGTGGAGTTGGACTATTTGGTCAGTCATATTTTGTATGTTCTTCTTGTAACATTATTCTTCAGGTATATTTATTGTTGTGTTTAGATATTATTTGGAAGCAAACATTTGTTTGAATTATTCATTGGAGCCACAAAATGCTACGTGGGTTAAAATATTATTTTTGGCCTATTGTGAGTTATTTCTAAGGAATTCTTGAAAATGCCATTGTGATATATCAGAACTGTTGGTAGACCAATGCATTTGAGGATGTAGATTTTATTCGGAACATTCTATTCCTTTGGACTTGAAGATAACATTTTGGGATGATTTTGGATGCAATTCATAATGCTGTAAGTCCCTCTTATATTTTCATTTTACAATTTTGTTAACTGAATTATTTGTTCAGTATTAGAAACCGTTTTGGTTTTGCTTATGTTTGTTTTTTAGTGTATGACCATAGATTCGTAATACTATTCATTTCTCAGTTAACGAACTAATATGCAGCATTACTGGAAATGCAAATATGATGGCAGCAGTGGGGGACGCATTTACTGAATTATGTTTTCATAACAAAAAACTCTTAATTCCAAAGACTTGTGCAATTAAATGATATTAACGTGAAATGTAAAGAAAAGCATTTTCGTTTGAACCGAGCTCTGGGCATCTATTTGCACCATAAGTGCTAAACGTCATGTGATACAAACATGGCCGCGCCCTTTAAATATGTAATGGAAAGGGCTACGCAGCAAAATCCGAGACTGACAAACTGACAGAATTTGGATGAGTAGTGCCCCAATCTCAGTCGCTAGAGCATCCGACATTTAATCTAAGGGTCATGGGTGAAAGTCCGAGGGTAGGTGGTTATGATTTAGCTTCCACTGATTTTCAATTGTTGTCAAAATGAATATAGATATACCTGCAAGTATTTCTCTCCTTTCCTAAAATGTCCCTAAATGAGAGCGTATCCACATGTCCATGCGAACGGGATAGAGTACCCAATTTAATCAACTCTAAGATATGTTGATCATTCTGTCAGCATTTCTTCTTGATTCCAGTAAATCTAACGCATCCACTATATCATATGCAAATTGAATGCATTCATATTATGATACGAATATTATTAAAAATACGGACAGAAGCACAAAAGTCAACGCCAGTCTAAAAGCTCCACCTAACAGACAATATGTTTAAAGTAATGAGACACTACCACTGCAAGCTACTATCAGTTGTTTCGTGTTCTAAAGAGTTTACTCAAACGTTGTAACGGAGACAAAACGAAGAATGCACCGTGAAGACGTATAAAGACTTCTCGGTTCAATCAACAATAACTGCATGAGATATGCATGCAGGATGTGTTCACGGTTTTAATGGAGGTACGATCACCGCCTCTCGGACACCTGAATTCGGTGGTCACAACATCGCGGTATAGAATGCGATGATTGTATTGGTGAAAATACTAAGTCTTAAAATTAAAATACTAAGTCTTAAAATTGCCGTCCAGTTTCGGATGCTCAATCTAAATGAATGAAAATATGGATCTTTTTAAAATGATTTATCAATTGCGAGTTTTGATAATAGTTCTCGATTTAAGTAAGCTAAAGAATGCAATGCATCGTTTGAGAATTAAATGCATTAATCTTACGATTCAAACAATAACATAATATATAATTCGCAATGTAACACAAATCTCAAAGGAATTTTAAAATCTGCGACTAAAAGTTAATATGTCTTAAATTGAAGAGAAGAAAAGAGACTAGCACTGCAAGGTACTGTCAGTTCTTTCCTGTTCTGATGAGTTAGATGAAACTTTGCAAAGTGGAGAAAATAAAAACTGCACCGTACATATGTGAAAGAAACCTATCTTAGATCAAGTCATGAAGGTTACAATAATGAGTTCAGTTTTGTGGGAAGTATGATTACGGGGTATCGGACATTCGAAAGCAGTGGCCAAAAGGATCGCGCAATCCGGTGAGGTGATATCAATGTTTAAAAGAAAAAAAGAAGAACAAAAAAAAAAAAATGACCAAAAAAAAAAAAAAGTAAAGAAAGAAATATGTTAGTCCTAAAAATGAATTTTTGCTGACTTACAATTTTAGTTGCAAAATGAAAATGAAGAAATAATTGGGATGAATTATTTATCATTATTTTGGAAATTGCCACAATTGATAATAATAAAAATAATAATAATAATAATAATAATAATAATAATAATAATAATAATAATAATAATAATTATGTGGACTTAGTAAAGCGCCTGAGACGTTAAAGCGCTAAGAGCTCGAAAATATTAGATAACAAACAAAAATATACACCAGTACAAGGATAGGATAGAAAAATCCCAACACTATTGAATTACAAAACAAAAGGCTTCAATAGAAGTATATAGAATATGTAAATGAACTTACATATTTCATTCACTTTTTATCTGGATGGGTACATACAGGGTCACTACCATAATCAGTACCTTTATGAGGGCTGTGTCGAAACCAGAAAGACATTGACAAGCTAATGAATTTGAAGAAGAGGATATCAAAATTCAACATAAAAATGATTATATGAGAAAAGAAAACGTTTCTGTGGGACATTTACCATCACACCTATTTGTAGCCAAATAGACGCGTGTACAAAGTGTAGTATAAATTTGTAATGGTATTAAAAATTATACGCCCACCGTGGGACTCGAACTCACGACCCTCAGATTAAAAGTCTGATGCTCTACCGACTGAGCTAGGCGGGCTACTTGTTAATGCATGGTCGAATGTTGGCTCGGGTAGTTATGCGCAGCATGGTTAATCGTTATCTCATCAATTTCACATAGCTAGCGTCCAGGATTGATTGGATCTTAGATGTTAGCCCCTTATGGAAACAATAATCCAGTTTATATGGCAATCAACCATTCACGGAGGAATTTAAATTTTGCTGCCTAAGGAAATGCACAAATGTGTCATTAGCCGAGCAAGTTGCTAAAGTTAAGACTAGTCATTGTTTCTTTGTGTTAACTGTTATGATTTTACAGTCCGGACAACACAAACACTATCTTTCTGCTCTTCTCTTAAATCTTCGCATTCTTTCCTTAATTTCTCTCAGTTAATTACACATGTGAAAATCACCTATCTTGAAATTTTTTGTTTCCAGAGAAAGCAATGCTTACACACTACATAATCAATTAAATAGTACCTGTAAGTTGATAAACTTGCTTCCAATTAATTGTTCTCTATACATATTTGTGATTTTCTTCTATGGATCGGTACAGGAGAAAATACATAAATACGGAAGGTGTTGTGTTAGATGTGGTGGTTTTATTTCTACGACATGGGAGATTTGTGTGTGTGTGTGTGTGTGTGTGTGTGTTTGTGTGTGCATGTGATTTGTATTTTTAAGGTAGCTTTTAAGAATTTTTCAGTCATATCGCTACGATGTCTGCAGTGTGGCAGTTTATAGTGATGGCTAGCACTGGGGCATCATGCCGCAGACATGTGGCATGATGTCCCACCCAGTCACTTTATCCTGAGATCCGGCCGACCAGTCCTAACACTAACCTCTTAATGCTGAGCCCCAAGCAAGGCAGCTGTTAGTACCATATTTGTAAGTCTTTGGTATGACTCGGCCGGGGATCGATCCCACGAACTCCCGCATCCGAGGCGTACGCTGTAATTACTAGGCCACCGGAGCTTTTAGGGATATTTGTTCATTGTCACGTAGTGAGTAGTAGCTAATGAGTTTTCACTCCTTATTGTCTGTATTTAAGTACGTGGAGTTGGACTATTTGGTCAGTCATATTTTGTATGTTCTTCTTGTAACATTATTCTTCAGGTATATTTATTGTTGTGTTTAGATATTATTTGGAAGCAAACATTTGTTTGAATTATTCATTGGAGCCACAAAATGCTACGTGGGTTAAAATATTATTTTTGGCCTATTGTGAATTATTTCTAAAGAATTCTTGAAAATGCCATTGTGATATATCAGAACTGTTGGTAGACCAATGCATTTGAGGATGTAGATTTTATTCGGAACATTCTATTCCTTTGGACTTGAAGATAACATTTTGGGATGATTTTGGATGCAATTCATAATGCTGTAAGTCCCTCTTATATTTTCATTTTACAATTTTGTTAACTGAATTATTTGTTCAGTATTAGAAACCGTTTTGGTTTTGCTTATGTTTGTTTTTTAGTGTATGACCATAGATTCGTAATACTATTGGGTAATTATGACTCATTCATTTCTCAGTTAACGAACTAATATGCAGCATTACTGGAAATGCAAATATGATGGCAGCAGTGGGGGACGCATTTACTGAATTTTGTTTTCATAACAAAAAACTCTTAATTCCAAAGACTTGTGCAATTAAATGATATTAACGTGAAATGTAAAGAAAAGCATTTTCGTTTGAACCGAGCTCTGGGCATCTATCTGCACCATAAGTGCTAAACGTCATGTGATACAAACATGGCCGCGCCCTTTAAATATGTAATGGAAAGGGCTACGCAGCAAAATCCGAGACTGACAAACTGACAGAATTTGGATGAGTAGTGCCCCAATCTCAGTCGCTAGAGCATCCGACATTTAATCTAAGGGTCATGGGTGAAAGTCCGAGGGTAGGTGGTTATGATTTAGCTTCCACTGATTTTCAATTGTTGTCAAAATGAATATAGATATACCTGCAAGTATTTCTCTCCTTTCCTAAAATGTCCCTAAATGAGAGCGTATCCACATGTCCATGCGAACGGGATAGAGTACCCAATTTAATCAACTCTAAGATATGTTGATCATTCTGTCAGCATTTCTTCTTGATTCCAGTAAATCTAACGCATCCACTATATCATATGCAAATTGAATGCATTCATATTATGATACGAATATTATTAAAAATACGGACAGAAGCACAAAAGTCAACGCCAGTCTAAAAGCTCCACCTAACAGACAATATGTTTAAAGTAATGAGACACTACCACTGCAAGCTACTATCAGTTGTTTCGTGTTCTAAAGAGTTTACTCAAACGTTGTAACGGAGACAAAACGAAGAATGCACCGTGAAGACGTATAAAGACTTCTCGGTTCAATCAACAATAACTGCATGAGATATGCATGCAGGATGTGTTCACGGTTTTAATGGAGGTACGATCACCGCCTCTCGGACACCTGAATTCGGTGGTCACAACATCGCGGTATAGAATGCGATGATTGTATTGGTGAAAATACTAAGTCTTAAAATTAAAATACTAAGTCTTAAAATTGCCGTCCAGTTTCGGATGCTCAATCTAAATGAATGAAAATATGGATTTTTTTAAAATGATTTATCAATTGCGAGTTTTGATAATAGTTCTCGATTTAAGTAAGCTAAAGAATGCAATGCATCGTTTGAGAATTAAATGCATTAATCTTACGATTCAAACAATAACATAATATATAATTCGCAATGTAACACAAATCTCAAAGGAATTTTAAAATCTGCGACTAAAAGTTAATATGTCTTAAATTGAAGAGAAGAAAAGAGACTAGCACTGCAAGGTACTGTCAGTTCTTTCCTGTTCTGATGAGTTAGATGAAACTTTGCAACGTGGAGAAAATAAAAACTGCACCGTACATATGTGAAAGAAACCTATCTTAGATCAAGTCATGAAGGTTACAATAATGAGTTCACAGTTTTGTGGGAAGTATGATTACGGGCTATCGGACATTCGAAAGCAGTGGCCAAAAGGATCGCGCAATCCGGTGAGGTGATATCAATGGTTAAAAGAAAAAAAGAAGAACAAAAAAAAAAAAATGACCAAAAAAAAAAAAAGGAAAGAAAGAAATATGTTAGTCCTAAAAATGAATTTTTGCTGACTTATAATTCTGGTTGCAAAATCAAAATGAAGAAATAATTGGGATGAATTATTTATCATTATTTTGGAAATTGCCACAATTGATAATAATAATAATAATAATAATAATAATAATAATAATAATAATAATAATAATTATGTGGATTTAGTACAGCGCCTGAGACGTTAAAGCGCTTAGAGCTCGAAAATATTAGATAACAAACAAAAATATACACCAGTACAAGGATAGGATAGAAAAATCCCAACACTATTGAATTACAAAACAAAAGGCTTCAATAGAAGTATATAGAATATGTAAATGAACTTACATATTTCATTCACTTTTTATCTGGATGGGTACATACAGGGTCACTACCATAATCAGTACCTTTATGAGGGCTGTGTCGAAACCAGAAAGACATTGACAAGCTAATGAATTTGAAGAGGAGGATATCAAAATTCAACATAAAAATGATTATATGAGAAAAGAAAACGTTTCTGTGGGACATTTACCATCACACCTATTTGTAGCCAAATAGACGCGTGTACAAAGTGTAGTATAAATTTGTAATGGTATTAAAAATTGTACGCCCACCGTGGGACTCGAACTCACGACCCTCAGATTAAAAGTCTGATGCTCTACCGACTGAGCTAGGCGGGCTACTTGTTAATGCATGGTCGAATGTTGGCTCGGGTAGTTATGCGCAACATGGTTAATCGTTATCTCATCAATTTCACATAGCTAGCGTCCAGGATTGATTGGATCTTAGATGTTAGCCCCTTATGGAAACAATAATCCAGTTTATATGGCAATCAACCATTCACGGAGGAATTTAAATTTTGCTGCATTAGGAAATGCACAAATGTGTCATTAGCCGAGCAAGTTGCTAAAGTTAAGACTAGTCATTGTTTCTTTGTGTTAACAGTTATGATTTTACAGTCCGGACAACACAAACACTATCCTTCCTCTCTTCTCTTAAATCTTCGCATTCTTTCCTTAATTTCTCTCAGTTAATTAAACATGTGAAAATCACCTATTTTGACATTTTTTTGTTTCCAGAGAAAGCAATGCTTACACACTACATAATCAATTAAATAGTACCTGTAAGTTGATAAACTTGCTTCCAATTAATTGTTCTCTATACATATTTGTGATTTTCTTCTATGGATCGGTACAGGAGAAAATACATAAATACGGAAGGTGTTGTGTTAGATGTGGTGGTTTTATTTCTACGACATGGGAGATTTGTGTGTGTGTGTGTGTGTGTGTGTGTGTGTGTTTGTGTGTGCATGTGATTTGTATTTTTAAGGTAGCTTTTAAGAATTTTTCAGTCATATCGCTACAATGTCTGCAGTGTGGCAGTTTATAGTGATGGCTAGCACTGGGGCATCATGCCGCAGACATGTGGCATGATGTCCCACCCAGTCACTTTATCCTGAGATCCGGCCGACCAGTCCTAACACTAACCTCTTAATGCTGAGCCCCAAGCAAGGCAGCTGTTAGTACCATATTTGTAAGTCTTTGGTATGACTTGGCCGGGGATCGATCCCACGAACTCCCGCATCCGAGGCGTACGCTGTAATTACTAGGCCACCGGAGCTTTTAGGGATATTTGTTCATTGTCACGTAGTGAGTAGTAGCTAATGAGTTTTCACTCCTTATTGTCTGTATTTAAGTACGTGGAGTTGGACTATTTGGTCAGTCATATTTTGTATGTTCTTCTTGTAACATTATTCTTCAGGTATATTTATTGTTGTGTTTAGATATTATTTGGAAGCAAACATTTGTTTGAATTATTCATTGGAGCCACAAAATGCTACGTGGGTTAAAATATTATTTTTGGCCTATTGTGAATTATTTCTAAAGAATTCTTGAAAATGCCATTGCGATATATCAGAACTGTTGGTAGACCAATGCATTTGAGGATGTAGATTTTATTCGGAACATTCTATTCCTTTGGACTTGAAGATAACATTTTGGGATGATTTTGGATGCAATTCATAATGCTGTAAGTCCCTCTTATATTTTCATTTTACAATTTTGTTAACTGAATTATTTGTTCAGTATTAGAAACCGTTTTGGTTTTGCTTATGTTTGTTTTTTAGTGCATGACCATAGATTCGTAATACTATTGGGTAATTATGACTCATTCATTTCTCAGTTAACGAACTAATATGCAGCATTACTGGAAATGCAAATATGATGGCAGCAGTGGGGGACGCATTTACTGAATTTTGTTTTCATAACAAAAAACTCTTAATTCCAAAGACTTGTGCAATTAAATGATATTAACGTGAAATGTAAAGAAAAGCATTTTCGTTTGAACCGAGCTCTGGGCATCTATCTGCACCATAAGTGCTAAACGTCATGTGATACAAACATGGCCGCGCCCTTTAAATATGTAATGGAAAGGGCTACGTAGCAAAATCCGAGACTGACAAACTGACAGAATTTGGATGAGTAGTGCCCCAATCTCAGTCGCTAGAGCATCCGACATTTAATCTAAGGGTCATGGGTGAAAGTCCGAGGGTAGGTGGTTATGATTTAGCTTCCACTGATTTTCAATTGTTGTCAAAATGAATATAGATATACCTGCAAGTATTTCTCTCCTTTCCTAAAATGTCCCTAAATGAGAGCGTATCCACATGTCCATGCGAACGGGATAGAGTACCCAATTTAATCAACTCTAAGATATGTTGATCATTCTGTCAGCATTTCTTCTTGATTCCAGTAAATCTAACGCATCCACTATATCATATGCAAATTGAATGCATTCATATTATGATACGAATATTATTAAAAATACGGACAGAAGCACAAAAGTCAACGCCAGTCTAAAAGCTCCACCTAACAGACAATATGTTTAAAGTAATGAGACACTACCACTGCAAGCTACTATCAGTTGTTTCGTGTTCTAAAGAGTTTACTCAAACGTTGTAACGGAGACAAAACGAAGAATGCACCGTGAAGACGTATAAAGACTTCTCGGTTCAATCAACAATAACTGCTTGAGATATGCATGCAGGATGTGTTCACGGTTTTAATGGAGGTACGATCACCGCCTCTCGGACACCTGAATTCGGTGGTCACAACATCGCGGTATAGAATGCGATGATTGTATTGGTGAAAATACTAAGTCTTAAAATTAAAATACTAAGTCTTAAAATTGCCGTCCAGTTTCGGATGCTCAATCTAAATGAATGAAAATATGGATCTTTTTAAAATGATTTATCAATTGCGAGTTTTGATAATAGTTCTCGATTTAAGTAAGCTAAAGAATGCAATGCATCGTTTGAGAATTAAATGCATGAATCTTACGATTCAAACAATAACATAATATATAATTCGCAATGTAACACAAATCTCAAAGGAATTTTAAAATCTGCGACTAAAAGTTAATATGTCTTAAATTGAAGAGAAGAAAAGAGACTAGCACTGCAAGGTACTGTCAGTTCTTTCCTGTTCTGATGAGTTAGATGAAACTTTGCAACGTGGAGAAAATAAAAACTGCACCGTACATATGTGAAAGAAACCTATCTTAGATCAAGTCATGAAGGTTACAATAATGAGTTCACAGTTTTGTGGGAAGTATGATTACGGGCTATCGGACATTCGAAAGCAGTGGCCAAAAGGATCGCGCAATCCGGTGAGGTGATATCAATGGTTAAAACAAAAAAAGAAGAACAAAAAAAAAAAAAATGACCAAAAAAAAAAAAAAGCAAAGAAAGAAATATGTTAGTCCTAAAAATGAATTTTTGCTGACTTACAATTTTAGTTGCAAAATCAAAATGAAGAAATAATTGGGATGAATTATTTATCATTATTTTGGAAATTGCCACAATTGATAATAATAAAAATAATAATAATAATAATAATAATAATAATAATAATAATAATAATAATAATTATGTGGACTTAGTACAGCGCCTGAGACGTTAAAGCGCTAAGAGCTCGAAAATATTAGATGACAAACAAAAATATACACCAGTACAAGGATAGGATAGAAAAATCCCAACACTATTGAATTACAAAACAAAAGGCTTCAATAGAAGTATATAGAATATGTAAATGAACTTACATATTTCATTCACTTTTTATCTGGATGGGTACATACAGGGTCACTAGCATAATCAGTACCTTTATGAGGGCTGTGTCGAAACCAGAAAGACATTGACAAGCTAATGAATTTGAAGAAGAGGATATCAAAATTCAACATAAAAATGATTATATGAGAAAAGAAAACGTTTATGTGGGACATTTGCCATCACACCTATTTGTAGCCAAATAGACGCGTGTACAAAGTGTAGTATAAATTTGTAATGGTATTAAAAATTGTACGCCCACCGTGGGACTCGAACTCACGACCCTCAGATTAAAAGTCTGATGCTCTACCGACTGAGCTAGGCGGGCTACTTGTTAATGCATGGTCGAATGTTGGCTCGGGTAGTTATGCGCAACATGGTTAATCGTTATCTCATCAATTTCACATAGCTAGCGTCCAGGATTGATTGGATCTTAGATGTTAGCCCCTTATGGAAACAATAATCCAGTTTATATGGCAATCAACCATTCACGGAGGAATTTAAATTTTGCTGCATAAGGAAATGCACAAATGTGTCATTAGCCGAGCAAGTTGCTAAAGTTAAGACTAGTCATTGTTTCTTTGTGTTAACAGTTATGATTTTACAGTCCGGACAACACAAACACTATCCTTCTGCTCTTCTCTAAAATCTTCGCATTCTTTCCTTAATTTCTCTCAATTAATTACACATGTGAAAATCACCTATCTTGACATTTTAATGTTTCCAGAGAAAGCAATGCTTACACACTACATAATCAATTAAATAGTACCTGTAAGTTGATAAACTTGCTTCCAATTAATTGTTCTCTATACATATTTGTGATTTTCTTCTATGGATCGGTACAGGAGAAAATACATAAATACGGAAGGTGTTGTGTTAGATGTGGTGGTTTTATTTCTACGACATGGGAGATTTGTGTGTGTGTGTGTGTGTGTGTGTGTGTGTGTGTGTTTGTGTGTGCATGTGATTTGTATTTTTAAGGTAGCTTTTAAGAATTTTTCAGTCATATCGCTACAATGTCTGCAGTGTGGCAGTTTATAGTGATGGCTAGCACTGGGGCATCATGCCGCAGACATGTGGCATGATGTCCCACCCAGTCACTTTATCCTGAGATCCGGCCGACCAGTCCTAACACTAACCTCTTAATGCTGAGCCCCAAGCAAGGCAGCTGTTAGTACCATATTTGTAAGTCTTTGGTATGACTCGGCCGGGGATCGATCCCACGAACTCCCGCATCCGAGGCGTACGCTGTAATTACTAGGCCACCGGAGCTTTTAGGGATATTTGTTCATTGTCACGTAGTGAGTAGTAGCTAATGAGTTTTCACTCCTTATTGTCTGTATTTAAGTACGTGGAGTTGGACTATTTGGTCAGTCATATTTTGTATGTTCTTCTTGTAACATTATTCTTCAGGTATATTTATTGTTGTGTTTAGATATTATTTGGAAGCAAACATTTGTTTGAATTATTCATTGGAGCAACAAAATGCTACGTGGGTTAAAATATTATTTTTGGCCTATTGCGAATTATTTCTAAAGAATTCTTGAAAATGCCATTGTGATATATCAGAACTGTTGGTAGACCAATGCATTTGAGGATGTAGATTTTATTCGGAACATTCTATTCCTTTGGACTTGAAGATAACATTTTGGGATGATTTTGGATGCAATTCATAATGCTGTAAGTCCCTCTTATATTTTCATTTTACAATTTTGTTAACTGAATTATTTGTTCAGTATTAGAAACCGTTTTGGTTTTGCTTATGTTTGTTTTTTAGTGTATGACCATAGATTCGTAATACTATTGGGTAATTATGACTCATTCATTTCTCAGTTAACGAACTAATATGCAGCATTACTGGAAATGCAAATATGATGGCAGCAGTGGGGGACGCATTTACTGAATTTTGTTTTCATAACAAAAAACTCTTAATTCCAAAGACTTGTGCAATTAAATGATATTAACGTGAAATGTAAAGAAAAGCATTTTCGTTTGAACCGAGCTCTGGGCATCTATCTGCACCATAAGTGCTAAACGTCATGTGATACAAACATGGCCGCGCCCTTTAAATATGTAATGGAAAGGGCTACGTAGCAAAATCCGAGACTGACAAACTGACAGAATTTGGATGAGTAGTGCCCCAATCTCAGTCGCTAGAGCATCCGACATTTAATCTAAGGGTCATGGGTGAAAGTCCGAGGGTAGGTGGTTATGATTTAGCTTCCACTGATTTTCAATTGTTGTCAAAATGAATATAGATATACCTGCAAGTATTTCTCTCCTTTCCTAAAATGTCCCTAAATGAGAGCGTATCCACATGTCCATGCGAACGGGATAGAGTACCCAATTTAATCAACTCTAAGATATGTTGATCATTCTGTCAGCATTTCTTCTTGATTCCAGTAAATCTAACGCATCCACTATATCATATGCAAATTGAATGCATTCATATTATGATACGAATATTATTAAAAATACGGACAGAAGCACAAAAGTCAACGCCAGTCTAAAAGCTCCACCTAACAGACAATATGTTTAAAGTAATGAGACACTACCACTGCAAGCTACTATCAGTTGTTTCGTGTTCTAAAGAGTTTACTCAAACGTTGTAACGGAGACAAAACGAAGAATGCACCGTGAAGACGTATAAAGACTTCTCGGTTCAATCAACAATAACTGCTTGAGATATGCATGCAGGATGTGTTCACGGTTTTAATGGAGGTACGATCACCGCCTCTCGGACACCTGAATTCGGTGGTCACAACATCGCGGTATAGAATGCGATGATTGTATTGGTGAAAATACTAAGTCTTAAAATTAAAATACTAAGTCTTAAAATTGCCGTCCAGTTTCGGATGCTCAATCTAAATGAATGAAAATATGGATCTTTTTAAAATGATTTATCAATTGCGAGTTTTGATAATAGTTCTCGATTTAAGTAAGCTAAAGAATGCAATGCATCGTTTGAGAATTAAATGCATCAATCTTACGATTCAAACAATAACATAATATATAATTCGCAATGTAACACAAATCTCAAAGGAATTTTAAAATCTGCGACTAAAAGTTAATATGTCTTAAATTGAAGAGAAGAAAAGAGACTAGCACTGCAAGGTACTGTCAGTTCTTTCCTGTTCTGATGAGTTAGATGAAACTTTGCAACGTGGAGAAAATAAAAACTGCACCGTACATATGTGAAAGAAACCTATCTTAGATCAAGTCATGAAGGTTACAATAATGAGTTCACAGTTTTGTGGGAAGTATGATTACGGGCTATCGGACATTCGAAAGCAGTGGCCAAAAGGATCGCGCAATCCGGTGAGGTGATATCAATGGTTAAAACAAAAAAAGAAGAACAAAAAAAAAAAAAATGACCAAAAAAAAAAAAAAGCAAAGAAAGAAATATGTTAGTCCTAAAAATGAATTTTTGCTGACTTACAATTTTAGTTGCAAAATCAAAATGAAGAAATAATTGGGATGAATTATTTATCATTATTTTGGAAATTGCCACAATTGATAATAATAAAAATAATAATAATAATAATAATAATAATAATAATAATAATAATAATAATAATAATAATTATGTGGACTTAGTACAGCGCCTGAGACGTTAAAGCGCTAAGAGCTCGAAAATATTAGATGACAAACAAAAATATACACCAGTACAAGGATAGGATAGAAAAATCCCAACACTATTGAATTACAAAACAAAAGGCTTCAATAGAAGTATATAGAATATGTAAATGAACTTACATATTTCATTCACTTTTTATCTGGATGGGTACATACAGGGTCACTACCATAATCAGTACCTTTATGAGGGCTGTGTCGAAACCAGAAAGACATTGACAAGCTAATGAATTTGAAGAAGAGGATATCAAAATTCAACATAAAAATGATTATATGAGAAAAGAAAACGTTTATGTGGGACATTTACCATCACAACTATTTGTAGCCAAATAGACGCGTGTACAAAGTGTAGTATAAATTTGTAATGGTATTAAAAATTGTACGCCCACCGTGGGACTCGAACTCACGACCCTCAAATTAAAAGTCTGATGCTCTACCGACTGAGTTAGGCGGGCTACTTGTTAATGCATGGTCGAATGTTGGCTCGGGTAGTTATGCGCAACATGGTTAATCGTTATCTCATCAATTTCACATAGCTAGCGTCTAGGATTGATTGGATCTTAGATGTTAGCCCCTTATGGAAACAATAATCCAGTTTACATGGCAATCAACCATTCACGGAGGAATTTAAATTTTGCTGCCTATGGAAATGCACAAATGTGTCATTAGCCGAGGAAGTTGCTAAAGTTAAGACTACTCATTGTTTCTTTGTGTTAACAGTTATGACTTTACAGTCCGGACAACACAAACACTATCCTTCTGCTGTTCTCTTAAATCTTCGCATTCTTTCCTTAATTTCTCTCAGTTAAGTACACATGTGAAAATCACCTATCTTGAATTTTTTTGTTTCCAGAGAAAGCAATGCTTACACACTACATGATCAATTAAATAGTACCTGTAAGTTGATAAACTTGCTTCCAATTAATTGTTCTCTATACATATTTGTGATTTTCTTCTATGGATCGGTACAGGAGAAAATACATAAATACGGAAGGTGTTGTGTTAGATGTGGTGGTTTTATTTCTACCACATGGGAGATTTGTGTGTGTGTGTGTGTGTGTGTGTGTGTGTGTGTGTTTGTGTGTGCATGTGATTTGTATTTTTAAGGTAGCTTTTAAGAATTTTTCAGTCATATCGCTACGATGTCTGCTGTGTGGCAGTTTATAGTGATGGCTAGCACTGGGGCATCATGCCGCAGACATGTGGCATGATGTCCCACCCAGTCACTTTATCCTGAGATCCGGCCGACCAGTCCTAACACTAACCTCTTAATGCTGAGCCCCAAGCAAGGCAGCTGTTAGTACCATATTTGTAAGTCTTTGGTATGACTCGGCCGGGGATCGATCCCACGAACTCCCGCATCCGAGGCGTACGCTGTAATTACTAGGCCACCGGAGCTTTTAGGGATATTTGTTCATTGTCACGTAGTGAGTAGTAGCTAATGAGTTTTCACTCCTTATTGTCTGTATTTAAGTACGTGGAGTTGGACTATTTGGTCAGTCATATTTTGTATGTTCTTCTTGTAACATTATTCTTCAGGTATATTTATTGTTGTGTTTAGATATTATTTGGAAGCAAACATTTGTTTGAATTATTCATTGGAGCAACAAAATGCTACGTGGGTTAAAATATTATTTTTGGCCTATTGCGAATTATTTCTAAAGAATTCTTGAAAATGCCATTGTGATATATCAGAACTGTTGGTAGACCAATGCATTTGAGGATGTAGATTTTATTCGGAACATTCTATTCCTTTGGACTTGAAGATAACATTTTGGGATGATTTTGGATGCAATTCATAATGCTGTAAGTCCCTCTTATATTTTCATTTTACAATTTTGTTAACTGAATTATTTGTTCAGTATTAGAAACCGTTTTGGTTTTGCTTATGTTTGTTTTTTAGTGTATGACCATAGATTCGTAATACTATTGGGTAATTATGACTCATTCATTTCTCAGTTAACGAACTAATATGCAGCATTACTGGAAATGCAAATATGATGGCAGCAGTGGGGGACGCATTTACTGAATTTTGTTTTCATAACAAAAAACTCTTAATTCCAAAGACTTGTGCAATTAAATGATATTAACGTGAAATGTAAAGAAAAGCATTTTCGTTTGAACCGAGCTCTGGGCATCTATCTGCACCATAAGTGCTAAACGTCATGTGATACAAACATGGCCGCGCCCTTTAAATATGTAATGGAAAGGGCTACGTAGCAAAATCCGAGACTGACAAACTGACAGAATTTGGATGAGTAGTGCCCCAATCTCAGTCGCTAGAGCATCCGACATTTAATCTAAGGGTCATGGGTGAAAGTCCGAGGGTAGGTGGTTATGATTTAGCTTCCACTGATTTTCAATTGTTGTCAAAATGAATATAGATATACCTGCAAGTATTTCTCTCCTTTCCTAAAATGTCCCTAAATGAGAGCGTATCCACATGTCTATGCGAACGGGATAGAGTACCCAATTTAATCAACTCTAAGATATGTTGATCATTCTGTCAGCATTTCTTCTTGATTCCAGTAAATCTAACGCATCCACTATATCATATGCAAATTGAATGCATTCATATTATGATACGAATATTATTAAAAATACGGACAGAAGCACAAAAGTCAACGCCAGTCTAAAAGCTCCACCTAACAGACAATATGTTTAAAGTAATGAGACACTACCACTGCAAGCTACTATCAGTTGTTTCGTGTTCTAAAGAGTTTACTCAAACGTTGTAACGGAGACAAAACGAAGAATGCACCGTGAAGACGTATAAAGACTTCTCGGTTCAATCAACAATAACTGCATGAGATATGCATGCAGGATGTGTTCACGGTTTTAATGGAGGTACGATCACCGCCTCTCGGACACCTGAATTCGGTGGTCACAACATCGCGGTATAGAATGCGATGATTGTATTGGTGAAAATACTAAGTCTTAAAATTAAAATACTAAGTCTTAAAATTGCCGTCCAGTTTCGGATGCTCAATCTAAATGAATGAAAATATGGATCTTTTTAAAATGATTTATCAATTGCGAGTTTTGATAATAGTTCTCGATTTAAGTAAGCTAAAGAATGCAATGCATCGTTTGAGAATTAAATGCATCAATCTGACGATTCAAACAATAACATAATATATAATTCGCAATGTAACACAAATCTCAAAGGAATTTTAAAATCTGCGACTAAAAGTTAATATGTCTTAAATTGAAGAGAAGAAAAGAGACTAGCACTGCAAGGTACTGTCAGTTCTTTCCTGTTCTGATGAGTTAGATGAAACTTTGCAACGTGGAGAAAATAAAAACTGCACCGTACATATGTGAAAGAAACCTATCTTAGATCAAGTCATGAAGGTTACAATAATGAGTTCACAGTTTTGTGGGAAGTATGATTACGGGCTATCGGACATTCGAAAGCAGTGGCCAAAAGGATCGCGCAATCCGGTGAGGTGATATCAATGTTTAAAACAAAAAAAGAAGAACAAAAAAAAAAAAAAATGACCAAAAAAAAAAAAAAGGAAAGAAAGAAATATGTTAGTCCTAAAAATGAATTTTTGCTGACTTACAATTTTAGTTGCAAAATGAAAATGAAGAAATAATTGGGATGAATTATTTATCATTATTTTGGAAATTGCCACAATTGATAATAATAAAAATAATAATAATAATAATAATAATAATAATAATAATAATAATAATAATAATAATTATGTGGACTTAGTACAGCGCCTGAGACGTTAAAGCGCTAAGAGCTCGAAAATATTAGATGACAAACAAAAATATACACCAGTACAAGGATAGGATAGAAAAATCCCAACACTATTGAATTACAAAACAAAAGGCTTCAATAGAAGTATATAGAATATGTAAATGAACTTACATATTTCATTCACTTTTTATGTGGATGGGTCCATACAGGGTCACTACCATAATCAGTACCTTTATGAGGGCTGTGTCGAAACCAGAAAGACATTGACAAGCTAATGAATTTGAAGAAGAGGATATCAAAATTCAACATAAAAATGATTATATGAGAAAAGAAAACGTTTATGTGGGACATTTACCATCACACCTATTTGTAGCCAAATAGACGCGTGTACAAAGTGTAGTATAAATTTGTAATGGTATTAAAAATTGTACGCCCACCGTGGGACTCGAACTCACGACCCTCAGATTAAAAGTCTGATGCTCTACCGACTGAGCTAGGCGGGCTACTTGTTAATGCATGGTCGAATGTTGGATCGGGTAGTTATGCGCAACATGGTTAATCGTTATCTCATCAATTTCACATAGCTAGCGTCTAGGATTGATTGGATCTTAGATGTTAGCCCCTTATGGAAACAATAATCCAGTTTACATGGCAGTCAACCATTCACGGAGGAATTTAAATTTTGCTGCCTAAGGAAATGCACAAATGTGTCATTAGCCGAGGAAGTTGCTAAAGTTAAGACTACTCATTGTTTCTTTGTGTTAACAGTTATGACTTTACAGTCCGGACAACACAAACACTATCCTTCTGCTGTTCTCTTAAATCTTCGCATTCTTTCCTTAATTTCTCTCAGTTAAGTACACATGTGAAAATCACCTATCTTGAATTTTTTTGTTTCCAGAGAAAGCAATGCTTACACACTACATGATCAATTAAATAGTACCTGTAAGTTGATAAACTTGCTTCCAATTAATTGTTCTCTATACATATTTGTGATTTTCTTCTATGGATCGGTACAGGAGAAAATACATAAATACGGAAGGTGTTGTGTTAGATGTGGTGGTTTTATTTCTACCACATGGGAGATTTGTGTGTGTGTGTGTGTGTGTGTGTGTGTTTGTGTGTGCATGTGATTTGTATTTTTAAGGTAGCTTTTAAGAATTTTTCAGTCATATCGCTACGATGTCTGCTGTGTGGCAGTTTATAGTGATGGCTAGCACTGGGGCATCATGCCGCAGACATGTGGCATGATGTCCCACCCAGTCACTTTATCCTGAGATCCGGCCGACCAGTCCTAACACTAACCTCTTAATGCTGAGCCCCAAGCAAGGCAGCTGTTAGTACCATATTTGTAAGTCTTTGGTATGACTCGGCCGGGGATCGATCCCACGAACTCCCGCATCCGAGGCGTACGCTGTAATTACTAGGCCACCGGAGCTTTTAGGGATATTTGTTCATTGTCACGTAGTGAGTAGTAGCTAATGAGTTTTCACTCCTTATTGTCTGTATTTAAGTACGTGGAGTTGGACTATTTGGTCAGTCATATTTTGTATGTTCTTCTTGTAACATTATTCTTCAGGTATATTTATTGTTGTGTTTAGATATTATTTGGAAGCAAACATTTGTTTGAATTATTCATTGGAGCCACAAAATGCTACGTGGGTTAAAATATTATTTTTGGCCTATTGTGAATTATTTTTTAAAGAATTCTTGAAAATGCCATTGTGATATATCAGAACTGTTGGTAGACCAATGCATTTGAGGATGTAGATTTTATTCGGAACATTCTATTCCTTTGGACTTGAAGATAACATTTTGGGATGATTTTGGATGCAATTCATAATGCTGTAAGTCCCTCTTATATTTTCATTTTACAATTTTGTTAACTGAATTATTTGTTCAGTATTAGAAACCGTTTTGGTTTTGCTTATGTTTGTTTTTTAGTGTATGACCATAGATTCGTAATACTATTGGGTAATTATGACTCATTCATTTCTCAGTTAACGAACTAATATGCAGCATTACTGGAAATGCAAATATGATGGCAGCAGTGGGGGACGCATTTACTGAATTTTGTTTTCATAACAAAAAACTCTTAATTCCAAAGACTTGTGCAATTAAATGATATTAACGTGAAATGTAAAGAAAAGCATTTTCGTTTGAACCGAGCTCTGGGCATCTATCTGCACCATAAGTGCTAAACGTCATGTGATACAAACATGGCCGCGCCCTTTAAATATGTAATGGAAAGGGCTACGCAGCAAAATCCGAGACTGACAAACTGACAGAATTTGGATGAGTAGTGCCCCAATCTCAGTCGCTAGAGCATCCGACATTTAATCTAAGGGTCATGGGTGAAAGTCCGAGGGTAGGTGGTTATGATTTAGCTTCCACTGATTTTCAATTGTTGTCAAAATGAATATAGATATACCTGCAAGTATTTCTCTCCTTTCCTAAAATGTCCCTAAATGAGAACGTATCCACATGTCCATGCGAACGGGATAGAGTACCCAATTTAATCAACTCTAAGATATGTTGATCATTCTGTCAGCATTTCTTCTTGATTCCAGTAAATCTAACGCATCCACTATATCATATGCAAATTGAATGCATTCATATTATGATACGAATATTATTGAAATATACGACAGAAGCAGAAAAGTCAACGCCAGTCTAAAAGCTCCACCTAACAGACAATATGTTTAAAGTAATGAGACACTACCACTGCAAGCTACTATCAGTTGTTTCGTGTTCTAAAGAGTTTACTCAAACGTTGTAACGGAGACAAAACGAAGAATGCACCGTGAAGACGTATAAAGACTTCTCGGTTCAATCAACAATAACTGCATGAGATATGCATGCAGGATGTGTTCACGGTTTTAATGGAGGTACGATCACCGCCTCTCGGACACCTGAATTCGGTGGTCACAACATCGCGGTATAGAATGCGATGATTGTATTGGTGAAAATACTAAGTCTTAAAATTAAAATACTAAGTCTTAAAATTGCCGTCCAGTTTCGGATGCTCAATCTAAATGAATGAAAATATGGATCTTTTTAAAATGATTTATCAATTGCGAGTTTTGATAATAGTTCTCGATTTAAGTAAGCTAAAGAATGCAATGCATCGTTTGAGAATTAAATGCATTAATCTTACGATTCAAACAATAACATAATATATAATTCGCAATGTAACACAAATCTCAAAGGAATTTTAAAATCTGCGACTAAAAGTTAATATGTCTTAAATTGAAGAGAAGAAAAGAGACTAGCACTGCAAGGTACTGTCAGTTCTTTCCTGTTCTGATGAGTTAGATGAAACTTTGCAACGTGGAGAAAATAAAAACTGCACCGTACATATGTGAAAGAAACCTATCTTAGATCAAGTCATGAAGGTTACAATAATGAGTTCAGTTTTGTGGGAAGTATGATTACGGGCTATCGGACATTCGAAAGCAGTGGCCAAAAGGATCGCGCAATCCGGTGAGGTGATATCAATGGTTAAAACAAAAAAAGAAGAACAAAACAAAAAAAAAAATGATCAAAAAAAAAAAAAGCAAAGAAAGAAATATGTTAGTCCTAAAAATGAATTCTTGCTGACTTACAATTTTAGTTGCAAAATGAAAATGAAGAAATAATTGGGATGAATTATTTATCATTATTTTGGAAATTGCCACAATTGATAATAATAATAATAATAATAATAATAATAATAATAATAATAATTATGTGGACTTAGTAAAGCGCCTGAGACGTTAAAGCGCTAAGAGCTCGAAAATATTAGATAACAAACAAAAATATACACCAGTACAAGGATAGGATAGAAAAATCCCAACACTATTGAATTACAAGACAAAAGGCTTCAATAGAAGTATATAGATAATGTAAATGAACTTACATATTTCATTCACTTTTTATCTGGATGGGTACATACAGGGTCACTACCATAATCAGTACCTTTATGAGGGCTGTGTCGAAACCAGAAAGACATTGACAAGCTAATGAATTTGAAGAAGAGGATATCAAAATTCAACATAAAAATGATTATATGAGAAAAGAAAACGTTTCTGTGGGACATTTACCATCACACCTATTTGTAGCCAAATAGACGCGTGTACAAAGTGTAGTATAAATTTGTAATGGTATTAAAAATTGTACGCCCACCGTGGGACTCGAACTCACGACCCTCAGATTAAAAGTCTGATGCTTTTCTTTTTTTTTTTTTTTTTTCTTTTTTTAAAAAACGCTTTGTACAGTATATAAGTTAAAAATATACAGTCAGTATGTACATAGTAGTTTGTAATGCTATATTACAAAATAATGGTTCTACAATAGTATTTTGTAATTCTATATTACAAAACAATGATTCTACAATAGTATTTTGTTAAGCTATATTACAGAACAATGATTCTAAAATTTTATTTTGTAATGCTATAGTACAAAACAATGATTCTACAAAGTAATAAACACTTTATCCTCTTCTATTCTCATTAAAGGATTATCTTTTACAAAATACTTCGTAATCAAAGTCTGATTTTTGACTTTGTAATGTTGATACGCATATAATATATATTTTCTAGTCAAATATTGGAACAATCTTTCTATGTCTATTTTTTTCCCTAATAAAGACATAATGTTTCTTCTTTTGTAAATGCACAATCGAGCAATGCTCAGAATGTAGTTCAAAAAATAACTATTTACTGATTTTGTTTCTTTGTTATATCCTATCATGAGCATTTGTTCAAAAGAAGTGCTATTGAGAACACCAACTCTACAATTTTTAAAAAGAATCTCAACTATATATACAATATAATTCTTAAAAGAGCTTAATTCAGGACATTTCAAAAACATGTGAAATAAATCTTCTGTTTCCAACTGGCACACTGGACATAAGTCATTATCAATTTTGCCATAGTATTTTAGTCTCTCTTTTGTAAATATTCGATTGTGCATTATTCTGTAATCCAAATCTATACAATCTGGGGTCTTGAAAGGTAGGTGTATCAATTTCCAGTATTTATGCTTTTCCAAACTAAATATCTTACTCCAAAAGGAAACAGAAGCTGGTTCTTGAAAAATCAACGTACATAAAAGCTTGTAAAATAGTTGTGTTGTACATAAACAAAGGTCATATAATTTTGTATCAACTCTGAGAAACATATTATTTCTCCCATTGGTTACAGTGGGTTTTGACTCTGTTGCAACAATATTTCTCCAGCCTAATGGTATACTTTCTATTATGCAATCATAGTCTTTTTTTATCTTATCTGTTTTGATCTCAGAATTTGATTTGTATATCATTTCTTGAATAGCTCTATAAGGTAGTATTCCAGGTACAAATTCATATGTAATATCCTGAACACGAACAATTCCTGCTTCTATAAATTCTGCGAAAAACAACGTTTTACCAGCACATGTAGTATTAGGATTTAAAAAGAGAGGTTGTTCAAAAACATTCCTCACATCAATATTTGTATCGATATTATTTCTACGTTTTTCCCATGCATGAAACATTTCTCTGTAAAATATAGGTAGGGTATTCAATTGTTGCTTATTTAAAGACATGAGAAACAACTCTTTGGTCAACCTCATGTTCAGGACAGTAGATAAAAAGTGATCAAAGGTATTTTTCCACATAGCATGGCAATTCACATCAAAGTATCTTTTTAAAAATTTTAGTCTGAATGCATACATTTTCATCTTTATATCAGTTAACTGTAGTCCGCCATTTCGCTTATCACCAATTATTGTATAATAGTGAACCAAATGGGACTTTCCTGACCAGATAAATCTGAGAAATAATTGCTTCAATTCATCAGCAATCATATCAGGAAGAGGCTGAACTGACACTATGTACAATACTCTAGAAACTAATAAGTTATTAACAACTGTTACTTTTCCTTGTATTGTCAAATATCTCTGTGACCACAGTTGCAATAAGTTTTTAATTTTAGACAATCTATCATTCCAGTTCAGTTGCTCACATAACTTTGCACATTTTCCCACATAAGCTCCCAAAATTAAGATGACTTGATCACACATTTGAATTTGTAATTGTTTGCAATAATCATCAGTAAGTTTACCAGATCCAATACACAGAAGTTCTGTCTTTTCCTTGTTCACCTTTGCACCAGATCCTTTACAATACAAGTCAAGTACATTAAAAGATTGATTAATGGATTGTGTATCCGCTAATGTCAAGGTTGTATCATCTGCATGTTGAAAAACTTTACTTGTATTACTAGACAGTGGGAGTGGAATACCTTTGATAGTGGGATTTGCTTTGATAGCGAGTCCTAAGGGTTCTGCTGCTAATACATATAACATTGCTGATATAGGACAACCTTGTCTGACTGAATTTTTAATTAAAAAGGGTTTCGTTAGATGACCATTGCATTTAACACTACTTTTAATTTCATTATAAAATATCTTTATCCACTGAATAAAATTGTCACCAAAACCGAACTTTCGTAACACAGAAATCAAATATGAGTGGCAAACTCTGTCAAACGCTTTTTCTTGATCAATTTTTAAGATATATCCCTCAAGATTGTCTCTCTCAACCATATCTATAATATCTCTTACAGTGACTATAGTATCAGCAATATCTCTCCCAACTATACAACATGTCTGAGTTTGAGAAATAATTTTGGGTAATACCATTTTTAAACGTGTAGACAAAATCCTTGCCAAAATTTTATAATCTACATTAAGTAAACTGATAGGACGCCAATTTTGCAATCTTCTATTATCCCCCTTATTTTTATAAATAAGTGATATAACCCCAAATCTCATTGATCTCGACATAATATTGTCATTCTTAACACTCTGAAAGATGTGCAACAGAATATCATATATACAGTCATAAAATTTACAATACCACTCTACTGTCAATCCGTCCGGGCCGGGGCTTTTATTTTTAGCCATCGCTTTTATAGCTGTATGTATTTCATCAACTGTTATTATGGCATCACACATATCTTTATCCTCATCAGATACAGAACAGTTTACAAAATTTAAAAGTGAATCAGTACAATTATCATCAACAGTTACCGAAGAATATAAATGACTATAAAACTGATGTATTTCATCTAAGATTCCGCTTGTATTTGAAATAATTACACCATCATCATCAATCAATTCATTGATTACATTTTTGTTGTGTCGATATTTCTCAAGATTTAGAAAATATTTAGTATTTCTATCGCTTTCAATTGCCCATTTGGCCTTAGATCTCAATATAGCACCCCGACAAAAATCAGTTTCATAGTCACTTAGCTGATGTTTTAGTTCTTCATATTTGTTAATGTCATATGGTTCTTTATTTGCGACTTTTTCTGAAAATGATTTTAATTTATTTTGCAATGTAAAGTATTCTTGTAATCTTTCCTTATTTCTTCTTGTACAGTATACTTGGGAAAATTTTTTAATTTTGTATTTTACATTATCCCACCAAATGAGTGGTTCACTGAAATACATTTCGTCAGTTTTTCCTTCGGTAAGAATTGATTTCACTCTTTGTACATATTTTTCCTCAAAAAGAACATTGTTATTTAATATCCATAATCCGGGCCCTGTTTCCACTTTGCATGTATTTAGTTTAAGGTATACAAAAGAATGATCACTAAAGGATGTATCTGCATAATAAATATTTTGCACATTGGAGTGCAATTTTGAGGAAATCAAAAAATAATCTATTCTACTCTGCTTCATTTCGCCTAGTACAACTTGTTTTCTGGAGAAACTACGAGTACTAGGATTTCGTGATCTCCATAAATCGGTAATATTCCTATCATGAATAATTTTATAAAGTTCACGCATTGCTACATCATCAATATGTAAGGCTTTGTTATGTCGATCAATACCTGCTAAAGTTGTATTAAAATCACCAGCCAGGATAGTGCTATCACTAGTACTGTTATGTAAATATGTATTTAGCTTCATGAAAAAGTTAAACTTTTCCTTCACAACATTTGGAGCATAAATATTGATTAAATCAATCACTTTATCATCAATAGCTATTTTAAGATGTAAAATCCTACCCTTTTCAATCATTTCTTGTGTCACCTGATTTCTCAATTCTCTCACTACTAAAACAGCAACACCTGCCCTCCTATTGTCAGCATTACTATAAAATATGTCACCATTCCAAATCTCATTTTCTCTAATACTTTCAACAAACTCATCATCCCAAAAGGTTTCTTGCAATAATAAAATATGGCCTCTTTTCTCTTTAAATATTTCTAAAACAGACTTTAGTTTATTCAAATTACGCAAGCCATTTACATTTAGAGATACAATACTTAAAGCCATGATTATGATGAGTGTATTGAAAGTATTAAAAAATGTTGAGTGTTTGATCATTTCTTCATAGGTGTTCGTCGCATGCTATTCATCTTCATATTAGGTACTGGATTAAACCTTCTCCTTCTCCTTTGTACTACTTTGAAATTTTCGATATTAGTACCGTTTTCTTGACATGTACGTGATTCGTTTGATCTTTCAACAACGTCTGCAGCCATCTTCCTGTCATCATCTGAATCTGTCCCCGATCCATCTCCAATTGTATGATTGTTGTTTACTTCCTCAGATTCTATTTCTACATTGGTCATATCAACTCCAATTCTTTCTTTTTCTTCCCCACTTTCTCCACTCTCATTATCTTTTTTTTCATTCTCAATTTCTTCTTTATCATCTTCGTCACTCTGTAACTCCAATATGTCTTCCCTCATATCATCATCAACTTGCGAATGAATGCCTGCAATGGCCTCTCTGTAACACATACATGTTTGCGCCTCTTTGTGGCATTTGTCGCATATCCTGCATGTACACATAAGAGGAAAACTTCCACAACTTTCACATCTTTGCCTTGTGCAATTTTTTGCTACATGGCCTTGCTCCCCACACTTGTAGCATACAAAATCAGGGCAGTCTTTTATAACATGTCCCGGATCAAGACATCTAGAACATACCTTAACTTGATTATTGTGTAATACTCTAAAGTATTGTTGACCATTGACAGTCTGAAATTTCAGACTGTAAGGCAAGGATTTTACCTGCTGTGGAAATTTACATTTGACATAACGAGTCCCATCAGCCACACTAGTTCCAGGATAATATCTGCGTTGAATGGGAGAAAGAAGTTCTACTCCGTATTCACCGAGCTTCATACTTATATCATCATCTGTGATGTATGCTGGTAAATGAAGAATTGACACAATAATAGTGTCTGAATATAAAAGAGTACAATCAAAGTGTTCACTTCCAATATCAATTCCACACAAGGTATTATATGCTACTTCCTTCCTCGGTAGTGTGACCTCATACAAATTTGCACCTTTGGGCACAACTGCATAGACCGACATATCTCCGGTTAATTCTTCTACACTTCTAACAATATCACTTGCCTTTATTTTCTTCACATCCTTTACATCAATCACCACGGTACATTCTTTCCCAAAACGACGAGAAGCTCCTGTCTGTCTATCGATGTTACTCGACATGCCATTCTTATTGTTAGCTATTCCACTGGTGTCATTAGAGTGTGAGTCAGCACCTTGTGCTGCACGTGCAGCACGACCAGGCTTTGTATTCATTGTCACAGAAAAAAATTTTTTGTGTGGTGGATAAAGTTATCCACACACTCAAAATATATCTCACTTATATATGAATGCGATCAAACAAATCTTATCAACGTACCTGTAACAAATTAAAACAGCAAAAATGTCTATTAAAGGAAAAAAACTTGAAAATTCACGGAGCGATCATCAAACGTGTTTTCCTTCTGATCTACCCTCAGATTAAAAGTCTGATGCTCTACCGACTGAGCTAGGCGGGCTACTTGTTAATGCATGGTCGAATGTTGGCTCGGGTAGTTATGCGCAACATGGTTAATCGTTATCTCATCAATTTCACATAGCTAGCGTCTAGGATTGATTGGATCTTAGATGTTAGCCCCTTATGGAAACAATAATCCAGTTTATATGGCAATCAACCATTCACGGAGGAATTTAAATTTTGCTGCATAAGGAAATGCACAAATGTGTCATTAGCCGAGCAAGTTGCTAAAGTTAAGACTAGTCATTGTTTCTTTGTGTTAACAGTTATGATTTTACAGTCCGGACAACACAAACACTATCCTTCTGCTCTTCTCTTAAATCTTCGCATTCTTTCCTTAATTTCTCTCAGTTAATTACACATGTGAAAATCACCTATCTTGAAATTTTTTGTTTCCAGAGAAAGCAATGCTTACACACTACATAATCAATTAAATAGTACCTGTAAGTTGATAAACTTGCTTCCAATTAATTGTTCTCTATACATATTTGTGATTTTCTTCTATGGATCGGTACAGGAGAAAATACATAAATACGGAAGGTGTTGTGTTAGATGTGGTGGTTTTATTTCTACGACATGGGAGATTTGTGTGTGTGTGTGTGTGTGTTTGTGTGTGCATGTGATTTGTATTTTTAAGGTAGCTTTTAAGAATTTTTCAGTCATATCGCTACGATGTCTGCAGTGTGGCAGTTTATAGTGATGGCTAGCACTGGGGCATCATGCCGCAGACATGTGGCATGATGTCCCACCCAGTCACTTTATCCTGAGATCCGGCCGACCAGTCCTAACACTAACCTCTTAATGCTGAGCCCCAAGCAAGGCAGCTGTTAGTACCATATTTGTAAGTCTTTGGTATGACTCGGCCGGGGATCGATCCCATGAACTCCCGCATCCGAGGCGTACGCTGTAATTACTAGGCCACCGGAGCTTTTAGGGATATTTGTTCATTGTCACGTAGTGAGTAGTAGCTAATGAGTTTTCACTCCTTATTGTCTGTATTTAAGTACGTGGAGTTGGACTATTTGGTCAGTCATATTTTGTATGTTCTTCTTGTAACATTATTCTTCAGGTATATTTATTGTTGTGTTTAGATATTATTTGGAAGCAAACATTTGTTTGAATTATTCATTGGAGCCACAAAATGCTACGTGGGTTAAAATATTATTTTTGGCCTATTGTGAATTATTTCTAAAGAATTCTTGAAAATGCCATTGTGATATATCAGAACTGTTGGTAGACCAATGCATTTGAGGATGTAGATTTTATTCGGAACATTCTATTCCTTTGGACTTGAAGATAACATTTTGGGATGATTTTGGATGCAATTCATAATGCTGTAAGTCCCTCTTATATTTTCATTTTACAATTTTGTTAACTGAATTATTTGTTCAGTATTAGAAACCGTTTTGGTTTTGCTTATGTTTGTTTTTTAGTGTATGACCATAGATTCGTAATACTATTGGGTAATTATGACTCATTCATTTCTCAGTTAACGAACTAATATGCAGCATTACTGGAAATGCAAATATGATGGCAGCAGTGGGGGACGCATTTACTGAATTTTGTTTTCATAACAAAAAACTCTTAATTCCAAAGACTTGTGCAATTAAATGATATTAACGTGAAATGTAAAGAAAAGCATTTTCGTTTGAACCGAGCTCTGGGCATCTATCTGCACCATAAGTGCTAAACGTCATGTGATACAAACATGGCCGCGCCCTTTAAATATGTAATGGAAAGGGCTACGCAGCAAAATCCGAGACTGACAAACTGACAGAATTTGGATGAGTAGTGCCCCAATCTCAGTCGCTAGAGCATCCGACATTTAATCTAAGGGTCATGGGTGAAAGTCCGAGGGTAGGTGGTTATGATTTAGCTTCCACTGATTTTCAATTGTTGTCAAAATGAATATAGATATACCTGCAAGTATTTCTCTCCTTTCCTAAAATGTCCCTAAATGAGAGCGTATCCACATGTCCATGCGAACGGGATAGAGTACCCAATTTAATCAACTCTAAGATATGTTGATCATTCTGTCAGCATTTCTTCTTGATTCCAGTAAATCTAACGCATCCACTATATCATATGCAAATTGAATGCATTCATATTATGATACGAATATTATTAAAAATACGGACAGAAGCACAAAAGTCAACGCCAGTCTAAAAGCTCCACCTAACAGACAAGATGTTTAAAGTAATGAGACACTACCACTGCAAGCTACTATCAGTTGTTTCGTGTTCTAAAGAGTTTACTCAAACGTTGTAACGGAGACAAAACGAAGAATGCACCGTGAAGACGTATAAAGACTTCTCGGTTCAATCAACAATAACTGCATGAGATATGCATGCAGGATGTGTTCACGGTTTTAATGGAGGTACGATCACCGCCTCTCGGACACCTGAATTCGGTGGTCACAACATCGCGGTATAGAATGCGATGATTGTATTGGTGAAAATACTAAGTCTTAAAATTAAAATACTAAGTCTTAAAATTGCCGTCCAGTTTCGGATGCTCAATCTAAATGAATGAAAATATGGATCTTTTTAAAATGATTTATCAATTGCGAGTTTTGATAATAGTTCTCGATTTAAGTAAGCTAAAGAATGCAATGCATCGTTTGAGAATTAAATGCATTAATCTTACGATTCAAACAATAACATAATATATAATTCGCAATGTAACACAAATCTCAAAGGAATTTTAAAATCTGCGACTAAAAGTTAATATGTCTTAAATTGAAGAGAAGAAAAGAGACTAGCACTGCAAGGTACTGTCAGTTCTTTCCTGTTCTGATGAGTTAGATGAAACTTTGCAACGTGGAGAAAATAAAAACTGCACCGTACATATGTGAAAGAAACCTATCTTAGATCAAGTCATGAAGGTTACAATAATGAGTTCAGTTTTGTGGGAAGTATGATTACGGGCTATCGGACATTCGAAAGCAGTGGCCAAAAGGATCGCGCAATCCGGTGAGGTGATATCAATGGTTAAAACAAAAAAAGAAGAACAAAACAAAAAAAAAAAAATGATCAAAAAAAAAAAAAAAGCAAAGAAAGAAATATGTTAGTCCTAAAAATGAATTCTTGCTGACTTACAATTTTAGTTGCAAAATCAAAATGAAGAAATAATTGGGATGAATTATTTATCATTATTTTGGAAATTGCCACAATTGATAATAATAATAATAATAATAATAATAATAATAATAATAATAATAATAATTATGTGGACTTAGTACAGCGCCTGAGACGTTAAAGCGCTAAGAGCTCGAAAATATTAGATAACAAACAAAAATATACACCAGTACAAGGATAGGATAGAAAAATCCCAACACTATTGAATTACAAGACAAAAGGCTTCAATAGAAGTATATAGATAATGTAAATGAACTTACATATTTCATTCACTTTTTATCTGGATGGGTACATACAGGGTCACTACCATAATCAGTACCTTTATGAGGGCTGTGTCGAAACCAGAAAGACATTGACAAGCTAATGAATTTGAAGAAGAGGATATCAAAATTCAACATAAAAATGATTATATGAGAAAAGAAAACGTTTCTGTGGGACATTTACCATCACACCTATTTGTAGCCAAATAGACGCGTGTACAAAGTGTAGTATAAATTTGTAATGGTATTAAAAATTGTACGCCCACCGTGGGACTCGAACTCACGACCCTCAGATTAAAAGTCTGATGCTCTACCGACTGAGCTAGGCGGGCTACTTGTTAATGCATGGTCGAATGTTGGCTCGGGTAGTTATGCGCAACATGGTTAATCGTTATCTCATCAATTTCACATAGCTAGCGTCTAGGATTGATTGGATCTTAGATGTTAGCCCCTTATGGAAACAATAATCCAGTTTATATGGCAATCAACCATTCACGGAGGAATTTAAATTTTGCTGCATAAGGAAATGCACAAATGTGTCATTAGCCGAGCAAGTTGCTAAAGTTAAGACTAGTCATTGTTTCTTTGTGTTAACAGTTATGATTTTACAGTCCGGACAACACAAACACTATCCTTCTGCTCTTCTCTTAAATCTTCGCATTCTTTCCTTAATTTCTCTCAGTTAATTACACATGTGAAAATCACCTATCTTGAAATTTTTTGTCTCCAGAGAAAGCAATGCTTACACACTACATAATCAATTAAATAGTACCTGTAAGTTGATAAACTTGCTTCCAATTAATTGTTCTCTATACATATTTGTGATTTTCTTCTATGGATCGGTACAGGAGAAAATACATAAATACGGAAGGTGTTGTGTTAGATGTGGTGGTTTTATTTCTACGACATGGGAGATTTGTGTGTGTGTGTGTGTGTGTGTGTGTGTGTGTGTGTGTGTGTGTGTGTGTGTTTGTGTGTGCATGTGATTTGTATTTTTAAGGTAGCTTTTAAGAATTTTTCAGTCATATCACTATTATGTCTGCAGTGTGGCAGTTTATAATGATGGCTAGCACTGGGGCATCATGCCGCAGACATGTGGCATGATGTCCCACCCAGTCACTTTATCCTGAGATCCCTCCGACCAGTCCTAACACTAACCTCTTAATGCTGAGCCCCAAGCGAGGCAGCTGTTAGTACCATATTTGTAAGTCTTTGGTATGACTCGGCCGGGGATCGATCCCACGAACTCCCGCATCCGAGGCGTACGCTGTTATTACTAGGCCACCGGAGCTTTTAGGGATATTTGTTCATTGTCACGTAGTGAGTAGTAGCTAATGAGTTTTCACTCCTTATTGTCTGTATTTAAGTACGTGGAGTTGGACTATTTGGTCAGTCATATTTTGTATGTTCTTCTTGTAACATTATTCTTCAGGTATATTTATTGTTGTGTTTAGATATTATTTGGAAGCAAACATTTGTTTGAATTATTCATTGGAGCCACAAAATGCTATGTGGGTTAAAATATTATTTTTGGCCTATTGTGAATTATTTCTAAAGAATTCTTGAAATTGCCATTGTGATATATCAGAACTGTTGGTAGACCAATGCATTTGAGGATGTAGATTTTATTCGGAACATTCTATTCCTTTGGACTTGAAGATAACATTTTGGGATGATTTTGGATGCAATTCATAATGCTGTAAGTCCCTCTTATATTTTCATTTTACAATTTTGTTAACTGAATTATTTGTTCAGTATTAGAAACCGTTTTGGTTTTGCTTATGTTTGTTTTTTAGTGTATGACCATAGATTCGTAATACTATTGGGTAATTATGACTCATTCATTTCTCAGTTAACGAACTAATATGCAGCATTACTGGAAATGCAAATATGATGGCAGCAGTGGGGGACGCATTTACTGAATTTTGTTTTCATAACAAAAAACTCTTAATTCCAAAGACTTGTGCAATTAAATGATATTAACGTGAAATGTAAAGAAAAGCATTTTCGTTTGAACCGAGCTCTGGGCATCTATCTGCACCATAAGTGCTAAACGTCATGTGATACAAACATGGCCGCGCCCTTTAAATATGTAATGGAAAGGGCTACGCAGCAAAATCCGAGACTGACAAACTGACAGAATTTGGATGAGTAGTGCCCCAATCTCAGTCGCTAGAGCATCCGACATTTAATCTAAGGGTCATGGGTGAAAGTCCGAGGGTAGGTGGTTATGATTTAGCTTCCACTGATTTTCAATTGTTGTCAAAATGAATATAGATATACCTGCAAGTATTTCTCTCCTTTCCTAAAATGTCCCTAAATGAGAGCGTATCCACATGTCCATGCGAACGGGATAGAGTACCCAATTTAATCAACTCTAAGATATGTTGATCATTCTGTCAGCATTTCTTCTTGATTCCAGTAAATCTAACGCATCCACTATATCATATGCAAATTGAATGCATTCATATTATGATACGAATATTATTAAAAATACGGACAGAAGCACAAAAGTCAACGCCAGTCTAAAAGCTCCACCTAACAGACAATATGTTTAAAGTAATGAGACACTACCACTGCAAGCTACTATCAGTTGTTTCGTGTTCTAAAGAGTTTACTCAAACGTTGTAACGGAGACAAAACGAAGAATGCACCGTGAGGACGTATAAAGACTTCTCGGTTCAATCAACAATAACTGCATGAGATATGCATGCAGGATGTGTTCACGGTTTTAATGGAGGTACGATCACCGCCTCTCGGACACCTGAATTCGGTGGTCACAACATCGCGGTATAGAATGCGATGATTGTATTGGTGAAAATACTAAGTCTTAAAATTAAAATACTAAGTCTTAAAATTGCCGTCCAGTTTCGGATGCTCAATCTAAATGAATGAAAATATGGATCTTTTTAAAATGATTTATCAATTGCGAGTTTTGATAATAGTTCTCGATTTAAGTAAGCTAAAGAATGCAATGCATCGTTTGAGAATTAAATGCATTAATCTTACGATTCAAACAATAACATAATATATAATTCGCAATGTAGCACAAATCTCAAAAGAATTTTAAAATCTGCGACTAAAAGTTAATATGTCTTAAATTGAAGAGAAGAAAAGAGACTAGCACTGCAAGGTACTGTCAGTTCTTTCCTGTTCTGATGAGTTAGATGAAACTTTGCAACGTGGAGAAAATAAAAACTGCACCGTACATATGTGAAAGAAACCTATCTTAGATCAAGTCATGAAGGTTACAATAATGAGTTCACAGTTTTGTGGGAAGTATGATTACGGGCTATCGGACATTCGAAAGCAGTGGCCAAAAGGATCGCGCAATCCGGTGAGGTGATATCAATGGTTAAAACAAAAAAAGAAGAACAAAAAAAAAAGAAAAATGACCAAAAAAAAAAAAAAAAGCAAAGAAAGAAATATGTTAGTCCTAAAAATGAATTTTTGCTGACTTACAATTTTAGTTGCAAAATCAAAATGAAGACATAATTGGGATGAATTATTTATCATTATTTTGGAAATTGCCACAATTGATAATAATAATAATAATAATAATAATAATAATAATAATAATAATAATAATAATAATTATGTGGACTTAGTACAGCGCCTGAGACGTTAAAGCGCTAAGAGCTCGAAAATATTAGATAACAAACAAAAATATACACCAGTACAAGGATAGGATAGAAAAATCCCAACACTATTGAATTACAAAACAAAAGGCTTCAATAGAAGTATATAGAATATGTAAATGAACTTACATATTTCATTCACTTTTTATCTGGATGGGTACATACAGGGTCACTACCATAATCAGTACCTTTATGAGGGCTGTGTCGAAACCAGAAAGACATTGACAAGCTAATGAATTTGAAGAAGAGGATATCAAAATTCAACATAAAAATGATTATATGAGAAAAGAAAACGTTTCTGTGGGACATTTACCATCACACCTATTTGTAGCCAAATAGACGCGTGTACAAAGTGTAGTATAAATTTGTAATGGTATTAAAAATTATACGCCCACCGTGGGACTCGAACTCACGACCCTCAGATTAAAAGTCTGATGCTCTACCGACTGAGCTAGGCGGGCTACTTGTTAATGCATGGTCGAATGTTGGCTCGGGTAGTTATGCGCAACATGGTTAATCGTTATCTCATCAATTTCACATAGCTAGCGTCTAAGATTGATTGGATCTTAGATGTTAGCCCCTTATGGAAACAATAATCCAGTTTATATGGCAATCAACCATTCACGGAGGAATTTAAATTTTGCTGCATAAGGAAATGCACAAATGTGTCATTAGCCGAGCAAGTTGCTAAAGTTAAGACTAGTCATTGTTTCTTTGTGTTAACAGTTATGATTTTACAGTCCGGACAACACAAACACTATCCTTCTGCTCTTCTCTTAAATCTTCGCATTCTTTCCTTAATTTCTCTCAGTTAATTACACATGTGAAAATCACCTATCTTGAAATTTTTTGTTTCCAGAGAAAGCAATGCTTACACACTACATAATCAATTAAATAGTACCTGTAAGTTGATAAACTTGCTTCCAATTAATTGTTCTCTATACATATTTGTGATTTTCTTCTATGGATCGGTACAGGAGAAAATACATAAATACGGAAGGTGTTGTGTTAGATGTGGTGGTTTTATTTCTACGACATGGGAGATTTGTGTGTGTGTGTGTGTGTGTTTGTGTGTGCATGTGATTTGTATTTTTAAGGTAGCTTTTAAGAATTTTTCAGTCATATCGCTACGATGTCTGCAGTGTGGCAGTTTATAGTGATGGCTAGCACTGGGGCATCATGCCGCAGACATGTGGCATGATGTCCCACCCAGTCACTTTATCCTGAGATCCGGCCGACCAGTCCTAACACTAACCTCTTAATGCTGAGCCCCAAGCAAGGCAGCTGTTAGTACCATATTTGTAAGTCTTTGGTATGACTCGGCCGGGGATCGATCCCATGAACTCCCGCATCCGAGGCGTACGCTGTAATTACTAGGCCACCGTAGCTTTTAGGGATATTTGTTCATTGTCACGTAGTGAGTAGTAGCTAATGAGTTTTCACTCCTTATTGTCTGTATTTAAGTACGTGGAGTTGGACTATTTGGTCAGTCATATTTTGTATGTTCTTCTTGTAACATTATTCTTCAGGTATATTTATTGTTGTGTTTAGATATTATTTGGAAGCAAACATTTGTTTGAATTATTCATTGGAGCCACAAAATGCTACGTGGGTTAAAATATTATTTTTGGCCTATTGTGAATTATTTCTAAAGAATTCTTGAAAATGCCATTGTGATATATCAGAACTGTTGGTAGACCAATGCATTTGAGGATGTAGATTTTATTCGGAACATTCTATTCCTTTGGACTTGAAGATAACATTTTGGGATGATTTTGGATGCAATTCATAATGCTGTAAGTCCCTCTTATATTTTCATTTTACAATTTTGTTAACTGAATTATTTGTTCAGTATTAGAAACCGTTTTGGTTTTGCTTATGTTTGTTTTTTAGTGTATGACCATAGATTCGTAATACTATTGGGTAATTATGACTCATTCATTTCTCAGTTAACGAACTAATATGCAGCATTACTGGAAATGCAAATATGATGGCAGCAGTGGGGGACGCATTTACTGAATTTTGTTTTCATAACAAAAAACTCTTAATTCCAAAGACTTGTGCAATTAAATGATATTAACGTGAAATGTAAAGAAAAGCATTTTCGTTTGAACCGAGCTCTGGGCATCTATCTGCACCATAAGTGCTAAACGTCATGTGATACAAACATGGCCGCGCCCTTTAAATATGTAATGGAAAGGGCTACGCAGCAAAATCCGAGACTGACAAACTGACAGAATTTGGATGAGTAGTGCCCCAATCTCAGTCGCTAGAGCATCCGACATTTAATCTAAGGGTCATGGGTGAAAGTCCGAGGGTAGGTGGTTATGATTTAGCTTCCACTGATTTTCAATTGTTGTCAAAATGAATATAGATATACCTGCAAGTATTTCTCTCCTTTCCTAAAATGTCCCTAAATGAGAGCGTATCCACATGTCCATGCGAACGGGATAGAGTACCCAATTTAATCAACTCTAAGATATGTTGATCATTCTGTCAGCATTTCTTCTTGATTCCAGTAAATCTAACGCATCCACTATATCATATGCAAATTGAATGCATTCATATTATGATACGAATATTATTAAAAATACGGACAGAAGCACAAAAGTCAACGCCAGTCTAAAAGCTCCACCTAACAGACAAGATGTTTAAAGTAATGAGACACTACCACTGCAAGCTACTATCAGTTGTTTCGTGTTCTAAAGAGTTTACTCAAACGTTGTAACGGAGACAAAACGAAGAATGCACCGTGAAGACGTATAAAGACTTCTCGGTTCAATCAACAATAACTGCATGAGATATGCATGCAGGATGTGTTCACGGTTTTAATGGAGGTACGATCACCGCCTCTCGGACACCTGAATTCGGTGGTCACAACATCGCGGTATAGAATGCGATGATTGTATTGGTGAAAATACTAAGTCTTAAAATTAAAATACTAAGTCTTAAAATTGCCGTCCAGTTTCGGATGCTCAATCTAAATGAATGAAAATATGGATCTTTTTAAAATGATTTATCAATTGCGAGTTTTGATAATAGTTCTCGATTTAAGTAAGCTAAAGAATGCAATGCATCGTTTGAGAATTAAATGCATTAATCTTACGATTCAAACAATAACATAATATATAATTCGCAATGTAGCACAAATCTCAAAAGAATTTTAAAATCTGCGACTAAAAGTTAATATGTCTTAAATTGAAGAGAAGAAAAGAGACTAGCACTGCAAGGTACTGTCAGTTCTTTCCTGTTCTGATGAGTTAGATGAAACTTTGCAACGTGGAGAAAATAAAAACTGCACCGTACATATGTGAAAGAAACCTATCTTAGATCAAGTCATGAAGGTTACAATAATGAGTTCACAGTTTTGTGGGAAGTATGATTACGGGCTATCGGACATTCGAAAGCAGTGGCCAAAAGGATCGCGCAATCCGGTGAGGTGATATCAATGGTTAAAACAAAAAAAGAAGAACAAAAAAAAAAAGAAAAATGACCAAAAAAAAAAAAAAAAGCAAAGAAAGAAATATGTTAGTCCTAAAAATGAATTTTTGCTGACTTACAATTTTAGTTGCAAAATCAAAATGAAGACATAATTGGGATGAATTATTTATCATTATTTTGGAAATTGCCACAATTGATAATAATAATAATAATAATAATAATAATAATAATAATAATAATAATAATAATAATAATTATGTGGACTTAGTACAGCGCCTGAGACGTTAAAGCGCTAAGAGCTCGAAAATATTAGATAACAAACAAAAATATACACCAGTACAAGGATAGGATAGAAAAATCCCAACACTATTGAATTACAAAACAAAAGGCTTCAATAGAAGAATATAGAATATGTAAATGAACTTACATATTTCATTCACTTTTTATCTGGATGGGTACATACAGGGTCACTACCATAATCAGTACCTTTATGAGGGCTGTGTCGAAACCAGAAAGACATTGACAAGCTAATGAATTTGAAGAAGAGGATATCAAAATTCAACATAAAAATGATTATATGAGAAAAGAAAACGTTTCTGTGGGACATTTACCATCACACCTATTTGTAGCCAAATAGACGCGTGTACAAAGTGTAGTATAAATTTGTAATGGTATTAAAAATTATACGCCCACCGTGGGACTCGAACTCACGACCCTCAGATTAAAAGTCTGATGCTCTACCGACTGAGCTAGGCGGGCTACTTGTTAATGCATGGTCGAATGTTGGCTCGGGTAGTTATGCGCAACATGGTTAATCGTTATCTCATCAATTTCACATAGCTAGCGTCTAAGATTGATTGGATCTTAGATGTTAGCCCCTTATGGAAACAATAATCCAGTTTATATGGCAATCAACCATTCACGGAGGAATTTAAATTTTGCTGCATAAGGAAATGCACAAATGTGTCATTAGCCGAGCAAGTTGCTAAAGTTAAGACTAGTCATTGTTTCTTTGTGTTAACAGTTATGATTTTACAGTCCGGACAACACAAACACTATCCTTCTGCTCTTCTCTTAAATCTTCGCATTCTTTCCTTAATTTCTCTCAGTTAATTACACATGTGAAAATCACCTATCTTGAAATTTTTTGTTTCCAGAGAAAGCAATGCTTACACACTACATAATCAATTAAATAGTACCTGTAAGTTGATAAACTTGCTTCCAATTAATTGTTCTCTATACATATTTGTGATTTTCTTCTATGGATCGGTACAGGAGAAAATACATAAATACGGAAGGTGTTGTGTTAGATGTGGTGGTTTTATTTCTACGACATGGGAGATTTGTGTGTGTGTGTGTGTGTGTGTGTGTGTTTGTGTGTGCATGTGATTTGTATTTTTAAGGTAGCTTTTAAGAATTTTTCAGTCATATAGCTACAATGTCTGCAGTGTGGCAGTTTATAGTGATGGCTAGCACTGGGGCATCATGCCGCAGACATGTGGCATGATGTCCCACCCAGTCACTTTATCCTGAGATCCGGCCGACCAGTCCTAACACTAACCTCTTAATGCTGAGCCCCAAGCAAGGCAGCTGTTAGTACCATATTTGTAAGTCTTTGGTATGACTCGGCCGGGGATCGATCCCACGAACTCCCGCATCCGAGGCGTACGCTGTAATTACTAGGCCACCGGAGCTTTTAGGGATATTTGTTCATTGTCACGTAGTGAGTAGTAGCTAATGAGTTTTCACTCCTTATTGTCTGCATTTAAGTACGTGGAGTTGGACTATTTGGTCAGTCATATTTTGTATGTTCTTCTTGTAACATTATTCTTCAGGTATATTTATTGTTGTGTTTAGATATTATTTGGAAGCAAACATTTGTTTGAATTATTCATTGGAGCCACAAAATGCTACGTGGGTTAAAATATTATTTTTGGCCTATTGTGAATTATTTTTTAAAGAATTCTTGAAAATGCCATTGTGATATATCAGAACTGTTGGTAGACCAATGCATTTGAGGATGTAGATTTTATTCGGAACATTCTATTCCTTTGGACTTGAAGATAACATTTTGGGATGATTTTGGATGCAATTCATAATGCTGTAAGTCCCTCTTATATTTTCATTTTACAATTTTGTTAACTGAATTATTTGTTCAGTATTAGAAACCGTTTTGGTTTTGCTTATGTTTGTTTTTTAGTGTATGACCATAGATTCGTAATACTATTGGGTAATTATGACTCATTCATTTCTCAGTTAACGAACTAATATGCAGCATTACTGGAAATGCAAATATGATGGCAGCAGTGGGGGACGCATTTACTGAATTTTGTTTTCATAACAAAAAACTCTTAATTCCAAAGACTTGTGCAATTAAATGATATTAACGTGAAATGTAAAGAAAAGCATTTTCGTTTGAACCGAGCTCTGGGCATCTATCTGCACCATAAGTGCTAAACGTCATGTGATACAAACATGGCCGCGCCCTTTAAATATGTAATGGAAAGGGCTACGCAGCAAAATCCGAGACTGACAAACTGACAGAATTTGGATGAGTAGTGCCCCAATCTCAGTCGCTAGAGCATCCGACATTTAATCTAAGGGTCATGGGTGAAAGTCCGAGGGTAGGTGGTTATGATTTAGCTTCCACTGATTTTCAATTGTTGTCAAAATGAATATAGATATACCTGCAAGTATTTCTCTCCTTTCCTAAAATGTCCCTAAATGAGAGCGTATCCACATGTCCATGCGAACGGGATAGAGTACCCAATTTAATCAACTCTAAGATATGTTGATCATTCTGTCAGCATTTCTTCTTGATTCCAGTAAATCTAACGCATCCACTATATCATATGCAAATTGAATGCATTCATATTATGATACGAATATTATTAAAAATACGGACAGAAGCACAAAAGTCAACGCCAGTCTAAAAGCTCCACCTAACAGACAATATGTTTAAAGTAATGAGACACTACCACTGCAAGCTACTATCAGTTGTTTCGTGTTCTAAAGAGTTTACTCAAACGTTGTAACGGAGACAAAACGAAGAATGCACCGTGAAGACGTATAAAGACTTCTCGGTTCAATCAACAATAACTGCATGAGATATGCATGCAGGATGTGTTCACGGTTTTAATGGAGGTACGATCACCGCCTCTCGGACACCTGAATTCGGTGGTCACAACATCGCGGTATAGAATGCGATGATTGTATTGGTGAAAATACTAAGTCTTAAAATTAAAATACTAAGTCTTAAAATTGCCGTCCAGTTTCGGATGCTCAATCTAAATGAATGAAAATATGGATCTTTTTAAAATGATTTATCAATTGCGAGTTTTGATAATAGTTCTCGATTTAAGTAAGCTAAAGAATGCAATGCATCGTTTGAGAATTAAATGCATTAATCTTACGATTCAAACAATAACATAATATATAATTCGCAATGTAACACAAATCTCAAAGGAATTTTAAAATCTGCGACTAAAAGTTAATATGTCTTAAATTGAAGAGAAGAAAAGAGACTAGCACTGCAAGGTACTGTCAGTTCTTTCCTGTTCTGATGAGTTAGATGAAACTTTGCAACGTGGAGAAAATAAAAACTGCACCGTACATATGTGAAAGAAACCTATCTTAGATCAAGTCATGAAGGTTACAATAATGAGTTCAGTTTTGTGGGAAGTATGATTACGGGCTATCGGACATTCGAAAGCAGTGGCCAAAAGGATCGCGCAATCCGGTGAGGTGATATCAATGGTTAAAACAAAAAAAGAAGAACAAAACAAAAAAAAAAAAAATGATCAAAAAAAAAAAAAGCAAAGAAAGAAATATGTTAGTCCTAAAAATGAATTTTTGCTGACTTACAATTTTAGTTGCAAAATCAAAATGAAGAAATAATTGGGATGAATTATTTATCATTATTTTGGAAATTGCCACAATTGATAATAATAATAATAATAATAATAATAATAATAATAATAATAATAATAATAATTATGTGGACTTAGTACAGCGCCTGAGACGTTAAAGCGCTAAGAGCTCGAGAATATTAGATAACAAACAAAAATATACACCAGTACAAGGATAGGATAGAAAAATCCCAACACTATTGAATTACAAGACAAAAGGCTTCAATAGAAGTATATAGATAATGTAAATGAACTTACATATTTCATTCACTTTTTATCTGGATGGGTACATACAGGGTCACTAGCATAATCAGTACCTTTATGAGGGCTGTGTCGAAACCAGAAAGACATTGACAAGCTAATGAATTTGAAGAAGAGGATATCAAAATTCAACATAAAAATGATTATATGAGAAAAGAAAACGTTTCTGTGGGACATTTACCATCACACCTATTTGTAGCCAAATAGACGCGTGTACAAAGTGTAGTATAAATTTGTAATGGTTTTAAAAATTGTACGCCCACCGTGGGACTCGAACTCACGACCCTCAGATTAAAAGTCTGATGCTCTACCGACTGAGCTAGGCGGGCTACTTGTTAATGCATGGTCGAATGTTGGCTCGGGTAGTTATGCGCAACATGGTTAATCGTTATCTCATCAATTTCACATAGCTAGCGTCTAGGATTGATTGGATCTTAGATGTTAGCCCCTTATGGAAACAATAATCCAGTTTATATGGCAATCAACCATTCACGGAGGAATTTAAATTTTGCTGCATAAGGAAATGCACAAATGTGTCATTAGCCGAGCAAGTTGCTAAAGTTAAGACTAGTCATTGTTTCTTTGTGTTAACAGTTATGATTTTACAGTCCGGACAACACAAACACTATCCTTCTGCTCTTCTCTTAAATCTTCGCATTCTTTCCTTAATTTCTCTCAGTTAATTACACATGTGAAAATCACCTATCTTGAAATTTTTTGTTTCCAGAGAAAGCAATGCTTACACACTACATAATCAATTAAATAGTACCTGTAAGTTGATAAACTTGCTTCCAATTAATTGTTCTCTATACATATTTGTGATTTTCTTCTATGGATCGGTACAGGAGAAAATACATAAATACGGAAGGTGTTGTGTTAGATGTGGTGGTTTTATTTCTACGACATGGGAGATTTGTGTGTGTGTGTGTGTGTGTTTGTGTGTGCATGTGATTTGTATTTTTAAGGTAGCTTTTAAGAATTTTTCAGTCATATAGCTACAATGTCTGCAGTGTGGCAGTTTATAGTGATGGCTAGCACTGGGGCATCATGCCGCAGACATGTGGCATGATGTCCCACCCAGTCACTTTATCCTGAGATCCGGCCGACCAGTCCTAACACTAACCTCTTAATGCTGAGCCCCAAGCAAGGCAGCTGTTAGTACCATATTTGTAAGTCTTTGGTATGACTCGGCCGGGGATCGATCCCACGAACTCCCGCATCCGAGGCGTACGCTGTAATTACTAGGCCACCGGAGCTTTTAGGGATATTTGTTCATTGTCACGTAGTGAGTAGTAGCTAATGAGTTTTCACTCCTTATTGTCTGCATTTAAGTACGTGGAGTTGGACTATTTGGTCAGTCATATTTTGTATGTTCTTCTTGTAACATTATTCTTCAGGTATATTTATTGTTGTGTTTAGATATTATTTGGAAGCAAACATTTGTTTGAATTATTCATTGGAGCCACAAAATGCTACGTGGGTTAAAATATTATTTTTGGCCTATTGTGAATTATTTTTTAAAGAATTCTTGAAAATGCCATTGTGATATATCAGAACTGTTGGTAGACCAATGCATTTGAGGATGTAGATTTTATTCGGAACATTCTATTCCTTTGGACTTGAAGATAACATTTTGGGATGATTTTGGATGCAATTCATAATGCTGTAAGTCCCTCTTATATTTTCATTTTACAATTTTGTTAACTGAATTATTTGTTCAGTATTAGAAACCGTTTTGGTTTTGCTTATGTTTGTTTTTTAGTGTATGACCATAGATTCGTAATACTATTGGGTAATTATGACTCATTCATTTCTCAGTTAACGAACTAATATGCAGCATTACTGGAAATGCAAATATGATGGCAGCAGTGGGGGACGCATTTACTGAATTTTGTTTTCATAACAAAAAACTCTTAATTCCAAAGACTTGTGCAATTAAATGATATTAACGTGAAATGTAAAGAAAAGCATTTTCGTTTGAACCGAGCTCTGGGCATCTATCTGCACCATAAGTGCTAAACGTCATGTGATACAAACATGGCCGCGCCCTTTAAATATGTAATGGAAAGGGCTACGCAGCAAAATCCGAGACTGACAAACTGACAGAATTTGGATGAGTAGTGCCCCAATCTCAGTCGCTAGAGCATCCGACATTTAATCTAAGGGTCATGGGTGAAAGTCCGAGGGTAGGTGGTTATGATTTAGCTTCCACTGATTTTCAATTGTTGTCAAAATGAATATAGATATACCTGCAAGTATTTCTCTCCTTTCCTAAAATGTCCCTAAATGAGAGCGTATCCACATGTCCATGCGAACGGGATAGAGTACCCAATTTAATCAACTCTAAGATATGTTGATCATTCTGTCAGCATTTCTTCTTGATTCCAGTAAATCTAACGCATCCACTATATCATATGCAAATTGAATGCATTCATATTATGATACGAATATTATTAAAAATACGGACAGAAGCACAAAAGTCAACGCCAGTCTAAAAGCTCCACCTAACAGACAATATGTTTAAAGTAATGAGACACTACCACTGCAAGCTACTATCAGTTGTTTCGTGTTCTAAAGAGTTTACTCAAACGTTGTAACGGAGACAAAACGAAGAATGCACCGTGAAGACGTATAAAGACTTCTCGGTTCAATCAACAATAACTGCATGAGATATGCATGCAGGATGTGTTCACGGTTTTAATGGAGGTACGATCACCGCCTCTCGGACACCTGAATTCGGTGGTCACAACATCGCGGTATAGAATGCGATGATTGTATTGGTGAAAATACTAAGTCTTAAAATTAAAATACTAAGTCTTAAAATTGCCGTCCAGTTTCGGATGCTCAATCTAAATGAATGAAAATATGGATCTTTTTAAAATGATTTATCAATTGCGAGTTTTGATAATAGTTCTCGATTTAAGTAAGCTAAAGAATGCAATGCATCGTTTGAGAATTAAATGCATTAATCTTACGATTCAAACAATAACATAATATATAATTCGCAATGTAACACAAATCTCAAAGGAATTTTAAAATCTGCGACTAAAAGTTAATATGTCTTAAATTGAAGAGAAGAAAAGAGACTAGCACTGCAAGGTACTGTCAGTTCTTTCCTGTTCTGATGAGTTAGATGAAACTTTGCAACGTGGAGAAAATAAAAACTGCACCGTACATATGTGAAAGAAACCTATCTTAGATCAAGTCATGAAGGTTACAATAATGAGTTCAGTTTTGTGGGAAGTATGATTACGGGCTATCGGACATTCGAAAGCAGTGGCCAAAAGGATCGCGCAATCCGGTGAGGTGATATCAATGGTTAAAACAAAAAAAGAAGAACAAAACAAAAAAAAAAAAAATGATCAAAAAAAAAAAAAGCAAAGAAAGAAATATGTTAGTCCTAAAAATGAATTTTTGCTGACTTACAATTTTAGTTGCAAAATCAAAATGAAGAAATAATTGGGATGAATTATTTATCATTATTTTGGAAATTGCCACAATTGATAATAATAATAATAATAATAATAATAATAATAATAATAATAATAATAATAATTATGTGGACTTAGTACAGCGCCTGAGACGTTAAAGCGCTAAGAGCTCGAAAATATTAGATAACAAACAAAAATATACACCAGTACAAGGATAGGATAGAAAAATCCCAACACTATTGAATTACAAGACAAAAGGCTTCAATAGAAGTATATAGATAATGTAAATGAACTTACATATTTCATTCACTTTTTATCTGGATGGGTACATACAGGGTCACTAGCATAATCAGTACCTTTATGAGGGCTGTGTCGAAACCAGAAAGACATTGACAAGCTAATGAATTTGAAGAAGAGGATATCAAAATTCAACATAAAAATGATTATATGAGAAAAGAAAACGTTTCTGTGGGACATTTACCATCACACCTATTTGTAGCCAAATAGACGCGTGTACAAAGTGTAGTATAAATTTGTAATGGTTTTAAAAATTGTACGCCCACCGTGGGACTCGAATTCACGACCCTCAGATTAAAAGTCTGATGCTCTACCGACTGAGCTAGGCGGGCTACTTGTTAATGCATGGTCGAATGTTGGCTCGGGTAGTTATGCGCAACATGGTTAATCGTTATCTCATCAATTTCACATAGCTAGCGTCTAGGATTGATTGGATCTTAGATGTTAGCCCCTTATGGAAACAATAATCCAGTTTATATGGCAATCAACCATTCACGGAGGAATTTAAATTTTGCTGCATTAGGAAATGCACAAATGTGACATTAGCCGAGCAAGTTGCTAAAGTTAAGACTAGTCATTGTTTCTTTGTGTTAACAGTTATGATTTTACAGTCCGGACAACACAAACACTATCCTTCTGCTCTTCTCTTAAATCTTCGCATTCTTTCCTTAATTTCTCTCAGTTAATTACACATGTGAAAATCACCTATCTTGAAATTTTTTGTTTCCAGAGAAAGCAATGCTTACACACTACATAATCAATTAAATAGTACCTGTAAGTTGATAAACTTGCTTCCAATTAATTGTTCTCTATACATATTTGTGATTTTCTTCTATGGATCGGTACAGGAGAAAATACATAAATACGGAAGGTGTTGTGTTAGATGTGGTGGTTTTATTTCTACGACATGGGAGATTTGTGTGTGTGTGTGTGTGTGTGTGTGTGTGTGTTTGTGTGTGCATGTGATTTGTATTTTTAAGGTAGCTTTTAAGAATTTTTCAGTCATATAGCTACAATGTCTGCAGTGTGGCAGTTTATAGTGATGGCTAGCACTGGGGCATCATGCCGCAGACATGTGGCATGATGTCCCACCCAGTCACTTTATCCTGAGATCCGGCCGACCAGTCCTAACACTAACCTCTTAATGCTGAGCCCCAAGCAAGGCAGCTGTTAGTACCATATTTGTAAGTCTTTGGTATGACTCGGCCGGGGATCGATCCCACGAACTCCCGCATCCGAGGCGTACGCTGTAATTACTAGGCCACCGTAGCTTTTAGGGATATTTGTTCATTGTCACGTAGTGAGTAGTAGCTAATGAGTTTTCACTCCTTATTGTCTGTATTTAAGTACGTGGAGTTGGACTATTTGGTCAGTCATATTTTGTATGTTCTTCTTGTAACATTATTCTTCAGGTATATTTATTGTTGTGTTTAGATATTATTTGGAAGCAAACATTTGTTTGAATTATTCATTGGAGCCACAAAATGCTATGTGGGTTAAAATATTATTTTTGGCCTATTGTGAATTATTTCTAAAGAATTCTTGAAAATGCCATTGTGATATATCAGAACTGTTGGTAGACCAATGCATTTGAGGATGTAGATTTTATTCGGAACATTCTATTCCTTTGGACTTGAAGATAACATTTTGGGATGATTTTGGATGCAATTCATAATGCTGTAAGTCCCTCTTATATTTTCATTTTACAATTTTGTTAACTGAATTATTTGTTCAGTATTAGAAACCGTTTTGGTTTTGCTTATGTTTGTTTTTTAGTGTATGACCATAGATTCGTAATACTATTGGGTAATTATGACTCATTCATTTCTCAGTTAACGAACTAATATGCAGCATTACTGGAAATGCAAATATGATGGCAGCAGTGGGGGACGCATTTACTGAATTTTGTTTTCATAACAAAAAACTCTTAATTCCAAAGACTTGTGCAATTAAATGATATTAACGTGAAATGTAAAGAAAAGCATTTTCGTTTGAACCGAGCTCTGGGCATCTATCTGCACCATAAGTGCTAAACGTCATGTGATACAAACATGGCCGCGCCCTTTAAATATGTAATGGAAAGGGCTACGCAGCAAAATCCGAGACTGACAAACTGACAGAATTTGGATGAGTAGTGCCCCAATCTCAGTCGCTAGAGCATCCGACATTTAATCTAAGGGTCATGGGTGAAAGTCCGAGGGTAGGTGGTTATGATTTAGCTTCCACTGATTTTCAATTGTTGTCAAAATGAATATAGATATACCTGTAAGTATTTCTCTCCTTTCCTAAAATGTCCCTAAATGAGAGCGATTCCACATGTCCATGCGAACGGGATAGAGTACCCAATTTAATCAACTCTAAGATATGTTGATCATTCTGTCAGCATTTCTTCTTGATTCCAGTAAATCTAACGCATCCACTATATCATATGCAAATTGAATGCATTCATATTATGATACGAATATTATTAAAAATACGGACAGAAGCACAAAAGTCAACGCCAGTCTAAAAGCTCCACCTAACAGACAATATGTTTAAAGTAATGAGACACTACCACTGCAAGCTACTATCAGTTGTTTCGTGTTCTAAAGAGTTTACTCAAACGTTGTAACGGAGACAAAACGAAGAATGCACCGTGAAGACGTATAAAGACTTCTCGGTTCAATCAACAATAACTGCATGAGATATGCATGCAGGATGTGTTCACGGTTTTAATGGAGGTACGATCACCGCCTCTCGGACACCTGAATTCGGTGGTCACAACATCGCGGTATAGAATGCGATGATTGTATTGGTGAAAATACTAAGTCTTAAAATTAAAATACTAAGTCTTAAAATTGCCGTCCAGTTTCGGATGCTCAATCTAAATGAATGAAAATATGGATCTTTTTAAAATGATTTATCAATTGCGAGTTTTGATAATAGTTCTCGATTTAAGTAAGCTAAAGAATGCAATGCATCGTTTGAGAATTAAATGCATTAATCTTACGATTCAAACAATAACATAATATATAATTCGCAATGTAACACAAATCTCAAAGGAATTTTAAAATCTGCGACTAAAAGTTAATATGTCTTAAATTGAAGAGAAGAAAAGAGACTAGCACTGCAAGGTACTGTCAGTTCTTTCCTGTTCTGATGAGTTAGATGAAACTTTGCAACGTGGAGAAAATAAAAACTGCACCGTACATATGTGAAAGAAACCTATCTTAGATCAAGTCATGAAGGTTACAATAATGAGTTCAGTTTTGTGGGAAGTATGATTACGGGCTATCGGACATTCGAAAGCAGCGGCCAAAAGGATCGCGCAATCCGGTGAGGTGATATCAATGGTTAAAACAAAAAAAGAAGAACAAAACAAAAAAAAAAAAAATGATCAAAAAAAAAAAAAGCAAAGAAAGAAATATGTTAGTCCTAAAAATGAATTTTTGCTGACTTACAATTTTAGTTGCAAAATCAAAATGAAGAAATAATTGGGATGAATTATTTATCATTATTTTGGAAATTGCCACAATTGATAATAATAATAATAATAATAATAATAATAATAATAATAATAATTATGTGGACTTAGTACAGCGCCTGAGACGTTAAAGCGCTAAGAGCTCGAAAATATTAGATAACAAACAAAAATATACACCAGTACAAGGATAGGATAGAAAAATCCCAACACTATTGAATTACAAGACAAAAGGCTTCAATAGAAGTATATAGATAATGTAAATGAACTTACATATTTCATTCACTTTTTATCTGGATGGGTACATACAGGGTCACTAGCATAATCAGTACCTTTATGAGGGCTGTGTCGAAACCAGAAAGACATTGACAAGCTAATGAATTTGAAGAAGAGGATATCAAAATTCAACATAAAAATGATTATATGAGAAAAGAAAACGTTTCTGTGGGACATTTACCATCACACCTATTTGTAGCCAAATAGACGCGTGTACAAAGTGTAGTATAAATTTGTAATGGTTTTAAAAATTGTACGCCCACCGTGGGACTCGAACTCACGACCCTCAGATTAAAAGTCTGATGCTCTACCGACTGAGCTAGGCGGGCTACTTGTTAATGCATGGTCGAATGTTGGCTCGGGTAGTTATGCGCAACATGGTTAATCGTTATCTCATCAATTTCACATAGCTAGCGTCTAGGATTGATTGGATCTTAGATGTTAGCCCCTTATGGAAACAATAATCCAGTTTATATGGCAATCAACCATTCACGGAGGAATTTAAATTTTGCTGCATAAGGAAATGCACAAATGTGTCATTAGCCGAGCAAGTTGCTAAAGTTAAGACTTGTCATTGTTTCTTTGTGTTAACAGTTATGATTTTACAGTCCGGACAACACAAACACTATCCTTCTGCTCTTCTCTTAAATCTTCGCATTCTTTCCTTAATTTCTCTCAGTTAATTACACATGTGAAAATCACCTATCTTGAAATTTTTTGTTTCCAGAGAAAGCAATGCTTACACACTACATAATCAATTAAATAGTACCTGTAAGTTGATAAACTTGCTTCCAATTAATTGTTCTCTATACATATTTGTGATTTTCTTCTATGGATCGGTACAGGAGAAAATACATAAATACGGAAGGTGTTGTGTTAGATGTGGTGGTTTTATTTCTACGACATGGGAGATTTGTGTGTGTGTGTGTTTGTGTGTGTGTGTGTTTGTGTGTGCATGTGATTTGTATTTTTAAGGTAGCTTTTAAGAATTTTTCAGTCATATCGCTACAATGTCTGCAGTGTGGCAGTTTATAGTGATGGCTAGCACTGGGGCATCATGCCGCAGACATGTGGCATGATGTCCCACCCAGTCACTTTATCCTGAGATCCGGCCGACCAGTCCTAACACTAACCTCTTAATGCTGAGCCCCAAGCAAGGCAGCTGTTAGTACCATATTTGTAAGTCTTTGGTATGACTTGGCCGGGGATCGATCCCACGAACTCCCGCATCCGAGGCGTACGCTGTAATTACTAGGCCACCGGAGCTTTTAGGGATATTTGTTCATTGTCACGTAGTGAGTAGTAGCTAATGAGTTTTCACTCCTTATTGTCTGTATTTAAGTACGTGGAGTTGGACTATTTGGTCAGTCATATTTTGTATGTTCTTCTTGTAACATTATTCTTCAGGTATATTTATTGTTGTGTTTAGATATTATTTGGAAGCAAACATTTGTTTGAATTATTCATTGGAGCCACAAAATGCTACGTGGGTTAAAATATTATTTTTGGCCTATTGTGAGTTATTTCTAAGGAATTCTTGAAAATGCCATTGTGATATATCAGAACTGTTGGTAGACCAATGCATTTGAGGATGTAGATTTTATTCGGAACATTCTATTCCTTTGGACTTGAAGATAACATTTTGGGATGATTTTGGATGCAATTCATAATGCTGTAAGTCCCTCTTATATTTTCATTTTACAATTTTGTTAACTGAATTATTTGTTCAGTATTAGAAACCGTTTTGGTTTTGCTTATGTTTGTTTTTTAGTGTATGACCATAGATTCGTAATACTATTCATTTCTCAGTTAACGAACTAATATGCAGCATTACTGGAAATGCAAATATGATGGCAGCAGTGGGGGACGCATTTACTGAATTATGTTTTCATAACAAAAAACTCTTAATTCCAAAGACTTGTGCAATTAAATGATATTAACGTGAAATGTAAAGAAAAGCATTTTCGTTTGAACCGAGCTCTGGGCATCTATTTGCACCATAAGTGCTAAACGTCATGTGATACAAACATGGCCGCGCCCTTTAAATATGTAATGGAAAGGGCTACGCAGCAAAATCCGAGACTGACAAACTGACAGAATTTGGATGAGTAGTGCCCCAATCTCAGTCGCTAGAGCATCCGACATTTAATCTAAGGGTCATGGGTGAAAGTCCGAGGGTAGGTGGTTATGATTTAGCTTCCACTGATTTTCAATTGTTGTCAAAATGAATATAGATATACCTGCAAGTATTTCTCTCCTTTCCTAAAATGTCCCTAAATGAGAGCGTATCCACATGTCCATGCGAACGGGATAGAGTACCCAATTTAATCAACTCTAAGATATGTTGATCATTCTGTCAGCATTTCTTCTTGATTCCAGTAAATCTAACGCATCCACTATATCATATGCAAATTGAATGCATTCATATTATGATACGAATATTATTAAAAATACGGACAGAAGCACAAAAGTCAACGCCAGTCTAAAAGCTCCACCTAACAGACAATATGTTTAAAGTAATGAGACACTACCACTGCAAGCTACTATCAGTTGTTTCGTGTTCTAAAGAGTTTACTCAAACGTTGTAACGGAGACAAAACGAAGAATGCACCGTGAAGACGTATAAAGACTTCTCGGTTCAATCAACAATAACTGCATGAGATATGCATGCAGGATGTGTTCACGGTTTTAATGGAGGTACGATCACCGCCTCTCGGACACCTGAATTCGGTGGTCACAACATCGCGGTATAGAATGCGATGATTGTATTGGTGAAAATACTAAGTCTTAAAATTAAAATACTAAGTCTTAAAATTGCCGTCCAGTTTCGGATGCTCAATCTAAATGAATGAAAATATGGATCTTTTTAAAATGATTTATCAATTGCGAGTTTTGATAATAGTTCTCGATTTAAGTAAGCTAAAGAATGCAATGCATCGTTTGAGAATTAAATGCATTAATCTTACGATTCAAACAATAACATAATATATAATTCGCAATGTAACACAAATCTCAAAGGAATTTTAAAATCTGCGACTAAAAGTTAATATGTCTTAAATTGAAGAGAAGAAAAGAGACTAGCACTGCAAGGTACTGTCAGTTCTTTCCTGTTCTGATGAGTTAGATGAAACTTTGCAAAGTGGAGAAAATAAAAACTGCACCGTACATATGTGAAAGAAACCTATCTTAGATCAAGTCATGAAGGTTACAATAATGAGTTCAGTTTTGTGGGAAGTATGATTACGGGGTATCGGACATTCGAAAGCAGTGGCCAAAAGGATCGCGCAATCCGGTGAGGTGATATCAATGTTTAAAAGAAAAAAAGAAGAACAAAAAAAAAAAAATGACCAAAAAAAAAAAAAAGTAAAGAAAGAAATATGTTAGTCCTAAAAATGAATTTTTGCTGACTTACAATTTTAGTTGCAAAATGAAAATGAAGAAATAATTGGGATGAATTATTTATCATTATTTTGGAAATTGCCACAATTGATAATAATAAAAATAATAATAATAATAATAATAATAATAATAATAATAATAATAATAATAATAATAATAATAATAATTATGTGGACTTAGTAAAGCGCCTGAGACGTTAAAGCGCTAAGAGCTCGAAAATATTAGATAACAAACAAAAATATACACCAGTACAAGGATAGGATAGAAAAATCCCAACACTATTGAATTACAAAACAAAAGGCTTCAATAGAAGTATATAGAATATGTAAATGAACTTACATATTTCATTCACTTTTTATCTGGATGGGTACATACAGGGTCACTACCATAATCAGTACCTTTATGAGGGCTGTGTCGAAACCAGAAAGACATTGACAAGCTAATGAATTTGAAGAAGAGGATATCAAAATTCAACATAAAAATGATTATATGAGAAAAGAAAACGTTTCTGTGGGACATTTACCATCACACCTATTTGTAGCCAAATAGACGCGTGTACAAAGTGTAGTATAAATTTGTAATGGTATTAAAAATTATACGCCCACCGTGGGACTCGAACTCACGACCCTCAGATTAAAAGTCTGATGCTCTACCGACTGAGCTAGGCGGGCTACTTGTTAATGCATGGTCGAATGTTGGCTCGGGTAGTTATGCGCAGCATGGTTAATCGTTATCTCATCAATTTCACATAGCTAGCGTCCAGGATTGATTGGATCTTAGATGTTAGCCCCTTATGGAAACAATAATCCAGTTTATATGGCAATCAACCATTCACGGAGGAATTTAAATTTTGCTGCCTAAGGAAATGCACAAATGTGTCATTAGCCGAGCAAGTTGCTAAAGTTAAGACTAGTCATTGTTTCTTTGTGTTAACTGTTATGATTTTACAGTCCGGACAACACAAACACTATCTTTCTGCTCTTCTCTTAAATCTTCGCATTCTTTCCTTAATTTCTCTCAGTTAATTACACATGTGAAAATCACCTATCTTGAAATTTTTTGTTTCCAGAGAAAGCAATGCTTACACACTACATAATCAATTAAATAGTACCTGTAAGTTGATAAACTTGCTTCCAATTAATTGTTCTCTATACATATTTGTGATTTTCTTCTATGGATCGGTACAGGAGAAAATACATAAATACGGAAGGTGTTGTGTTAGATGTGGTGGTTTTATTTCTACGACATGGGAGATTTGTGTGTGTGTGTGTGTGTGTGTGTGTGTTTGTGTGTGCATGTGATTTGTATTTTTAAGGTAGCTTTTAAGAATTTTTCAGTCATATCGCTACGATGTCTGCAGTGTGGCAGTTTATAGTGATGGCTAGCACTGGGGCATCATGCCGCAGACATGTGGCATGATGTCCCACCCAGTCACTTTATCCTGAGATCCGGCCGACCAGTCCTAACACTAACCTCTTAATGCTGAGCCCCAAGCAAGGCAGCTGTTAGTACCATATTTGTAAGTCTTTGGTATGACTCGGCCGGGGATCGATCCCACGAACTCCCGCATCCGAGGCGTACGCTGTAATTACTAGGCCACCGGAGCTTTTAGGGATATTTGTTCATTGTCACGTAGTGAGTAGTAGCTAATGAGTTTTCACTCCTTATTGTCTGTATTTAAGTACGTGGAGTTGGACTATTTGGTCAGTCATATTTTGTATGTTCTTCTTGTAACATTATTCTTCAGGTATATTTATTGTTGTGTTTAGATATTATTTGGAAGCAAACATTTGTTTGAATTATTCATTGGAGCCACAAAATGCTACGTGGGTTAAAATATTATTTTTGGCCTATTGTGAATTATTTCTAAAGAATTCTTGAAAATGCCATTGTGATATATCAGAACTGTTGGTAGACCAATGCATTTGAGGATGTAGATTTTATTCGGAACATTCTATTCCTTTGGACTTGAAGATAACATTTTGGGATGATTTTGGATGCAATTCATAATGCTGTAAGTCCCTCTTATATTTTCATTTTACAATTTTGTTAACTGAATTATTTGTTCAGTATTAGAAACCGTTTTGGTTTTGCTTATGTTTGTTTTTTAGTGTATGACCATAGATTCGTAATACTATTGGGTAATTATGACTCATTCATTTCTCAGTTAACGAACTAATATGCAGCATTACTGGAAATGCAAATATGATGGCAGCAGTGGGGGACGCATTTACTGAATTTTGTTTTCATAACAAAAAACTCTTAATTCCAAAGACTTGTGCAATTAAATGATATTAACGTGAAATGTAAAGAAAAGCATTTTCGTTTGAACCGAGCTCTGGGCATCTATCTGCACCATAAGTGCTAAACGTCATGTGATACAAACATGGCCGCGCCCTTTAAATATGTAATGGAAAGGGCTACGCAGCAAAATCCGAGACTGACAAACTGACAGAATTTGGATGAGTAGTGCCCCAATCTCAGTCGCTAGAGCATCCGACATTTAATCTAAGGGTCATGGGTGAAAGTCCGAGGGTAGGTGGTTATGATTTAGCTTCCACTGATTTTCAATTGTTGTCAAAATGAATATAGATATACCTGCAAGTATTTCTCTCCTTTCCTAAAATGTCCCTAAATGAGAGCGTATCCACATGTCCATGCGAACGGGATAGAGTACCCAATTTAATCAACTCTAAGATATGTTGATCATTCTGTCAGCATTTCTTCTTGATTCCAGTAAATCTAACGCATCCACTATATCATATGCAAATTGAATGCATTCATATTATGATACGAATATTATTAAAAATACGGACAGAAGCACAAAAGTCAACGCCAGTCTAAAAGCTCCACCTAACAGACAATATGTTTAAAGTAATGAGACACTACCACTGCAAGCTACTATCAGTTGTTTGGTGTTCTAAAGAGTTTACTCAAACGTTGTAACGGAGACAAAACGAAGAATGCACCGTGAAGACGTATAAAGACTTCTCGGTTCAATCAACAATAACTGCATGAGATATGCATGCAGGATGTGTTCACGGTTTTAATGGAGGTACGATCACCGCCTCTCGGACACCTGAATTCGGTGGTCACAACATCGCGGTATAGAATGCGATGATTGTATTGGTGAAAATACTAAGTCTTAAAATTAAAATACTAAGTCTTAAAATTGCCGTCCAGTTTCGGATGCTCAATCTAAATGAATGAAAATATGGATTTTTTTAAAATGATTTATCAATTGCGAGTTTTGATAATAGTTCTCGATTTAAGTAAGCTAAAGAATGCAATGCATCGTTTGAGAATTAAATGCATTAATCTTACGATTCAAACAATAACATAATATATAATTCGCAATGTAACACAAATCTCAAAGGAATTTTAAAATCTGCGACTAAAAGTTAATATGTCTTAAATTGAAGAGAAGAAAAGAGACTAGCACTGCAAGGTACTGTCAGTTCTTTCCTGTTCTGATGAGTTAGATGAAACTTTGCAACGTGGAGAAAATAAAAACTGCACCGTACATATGTGAAAGAAACCTATCTTAGATCAAGTCATGAAGGTTACAATAATGAGTTCACAGTTTTGTGGGAAGTATGATTACGGGCTATCGGACATTCGAAAGCAGTGGCCAAAAGGATCGCGCAATCCGGTGAGGTGATATCAATGGTTAAAAGAAAAAAAGAAGAACAAAAAAAAAAAAATGACCAAAAAAAAAAAAAGGAAAGAAAGAAATATGTTAGTCCTAAAAATGAATTTTTGCTGACTTATAATTCTGGTTGCAAAATCAAAATGAAGAAATAATTGGGATGAATTATTTATCATTATTTTGGAAATTGCCACAATTGATAATAATAATAATAATAATAATAATAATAATAATAATAATAATAATAATAATTATGTGGATTTAGTACAGCGCCTGAGACGTTAAAGCGCTTAGAGCTCGAAAATATTAGATAACAAACAAAAATATACACCAGTACAAGGATAGGATAGAAAAATCCCAACACTATTGAATTACAAAACAAAAGGCTTCAATAGAAGTATATAGAATATGTAAATGAACTTACATATTTCATTCACTTTTTATCTGGATGGGTACATACAGGGTCACTACCATAATCAGTACCTTTATGAGGGCTGTGTCGAAACCAGAAAGACATTGACAAGCTAATGAATTTGAAGAGGAGGATATCAAAATTCAACATAAAAATGATTATATGAGAAAAGAAAACGTTTCTGTGGGACATTTACCATCACACCTATTTGTAGCCAAATAGACGCGTGTACAAAGTGTAGTATAAATTTGTAATGGTATTAAAAATTGTACGCCCACCGTGGGACTCGAACTCACGACCCTCAGATTAAAAGTCTGATGCTCTACCGACTGAGCTAGGCGGGCTACTTGTTAATGCATGGTCGAATGTTGGCTCGGGTAGTTATGCGCAACATGGTTAATCGTTATCTCATCAATTTCACATAGCTAGCGTCCAGGATTGATTGGATCTTAGATGTTAGCCCCTTATGGAAACAATAATCCAGTTTATATGGCAATCAACCATTCACGGAGGAATTTAAATTTTGCTGCATTAGGAAATGCACAAATGTGTCATTAGCCGAGCAAGTTGCTAAAGTTAAGACTAGTCATTGTTTCTTTGTGTTAACAGTTATGATTTTACAGTCCGGACAACACAAACACTATCCTTCCTCTCTTCTCTTAAATCTTCGCATTCTTTCCTTAATTTCTCTCAGTTAATTAAACATGTGAAAATCACCTATTTTGACATTTTTTTGTTTCCAGAGAAAGCAATGCTTACACACTACATAATCAATTAAATAGTACCTGTAAGTTGATAAACTTGCTTCCAATTAATTGTTCTCTATGCATATTTGTGATTTTCTTCTATGGATCGGTACAGGAGAAAATACATAAATACGGAAGGTGTTGTGTTAGATGTGGTGGTTTTATTTCTACGACATGGGAGATTTGTGTGTGTGTGTGTGTGTGTGTGTGTGTGTGTTTGTGTGTGCATGTGATTTGTATTTTTAAGGTAGCTTTTAAGAATTTTTCAGTCATATCGCTACAATGTCTGCAGTGTGGCAGTTTATAGTGATGGCTAGCACTGGGGCATCATGCCGCAGACATGTGGCATGATGTCCCACCCAGTCACTTTATCCTGAGATCCGGCCGACCAGTCCTAACACTAACCTCTTAATGCTGAGCCCCAAGCAAGGCAGCTGTTAGTACCATATTTGTAAGTCTTTGGTATGACTTGGCCGGGGATCGATCCCACGAACTCCCGCATCCGAGGCGTACGCTGTAATTACTAGGCCACCGGAGCTTTTAGGGATATTTGTTCATTGTCACGTAGTGAGTAGTAGCTAATGAGTTTTCACTCCTTATTGTCTGTATTTAAGTACGTGGAGTTGGACTATTTGGTCAGTCATATTTTGTATGTTCTTCTTGTAACATTATTCTTCAGGTATATTTATTGTTGTGTTTAGATATTATTTGGAAGCAAACATTTGTTTGAATTATTCATTGGAGCCACAAAATGCTACGTGGGTTAAAATATTATTTTTGGCCTATTGTGAATTATTTCTAAAGAATTCTTGAAAATGCCATTGCGATATATCAGAACTGTTGGTAGACCAATGCATTTGAGGATGTAGATTTTATTCGGAACATTCTATTCCTTTGGACTTGAAGATAACATTTTGGGATGATTTTGGATGCAATTCATAATGCTGTAAGTCCCTCTTATATTTTCATTTTACAATTTTGTTAACTGAATTATTTGTTCAGTATTAGAAACCGTTTTGGTTTTGCTTATGTTTGTTTTTTAGTGCATGACCATAGATTCGTAATACTATTGGGTAATTATGACTCATTCATTTCTCAGTTAACGAACTAATATGCAGCATTACTGGAAATGCAAATATGATGGCAGCAGTGGGGGACGCATTTACTGAATTTTGTTTTCATAACAAAAAACTCTTAATTCCAAAGACTTGTGCAATTAAATGATATTAACGTGAAATGTAAAGAAAAGCATTTTCGTTTGAACCGAGCTCTGGGCATCTATCTGCACCATAAGTGCTAAACGTCATGTGATACAAACATGGCCGCGCCCTTTAAATATGTAATGGAAAGGGCTACGTAGCAAAATCCGAGACTGACAAACTGACAGAATTTGGATGAGTAGTGCCCCAATCTCAGTCGCTAGAGCATCCGACATTTAATCTAAGGGTCATGGGTGAAAGTCCGAGGGTAGGTGGTTATGATTTAGCTTCCACTGATTTTCAATTGTTGTCAAAATGAATATAGATATACCTGCAAGTATTTCTCTCCTTTCCTAAAATGTCCCTAAATGAGAGCGTATCCACATGTCCATGCGAACGGGATAGAGTACCCAATTTAATCAACTCTAAGATATGTTGATCATTCTGTCAGCATTTCTTCTTGATTCCAGTAAATCTAACGCATCCACTATATCATATGCAAATTGAATGCATTCATATTATGATACGAATATTATTAAAAATACGGACAGAAGCACAAAAGTCAACGCCAGTCTAAAAGCTCCACCTAACAGACAATATGTTTAAAGTAATGAGACACTACCACTGCAAGCTACTATCAGTTGTTTCGTGTTCTAAAGAGTTTACTCAAACGTTGTAACGGAGACAAAACGAAGAATGCACCGTGAAGACGTATAAAGACTTCTCGGTTCAATCAACAATAACTGCTTGAGATATGCATGCAGGATGTGTTCACGGTTTTAATGGAGGTACGATCACCGCCTCTCGGACACCTGAATTCGGTGGTCACAACATCGCGGTATAGAATGCGATGATTGTATTGGTGAAAATACTAAGTCTTAAAATTAAAATACTAAGTCTTAAAATTGCCGTCCAGTTTCGGATGCTCAATCTAAATGAATGAAAATATGGATCTTTTTAAAATGATTTATCAATTGCGAGTTTTGATAATAGTTCTCGATTTAAGTAAGCTAAAGAATGCAATGCATCGTTTGAGAATTAAATGCATGAATCTTACGATTCAAACAATAACATAATATATAATTCGCAATGTAACACAAATCTCAAAGGAATTTTAAAATCTGCGACTAAAAGTTAATATGTCTTAAATTGAAGAGAAGAAAAGAGACTAGCACTGCAAGGTACTGTCAGTTCTTTCCTGTTCTGATGAGTTAGATGAAACTTTGCAACGTGGAGAAAATAAAAACTGCACCGTACATATGTGAAAGAAACCTATCTTAGATCAAGTCATGAAGGTTACAATAATGAGTTCACAGTTTTGTGGGAAGTATGATTACGGGCTATCGGACATTCGAAAGCAGTGGCCAAAAGGATCGCGCAATCCGGTGAGGTGATATCAATGGTTAAAACAAAAAAAGAAGAACAAAAAAAAAAAAAATGACCAAAAAAAAAAAAAAGGAAAGAAAGAAATATGTTAGTCCTAAAAATGAATTTTTGCTGACTTACAATTTTAGTTGCAAAATCAAAATGAAGAAATAATTGGGATGAATTATTTATCATTATTTTGGAAATTGCCACAATTGATAATAATAAAAATAATAATAATAATAATAATAATAATAATAATAATAATAATAATAATAATAATTATGTGGACTTAGTACAGCGCCTGAGACGTTAAAGCGCTAAGAGCTCGAAAATATTAGATGACAAACAAAAATATACACCAGTACAAGGATAGGATAGAAAAATCCCAACACTATTGAATTACAAAACAAAAGGCTTCAATAGAAGTATATAGAATATGTAAATGAACTTACATATTTCATTCACTTTTTATCTGGATGGGTACATACAGGGTCACTAGCATAATCAGTACCTTTATGAGGGCTGTGTCGAAACCAGAAAGACATTGACAAGCTAATGAATTTGAAGAAGAGGATATCAAAATTCAACATAAAAATGATTATATGAGAAAAGAAAACGTTTATGTGGGACATTTACCATCACACCTATTTGTAGCCAAATAGACGCGTGTACAAAGTGTAGTATAAATTTGTAATGGTATTAAAAATTGTACGCCCACCGTGGGACTCGAACTCACGACCCTCAGATTAAAAGTCTGATGCTCTACCGACTGAGCTAGGCGGGCTACTTGTTAATGCATGGTCGAATGTTGGCTCGGGTAGTTATGCGCAACATGGTTAATCGTTATCTCATCAATTTCACATAGCTAGCGTCCAGGATTGATTGGATCTTAGATGTTAGCCCCTTATGGAAACAATAATCCAGTTTATATGGCAATCAACCATTCACGGAGGAATTTAAATTTTGCTGCATAAGGAAATGCACAAATGTGTCATTAGCCGAGCAAGTTGCTAAAGTTAAGACTAGTCATTGTTTCTTTGTGTTAACAGTTATGATTTTACAGTCCGGACAACACAAACACTATCCTTCTGCTCTTCTCTAAAATCTTCGCATTCTTTCCTTAATTTCTCTCAATTAATTACACATGTGAAAATCACCTATCTTGACATTTTAATGTTTCCAGAGAAAGCAATGCTTACACACTACATAATCAATTAAATAGTACCTGTAAGTTGATAAACTTGCTTCCAATTAATTGTTCTCTATACATATTTGTGATTTTCTTCTATGGATCGGTACAGGAGAAAATACATAAATACGGAAGGTGTTGTGTTAGATGTGGTGGTTTTATTTCTACGACATGGGAGATTTGTGTGTGTGTGTGTGTGTGTGTGTGTGTGTGTGTGTGTGTGTTTGTGTGTGCATGTGATTTGTATTTTTAAGGTAGCTTTTAAGAATTTTTCAGTCATATCGCTACAATGTCTGCAGTGTGGCAGTTTATAGTGATGGCTAGCACTGGGGCATCATGCCGCAGACATGTGGCATGATGTCCCACCCAGTCACTTTATCCTGAGATCCGGCCGACCAGTCCTAACACTAACCTCTTAATGCTGAGCCCCAAGCAAGGCAGCTGTTAGTACCATATTTGTAAGTCTTTGGTATGACTCGGCCGGGGATCGATCCCACGAACTCCCGCATCCGAGGCGTACGCTGTAATTACTAGGCCACCGGAGCTTTTAGGGATATTTGTTCATTGTCACGTAGTGAGTAGTAGCTAATGAGTTTTCACTCCTTATTGTCTGTATTTAAGTACGTGGAGTTGGACTATTTGGTCAGTCATATTTTGTATGTTCTTCTTGTAACATTATTCTTCAGGTATATTTATTGTTGTGTTTAGATATTATTTGGAAGCAAACATTTGTTTGAATTATTCATTGGAGCAACAAAATGCTACGTGGGTTAAAATATTATTTTTGGCCTATTGCGAATTATTTCTAAAGAATTCTTGAAAATGCCATTGTGATATATCAGAACTGTTGGTAGACCAATGCATTTGAGGATGTAGATTTTATTCGGAACATTCTATTCCTTTGGACTTGAAGATAACATTTTGGGATGATTTTGGATGCAATTCATAATGCTGTAAGTCCCTCTTATATTTTCATTTTACAATTTTGTTAACTGAATTATTTGTTCAGTATTAGAAACCGTTTTGGTTTTGCTTATGTTTGTTTTTTAGTGTATGACCATAGATTCGTAATACTATTGGGTAATTATGACTCATTCATTTCTCAGTTAACGAACTAATATGCAGCATTACTGGAAATGCAAATATGATGGCAGCAGTGGGGGACGCATTTACTGAATTTTGTTTTCATAACAAAAAACTCTTAATTCCAAAGACTTGTGCAATTAAATGATATTAACGTGAAATGTAAAGAAAAGCATTTTCGTTTGAACCGAGCTCTGGGCATCTATCTGCACCATAAGTGCTAAACGTCATGTGATACAAACATGGCCGCGCCCTTTAAATATGTAATGGAAAGGGCTACGTAGCAAAATCCGAGACTGACAAACTGACAGAATTTGGATGAGTAGTGCCCCAATCTCAGTCGCTAGAGCATCCGACATTTAATCTAAGGGTCATGGGTGAAAGTCCGAGGGTAGGTGGTTATGATTTAGCTTCCACTGATTTTCAATTGTTGTCAAAATGAATATAGATATACCTGCAAGTATTTCTCTCCTTTCCTAAAATGTCCCTAAATGAGAGCGTATCCACATGTCCATGCGAACGGGATAGAGTACCCAATTTAATCAACTCTAAGATATGTTGATCATTCTGTCAGCATTTCTTCTTGATTCCAGTAAATCTAACGCATCCACTATATCATATGCAAATTGAATGCATTCATATTATGATACGAATATTATTAAAAATACGGACAGAAGCACAAAAGTCAACGCCAGTCTAAAAGCTCCACCTAACAGACAATATGTTTAAAGTAATGAGACACTACCACTGCAAGCTACTATCAGTTGTTTCGTGTTCTAAAGAGTTTACTCAAACGTTGTAACGGAGACAAAACGAAGAATGCACCGTGAAGACGTATAAAGACTTCTCGGTTCAATCAACAATAACTGCTTGAGATATGCATGCAGGATGTGTTCACGGTTTTAATGGAGGTACGATCACCGCCTCTCGGACACCTGAATTCGGTGGTCACAACATCGCGGTATAGAATGCGATGATTGTATTGGTGAAAATACTAAGTCTTAAAATTAAAATACTAAGTCTTAAAATTGCCGTCCAGTTTCGGATGCTCAATCTAAATGAATGAAAATATGGATCTTTTTAAAATGATTTATCAATTGCGAGTTTTGATAATAGTTCTCGATTTAAGTAAGCTAAAGAATGCAATGCATCGTTTGAGAATTAAATGCATCAATCTTACGATTCAAACAATAACATAATATATAATTCGCAATGTAACACAAATCTCAAAGGAATTTTAAAATCTGCGACTAAAAGTTAATATGTCTTAAATTGAAGAGAAGAAAAGAGACTAGCACTGCAAGGTACTGTCAGTTCTTTCCTGTTCTGATGAGTTAGATGAAACTTTGCAACGTGGAGAAAATAAAAACTGCACCGTACATATGTGAAAGAAACCTATCTTAGATCAAGTCATGAAGGTTACAATAATGAGTTCACAGTTTTGTGGGAAGTATGATTACGGGCTATCGGACATTCGAAAGCAGTGGCCAAAAGGATCGCGCAATCCGGTGAGGTGATATCAATGGTTAAAACAAAAAAAGAAGAACAAAAAAAAAAAAAAATGACCAAAAAAAAAAAAAAGGAAAGAAAGAAATATGTTAGTCCTAAAAATGAATTTTTGCTGACTTACAATTTTAGTTGCAAAATGAAAATGAAGAAATAATTGGGATGAATTATTTATCATTATTTTGGAAATTGCCACAATTGATAATAATAAAAATAATAATAATAATAATAATAATAATAATAATAATAATAATAATAATAATTATGTGGACTTAGTACAGCGCCTGAGACGTTAAAGCGCTAAGAGCTCGAAAATATTAGATAACAAACAAAAATATACACCAGTACAAGGATAGGATAGAAAAATCCCAACACTATTGAATTACAAAACAAAAGGCTTCAATAGAAGTATATAGAATATGTAAATGAACTTACATATTTCATTCACTTTTTATCTGGATGGGTACATACAGGGTCACTACCATAATCAGTACCTTTATGAGGGCTGTGTCGAAACCAGAAAGACATTGACAAGCTAATGAATTTGAAGAAGAGGATATCAAAATTCAACATAAAAATGATTATATGAGAAAAGAAAACGTTTCTGTGGGACATTTACCATCACACCTATTTGTAGCCAAATAGACGCGTGTACAAAGTGTAGTATAAATTTGTAATGGTATTAAAAATTGTACGCCCACCGTGGGACTCGAACTCACGACCCTCAGATTAAAAGTCTGATGCTCTACCGACTGAGCTAGGCGGGCTACTTGTTAATGCATGGTCGAATGTTGGCTCGGGTAGTTATGCGCAGCATGGTTAATCGTTATCTCATCAATTTCACATAGCTAGCGTCCAGGATTGATTGGATCTTAGATGTTAGCCCCTTATGGAAACAATAATCCAGTTTATATGGCAATCAACCATTCACGGAGGAATTTAAATTTTGCTGACTAAGGAAATGCACAAATGTGTCATTAGCCGAGCAAGTTGCTAAAGTTTAGACTAGTCATTGTTTCTTTGTGTTAACAGTTATGATTTTACAGTCCGGACAACACAAACACTATCCTTCTGCTCTTCTCTTAAATCTTCGCATTCTTTCCTTAATTTCTCTCAGTTAATTACACATGTGAAAATCACCTATCTTGAATTTTTTTGTTTCCAGAGAAAGCAATGCTTACACACTACATGATCAATTAAATAGTACCTGTAAGTTGATAAACTTGCTTCCAATTAATTGTTCTCTATACATATTTGTGATTTTCTTCTATGGATCGGTACAGGAGAAAATACATAAATACGGAAGGTGTTGTGTTAGATGTGGTGGTTTTATTTCTACCACATGGGAGATTTGTGTGTGTGTGTGTGTGTGTGTGTGTGTGTGTGTGTGTTTGTGTGTGCATGTGATTTGTATTTTTAAGGTAGCTTTTAAGAATTTTTCAGTCATATCGCTACGATGTCTGCTGTGTGGCAGTTTATAGTGATGGCTAGCACTGGGGCATCATGCCGCAGACATGTGGCATGATGTCCCACCCAGTCACTTTATCCTGAGATCCGGCCGACCAGTCCTAACACTAACCTCTTAATGCTGAGCCCCAAGCAAGGCAGCTGTTAGTACCATATTTGTAAGTCTTTGGTATGACTCGGCCGGGGATCGATCCCACGAACTCCCGCATCCGAGGCGTACGCTGTAATTACTAGGCCACCGGAGCTTTTAGGGATATTTGTTCATTGTCACGTAGTGAGTAGTAGCTAATGAGTTTTCACTCCTTATTGTCTGTATTTAAGTACGTGGAGTTGGACTATTTGGTCAGTCATATTTTGTATGTTCTTCTTGTAACATTATTCTTCAGGTATATTTATTGTTGTGTTTAGATATTATTTGGAAGCAAACATTTGTTTGAATTATTCATTGGAGCCACAAAATGCTACGTGGGTTAAAATATTATTTTTGGCCTATTGTGAATTATTTCTAAAGAATTCTTGAAAATGCCATTGCGATATATCAGAACTGTTGGTAGACCAATGCATTTGAGGATGTAGATTTTATTCGGAACATTCTATTCCTTTGGACTTGAAGATAACATTTTGGGATGATTTTGGATGCAATTCATAATGCTGTAAGTCCCTCTTATATTTTCATTTTACAATTTTGTTAACTGAATTATTTGTTCAGTATTAGAAACCGTTTTGGTTTTGCTTATGTTTGTTTTTTAGTGTATGACCATAGATTCGTAATACTATTGGGTAATTATGACTCATTCATTTCTCAGTTAACGAACTAATATGCAGCATTACTGGAAATGCAAATATGATGGCAGCAGTGGGGGACGCATTTACTGAATTTTGTTTTCATAACAAAAAACTCTTAATTCCAAAGACTTGTGCAATTAAATGATATTAACGTGAAATGTAAAGAAAAGCATTTTCGTTTGAACCGAGCTCTGGGCATCTATCTGCACCATAAGTGCTAAACGTCATGTGATACAAACATGGCCGCGCCCTTTAAATATGTAATGGAAAGGGCTACGTAGCAAAATCCGAGACTGACAAACTGACAGAATTTGGATGAGTAGTGCCCCAATCTCAGTCGCTAGAGCATCCGACATTTAATCTAAGGGTCATGGGTGAAAGTCCGAGGGTAGGTGGTTATGATTTAGCTTCCACTGATTTTCAATTGTTGTCAAAATGAATATAGATATACCTGCAAGTATTTCTCTCCTTTCCTAAAATGTCCCTAAATGAGAGCGTATCCACATGTCCATGCGAACGGGATAGAGTACCCAATTTAATCAACTCTAAGATATGTTGATCATTCTGTCAGCATTTCTTCTTGATTCCAGTAAATCTAACGCATCCACTATATCATATGCAAATTGAATGCATTCATATTATGATACGAATATTATTAAAAATACGGACAGAAGCACAAAAGTCAACGCCAGTCTAAAAGCTCCACCTAACAGACAATATGTTTAAAGTAATGAGACACTACCACTGCAAGCTACTATCAGTTGTTTCGTGTTCTAAAGAGTTTACTCAAACGTTGTAACGGAGACAAAACGAAGAATGCACCGTGAAGACGTATAAAGACTTCTCGGTTCAATCAACAATAACTGCATGAGATATGCATGCAGGATGTGTTCACGGTTTTAATGGAGGTACGATCACCGCCTCTCGGACACCTGAATTCGGTGGTCACAACATCGCGGTATAGAATGCGATGATTGTATTGGTGAAAATACTAAGTCTTAAAATTAAAATACTAAGTCTTAAAATTGCCGTCCAGTTTCGGATGCTCAATCTAAATGAATGAAAATATGGATCTTTTTAAAATGATTTATCAATTGCGAGTTTTGATAATAGTTCTCGATTTAAGTAAGCTAAAGAATGCAATGCATCGTTTGAGAATTAAATGCATTAATCTTACGATTCAAACAATAACATAATATATAATTCGCAATGTAACACAAATCTCAAAGGAATTTTAAAATCTGCGACTAAAAGTTAATATGTCTTAAATTGAAGAGAAGAAAAGAGACTAGCACTGCAAGGTACTGTCAGTTCTTTCCTGTTCTGATGAGTTAGATGAAACTTTGCAACGTGGAGAAAATAAAAACTGCACCGTACATATGTGAAAGAAACCTATCTTAGATCAAGTCATGAAGGTTACAATAATGAGTTCACAGTTTTGTGGGAAGTATGATTACGGGCTATCGGACATTCGAAAGCAGTGGCCAAAAGGATCGCGCAATCCGGTGAGGTGATATCAATGGTTAAAACAAAAAAAGAAGAACAAAAAAAAAAAAAAATGACCAAAAAAAAAAAAAAGCAAAGAAAGAAATATGTTAGTCCTAAAAATGAATTTTTGCTGACTTACAATTTTAGTTGCAAAATGAAAATGAAGAAATAATTGGGATGAATTATTTATCATTATTTTGGAAATTGCCACAATTGATAATAATAAAAATAATAATAATAATAATAATAATAATAATAATAATAATTATGTGGACTTAGTACAGCGCCTGAGACGTTAAAGCGCTAAGAGCTCGAAAATATTAGATGACAAACAAAAATATACACCAGTACAAGGATAGGATAGAAAAATCCCAACACTATTGAATTACAAAACAAAAGGCTTCAATAGAAGTATATAGAATATGTAAATGAACTTACATATTTCATTCACTTTTTATCTGGATGGGTACATACAGGGTCACTACCATAATCAGTACCTTTATGAGGGCTGTGTCGAAACCAGAAAGACATTGACAAGCTAATGAATTTGAAGAAGAGGATATCAAAATTCAACATAAAAATGATTATATGAGAAAAGAAAACGTTTATGTGGGACATTTACCATCACACCTATTTGTAGCCAAATAGACGCGTGTACAAAGTGTAGTATAAATTTGTAATGGTATTAAAAATTGTACGCCCACCGTGGGACTCGAACTCACGACCCTCAGATTAAAAGTCTGATGCTCTACCGACTGAGCTAGGCGGGCTACTTGTTAATGCATGGTCGAATGTTGGCTCGGGTAGTTATGCGCAACATGGTTAATCGTTATCTCATCAATTTCACATAGCTAGCGTCTAGGATTGATTGGATATATCAGAACTGTTGGTAGACCAATGCATTTGAGGATGTAGATTTTATTCGGAACATTCTATTCCTTTGGACTTGAAGATAACATTTTGGGATGATTTTGGATGCAATTCATAATGCTGTAAGTCCCTCTTATATTTTCATTTTACAATTTTGTTAACTGAATTATTTGTTCAGTATTAGAAACCGTTTTGGTTTTGCTTATGTTTGTTTTTTAGTGTATGACCATAGATTCGTAATACTATTGGGTAATTATGACTCATTCATTTCTCAGTTAACGAACTAATATGTAGCATTACTGGAAATGCAAATATGATGGCAGCAGTGGGGGACGCATTTACTGAATTTTGTTTTCATAACAAAAAACTCTTAATTCCAAAGACTTGTGCAATTAAATGATATTAACGTGAAATGTAAAGAAAAGCATTTTCGTTTGAACCGAGCTCTGGGCATCTATCTGCACCATAAGTGCTAAACGTCATGTGATACAAACATGGCCGCGCCCTTTAAATATGTAATGGAAAGGGCTACGCAGCAAAATCCGAGACTGACAAACTGACAGAATTTGGATGAGTAGTGCCCCAATCTCAGTCGCTAGAGCATCCGACATTTAATCTAAGGGTCATGGGTGAAAGTCCGAGGGTAGGTGGTTATGATTTAGCTTCCACTGATTTTCAATTGTTGTCAAAATGAATATAGATATACCTGCAAGTATTTCTCTCCTTTCCTAAAATGTCCCTAAATGAGAGCGTATCCACATGTCTATGCGAACGGGATAGAGTACCCAATTTAATCAACTCTAAGATATGTTGATCATTCTGTCAGCATTTCTTCTTGATTCCAGTAAATCTAACGCATCCACTATATCATATGCAAATTGAATGCATTCATATTATGATACGAATATTATTAAAAATACGGACAGAAGCACAAAAGTCAACGCCAGTCTAAAAGCTCCACCTAACAGACAATATGTTTAAAGTAATGAGACACTACCACTGCAAGCTACTATCAGTTGTTTCGTGTTCTAAAGAGTTTACTCAAACGTTGTAACGGAGACAAAACGAAGAATGCACCGTGAAGACGTATAAAGACTTCTAGGTTCAATCAACAATAACTGCATGAGATATGCATGCAGGATGTGTTCACGGTTTTAATGGAGGTACGATCACCGCCTCTCGGACACCTGAATTCGGTGGTCACAACATCGCGGTATAGAATGCGATGATTGTACTGGTGAAAATACTAAGTCTTAAAATTAAAATACTAAGTCTTAAAATTGCCGTCCAGTTTCGGATGCTCAATCTAAATGAATGAAAATATGGATCTTTTTAAAATGATTTATCAATTGCGAGTTTTGATAATAGTTCTCGATTTAAGTAAGCTAAAGAATGCAATGCATCGTTTGAGAATTAAATGCATCAATCTGACGATTCAAACAATAACATAATATATAATTCGCAATGTAACACAAATCTCAAAGGAATTTTAAAATCTGCGACTAAAAGTTAATATGTCTTAAATTGAAGAGAAGAAAAGAGACTAGCACTGCAAGGTACTGTCAGTTCTTTCCTGTTCTGATGAGTTAGATGAAACTTTGCAACGTGGAGAAAATAAAAACTGCACCGTACATATGTGAAAGAAACCTATCTTAGATCAAGTCATGAAGGTTACAATAATGAGTTCACAGTTTTGTGGGAAGTATGATTACGGGTTATCGGACATTCGAAAGCAGTGGCCAAAAGGATCGCGCAATCCGGTGAGGTGATATCAATGTTTAAAAGAAAAAAAGAAGAACAAAAAAAAAAAAATGACCAAAAAAAAAAAAAGTAAAGAAAGAAATATGTTAGTCCTAAAAATGAATTTTTGCTGACTTACAATTTTAGTTGCAAAATGAAAATGAAGAAATAATTGGGATGAATTATTTATCATTATTTTGGAAATTGCCACAATTGATAATAATAAAAATAATAATAATAATAATAATAATAATAATAATAATAATAATAATAATAATAATAATAATAATAATAATTATGTGGACTTAGTAAAGCGCCTGAGACGTTAAAGCGCTAAGAGCTCGAAAATATTAGATAACAAACAAAAATATACACCAGTACAAGGATAGGATAGAAAAATCCCAACACTATTGAATTACAAAACAAAAGGCTTCAATAGAAGTATATAGAATATGTAAATGAACTTACATATTTCATTCACTTTTTATCTGGATGGGTACATACAGGGTCACTACCATAATCAGTACCTTTATGAGGGCTGTGTCGAAACCAGAAAGACATTGACAAGCTAATGAATTTGAAGAAGAGGATATCAAAATTCAACATAAAAATGATTATATGAGAAAAGAAAACGTTTCTGTGGGACATTTACCATCACACCTATTTGTAGCCAAATAGACGCGTGTACAAAGTGTAGTATAAATTTGTAATGGTATTAAAAATTATACGCCCACCGTGGGACTCGAACTCACGACCCTCAGATTAAAAGTCTGATGCTCTACCGACTGAGCTAGGCGGGCTACTTGTTAATGCATGGTCGAATGTTGGCTCGGGTAGTTATGCGCAGCATGGTTAATCGTTATCTCATCAATTTCACATAGCTAGCGTCCAGGATTGATTGGATCTTAGATGTTAGCCCCTTATGGAAACAATAATCCAGTTTATATGGCAATCAACCATTCACGGAGGAATTTAAATTTTGCTGCCTAAGGAAATGCACAAATGTGTCATTAGCCGAGCAAGTTGCTAAAGTTAAGACTACTCATTGTTTCTTTGTGTTAACTGTTATGATTTTACAGTCCGGACAACACAAACACTATCCTTCTGCTCTTCTCTTAAATCTTCGCATTCTTTCCTTAATTTCTCTCAGTTAATTACACATGTGAAAATCACCTATCTTGAAATTTTTTGTTTCCAGAGAAAGCAATGCTTACACACTACATAATCAATTAAATAGTACCTGTAAGTTGATAAACTTGCTTCCAATTAATTGTTCTCTATACATATTTGTGATTTTCTTCTATGGATCGGTCCAGGAGAAAATACATAAATACGGAAGGTGTTGTGTTAGATGTGGTGGTTTTATTTCTACGACATGGGAGATTTTTGTGTGTGTGTGTGTGTGTGTGTGTGTGTGTTTGTGTGTGCATGTGATTTGTATTTTTAAGGTAGCTTTTAAGAATTTTTCAGTCATATCGCTACGATGTCTGCAGTGTGGCAGTTTATAGTGATGGCTAGCACTGGGGCATCATGCCGCAGACATGTGGCATGATGTCCCACCCAGTCACTTTATCCTGAGATCCGGCCGACCAGTCCTAACACTAACCTCTTAATGCTGAGCCCCAAGCAAGGCAGCTGTTAGTACCATATTTGTAAGTCTTTGGTATGACTCGGCCGGGGATCGATCCCACGAACTCCCGCATCCGAGGCGTACGCTGTAATTACTAGGCCACCGGAGCTTTTAGGGATATTTGTTCATTGTCACGTAGTGAGTAGTAGCTAATGAGTTTTCACTCCTTATTGTCTGTATTTAAGTACGTGGAGTTGGACTATTTGGTCAGTCATATTTTGTATGTTCTTCTTGTAACATTATTCTTCAGGTATATTTATTGTTGTGTTTAGATATTATTTGGAAGCAAACATTTGTTTGAATTATTCATTGGAGCCACAAAATGCTACGTGGGTTAAAATATTATTTTTGGCCTATTGTGAATTATTTCTAAAGAATTCTTGAAAATGCCATTGCGATATATCAGAACTGTTGGTAGACCAATGCATTTGAGGATGTAGATTTTATTCGGAACATTCTATTCCTTTGGACTTGAAGATAACATTTTGGGATGATTTTGGATGCAATTCATAATGCTGTAAGTCCCTCTTATATTTTCATTTTACAATTTTGTTAACTGAATTATTTGTTCAGTATTAGAAACCGTTTTGGTTTTGCTTATGTTTGTTTTTTAGTGTATGACCATAGATTCGTAATACTATTGGGTAATTATGACTCATTCATTTCTCAGTTAACGAACTAATATGCAGCATTACTGGAAATGCAAATATGATGGCAGCAGTGGGGGACGCATTTACTGAATTTTGTTTTCATAACAAAAAACTCTTAATTCCAAAGACTTGTGCAATTAAATGATATTAACGTGAAATGTAAAGAAAAGCATTTTCGTTTGAACCGAGCTCTGGGCATCTATCTGCACCATAAGTGCTAAACGTCATGTGATACAAACATGGCCGCGCCCTTTAAATATGTAATGGAAAGGGCTACGTAGCAAAATCCGAGACTGACAAACTGACAGAATTTGGATGAGTAGAGCCCCAATCTCAGTCGCTAGAGCATCCGACATTTAATCTAAGGGTCATGGGTGAAAGTCCGAGGGTAGGTGGTTATGATTTAGCTTCCACTGATTTTCAATTGTTGTCAAAATGAATATAGATATACCTGCAAGTATTTCTCTCCTTTCCTAAAATGTCCCTAAATGAGAGCGTATCCACATGTCCATGCGAACGGGATAGAGTACCCAATTTAATCAACTCTAAGATATGTTGATCATTCTGTCAGCATTTCTTCTTGATTCCAGTAAATCTAACGCATCCACTATATCATATGCAAATTGAATGCATTCATATTATGATACGAATATTATTAAAAATACGGACAGAAGCACAAAAGTCAACGCCAGTCTAAAAGCTCCACCTAACAGACAATATGTTTAAAGTAATGAGACACTACCACTGCAAGCTACTATCAGTTGTTTCGTGTTCTAAAGAGTTTACTCAAACGTTGTAACGGAGACAAAACGAAGAATGCACCGTGAAGACGTATAAAGACTTCTCGGTTCAATCAACAATAACTGCATGAGATATGCATGCAGGATGTGTTCACGGTTTTAATGGAGGTACGATCACCGCCTCTCGGACACCTGAATTCGGTGGTCACAACATCGCGGTATAGAATGCGATGATTGTATTGGTGAAAATACTAAGTCTTAAAATTAAAATACTAAGTCTTAAAATTGCCGTCCAGTTTCGGATGCTCAATCTAAATGAATGAAAATATGGATCTTTTTAAAATGATTTATCAATTGCGAGTTTTGATAATAGTTCTCGATTTAAGTAAGCTAAAGAATGCAATGCATCGTTTGAGAATTAAATGCATTAATCTTACGATTCAAACAATAACATAATATATAATTCGCAATGTAACACAAATCTCAAAGGAATTTTAAAATCTGCGACTAAAAGTTAATATGTCTTAAATTGAAGAGAAGAAAAGAGACTAGCACTGCAAGGTACTGTCAGTTCTTTCCTGTTCTGATGAGTTAGATGAAACTTTGCAACGTGGAGAAAATAAAAACTGCACCGTACATATGTGAAAGAAACCTATCTTAGATCAAGTCATGAAGGTTACAATAATGAGTTCACAGTTTTGTGGGAAGTATGATTACGGGCTATCGGACATTCGAAAGCAGTGGCCAAAAGGATCGCGCAATCCGGTGAGGTGATATCAATGGTTAAAACAAAAAAAGAAGAACAAAAAAAAAAAAATGACCAAAAAAAAAAAAAAGCAAAGAAAGAAATATGTTAGTCCTAAAAATGAATTTTTGCTGACTTACAATTTTAGTTGCAAAATGAAAATGAAGAAATAATTGGGATGAATTATTTATCATTATTTTGGAAATTGCCACAATTGATAATAATAAAAATAATAATAATAATAATAATAATAATAATAATAATAATAATAATAATAATAATTATGTGGACTTAGTACAGCGCCTGAGACGTTAAAGCGCTAAGAGCTCGAAAATATTAGATGACAAACAAAAATATACACCAGTACAAGGATAGGATAGAAAAATCCCAACACTATTGAATTACAAAACAAAAGGCTTCAATAGAAGTATATAGAATATGTAAATGAACTTACATATTTCATTCACTTCTTATGTGGATGGGTACATACAGGGTCACTACCATAATCAGTACCTTTATGAGGGCTGTGTCGAAACCAGAAAGACATTGACAAGCTAATGAATTTGAAGAAGAGGATATCAAAATTCAACATAAAAATGATTATATGAGAAAAGAAAACGTTTATGTGGGACATTTACCATCACACCTATTTGTAGCCAAATAGACGCGTGTACAAAGTGTAGTATAAATTTGTAATGGTATTAAAAATTGTACGCCCACCGTGGGACTCGAACTCACGACCCTCAGATTAAAAGTCTGATGCTCTACCGACTGAGCTAGGCGGGCTACTTGTTAATGCATGGTCGAATGTTGGCTCGGGTAGTTATGCGCAACATGGTTAATCGTTATCTCATCAATTTCACATAGCTAGCGTCTAGGATTGATTGGATCTTAGATGTTAGCCCCTTATGGAAACAATAATCCAGTTTACATGGCAGTCAACCATTCACGGAGGAATTTAAATTTTGCTGCCTAAGGAAATGCACAAATGTGTCATTAGCCGAGGAAGTTGCTAAAGTTAAGACTACTCATTGTTTCTTTGTGTTAACAGTTATGACTTTACAGTCCGGACAACACAAACACTATCCTTCTGCTGTTCTCTTAAATCTTCGCATTCTTTCCTTAATTTCTCTCAGTTAAGTACACATGTGAAAATCACCTATCTTGAATTTTTTTGTTTCCAGAGAAAGCAATGCTTACACACTACATGATCAATTAAATAGTACCTGTAAGTTGATAAACTTGCTTCCAATTAATTGTTCTCTATACATATTTGTGATTTTCTTCTATGGATCGGTACAGGAGAAAATACATAAATACGGAAGGTGTTGTGTTAGATGTGGTGGTTTTATTTCTACGACATGGGAGATTTTTGTGTGTGTGTGTGTGTGTGTGTGTGTGTGTGTGTGTTTGTGTGTGCATGTGATTTGTATTTTTAAGGTAGCTTTTAAGAATTTTTCAGTCATATCGCTACGATGTCTGCTGTGTGGCAGTTTATAGTGATGGCTAGCACTGGGGCATCATGCCGCAGACATGTGGCATGATGTCCCACCCAGTCACTTTATCCTGAGATCCGGCCGACCAGTCCTAACACTAACCTCTTAATGCTGAGCCCCAAGCAAGGCAGCTGTTAGTACCATATTTGTAAGTCTTTGGTATGACTCGGCCGGGGATCGATCCCACGAACTCCCGCATCCGAGGCGTACGCTGTAATTACTAGGCCACCGGAGCTTTTAGGGATATTTGTTCATTGTCACGTAGTGAGTAGTAGCTAATGAGTTTTCACTCCTTATTGTCTGTATTTAAGTACGTGGAGTTGGACTATTTGGTCAGTCATATTTTGTATGTTCTTCTTGTAACATTATTCTTCAGGTATATTTATTGTTGTGTTTAGATATTATTTGGAAGCAAACATTTGTTTGAATTATTCATTGGAGCCACAAAATGCTACGTGGGTTAAAATATTATTTTTGGCCTATTGTGAATTATTTTTTAAAGAATTCTTGAAAATGCCATTGTGATATATCAGAACTGTTGGTAGACCAATGCATTTGAGGATGTAGATTTTATTCGGAACATTCTATTCCTTTGGACTTGAAGATAACATTTTGGGATGATTTTGGATGCAATTCATAATGCTGTAAGTCCCTCTTATATTTTCATTTTACAATTTTGTTAACTGAATTATTTGTTCAGTATTAGAAACCGTTTTGGTTTTGCTTATGTTTGTTTTTTAGTGTATGACCATAGATTCGTAATACTATTGGGTAATTATGACTCATTCATTTCTCAGTTAACGAACTAATATGCAGCATTACTGGAAATGCAAATATGATGGCAGCAGTGGGGGACGCATTTACTGAATTTTGTTTTCATAACAAAAAACTCTTAATTCCAAAGACTTGTGCAATTAAATGATATTAACGTGAAATGTAAAGAAAAGCATTTTCGTTTGAACCGAGCTCTGGGCATCTATCTGCACCATAAGTGCTAAACGTCATGTGATACAAACATGGCCGCGCCCTTTAAATATGTAATGGAAAGGGCTACGTAGCAAAATCCGAGACTGACAAACTGACAGAATTTGGATGAGTAGTGCCCCAATCTCAGTCGCTAGAGCATCCGACATTTAATCTAAGGGTCATGGGTGAAAGTCCGAGGGTAGGTGGTTATGATTTAGCTTCCACTGATTTTCAATTGTTGTCAAAATGAATATAGATATACCTGCAAGTATTTCTCTCCTTTCCTAAAATGTCCCTAAATGAGAGCGTATCCACATGTCCATGCGAACGGGATAGAGTACCCAATTTAATCAACTCTAAGATATGTTGATCATTCTGTCAGCATTTCTTCTTGATTCCAGTAAATCTAACGCATCCACTATATCATATGCAAATTGAATGCATTCATATTATGATACGAATATTATTAAAAATACGGACAGAAGCACAAAAGTCAACGCCAGTCTAAAAGCTCCACCTAACAGACAATATGTTTAAAGTAATGAGACACTACCACTGCAAGCTACTATCAGTTGTTTCGTGTTCTAAAGAGTTTACTCAAACGTTGTAACGGAGACAAAACGAAGAATGCACCGTGAAGACGTATAAAGACTTCTCGGTTCAATCAACAATAACTGCATGAGATATGCATGCAGGATGTGTTCACGGTTTTAATGGAGGTACGATCACCGCCTCTCGGACACCTGAATTCGGTGGTCACAACATCGCGGTATAGAATGCGATGATTGTATTGGTGAAAATACTAAGTCTTAAAATTAAAATACTAAGTCTTAAAATTGCCGTCCAGTTTCGGATGCTCAATCTAAATGAATGAAAATATGGATCTTTTTAAAATGATTTATCAATTGCGAGTTTTGATAATAGTTCTCGATTTAAGTAAGCTAAAGAATGCAATGCATCGTTTGAGAATTAAATGCATTAATCTTACGATTCAAACAATAACATAATATATAATTCGCAATGTAACACAAATCTCAAAGGAATTTTAAAATCTGCGACTAAAAGTTAATATGTCTTAAATTGAAGAGAAGAAAAGAGACTAGCACTGCAAGGTACTGTCAGTTCTTTCCTGTTCTGATGAGTTAGATGAAACTTTGCAACGTGGAGAAAATAAAAACTGCACCGTACATATGTGAAAGAAACCTATCTTAGATCAAGTCATGAAGGTTACAATAATGAGTTCACAGTTTTGTGGGAAGTATGATTACGGGCTATCGGACATTCGAAAGCAGTGGCCAAAAGGATCGCGCAATCCGGTGAGGTGATATCAATGGTTAAAACAAAAAAAGAAGAACAAAAAAAAAAAAAATGACCAAAAAAAAAAAAAAGCAAAGAAAGAAATATGTTAGTCCTAAAAATGAATTTTTGCTGACTTACAATTTTAGTTGCAAAATGAAAATGAAGAAATAATTGGGATGAATTATTTATCATTATTTTGGAAATTGCCACAATTGATAATAATAATAATAATAATAATAATAATAATAATAATAATAATAATAATAATTATGTGGACTTAGTACAGCGCCTGAGACGTTAAAGCGCTAAGAGCTCGAAAATATTAGATGACAAACAAAAATATACACCAGTACAAGGATAGGATAGAAAAATCCCAACACTATTGAATTACAAAACAAAAGGCTTCAATAGAAGTATATAGAATATGTAAATGAACTTACATATTTCATTCACTTTTTATCTGGATGGGTACATACAGGGTCACTACCATAATCAGTACCTTTATGAGGGCTGTGTCGAAACCAGAAAGACATTGACAAGCTAATGAATTTGAAGAAGAGGATATCAAAATTCAACATAAAAATGATTATATGAGAAAAGAAAACGTTTATGTGGGACATTTACCATCACACCTATTTGTAGCCAAATAGACGCGTGTACAAAGTGTAGTATAAATTTGTAATGGTATTAAAAATTGTACGCCCACCGTGGGACTCGAACTCACGACCCTCAGATTAAAAGTCTGATGCTCTACCGACTGAGCTAGGCGGGCTACTTGTTAATGCATGGTCGAATGTTGGCTCGGGTAGTTATGCGCAACATGGTTAATCGTTATCTCATCAATTTCACATAGCTAGCGTCTAGGATTGATTGGATCTTAGATGTTAGCCCCTTATGGAAACAATAATCCAGTTTACATGGCAGTCAACCATTCACGGAGGAATTTAAATTTTGCTGCCTAAGGAAATGCACAAATGTGTCATTAGCCGAGGAAGTTGCTAAAGTTAAGACTACTCATTGTTTCTTTGTGTTAACAGTTATGACTTTACAGTCCGGACAACACAAACACTATCCTTCTGCTGTTCTCTTAAATCTTCGCATTCTTTCCTTAATTTCTCTCAGTTAAGTACACATGTGAAAATCACCTATCTTGAATTTTTTTGTTTCCAGAGAAAGCAATGCTTACACACTACATGATCAATTAAATAGTACCTGTAAGTTGATAAACTTGCTTCCAATTAATTGTTCTCTATACATATTTGTGATTTTCTTCTATGGATCGGTACAGGAGAAAATACATAAATACGGAAGGTGTTGTGTTAGATGTGGTGGTTTTATTTCTACGACATGGGAGATTTTTGTGTGTGTGTGTGTGTGTGTGTGTGTGTGTGTGTGTGTGTGTTTGTGTGTGCATGTGATTTGTATTTTTAAGGTAGCTTTTAAGAATTTTTCAGTCATATCGCTACGATGTCTGCTGTGTGGCAGTTTATAGTGATGGCTAGCACTGGGGCATCATGCCGCAGACATGTGGCATGATGTCCCACCCAGTCACTTTATCCTGAGATCCGGCCGACCAGTCCTAACACTAACCTCTTAATGCTGAGCCCCAAGCAAGGCAGCTGTTAGTACCATATTTGTAAGTCTTTGGTATGACTCGGCCGGGGATCGATCCCACGAACTCCCGCATCCGAGGCGTACGCTGTAATTACTAGGCCACCGGAGCTTTTAGGGATATTTGTTCATTGTCACGTAGTGAGTAGTAGCTAATGAGTTTTCACTCCTTATTGTCTGTATTTAAGTACGTGGAGTTGGACTATTTGGTCAGTCATATTTTGTATGTTCTTCTTGTAACATTATTCTTCAGGTATATTTATTGTTGTGTTTAGATATTATTTGGAAGCAAACATTTGTTTGAATTATTCATTGGAGCCACAAAATGCTACGTGGGTTAAAATATTATTTTTGGCCTATTGTGAATTATTTTTTAAAGAATTCTTGAAAATGCCATTGTGATATATCAGAACTGTTGGTAGACCAATGCATTTGAGGATGTAGATTTTATTCGGAACATTCTATTCCTTTGGACTTGAAGATAACATTTTGGGATGATTTTGGATGCAATTCATAATGCTGTAAGTCCCTCTTATATTTTCATTTTACAATTTTGTTAACTGAATTATTTGTTCAGTATTAGAAACCGTTTTGGTTTTGCTTATGTTTGTTTTTTAGTGTATGACCATAGATTCGTAATACTATTGGGTAATTATGACTCATTCATTTCTCAGTTAACGAACTAATATGCAGCATTACTGGAAATGCAAATATGATGGCAGGAGTGGGGGACGCATTTACTGAATTTTGTTTTCATAACAAAAAACTCTTAATTCCAAAGACTTGTGCAATTAAATGATATTAACGTGAAATGTAAAGAAAAGCATTTTCGTTTGAACCGAGCTCTGGGCATCTATCTGCACCATAAGTGCTAAACGTCATGTGATACAAACATGGCCGCGCCCTTTAAATATGTAATGGAAAGGGCTACGTAGCAAAATCCGAGACTGACAAACTGACAGAATTTGGATGAGTAGTGCCCCAATCTCAGTCGCTAGAGCATCCGACATTTAATCTAAGGGTCATGGGTGAAAGTCCGAGGGTAGGTGGTTATGATTTAGCTTCCACTGATTTTCAATTGTTGTCAAAATGAATATAGATATACCTGCAAGTATTTCTCTCCTTTCCTAAAATGTCCCTAAATGAGAGCGTATCCACATGTCCATGCGAACGGGATAGAGTACCCAATTTAATCAACTCTAAGATATGTTGATCATTCTGTCAGCATTTCTTCTTGATTCCAGTAAATCTAACGCATCCACTATATCATATGCAAATTGAATGCATTCATATTATGATACGAATATTATTAAAAATACGGACAGAAGCACAAAAGTCAACGCCAGTCTAAAAGCTCCACCTAACAGACAATATGTTTAAAGTAATGAGACACTACCACTGCAAGCTACTATCAGTTGTTTCGTGTTCTAAAGAGTTTACTCAAACGTTGTAACGGAGACAAAACGAAGAATGCACCGTGAAGACGTATAAAGACTTCTCGGTTCAATCAACAATAACTGCATGAGATATGCATGCAGGATGTGTTCACGGTTTTAATGGAGGTACGATCACCGCCTCTCGGACACCTGAATTCGGTGGTCACAACATCGCGGTATAGAATGCGATGATTGTATTGGTGAAAATACTAAGTCTTAAAATTAAAATACTAAGTCTTAAAATTGCCGTCCAGTTTCGGATGCTCAATCTAAATGAATGAAAATATGGATCTTTTTAAAATGATTTATCAATTGCGAGTTTTGATAATAGTTCTCGATTTAAGTAAGCTAAAGAATGCAATGCATCGTTTGAGAATTAAATGCATTAATCTTACGATTCAAACAATAACATAATATATAATTCGCAATGTAACACAAATCTCAAAGGAATTTTAAAATCTGCGACTAAAAGTTAATATGTCTTAAATTGAAGAGAAGAAAAGAGACTAGCACTGCAAGGTACTGTCAGTTCTTTCCTGTTCTGATGAGTTAGATGAAACTTTGCAACGTGGAGAAAATAAAAACTGCACCGTACATATGTGAAAGAAACCTATCTTAGATCAAGTCATGAAGGTTACAATAATGAGTTCACAGTTTTGTGGGAAGTATGATTACGGGCTATCGGACATTCGAAAGCAGTGGCCAAAAGGATCGCGCAATCCGGTGAGGTGATATCAATGGTTAAAACAAAAAAAGAAGAACAAAAAAAAAAAAATGACCAAAAAAAAAAAAAAGCAAAGAAAGAAATATGTTAGTCCTAAAAATGAATTTTTGCTGACTGACAATTTTAGTTGCAAAATGAAAATGAAGAAATAATTGGGATGAATTATTTATCATTATTTTGGAAATTGCCACAATTGATAATAATAATAATAATAATAATAATAATAATAATAATAATAATAATAATAATAATAATAATTATGTGGACTTAGTACAGCGCCTGAGACGTTAAAGCGCTAAGAGCTCGAAAATATTAGATGACAAACAAAAATATACACCAGTACAAGGATAGGATAGAAAAATCCCAACACTATTGAATTACAAAACAAAAGGCTTCAATAGAAGTATATAGAATATGTAAATGAACTTACATATTTCATTCACTTTTTATGTGGATGGGTACATACAGGGTCACTACCATAATCAGTACCTTTATGAGGGCTGTGTCGAAACCAGAAAGACATTGACAAGCTAATGAATTTGAAGAAGAGGATATCAAAATTCAACATAAAAATGATTATATGAGAAAAGAAAACGTTTATGTGGGACATTTACCATCACACCTATTTGTAGCCAAATAGACGCGTGTACAAAGTGTAGTATAAATTTGTAATGGTATTAAAAATTGTACGCCCACCGTGGGACTCGAACTCACGACCCTCAGATTAAAAGTCTGATGCTCTACCGACTGAGCTAGGCGGGCTACTTGTTAATGCATGGTCGAATGTTGGCTCGGGTAGTTATGCGCAACATGGTTAATCGTTATCTCATCAATTTCACATAGCTAGCGTCTAGGATTGATTGGATCTTAGATGTTAGCCCCTTATGGAAACAATAATCCAGTTTACATGGCAGTCAACCATTCACGGAGGAATTTAAATTTTGCTGCCTAAGGAAATGCACAAATGTGTCATTAGCCGAGGAAGTTGCTAAAGTTAAGACTACTCATTGTTTCTTTGTGTTAACAGTTATGACTTTACAGTCCGGACAACACAAACACTATCCTTCTGCTGTTCTCTTAAATCTTCGCATTCTTTCCTTAATTTCTCTCAGTTAAGTACACATGTGAAAATCACCTATCTTGAATTTTTTTGTTTCCAGAGAAAGCAATGCTTACACACTACATGATCAATTAAATAGTACCTGTAAGTTGATAAACTTGCTTCCAATTAATTGTTCTCTATACATATTTGTGATTTTCTTCTATGGATCGGTACAGGAGAAAATACATAAATACGGAAGGTGTTGTGTTAGATGTGGTGGTTTTATTTCTACGACATGGGAGATTTGTGTGTGTGTGTGTGTGTGTGTGTGTGTGTGTGTTTGTGTGTGCATGTGATTTGTATTTTTAAGGTAGCTCTTAAGAATTTTTCAGTCATATCGCTACGATGTCTGCTGTGTGGCAGTTTATAGTGATGGCTAGCACTGGGGCATCATGCCGCAGACATGTGTTATGATGTCCCACCCAGTCACTTTATCCTGAGATCCGGCCGACCAGTCCTAACACTAACCTCTTAATGCTGAGCCCCAAGCAAGGCAGCTGTTAGTACCATATTTGTAAGTCTTTGGTATGACTCGGCCGGGGATCGATCCCACGAACTCCCGCATCCGAGGCGTACGCTGTAATTACTAGGCCACCGGAGCTTTTAGGGATATTTGTTCATTGTCACGTAGTGAGTAGTAGCTAATGAGTTTTCACTCCTTATTGTCTGTATTTAAGTACGTGGAGTTGGACTATTTGGTCAGTCATATTTTGTATGTTCTTCTTGTAACATTATTCTTCAGGTATATTTATTGTTGTGTTTAGATATTATTTGGAAGCAAACATTTGTTTGAATTATTCATTGGAGCAACAAAATGCTACGTGGGTTAAAATATTATTTTTGGCCTATTGCGAATTATTTCTAAAGAATTCTTGAAAATGCCATTGTGATATATCAGAACTGTTGGTAGACCAATGCATTTGAGGATGTAGATTTTATTCGGAACATTCTATTCCTTTGGACTTGAAGATAACATTTTGGGATGATTTTGGATGCAATTCATAATGCTGTAAGTCCCTCTTATATTTTCATTTTACAATTTTGTTAACTGAATTATTTGTTCAGTATTAGAAACCGTTTTGGTTTTGCTTATGTTTGTTTTTTAGTGTATGACCATAGATTCGTAATACTATTGGGTAATTATGACTCATTCATTTCTCAGTTAACGAACTAATATGCAGCATTACTGGAAATGCAAATATGATGGCAGCAGTGGGGGACGCATTTACTGAATTTTGTTTTCATAACAAAAAACTCTTAATTCCAAAGACTTGTGCAATTAAATGATATTAACGTGAAATGTAAAGAAAAGCATTTTCGTTTGAACCGAGCTCTGGGCATCTATCTGCACCATAAGTGCTAAACGTCATGTGATACAAACATGGCCGCGCCCTTTAAATATGTAATGGAAAGGGCTACGCAGCAAAATCCGAGACTGACAAACTGACAGAATTTGGATGAGTAGTGCCCCAATCTCAGTCGCTAGAGCATCCGACATTTAATCTAAGGGTCATGGGTGAAAGTCCGAGGGTAGGTGGTTATGATTTAGCTTCCACTGATTTTCAATTGTTGTCAAAATGAATATAGATATACCTGCAAGTATTTCTCTCCTTTCCTAAAATGTCCCTAAATGAGAGCGTATCCACATGTCTATGCGAACGGGATAGAGTACCCAATTTAATCAACTCTAAGATATGTTGATCATTCTGTCAGCATTTCTTCTTGATTCCAGTAAATCTAACGCATCCACTATATCATATGCAAATTGAATGCATTCATATTATGATACGAATATTATTAAAAATACGGACAGAAGCACAAAAGTCAACGCCAGTCTAAAAGCTCCACCTAACAGACAATATGTTTAAAGTAATGAGACACTACCACTGCAAGCTACTATCAGTTGTTTCGTGTTCTAAAGAGTTTACTCAAACGTTGTAACGGAGACAAAACGAAGAATGCACCGTGAAGACGTATAAAGACTTCTCGGTTCAATCAACAATAACTGCATGAGATATGCATGCAGGATGTGTTCACGGTTTTAATGGAGGTACGATCACCGCCTCTCGGACACCTGAATTCGGTGGTCACAACATCGCGGTATAGAATGCGATGATTGTATTGGTGAAAATACTAAGTCTTAAAATTAAAATACTAAGTCTTAAAATTGCCGTCCAGTTTCGGATGCTCAATCTAAATGAATGAAAATATGGATCTTTTTAAAATGATTTATCAATTGCGAGTTTTGATAATAGTTCTCGATTTAAGTAAGCTAAAGAATGCAATGCATCGTTTGAGAATTAAATGCATCAATCTGACGATTCAAACAATAACATAATATATAATTCGCAATGTAACACAAATCTCAAAGGAATTTTAAAATCTGCGACTAAAAGTTAATATGTCTTAAATTGAAGAGAAGAAAAGAGACTAGCACTGCAAGGTACTGTCAGTTCTTTCCTGTTCTGATGAGTTAGATGAAACTTTGCAACGTGGAGAAAATAAAAACTGCACCGTACATATGTGAAAGAAACCTATCTTAGATCAAGTCATGAAGGTTACAATAATGAGTTCACAGTTTTGTGGGAAGTATGATTACGGGCTATCGGACATTCGAAAGCAGTGGCCAAAAGGATCGCGCAATCCGGTGAGGTGATATCAATGTTTAAAACAAAAAAAGAAGAACAAAAAAAAAAAAAAATGACCAAAAAAAAAAAAAAGGAAAGAAAGAAATATGTTAGTCCTAAAAATGAATTTTTGCTGACTTACAATTTTAGTTGCAAAATGAAAATGAAGAAATAATTGGGATGAATTATTTATCATTATTTTGGAAATTGCCACAATTGATAATAATAAAAATAATAATAATAATAATAATAATAATAATAATAATAATAATAATAATAATAATAATAATAATAATTATGTGGACTTAGTAAAGCGCCTGAGACGTTAAAGCGCTAAGAGCTCGAAAATATTAGATAACAAACAAAAATATACACCAGTACAAGGATAGGATAGAAAAATCCCAACACTATTGAATTACAAAACAAAAGGCTTCAATAGAAGTATATAGAATATGTAAATGAACTTACATATTTCATTCACTTTTTATCTGGATGGGTACATACAGGGTCACTACCATAATCAGTACCTTTATGAGGGCTGTGTCGAAACCAGAAAGACATTGACAAGCTAATGAATTTGAAGAAGAGGATATCAAAATTCAACATAAAAATGATTATATGAGAAAAGAAAACGTTTCTGTGGGACATTTACCATCACACCTATTTGTAGCCAAATAGACGCGTGTACAAAGTGTAGTATAAATTTGTAATGGTATTAAAAATTATACGCCCACCGTGGGACTCGAACTCACGACCCTCAGATTAAAAGTCTGATGCTCTACCGACTGAGCTAGGCGGGCTACTTGTTAATGCATGGTCGAATGTTGGCTCGGGTAGTTATGCGCAGCATGGTTAATCGTTATCTCATCAATTTCACATAGCTAGCGTCCAGGATTGATTGGATCTTAGATGTTAGCCCCTTATGGAAACAATAATCCAGTTTATATGGCAATCAACCATTCACGGAGGAATTTAAATTTTGCTGCCTAAGGAAATGCACAAATGTGTCATTAGCCGAGCAAGTTGCTAAAGTTTAGACTAGTCATTGTTTCTTTGTGTTAACAGTTATGATTTTACAGTCCGGACAACACAAACACTATCCTTCTGCTCTTCTCTTAAATCTTCGCATTCTTTCCTTAATTTCTCTCAGTTAATTACACATGTGAAAATCACCTATCTTGAAATTTTTTGTTTCCAGAGAAAGCAATGCTTACACACTACATAATCAATTAAATAGTACCTGTAAGTTGATAAACTTGCTTCCAATTAATTGTTCTCTATACATATTTGTGATTTTCTTCTATGGATCGGTACAGGAGAAAATACATAAATACGGAAGGTGTTGTGTTAGATGTGGTGGTTTTATTTCTACGACATGGGAGATTTGTGTGTGTGTGTGTGTGTGTGTGTGTGTGTTTGTGTGTGCATGTGATTTGTATTTTTAAGGTAGCTTTTAAGAATGTTTCAGTCATATCGCTACGATGTCTGCAGTGTGGCAGTTTATAGTGATGGCTAGCACTGGGGCATCATGCCGCAGACATGTGGCATGATGTCCCACCCAGTCACTTTATCCTGAGATCCGGCCGACCAGTCCTAACACTAACCTCTTAATGCTGAGCCCCAAGCAAGGCAGCTGTTAGTACCATATTTGTAAGTCTTTGGTATGACTCGGCCGGGGATCGATCCCACGAACTCCCGCATCCGAGGCGTACGCTGTAATTACTAGGCCACCGGAGCTTTTAGGGATATTTGTTCATTGTCACGTAGTGAGTAGTAGCTAATGAGTTTTCACTCCTTATTGTCTGTATTTAAGTACGTGGAGTTGGACTATTTGGTCAGTCATATTTTGTATGTTCTTCTTGTAACATTATTCTTCAGGTATATTTATTGTTGTGTTTAGATATTATTTGGAAGCAAACATTTGTTTGAATTATTCATTGGAGCCACAAAATGCTACGTGGGTTAAAATATTATTTTTGGCCTATTGTGAATTATTTCTAAAGAATTCTTGAAAATGCCATTGCGATATATCAGAACTGTTGGTAGACCAATGCATTTGAGGATGTAGATTTTATTCGGAACATTCTATTCCTTTGGACTTGAAGATAACATTTTGGGATGATTTTGGATGCAATTCATAATGCTGTAAGTCCCTCTTATATTTTCATTTTACAATTTTGTTAACTGAATTATTTGTTCAGTATTAGAAACCGTTTTGGTTTTGCTTATGTTTGTTTTTTAGTGTATGACCATAGATTCGTAATACTATTGGGTAATTATGACTCATTCATTTCTCAGTTAACGAACTAATATGCAGCATTACTGGAAATGCAAATATGATGGCAGCAGTGGGGGACGCATTTACTGAATTTTGTTTTCATAACAAAAAACTCTTAATTCCAAAGACTTGTGCAATTAAATGATATTAACGTGAAATGTAAAGAAAAGCATTTTCGTTTGAACCGAGCTCTGGGCATCTATCTGCACCATAAGTGCTAAACGTCATGTGATACAAACATGGCCGCGCCCTTTAAATATGTAATGGAAAGGGCTACGTAGCAAAATCCGAGACTGACAAACTGACAGAATTTGGATGAGTAGTGCCCCAATCTCAGTCGCTAGAGCATCCGACATTTAATCTAAGGGTCATGGGTGAAAGTCCGAGGGTAGGTGGTTATGATTTAGCTTCCACTGATTTTCAATTGTTGTCAAAATGAATATAGATATACCTGCAAGTATTTCTCTCCTTTCCTAAAATGTCCCTAAATGAGAGCGTATCCACATGTCCATGCGAACGGGATAGAGTACCCAATTTAATCAACTCTAAGATATGTTGATCATTCTGTCAGCATTTCTTCTTGATTCCAGTAAATCTAACGCATCCACTATATCATATGCAAATTGAATGCATTCATATTATGATACGAATATTATTAAAAATACGGACAGAAGCACAAAAGTCAACGCCAGTCTAAAAGCTCCACCTAACAGACAATATGTTTAAAGTAATGAGACACTACCACTGCAAGCTACTATCAGTTGTTTCGTGTTCTAAAGAGTTTACTCAAACGTTGTAACGGAGACAAAACGAAGAATGCACCGTGAAGACGTATAAAGACTTCTCGGTTCAATCAACAATAACTGCATGAGATATGCATGCAGGATGTGTTCACGGTTTTAATGGAGGTACGATCACCGCCTCTCGGACACCTGAATTCGGTGGTCACAACATCGCGGTATAGAATGCGATGATTGTATTGGTGAAAATACTAAGTCTTAAAATTAAAATACTAAGTCTTAAAATTGCCGTCCAGTTTCGGATGCTCAATCTAAATGAATGAAAATATGGATCTTTTTAAAATGATTTATCAATTGCGAGTTTTGATAATAGTTCTCGATTTAAGTAAGCTAAAGAATGCAATGCATCGTTTGAGAATTAAATGCATTAATCTTACGATTCAAACAATAACATAATATATAATTCGCAATGTAACACAAATCTCAAAGGAATTTTAAAATCTGCGACTAAAAGTTAATATGTCTTAAATTGAAGAGAAGAAAAGAGACTAGCACTGCAAGGTACTGTCAGTTCTTTCCTGTTCTGATGAGTTAGATGAAACTTTGCAACGTGGAGAAAATAAAAACTGCACCGTACATATGTGAAAGAAACCTATCTTAGATCAAGTCATGAAGGTTACAATAATGAGTTCACAGTTTTGTGGGAAGTATGATTACGGGCTATCGGACATTCGAAAGCAGTGGCCAAAAGGATCGCGCAATCCGGTGAGGTGATATCAATGGTTAAAACAAAAAAAGAAGAACAAAAAAAAAAAAAAATGACCAAAAAAAAAAAAAAGCAAAGAAAGAAATATGTTAGTCCTAAAAATGAATTTTTGCTGACTTACAATTTTAGTTGCAAAATGAAAATGAAGAAATAATTGGGATGAATTATTTATCATTATTTTGGAAATTGCCACAATTGATAATAATAAAAATAATAATAATAATAATAATAATAATAATAATAATAATAATTATGTGGACTTAGTACAGCGCCTGAGACGTTAAAGCGCTAAGAGCTCGAAAATATTAGATGACAAACAAAAATATACACCAGTACAAGGATAGGATAGAAAAATCCCAACACTATTGAATTACAAAACAAAAGGCTTCAATAGAAGTATATAGAATATGTAAATGAACTTACATATTTCATTCACTTTTTATCTGGATGGGTACATACAGGGTCACTACCATAATCAGTACCTTTATGAGGGCTGTGTCGAAACCAGAAAGACATTGACAAGCTAATGAATTTGAAGAAGAGGATATCAAAATTCAACATAAAAATGATTATATGAGAAAAGAAAACGTTTATGTGGGACATTTACCATCACACCTATTTGTAGCCAAATAGACGCGTGTACAAAGTGTAGTATAAATTTGTAATGGTATTAAAAATTGTACGCCCACCGTGGGACTCGAACTCACGACCCTCAGATTAAAAGTCTGATGCTCTACCGACTGAGCTAGGCGGGCTACTTGTTAATGCATGGTCGAATGTTGGCTCGGGTAGTTATGCGCAACATGGTTAATCGTTATCTCATCAATTTCACATAGCTAGCGTCTAGGATTGATTGGATCTTAGATGTTAGCCCCTTATGGAAACAATAATCCAGTTTACATGGCAGTCAACCATTCACGGAGGAATTTAAATTTTGCTGCCTAAGGAAATGCACAAATGTGTCATTAGCCGAGGAAGTTGCTAAAGTTAAGACTACTCATTGTTTCTTTGTGTTAACAGTTATGACTTTACAGTCCGGACAACACAAACACTATCCTTCTGCTCTTCTCTAAAATCTTCGCATTCTTTCCTTAATTTCTCTCAGTTAATTACACATGTGAAAATCACCTATCTTGAAATTTTTTGTTTCCAGAGAAAGCAATGCTTACACACTACATAATCAATTAAATAGTACCTGTAAGTTGATAAACTTGCTTCCAATTAATTGTTCTCTATACATATTTGTGATTTTCTTCTATGGATCGGTACAGGAGAAAATACATAAATACGGAAGGTGTTGTGTTAGATGTGGTGGTTTTATTTCTACGACATGGGAGATTTTTGTGTGTGTGTGTGTGTGTGTGTGTGTGTGTGTGTGTGTTTGTGTGTGCATGTGATTTGTATTTTTAAGGTAGCTTTTAAGAATTTTTCAGTCATATCGCTACGATGTCTGCTGTGTGGCAGTTTATAGTGATGGCTAGCACTGGGGCATCATGCCGCAGACATGTGGCATGATGTCCCACCCAGTCACTTTATCCTGAGATCCGGCCGACCAGTCCTAACACTAACCTCTTAATGCTGAGCCCCAAGCAAGGCAGCTGTTAGTACCATATTTGTAAGTCTTTGGTATGACTCGGCCGGGGATCGATCCCACGAACTCCCGCATCCGAGGCGTACGCTGTAATTACTAGGCCACCGGAGCTTTTAGGGATATTTGTTCATTGTCACGTAGTGAGTAGTAGCTAATGAGTTTTCACTCCTTATTGTCTGTATTTAAGTACGTGGAGTTGGACTATTTGGTCAGTCATATTTTGTATGTTCTTCTTGTAACATTATTCTTCAGGTATATTTATTGTTGTGTTTAGATATTATTTGGAAGCAAACATTTGTTTGAATTATTCATTGGAGCCACAAAATGCTACGTGGGTTAAAATATTATTTTTGGCCTATTGTGAATTATTTTTTAAAGAATTCTTGAAAATGCCATTGTGATATATCAGAACTGTTGGTAGACCAATGCATTTGAGGATGTAGATTTTATTCGGAACATTCTATTCCTTTGGACTTGAAGATAACATTTTGGGATGATTTTGGATGCAATTCATAATGCTGTAAGTCCCTCTTATATTTTCATTTTACAATTTTGTTAACTGAATTATTTCTTCAGTATTAGAAACCGTTTTGGTTTTGCTTATGTTTGTTTTTTAGTGTATGACCATAGATTCGTAATACTATTGGGTAATTATGACTCATTCATTTCTCAGTTAACGAACTAATATGCAGCATTACTGGAAATGCAAATATGATGGCAGCAGTGGGGGACGCATTTACTGAATTTTGTTTTCATAACAAAAAACTCTTAATTCCAAAGACTTGTGCAATTAAATGATATTAACGTGAAATGTAAAGAAAAGCATTTTCGTTTGAACCGAGCTCTGGGCATCTATCTGCACCATAAGTGCTAAACGTCATGTGATACAAACATGGCCGCGCCCTTTAAATATGTAATGGAAAGGGCTACGCAGCAAAATCCGAGACTGACAAACTGACAGAATTTGGATGAGTAGTGCCCCAATCTCAGTCGCTAGAGCATCCGACATTTAATCTAAGGGTCATGGGTGAAAGTCCGAGGGTAGGTGGTTATGATTTAGCTTCCACTGATTTTCAATTGTTGTCAAAATGAATATAGATATACCTGCAAGTATTTCTCTCCTTTCCTAAAATGTCCCTAAATGAGAGCGTATCCACATGTCCATGCGAACGGGATAGAGTACCCAATTTAATCAACTCTAAGATATGTTGATCATTCTGTCAGCATTTCTTCTTGATTCCAGTAAATCTAACGCATCCACTATATCATATGCAAATTGAATGCATTCATATTATGATACGAATATTATTAAAAATACGGACAGAAGCACAAAAGTCAACGCCAGTCTAAAAGCTCCACCTAACAGACAATATGTTTAAAGTAATGAGACACTACCACTGCAAGCTACTATCAGTTGTTTCGTGTTCTAAAGAGTTTACTCAAACGTTGTAACGGAGACAAAACGAAGAATGCACCGTGAAGACGTATAAAGACTTCTCGGTTCAATCAACAATAACTGCATGAGATATGCATGCAGGATGTGTTCACGGTTTTAATGGAGGTACGATCACCGCCTCTCGGACACCTGAATTCGGTGGTCACAACATCGCGGTATAGAATGCGATGATTGTATTGGTGAAAATACTAAGTCTTAAAATTAAAATACTAAGTCTTAAAATTGCCGTCCAGTTTCGGATGCTCAATCTAAATGAATGAAAATATGGATCTTTTTAAAATGATTTATCAATTGCGAGTTTTGATAATAGTTCTCGATTTAAGTAAGCTAAAGAATGCAATGCATCGTTTGAGAATTAAATGCATCAATCTGACGATTCAAACAATAACATAATATATAATTCGCAATGTAACACAAATCTCAAAGGAATTTTAAAATCTGCGACTAAAAGTTAATATGTCTTAAATTGAAGAGAAGAAAAGAGACTAGCACTGCAAGGTACTGTCAGTTCTTTCCTGTTCTGATGAGTTAGATGAAACTTTGCAACGTGGAGAAAATAAAAACTGCACCGTACATATGTGAAAGAAACCTATCTTAGATCAAGTCATGAAGGTTACAATAATGAGTTCACAGTTTTGTGGGAAGTATGATTACGGGTTATCGGACATTCGAAAGCAGTGGCCAAAAGGATCGCGCAATCCGGTGAGGTGATATCAATGTTTAAAAGAAAAAAAGAAGAACAAAAAAAAAAAAATGACCAAAAAAAAAAAAAGTAAAGAAAGAAATATGTTAGTCCTAAAAATGAATTTTTGCTGACTTACAATTTTAGTTGCAAAATGAAAATGAAGAAATAATTGGGATGAATTATTTATCATTATTTTGGAAATTGCCACAATTGATAATAATAAAAATAATAATAATAAAAATAATAATAATAATAATAATAATAATAATAATAATTATGTGGACTTAGTACAGCGCCTGAGACGTTAAAGCGCTAAGAGCTCGAAAATATTAGATGACAAACAAAAATATACACCAGTACAAGGATAGGATAGAAAAATCCCAACACTATTGAATTACAAAACAAAAGGCTTCAATAGAAGTATATAGAATATGTAAATGAACTTACATATTTCATTCACTTCTTATGTGGATGGGTACATACAGGGTCACTACCATAATCAGTACCTTTATGAGGGCTGTGTCGAAACCAGAAAGACATTGACAAGCTAATGAATTTGAAGAAGAGGATATCAAAATTCAACATAAAAATGATTATATGAGAAAAGAAAACGTTTATGTGGGACATTTACCATCACACCTATTTGTAGCCAAATAGACGCGTGTACAAAGTGTAGTATAAATTTGTAATGGTATTAAAAATTGTACGCCCACCGTGGGACTCGAACTCACGACCCTCAGATTAAAAGTCTGATGCTCTACCGACTGAGCTAGGCGGGCTACTTGTTAATGCATGGTCGAATGTTGGCTCGGGTAGTTATGCGCAACATGGTTAATCGTTATCTCATCAATTTCACATAGCTAGCGTCTAGGATTGATTGGATCTTAGATGTTAGCCCCTTATGGAAACAATAATCCAGTTTACATGGCAGTCAACCATTCACGGAGGAATTTAAATTTTGCTGCCTAAGGAAATGCACAAATGTGTCATTAGCCGAGGAAGTTGCTAAAGTTAAGACTACTCATTGTTTCTTTGTGTTAACAGTTATGACTTTACAGTCCGGACAACACAAACACTATCCTTCTGCTCTTCTCTTAAATCTTCGCATTCTTTCCTTAATTTCTCTCAGTTAAGTACACATGTGAAAATCACCTATCTTGAATTTTTTTGTTTCCAGAGAAAGCAATGCTTACACACTACATGATCAATTAAATAGTACCTGTAAGTTGATAAACTTGCTTCCAATTAATTGTTCTCTATACATATTTGTGATTTTCTTCTATGGATCGGTACAGGAGAAAATACATAAATACGGAAGGTGTTGTGTTAGATGTGGTGGTTTTATTTCTACGACATGGGAGATTTTTGTGTGTGTGTGTGTGTGTGTGTGTGTGTGTGTGTGTTTGTGTGTGCATGTGATTTGTATTTTTAAGGTAGCTTTTAAGAATTTTTCAGTCATATCGCTACGATGTCTGCTGTGTGGCAGTTTATAGTGATGGCTAGCACTGGGGCATCATGCCGCAGACATGTGGCATGATGTCCCACCCAGTCACTTTATCCTGAGATCCGGCCGACCAGTCCTAACACTAACGTCTTAATGCTGAGCCCCAAGCAAGGCAGCTGTTAGTACCATATTTGTAAGTCTTTGGTATGACTCGGCCGGGGATCGATCCCACGAACTCCCGCATCCGAGGCGTACGCTGTAATTACTAGGCCACCGGAGCTTTTAGGGATATTTGTTCATTGTCACGTAGTGAGTAGTAGCTAATGAGTTTTCACTCCTTATTGTCTGTATTTAAGTACGTGGAGTTGGACTATTTGGTCAGTCATATTTTGTATGTTCTTCTTGTAACATTATTCTTCAGGTATATTTATTGTTGTGTTTAGATATTATTTGGAAGCAAACATTTGTTTGAATTATTCATTGGAGCCACAAAATGCTACGTGGGTTAAAATATTATTTTTGGCCTATTGTGAATTATTTTTTAAAGAATTCTTGAAAATGCCATTGTGATATATCAGAACTGTTGGTAGACCAATGCATTTGAGGATGTAGATTTTATTCGGAACATTCTATTCCTTTGGACTTGAAGATAACATTTTGGGATGATTTTGGATGCAATTCATAATGCTGTAAGTCCCTCTTATATTTTCATTTTACAATTTTGTTAACTGAATTATTTGTTCAGTATTAGAAACCGTTTTGGTTTTGCTTATGTTTGTTTTTTAGTGTATGACCATAGATTCGTAATACTATTGGGTAATTATGACTCATTCATTTCTCAGTTAACGAACTAATATGCAGCATTACTGGAAATGCAAATATGATGGCAGCAGTGGGGGACGCATTTACTGAATTTTGTTTTCATAACAAAAAACTCTTAATTCCAAAGACTTGTGCAATTAAATGATATTAACGTGAAATGTAAAGAAAAGCATTTTCGTTTGAACCGAGCTCTGGGCATCTATCTGCACCATAAGTGCTAAACGTCATGTGATACAAACATGGCCGCGCCCTTTAAATATGTAATGGAAAGGGCTACGTAGCAAAATCCGAGACTGACAAACTGACAGAATTTGGATGAGTAGTGCCCCAATCTCAGTCGCTAGAGCATCCGACATTTAATCTAAGGGTCATGGGTGAAAGTCCGAGGGTAGGTGGTTATGATTTAGCTTCCACTGATTTTCAATTGTTGTCAAAATGAATATAGATATACCTGCAAGTATTTCTCTCCTTTCCTAAAATGTCCCTAAATGAGAGCGTATCCACATGTCCATGCGAACGGGATAGAGTACCCAATTTAATCAACTCTAAGATATGTTGATCATTCTGTCAGCATTTCTTCTTGATTCCAGTAAATCTAACGCATCCACTATATCATATGCAAATTGAATGCATTCATATTATGATACGAATATTATTAAAAATACGGACAGAAGCACAAAAGTCAACGCCAGTCTAAAAGCTCCACCTAACAGACAATATGTTTAAAGTAATGAGACACTACCACTGCAAGCTACTATCAGTTGTTTCGTGTTCTAAAGAGTTTACTCAAACGTTGTAACGGAGACAAAACGAAGAATGCACCGTGAAGACGTATAAAGACTTCTCGGTTCAATCAACAATAACTGCATGAGATATGCATGCAGGATGTGTTCACGGTTTTAATGGAGGTACGATCACCGCCTCTCGGACACCTGAATTCGGTGGTCACAACATCGCGGTATAGAATGCGATGATTGTATTGGTGAAAATACTAAGTCTTAAAATTAAAATACTAAGTCTTAAAATTGCCGTCCAGTTTCGGATGCTCAATCTAAATGAATGAAAATATGGATCTTTTTAAAATGATTTATCAATTGCGAGTTTTGATAATAGTTCTCGATTTAAGTAAGCTAAAGAATGCAATGCATCGTTTGAGAATTAAATGCATTAATCTTACGATTCAAACAATAACATAATATATAATTCGCAATGTAACACAAATCTCAAAGGAATTTTAAAATCTGCGACTAAAAGTTAATATGTCTTAAATTGAAGAGAAGAAAAGAGACTAGCACTGCAAGGTACTGTCAGTTCTTTCCTGTTCTGATGAGTTAGATGAAACTTTGCAACGTGGAGAAAATAAAAACTGCACCGTACATATGTGAAAGAAACCTATCTTAGATCAAGTCATGAAGGTTACAATAATGAGTTCACAGTTTTGTGGGAAGTATGATTACGGGCTATCGGACATTCGAAAGCAGTGGCCAAAAGGATCGCGCAATCCGGTGAGGTGATATCAATGGTTAAAACAAAAAAAGAAGAACAAAAAAAAAAAAAATGACCAAAAAAAAAAAAAAGCAAAGAAAGAAATATGTTAGTCCTAAAAATGAATTTTTGCTGACTTACAATTTTAGTTGCAAAATGAAAATGAAGAAATAATTGGGATGAATTATTTATCATTATTTTGGAAATTGCCACAATTGATAATAATAATAATAATAATAATAATAATAATAATAATAATAATAATAATAATTATGTGGACTTAGTACAGCGCCTGAGACGTTAAAGCGCTAAGAGCTCGAAAATATTAGATGACAAACAAAAATATACACCAGTACAAGGATAGGATAGAAAAATCCCAACACTATTGAATTACAAAACAAAAGGCTTCAATAGAAGTATATAGAATATGTAAATGAACTTACATATTTCATTCACTTTTTATCTGGATGGGTACATACAGGGTCACTACCATAATCAGTACCTTTATGAGGGCTGTGTCGAAACCAGAAAGACATTGACAAGCTAATGAATTTGAAGAAGAGGATATCAAAATTCAACATAAAAATGATTATATGAGAAAAGAAAACGTTTATGTGGGACATTTACCATCACACCTATTTGTAGCCAAATAGACGCGTGTACAAAGTGTAGTATAAATTTGTAATGGTATTAAAAATTGTACGCCCACCGTGGGACTCGAACTCACGACCCTCAGATTAAAAGTCTGATGCTCTACCGACTGAGCTAGGCGGGCTACTTGTTAATGCATGGTCGAATGTTGGCTCGGGTAGTTATGCGCAACATGGTTAATCGTTATCTCATCAATTTCACATAGCTAGCGTCTAGGATTGATTGGATCTTAGATGTTAGCCCCTTATGGAAACAATAATCCAGTTTACATGGCAGTCAACCATTCACGGAGGAATTTAAATTTTGCTGCCTAAGGAAATGCACAAATGTGTCATTAGCCGAGGAAGTTGCTAAAGTTAAGACTACTCATTGTTTCTTTGTGTTAACAGTTATGACTTTACAGTCCGGACAACACAAACACTATCCTTCTGCTGTTCTCTTAAATCTTCGCATTCTTTCCTTAATTTCTCTCAGTTAAGTACACATGTGAAAATCACCTATCTTGAATTTTTTTGTTTCCAGAGAAAGCAATGCTTACACACTACATGATCAATTAAATAGTACCTGTAAGTTGATAAACTTGCTTCCAATTAATTGTTCTCTATACATATTTGTGATTTTCTTCTATGGATCGGTACAGGAGAAAATACATAAATACGGAAGGTGTTGTGTTAGATGTGGTGGTTTTATTTCTACGACATGGGAGATTTTTGTGTGTGTGTGTGTGTGTGTGTGTGTGTTTGTGTGTGCATGTGATTTGTATTTTTAAGGTAGCTTTTAAGAATTTTTCAGTCATATCGCTACGATGTCTGCTGTGTGGCAGTTTATAGTGATGGCTAGCACTGGGGCATCATGCCGCAGACATGTGGCATGATGTCCCACCCAGTCACTTTATCCTGAGATCCGGCCGACCAGTCCTAACACTAACCTCTTAATGCTGAGCCCCAAGCAAGGCAGCTGTTAGTACCATATTTGTAAGTCTTTGGTATGACTCGGCCGGGGATCGATCCCACGAACTCCCGCATCCGAGGCGTACGCTGTAATTACTAGGCCACCGGAGCTTTTAGGGATATTTGTTCATTGTCACGTAGTGAGTAGTAGCTAATGAGTTTTCACTCCTTATTGTCTGTATTTAAGTACGTGGAGTTGGACTATTTGGTCAGTCATATTTTGTATGTTCTTCTTGTAACATTATTCTTCAGGTATATTTATTGTTGTGTTTAGATATTATTTGGAAGCAAACATTTGTTTGAATTATTCATTGGAGCCACAAAATGCTACGTGGGTTAAAATATTATTTTTGGCCTATTGTGAATTATTTTTTAAAGAATTCTTGAAAATGCCATTGTGATATATCAGAACTGTTGGTAGACCAATGCATTTGAGGATGTAGATTTTATTCGGAACATTCTATTCCTTTGGACTTGAAGATAACATTTTGGGATGATTTTGGATGCAATTCATAATGCTGTAAGTCCCTCTTATATTTTCATTTTACAATTTTGTTAACTGAATTATTTGTTCAGTATTAGAAACCGTTTTGGTTTTGCTTATGTTTGTTTTTTAGTGTATGACCATAGATTCGTAATACTATTGGGTAATTATGACTCATTCATTTCTCAGTTAACGAACTAATATGCAGCATTACTGGAAATGCAAATATGATGGCAGCAGTGGGGGACGCATTTACTGAATTTTGTTTTCATAACAAAAAACTCTTAATTCCAAAGACTTGTGCAATTAAATGATATTAACGTGAAATGTAAAGAAAAGCATTTTCGTTTGAACCGAGCTCTGGGCATCTATCTGCACCATAAGTGCTAAACGTCATGTGATACAAACATGGCCGCGCCCTTTAAATATGTAATGGAAAGGGCTACGTAGCAAAATCCGAGACTGACAAACTGACAGAATTTGGATGAGTAGTGCCCCAATCTCAGTCGCTAGAGCATCCGACATTTAATCTAAGGGTCATGGGTGAAAGTCCGAGGGTAGGTGGTTATGATTTAGCTTCCACTGATTTTCAATTGTTGTCAAAATGAATATAGATATACCTGCAAGTATTTCTCTCCTTTCCTAAAATGTCCCTAAATGAGAGCGTATCCACATGTCCATGCGAACGGGATAGAGTACCCAATTTAATCAACTCTAAGATATGTTGATCATTCTGTCAGCATTTCTTCTTGATTCCAGTAAATCTAACGCATCCACTATATCATATGCAAATTGAATGCATTCATATTATGATACGAATATTATTAAAAATACGGACAGAAGCACAAAAGTCAACGCCAGTCTAAAAGCTCCACCTAACAGACAATATGTTTAAAGTAATGAGACACTACCACTGCAAGCTACTATCAGTTGTTTCGTGTTCTAAAGAGTTTACTCAAACGTTGTAACGGAGACAAAACGAAGAATGCACCGTGAAGACGTATAAAGACTTCTCGGTTCAATCAACAATAACTGCATGAGATATGCATGCAGGATGTGTTCACGGTTTTAATGGAGGTACGATCACCGCCTCTCGGACACCTGAATTCGGTGGTCACAACATCGCGGTATAGAATGCGATGATTGTATTGGTGAAAATACTAAGTCTTAAAATTAAAATACTAAGTCTTAAAATTGCCGTCCAGTTTCGGATGCTCAATCTAAATGAATGAAAATATGGATCTTTTTAAAATGATTTATCAATTGCGAGTTTTGATAATAGTTCTCGATTTAAGTAAGCTAAAGAATGCAATGCATCGTTTGAGAATTAAATGCATTAATCTTACGATTCAAACAATAACATAATATATAATTCGCAATGTAACACAAATCTCAAAGGAATTTTAAAATATGCGACTAAAAGTTAATATGTCTTAAATTGAAGAGAAGAAAAGAGACTAGCACTGCAAGGTACTGTCAGTTCTTTCCTGTTCTGATGAGTTAGATGAAACTTTGCAACGTGGAGAAAATAAAAACTGCACCGTACATATGTGAAAGAAACCTATCTTAGATCAAGTCATGAAGGTTACAATAATGAGTTCACAGTTTTGTGGGAAGTATGATTACGGGCTATCGGACATTCGAAAGCAGTGGCCAAAAGGATCGCGCAATCCGGTGAGGTGATATCAATGGTTAAAACAAAAAAAGAAGAACAAAAAAAAAAAAAATGACCAAAAAAAAAAAAAAGCAAAGAAAGAAATATGTTAGTCCTAAAAATGAATTTTTGCTGACTTACAATTTTAGTTGCAAAATGAAAATGAAGAAATAATTGGGATGAATTATTTATCATTATTTTGGAAATTGCCACAATTGATAATAATAATAATAATAATAATAATAATAATAATAATAATAATAATAATAATAATAATTATGTGGACTTAGTACAGCGCCTGAGACGTTAAAGCGCTAAGAGCTCGAAAATATTAGATGACAAACAAAAATATACACCAGTACAAGGATAGGATAGAAAAATCCCAACACTATTGAATTACAAAACAAAAGGCTTCAATAGAAGTATATAGAATATGTAAATGAACTTACATATTTCATTCACTTTTTATCTGGATGGGTACATACAGGGTCACTACCATAATCAGTACCTTTATGAGGGCTGTGTCGAAACCAGAAAGACATTGACAAGCTAATGAATTTGAAGAAGAGGATATCAAAATTCAACATAAAAATGATTATATGAGAAAAGAAAACGTTTATGTGGGACATTTACCATCACACCTATTTGTAGCCAAATAGACGCGTGTACAAAGTGTAGTATAAATTTGTAATGGTATTAAAAATTGTACGCCCACCGTGGGACTCGAACTCACGACCCTCAGATTAAAAGTCTGATGCTCTACCGACTGAGCTAGGCGGGCTACTTGTTAATGCATGGTCGAATGTTGGCTCGGGTAGTTATGCGCAACATGGTTAATCGTTATCTCATCAATTTCACATAGCTAGCGTCTAGGATTGATTGGATCTTAGATGTTAGCCCCTTATGGAAACAATAATCCAGTTTACATGGCAGTCAACCATTCACGGAGGAATTTAAATTTTGCTGCCTAAGGAAATGCACAAATGTGTCATTAGCCGAGGAAGTTGCTAAAGTTAAGACTACTCATTGTTTCTTTGTGTTAACAGTTATGACTTTACAGTCCGGACAACACAAACACTATCCTTCTGCTGTTCTCTTAAATCTTCGCATTCTTTCCTTAATTTCTCTCAGTTAAGTACACATGTGAAAATCACCTATCTTGAATTTTTTTGTTTCCAGAGAAAGCAATGCTTACACACTACATGATCAATTAAATAGTACCTGTAAGTTGATAAACTTGCTTCCAATTAATTGTTCTCTATACATATTTGTGATTTTCTTCTATGGATCGGTACAGGAGAAAATACATAAATACGGAAGGTGTTGTGTTAGATGTGGTGGTTTTATTTCTACGACATGGGAGATTTGTGTGTGTGTGTGTGTGTGTGTGTGTGTGTGTGTTTGTGTGTGCATGTGATTTGTATTTTTAAGGTAGCTCTTAAGAATTTTTCAGTCATATCGCTACGATGTCTGCTGTGTGGCAGTTTATAGTGATGGCTAGCACTGGGGCATCATGCCGCAGACATGTGGCATGATGTCCCACCCAGTCACTTTATCCTGAGATCCGGCCGACCAGTCCTAACACTAACCTCTTAATGCTGAGCCCCAAGCAAGGCAGCTGTTAGTACCATATTTGTAAGTCTTTGGTATGACTCGGCCGGGGATCGATCCCACGAACTCCCGCATCCGAGGCGTACGCTGTAATTACTAGGCCACCGGAGCTTTTAGGGATATTTGTTCATTGTCACGTAGTGAGTAGTAGCTAATGAGTTTTCACTCCTTATTGTCTGTATTTAAGTACGTGGAGTTGGACTATTTGGTCAGTCATATTTTGTATGTTCTTCTTGTAACATTATTCTTCAGGTATATTTATTGTTGTGTTTAGATATCATTTGGAAGCAAACATTTGTTTGAATTATTCATTGGAGCCACAAAATGCTACGTGGGTTAAAATATTATTTTTGGCCTATTGTGAATTATTTTTTAAAGAATTCTTGAAAATGCCATTGTGATATATCAGAACTGTTGGTAGACCAATGCATTTGAGGATGTAGATTTTATTCGGAACATTCTATTCCTTTGGACTTGAAGATAACATTTTGGGATGATTTTGGATGCAATTCATAATGCTGTAAGTCCCTCTTATATTTTCATTTTACAATTTTGTTAACTGAATTATTTGTTCAGTATTAGAAACCGTTTTGGTTTTGCTTATGTTTGTTTTTTAGTGTATGACCATAGATTCGTAATACTATTGGGTAATTATGACTCATTCATTTCTCAGTTAACGAACTAATATGCAGCATTACTGGAAATGCAAATATGATGGCAGCAGTGGGGGACGCATTTACTGAATTTTGTTTTCATAACAAAAAACTCTTAATTCCAAAGACTTGTGCAATTAAATGATATTAACGTGAAATGTAAAGAAAAGCATTTTCGTTTGAACCGAGCTCTGGGCATCTATCTGCACCATAAGTGCTAAACGTCATGTGATACAAACATGGCCGCGCCCTTTAAATATGTAATGGAAAGGGCTACGCAGCAAAATCCGAGACTGACAAACTGACAGAATTTGGATGAGTAGTGCCCCAATCTCAGTCGCTAGAGCATCCGACATTTAATCTAAGGGTCATGGGTGAAAGTCCGAGGGTAGGTGGTTATGATTTAGCTTCCACTGATTTTCAATTGTTGTCAAAATGAATATAGATATACCTGCAAGTATTTCTCTCCTTTCCTAAAATGTCCCTAAATGAGAACGTATCCACATGTCCATGCGAACGGGATAGAGTACCCAATTTAATCAAGTCTAAGATATGTTGATCATTCTGTCAGCATTTCTTCTTGATTCCAGTAAATCTAACGCATCCACTATATCATATGCAAATTGAATGCATTCATATTATGATACGAATATTATTAAAATATACGACAGAAGCAGAAAAGTCAACGCCAGTCTAAAAGCTCCACCTAACAGACAATATGTTTAAAGTAATGAGACACTACCACTGCAAGCTACTATCAGTTGTTTCGTGTTCTAAAGAGTTTACTCAAACGTTGTAACGGAGACAAAACGAAGAATGCACCGTGAAGACGTATAAAGACTTCTCGGTTCAATCAACAATAACTGCATGAGATATGCATGCAGGATGTGTTCACGGTTTTAATGGAGGTACGATCACCGCCTCTCGGACACCTGAATTCGGTGGTCACAACATCGCGGTATAGAATGCGATGATTGTATTGGTGAAAATACTAAGTCTTAAAATTAAATTGCTGCCGTCCAGTCTCGGATGCTCAATCTAAATGAATGAAAATATGGATTTTTTTAAAATGATTTATCAATTGCGAGTTTTGATAATAGTTCTCAATTTAAGTAAGCTAAAGAATGCAATGCATCGTTTGAGAATTAAATGCATTAATCTTACGATTCAAACAATAACATAATATATAATTCGCAATGTAACACAAATCTCAAAGGAATTTTAAAATCTGCGACTAAAAGTTAATATGTCTTAAATTGAAGAGAAGAAAAGAGACTAGCACTGCAAGGTACTGTCAGTTCTTTCCTGTTCTGATGAGTTAGATGAAACTTTGCAACGTGGAGAAAATAAAAACTGCACCGTACATATGTGAAAGAAACCTATCTTAGATCAAGTCATGAAGGTTACAATAATGAGTTCACAGTTTTGTGGGAAGTATGATTACGGGCTATCGGACATTCGAAAGCAGTGGCCAAAAGGATCGCGCAATCCGGTGAGGTGATATCAATGGTTAAAACACAAAAAAGAAGAACAAAAAAAAAATGACCAATAAAAAAGGAAAGAAAGAAATATGTTAGTCCTAAAAATGAATTTTTGCTGACTTACAATTTTAGTTGCAAAATGAAAATGAAAAAATAATTGGGAAGAATTATTTATCAGTATTTTGGAAATTCCCACAATTGATAATAATAATAATAATAATAATAATAATAATAATAATAATAATAATAATAATTATGTGGACATACTACAGCGCCTAAGACGTTAAAGCGCTAAGAGCTCGAAAATATTAGATAACAAACAAAAATATACACCAGTACAAGGATAGGATAGAAAAATCCCAACACTATTGAATTAGAAAACAAAAGGCTTCAATAGAAGTATATAGAATATGTAAATGAACTTACATATTTCATTCACTTTTTATCTGGATGGGTACATACAGGGTCACTACCATAATCAGTACCTTTATGAGGGCTGTGTCGAAACCAGAAAGACATTGACAAGCTAATGAATTTGAAGAAGAGGATATCAAAATTCAACATAAAAATGATTATATGAGAAAAGAAAACGTTTCTGTGGGACATTTACCATCACACCTATTTGTAGCCAAATAGACGCGTGTACAAAGTGTAGTATAAATTTGTAATGGTATTAAAAATTGTACGCCCACCGTGGGACTCGAACTCACGACCCTCAGATTAAAAGTCTGATGCTTTTTTTTTTTTTTTTTTTTTTTCTTTTTTTAAAAAACGCTTTGTACAGTATATAAGTTAAAAATATACAGTCAGTATGTACATAGTAGTTTGTAATGCTATATTACAAAATAATGGTTCTACAATAGTATTTTGTAATTCTATATTACAAAACAATGATTCTACAATAGTATTTTGTTAAGCTATATTACAGAACAATGATTCTAAAATTTTATTTTGTAATGCTATAGTACAAAACAATGATTCTACAAAGTAATAAACACTTTATCCTCTTCTATTCTCATTAAAGGATTATCTTTTACAAAATACTTCGTAATCAAAGTCTGATTTTTGTCTTTGTAATGTTGATACGCATATAATATATATTTTCTAGTCAAATATTGGAACAATCTTTCTATGTCTATTTTTTTCCCTAATAAAGACATAATGTTTCTTCTTTTGTAAATGCACAATCGAGCAATGCTCAGAATGTAGTTCAAAAAATAACTATTTACTGATTTTGTTTCTTTGTTATATCCTATCATGAGCATTTGTTCAAAAGAAGTGCTATTGAGAACACCAACTCTACAATTTTTAAAAAGAATCTCAACTATATATACAATATAATTCTTAAAAGAGCTTAATTCAGGACATTTCAAAAACATGTGAAATAAATCTTCTGTTTCCAACTGGCACACTGGACATAAGTCATTATCAATTTTGCCATAGTATTTTAGTCTCTCTTTTGTAAATATTCGATTGTGCATTATTCTGTAATCCAAATCTATACAATCTGGGGTCTTGAAAGGTAGGTGTATCAATTTCCAGTATTTATGCTTTTCCAAACTAAATATCTTACTCCAAAAGGAAACAGAAGCTGGTTCTTGAAAAATCAACGTACATAAAAGCTTGTAAAATAGTTGTGTTGTACATAAACAAAGGTCATATAATTTTGTATCAACTCTGAGAAACATATTATTTCTCCCATTGGTTACAGTGGGTTTTGACTCTGTTGCAACAATATTTCTCCAGCCTAATGGTATACTTTCTATTATGCAATCATAGTCTTTTTTTATCTTATCTGTTTTGATCTCAGAATTTGATTTGTATATCATTTCTTGAATAGCTCTATAAGGTAGTATTCCAGGTACAAATTCATATGTAATATCCTGAACACGAACAATTCCTGCTTCTATAAATTCTGCGAAAAACAACGTTTTACCAGCACATGTAATATTAGGATTTAAAAAGAGAGGTTGTTCAAAAACATTCCTCACATCAATATTTGTATCGATATTATTTCTACGTTTTTCCCATGCATGAAACATTTCTCTGTAAAATATAGGTAGGGTATTCAATTGTTGCTTATTTAAAGACATGAGAAACAACTCTTTGGTCAACCTCATGTTCAGGACAGTAGATAAAAAGTGATCAAAGGTATTTTTCCACATAGCATGGCAATTCACATCAAAGTATCTTTTTAAAAATTTTAGTCTGAATGCATACATTTTCATCTTTATATCAGTTAACTGTAGTCCGCCATTTCGCTTATCACCAATTATTGTATAATAGTGAACCAAATGGGACTTTCCTGACCAGATAAATCTGAGAAATAATTGCTTCAATTCATCAGCAATCATATCAGGAAGAGGCTGAACTGACACTATGTACAATACTCTAGAAACTAATAAGTTATTAACAACTGTTACTTTTCCTTGTATTGTCAAATATCTCTGTGACCACAGTTGCAATAAGTTTTTAATTTTAGACAATCTATCATTCCAGTTCAGTTGCTCACATAACTTTGCACATTTTCCCACATAAGCTCCCAAAATTAAGATGACTTGATCACACATTTGAATTTGTAATTGTTTGCAATAATCATCAGTAAGTTTACCAGATCCAATACACAGAAGTTCTGTCTTTTCCTTGTTCACCTTTGCACCAGATCCTTTACAATACAAGTCAAGTACATTAAAAGATTGATTAATGGATTGTGTATCCGCTAATGTCAAGGTTGTATCATCTGCATGTTGAAAAACTTTACTTGTATTACTAGACAGTGGGAGTGGAATACCTTTGATAGTGGGATTTGCTTTGATAGCGAGTCCTAAGGGTTCTGCTGCTAATACATATAACATTGCTGATATAGGACAACCTTGTCTGACTGAATTTTTAATTAAAAAGGGTTTCGTTAGATGACCATTGCATTTAACACTACTTTTAATTTCATTATAAAATATCTTTATCCACTGAATAAAATTGTCACCAAAACCGAACTTTCGTAACACAGAAATCAAATATGAGTGGCAAACTCTGTCAAACGCTTTTTCTTGATCAATTTTTAAGATATATCCCTCAAGATTGTCTCTCTCAACCATATCTATAATATCTCTTACAGTGACTATAGTATCAGCAATATCTCTCCCAACTATACAACATGTCTGAGTTTGAGAAATAATTTTGGGTAATACCATTTTTAAACGTGTAGACAAAATCCTTGCCAAAATTTTATAATCTACATTAAGTAAACTGATAGGACGCCAATTTTGCAATCTTCTATTATCCCCCTTATTTTTATAAATAAGTGATATAACCCCAAATCTCATTGATCTCGACATAATATTGTCATTCTTAACACTCTGAAAGATGTGCAACAGAATATCATATATACAGTCATAAAATTTACAATACCACTCTACTGTCAATCCGTCCGGGCCGGGGCTTTTATTTTTAGCCATCGCTTTTATAGCTGTATGTATTTCATCAACTGTTATTATGGCATCACACATATCTTTATCCTCATCAGATACAGAACAGTTTACAAAATTTAAAAGTGAATCAGTACAATTATCATCAACAGTTACCGAAGAATATAAATGACTATAAAACTGATGTATTTCATCTAAGATTCCGCTTGTATTTGAAATAATTACACCATCATCATCAATCAATTCATTGATTACATTTTTGTTGTGTCGATATTTCTCAAGATTTAGAAAATATTTAGTATTTCTATCGCTTTCAATTGCCCATTTGGCCTTAGATCTCAATATAGCACCCCGACAAAAATCAGTTTCATAGTCACTTAGCTGATGTTTTAGTTCTTCATATTTGTTAATGTCATATGGTTCTTTATTTGCGACTTTTTCTGAAAATGATTTTAATTTATTTTGCAATGTAAAGTATTCTTGTAATCTTTCCTTATTTCTTCTTGTACAGTATACTTGGGAAAATTTTTTAATTTTGTATTTTACATTATCCCACCAAATGAGTGGTTCACTGAAATACATTTCGTCAGTTTTTCCTTCGGTAAGAATTGATTTCACTCTTTGTACATATTTTTCCTCAAAAAGAACATTGTTATTTAATATCCATAATCCGGGCCCTGTTTCCACTTTGCAGGTATTTAGTTTAAGGTATACAAAAGAATGATCACTAAAGGATGTATCTGCATAATAAATATTTTGCACATTGGAGTGCAATTTTGAGGAAATCAAAAAATAATCTATTCTACTCTGCTTCATTTCGCCTAGTACAACTTGTTTTCTGGAGAAACTACGAGTACTAGGATTTCGTGATCTCCATAAATCGGTAATATTCCTATCATGAATAATTTTATAAAGTTCACGCATTGCTACATCATCAATATGTAAGGCTTTGTTATGTCGATCAATACCTGCTAAAGTTGTATTAAAATCACCAGCCAGGATAGTGCTATCACTAGTACTGTTATGTAAATATGTATTTAGCTTCATGAAAAAGTTAAACTTTTCCTTCACAACATTTGGAGCATAAATATTGATTAAATCAATCACTTTATCATCAATAGCTATTTTAAGATGTAAAATCCTACCCTTTTCAATCATTTCTTGTGTCACCTGATTTCTCAATTCTCTCACTACTAAAACAGCAACACCTGCCCTCCTATTGTCAGCATTACTATAAAATATGTCACCATTCCAAATCTCATTTTCTCTAATACTTTCAACAAACTCATCATCCCAAAAGGTTTCTTGCAATAATAAAATATGGCCTCTTTTCTCTTTAAATATTTCTAAAACAGACTTTAGTTTATTCAAATTACGCAAGCCATTTACATTTAGAGATACAATATTTAAAGCCATGATTATGATGAGTGTATTGAAAGTATTAAAAAATGTTGAGTGTTTGATCATTTCTTCATAGGTGTTCGTCGCATGCTATTCATCTTCATATTAGGTACTGGATTAAACCTTCTCCTTCTCCTTTGTACTACTTTGAAATTTTCGATATTAGTACCGTTTTCTTGACATGTACGTGATTCGTTTGATCTTTCAACAACGTCTGCAGCCATCTTCCTGTCATCATCTGAATCTGTCCCCGATCCATCTCCAATTGTATGATTGTTGTTTACTTCCTCAGATTCTATTTCTACATTGGTCATATCAACTCCAATTCTTTCTTTTTCTTCCCCACTTTCTCCACTCTCATTATCTTTTTTTTCATTCTCAATTTCTTCTTTATCATCTTCGTCACTCTGTAACTCCAATATGTCTTCCCTCATATCATCATCAACTTGCGAATGAATGCCTGCAATGGCCTCTCTGTAACACATACATGTTTGCGCCTCTTTGTGGCATTTGTCGCATATCCTGCATGTACACATAAGAGGAAAACTTCCACAACTTTCACATCTTTGCCTTGTGCAATTTTTTGCTACATGGCCTTGCTCCCCACACTTGTAGCATACAAAATCAGGGCAGTCTTTTATAACATGTCCCGGATCAAGACATCTAGAACATACCTTAACTTGATTATTGTGTAATACTCTAAAGTATTGTTGACCATTGACAGTCTGAAATTTCAGACTGTAAGGCAAGGATTTTACCTGCTGTGGAAATTTACATTTGACATAACGAGTCCCATCAGCCACACTAGTTCCAGGATAATATCTGCGTTGAATGGGAGAAAGAAGTTCTACTCCGTATTCACCGAGCTTCATACTTATATCATCATCTGTGATGTATGCTGGTAAATGAAGAATTGACACAATAATAGTGTCTGAATATAAAAGAGTACAATCAAAGTGTTCACTTCCAATATCAATTCCACACAAGGTATTATATGCTACTTCCTTCCTCGGTAGTGTGACCTCATACAAATTTGCACCTTTGGGCACAACTGCATAGACCGACATATCTCCGGTTAATTCTTCTACACTTCTAACAATATCACTTGCCTTTATTTTCTTCACATCCTTTACATCAATCACCACGGAACATTCTTTCCCAAAACGACGAGAAGCTCCTGTCTGTCTATCGATGTTACTCGACATGCCATTCTTATTGTTAGCTATTCCACTGGTGTCATTAGAGTGTGAGTCAGCACCTTGTGCTGCACGTGCAGCACGACCAGGCTTTGTATTCATTGTCACAGAAAAAAATTTTTTGTGTGGTGGATAAAGTTATCCACACACTCAAAATATATCTCACTTATATATGAATGCGATCAAACAAATCTTATCAACGTACCTGTAACAAATTAAAACAGCAAAAATGTCTATTAAAGGAAAAAAACTTGAAAATTCACGGAGCGATCATCAAACGTGTTTTCCTTCTGATCTACCCTCAGATTAAAAGTCTGATGCTCTACCGACTGAGCTAGGCGGGCTACTTGTTAATGCATGGTCGAATGTTGGCTCGGGTAGTTATGCGCAACATGGTTAATCGTTATCTCATCAATTTCACATAGCTAGCGTCTAGGATTGATTGGATCTTAGATGTTAGCCCCTTATGGAAACAATAATCCAGTTTATATGGCAATCAACCATTCACGGAGGAATTTAAATTTTGCTGCATAAGGAAATGCACAAATGTGTCATTAGCCGAGCAAGTTGCTAAAGTTAAGACTAGTCATTGTTTCTTTGTGTTAACAGTTATGATTTTACAGTCCGGACAACACAAACACTATCCTTCTGCTCTTCTCTTAAATCTTCGCATTCTTTCCTTAATTTCTCTCAGTTAATTACACATGTGAAAATCACCTATCTTGAAATTTTTTGTTTCCAGAGAAAGCAATGCTTACACACTACATAATCAATTAAATAGTACCTGTAAGTTGATAAACTTGCTTCCAATTAATTGTTCTCTATACATATTTGTAATTTTCTTCTATGGATCGGTACAGGAGAAAATACATAAATACGGAAGTTGTTGTGTTAGATGTGGTGGTTTTATTTCTACGACATGGGAGATTTGTGTGTGTGTGTGTGTGTGTTTGTGTGTGCATGTGATTTGTATTTTTAAGGTAGCTTTTAAGAATTTTTCAGTCATATCGCTACGATGTCTGCAGTGTGGCAGTTTATAGTGATGGCTAGCACTGGGGCATCATGCCGCAGACATGTGGCATGATGTCCCACCCAGTCACTTTATCCTGAGATCCGGCCGACCAGTCCTAACACTAACGTCTTAATGCTGAGCCCCAAGCAAGGCAGCTGTTAGTACCATATTTGTAAGTCTTTGGTATGACTCGGCCGGGGATCGATCCCACGAACTCCCGCATCCGAGGCGTACGCTGTAATTACTAGGCCACCGGAGCTTTTAGGGATATTTGTTCATTGTCACGTAGTGAGTAGTAGCTAATGAGTTTTCACTCCTTATTGTCTGTATTTAAGTACGTGGAGTTGGACTATTTGGTCAGTCATATTTTGTATGTTCTTCTTGTAACATTATTCTTCAGGTATATTTATTGTTGTGTTTAGATATTATTTGGAAGCAAACATTTGTTTGAATTATTCATTGGAGCCACAAAATGCTACGTGGGTTAAAATATTATTTTTGGCCTATTGTGAATTATTTCTAAAGAATTCTTGAAAATGCCATTGTGATATATCAGAACTGTTGGTAGACCAATGCATTTGAGGATGTAGATTTTATTCGGAACATTCTATTCCTTTGGACTTGAAGATAACATTTTGGGATGATTTTGGATGCAATTCATAATGCTGTAAGTCCCTCTTATATTTTCATTTTACAATTTTGTTAACTGAATTATTTGTTCAGTATTAGAAACCGTTTTGGTTTTGCTTATGTTTGTTTTTTAGTGTATGACCATAGATTCGTAATACTATTGGGTAATTATGACTCATTCATTTCTCAGTTAACGAACTAATATGCAGCATTACTGGAAATGCAAATATGATGGCAGCAGTGGGGGACGCATTTACTGAATTTTGTTTTCATAACAAAAAACTCTTAATTCCAAAGACTTGTGCAATTAAATGATATTAACGTGAAATGTAAAGAAAAGCATTTTCGTTTGAACCGAGCTCTGGGCATCTATCTGCACCATAAGTGCTAAACGTCATGTGATACAAACATGGCCGCGCCCTTTAAATATGTAATGGAAAGGGCTACGCAGCAAAATCCGAGACTGACAAACTGACAGAATTTGGATGAGTAGTGCCCCAATCTCAGTCGCTAGAGCATCCGACATTTAATCTAAGGGTCATGGGTGAAAGTCCGAGGGTAGGTGGTTATGATTTAGCTTCCACTGATTTTCAATTGTTGTCAAAATGAATATAGATATACCTGCAAGTATTTCTCTCCTTTCCTAAAATGTCCCTAAATGAGAGCGTATCCACATGTCCATGCGAACGGGATAGAGTACCCAATTTAATCAACTCTAAGATATGTTGATCATTCTGTCAGCATTTCTTCTTGATTCCAGTAAATCTAACGCATCCACTATATCATATGCAAATTGAATGCATTCATATTATGATACGAATATTATTAAAAATACGGACAGAAGCACAAAAGTCAACGCCAGTCTAAAAGCTCCACCTAACAGACAATATGTTTAAAGTAATGAGACACTACCACTGCAAGCTACTATCAGTTGTTTCGTGTTCTAAAGAGTTTACTCAAACGTTGTAACGGAGACAAAACGAAGAATGCACCGTGAAGACGTATAAAGACTTCTCGGTTCAATCAACAATAACTGCATGAGATATGCATGCAGGATGTGTTCACGGTTTTAATGGAGGTACGATCACCGCCTCTCGGACACCTGAATTCGGTGGTCACAATATCGCGGTATAGAATGCGATGATTGTATTGGTGAAAATACTAAGTCTTAAAATTAAAATACTAAGTCTTAAAATTGCCGTCCAGTTTCGGATGCTCAATCTAAATGAATGAAAATATGGATCTTTTTAAAATGATTTATCAATTGCGAGTTTTGATAATAGTTCTCGATTTAAGTAAGATAAAGAATGCAATGCATCGTTTGAGAATTAAATGCATTAATCTTACGATTCAAACAATAACATAATATATAATTCGCAATGTAACACAAATCTCAAAGGAATTTTAAAATCTGCGACTAAAAGTTAATATGTCTTAAATTGAAGAGAAGAAAAGAGACTAGCACTGCAAGGTACTGTCAGTTCTTTCCTGTTCTGATGAGTTAGATGAAACTTTGCAACGTGGAGAAAATAAAAACTGCACCGTACATATGTGAAAGAAACCTATCTTAGATCAAGTCATGAAGGTTACAATAATGAGTTCAGTTTTGTGGGAAGTATGATTACGGGCTATCGGACATTCGAAAGCAGTGGCCAAAAGGATCGCGCAATCCGGTGAGGTGATATCAATGGTTAAAACAAAAAAAGAAGAACAAAACAAAAAAAAAAAAATGATCAAAAAAAAAAAAAAAAGCAAAGAAAGAAATATGTTAGTCCGAAAAATGAATTCTTGCTGACTTACAATTTTAGTTGCAAAATCAAAATGAAGAAATAATTGGGATGAATTATTTATCATTATTTTGGAAATTGCCACAATTGATAATAATAATAATAATAATAATAATAATAATAATAATTATGTGGACTTAGTACAGCGCCTGAGACGTTAAAGCGCTAAGAGCTCGAAAATATTAGATAACAAACAAAAATATACACCAGTACAAGGATAGGATAGAAAAATCCCAACACTATTGAATTACAAGACAAAAGGCTTCAATAGAAGTATATAGATAATGTAAATGAACTTACATATTTCATTCACTTTTTATCTGGATGGGTACATACAGGGTCACTACCATAATCAGTACCTTTATGAGGGCTGTGTCGAAACCAGAAAGACATTGACAAGCTAATGAATTTGAAGAAGAGGATATCAAAATTCAACATAAAAATGATTATATGAGAAAAGAAAACGTTTCTGTGGGACATTTACCATCACACCTATTTGTAGCCAAATAGACGCGTGTACAAAGTGTAGTATAAATTTGTAATGGTATTAAAAATTGTACGCCCACCGTGGGACTCGAACTCAAGACCCTCAGATTAAAAGTCTGATGCTCTACCGACTGAGCTAGGCGGGCTACTTGTTAATGCATGGTCGAATGTTGGCTCGGGTAGTTATGCGCAACATGGTTAATCGTTATCTCATCAATTTCACATAGCTAGCGTCTAGGATTGATTGGATCTTAGATGTTAGCCCCTTATGGAAACAATAATCCAGTTTATATGGCAATCAACCATTCACGGAGGAATTTAAATTTTGCTGCATAAGGAAATGCACAAATGTGTCATTAGCCGAGCAAGTTGCTAAAGTTAAGACTAGTCATTGTTTCTTTGTGTTAACAGTTATGATTTTACAGTCCGGACAACACAAACACTATCCTTCTGCTCTTCTCTTAAATCTTCGCATTCTTTCCTTAATTTCTCTCAGTTAATTACACATGTGAAAATCACCTATCTTGAAATTTTTTGTTTCCAGAGAAAGCAATGCTTACACACTACATAATCAATTAAATAGTACCTGTAAGTTGATAAACTTGCTTCCAATTAATTGTTCTCTATACATATTTGTGATTTTCTTCTATGGATCGGTACAGGAGAAAATACATAAATACGGAAGGTGTTGTGTTAGATGTGGTGGTTTTATTTCTACGACATGGGAGATTTGTGTGTGTGTGTGTTTGTGTGTGTGTGTGTTTGTGTGTGCATGTGATTTGTATTTTTAAGGTAGCTTTTAAGAATTTTTCAGTCATATCGCTACAATGTCTGCAGTGTGGCAGTTTATAGTGATGGCTAGCACTGGGGCATCATGCCGCAGACATGTGGCATGATGTCCCACCCAGTCACTTTATCCTGAGATCCGGCCGACCAGTCCTAACACTAACCTCTTAATGCTGAGCCCCAAGCAAGGCAGCTGTTAGTACCATATTTGTAAGTCTTTGGTATGACTTGGCCGGGGATCGATCCCACGAACTCCCGCATCCGAGGCGTACGCTGTAATTACTAGGCCACCGTAGCTTTTAGGGATATTTGTTCATTGTCACGTAGTGAGTAGTAGCTAATGAGTTTTCACTCCTTATTGTCTGTATTTAAGTACGTGGAGTTGGACTATTTGGTCAGTCATATTTTGTATGTTCTTCTTGTAACATTATTCTTCAGGTATATTTATTGTTGTGTTTAGATATTATTTGGAAGCAAACATTTGTTTGAATTATTCATTGGAGCCACAAAATGCTATGTGGGTTAAAATATTATTTTTGGCCTATTGTGAATTATTTCTAAGGAATTCTTGAAAATGCCATTGTGATATATCAGAACTGTTGGTAGACCAATGCATTTGAGGATGTAGATTTTATTCGGAACATTCTATTCCTTTGGACTTGAAGATAACATTTTGGGATGATTTTGGATGCAATTCATAATGCTGTAAGTCCCTCTTATATTTTCATTTTACAATTTTGTTAACTGAATTATTTGTTCAGTATTAGAAACCGTTTTGGTTTTGCTTATGTTTGTTTTTTAGTGTATGACCATAGATTCGTAATACTATTCATTTCTCAGTTAACGAACTAATATGCAGCATTACTGGAAATGCAAATATGATGGCAGCAGTGGGGGACGCATTTACTGAATTATGTTTTCATAACAAAAAACTCTTAATTCCAAAGACTTGTGCAATTAAATGATATTAACGTGAAATGTAAAGAAAAGCATTTTCGTTTGAACCGAGCTCTGGGCATCTATCTGCACCATAAGTGCTAAACGTCATGTGATACAAACATGGCCGCGCCCTTTAAATATGTAATGGAAAGGGCTACGCAGCAAAATCCGAGACTGACAAACTGACAGAATTTGGATGAGTAGTGCCCCAATCTCAGTCGCTAGAGCATCCGACATTTAATCTAAGGGTCATGGGTGAAAGTCCGAGGGTAGGTGGTTATGATTTAGCTTCCACTGATTTTCAATTGTTGTCAAAATGAATATAGATATACCTGCAAGTATTTCTCTCCTTTCCTAAAATGTCCCTAAATGAGAGCGTATCCACATGTCCATGCGAACGGGATAGAGTACCCAATTTAATCAACTCTAAGATATGTTGATCATTCTGTCAGCATTTCTTCTTGATTCCAGTAAATCTAACGCATCCACTATATCATATGCAAATTGAATGCATTCATATTATGATACGAATATTATTAAAAATACGGACAGAAGCACAAAAGTCAACGCCAGTCTAAAAGCTCCACCTAACAGACAATATGTTTAAAGTAATGAGACACTACCACTGCAAGCTACTATCAGTTGTTTCGTGTTCTAAAGAGTTTACTCAAACGTTGTAACGGAGACAAAACGAAGAATGCACCGTGAAGACGTATAAAGACTTCTCGGTTCAATCAACAATAACTGCATGAGATATGCATGCAGGATGTGTTCACGGTTTTAATGGAGGTACGATCACCGCCTCTCGGACACCTGAATTCGGTGGTCACAACATCGCGGTATAGAATGCGATGATTGTATTGGTGAAAATACTAAGTCTTAAAATTAAAATACTAAGTCTTAAAATTGCCGTCCAGTTTAGGATGCTCAATCTAAATGAATGAAAATATGGATCTTTTTAAAATGATTTATCAATTGCGAGTTTTGATAATAGTTCTCGATTTAAGTAAGCTAAAGAATGCAATGCATCGTTTGAGAATTAAATGCATTAATCTTACGATTCAAACAATAACATAATATATAATTCGCAATGTAACACAAATCTCAAAGGAATTTTAAAATCTGCGACTAAAAGTTAATATGTCTTAAATTGAAGAGAAGAAAAGAGACTAGCACTGCAAGGTACTGTCAGTTCTTTCCTGTTCTGATGAGTTAGATGAAACTTTGCAACGTGGAGAAAATAAAAACTGCACCGTACATATGTGAAAGAAACCTATCTTAGATCAAGTCATGAAGGTTACAATAATGAGTTCAGTTTTGTGGGAAGTATGATTACGGGCTATCGGACATTCGAAAGCAGTGGCCAAAAGGATCGCGCAATCCGGTGAGGTGATATCAATGGTTAAAACAAAAAAAGAAGAACGAAAAAAAAAAAAAAAAATGATCAAAAAAAAAAAAAAGCAAAGAAAGAAATATGTTAGTCCTAAAAATGAATTTTTGCTGACTTACAATTTTAGTTGCAAAATCAAAATGAAGAAATAATTGGGATGAATCAGTTATCATTATTTTGGAAATTGCCACAATTGATAATAATAATAATAACAATAATAATAATAATAATAATAATAATTATGTGGACTTAGTACAGCGCCTGAGACGTTAAAGCGCTAAGAGCTCGAAAATATTAGATAACAAACAAAAATATACACCAGTACAAGGATAGGATAGAAAAATCCCAACACTATTGAATTACAAAACAAAAGGCTTCAATAGAAGTATATAGATAATGTAAATGAACTTACATATTTCATTCACTTTTTATCTGGATGGGTACATACAGGGTCACTACCATAATCAGTACCTTTATGAGGGCTGTGTCGAAACCAGAAAGACATTGACAAGCTAATGAATTTGAAGAAGAGGATATCAAAATTCAACATAAAAATGATTATATGAGAAAAGAAAACGTTTCTGTGGGACATTTACCATCACACCTATTTGTAGCCAAATAGACGCGTGTACAAAGTGTAGTATAAATTTGTAATGGTATTAAAAATTGTACGCCCACCGTGGGACTCGAACTCACGTCCCTCAGATTAAAAGTCTGATGCTCTACCGACTGAGCTAGGCGGGCTACTTGTTAATGCATGGTCGAATGTTGGCTCGGGTAGTTATGCGCAACATGGTTAATCGTTATCTCATCAATTTCACATAGCTAGCGTCTAGGATTGATTGGATCTTAGATGTTAGCCCCTTATGGAAACAATAATCCAGTTTATATGGCAATCAACCATTCACGGAGGAATTTAAATTTTGCTGCATAAGGAAATGCACAAATGTGTCATTAGCCGAGCAAGTTGCTAAAGTTAAGACTAGTCATTGTTTCTTTGTGTTAACAGTTATGATTTTACAGTCCGGACAACACAAACACTATCCTTCTGCTCTTCTCTTAAATCTTCGCATTCTTTCCTTAATTTCTCTCAGTTAATTACACATGTGAAAATCACCTATCTTGAAATTTTTTGTTTCCAGAGAAAGCAATGCTTACACACTACATAATCAATTAAATAGTACCTGTAAGTTGATAAACTTGCTTCCAATTAATTGTTCTCTATACATATTTGTGATTTTCTTCTATGGATCGGTACAGGAGAAAATACATAAATACGGAAGGTGTTGTGTTAGATGTGGTGGTTTTATTTCTACGACATGGGAGATTTGTGTGTGTGTGTGTGTGTGTGTGTGTGTGTGTGTGTGTTTGTGTGTGCATGTGATTTGTATTTTTAAGGTAGCTTTTAAGAATTTTTCAGTCATATCACTACGATGTCTGCAGTGTGGCAGTTTATAGTGATGGCTAGCACTGGGGCATCATGCCGCAGACATGTGGCATGATGTCCCACCCAGTCACTTTATCCTGAGATCCCTCCGACCAGTCCTAACACTAACCTCTTAATGCTGAGCCCCAAGCGAGGCAGCTGTTAGTACCATATTTGTAAGTCTTTGGTATGACTCGGCCGGGGATCGATCCCACGAACTCCCGCATCCGAGGCGTACGCTGTTATTACTAGGCCACCGGAGCTTTTAGGGATATTTGTTCATTGTCACGTAGTGAGTAGTAGCTAATGAGTTTTCACTCCTTATTGTCTGTATTTAAGTACGTGGAGTTGGACTATTTGGTCAGTCATATTTTGTATGTTCTTCTTGTAACATTATTCTTCAGGTATATTTATTGTTGTGTTTAGATATTATTTGGAAGCAAACATTTGTTTGAATTATTCATTGGAGCCACAAAATGCTATGTGGGTTAAAATATTATTTTTGGCCTATTGTGAATTATTTCTAAAGAATTCTTGAAAATGCCATTGTGATATATCAGAACTGTTGGTAGACCAATGCATTTGAGGATGTAGATTTTATTCGGAACATTCTATTCCTTTGGACTTGAAGATAACATTTTGGGATGATTTTGGATGCAATTCATAATGCTGTAAGTCCCTCTTATATTTTCATTTTACAATTTTGTTAACTGAATTATTTGTTCAGTATTAGAAACCGTTTTGGTTTTGCTTATGTTTGTTTTTTAGTGTATGACCATAGATTCGTAATACTATTGGGTAATTATGACTCATTCATTTCTCAGTTAACGAACTAATATGCAGCATTACTGGAAATGCAAATATGATGGCAGCAGTGGGGGACGCATTTACTGAATTTTGTTTTCATAACAAAAAACTCTTAATTCCAAAGACTTGTGCAATTAAATGATATTAACGTGAAATGTAAAGAAAAGCATTTTCGTTTGAACCGAGCTCTGGGCATCTATCTGCACCATAAGTGCTAAACGTCATGTGATACAAACATGGCCGCGCCCTTTAAATATGTAATGGAAAGGGCTACGCAGCAAAATCCGAGACTGACAAACTGACAGAATTTGGATGAGTAGTGCCCCAATCTCAGTCGCTAGAGCATCCGACATTTAATCTAAGGGTCATGGGTGAAAGTCCGAGGGTAGGTGGTTATGATTTAGCTTCCACTGATTTTCAATTGTTGTCAAAATGAATATAGATATACCTGCAAGTATTTCTCTCCTTTCCTAAAATGTCCCTAAATGAGAGCGTATCCACATGTCCATGCGAACGGGATAGAGTACCCAATTTAATCAACTCTAAGATATGTTGATCATTCTGTCAGCATTTCTTCTTGATTCCAGTAAATCTAACGCATCCACTATATCATATGCAAATTGAATGCATTCATATTATGATACGAATATTATTAAAAATACGGACAGAAGCACAAAAGTCAACGCCAGTCTAAAAGCTCCACCTAACAGACAATATGTTTAAAGTAATGAGACACTACCACTGCAAGCTACTATCAGTTGTTTCGTGTTCTAAAGAGTTTACTCAAACGTTGTAACGGAGACAAAACGAAGAATGCACCGTGAAGACGTATAAAGACTTCTCGGTTCAATCAACAATAACTGCATGAGATATGCATGCAGGATGTGTTCACGGTTTTAATGGAGGTACGATCACCGCCTCTCGGACACCTGAATTCGGTGGTCACAACATCGCGGTATAGAATGCGATGATTGTATTGGTGAAAATACTAAGTCTTAAAATTAAAATACTAAGTCTTAAAATTGCCGTCCAGTTTCGGATGCTCAATCTAAATGAATGAAAATATGGATCTTTTTAAAATGATTTATCAATTGCGAGTTTTGATAATAGTTCTCGATTTAAGTAAGCTAAAGAATGCAATGCATCGTTTGAGAATTAAATGCATTAATCTTACGATTCAAACAATAACATAATATATAATTCGCAATGTAACACAAATCTCAAAGGAATTTTAAAATCTGCGACTAAAAGTTAATATGTCTTAAATTGAAGAGAAGAAAAGAGACTAGCACTGCAAGGTACTGTCAGTTCTTTCCTGTTCTGATGAGTTAGATGAAACTTTGCAACGTGGAGAAAATAAAAACTGCACCGTACATATGTGAAAGAAACCTATCTTAGATCAAGTCATGAAGGTTACAATAATGAGTTCAGTTTTGTGGGAAGTATGATTACGGGCTATCGGACATTCGAAAGCAGTGGCCAAAAGGATCGCGCAATCCGGTGAGGTGATATCAATGGTTAAAACAAAAAAAGAAGAACAAAACAAAAAAAAAAATGATCAAAAAAAAAAAAAGCAAAGAAAGAAATATGTTAGTCCTAAAAATGAATTCTTGCTGACTTACAATTTTAGTTGCAAAATGAAAATGAAGAAATAATTGGGATGAATTATTTATCATTATTTTGGAAATTGCCACAATTGATAATAATAATAATAATAATAATAATAATAATAATAATAATTATGTGGACTTAGTAAAGCGCCTGAGACGTTAAAGCGCTAAGAGCTCGAAAATATTAGATAACAAACAAAAATATACACCAGTACAAGGATAGGATAGAAAAATCCCAACACTATTGAATTACAAGACAAAAGGCTTCAATAGAAGTATATAGATAATGTAAATGAACTTACATATTTCATTCACTTTTTATCTGGATGGGTACATACAGGGTCACTACCATAATCAGTACCTTTATGAGGGCTGTGTCGAAACCAGAAAGACATTGACAAGCTAATGAATTTGAAGAAGAGGATATCAAAATTCAACATAAAAATGATTATATGAGAAAAGAAAACGTTTCTGTGGGACATTTACCATCACACCTATTTGTAGCCAAATAGACGCGTGTACAAAGTGTAGTATAAATTTGTAATGGTATTAAAAATTGTACGCCCACCGTGGGACTCGAACTCACGACCCTCAGATTAAAAGTCTGATGCTCTACCGACTGAGCTAGGCGGGCTACATGTTAATGCATGGTCGAATGTTGGCTCGGGTAGTTATGCGCAACATGGTTAATCGTTATCTCATCAATTTCACATAGCTAGCGTCTAGGATTGATTGGATCTTAGATGTTAGCCCCTTATGGAAACAATAATCCAGTTTATATGGCAATCAACCATTCACGGAGGAATTTAAATTTTGCTGCATAAGGAAATGCACAAATGTGTCATTAGCCGAGCAAGTTGCTAAAGTTAAGACTAGTCATTGTTTCTTTGTGTTAACAGTTATGATTTTACAGTCCGGACAACACAAACACTATCCTTCTGCTCTTCTCTTAAATCTTCGCATTCTTTCCTTATTTCTCTCAGTTAATTACACATGTGAAAATCACCTATCTTGAAATTTTTTGTTTCCAGAGAAAGCAATGCTTACACACTACATAATCAATTAAATAGTACCTGTAAGTTGATAAACTTGCTTCCAATTAATTGTTCTCTATACATATTTGTGATTTTCTTCTATGGATCGGTACAGGAGAAAATACATAAATACGGAAGGTGTTGTGTTAGATGTGGTGGTTTTATTTCTACGACATGGGAGATTTGTGTGTGTGTGTGTTTGTGTGTGTGTGTGTTTGTGTGTGCATGTGATTTGTATTTTTAAGGTAGCTTTTAAGAATTTTTCAGTCATATCGCTACAATGTCTGCAGTGTGGCAGTTTATAGTGATGGCTAGCACTGGGGCATCATGCCGCAGACATGTGGCATGATGTCCCACCCAGTCACTTTATCCTGAGATCCTACCGACCAGTCCTAACACTAACCTCTTAATGCTGAGCCCCAAGCAAGGCAGCTGTTAGTACCATATTTGTAAGTCTTTGGTATGACTTGGCCGGGGATCGATCCCACGAACTCCCGCATCCGAGGCGTACGCTGTAATTACTAGGCCACCGGAGGTTTTAGGGATATTTGTTCATTGTCACGTAGTGAGTAGTAGCTAATGAGTTTTCACTCCTTATTGTCTGTATTTAAGTACGTGGAGTTGGACTATTTGGTCAGTCATATTTTGTATGTTCTTCTTGTAACATTATTCTTCAGGTATATTTATTGTTGTGTTTAGATATTATTTGGAAGCAAACATTTGTTTGAATTATTCATTGGAGCCACAAAATGCTACGTGGGTTAAAATATTATTTTTGGCCTATTGTGAATTATTTCTAAGGAATTCTTGAAAATGCCATTGTGATATATCAGAACTGTTGGTAGACCAATGCATTTGAGGATGTAGATTTTATTCGGAACATTCTATTCCTTTGGACTTGAAGATAACATTTTGGGATGATTTTGGATGCAATTCATAATGCTGTAAGTCCCTCTTATATTTTCATTTTACAATTTTGTTAACTGAATTATTTGTTCAGTATTAGAAACCGTTTTGGTTTTGCTTATGTTTGTTTTTTAGTGTATGACCATAGATTCGTAATACTATTGGGTAATTATGACTCATTCATTTCTCAGTTAACGAACTAATATGCAGCATTACTGGAAATGCAAATATGATGGCAGCAGTGGGGGACGCATTTACTGAATTTTGTTTTCATAACAAAAAACTCTTAATTCCAAAGACTTGTGCAATTAAATGATATTAACGTGAAATGTAAAGAAAAGCATTTTCGTTTGAACCGAGCTCTGGGCATCTATCTGCACCATAAGTGCTAAACGTCATGTGATACAAACATGGCCGCGCCCTTTAAATATGTAATGGAAAGGGCTACGCAGCAAAATCCGAGACTGACAAACTGACAGAATTTGGATGAGTAGTGCCCCAATCTCAGTCGCTAGAGCATCCGACATTTAATCTAAGGGTCATGGGTGAAAGTCCGAGGGTAGGTGGTTATGATTTAGCTTCCACTGATTTTCAATTGTTGTCAAAATGAATATAGATATACCTGCAAGTATTTCTCTCCTTTCCTAAAATGTCCCTAAATGAGAGCGTATCCACATGTCCATGCGAACGGGATAGAGTACCCAATTTAATCAACTCTAAGATATGTTGATCATTCTGTCAGCATTTCTTCTTGATTCCAGTAAATCTAACGCATCCACTATATCATATGCAAATTGAATGCATTCATATTATGATACGAATATTATTAAAAATACGGACAGAAGCACAAAAGTCAACGCCAGTCTAAAAGCTCCACCTAACAGACAATATGTTTAAAGTAATGAGACACTACCACTGCAAGCTACTATCAGTTGTTTCGTGTTCTAAAGAGTTTACTCAAACGTTGTAACGGAGACAAAACGAAGAATGCACCGTGAAGACGTATAAAGACTTCTCGGTTCAATCAACAATAACTGCATGAGATATGCATGCAGGATGTGTTCACGGTTTTAATGGAGGTACGATCACCGCCTCTCGGACACCTGAATTCGGTGGTCACAACATCGCGGTATAGAATGCGATGATTGTATTGGTGAAAATACTAAGTCTTAAAATTAAAATACTAAGTCTTAAAATTGCCGTCCAGTTTCGGATGCTCAATCTAAATGAATGAAAATATGGATCTTTTTAAAATGATTTATCAATTGCGAGTTTTGATAATAGTTCTCGATTTAAGTAAGCTAAAGAATGCAATGCATCGTTTGAGAATTAAATGCATTAATCTTACGATTCAAACAATAACATAATATATAATTCGCAATGTAGCACAAATCTCAAAAGAATTTTAAAATCTGCGACTAAAAGTTAATATGTCTTAAATTGAAGAGAAGAAAAGAGACTAGCACTGCAAGGTACTGTCAGTTCTTTCCTGTTCTGATGAGTTAGATGAAACTTTGCAACGTGGAGAAAATAAAAACTGCACCGTACATATGTGAAAGAAACCTATCTTAGATCAAGTCATGAAGGTTACAATAATGAGTTCAGTTTTGTGGGAAGTATGATTACGGGCTATCGGACATTCGAAAGCAGTGGCCAAAAGGATCGCGCAATCCGGTGAGGTGATATCAATGGTTAAAACAAAAAAAGAAGAACAAAACAAAAAAAAAAATGATCAAAAAAAAAAAAGCAAAGAAAGAAATATGTTAGTCCTAAAAATGAATTCTTGCTGACTTACAATTTTAGTTGCAAAATGAAAATGAAGAAATAATTGGGATGAATTATTTATCATTATTTTGGAAATTGCCACAATTGATAATAATAATAATAATAATAATAATAATAATAATAATAATAATAATTATGTGGACTTAGTAAAGCGCCTGAGACGTTAAAGCGCTAAGAGCTCGAAAATATTAGATAACAAACAAAAATATACACCAGTACAAGGATAGGATAGAAAAATCCCAACACTATTGAATTACAAGACAAAAGGCTTCAATAGAAGTATATAGATAATGTAAATGAACTTACATATTTCATTCACTTTTTATCTGGATGGGTACATACAGGGTCACTACCATAATCAGTACCTTTATGAGGGCTGTGTCGAAACCAGAAAGACATTGACAAGCTAATGAATTTGAAGAAGAGGATATCAAAATTCAACATAAAAATGATTATATGAGAAAAGAAAACGTTTCTGTGGGACATTTACCATCACACCTATTTGTAGCCAAATAGACGCGTGTACAAAGTGTAGTATAAATTTGTAATGGTATTAAAAATTGTACGCCCACCGTGGGACTCGAACTCACGACCCTCAGATTAAAAGTCTGATGCTCTACCGACTGAGCTAGGCGGGCTACATGTTAATGCATGGTCGAATGTTGGCTCGGGTAGTTATGCGCAACATGGTTAATCGTTATCTCATCAATTTCACATAGCTAGCGTCTAGGATTGATTGGATCTTAGATGTTAGCCCCTTATGGAAACAATAATCCAGTTTATATGGCAATCAACCATTCACGGAGGAATTTAAATTTTGCTGCATAAGGAAATGCACAAATGTGTCATTAGCCGAGCAAGTTGCTAAAGTTAAGACTAGTCATTGTTTCTTTGTGTTAACAGTTATGATTTTACAGTCCGGACAACACAAACACTATCCTTCTGCTCTTCTCTTAAATCTTCGCATTCTTTCCTTATTTCTCTAAGTTAATTACACATGTGAAAATCACCTATCTTGAAATTTTTTGTTTCCAGAGAAAGCAATGCTTACACACTACATAATCAATTAAATAGTACCTGTAAGTTGATAAACTTGCTTCCAATTAATTGTTCTCTATACATATTTGTGATTTTCTTCTATGGATCGGTACAGGAGAAAATACATAAATACGGAAGGTGTTGTGTTAGATGTGGTGGTTTTATTTCTACGACATGGGAGATTTGTGTGTGTGTGTGTTTGTGTGTGTGTGTGTGTTTGTGTGTGCATGTGATTTGTATTTTTAAGGTAGCTTTTAAGAATTTTTCAGTCATATCGCTACAATGTCTGCAGTGTGGCAGTTTATAGTGATGGCTAGCACTGGGGCATCATGCCGCAGACATGTGGCATGATGTCCCACCCAGTCACTTTATCCTGAGATCCTACCGACCAGTCCTAACACTAACCTCTTAATGCTGAGCCCCAAGCAAGGCAGCTGTTAGTACCATATTTGTAAGTCTTTGGTATGACTTGGCCGGGGATCGATCCCACGAACTCCCGCATCCGAGGCGTACGCTGTAATTACTAGGCCACCGGAGGTTTTAGGGATATTTGTTCATTGTCACGTAGTGAGTAGTAGCTAATGAGTTTTCACTCCTTATTGTCTGTATTTAAGTACGTGGAGTTGGACTATTTGGTCAGTCATATTTTGTATGTTCTTCTTGTAACATTATTCTTCAGGTATATTTATTGTTGTGTTTAGATATTATTTGGAAGCAAACATTTGTTTGAATTATTCATTGGAGCCACAAAATGCTACGTGGGTTAAAATATTATTTTTGGCCTATTGTGAATTATTTCTAAGGAATTCTTGAAAATGCCATTGTGATATATCAGAACTGTTGGTAGACCAATGCATTTGAGGATGTAGATTTTATTCGGAACATTCTATTCCTTTGGACTTGAAGATAACATTTTGGGATGATTTTGGATGCAATTCATAATGCTGTAAGTCCCTCTTATATTTTCATTTTACAATTTTGTTAACTGAATTATTTGTTCAGTATTAGAAACCGTTTTGGTTTTGCTTATGTTTGTTTTTTAGTGTATGACCATAGATTCGTAATACTATTGGGTAATTATGACTCATTCATTTCTCAGTTAACGAACTAATATGCAGCATTACTGGAAATGCAAATATGATGGCAGCAGTGGGGGACGCATTTACTGAATTTTGTTTTCATAACAAAAAACTCTTAATTCCAAAGACTTGTGCAATTAAATGATATTAACGTGAAATGTAAAGAAAAGCATTTTCGTTTGAACCGAGCTCTGGGCATCTATCTGCACCATAAGTGCTAAACGTCATGTGATACAAACATGGCCGCGCCCTTTAAATATGTAATGGAAAGGGCTACGCAGCAAAATCCGAGACTGACAAACTGACAGAATTTGGATGAGTAGTGCCCCAATCTCAGTCGCTAGAGCATCCGACATTTAATCTAAGGGTCATGGGTGAAAGTCCGAGGGTAGGTGGTTATGATTTAGCTTCCACTGATTTTCAATTGTTGTCAAAATGAATATAGATATACCTGCAAGTATTTCTCTCCTTTCCTAAAATGTCCCTAAATGAGAGCGTATCCACATGTCCATGCGAACGGGATAGAGTACCCAATTTAATCAACTCTAAGATATGTTGATCATTCTGTCAGCATTTCTTCTTGATTCCAGTAAATCTAACGCATCCACTATATCATATGCAAATTGAATGCATTCATATTATGATACGAATATTATTAAAAATACGGACAGAAGCACAAAAGTCAACGCCAGTCTAAAAGCTCCACCTAACAGACAATATGTTTAAAGTAATGAGACACTACCACTGCAAGCTACTATCAGTTGTTTCGTGTTCTAAAGAGTTTACTCAAACGTTGTAACGGAGACAAAACGAAGAATGCACCGTGAAGACGTATAAAGACTTCTCGGTTCAATCAACAATAACTGCATGAGATATGCATGCAGGATGTGTTCACGGTTTTAATGGAGGTACGATCACCGCCTCTCGGACACCTGAATTCGGTGGTCACAACATCGCGGTATAGAATGCGATGATTGTATTGGTGAAAATACTAAGTCTTAAAATTAAAATACTAAGTCTTAAAATTGCCGTCCAGTTTCGGATGCTCAATCTAAATGAATGAAAATATGGATCTTTTTAAAATGATTTATCAATTGCGAGTTTTGATAATAGTTCTCGATTTAAGTAAGCTAAAGAATGCAATGCATCGTTTGAGAATTAAATGCATTAATCTTACGATTCAAACAATAACATAATATATAATTCGCAATGTAACACAAATCTCAAAGGAATTTTAAAATCTGCGACTAAAAGTTAATATGTCTTAAATTGAAGAGAAGAAAAGAGACTAGCACTGCAAGGTACTGTCAGTTCTTTCCTGTTCTGATGAGTTAGATGAAACTTTGCAACGTGGAGAAAATAAAAACTGCACCGTACATATGTGAAAGAAACCTATCTTAGATCAAGTCATGAAGGTTACAATAATGAGTTCAGTTTTGTGGGAAGTATGATTACGGGCTATCGGACATTCGAAAGCAGTGGCCAAAAGGATCGCGCAATCCGGTGAGGTGATATCAATGGTTAAAACAAAAAAAGAAGAACAAAACAAAAAAAAAAATGATCAAAAAAAAAAAAGCAAAGAAAGAAATATGTTAGTCCTAAAAATGAATTCTTGCTGACTTACAATTTTAGTTGCAAAATGAAAATGAAGAAATAATTGGGATGAATTATTTATCATTATTTTGGAAATTGCCACAATTGATAATAATAATAATAATAATAATAATAATAATAATAATAATAATAATTATGTGGACTTAGTAAAGCGCCTGAGACGTTAAAGCGCTAAGAGCTCGAAAATATTAGATAACAAACAAAAATATACACCAGTACAAGGATAGGATAGAAAAATCCCAACACTATTGAATTACAAGACAAAAGGCTTCAATAGAAGTATATAGATAATGTAAATGAACTTACATATTTCATTCACTTTTTATCTGGATGGGTACATACAGGGTCACTACCATAATCAGTACCTTTATGAGGGCTGTGTCGAAACCAGAAAGACATTGACAAGCTAATGAATTTGAAGAAGAGGATATCAAAATTCAACATAAAAATGATTATATGAGAAAAGAAAACGTTTCTGTGGGACATTTACCATCACACCTATTTGTAGCCAAATAGACGCGTGTACAAAGTGTAGTATAAATTTGTAATGGTATTAAAAATTGTACGCCCACCGTGGGACTCGAACTCACGACCCTCAGATTAAAAGTCTGATGCTCTACCGACTGAGCTAGGCGGGCTACATGTTAATGCATGGTCGAATGTTGGCTCGGGTAGTTATGCGCAACATGGTTAATCGTTATCTCATCAATTTCACATAGCTAGCGTCTAGGATTGATTGGATCTTAGATGTTAGCCCCTTATGGAAACAATAATCCAGTTTATATGGCAATCAACCATTCACGGAGGAATTTAAATTTTGCTGCATAAGGAAATGCACAAATGTGTCATTAGCCGAGCAAGTTGCTAAAGTTAAGACTAGTCATTGTTTCTTTGTGTTAACAGTTATGATTTTACAGTCCGGACAACACAAACACTATCCTTCTGCTCTTCTCTTAAATCTTCGCATTCTTTCCTTATTTCTCTAAGTTAATTACACATGTGAAAATCACCTATCTTGAAATTTTTTGTTTCCAGAGAAAGCAATGCTTACACACTACATAATCAATTAAATAGTACCTGTAAGTTGATAAACTTGCTTCCAATTAATTGTTCTCTATACATATTTGTGATTTTCTTCTATGGATCGGTACAGGAGAAAATACATAAATACGGAAGGTGTTGTGTTAGATGTGGTGGTTTTATTTCTACGACATGGGAGATTTGTGTGTGTGTGTGTTTGTGTGTGTGTGTGTTTGTGTGTGCATGTGATTTGTATTTTTAAGGTAGCTTTTAAGAATTTTTCAGTCATATCGCTACAATGTCTGCAGTGTGGCAGTTTATAGTGATGGCTAGCACTGGGGCATCATGCCGCAGACATGTGGCATGATGTCCCACCCAGTCACTTTATCCTGAGATCCTACCGACCAGTCCTAACACTAACCTCTTAATGCTGAGCCCCAAGCAAGGCAGCTGTTAGTACCATATTTGTAAGTCTTTGGTATGACTTGGCCGGGGATCGATCCCACGAACTCCCGCATCCGAGGCGTACGCTGTAATTACTAGGCCACCGGAGGTTTTAGGGATATTTGTTCATTGTCACGTAGTGAGTAGTAGCTAATGAGTTTTCACTCCTTATTGTCTGTATTTAAGTACGTGGAGTTGGACTATTTGGTCAGTCATATTTTGTATGTTCTTCTTGTAACATTATTCTTCAGGTATATTTATTGTTGTGTTTAGATATTATTTGGAAGCAAACATTTGTTTGAATTATTCATTGGAGCCACAAAATGCTACGTGGGTTAAAATATTATTTTTGGCCTATTGTGAATTATTTCTAAGGAATTCTTGAAAATGCCATTGTGATATATCAGAACTGTTGGTAGACCAATGCATTTGAGGATGTAGATTTTATTCGGAACATTCTATTCCTTTGGACTTGAAGATAACATTTTGGGATGATTTTGGATGCAATTCATAATGCTGTAAGTCCCTCTTATATTTTCATTTTACAATTTTGTTAACTGAATTATTTGTTCAGTATTAGAAACCGTTTTGGTTTTGCTTATGTTTGTTTTTTAGTGTATGACCATAGATTCGTAATACTATTCATTTCTCAGTTAACGAACTAATATGCAGCATTACTGGAAATGCAAATATGATGGCAGCAGTGGGGGACGCATTTACTGAATTATGTTTTCATAACAAAAAACTATTAATTCCAAAGACTTGTGCAATTAAATGATATTAACGTGAAATGTAAAGAAAAGCATTTTCGTTTGAACCGAGCTCTGGGCATCTATCTGCACCATAAGTGCTAAACGTCATGTGATACAAACATGGCCGCGCCCTTTAAATATGTAATGGAAAGGGCTACGCAGCAAAATCCGAGACTGACAAACTGACAGAATTTGGATGAGTAGTGCCCCAATCTCAGTCGCTAGAGCATCCGACATTTAATCTAAGGGTCATGGGTGAAAGTCCGAGGGTAGGTGGTTATGATTTAGCTTCCACTGATTTTCAATTGTTGTCAAAATGAATATAGATATACCTGCAAGTATTTCTCTCCTTTCCTAAAATGTCCCTAAATGAGAGCGTATCCACATGTCCATGCGAACGGGATAGAGTACCCAATTTAATCAACTCTAAGATATGTTGATCATTCTGTCAGCATTTCTTCTTGATTCCAGTAAATCTAACGCATCCACTATATCATATGCAAATTGAATGCATTCATATTATGATACGAATATTATTAAAAATACGGACAGAAGCACAAAAGTCAACGCCAGTCTAAAAGCTCCACCTAACAGACAATATGTTTAAAGTAATGAGACACTACCACTGCAAGCTACTATCAGTTGTTTCGTGTTCTAAAGAGTTTACTCAAACGTTGTAACGGAGACAAAACGAAGAATGCACCGTGAAGACGTATAAAGACTTCTCGGTTCAATCAACAATAACTGCATGAGATATGCATGCAGGATGTGTTCACGGTTTTAATGGAGGTACGATCACCGCCTCTCGGACACCTGAATTCGGTGGTCACAACATCGCGGTATAGAATGCGATGATTGTATTGGTGAAAATACTAAGTCTTAAAATTAAAATACTAAGTCTTAAAATTGCCGTCCAGTTTCGGATGCTCAATCTAAATGAATGAAAATATGGATCTTTTTAAAATGATTTATCAATTGCGAGTTTTGATAATAGTTCTCGATTTAAGTAAGCTAAAGAATGCAATGCATCGTTTGAGAATTAAATGCATTAATCTTACGATTCAAACAATAACATAATATATAATTCGCAATGTAACACAAATCTCAAAGGAATTTTAAAATCTGCGACTAAAAGTTAATATGTCTTAAATTGAAGAGAAGAAAAGAGACTAGCACTGCAAGGTACTGTCAGTTCTTTCCTGTTCTGATGAGTTAGATGAAACTTTGCAACGTGGATAAAATAAAAACTGCACCGTACATATGTGAAAGAAACCTATCTTAGATCAAGTCATGAAGGTTACAATAATGAGTTCAGTTTTGTGGGAAGTATGATTACGGGCTATCGGACATTCGAAAGCAGTGGCCAAAAGGATCGCGCAATCCGGTGAGGTGATATCAATGGTTAAAACAAAAAAAGAAGAACAAAAAAAAAAAAGAAAAATGACCAAAAAAAAAAAAAAAAGCAAAGAAAGAAATATGTTAGTCCTAAAAATGAATTTTTGCTGACTTACAATTTTAGTTGCAAAATCAAAATGAAGACAAAATTGGGATGAATTATTTATCATTATTTTGGAAATTGCCACAATTGATAATAATAATAATAATAATGATAATAATAATAATAATAATAATAATAATAATAATAATTATGTGGACTTAGTACAGCGCCTGAGACGTTAAAGCGCTAAGAGCTCGAAAATATTAGATAACAAACAAAAATATACACCAGTACAAGGATAGGATAGAAAAATCCCAACACTATTGAATTACAAAACAAAAGGCTTCAATAGAAGTATATAGAATATGTAAATGAACTTACATATTTCATTCACTTTTTATCTGGATGGGTACATACAGGGTCACTACCATAATCAGTACCTTTATGAGGGCTGTGTCGAAACCAGAAAGACATTGACAAGCTAATGAATTTGAAGAAGAGGATATCAAAATTCAACATAAAAATGATTATATGAGAAAAGAAAACGTTTCTGTGGGACATTTACCATCACACCTATTTGTAGCCAAACAGACGCGTGTACAAAGTGTAGTATAAATTTGTAATGGTATTAAAAATTATACGCCCACCGTGGGACTCGAACTCACGACCCTCAGATTAAAAGTCTGATGCTCTACCGACTGAGCTAGGCGGGCTACTTGTTAATGCATGGTCGGATGTTGGCTCGGGTAGTTATGCGCAACATGGTTAATCGTTATCTCATCAATTTCACATAGCTAGCGTCTAGGATTGATTGGATCTTAGATGTTAGCCCCTTATGGAAACAATAATCCAGTTTATATGGCAATCAACCATTCACGGAGGAATTTAAATTTTGCTGCCTAAGGAAATGCACAAATGTGTCATTAGCCGAGCAAGTTGCTAAAGTTAAGACTAGTCATTGTTTCTTTGTGTTAACAGTTATGATTTTACAGTCCGGACAACACAAACACTATCCTTCTGCTCTTCTCTTAAATCTTCGCATTCTTTCCTTAATTTCTCTCAGTTAATTACACATGTGAAAATCACCTATCTTGAAATTTTTTGTTTCCAGAGAAAGCAATGCTTACACACTACATAATCAATTAAATAGTACCTGTAAGTTGATAAACTTGCTTCCAATTAATTGTTCTCTATACATATTTGTGATTTTCTACTATGGATCGGTACAGGAGAAAATACATAAATACGGAAGGTGTTGTGTTAGATGTGGTGGTTTTATTTCTACGACATGGGAGATTTGTGTGTCTGTGTGTTTGTGTGTGTGTGTGTTTGTGTGTGTGTTTGTGTGTGCATGTGATTTGTATTTTTAAGGTAGCTTTTAAGAATTTTTCAGTCATATCACTACGATGTCTGCAGTGTGGCAGTTTATAGTGATGGCTAGCACTGGGGCATCATGCCGCAGACATGTGGCATGATGTCCCACCCAGTCACTTTATCCTGAGATCCCTCCGACCAGTCCTAACACTAACCTCTTAATGCTGAGCCCCAAGCGAGGCAGCTGTTAGTACCATATTTGTAAGTCTTTGGTATGACTCGGCCGGGGATCGATCCCACGAACTCCCGCATCCGAGGCGTACGCTGTTATTACTAGGCCACCGGAGCTTTTAGGGATATTTGTTCATTGTCACGTAGTGAGTAGTAGCTAATGAGTTTTCACTCCTTATTGTCTGTATTTAAGTACGTGGAGTTGGACTATTTGGTCAGTCATATTTTGTATGTTCTTCTTGTAACATTATTCTTCAGGTATATTTATTGTTGTGTTTAGATATTATTTGGAAGCAAACATTTGTTTGAATTATTCATTGGAGCCACAAAATGCTATGTGGGTTAAAATATTATTTTTGGCCTATTGTGAATTATTTCTAAAGAATTCTTGAAAATGCCATTGTGATATATCAGAACTGTTGGTAGACCAATGCATTTGAGGATGTAGATTTTATTCGGAACATTCTATTCCTTTGGACTTGAAGATAACATTTTGGGATGATTTTGGATGCAATTCATAATGCTGTAAGTCCCTCTTATATTTTCATTTTACAATTTTGTTAACTGAATTATTTGTTCAGTATTAGAAACCGTTTTGGTTTTGCTTATGTTTGTTTTTTAGTGTATGACCATAGATTCGTAATACTATTGGGTAATTATGACTCATTCATTTCTCAGTTAACGAACTAATATGCAGCATTACTGGAAATGCAAATATGATGGCAGCAGTGGGGGACGCATTTACTGAATTTTGTTTTCATAACAAAAAACTCTTAATTCCAAAGACTTGTGCAATTAAATGATATTAACGTGAAATGTAAAGAAAAGCATTTTCGTTTGAACCGAGCTCTGGGCATCTATCTGCACCATAAGTGCTAAACGTCATGTGATACAAACATGGCCGCGCCCTTTAAATATGTAATGGAAAGGGCTACGCAGCAAAATCCGAGACTGACAAACTGACAGAATTTGGATGAATAGTGCCCCAATCTCAGTCGCTAGAGCATCCGACATTTAATCTAAGGGTCATGGGTGAAAGTCCGAGGGTAGGTGGTTATGATTTAGCTTCCACTGATTTTCAATTGTTGTCAAAATGAATATAGATATACCTGCAAGTATTTCTCTCCTTTCCTAAAATGTCCCTAAATGAGAGCGTATCCACATGTCCATGCGAACGGGATAGAGTACCCAATTTAATCAACTCTAAGATATGTTGATCATTCTGTCAGCATTTCTTCTTGATTCCAGTAAATCTAACGCATCCACTATATCATATGCAAATTGAATGCATTCATATTATGATACGAATATTATTAAAAATACGGACAGAAGCACAAAAGTCAACGCCAGTCTAAAAGCTCCACCTAACAGACAATATGTTTAAAGTAATGAGACACTACCACTGCAAGCTACTATCAGTTGTTTCGTGTTCTAAAGAGTTTACTCAAACGTTGTAACGGAGACAAAACGAAGAATGCACCGTGAAGACGTATAAAGACTTCTCGGTTCAATCAACAATAACTGCATGAGATATGCATACAGGATGTGTTCACGGTTTTAATGGAGGTACGATCACCGCCTCTCGGACACCTGAATTCGGTGGTCACAACGTCGCGGTATAGAATGCGATGATTGTATTGGTGAAAATACTAAGTCTTAAAATTAAAATACTAAGTCTTAAAATTGCCGTCCAGTTTCGGATGCTCAATCTAAATGAATGAAAATATGGATCTTTTTAAAATGATTTATCAATTGCGAGTTTTGATAATAGTTCTCGATTTAAGTAAGCTAAAGAATGCAATGCATCGTTTGAGAATTAAATGCATTAATCTTACGATTCAAACAATAACATAATATATAATTCGCAATGTAGCACAAATCTCAAAAGAATTTTAAAATCTGCGACTAAAAGTTAATATGTCTTAAATTGAAGAGAAGAAAAGAGACTAGCACTGCAAGGTACTGTCAGTTCTTTCCTGTTCTGATGAGTTAGATGAAACTTTGCAACGTGGAGAAAATAAAAACTGCACCGTACATATGTGAAAGAAACCTATCTTAGATCAAGTCATGAAGGTTACAATAATGAGTTCACAGTTTTGTGTGAAGTATGATTACGGGTTATCGGACATTCGAAAGCAGTGGCCAAAAGGATCGCGCAATCCGGTGAGGTGATATCAATGGTTAAAACAAAAAAAGAAGAACAAAAAAAAAAAGAAAAATGACCAAAAAAAAAAAAAAAAGCAAAGAAAGAAATATGTTAGTCCTAAAAATGAATTTTTGCTGACTTACAATTTTAGTTGCAAAATCAAAATGAAGACATAATTGGGATGAATTATTTATCATTATTTTGGAAATTGCCACAATTGATAATAATAATAATAATAATAATAATAATAATAATAATAATAATAATAATAATAATAATTATGTGGACTTAGTACAGCGCCTGAGACGTTAAAGCGCTAAGAGCTCGAAAATATTAGATAACAAACAAAAATATACACCAGTACAAGGATAGGATAGAAAAATCCCAACACTATTGAATTACAAGACAAAAGGCTTCAATAGAAGTATATAGATAATGTAAATGAACTTACATATTTCATTCACTTTTTATCTGGATGGGTACATACAGGGTCACTACCATAATCAGTACCTTTATGAGGGCTGTGTCGAAACCAGAAAGACATTGACAAGCTAATGAATTTGAAGAAGAGGATATCAAAATTCAACATAAAAATGATTATATGAGAAAAGAAAACGTTTCTGTGGGACATTTACCATCACACCTATTTGTAGCCAAATAGACGCGTGTACAAAGTGTAGTATAAATTTGTAATGGTATTAAAAATTGTACGCCCACCGTGGGACTCGAACTCAAGACCCTCAGATTAAAAGTCTGATGCTCTACCGACTGAGCTAGGCGGGCTACTTGTTAATGCATGGTCGAATGTTGGCTCGGGTAGTTATGCGCAACATGGTTAATCGTTATCTCATCAATTTCACATAGCTAGCGTCTAGGATTGATTGGATCTTAGATGTTAGCCCCTTATGGAAACAATAATCCAGTTTATATGGCAATCAACCATTCACGGAGGAATTTAAATTTTGCTGCATAAGGAAATGCACAAATGTGTCATTAGCCGAGCAAGTTGCTAAAGTTAAGACTAGTCATTGTTTCTTTGTGTTAACAGTTATGATTTTACAGTCCGGACAACACAAACACTATCCTTCTGCTCTTCTCTTAAATCTTCGCATTCTTTCCTTAATTTCTCTCAGTTAATTACACATGTGAAAATCACCTATCTTGAAATTTTTTGTTTCCAGAGAAAGCAATGCTTACACACTACATAATCAATTAAATAGTACCTGTAAGTTGATAAACTTGCTTCCAATTAATTGTTCTCTATACATATTTGTGATTTTCTTCTATGGATCGGTACAGGAGAAAATACATAAATACGGAAGGTGTTGTGTTAGATGTGGTGGTTTTATTTCTACGACATGGGAGATTTGTGTGTGTGTGTGTTTGTGTGTGTGTGTGTTTGTGTGTGCATGTGATTTGTATTTTTAAGGTAGCTTTTAAGAATTTTTCAGTCATATCGCTACAATGTCTGCAGTGTGGCAGTTTATAGTGATGGCTAGCACTGGGGCATCATGCCGCAGACATGTGGCATGATGTCCCACCCAGTCACTTTATCCTGAGATCCGGCCGACCAGTCCTAACACTAACCTCTTAATGCTGAGCCCCAAGCAAGGCAGCTGTTAGTACCATATTTGTAAGTCTTTGGTATGACTTGGCCGGGGATCGATCCCACGAACTCCCGCATCCGAGGCGTACGCTGTAATTACTAGGCCACCGTAGCTTTTAGGGATATTTGTTCATTGTCACGTAGTGAGTAGTAGCTAATGAGTTTTCACTCCTTATTGTCTGTATTTAAGTACGTGGAGTTGGACTATTTGGTCAGTCATATTTTGTATGTTCTTCTTGTAACATTATTCTTCAGGTATATTTATTGTTGTGTTTAGATATTATTTGGAAGCAAACATTTGTTTGAATTATTCATTGGAGCCACAAAATGCTATGTGGGTTAAAATATTATTTTTGGCCTATTGTGAATTATTTCTAAGGAATTCTTGAAAATGCCATTGTGATATATCAGAACTGTTGGTAGACCAATGCATTTGAGGATGTAGATTTTATTCGGAACATTCTATTCCTTTGGACTTGAAGATAACATTTTGGGATGATTTTGGATGCAATTCATAATGCTGTAAGTCCCTCTTATATTTTCATTTTACAATTTTGTTAACTGAATTATTTGTTCAGTATTAGAAACCGTTTTGGTTTTGCTTATGTTTGTTTTTTAGTGTATGACCATAGATTCGTAATACTATTCATTTCTCAGTTAACGAACTAATATGCAGCATTACTGGAAATGCAAATATGATGGCAGCAGTGGGGGACGCATTTACTGAATTATGTTTTCATAACAAAAAACTCTTAATTCCAAAGACTTGTGCAATTAAATGATATTAACGTGAAATGTAAAGAAAAGCATTTTCGTTTGAACCGAGCTCTGGGCATCTATCTGCACCATAAGTGCTAAACGTCATGTGATACAAACATGGCCGCGCCCTTTAAATATGTAATGGAAAGGGCTACGCAGCAAAATCCGAGACTGACAAACTGACAGAATTTGGATGAGTAGTGCCCCAATCTCAGTCGCTAGAGCATCCGACATTTAATCTAAGGGTCATGGGTGAAAGTCCGAGGGTAGGTGGTTATGATTTAGCTTCCACTGATTTTCAATTGTTGTCAAAATGAATATAGATATACCTGCAAGTATTTCTCTCCTTTCCTAAAATGTCCCTAAATGAGAGCGTATCCACATGTCCATGCGAACGGGATAGAGTACCCAATTTAATCAACTCTAAGATATGTTGATCATTCTGTCAGCATTTCTTCTTGATTCCAGTAAATCTAACGCATCCACTATATCATATGCAAATTGAATGCATTCATATTATGATACGAATATTATTAAAAATACGGACAGAAGCACAAAAGTCAACGCCAGTCTAAAAGCTCCACCTAACAGACAATATGTTTAAAGTAATGAGACACTACCACTGCAAGCTACTATCAGTTGTTTCGTGTTCTAAAGAGTTTACTCAAACGTTGTAACGGAGACAAAACGAAGAATGCACCGTGAAGACGTATAAAGACTTCTCGGTTCAATCAACAATAACTGCATGAGATATGCATGCAGGATGTGTTCACGGTTTTAATGGAGGTACGATCACCGCCTCTCGGACACCTGAATTCGGTGGTCACAACATCGCGGTATAGAATGCGATGATTGTATTGGTGAAAATACTAAGTCTTAAAATTAAAATACTAAGTCTTAAAATTGCCGTCCAGTTTAGGATGCTCAATCTAAATGAATGAAAATATGGATCTTTTTAAAATGATTTATCAATTGCGAGTTTTGATAATAGTTCTCGATTTAAGTAAGCTAAAGAATGCAATGCATCGTTTGAGAATTAAATGCATTAATCTTACGATTCAAACAATAACATAATATATAATTCGCAATGTAACACAAATCTCAAAGGAATTTTAAAATCTGCGACTAAAAGTTAATATGTCTTAAATTGAAGAGAAGAAAAGAGACTAGCACTGCAAGGTACTGTCAGTTCTTTCCTGTTCTGATGAGTTAGATGAAACTTTGCAACGTGGAGAAAATAAAAACTGCACCGTACATATGTGAAAGAAACCTATCTTAGATCAAGTCATGAAGGTTACAATAATGAGTTCAGTTTTGTGGGAAGTATGATTACGGGCTATCGGACATTCGAAAGCAGTGGCCAAAAGGATCGCGCAATCCGGTGAGGTGATATCAATGGTTAAAACAAAAAAAGAAGAACGAAAAAAAAAAAAAAAAATGATCAAAAAAAAAAAAAAGCAAAGAAAGAAATATGTTAGTCCTAAAAATGAATTTTTGCTGACTTACAATTTTAGTTGCAAAATCAAAATGAAGAAATAATTGGGATGAATCAGTTATCATTATTTTGGAAATTGCCACAATTGATAATAATAATAATAACAATAATAATAATAATAATAATAATAATTATGTGGACTTAGTACAGCGCCTGAGACGTTAAAGCGCTAAGAGCTCGAAAATATTAGATAACAAACAAAAATATACACCAGTACAAGGATAGGATAGAAAAATCCCAACACTATTGAATTACAAAACAAAAGGCTTCAATAGAAGTATATAGATAATGTAAATGAACTTACATATTTCATTCACTTTTTATCTGGATGGGTACATACAGGGTCACTACCATAATCAGTACCTTTATGAGGGCTGTGTCGAAACCAGAAAGACATTGACAAGCTAATGAATTTGAAGAAGAGGATATCAAAATTCAACATAAAAATGATTATATGAGAAAAGAAAACGTTTCTGTGGGACATTTACCATCACACCTATTTGTAGCCAAATAGACGCGTGTACAAAGTGTAGTATAAATTTGTAATGGTATTAAAAATTGTACGCCCACCGTGGGACTCGAACTCACGTCCCTCAGATTAAAAGTCTGATGCTCTACCGACTGAGCTAGGCGGGCTACTTGTTAATGCATGGTCGAATGTTGGCTCGGGTAGTTATGCGCAACATGGTTAATCGTTATCTCATCAATTTCACATAGCTAGCGTCTAGGATTGATTGGATCTTAGATGTTAGCCCCTTATGGAAACAATAATCCAGTTTATATGGCAATCAACCATTCACGGAGGAATTTAAATTTTGCTGCATAAGGAAATGCACAAATGTGTCATTAGCCGAGCAAGTTGCTAAAGTTAAGACTAGTCATTGTTTCTTTGTGTTAACAGTTATGATTTTACAGTCCGGACAACACAAACACTATCCTTCTGCTCTTCTCTTAAATCTTCGCATTCTTTCCTTAATTTCTCTCAGTTAATTACACATGTGAAAATCACCTATCTTGAAATTTTTTGTTTCCAGAGAAAGCAATGCTTACACACTACATAATCAATTAAATAGTACCTGTAAGTTGATAAACTTGCTTCCAATTAATTGTTCTCTATACATATTTGTGATTTTCTTCTATGGATCGGTACAGGAGAAAATACATAAATACGGAAGGTGTTGTGTTAGATGTGGTGGTTTTATTTCTACGACATGGGAGATTTGTGTGTGTGTGTGTGTGTGTGTGTGTGTGTGTGTGTGTTTGTGTGTGCATGTGATTTGTATTTTTAAGGTAGCTTTTAAGAATTTTTCAGTCATATCACTACGATGTCTGCAGTGTGGCAGTTTATAGTGATGGCTAGCACTGGGGCATCATGCCGCAGACATGTGGCATGATGTCCCACCCAGTCACTTTATCCTGAGATCCCTCCGACCAGTCCTAACACTAACCTCTTAATGCTGAGCCCCAAGCGAGGCAGCTGTTAGTACCATATTTGTAAGTCTTTGGTATGACTCGGCCGGGGATCGATCCCACGAACTCCCGCATCCGAGGCGTACGCTGTTATTACTAGGCCACCGGAGCTTTTAGGGATATTTGTTCATTGTCACGTAGTGAGTAGTAGCTAATGAGTTTTCACTCCTTATTGTCTGTATTTAAGTACGTGGAGTTGGACTATTTGGTCAGTCATATTTTGTATGTTCTTCTTGTAACATTATTCTTCAGGTATATTTATTGTTGTGTTTAGATATTATTTGGAAGCAAACATTTGTTTGAATTATTCATTGGAGCCACAAAATGCTATGTGGGTTAAAATATTATTTTTGGCCTATTGTGAATTATTTCTAAAGAATTCTTGAAAATGCCATTGTGATATATCAGAACTGTTGGTAGACCAATGCATTTGAGGATGTAGATTTTATTCGGAACATTCTATTCCTTTGGACTTGAAGATAACATTTTGGGATGATTTTGGATGCAATTCATAATGCTGTAAGTCCCTCTTATATTTTCATTTTACAATTTTGTTAACTGAATTATTTGTTCAGTATTAGAAACCGTTTTGGTTTTGCTTATGTTTGTTTTTTAGTGTATGACCATAGATTCGTAATACTATTGGGTAATTATGACTCATTCATTTCTCAGTTAACGAACTAATATGCAGCATTACTGGAAATGCAAATATGATGGCAGCAGTGGGGGACGCATTTACTGAATTTTGTTTTCATAACAAAAAACTCTTAATTCCAAAGACTTGTGCAATTAAATGATATTAACGTGAAATGTAAAGAAAAGCATTTTCGTTTGAACCGAGCTCTGGGCATCTATCTGCACCATAAGTGCTAAACGTCATGTGATACAAACATGGCCGCGCCCTTTAAATATGTAATGGAAAGGGCTACGCAGCAAAATCCGAGACTGACAAACTGACAGAATTTGGATGAGTAGTGCCCCAATCTCAGTCGCTAGAGCATCCGACATTTAATCTAAGGGTCATGGGTGAAAGTCCGAGGGTAGGTGGTTATGATTTAGCTTCCACTGATTTTCAATTGTTGTCAAAATGAATATAGATATACCTGCAAGTATTTCTCTCCTTTCCTAAAATGTCCCTAAATGAGAGCGTATCCACATGTCCATGCGAACGGGATAGAGTACCCAATTTAATCAACTCTAAGATATGTTGATCATTCTGTCAGCATTTCTTCTTGATTCCAGTAAATCTAACGCATCCACTATATCATATGCAAATTGAATGCATTCATATTATGATACGAATATTATTAAAAATACGGACAGAAGCACAAAAGTCAACGCCAGTCTAAAAGCTCCACCTAACAGACAATATGTTTAAAGTAATGAGACACTACCACTGCAAGCTACTATCAGTTGTTTCGTGTTCTAAAGAGTTTACTCAAACGTTGTAACGGAGACAAAACGAAGAATGCACCGTGAAGACGTATAAAGACTTCTCGGTTCAATCAACAATAACTGCATGAGATATGCATGCAGGATGTGTTCACGGTTTTAATGGAGGTACGATCACCGCCTCTCGGACACCTGAATTCGGTGGTCACAACATCGCGGTATAGAATGCGATGATTGTATTGGTGAAAATACTAAGTCTTAAAATTAAAATACTAAGTCTTAAAATTGCCGTCCAGTTTCGGATGCTCAATCTAAATGAATGAAAATATGGATCTTTTTAAAATGATTTATCAATTGCGAGTTTTGATAATAGTTCTCGATTTAAGTAAGCTAAAGAATGCAATGCATCGTTTGAGAATTAAATGCATTAATCTTACGATTCAAACAATAACATAATATATAATTCGCAATGTAACACAAATCTCAAAGGAATTTTAAAATCTGCGACTAAAAGTTAATATGTCTTAAATTGAAGAGAAGAAAAGAGACTAGCACTGCAAGGTACTGTCAGTTCTTTCCTGTTCTGATGAGTTAGATGAAACTTTGCAACGTGGAGAAAATAAAAACTGCACCGTACATATGTGAAAGAAACCTATCTTAGATCAAGTCATGAAGGTTACAATAATGAGTTCAGTTTTGTGGGAAGTATGATTACGGGCTATCGGACATTCGAAAGCAGTGGCCAAAAGGATCGCGCAATCCGGTGAGGTGATATCAATGGTTAAAACAAAAAAAGAAGAACAAAACAAAAAAAAAAATGATCAAAAAAAAAAAAAGCAAAGAAAGAAATATGTTAGTCCTAAAAATGAATTCTTGCTGACTTACAATTTTAGTTGCAAAATGAAAATGAAGAAATAATTGGGATGAATTATTTATCATTATTTTGGAAATTGCCACAATTGATAATAATAATAATAATAATAATAATAATAATAATAATAATAATTATGTGGACTTAGTAAAGCGCCTGAGACGTTAAAGCGCTAAGAGCTCGAAAATATTAGATAACAAACAAAAATATACACCAGTACAAGGATAGGATAGAAAAATCCCAACACTATTGAATTACAAGACAAAAGGCTTCAATAGAAGTATATAGATAATGTAAATGAACTTACATATTTCATTCACTTTTTATCTGGATGGGTACATACAGGGTCACTACCATAATCAGTACCTTTATGAGGGCTGTGTCGAAACCAGAAAGACATTGACAAGCTAATGAATTTGAAGAAGAGGATATCAAAATTCAACATAAAAATGATTATATGAGAAAAGAAAACGTTTCTGTGGGACATTTACCATCACACCTATTTGTAGCCAAATAGACGCGTGTACAAAGTGTAGTATAAATTTGTAATGGTATTAAAAATTGTACGCCCACCGTGGGACTCGAACTCACGACCCTCAGATTAAAAGTCTGATGCTCTACCGACTGAGCTAGGCGGGCTACATGTTAATGCATGGTCGAATGTTGGCTCGGGTAGTTATGCGCAACATGGTTAATCGTTATCTCATCAATTTCACATAGCTAGCGTCTAGGATTGATTGGATCTTAGATGTTAGCCCCTTATGGAAACAATAATCCAGTTTATATGGCAATCAACCATTCACGGAGGAATTTAAATTTTGCTGCATAAGGAAATGCACAAATGTGTCATTAGCCGAGCAAGTTGCTAAAGTTAAGACTAGTCATTGTTTCTTTGTGTTAACAGTTATGATTTTACAGTCCGGACAACACAAACACTATCCTTCTGCTCTTCTCTTAAATCTTCGCATTCTTTCCTTATTTCTCTCAGTTAATTACACATGTGAAAATCACCTATCTTGAAATTTTTTGTTTCCAGAGAAAGCAATGCTTACACACTACATAATCAATTAAATAGTACCTGTAAGTTGATAAACTTGCTTCCAATTAATTGTTCTCTATACATATTTGTGATTTTCTTCTATGGATCGGTACAGGAGAAAATACATAAATACGGAAGGTGTTGTGTTAGATGTGGTGGTTTTATTTCTACGACATGGGAGATTTGTGTGTGTGTGTGTTTGTGTGTGTGTGTGTTTGTGTGTGCATGTGATTTGTATTTTTAAGGTAGCTTTTAAGAATTTTTCAGTCATATCGCTACAATGTCTGCAGTGTGGCAGTTTATAGTGATGGCTAGCACTGGGGCATCATGCCGCAGACATGTGGCATGATGTCCCACCCAGTCACTTTATCCTGAGATCCTACCGACCAGTCCTAACACTAACCTCTTAATGCTGAGCCCCAAGCAAGGCAGCTGTTAGTACCATATTTGTAAGTCTTTGGTATGACTTGGCCGGGGATCGATCCCACGAACTCCCGCATCCGAGGCGTACGCTGTAATTACTAGGCCACCGGAGGTTTTAGGGATATTTGTTCATTGTCACGTAGTGAGTAGTAGCTAATGAGTTTTCACTCCTTATTGTCTGTATTTAAGTACGTGGAGTTGGACTATTTGGTCAGTCATATTTTGTATGTTCTTCTTGTAACATTATTCTTCAGGTATATTTATTGTTGTGTTTAGATATTATTTGGAAGCAAACATTTGTTTGAATTATTCATTGGAGCCACAAAATGCTACGTGGGTTAAAATATTATTTTTGGCCTATTGTGAATTATTTCTAAGGAATTCTTGAAAATGCCATTGTGATATATCAGAACTGTTGGTAGACCAATGCATTTGAGGATGTAGATTTTATTCGGAACATTCTATTCCTTTGGACTTGAAGATAACATTTTGGGATGATTTTGGATGCAATTCATAATGCTGTAAGTCCCTCTTATATTTTCATTTTACAATTTTGTTAACTGAATTATTTGTTCAGTATTAGAAACCGTTTTGGTTTTGCTTATGTTTGTTTTTTAGTGTATGACCATAGATTCGTAATACTATTGGGTAATTATGACTCATTCATTTCTCAGTTAACGAACTAATATGCAGCATTACTGGAAATGCAAATATGATGGCAGCAGTGGGGGACGCATTTACTGAATTTTGTTTTCATAACAAAAAACTCTTAATTCCAAAGACTTGTGCAATTAAATGATATTAACGTGAAATGTAAAGAAAAGCATTTTCGTTTGAACCGAGCTCTGGGCATCTATCTGCACCATAAGTGCTAAACGTCATGTGATACAAACATGGCCGCGCCCTTTAAATATGTAATGGAAAGGGCTACGCAGCAAAATCCGAGACTGACAAACTGACAGAATTTGGATGAGTAGTGCCCCAATCTCAGTCGCTAGAGCATCCGACATTTAATCTAAGGGTCATGGGTGAAAGTCCGAGGGTAGGTGGTTATGATTTAGCTTCCACTGATTTTCAATTGTTGTCAAAATGAATATAGATATACCTGCAAGTATTTCTCTCCTTTCCTAAAATGTCCCTAAATGAGAGCGTATCCACATGTCCATGCGAACGGGATAGAGTACCCAATTTAATCAACTCTAAGATATGTTGATCATTCTGTCAGCATTTCTTCTTGATTCCAGTAAATCTAACGCATCCACTATATCATATGCAAATTGAATGCATTCATATTATGATACGAATATTATTAAAAATACGGACAGAAGCACAAAAGTCAACGCCAGTCTAAAAGCTCCACCTAACAGACAATATGTTTAAAGTAATGAGACACTACCACTGCAAGCTACTATCAGTTGTTTCGTGTTCTAAAGAGTTTACTCAAACGTTGTAACGGAGACAAAACGAAGAATGCACCGTGAAGACGTATAAAGACTTCTCGGTTCAATCAACAATAACTGCATGAGATATGCATGCAGGATGTGTTCACGGTTTTAATGGAGGTACGATCACCGCCTCTCGGACACCTGAATTCGGTGGTCACAACATCGCGGTATAGAATGCGATGATTGTATTGGTGAAAATACTAAGTCTTAAAATTAAAATACTAAGTCTTAAAATTGCCGTCCAGTTTCGGATGCTCAATCTAAATGAATGAAAATATGGATCTTTTTAAAATGATTTATCAATTGCGAGTTTTGATAATAGTTCTCGATTTAAGTAAGCTAAAGAATGCAATGCATCGTTTGAGAATTAAATGCATTAATCTTACGATTCAAACAATAACATAATATATAATTCGCAATGTAGCACAAATCTCAAAAGAATTTTAAAATCTGCGACTAAAAGTTAATATGTCTTAAATTGAAGAGAAGAAAAGAGACTAGCACTGCAAGGTACTGTCAGTTCTTTCCTGTTCTGATGAGTTAGATGAAACTTTGCAACGTGGAGAAAATAAAAACTGCACCGTACATATGTGAAAGAAACCTATCTTAGATCAAGTCATGAAGGTTACAATAATGAGTTCAGTTTTGTGGGAAGTATGATTACGGGCTATCGGACATTCGAAAGCAGTGGCCAAAAGGATCGCGCAATCCGGTGAGGTGATATCAATGGTTAAAACAAAAAAAGAAGAACAAAACAAAAAAAAAAATGATCAAAAAAAAAAAAGCAAAGAAAGAAATATGTTAGTCCTAAAAATGAATTCTTGCTGACTTACAATTTTAGTTGCAAAATGAAAATGAAGAAATAATTGGGATGAATTATTTATCATTATTTTGGAAATTGCCACAATTGATAATAATAATAATAATAATAATAATAATAATAATAATAATAATAATTATGTGGACTTAGTAAAGCGCCTGAGACGTTAAAGCGCTAAGAGCTCGAAAATATTAGATAACAAACAAAAATATACACCAGTACAAGGATAGGATAGAAAAATCCCAACACTATTGAATTACAAGACAAAAGGCTTCAATAGAAGTATATAGATAATGTAAATGAACTTACATATTTCATTCACTTTTTATCTGGATGGGTACATACAGGGTCACTACCATAATCAGTACCTTTATGAGGGCTGTGTCGAAACCAGAAAGACATTGACAAGCTAATGAATTTGAAGAAGAGGATATCAAAATTCAACATAAAAATGATTATATGAGAAAAGAAAACGTTTCTGTGGGACATTTACCATCACACCTATTTGTAGCCAAATAGACGCGTGTACAAAGTGTAGTATAAATTTGTAATGGTATTAAAAATTGTACGCCCACCGTGGGACTCGAACTCACGACCCTCAGATTAAAAGTCTGATGCTCTACCGACTGAGCTAGGCGGGCTACATGTTAATGCATGGTCGAATGTTGGCTCGGGTAGTTATGCGCAACATGGTTAATCGTTATCTCATCAATTTCACATAGCTAGCGTCTAGGATTGATTGGATCTTAGATGTTAGCCCCTTATGGAAACAATAATCCAGTTTATATGGCAATCAACCATTCACGGAGGAATTTAAATTTTGCTGCATAAGGAAATGCACAAATGTGTCATTAGCCGAGCAAGTTGCTAAAGTTAAGACTAGTCATTGTTTCTTTGTGTTAACAGTTATGATTTTACAGTCCGGACAACACAAACACTATCCTTCTGCTCTTCTCTTAAATCTTCGCATTCTTTCCTTATTTCTCTAAGTTAATTACACATGTGAAAATCACCTATCTTGAAATTTTTTGTTTCCAGAGAAAGCAATGCTTACACACTACATAATCAATTAAATAGTACCTGTAAGTTGATAAACTTGCTTCCAATTAATTGTTCTCTATACATATTTGTGATTTTCTTCTATGGATCGGTACAGGAGAAAATACATAAATACGGAAGGTGTTGTGTTAGATGTGGTGGTTTTATTTCTACGACATGGGAGATTTGTGTGTGTGTGTGTTTGTGTGTGTGTGTGTGTTTGTGTGTGCATGTGATTTGTATTTTTAAGGTAGCTTTTAAGAATTTTTCAGTCATATCGCTACAATGTCTGCAGTGTGGCAGTTTATAGTGATGGCTAGCACTGGGGCATCATGCCGCAGACATGTGGCATGATGTCCCACCCAGTCACTTTATCCTGAGATCCTACCGACCAGTCCTAACACTAACCTCTTAATGCTGAGCCCCAAGCAAGGCAGCTGTTAGTACCATATTTGTAAGTCTTTGGTATGACTTGGCCGGGGATCGATCCCACGAACTCCCGCATCCGAGGCGTACGCTGTAATTACTAGGCCACCGGAGGTTTTAGGGATATTTGTTCATTGTCACGTAGTGAGTAGTAGCTAATGAGTTTTCACTCCTTATTGTCTGTATTTAAGTACGTGGAGTTGGACTATTTGGTCAGTCATATTTTGTATGTTCTTCTTGTAACATTATTCTTCAGGTATATTTATTGTTGTGTTTAGATATTATTTGGAAGCAAACATTTGTTTGAATTATTCATTGGAGCCACAAAATGCTACGTGGGTTAAAATATTATTTTTGGCCTATTGTGAATTATTTCTAAGGAATTCTTGAAAATGCCATTGTGATATATCAGAACTGTTGGTAGACCAATGCATTTGAGGATGTAGATTTTATTCGGAACATTCTATTCCTTTGGACTTGAAGATAACATTTTGGGATGATTTTGGATGCAATTCATAATGCTGTAAGTCCCTCTTATATTTTCATTTTACAATTTTGTTAACTGAATTATTTGTTCAGTATTAGAAACCGTTTTGGTTTTGCTTATGTTTGTTTTTTAGTGTATGACCATAGATTCGTAATACTATTGGGTAATTATGACTCATTCATTTCTCAGTTAACGAACTAATATGCAGCATTACTGGAAATGCAAATATGATGGCAGCAGTGGGGGACGCATTTACTGAATTTTGTTTTCATAACAAAAAACTCTTAATTCCAAAGACTTGTGCAATTAAATGATATTAACGTGAAATGTAAAGAAAAGCATTTTCGTTTGAACCGAGCTCTGGGCATCTATCTGCACCATAAGTGCTAAACGTCATGTGATACAAACATGGCCGCGCCCTTTAAATATGTAATGGAAAGGGCTACGCAGCAAAATCCGAGACTGACAAACTGACAGAATTTGGATGAGTAGTGCCCCAATCTCAGTCGCTAGAGCATCCGACATTTAATCTAAGGGTCATGGGTGAAAGTCCGAGGGTAGGTGGTTATGATTTAGCTTCCACTGATTTTCAATTGTTGTCAAAATGAATATAGATATACCTGCAAGTATTTCTCTCCTTTCCTAAAATGTCCCTAAATGAGAGCGTATCCACATGTCCATGCGAACGGGATAGAGTACCCAATTTAATCAACTCTAAGATATGTTGATCATTCTGTCAGCATTTCTTCTTGATTCCAGTAAATCTAACGCATCCACTATATCATATGCAAATTGAATGCATTCATATTATGATACGAATATTATTAAAAATACGGACAGAAGCACAAAAGTCAACGCCAGTCTAAAAGCTCCACCTAACAGACAATATGTTTAAAGTAATGAGACACTACCACTGCAAGCTACTATCAGTTGTTTCGTGTTCTAAAGAGTTTACTCAAACGTTGTAACGGAGACAAAACGAAGAATGCACCGTGAAGACGTATAAAGACTTCTCGGTTCAATCAACAATAACTGCATGAGATATGCATGCAGGATGTGTTCACGGTTTTAATGGAGGTACGATCACCGCCTCTCGGACACCTGAATTCGGTGGTCACAACATCGCGGTATAGAATGCGATGATTGTATTGGTGAAAATACTAAGTCTTAAAATTAAAATACTAAGTCTTAAAATTGCCGTCCAGTTTCGGATGCTCAATCTAAATGAATGAAAATATGGATCTTTTTAAAATGATTTATCAATTGCGAGTTTTGATAATAGTTCTCGATTTAAGTAAGCTAAAGAATGCAATGCATCGTTTGAGAATTAAATGCATTAATCTTACGATTCAAACAATAACATAATATATAATTCGCAATGTAACACAAATCTCAAAGGAATTTTAAAATCTGCGACTAAAAGTTAATATGTCTTAAATTGAAGAGAAGAAAAGAGACTAGCACTGCAAGGTACTGTCAGTTCTTTCCTGTTCTGATGAGTTAGATGAAACTTTGCAACGTGGAGAAAATAAAAACTGCACCGTACATATGTGAAAGAAACCTATCTTAGATCAAGTCATGAAGGTTACAATAATGAGTTCAGTTTTGTGGGAAGTATGATTACGGGCTATCGGACATTCGAAAGCAGTGGCCAAAAGGATCGCGCAATCCGGTGAGGTGATATCAATGGTTAAAACAAAAAAAGAAGAACAAAACAAAAAAAAAAATGATCAAAAAAAAAAAAGCAAAGAAAGAAATATGTTAGTCCTAAAAATGAATTCTTGCTGACTTACAATTTTAGTTGCAAAATGAAAATGAAGAAATAATTGGGATGAATTATTTATCATTATTTTGGAAATTGCCACAATTGATAATAATAATAATAATAATAATAATAATAATAATAATAATAATAATTATGTGGACTTAGTAAAGCGCCTGAGACGTTAAAGCGCTAAGAGCTCGAAAATATTAGATAACAAACAAAAATATACACCAGTACAAGGATAGGATAGAAAAATCCCAACACTATTGAATTACAAGACAAAAGGCTTCAATAGAAGTATATAGATAATGTAAATGAACTTACATATTTCATTCACTTTTTATCTGGATGGGTACATACAGGGTCACTACCATAATCAGTACCTTTATGAGGGCTGTGTCGAAACCAGAAAGACATTGACAAGCTAATGAATTTGAAGAAGAGGATATCAAAATTCAACATAAAAATGATTATATGAGAAAAGAAAACGTTTCTGTGGGACATTTACCATCACACCTATTTGTAGCCAAATAGACGCGTGTACAAAGTGTAGTATAAATTTGTAATGGTATTAAAAATTGTACGCCCACCGTGGGACTCGAACTCACGACCCTCAGATTAAAAGTCTGATGCTCTACCGACTGAGCTAGGCGGGCTACATGTTAATGCATGGTCGAATGTTGGCTCGGGTAGTTATGCGCAACATGGTTAATCGTTATCTCATCAATTTCACATAGCTAGCGTCTAGGATTGATTGGATCTTAGATGTTAGCCCCTTATGGAAACAATAATCCAGTTTATATGGCAATCAACCATTCACGGAGGAATTTAAATTTTGCTGCATAAGGAAATGCACAAATGTGTCATTAGCCGAGCAAGTTGCTAAAGTTAAGACTAGTCATTGTTTCTTTGTGTTAACAGTTATGATTTTACAGTCCGGACAACACAAACACTATCCTTCTGCTCTTCTCTTAAATCTTCGCATTCTTTCCTTATTTCTCTAAGTTAATTACACATGTGAAAATCACCTATCTTGAAATTTTTTGTTTCCAGAGAAAGCAATGCTTACACACTACATAATCAATTAAATAGTACCTGTAAGTTGATAAACTTGCTTCCAATTAATTGTTCTCTATACATATTTGTGATTTTCTTCTATGGATCGGTACAGGAGAAAATACATAAATACGGAAGGTGTTGTGTTAGATGTGGTGGTTTTATTTCTACGACATGGGAGATTTGTGTGTGTGTGTGTTTGTGTGTGTGTGTGTTTGTGTGTGCATGTGATTTGTATTTTTAAGGTAGCTTTTAAGAATTTTTCAGTCATATCGCTACAATGTCTGCAGTGTGGCAGTTTATAGTGATGGCTAGCACTGGGGCATCATGCCGCAGACATGTGGCATGATGTCCCACCCAGTCACTTTATCCTGAGATCCTACCGACCAGTCCTAACACTAACCTCTTAATGCTGAGCCCCAAGCAAGGCAGCTGTTAGTACCATATTTGTAAGTCTTTGGTATGACTTGGCCGGGGATCGATCCCACGAACTCCCGCATCCGAGGCGTACGCTGTAATTACTAGGCCACCGGAGGTTTTAGGGATATTTGTTCATTGTCACGTAGTGAGTAGTAGCTAATGAGTTTTCACTCCTTATTGTCTGTATTTAAGTACGTGGAGTTGGACTATTTGGTCAGTCATATTTTGTATGTTCTTCTTGTAACATTATTCTTCAGGTATATTTATTGTTGTGTTTAGATATTATTTGGAAGCAAACATTTGTTTGAATTATTCATTGGAGCCACAAAATGCTACGTGGGTTAAAATATTATTTTTGGCCTATTGTGAATTATTTCTAAGGAATTCTTGAAAATGCCATTGTGATATATCAGAACTGTTGGTAGACCAATGCATTTGAGGATGTAGATTTTATTCGGAACATTCTATTCCTTTGGACTTGAAGATAACATTTTGGGATGATTTTGGATGCAATTCATAATGCTGTAAGTCCCTCTTATATTTTCATTTTACAATTTTGTTAACTGAATTATTTGTTCAGTATTAGAAACCGTTTTGGTTTTGCTTATGTTTGTTTTTTAGTGTATGACCATAGATTCGTAATACTATTCATTTCTCAGTTAACGAACTAATATGCAGCATTACTGGAAATGCAAATATGATGGCAGCAGTGGGGGACGCATTTACTGAATTATGTTTTCATAACAAAAAACTATTAATTCCAAAGACTTGTGCAATTAAATGATATTAACGTGAAATGTAAAGAAAAGCATTTTCGTTTGAACCGAGCTCTGGGCATCTATCTGCACCATAAGTGCTAAACGTCATGTGATACAAACATGGCCGCGCCCTTTAAATATGTAATGGAAAGGGCTACGCAGCAAAATCCGAGACTGACAAACTGACAGAATTTGGATGAGTAGTGCCCCAATCTCAGTCGCTAGAGCATCCGACATTTAATCTAAGGGTCATGGGTGAAAGTCCGAGGGTAGGTGGTTATGATTTAGCTTCCACTGATTTTCAATTGTTGTCAAAATGAATATAGATATACCTGCAAGTATTTCTCTCCTTTCCTAAAATGTCCCTAAATGAGAGCGTATCCACATGTCCATGCGAACGGGATAGAGTACCCAATTTAATCAACTCTAAGATATGTTGATCATTCTGTCAGCATTTCTTCTTGATTCCAGTAAATCTAACGCATCCACTATATCATATGCAAATTGAATGCATTCATATTATGATACGAATATTATTAAAAATACGGACAGAAGCACAAAAGTCAACGCCAGTCTAAAAGCTCCACCTAACAGACAATATGTTTAAAGTAATGAGACACTACCACTGCAAGCTACTATCAGTTGTTTCGTGTTCTAAAGAGTTTACTCAAACGTTGTAACGGAGACAAAACGAAGAATGCACCGTGAAGACGTATAAAGACTTCTCGGTTCAATCAACAATAACTGCATGAGATATGCATGCAGGATGTGTTCACGGTTTTAATGGAGGTACGATCACCGCCTCTCGGACACCTGAATTCGGTGGTCACAACATCGCGGTATAGAATGCGATGATTGTATTGGTGAAAATACTAAGTCTTAAAATTAAAATACTAAGTCTTAAAATTGCCGTCCAGTTTCGGATGCTCAATCTAAATGAATGAAAATATGGATCTTTTTAAAATGATTTATCAATTGCGAGTTTTGATAATAGTTCTCGATTTAAGTAAGCTAAAGAATGCAATGCATCGTTTGAGAATTAAATGCATTAATCTTACGATTCAAACAATAACATAATATATAATTCGCAATGTAACACAAATCTCAAAGGAATTTTAAAATCTGCGACTAAAAGTTAATATGTCTTAAATTGAAGAGAAGAAAAGAGACTAGCACTGCAAGGTACTGTCAGTTCTTTCCTGTTCTGATGAGTTAGATGAAACTTTGCAACGTGGATAAAATAAAAACTGCACCGTACATATGTGAAAGAAACCTATCTTAGATCAAGTCATGAAGGTTACAATAATGAGTTCAGTTTTGTGGGAAGTATGATTACGGGCTATCGGACATTCGAAAGCAGTGGCCAAAAGGATCGCGCAATCCGGTGAGGTGATATCAATGGTTAAAACAAAAAAAGAAGAACAAAAAAAAAAAAGAAAAATGACCAAAAAAAAAAAAAAAAGCAAAGAAAGAAATATGTTAGTCCTAAAAATGAATTTTTGCTGACTTACAATTTTAGTTGCAAAATCAAAATGAAGACATAATTGGGATGAATTATTTATCATTATTTTGGAAATTGCCACAATTGATAATAATAATAATAATAATAATAATAATAATAATAATAATAATAATAATAATAATAATTATGTGGACTTAGTACAGCGCCTGAGACGTTAAAGCGCTAAGAGCTCGAAAATATTAGATAACAAACAAAAATATACACCAGTACAAGGATAGGATAGAAAAATCCCAACACTATTGAATTACAAAACAAAAGGCTTCAATAGAAGTATATAGAATATGTAAATGAACTTACATATTTCATTCACTTTTTATCTGGATGGGTACATACAGGGTCACTACCATAATCAGTACCTTTATGAGGGCTGTGTCGAAACCAGAAAGACATTGACAAGCTAATGAATTTGAAGAAGAGGATATCAAAATTCAACATAAAAATGATTATATGAGAAAAGAAAACGTTTCTGTGGGACATTTACCATCACACCTATTTGTAGCCAAATAGACGCGTGTACAAAGTGTAGTATAAATTTGTAATGGTATTAAAAATTATACGCCCACCGTGGGACTCGAACTCACGACCCTCAGATTAAAAGTCTGATGCTCTACCGACTGAGCTAGGCGGGCTACTTGTTAATGCATGGTCGAATGTTGGCTCGGGTAGTTATGCGCAACATGGTTAATCGTTATCTCATCAATTTCACATAGCTAGCGTCTAAGATTGATTGGATCTTAGATGTTATCCCCTTATGGAAACAATAATCCAGTTTATATGGCAATCAACCATTCACGGAGGAATTTAAATTTTGCTGCCTAAGGAAATGCACAAATGTGTCATTAGCCGAGCAAGTTGCTAAAGTTAAGACTAGTCATTGTTTCTTTGTGTTAACAGTTATGATTTTACAGTCCGGACAACACAAACACTATCCTTCTGCTCTTCTCTTAAATCTTCGCATTCTTTCCTTAATTTCTCTCAGTTAATTACACATGTGAAAATCACCTATCTTGAAATTTTTTGTTTCCAGAGAAAGCAATGCTTACACACTACATAATCAATTAAATAGTACCTGTAAGTTGATAAACTTGCTTCCAATTAATTGTTCTCTATACATATTTGTGATTTTCTTCTATGGATCGGTACAGGAGAAAATACATAAATACGGAAGGTGTTGTGTTAGATGTGGTGGTTTTATTTCTACGACATGGGAGATTTGTGTGTGTGTGTGTGTGTGTGTGTGTGTGTGTTTGTGTGTGCATGTGATTTGTATTTTTAAGGTAGCTTTTAAGAATTTTTCAGTCATATCACTACGATGTCTGCAGTGTGGCAGTTTATAGTGATGGCTAGCACTGGGGCATCATGCCGCAGACATGTGGCATGATGTCCCACCCAGTCACTTTATCCTGAGATCCCTCCGACCAGTCCTAACACTAACCTCTTAATGCTGAGCCCCAAGCGAGGCAGCTGTTAGTACCATATTTGTAAGTCTTTGGTATGACTCGGCCGGGGATCGATCCCACGAACTCCCGCATCCGAGGCGTACGCTGTTATTACTAGGCCACCGGAGCTTTTAGGGATATTTGTTCATTGTCACGTAGTGAGTAGTAGCTAATGAGTTTTCACTCCTTATTGTCTGTATTTAAGTACGTGGAGTTGGACTATTTGGTCAGTCATATTTTGTATGTTCTTCTTGTAACATTATTCTTCAGGTATATTTATTGTTGTGTTTAGATATTATTTGGAAGCAAACATTTGTTTGAATTATTCATTGGAGCCACAAAATGCTATGTGGGTTAAAATATTATTTTTGGCCTATTGTGAATTATTTCTAAAGAATTCTTGAAAATGCCATTGTGATATATCAGAACTGTTGGTAGACCAATGCATTTGAGGATGTAGATTTTATTCGGAACATTCTATTCCTTTGGACTTGAAGATAACATTTTGGGATGATTTTGGATGCAATTCATAATGCTGTAAGTCCCTCTTATATTTTCATTTTACAATTTTGTTAACTGAATTATTTGTTCAGTATTAGAAACCGTTTTGGTTTTGCTTATGTTTGTTTTTTAGTGTATGACCATAGATTCGTAATACTATTGGGTAATTATGACTCATTCATTTCTCAGTTAACGAACTAATATGCAGCATTACTGGAAATGCAAATATGATGGCAGCAGTGGGGGACGCATTTACTGAATTTTGTTTTCATAACAAAAAACTCTTAATTCCAAAGACTTGTGCAATTAAATGATATTAACGTGAAATGTAAAGAAAAGCATTTTCGTTTGAACCGAGCTCTGGGCATCTATCTGTACCATAAGTGCTAAACGTCATGTGATACAAACATGGCCGCGCCCTTTAAATATGTAATGGAAAGGGCTACGCAGCAAAATCCGAGACTGACAAACTGACAGAATTTGGACGAGTAGTGCCCCAATCTCAGTCGCTAGAGCATCCGACATTTAATCTAAGGGTCATGGGTGAAAGTCCGAGGGTAGGTGGTTATGATTTAGCTTCCACTGATTTTCAATTGTTGTCAAAATGAATATAGATATACCTGCAAGTATTTCTCTCCTTTCCTAAAATGTCCCTAAATGAGAGCGTATCCACATGTCCATGCGAACGGGATAGAGTACCCAATTTAATCAACTCTAAGATATGTTGATCATTCTGTCAGCATTTCTTCTTGATTCCAGTAAATCTAACGCATCCACTATATCATATGCAAATTGAATGCATTCATATTATGATACGAATATTATTAAAAATACGGACAGAAGCACAAAAGTCAACGCCAGTCTAAAAGCTCCACCTAACAGACAATATGTTTAAAGTAATGAGACACTACCACTGCAAGCTACTATCAGTTGTTTCGTGTTCTAAAGAGTTTACTCAAACGTTGTAACGGAGACAAAACGAAGAATGCACCGTGAAGACGTATAAAGACTTCTCGGTTCAATCAACAATAACTGCATGAGATATGCATGCAGGATGTGTTCACGGTTTTAATGGAGGTACGATCACCGCCTCTCGGACACCTGAATTCGGTGGTCACAACATCGCGGTATAGAATGCGATGATTGTATTGGTGAAAATACTAAGTCTTAAAATTAAAATACTAAGTCTTAAAATTGCCGTCCAGTTTCGGATGCTCAATCTAAATGAATGAAAATATGGATCTTTTTAAAATGATTTATCAATTGCGAGTTTTGATAATAGTTCTCGATTTAAGTAAGCTAAAGAATGCAATGCATCGTTTGAGAATTAAATGCATTAATCTTACGATTCAAACAATAACATAATATATAATTCGCAATGTAGCACAAATCTCAAAAGAATTTTAAAATCTGCGACTAAAAGTTAATATGTCTTAAATTGAAGAGAAGAAAAGAGACTAGCACTGCAAGGTACTGTCAGTTCTTTCCTGTTCTGATGAGTTAGATGAAACTTTGCAACGTGGAGAAAATAAAAACTGCACCGTACATATGTGAAAGAAACCTATCTTAGATCAAGTCATGAAGGTTACAATAATGAGTTCACAGTTTTGTGGGAAGTATGATTACGGGCTATCGGACATTCGAAAGCAGTGGCCAAAAGGATCGCGCAATCCGGTGAGGTGATATCAATGGTTAAAACAAAAAAAGAAGAACAAAAAAAAAAAGAAAAATGACCAAAAAAAAAAAAAAAAGCAAAGAAAGAAATATGTTAGTCCTAAAAATGAATTTTTGCTGACTTACAATTTTAGTTGCAAAATCAAAAGGAGGACATAATTGGGATGAATTATTTATCATTATTTTGGAAATTGCCACAATTTATAATAATAATAATAATAATAATAATGATAATAATAATAATAATAATTATGTGGACTTAGTACAGCGCCTGAGACGTTAAAGCGCTAAGAGCTCGAAAATATTAGATAACAAACAAAAATATACACCAGTACAAGGATAGGATAGAAAAATCCCAACACTATTGAATTACAAAACAAAAGGCTTCAATAGAAGTATATAGAATATGTAAATGAACTTACATATTTCATTCACTTTTTATCTGGATGGGTACATACAGGGTCACTACCATAATCAGTACCTTTATGAGGGCTGTGTCGAAACCAGAAAGACATTGACAAGCTAATGAATTTGAAGAAGAGGATATCAAAATTCAACATAAAAATGATTATATGAGAAAAGAAAACGTTTCTGTGGGACATTTACCATCACACCTATTTGTAGCCAAATAGACGCGTGTACAAAGTGTAGTATAAATTTGTAATGGTATTAAAAATTATACGCCCACCGTGGGACTCGAACTCACGACCCTCAGATTAAAAGTCTGATGCTCTACCGACTGAGCTAGGCGGGCTACATGTTAATGCATGGTCGAATGTTGGCTCGGGTAGTTATGCGCAACATGGTTAATCGTTATCTCATCAATTTCACATAGCTAGCGTCTAGGATTGATTGGATCTTAGATGTTATCCCCTTATGGAAACAATAATCCAGTTTATATGGCAATCAACCATTCACGGAGGAATTTAAATTTTGCTGCCTAAGGAAATGCACAAATGTGTCATTAGCCGAGCAAGTTGCTAAAGTTAAGACTAGTCATTGTTTCTTTGTGTTAACAGTTATGATTTTACAGTCCGGACAACACAAACACTATCCTTCTGCTCTTCTCTTAAATCTTCGCATTCTTTCCTTATTTCTCTCAGTTAATTACACATGTGAAAATCACCTATCTTGAAATTTTTTGTTTCCAGAGAAAGCAATGCTTACACACTACATAATCAATTAAATAGTACCTGTAAGTTGATAAACTTGCTTCCAATTAATTGTTCTCTATACATATTTGTGATTTTCTTCTATGGATCGGTACAGGAGAAAATACATAAATACGGAAGGTGTTGTGTTAGATGTGGTGGTTTTATTTCTACGACATGGGAGATTTGTGTGTGTGTGTGTGTGTGTGTGTGTGTGTGTGTGTGTTTGTGTGTGCATGTGATTTGTATTTTTAAGGTAGCTTTTCTGAATTTTTCAGTCATATAGCTACAATGTCTGCAGTGTGGCAGTTTATAGTGATGGCTAGCACTGGGGCATCATGCCGCAGACATGTGGCATGATGTCCCACCCAGTCACTTTATCCTGAGATCCGGCCGACCAGTCCTAACACTAACCTCTTAATGCTGAGCCCCAAGCAAGGCAGCTGTTAGTACCATATTTGTAAGTCTTTGGTATGACTCGGCCGGGGATCGATCCCACGAACTCCCGCATCCGAGGCGTACGCTGTAATTACTAGGCCACCGGAGCTTTTAGGGATATTTGTTCATTGTCACGTAGTGAGTAGTAGCTAATGAGTTTTCACTCCTTATTGTCTGTATTTAAGTACGTGGAGTTGGACTATTTGGTCAGTGATATTTTGTATGTTCTTCTTGTAACATTATTCTTCAGGTATATTTATTGTTGTGTTTAGATATTATTTGGAAGCAAACATTTGTTTGAATTATTCATTGGAGCCACAAAATGCTACGTGGGTTAAAATATTATTTTTGGCCTATTGTGAATTATTTTTTAAAGAATTCTTGAAAATGCCATTGTGATATATCAGAACTGTTGGTAGACCAATGCATTTGAGGATGAAGATTTTATTCGGAACATTCTATTCCTTTGGACTTGAAGATAACATTTTGGGATGATTTTGGATGCAATTCATAATGCTGTAAGTCCCTCTTATATTTTCATTTTACAATTTTGTTAACTGAATTATTTGTTCAGTATTAGAAACCGTTTTGGTTTTGCTTATGTTTGTTTTTTAGTGTATGACCATAGATTCGTAATACTATTGGGTTATTATGACTCATTCATTTCTCAGTTAACGAACTAATATGCAGCATTACTGGAAATGCAAATATGATGGCAGCAGTGGGGGACGCATTTACTGAATTTTGTTTTCGTAACAAAAAACTCTTAATTCCAAAGACTTGTGCAATTAAATGATATTAACGTGAAATGTAAAGAAAAGCATTTTCGTTTGAACCGAGCTCTGGGCATCTATCTGCACCATAAGTGCTAAACGTCATGTGATACAAACATGGCCGCGCCCTTTAAATATGTAATGGAAAGGGCTACGCAGCAAAATTTGAGACTGACAAACTGACAGAATTTGGATGAGTAGTGCCCCAATCTCAGTCGCTAGAGCATCCGACATTTAATCTAAGGGTCATGGGTGAAAGTCCGAGGGTAGGTGGTTATGATTTAGCTTCCACTGATTTTCAATTGTTGTCAAAATGAATATAGATATACCTGCAAGTATTTCTCTCCTTTCCTAAAATGTCCCTAAATGAGAGCGTATCCACATGTCCATGCGAACGGGATAGAGTACCCAATTTAATCAACTCTAAGATATGTTGATCATTCTGTCAGCATTTCTTCTTGATTCCAGTAAATCTAACGCATCCACTATATCATATGCAAATTGAATGCATTCATATTATGATACGAATATTATTAAAAATACGGACAGAAGCACAAAAGTCAATGCCAGTCTAAAAGCTCCACCTAACAGACAATATGTTTAAAGTAATGAGACACTACCACTGCAAGCTACTATCAGTTGTTTCGTGTTCTAAAGAGTTTACTCAAACGTTGTAACGGAGACAAAACGAAGAATGCACCGTGAAGACGTATAAAGACTTCTCGGTTCAATCAACAATAACTGCATGAGATATGCATGCAGGATGTGTTCACGGTTTTAATGGAGGTACGATCACCGCCTCTCGGACACCTGAATTCGGTGGTCACAACATCGCGGTATAGAATGCGATGATTGTATTGGTGAAAATACTAAGTCTTAAAATTAAAATACTAAGTCTTAAAATTGCCGTCCAGCTTCGGATGCTCAATCTAAATGAATGAAAATATGGATCTTTTTAAAATGATTTATCAATTGCGAGTCTTGATAATAGTTCTCGATTTAAGTAAGCTAAAGAATGCAATGCATCGTTTGAGAATTAAATGCATTAATCTTACGATTCAAACAATAACATAATATATAATTCGCAATGTAACACAAATCTCAAAGGAATTTTAAAATCTGCGACTAAAAGTTAATATGTCTTAAATTGAAGAGAAGAAAAGAGACTAGCACTGCAAGGTACTGTCAGTTCTTTCCTGTTCTGATGAGTTAGATGAAACTTTGCAACGTGGAGAAAATAAAAACTGCACCGTACATATGTGAAAGAAACCTATCTTAGATCAAGTCATGAAGGTTACAATAATGGGTTCACAGTTTTGTGGGAAGTATGATTACGGGCTATCGGACATTCGAAAGCAGTGGCCAAAAGGATCGCGCAATCCGGTGAGGTGATATCAATGGTTAAAAGAAAAAAAAAAAAGAACATAAAAAAAAAAATGACCAAAAAAAAAAAAAGCAAAGAAAGAAATATGTTAGTCCTAAAAATGAATTTTTGCTGACTTACAATTCTGGTTGGAAAATCAAAATGAAGAAATAATTGGGATGAATTATTTATCATTATTTTGGAAATTGCCACAATTGATAATAATAATAATAATAATAATAATAATAATAATAATAATAATAATAATAATAATAATAATTATGTGGATTTAGTACAGCGCCTGAGACGTTAAAGCGCTTAGAGCTCGAAAATATTAGATAACAAACAAAAATATACACCAGTACAAGGATAGGATAGAAAAATCCCAACACTATTGAATTACAAAACAAAAGGCTTCAATAGAAGTATATAGAATATGTAAATGAACTTACATATTTCATTCACTTTTTATCTGGATGGGTACATACAGGGTCACTACCATAATCAGTACCTTTATGAGGGCTGTGTCGAAACCAGAAAGACATTGACAAGCTAATGAATTTGAAGAAGAGGATATCAAAATTCAACATAAAAATGATTATATGAGAAAAGAAAACGTTTCTGTGGGACATTTACCATCACACCTATTTGTAGCCAAATAGACGCGTGTACAAAGTGTAGTATAAATTTGTAATGGTATTAAAAATTGTACGCCCACCGTGGGACTCGAACTCACGACCCTCAGATTAAAAGTCTGATGCTCTACCGACTGAGCTAGGCGGGCTACTTGTTAATGCATGGTCGAATGTTGGCTCGGGTAGTTATGCGCAACATGGTTAATCGTTATCTCATCAATTTCACATAGCTAGCGTCCAGGATTGATTGGATCTTAGATGTTAGCCCCTTATGGAAACAATAATCCAGTTTATATGGCAATCAACCATTCACGGAGGAATTTAAATTTTGCTGCATAAGGAAATGCACAAATGTGTCATTAGCCGAGCAAGTTGCTAAAGTTAAGACTAGTCATTGTTTCTTTGTGTTAACAGTTATGATTTTACAGTCCGGACAACACAAACACTATCCTTCTGCTCTTCTCTAAAATCTTCGCATTCTTTCCTTAATTTCTCTCAGTTAATTACACATGTGAAAATCACCTATCTTGACATTTTTTTGTTTCCAGAGAAAGCAATGATTACACACTACATAATCAATTAAATAGTACCTGTAAGTTGATAAACTTGCTTCCAATTAATTGTTCTCTATACATATTTGTGATTTTCTTCTATGGATCGGTACAGGAGAAAATACATAAATACGGAAGGTGTTGTGTTAGATGTGGTGGTTTTATTTCTACGACATGGGAGATTTGTGTGTGTGTGTGTGTGTGTGTGTGTTTGTGTGTGCATGTGATTTGTATTTTTAAGGTAGCTTTTAAGAATTTTTCAGTCATATCGCTACAATGTCTGCAGTGTGGCAGTTTATAGTGATGGCTAGCACTGGGGCATCATGCCGCAGACATGTGGCATGATGTCCCACCCAGTCACTTTATCCTGAGATCCGGCCGACCAGTCCTAACACTAACGTCTTAATGCTGAGCCCCAAGCAAGGCAGCTCTTAGTACCATATTTGTAAGTCTTTGGTATGACTCGGCCGGGGATCGATCCCACGAACTCCCGCATCCGAGGCGTACGCTGTAATTACTAGGCCACCGTAGCTTTTAGGGATATTTGTTCATTGTCACGTAGTGAGTAGTAGCTAATGAGTTTTCACTCCTTATTGTCTGTATTTAAGTACGTGGAGTTGGACTATTTGGTCAGTCATATTTTGTATGTTCTTCTTGTAACATTATTCTTCAGGTATATTTATTGTTGTGTTTAGATATTATTTGGAAGCAAACATTTGTTTGAATTATTCATTGGAGCCACAAAATGCTACGTGGGTTAAAATATTATTTTTGGCCTATTGTGAATTATTTCTAAAGAATTCTTGAAAATGCCATTGTGATATATCAGAACTGTTGGTAGACCAATGCATTTGAGGATGTAGATTTTATTCGGAACATTCTATTCCTTTGGACTTGAAGATAACATTTTGGGATGATTTTGGATGCAATTCATAATGCTGTAAGTCCCTCTTATATTTTCATTTTACAATTTTGTTAACTGAATTATTTGTTCAGTATTAGAAACCGTTTTGGTTTTGCTTATGTTTGTTTTTTAGTGTATGACCATAGATTCGTAATACTATTGGGTAATTATGACTCATTCATTTCTCAGTTAACGAACTAATATGCAGCATTACTGGAAATGCAAATATGATGGCAGCAGTGGGGGACGCATTTACTGAATTTTGTTTTCATAACAAAAAACTCTTAATTCCAAAGACTTGTGCAATTAAATGATATTAACGTGAAATGTAAAGAAAAGCATTTTCGTTTGAACCGAGCTCTGGGCATCTATCTGCACCATAAGTGCTAAACGTCATGTGATACAAACATGGCCGCGCCCTTTAAATATGTAATGGAAAGGGCTACGCAGCAAAATCCGAGACTGACAAACTGACAGAATTTGGATGAGTAGTGCCCCAATCTCAGTCGCTAGAGCATCCGACATTTAATCTAAGGGTCATGGGTGAAAGTCCGAGGGTAGGTGGTTATGATTTAGCTTCCACTGATTTTCAATTGTTGTCAAAATGAATATAGATATACCTGCAAGTATTTCTCTCCTTTCCTAAAATGTCCCTAAATGAGAGCGTATCCACATGTCCATGCGAACGGGATAGAGTACCCAATTTAATCAACTCTAAGATATGTTGATCATTCTGTCAGCATTTCTTCTTGATTCCAGTAAATCTAACGCATCCACTATATCATATGCAAATTGAATGCATTCATATTATGATACGAATATTATTAAAAATACGGACAGAAGCACAAAAGTCAACGCCAGTCTAAAAGCTCCACCTAACAGACAATATGTTTAAAGTAATGAGACACTACCACTGCAAGCTACTATCAGTTGTTTCGTGTTCTAAAGAGTTTACTCAAACGTTGTAACGGAGACAAAACGAAGAATGCACCGTGAAGACGTATAAAGACTTCTCGGTTCAATCAACAATAACTGCATGAGATATGCATGCAGGATGTGTTCACGGTTTTAATGGAGGTACGATCACCGCCTCTCGGACACCTGAATTCGGTGGTCACAACATCGCGGTATAGAATGCGATGATTGTATTGGTGAAAATACTAAGTCTTAAAATTAAAATACTAAGTCTTAAAATTGCCGTCCAGCTTCGGATGCTCAATCTAAATGAATGAAAATATGGATCTTTTTAAAATGATTTATCAATTGCGAGTTTTGATAATAGTTCTCGATTTAAGTAAGCTAAAGAATGCAATGCATCGTTTGAGAATTAAATGCATTAATCTTACGATTCAAACAATAACATAATATATAATTCGCAATGTAACACAAATCTCAAAGGAATTTTAAAATCTGCGACTAAAAGTTAATATGTCTTAAATTGAAGAGAAGAAAAGAGACTAGCACTGCAAGGTACTGTCAGTTCTTTCCTGTTCTGATGAGTTAGATGAAACTTTGCAACGTGGAGAAAATAAAAACTGCACCGTACATATGTGAAAGAAACCTATCTTAGATCAAGTCATGAAGGTTACAATAATGGGTTCACAGTTTTGTGGGAAGTATGATTACGGGCTATCGGACATTCGAAAGCAGTGGCCAAAAGGATCGCGCAATCCGGTGAGGTGATATCAATGGTTAAAAAAAAAAAAAAAGAACATAAAAAAAAAAAAATGACCAAAAAAAAAAAAAGCAAAGAAAGAAATATGTTAGTCCTAAAAATGAATTTTTGCTGACTTACAATTCTGGTTGGAAAATCAAAATGAAGAAATAATTGGGATGAATTATTTATCATTATTTTGGAAATTGCCACAATTGATAATAATAATAATAATAATAATAATAATAATAATAATAATAATAATAATAATAATAATTATGTGGATTTAGTACAGCGCCTGAGACGTTAAAGCGCTTAGAGCTCGAAAATATTAGATAACAAACAAAAATATACACCAGTACAAGGATAGGATAGAAAAATCCCAACACTATTGAATTACAAAACAAAAGGCTTCAATAGAAGTATATAGAATATGTAAATGAACTTACATATTTCATTCACTTTTTATCTGGATGGGTACATACAGGGTCACTACCATAATCAGTACCTTTATGAGGGCTGTGTCGAAACCAGAAAGACATTGACAAGCTAATGAATTTGAAGAAGAGGATATCAAAATTCAACATAAAAATGATTATATGAGAAAAGAAAACGTTTCTGTGGGACATTTACCATCACACCTATTTGTAGCCAAATAGACGCGTGTACAAAGTGTAGTATAAATTTGTAATGGTATTAAAAATTGTACGCCCACCGTGGGACTCGAACTCACGACCCTCAGATTAAAAGTCTGATGCTCTACCGACTGAGCTAGGCGGGCTACTTGTTAATGCATGGTCGAATGTTGGCTCGGGTAGTTATGCGCAACATGGTTAATCGTTATCTCATCAATTTCACATAGCTAGCGTCCAGGATTGATTGGATCTTAGATGTTAGCCCCTTATGGAAACAATAATCCAGTTTATATGGCAATCAACCATTCACGGAGGAATTTAAATTTTGCTGCATAAGGAAATGCACAAATGTGTCATTAGCCGAGCAAGTTGCTAAAGTTAAGACTAGTCATTGTTTCTTTGTGTTAACAGTTATGATTTTACAGTCCGGACAACACAAACACTATCCTTCTGCTCTTCTCTAAAATCTTCGCATTCTTTCCTTAATTTCTCTCAGTTAATTACACATGTGAAAATCACCTATCTTGACATTTTTTTGTTTCCAGAGAAAGCAATGATTACACACTACATAATCAATTAAATAGTACCTGTAAGTTGATAAACTTGCTTCCAATTAATTGTTCTCTATACATATTTGTGATTTTCTTCTATGGATCGGTACAGGAGAAAATACATAAATACGGAAGGTGTTGTGTTAGATGTGGTGGTTTTATTTCTACGACATGGGAGATTTGTGTGTGTGTGTGTGTGTGTGTGTTTGTGTGTGCATGTGATTTGTATTTTTAAGGTAGCTTTTAAGAATTTTTCAGTCATATCGCTACAATGTCTGCAGTGTGGCAGTTTATAGTGATGGCTAGCACTGGGGCATCATGCCGCAGACATGTGGCATGATGTCCCACCCAGTCACTTTATCCTGAGATCCGGCCGACCAGTCCTAACACTAACGTCTTAATGCTGAGCCCCAAGCAAGGCAGCTCTTAGTACCATATTTGTAAGTCTTTGGTATGACTCGGCCGGGGATCGATCCCACGAACTCCCGCATCCGAGGCGTACGCTGTAATTACTAGGCCACCGTAGCTTTTAGGGATATTTGTTCATTGTCACGTAGTGAGTAGTAGCTAATGAGTTTTCACTCCTTATTGTCTGTATTTAAGTACGTGGAGTTGGACTATTTGGTCAGTCATATTTTGTATGTTCTTCTTGTAACATTATTCTTCAGGTATATTTATTGTTGTGTTTAGATATTATTTGGAAGCAAACATTTGTTTGAATTATTCATTGGAGCCACAAAATGCTACGTGGGTTAAAATATTATTTTTGGCCTATTGTGAATTATTTCTAAAGAATTCTTGAAAATGCCATTGTGATATATCAGAACTGTTGGTAGACCAATGCATTTGAGGATGTAGATTTTATTCGGAACATTCTATTCCTTTGGACTTGAAGATAACATTTTGGGATGATTTTGGATGCAATTCATAATGCTGTAAGTCCCTCTTATATTTTCATTTTACAATTTTGTTAACTGAATTATTTGTTCAGTATTAGAAACCGTTTTGGTTTTGCTTATGTTTGTTTTTTAGTGTATGACCATAGATTCGTAATACTATTGGGTAATTATGACTCATTCATTTCTCAGTTAACGAACTAATATGCAGCATTACTGGAAATGCAAATATGATGGCAGCAGTGGGGGACGCATTTACTGAATTTTGTTTTCATAACAAAAAACTCTTAATTCCAAAGACTTGTGCAATTAAATGATATTAACGTGAAATGTAAAGAAAAGCATTTTCGTTTGAACCGAGCTCTGGGCATCTATCTGCACCATAAGTGCTAAACGTCATGTGATACAAACATGGCCGCGCCCTTTAAATATGTAATGGAAAGGGCTACGCAGCAAAATCCGAGACTGACAAACTGACAGAATTTGGATGAGTAGTGCCCCAATCTCAGTCGCTAGAGCATCCGACATTTAATCTAAGGGTCATGGGTGAAAGTCCGAGGGTAGGTGGTTATGATTTAGCTTCCACTGATTTTCAATTGTTGTCAAAATGAATATAGATATACCTGCAAGTATTTCTCTCCTTTCCTAAAATGTCCCTAAATGAGAGCGTATCCACATGTCCATGCGAACGGGATAGAGTACCCAATTTAATCAACTCTAAGATATGTTGATCATTCTGTCAGCATTTCTTCTTGATTCCAGTAAATCTAACGCATCCACTATATCATATGCAAATTGAATGCATTCATATTATGATACGAATATTATTAAAAATACGGACAGAAGCACAAAAGTCAACGCCAGTCTAAAAGCTCCACCTAACAGACAATATGTTTAAAGTAATGAGACACTACCACTGCAAGCTACTATCAGTTGTTTCGTGTTCTAAAGAGTTTACTCAAACGTTGTAACGGAGACAAAACGAAGAATGCACCGTGAAGACGTATAAAGACTTCTCGGTTCAATCAACAATAACTGCATGAGATATGCATGCAGGATGTGTTCACGGTTTTAATGGAGGTACGATCACCGCCTCTCGGACACCTGAATTCGGTGGTCACAACATCGCGGTATAGAATGCGATGATTGTATTGGTGAAAATACTAAGTCTTAAAATTAAAATACTAAGTCTTAAAATTGCCGTCCAGCTTCGGATGCTCAATCTAAATGAATGAAAATATGGATCTTTTTAAAATGATTTATCAATTGCGAGTTTTGATAATAGTTCTCGATTTAAGTAAGCTAAAGAATGCAATGCATCGTTTGAGAATTAAATGCATTAATCTTACGATTCAAACAATAACATAATATATAATTCGCAATGTAACACAAATCTCAAAGGAATTTTAAAATCTGCGACTAAAAGTTAATATGTCTTAAATTGAAGAGAAGAAAAGAGACTAGCACTGCAAGGTACTGTCAGTTCTTTCCTGTTCTGATGAGTTAGATGAAACTTTGCAACGTGGAGAAAATAAAAACTGCACCGTACATATGTGAAAGAAACCTATCTTAGATCAAGTCATGAAGGTTACAATAATGGGTTCACAGTTTTGTGGGAAGTATGATTACGGGCTATCGGACATTCGAAAGCAGTGGCCAAAAGGATCGCGCAATCCGGTGAGGTGATATCAATGGTTAAAAGAAAAAAAAAAAAGAACATCAAAAAAAAAAAAATGACCAAAAAAAAAAAAAGCAAAGAAAGAAATATGTTAGTCCTAAAAATGAATTTTTGCTGACTTACAATTCTGGTTGGAAAATCAAAATGAAGAAATAATTGGGATGAATTATTTATCATTATTTTGGAAATTGCCACAATTGATAATAATAATAATAATAATAATAATAATAATAATAATAATAATAATAATTATGTGGATTTAGTACAGCGCCTGAGACGTTAAAGCGCTTAGAGCTCGAAAATATTAGATAACAAACAAAAATATACACCAGTACAAGGATAGGATAGAAAAATCCCAACACTATTGAATTACAAAACAAAAGGCTTCAATAGAAGTATATAGAATATGTAAATGAACTTACATATTTCATTCACTTTTTATCTGGATGGGTACATACAGGGTCACTACCATAATCAGTACCTTTATGAGGGCTGTGTCGAAACCAGAAAGACATTGACAAGCTAATGAATTTGAAGAAGAGGATATCAAAATTCAACATAAAAATGATTATATGAGAAAAGAAAACGTTTCTGTGGGACATTTACCATCACACCTATTTGTAGCCAAATAGACGCGTGTACAAAGTGTAGTATAAATTTGTAATGGTATTAAAAATTGTACGCCCACCGTGGGACTCGAACTCACGACCCTCAGATTAAAAGTCTGATGCTCTACCGACTGAGCTAGGCGGGCTACTTGTTAATGCATGGTCGAATGTTGGCTCGGGTAGTTATGCGCAACATGGTTAATCGTTATCTCATCAATTTCACATAGCTAGCGTCCAGGATTGATTGGATCTTAGATGTTAGCCCCTTATGGAAACAATAATCCAGTTTATATGGCAATCAACCATTCACGGAGGAATTTAAATTTTGCTGCATAAGGAAATGCACAAATGTGTCATTAGCCGAGCAAGTTGCTAAAGTTAAGACTAGTCATTGTTTCTTTGTGTTAACAGTTATGATTTTACAGTCCGGACAACACAAACACTATCCTTCTGCTCTTCTCTAAAATCTTCGCATTCTTTCCTTAATTTCTCTCAGTTAATTACACATGTGAAAATCACCTATCTTGACATTTTTTTGTTTCCAGAGAAAGCAATGATTACACACTACATAATCAATTAAATAGTACCTGTAAGTTGATAAACTTGCTTCCAATTAATTGTTCTCTATACATATTTGTGATTTTCTTCTATGGATCGGTACAGGAGAAAATACATAAATACGGAAGGTGTTGTGTTAGATGTGGTGGTTTTATTTCTACGACATGGGAGATTTGTGTGTGTGTGTGTGTGTGTGTGTTTGTGTGTGCATGTGATTTGTATTTTTAAGGTAGCTTTTAAGAATTTTTCAGTCATATCGCTACAATGTCTGCAGTGTGGCAGTTTATAGTGATGGCTAGCACTGGGGCATCATGCCGCAGACATGTGGCATGATGTCCCACCCAGTCACTTTATCCTGAGATCCGGCCGACCAGTCCTAACACTAACGTCTTAATGCTGAGCCCCAAGCAAGGTAGCTCTTAGTACCATATTTGTAAGTCTTTGGTATGACTCGGCCGGGGATCGATCCCACGAACTCCCGCATCCGAGGCGTACGCTGTAATTACTAGGCCACCGTAGCTTTTAGGGATATTTGTTCATTGTCACGTAGTGAGTAGTAGCTAATGAGTTTTCACTCCTTATTGTCTGTATTTAAGTACGTGGAGTTGGACTATTTGGTCAGTCATATTTTGTATGTTCTTCTTGTAACATTATTCTTCAGGTATATTTATTGTTGTGTTTAGATATTATTTGGAAGCAAACATTTGTTTGAATTATTCATTGGAGCCACAAAATGCTACGTGGGTTAAAATATTATTTTTGGCCTATTGTGAATTATTTCTAAAGAATTCTTGAAAATGCCATTGTGATATATCAGAACTGTTGGTAGACCAATGCATTTGAGGATGTAGATTTTATTCGGAACATTCTATTCCTTTGGACTTGAAGATAACATTTTGGGATGATTTTGGATGCAATTCATAATGCTGTAAGTCCCTCTTATATTTTCATTTTACAATTTTGTTAACTGAATTATTTGTTCAGTATTAGAAACCGTTTTGGTTTTGCTTATGTTTGTTTTTTAGTGTATGACCATAGATTCGTAATACTATTGGGTAATTATGACTCATTCATTTCTCAGTTAACGAACTAATATGCAGCATTACTGGAAATGCAAATATGATGGCAGCAGTGGGGGACGCATTTACTGAATTTTGTTTTCATAACAAAAAACTCTTAATTCCAAAGACTTGTGCAATTAAATGATATTAACGTGAAATGTAAAGAAAAGCATTTTCGTTTGAACCGAGCTCTGGGCATCTATCTGCACCATAAGTGCTAAACGTCATGTGATACAAACATGGCCGCGCCCTTTAAATATGTAATGGAAAGGGCTACGCAGCAAAATCCGAGACTGACAAACTGACAGAATTTGGATGAGTAGTGCCCCAATCTCAGTCGCTAGAGCATCCGACATTTAATCTAAGGGTCATGGGTGAAAGTCCGAGGGTAGGTGGTTATGATTTAGCTTCCACTGATTTTCAATTGTTGTCAAAATGAATATAGATATACCTGCAAGTATTTCTCTCCTTTCCTAAAATGTCCCTAAATGAGAGCGTATCCACATGTCCATGCGAACGGGATAGAGTACCCAATTTAATCAACTCTAAGATATGTTGATCATTCTGTCAGCATTTCTTCTTGATTCCAGTAAATCTAACGCATCCACTATATCATATGCAAATTGAATGCATTCATATTATGATACGAATATTATTAAAAATACGGACAGAAGCACAAAAGTCAACGCCAGTCTAAAAGCTCCACCTAACAGACAATATGTTTAAAGTAATGAGACACTACCACTGCAAGCTACTATCAGTTGTTTCGTGTTCTAAAGAGTTTACTCAAACGTTGTAACGGAGACAAAACGAAGAATGCACCGTGAAGACGTATAAAGACTTCTCGGTTCAATCAACAATAACTGCATGAGATATGCATGCAGGATGTGTTCACGGTTTTAATGGAGGTACGATCACCGCCTCTCGGACACCTGAATTCGGTGGTCACAACATCGCGGTATAGAATGCGATGATTGTATTGGTGAAAATACTAAGTCTTAAAATTAAAATACTAAGTCTTAAAATTGCCGTCCAGCTTCGGATGCTCAATCTAAATGAATGAAAATATGGATCTTTTTAAAATGATTTATCAATTGCGAGTTTTGATAATAGTTCTCGATTTAAGTAAGCTAAAGAATGCAATGCATCGTTTGAGAATTAAATGCATTAATCTTACGATTCAAACAATAACATAATATATAATTCGCAATGTAACACAAATCTCAAAGGAATTTTAAAATCTGCGACTAAAAGTTAATATGTCTTAAATTGAAGAGAAGAAAAGAGACTAGCACTGCAAGGTACTGTCAGTTCTTTCCTGTTCTGATGAGTTAGATGAAACTTTGCAACGTGGAGAAAATAAAAACTGCACCGTACATATGTGAAAGAAACCTATCTTAGATCAAGTCATGAAGGTTACAATAATGGGTTCACAGTTTTGTGGGAAGTATGATTACGGGCTATCGGACATTCGAAAGCAGTGGCCAAAAGGATCGCGCAATCCGGTGAGGTGATATCAATGGTTAAAAGAAAAAAAAAAAAGAACATAAAAAAAAAAAAATGACCAAAAAAAAAAAAAGCAAAGAAAGAAATATGTTAGTCCTAAAAATGAATTTTTGCTGACTTACAATTCTGGTTGCAAAATCAAAATGAAGAAATAATTGGGATGAATTATTTATCATTATTTTGGAAATTGCCACAATTGATAATAATAATAATAATAATAATAATAATAATAATAATAATAATAATAATTATGTGGATTTAGTACAGCGCCTGAGACGTTAAAGCGCTTAGAGCTCGAAAATATTAGATAACAAACAAAAATATACACCAGTACAAGGATAGGATAGAAAAATCCCAACACTATTGAATTACAAAACAAAAGGCTTCAATAGAAGTATATAGAATATGTAAATGAACTTACATATTTCATTCACTTTTTATCTGGATGGGTACATACAGGGTCACTACCATAATCAGTACCTTTATGAGGGCTGTGTCGAAACCAGAAAGACATTGACAAGCTAATGAATTTGAAGAAGAGGATATCAAAATTCAACATAAAAATGATTATATGAGAAAAGAAAACGTTTCTGTGGGACATTTACCATCACACCTATTTGTAGCCAAATAGACGCGTGTACAAAGTGTAGTATAAATTTGTAATGGTATTAAAAATTGTACGCCCACCGTGGGACTCGAACTCACGACCCTCAGATTAAAAGTCTGATGCTCTACCGACTGAGCTAGGCGGGCTACTTGTTAATGCATGGTCGAATGTTGGCTCGGGTAGTTATGCGCAACATGGTTAATCGTTATCTCATCAATTTCACATAGCTAGCGTCCAGGATTGATTGGATCTTAGATGTTAGCCCCTTATGGAAACAATAATCCAGTTTATATGGCAATCAACCATTCACGGAGAAATTTAAATTTTGCTGCATAAGGAAATGCACAAATGTGTCATTAGCCGAGCAAGTTGCTAAAGTTAAGACTAGTCATTGTTTCTTTGTGTTAACAGTTATGATTTTACAGTCCGGACAACACAAACACTATCCTTCTGCTCTTCTCTAAAATCTTCGCATTCTTTCCTTAATTTCTCTCAGTTAATTACACATGTGAAAATCACCTATCTTGACATTTTTTTGTTTCCAGAGAAAGCAATGATTACACACTACATAATCAATTAAATAGTACCTGTAAGTTGATAAACTTGCTTCCAATTAATTGTTCTCTATACATATTTGTGATTTTCTTCTATGGATCGGTACAGGAGAAAATACATAAATACGGAAGGTGTTGTGTTAGATGTGGTGGTTTTATTTCTACGACATGGGAGATTTGTGTGTGTGTGTGTGTGTGTGTGTGTTTGTGTGTGCATGTGATTTGTATTTTTAAGGTAGCTTTTAAGAATTTTTCAGTCATATCGCTACAATGTCTGCAGTGTGGCAGTTTATAGTGATGGCTAGCACTGGGGCATCATGCCGCAGACATGTGGCATGATGTCCCACCCAGTCACTTTATCCTGAGATCCGGCCGACCAGTCCTAACACTAACGTCTTAATGCTGAGCCCCAAGCAAGGCAGCTCTTAGTACCATATTTGTAAGTCTTTGGTATGACTCGGCCGGGGATCGATCCCACGAACTCCCGCATCCGAGGCGTACGCTGTAATTACTAGGCCACCGTAGCTTTTAGGGATATTTGTTCATTGTCACGTAGTGAGTAGTAGCTAATGAGTTTTCACTCCTTATTGTCTGTATTTAAGTACGTGGAGTTGGACTATTTGGTCAGTCATATTTTGTATGTTCTTCTTGTAACATTATTCTTCAGGTATATTTATTGTTGTGTTTAGATATTATTTGGAAGCAAACATTTGTTTGAATTATTCATTGGAGCCACAAAATGCTACGTGGGTTAAAATATTATTTTTGGCCTATTGTGAATTATTTCTAAAGAATTCTTGAAAATGCCATTGTGATATATCAGAACTGTTGGTAGACCAATGCATTTGAGGATGTAGATTTTATTCGGAACATTCTATTCCTTTGGACTTGAAGATAACATTTTGGGATGATTTTGGATGCAATTCATAATGCTGTAAGTCCCTCTTATATTTTCATTTTACAATTTTGTTAACTGAATTATTTGTTCAGTATTAGAAACCGTTTTGGTTTTGCTTATGTTTGTTTTTTAGTGTATGACCATAGATTCGTAATACTATTGGGTAATTATGACTCATTCATTTCTCAGTTAACGAACTAATATGCAGCATTACTGGAAATGCAAATATGATGGCAGCAGTGGGGGACGCATTTACTGAATTTTGTTTTCATAACAAAAAACTCTTAATTCCAAAGACTTGTGCAATTAAATGATATTAACGTGAAATGTAAAGAAAAGCATTTTCGTTTGAACCGAGCTCTGGGCATCTATCTGCACCATAAGTGCTAAACGTCATGTGATACAAACATGGCCGCGCCCTTTAAATATGTAATGGAAAGGGCTACGCAGCAAAATCCGAGACTGACAAACTGACAGAATTTGGATGAGTAGTGCCCCAATCTCAGTCGCTAGAGCATCCGACATTTAATCTAAGGGTCATGGGTGAAAGTCCGAGGGTAGGTGGTTATGATTTAGCTTCCACTGATTTTCAATTGTTGTCAAAATGAATATAGATATACCTGCAAGTATTTCTCTCCTTTCCTAAAATGTCCCTAAATGAGAGCGTATCCACATGTCCATGCGAACGGGATAGAGTACCCAATTTAATCAACTCTAAGATATGTTGATCATTCTGTCAGCATTTCTTCTTGATTCCAGTAAATCTAACGCATCCACTATATCATATGCAAATTGAATGCATTCATATTATGATACGAATATTATTAAAAATACGGACAGAAGCACAAAAGTCAACGCCAGTCTAAAAGCTCCACCTAACAGACAATATGTTTAAAGTAATGAGACACTACCACTGCAAGCTACTATCAGTTGTTTCGTGTTCTAAAGAGTTTACTCAAACGTTGTAACGGAGACAAAACGAAGAATGCACCGTGAAGACGTATAAAGACTTCTCGGTTCAATCAACAATAACTGCATGAGATATGCATGCAGGATGTGTTCACGGTTTTAATGGAGGTACGATCACCGCCTCTCGGACACCTGAATTCGGTGGTCACAACATCGCGGTATAGAATGCGATGATTGTATTGGTGAAAATACTAAGTCTTAAAATTAAAATACTAAGTCTTAAAATTGCCGTCCAGCTTCGGATGCTCAATCTAAATGAATGAAAAAATGGATCTTTTTAAAATGATTTATCAATTGCGAATTTTGATAATAGTTCTCGATTTAAGTAAGCTAAAGAATGCAATGCATCGTTTGAGAATTAAATGCATTAATCTTACGATTCAAACAATAACATAATATATAATTCGCAATGTAACACAAATCTCAAAGGAATTTTAAAATCTGCGACTAAAAGTTAATATGTCTTAAATTGAAGAGAAGAAAAGAGACTAGCACTGCAAGGTACTGTCAGTTCTTTCCTGTTCTGATGAGTTAGATGAAACTTTGCAACGTGGAGAAAATAAAAACTGCACCGTACATATGTGAAAGAAACCTATCTTAGATCAAGTCATGAAGGTTACAATAATGGGTTCACAGTTTTGTGGGAAGTATGATTACGGGCTATCGGACATTCGAAAGCAGTGGCCAAAAGGATCGCGCAATCCGGTGAGGTGATATCAATGGTTAAAAGAAAAAAAAAAAAGAACATAAAAAAAAAATGACCAAAAAAAAAAAAGCAAAGAAAGAAATATGTTAGTCCTAAAAATGAATTTTTCCTGACTTACAATTCTGGTTGCAAAATCAAAATGAAGAAATAATTGGGATGAATTATTTATCATTATTTTGGAAATTGCCACAATTGATAATAATAATAATAATAATAATAATAATAATAATAATAATAATAATTATGTGGATTTAGTACAGCGCCTGAGACGTTAAAGCGCTAAGAGCTCGAAAATATTAGATAACAAACAAAAATATACACCAGTACAAGGATAGGATAGAAAAATCCCAACACTATTGAATTACAAAACAAAAGGCTTCAATAGAAGTATATAGAATATGTAAATGAACTTACATATTTCATTCACTTTTTATCTGGATGGGTACATACAGGGTCACTACCATAATCAGTACCTTTATGAGGGCTGTGTCGAAACCAGAAAGACATTGACAAGCTAATGAATTTGAAGAGGAGGATATCAAAATTCAACATAAAAATGATTATATGAGAAAAGAAAACGTTTCTGTGGGACATTTACCATCACACCTATTTGTAGCCAAATAGACGCGTGTACAAAGTGTAGTATAAATTTGTAATGGTATTAAAAATTATACGCCCACCGTGGGACTCGAACTCACGACCCTCAGATTAAATGTCTGATGCTCTACCGACTGAGCTAGGCGGGCTACTTGTTAATGCATGGTCGAATGTTGGCTCGGGTAGTTATGCGCAACATGGTTAATCGTTATCTCATCAATTTCACATAGCAAGCGTCCAGGATTGATTGGATCTTAGATGTTAGCCCCTTATGGAAACAATAATCCAGTTTATATGGCAATCAACCATTCACGGAGGAATTTAAATTTTGCTGCATAAGGAAATGCACAAATGTGTCATTAGCCGAGCAAGTTGCTAAAGTTAAGACTAGTCATTGTTTCTTTGTGTTAACAGTTATGATTTTACAGTCCGGACAACACAAACACTATCCTTCCTCTCTTCTCTTAAATCTTCGCATTCTTTCCTTAATTTCTCTCAGTTAATTAAACATGTGAAAATCACCTATTTTGACATTTTTATGTTTCCAGAGAAAGCAATGCTTACACACTACATAATCAATTAAATAGTACCTGTAAGTTGATAAACTTGCTTCCAATTAATTGTTCTCTATACATATTTGTGATTTTCTTCTATGGATCGGTACAGGAGAAAATACATAAATACGGAAGGTGTTGTGTTAGATGTGGTGGTTTTATTTCTACGACATGGGAGATTTGTGTGTGTGTGTGTGTGTGTGTGTGTTTGTGTGTGCATGTGATTTGTATTTTTAAGGTAGCTTTTAAGAATTTTTCAGTCATATCGCTACAATGTCTGCAGTGTGGCAGTTTATAGTGATGGCTAGCACTGGGGCATCATGCCGCAGACATGTGGCATGATGTCCCACCCAGTCACTTTATCCTGAGATCCGGCCGACCAGTCCTAACACTAACGTCTTAATGCTGAGCCCCAAGCAAGGCAGCTCTTAGTACCATATTTGTAAGTCTTTGGTATGACTCGGCCGGGGATCGATCCCACGAACTCCCGCATCCGAGGCGTACGCTGTAATTACTAGGCCACCGTAGCTTTTAGGGATATTTGTTCATTGTCACGTAGTGAGTAGTAGCTAATGAGTTTTCACTCCTTATTGTCTGTATTTAAGTACGTGGAGTTGGACTATTTGGTCAGTGATATTTTGTATGTTCTTCTTGTAACATTATTCTTCAGGTATATTTATTGTTGTGTTTAGATATTATTTGGAAGCAAACATTTGTTTGAATTATTCATTGGAGCCACAAAATGCTACGTGGGTTAAAATATTATTTTTGGCCTATTGTGAATTATTTCTAAAGAATTCTTGAAAATGCCATTGTGATATATCAGAACTGTTGGTAGACCAATGCATTTGAGGATGTAGATTTTATTCGGAACATTCTATTCCTTTGGACTTGAAGATAACATTTTGGGATGATTTTGGATGCAATTCACAATGCTGTAAGTCCCTCTTATATTTTCATTTTACAATTTTGTTAACTGAATTATTTGTTCAGTATTAGAAACCGTTTTGGTTTTGCTTATGTTTGTTTTTTAGTGTATGACCATAGATTCGTAATACTATTGGGTAATTATGACTCATTCATTTCTCAGTTAACGAACTAATATGCAGCATTACTGGAAATGCAAATATGATGGCAGCAGTGGGGGACGCATTTACTGAATTTTGTTTTCATAACAAAAAACTCTTAATTCCAAAGACTTGTGCAATTAAATGATATTAACGTGAAATGTAAAGAAAAGCATTTTCGTTTGAACCGAGCTCTGGGCATCTATCTGCACCATAAGTGCTAAACGTCATGTGATACAAACATGGCCGCGCCCTTTAAATATGTAATGGAAAGGGCTACGCAGCAAAATCCGAGACTGACAAACTGACAGAATTTGGATGAGTAGTGCCCCAATCTCAGTCGCTAGAGCATCCGACATTTAATCTAAGGGTCATGGGTGAAAGTCCGAGGGTAGGTGGTTATGATTTAGCTTCCACTGATTTTCAATTGTTGTCAAAATGAATATAGATATACCTGCAAGTATTTCTCTCCTTTCCTAAAATGTCCCTAAATGAGAGCGTATCCACATGTCCATGCGAACGGGATAGAGTACCCAATTTAATCAACTCTAAGATATGTTGATCATTCTGTCAGCATTTCTTCTTGATTCCAGTAAATCTAACGCATCCACTATATCATATGCAAATTGAATGCATTCATATTATGATACGAATATTATTAAAAATACGGACAGAAGCACAAAAGTCAACGCCAGTCTAAAAGCTCCACCTAACAGACAATATGTTTAAAGTAATGAGACACTACCACTGCAAGCTACTATCAGTTGTTTCGTGTTCTAAAGAGTTTACTCAAACGTTGTAACGGAGACAAAACGAAGAATGCACCGTGAAGACGTATAAAGACTTCTCGGTTCAATCAACAATAACTGCATGAGATATGCATGCAGGATGTGTTCACGGTTTTAATGGAGGTACGATCACCGCCTCTCGGACACCTGAATTCGGTGGTCACAACATCGCGGTATAGAATGCGATGATTGTATTGGTGAAAATACTAAGTCTTAAAATTAAAATACTAAGTCTTAAAATTGCCGTCCAGCTTCGGATGCTCAATCTAAATGAATGAAAATATGGATCTTTTTAAAATGATTTATCAATTGCGAGTTTTGATAATAGTTCTCGATTTAAGTAAGCTAAAGAATGCAATGCATCGTTTGAGAATTAAATGCATTAATCTTACGATTCAAACAATAACATAATATATAATTCGCAATGTAACACAAATCTCAAAGGAATTTTAAAATCTGCGACTAAAAGTTAATATGTCTTAAATTGAAGAGAAGAAAAGAGACTAGCACTGCAAGGTACTGTCAGTTCTTTCCTGTTCTGATGAGTTAGATGAAACTTTGCAACGTGGAGAAAATAAAAACTGCACCGTACATATGTGAAAGAAACCTATCTTAGATCAAGTCATGAAGGTTACAATAATGGGTTCACAGTTTTGTGGGAAGTATGATTACGGGCTATCGGACATTCGAAAGCAGTGGCCAAAAGGATCGCGCAATCCGGTGAGGTGATATCAATGGTTAAAAGAAAAAAAAAAAAAGAACATAAAAAAAAAAATGACGAAAAAAAAAAAAAAAAGCAAAGAAAGAAGTATGTTAGTCCTAAAAATGAATTTTTGCTGACTTACAATTCTGGTTGCAAAATCAAAATGAAGAAATAATTGGGATGAATTATTTATCATTATTTTGGAAATTGCCACAATTGATAATAATAATAATAATAATAATAATAATAATAATAATAATAATAATTATGTGGATTTAGTACAGCGCCTGAGACGTTAAAGCGCTTAGAGCTCGAAAATATTAGATAACAAACAAAAATATACACCAGTACAAGGATAGGATAGAAAAATCCCAACACTATTGAATTACAAAACAAAAGGCTTCAATAGAAGTATATAGAATATGTAAATGAACTTACATATTTCATTCACTTTTTATCTGGATGGGTACATACAGGGTCACTACCATAATCAGTACCTTTATGAGGGCTGTGTCGAAACCAGAAAGACATTGACAAGCTAATGAATTTGAAGAAGAGGATATCAAAATTCAACATAAAAATGATTATATGAGAAAAGAAAACGTTTCTGTGGGACATTTACCATCACACCTATTTGTAGCCAAATAGACGCGTGTACAAAGTGTAGTATAAATTTGTAATGGTATTAAAAATTGTACGCCCACCGTGGGACTCGAACTCACGACCCTCAGATTAAAAGTCTGATGCTCTACCGACTGAGCTAGGCGGGCTACTTGTTAATGCATGGTCGAATGTTGGCTCGGGTAGTTATGCGCAACATGGTTAATCGTTATCTCATCAATTTCACATAGCTAGCGTCCAGGATTGATTGGATCTTAGATGTTAGCCCCTTATGGAAACAATAATCCAGTTTATATGGCAATCAACCATTCACGGAGGAATTTAAATTTTGCTGCATAAGGAAATGCACAAATGTGTCATTAGCCGAGCAAGTTGCTAAAGTTAAGACTAGTCATTGTTTCTTTGTGTTAACAGTTATGATTTTACAGTCCGGACAACACAAACACTATCCTTCTGCTCTTCTCTAAAATCTTCGCATTCTTTCCTTAATTTCTCTCAGTTAATGACACATGTGAAAATCACCTATCTTGACATTTTTTTGTTTCCAGAGAAAGCAATGCTTACACACTACATAATCAATTAAATAGTACCTGTAAGTTGATAAACTTGCTTCCAATTAATTGTTCTCTATACATATTTGTGATTTTCTTCTATGGATCGGTACAGGAGAAAATACATAAATACGGAAGGTGTTGTGTTAGATGTGGTGGTTTTATTTCTACGACATGGGAGATTTGTGTGTGTGTGTGTGTGTGTGTGTGTGTGTGTGTGTGTTTGTGTGTGCATGTGATTTGTATTTTTAAGGTAGCTTTTAAGAATTTTTCAGTCATATCGCTACAATGTCTGCAGTGTGGCAGTTTATAGTGATGGCTAGCACTGGGGCATCATGCCGCAGACATGTGGCATGATGTCCCACCCAGTCACTTTATCCTGAGATCCGGCCGACCAGTCCTAACACTAACGTCTTAATGCTGAGCCCCAAGCAAGGCAGCTCTTAGTACCATATTTGTAAGTCTTTGGTATGACTCGGCCGGGGATCGATCCCACGAACTCCCGCATCCGAGGCGTACGCTGTAATTACTAGGCCACCGTAGCTTTTAGGGATATTTGTTCATTGTCACGTAGTGAGTAGTAGCTAATGAGTTTTCACTCCTTATTGTCTGTATTTAAGTACGTGGAGTTGGACTATTTGGTCAGTCATATTTTGTATGTTCTTCTTGTAACATTATTCTTCAGGTATATTTATTGTTGTGTTTAGATATTATTTGGAAGCAAACATTTGTTTGAATTATTCATTGGAGCCACAAAATGCTACGTGGGTTAAAATATTATTTTTGGCCTATTGTGAATTATTTCTAAAGAATTCTTGAAAATGCCATTGTGATATATCAGAACTGTTGGTAGACCAATGCATTTGAGGATGTAGATTTTATTCGGAACATTCTATTCCTTTGGACTTGAAGATAACATTTTGGGATGATTTTGGATGCAATTCATAATGCTGTAAGTCCCTCTTATATTTTCATTTTACAATTTTGTTAACTGAATTATTTGTTCAGTATTAGAAACCGTTTTGGTTTTGCTTATGTTTGTTTTTTAGTGTATGACCATAGATTCGTAATACTATTGGGTAATTATGACTCATTCATTTCTCAGTTAACGAACTAATATGCAGCATTACTGGAAATGCAAATATGATGGCAGCAGTGGGGGACGCATTTACTGAATTTTGTTTTCATAACAAAAAACTCTTAATTCCAAAGACTTGTGCAATTAAATGATATTAACGTGAAATGTAAAGAAAAGCATTTTCGTTTGAACCGAGCTCTGGGCATCTATCTGCACCATAAGTGCTAAACGTCATGTGATACAAACATGGCCGCGCCCTTTAAATATGTAATGGAAAGGGCTACGCAGCAAAATCCGAGACTGACAAACTGACAGAATTTGGATGAGTAGTGCCCCAATCTCAGTCGCTAGAGCATCCGACATTTAATCTAAGGGTCATGGGTGAAAGTCCGAGGGTAGGTGGTTATGATTTAGCTTCCACTGATTTTCAATTGTTGTCAAAATGAATATAGATATACCTGCAAGTATTTCTCTCCTTTCCTAAAATGTCCCTAAATGAGAGCGTATCCACATGTCCATGCGAACGGGATAGAGTACCCAATTTAATCAACTCTAAGATATGTTGATCATTCTGTCAGCATTTCTTCTTGATTCCAGTAAATCTAACGCATCCACTATATCATATGCAAATTGAATGCATTCATATTATGATACGAATATTATTAAAAATACGGACAGAAGCACAAAAGTCAACGCCAGTCTAAAAGCTCCACCTAACAGACAATATGTTTAAAGTAATGAGACACTACCACTGCAAGCTACTATCAGTTGTTTCGTGTTCTAAAGAGTTTACTCAAACGTTGTAACGGAGACAAAACGAAGAATGCACCGTGAAGACGTATAAAGACTTCTCGGTTCAATCAACAATAACTGCATGAGATATGCATGCAGGATGTGTTCACGGTTTTAATGGAGGTACGATCACCGCCTCTCGGACACCTGAATTCGGTGGTCACAACATCGCGGTATAGAATGCGATGATTGTATTGGTGAAAATACTAAGTCTTAAAATTAAAATACTAAGTCTTAAAATTGCCGTCCAGCTTCGGATGCTCAATCTAAATGAATGAAAATATGGATCTTTTTAAAATGATTTATCAATTGCGAGTCTTGATAATAGTTCTCGATTTAAGTAAGCTAAAGAATGCAATGCATCGTTTGAGAATTAAATGCATTAATCTTACGATTCAAACAATAACATAATATATAATTCGCAATGTAACACAAATCTCAAAGGAATTTTAAAATCTGCGACTAAAAGTTAATATGTCTTAAATTGAAGAGAAGAAATGAGACTAGCACTGCAAGGTACTGTCAGTTCTTTCCTGTTCTGATGAGTTAGATGAAACTTTGCAACGTGGAGAAAATAAAAACTGCACCGTACATATGTGAAAGAAACCTATCTTAGATCAAGTCATGAAGGTTACAATAATGGGTTCACAGTTTTGTGGGAAGTATGATTACGGGCTATCGGACATTCGAAAGCAGTGGCCAAAAGGATCGCGCAATCCGGTGAGGTGATATCAATGGTTAAAAGAAAAAAAAAAAAGAACATAAAATAAAAAAATGACCAAAAAAAAAAAAGCAAAGAAAGAAATATGTTAGTCCTAAAAATGAATTTTTGCTGACTTACAATTCTGGTTGCAAAATCAAAATGAAGAAATAATTGGGATGAATTATTTATCATTATTTTGGAAATTGCCACAATTGATAATAATAATAATAATAATAATAATAATAATAATAATAATAATAATTATGTGGATTTAGTACAGCGCCTGAGACGTTAAAGCGCTTAGAGCTCGAAAATATTAGATAACAAACAAAAATATACACCAGTACAAGGATAGGATAGAAAAATCCCAACACTATTGAATTACAAAACAAAAGGCTTCAATAGAAGTATATAGAATATGTAAATGAACTTACATATTTCATTCACTTTTTATCGGGATGGGTACATACAGGGTCACTACCATAATCAGTACCTTTATGAGGGCTGTGTCGAAACCAGAAAGACATTGACAAGCTAATGAATTTGAAGAAGAGGATATCAAAATTCAACATAAAAATGATTATATGAGAAAAGAAAACGTTTCTGTGGGACATTTAGCATCACACCTATTTGTAGCCAAATAGACGCGTGTACAAAGTGTAGTATAAATTTGTAATGGTATTAAAAATTGTACGCCCACCGTGGGACTCGAACTCACGACCCTCAGATTAAAAGTCTGATGCTCTACCGACTGAGCTAGGCGGGCTACTTGTTAATGCATGGTCGAATGTTGGCTCGGGTAGTTATGCGCAACATGGTTAATCGTTATCTCATCAATTTCACATAGCTAGCGTCCAGGATTGATTGGATCTTAGATGTTAGCCCCTTATGGAAACAATAATCCAGTTTATATGGCAATCAACCATTCACGGAGGAATTTAAATTTTGCTGCATAAGGAAATGCACAAATGTGTCATTAGCCGAGCAAGTTGCTAAAGTTAAGACTAGTCATTGTTTCTTTGTGTTAACAGTTATGATTTTACAGTCCGGACAACACAAACACTATCCTTCTGCTCTTCTCTTAAATCTTCGCATTCTTTCCTTAATTTCTCTCAGTTAATTACACATGTGAAAATCACCTATCTTGACATTTTTTTGTTTCCAGAGAAAGCAATGCTTACACACTACATAATCAATTAAATAGTACCTGTAAGTTGATAAACTTGCTTCCAATTAATTGTTCTCTATACATATTTGTGATTTTCTTCTATGGATCGGTACAGGAGAAAATACATAAATACGGAAGGTGTTGTGTTAGATGTGGTGGTTTTATTTCTACGACATGGGAGATTTGTGTGTGTGTGTGTGTGTGTGTGTGTGTGTGTGTGTGTGTGTTTGTGTGTGCATGTGATTTGTATTTTTAAGGTAGCTTTTAAGAATTTTTCAGTCATATCGCTACAATGTCTGCAGTGTGGCAGTTTATAGTGATGGCTAGCACTGGGGCATCATGCCGCAGACATGTGGCATGATGTCCCACCCAGTCACTTTATCCTGAGATCCGGCCGACCAGTCCTAACACTAACGTCTTAATGCTGAGCCCCAAGCAAGGCAGCTGTTAGTACCATATTTGTAAGTCTTTGGTATGACTTGGCCGGGGATCGATCCCACGAACTCCCGCATCCGAGGCGTACGCTGTAATTACTAGGCCACCGGAGCTTTTAGGGATATTTGTTCATTGTCAGGTAGTGAGTAGTAGCTAATGAGTTTTCACTCCTTATTGTCTGTATTTAAGTACGTGGAGTTGGACTATTTGGTCAGTGATATTTTGTATGTTCTTCTTGTAACATTATTCTTCAGGTATATTTATTGTTGTGTTTAGATATTATTTGGAAGCAAACATTTGTTTGAATTATTCATTGGAGCCACAAAATGCTACGTGGGTTAAAATATTATTTTTGGCCTATTGTGAATTATTTCTAAAGAATTCTTGAAAATGCCATTGTGATATATCAGAACTGTTGGTAGACCAATGCATTTGAGGATGTAGATTTTATTCGGAACATTCTATTCCTTTGGACTTGAAGATAACATTTTGGGATGATTTTGGATGCAATTCACAATGCTGTAAGTCCCTCTTATATTTTCATTTTACAATTTTGTTAACTGAATTATTTGTTCAGTATTAGAAACCGTTTTGGTTTTGCTTATGTTTGTTTTTTAGTGTATGACCATAGATTCGTAATACTATTGGGTTATTATGACTCATTCATTTCTCAGTTAACGAACTAATATGCAGCATTACTGGAAATGCAAATATGATGGCAGGAGTGGGGGACGCATTTACTGAATTTTGTTTTCATAACAAAAAACTCTTAATTCCAAAGACTTGTGCAATTAAATGATATTAACGTGAAATGTAAAGAAAAGCATTTTCGTTTGAACCGAGCTCTGGGCATCTATCTGCACCATAAGTGCTAAACGTCATGTGATACAAACATGGCCGCGCCCTTTAAATATGTAATGGAAAGGGCTACGCAGCAAAATTTGAGACTGACAAACTGACAGAATTTGGATGAGTAGTGCCCCAATCTCAGTCGCTAGAGCATCCGACATTTAATCTAAGGGTCATGGGTGAAAGTCCGAGGGTAGGTGGTTATGATTTAGCTTCCACTGATTTTCAATTGTTGTCAACATGAATATAGATATACCTGCAAGTATTTCTCTCCTTTCCTAAAATGTCCCTAAATGAGAGCGTATCCACATGTCCATGCGAACGGGATAGAGTACCCAATTTAATCAACTCTAAGATATGTTGATCATTCTGTCAGCATTTCTTCTTGATTCCAGTAAATCTAACGCATCCACTATATCATATGCAAATTGAATGCATTCATATTATGATACGAATATTATTAAAAATACGGACAGAAGCACAAAAGTCAATGCCAGTCTAAAAGCTCCACCTAACAGACAATATGTTTAAAGTAATGAGACACTACCACTGCAAGCTACTATCAGTTGTTTCGTGTTCTAAAGAGTTTACTCAAACGTTGTAACGGAGACAAAACGAAGAATGCACCGTGAAGACGTATAAAGACTTCTCGGTTCAATCAACAATAACTGCATGAGATATGCATGCAGGATGTGTTCACGGTTTTAATGGAGGTACGATCACCGCCTCTCGGACACCTGAATTCGGTGGTCACAACATCGCGGTATAGAATGCGATGATTGTATTGGTGAAAATACTAAGTCTTAAAATTAAAATACTAAGTCTTAAAATTGCCGTCCAGCTTCGGATGCTCAATCTAAATGAATGAAAATATGGATCTTTTTAAAATGATTTATCAATTGCGAGTCTTGATAATAGTTCTCGATTTAAGTAAGCTAAAGAATGCAATGCATCGTTTGAGAATTAAATGCATTAATCTTACGATTCAAACAATAACATAATATATAATTCGCAATGTAACACAAATCTCAAAGGAATTTTAAAATCTGCGACTAAAAGTTAATATGTCTTAAATTGAAGAGAAGAAAAGAGACTAGCACTGCAAGGTACTGTCAGTTCTTTCCTGTTCTGATGAGTTAGATGAAACTTTGCAACGTGGAGAAAATAAAAACTGCACCGTACATATGTGAAAGAAACCTATCTTAGATCAAGTCATGAAGGTTACAATAATGGGTTCACAGTTTTGTGGGAAGTATGATTACGGGCTATCGGACATTCGAAAGCAGTGGCCAAAAGGATCGCGCAATCCGGTGAGGTGATATCAATGGTTAAAAGAAAAAAAAAAAAGAACATAAAAAAGAAAAATGACCAAAAAAAAAAAAAGCAAAGAAAGAAATATGTTAGTCCTAAAAATGAATTTTTGCTGACTTACAATTCTGGTTGCAAAATCAAAATGAAGAAATAATTGGGATGAATTATTTATCATTATTTTGGAAATTGCCACAATTGATAATAATAATAATAATAATAATAATAATAATAATAATAATAATAATAATAATTATGTGGATTTAGTACAGCGCCTGAGACGTTAAAGCGCTTAGAGCTCGAAAATATTAGATAACAAACAAAAATATACACCAGTACAAGGATAGGATAGAAAAATCCCAACACTATTGAATTACAAAACAAAAGGCTTCAATAGAAGTATATAGAATATGTAAATGAACTTACATATTTCATTCACTTTTTATCTGGATGGGTACATACAGGGTCACTACCATAATCAGTACCTTTATGAGGGCTGTGTCGAAACCAGAAAGACATTGACAAGCTAATGAATTTGAAGAGGAGGATATCAAAATTCAACATAAAAATGATTATATGAGAAAAGAAAACGTTTCTGTGGGACATTTACCATCACACCTATTTGTAGCCAAATAGACGCGTGTACAAAGTGTAGTATAAATTTGTAATGGTATTAAAAATTGTACGCCCACCGTGGGACTCGAACTCACGACCCTCAGATTAAAAGTCTGATGCTCTACCGACTGAGCTAGGCGGGCTACTTGTTAATGCATGGTCGAATGTTGGCTCGGGTAGTTATGCGCAACATGGTTAATCGTTATCTCATCAATTTCACATAGCTAGCGTCCAGGATTGATTGGATCTTAGATGTTAGCCCCTTATGGAAACAATAATCCAGTTTATATGGCAATCAACCATTCACGGAGGAATTTAAATTTTGCTGCATAAGGAAATGCACAAATGTGTCATTAGCCGAGCAAGTTGCTAAAGTTAAGACTAGTCATTGTTTCTTTGTGTTAACAGTTATGATTTTACAGTCCGGACAACACAAACACTATCCTTCTGCTCTTCTCTAAAATCTTCGCATTCTTTCCTTAATTTCTCTCAGTTAATTACACATGTGAAAATCACCTATCTTGACATTTTTTTGTTTCCAGAGAAAGCAATGCTTACACACTACATAATCAATTAAATAGTACCTGTAAGTTGATAAACTTGCTTCCAATTAATTGTTCTCTATACATATTTGTGATTTTCTTCTATGGATCGGTACAGGAGAAAATACATAAATACGGAAGGTGTTGTGTTAGATGTGGTGGTTTTATTTCTACGACATGGGAGATTTGTGTGTGTGTGTGTGTGTGTGTGTGTGTGTGTGTGTGTTTGTGTGTGCATGTGATTTGTATTTTTAAGGTAGCTTTTAAGAATTTTTCAGTCATATCGCTACAATGTCTGCAGTGTGGCAGTTTATAGTGATGGCTAGCACTGGGGCATCATGCCGCAGACATGTGGCATGATGTCCCACCCAGTCACTTTATCCTGAGATCCGGCCGACCAGTCCTAACACTAACGTCTTAATGCTGAGCCCCAAGCAAGGCAGCTCTTAGTACCATATTTGTAAGTCTTTGGTATGACTCGGCCGGTGATCGATCCCACGAACTCCCGCATCCGAGGCGTACGCTGTAATTACTAGGCCACCGTAGCTTTTAGGGATATTTGTTCATTGTCACGTAGTGAGTAGTAGCTAATGAGTTTTCACTCCTTATTGTCTGTATTTAAGTACGTGGAGTTGGACTATTTGGTCAGTCATATTTTGTATGTTCTTCTTGTAACATTATTCTTCAGGTATATTTATTGTTGTGTTTAGATATTATTTGGAAGCAAACATTTGTTTGAATTATTCATTGGAGCCACAAAATGCTACGTGGGTTAAAATATTATTTTTGGCCTATTGTGAATTATTTCTAAAGAATTCTTGAAAATGCCATTGTGATATATCAGAACTGTTGGTAGACCAATGCATTTGAGGATGTAGATTTTATTCGGAACATTCTATTCCTTTGGACTTGAAGATAACATTTTGGGATGATTTTGGATGCAATTCATAATGCTGTAAGTCCCTCTTATATTTTCATTTTACAATTTTGTTAACTGAATTATTTGTTCAGTATTAGAAACCGTTTTGGTTTTGCTTATGTTTGTTTTTTAGTGTATGACCATAGATTCGTAATACTATTGGGTAATTATGACTCATTCATTTCTCAGTTAACGAACTAATATGCAGCATTACTGGAAATGCAAATATGATGGCAGCAGTGGGGGACGCATTTACTGAATTTTGTTTTCATAACAAAAAACTCTTAATTCCAAAGACTTGTGCAATTAAATGATATTAACGTGAAATGTAAAGAAAAGCATTTTCGTTTGAACCGAGCTCTGGGCATCTATCTGCACCATAAGTGCTAAACGTCATGTGATACAAACATGGCCGCGCCCTTTAAATATGTAATGGAAAGGGCTACGCAGCAAAATCCGAGACTGACAAACTGACAGAATTTGGATGAGTAGTGCCCCAATCTCAGTCGCTAGAGCATCCGACATTTAATCTAAGGGTCATGGGTGAAAGTCCGAGGGTAGGTGGTTATGATTTAGCTTCCACTGATTTTCAATTGTTGTCAAAATGAATATAGATATACCTGCAAGTATTTCTCTCCTTTCCTAAAATGTCCCTAAATGAGAGCGTATCCACATGTCCATGCGAACGGGATAGAGTACCCAATTTAATCAACTCTAAGATATGTTGATCATTCTGTCAGCATTTCTTCTTGATTCCAGTAAATCTAACGCATCCACTATATCATATGCAAATTGAATGCATTCATATTATGATACGAATATTATTAAAAATACGGACAGAAGCACAAAAGTCAACGCCAGTCTAAAAGCTCCACCTAACAGACAATATGTTTAAAGTAATGAGACACTACCACTGCAAGCTACTATCAGTTGTTTCGTGTTCTAAAGAGTTTACTCAAACGTTGTAACGGAGACAAAACGAAGAATGCACCGTGAAGACGTATAAAGACTTCTCGGTTCAATCAACAATAACTGCATGAGATATGCATGCAGGATGTGTTCACGGTTTTAATGGAGGTACGATCACCGCCTCTCGGACACCTGAATTCGGTGGTCACAACATCGCGGTATAGAATGCGATGATTGTATTGGTGAAAATACTAAGTCTTAAAATTAAAATACTGTCTTAAAATTGCCGTCCAGCTTCGGATGCTCAATCTAAATGAATGAAAATATGGATCTTTTTAAAATGATTTATCAATTGCGAGTCTTGATAATAGTTCTCGATTTAAGTAAGCTAAAGAATGCAATGCATCGTTTGAGAATTAAATGCATTAATCTTACGATTCAAACAATAACATAATATATAATTCGCAATGTAACACAAATCTCAAAGGAATTTTAAAATCTGCGACTAAAAGTTAATATGTCTTAAATTGAAGAGAAGAAAAGAGACTAGCACTGCAAGGTACTGTCAGTTCTTTCCTGTTCTGATGAGTTAGATGAAACTTTGCAACGTGGAGAAAATAAAAACTGCACCGTACATATGTGAAAGAAACCTATCTTAGATCAAGTCATGAAGGTTACAATAATGGGTTCACAGTTTTGTGGGAAGTATGATTACGGGCTATCGGACATTCGAAAGCAGTGGCCAAAAGGATCGCGCAATCCGGTGAGGTGATATCAATGATTAAAAGAAAAAAAAAAAAAGAACATAAAAAAAAAAATGACCAAAAAAAAAAAAAAAGCAAAGAAAGAAATATGTTAGTCCTAAAAATGAATTTTTGCTGACTTACAATTCTGGTTGGAAAATCAAAATGAAGAAATAATTGGGATGAATTATTTATCATTATTTTGGAAATTGCCACAATTGATAATAATAATAATAATAATAATAATAATAATAATAATAATAATAATAATTATGTGGATTTAGTACAGCGCCTGAGACGTTAAAGCGCTTAGAGCTCGAAAATATTAGATAACAAACAAAAATATACACCAGTACAAGGATAGGATAGAAAAATCCCAACACTATTGAATTACAAAACAAAAGGCTTCAATAGAAGTATATAGAATATGTAAATGAACTTACATATTTCATTCACTTTTTATCTGGATGGGTACATACAGGGTCACTACCATAATCAGTACCTTTATGAGGGCTGTGTCGAAACCAGAAAGACATTGACAAGCTAATGAATTTGAAGAAGAGGATATCAAAATTCAACATAAAAATGATTATATGAGAAAAGAAAACGTTTCTGTGGGACATTTACCATCACACCTATTTGTAGCCAAATAGACGCGTGTACAAAGTGTAGTATAAATTTGTAATGGTATTAAAAATTGTACGCCCACCGTGGGACTCGAACTCACGACCCTCAGATTAAAAGTCTGATGCTCTACCGACTGAGCTAGGCGGGCTACTTGTTAATGCATGGTCGAATGTTGGCTCGGGTAGTTATGCGCAACATGGTTAATCGTTATCTCATCAATTTCACATAGCTAGCGTCCAGGATTGATTGGATCTTAGATGTTAGCCCCTTATGGAAACAATAATCCAGTTTATATGGCAATCAACCATTCACGGAGGAATTTAAATTTTGCTGCATAAGGAAATGCACAAATGTGTCATTAGCCGAGCAAGTTGCTAAAGTTAAGACTAGTCATTGTTTCTTTGTGTTAACAGTTATGATTTTACAGTCCGGACAACACAAACACTATCCTTCTGCTCTTCTCTAAAATCTTCGCATTCTTTCCTTAATTTCTCTCAGTTAATTACACATGTGAAAATCACCTATCTTGACATTTTTTTGTTTCCAGAGAAAGCAATGCTTACACACTACATAATCAATTAAATAGTACCTGTAAGTTGATAAACTTGCTTCCAATTAATTGTTCTCTATACATATTTGTGATTTTCTTCTATGGATCGGTACAGGAGAAAATACATAAATACGGAAGGTGTTGTGTTAGATGTGGTGGTTTTATTTCTACGACATGGGAGATTTGTGTGTGTGTGTGTGTGTGTGTGTGTGTGTGTGTGTGTGTTTGTGTGTGCATGTGATTTGTATTTTTAAGGTAGCTTTTAAGAATTTTTCAGTCATATCGCTACAATGTCTGCAGTGTGGCAGTTTATAGTGATGGCTAGCACTGGGGCATCATGCCGCAGACATGTGGCATGATGTCCCACCCAGTCACTTTATCCTGAGATCCGGCCGACCAGTCCTAACACTAACGTCTTAATGCTGAGCCCCAAGCAAGGCAGCTCTTAGTACCATATTTGTAAGTCTTTGGTATGACTCGGCCGGGGATCGATCCCACGAACTCCCGCATCCGAGGCGTACGCTGTAATTACTAAGCCACCGTAGCTTTTAGGGATATTTGTTCATTGTCACGTAGTGAGTAGTAGCTAATGAGTTTTCACTCCTTATTGTCTGTATTTAAGTACGTGGAGTTGGACTATTTGGTCAGTCATATTTTGTATGTTCTTCTTGTAACATTATTCTTCAGGTATATTTATTGTTGTGTTTAGATATTATTTGGAAGCAAACATTTGTTTGAATTATTCATTGGAGCCACAAAATGCTACGTGGGTTAAAATATTATTTTTGGCCTATTGTGAATTATTTCTAAAGAATTCTTGAAAATGCCATTGTGATATATCAGAACTGTTGGTAGACCAATGCATTTGAGGATGTAGATTTTATTCGGAACATTCTATTCCTTTGGACTTGAAGATAACATTTTGGGATGATTTTGGATGCAATTCATAATGCTGTAAGTCCCTCTTATATTTTCATTTTACAATTTTGTTAACTGAATTATTTGTTCAGTATTAGAAACCGTTTTGGTTTTGCTTATGTTTGTTTTTTAGTGTATGACCATAGATTCGTAATACTATTGGGTAATTATGACTCATTCATTTCTCAGTTAACGAACTAATATGCAGCATTACTGGAAATGCAAATATGATGGCAGCAGTGGGGGACGCATTTACTGAATTTTGTTTTCATAACAAAAAACTCTTAATTCCAAAGACTTGTGCAATTAAATGATATTAACGTGAAATGTAAAGAAAAGCATTTTCGTTTGAACCGAGCTCTGGGCATCTATCTGCACCATAAGTGCTAAACGTCATGTGATACAAACATGGCCGCGCCCTTTAAATATGTAATGGAAAGGGCTACGCAGCAAAATCCGAGACTGACAAACTGACAGAATTTGGATGAGTAGTGCCCCAATCTCAGTCGCTAGAGCATCCGACATTTAATCTAAGGGTCATGGGTGAAAGTCCGAGGGTAGGTGGTTATGATTTAGCTTCCACTGATTTTCAATTGTTGTCAAAATGAATATAGATATACCTGCAAGTATTTCTCTCCTTTCCTAAAATGTCCCTAAATGAGAGCGTATCCACATGTCCATGCGAACGGGATAGAGTACCCAATTTAATCAACTCTAAGATATGTTGATCATTCTGTCAGCATTTCTTCTTGATTCCAGTAAATCTAACGCATCCACTATATCATATGCAAATTGAATGCATTCATATTATGATACGAATATTATTAAAAATACGGACAGAAGCACAAAAGTCAACGCCAGTCTAAAAGGTCCACCTAACAGACAATATGTTTAAAGTAATGAGACACTACCACTGCAAGCTACTATCAGTTGTTTCGTGTTCTAAAGAGTTTACTCAAACGTTGTAACGGAGACAAAACGAAGAATGCACCGTGAAGACGTATAAAGACTTCTCGGTTCAATCAACAATAACTGCATGAGATATGCATGCAGGATGTGTTCACGGTTTTAATGGAGGTACGATCACCGCCTCTCGGACACCTGAATTCGGTGGTCACAACATCGCGGTATAGAATGCGATGATTGTATTGGTGAAAATACTAAGTCTTAAAATTAAAATACTAAGTCTTAAAATTGCCGTCCAGCTTCGGATGCTCAATCTAAATGAATGAAAATATGGATCTTTTTAAAATGATTTATCAATTGCGAGTCTTGATAATAGTTCTCGATTTAAGTAAGCTAAAGAATGCAATGCATCGTTTGAGAATTAAATGCATTAATCTTACGATTCAAACAATAACATAATATATAATTCGCAATGTAACACAAATCTCAAAGGAATTTTAAAATCTGCGACTAAAAGTTAATATGTCTTAAATTGAAGAGAAGAAATGAGACTAGCACTGCAAGGTACTGTCAGTTCTTTCCTGTTCTGATGAGTTAGATGAAACTTTGCAACGTGGAGAAAATAAAAACTCCACCGTACATATGTGAAAGAAAAATATCTTAGATCAAGTCATGAAGGTTACAATAATGGGTTCACAGTTTTGTGGGAAGTATGATTACGGGCTATCGGACATTCGAAAGCAGTGGCCAAAAGGATCGCGCAATCCGGTGAGGTGATATCAATGGTTAAAAGAAAAAAAAAAAAGAACATAAAAAAAAAAAAATGACCAAAAAAAAAAAAGCAAAGAAAGAAATATGTTAGTCCTAAAAATGAATTTTTGCTGACTTACAATTCTGGTTGCAAAATCAAAATGAAGAAATAATTGGGATGAATTATTTATCATTATTTTGGAAATTGCCACAATTGATAATAATAATAATAATAATAATAATAATAATAATAATAATTATGTGGATTTAGTACAGCGCCTGAGACGTTAAAGCGCTTAGAGCTCGAAAATATTAGATAACAAACAAAAATATACACCAGTACAAGGATAGGATAGAAAAATCCCAACACTATTGAATTACAAAACAAAAGGCTTCAATAGAAGTATATAGAATATGTAAATGAACTTACATATTTCATTCACTTTTTATCGGGATGGGTACATACAGGGTCACTACCATAATCAGTACCTTTATGAGGGCTGTGTCGAAACCAGAAAGACATTGACAAGCTAATGAATTTGAAGAAGAGGATATCAAAATTCAACATAAAAATGATTATATGAGAAAAGAAAACGTTTCTGTGGGACATTTACCATCACACCTATTTGTAGCCAAATAGACGCGTGTACAAAGTGTAGTATAAATTTGTAATGGTATTAAAAATTGTACGCCCACCGTGGGACTCGAACTCACGACCCTCAGATTAAAAGTCTGATGCTCTACCGACTGAGCTAGGCGGGCTACTTGTTAATGCATGGTCGAATGTTGGCTCGGGTAGTTATGCGCAACATGGTTAATCGTTATCTCATCAATTTCACATAGCTAGCGTCCAGGATTGATTGGATCTTAGATGTTAGCCCCTTATGGAAACAATAATCCAGTTTATATGGCAATCAACCATTCACGGAGGAATTTAAATTTTGCTGCATAAGGAAATGCACAAATGTGTCATTAGCCGAGCAAGTTGCTAAAGTTAAGACTAGTCATTGTTTCTTTGTGTTAACAGTTATGATTTTACAGTCCGGACAACACAAACACTATCCTTCTGATCTTCTCTTAAATCTTCGCATTCTTTCCTTAATTTCTCTCAGTTAATTACACATGTGAAAATCACCTATCTTGACATTTTTTTGTTTCCAGAGAAAGCAATGCTTACACACTACATAATCAATTAAATAGTACCTGTAAGTTGATAAACTTGCTTCCAATTAATTGTTCTCTATACATATTTGTGATTTTCTTCTATGGATCGGTACAGGAGAAAATACATAAATACGGAAGGTGTTGTGTTAGATGTGGTGGTTTTATTTCTACGACATGGGAGATTTGTGTGTGTGTGTGTGTGTGTGTGTGTGTGTGTGTTTGTGTGTGCATGTGATTTGTATTTTTAAGGTAGCTTTTAAGAATTTTTCAGTCATATCGCTACAATGTCTGCAGTGTGGCAGTTTATAGTGATGGCTAGCACTGGGGCATCATGCCGCAGACATGTGGCATGATGTCCCACCCAGTCACTTTATCCTGAGATCCGGCCGACCAGTCCTAACACTAACGTCTTAATGCTGAGCCCCAAGCAAGGCAGCTCTTAGTACCATATTTGTAAGTCTTTGGTATGACTCGGCCGGGGATCGATCCCACGAACTCCCGCATCCGAGGCGTACGCTGTAATTACTAGGCCACCGTAGCTTTTAGGGATATTTGTTCATTGTCACGTAGTGAGTAGTAGCTAATGAGTTTTCACTCCTTATTGTCTGTATTTAAGTACGTGGAGTTGGACTATTTGGTCAGTCATATTTTGTATGTTCTTCTTGTAACATTATTCTTCAGGTATATTTATTGTTGTGTTTAGATATTATTTGGAAGCAAACATTTGTTTGAATTATTCATTGGAGCCACAAAATGCTACGTGGGTTAAAATATTATTTTTGGCCTATTGTGAATTATTTCTAAAGAATTCTTGAAAATGCCATTGTGATATATCAGAACTGTTGGTAGACCAATGCATTTGAGGATGTAGATTTTATTCGGAACATTCTATTCCTTTGGACTTGAAGATAACATTTTGGGATGATTTTGGATGCAATTCATAATGCTGTAAGTCCCTCTTATATTTTCATTTTACAATTTTGTTAACTGAATTATTTGTTCAGTATTAGAAACCGTTTTGGTTTTGCTTATGTTTGTTTTTTAGTGTATGACCATAGATTCGTAATACTATTGGGTAATTATGACTCATTCATTTCTCAGTTAACGAACTAATATGCAGCATTACTGGAAATGCAAATATGATGGCAGCAGTGGGGGACGCATTTACTGAATTTTGTTTTCATAACAAAAAACTCTTAATTCCAAAGACTTGTGCAATTAAATGATATTAACGTGAAATGTAAAGAAAAGCATTTTCGTTTGAACCGAGCTCTGGGCATCTATCTGCACCATAAGTGCTAAACGTCATGTGATACAAACATGGCCGCGCCCTTTAAATATGTAATGGAAAGGGCTACGCAGCAAAATCCGAGACTGACAAACTGACAGAATTTGGATGAGTAGTGCCCCAATCTCAGTCGCTAGAGCATCCGACATTTAATCTAAGGGTCATGGGTGAAAGTCCGAGGGTAGGTGGTTATGATTTAGCTTCCACTGATTTTCAATTGTTGTCAAAATGAATATAGATATACCTGCAAGTATTTCTCTCCTTTCCTAAAATGTCCCTAAATGAGAGCGTATCCACATGTCCATGCGAACGGGATAGAGTACCCAATTTAATCAACTCTAAGATATGTTGATCATTCTGTCAGCATTTCTTCTTGATTCCAGTAAATCTAACGCATCCACTATATCATATGCAAATTGAATGCATTCATATTATGATACGAATATTATTAAAAATACGGACAGAAGCACAAAAGTCAACGCCAGTCTAAAAGGTCCACCTAACAGACAATATGTTTAAAGTAATGAGACACTACCACTGCAAGCTACTATCAGTTGTTTCGTGTTCTAAAGAGTTTACTCAAACGTTGTAACGGAGACAAAACGAAGAATGCACCGTGAAGACGTATAAAGACTTCTCGGTTCAATCAACAATAACTGCATGAGATATGCATGCAGGATGTGTTCACGGTTTTAATGGAGGTACGATCACCGCCTCTCGGACACCTGAATTCGGTGGTCACAACATCGCGGTATAGAATGCGATGATTGTATTGGTGAAAATACTAAGTCTTAAAATTAAAATACTAAGTCTTAAAATTGCCGTCCAGCTTCGGATGCTCAATCTAAATGAATGAAAATATGGATCTTTTTAAAATGATTTATCAATTGCGAGTCTTGATAATAGTTCTCGATTTAAGTAAGCTAAAGAATGCAATGCATCGTTTGAGAATTAAATGCATTAATCTTACGATTCAAACAATAACATAATATATAATTCGCAATGTAACACAAATCTCAAAGGAATTTTAAAATCTGCGACTAAAAGTTAATATGTCTTAAATTGAAGAGAAGAAAAGAGACTAGCACTGCAAGGTACTGTCAGTTCTTTCCTGTTCTGATGAGTTAGATGAAACTTTGCAACGTGGAGAAAATAAAAACTGCACCGTACATATGTGAAAGAAACCTATCTTAGATCAAGTCATGAAGGTTACAATAATGGGTTCACAGTTTTGTGGGAAGTATGATTACGGGCTATCGGACATTCGAAAGCAGTGGCCAAAAGGATCGCGCAATCCGGTGAGGTGATATCAATGGTTAAAAGAAAGAAAAAAAAAGAACATAAAAAAAAAAAAATGACCAAAAAAAAAAAAAGCAAAGAAAGAAATATGTTAGTCCTAAAAATGAATTTTTGCTGACTTACAATTCTGGTTGCAAAATCAAAATGAAGAAATAATTGGGATGAATTATTTATCATTATTTTGGAAATTGCCACAATTGATAATAATAATAATAATAATAATAATAATAATAATAATAATAATTATGTGGATTTAGTACAGCGCCTGAGACGTTAAAGCGCTTAGAGCTCGAAAATATTAGATAACAAACAAAAATATACACCAGTACAAGGATAGGATAGAAAAATCCCAACACTATTGAATTACAAAACAAAAGGCTTCAATAGAAGTATATAGAATATGTAAATGAACTTACATATTTCATTCACTTTTTATCTGGATGGGTACATACAGGGTCACTACCATAATCAGTACCTTTATGAGGGCTGTGTCGAAACCAGAAAGACATTGACAAGCTAATGAATTTGAAGAAGAGGATATCAAAATTCAACATAAAAATGATTATATGAGAAAAGAAAACGTTTCTGTGGGACATTTAGCATCACACCTATTTGTAGCCAAATAGACGCGTGTACAAAGTGTAGTATAAATTTGTAATGGTATTAAAAATTGTACGCCCACCGTGGGACTCGAACTCACGACCCTCAGATTAAAAGTCTGATGCTCTACCGACTGAGCTAGGCGGGCTACTTGTTAATGCATGGTCGAATGTTGGCTCGGGTAGTTATGCGCAACATGGTTAATCGTTATCTCATCAATTTCACATAGCTAGCGTCCAGGATTGATTGGATCTTAGATGTTAGCCCCTTATGGAAACAATAATCCAGTTTATATGGCAATCAACCATTCACGGAGGAATTTAAATTTTGCTGCATAAGGAAATGCACAAATGTGTCATTAGCCGAGCAAGTTGCTAAAGTTAAGACTAGTCATTGTTTCTTTGTGTTAACAGTTATGATTTTACAGTCCGGACAACACAAACACTATCCTTCTGCTCTTCTCTAAAATCTTCGCATTCTTTCCTTAATTTCTCTCAGTTAATTACACATGTGAAAATCACCTATCTTGACATTTTTTTGTTTCCAGAGAAAGCAATGCTTACACACTACATAATCAATTAAATAGTACCTGTAAGTTGATAAACTTGCTTCCAATTAATTGTTCTCTATACATATTTGTGATTTTCTTCTATGGATCGGTACAGGAGAAAATACATAAATACGGAAGGTGTTGTGTTAGATGTGGTGGTTTTATTTCTACGACATGGGAGATTTGTGTGTGTGTGTGTGTGTGTGTGTGTGTGTGTGTGTGTTTGTGTGTGCATGTGATTTGTATTTTTAAGGTAGCTTTTAAGAATTTTTCAGTCATATCGCTACAATGTCTGCAGTGTGGCAGTTTATAGTGATGGCTAGCACTGGGGCATCATGCCGCAGACATGTGGCATGATGTCCCACCCAGTCACTTTATCCTGAGATCCGGCCGACCAGTCCTAACACTAACGTCTTAATGCTGAGCCCCAAGCAAGGCAGCTCTTAGTACCATATTTGTAAGTCTTTGGTATGACTCGGCCGGGGATCGATCCCACGAACTCCCGCATCCGAGGCGTACGCTGTAATTACTAGGCCACCGTAGCTTTTAGGGATATTTGTTCATTGTCACGTAGTGAGTAGTAGCTAATGAGTTTTCACTCCTTATTGTCTGTATTTAAGTACGTGGAGTTGGACTATTTGGTCAGTCATATTTTGTATGTTCTTCTTGTAACATTATTCTTCAGGTATATTTATTGTTGTGTTTAGATATTATTTGGAAGCAAACATTTGTTTGAATTATTCATTGGAGCCACAAAATGCTACGTGGGTTAAAATATTATTTTTGGCCTATTGTGAATTATTTCTAAAGAATTCTTGAAAATGCCATTGTGATATATCAGAACTGTTGGTAGACCAATGCATTTGAGGATGTAGATTTTATTCGGAACATTCTATTCCTTTGGACTTGAAGATAACATTTTGGGATGATTTTGGATGCAATTCATAATGCTGTAAGTCCCTCTTATATTTTCATTTTACAATTTTGTTAACTGAATTATTTGTTCAGTATTAGAAACCGTTTTGGTTTTGCTTATGTTTGTTTTTTAGTGTATGACCATAGATTCGTAATACTATTGGGTAATTATGACTCATTCATTTCTCAGTTAACGAACTAATATGCAGCATTACTGGAAATGCAAATATGATGGCAGCAGTGGGGGACGCATTTACTGAATTTTGTTTTCATAACAAAAAACTCTTAATTCCAAAGACTTGTGCAATTAAATGATATTAACGTGAAATGTAAAGAAAAGCATTTTCGTTTGAACCGAGCTCTGGGCATCTATCTGCACCATAAGTGCTAAACGTCATGTGATACAAACATGGCCGCGCCCTTTAAATATGTAATGGAAAGGGCTACGCAGCAAAATCCGAGACTGACAAACTGACAGAATTTGGATGAGTAGTGCCCCAATCTCAGTCGCTAGAGCATCCGACATTTAATCTAAGGGTCATGGGTGAAAGTCCGAGGGTAGGTGGTTATGATTTAGCTTCCACTGATTTTCAATTGTTGTCAAAATGAATATAGATATACCTGCAAGTATTTCTCTCCTTTCCTAAAATGTCCCTAAATGAGAGCGTATCCACATGTCCATGCGAACGGGATAGAGTACCCAATTTAATCAACTCTAAGATATGTTGATCATTCTGTCAGCATTTCTTCTTGATTCCAGTAAATCTAACGCATCCACTATATCATATGCAAATTGAATGCATTCATATTATGATACGAATATTATTAAAAATACGGACAGAAGCACAAAAGTCAACGCCAGTCTAAAAGCTCCACCTAACAGACAATATGTTTAAAGTAATGAGACACTACCACTGCAAGCTACTATCAGTTGTTTCGTGTTCTAAAGAGTTTACTCAAACGTTGTAACGGAGACAAAACGAAGAATGCACCGTGAAGACGTATAAAGACTTCTCGGTTCAATCAACAATAACTGCATGAGATATGCATGCAGGATGTGTTCACGGTTTTAATGGAGGTACGATCACCGCCTCTCGGACACCTGAATTCGGTGGTCACAACATCGCGGTATAGAATGCGATGATTGTATTGGTGAAAATACTAAGTCTTAAAATTAAAATACTAAGTCTTAAAATTGCCGTCCAGCTTCGGATGCTCAATCTAAATGAATGAAAATATGGATCTTTTTAAAATGATTTATCAATTGCGAGTCTTGATAATAGTTCTCGATTTAAGTAAGCTAAAGAATGCAATGCATCGTTTGAGAATTAAATGCATTAATCTTACGATTCAAACAATAACATAATATATAATTCGCAATGTAACACAAATCTCAAAGGAATTTTAAAATCTGCGACTAAAAGTTAATATGTCTTAAATTGAAGAGAAGAAAAGAGACTAGCACTGCAAGGTACTGTCAGTTCTTTCCTGTTCTGATGAGTTAGATGAAACTTTGCAACGTGGAGAAAATAAAAACTGCACCGTACATATGTGAAAGAAACCTATCTTAGATCAAGTCATGAAGGTTACAATAATGGGTTCACAGTTTTGTGGGAAGTATGATTACGGGCTATCGGACATTCGAAAGCAGTGGCCAAAAGGATCGCGCAATCCGGTGAGGTGATATCAATGGTTAAAAGAAAAAAAAAAAAGAACATAAAAAAAAAAAAATGACCAAAAAAAAAAAAGCAAAGAAAGAAATATGTTAGTCCTAAAAATGAATTTTTGCTGACTTACAATTCTGGTTGCAAAATCAAAATGAAGAAATAATTGGGATGAATTATTTATCATTATTTTGGAAATTGCCACAATTGATAATAATAATAATAATAATAATAATAATAATAATAATAATAATAATAATTATGTGGATTTAGTACAGCGCCTGAGACGTTAAAGCGCTTAGAGCTCGAAAATATTAGATAACAAACAAAAATATACACCAGTACAAGGATAGGATAGAAAAATCCCAACACTATTGAATTACAAAACAAAAGGCTTCAATAGAAGTATATAGAATATGTAAATGAACTTACATATTTCATTCACTTTTTATCTGGATGGGTACATACAGGGTCACTACCATAATCAGTACCTTTATGAGGGCTGTGTCGAAACCAGAAAGACATTGACAAGCTAATGAATTTGAAGAAGAGGATATCAAAATTCAACATAAAAATGATTATATGAGAAAAGAAAACGTTTCTGTGGGACATTTAGCATCACACCTATTTGTAGCCAAATAGACGCGTGTACAAAGTGTAGTATAAATTTGTAATGGTATTAAAAATTGTACGCCCACCGTGGGACTCGAACTCACGACCCTCAGATTAAAAGTCTGATGCTCTACCGACTGAGCTAGGCGGGCTACTTGTTAATGCATGGTCGAATGTTGGCTCGGGTAGTTATGCGCAACATGGTTAATCGTTATCTCATCAATTTCACATAGCTAGCGTCCAGGATTGATTGGATCTTAGATGTTAGCCCCTTATGGAAACAATAATCCAGTTTATATGGCAATCAACCATTCACGGAGGAATTTAAATTTTGCTGCATAAGGAAATGCACAAATGTGTCATTAGCCGAGCAAGTTGCTAAAGTTAAGACTAGTCATTGTTTCTTTGTGTTAACAGTTATGATTTTACAGTCCGGACAACACAAACACTATCCTTCTGATCTTCTCTTAAATCTTCGCATTCTTTCCTTAATTTCTCTCAGTTAATTACACATGTGAAAATCACCTATCTTGACATTTTTTTGTTTCCAGAGAAAGCAATGCTTACACACTACATAATCAATTAAATAGTACCTGTAAGTTGATAAACTTGCTTCCAATTAATTGTTCTCTATACATATTTGTGATTTTCTTCTATGGATCGGTACAGGAGAAAATACATAAATACGGAAGGTGTTGTGTTAGATGTGGTGGTTTTATTTCTACGACATGGGAGATTTGTGTGTGTGTGTGTGTGTGTGTGTGTGTGTGTGTTTGTGTGTGCATGTGATTTGTATTTTTAAGGTAGCTTTTAAGAATTTTTCAGTCATATCGCTACAATGTCTGCAGTGTGGCAGTTTATAGTGATGGCTAGCACTGGGGCATCATGCCGCAGACATGTGGCATGATGTCCCACCCAGTCACTTTATCCTGAGATCCGGCCGACCAGTCCTAACACTAACGTCTTAATGCTGAGCCCCAAGCAAGGCAGCTCTTAGTACCATATTTGTAAGTCTTTGGTATGACTCGGCCGGGGATCGATCCCACGAACTCCCGCATCCGAGGCGTACGCTGTAATTACTAGGCCACCGTAGCTTTTAGGGATATTTGTTCATTGTCACGTAGTGAGTAGTAGCTAATGAGTTTTCACTCCTTATTGTCTGTATTTAAGTACGTGGAGTTGGACTATTTGGTCAGTCATATTTTGTATGTTCTTCTTGTAACATTATTCTTCAGGTATATTTATTGTTGTGTTTAGATATTATTTGGAAGCAAACATTTGTTTGAATTATTCATTGGAGCCACAAAATGCTACGTGGGTTAAAATATTATTTTTGGCCTATTGTGAATTATTTCTAAAGAATTCTTGAAAATGCCATTGTGATATATCAGAACTGTTGGTAGACCAATGCATTTGAGGATGTAGATTTTATTCGGAACATTCTATTCCTTTGGACTTGAAGATAACATTTTGGGATGATTTTGGATGCAATTCATAATGCTGTAAGTCCCTCTTATATTTTCATTTTACAATTTTGTTAACTGAATTATTTGTTCAGTATTAGAAACCGTTTTGGTTTTGCTTATGTTTGTTTTTTAGTGTATGACCATAGATTCGTAATACTATTGGGTAATTATGACTCATTCATTTTTCAGTTAACGAACTAATATGCAGCATTACTGGAAATGCAAATATGATGGCAGCAGTGGGGGACGCATTTACTGAATTTTGTTTTCATAACAAAAAACTCTTAATTCCAAAGACTTGTGCAATTAAATGATATTAACGTGAAATGTAAAGAAAAGCATTTTCGTTTGAACCGAGCTCTGGGCATCTATCTGCACCATAAGTGCTAAACGTCATGTGATACAAACATGGCCGCGCCCTTTAAATATGTAATGGAAAGGGCTACGCAGCAAAATCCGAGACTGACAAACTGACAGAATTTGGATGAGTAGTGCCCCAATCTCAGTCGCTAGAGCATCCGACATTTAATCTAAGGGTCATGGGTGAAAGTCCGAGGGTAGGTGGTTATGATTTAGCTTCCACTGATTTTCAATTGTTGTCAAAATGAATATAGATATACCTGCAAGTATTTCTCTCCTTTCCTAAAATGTCCCTAAATGAGAGCGTATCCACATGTCCATGCGAACGGGATAGAGTACCCAATTTAATCAACTCTAAGATATGTTGATCATTCTGTCAGCATTTCTTCTTGATTCCAGTAAATCTAACGCATCCACTATATCATATGCAAATTGAATGCATTCATATTATGATACGAATATTATTAAAAATACGGACAGAAGCACAAAAGTCAACGCCAGTCTAAAAGCTCCACCTAACAGACAATATGTTTAAAGTAATGAGACACTACCACTGCAAGCTACTATCAGTTGTTTCGTGTTCTAAAGAGTTTACTCAAACGTTGTAACGGAGACAAAACGAAGAATGCACCGTGAAGACGTATAAAGACTTCTCGGTTCAATCAACAATAACTGCATGAGATATGCATGCAGGATGTGTTCACGGTTTTAATGGAGGTACGATCACCGCCTCTCGGACACCTGAATTCGGTGGTCACAACATCGCGGTATAGAATGCGATGATTGTATTGGTGAAAATACTAAGTCTTAAAATTAAAATACTAAGTCTTAAAATTGCCGTCCAGCTTCGGATGCTCAATCTAAATGAATGAAAATATGGATCTTTTTAAAATGATTTATCAATTGCGAGTCTTGATAATAGTTCTCGATTTAAGTAAGCTAAAGAATGCAATGCATCGTTTGAGAATTAAATGCATTAATCTTACGATTCAAACAATAACATAATATATAATTCGCAATGTAACACAAATCTCAAAGGAATTTTAAAATCTGCGACTAAAAGTTAATATGTCTTAAATTGAAGAGAAGAAAAGAGACTAGCACTGCAAGGTACTGTCAGTTCTTTCCTGTTCTGATGAGTTAGATGAAACTTTGCAACGTGGAGAAAATAAAAACTGCACCGTACATATGTGAAAGAAACCTATCTTAGATCAAGTCATGAAGGTTACAATAATGGGTTCACAGTTTTGTGGGAAGTATGATTACGGGCTATCGGACATTCGAAAGCAGTGGCCAAAAGGATCGCGCAATCCGGTGAGGTGATATCAATGGTTAAAAGAAAGAAAAAAAAAGAACATAAAAAAAAAAAAATGACCAAAAAAAAAAAAAGCAAAGAAAGAAATATGTTAGTCCTAAAAATGAATTTTTGCTGACTTACAATTCTGGTTGCAAAATCAAAATGAAGAAATAATTGGGATGAATTATTTATCATTATTTTGGAAATTGCCACAATTGATAATAATAATAATAATAATAATAATAATAATAATAATAATAATTATGTGGATTTAGTACAGCGCCTGAGACGTTAAAGCGCTTAGAGCTCGAAAATATTAGATAACAAACAAAAATATACACCAGTACAAGGATAGGATAGAAAAATCCCAACACTATTGAATTACAAAACAAAAGGCTTCAATAGAAGTATATAGAATATGTAAATGAACTTACATATTTCATTCACTTTTTATCTGGATGGGTACATACAGGGTCACTACCATAATCAGTACCTTTATGAGGGCTGTGTCGAAACCAGAAAGACATTGACAAGCTAATGAATTTGAAGAAGAGGATATCAAAATTCAACATAAAAATGATTATATGAGAAAAGAAAACGTTTCTGTGGGACATTTACCATCACACCTATTTGTAGCCAAATAGACGCGTGTACAAAGTGTAGTATAAATTTGTAATGGTATTAAAAATTGTACGCCCACCGTGGGACTCGAACTCACGACCCTCAGATTAAAAGTCTGATGCTCTACCGACTGAGCTAGGCGGGCTACTTGTTAATGCATGGTCGAATGTTGGCTCGGGTAGTTATGCGCAACATGGTTAATCGTTATCTCATCAATTTCACATAGCTAGCGTCCAGGATTGATTGGATCTTAGATGTTAGCCCCTTATGGAAACAATAATCCAGTTTATATGGCAATCAACCATTCACGGAGGAATTTAAATTTTGCTGCATAAGGAAATGCACAAATGTGTCATTAGCCGAGCAAGTTGCTAAAGTTAAGACTAGTCATTGTTTCTTTGTGTTAACAGTTATGATTTTACAGTCCGGACAACACAAACACTATCCTTCTGCTCTTCTCTAAAATCTTCGCATTCTTTCCTTAATTTCTCTCAGTTAATTACACATGTGAAAATCACCTATCTTGACATTTTTTTGTTTCCAGAGAAAGCAATGCTTACACACTACATAATCAATTAAATAGTACCTGTAAGTTGATAAACTTGCTTCCAATTAATTGTTCTCTATACATATTTGTGATTTTCTTCTATGGATCGGTACAGGAGAAAATACATAAATACGGAAGGTGTTGTGTTAGATGTGGTGGTTTTATTTCTACGACATGGGAGATTTGTGTGTGTGTGTGTGTGTGTGTGTGTGTGTGTGTGTGTGTGTGTGTGTTTGTGTGTGCATGTGATTTGTATTTTTAAGGTAGCTTTTAAGAATTTTTCAGTCATATCGCTACAATGTCTGCAGTGTGGCAGTTTATAGTGATGGCTAGCACTGGGGCATCATGCCGCAGACATGTGGCATGATGTCCCACCCAGTCACTTTATCCTGAGATCCGGCCGACCAGTCCTAACACTAACGTCTTAATGCTGAGCCCCAAGCAAGGCAGCTCTTAGTACCATATTTGTAAGTCTTTGGTATGACTCGGCCGGGGATCGATCCCACGAACTCCCGCATCCGAGGCGTACGCTGTAATTACTAGGCCACCGTAGCTTTTAGGGATATTTGTTCATTGTCACGTAGTGAGTAGTAGCTAATGAGTTTTCACTCCTTATTGTCTGTATTTAAGTACGTGGAGTTGGACTATTTGGTCAGTCATATTTTGTATGTTCTTCTTGTAACATTATTCTTCAGGTATATTTATTGTTGTGTTTAGATATTATTTGGAAGCAAACATTTGTTTGAATTATTCATTGGAGCCACAAAATGCTACGTGGGTTAAAATATTATTTTTGGCCTATTGTGAATTATTTCTAAAGAATTCTTGAAAATGCCATTGTGATATATCAGAACTGTTGGTAGACCAATGCATTTGAGGATGTAGATTTTATTCGGAACATTCTATTCCTTTGGACTTGAAGATAACATTTTGGGATGATTTTGGATGCAATTCATAATGCTGTAAGTCCCTCTTATATTTTCATTTTACAATTTTGTTAACTGAATTATTTGTTCAGTATTAGAAACCGTTTTGGTTTTGCTTATGTTTGTTTTTTAGTGTATGACCATAGATTCGTAATACTATTGGGTAATTATGACTCATTCATTTCTCAGTTAACGAACTAATATGCAGCATTACTGGAAATGCAAATATGATGGCAGCAGTGGGGGACGCATTTACTGAATTTTGTTTTCATAACAAAAAACTCTTAATTCCAAAGACTTGTGCAATTAAATGATATTAACGTGAAATGTAAAGAAAAGCATTTTCGTTTGAACCGAGCTCTGGGCATCTATCTGCACCATAAGTGCTAAACGTCATGTGATACAAACATGGCCGCGCCCTTTAAATATGTAATGGAAAGGGCTACGCAGCAAAATCCGAGACTGACAAACTGACAGAATTTGGATGAGTAGTGCCCCAATCTCAGTCGCTAGAGCATCCGACATTTAATCTAAGGGTCATGGGTGAAAGTCCGAGGGTAGGTGGTTATGATTTAGCTTCCACTGATTTTCAATTGTTGTCAAAATGAATATAGATATACCTGCAAGTATTTCTCTCCTTTCCTAAAATGTCCCTAAATGAGAGCGTATCCACATGTCCATGCGAACGGGATAGAGTACCCAATTTAATCAACTCTAAGATATGTTGATCATTCTGTCAGCATTTCTTCTTGATTCCAGTAAATCTAACGCATCCACTATATCATATGCAAATTGAATGCATTCATATTATGATACGAATATTATTAAAAATACGGACAGAAGCACAAAAGTCAACGCCAGTCTAAAAGCTCCACCTAACAGACAATATGTTTAAAGTAATGAGACACTACCACTGCAAGCTACTATCAGTTGTTTCGTGTTCTAAAGAGTTTACTCAAACGTTGTAACGGAGACAAAACGAAGAATGCACCGTGAAGACGTATAAAGACTTCTCGGTTCAATCAACAATAACTGCATGAGATATGCATGCAGGATGTGTTCACGGTTTTAATGGAGGTACGATCACCGCCTCTCGGACACCTGAATTCGGTGGTCACAACATCGCGGTATAGAATGCGATGATTGTATTGGTGAAAATACTAAGTCTTAAAATTAAAATACTAAGTCTTAAAATTGCCGTCCAGCTTCGGATGCTCAATCTAAATGAATGAAAATATGGATCTTTTTAAAATGATTTATCAATTGCGAGTCTTGATAATAGTTCTCGATTTAAGTAAGCTAAAGAATGCAATGCATCGTTTGAGAATTAAATGCATTAATCTTACGATTCAAACAATAACATAATATATAATTCGCAATGTAACACAAATCTCAAAGGAATTTTAAAATCTGCGACTAAAAGTTAATATGTCTTAAATTGAAGAGAAGAAAAGAGACTAGCACTGCAAGGTACTGTCAGTTCTTTCCTGTTCTGATGAGTTAGATGAAACTTTGCAACGTGGAGAAAATAAAAACTGCACCGTACATATGTGAAAGAAACCTATCTTAGATCAAGTCATGAAGGTTACAATAATGGGTTCACAGTTTTGTGGGAAGTATGATTACGGGCTATCGGACATTCGAAAGCAGTGGCCAAAAGGATCGCGCAATCCGGTGAGGTGATATCAATGGTTAAAAGAAAAAAAAAAAAGAACATAAAAAAAAAAAAATGACCAAAAAAAAAAAAGCAAAGAAAGAAATATGTTAGTCCTAAAAATGAATTTTTGCTGACTTACAATTCTGGTTGCAAAATCAAAATGAAGAAATAATTGGGATGAATTATTTATCATTATTTTGGAAATTGCCACAATTGATAATAATAATAATAATAATAATAATAATAATAATAATAATAATAATAATTATGTGGATTTAGTACAGCGCCTGAGACGTTAAAGCGCTTAGAGCTCGAAAATATTAGATAACAAACAAAAATATACACCAGTACAAGGATAGGATAGAAAAATCCCAACACTATTGAATTACAAAACAAAAGGCTTCAATAGAAGTATATAGAATATGTAAATGAACTTACATATTTCATTCACTTTTTATCTGGATGGGTACATACAGGGTCACTACCATAATCAGTACCTTTATGAGGGCTGTGTCGAAACCAGAAAGACATTGACAAGCTAATGAATTTGAAGAAGAGGATATCAAAATTCAACATAAAAATGATTATATGAGAAAAGAAAACGTTTCTGTGGGACATTTAGCATCACACCTATTTGTAGCCAAATAGACGCGTGTACAAAGTGTAGTATAAATTTGTAATGGTATTAAAAATTGTACGCCCACCGTGGGACTCGAACTCACGACCCTCAGATTAAAAGTCTGATGCTCTACCGACTGAGCTAGGCGGGCTACTTGTTAATGCATGGTCGAATGTTGGCTCGGGTAGTTATGCGCAACATGGTTAATCGTTATCTCATCAATTTCACATAGCTAGCGTCCAGGATTGATTGGATCTTAGATGTTAGCCCCTTATGGAAACAATAATCCAGTTTATATGGCAATCAACCATTCACGGAGGAATTTAAATTTTGCTGCATAAGGAAATGCACAAATGTGTCATTAGCCGAGCAAGTTGCTAAAGTTAAGACTAGTCATTGTTTCTTTGTGTTAACAGTTATGATTTTACAGTCCGGACAACACAAACACTATCCTTCTGCTCTTCTCTTAAATCTTCGCATTCTTTCCTTAATTTCTCTCAGTTAATTACACATGTGAAAATCACCTATCTTGACATTTTTTTGTTTCCAGAGAAAGCAATGCTTACACACTACATAATCAATTAAATAGTACCTGTAAGTTGATAAACTTGCTTCCAATTAATTGTTCTCTATACATATTTGTGATTTTCTTCTATGGATCGGTACAGGAGAAAATACATAAATACGGAAGGTGTTGTGTTAGATGTGGTGGTTTTATTTCTACGACATGGGAGATTTGTGTGTGTGTGTGTGTGTGTGTGTGTGTGTGTTTGTGTGTGCATGTGATTTGTATTTTTAAGGTAGCTTTTAAGAATTTTTCAGTCATATCGCTACAATGTCTGCAGTGTGGCAGTTTATAGTGATGGCTAGCACTGGGGCATCATGCCGCAGACATGTGGCATGATGTCCCACCCAGTCACTTTATCCTGAGATCCGGCCGACCAGTGCTAACACTAACGTCTTAATGCTGAGCCCCAAGCAAGGCAGCTGTTAGTACCATATTTGTAAGTCTTTGGTATGACTCGGCCGGGGATCGATCCCACGAACTCCCGCATCCGAGGCGTACGCTGTAATTACTAGGCCACCGTAGCTTTTAGGGATATTTGTTCATTGTCACGTAGTGAGTAGTAGCTAATGAGTTTTCACTCCTTATTGTCTGTATTTAAGTACGTGGAGTTGGACTATTTGGTCAGTCATATTTTGTATGTTCTTCTTGTAACATTATTCTTCAGGTATATTTATTGTTGTGTTTAGATATTATTTGGAAGCAAACATTTGTTTGAATTATTCATTGGAGCCACAAAATGCTACGTGGGTTAAAATATTATTTTTGGCCTATTGTGAATTATTTCTAAAGAATTCTTGAAAATGCCATTGTGATATATCAGAACTGTTGGTAGACCAATGCATTTGAGGATGTAGATTTTATTCGGAACATTCTATTCCTTTGGACTTGAAGATAACATTTTGGGATGATTTTGGATGCAATTCATAATGCTGTAAGTCCCTCTTATATTTTCATTTTACAATTTTGTTAACTGAATTATTTGTTCAGTATTAGAAACCGTTTTGGTTTTGCTTATGTTTGTTTTTTAGTGTATGACCATAGATTCGTAATACTATTGGGTAATTATGACTCATTCATTTCTCAGTTAACGAACTAATATGCAGCATTACTGGAAATGCAAATATGATGGCAGCAGTGGGGGACGCATTTACTGAATTTTGTTTTCATAACAAAAAACTCTTAATTCCAAAGACTTGTGCAATTAAATGATATTAACGTGAGATGTAAAGAAAAGCATTTTCGTTTGAACCGAGCTCTGGGCATCTATCTGCACCATAAGTGCTAAACGTCATGTGATACAAACATGGCCGCGCCCTTTAAATATGTAATGGAAAGGGCTACGCAGCAAAATCCGAGACTGACAAACTGACAGAATTTGGATGAGTAGTGCCCCAATCTCAGTCGCTAGAGCATCCGACATTTAATCTAAGGGTCATGGGTGAAAGTCCGAGGGTAGGTGGTTATGATTTAGCTTCCACTGATTTTCAATTGTTGTCAAAATGAATATAGATATACCTGCAAGTATTTCTCTCCTTTCCTAAAATGTCCCTAAATGAGAGCGTATCCACATGTCCATGCGAACGGGATAGAGTACCCAATTTAATCAACTCTAAGATATGTTGATCATTCTGTCAGCATTTCTTCTTGATTCCAGTAAATCTAACGCATCCACTATATCATATGCAAATTGAATGCATTCATATTATGATACGAATATTATTAAAAATACGGACAGAAGCACAAAAGTCAACGCCAGTCTAAAAGCTCCACCTAACAGACAATATGTTTAAAGTAATGAGACACTACCACTGCAAGCTACTATCAGTTGTTTCGTGTTCTAAAGAGTTTACTCAAACGTTGTAACGGAGACAAAACGAAGAATGCACCGTGAAGACGTATAAAGACTTCTCGGTTCAATCAACAATAACTGCATGAGATATGCATGCAGGATGTGTTCACGGTTTTAATGGAGGTACGATCACCGCCTCTCGGACACCTGAATTCGGTGGTCACAACATCGCGGTATAGAATGCGATGATTGTATTGGTGAAAATACTAAGTCTTAAAATTAAAATACTAAGTCTTAAAATTGCCGTCCAGCTTCGGATGCTCAATCTAAATGAATGAAAATATGGATCTTTTTAAAATGATTTATCAATTGCGAGTCTTGATAATAGTTCTCGATTTAAGTAAGCTAAAGAATGCAATGCATCGTTTGAGAATTAAATGCATTAATCTTACGATTCAAACAATAACATAATATATAATTCGCAATGTAACACAAATCTCAAAGGAATTTTAAAATCTGCGACTAAAAGTTAATATGTCTTAAATTGAAGAGAAGAAAAGAGACTAGCACTGCAAGGTACTGTCAGTTCTTTCCTGTTCTGATGAGTTAGATGAAACTTTGCAACGTGGAGAAAATAAAAACTGCACCGTACATATGTGAAAGAAACCTATCTTAGATCAAGTCATGAAGGTTACAATAATGGGTTCACAGTTTTGTGGGAAGTATGATTACGGGCTATCGGACATTCGAAAGCAGTGGCCAAAAGGATCGCGCAATCCGGTGAGGTGATATCAATGGTTAAAAGAAAAAAAAAAAAGAACATAAAAAAAAAAAAATGACCAAAAAAAAAAAAGCAAAGAAAGAAATATGTTAGTCCTAAAAATGAATTTTTGCTGACTTACAATTCTGGTTGCAAAATCAAAATGAAGAAATAATTGGGATGAATTATTTATCATTATTTTGGAAATTGCCACAATTGATAATAATAATAATAATAATAATAATAATAATAATAATAATAATAATAATAATTATGTGGATTTAGTACAGCGCCTGAGACGTTAAAGCGCTTAGAGCTCGAAAATATTAGATAACAAACAAAAATATACACCAGTACAAGGATAGGATAGAAAAATCCCAACACTATTGAATTACAAAACAAAAGGCTTCAATAGAAGTATATAGAATATGTAAATGAACTTACATATTTCATTCACTTTTTATCTGGATGGGTACATACAGGGTCACTACCATAATCAGTACCTTTATGAGGGCTGTGTCGAAACCAGAAAGACATTGACAAGCTAATGAATTTGAAGAAGAGGATATCAAAATTCAACATAAAAATGATTATATGAGAAAAGAAAACGTTTCTGTGGGACATTTACCATCACACCTATTTGTAGCCAAATAGACGCGTGTACAAAGTGTAGTATAAATTTGTAATGGTATTAAAAATTGTACGCCCACCGTGGGACTCGAACTCACGACCCTCAGATTAAAAGTCTGATGCTCTACCGACTGAGCTAGGCGGGCTACTTGTTAATGCATGGTCGAATGTTGGCTCGGGTAGTTATGCGCAACATGGTTAATCGTTATCTCATCAATTTCACATAGCTAGCGTCCAGGATTGATTGGATCTTAGATGTTAGCCCCTTATGGAAACAATAATCCAGTTTATATGGCAATCAACCATTCACGGAGGAATTTAAATTTTGCTGCATAAGGAAATGCACAAATGTGTCATTAGCCGAGCAAGTTGCTAAAGTTAAGACTAGTCATTGTTTCTTTGTGTTAACAGTTATGATTTTACAGTCCGGACAACACAAACACTATCCTTCTGCTCTTCTCTTAAATCTTCGCATTCTTTCCTTAATTTCTCTCAGTTAATTACACATGTGAAAATCACCTATCTTGACATTTTTTTGTTTCCAGAGAAAGCAATGCTTACACACTACATAATCAATTAAATAGTACCTGTAAGTTGATAAACTTGCTTCCAATTAATTGTTCTCTATACATATTTGTGATTTTCTTCTATGGATCGGTACAGGAGAAAATACATAAATACGGAAGGTGTTGTGTTAGATGTGGTGGTTTTATTTCTACGACATGGGAGATTTGTGTGTGTGTGTGTGTGTGTGTGTGTGTGTGTGTTTGTGTGTGCATGTGATTTGTATTTTTAAGGTAGCTTTTAAGAATTTTTCAGTCATATCGCTACAATGTCTGCAGTGTGGCAGTTTATAGTGATGGCTAGCACTGGGGCATCATGCCGCAGACATGTGGCATGATGTCCCACCCAGTCACTTTATCCTGAGATCCGGCCGACCAGTCCTAACACTAACCTCTTAATGCTGAGCCCCAAGCAAGGCAGCTGTTAGTACCATATTTGTAAGTCTTTGGTGTGACTTGGCCGGGGATCGATCCCACGAACTCCCGCATCCGAGGCGTACGCTGTAATTACTAGGCCACCGGAGCTTTTAGGGATATTTGTTCATTGTCACGTAGTGAGTAGTAGCTAATGAGTTTTCACTCCTTATTGTCTGTATTTAAGTACGTGGAGTTGGACTATTTGGTCAGTCATATTTTGTATGTTCTTCTTGTAACATTATTCTTCAGGTATATTTATTGTTGTGTTTAGATATTATTTGGAAGCAAACATTTGTTTGAATTATTCATTGGAGCCACAAAATGCTACGTGGGTTAAAATATTATTTTTGGCCTATTGTGAATTATTTCTAAAGAATTCTTGAAAATGCCATTGCGATATATCAGAACTGTTGGTAGACCAATGCATTTGAGGATGTAGATTTTATTCGGAACATTCTATTCCTTTGGACTTGAAGATAACATTTTGGGATGATTTTGGATGCAATTCATAATGCTGTAAGTCCCTCTTATATTTTCATTTTACAATTTTGTTAACTGAATTATTTGTTCAGTATTAGAAACCGTTTTGGTTTTGCTTATGTTTGTTTTTTAGTGTATGACCATAGATTCGTAATACTATTGGGTAATTATGACTCATTCATTTCTCAGTTAACGAACTAATATGCAGCATTACTGGAAATGCAAATATGATGGCAGCAGTGGGGGACGCATTTACTGAATTTTGTTTTCATAACAAAAAACTCTTAATTCCAAAGACTTGTGCAATTAAATGATATTAACGTGAAATGTAAAGAAAAGCATTTTCGTTTGAACCGAGCTCTGGGCATCTATCTGCACCATAAGTGCTAAACGTCATGTGATACAAACATGGCCGCGCCCTTTAAATATGTAATGGAAAGGGCTACGTAGCAAAATCCGAGACTGACAAACTGACAGAATTTGGATGAGTAGTGCCCCAATCTCAGTCGCTAGAGCATCCGACATTTAATCTAAGGGTCATGGGTGAAAGTCCGAGGGTAGGTGGTTATGACTTAGCTTCCACTGATTTTCAATTGTTGTCAAAATGAATATAGATATACCTGCAAGTATTTCTCTCCTTTCCTAAAATGTCCCTAAATGAGAGCGTATCCACATGTCCATGCGAACGGGATAGAGTACCCAATTTAATCAACTCTAAGATATGTTGATCATTCTGTCAGCATTTCTTCTTGATTCCAGTAAATCTAACGCATCCACTATATCATATGCAAATTGAATGCATTCATATTATGATACGAATATTATTAAAAATACGGACAGAAGCACAAAAGTCAACGCCAGTCTAAAAGCTCCACCTAACAGACAATATGTTTAAAGTAATGAGACACTACCACTGCAAGCTACTATCAGTTGTTTCGTGTTCTAAAGAGTTTACTCAAACGTTGTAACGGAGACAAAACGAAGAATGCACCGTGAAGACGTATAAAGACTTCTCGGTTCAATCAACAATAACTGCATGAGATATGCATGCAGGATGTGTTCACGGTTTTAATGGAGGTACGATCACCGCCTCTCGGACACCTGAATTCGGTGGTCACAACATCGCGGTATAGAATGCGATGATTGTATTGGTGAAAATACTAAGTCTTAAAATTAAAATACTAAGTCTTAAAATTGCCGTCCAGTTTCGGATGTTCTATCTAAATGAATGAAAATATGGATCTTTTTAAAATGATTTATCAATTGCGAGTTTTGATAATAGTTCTCGATTTAAGTAAGCTAAAGAATGCAATGCATCGTTTGAGAATTAAATGCATCAATCTGACGATTCAAACAATAACATAATATATAATTCGCAATGTAACACAAATCTCAAAGGAATTTTAAAATCTGCGACTAAAAGTTAATATGTCTTAAATTGAAGAGAAGAAAAGAGACTAGCACTGCAAGGTACTGTCAGTTCTTTCCTGTTCTGATGAGTTAGATGAAACTTTGCAACGTGGAGAAAATAAAAACTGCACCGTACATATGTGAAAGAAACCTATCTTAGATCAAGTCATGAAGGTTACAATAATGAGTTCACAGTTTTGTGGGAAGTATGATTACGGGCTATCGGACATTCGAAAGCAGTGGCCAAAAGGATCGCGCAATCCGGTGAGGTGATATCAATGGTTAAAACAAAAAAAGAAGAACAAAAAAAAAAAATGACCAAAAAAAAAAAAAAGGAAAGGAAGAAATATGTTAGTCCTAAAAATGAATTTTTGCTGACTTACAATTTTAGTTGCAAAATGAAAATGAAGAAATAATTGGGATGAATTATTTATCATTATTTTGGAAATTGCCACAATTGATAATAATAAAAATAATAATAATAATAATAATAATAATAATAATAATAATTATGTGGACTTAGTACAGCGCCTGAGACGTTAAAGCGCTAAGAGCTCGAAAATATTAGATGACAAACAAAAATATACACCAGTACAAGGATAGGATAGAAAAATCCCAACACTATTGAATTACAAAACAAAAGGCTTCAATAGAAGTATATAGAATATGTAAATGAACTTACATATTTCATTCACTTTTTATCTGGATGGGTACATACAGGGTCACTACCATAATCAGCACCTTTATGAGGGCTGTGTCGAAACCAGAAAGACATTGACAAGCTAATGAATTTGAACAAGAGGATATCAAAATTCAACATAAAAATGATTATATGAGAAAAGAAAACGTTTATGTGGGACATTTACCATCACACCTATTTGTAGCCAAATAGACGCGTGTACAAAGTGTAGTATAAATTTGTAATGGTATTAAAAATTGTACGCCCACCGTGGGACTCGAACTCACGACCCTCAGATTAAAAGTCTGATGCTCTACCGACTGAGCTAGGCGGGCTACTTGTTAATGCATGGTCGAATGTTGGCTCGGGTAGTTATGCGCAACATGGTTAATCGTTATCTCATCAATTTCACATAGCTAGCGTCTAGGATTGATTGGATCTTAGATGTTAGCCCCTTATGGAAACAATAATCCAGTTTACATGGCAGTCAACCATTCACGGAGGAATTTAAATTTTGCTGCCTAAGGAAATGCACAAATGTGTCATTAGCCGAGGAAGTTGCTAAAGTTAAGACTACTCATTGTTTCTTTGTGTTAACAGTTATGACTTTACAGTCCGGACAACACAAACACTATCCTTCTGCTGTTCTCTTAAATCTTCGCATTCTTTCCTTAATTTCTCTCAGTTAAGTACACATGTGAAAATCACCTATCTTGAATTTTTTTGTTTCCAGAGAAAGCAATGCTTACACACTACATGATCAATTAAATAGTACCTGTAAGTTGATAAACTTGCTTCCAATTAATTGTTCTCTATACATATTTGTGATTTTCTTCTATGGATCGGTACAGGAGAAAATACATAAATACGGAAGGTGTTGTGTTAGATGTGGTGGTTTTATTTCTACGACATGGGAGATTTTTGTGTGTGTGTGTGTGTGTGTGTGTGTGCGTGTGTGTGTGTTTGTGTGTGCATGTGATTTGTATTTTTAAGGTAGCTTTTAAGAATTTTTCAGTCATATCGCTACGATGTCTGCAGTGTGGCAGTTTATAGTGATGGCTAGCACTGGGGCATCATGCCGCAGACATGTGGCATGATGTCCCACCCAGTCACTTTATCCTGAGATCCGGCCGACCAGTCCTAACACTAACCTCTTAATGCTGAGCCCCAAGCAAGGCAGCTGTTAGTACCATATTTGTAAGTCTTTGGTATGACTCGGCCGGGGATCGATCCCACGAACTCCCGCATCCGAGGCGTACACTGTAATTACTAGGCCACCGGAGCTTTTAGGGATATTTGTTCATTGTCACGTAGTGAGTAGTAGCTAATGAGTTTTCACTCCTTATTGTCTGTATTTAAGTACGTGGAGTTGGACTATTTGGTCAATCATATTTTGTATGTTCTTCTTGTAACATTATTCTTCAGGTATATTTATTGTTGTGTTTAGATATTATTTGGAAGCAAACATTTGTTTGAATTATTCATTGGAGCCACAAAATGCTACGTGGGTTAAAATATTATTTTTGGCCTATTGTGAATTATTTTTTAAAGAATTCTTGAAAATGCCATTGTGATATATCAGAACTGTTGGTAGACCAATGCATTTGAGGATGTAGATTTTATTCGGAACATTCTATTCCTTTGGACTTGAAGATAACATTTTGGGATGATTTTGGATGCAATTCATAATGCTGTAAGTCCCTCTTATATTTTCATTTTACAATTTTGTTAACTGAATTATTTGTTCAGTATTAGAAACCGTTTTGGTTTTGCTTATGTTTGTTTTTTAGTGTATGACCATAGATTCGTAATACTATTGGGTAATTATGACTCATTCATTTCTCAGTTAACGAACTAATATGCAGCATTACTGGAAATGCAAATATGATGGCAGCAGTGGGGGACGCATTTACTGAATTTTGTTTTCATAACAAAAAACTCTTAATTCCAAAGACTTGTGCAATTAAATGATATTAACGTGAAATGTAAAGAAAAGCATTTTCGTTTGAACCGAGCTCTGGGCATCTATCTGCACCATAAGTGCTAAACGTCATGTGATACAAACATGGCCGCGCCCTTTAAATATGTAATGGAAAGGGCTACGTAGCAAAATCCGAGACTGACAAACTGACAGAATTTGGATGAGTAGTGCCCCAATCTCAGTCGCTAGAGCATCCGACATTTAATCTAAGGGTCATGGGTGAAAGTCCGAGGGTAGGTGGTTATGATTTAGCTTCCACTGATTTTCAATTGTTGTCAAAATGAATATAGATATACCTGCAAGTATTTCTCTCCTTTCCTAAAATGTCCCTAAATGAGAGCGTATCCACATGTCCATGCGAACGGGATAGAGTACCCAATTTAATCAACTCTAAGATATGTTGATCATTCTGTCAGCATTTCTTCTTGATTCCAGTAAATCTAACGCATCCACTATATCATATGCAAATTGAATGCATTCATATTATGATACGAATATTATTAAAAATACGGACAGAAGCACAAAAGTCAACGCCAGTCTAAAAGCTCCACCTAACAGACAATATGTTTAAAGTAATGAGACACTACCACTGCAAGCTACTATCAGTTGTTTCGTGTTCTAAAGAGTTTACTCAAACGTTGTAACGGAGACAAAACGAAGAATGCACCGTGAAGACGTATAAAGACTTCTCGGTTCAATCAACAATAACTGCATGAGATATGCATGCAGGATGTGTTCACGGTTTTAATGGAGGTACGATCACCGCCTCTCGGACACCTGAATTCGGTGGTCACAACATCGCGGTATAGAATGCGATGATTGTATTGGTGAAAATACTAAGTCTTAAAATTAAAATACTAAGTCTTAAAATTGCCGTCCAGTTTCGGATGCTCAATCTAAATGAATGAAAATATGGATCTTTTTAAAATGATTTATCAATTGCGAGTTTTGATAATAGTTCTCGATTTAAGTAAGCTAAAGAATGCAATGCATCGTTTGAGAATTAAATGCATTAATCTTACGATTCAAACAATAACATAATATATAATTCGCAATGTAACACAAATCTCAAAGGAATTTTAAAATCTGCGACTAAAAGTTAATATGTCTTAAATTGAAGAGAAGAAAAGAGACTAGCACTGCAAGGTACTGTCAGTTCTTTCCTGTTCTGATGAGTTAGATGAAACTTTGCAACGTGGAGAAAATAAAAACTGCACCGTACATATGTGAAAGAAACCTATCTTAGATCAAGTCATGAAGGTTACAATAATGAGTTCACAGTTTTGTGGGAAGTATGATTACGGGCTATCGGACATTCGAAAGCAGTGGCCAAAAGGATCGCGCAATCCGGTGAGGTGATATCAATGGTTAAAACAAAAAAAGAAGAACAAAAAAAAAAAAAATGACAAAAAAAAAAAAAAAACAAAGAAAGAAATATGTTAGTCCTAAAAATGAATTTTTGCTGACTTACAATTTTAGTTGCAAAATGAAAATGAAGAAATAATTGGGATGAATTATTTATCATTATTTTGGAAATTGCCACAATTGATAATAATAAAAATAATAATAATAATAATAATAATAATAATAATAATAATAATAATAATTATGTGGACTTAGTACAGCGCCTGAGACGTTAAAGCGCTAAGAGCTCGAAAATATTAGATGACAAACAAAAATATACACCAGTACAAGGATAGGATAGAAAAATCCCAACACTATTGAATTACAAAACAAAAGGCTTCAATAGAAGTATATAGAATATGTAAATGAACTTACATATTTCATTCACTTTTTATCTGGATGGGTACATACAGGGTCACTACCATAATCAGTACCTTTATGAGGGCTGTGTCGAAACCAGAAAGACATTGACAAGCTAATGAATTTGAAGAAGAGGATATCAAAATTCAACATAAAAATGATTATATGAGAAAAGAAAACGTTTATGTGGGACATTTACCATCACACCTATTTGTAGCCAAATAGACGCGTGTACAAAGTGTAGTATAAATTTGTAATGGTATTAAAAATTGTACGCCCACCGTGGGACTCGAACTCACGACCCTCAGATTAAAAGTCTGATGCTCTACCGACTGAGCTAGGCGGGCTACTTGTTAATGCATGGTCGAATGTTGGCTCGGGTAGTTATGCGCAACATGGTTAATCGTTATCTCATCAATTTCACATAGCTAGCGTCTAGGATTGATTGGATCTTAGATGTTAGCCCCTTATGGAAACAATAATCCAGTTTACATGGCAGTCAACCATTCACGGAGGAATTTAAATTTTGCTGCCTAAGGAAATGCACAAATGTGTCATTAGCCGAGGAAGTTGCTAAAGTTAAGACTACTCATTGTTTCTTTGTGTTAACAGTTATGACTTTACAGTCCGGACAACACAAACACTATCCTTCTGCTGTTCTCTTAAATCTTCGCATTCTTTCCTTAATTTCTCTCAGTTAAGTACACATGTGAAAATCACCTATCTTGAATTTTTTTGTTTCCAGAGAAAGCAATGCTTACACACTACATGATCAATTAAATAGTACCTGTAAGTTGATAAACTTGCTTCCAATTAATTGTTCTCTATACATATTTGTGATTTTCTTCTATGGATCGGTACAGGAGAAAATACATAAATACGGAAGGTGTTGTGTTAGATGTGGTGGTTTTATTTCTACGACATGGGAGATTTTTGTGTGTGTGTGTGTGTGTGTGTGTGTGTGTGTGTGTGTGTGTTTGTGTGTGCATGTGATTTGTATTTTTAAGGTAGCTTTTAAGAATTTTTCAGTCATATCGCTACGATGTCTGCTGTGTGGCAGTTTATAGTGATGGCTAGCACTGGGGCATCATGCCGCAGACATGTGGCATGATGTCCCACCCAGTCACTTTATCCTGAGATCCGGCCGACCAGTCCTAACACTAACCTCTTAATGCTGAGCCCCAAGCAAGGCAGCTGTTAGTACCATATTTGTAAGTCTTTGGTATGACTCGGCCGGGGATCGATCCCACGAACTCCCGCATCCGAGGCGTACGCTGTAATTACTAGGCCACCGGAGCTTTTAGGGATATTTGTTCATTGTCACGTAGTGAGTAGTAGCTAATGAGTTTTCACTCCTTATTGTCTGTATTTAAGTACGTGGAGTTGGACTATTTGGTCAGTCATATTTTGTATGTTCTTCTTGTAACATTATTCTTCAGGTATATTTATTGTTGTGTTTAGATATTATTTGGAAGCAAACATTTGTTTGAATTATTCATTGGAGCCACAAAATGCTACGTGGGTTAAAATATTATTTTTGGCCTATTGTGAATTATTTTTTAAAGAATTCTTGAAAATGCCATTGTGATATATCAGAACTGTTGGTAGACCAATGCATTTGAGGATGTAGATTTTATTCGGAACATTCTATTCCTTTGGACTTGAAGATAACATTTTGGGATGATTTTGGATGCAATTCATAATGCTGTAAGTCCCTCTTATATTTTCATTTTACAATTTTGTTAACTGAATTATTTGTTCAGTATTAGAAACCGTTTTGGTTTTGCTTATGTTTGTTTTTTAGTGTATGACCATAGATTCGTAATACTATTGGGTAATTATGACTCATTCATTTCTCAGTTAACGAACTAATATGCAGCATTACTGGAAATGCAAATATGATGGCAGGAGTGGGGGACGCATTTACTGAATTTTGTTTTCATAACAAAAAACTCTTAATTCCAAAGACTTGTGCAATTAAATGATATTAACGTGAAATGTAAAGAAAAGCATTTTCGTTTGAACCGAGCTCTGGGCATCTATCTGCACCATAAGTGCTAAACGTCATGTGATACAAACATGGCCGCGCCCTTTAAATATGTAATGGAAAGGGCTACGTAGCAAAATCCGAGACTGACAAACTGACAGAATTTGGATGAGTAGTGCCCCAATCTCAGTCGCTAGAGCATCCGACATTTAATCTAAGGGTCATGGGTGAAAGTCCGAGGGTAGGTGGTTATGATTTAGCTTCCACTGATTTTCAATTGTTGTCAAAATGAATATAGATATACCTGCAAGTATTTCTCTCCTTTCCTAAAATGTCCCTAAATGAGAGCGTATCCACATGTCCATGCGAACGGGATAGAGTACCCAATTTAATCAACTCTAAGATATGTTGATCATTCTGTCAGCATTTCTTCTTGATTCCAGTAAATCTAACGCATCCACTATATCATATGCAAATTGAATGCATTCATATTATGATACGAATATTATTAAAAATACGGACAGAAGCACAAAAGTCAACGCCAGTCTAAAAGCTCCACCTAACAGACAATATGTTTAAAGTAATGAGACACTACCACTGCAAGCTACTATCAGTTGTTTCGTGTTCTAAAGAGTTTACTCAAACGTTGTAACGGAGACAAAACGAAGAATGCACCGTGAAGACGTATAAAGACTTCTCGGTTCAATCAACAATAACTGCATGAGATATGCATGCAGGATGTGTTCACGGTTTTAATGGAGGTACGATCACCGCCTCTCGGACACCTGAATTCGGTGGTCACAACATCGCGGTATAGAATGCGATGATTGTATTGGTGAAAATACTAAGTCTTAAAATTAAAATACTAAGTCTTAAAATTGCCGTCCAGTTTCGGATGCTCAATCTAAATGAATGAAAATATGGATCTTTTTAAAATGATTTATCAATTGCGAGTTTTGATAATAGTTCTCGATTTAAGTAAGCTAAAGAATGCAATGCATCGTTTGAGAATTAAATGCATTAATCTTACGATTCAAACAATAACATAATATATAATTCGCAATGTAACACAAATCTCAAAGGAATTTTAAAATCTGCGACTAAAAGTTAATATGTCTTAAATTGAAGAGAAGAAAAGAGACTAGCACTGCAAGGTACTGTCAGTTCTTTCCTGTTCTGATGAGTTAGATGAAACTTTGCAACGTGGAGAAAATAAAAACTGCACCGTACATATGTGAAAGAAACCTATCTTAGATCAAGTCATGAAGGTTACAATAATGAGTTCACAGTTTTGTGGGAAGTATGATTACGGGCTATCGGACATTCGAAAGCAGTGGCCAAAAGGATCGCGCAATCCGGTGAGGTGATATCAATGGTTAAAACAAAAAAAGAAGAACAAAAAAAAAAAAATGACCAAAAAAAAAAAAAAGCAAAGAAAGAAATATGTTAGTCCTAAAAATGAATTTTTGCTGACTGACAATTTTAGTTGCAAAATGAAAATGAAGAAATAATTGGGATGAATTATTTATCATTATTTTGGAAATTGCCACAATTGATAATAATAATAATAATAATAATAATAATAATAATAATAATAATAATAATAATTATGTGGACTTAGTACAGCGCCTGAGACGTTAAAGCGCTAAGAGCTCGAAAATATTAGATGACAAACAAAAATATACACCAGTACAAGGATAGGATAGAAAAATCCCAACACTATTGAATTACAAAACAAAAGGCTTCAATAGAAGTATATAGAATATGTAAATGAACTTACATATTTCATTCACTTTTTATCTGGATGGGTACATACAGGGTCACTACCATAATCAGTACCTTTATGAGGGCTGTGTCGAAACCAGAAAGACATTGACAAGCTAATGAATTTGAAGAAGAGGATATCAAAATTCAACATAAAAATGATTATATGAGAAAAGAAAACGTTTCTGTGGGACATTTACCATCACACCTATTTGTAGCCAAATAGACGCGTGTACAAAGTGTAGTATAAATTTGTAATGGTATTAAAAATTGTACGCCCACCGTGGGACTCGAACTCACGACCCTCAGATTAAAAGTCTGATGCTCTACCGACTGAGCTAGGCGGGCTACTTGTTAATGCATGGTCGAATGTTGGCTCGGGTAGTTATGCGCAACATGGTTAATCGTTATCTCATCAATTTCACATAGCTAGCGTCTAGGATTGATTGGATCTTAGATGTTAGCCCCTTATGGAAACAATAATCCAGTTTACATGGCAGTCAACCATTCACGGAGGAATTTAAATTTTGCTGCCTAAGGAAATGCACAAATGTGTCATTAGCCGAGGAAGTTGCTAAAGTTAAGACTACTCATTGTTTCTTTGTGTTAACAGTTATGACTTTACAGTCCGGACAACACAAACACTATCCTTCTGCTGTTCTCTTAAATCTTCGCATTCTTTCCTTAATTTCTCTCAGTTAAGTACACATGTGAAAATCACCTATCTTGAATTTTTTTGTTTCCAGAGAAAGCAATGCTTACACACTACATGATCAATTAAATAGTACCTGTAAGTTGATAAACTTGCTTCCAATTAATTGTTCTCTATACATATTTGTGATTTTCTTCTATGGATCGGTACAGGAGAAAATACATAAATACGGAAGGTGTTGTGTTAGATGTGGTGGTTTTATTTCTACCACATGGGAGATTTGTGTGTGTGTGTGTGTGTGTGTGTGTGTGTGTGTGTGTGTGTGTGTGTGCATGTGATTTGTATTTTTAAGGTAGCTTTTAAGAATTTTTCAGTCATATCGCTACGATGTCTGCTGTGTGGCAGTTTATAGTGATGGCTAGCACTGGGGCATCATGCCGCAGACATGTGTTATGATGTCCCACCCAGTCACTTTATCCTGAGATCCGGCCGACCAGTCCTAACACTAACCTCTTAATGCTGAGCCCCAAGCAAGGCAGCTGTTAGTACCATATTTGTAAGTCTTTGGTATGACTCGGCCGGGGATCGATCCCACGAACTCCCGCATCCGAGGCGTACGCTGTAATTACTAGGCCACCGGAGCTTTTAGGGATATTTGTTCATTGTCACGTAGTGAGTAGTAGCTAATGAGTTTTCACTCCTTATTGTCTGTATTTAAGTACGTGGAGTTGGACTATTTGGTCAGTCATATTTTGTATGTTCTTCTTGTAACATTATTCTTCAGGTATATTTATTGTTGTGTTTAGATATTATTTGGAAGCAAACATTTGTTTGAATTATTCATTGGAGCAACAAAATGCTACGTGGGTTAAAATATTATTTTTGGCCTATTGCGAATTATTTCTAAAGAATTCTTGAAAATGCCATTGTGATATATCAGAACTGTTGGTAGACCAATGCATTTGAGGATGTAGATTTTATTCGGAACATTCTATTCCTTTGGACTTGAAGATAACATTTTGGGATGATTTTGGATGCAATTCATAATGCTGTAAGTCCCTCTTATATTTTCATTTTACAATTTTGTTAACTGAATTATTTGTTCAGTATTAGAAACCGTTTTGGTTTTGCTTATGTTTGTTTTTTAGTGTATGACCATAGATTCGTAATACTATTGGGTAATTATGACTCATTCATTTCTCAGTTAACGAACTAATATGCAGCATTACTGGAAATGCAAATATGATGGCAGCAGTGGGGGACGCATTTACTGAATTTTGTTTTCATAACAAAAAACTCTTAATTCCAAAGACTTGTGCAATTAAATGATATTAACGTGAAATGTAAAGAAAAGCATTTTCGTTTGAACCGAGCTCTGGGCATCTATCTGCACCATAAGTGCTAAACGTCATGTGATACAAACATGGCCGCGCCCTTTAAATATGTAATGGAAAGGGCTACGCAGCAAAATCCGAGACTGACAAACTGACAGAATTTGGATGAGTAGTGCCCCAATCTCAGTCGCTAGAGCATCCGACATTTAATCTAAGGGTCATGGGTGAAAGTCCGAGGGTAGGTGGTTATGATTTAGCTTCCACTGATTTTCAATTGTTGTCAAAATGAATATAGATATACCTGCAAGTATTTCTCTCCTTTCCTAAAATGTCCCTAAATGAGAGCGTATCCACATGTCTATGCGAACGGGATAGAGTACCCAATTTAATCAACTCTAAGATATGTTGATCATTCTGTCAGCATTTCTTCTTGATTCCAGTAAATCTAACGCATCCACTATATCATATGCAAATTGAATGCATTCATATTATGATACGAATATTATTAAAAATACGGACAGAAGCACAAAAGTCAACGCCAGTCTAAAAGCTCCACCTAACAGACAATATGTTTAAAGTAATGAGACACTACCACTGCAAGCTACTATCAGTTGTTTCGTGTTCTAAAGAGTTTACTCAAACGTTGTAACGGAGACAAAACGAAGAATGCACCGTGAAGACGTATAAAGACTTCTAGGTTCAATCAACAATAACTGCATGAGATATGCATGCAGGATGTGTTCACGGTTTTAATGGAGGTACGATCACCGCCTCTCGGACACCTGAATTCGGTGGTCACAACATCGCGGTATAGAATGCGATGATTGTATTGGTGAAAATACTAAGTCTTAAAATTAAAATACTAAGTCTTAAAATTGCCGTCCAGTTTCGGATGCTCAATCTAAATGAATGAAAATATGGATCTTTTTAAAATGATTTATCAATTGCGAGTTTTGATAATAGTTCTCGATTTAAGTAAGCTAAAGAATGCAATGCATCGTTTGAGAATTAAATGCATCAATCTGACGATTCAAACAATAACATAATATATAATTCGCAATGTAACACAAATCTCAAAGGAATTTTAAAATCTGCGACTAAAAGTTAATATGTCTTAAATTGAAGAGAAGAAAAGAGACTAGCACTGCAAGGTACTGTCAGTTCTTTCCTGTTCTGATGAGTTAGATGAAACTTTGCAACGTGGAGAAAATAAAAACTGCACCGTACATATGTGAAAGAAACCTATCTTAGATCAAGTCATGAAGGTTACAATAATGAGTTCACAGTTTTGTGGGAAGTATGATTACGGGCTATCGGACATTCGAAAGCAGTGGCCAAAAGGATCGCGCAATCCGGTGAGGTGATATCAATGTTTAAAACAAAAAAAGAAGAACAAAAAAAAAAAAAAAATGACCAAAAAAAAAAAAAAGGAAAGAAAGAAATATGTTAGTCCTAAAAATGAATTTTTGCTGACTGACAATTTTAGTTGCAAAATGAAAATGAAGAAATAATTGGGATGAATTATTTATCATTATTTTGGAAATTGCCACAATTGATAATAATAAAAATAATAATAATAATAATAATAATAATAATAATAATAATAATAATAATAATAATAATAATAATAATAATAATTATGTGGACTTAGTAAAGCGCCTGAGACGTTAAAGCGCTAAGAGCTCGAAAATATTAGATAACAAACAAAAATATACACCAGTACAAGGATAGGATAGAAAAATCCCAACACTATTGAATTACAAAACAAAAGGCTTCAATAGAAGTATATAGAATATGTAAATGAACTTACATATTTCATTCACTTTTTATCTGGATGGGTACATACAGGGTCACTACCATAATCAGTACCTTTATGAGGGCTGTGTCGAAACCAGAAAGACATTGACAAGCTAATGAATTTGAAGAAGAGGATATCAAAATTCAACATAAAAATGATTATATGAGAAAAGAAAACGTTTCTGTGGGACATTTACCATCACACCTATTTGTAGCCAAATAGACGCGTGTACAAAGTGTAGTATAAATTTGTAATGGTATTAAAAATTATACGCCCACCGTGGGACTCGAACTCACGACCCTCAGATTAAAAGTCTGATGCTCTACCGACTGAGCTAGGCGGGCTACTTGTTAATGCATGGTCGAATGTTGGCTCGGGTAGTTATGCGCAGCATGGTTAATCGTTATCTCATCAATTTCACATAGCTAGCGTCCAGGATTGATTGGATCTTAGATGTTAGCCCCTTATGGAAACAATAATCCAGTTTATATGGCAATCAACCATTCACGGAGGAATTTAAATTTTGCTGACTAAGGAAATGCACAAATGTGTCATTAGCCGAGCAAGTTGCTAAAGTTTAGACTAGTCATTGTTTCTTTGTGTTAACAGTTATGATTTTACAGTCCGGACAACACAAACACTATCCTTCTGCTCTTCTCTTAAATCTTCGCATTCTTTCCTTAATTTCTCTCAGTTAATTACACATGTGAAAATCACCTATCTTGAAATTTTTTGTTTCCAGAGAAAGCAATGCTTACACACTACATAATCAATTAAATAGTACCTGTAAGTTGATAAACTTGCTTCCAATTAATTGTTCTCTATACATATTTGTGATTTTCTTCTATGGATCGGTACAGGAGAAAATACATAAATACGGAAGGTGTTGTGTTAGATGTGGTGGTTTTATTTCTACGACATGGGAGATTTGTGTGTGTGTGTGTGTGTGTGTGTGTGTGTTTGTGTGTGCATGTGATTTGTATTTTTAAGGTAGCTTTTAAGAATGTTTCAGTCATATCGCTACGATGTCTGCAGTGTGGCAGTTTATAGTGATGGCTAGCACTGGGGCATCATGCCGCAGACATGTGGCATGATGTCCCACCCAGTCACTTTATCCTGAGATCCGGCCGACCAGTCCTAACACTAACCTCTTAATGCTGAGCCCCAAGCAAGGCAGCTGTTAGTACCATATTTGTAAGTCTTTGGTATGACTCGGCCGGGGATCGATCCCACGAACTCCCGCATCCGAGGCGTACGCTGTAATTACTAGGCCACCGGAGCTTTTAGGGATATTTGTTCATTGTCACGTAGTGAGTAGTAGCTAATGAGTTTTCACTCCTTATTGTCTGTATTTAAGTACGTGGAGTTGGACTATTTGGTCAGTCATATTTTGTATGTTCTTCTTGTAACATTATTCTTCAGGTATATTTATTGTTGTGTTTAGATATTATTTGGAAGCAAACATTTGTTTGAATTATTCATTGGAGCCACAAAATGCTACGTGGGTTAAAATATTATTTTTGGCCTATTGTGAATTATTTCTAAAGAATTCTTGAAAATGCCATTGCGATATATCAGAACTGTTGGTAGACCAATGCATTTGAGGATGTAGATTTTATTCGGAACATTCTATTCCTTTGGACTTGAAGATAACATTTTGGGATGATTTTGGATGCAATTCATAATGCTGTAAGTCCCTCTTATATTTTCATTTTACAATTTTGTTAACTGAATTATTTGTTCAGTATTAGAAACCGTTTTGGTTTTGCTTATGTTTGTTTTTTAGTGTATGACCATAGATTCGTAATACTATTGGGTAATTATGACTCATTCATTTCTCAGTTAACGAACTAATATGCAGCATTACTGGAAATGCAAATATGATGGCAGCAGTGGGGGACGCATTTACTGAATTTTGTTTTCATAACAAAAAACTCTTAATTCCAAAGACTTGTGCAATTAAATGATATTAACGTGAAATGTAAAGAAAAGCATTTTCGTTTGAACCGAGCTCTGGGCATCTATCTGCACCATAAGTGCTAAACGTCATGTGATACAAACATGGCCGCGCCCTTTAAATATGTAATGGAAAGGGCTACGTAGCAAAATCCGAGACTGACAAACTGACAGAATTTGGATGAGTAGTGCCCCAATCTCAGTCGCTAGAGCATCCGACATTTAATCTAAGGGTCATGGGTGAAAGTCCGAGGGTAGGTGGTTATGATTTAGCTTCCACTGATTTTCAATTGTTGTCAAAATGAATATAGATATACCTGCAAGTATTTCTCTCCTTTCCTAAAATGTCCCTAAATGAGAGCGTATCCACATGTCCATGCGAACGGGATAGAGTACCCAATTTAATCAACTCTAAGATATGTTGATCATTCTGTCAGCATTTCTTCTTGATTCCAGTAAATCTAACGCATCCACTATATCATATGCAAATTGAATGCATTCATATTATGATACGAATATTATTAAAAATACGGACAGAAGCACAAAAGTCAACGCCAGTCTAAAAGCTCCACCTAACAGACAATATGTTTAAAGTAATGAGACACTACCACTGCAAGCTACTATCAGTTGTTTCGTGTTCTAAAGAGTTTACTCAAACGTTGTAACGGAGACAAAACGAAGAATGCACCGTGAAGACGTATAAAGACTTCTCGGTTCAATCAACAATAACTGCATGAGATATGCATGCAGGATGTGTTCACGGTTTTAATGGAGGTACGATCACCGCCTCTCGGACACCTGAATTCGGTGGTCACAACATCGCGGTATAGAATGCGATGATTGTATTGGTGAAAATACTAAGTCTTAAAATTAAAATACTAAGTCTTAAAATTGCCGTCCAGTTTCGGATGCTCAATCTAAATGAATGAAAATATGGATCTTTTTAAAATGATTTATCAATTGCGAGTTTTGATAATAGTTCTCGATTTAAGTAAGCTAAAGAATGCAATGCATCGTTTGAGAATTAAATGCATTAATCTTACGATTCAAACAATAACATAATATATAATTCGCAATGTAACACAAATCTCAAAGGAATTTTAAAATCTGCGACTAAAAGTTAATATGTCTTAAATTGAAGAGAAGAAAAGAGACTAGCACTGCAAGGTACTGTCAGTTCTTTCCTGTTCTGATGAGTTAGATGAAACTTTGCAACGTGGAGAAAATAAAAACTGCACCGTACATATGTGAAAGAAACCTATCTTAGATCAAGTCATGAAGGTTACAATAATGAGTTCACAGTTTTGTGGGAAGTATGATTACGGGCTATCGGACATTCGAAAGCAGTGGCCAAAAGGATCGCGCAATCCGGTGAGGTGATATCAATGGTTAAAACAAAAAAAGAAGAACAAAAAAAAAAAAAAATGACCAAAAAAAAAAAAAAGCAAAGAAAGAAATATGTTAGTCCTAAAAATGAATTTTTGCTGACTTACAATTTTAGTTGCAAAATGAAAATGAAGAAATAATTGGGATGAATTATTTATCATTATTTTGGAAATTGCCACAATTGATAATAATAAAAATAATAATAATAATAATAATAATAATAATAATAATAATAATAATAATTATGTGGACTTAGTACAGCGCCTGAGACGTTAAAGCGCTAAGAGCTCGAAAATATTAGATGACAAACAAAAATATACACCAGTACAAGGATAGGATAGAAAAATCCCAACACTATTGAATTACAAAACAAAAGGCTTCAATAGAAGTATATAGAATATGTAAATGAACTTACATATTTCATTCACTTCTTATGTGGATGGGTACATACAGGGTCACTACCATAATCAGTACCTTTATGAGGGCTGTGTCGAAACCAGAAAGACATTGACAAGCTAATGAATTTGAAGAAGAGGATATCAAAATTCAACATAAAAATGATTATATGAGAAAAGAAAACGTTTATGTGGGACATTTACCATCACACCTATTTGTAGCCAAATAGACGCGTGTACAAAGTGTAGTATAAATTTGTAATGGTATTAAAAATTGTACGCCCACCGTGGGACTCGAACTCACGACCCTCAGATTAAAAGTCTGATGCTCTACCGACTGAGCTAGGCGGGCTACTTGTTAATGCATGGTCGAATGTTGGATCGGGCAGTTATGCGCAACATGGTTAATCGTTATCTCATCAACTTCACATAGCTAGCGTCTAGGATTGATTGGATCTTAGATGTAAGCCCCTTATGGAAACAAAAATCCAATTTATCTGGTAATCAACCATTCACGGAAGATTTTAAATTTTGCTGCATAAGGAAATGCACAAATGTGTCATTAGCCGAGCAAGTTGCTAAAGTTAAGACTAGTCATTGTTTCTTTGTGTTAACAATTATGATTTTACGATCCGGACAACACAAAGACTATCCTTCTGCTCTTTTCTTAAATCTTCGCATTCTTTCCTTAATTTCTCTCAGTTAATTACACATGTGAAAATCACCTATCTTGAAAACAAATTTCCAGAGAAAGCATGCTTACACACCACATAATCAATTAATTATTACCTGCAAGTTGATAAACATGCTTTCAATTAATTGTTCTCTATACATATTTGTGATTTTCTTTTATGGATCGGTACAGGAGAAAATACATAAATACGGAAGGTGTGTGTTAGTTGTGGTGGTTTTATTTATACGACATGGGAGATTTGTGTTTGTGTGTGTGTGTGTGTGTGTGTGTGTGTTTGTGTGTGCATGTGATTTGTATTTTTAAGGTAGCTTTTAAGAATTTTTCAGTCATATCGCTACGATGTCTGCTGTGTGTCAGTTTATAGTGATGGCTAGCACTGTTGCATCATGCCGCAGACATGTAGCATGTTGTACCACCCAGTCACATTATCCTGAGGCCCGGCCGACCAGTCCTAACACTAACCTCTTAATGCTGAGCCCCAAGCGAGGCAGCTGTTAGTACCATATTTGTAAGTCTTTGGTATGACTCGGCCGGGGATCGATCCCACGAACTCCCGCATCCGAGGCGTACGTTCTAATTACTAGGCCACCGGAGCTTTTAGGGATATTTGTTCACTGTCACGTAGTGAGTAGTAGCTAATGAGTTTTCAGTGCTTATGTCTGTATTTAAGTACGTGGAGTTGGACTATTTGGTCAGTCATATTTTGTATGCTATTCTTGTAACATTATTCTTCAGATATATTTATTGTTGTGTTTAGATATTATTTGGAACCAAACATTTGTTTGAATTATTCATTGGAGCCACAAAATGCTATGTGGGTTAAAATATTAGTTTTGGCCTATTGTGAATTATTTCTAAAGAATTCTTGAAAATGCCATTGTGATATATCAGAACTGTTGGTAGACCAATGCATTTGAGGATGTAGATTTTATTCGGAACATTCTATTCCTTTGGACTTGAAGATAACATTTTGGGATGATTTTGGATGCAATTCATAATGCTGTAAGTCCCTCTTACATTTTCATTTTACAACTTTGTTAATTGAATTTCTAGATCAGTATTACAAACCGTTTTGGTTTTGCTTATGTTTGTTTCTTAGTGTATGACCATAGATTCGTAATACTATTGGGTAATTATGACTCATTCATTTCTCAGTTAACGAACTAATATCCAGCATTACTGGAAATGCAAATATGATGGCAGCAGTGGGGGACGCATTTACTGAATTTTGTTTTCATAATAATAAACTCTTATTTCCAAAGACTTGAGCAATTAAATGATATTAACGTTAAATGTAAAGAAAAGCATTTTCGTTTGAACCGAGCTCTGGGCATCTATCTGCACCATAATTGCTAAACGTCATGTGATACAAATATGGCCCCGCCCTTTAAATATGTAATGGAAAGGGCTACGCAGCAAAATCCGAGACTGACAAACTGACAGAATTTGGATGAGTAGTGCCCCAATCTCAGTCGCTAGAGCATCCGACATTTAATCTAAGGGTCATGGGTGAAAGTCCGAGGGTAGGTGGTTATGATTTAGCTTCCACTGATTTTCAATTGTTGTCAAAATGAATATAGATATACCTGCAAGTATTTCTCTCCTTTCCTAAAATGTCCCTAAATGAGAGCGTATCCACACGTCTATGCGAACGGGATAGAGTACCCAATAAAATCAACTCTAAGATATTTTGAGCATTCTGTCAGCATTTCTTCTTGGTTCCAGTAAATCTAACGCATCCACTATATCATATGCAAATTGGATGCATTCGTATTATGATACGAATATTATTAAAATATACGGACAGAAGCACAAAAGTCAACGCCAGTCTAAAAGCTCCACCTAACAGACAATATGTTTAAAGTAATGAGACACTACCACTGCAAGCTACTATCAGTTGATTCGTGTTCTAAAGAGTTTACAGAAACGTTGTAACGGAGACAAAACGAAGAATGCACCGTGAAGACGTATAAACACTTCTCGTTTCAATCAACAATAACTGCATGGGATATGCATGCAGGATGTGTTCACGGTTTTAATGGGGGTATGATCACCGCCTCTCGGACACCTGAATTCGGTGGTCACAAAATCGCGGTATAGAATGCGATGATTGTATTGGTGAAAATAGTAAGTCTTAAAATTAAATTGTTGGCGTCCAGTTTCGGATGTTCAATCTAAATGAACGAAAATATGGATTTTTTAAACATTATTTATCAATTGCGAGTTTTGATAATAGTTCTCGATTTAAGTAAGCTAAAGAATCCAATGCATCGTTTGAGAATTAAATGAATTAATCTGACGATTCAAACAATAACATAATATATAATTCGCAATGTAACACACATCTCAAAGGAATTTTAAAATCTGCGACTAAAAGTCAATAAGTCTTAAAAAAAAAGAGAAGAAAAGAGACTAGCGCTGCAACGTACTGTCAGTTCTTTCCTGTTCTGATGAGTTAGATGAAACTTTGCAACGTGGAGAAAATAGAGACTGCACCGTACATATGTGAAAGAAAGCTCTCTTAGATCAAGTCATGAAGGTTACAATAATGAGTTCACAGTTTTGTGGGAAGTATGATTACGGGCTATCGGACACTCGAAAGCAGTGGCCACAAGGATTGCGCAATCCGGTGCGGTGATTTCAATGGTTAAAAGACAAAGAAAAAAGAACAAAAAAGAGAAAAGAAAGAAAGATGTTAGTTCTAAAAATGAATTTTTGCTGACTTACAATTTTAGTTGCTAAATCAAAATGAAGAAATAATTGGGAAGAATTGTTTATCAATAGTTTGGAATTTTCCACAATTGATATTAATAATAATAATAATAATAATAATAATAATGTGGACTTAGTACAGCGCCTAAGACGTTAAAGCGCTAAGAGCTCTGAAATATCAGATAACAAACAGAAATATACACCAGTACAAGGATAGGATAGAAATATCCCAACACTATTGAATTACAAAACAAAACGCTTCAATAGAAGTATATAGAATATGTAAATGAACTTACATATTTCATTCACTTTTTATCTGGATGGGTACATACAGGGTCACTACCATAATCAGTACCTTTATGAGGGCTGTGTCGAAACCAGAAAGACATTGACAAGCTAATGAATTTGAAGAAGAGGATATCAAAATTCAACATAAAAAATGATTATATGAGAAAAAAAACGTTTCTGTGGGACATTTACCATCACACCTATTTGTAGCCAAATAGACGCGTGTACAAAGTGTAGTATAAATTTGTAATGGTATTAGAAATTGTACGCCCACCGTGGGACTCGAACTCACGACCCTCAGATTAAAAGTCTGATGCTCTACCGACTGAGCTAGGCGAGCTACTTGTTAATGCATGGTCGAATGTTGGATCGGGCAGTTATGCGCAACATGGTTAATCGTTATCTCATCAACTTCACATAGCTAGCGTCTAGGATTGATTGGATCTTAGATGTAAGCCCCTTATGGAAACAAAAATCCAATTTATCTGGCAATCAACCATTCACGGAAGATTTTAAATTTTGCTGCATAAGGAAATGCACAAATGTGTCATTAGCCGAGCAAGTTGCTAAAGTTAAGACTAGTCATTGTTTCTTTGTGTTAACAATTATGATTTTACGATCCGGACAACACAAAGACTATCCTTCTGCTCTTTTCTTAAATCTTCGCATTCTTTCCTTAATTTCTCTCAGTTAATTACACATGTGAAAATCACCTATCTTGAAAACAAATTTCCAGAGAAAGCATGCTTACACACCACATAATCAATTAATTATTACCTGCAAGTTGATAAACATGCTTTCACTTAATTGTTCTCTATACATATTTGTGATTTTCTTTTATGGATCGGTACAGGAGAAAATACATAAATACGGAAGGTGTGTGTTAGTTGTGGTGGTTTTATTTCTACGACATGGGAGATTTGTGTTTGTGTGTGTGTGTGTGTGTGTGTGTGTGTGTGTGTGTGTTTGTGTGTGCATGTGATTTGTATTTTTAAGGTAGCTTTTAAGAATTTTTCAGTCATATCGCTACGATGTCTGCTGTGTGGCAGTTTATAGTGATGGCTAGCACTGTTGCATCATGCCGCAGACATGTGGCATGTTGTCCCACCCAGTCACATTATCCTGAGGCCCGGCCGACCAGTCCTAACACTAACCTCTTAATGCTGAGCCCCAAGCGAGGCAGCTGTTAGTACCATATTTGTAAGTCTTTGGTATGACTCGGCCGGGGATCGATCCCACGAACTCCCGCATCCGAGGCGTACGTTCTAATTACTAGGCCACCGGAGCTTTTAGGGATATTTGTTCACTGTCACGTAGTGAGTAGTAGCTAATGAGTTTTCAGTGCTTATGTCTGTATTTAAGTACGTGGAGTTGGACTATTTGGTCAGTCATATTTTGTATGCTATTCTTGTAACATTATTCTTCAGATATATTTATTGTTGTGTTTAGATATTATTTGGAACCAAACATTTGTTTGAATTATTCATTGGAGCCACAAAATGCTATGTGGGTTAAAATATTAGTTTTGGCCTATTGTGAATTATTTCTAAAGAATTCTTGAAAATGCCATTGTGATATATCAGAACTGTTGGTAGACCAATGCATTTGAGGATGTAGATTTTATTCGGAACATTCTATTCCTTTGGACTTGAAGATAACATTTTGGGATGATTTTGGATGCAATTCATAATGCTGTAAGTCCCTCTTACATTTTCATTTTACAACTTTGTTAATTGAATTTCTTGATCAGTATTACAAACCGTTTTGGTTTTGCTTATGTTTGTTTCTTAGTGTATGACCATAGATTCGTAATACTATTGGGTAATTATGTCTCATTCATTTCTCAGTTAACGAACTAATATCCAGCATGACTGGAAATGCAAATATGATGGCAGCAGTGGGGGACGCATTTACTGAATTTTGTTTTCATAATAATAAACTCTTATTTCCAAAGACTTGAGCAATTAAATGATATTAACGTTAAATGTAAAGAAAAGCATTTTCGTTTGAACCGAGCTCTGGGCATCTATCTGCACCATAATTGCTAAACGTCATGTGATACAAATATGGCCCCGCCCTTTAACTATGTAATGGAAAGGGCTACGCAGCAAAATCCGAGACTGACAAACTGACAGAATTTGGATGAGTAGTGCCCCAATCTCAGTCGCTAGAGCATCCGACATTTAATCTAAGGGTCATGGGTGAAAGTCCGAGGGTAGGTGGTTATGATTTAGCTTCCACTGATTTTCAATTGTTGTCAAAATGAATATAGATATACCTGCAAGTATTTCTCTCCTTTCCTAAAATGTCCCTAAATGAGAGCGTATCCACACGTCTATGCGAACGGGATAGAGTACCCAATAAAATCAACTCTAAGATATTTTGAGCATTCTGTCAGCATTTCTTCTTGGTTCCAGTAAATCTAACGCATCCACTATATCATATGCAAATTGGATGCATTCGTATTATGATACGAATATTATTAAAATATACGGACAGAAGCACAAAAGTCAACGCCAGTCTAAAAGCTCCACCTAACAGACAATATGTTTAAAGTAATGAGACACTACCACTGCAAGCTACTATCAGTTGATTCGTGTTCTAAAGAGTTTACACAAACGTTGTAACGGAGACAAAACGAAGAATGCACCGTGAAGACGTATAAACACTTCTCGTTTCAATCAACAATAACTGCATGGGATATGCATGCAGGATGTGTTCACGGTTTTAATGGGGGTATGATCACCGCCTCTCGGACACCTGAATTCGGTGGTCACAAAATCGCGGTATAGAATGCGATGATTGTATTGGTGAAAATACTAAGTCTTAAAATTAAATTGTTGCCGTCCAGTTTCGGATGTTCAATCTAAATGAACGAAAATATGGATTTTTTAAACATTATTTATCAATTGCGAGTTTTGATAATAGTTCTCGATTTAAGTAAGCTAAAGAATCCAATGCATCGTTTGAGAATTAAATGAATTAATCTGACGATTCAAACAATAACATAATATATAATTCGCAATGTAACACACATCTCAAAGGAATTTTAAAATCTGCGACTAAAAGTCAATAAGTCTTAAAAAAAAGAGAAGAAAAGAGACTAGCGCTGCAACGTACTGTCAGTTCTTTCCTGTTCTGATGAGTTAGATGAAACTTTGCAACGTGGAGAAAATAGAGACTGCACCGTACATATGTGAAAGAAAGCTCTCTTAGATCAAGTCATGAAGGTTACAATAATGAGTTCACAGTTTTGTGGGAAGTATGATTACGGGCTATCGGACACTCGAAAGCAGTGGCCACAAGGATTGCGCAATCCGGTGCGGTGATTTCAATGGTTAAAAGACAAAGAAAAAAGAACAAAAAAGAAAAAAGAAAGAAAGATGTTAGTTCTAAAAATGAATTTTTGCTGACATACAATTTTAGTTGCTAAATCAAAATGAAGAAATAATTGGGAAGAATTGTTTATCAATAGTTTGGAATTTTCCACAATTGATATTAATAATAATAATAATAATAATAATAATAATAATAATAATGTGGACTTAGTACAGCGCCTAAGACGTTAAAGCGCTAAGAGCTCTGAAATATCAGATAACAAACAGAAATATACACCAGTACAAGGATAGGATAGAAATATCCCAACACTATTGAATTACAAAACAAAACGCTTCAATAGAAGTATATAGAATATGTAAATGAACTTACATATTTCATTCACTTTTTATCTGGATGGGTACATACAGGGTCACTACCATAATCAGTACCTTTATGAGGGCTGTGTCGAAACCAGAAAGACATTGACAAGTTAATGAATTTGAAGAAGAGGATATCAAAATTCAACATAAAAAATGATTATATGAGAAAAAAAACGTTTCTGTGGGACATTTACCATCACACCTATTTGTAGCCAAATAAACGCGTGTACAAAGTGTAGTATAAATTTGTAATGGTATTAGAAATTGTACGCCCACCGTGGGACTCGAACTCACGACCCTCAGATTAAAAGTCTGATGCTCTACCGACTGAGCTAGGCGGGCTACTTGTTAATGCATGGTCGAATGTTGGATCGGGCAGTTATGCGCAACATGGTTAATCGTTATCTCATCAACTTCACATAGCTAGCGTCTAGGATTGATTGGATCTTAGATGTAAGCCCCTTATGGAAACAAAAATCCAATTTATCTGGCAATCAACCATTCACGGAAGATTTTAAATTTTGCTGCATAAGGAAATGCACAAATGTGTCATTAACCGAGCAAGTTGCTAAAGTTAAGACTAGTCATTGTTTCTTTGTGTTAACAATTATGATTTTACGATCCGGACAACACAAAGACTATCCTTCTGCTCTTTTCTTAAATCTTCGCATTCTTTCCTTAATTTCTCTCAGTTAATTACACATGTGAAAATCACCTATCTTGAAAACAAATTTCCAGAGAAAGCATGCTTACACACCACATAATCAATTAATTATTACCTGCAAGTTGATAAACATGCTTTCAATTAATTGTTCTCTATACATATTTGTGATTTTCTTTTATGGATCGGTACAGGAGAAAATACATAAATACGGAAGGTGTGTGTTAGTTGTGGTGGTTTTATTCCTACGACATGGGAGATTTCTGTTTGTGTGTGTGTGTGTGTGTGTGTGTTTGTGTGTGCATGTGATTTGTATTTTTAAGGTAGCTTTTAAGAATTTTTCAGTCATATCGCTACGATGTCTGCTGTGTGGCAGTTTATAGTGATGGCTAGCACTGTTGCATCATGCCGCAGACATGTGGCATGTTGTCCCACCCAGTCACATTATCCTGAGGCCCGGCCGACCAGTCCTAACACTAACCTCTTAATGCTGAGCCCCAAGCGAGGCAGCTGTTAGTACCATATTTGTAAGTCTTTGGTATGACTCGGCCGGGGATCGATCCCACGAACTCCCGCATCCGAGGCGTACGTTCTAATTACTAGGCCACCGGAGCTTTTAGGGATATTTGTTCACTGTCACGTAGTGAGTAGTAGCTAATGAGTTTTCAGTGCTTATGTCTGTATTTAAATACGTGGAGTTGGACTATTTGGTCAGTCATATTTTGTATGCTATTCTTGTAACATTATTCTTCAGATATATTTATTGTTGTGTTTAGATATTATTTGGAACCAAACATTTGTTTGAATTATTCATTGGAGCCACAAAATGCTATGTGGGTTAAAATATTAGTTTTGGCCTATTGTGAATTATTTCTAAAGAATTCTTGAAAATGCCATTGTGATATATCAGAACTGTTGGTAGACCAATGCATTTGAGGATGTAGATTTTATTCGGAACATTCTATTCCTTTGGACTTGAAGATAACATTTTGGGATGATTTTGGATGCAATTCATAATGCTGTAAGTCCCTCTTACGTTTTCATTTTACAACTTTGTTAATTGAATTTCTTGATCAGTATTACAAACCGTTTTGGTTTTGCTTATGTTTGTTTCTTAGTGTATGACCATAGATTCGTAATACTATTGGGTAATTATGACTCATTCATTTCTCAGTTAACGAACTAATATCCAGCATTACTGGAAATGCAAATATGATGGCAGCAGTGGGGGACGCATTTACTGAATTTTGTTTTCATAATAATAAACTCTTATTTCCAAAGACTTGAGCAATTAAATGATATTAACGTTAAATGTAAAGAAAAGCATTTTCGTTTGAACCGAGCTCTGGGCATCTATCTGCACCATAATTGCTAAACGTCATGTGATACAAATATGGCCCCGCCCTTTAAATATGTAATGGAAAGGGCTACGCAGCAAAATCCGAGACTGACAAACTGACAGAATTTGGATGAGTAGTGCCCCAATCTCAGTCGCTAGAGCATCCGACATTTAATCTAAGGGTCATGGGTGAAAGTCCGAGGGTAGGTGGTTATGATTTAGCTTCCACTGATTTTCAATTGTTGTCAAAATGAATATAGATATACCTGCAAGTATTTCTCTCCTTTCCTAAAATGTCCCTAAATGAGAGCGTATCCACACGTCTATGCGAACGGGATAGAGTACCCAATAAAATCAACTCTAAGATATTTTGAGCATTCTGTCAGCATTTCTTCTTGGTTCCAGTAAATCTAACGCATCCACTATATCATATGCAAATTGGATGCATTCGTATTATGATACGAATATTATTAAAATATACGGACAGAAGCACAAACGTCAACGCCAGTCTAAAAGCTCCACCTAACAGACAATATGTTTAAAGTAATGAGACACTACCACTGCAAGCTACTATCGGTTGATTCGTGTTCTAAAGAGTTTACACAAACGTTGTAACGGAGACAAAACGAAGAATGCACCGTGAAGACGTATAAACACTTCTCGTTTCAATCAACAATAACTGCATGGGATATGCATGCAGGATGTGTTCACGGTTTTAATGGGGGTATGATCACCGCCTCTCGGACACCTGAATTCGGTGGTCACAAAATCGCGGTATAGAATGCGATGATTGTATTGGTGAAAATACTAAGTCTTAAAATTAAATTGTTGCCGTCCAGTTTCGGATGTTCAATCTAAATGAACGAAAATATGGATTTTTTAAACATTATTTATCAATTGCGAGTTTTGATAATAGTTCTCGATTTAAGTAAGCTAAAGAATCCAATGCATCGTTTGAGAATTAAATGAATTAATCTGACGATTCAAACAATAACATAATATATAATTCGCAATGTAACACACATCTCAAAGGAATTTTAAAATCTGCGACTAAAAGTCAATAAGTCTTAAAAAAAAGAGAAGAAAAGAGACTAGCGCTGCAACGTACTGTCAGTTCTTTCCTGTTCTGATGAGTTAGATGAAACTTTGCAACGTGGAGAAAATAGAGACTGCACCGTACATATGTGAAAGAAAGCTCTCTTAGATCAAGTCATGAAGGTTACAATAATGAGTTCACAGTTTTGTGGGAAGTATGATTACGGGCTATCGGACACTCGAAAGCAGTGGCCACAAGGATTGCGCAATCCGGTGCGGTGATTTCAATGGTTAAAAGACAAAGAAAAAAGAACAAAAAAAAAAAAAAAGAAAGATGTTAGTTCTAAAAATGAATTTTTGCTGACTTACAATTTTAGTTGCTAAATCAAAATGAAGAAATAATTGGGAAGAATTGTTTATCAATAGTTTGGAATTTTCCACAATTGATATTAATAATAATAATAATAATAATAATAATAATAATAATAATAATGTGGACTTAGTACAGCGCCTAAGACGTTAAAGCGCTAAGAACTCTGAAATATCAGATAACAAACAGAAATATACACCAGTACAAGGATAGGATAGAAATATCCCAACACTATTGAATTACAAAACAAAACGCTTCAATAGAAGTATATAGAATATGTAAATGAACTTACATATTTCATTCACTTTTTATCTGGATGGGTACATACAGGGTCACTACCATAATCAGTACCTTTATGAGGGCTGTGTCGAAACCAGAAAGACATTGACAAGCTAATGAATTTGAAGAAGAGGATATCAAAATTCAACATAAAAAATGATTATATGAGAAAAAAAACGTTTCTGTGGGACATTTACCATCACACCTATTTGTAGCCAAATAGACGCGTGTACAAAGTGTAGTATAAATTTGTAATGGTATTAGAAATTGTACGCCCACCGTGGGACTCGAACTCACGACCCTCAGATTAAAAGTCTGATGCTCTACCGACTGAGCTAGGCGGGCTACTTGTTAATGCATGGTCGAATGTTGGATCGGGCAGTTATGCGCAACATGGTTAATCGTTATCTCATCAACTTCACATAGCTAGCGTCTAGGATTGATTGGATCTTAGATGTAAGCCCCTTATGGAAACAAAAATCCAATTTATCTGGCAATCAACCATTCACGGAAGATTTTAAATTTTGCTGCATAAGGAAATGCACAAATGTGTCATTAGCCGAGCAAGTTGCTAAAGTTAAGACTAGTCATTGTTTCTTTGTGTTAACAATTATGATTTTACGATCCGGACAACACAAAGACTATCCTTCTGCTCTTTTCTTAAATCTTCGCATTCTTTCCTTAATTTCTCTCAGTTAATTACACATGTGAAAATCACCTATCTTGAAAACAAATTTCCAGAGAAAGCATGCTTACACACCACATAATGCATTAATTATTACCTGCAAGTTGATAAACATGCTTTCAATTAATTGTTCTCTATACATATTTGTGATTTTCTTTTATGGATCGGTACAGGAGAAAATACATAAATACGGAAGGTGTGTGTTAGTTGTGGTGGTTTTATTTCTACGACATGGGAGATTTGTGCTTGTGTGTGTGTGTGTGTGTGTGTGTGTGTGTGTGTGTGTGTGTGTGTGTGTGTGTGTGTTTGTGTGTGCATGTGATTTGTATTTTTAAGGTAGCTTTTAAGAATTTTTCAGTCATATCGCTACGATGTCTGCTGTGTGTCAGTTTATAGTGATGGCTAGCACTGTTGCATCATGCCGCAGACATGTGGCATGTTGTCCCACCCAGTCACATTATCCTGAGGCCCGGCCGACCAGTCCTAACACTAACCTCTTAATGCTGAGCCCCAAGCGAGGCAGCTGTTAGTACCATATTTGTAAGTCTTTGGTATGACTCGGCCGGGGATCGATCCCACGAACTCCCGCATCCGAGGTGTACGTTCTAATTACTAGGCCACCGGAGCTTTTAGGGATATTTGTTCACTGTCACGTAGTGAGTAGTAGCTAATGAGTTTTCAGTGCTTATGTCTGTATTTAAGTACGTGGAGTTGGACTATTTGGTCAGTCATATTTTGCATGCTATTCTTGTAACATTATTCTTCAGATATATTTATTGTTGTGTTTAGATATTATTTGGAACCAAACATTTGTTTGAATTATTCATTGGAGCCACAAAATGCTATGTGGGTTAAAATATTAGTTTTGGCCTATTGTGAATTATTTCTAAAGAATTCTTGAAAATGCCATTGTGATATATCAGAACTGTTGGTAGACCAATGCATTTGAGGATGTAGATTTTATTCGGAACATTCTATTCCTTTGGACTTGAAGATAACATTTTGGGATGATTTTGGATGCAATTCATAATGCTGTAAGTCCCTCTTACGTTTTCATTTTACAACTTTGTTAATTGAATTTCTTGATCAGTATTACAAACCGTTTTGGTTTTGCTTATGTTTGTTTCTTAGTGTATGACCATAGATTCGTAATACTATTGGGTAATTATGACTCATTCATTTCTCAGTTAACGAACTAATATCCAGCATTACTGGAAATGCAAATATGATGGCAGCAGTGGGGGACGCATTTACTGAATTTTGTTTTCATAATAATAAACTCTTATTTCCAAAGACTTGAGCAATTAAATGATATTAACGTTAAATGTAAAGAAAAGCATTTTCGTTTGAACCGAGCTCTGGGCATCTATCTGCACCATAATTGCTAAACGTCATGTGATACAAATATGGCCCCGCCCTTTAAATATGTAATGGAAAGGGCTACGCAGCAAAATCCGAGACTGACAAACTGACAGAATTTGGATGAGTAGTGCCCCAATCTCAGTCGCTAGAGCATCCGACATTTAATCTAAGGGTCATGGGTGAAAGTCCGAGGGTAGGTGGTTATGATTTAGCTTCCACTGATTTTCAATTGTTGTCAAAATGAATATAGATATACCTGCAAGTATTTCTCTCCTTTCCTAAAATGTCCCTAAATGAGAGCGTATCCACACGTCCATGCGAACGGGATAGAGTACCCAATAAAATCAACTCTAAGATATTTTGAGTATTCTGTCAGCATTTCTTCTTGATTCCAGTAAATCTAACGCATCCACTATATCATATGCAAATTGAATGCATTCGTATTATGATACGAATATTATTAAAATATACGGACAGAAGCACAAAAGTCAACGCCAGTCTAAAAGCTCCACCTAACAGACAATATGTTTAAAGTAATGAGACACTACCACTGCAAGCTACTATCAGTTGATTCGTGTTCTAAAGAGTTTACACAAACGTTGTAACGGAGACAAAACGAAGAATGCACCGTGAAGACGTATAAACACTTCTCGTTTCAATCAACAATAACTGCATGGGATATGCATGCAGGATGTGTTCACGGTTTTAATGGGGGTATGATCACCGCCTCTCGGACACCTGAATTCGGTGGTCACAAAATCGCGGTATAGAATGCGATGATTGTATTGGTGAAAATACTAAGTCTTAAAATTAAATTGTTGCCGTCCAGTTTCAGATGTTCAATCTAAATGAACGAAAATATGGATTTTTTAAACATTATTTATCAATTGCGAGTTTTGATAATAGTTCTCGATTTAAGTAAGCTAAAGAATCCAATGCATCGTTTGAGAATTAAATGAATTAATCTGACGATTCAAACAATAACATAATATATAATTCGCAATGTAACACACATCTCAAAGGAATTTTAAAATCTGCGACTAAAAGTCAATAAGTCTTAAAAAAAAGAGAAGAAAAGAGACTAGCGCTGCAACGTACTGTCAGTTCTTTCCTGTTCTGATGAGTTAGATGAAACTTTGCAACGTGGAGAAAATAGAGACTGCACCGTACATATGTGAAAGAAAGCTCTCTTAGATCAAGTCATGAAGGTTACAATAATGAGTTCACAGTTTTGTGGGAAGTATGATTACGGGCTATCGGACACTCGAAAGCAGTGGCCACAAGGATTGCGCAATCCGGTGCGGTGATTTCAATGGTTAAAAGACAAAGAAAAAAGAACAAAAAAAAAAAGAAAGAAAGATGTTAGTTCTAAAAATGAATTTTTGCTGACTTACAATTTTAGTTGCTAAATCAAAATGAAGAAATAATTGGGAAGAATTGTTTATCAATAGTTTGGAATTTTCCACAATTGATATTAATAACAATAATGATAATAATAATAATGTGGACTTAGTACAGCGCCTAAGACGTTAAAGCGATAAGAGCTCTGAAATATCAGATAACAAACAGAAATATACACCAGTACAAGGATAGGATAGAAATATCCCAACACTATTGAATTACAAAACAAAACGCTTCAATAGAAGTATATAGAATATGTAAATGAACTTACATATTTCATTCACTTTTTATCTGGATGGGTACATACAGGGTCACTACCATAATCAGTACCTTTATGAGGGCTGTGTCGAAACCAGAAAGACATTGACAAGCTAATGAATTTGAAGAAGAGGATATCAAAATTCAACATAAAAAATGATTATATGAGAAAAAAAACGTTTCTGTGGGACATTTACCATCACACCTATTTGTAGCCAAATAAACGCGTGTACAAAGTGTAGTATAAATTTGTAATGGTATTAGAAATTGTACGCCCACCGTGGGACTCGAACTCACGACCCTCAGATTAAAAGTCTGATGCTCTACCGACTGAGCTAGGCGGGCTACTTGTTAATGCATGGTCGAATGTTGGATCGGGCAGTTATGCGCAACATGGTTAATCGTTATCTCATCAACTTCACATAGCTAGCGTCTAGGATTGATTGGATCTTAGATGTAAGCCCCTTATGGAAACAAAAATCCAATTTATCTGGCAATCAACCATTCACGGAAGATTTTAAATTTTGCTGCATAAGGAAATGCACAAATGTGTCATTAGCCGAGCAAGTTGCTAAAGTTAAGACTAGTCATTGTTTCTTTGTGTTAACAATTATGATTTTACGATCCGGACAACACAAAGACTATCCTTCTGCTCTTTTCTTAAATCTTCGCATTCTTTCCTTAATTTCTCTCAGTTAATTACACATGTGAAAATCACCTATCTTGAAAACAAATTTCCAGAGAAAGCATGCTTACACACCACATAATCAATTAATTATTACCTGCAAGTTGATAAACATGCTTTCAATTAATTGTTCTCTATACATATTTGTGATTTTCTTTTATGGATCGGTACAGGAGAAAATACATAAATACGGAAGGTGTGTGTTAGTTGTGGTGGTTTTATTTCTACGAGATGGGAGATTTGTGCTTGTGTGTGTGTGTGTGTGTGTGTGTGTGTGTGTGTGTGTGTGTGTGTGTGTGTGTTTGTGTGTGCATGTGATTTGTATTTTTAAGGTAGCTTTTAAGAATTTCTCAGTCATATCGCTATGATGTCTGCTGTGTGGCAGTTTATAGTGATGGCTAGCACTGTTGCATCATGCCGCAGACATGTGGCATGTTGTCCCACCCAGTCACATTATCCTGAGGCCCGGCCGACCAGTCCTAACACTAACCTCTTAATGCTGAGCCCCAAGCGAGGCAGCTGTTAGTACCATATTTGTAAGTCTTTGGTATGACTCGGCCGGGGATCGATCCCACGAACTCCCGCATCCGAGGCGTACGTTCTAATTACTAGGCCACCGGAGCTTTTAGGGATATTTGTTCACTGTCACGTAGTGAGTAGTAGCTAATGAGTTTTCAGTGCTTATGTCTGTATTTAAATACGTGGAGTTGGACTATTTGGTCAGTCATATTTTGTATGCTATTCTTGTAACATTATTCTTCAGATATATTTATTGTTGTGTTTAGATATTATTTGGAACCAAACATTTGTTTGAATTATTCATTGGAGCCACAAAATGCTATGTGGGTTAAAATATTAGTTTTGGCCTATTGTGAATTGTTTCTAAAGAATTCTTGAAAATGCCATTGTGATATATCAGAACTGTTGGTAGACCAATGCATTTGAGGATGTAGATTTTATTCGGAACATTCTATTCCTTTGGACTTGAAGATAACATTTTGGGATGATTTTGGATGCAATTCATAATGCTGTAAGTCCCTCTTACGTTTTCATTTTACAACTTTGTTAATTGAATTTCTTGATCAGTTTTACAAACCGTTTTGGTTTTGCTTATGTTTGTTTCTTAGTGTATGACCATAGATTCGTAATACTATTGGGTAATTATGACTCATTCATTTCTCAGTTAACGAACTAATATCCAGCATTACTGGAAATGCAAATATGATGGCAGCAGTGGGGGACGCATTTACTGAATTTTGTTTTCATAATAATAAACTCTTATTTCCAAAGACTTGAGCAATTAAATGATATTAACGTTAAATGTAAAGAAAAGCATTTTCGTTTGAACCGAGCTCTGGGCATCTATCTGCACCATAATTGCTAAACGTCATGTGATACAAATATGGCCCCGCCCTTTAAATATGTAATGGAAAGGGCTACGCAGCAAAATCCGAGACTGACAAACTGACAGAATTTGGATGAGTAGTGCCCCAATCTCAGTCGCTAGAGCATCCGACATTTAATCTAAGGGTCATGGGTGAAAGTCCGAGGGTAGGTGGTTATGATTTAGCTTCCACTGATTTTCAATTGTTGTCAAAATGAATATAGATATACCTGCAAGTATTTCTCTCCTTTCCTAAAATGTCCCTAAATGAGAGCGTATCCACACGTCTATGCGAACGGGATAGAGTACCCAATAAAATCAACTCTAAGATATTTTGAGCATTCTGTCAGCATTTCTTCTTGATTCCAGTAAATCTAACGCATCCACTATATCATATGCAAATTGAATGCATTCGTATTATGATACGAATATTATTAAAATATACGGACAGAAGCACAAAAGTCAACGCCAGTCTAAAAGCTCCACCTAACAGACAATATGTTTAAAGTAATGAGACACTACCACTGCAAGCTACTATCAGTTGATTCGTGTTCTAAAGAGTTTACACAAACGTTGTAACGGAGACAAAACGAAGAATGCACCGTGAAGACGTATAAACACTTCTCGTTTCAATCAACAATAACTGCATGGGATATGCATGCAGGATGTGTTCACGGTTTTAATGGGGGTATGATCACCGCCTCTCGGACACCTGAATTCGGTGGTCACAAAATCGCGGTATAGAATGCGATGATTGTATTGGTGAAAATACTAAGTCTTAAAATTAAATTGTTGCCGTCCAGTTTCAGATGTTCAATCTAAATGAACGAAAATATGGATTTTTTAAACATTATTTATCAATTGCGAGTTTTGATAATAGTTCTCGATTTAAGTAAGCTAAAGAATCCAATGCATCGTTTGAGAATTAAATGAATTAATCTGACGATTCAAACAATAACATAATATATAATTCGCAATGTAACACACATCTCAAAGGAATTTTAAAATCTGCGACTAAAAGTCAATAAGTCTTAAAAAAAAGAGAAGAAAAGAGACTAGCGCTGCAACGTACTGTCAGTTCTTTCCTGTTCTGATGAGTTAGATGAAACTTTGCAACGTGGAGAAAATAGAGACTGCACCGTACATATGTGAAAGAAAGCTCTCTTAGATCAAGTCATGAAGGTTACAATAATGAGTTCACAGTTTTGTGGGAAGTATGATTACGGGCTATCGGACACTCGAAAGCAGTGGCCACAAGGATTGCGCAATCCGGTGCGGTGATTTCAATGGTTAAAAGACAAAGAAAAAAGAACAAAAAAAAAAAGAAAGAAAGATGTTAGTTCTAAAAATGAATTTTTGCTGATTTCCAATTTTAGTTGCTAAATCAAAATGAAGAAATAATTGGGAAGAATTGTTTATCAATAGTTTGGAATTTTCCACAATTGATATTAATAATAATAATAATAATAATAATAATAATAATAATAATGTGGACTTAGTCCAGCGCCTAAGACGTTAAAGCGCTAAGAACTCTGAAATATCAGATAACAAACAGAAATATACACCAGTACAAGGATAGGATAGAAATATCCCAACACTATTGAATTACAAAACAAAACGCTTCAATAGAAGTATATAGAATATGTAAATGAACTTACATATTTCATTCACTTTTTATCTGGATGGGTACATACAGGGTCACTACCATAATCAGTACCTTTATGAGGGCTGTGTCGAAACCAGAAAGACATTGACAAGCTAATGAATTTGAAGAAGAGGATATCAAAATTCAACATAAAAAATGATTATATGAGAAAAAAAACGTTTCTGTGGGACATTTACCATCACACCTATTTGTAGCCAAATAAACGCGTGTACAAAGTGTAGTATAAATTTGTAATGGTATTAGAAATTGTACGCCCACCGTGGGACTCGAACTCACGACCCTCAGATTAAAAGTCTGATGCTCTACCGACTGAGCTAGGCGGGCTACTTGTTAATGCATGGTCGAATGTTGGATCGGGCAGTTATGCGCAACATGGTTAATCGTTATCTCATCAACTTCACATAGCTAGCGTCTAGGATTGATTGGATCTTAGATGTAAGCCCCTTATGGAAACAAAAATCCAATTTATCTGGCAATCAACCATTCACGGAAGATTTTAAATTTTGCTGCATAAGGAAATGCACAAATGTGTCATTAGCCGAGCAAGTTGCTAAAGTTAAGACTAGTCATTGTTTCTTTGTGTTAACAATTATGATTTTACGATCCGGACAACACAAAGACTATCCTTCTGCTCTTTTCTTAAATCTTCGCATTCTTTCCTTAATTTCTCTCAGTTAATTACACATGTGAAAATCACCTATCTTGAAAACAAATTTCCAGAGAAAGCATGCTTACACACCACATAATCAATTAATTATTACCTGCAAGTTGATAAACATGCTTTCAATTAATTGTTCTCTATACATATTTGTGATTTTCTTTTATGGATCGGTACAGGAGAAAATACATAAATACGGAAGGTGTGTGTTAGTTGTGGTGGTTTTATTTCTACGACATGGGAGATTTCTGTTTGTGTGTGTGTGTGTGTGTGTGTGTTTGTGTGTGCATGTGATTTGTATTTTTAAGGTAGCTTTTAAGAATTTTTCAGTCATATCGCTACGATGTCTGCTGTGTGGAAGTTTATAGTGATGGCTAGCACTGTTGCATCATGCCGCAGACATGTGGCATGTTGTCCCACCCAGTCACATTATCCTGAGGCCCGGCCGACCAGTCCTAACACTAACCTCTTAATGCTGAGCCCCAAGCGAGGCAGCTGTTAGTACCATATTTGTAAGTCTTTGGTATGACTCGGCCGGGGATCGATCCCACGAACTCCCGCATCCGAGGCGTACGTTCTAATTACTAGGCCACCGGAGCTTTTAGGGATATTTGTTCACTGTCACGTAGTGAGTAGTAGCTAATGAGTTTTCAGTGCTTATGTCTGTATTTAAGTACGTGGAGTTGGACTATTTGGTCAGTCATATTTTGTATGCTATTCTTGTAACATTATTCTTCAGATATATTTATTGTTGTGTTTAGATATTATTTGGAACCAAACATTTGTTTGAATTATTCATTGGAGCCACAAAATGCTATGTGGGTTAAAATATTAGTTTTGGCCTATTGTGAATTATTTCTAAAGAATTCTTGAAAATGCCATTGTGATATATCAGAACTGTTGGTAGACCAATGCATTTGAGGATGTAGATTTTATTCGGAACATTCTATTCCTTTGGACTTGAAGATAACATTTTGGGATGATTTTGGATGCAATTCATAATGCTGTAAGTCCCTCTTACATTTTCATTTTACAACTTTGTTAATTGAATTTCTTGATCAGTATTACAAACCGTTTTGGTTTTGCTTATGTTTGTTTCTTAGTGTATGACCATAGATTCGTAATACTATTGGGTAATTATGACTCATTCATTTCTCAGTTAACGAACTAATATCCAGCATGACTGGAAATGCAAATATGATGGCAGCAGTGGGGGACGCATTTACTGAATTTTGTTTTCATAATAATAAACTCTTATTTCCAAAGACTTGAGCAATTAAATGATATTAACGTTAAATGTAAAGAAAAGCATTTTCGTTTGAACCGAGCTCTGGGCATCTATCTGCACCATAATTGCTAAACGTCATGTGATACAAATATGGCCCCGCCCTTTAAATATGTAATGGAAAGGGCTACGCAGCAAAATCCGAGACTGACAAACTGACAGAATTTGGATGAGTAGTGCCCCAATCTCAGTCGCTAGAGCATCCGACATTTAATCTAAGGGTCATGGGTGAAAGTCCGAGGGTAGGTGGTTATGATTTAGCTTCCACTGATTTTCAATTGTTGTCAAAATGAATATAGATATACCTGCAAGTATTTCTCTCCTTTCCTAAAATGTCCCTAAATGAGAGCGTATCCACACGTCCATGCGAACGGGATAGAGTACCCAATAAAATCAACTCTAAGATATTTTGAGCATTCTGTCAGCATTTCTTCTTGATTCCAGTAAATCTAACGCATCCACTATATCATATGCAAATTGAATGCATTCGTATTATGATACGAATATTATTAAAATATACGGACAGAAGCACAAAAGTCAACGCCAGTCTAAAAGCTCCACCTAACAGACAATATGTTTAAAGTAATGAGACACTACCACTGCAAGCTACTATCGGTTGATTCGTGTTCTAAAGAGTTTACACAAACGTTGTAACGGAGACAAAACGAAGAATGCACCGTGAAGACGTATAAACACTTCTCGTTTCAATCAACAATAACTGCATGGGATATGCATGCAGGATGTGTTCACGGTTTTAATGGGGGTATGATCACCGCCTCTCGGACACCTGAATTCGGTGGTCACAAAATCGCGGTATAGAATGCGATGATTGTATTGGTGAAAATACTAAGTCTTAAAATTAAATTGTTGCCGTCCAGTTTCGGATGTTCAATCTAAATGAACGAAAATATGGATTTTTTAAACATTATTTATCAATTGCGAGTTTTGATAATAGTTCTCGATTTAAGTAAGCTAAAGAATCCAATGCATCGTTTGAGAATTAAATGAATTAATCTGACGATTCAAACAATAACATAATATATAATTCGCAATGTAACACACATCTCAAAGGAATTTTAAAATCTGCGACTAAAAGTCAATAAGTCTTAAAAAAAAGAGAAGAAAAGAGACTAGCGCTGCAACGTACTGTCAGTTCTTTCCTGTTCTGATGAGTTAGATGAAACTTTGCAACGTGGAGAAAATAGAGACTGCACCGTACATATGTGAAAGAAAGCTCTCTTAGATCAAGTCATGAAGGTTACAATAATGAGTTCACAGTTTTGTGGGAAGTATGATTACGGGCTATCGGACACTCGAAAGCAGTGGCCACAAGGATTGCGCAATCCGGTGCGGTGATTTCAATGGTTAAAAGACAAAGAAAAAAGAACAAAAAAAAAAGAAAGAAAGATGTTAGTTCTAAAAATGAATTTTTGCTGACTTACAATTTTAGTTGCTAAATCAAAATGAAGAAATAATTGGGAAGAATTGTTTATCAATAGTTTGGAATTTTCCACAATTGATATTAATAACAATAATAATAATAATAATAATAATGTGGACTTAGTACAGCGCCTAAGACGTTAAAGCGCTAAGAGCTCTGAAATATCAGATAACAAACAGAAATATACACCAGTACAATGATAGGATAGAAATATCCCAACACTATTGAATTACAAAACAAAACGCTTCAATAGAAGTATATAGAATATGTAAATGAACTTACATATTTCATTCACTTTTTATCTGGATGGGTACATACAGGGTCACTACCATAATCAGTACCTTTATGAGGGCTGTGTCGAAACCAGAAAGACATTGACAAGCTAATGAATTTGAAGAAGAGGATATCAAAATTCAACATAAAAAATGATTATATGAGAAAAAAAACGTTTCTGTGGGACATTTACCATCACACCTATTTGTAGCCAAATAAACGCGTGTACAAAGTGTAGTATAAATTTGTAATGGTATTAGAAATTGTACGCCCACCGTGGGACTCGAACTCACGACCCTCAGATTAAAAGTCTGATGCTCTACCGACTGAGCTAGGCGGGCTACTTGTTAATGCATGGTCGAATGTTGGATCGGGCAGTTATGCGCAACATGGTTAATCGTTATCTCATCAACTTCACATAGCTAGCGTCTAGGATTGATTGGATCTTAGATGTAAGCCCCTTATGGAAACAAAAATCCAATTTATCTGGCAATCAACCATTCACGGAAGATTTTAAATTTTGCTGCATAAGGAAATGCACAAATGTGTCATTAGCCGAGCAAGTTGCTAAAGTTAAGACTAGTCATTGTTTCTTTGTGTTAACAATTATGATTTTACGATCCGGACAACACAAAGACTATCCTTCTGCTCTTTTCTTAAATCTTCGCATTCTTTCCTTAATTTCTCTCAGTTAATTACACATGTGAAAATCACCTATCTTGAAAACAAATTTCCAGAGAAAGCATGCTTACACACCACATAATCAATTAATTATTACCTGCAAGTTGATAAACATGCTTTCAATTAATTGTTCTCTATACATATTTGTGATTTTCTTTTATGGATCGGTACAGGAGAAAATACATAAATACGGAAGGTGTGTGTTAGTTGTGGTGGTTTTATTTCTACGACATGGGAGATTTGTGTTTGTGTGTGTGTGTGTGTGTGTTTGTGTGTGCATGTGATTTGTATTTTTAAGGTAGCTTTTAAGAATTTTTCAGTCATATCGCTACGATGTCTGCTGTGTGGCAGTTTATAGTGATGGCTAGCACTGTTGCATCATGCCGCAGACATGTGGCATGTTGTCCCACCCAGTCACATTATCCTGAGGCCCGGCCGACCAGTCCTAACACTAACCTCTTAATGCTGAGCCCCAAGCGAGGCAGCTGTTAGTACCATATTTGTAAGTCTTTGGTATGACTCGGCCGGGGATCGATCCCACGAACTCCCGCATCCGAGGCGTACGTTCTAATTACTAGGCCACCGGAGCTTTTAGGGATATTTGTTCACTGTCACGTAGTGAGTAGTAGCTAATGAGTTTTCAGTGCTTATGTCTGTATTTAAGTACGTGGAGTTGGACTATTTGGTCAGTCATATTTTGTATGCTATTCTTGTAACATTATTCTTCAGATATATTTATTGTTGTGTTTAGATATTATTTGGAACCAAACATTTGTTTGAATTATTCATTGGAGCCACAAAATGCTATGTGGGTTAAAATATTAGTTTTGGCCTATTGTGAATTATTTCTAAAGAATTCTTGAAAATGCCATTGTGATATATCAGAACTGTTGGTAGACCAATGCATTTGAGGATGTAGATTTTATTCGGAACATTCTATTCCTTTGGACTTGAAGATAACATTTTGGGATGATTTTGGATGCAATTCATAATGCTGTAAGTCCCTCTTACATTTTCATTTTACAACTTTGTTAATTGAATTTCTTGATCAGTATTACAAACCGTTTTGGTTTTGCTTATGTTTGTTTCTTAGTGTATGACCATAGATTCGTAATACTATTGGGTAATTATGACTCATTCATTTCTCAGTTAACGAACTAATATCCAGCATTACTGGAAATGCAAATATGATGGCAGCAGTGGGGGACGCATTTACTGAATTTTGTTTTCATAATAATAAACTCTTATTTCCAAAGACTTGAGCAATTAAATGATATTAACGTTAAATGTAAAGAAAAGCATTTTCGTTTGAACCGAGCTCTGGGCATCTATCTGCACCATAATTGCTAAACGTCATGTGATACAAATATGGCCCCGCCCTTTAAATATGTAATGGAAAGGGCTACGCAGCAAAATCCGAGACTGACAAACTGACAGAATTTGGATGAGTAGTGCCCCAATCTCAGTCGCTAGAGCATCCGACATTTAATCTAAGGGTCATGGGTGAAAGTCCGAGGGTAGGTGGTTATGATTTAGCTTCCACTGATTTTCAATTGTTGTCAAAATGAATATAGATATACCTGCAAGTATTTCTCTCCTTTCCTAAAATGTCCCTAAATGAGAGCGTATCCACACGTCCATGCGAACGGGATAGAGTACCCAATAAAATCAACTCTAAGATATTTTGAGCATTCTGTCAGCATTTCTTCTTGATTCCAGTAAATCTAACGCATCCACTATATCATATGCAAATTGAATGCATTCGTATTATGATACGAATATTATTAAAATATACGGACAGAAGCACAAAAGTCAACGCCAGTCTAAAAGCTCCACCTAACAGACAATATGTTTAAAGTAATGAGACACTACCACTGCAAGCTACTATCAGTTGATTCGTGTTCTAAAGAGTTTACACAAACGTTGTAACGGAGACAAAACGAAGAATGCACCGTGAAGACGTATAAACACTTCTCGTTTCAATCAACAATAACTGCATGGGATATGCATGCAGGATGTGTTCACGGTTTTAATGGGGGTATGATCACCGCCTCTCGGACACCTGAATTCGGTGGTCACAAAATCGCGGTATAGAATGCGATGATTGTATTGGTGAAAATACTAAGTCTTAAAATTAAATTGTTGCCGTCCAGTTTCGGATGTTCAATCTAAATGAACGAAAATATGGATTTTTTAAACATTATTTATCAATTGCGAGTTTTGATAATAGTTCTCGATTTAAGTAAGCTAAAGAATCCAATGCATCGTTTGAGAATTAAATGAATTAATCTGACGATTCAAACAATAACATAATATATAATTCGCAATGTAACACACATCTCAAAGGAATTTTAAAATCCGCGACTAAAAGTCAATAAGTCTTAAAAAAAAGAGAAGAAAAGAGACTAGCGCTGCAACGTACTGTCAGTTCTTTCCTGTTCTGATGAGTTAGATGAAACTTTGCAACGTGGAGAAAATAGAGACTGCACCGTACATATGTGAAAGAAAGCTCTCTTAGATCAAGTCATGAAGGTTACAATAATGAGTTCACAGTTTTGTGGGAAGTATGATTACGGGCTATCGGACACTCGAAAGCAGTGGCCACAAGGATTGCGCAATCCGGTGCGGTGATTTCAATGGTTAAAAGACAAAGAAAAAAGAACAAAAAAAAAAAGAAAGAAAGATGTTAGTTCTAAAAATGAATTTTTGCTGACTTACAATTTTAGTTGCTAAATCAAAATGAAGAAATAATTGGGAAGAATTGTTTATCAATAGTTTGGAATTTTCCACAATTGATATTAATAACAATAATGATAATAATAATAATGTGGACTTAGTACAGCGCCTAAGACGTTAAAGCGATAAGAGCTCTGAAATATCAGATAACAAACAGAAATATACACCAGTACAAGGATAGGATAGAAATATCCCAACACTATTGAATTACAAAACAAAACGCTTCAATAGAAGTATATAGAATATGTAAATGAACTTACATATTTCATTCACTTTTTATCTGGATGGGTACATACAGGGTCACTACCATAATCAGTACCTTTATGAGGGCTGTGTCGAAACCAGAAAGACATTGACAAGCTAATGAATTTGAAGAAGAGGATATCAAAATTCAACATAAAAAATGATTATATGAGAAAAAAAACGTTTCTGTGGGACATTTACCATCACACCTATTTGTAGCCAAATAAACGCGTGTACAAAGTGTAGTATAAATTTGTAATGGTATTAGAAATTGTACGCCCACCGTGGGACTCGAACTCACGACCCTCAGATTAAAAGTCTGATGCTCTACCGACTGAGCTAGGCGGGCTACTTGTTAATGCATGGTCGAATGTTGGATCGGGCAGTTATGCGCAACATGGTTAATCGTTATCTCATCAACTTCACATAGCTAGCGTCTAGGATTGATTGGATCTTAGATGTAAGCCCCTTATGGAAACAAAAATCCAATTTATCTGGCAATCAACCATTCACGGAAGATTTTAAATTTTGCTGCATAAGGAAATGCACAAATGTGTCATTAGCCGAGCAAGTTGCTAAAGTTAAGACTAGTCATTGTTTCTTTGTGTTAACAATTATGATTTTACGATCCGGACAACACAAAGACTATCCTTCTGCTCTTTTCTTAAATCTTCGCATTCTTTCCTTAATTTCTCTCAGTTAATTACACATGTGAAAATCACCTATCTTGAAAACAAATTTCCAGAGAAAGCATGCTTACACACCACATAATCAATTAATTATTACCTGCAAGTTGATAAACATGCTTTCAATTAATTGTTCTCTATACATATTTGTGATTTTCTTTTATGGATCGGTACAGGAGAAAATACATAAATACGGAAGGTGTGTGTTAGTTGTGGTGGTTTTATTTCTACGACATGGGAGATTTGTGCTTGTGTGTGTGTGTGTGTGTGTGTGTGTGTGTGTGTGTGTGTTTGTGTGTGCATGTGATTTGTATTTTTAAGGTAGCTTTTAAGAATTTCTCAGTCATATCGCTATGATGTCTGCTGTGTGGCAGTTTATAGTGATGGCTAGCACTGTTGCATCATGCCGCAGACATGTGGCATGTTGTCCCACCCAGTCACATTATCCTGAGGCCCGGCCGACCAGTCCTAACACTAACCTCTTAATGCTGAGCCCCAAGCGAGGCAGCTGTTAGTACCATATTTGTAAGTCTTTGGTATGACTCGGCCGGGGATCGATCCCACGAACTCCCGCATCCGAGGCGTACGTTCTAATTACTAGGCCACCGGAGCTTTTAGGGATATTTGTTCACTGTCACGTAGTGAGTAGTAGCTAATGAGTTTTCAGTGCTTATGTCTGTATTTAAATACGTGGAGTTGGACTATTTGGTCAGTCATATTTTGTATGCTATTCTTGTAACATTATTCTTCAGATATATTTATTGTTGTGTTTAGATATTATTTGGAACCAAACATTTGTTTGAATTATTCATTGGAGCCACAAAATGCTATGTGGGTTAAAATATTAGTTTTGGCCTATTGTGAATTGTTTCTAAAGAATTCTTGAAAATGCCATTGTGATATATCAGAACTGTTGGTAGACCAATGCATTTGAGGATGTAGATTTTATTCGGAACATTCTATTCCTTTGGACTTGAAGATAACATTTTGGGATGATTTTGGATGCAATTCATAATGCTGTAAGTCCCTCTTACGTTTTCATTTTACAACTTTGTTAATTGAATTTCTTGATCAGTATTACAAACCGTTTTGGTTTTGCTTATGTTTGTTTCTTAGTGTATGACCATAGATTCGTAATACTATTGGGTAATTATGACTCATTCATTTCTCAGTTAACGAACTAATATCCAGCATTACTGGAAATGCAAATATGATGGCAGCAGTGGGGGACGCATTTACTGAATTTTGTTTTCATAATAATAAACTCTTATTTCCAAAGACTTGAGCAATTAAATGATATTAACGTTAAATGTAAAGAAAAGCATTTTCGTTTGAACCGAGCTCTGGGCATCTATCTGCACCATAATTGCTAAACGTCATGTGATACAAATATGGCCCCGCCCTTTAAATATGTAATGGAAAGGGCTACGCAGCAAAATCCGAGACTGACAAACTGACAGAATTTGGATGAGTAGTGCCCCAATCTCAGTCGCTAGAGCATCCGACATTTAATCTAAGGGTCATGGGTGAAAGTCCGAGGGTAGGTGGTTATGATTTAGCTTCCACTGATTTTCAATTGTTGTCAAAATGAATATAGATATACCTGCAAGTATTTCTCTCCTTTCCTAAAATGTCCCTAAATGAGAGCGTATCCACACGTCCATGCAAACGGGATAGAGTACCCAATAAAATCAACTCTAAGATATTTTGAGTATTCTGTCAGCATTTCTTCTTGATTCCAGTAAATCTAACGCATCCACTATATCATATGCAAATTGAATGCATTCGTATTATGATACGAATATTATTAAAATATACGGACAGAAGCACAAAAGTCAACGCCAGTCTAAAAGCTCCACCTAACAGACAATATGTTTAAAGTAATGAGACACTACCACTGCAAGCTACTATCAGTTGATTCGTGTTCTAAAGAGTTTACACAAACGTTGTAACGGAGACAAAACGAAGAATGCACCGTGAAGACGTATAAACACTTCTCGTTTCAATCAACAATAACTGCATGGGATATGCATGCAGGATGTGTTCACGGTTTTAATGGGGGTATGATCACCGCCTCTCGGACACCTGAATTCGGTGGTCACAAAATCGCGGTATAGAATGCGATGATTGTATTGGTGAAAATACTAAGTCTTAAAATTAAATTGTTGCCGTCCAGTTTCAGATGTTCAATCTAAATGAACGAAAATATGGATTTTTTAAACATTATTTATCAATTGCGAGTTTTGATAATAGTTCTCGATTTAAGTAAGCTAAAGAATCCAATGCATCGTTTGAGAATTAAATGAATTAATCTGACGATTCAAACAATAACATAATATATAATTCGCAATGTAACACACATCTCAAAGGAATTTTAAAATCTGCGACTAAAAGTCAATAAGTCTTAAAAAAAAGAGAAGAAAAGAGACTAGCGCTGCAACGTACTGTCAGTTCTTTCCTGTTCTGATGAGTTAGATGAAACTTTGCAACGTGGAGAAAATAGAGACTGCACCGTACATATGTGAAAGAAAGCTCTCTTAGATCAAGTCATGAAGGTTACAATAATGAGTTCACAGTTTTGTGGGAAGTATGATTACGGGCTATCGGACACTCGAAAGCAGTGGCCACAAGGATTGCGCAATCCGGTGCGGTGATTTCAATGGTTAAAAGACAAAGAAAAAAGAACAAAAAAAAAAAGAAAGAAAGATGTTAGTTCTAAAAATGAATTTTTGCTGACTTACAATTTTAGTTGCTAAATCAAAATGAAGAAATAATTGGGAAGAATTGTTTATCAATAGTTTGGAATTTTCCACAATTGATATTAATAACAATAATGATAATAATAATAATGTGGACTTAGTACAGCGCCTAAGACGTTAAAGCGATAAGAGCTCTGAAATATCAGATAACAAACAGAAATATACACCAGTACAAGGATAGGATAGAAATATCCCAACACTATTGAATTACAAAACAAAACGCTTCAATAGAAGTATATAGAATATGTAAATGAACTTACATATTTCATTCACTTTTTATCTGGATGGGTACATACAGGGTCACTACCATAATCAGTACCTTTATGAGGGCTGTGTCGAAACCAGAAAGACATTGACAAGCTAATGAATTTGAAGAAGAGGATATCAAAATTCAACATAAAAAATGATTATATGAGAAAAAAAACGTTTCTGTGGGACATTTACCATCACACCTATTTGTAGCCAAATAAACGCGTGTACAAAGTGTAGTATAAATTTGTAATGGTATTAGAAATTGTACGCCCACCGTGGGACTCGAACTCACGACCCTCAGATTAAAAGTCTGATGCTCTACCGACTGAGCTAGGCGGGCTACTTGTTAATGCATGGTCGAATGTTGGATCGGGCAGTTATGCGCAACATGGTTAATCGTTATCTCATCAACTTCACATAGCTAGCGTCTAGGATTGATTGGATCTTAGATGTAAGCCCCTTATGGAAACAAAAATCCAATTTATCTGGCAATCAACCATTCACGGAAGATTTTAAATTTTGCTGCATAAGGAAATGCACAAATGTGTCATTAGCCGAGCAAGTTGCTAAAGTTAAGACTAGTCATTGTTTCTTTGTGTTAACAATTATGATTTTACGATCCGGACAACACAAAGACTATCCTTCTGCTCTTTTCTTAAATCTTCGCATTCTTTCCTTAATTTCTCTCAGTTAATTACACATGTGAAAATCACCTATCTTGAAAACAAATTTCCAGAGAAAGCATGCTTACACACCACATAATCAATTAATTATTACCTGCAAGTTGATAAACATGCTTTCAATTAATTGTTCTCTATACATATTTGTGATTTTCTTTTATGGATCGGTACAGGAGAAAATACATAAATACGGAAGGTGTGTGTTAGTTGTGGTGGTTTTATTTCTACGACATGGGAGATTTGTGCTTGTGTGTGTGTGTGTGTGTGTGTGTGTGTGTTTGTGTGTGCATGTGATTTGTATTTTTAAGGTAGCTTTTAAGAATTTCTCAGTCATATCGCTATGATGTCTGCTGTGTGGCAGTTTATAGTGATGGCTAGCACTGTTGCATCATGCCGCAGACATGTGGCATGTTGTCCCACCCAGTCACATTATCCTGAGGCCCGGCCGACCAGTCCTAACACTAACCTCTTAATGCTGAGCCCCAAGCGAGGCAGCTGTTAGTACCATATTTGTAAGTCTTTGGTATGACTCGGCCGGGGATCGATCCCACGAACTCCCGCATCCGAGGCGTACGTTCTAATTACTAGGCCACCGGAGCTTTTAGGGATATTTGTTCACTGTCACGTAGTGAGTAGTAGCTAATGAGTTTTCAGTGCTTATGTCTGTATTTAAATACGTGGAGTTGGACTATTTGGTCAGTCATATTTTGTATGCTATTCTTGTAACATTATTCTTCAGATATATTTATTGTTGTGTTTAGATATTATTTGGAACCAAACATTTGTTTGAATTATTCATTGGAGCCACAAAATGCTATGTGGGTTAAAATATTAGTTTTGGCCTATTGTGAATTGTTTCTAAAGAATTCTTGAAAATGCCATTGTGATATATCAGAACTGTTGGTAGACCAATGCATTTGAGGATGTAGATTTTATTCGGAACATTCTATTCCTTTGGACTTGAAGATAACATTTTGGGATGATTTTGGATGCAATTCATAATGCTGTAAGTCCCTCTTACGTTTTCATTTTACAACTTTGTTAATTGAATTTCTTGATCAGTTTTACAAACCGTTTTGGTTTTGCTTATGTTTGTTTCTTAGTGTATGACCATAGATTCGTAATACTATTGGGTAATTATGACTCATTCATTTCTCAGTTAACGAACTAATATCCAGCATTACTGGAAATGCAAATATGATGGCAGCAGTGGGGGACGCATTTACTGAATTTTGTTTTCATAATAATAAACTCTTATTTCCAAAGACTTGAGCAATTAAATGATATTAACGTTAAATGTAAAGAAAAGCATTTTCGTTTGAACCGAGCTCTGGGCATCTATCTGCACCATAATTGCTAAACGTCATGTGATACAAATATGGCCCCGCCCTTTAAATATGTAATGGAAAGGGCTACGCAGCAAAATCCGAGACTGACAAACTGACAGAATTTGGATGAGTAGTGCCCCAATCTCAGTCGCTAGAGCATCCGACATTTAATCTAAGGGTCATGGGTGAAAGTCCGAGGGTAGGTGGTTATGATTTAGCTTCCACTGATTTTCAATTGTTGTCAAAATGAATATAGATATACCTGCAAGTATTTCTCTCCTTTCCTAAAATGTCCCTAAATGAGAGCGTATCCACACGTCCATGCGAACGGGATAGAGTACCCAATAAAATCAACTCTAAGATATTTTGAGCATTCTGTCAGCATTTCTTCTTGATTCCAGTAAATCTAACGCATCCACTATATCATATGCAAATTGAATGCATTCGTATTATGATACGAATATTATTAAAATATACGGACAGAAGCACAAAAGTCAACGCCAGTCTAAAAGCTCCACCTAACAGACAATATGTTTAAAGTAATGAGACACTACCACTGCAAGCTACTATCAGTTGATTCGTGTTCTAAAGAGTTTACACAAACGTTGTAACGGAGACAAAACGAAGAATGCACCGTGAAGACGTATAAACACTTCTCGTTTCAATCAACAATAACTGCATGGGATATGCATGCAGGATGTGTTCACGGTTTTAATGGGGGTATGATCACCGCCTCTCGGACACCTGAATTCGGTGGTCACAAAATCGCGGTATAGAATGCGATGATTGTATTGGTGAAAATACTAAGTCTTAAAATTAAATTGTTGCCGTCCAGTTTCAGATGTTCAATCTAAATGAACGAAAATATGGATTTTTTAAACATTATTTATCAATTGCGAGTTTTGATAATAGTTCTCGATTTAAGTAAGCTAAAGAATCCAATGCATCGTTTGAGAATTAAATGAATTAATCTGACGATTCAAACAATAACATAATATATAATTCGCAATGTAACACACATCTCAAAGGAATTTTAAAATCTGCGACTAAAAGTCAATAAGTCTTAAAAAAAAGAGAAGAAAAGAGACTAGCGCTGCAACGTACTGTCAGTTCTTTCCTGTTCTGATGAGTTAGATGAAACTTTGCAACGTGGAGAAAATAGAGACTGCACCGTACATATGTGAAAGAAAGCTCTCTTAGATCAAGTCATGAAGGTTACAATAATGAGTTCACAGTTTTGTGGGAAGTATGATTACGGGCTATCGGACACTCGAAAGCAGTGGCCACAAGGATTGCGCAATCCGGTGCGGTGATTTCAATGGTTAAAAGACAAAGAAAAAAGAACAAAAAAAAAAAGAAAGAAAGATGTTAGTTCTAAAAATGAATTTTTGCTGATTTACAATTTTAGTTGCTAAATCAAAATGAAGAAATAATTGGGAAGAATTGTTTATCAATAGTTTGGAATTTTCCACAATTGATATTAATAATAATAATAATAATAATAATAATAATAATGTGGACTTAGTCCAGCGCCTAAGACGTTAAAGCGCTAAGAACTCTGAAATATCAGATAACAAACAGAAATATACACCAGTACAAGGATAGGATAGAAATATCCCAACACTATTGAATTACAAAACAAAACGCTTCAATAGAAGTATATAGAATATGTAAATGAACTTACATATTTCATTCACTTTTTATCTGGATGGGTACATACAGGGTCACTACCATAATCAGTACCTTTATGAGGGCTGTGTCGAAACCAGAAAGACATTGACAAGCTAATGAATTTGAAGAAGAGGATATCAAAATTCAACATAAAAAATGATTATATGAGAAAAAAAACGTTTCTGTGGGACATTTACCATCACACCTATTTGTAGCCAAATAAACGCGTGTACAAAGTGTAGTATAAATTTGTAATGGTATTAGAAATTGTACGCCCACCGTGGGACTCGAACTCACGACCCTCAGATTAAAAGTCTGATGCTCTACCGACTGAGCTAGGCGGGCTACTTGTTAATGCATGGTCGAATGTTGGATCGGGCAGTTATGCGCAACATGGTTAATCGTTATCTCATCAACTTCACATAGCTAGCGTCTAGGATTGATTGGATCTTAGATGTAAGCCCCTTATGGAAACAAAAATCCAATTTATCTGGCAATCAACCATTCACGGAAGATTTTAAATTTTGCTGCATAAGGAAATGCACAAATGTGTCATTAGCCGAGCAAGTTGCTAAAGTTAAGACTAGTCATTGTTTCTTTGTGTTAACAATTATGATTTTACGATCCGGACAACACAAAGACTATCCTTCTGCTCTTTTCTTAAATCTTCGCATTCTTTCCTTAATTTCTCTCAGTTAATTACACATGTGAAAATCACCTATCTTGAAAACAAATTTCCAGAGAAAGCATGCTTACACACCACATAATCAATTAATTATTACCTGCAAGTTGATAAACATGCTTTCAATTAATTGTTCTCTATACATATTTGTGATTTTCTTTTATGGATCGGTACAGGAGAAAATACATAAATACGGAAGGTGTGTGTTAGTTGTGGTGGTTTTATTTCTACGACATGGGAGATTTGTGTTTGTGTGTGTGTGTGTGTGTGTTTGTGTGTGCATGTGATTTGTATTTTTAAGGTAGCTTTTAAGAATTTTTCAGTCATATCGCTACGATGTCTGCTGTGTGGCAGTTTATAGTGATGGCTAGCACTGTTGCATCATGCCGCAGACATGTGGCATGTTGTCCCACCCAGTCACATTATCCTGAGGCCCGGCCGACCAGTCCTAACACTAACCTCTTAATGCTGAGCCCCAAGCGAGGCAGCTGTTAGTACCATATTTGTAAGTCTTTGGTATGACTCGGCCGGGGATCGATCCCACGAACTCCCGCATCCGAGGCGTACGTTCTAATTACTAGGCCACCGGAGCTTTTAGGGATATTTGTTCACTGTCACGTAGTGAGTAGTAGCTAATGAGTTTTCAGTGCTTATGTCTGTATTTAAGTACGTGGAGTTGGACTATTTGGTCAGTCATATTTTGTATGCTATTCTTGTAACATTATTCTTCAGATATATTTATTGTTGTGTTTAGATATTATTTGGAACCAAACATTTGTTTGAATTATTCATTGGAGCCACAAAATGCTATGTGGGTTAAAATATTAGTTTTGGCCTATTGTGAATTATTTCTAAAGAATTCTTGAAAATGCCATTGTGATATATCAGAACTGTTGGTAGACCAATGCATTTGAGGATGTAGATTTTATTCGGAACATTCTATTCCTTTGGACTTGAAGATAACATTTTGGGATGATTTTGGATGCAATTCATAATGCTGTAAGTCCCTCTTACATTTTCATTTTACAACTTTGTTAATTGAATTTCTTGATCAGTATTACAAACCGTTTTGGTTTTGCTTATGTTTGTTTCTTAGTGTATGACCATAGATTCGTAATACTATTGGGTAATTATGACTCATTCATTTCTCAGTTAACGAACTAATATCCAGCATGACTGGAAATGCAAATATGATGGCAGCAGTGGGGGACGCATTTACTGAATTTTGTTTTCATAATAATAAACTCTTATTTCCAAAGACTTGAGCAATTAAATGATATTAACGTTAAATGTAAAGAAAAGCATTTTCGTTTGAACCGAGCTCTGGGCATCTATCTGCACCATAATTGCTAAACGTCATGTGATACAAATATGGCCCCGCCCTTTAAATATGTAATGGAAAGGGCTACGCAGCAAAATCCGAGACTGACAAACTGACAGAATTTGGATGAGTAGTGCCCCAATCTCAGTCGCTAGAGCATCCGACATTTAATCTAAGGGTCATGGGTGAAAGTCCGAGGGTAGGTGGTTATGATTTAGCTTCCACTGATTTTCAATTGTTGTCAAAATGAATATAGATATACCTGCAAGTATTTCTCTCCTTTCCTAAAATGTCCCTAAATGAGAGCGTATCCACACGTCCATGCGAACGGGATAGAGTACCCAATAAAATCAACTCTAAGATATTTTGAGCATTCTGTCAGCATTTCTTCTTGATTCCAGTAAATCTAACGCATCCACTATATCATATGCAAATTGAATGCATTCGTATTATGATACGAATATTATTAAAATATACGGACAGAAGCACAAAAGTCAACGCCAGTCTAAAAGCTCCACCTAACAGACAATATGTTTAAAGTAATGAGACACTACCACTGCAAGCTACTATCGGTTGATTCGTGTTCTAAAGAGTTTACACAAACGTTGTAACGGAGACAAAACGAAGAATGCACCGTGAAGACGTATAAACACTTCTCGTTTCAATCAACAAAAACTGCATGGGATATGCATGCAGGATGTGTTCACGGTTTTAATGGGGGTATGATCACCGCCTCTCGGACACCTGAATTCGGTGGTCACAAAATCGCGGTATAGAATGCGATGATTGTATTGGTGAAAATACTAAGTCTTAAAATTAAATTGTTGCCGTCCAGTTTCGGATGTTCAATCTAAATGAACGAAAATATGGATTTTTTAAACATTATTTATCAATTGCGAGTTTTGATAATAGTTCTCGATTTAAGTAAGCTAAAGAATCCAATGCATCGTTTGAGAATTAAATGAATTAATCTGACGATTCAAACAATAACATAATATATAATTCGCAATGTAACACACATCTCAAAGGAATTTTAAAATCTGCGACTAAAAGTCAATAAGTCTTAAAAAAAAGAGAAGAAAAGAGACTAGCGCTGCAACGTACTGTCAGTTCTTTCCTGTTCTGATGAGTTAGATGAAACTTTGCAACGTGGAGAAAATAGAGACTGCACCGTACATATGTGAAAGAAAGCTCTCTTAGATCAAGTCATGAAGGTTACAATAATGAGTTCACAGTTTTGTGGGAAGTATGATTACGGGCTATCGGACACTCGAAAGCAGTGGCCACAAGGATTGCGCAATCCGGTGCGGTGATTTCAATGGTTAAAAGACAAAGAAAAAAGAACAAAAAAAAAAGAAAGAAAGATGTTAGTTCTAAAAATGAATTTTTGCTGACTTACAATTTTAGTTGCTAAATCAAAATGAAGAAATAATTGGGAAGAATTGTTTATCAATAGTTTGGAATTTTCCACAATTGATATTAATAACAATAATAATAATAATAATAATAATGTGGACTTAGTACAGCGCCTAAGACGTTAAAGCGCTAAGAGCTCTGAAATATCAGATAACAAACAGAAATATACACCAGTACAATGATAGGATAGAAATATCCCAACACTATTGAATTACAAAACAAAACGCTTCAATAGAAGTATATAGAATATGTAAATGAACTTACATATTTCATTCACTTTTTATCTGGATGGGTACATACAGGGTCACTACCATAATCAGTACCTTTATGAGGGCTGTGTCGAAACCAGAAAGACATTGACAAGCTAATGAATTTGAAGAAGAGGATATCAAAATTCAACATAAAAAATGATTATATGAGAAAAAAAACGTTTCTGTGGGACATTTACCATCACACCTATTTGTAGCCAAATAAACGCGTGTACAAAGTGTAGTATAAATTTGTAATGGTATTAGAAATTGTACGCCCACCGTGGGACTCGAACTCACGACCCTCAGATTAAAAGTCTGATGCTCTACCGACTGAGCTAGGCGGGCTACTTGTTAATGCATGGTCGAATGTTGGATCGGGCAGTTATGCGCAACATGGTTAATCGTTATCTCATCAACTTCACATAGCTAGCGTCTAGGATTGATTGGATCTTAGATGTAAGCCCCTTATGGAAACAAAAATCCAATTTATCTGGCAATCAACCATTCACGGAAGATTTTAAATTTTGCTGCATAAGGAAATGCACAAATGTGTCATTAGCCGAGCAAGTTGCTAAAGTTAAGACTAGTCATTGTTTCTTTGTGTTAACAATTATGATTTTACGATCCGGACAACACAAAGACTATCCTTCTGCTCTTTTCTTAAATCTTCGCATTCTTTCCTTAATTTCTCTCAGTTAATTACACATGTGAAAATCACCTATCTTGAAAACAAATTTCCAGAGAAAGCATGCTTACACACCACATAATCAATTAATTATTACCTGCAAGTTGATAAACATGCTTTCAATTAATTGTTCTCTATACATATTTGTGATTTTCTTTTATGGATCGGTACAGGAGAAAATACATAAATACGGAAGGTGTGTGTTAGTTGTGGTGGTTTTATTTCTACGACATGGGAGATTTGTGTTTGTGTGTGTGTGTGTGTGTGTTTGTGTGTGCATGTGATTTGTATTTTTAAGGTAGCTTTTAAGAATTTTTCAGTCATATCGCTACGATGTCTGCTGTGTGGCAGTTTATAGTGATGGCTAGCACTGTTGCATCATGCCGCAGACATGTGGCATGTTGTCCCACCCAGTCACATTATCCTGAGGCCCGGCCGACCAGTCCTAACACTAACCTCTTAATGCTGAGCCCCAAGCGAGGCAGCTGTTAGTACCATATTTGTAAGTCTTTGGTATGACTCGGCCGGGGATCGATCCCACGAACTCCCGCATCCGAGGCGTACGTTCTAATTACTAGGCCACCGGAGCTTTTAGGGATATTTGTTCACTGTCACGTAGTGAGTAGTAGCTAATGAGTTTTCAGTGCTTATGTCTGTATTTAAGTACGTGGAGTTGGACTATTTGGTCAGTCATATTTTGTATGCTATTCTTGTAACATTATTCTTCAGATATATTTATTGTTGTGTTTAGATATTATTTGGAACCAAACATTTGTTTGAATTATTCATTGGAGCCACAAAATGCTATGTGGGTTAAAATATTAGTTTTGGCCTATTGTGAATTATTTCTAAAGAATTCTTGAAAATGCCATTGTGATATATCAGAACTGTTGGTAGACCAATGCATTTGAGGATGTAGATTTTATTCGGAACATTCTATTCCTTTGGACTTGAAGATAACATTTTGGGATGATTTTGGATGCAATTCATAATGCTGTAAGTCCCTCTTACATTTTCATTTTACAACTTTGTTAATTGAATTTCTTGATCAGTATTACAAACCGTTTTGGTTTTGCTTATGTTTGTTTCTTAGTGTATGACCATAGATTCGTAATACTATTGGGTAATTATGACTCATTCATTTCTCAGTTAACGAACTAATATCCAGCATTACTGGAAATGCAAATATGATGGCAGCAGTGGGGGACGCATTTACTGAATTTTGTTTTCATAATAATAAACTCTTATTTCCAAAGACTTGAGCAATTAAATGATATTAACGTTAAATGTAAAGAAAAGCATTTTCGTTTGAACCGAGCTCTGGGCATCTATCTGCACCATAATTGCTAAACGTCATGTGATACAAATATGGCCCCGCCCTTTAAATATGTAATGGAAAGGGCTACGCAGCAAAATCCGAGACTGACAAACTGACAGAATTTGGATGAGTAGTGCCCCAATCTCAGTCGCTAGAGCATCCGACATTTAATCTAAGGGTCATGGGTGAAAGTCCGAGGGTAGGTGGTTATGATTTAGCTTCCACTGATTTTCAATTGTTGTCAAAATGAATATAGATATACCTGCAAGTATTTCTCTCCTTTCCTAAAATGTCCCTAAATGAGAGCGTATCCACACGTCCATGCGAACGGGATAGAGTACCCAATAAAATCAACTCTAAGATATTTTGAGCATTCTGTCAGCATTTCTTCTTGGTTCCAGTAAATCTAACGCATCCACTATATCATATGCAAATTGAATGCATTCGTATTATGATACGAATATTATTAAAATATACGGACAGAAGCACAAAAGTCAACGCCAGTCTAAAAGCTCCACCTAACAGACAATATGTTTAAAGTAATGAGACACTACCACTGCAAGCTACTATCGGTTGATTCGTGTTCTAAAGAGTTTACACAAACGTTGTAACGGAGACAAAACGAAGAATGCACCGTGAAGACGTATAAACACTTCTCGTTTCAATCAACAATAACTGCATGGGATATGCATGCAGGATGTGTTCACGGTTTTAATGGGGGTATGATCACCGCCTCTCGGACACCTGAATTCGGTGGTCACAAAATCGCGGTATAGAATGCGATGATTGTATTGGTGAAAATACTAAGTCTTAAAATTAAATTGTTGCCGTCCAGTTTCGGATGTTCAATCTAAATGAACGAAAATATGGATTTTTTAAACATTATTTATCAATTGCGAGTTTTGATAATAGTTCTCGATTTAAGTAAGCTAAAGAATCCAATGCATCGTTTGAGAATTAAATGAATTAATCTGACGATTCAAACAATAACATAATATATAATTCGCAATGTAACACACATCTCAAAGGAATTTTAAAATCTGCGACTAAAAGTCAATAAGTCTTAAAAAAAAGAGAAGAAAAGAGACTAGCGCTGCAACGTACTGTCAGTTCTTTCCTGTTCTGATGAGTTAGATGAAACTTTGCAACGTGGAGAAAATAGAGACTGCACCGTACATATGTGAAAGAAAGCTCTCTTAGATCAAGTCATGAAGGTTACAATAATGAGTTCACAGTTTTGTGGGAAGTATGATTACGGGCTATCGGACACTCGAAAGCAGTGGCCACAAGGATTGCGCAATCCGGTGCGGTGATTTCAATGGTTAAAAGACAAAGAAAAAAGAACAAAAAAAAAAGAAAGAAAGATGTTAGTTCTAAAAATGAATTTTTGCTGATTTACAATTTTAGTTGCTAAATCAAAATGAAGAAATAATTGGGAAGAATTGTTTATCAATAGTTTGGAATTTTCCACAATTGATATTAATAACAATAATAATAATAATAATAATAATGTGGACTTAGTACAGCGCCTAAGACGTTAAAGCGCTAAGAGCTCTGAAATATCAGATAACAAACAGAAATATACACCAGTACAATGATAGGATAGAAATATCCCAACACTATTGAATTACAAAACAAAACGCTTCAATAGAAGTATATAGAATATGTAAATGAACTTACATATTTCATTCACTTTTTATCTGGATGGGTACATACAGGGTCACTACCATAATCAGTACCTTTATGAGGGCTGTGTCGAAACCAGAAAGACATTGACAAGCTAATGAATTTGAAGAAGAGGATATCAAAATTCAACATAAAAAATGATTATATGAGAAAAAAAACGTTTCTGTGGGACATTTACCATCACACCTATTTGTAGCCAAATAAACGCGTGTACAAAGTGTAGTATAAATTTGTAATGGTATTAGAAATTGTACGCCCACCGTGGGACTCGAACTCACGACCCTCAGATTAAAAGTCTGATGCTCTACCGACTGAGCTAGGCGGGCTACTTGTTAATGCATGGTCGAATGTTGGATCGGGCAGTTATGCGCAACATGGTTAATCGTTATCTCATCAACTTCACATAGCTAGCGTCTAGGATTGATTGGATCTTAGATGTAAGCCCCTTATGGAAACAAAAATCCAATTTATCTGGCAATCAACCATTCACGGAAGATTTTAAATTTTGCTGCATAAGGAAATGCACAAATGTGTCATTAGCCGAGCAAGTTGCTAAAGTTAAGACTAGTCATTGTTTCTTTGTGTTAACAATTATGATTTTACGATCCGGACAACACAAAGACTATCCTTCTGCTCTTTTCTTAAATCTTCGCATTCTTTCCTTAATTTCTCTCAGTTAATTACACATGTGAAAATCACCTATCTTGAAAACAAATTTCCAGAGAAAGCATGCTTACACACCACATAATGCATTAATTATTACCTGCAAGTTGATAAACATGCTTTCAATTAATTGTTCTCTATACATATTTGTGATTTTCTTTTATGGATCGGTACAGGAGAAAATACATAAATACGGAAGGTGTGTGTTAGTTGTGGTGGTTTTATTTCTACGACATGGGAGATTTGTGCTTGTGTGTGTGTGTGTGTGTGTGTGTGTGTGTGTGTGTGTGTGTGTTTGTGTGTGCATGTGATTTGTATTTTTAAGGTAGCTTTTAAGAATTTTTCAGTCATATCGCTACGATGTCTGCTGTGTGTCAGTTTATAGTGATGGCTAGCACTGTTGCATCATGCCGCAGACATGTGGCATGTTGTCCCACCCAGTCACATTATCCTGAGGCCCGGCCGACCAGTCCTAACACTAACCTCTTAATGCTGAGCCCCAAGCGAGGCAGCTGTTAGTACCATATTTGTAAGTCTTTGGTATGACTCGGCCGGGGATCGATCCCACGAACTCCCGCATCCGAGGTGTACGTTCTAATTACTAGGCCACCGGAGCTTTTAGGGATATTTGTTCACTGTCACGTAGTGAGTAGTAGCTAATGAGTTTTCAGTGCTTATGTCTGTATTTAAGTACGTGGAGTTGGACTATTTGGTCAGTCATATTTTGCATGCTATTCTTGTAACATTATTCTTCAGATATATTTATTGTTGTGTTTAGATATTATTTGGAACCAAACATTTGTTTGAATTATTCATTGGAGCCACAAAATGCTATGTGGGTTAAAATATTAGTTTTGGCCTATTGTGAATTATTTCTAAAGAATTCTTGAAAATGCCATTGTGATATATCAGAACTGTTGGTAGACCAATGCATTTGAGGATGTAGATTTTATTCGGAACATTCTATTCCTTTGGACTTGAAGATAACATTTTGGGATGATTTTGGATGCAATTCATAATGCTGTAAGTCCCTCTTACATTTTCATTTTACAACTTTGTTAATTGAATTTATTGATCAGTATTACAAACCGTTTTGGTTTTGCTTATGTTTGTTTCTTAGTGTATGACCATAGATTCGTAATACTATTGGGTAATTATGACTCATTCATTTCTCAGTTAACGAACTAATATCCAGCATTACTGGAAATGCAAATATGATGGCAGCAGTGGGGGACGCATTTACTGAATTTTGTTTTCATAATAATAAACTCTTATTTCCAAAGACTTGAGCAATTAAATGATATTAACGTTAAATGTAAAGAAAAGCATTTTCGTTTGAACCGAGCTCTGGGCATCTATCTGCACCATAATTGCTAAACGTCATGTGATACAAATATGGCCCCGCCCTTTAAATATGTAATGGAAAGGGCTACGCAGCAAAATCCGAGACTGACAAACTGACAGAATTTGGATGAGTAGTGCCCCAATCTCAGTCGCTAGAGCATCCGACATTTAATCTAAGGGTCATGGGTGAAAGTCCGAGGGTAGGTGGTTATGATTTAGCTTCCACTGATTTTCAATTGTTGTCAAAATGAATATAGATATACCTGCAAGTATTTCTCTCCTTTCCTAAAATGTCCCTAAATGAGAGCGTATCCACACCTCTATGCGAACGGGATAGAGTACCCAATAAAATCAACTCTAAGATATTTTGAGCATTCTGTCAGCATTTCTTCTTGATTCCAGTAAATCTAACGCATCCACTATATCATATGCAAATTGAATGCATTCGTATTATGATACGAATATTATTAAAATATACGGACAGAAGCACAAAAGTCAACGCCAGTCTAAAAGCTCCACCTAACAGACAATATGTTTAAAGTAATGAGACACTACCACTGCAAGCTACTATCAGTTGATTCGTGTTCTAAAGAGTTTACACAAACGTTGTAACGGAGACAAAACGAAGAATGCACCGTGAAGACGTATAAACACTTCTCGTTTCAATCAACAATAACTGCATGGGATATGCATGCAGGATGTGTTCACGGTTTTAATGGGGGTATGATCACCGCCTCTCGGACACCTGAATTCGGTGGTCACAAAATCGCGGTATAGAATGCGATGATTGTATTGGTGAAAATACTAAGTCTTAAAATTAAATTGTTGCCGTCCAGTTTCGGATGTTCAATCTAAATGAACGAAAATATGGATTTTTTAAACATTATTTATCAATTGCGAGTTTTGATAATAGTTCTCGATTTAAGTAAGCTAAAGAATCCAATGCATCGTTTGAGAATTAAATGAATTAATCTGACGATTCAAACAATAACATAATATATAATTCGCAATGTAACACACATCTCAAAGGAATTTTAAAATCCGCGACTAAAAGTCAATAAGTCTTAAAAAAAAGAGAAGAAAAGAGACTAGCGCTGCAACGTACTGTCAGTTCTTTCCTGTTCTGATGAGTTAGATGAAACTTTGCAACGTGGAGAAAATAGAGACTGCACCGTACATATGTGAAAGAAAGCTCTCTTAGATCAAGTCATGAAGGTTACAATAATGAGTTCACAGTTTTGTGGGAAGTATGATTACGGGCTATCGGACACTCGAAAGCAGTGGCCACAAGGATTGCGCAATCCGGTGCGGTGATTTCAATGGTTAAAAGACAAAGAAAAAAGAACAAAAAAAAAAAGAAAGAAAGATGTTAGTTCTAAAAATGAATTTTTGCTGACTTACAATTTTAGTTGCTAAATCAAAATGAAGAAATAATTGGGAAGAATTGTTTATCAATAGTTTGGAATTTTCCACAATTGATATTAATAACAATAATGATAATAATAATAATGTGGACTTAGTACAGCGCCTAAGACGTTAAAGCGATAAGAGCTCTGAAATATCAGATAACAAACAGAAATATACACCAGTACAAGGATAGGATAGAAATATCCCAACACTATTGAATTACAAAACAAAACGCTTCAATAGAAGTATATAGAATATGTAAATGAACTTACATATTTCATTCACTTTTTATCTGGATGGGTACATACAGGGTCACTACCATAATCAGTACCTTTATGAGGGCTGTGTCGAAACCAGAAAGACATTGACAAGCTAATGAATTTGAAGAAGAGGATATCAAAATTCAACATAAAAAATGATTATATGAGAAAAAAAACGTTTCTGTGGGACATTTACCATCACACCTATTTGTAGCCAAATAAACGCGTGTACAAAGTGTAGTATAAATTTGTAATGGTATTAGAAATTGTACGCCCACCGTGGGACTCGAACTCACGACCCTCAGATTAAAAGTCTGATGCTCTACCGACTGAGCTAGGCGGGCTACTTGTTAATGCATGGTCGAATGTTGGATCGGGCAGTTATGCGCAACATGGTTAATCGTTATCTCATCAACTTCACATAGCTAGCGTCTAGGATTGATTGGATCTTAGATGTAAGCCCCTTATGGAAACAAAAATCCAATTTATCTGGCAATCAACCATTCACGGAAGATTTTAAATTTTGCTGCATAAGGAAATGCACAAATGTGTCATTAGCCGAGCAAGTTGCTAAAGTTAAGACTAGTCATTGTTTCTTTGTGTTAACAATTATGATTTTACGATCCGGACAACACAAAGACTATCCTTCTGCTCTTTTCTTAAATCTTCGCATTCTTTCCTTAATTTCTCTCAGTTAATTACACATGTGAAAATCACCTATCTTGAAAACAAATTTCCAGAGAAAGCATGCTTACACACCACATAATCAATTAATTATTACCTGCAAGTTGATAAACATGCTTTCAATTAATTGTTCTCTATACATATTTGTGATTTTCTTTTATGGATCGGTACAGGAGAAAATACATAAATACGGAAGGTGTGTGTTAGTTGTGGTGGTTTTATTTCTACGACATGGGAGATTTGTGCTTGTGTGTGTGTGTGTGTGTGTGTGTGTGTGTGTGTGTGTGTGTGTGTTTGTGTGTGCATGTGATTTGTATTTTTAAGGTAGCTTTTAAGAATTTCTCAGTCATATCGCTATGATGTCTGCTGTGTGGCAGTTTATAGTGATGGCTAGCACTGTTGCATCATGCCGCAGACATGTGGCATGTTGTCCCACCCAGTCACATTATCCTGAGGCCCGGCCGACCAGTCCTAACACTAACCTCTTAATGCTGAGCCCCAAGCGAGGCAGCTGTTAGTACCATATTTGTAAGTCTTTGGTATGACTCGGCCGGGGATCGATCCCACGAACTCCCGCATCCGAGGCGTACGTTCTAATTACTAGGCCACCGGAGCTTTTAGGGATATTTGTTCACTGTCACGTAGTGAGTAGTAGCTAATGAGTTTTCAGTGCTTATGTCTGTATTTAAATACGTGGAGTTGGACTATTTGGTCAGTCATATTTTGTATGCTATTCTTGTAACATTATTCTTCAGATATATTTATTGTTGTGTTTAGATATTATTTGGAACCAAACATTTGTTTGAATTATTCATTGGAGCCACAAAATGCTATGTGGGTTAAAATATTAGTTTTGGCCTATTGTGAATTGTTTCTAAAGAATTCTTGAAAATGCCATTGTGATATATCAGAACTGTTGGTAGACCAATGCATTTGAGGATGTAGATTTTATTCGGAACATTCTATTCCTTTGGACTTGAAGATAACATTTTGGGATGATTTTGGATGCAATTCATAATGCTGTAAGTCCCTCTTACGTTTTCATTTTACAACTTTGTTAATTGAATTTCTTGATCAGTATTACAAACCGTTTTGGTTTTGCTTATGTTTGTTTCTTAGTGTATGACCATAGATTCGTAATACTATTGGGTAATTATGACTCATTCATTTCTCAGTTAACGAACTAATATCCAGCATTACTGGAAATGCAAATATGATGGCAGCAGTGGGGGACGCATTTACTGAATTTTGTTTTCATAATAATAAACTCTTATTTCCAAAGACTTGAGCAATTAAATGATATTAACGTTAAATGTAAAGAAAAGCATTTTCGTTTGAACCGAGCTCTGGGCATCTATCTGCACCATAATTGCTAAACGTCATGTGATACAAATATGGCCCCGCCCTTTAAATATGTAATGGAAAGGGCTACGCAGCAAAATCCGAGACTGACAAACTGACAGAATTTGGATGAGTAGTGCCCCAATCTCAGTCGCTAGAGCATCCGACATTTAATCTAAGGGTCATGGGTGAAAGTCCGAGGGTAGGTGGTTATGATTTAGCTTCCACTGATTTTCAATTGTTGTCAAAATGAATATAGATATACCTGCAAGTATTTCTCTCCTTTCCTAAAATGTCCCTAAATGAGAGCGTATCCACACGTCCATGCGAACGGGATAGAGTACCCAATAAAATCAACTCTAAGATATTTTGAGTATTCTGTCAGCATTTCTTCTTGATTCCAGTAAATCTAACGCATCCACTATATCATATGCAAATTGAATGCATTCGTATTATGATACGAATATTATTAAAATATACGGACAGAAGCACAAAAGTCAACGCCAGTCTAAAAGCTCCACCTAACAGACAATATGTTTAAAGTAATGAGACACTACCACTGCAAGCTACTATCAGTTGATTCGTGTTCTAAAGAGTTTACACAAACGTTGTAACGGAGACAAAACGAAGAATGCACCGTGAAGACGTATAAACACTTCTCGTTTCAATCAACAATAACTGCATGGGATATGCATGCAGGATGTGTTCACGGTTTTAATGGGGGTATGATCACCGCCTCTCGGACACCTGAATTCGGTGGTCACAAAATCGCGGTATAGAATGCGATGATTGTATTGGTGAAAATACTAAGTCTTAAAATTAAATTGTTGCCGTCCAGTTTCGGATGTTCAATCTAAATGAACGAAAATATGGATTTTTTAAACATTATTTATCAATTGCGAGTTTTGATAATAGTTCTCGATTTAAGTAAGCTAAAGAATCCAATGCATCGTTTGAGAATTAAATGAATTAATCTGACGATTCAAACAATAACATAATATATAATTCGCAATGTAACACACATCTCAAAGGAATTTTAAAATCCGCGACTAAAAGTCAATAAGTCTTTAAAAAAAGAGAAGAAAAGAGACTAGCGCTGCAACGTACTGTCAGTTCTTTCCTGTTCTGATGAGTTAGATGAAACTTTGCAACGTGGAGAAAATAGAGACTGCACCGTACATATGTGAAAGAAAGCTCTCTTAGATCAAGTCATGAAGGTTACAATAATGAGTTCACAGTTTTGTGGGAAGTATGATTACGGGCTATCGGACACTCGAAAGCAGTGGCCACAAGGATTGCGCAATCCGGTGCGGTGATTTCAATGGTTAAAAGACAAAGAAAAAAGAACAAAAAAAAAAAGAAAGAAAGATGTTAGTTCTAAAAATGAATTTTTGCTGACTTACAATTTTAGTTGCTAAATCAAAATGAAGAAATAATTGGGAAGAATTGTTTATCAATAGTTTGGAATTTTCCACAATTGATATTAATAACAATAATGATAATAATAATAATGTGGACTTAGTACAGCGCCTAAGACGTTAAAGCGATAAGAGCTCTGAAATATCAGATAACAAACAGAAATATACACCAGTACAAGGATAGGATAGAAATATCCCAACACTATTGAATTACAAAACAAAACGCTTCAATAGAAGTATATAGAATATGTAAATGAACTTACATATTTCATTCACTTTTTATCTGGATGGGTACATACAGGGTCACTACCATAATCAGTACCTTTATGAGGGCTGTGTCGAAACCAGAAAGACATTGACAAGCTAATGAATTTGAAGAAGAGGATATCAAAATTCAACATAAAAAATGATTATATGAGAAAAAAAACGTTTCTGTGGGACATTTACCATCACACCTATTTGTAGCCAAATAAACGCGTGTACAAAGTGTAGTATAAATTTGTAATGGTATTAGAAATTGTACGCCCACCGTGGGACTCGAACTCACGACCCTCAGATTAAAAGTCTGATGCTCTACCGACTGAGCTAGGCGGGCTACTTGTTAATGCATGGTCGAATGTTGGATCGGGCAGTTATGCGCAACATGGTTAATCGTTATCTCATCAACTTCACATAGCTAGCGTCTAGGATTGATTGGATCTTAGATGTAAGCCCCTTATGGAAACAAAAATCCAATTTATCTGGCAATCAACCATTCACGGAAGATTTTAAATTTTGCTGCATAAGGAAATGCACAAATGTGTCATTAGCCGAGCAAGTTGCTAAAGTTAAGACTAGTCATTGTTTCTTTGTGTTAACAATTATGATTTTACGATCCGGACAACACAAAGACTATCCTTCTGCTCTTTTCTTAAATCTTCGCATTCTTTCCTTAATTTCTCTCAGTTAATTACACATGTGAAAATCACCTATCTTGAAAACAAATTTCCAGAGAAAGCATGCTTACACACCACATAATCAATTAATTATTACCTGCAAGTTGATAAACATGCTTTCAATTAATTGTTCTCTATACATATTTGTGATTTTCTTTTATGGATCGGTACAGGAGAAAATACATAAATACGGAAGGTGTGTGTTAGTTGTGGTGGTTTTATTTCTACGACATGGGAGATTTGTGCTTGTGTGTGTGTGTGTGTGTGTGTGTGTGTGTGTGTGTGTGTGTGTGTTTGTGTGTGCATGTGATTTGTATTTTTAAGGTAGCTTTTAAGAATTTCTCAGTCATATCGCTATGATGTCTGCTGTGTGGCAGTTTATAGTGATGGCTAGCACTGTTGCATCATGCCGCAGACATGTGGCATGTTGTCCCACCCAGTCACATTATCCTGAGGCCCGGCCGACCAGTCCTAACACTAACCTCTTAATGCTGAGCCCCAAGCGAGGCAGCTGTTAGTACCATATTTGTAAGTCTTTGGTATGACTCGGCCGGGGATCGATCCCACGAACTCCCGCATCCGAGGCGTACGTTCTAATTACTAGGCCACCGGAGCTTTTAGGGATATTTGTTCACTGTCACGTAGTGAGTAGTAGCTAATGAGTTTTCAGTGCTTATGTCTGTATTTAAATACGTGGAGTTGGACTATTTGGTCAGTCATATTTTGTATGCTATTCTTGTAACATTATTCTTCAGATATATTTATTGTTGTGTTTAGATATTATTAGGAACCAAACATTTGTTTGAATTATTCATTGGAGCCACAAAATGCTATGTGGGTTAAAATATTAGTTTTGGCCTATTGTGAATTGTTTCTAAAGAATTCTTGAAAATGCCATTGTGATATATCAGAACTGTTGGTAGACCAATGCATTTGAGGATGTAGATTTTATTCGGAACATTCTATTCCTTTGGACTTGAAGATAACATTTTGGGATGATTTTGGATGCAATTCATAATGCTGTAAGTCCCTCTTACGTTTTCATTTTACAACTTTGTTAATTGAATTTCTTGATCAGTATTACAAACCGTTTTGGTTTTGCTTATGTTTGTTTCTTAGTGTATGACCATAGATTCGTAATACTATTGGGTAATTATGACTCATTCATTTCTCAGTTAACGAACTAATATCCAGCATTACTGGAAATGCAAATATGATGGCAGCAGTGGGGGACGCATTTACTGAATTTTGTTTTCATAATAATAAACTCTTATTTCCAAAGACTTGAGCAATTAAATGATATTAACGTTAAATGTAAAGAAAAGCATTTTCGTTTGAACCGAGCTCTGGGCATCTATCTGCACCATAATTGCTAAACGTCATGTGATACAAATATGGCCCCGCCCTTTAAATATGTAATGGAAAGGGCTACGCAGCAAAATCCGAGACTGACAAACTGACAGAATTTGGATGAGTAGTGCCCCAATCTCAGTCGCTAGAGCATCCGACATTTAATCTAAGGGTCATGGGTGAAAGTCCGAGGGTAGGTGGTTATGATTTAGCTTCCACTGATTTTCAATTGTTGTCAAAATGAATATAGATATACCTGCAAGTATTTCTCTCCTTTCCTAAAATGTCCCTAAATGAGAGCGTATCCACACGTCCATGCGAACGGGATAGAGTACCCAATAAAATCAACTCTAAGATATTTTGAGTATTCTGTCAGCATTTCTTCTTGATTCCAGTAAATCTAACGCATCCACTATATCATATGCAAATTGAATGCATTCGTATTATGATACGAATATTATTAAAATATACGGACAGAAGCACAAAAGTCAACGCCAGTCTAAAAGCTCCACCTAACAGACAATATGTTTAAAGTAATGAGACACTACCACTGCAAGCTACTATCAGTTGATTCGTGTTCTAAAGAGTTTACACAAACGTTGTAACGGAGACAAAACGAAGAATGCACCGTGAAGACGTATAAACACTTCTCGTTTCAATCAACAATAACTGCATGGGATATGCATGCAGGATGTGTTCACGGTTTTAATGGGGGTATGATCACCGCCTCTCGGACACCTGAATTCGGTGGTCACAAAATCGCGGTATAGAATGCGATGATTGTATTGGTGAAAATACTAAGTCTTAAAATTAAATTGTTGCCGTCCAGTTTCAGATGTTCAATCTAAATGAACGAAAATATGGATTTTTTAAACATTATTTATCAATTGCGAGTTTTGATAATAGTTCTCGATTTAAGTAAGCTAAAGAATCCAATGCATCGTTTGAGAATTAAATGAATTAATCTGACGATTCAAACAATAACATAATATATAATTCGCAATGTAACACACATCTCAAAGGAATTTTAAAATCTGCGACTAAAAGTCAATAAGTCTTAAAAAAAAGAGAAGAAAAGAGACTAGCGCTGCAACGTACTGTCAGTTCTTTCCTGTTCTGATGAGTTAGATGAAACTTTGCAACGTGGAGAAAATAGAGACTGCACCGTACATATGTGAAAGAAAGCTCTCTTAGATCAAGTCATGAAGGTTACAATAATGAGTTCACAGTTTTGTGGGAAGTATGATTACGGGCTATCGGACACTCGAAAGCAGTGGCCACAAGGATTGCGCAATCCGGTGCGGTGATTTCAATGGTTAAAAGACAAAGAAAAAAGAACAAAAAAAAAAAGAAAGAAAGATGTTAGTTCTAAAAATGAATTTTTGCTGACTTACAATTTTAGTTGCTAAATCAAAATGAAGAAATAATTGGGAAGAATTGTTTATCAATAGTTTGGAATTTTCCACAATTGATATTAATAACAATAATGATAATAATAATAATGTGGACTTAGTACAGCGCCTAAGACGTTAAAGCGATAAGAGCTCTGAAATATCAGATAACAAACAGAAATATACACCAGTACAAGGATAGGATAGAAATATCCCAACACTATTGAATTACAAAACAAAACGCTTCAATAGAAGTATATAGAATATGTAAATGAACTTACATATTTCATTCACTTTTTATCTGGATGGGTACATACAGGGTCACTACCATAATCAGTACCTTTATGAGGGCTGTGTCGAAACCAGAAAGACATTGACAAGCTAATGAATTTGAAGAAGAGGATATCAAAATTCAACATAAAAAATGATTATATGAGAAAAAAAACGTTTCTGTGGGACATTTACCATCACACCTATTTGTAGCCAAATAAACGCGTGTACAAAGTGTAGTATAAATTTGTAATGGTATTAGAAATTGTACGCACACCGTGGGACTCGAACTCACGACCCTCAGATTAAAAGTCTGATGCTCTACCGACTGAGCTAGGCGGGCTACTTGTTAATGCATGGTCGAATGTTGGATCGGGCAGTTATGCGCAACATGGTTAATCGTTATCTCATCAACTTCACATAGCTAGCGTCTAGGATTGATTGGATCTTAGATGTAAGCCCCTTATGGAAACAAAAATCCAATTTATCTGGCAATCAACCATTCACGGAAGATTTTAAATTTTGCTGCATAAGGAAATGCACAAATGTGTCATTAGCCGAGCAAGTTGCTAAAGTTAAGACTAGTCATTGTTTCTTTGTGTTAACAATTATGATTTTACGATCCGGACAACACAAAGACTATCCTTCTGCTCTTTTCTTAAATCTTCGCATTCTTTCCTTAATTTCTCTCAGTTAATTACACATGTGAAAATCACCTATCTTGAAAACAAATTTCCAGAGAAAGCATGCTTACACACCACATAATCAATTAATTATTACCTGCAAGTTGATAAACATGCTTTCAATTAATTGTTCTCTATACATATTTGTGATTTTCTTTTATGGATCGGTACAGGAGAAAATACATAAATACGGAAGGTGTGTGTTAGTTGTGGTGGTTTTATTTCTACGACATGGGAGATTTGTGCTTGTGTGTGTGTGTGTGTGTGTGTGTGTGTGTGTGTGTGTGTGTGTGTGTTTGTGTGTGCATGTGATTTGTATTTTTAAGGTAGCTTTTAAGAATTTCTCAGTCATATCGCTATGATGTCTGCTGTGTGGCAGTTTATAGTGATGGCTAGCACTGTTGCATCATGCCGCAGACATGTGGCATGTTGTCCCACCCAGTCACATTATCCTGAGGCCCGGCCGACCAGTCCTAACACTAACCTCTTAATGCTGAGCCCCAAGCGAGGCAGCTGTTAGTACCATATTTGTAAGTCTTTGGTATGACTCGGCCGGGGATCGATCCCACGAACTCCCGCATCCGAGGCGTACGTTCTAATTACTAGGCCACCGGAGCTTTTAGGGATATTTGTTCACTGTCACGTAGTGAGTAGTAGCTAATGAGTTTTCAGTGCTTATGTCTGTATTTAAATACGTGGAGTTGGACTATTTGGTCAGTCATATTTTGTATGCTATTCTTGTAACATTATTCTTCAGATATATTTATTGTTGTGTTTAGATATTATTTGGAACCAAACATTTGTTTGAATTATTCATTGGAGCCACAAAATGCTATGTGGGTTAAAATATTAGTTTTGGCCTATTGTGAATTGTTTCTAAAGAATTCTTGAAAATGCCATTGTGATATATCAGAACTGTTGGTAGACCAATGCATTTGAGGATGTAGATTTTATTCGGAACATTCTATTCCTTTGGACTTGAAGATAACATTTTGGGATGATTTTGGATGCAATTCATAATGCTGTAAGTCCCTCTTACGTTTTCATTTTACAACTTTGTTAATTGAATTTCTTGATCAGTTTTACAAACCGTTTTGGTTTTGCTTATGTTTGTTTCTTAGTGTATGACCATAGATTCGTAATACTATTGGGTAATTATGACTCATTCATTTCTCAGTTAACGAACTAATATCCAGCATTACTGGAAATGCAAATATGATGGCAGCAGTGGGGGACGCATTTACTGAATTTTGTTTTCATAATAATAAACTCTTATTTCCAAAGACTTGAGCAATTAAATGATATTAACGTTAAATGTAAAGAAAAGCATTTTCGTTTGAACCGAGCTCTGGGCATCTATCTGCACCATAATTGCTAAACGTCATGTGATACAAATATGGCCCCGCCCTTTAAATATGTAATGGAAAGGGCTACGCAGCAAAATCCGAGACTGACAAACTGACAGAATTTGGATGAGTAGTGCCCCAATCTCAGTCGCTAGAGCATCCGACATTTAATCTAAGGGTCATGGGTGAAAGTCCGAGGGTAGGTGGTTATGATTTAGCTTCCACTGATTTTCAATTGTTGTCAAAATGAATATAGATATACCTGCAAGTATTTCTCTCCTTTCCTAAAATGTCCCTAAATGAGAGCGTATCCACACGTCCATGCGAACGGGATAGAGTACCCAATAAAATCAACTCTAAGATATTTTGAGCATTCTGTCAGCATTTCTTCTTGATTCCAGTAAATCTAACGCATCCACTATATCATATGCAAATTGAATGCATTCGTATTATGATACGAATATTATTAAAATATACGGACAGAAGCACAAAAGTCAACGCCAGTCTAAAAGCTCCACCTAACAGACAATATGTTTAAAGTAATGAGACACTACCACTGCAAGCTACTATCAGTTGATTCGTGTTCTAAAGAGTTTACACAAACGTTGTAAAGGAGACAAAACGAAGAATGCACCGTGAAGACGTATAAACACTTCTCGTTTCAATCAACAATAACTGCATGGGATATGCATGCAGGATGTGTTCACGGTTTTAATGGGGGTATGATCACCGCCTCTCGGACACCTGAATTCGGTGGTCACAAAATCGCGGTATAGAATGCGATGATTGTATTGGTGAAAATACTAAGTCTTAAAATTAAATTGTTGCCGTCCAGTTTCAGATGTTCAATCTAAATGAACGAAAATATGGATTTTTTAAACATTATTTATCAATTGCGAGTTTTGATAATAGTTCTCGATTTAAGTAAGCTAAAGAATCCAATGCATCGTTTGAGAATTAAATGAATTAATCTGACGATTCAAACAATAACATAATATATAATTCGCAATGTAACACACATCTCAAAGGAATTTTAAAATCTGCGACTAAAAGTCAATAAGTCTTAAAAAAAAGAGAAGAAAAGAGACTAGCGCTGCAACGTACTGTCAGTTCTTTCCTGTTCTGATGAGTTAGATGAAACTTTGCAACGTGGAGAAAATAGAGACTGCACCGTACATATGTGAAAGAAAGCTCTCTTAGATCAAGTCATGAAGGTTACAATAATGAGTTCACAGTTTTGTGGGAAGTATGATTACGGGCTATCGGACACTCGAAAGCAGTGGCCACAAGGATTGCGCAATCCGGTGCGGTGATTTCAATGGTTAAAAGACAAAGAAAAAAGAACAAAAAAAAAAAGAAAGAAAGATGTTAGTTCTAAAAATGAATTTTTGCTGATTTACAATTTTAGTTGCTAAATCAAAATGAAGAAATAATTGGGAAGAATTGTTTATCAATAGTTTGGAATTTTCCACAATTGATATTAATAACAATAATAATAATAATAATAATAATGTGGACTTAGTACAGCGCCTAAGACGTTAAAGCGCTAAGAGCTCTGAAATATCAGATAACAAACAGAAATATACACCAGTACAATGATAGGATAGAAATATCCCAACACTATTGAATTACAAAACAAAACGCTTCAATAGAAGTATATAGAATATGTAAATGAACTTACATATTTCATTCACTTTTTATCTGGATGGGTACATACAGGGTCACTACCATAATCAGTACCTTTATGAGGGCTGTGTCGAAACCAGAAAGACATTGACAAGCTAATGAATTTGAAGAAGAGGATATCAAAATTCAACATAAAAAATGATTATATGAGAAAAAAAACGTTTCTGTGGGACATTTACCATCACACCTATTTGTAGCCAAATAAACGCGTGTACAAAGTGTAGTATAAATTTGTAATGGTATTAGAAATTGTACGCCCACCGTGGGACTCGAACTCACGACCCTCAGATTAAAAGTCTGATGCTCTACCGACTGAGCTAGGCGGGCTACTTGTTAATGCATGGTCGAATGTTGGATCGGGCAGTTATGCGCAACATGGTTAATCGTTATCTCATCAACTTCACATAGCTAGCGTCTAGGATTGATTGGATCTTAGATGTAAGCCCCTTATGGAAACAAAAATCCAATTTATCTGGCAATCAACCATTCACGGAAGATTTTAAATTTTGCTGCATAAGGAAATGCACAAATGTGTCATTAGCCGAGCAAGTTGCTAAAGTTAAGACTAGTCATTGTTTCTTTGTGTTAACAATTATGATTTTACGATCCGGACAACACAAAGACTATCCTTCTGCTCTTTTCTTAAATCTTCGCATTCTTTCCTTAATTTCTCTCAGTTAATTACACATGTGAAAATCACCTATCTTGAAAACAAATTTCCAGAGAAAGCATGCTTACACACCACATAATCAATTAATTATTACCTGCAAGTTGATAAACATGCTTTCAATTAATTGTTCTCTATACATATTTGTGATTTTCTTTTATGGATCGGTACAGGAGAAAATACATAAATACGGAAGGTGTGTGTTAGTTGTGGTGGTTTTATTTCTACGACATGGGAGATTTCTGTGTGTGTGTGTGTGTGTGTGTGTGTGTGTGTGTGTTTGTGTGTGCATGTGATTTGTATTTTTAAGGTAGCTTTTAAGAATTTTTCAGTCATATCGCTACGATGTCTGCTGTGTGGCAGTTTATAGTGATGGCTAGCACTGTTGCATCATGCCGCAGACATGTGGCATGTTGTCCCACCCAGTCACATTATCCTGAGGCCCGGCCGACCAGTCCTAACACTAACCTCTTAATGCTGAGCCCCAAGCGAGGCAGCTGTTAGTACCATATTTGTAAGTCTTTGGTATGACTCGGCCGGGGATCGATCCCACGAACTCCCGCATCCGAGGCGTACGTTCTAATTACTAGGCCACCGGAGCTTTTAGGGATATTTGTTCACTGTCACGTAGTGAGTAGTAGCTAATGAGTTTTCAGTGCTTATGTCTGTATTTAAGTACGTGGAGTTGGACTATTTGGTCAGTCATATTTTGTATGCTATTCTTGTAACATTATTCTTCAGATATATTTATTGTTGTGTTTAGATATTATTTGGAACCAAACATTTGTTTGAATTATTCATTGGAGCCACAAAATGCTATGTGGGTTAAAATATTAGTTTTGGCCTATTGTGAATTATTTCTAAAGAATTCTTGAAAATGCCATTGTGATATATCAGAACTGTTGGTAGACCAATGCATTTGAGGATGTAGATTTTATTCGGAACATTCTATTCCTTTGGACTTGAAGATAACATTTTGGGATGATTTTGGATGCAATTCATAATGCTGTAAGTCCCTCTTACATTTTCATTTTACAACTTTGTTAATTGAATTTCTTGATCAGTATTACAAACCGTTTTGGTTTTGCTTATGTTTGTTTCTTAGTGTATGACCATAGATTCGTAATACTATTGGGTAATTATGACTCATTCATTTCTCAGTTAACGAACTAATATCCAGCATTACTGGAAATGCAAATATGATAGCAGCAGTGGGGGACGCATTTACTGAATTTTGTTTTCATAATAATAAACTCTTATTTCCAAAGACTTGAGCAATTAAATGATATTAACGTTAAATGTAAAGAAAAGCATTTTCGTTTGAACCGAGCTCTGGGCATCTATCTGCACCATAATTGCTAAACGTCATGTGATACAAATATGGCCCCGCCCTTTAAATATGTAATGGAAAGGGCTACGCAGCAAAATCCGAGACTGACAAACTGACAGAATTTGGATGAGTAGTGCCCCAATCTCAGTCGCTAGAGCATCCGACATTTAATCTAAGGGTCATGGGTGAAAGTCCGAGGGTAGGTGGTTATGATTTAGCTTCCACTGATTTTCAATTGTTGTCAAAATGAATATAGATATACCTGCAAGTATTTCTCTCCTTTCCTAAAATGTCCCTAAATGAGAGCGTATCCACACGTCTATGCGAACGGGATAGAGTACCCAATAAAATCAACTCTAAGATATTTTGAGCATTCTGTCAGCATTTCTTCTTGGTTCCAGTAAATCTAACGCATCCACTATATCATATGCAAATTGGATGCATTCGTATTATGATACGAATATTATTAAAATATACGGACAGAAGCACAAAAGTCAACGCCAGTCTAAAAGCTCCACCTAACAGACAATATGTTTAAAGTAATGAGACACTACCACTGCAAGCTACTATCAGTTGATTCGTGTTCTAAAGAGTTTACACAAACGTTGTAACGGAGACAAAACGAAGAATGCACCGTGAAGACGTATAAACACTTCTCGTTTCAATCAACAATAACTGCATGGGATATGCATGCAGGATGTGTTCACGGTTTTAATGGGGGTATGATCACCGCCTCTCGGACACCTGAATTCGGTGGTCACAAAATCGCGGTATAGAATGCGATGATTGTATTGGTGAAAATACTAAGTCTTAAAATTAAATTGTTGCCGTCCAGTTTCGGATGTTCAATCTAAATGAACGAAAATATGGATTTTTTAAACATTATTTATCAATTGCGAGTTTTGATAATAGTTCTCGTTTTAAGTAAGCTAAAGAATCCAATGCATCGTTTGAGAATTAAATGAATTAATCTGACGATTCAAACAATAACATAATATATAATTCGCAATGTAACACACATCTCAAAGGAATTTTAAAATCTGCGACTAAAAGTCAATAAGTCTTAAAAAAAAGAGAAGAAAAGAGACTAGCGCTGCAACGTACTGTCAGTTCTTTCCTGTTCTGATGAGTTAGATGAAACTTTGCAACGTGGAGAAAATAGAGACTGCACCGTACATATGTGAAAGAAAGCTCTCTTAGATCAAGTCATGAAGGTTACAATAATGAGTTCACAGTTTTGTGGGAAGTATGATTACGGGCTATCGGACACTCGAAAGCAGTGGCCACAAGGATTGCGCAATCCGGTGCGGTGATTTCAATGGTTAAAAGACAAAGAAAAAAGAACAAAAAAGAAAAAAGAAAGAAAGATGTTAGTTCTAAAAATGAATTTTTGCTGACTTACAATTTTAGTTGCTAAATCAAAATGAAGAAATAATTGGGAAGAATTGTTTATCAATAGTTTGGAATTTTCCACAAATGATATTGATAATAATAATAATAATAATAATAATAATAATAATAATAATGTGGACTTAGTACAGCGCCTAAGACGTTAAAGCGCTAAGAGCTCTGAAATATCAGATAACAAACAGAAATATACACCAGTACAAGGATAGGATAGAAATATCCCAACACTATTGAATTACAAAACAAAACGCTTCAATAGAAGTATATAGAATATGTAAATGAACTTACATATTTCATTCACTTTTTATCTGGATGGGTACATACAGGGTCACTACCATAATCAGTACCTTTATGAGGGCTGTGTCGAAACCAGAAAGACATTGACAAGCTAATGAATTTGAAGAAGAGGATATCAAAATTCAACATAAAAAATGATTATATGAGAAAAAAAACGTTTCTGTGGGACATTTACCATCACACCTATTTGTAGCCAAATAGACGCGTGTACAAAGTGTAGCATAAATTTGTAATGGTATTAGAAATTGTACGCCCACCGTGGGACTCGAACTCACGACCCTCAGATTAAAAGTCTGATGCTCTACCGACTGAGCTAGGCGGGCTACTTGTTAATGCATGGTCGAATGTTGGATCGGGCAGTTATGCGCAACATGGTTAATCGTTATCTCATCAACTTCACATAGCTAGCGTCTAGGATTGATTGGATCTTAGATGTAAGCCCCTTATGGAAACAAAAATCCAATTTATCTGGCAATCAACCATTCACGGAAGATTTTAAATTTTGCTGCATAAGGAAATGCACAAATGTGTCATTAGCCGAGCAAGTTGCTAAAGTTAAGACTAGTCATTGTTTCTTTGTGTTAACAATTATGATTTTACGATCCGGACAACACAAAGACTATCCTTCTGCTCTTTTCTTAAATCTTCGCATTCTTTCCTTAATTTCTCTCAGTTAATTACACATGTGAAAATCACCTATCTTGAAAACAAATTTCCAGAGAAAGCATGCTTACACACCACATAATCAATTAATTATTACCTGCAAGTTGATAAACATGCTTTCAATTAATTGTTCTCTATACATATTTGTGATTTTCTTTTATGGATCGGTACAGGAGAAAATACATAAATACGGAAGGTGTGTGTTAGTTGTGGTGGTTTTATTTCTACGACATGGGAGATTTGTGTGTGTGTGTGTGTGTGTGTGTGTTTGTGTGTGCATGTGATTTGTATTTTTAAGGTAGCTTTTAAGAATTTTTCAGTCATATCGCTACGATGTCTGCTGTGTGGAAGTTTATAGTGATGGCTAGCACTGTTGCATCATGCCGCAGACATGTGGCATGTTGTCCCACCCAGTCACATTATCCTGAGGCCCGGCCGACCAGTCCTAACACTAACCTCTTAATGCTGAGCCCCAAGCGAGGCAGCTGTTAGTACCATATTTGTAAGTCTTTGGTATGACTCGGCCGGGGATCGATCCCACGAACTGCCGCATCCGAGGCGTACGTTCTAATTACTAGGCCACCGGAGCTTTTAGGGATATTTGTTCACTGTCACGTAGTGAGTAGTAGCTAATGAGTTTTCAGTGCTTATGTCTGTATTTAAGTACGTGGAGTTGGACTATTTGGTCAGTCATATTTTGTATGCTATTCTTGTAACATTATTCTTCAGATATATTTATTGTTGTGTTTAGATATTATTTGGAACCAAACATTTGTTTGAATTATTCATTGGAGCCACAAAATGCTATGTGGGTTAAAATATTAGTTTTGGCCTATTGTGAATTATTTCTAAAGAATTCTTGAAAATGCCATTGTGATATATCAGAACTGTTGGTAGACCAATGCATTTGAGGATGTAGATTTTATTCGGAACATTCTATTCCTTTGGACTTGAAGATAACATTTTGGGATGATTTTGGATGCAATTCATAATGCTGTAAATCCCTCTTACATTTTCATTTTACAACTTTGTTAATTGAATTTCTTGATCAGTATTACAAACCGTTTTGGTTTTGCTTATGTTTGTTTCTTAGTGTATGACCATAGATTCGTAATACTATTGGGTAATTATGACTCATTCATTTCTCAGTTAACGAACTAATATCCAGCATGACTGGAAATGCAAATATGATGGCAGCAGTGGGGGACGCATTTACTGAATTTTGTTTTCATAATAATAAACTCTTATTTCCAAAGACTTGAGCAATTAAATGATATTAACGTTAAATGTAAAGAAAAGCATTTTCGTTTGAACCGAGCTCTGGGCATCTATCTGCACCATAATTGCTAAACGTCATGTGATACAAATATGGCCCCGCCCTTTAAATATGTAATGGAAAGGGCTACGCAGCAAAATCCGAGACTGACAAACTGACAGAATTTGGATGAGTAGTGCCCCAATCTCAGTCGCTAGAGCATCCGACATTTAATCTAAGGGTCATGGGTGAAAGTCCGAGGGTAGGTGGTTATGATTTAGCTTCCACTGATTTTCAATTGTTGTCAAAATGAATATAGATATACCTGCAAGTATTTCTCTCCTTTCCTAAAATGTCCCTAAATGAGAGCGTATCCACACGTCCATGCGAACGGGATAGAGTACCCAATAAAATCAACTCTAAGATATTTTGAGCATTCTGTCAGCATTTCTTCTTGATTCCAGTAAATCTAACGCATCCACTATATCATATGCAAATTGAATGCATTCGTATTATGATACGAATATTATTAAAATATACGGACAGAAGCACAAAAGTCAACGCCAGTCTAAAAGCTCCACCTAACAGACAATATGTTTAAAGTAATGAGACACTACCACTGCAAGCTACTATCGGTTGATTCGTGTTCTAAAGAGTTTACACAAACGTTGTAACGGAGACAAAACGAAGAATGCACCGTGAAGACGTATAAACACTTCTCGTTTCAATCAACAATAACTGCATGGGATATGCATGCAGGATGTGTTCACGGTTTTAATGGGGGTATGATCACCGCCTCTCGGACACCTGAATTCGGTGGTCACAAAATCGCGGTATAGAATGCGATGATTGTATTGGTGAAAATACTAAGTCTTAAAATTAAATTGTTGCCGTCCAGTTTCGGATGTTCAATCTAAATGAACGAAAATATGGATTTTTTAAACATTATTTATCAATTGCGAGTTTTGATAATAGTTCTCGATTTAAGTAAGCTAAAGAATCCAATGCATCGTTTGAGAATTAAATGAATTAATCTGACGATTCAAACAATAACATAATATATAATTCGCAATGTAACACACATCTCAAAGGAATTTTAAAATCTGCGACTAAAAGTCAATAAGTCTTAAAAAAAAGAGAAGAAAAGAGACTAGCGCTGCAACGTACTGTCAGTTCTTTCCTGTTCTGATGAGTTAGATGAAACTTTGCAACGTGGAGAAAATAGAGACTGCACCGTACATATGTGAAAGAAAGCTCTCTTAGATCAAGTCATGAAGGTTACAATAATGAGTTCACAGTTTTGTGGGAAGTATGATTACGGGCTATCGGACACTCGAAAGCAGTGGCCACAAGGATTGCGCAATCCGGTGCGGTGATTTCAATGGTTAAAAGACAAAGAAAAAAGAACAAAAAAAAAAAGAAAGAAAGATGTTAGTTCTAAAAATGAATTTTTGCTGACTTACAATTTTAGTTGCTAAATCAAAATGAAGAAATAATTATGAAGAATTGTTTATCAATAGTTTGGAATTTTCCACAATTGATATTAATAACAATAATAATAATAATAATAATAATAATGTGGACTTAGTACAGCGCCTAAGACGTTAAAGCGCTAAGAGCTCTGAAATATCAGATAACAAACAGAAATATACACCAGTACAATGATAGGATAGAAATATCCCAACACTATTGAATTACAAAACAAAACGCTTCAATAGAAGTATATAGAATATGTAAATGAACTTACATATTTCATTCACTTTTTATCTGGATGGGTACATACAGGGTCACTACCATAATCAGTACCTTTATGAGGGCTGTGTCGAAACCAGAAAGACATTGACAAGCTAATGAATTTGAAGAAGAGGATATCAAAATTCAACATAAAAAATGATTATATGAGAAAAAAAACGTTTCTGTGGGACATTTACCATCACACCTATTTGTAGCCAAATAGACGCGTGTACAAAGTGTAGTATAAATTTGTAATGGTATTAGAAATTGTACGCCCACCGTGGGACTCGAACTCACGACCCTCAGATTAAAAGTCTGATGCTCTACCGACTGAGCTAGGCGGGCTACTTGTTAATGCATGGTCGAATGTTGGATCGGGCAGTTATGCGCAACATGGTTAATCGTTATCTCATCAACTTCACATAGCTAGCGTCTAGGATTGATTGGATCTTAGATGTAAGCCCCTTATGGAAACAAAAATCCAATTTATCTGGCAATCAACCATTCACGGAAGATTTTAAATTTTGCTGCATAAGGAAATGCACAAATGTGTCATTAGCCGAGCAAGTTGCTAAAGTTAAGACTAGTCATTGTTTCTTTGTGTTAACAATTATGATTTTACGATCCGGACAACACAAAGACTATCCTTCTGCTCTTTTCTTAAATCTTCGCATTCTTTCCTTAATTTCTCTCAGTTAATTACACATGTGAAAATCACCTATCTTGAAAACAAATTTCCAGAGAAAGCATGCTTACACACCACATAATCAATTAATTATTACCTGCAAGTTGATAAACATGCTTTCAATTAATTGTTCTCTATACATATTTGTGATTTTCTTTTATGGATCGGTACAGGAGAAAATACATAAATACGGAAGGTGTGTGTTAGTTGTGGTGGTTTTATTTATACGACATGGGAGATTTGTGTTTGTGTGTGTGTGTGTGTGTGTGTGTGTTTGTGTGTGCATGTGATTTGTATTTTTAAGGTAGCTTTTAAGAATTTTTCAGTCATATCGCTACGATGTCTGCTGTGTGGCAGTTTATAGTGATGGCTAGCACTGTTGCATCATGCCGCAGACATGTGGCATGTTGTCCCACCCAGTCACATTATCCTGAGGCCCGGCCGACCAGTCCTAACACTAACCTCTTAATGCTGAGCCCCAAGCGAGGCAGCTGTTAGTACCATATTTGTAAGTCTTTGGTATGACTCGGCCGGGGATCGATCCCACGAACTCCCGCATCCGAGGCGTACGTTCTAATTACTAGGCCACCGGAGCTTTTAGGGATATTTGTTCACTGTCACGTAGTGAGTAGTAGCTAATGAGTTTTCAGTGCTTATGTCTGTATTTAAGTACGTGGAGTTGGACTATTTGGTCAGTCATATTTTGTATGCTATTCTTGTAACATTATTCTTCAGATATATTTATTGTTGTGTTTAGATATTATTTGGAACCAAACATTTGTTTGAATTATTCATTGGAGCCACAAAATGCTATGTGGGTTAAAATATTAGTTTTGGCCTATTGTGAATTATTTCTAAAGAATTCTTGAAAATGCCATTGTGATATATCAGAACTGTTGGTAGACCAATGCATTTGAGGATGTAGATTTTATTCGGAACATTCTATTCCTTTGGACTTGAAGATAACATTTTGGGATGATTTTGGATGCAATTCATAATGCTGTAAGTCCCTCTTACATTTTCATTTTACAACTTTGTTAATTGAATTTCTTGATCAGTATTACAAACCGTTTTGGTTTTGCTTATGTTTGTTTCTTAGTGTATGACCATAGATTCGTAATACTATTGGGTAATTATGACTCATTCATTTCTCAGTTAACGAACTAATATCCAGCATGACTGGAAATGCAAATATGATGGCAGCAGTGGGGGACGCATTTACTGAATTTTGTTTTCATAATAATAAACTCTTATTTCCAAAGACTTGAGCAATTAAATGATATTAACGTTAAATGTAAAGAAAAGCATTTTCGTTTGAACCGAGCTCTGGGCATCTATCTGCACCATAATTGCTAAACGTCATGTGATACAAATATGGCCCCGCCCTTTAAATATTTAATGGAAAGGGCTACGCAGCAAAATCCGAGACTGACAAACTGACAGAATTTGGATGAGTAGTGCCCCAATCTCAGTCGCTAGAGCATCCGACATTTAATCTAAGGGTCATGGGTGAAAGTCCGAGGGTAGGTGGTTATGATTTAGCTTCCACTGATTTTCAATTGTTGTCAAAATGAATATAGATATACCTGCAAGTATTTCTCTCCTTTCCTAAAATGTCCCTAAATGAGAGCGTATCCACACGTCCATGCGAACGGGATAGAGTACCCAATAAAATCAACTCTAAGATATTTTGAGCATTCTGTCAGCATTTCTTCTTGATTCCAGTAAATCTAACGCATCCACTATATCATATGCAAATTGAATGCATTCGTATTATGATACGAATATTATTAAAATATACGGACAGAAGCACAAAAGTCAACGCCAGTCTAAAAGCTCCACCTAACAGACAATATGTTTAAAGTAATGAGACACTACCACTGCAAGCTACTATCGGTTGATTCGTGTTCTAAAGAGTTTACACAAACGTTGTAACGGAGACAAAACGAAGAATGCACCGTGAAGACGTATAAACACTTCTCGTTTCAATCAACAATAACTGCATGGGATATGCATGCAGGATGTGTTCACGGTTTTAATGGGGGTATGATCACCGCCTCTCGGACACCTGAATTCGGTGGTCACAAAATCGCGGTATAGAATGCGATGATTGTATTGGTGAAAATACTAAGTCTTAAAATTAAATTGTTGCCGTCCAGTTTCGGATGTTCAATCTAAATGAACGAAAATATGGATTTTTTAAACATTATTTATCAATTGCGAGTTTTGATAATAGTTCTCGATTTAAGTAAGCTAAAGAATCCAATGCATCGTTTGAGAATTAAATGAATTAATCTGACGATTCAAACAATAACATAATATATAATTCGCAATGTAACACACATCTCAAAGGAATTTTAAAATCTGCGACTAAAAGTCAATAAGTCTTAAAAAAAAGAGAATAAAAGAGACTAGCGCTGCAACGTACTGTCAGTTCTTTCCTGTTCTGATGAGTTAGATGAAACTTTGCAACGTGGAGAAAATAGAGACTGCACCGTACATATGTGAAAGAAAGCTCTCTTAGATCAAGTCATGAAGGTTACAATAATGAGTTCACAGTTTTGTGGGAAGTATGATTACGGGCTATCGGACACTCGAAAGCAGTGGCCACAAGGATTGCGCAATCCGGTGCGGTGATTTCAATGGTTAAAAGACAAAGAAAAAAGAACAAAAAAAAAAGAAAGAAAGATGTTAGTTCTAAAAATGAATTTTTGCTGACTTACAATTTTAGTTGCTAAATCAAAATGAAGAAATAATTGGGAAGAATTGTTTATCAATAGTTTGGAATTTTCCACAATTGATATTAATAACAATAATAATAATAATAATAATAATGTGGACTTAGTACAGCGCCTAAGACGTTAAAGCGCTAAGAGCTCTGAAATATCAGATAACAAACAGAAATATACACCAGTACAATGATAGGATAGAAATATCCCAACACTATTGAATTACAAAACAAAACGCTTCAATAGAAGTATATAGAATATGTAAATGAACTTACATATTTCATTCACTTTTTATCTGGATGGGTACATACAGGGTCACTACCATAATCAGTACCTTTATGAGGGCTGTGTCGAAACCAGAAAGACATTGACAAGCTAATGAATTTGAAGAAGAGGATATCAAAATTCAACATAAAAAATGATTATATGAGAAAAAAAACGTTTCTGTGGGACATTTACCATCACACCTATTTGTAGCCAAATAGACGCGTGTACAAAGTGTAGCATAAATTTGTAATGGTATTAGAAATTGTACGCCCACCGTGGGACTCGAACTCACGACCCTCAGATTAAAAGTCTGATGCTCTACCGACTGAGCTAGGCGGGCTACTTGTTAATGCATGGTCGAATGTTGGATCGGGCAGTTATGCGCAACATGGTTAATCGTTATCTCATCAACTTCACATAGCTAGCGTCTAGGATTGATTGGATCTTAGATGTAAGCCCCTTATGGAAACAAAAATCCAATTTATCTGGCAATCAACCATTCACGGAAGATTTTAAATTTTGCTGCATAAGGAAATGCACAAATGTGTCATTAGCCGAGCAAGTTGCTAAAGTTAAGACTAGTCATTGTTTCTTTGTGTTAACAATTATGATTTTACGATCCGGACAACACAAAGACTATCCTTCTGCTCTTTTCTTAAATCTTCGCATTCTTTCCTTAATTTCTCTCAGTTAATTACACATGTGAAAATCACCTATCTTGAAAACAAATTTCCAGAGAAAGCATGCTTACACACCACATAATCAATTAATTATTACCTGCAAGTTGATAAACATGCTTTCAATTAATTGTTCTCTATACATATTTGTGATTTTCTTTTATGGATCGGTACAGGAGAAAATACATAAATACGGAAGGTGTGTGTTAGTTGTGGTGGTTTTATTTCTACGACATGGGAGATTTCTGTTTGTGTGTGTGTGTGTGTGTGTGTGTGTGTGTGTTTGTGTGTGCATGTGATTTGTATTTTTAAGGTAGCTTTTAAGAATTTTTCAGTCATATCGCTACGATGTCTGCTGTGTGGCAGTTTATAGTGATGGCTAGCACTGTTGCATCATGCCGCAGACATGTGGCATGTTGTCCCACCCAGTCACATTATCCTGAGGCCCGGCCGACCAGTCCTAACACTAACCTCTTAATGCTGAGCCCCAAGCGAGGCAGCTGTTAGTACCATATTTGTAAGTCTTTGGTATGACTCGGCCGGGGATCGATCCCACGAACTCCCGCATCCGAGGCGTACGTTCTAATTACTAGGCCACCGGAGCTTTTAGGGATATTTGTTCACTGTCACGTAGTGAGTAGTAGCTAATGAGTTTTCAGTGCTTATGTCTGTATTTAAGTACGTGGAGTTGGACTATTTGGTCAGTCATATTTTGTATGCTATTCTTGTAACATTATTCTTCAGATATATTTATTGTTGTGTTTAGATATTATTTGGAACCAAACATTTGTTTGAATTATTCATTGGAGCCACAAAATGCTATGTGGGTTAAAATATTAGTTTTGGCCTATTGTGAATTATTTCTAAAGAATTCTTGAAAATGCCATTGTGATATATCAGAACTGTTGGTAGACCAATGCATTTGAGGATGTAGATTTTATTCGGAACATTCTATTCCTTTGGACTTGAAGATAACATTTTGGGATGATTTTGGATGCAATTCATAATGCTGTAAGTCCCTCTTACATTTTCATTTTACAACTTTGTTAATTGAATTTCTTGATCAGTATTACAAACCGTTTTGGTTTTGCTTATGTTTGTTTCTTAGTGTATGACCATAGATTCGTAATACTATTGGGTAATTATGACTCATTCATTTCTCAGTTAACGAACTAATATCCAGCATTACTGGAAATGCAAATATGATGGCAGCAGTGGGGGACGCATTTACTGAATTTTGTTTTCATAATAATAAACTCTTATTTCCAAAGACTTGAGCAATTAAATGATATTAACGTTAAATGTAAAGAAAAGCATTTTCATTTGAACCGAGCTCTGGGCATCTATCTGCACCATAATTGCTAAACGTCATGTGATACAAATATGGCCCCGCCCTTTAAATATGTAATGGAAAGGGCTACGCAGCAAAATCCGAGACTGACAAACTGACAGAATTTGGATGAGTAGTGCCCCAATCTCAGTCGCTAGAGCATCCGACATTTAATCTAAGGGTCATGGGTGAAAGTCCGAGGGTAGGTGGTTATGATTTAGCTTCCACTGATTTTCAATTGTTGTCAAAATGAATATAGATATACCTGCAAGTATTTCTCTCCTTTCCTAAAATGTCCCTAAATGAGAGCGTATCCACACGTCCATGCGAACGGGATAGAGTACCCAATAAAATCAACTCTAAGATATTTTGAGCATTCTGTCAGCATTTCTTCTTGATTCCAGTAAATCTAACGCATCCACTATATCATATGCAAATTGAATGCATTCGTATTATGATACGAATATTATTAAAATATACGGACAGAAGCACAAAAGTCAACGCCAGTCTAAAAGCTCCACCTAACAGACAATATGTTTAAAGTAATGAGACACTACCACTGCAAGCTACTATCAGTTGATTCGTGTTCTAAAGAGTTTACACAAACGTTGTAACGGAGACAAAACGAAGAATGCACCGTGAAAACGTATAAACACTTCTCGTTTCAATCAACAATAACTGCATGGGATATGCATGCAGGATGTGTTCACGGTTTTAATGGGGGTATGATCACCGCCTCTCGGACACCTGAATTCGGTGGTCACAAAATCGCGGTATAGAATGCGATGATTGTATTGGTGAAAATACTAAGTCTTAAAATTAAATTGTTGCCGTCCAGTTTCAGATGTTCAATCTAAATGAACGAAAATATGGATTTTTTAAACATTATTTATCAATTGCGAGTTTTGATAATAGTTCTCGATTTAAGTAAGCTAAAGAATCCAATGCATCGTTTGAGAATTAAATGAATTAATCTGACGATTCAAACAATAACATAATATATAATTCGCAATGTAACACACATCTCAAAGGAATTTTAAAATCTGCGACTAAAAGTCAATAAGTCTTAAAAAAAAGAGAAGAAAAGAGACTAGCGCTGCAACGTACTGTCAGTTCTTTCCTGTTCTGATGAGTTAGATGAAACTTTGCAACGTGGAGAAAATAGAGACTGCACCGTACATATGTGAAAGAAAGCTCTCTTAGATCAAGTCATGAAGGTTACAATAATGAGTTCACAGTTTTGTGGGAAGTATGATTACGGGCTATCGGACACTCGAAAGCAGTGGCCACAAGGATTGCGCAATCCGGTGCGGTGATTTCAATGGTTAAAAGACAAAGAAAAAAGAACAAAAAAAAAAAGAAAGAAAGATGTTAGTTCTAAAAATGAATTTTTGCTGACTTACAATTTTAGTTGCTAAATCAAAATGAAGAAATAATTGGGAAGAATTGTTTATCAATAGTTTGGAATTTTCCACAATTGATATTAATAACAATAATAATAATAATAATAATAATGTGGACTTAGTACAGCGCCTAAGACGTTAAAGCGCTAAGAGCTCTGAAATATCAGATAACAAACAGAAATATACACCAGTACAATGATAGGATAGAAATATCCCAACACTATTGAATTACAAAACAAAACGCTTCAATAGAAATATATAGAATATGTAAATGAACTTACATATTTCATTCACTTTTTATCTGGATGGGTACATACAGGGTCACTACCATAATCAGTACCTTTATGAGGGCTGTGTCGAAACCAGAAAGACATTGACAAGCTAATGAATTTGAAGAAGAGGATATCAAAATTCAACATAAAAAATGATTATATGAGAAAAAAAACGTTTCTGTGGGACATTTACCATCACACCTATTTGTAGCCAAATAGACGCGTGTACAAAGTGTAGTATAAATTTGTAATGGTATTAGAAATTGTACGCCCACCGTGGGACTCGAACTCACGACCCTCAGATTAAAAGTCTGATGCTCTACCGACTGAGCTAGGCGGGCTACTTGTTAATGCATGGTCGAATGTTGGATCGGGCAGTTATGCGCAACATGGTTAATCGTTATCTCATCAACTTCACATAGCTAGCGTCTAGGATTGATTGGATCTTAGATGTAAGCCCCTTATGGAAACAAAAATCCAATTTATCTGGCAATCAACCATTCACGGAAGATTTTAAATTTTGCTGCATAAGGAAATGCACAAATGTGTCATTAGCCGAGCAAGTTGCTAAAGTTAAGACTAGTCATTGTTTCTTTGTGTTAACAATTATGATTTTACGATCCGGACAACACAAAGACTATCCTTCTGCTCTTTTCTTAAATCTTCGCATTCTTTCCTTAATTTCTCTCAGTTAATTACACATGTGAAAATCACCTATCTTGAAAACAAATTTCCAGAGAAAGCATGCTTACACACCACATAATCAATTAATTATTACCTGCAAGTTGATAAACATGCTTTCAATTAATTGTTCTCTATACATATTTGTGATTTTCTTTTATGGATCGGTACAGGAGAAAATACATAAATACGGAAGGTGTGTGTTAGTTGTGGTGGTTTTATTTCTACGACATGGGAGATTTCTGTTTGTGTGTGTGTATGTGTGTGTGTTTGTGTGTGCATGTGATTTGTATTTTTAAGGTAGCTTTTAAGAATTTTTCAGTCATATCGCTACGATGTCTGCTGTGTGGCAGTTTATAGTGATGGCTAGCACTGTTGCATCATGCCGCAGACATGTGGCATGTTGTCCCACCCAGTCACATTATCCTGAGGCCCGGCCGACCAGTCCTAACACTAACCTCTTAATGCTGAGCCCCAAGCGAGGCAGCTGTTAGTACCATATTTGTAAGTCTTTGGTATGACTCGGCCGGGGATCGATCCCACGAACTCCCGCATCCGAGGCGTACGTTCTAATTACTAGGCCACCGGAGCTTTTAGGGATATTTGTTCACTGTCACGTAGTGAGTAGTAGCTAATGAGTTTTCAGTGCTTATGTCTGTATTTAAATACGTGGAGTTGGACTATTTGGTCAGTCATATTTTGTATGCTATTCTTGTAACATTATTCTTCAGATATATTTATTGTTGTGTTTAGATATTATTTGGAACCAAACATTTGTTTGAATTATTCATTGGAGCCACAAAATGCTATGTGGGTTAAAATATTAGTTTTGGCCTATTGTGAATTATTTCTAAAGAATTCTTGAAAATGCCATTGTGATATATCAGAACTGTTGGTAGACCAATGCATTTGAGGATGTAGATTTTATTCGGAACATTCTATTCCTTTGGACTTGAAGATAACATTTTGGGATGATTTTGGATGCAATTCATAATGCTGTAAGTCCCTCTTACATTTTCATTTTACAACTTTGTTAATTGAATTTCTTGATCAGTATTACAAACCGTTTTGGTTTTGCTTATGTTTGTTTCTTAGTGTATGACCATAGATTCGTAATACTATTGGGTAATTATGACTCATTCATTTCTCAGTTAACGAACTAATATCCAGCATGACTGGAAATGCAAATATGATGGCAGCAGTGGGGGACGCATTTACTGAATTTTGTTTTCATAATAATAAACTCTTATTTCCAAAGACTTGAGCAATTAAATGATATTAACGTTAAATGTAAAGAAAAGCATTTTCGTTTGAACCGAGCTCTGGGCATCTATCTGCACCATAATTGCTAAACGTCATGTGATACAAATATGGCCCCGCCCTTTAAATATGTAATGGAAAGGGCTACGCAGCAAAATCCGAGACTGACAAACTGACAGAATTTGGATGAGTAGTGCCCCAATCTCAGTCGCTAGAGCATCCGACATTTAATCTAAGGGTCATGGGTGAAAGTCCGAGGGTAGGTGGTTATGATTTAGCTTCCACTGATTTTCAATTGTTGTCAAAATGAATATAGATATACCTGCAAGTATTTCTCTCCTTTCCTAAAATGTCCCTAAATGAGAGCGTATCCACACGTCCATGCGAACGGGATAGAGTACCCAATAAAATCAACTCTAAGATATTTTGAGCATTCTGTCAGCATTTCTTCTTGATTCCAGTAAATCTAACGCATCCACTATATCATATGCAAATTGAATGCATTCGTATTATGATACGAATATTATTAAAATATACGGACAGAAGCACAAAAGTCAACGCCAGTCTAAAAGCTCCACCTAACAGACAATATGTTTAAAGTAATGAGACACTACCACTGCAAGCTACTATCAGTTGATTCGTGTTCTAAAGAGTTTACACAAACGTTGTAACGGAGACAAAACGAAGAATGCACCGTGAAGACGTATAAACACTTCTCGTTTCAATCAACAATAACTGCATGGGATATGCATGCAGGATGTGTTCACGGTTTTAATGGGGGTATGATCACCGCCTCTCGGACACCTGAATTCGGTGGTCACAAAATCGCGGTATAGAATGCGATGATTGTATTGGTGAAAATACTAAGTCTTAAAATTAAATTGTTGCCGTCCAGTTTCAGATGTTCAATCTAAATGAACGAAAATATGGATTTTTTAAACATTATTTATCAATTGCGAGTTTTGATAATAGTTCTCGATTTAAGTAAGCTAAAGAATCCAATGCATCGTTTGAGAATTAAATGAATTAATCTGACGATTCAAACAATAACATAATATATAATTCGCAATGTAACACACATCTCAAAGGAATCTTAAAATCTGCGACTAAAAGTCAATAAGTCTTAAAAAAAGAGAAGAAAAGAGACTAGCGCTGCAACGTACTGTCAGTTCTTTCCTGTTCTGATGAGTTAGATGAAACTTTGCAACGTGGAGAAAATAGAGACTGCACCGTACATATGTGAAAGAAAGCTCTCTTAGATCAAGTCATGAAGGTTACAATAATGAGTTCACAGTTTTGTGGGAAGTATGATTACGGGCTATCGGACACTCGAAAGCAGTGGCCACAAGGATTGCGCAATCCGGTGCGGTGATTTCAATGGTTAAAAGACAAAGAAAAAAGAACAAAAAAAAAAAGAAAGAAAGATGTTAGTTCTAAAAATGAATTTTTGCTGACTTACAATTTTAGTTGCTAAATCAAAATGAAGAAATAATTGGGAAGAATTGTTTATCAATAGTTTGGAATTTTCCACAATTGATATTAATAATAATAATAATAATAATAATAATAATAATAATAATAATGTGGACTTAGTACAGCGCCTAAGACGTTAAAGCGCTAAGAGCTCTGAAATATCAGATAACAAACAGAAATATACACCAGTACAAGGATAGGATAGAAATATCCCAACACTATTGAATTACAAAACAAAACGCTTCAATAGAAGTATATAGAATATGTAAATGAACTTACATATTTCATTCACTTTTTATCTGGATGGGTACATACAGGGTCACTACCATAATCAGTACCTTTATGAGGGCTGTGTCGAAACCAGAAAGACATTGACAAGCTAATGAATTTGAAGAAGAGGATATCAAAATTCAACATAAAAAATGACTATATGAGAAAAAAAACGTTTCTGTGGGACATTTACCATCACACCTATTTGTAGCCAAATAGACGCGTGTACAAAGTGTAGTATAAATTTGTAATGGTATTAGAAATTGTACGCCCACCGTGGGACTCGAACTCACGACCCTCAGATTAAAAGTCTGATGCTCTACCGACTGAGCTAGGCGGGCTACTTGTTAATGCATGGTCGAATGTTGGATCGGGCAGTTATGCGCAACATGGTTAATCGTTATCTCATCAACTTCACATAGCTAGCGTCTAGGATTGATTGGATCTTAGATGTAAGCCCCTTATGGAAACAAAAATCCAATTTATCTGGCAATCAACCATTCACGGAAGATTTTAAATTTTGCTGCATAAGGAAATGCACAAATGTGTCATTAGCCGAGCAAGTTGCTAAAGTTAAGACTAGTCATTGCTTCTTTGTGTTAACAATTATGATTTTACGATCCGGACAACACAAAGACTATCCTTCTGCTCTTTTCTTAAATCTTCGCATTCTTTCCTTAATTTCTCTCAGTTAATTACACATGTGAAAATCACCTATCTTGAAAACAAATTTCCAGAGAAAGCATGCTTACACACCACATAATCAATTAATTATTACCTGCAAGTTGATAAACATGCTTTCAATTAATTGTTCTCTATACATATTTGTGATTTTCTTCTATGGATCGGTACAGGAGAAAATACATAAATACGGAAGGTGTGTGTTAGTTGTGGTGGTTTTATTTCTACGACATGGGAGATTTGTGTTTGTGTGTGTGTGTGTGTTTGTGTGTGCATGTGATTTGTATTTTTAAGGTAGCTTTTAAGAATTTTTCAGTCATATCGCTACGATGTCTGCTGTGTGGCAGTTTATAGTGATGGCTAGCACTGTTGCATCATGCCGCAGACATGTGGCATGTTGTCCCACCCAGTCACATTATCCTGAGGCCCGGCCGACCAGTCCTAACACTAACCTCTTAATGCTGAGCCCCAAGCGAGGCAGCTGTTAGTACCATATTTGTAAGTCTTTGGTATGACTCGGCCGGGGATCGATCCCACGAACTCCCGCATCCGAGGCGTACGTTCTAATTACTAGGCCACCGGAGCTTTTAGGGATATTTGTTCACTGTCACGTAGTGAGTAGTAGCTAATGAGTTTTCAGTGCTTATGTCTGTATTTAAGTACGTGGAGTTGGACTATTTGGTCAGTCATATTTTGTATGCTATTCTTGTAACATTATTCTTCAGATATATTTATTGTTGTGTTTAGATATTATTTGGAACCAAACATTTGTTTGAATTATTCATTGGAGCCACAAAATGCTATGTGGGTTAAAATATTAGTTTTGGCCTATTGTGAATTATTTCTAAAGAATTCTTGAAAATGCCATTGTGATATATCAGAACTGTTGGTAGACCAATGCATTTGAGGATGTAGATTTTATTCGGAACATTCTATTCCTTTGGACTTGAAGATAACATTTTGGGATGATTTTGGATGCAATTCATAATGCTGTAAGTCCCTCTTACATTTTCATTTTACAACTTTGTTAATTGAATTTCTTGATCAGTATTACAAACCGTTTTGGTTTTGCTTATGTTTGTTTCTTAGTGTATGACCATAGATTCGTAATACTATTGGGTAATTATGACTCATTCATTTCTCAGTTAACGAACTAATATCCAGCATTACTGGAAATGCAAATATGATGGCAGCAGTGGGGGACGCATTTACTGAATTTTGTTTTCATAATAATAAACTCTTATTTCCAAAGACTTGAGCAATTAAATGATATTAACGTTAAATGTAAAGAAAAGCATTTTCGTTTGAACCGAGCTCTGGGCATCTATCTGCACCATAATTGCTAAACGTCATGTGATACAAATATGGCCCCGCCCTTTAAATATGTAATGGAAAGGGCTACGCAGCAAAATCCGAGACTGACAAACTGACAGAATTTGGATGAGTAGTGCCCCAATCTCAGTCGCTAGAGCATCCGACATTTAATCTAAGGGTCATGGGTGAAAGTCCGAGGGTAGGTGGTTATGATTTAGCTTCCACTGATTTTCAATTGTTGTCAAAATGAATATAGATATACCTGCAAGTATTTCTCTCCTTTCCTAAAATGTCCCTAAATGAGAGCGTATCCACACGTCCATGCGAACGGGATAGAGTACCCAATAAAATCAACTCTAAGATATTTTGAGCATTCTGTCAGCATTTCTTCTTGATTCCAGTAAATCTAACGCATCCACTATATCATATGCAAATTGAATGCATTCGTATTATGATACGAATATTATTAAAATATACGGACAGAAGCACAAAAGTCAACGCCAGTCTAAAAGCTCCACCTAACAGACAATATGTTTAAAGTAATGAGACACTACCACTGCAAGCTACTATCGGTTGATTCGTGTTCTAAAGAGTTTACACAAACGTTGTAACGGAGACAAAACGAAGAATGCACCGTGAAGACGTATAAACACTTCTCGTTTCAATCAACAATAACTGCATGGGATATGCATGCAGGATGTGTTCACGGTTTTAATGGGGGTATGATCACCGCCTCTCGGACACCTGAATTCGGTGGTCACAAAATCGCGGTATAGAATGCGATGATTGTATTGGTGAAAATACTAAGTCTTAAAATTAAATTGTTGCCGTCCAGTTTCGGATGTTCAATCTAAATGAACGAAAATATGGATTTTTTAAACATTATTTATCAATTGCGAGTTTTGATAATAGTTCTCGATTTAAGTAAGCTAAAGAATCCAATGCATCGTTTGAGAATTAAATGAATTAATCTGACGATTCAAACAATAACATAATATATAATTCGCAATGTAACACACATCTCAAAGGAATTTTAAAATCTGCGACTAAAAGTCAATAAGTCTTAAAAAAAAGAGAAGAAAAGAGACTAGCGCTGCAACGTACTGTCAGTTCTTTCCTGTTCTGATGAGTTAGATGAAACTTTGCAACGTGGAGAAAATAGAGACTGCACCGTACATATGTGAAAGAAAGCTCTCTTAGATCAAGTCATGAAGGTTACAATAATGAGTTCACAGTTTTGTGGGAAGTATGATTACGGGCTATCGGACACTCGAAAGCAGTGGCCACAAGGATTGCGCAATCCGGTGCGGTGATTTCAATGGTTAAAAGACAAAGAAAAAAGAACAAAAAAAAAAAGAAAGAAAGATGTTAGTTCTAAAAATGAATTTTTGCTGACTTACAATTTTAGTTGCTAAATCAAAATGAAGAAATAATTGGGAAGAATTGTTTATCAATAGTTTGGAATTTTCCACAATTGATATTAATAACAATAATAATAATAATAATAATAATGTGGACTTAGTACAGCGCCTAAGACGTTAAAGCGCTAAGAGCTCTGAAATATCAGATAACAAACAGAAATATACACCAGTACAATGATAGGATAGAAATATCCCAACACTATTGAATTACAAAACAAAACGCTTCAATAGAAATATATAGAATATGTAAATGAACTTACATATTTCATTCACTTTTTATCTGGATGGGTACATACAGGGTCACTACCATAATCAGTACCTTTATGAGGGCTGTGTCGAAACCAGAAAGACATTGACAAGCTAATGAATTTGAAGAAGAGGATATCAAAATTCAACATAAAAAATGATTATATGAGAAAAAAACGTTTCTGTGGGACATTTACCATCACACCTATTTGTAGCCAAATAGACGCGTGTACAAAGTGTAGTATAAATTTGTAATGGTATTAGAAATTGTACGCCCACCGTGGGACTCGAACTCACGACCCTCAGATTAAAAGTCTGATGCTCTACCGACTGAGCTAGGCGGGCTACTTGTTAATGCATGGTCGAATGTTGGATCGGGCAGTTATGCGCAACATGGTTAATCGTTATCTCATCAACTTCACATAGCTAGCGTCTAGGATTGATTGGATCTTAGATGTAAGCCCCTTATGGAAACAAAAATCCAATTTATCTGGCAATCAACCATTCACGGAAGATTTTAAATTTTGCTGCATAAGGAAATGCACAAATTTTGTCATTAGCCGAGCAAGTTGCTAAAGTTAAGACTAGTCATTGTTTCTTTGTGTTAACAATTATGATTTTACGATCCGGACAACACAAAGACTATCCTTCTGCTCTTTTCTTAAATCTTCGCATTCTTTCCTTAATTTCTCTCAGTTAATTACACATGTGAAAATCACCTATCTTGAAAACAAATTTCCAGAGAAAGCATGCTTACACACCACATAATCAATTAATTATTACCTGCAAGTTGATAAACATGCTTTCAATTAATTGTTCTCTATACATATTTGTGATTTTCTTTTATGGATCGGTACAGGAGAAAATACATAAATACGGAAGGTGTGTGTTAGTTGTGGTGGTTTTATTTCTACGACATGGGAGATTTGTGTTTGTGTGTGTGTGTGTGTGTGTGTGTGTTTGTGTGTGCATGTGATTTGTATTTTTAAGGTAGCTTTTAAGAATTTTTCAGTCATATCGCTACGATGTCTGCTGTGTGGCAGTTTATAGTGATGGCTAGCACTGTTGCATCATGCCGCAGACATGTGGCATGTTGTCCCACCCAGTCACATTATCCTGAGGCCCGGCCGACCAGTCCTAACACTAACCTCTTAATGCTGAGCCCCAAGCGAGGCAGCTGTTAGTACCATATTTGTAAGTCTTTGGTATGACTCGGCCGGGGATCGATCCCACGAACTCCCGCATCCGAGGCGTACGTTCTAATTACTAGGCCACCGGAGCTTTTAGGGATATTTGTTCACTGTCACGTAGTGAGTAGTAGCTAATGAGTTTTCAGTGCTTATGTCTGTATTTAAATACGTGGAGTTGGACTATTTGGTCAGTCATATTTTGTATGCTATTCTTGTAACATTATTCTTCAGATATATTTATTGTTGTGTTTAGATATTATTTGGAACCAAACATTTGTTTGAATTATTCATTGGAGCCACAAAATGCTATGTGGGTTAAAATATTAGTTTTGGCCTATTGTGAATTATTTCTAAAGAATTCTTGAAAATGCCATTGTGATATATCAGAACTGTTGGTAGACCAATGCATTTGAGGATGTAGATTTTATTCGGAACATTCTATTCCTTTGGACTTGAAGATAACATTTTGGGATGATTTTGGATGCAATTCATAATGCTGTAAGTCCCTCTTACATTTTCATTTTACAACTTTGTTAATTGAATTTCTTGATCAGTATTACAAACCGTTTTGGTTTTGCTTATGTTTGTTTCTTAGTGTATGACCATAGATTCGTAATACTATTGGGTAATTATGACTCATTCATTTCTCAGTTAACGAACTAATATCCAGCATGACTGGAAATGCAAATATGATGGCAGCAGTGGGGGACGCATTTACTGAATTTTGTTTTCATAATAATAAACTCTTATTTCCAAAGACTTGAGCAATTAAATGATATTAACGTTAAATGTAAAGAAAAGCATTTTCGTTTGAACCGAGCTCTGGGCATCTATCTGCACCATAATTGCTAAACGTCATGTGATACAAATATGGCCCCGCCCTTTAAATATGTAATGGAAAGGGCTACGCAGCAAAATCCGAGACTGACAAACTGACAGAATTTGGATGAGTAGTGCCCCAATCTCAGTCGCTAGAGCATCCGACATTTAATCTAAGGGTCATGGGTGAAAGTCCGAGGGTAGGTGGTTATGATTTAGCTTCCACTGATTTTCAATTGTTGTCAAAATGAATATAGATATACCTGCAAGTATTTCTCTCCTTTCCTAAAATGTCCCTAAATGAGAGCGTATCCACACGTCCATGCGAACGGGATAGAGTACCCAATAAAATCAACTCTAAGATATTTTGAGCATTCTGTCAGCATTTCTTCTTGATTCCAGTAAATCTAACGCATCCACTATATCATATGCAAATTGAATGCATTCGTATTATGATACGAATATTATTAAAATATACGGACAGAAGCACAAAAGTCAACGCCAGTCTAAAAGCTCCACCTAACAGACAATATGTTTAAAGTAATGAGACACTACCACTGCAAGCTACTATCAGTTGATTCGTGTTCTAAAGAGTTTACACAAACGTTGTAACGGAGACAAAACGAAGAATGCACCGTGAAGACGTATAAACACTTCTCGTTTCAATCAACAATAACTGCATGGGATATGCATGCAGGATGTGTTCACGGTTTTAATGGGGGTATGATCACCGCCTCTCGGACACCTGAATTCGGTGGTCACAAAATCGCGGTATAGAATGCGATGATTGTATTGGTGAAAATACTAAGTCTTAAAATTAAATTGTTGCCGTCCAGTTTCAGATGTTCAATCTAAATGAACGAAAATATGGATTTTTTAAACATTATTTATCAATTGCGAGTTTTGATAATAGTTCTCGATTTAAGTAAGCTAAAGAATCCAATGCATCGTTTGAGAATTAAATGAATTAATCTGACGATTCAAACAATAACATAATATATAATTCGCAATGTAACACACATCTCAAAGGAATTTTAAAATCTGCGACTAAAAGTCAATAAGTCTTAAAAAAAGAGAAGAAAAGAGACTAGCGCTGCAACGTACTGTCAGTTCTTTCCTGTTCTGATGAGTTAGATGAAACTTTGCAACGTGGAGAAAATAGAGACTGCACCGTACATATGTGAAAGAAAGCTCTCTTAGATCAAGTCATGAAGGTTACAATAATGAGTTCACAGTTTTGTGGGAAGTATGATTACGGGCTATCGGACACTCGAAAGCAGTGGCCACAAGGATTGCGCAATCCGGTGCGGTGATTTCAATGGTTAAAAGACAAAGAAAAAAGAACAAAAAAAAAAAGAAAGAAAGATGTTAGTTCTAAAAATGAATTTTTGCTGACTTACAATTTTAGTTGCTAAATCAAAATGAAGAAATAATTGGGAAGAATTGTTTATCAATAGTTTGGAATTTTCCACAATTGATATTAATAACAATAATAATAATAATAATAATAATGTGGACTTAGTACAGCGCCTAAGACGTTAAAGCGCTAAGAGCTCTGAAATATCAGATAACAAACAGAAATATACACCAGTACAATGATAGGATAGAAATATCCCAACACTATTGAATTACAAAACAAAACGCTTCAATAGAAATATATAGAATATGTAAATGAACTTACATATTTCATTCACTTTTTATCTGGATGGGTACATACAGGGTCACTACCATAATCAGTACCTTTATGAGGGCTGTGTCGAAACCAGAAAGACATTGACAAGCTAATGAATTTGAAGAAGAGGATATCAAAATTCAACATAAAAAATGATTATATGAGAAAAAAAACGTTTCTGTGGGACATTTACCATCACACCTATTTGTAGCCAAATAGACGCGTGTACAAAGTGTAGTATAAATTTGTAATGGTATTAGAAATTGTACGCCCACCGTGGGACTCGAACTCACGACCCTCAGATTAAAAGTCTGATGCTCTACCGACTGAGCTAGGCGGGCTACTTGTTAATGCATGGTCGAATGTTGGATCGGGCAGTTATGCGCAACATGGTTAATCGTTATCTCATCAACTTCACATAGCTAGCGTCTAGGATTGATTGGATCTTAGATGTAAGCCCCTTATGGAAACAAAAATCCAATTTATCTGGCAATCAACCATTCACGGAAGATTTTAAATTTTGCTGCATAAGGAAATGCACAAATGTGTCATTAGCCGAGCAAGTTGCTAAAGTTAAGACTAGTCATTGTTTCTTTGTGTTAACAATTATGATTTTACGATCCGGACAACACAAAGACTATCCTTCTGCTCTTTTCTTAAATCTTCGCATTCTTTCCTTAATTTCTCTCAGTTAATTACACATGTGAAAATCACCTATCTTGAAAACAAATTTCCAGAGAAAGCATGCTTACACACCACATAATCAATTAATTATTACCTGCAAGTTGATAAACATGCTTTCAATTAATTGTTCTCTATACATATTTGTGATTTTCTTTTATGGATCGGTACAGGAGAAAATACATAAATACGGAAGGTGTGTGTTAGTTGTGGTGGTTTTATTTCTACGACATGGGAGATTTGTGTTTGTGGGTGTGTGTGTGTGTGTGTTTGTGTGTGCATGTGATTTGTATTTTTAAGGTAGCTTTTAAGAATTTTTCAGTCATATCGCTACGATGTCTGCTGTGTGGCAGTTTATAGTGATGGCTAGCACTGTTGCATCATGCCGCAGACATGTGGCATGTTGTCCCACCCAGTCACATTATCCTGAGGCCCGGCCGACCAGTCCTAACACTAACCTCTTAATGCTGAGCCCCAAGCGAGGCAGCTGTTAGTACCATATTTGTAAGTCTTTGGTATGACTCGGCCGGGGATCGATCCCACGAACTCCCGCATCCGAGGCGTACGTTCTAATTACTAGGCCACCGGAGCTTTTAGGGATATTTGTTCACTGTCACGTAGTGAGTAGTAGCTAATGAGTTTTCAGTGCTTATGTCTGTATTTAAATACGTGGAGTTGGACTATTTGGTCAGTCATATTTTGTATGCTATTCTTGTAACATTATTCTTCAGATATATTTATTGTTGTGTTTAGATATTATTTGGAACCAAACATTTGTTTGAATTATTCATTGGAGCCACAAAATGCTATGTGGGTTAAAATATTAGTTTTGGCCTATTGTGAATTATTTCTAAAGAATTCTTGAAAATGCCATTGTGATATATCAGAACTGTTGGTAGACCAATGCATTTGAGGATGTAGATTTTATTCGGAACATTCTATTCCTTTGGACTTGAAGATAACATTTTGGGATGATTTTGGATGCAATTCATAATGCTGTAAGTCCCTCTTACATTTTCATTTTACAACTTTGTTAATTGAATTTCTTGATCAGTATTACAAACCGTTTTGGTTTTGCTTATGTTTGTTTCTTAGTGTATGACCATAGATTCGTAATACTATTGGGTAATTATGACTCATTCATTTCTCAGTTAACGAACTAATATCCAGCATGACTGGAAATGCAAATATGATGGCAGCAGTGGGGGACGCATTTACTGAATTTTGTTTTCATAATAATAAACTCTTATTTCCAAAGACTTGAGCAATTAAATGATATTAACGTTAAATGTAAAGAAAAGCATTTTCGTTTGAACCGAGCTCTGGGCATCTATCTGCACCATAATTGCTAAACGTCATGTGATACAAATATGGCCCCGCCCTTTAAATATGTAATGGAAAGGGCTACGCAGCAAAATCCGAGACTGACAAACTGACAGAATTTGGATGAGTAGTGCCCCAATCTCAGTCGCTAGAGCATCCGACATTTAATCTAAGGGTCATGGGTGAAAGTCCGAGGGTAGGTGGTTATGATTTAGCTTCCACTGATTTTCAATTGTTGTCAAAATGAATATAGATATACCTGCAAGTATTTCTCTCCTTTCCTAAAATGTCCCTAAATGAGAGCGTATCCACACGTCCATGCGAACGGGATAGAGTACCCAATAAAATCAACTCTAAGATATTTTGAGCATTCTGTCAGCATTTCTTCTTGATTCCAGTAAATCTAACGCATCCACTATATCATATGCAAATTGAATGCATTCGTATTATGATACGAATATTATTAAAATATACGGACAGAAGCACAAAAGTCAACGCCAGTCTAAAAGCTCCACCTAACAGACAATATGTTTAAAGTAATGAGACACTACCACTGCAAGCTACTATCAGTTGATTCGTGTTCTAAAGAGTTTACACAAACGTTGTAACGGAGACAAAACGAAGAATGCACCGTGAAGACGTATAAACACTTCTCGTTTCAATCAACAATAACTGCATGGGATATGCATGCAGGATGTGTTCACGGTTTTAATGGGGGTATGATCACCGCCTCTCGGACACCTGAATTCGGTGGTCACAAAATCGCGGTATAGAATGCGATGATTGTATTGGTGAAAATACTAAGTCTTAAAATTAAATTGTTGCCGTCCAGTTTCAGATGTTCAATCTAAATGAACGAAAATATGGATTTTTTAAACATTATTTATCAATTGCGAGTTTTGATAATAGTTCTCGATTTAAGTAAGCTAAAGAATCCAATGCATCGTTTGAGAATTAAATGAATTAATCTGACGATTCAAACAATAACATAATATATAATTCGCAATGTAACACACATCTCAAAGGAATTTTAAAATCTGCGACTAAAAGTCAATAAGTCTTAAAAAAAAGAGAAGAAAAGAGACTAGCGCTGCAACGTACTGTCAGTTCTTTCCTGTTCTGATGAGTTAGATGAAACTTTGCAACGTGGAGAAAATAGAGACTGCACCGTACATATGTGAAAGAAAGCTCTCTTAGATCAAGTCATGAAGGTTACAATAATGAGTTCACAGTTTTGTGGGAAGTATGATTACGGGCTATCGGACACTCGAAAGCAGTGGCCACAAGGATTGCGCAATCCGGTGCGGTGATTTCAATGGTTAAAAGACAAAGAAAAAAGAACAAAAAAAAAAGAAAGAAAGATGTTAGTTCTAAAAATGAATTTTTGCTGATTTACAATTTTAGTTGCTAAATCAAAATGAAGAAATAATTGGGAAGAATTGTTTATCAATAGTTTGGAATTTTCCACAATTGATATTAATAATAATAATAATAATAATAATAATAATAATAATAATAATGTGGACTTAGTACAGCGCCTAAGACGTTAAAGCGCTAAGAGCTCTGAAATATCAGATAACAAACAGAAATATACACCAGTACAAGGATAGGATAGAAATATCCCAACACTATTGAATTACAAAACAAAACGCTTCAATAGAAGTATATAGAATATGTAAATGAACTTACATATTTCATTCACTTTTTATCTGGATGGGTACATACAGGGTCACTACCATAATCAGTACCTTTATGAGGGCTGTGTCGAAACCAGAAAGACATTGACAAGCTAATGAATTTGAAGAAGAGGATATCAAAATTCAACATAAAAAATGACTATATGAGAAAAAAAACGTTTCTGTGGGACATTTACCATCACACCTATTTGTAGCCAAATAGACGCGTGTACAAAGTGTAGTATAAATTTGTAATGGTATTAGAAATTGTACGCCCACCGTGGGACTCGAACTCACGACCCTCAGATTAAAAGTCTGATGCTCTACCGACTGAGCTAGGCGGGCTACTTGTTAATGCATGGTCGAATGTTGGATCGGGCAGTTATGCGCAACATGGTTAATCGTTATCTCATCAACTTCACATAGCTAGCGTCTAGGATTGATTGGATCTTAGATGTAAGCCCCTTATGGAAACAAAAATCCAATTTATCTGGCAATCAACCATTCACGGAAGATTTTAAATTTTGCTGCATAAGGAAATGCACAAATGTGTCATTAGCCGAGCAAGTTGCTAAAGTTAAGACTAGTCATTGCTTCTTTGTGTTAACAATTATGATTTTACGATCCGGACAACACAAAGACTATCCTTCTGCTCTTTTCTTAAATCTTCGCATTCTTTCCTTAATTTCTCTCAGTTAATTACACATGTGAAAATCACCTATCTTGAAAACAAATTTCCAGAGAAAGCATGCTTACACACCACATAATCAATTAATTATTACCTGCAAGTTGATAAACATGCTTTCAATTAATTGTTCTCTATACATATTTGTGATTTTCTTCTATGGATCGGTACAGGAGAAAATACATAAATACGGAAGGTGTGTGTTAGTTGTGGTGGTTTTATTTCTACGACATGGGAGATTTGTGTTTGTGTGTGTGTGTGTGTTTGTGTGTGCATGTGATTTGTATTTTTAAGGTAGCTTTTAAGAATTTTTCAGTCATATCGCTACGATGTCTGCTGTGTGGCAGTTTATAGTGATGGCTAGCACTGTTGCATCATGCCGCAGACATGTGGCATGTTGTCCCACCCAGTCACATTATCCTGAGGCCCGGCCGACCAGTCCTAACACTAACCTCTTAATGCTGAGCCCCAAGCGAGGCAGCTGTTAGTACCATATTTGTAAGTCTTTGGTATGACTCGGCCGGGGATCGATCCCACGAACTGCCGCATCCGAGGCGTACGTTCTAATTACTAGGCCACCGGAGCTTTTAGGGATATTTGTTCACTGTCACGTAGTGAGTAGTAGCTAATGAGTTTTCAGTGCTTATGTCTGTATTTAAGTACGTGGAGTTGGACTATTTGGTCAGTCATATTTTGTATGCTATTCTTGTAACATTATTCTTCAGATATATTTATTGTTGTGTTTAGATATTATTTGGAAGCAAACATTTGTTTGAATTATTCATTGGAGCCACAAAATGCTATGTGGGTTAAAATATTAGTTTTGGCCTATTGTGAATTATTTCTAAAGAATTCTTGAAAATGCCATTGTGATATATCAGAACTGTTGGTAGACCAATGCATTTGAGGATGTAGATTTTATTCGGAACATTCTATTCCTTTGGACTTGAAGATAACATTTTGGGATGATTTTGGATGCAATTCATAATGCTGTAAGTCCCTCTTACATTTTCATTTTACAACTTTGTTAATTGAATTTCTTGATCAGTATTACAAACCGTTTTGGTTTTGCTTATGTTTGTTTCTTAGTGTATGACCATAGATTCGTAATACTATTGGGTAATTATGACTCATTCATTTCTCAGTTAACGAACTAATATCCAGCATTACTGGAAATGCAAATATGATGGCAGCAGTGGGGGACGCATTTACTGAATTTTGTTTTCATAATAATAAACTCTTATTTCCAAAGACTTGAGCAATTAAATGATATTAACGTTAAATGTAAAGAAAAGCATTTTCGTTTGAACCGAGCTCTGGGCATCTATCTGCACCATAATTGCTAAACGTCATGTGATACAAATATGGCCCCGCCCTTTAAATATGTAATGGAAAGGGCTACGCAGCAAAATCCGAGACTGACAAACTGACAGAATTTGGATGAGTAGTGCCCCAATCTCAGTCGCTAGAGCATCCGACATTTAATCTAAGGGTCATGGGTGAAAGTCCGAGGGTAGGTGGTTATGATTTAGCTTCCACTGATTTTCAATTGTTGTCAAAATGAATATAGATATACCTGCAAGTATTTCTCTCCTTTCCTAAAATGTCCCTAAATGAGAGCGTATCCACACGTCCATGCGAACGGGATAGAGTACCCAATAAAATCAACTCTAAGATATTTTGAGCATTCTGTCAGCATTTCTTCTTGATTCCAGTAAATCTAACGCATCCACTATATCATATGCAAATTGAATGCATTCGTATTATGATACGAATATTATTAAAATATACGGACAGAAGCACAAAAGTCAACGCCAGTCTAAAAGCTCCACCTAACAGACAATATGTTTAAAGTAATGAGACACTACCACTGCAAGCTACTATCGGTTGATTCGTGTTCTAAAGAGTTTACACAAACGTTGTAACGGAGACAAAACGAAGAATGCACCGTGAAGACGTATAAACACTTCTCGTTTCAATCAACAATAACTGCATGGGATATGCATGCAGGATGTGTTCACGGTTTTAATGGGGGTATGATCACCGCCTCTCGGACACCTGAATTCGGTGGTCACAAAATCGCGGTATAGAATGCGATGATTGTATTGGTGAAAATACTAAGTCTTAAAATTAAATTGTTGCCGTCCAGTTTCGGATGTTCAATCTAAATGAACGAAAATATGGATTTTTTAAACATTATTTATCAATTGCGAGTTTTGATAATAGTTCTCGATTTAAGTAAGCTAAAGAATCCAATGCATCGTTTGAGAATTAAATGAATTAATCTGACGATTCAAACAATAACATAATATATAATTCGCAATGTAACACACATCTCAAAGGAATTTTAAAATCTGCGACTAAAAGTCAATAAGTCTTAAAAAAAAGAGAAGAAAAGAGACTAGCGCTGCAACGTACTGTCAGTTCTTTCCTGTTCTGATGAGTTAGATGAAACTTTGCAACGTGGAGAAAATAGAGACTGCACCGTACATATGTGAAAGAAAGCTCTCTTAGATCAAGTCATGAAGGTTACAATAATGAGTTCACAGTTTTGTGGGAAGTATGATTACGGGCTATCGGACACTCGAAAGCAGTGGCCACAAGGATTGCGCAATCCGGTGCGGTGATTTCAATGGTTAAAAGACAAAGAAAAAAGAACAAAAAAAAAAAGAAAGAAAGATGTTAGTTCTAAAAATGAATTTTTGCTGACTTACAATTTTAGTTGCTAAATCAAAATGAAGAAATAATTGGGAAGAATTGTTTATCAATAGTTTGGAATTTTCCACAATTGATATTAATAACAATAATGATAATAATAATAATGTGGACTTAGTACAGCGCCTAAGACGTTAAAGCGATAAGAGCTCTGAAATATCAGATAACAAACAGAAATATACACCAGTACAAGGATAGGATAGAAATATCCCAACACTATTGAATTACAAAACAAAACGCTTCAATAGAAGTATATAGAATATGTAAATGAACTTACATATTTCATTCACTTTTTATCTGGATGGGTACATACAGGGTCACTACCATAATCAGTACCTTTATGAGGGCTGTGTCGAAACCAGAAAGACATTGACAAGCTAATGAATTTGAAGAAGAGGATATCAAAATTCAACATAAAAAATGATTATATGAGAAAAAAACGTTTCTGTGGGACATTTACCATCACACCTATTTGTAGCCAAATAGACGCGTGTACAAAGTGTAGTATAAATTTGTAATGGTATTAGAAATTGTACGCCCACCGTGGGACTCGAACTCACGACCCTCAGATTAAAAGTCTGATGCTCTACCGACTGAGCTAGGCGGGCTACTTGTTAATGCATGGTCGAATGTTGGATCGGGCAGTTATACGCAACATGGTTAATCGTTATCTCATCAACTTCACATAGCTAGCGTCTAGGATTGATTGGATCTTAGATGTAAGCCCCTTATGGAAACAAAAATCCAATTTATCTGGCAATCAACCATTCACGGAAGATTTTAAATTTTGCTGCATAAGGAAATGCACAAATTTTGTCATTAGCCGAGCAAGTTGCTAAAGTTAAGACTAGTCATTGTTTCTTTGTGTTAACAATTATGATTTTACGATCCGGACAACACAAAGACTATCCTTCTGCTCTTTTCTTAAATCTTCGCATTCTTTCCTTAATTTCTCTCAGTTAATTACACATGTGAAAATCACCTATCTTGAAAACAAATTTCCAGAGAAAGCATGCTTACACACCACATAATCAATTAATTATTACCTGCAAGTTGATAAACATGCTTTCAATTAATTGTTCTCTATACATATTTGTGATTTTCTTTTATGGATCGGTACAGGAGAAAATACATAAATACGGAAGGTGTGTGTTAGTTGTGGTGGTTTTATTTCTACGACATGGGAGATTTGTGTTTGTGTGTGTGTGTGTGTGTGTGTGTGTTTGTGTGTGCATGTGATTTGTATTTTTAAGGTAGCTTTTAAGAATTTTTCAGTCATATCGCTACGATGTCTGCTGTGTGGCAGTTTATAGTGATGGCTAGCACTGTTGCATCATGCCGCAGACATGTGGCATGTTGTCCCACCCAGTCACATTATCCTGAGGCCCGGCCGACCAGTCCTAACACTAACCTCTTAATGCTGAGCCCCAAGCGAGGCAGCTGTTAGTACCATATTTGTAAGTCTTTGGTATGACTCGGCCGGGGATCGATCCCACGAACTCCCGCATCCGAGGCGTACGTTCTAATTACTAGGCCACCGGAGCTTTTAGGGATATTTGTTCACTGTCACGTAGTGAGTAGTAGCTAATGAGTTTTCAGTGCTTATGTCTGTATTTAAGTACGTGGAGTTGGACTATTTGGTCAGTCATATTTTGTATGCTATTCTTGTAACATTATTCTTCAGATATATTTATTGTTGTGTTTAGATATTATTTGGAACCAAACATTTGTTTGAATTATTCATTGGAGCCACAAAATGCTATGTGGGTTAAAATATTAGTTTTGGCCTATTGTGAATTATTTCTAAAGAATTCTTGAAAATGCCATTGTGATATATCAGAACTGTTGGTAGACCAATGCATTTGAGGATGTAGATTTTATTCGGAACATTCTATTCCTTTGGACTTGAAGATAACATTTTGGGATGATTTTGGATGCAATTCATAATGCTGTAAGTCCCTCTTACATTTTCATTTTACAACTTTGTTAATTGAATTTCTTGATCAGTATTACAAACCGTTTTGGTTTTGCTTATGTTTGTTTCTTAGTGTATGACCATAGATTCGTAATACTATTGGGTAATTATGACTCATTCATTTCTCAGTTAACGAACTAATATCCAGCATGACTGGAAATGCAAATATGATGGCAGCAGTGGGGGACGCATTTACTGAATTTTGTTTTCATAATAATAAACTCTTATTTCCAAAGACTTGAGCAATTAAATGATATTAACGTTAAATGTAAAGAAAAGCATTTTCGTTTGAACCGAGCTCTGGGCATCTATCTGCACCATAATTGCTAAACGTCATGTGATACAAATATGGCCCCGCCCTTTAAATATGTAATGGAAAGGGCTACGCAGCAAAATCCGAGACTGACAAACTGACAGAATTTGGATGAGTAGTGCCCCAATCTCAGTCGCTAGAGCATCCGACATTTAATCTAAGGGTCATGGGTGAAAGTCCGAGGGTAGGTGGTTATGATTTAGCTTCCACTGATTTTCAATTGTTGTCAAAATGAATATAGATATACCTGCAAGTATTTCTCTCCTTTCCTAAAATGTCCCTAAATGAGAGCGTATCCACACGTCCATGCGAACGGGATAGAGTACCCAATAAAATCAACTCTAAGATATTTTGAGCATTCTGTCAGCATTTCTTCTTGATTCCAGTAAATCTAACGCATCCACTATATCATATGCAAATTGAATGCATTCGTATTATGATACGAATATTATTAAAATATACGGACAGAAGCACAAAAGTCAACGCCAGTCTAAAAGATCCACCTAACAGACAATATGTTTAAAGTAATGAGACACTACCACTGCAAGCTACTATCAGTTGATTCGTGTTCTAAAGAGTTTACACAAACGTTGTAACGGAGACAAAACGAAGAATGCACCGTGAAGACGTATAAACACTTCTCGTTTCAATCAACAATAACTGCATGGGATATGCATGCAGGATGTGTTCACGGTTTTAATGGGGGTATGATCACCGCCTCTCGGACACCTGAATTCGGTGGTCACAAAATCGCGGTATAGAATGCGATGATTGTATTGGTGAAAATACTAAGTCTTAAAATTAAATTGTTGCCGTCCAGTTTCAGATGTTCAATCTAAATGAACGAAAATATGGATTTTTTAAACATTATTTATCAATTGCGAGTTTTGATAATAGTTCTCGATTTAAGTAAGCTAAAGAATCCAATGCATCGTTTGAGAATTAAATGAATTAATCTGACGATTCAAACAATAACATAATATATAATTCGCAATGTAACACACATCTCAAAGGAATTTTAAAATCTGCGACTAAAAGTCAATAAGTCTTAAAAAAAAGAGAAGAAAAGAGACTAGCGCTGCAACGTACTGTCAGTTCTTTCCTGTTCTGATGAGTTAGATGAAACTTTGCAACGTGGAGAAAATAGAGACTGCACCGTACATATGTGAAAGAAAGCTCTCTTAGATCAAGTCATGAAGGTTACAATAATGAGTTCACAGTTTTGTGGGAAGTATGATTACGGGCTATCGGACACTCGAAAGCAGTGGCCACAAGGATTGCGCAATCCGGTGCGGTGATTTCAATGGTTAAAAGACAAAGAAAAAAGAACAAAAAAAAAAAAAGAAAGAAAGATGTTAGTTCTAAAAATGAATTTTTGCTGACTTACAATTTTAGTTGCTAAATCAAAATGAAGAAATAATTGGGAAGAATTGTTTATCAGTAGTTTGGAATTTTCCACAATTGATATTAATGACAATAATAATAATAATAATAATAATAATGTGGACTTAGTACAGCGCCTAAGACGTTAAAGCGCTAAGAGCTCTGAAATATCAGATAACAAACAGAAATATACACCAGTACAATGATAGGATAGAAATATCCCAACACTATTGAATTACAAAACAAAACGCTTCAATAGAAGTATATAGAATATGTAAATGAACTTACATATTTCATTCACTTTTTATCTGGATGGGTACATACAGGGTCACTACCATAATCAGTACCTTTATGAGGGCTGTGTCGAAACCAGAAAGACATTGACAAGCTAATGAATTTGAAGAAGAGGATATCAAAATTCAACATAAAAAATGATTATATGAGAAAAAAAACGTTTCTGTGGGACATTTACCATCACACCTATTTGTAGCCAAATAGACGCGTGTACAAAGTGTAGTATAAATTTGTAATGGTATTAGAAATTGTACGCCCACCGTGGGACTCGAACTCACGACCCTCAGATTAAAAGTCTGATGCTCTACCGACTGAGCTAGGCGGGCTACTTGTTAATGCATGGTCGAATGTTGGATCGGGCAGTTATGCGCAACATGGTTAATCGTTATCTCATCAACTTTACATAGCTAGCGTCTAGGATTGATTGGATCTTAGATGTAAGCCCCTTATGGAAACAAAAATCCAATTTATCTGGCAATCAACCATTCACGGAAGATTTTAAATTTTGCTGCATAAGGAAATGCACAAATGTGTCATTAGCCGAGCAAGTTGCTAAAGTTAAGACTAGTCATTGTTTCTTTGTGTTAACAATTATGATTTTACGATCCGGACAACACAAAGACTATCCTTCTGCTCTTTTCTTAAATCTTCGCATTCTTTCCTTAATTTCTCTCAGTTAATTACACATGTGAAAATCACCTATCTTGAAAACAAATTTCCAGAGAAAGCATGCTTACACACCACATAATCAATTAATTATTACCTGCAAGTTGATAAACATGCTTTCAATTAATTGTTCTCTATACATATTTGTGATTTTCTTTTATGGATCGGTACAGGAGAAAATACATAAATACGGAAGGTGTGTGTTAGTTGTGGTGGTTTTATTTCTACGACATGGGAGATTTCTGTTTGTGTGTGTGTGTGTGTGTGTGTGTGTTTGTGTGTGCATGTGATTTGTATTTTTAAGGTAGCTTTTAAGAATTTTTCAGTCATATCGCTACGATGTCTGCTGTGTGGCAGTTTATAGTGATGGCTAGCACTGTTGCATCATGCCGCAGACATGTGGCATGTTGTCCCACCCAGTCACATTATCCTGAGGCCCGGCCGACCAGTCCTAACACTAACCTCTTAATGCTGAGCCCCAAGCGAGGCAGCTGTTAGTACCATATTTGTAAGTCTTTGGTATGACTCGGCCGGGGATCGATCCCACGAACTCCCGCATCCGAGGCGTACGTTCTAATTACTAGGCCACCGGAGCTTTTAGGGATATTTGTTCACTGTCACGTAGTGAGTAGTAGCTAATGAGTTTTCAGTGCTTATGTCTGTATTTAAATACGTGGAGTTGGACTATTTGGTCAGTCATATTTTGTATGCTATTCTTGTAACATTATTCTTCAGATATATTTATTGTTGTGTTTAGATATTATTTGGAACCAAACATTTGTTTGAATTATTCATTGGAGCCACAAAATGCTATGTGGGTTAAAATATTAGTTTTGGCCTATTGTGAATTATTTCTAAAGAATTCTTGAAAATGCCATTGTGATATATCAGAACTGTTGGTAGACCAATGCATTTGAGGATGTAGATTTTATTCGGAACATTCTATTCCTTTGGACTTGAAGATAACATTTTGGGATGATTTTGGATGCAATTCATAATGCTGTAAGTCCCTCTTACGTTTTCATTTTACAACTTTGTTAATTGAATTTCTTGATCAGTATTACAAACCGTTTTGGTTTTGCTTATGTTTGTTTCTTAGTGTATGACCATAGATTCGTAATACTATTGGGTAATTATGACTCATTCATTTCTCAGTTAACGAACAAATATCCAGCATTACTGGAAATGCAAATATGATGGCAGCAGTGGGGGACGCATTTACTGAATTTTGTTTTCATAATAATAAACTCTTATTTCCAAAGACTTGAGCAATTAAATGATATTAACGTTAAATGTAAAGAAAAGCATTTTCGTTTGAACCGAGCTCTGGGCATCTATCTGCACCATAATTGCTAAACGTCATGTGATACAAATATGGCCCCGCCCTTTAAATATGTAATGGAAAGGGCTACGCAGCAAAATCCGAGACTGACAAACTGACAGAATTTGGATGAGTAGTGCCCCAATCTCAGTCGCTAGAGCATCCGACATTTAATCTAAGGGTCATGGGTGAAAGTCCGAGGGTAGGTGGTTATGATTTAGCTTCCACTGATTTTCAATTGTTGTCAAAATGAATATAGATATACCTGCAAGTATTTCTCTCCTTTCCTAAAATGTCCCTAAATGAGAGCGTATCCACACGTCCATGCGAACGGGATAGAGTACCCAATAAAATCAACTCTAAGATATTTTGAGTATTATGTCAGCATTTCTTCTTGATTCCAGTAAATCTAACGCATCCACTATATCATATGCAAATTGAATGCATTCGTATTATGATACGAATATTATTAAAATATACGGACAGAAGCACAAAAGTCAACGCCAGTCTAAAAGCTCCACCTAACAGACAATATGTTTAAAGTAATGAGACACTACCACTGCAAGCTACTATCGGTTGATTCGTGTTCTAAAGAGTTTACACAAACGTTGTAACGGAGACAAAACGAAGAATGCACCGTGAAAACGTATAAACACTTCTCGTTTCAATCAACAATAACTGCATGGGATATGCATGCAGGATGTGTTCACGGTTTTAATGGGGGTATGATCACCGCCTCTCGGACACCTGAATTCGGTGGTCACAAAATCGCGGTATAGAATGCGATGATTGTATTGGTGAAAATACTAAGTCTTAAAATTAAATTGTTGCCGTCCAGTTTCAGATGTTCAATCTAAATGAACGAAAATATGGATTTTTTAAACATTATTTATCAATTGCGAGTTTTGATAATAGTTCTCGATTTAAGTAAGCTAAAGAATCCAATGCATCGTTTGAGAATTAAATGAATTAATCTGACGATTCAAACAATAACATAATATATAATTCGCAATGTAACACACATCTCAAAGGAATTTTAAAATCTGCGACTAAAAGTCAATAAGTCTTAAAAAAAAGAGAAGAAAAGAGACTAGCGCTGCAACGTACTGTCAGTTCTTTCCTGTTCTGATGAGTTAGATGAAACTTTGCAACGTGGAGAAAATAGAGACTGCACCGTACATATGTGAAAGAAAGCTCTCTTAGATCAAGTCATGAAGGTTACAATAATGAGTTCACAGTTTTGTGGGAAGTATGATTACGGGCTATCGGACACTCGAAAGCAGTGGCCACAAGGATTGCGCAATCCGGTGCGGTGATTTCAATGGTTAAAAGACAAAGAAAAAAGAACAAAAAAAAAAAGAAAGAAAGATGTTAGTTCTAAAAATGAATTTTTGCTGACTTACAATTTTAGTTGCTAAATCAAAATGAAGAAATAATTGGGAAGAATTGTTTATCAATAGTTTGGAATTTTCCACAATTGATATTAATAACAATAATGATAATAATAATAATGTGGACTTAGTACAGCGCCTAAGACGTTAAAGCGATAAGAGCTCTGAAATATCAGATAACAAACAGAAATATACACCAGTACAAGGATAGGATAGAAATATCCCAACACTATTGAATTACAAAACAAAACGCTTCAATAGAAGTATATAGAATATGTAAATGAACTTACATATTTCATTCACTTTTTATCTGGATGGGTACATACAGGGTCACTACCATAATCAGTACCTTTATGAGGGCTGTGTCGAAACCAGAAAGACATTGACAAGCTAATGAATTTGAAGAAGAGGATATCAAAATTCAACATAAAAAATGATTATATGAGAAAAAAACGTTTCTGTGGGACATTTACCATCACACCTATTTGTAGCCAAATAGACGCGTGTACAAAGTGTAGTATAAATTTGTAATGGTATTAGAAATTGTACGCCCACCGTGGGACTCGAACTCACGACCCTCAGATTAAAAGTCTGATGCTCTACCGACTGAGCTAGGCGGGCTACTTGTTAATGCATGGTCGAATGTTGGATCGGGCAGTTATGCGCAACATGGTTAATCGTTATCTCATCAACTTCACATAGCTAGCGTCTAGGATTGATTGGATCTTAGATGTAAGCCCCTTATGGAAACAAAAATCCAATTTATCTGGCAATCAACCATTCACGGAAGATTTTAAATTTTGCTGCATAAGGAAATGCACAAATTTTGTCATTAGCCGAGCAAGTTGCTAAAGTTAAGACTAGTCATTGTTTCTTTGTGTTAACAATTATGATTTTACGATCCGGACAACACAAAGACTATCCTTCTGCTCTTTTCTTAAATCTTCGCATTCTTTCCTTAATTTCTCTCAGTTAATTACACATGTGAAAATCACCTATCTTGAAAACAAATTTCCAGAGAAAGCATGCTTACACACCACATAATCAATTAATTATTACCTGCAAGTTGATAAACATGCTTTCAATTAATTGTTCTCTATACATATTTGTGATTTTCTTTTATGGATCGGTACAGGAGAAAATACATAAATACGGAAGGTGTGTGTTAGTTGTGGTGGTTTTATTTCTACGACATGGGAGATTTGTGTTTGTGTGTGTGTGTGTGTGTGTGTGTGTTTGTGTGTGCATGTGATTTGTATTTTTAAGGTAGCTTTTAAGAATTTTTCAGTCATATCGCTACGATGTCTGCTGTGTGGCAGTTTATAGTGATGGCTAGCACTGTTGCATCATGCCGCAGACATGTGGCATGTTGTCCCACCCAGTCACATTATCCTGAGGCCCGGCCGACCAGTCCTAACACTAACCTCTTAATGCTGAGCCCCAAGCGAGGCAGCTGTTAGTACCATATTTGTAAGTCTTTGGTATGACTCGGCCGGGGATCGATCCCACGAACTCCCGCATCCGAGGCGTACGTTCTAATTACTAGGCCACCGGAGCTTTTAGGGATATTTGTTCACTGTCACGTAGTGAGTAGTAGCTAATGAGTTTTCAGTGCTTATGTCTGTATTTAAGTACGTGGAGTTGGACTATTTGGTCAGTCATATTTTGTATGCTATTCTTGTAACATTATTCTTCAGATATATTTATTGTTGTGTTTAGATATTATTTGGAACCAAACATTTGTTTGAATTATTCATTGGAGCCACAAAATGCTATGTGGGTTAAAATATTAGTTTTGGCCTATTGTGAATTATTTCTAAAGAATTCTTGAAAATGCCATTGTGATATATCAGAACTGTTGGTAGACCAATGCATTTGAGGATGTAGATTTTATTCGGAACATTCTATTCCTTTGGACTTGAAGATAACATTTTGGGATGATTTTGGATGCAATTCATAATGCTGTAAGTCCCTCTTACATTTTCATTTTACAACTTTGTTAATTGAATTTCTTGATCAGTATTACAAACCGTTTTGGTTTTGCTTATGTTTGTTTCTTAGTGTATGACCATAGATTCGTAATACTATTGGGTAATTATGACTCATTCATTTCTCAGTTAACGAACTAATATCCAGCATGACTGGAAATGCAAATATGATGGCAGCAGTGGGGGACGCATTTACTGAATTTTGTTTTCATAATAATAAACTCTTATTTCCAAAGACTTGAGCAATTAAATGATATTAACGTTAAATGTAAAGAAAAGCATTTTCGTTTGAACCGAGCTCTGGGCATCTATCTGCACCATAATTGCTAAACGTCATGTGATACAAATATGGCCCCGCCCTTTAAATATCTAATGGAAAGGGCTACGCAGCAAAATCCGAGACTGACAAACTGACAGAATTTGGATGAGTAGTGCCCCAATCTCAGTCGCTAGAGCATCCGACATTTAATCTAAGGGTCATGGGTGAAAGTCCGAGGGTAGGTGGTTATGATTTAGCTTCCACTGATTTTCAATTGTTGTCAAAATGAATATAGATATACCTGCAAGTATTTCTCTCCTTTCCTAAAATGTCCCTAAATGAGAGCGTATCCACACGTCCATGCGAACGGGATAGAGTACCCAATAAAATCAACTCTAAGATATTTTGAGCATTCTGTCAGCATTTCTTCTTGATTCCAGTAAATCTAACGCATCCACTATATCATATGCAAATTGAATGCATTCGTATTATGATACGAATATTATTAAAATATACGGACAGAAGCACAAAAGTCAACGCCAGTCTAAAAGATCCACCTAACAGACAATATGTTTAAAGTAATGAGACACTACCACTGCAAGCTACTATCAGTTGATTCGTGTTCTAAAGAGTTTACACAAACGTTGTAACGGAGACAAAACGAAGAATGCACCGTGAAGACGTATAAACACTTCTCGTTTCAATCAACAATAACTGCATGGGATATGCATGCAGGATGTGTTCACGGTTTTAATGGGGGTATGATCACCGCCTCTCGGACACCTGAATTCGGTGGTCACAAAATCGCGGTATAGAATGCGATGATTGTATTGGTGAAAATACTAAGTCTTAAAATTAAATTGTTGCCGTCCAGTTTCAGATGTTCAATCTAAATGAACGAAAATATGGATTTTTTAAACATTATTTATCAATTGCGAGTTTTGATAATAGTTCTCGATTTAAGTAAGCTAAAGAATCCAATGCATCGTTTGAGAATTAAATGAATTAATCTGACGATTCAAACAATAACATAATATATAATTCGCAATGTAACACACATCTCAAAGGAATTTTAAAATCTGCGACTAAAAGTCAATAAGTCTTAAAAAAAAGAGAAGAAAAGAGACTAGCGCTGCAACGTACTGTCAGTTCTTTCCTGTTCTGATGAGTTAGATGAAACTTTGCAACGTGGAGAAAATAGAGACTGCACCGTACATATGTGAAAGAAAGCTCTCTTAGATCAAGTCATGAAGGTTACAATAATGAGTTCACAGTTTTGTGGGAAGTATGATTACGGGCTATCGGACACTCGAAAGCAGTGGCCACAAGGATTGCGCAATCCGGTGCGGTGATTTCAATGGTTAAAAGACAAAGAAAAAAGAACAAAAAAAAAAAAAGAAAGAAAGATGTTAGTTCTAAAAATGAATTTTTGCTGACTTACAATTTTAGTTGCTAAATCAAAATGAAGAAATAATTGGGAAGAATTGTTTATCAGTAGTTTGGAATTTTCCACAATTGATATTAATGACAATAATAATAATAATAATAATAATAATGTGGACTTAGTACAGCGCCTAAGACGTTAAAGCGCTAAGAGCTCTGAAATATCAGATAACAAACAGAAATATACACCAGTACAATGATAGGATAGAAATATCCCAACACTATTGAATTACAAAACAAAACGCTTCAATAGAAGTATATAGAATATGTAAATGAACTTACATATTTCATTCACTTTTTATCTGGATGGGTACATACAGGGTCACTACCATAATCAGTACCTTTATGAGGGCTGTGTCGAAACCAGAAAGACATTGACAAGCTAATGAATTTGAAGAAGAGGATATCAAAATTCAACATAAAAAATGATTATATGAGAAAAAAAACGTTTCTGTGGGACATTTACCATCACACCTATTTGTAGCCAAATAGACGCGTGTACAAAGTGTAGTATAAATTTGTAATGGTATTAGAAATTGTACGCCCACCGTGGGACTCGAACTCACGACCCTCAGATTAAAAGTCTGATGCTCTACCGACTGAGCTAGGCGGGCTACTTGTTAATGCATGGTCGAATGTTGGATCGGGCAGTTATGCGCAACATGGTTAATCGTTATCTCATCAACTTTACATAGCTAGCGTCTAGGATTGATTGGATCTTAGATGTAAGCCCCTTATGGAAACAAAAATCCAATTTATCTGGCAATCAACCATTCACGGAAGATTTTAAATTTTGCTGCATAAGGAAATGCACAAATGTGTCATTAGCCGAGCAAGTTGCTAAAGTTAAGACTAGTCATTGTTTCTTTGTGTTAACAATTATGATTTTACGATCCGGACAACACAAAGACTATCCTTCTGCTCTTTTCTTAAATCTTCGCATTCTTTCCTTAATTTCTCTCAGTTAATTACACATGTGAAAATCACCTATCTTGAAAACAAATTTCCAGAGAAAGCATGCTTACACACCACATAATCAATTAATTATTACCTGCAAGTTGATAAACATGCTTTCAATTAATTGTTCTCTATACATATTTGTGATTTTCTTTTATGGATCGGTACAGGAGAAAATACATAAATACGGAAGGTGTGTGTTAGTTGTGGTGGTTTTATTTCTACGACATGGGAGATTTCTGTTTGTGTGTGTGTGTGTGTGTGTGTGTGTTTGTGTGTGCATGTGATTTGTATTTTTAAGGTAGCTTTTAAGAATTTTTCAGTCATATCGCTACGATGTCTGCTGTGTGGCAGTTTATAGTGATGGCTAGCACTGTTGCATCATGCCGCAGACATGTGGCATGTTGTCCCACCCAGTCACATTATCCTGAGGCCCGGCCGACCAGTCCTAACACTAACCTCTTAATGCTGAGCCCCAAGCGAGGCAGCTGTTAGTACCATATTTGTAAGTCTTTGGTATGACTCGGCCGGGGATCGATCCCACGAACTCCCGCATCCGAGGCGTACGTTCTAATTACTAGGCCACCGGAGCTTTTAGGGATATTTGTTCACTGTCACGTAGTGAGTAGTAGCTAATGAGTTTTCAGTGCTTATGTCTGTATTTAAATACGTGGAGTTGGACTATTTGGTCAGTCATATTTTGTATGCTATTCTTGTAACATTATTCTTCAGATATATTTATTGTTGTGTTTAGATATTATTTGGAACCAAACATTTGTTTGAATTATTCATTGGAGCCACAAAATGCTATGTGGGTTAAAATATTAGTTTTGGCCTATTGTGAATTATTTCTAAAGAATTCTTGAAAATGCCATTGTGATATATCAGAACTGTTGGTAGACCAATGCATTTGAGGATGTAGATTTTATTCGGAACATTCTATTCCTTTGGACTTGAAGATAACATTTTGGGATGATTTTGGATGCAATTCATAATGCTGTAAGTCCCTCTTACGTTTTCATTTTACAACTTTGTTAATTGAATTTCTTGATCAGTATTACAAACCGTTTTGGTTTTGCTTATGTTTGTTTCTTAGTGTATGACCATAGATTCGTAATACTATTGGGTAATTATGACTCATTCATTTCTCAGTTAACGAACAAATATCCAGCATTACTGGAAATGCAAATATGATGGCAGCAGTGGGGGACGCATTTACTGAATTTTGTTTTCATAATAATAAACTCTTATTTCCAAAGACTTGAGCAATTAAATGATATTAACGTTAAATGTAAAGAAAAGCATTTTCGTTTGAACCGAGCTCTGGGCATCTATCTGCACCATAATTGCTAAACGTCATGTGATACAAATATGGCCCCGCCCTTTAAATATGTAATGGAAAGGGCTACGCAGCAAAATCCGAGACTGACAAACTGACAGAATTTGGATGAGTAGTGCCCCAATCTCAGTCGCTAGAGCATCCGACATTTAATCTAAGGGTCATGGGTGAAAGTCCGAGGGTAGGTGGTTATGATTTAGCTTCCACTGATTTTCAATTGTTGTCAAAATGAATATAGATATACCTGCAAGTATTTCTCTCCTTTCCTAAAATGTCCCTAAATGAGAGCGTATCCACACGTCCATGCGAACGGGATAGAGTACCCAATAAAATCAACTCTAAGATATTTTGAGTATTATGTCAGCATTTCTTCTTGATTCCAGTAAATCTAACGCATCCACTATATCATATGCAAATTGAATGCATTCGTATTATGATACGAATATTATTAAAATATACGGACAGAAGCACAAAAGTCAACGCCAGTCTAAAAGCTCCACCTAACAGACAATATGTTTAAAGTAATGAGACACTACCACTGCAAGCTACTATCGGTTGATTCGTGTTCTAAAGAGTTTACACAAACGTTGTAACGGAGACAAAACGAAGAATGCACCGTGAAAACGTATAAACACTTCTCGTTTCAATCAACAATAACTGCATGGGATATGCATGCAGGATGTGTTCACGGTTTTAATGGGGGTATGATCACCGCCTCTCGGACACCTGAATTCGGTGGTCACAAAATCGCGGTATAGAATGCGATGATTGTATTGGTGAAAATACTAAGTCTTAAAATTAAATTGTTGCCGTCCAGTTTCAGATGTTCAATCTAAATGAACGAAAATATGGATTTTTTAAACATTATTTATCAATTGCGAGTTTTGATAATAGTTCTCGATTTAAGTAAGCTAAAGAATCCAATGCATCGTTTGAGAATTAAATGAATTAATCTGACGATTCAAACAATAACATAATATATAATTCGCAATGTAACACACATCTCAAAGGAATTTTAAAATCTGCGACTAAAAGTCAATAAGTCTTAAAAAAAAGAGAAGAAAAGAGACTAGCGCTGCAACGTACTGTCAGTTCTTTCCTGTTCTGATGAGTTAGATGAAACTTTGCAACGTGGAGAAAATAGAGACTGCACCGTACATATGTGAAAGAAAGCTCTCTTAGATCAAGTCATGAAGGTTACAATAATGAGTTCACAGTTTTGTGGGAAGTATGATTACGGGCTATCGGACACTCGAAAGCAGTGGCCACAAGGATTGCGCAATCCGGTGCGGTGATTTCAATGGTTAAAAGACAAAGAAAAAAGAACAAAAAAAAAAAGAAAGAAAGATGTTAGTTCTAAAAATGAATTTTTGCTGACTTACAATTTTAGTTGCTAAATCAAAATGAAGAAATAATTGGGAAGAATTGTTTATCAATAGTTTGGAATTTTCCACAATTGATATTAATAACAATAATAATAATAATAATAATAATGTGGACTTAGTACAGCGCCTAAGACGTTAAAGCGCTAAGAGCTCTGAAATATCAGATAACAAACAGAAATATACACCAGTACAATGATAGGATAGAACTATCCCAACACTATTGAATTACAAAACAAAACGCTTCAATAGAAATATATAGAATATGTAAATGAACTTACATATTTCATTCACTTTTTATCTGGATGGGTACATACAGGGTCACTACCATAATCAGTACCTTTATGAGGGCTGTGTCGAAACCAGAAAGACATTGACAAGCTAATGAATTTGAAGAAGAGGATATCAAAATTCAACATAAAAAATGATTATATGAGAAAAAAAACGTTTCTGTGGGACATTTACCATCACACCTATTTGTAGCCAAATAGACGCGTGTACAAAGTGTAGTATAAATTTGTAATGGTATTAGAAATTGTACGCCCACCGTGGGACTCGAACTCACGACCCTCAGATTAAAAGTCTGATGCTCTACCGACTGAGCTAGGCGGGCTACTTGTTAATGCATGGTCGAATGTTGGATCGGGCAGTTATGCGCAACATGGTTAATCGTTATCTCATCAACTTCACATAGCTAGCGTCTAGGATTGATTGGATCTTAGATGTAAGCCCCTTATGGAAACAAAAATCCAATTTATCTGGCAATCAACCATTCACGGAAGATTTTAAATTTTGCTGCATAAGGAAATGCACAAATGTGTCATTAGCCGAGCAAGTTGCTAAAGTTAAGACTAGTCATTGTTTCTTTGTGTTAACAATTATGATTTTACGATCCGGACAACACAAAGACTATCCTTCTGCTCTTTTCTTAAATCTTCGCATTCTTTCCTTAATTTCTCTCAGTTAATTACACATGTGAAAATCACGTATCTTGAAAACAAATTTCCAGAGAAAGCATGCTTACACACCACATAATCAATTAATTATTACCTGCAAGTTGATAAACATGCTTTCAATTAATTGTTCTCTATACATATTTGTGATTTTCTTTTATGGATCGGTACAGGAGAAAATACATAAATACGGAAGGTGTGTGTTAGTTGTGGTGGTTTTATTTCTACGACATGGGAGATTTCTGTTTGTGTGTGTGTGTGTGTGTGTGTTTGTGTGTGCATGTGATTTGTATTTTTAAGGTAGCTTTTAAGAATTTTTCAGTCATATCGCTACGATGTCTGCTGTGTGGCAGTTTATAGTGATGGCTAGCACTGTTGCATCATGCCGCAGACATGTGGCATGTTGTCCCACCCAGTCACATTATCCTGAGGCCCGGCCGACCAGTCCTAACACTAACCTCTTAATGCTGAGCCCCAAGCGAGGCAGCTGTTAGTACCATATTTGTAAGTCTTTGGTATGACTCGGCCGGGGATCGATCCCACGAACTCCCGCATCCGAGGCGTACGTTCTAATTACTAGGCCACCGGAGCTTTTAGGGATATTTGTTCACTGTCACGTAGTGAGTAGTAGCTAATGAGTTTTCAGTGCTTATGTCTGTATTTAAATACGTGGAGTTGGACTATTTGGTCAGTCATATTTTGTATGCTATTCTTGTAACATTATTCTTCAGATATATTTATTGTTGTGTTTAGATATTATTTGGAACCAAACATTTGTTTGAATTATTCATTGGAGCCACAAAATGCTATGTGGGTTAAAATATTAGTTTTGGCCTATTGTGAATTATTTCTAAAGAATTCTTGAAAATGCCATTGTGATATATCAGAACTGTTGGTAGACCAATGCATTTGAGGATGTAGATTTTATTCGGAACATTCTATTCCTTTGGACTTGAAGATAACATTTTGGGATGATTTTGGATGCAATTCATAATGCTGTAAGTCCCTCTTACGTTTTCATTTTACAACTTTGTTAATTGAATTTCTTGATCAGTATTACAAACCGTTTTGGTTTTGCTTATGTTTGTTTCTTAGTGTATGACCATAGATTCGTAATACTATTGGGTAATTATGACTCATTCATTTCTCAGTTAACGAACTAATATCCAGCATTACTGGAAATGCAAATATGATGGCAGCAGTGGGGGACGCATTTACTGAATTTTGTTTTCATAATAATAAACTCTTATTTCCAAAGACTTGAGCAATTAAATGATATTAACGTTAAATGTAAAGAAAAGCATTTTCGTTTGAACCGAGCTCTGGGCATCTATCTGCACCATAATTGCTAAACGTCATGTGATACAAATATGGCCCCGCCCTTTAAATATGTAATGGAAAGGGCTACGCAGCAAAATCCGAGACTGACAAACTGACAGAATTTGGATGAGTAGTGCCCCAATCTCAGTCGCTAGAGCATCCGACATTTAATCTAAGGGTCATGGGTGAAAGTCCGAGGGTAGGTGGTTATGATTTAGCTTCCACTGATTTTCAATTGTTGTCAAAATGAATATAGATATACCTGCAAGTATTTCTCTCCTTTCCTAAAATGTCCCTAAATGAGAGCGTATCCACACGTCCATGCGAACGGGATAGAGTACCCAATAAAATCAACTCTAAGATATTTTGAGCATTCTGTCAGCATTTCTTCTTGATTCCAGTAAATCTAACGCATCCACTATATCATATGCAAATTGAATGCATTCGTATTATGATACGAATATTATTAAAATATACGGACAGAAGCACAAAAGTCAACGCCAGTCTAAAAGCTCCACCTAACAGACAATATGTTTAAAGTAATGAGACACTACCACTGCAAGCTACTATCAGTTGATTCGTGTTCTAAAGAGTTTACACAAACGTTGTAACGGAGACAAAACGAAGAATGCACCGTGAAGACGTATAAACACTTCTCGTTTCAATCAACAATAACTGCATGGGATATGCATGCAGGATGTGTTCACGGTTTTAATGGGGGTATGATCACCGCCTCTCGGACACCTGAATTCGGTGGTCACAAAATCGCGGTATAGAATGCGATGATTGTATTGGTGAAAATACTAAGTCTTAAAATTAAATTGTTGCCGTCCAGTTTCAGATGTTCAATCTAAATGAACGAAAATATGGATTTTTTAAACATTATTTATCAATTGCGAGTTTTGATAATAGTTCTCGATTTAAGTAAGCTAAAGAATCCAATGCATCGTTTGAGAATTAAATGAATTAATCTGACGATTCAAACAATAACATAATATATAATTCGCAATGTAACACACATCTCAAAGGAATTTTAAAATCTGCGACTAAAAGTCAATAAGTCTTAAAAAAAAGAGAAGAAAAGAGACTAGCGCTGCAACGTACTGTCAGTTCTTTCCTGTTCTGATGAGTTAGATGAAACTTTGCAACGTGGAGAAAATAGAGACTGCACCGTACATATGTGAAAGAAAGCTCTCTTAGATCAAGTCATGAAGGTTACAATAATGAGTTCACAGTTTTGTGGGAAGTATGATTACGGGCTATCGGACACTCGAAAGCAGTGGCCACAAGGATTGCGCAATCCGGTGCGGTGATTTCAATGGTTAAAAGACAAAGAAAAAAGAACAAAAAAAAAAAGAAAGAAAGATGTTAGTTCTAAAAATGAATTTTTGCTGACTTACAATTTTAGTTGCTAAATCAAAATGAAGAAATAATTGGGAAGAATTGTTTATCAATAGTTTGGAATTTTCCACAATTGATATTAATAACAATAATAATAATAATAATAATAATGTGGACTTAGTACAGCGCCTAAGACGTTAAAGCGCTAAGAGCTCTGAAATATCAGATAACAAACAGAAATATACACCAGTACAATGATAGGATAGAAATATCCCAACACTATTGAATTACAAAACAAAACGCTTCAATAGAAATATATAGAATATGTAAATGAACTTACATATTTCATTCACTTTTTATCTGGATGGGTACATACAGGGTCACTACCATAATCAGTACCTTTATGAGGGCTGTGTCGAAACCAGAAAGACATTGACAAGCTAATGAATTTGAAGAAGAGGATATCAAAATTCAACATAAAAAATGATTATATGAGAAAAAAAACGTTTCTGTGGGACATTTACCATCACACCTATTTGTAGCCAAATAGACGCGTGTACAAAGTGTAGTATAAATTTGTAATGGTATTAGAAATTGTACGCCCACCGTGGGACTCGAACTCACGACCCTCAGATTAAAAGTCTGATGCTCTACCGACTGAGCTAGGCGGGCTACTTGTTAATGCATGGTCGAATGTTGGATCGGGCAGTTATGCGCAACATGGTTAATCGTTATCTCATCAACTTCACATAGCTAGCGTCTAGGATTGATTGGATCTTAGATGTAAGCCCCTTATGGAAACAAAAATCCAATTTATCTGGCAATCAACCATTCACGGAAGATTTTAAATTTTGCTGCATAAGGAAATGCACAAATGTGTCATTAGCCGAGCAAGTTGCTAAAGTTAAGACTAGTCATTGTTTCTTTGTGTTAACAATTATGATTTTACGATCCGGACAACACAAAGACTATCCTTCTGCTCTTTTCTTAAATCTTCGCATTCTTTCCTTAATTTCTCTCAGTTAATTACACATGTGAAAATCACCTATCTTGAAAACAAATTTCCAGAGAAAGCATGCTTACACACCACATAATCAATTAATTATTACCTGCAAGTTGATAAACATGCTTTCAATTAATTGTTCTCTATACATATTTGTGATTTTCTTTTATGGATCGGTACAGGAGAAAATACATAAATACGGAAGGTGTGTGTTAGTTGTGGTGGTTTTATTTCTACGACATGGGAGATTTGTGTTTGTGTGTGTGTGTGTGTGTTTGTTTGTGTGTGCATGTGATTTGTATTTTTAAGGTAGCTTTTAAGAATTTTTCAGTCATATCGCTACGATGTCTGCTGTGTGGCAGTTTATAGTGATGGCTAGCACTGTTGCATCATGCCGCAGACATGTGGCATGTTGTCCCACCCAGTCACATTATCCTGAGGCCCGGCCGACCAGTCCTAACACTAACCTCTTAATGCTGAGCCCCAAGCGAGGCAGCTGTTAGTACCATATTTGTAAGTCTTTGGTATGACTCGGCCGGGGATCGATCCCACGAACTCCCGCATCCGAGGCGTACGTTCTAATTACTAGGCCACCGGAGCTTTTAGGGATATTTGTTCACTGTCACGTAGTGAGTAGTAGCTAATGAGTTTTCAGTGCTTATGTCTGTATTTAAATACGTGGAGTTGGACTATTTGGTCAGTCATATTTTGTATGCTATTCTTGTAACATTATTCTTCAGATATATTTATTGTTGTGTTTAGATATTATTTGGAACCAAACATTTGTTTGAATTATTCATTGGAGCCACAAAATGCTATGTGGGTTAAAATATTAGTTTTGGCCTATTGTGAATTATTTCTAAAGAATTCTTGAAAATGCCATTGTGATATATCAGAACTGTTGGTAGACCAATGCATTTGAGGATGTAGATTTTATTCGGAACATTCTATTCCTTTGGACTTGAAGATAACATTTTGGGATGATTTTGGATGCAATTCATAATGCTGTAAGTCCCTCTTACATTTTCATTTTACAACTTTGTTAATTGAATTTCTTGATCAGTATTACAAACCGTTTTGGTTTTGCTTATGTTTGTTTCTTAGTGTATGACCATAGATTCGTAATACTATTGGGTAATTATGACTCATTCATTTCTCAGTTAACGAACTAATATCCAGCATGACTGGAAATGCAAATATGATGGCAGCAGTGGGGGACGCATTTACTGAATTTTGTTTTCATAATAATAAACTCTTATTTCCAAAGACTTGAGCAATTAAATGATATTAACGTTAAATGTAAAGAAAAGCATTTTCGTTTGAACCGAGCTCTGGGCATCTATCTGCACCATAATTGCTAAACGTCATGTGATACAAATATGGCCCCGCCCTTTAAATATGTAATGGAAAGGGCTACGCAGCAAAATCCGAGACTGACAAACTGACAGAATTTGGATGAGTAGTGCCCCAATCTCAGTCGCTAGAGCATCCGACATTTAATCTAAGGGTCATGGGTGAAAGTCCGAGGGTAGGTGGTTATGATTTAGCTTCCACTGATTTTCAATTGTTGTCAAAATGAATATAGATATACCTGCAAGTATTTCTCTCCTTTCCTAAAATGTCCCTAAATGAGAGCGTATCCACACGTCCATGCGAACGGGATAGAGTACCCAATAAAATCAACTCTAAGATATTTTGAGCATTCTGTCAGCATTTCTTCTTGATTCCAGTAAATCTAACGCATCCACTATATCATATGCAAATTGAATGCATTCGTATTATGATACGAATATTATTAAAATATACGGACAGAAGCACAAAAGTCAACGCCAGTCTAAAAGCTCCACCTAACAGACAATATGTTTAAAGTAATGAGACACTACCACTGCAAGCTACTATCAGTTGATTCGTGTTCTAAAGAGTTTACACAAACGTTGTAACGGAGACAAAACGAAGAATGCACCGTGAAGACGTATAAACACTTCTCGTTTCAATCAACAATAACTGCATGGGATATGCATGCAGGATGTGTTCACGGTTTTAATGGGGGTATGATCACCGCCTCTCGGACACCTGAATTCGGTGGTCACAAAATCGCGGTATAGAATGCGATGATTGTATTGGTGAAAATACTAAGTCTTAAAATTAAATTGTTGCCGTCCAGTTTCAGATGTTCAATCTAAATGAACGAAAATATGGATTTTTTAAACATTATTTATCAATTGCGAGTTTTGATAATAGTTCTCGATTTAAGTAAGCTAAAGAATCCAATGCATCGTTTGAGAATTAAATGAATTAATCTGACGATTCAAACAATAACATAATATATAATTCGCAATGTAACACACATCTCAAAGGAATTTTAAAATCTGCGACTAAAAGTCAATAAGTCTTAAAAAAAAGAGAAGAAAAGAGACTAGCGCTGCAACGTACTGTCAGTTCTTTCCTGTTCTGATGAGTTAGATGAAACTTTGCAACGTGGAGAAAATAGAGACTGCACCGTACATATGTGAAAGAAAGCTCTCTTAGATCAAGTCATGAAGGTTACAATAATGAGTTCACAGTTTTGTGGGAAGTATGATTACGGGCTATCGGACACTCGAAAGCAGTGGCCACAAGGATTGCGCAATCCGGTGCGGTGATTTCAATGGTTAAAAGACAAAGAAAAAAGAACAAAAAAAAAAAGAAAGAAAGATGTTAGTTCTAAAAATGAATTTTTGCTGATTTACAATTTTAGTTGCTAAATCAAAATGAAGAAATAATTGGGAAGAATTGTTTATCAATAGTTTGGAATTTTCCACAATTGATATTAATAATAATAATAATAATAATAATAATAATAATAATAATAATAATGTGGACTTAGTACAGCGCCTAAGACGTTAAAGCGCTAAGAGCTCTGAAATATCAGATAACAAACAGAAATATACACCAGTACAAGGATAGGATAGAAATATCCCAACACTATTGAATTACAAAACAAAACGCTTCAATAGAAGTATATAGAATATCTAAATGAACTTACATATTTCATTCACTTTTTATCTGGATGGGTACATACAGGGTCACTACCATAATCAGTACCTTTATGAGGGCTGTGTCGAAACCAGAAAGACATTGACAAGCTAATGAATTTGAAGAAGAGGATATCAAAATTCAACATAAAAAATGATTATATGAGAAAAAAAAAACGTTTCTGTGGGACATTTACCATCACACCTATTTGTAGCCAAATAGACGCGTGTACAAAGTGTAGTATAAATTTGTAATGGTATTAGAAATTGTACGCCCACCGTGGGACTCGAACTCACGACCCTCAGATTAAAAGTCTGATGCTCTACCGACTGAGCTAGGCGGGCTACTTGTTAATGCATGGTCGAATGTTGGATCGGGCAGTTATGCGCAGCATGGTTAATCGTTATCTCATCAACTTCACATAGCTAGCGTCTAGGATTGATTGGATCTTAGATGTAAGCCCCTTATGGAAACAAAAATCCAATTTATCTGGCAATCAACCATTCACGGAAGATTTTAAATTTTGCTGCATAAGGAAATGCACAAATGTGTCATTAGCCGAGCAAGTTGCTAAAGTTAAGACTAGTCATTGCTTCTTTGTGTTAACAATTATGATTTTACGATACGGACAACACAAAGACTATCCTTCTGCTCTTTTCTTAAATCTTCGCATTCTTTCCTTAATTTCTCTCAGTTAATTACACATGTGAAAATCACCTATCTTGAAAACAAATTTCCAGAGAAAGCATGCTTACACACCACATAATCAATTAATTATTACCTGCAAGTTGATAAACATGCTTTCAATTAATTGTTCTCTATACATATTTGTGATTTTCTTTTATGGATCGGTACAGGAGAAAATACATAAATACAGAAGGTGTGTGTTAGTTGTGGTGGTTTTATTTCTACGACATGGGAGATTTGTGTGTGTGTGTGTGTGTGTGTGTGTGTGTGTGTGTGTGTGTGCATGTGATTTGTATTTTTAAGGTAGCTTTTAAGAATTTTTCAGTCATATCGCTACGATGTCTGCTGTGTGGCAGTTTATAGTGATGGCTAGCACTGTTGCATCATGCCGCAGACATGTGGCATGTTGTCCCACCCAGTCACATTATCCTGAGGCCCGGCCGACCAGTCCTAACACTAACCTCTTAATGCTGAGCCCCAAGCGAGGCAGCTGTTAGTACCATATTTGTAAGTCTTTGGTATGACTCAGCCGGGGATCGATCCCACGAACTCCCGCATCCGAGGCGTACGTTCTAATTACTAGGCCACCGGAGCTTTTAGGGATATTTGTTCACTGTCACGTAGTGAGTAGTAGCTAATGAGTTTTCAGTGCTTATGTCTGTATTTAAGTACGTGGAGTTGGACTATTTGGTCAGTCATATTTTGTATGCTATTCTTGTAACATTATTCTTCAGATATATTTATTGTTGTGTTTAGATATTATTTGGAACCAAACATTTGTTTGAATTATTCATTGGAGCCACAAAATGCTATGTGGGTTAAAATATTAGTTTTGGCCTATTGTGAATTATTTCTAAAGAATTCTTGAAAATGCCATTGTGATATATCAGAACTGTTGGTAGACCAATGCATTTGAGGATGTAGATTTTATTCGGAACATTCTATTCCTTTGGACTTGAAGATAACATTTTGGGATGATTTTGGATGCAATTCATAATGCTGTAAGTCCCTCTTACGTTTTCATTTTACAACTTTGTTAATTGAATTTCTTGATCAGTATTACAAACCGTTTTGGTTTTGCTTATGTTTGTTTCTTAGTGTATGACCATAGATTCGTAATACTATTGGGTAATTATGACTCATTCATTTCTCAGTTAACGAACTAATATCCAGCATTACTGGAAATGCAAATATGATGGCAGCAGTGGGGGACGCATTTACTGAATTTTGTTTTCATAATAATAAACTCTTATTTCCAAAGACTTGAGCAATTAAATGATATTAACGTTAAATGTAAAGAAAAGCATTTTCGTTTGAACCGAGCTCTGGGCATCTATCTGCACCATAATTGCTAAACGTCATGTGATACAAATATGGCCCCGCCCTTTAAATATGTAATGGAAAGGGCTACGCAGCAAAATCCGAGACTGACAAACTGACAGAATTTGGATGAGTAGTGCCCCAATCTCAGTCGCTAGAGCATCCGACATTTAATCTAAGGGTCATGGGTGAAAGTCCGAGGGTAGGTGGTTATGATTTAGCTTCCACTGATTTTCAATTGTTGTCAAAATGAATATAGATATACCTGCAAGTATTTCTCTCCTTTCCTAAAATGTCCCTAAATGAGAGCGTATCCACACGTCCATGCGAACGGGATAGAGTACCCAATAAAATCAACTCTAAGATATTTTGAGCATTCTGTCAGCATTTCTTCTTGATTCCAGTAAATCTAACGCATCCACTATATCATATGCAAATTGAATGCATTCGTATTATGATACGAATATTATTAAAATATACGGACAGAAGCACAAAAGTCAACGCCAGTCTAAAAGCTCCACCTAACAGACAATATGTTTAAAGTAATGAGACACTACCACTGCAAGCTACTATCAGTTGATTCGTGTTCTAAAGAGTTTACACAAACGTTGTAACGGAGACAAAACGAAGAATGCACCGTGAAGACGTATAAACACTTCTCGTTTCAATCAACAATAACTGCATGGGATATGCATGCAGGATGTGTTCACGGTTTTAATGGGGGTATGATCACCGCCTCTCGGACACCTGAATTCGGTGGTCACAAAATCGCGGTATAGAATGCGATGATTGTATTGGTGAAAATACTAAGTCTTAAAATTAAATTGTTGCCGTCCAGTTTCAGATGTTCAATCTAAATGAACGAAAATATGGATTTTTTAAACATTATTTATCAATTGCGAGTTTTGATAATAGTTCTCGATTTAAGTAAGCTAAAGAATCCAATGCATCGTTTGAGAATTAAATGAATTAATCTGACGATTCAAACAATAACATAATATATAATTCGCAATGTAACACACATCTCAAAGGAATTTTAAAATCTGCGACTAAAAGTCAATAAGTCTTAAAAAAAAGAGAAGAAAAGAGACTAGCGCTGCAACGTACTGTCAGTTCTTTCCTGTTCTGATGAGTTAGATGAAACTTTGCAACGTGGAGAAAATAGAGACTGCACCGTACATATGTGAAAGAAAGCTCTCTTAGATCAAGTCATGAAGGTTACAATAATGAGTTCACAGTTTTGTGGGAAGTATGATTACGGGCTATCGGACACTCGAAAGCAGTGGCCACAAGGATTGCGCAATCCGGTGCGGTGATTTCAATGGTTAAAAGACAAAGAAAAAAGAACAAAAAAAAAAAGAAAGAAAGATGTTAGTTCTAAAAATGAATTTTTGCTGACTTACAATTTTAGTTGCTAAATCAAAATGAAGAAATAATTGGGAAGAATTGTTTATCAATAGTTTGGAATTTTCCACAATTGATATTAATAACAATAATAATAATAATAATAATAATGTGGACTTAGTACAGCGCCTAAGACGTTAAAGCGCTAAGAGCTCTGAAATATCAGATAACAAACAGAAATATACACCAGTACAATGATAGGATAGAAATATCCCAACACTATTGAATTACAAAACAAAACGCTTCAATAGAAATATATAGAATATGTAAATGAACTTACATATTTCATTCACTTTTTATCTGGATGGGTACATACAGGGTCACTACCATAATCAGTACCTTTATGAGGGCTGTGTCGAAACCAGAAAGACATTGACAAGCTAATGAATTTGAAGAAGAGGATATCAAAATTCAACATAAAAAATGATTATATGAGAAAAAAAACGTTTCTGTGGGACATTTACCATCACACCTATTTGTAGCCAAATAGACGCGTGTACAAAGTGTAGTATAAATTTGTAATGGTATTAGAAATTGTACGCCCACCGTGGGACTCGAACTCACGACCCTCAGATTAAAAGTCTGATGCTCTACCGACTGAGCTAGGCGGGCTACTTGTTAATGCATGGTCGAATGTTGGATCGGGCAGTTATGCGCAACATGGTTAATCGTTATCTCATCAACTTCACATAGCTAGCGTCTAGGATTGATTGGATCTTAGATGTAAGCCCCTTATGGAAACAAAAATCCAATTTATCTGGCAATCAACCATTCACGGAAGATTTTAAATTTTGCTGCATAAGGAAATGCACAAATGTGTCATTAGCCGAGCAAGTTGCTAAAGTTAAGACTAGTCATTGTTTCTTTGTGTTAACAATTATGATTTTACGATCCGGACAACACAAAGACTATCCTTCTGCTCTTTTCTTAAATCTTCGCATTCTTTCCTTAATTTCTCTCAGTTAATTACACATGTGAAAATCACCTATCTTGAAAACAAATTTCCAGAGAAAGCATGCTTACACACCACATAATCAATTAATTATTACCTGCAAGTTGATAAACATGCTTTCAATTAATTGTTCTCTATACATATTTGTGATTTTCTTTTATGGATCGGTACAGGAGAAAATACATAAATACGGAAGGTGTGTGTTAGTTGTGGTGGTTTTATTTCTACGACATGGGAGATTTGTGTTTGTGTGTGTGTGTGTGTGTTTGTTTGTGTGTGCATGTGATTTGTATTTTTAAGGTAGCTTTTAAGAATTTTTCAGTCATATCGCTACGATGTCTGCTGTGTGGCAGTTTATAGTGATGGCTAGCACTGTTGCATCATGCCGCAGACATGTGGCATGTTGTCCCACCCAGTCACATTATCCTGAGGCCCGGCCGACCAGTCCTAACACTAACCTCTTAATGCTGAGCCCCAAGCGAGGCAGCTGTTAGTACCATATTTGTAAGTCTTTGGTATGACTCGGCCGGGGATCGATCCCACGAACTCCCGCATCCGAGGCGTACGTTCTAATTACTAGGCCACCGGAGCTTTTAGGGATATTTGTTCACTGTCACGTAGTGAGTAGTAGCTAATGAGTTTTCAGTGCTTATGTCTGTATTTAAATACGTGGAGTTGGACTATTTGGTCAGTCATATTTTGTATGCTATTCTTGTAACATTATTCTTCAGATATATTTATTGTTGTGTTTAGATATTATTTGGAACCAAACATTTGTTTGAATTATTCATTGGAGCCACAAAATGCTATGTGGGTTAAAATATTAGTTTTGGCCTATTGTGAATTATTTCTAAAGAATTCTTGAAAATGCCATTGTGATATATCAGAACTGTTGGTAGACCAATGCATTTGAGGATGTAGATTTTATTCGGAACATTCTATTCCTTTGGACTTGAAGATAACATTTTGGGATGATTTTGGATGCAATTCATAATGCTGTAAGTCCCTCTTACATTTTCATTTTACAACTTTGTTAATTGAATTTCTTGATCAGTATTACAAACCGTTTTGGTTTTGCTTATGTTTGTTTCTTAGTGTATGACCATAGATTCGTAATACTATTGGGTAATTATGACTCATTCATTTCTCAGTTAACGAACTAATATCCAGCATGACTGGAAATGCAAATATGATGGCAGCAGTGGGGGACGCATTTACTGAATTTTGTTTTCATAATAATAAACTCTTATTTCCAAAGACTTGAGCAATTAAATGATATTAACGTTAAATGTAAAGAAAAGCATTTTCGTTTGAACCGAGCTCTGGGCATCTATCTGCACCATAATTGCTAAACGTCATGTGATACAAATATGGCCCCGCCCTTTAAATATGTAATGGAAAGGGCTACGCAGCAAAATCCGAGACTGACAAACTGACAGAATTTGGATGAGTAGTGCCCCAATCTCAGTCGCTAGAGCATCCGACATTTAATCTAAGGGTCATGGGTGAAAGTCCGAGGGTAGGTGGTTATGATTTAGCTTCCACTGATTTTCAATTGTTGTCAAAATGAATATAGATATACCTGCAAGTATTTCTCTCCTTTCCTAAAATGTCCCTAAATGAGAGCGTATCCACACGTCCATGCGAACGGGATAGAGTACCCAATAAAATCAACTCTAAGATATTTTGAGCATTCTGTCAGCATTTCTTCTTGATTCCAGTAAATCTAACGCATCCACTATATCATATGCAAATTGAATGCATTCGTATTATGATACGAATATTATTAAAATATACGGACAGAAGCACAAAAGTCAACGCCAGTCTAAAAGCTCCACCTAACAGACAATATGTTTAAAGTAATGAGACACTACCACTGCAAGCTACTATCAGTTGATTCGTGTTCTAAAGAGTTTACACAAACGTTGTAACGGAGACAAAACGAAGAATGCACCGTGAAGACGTATAAACACTTCTCGTTTCAATCAACAATAACTGCATGGGATATGCATGCAGGATGTGTTCACGGTTTTAATGGGGGTATGATCACCGCCTCTCGGACACCTGAATTCGGTGGTCACAAAATCGCGGTATAGAATGCGATGATTGTATTGGTGAAAATACTAAGTCTTAAAATTAAATTGTTGCCGTCCAGTTTCAGATGTTCAATCTAAATGAACGAAAATATGGATTTTTTAAACATTATTTATCAATTGCGAGTTTTGATAATAGTTCTCGATTTAAGTAAGCTAAAGAATCCAATGCATCGTTTGAGAATTAAATGAATTAATCTGACGATTCAAACAATAACATAATATATAATTCGCAATGTAACACACATCTCAAAGGAATTTTAAAATCTGCGACTAAAAGTCAATAAGTCTTAAAAAAAAGAGAAGAAAAGAGACTAGCGCTGCAACGTACTGTCAGTTCTTTCCTGTTCTGATGAGTTAGATGAAACTTTGCAACGTGGAGAAAATAGAGACTGCACCGTACATATGTGAAAGAAAGCTCTCTTAGATCAAGTCATGAAGGTTACAATAATGAGTTCACAGTTTTGTGGGAAGTATGATTACGGGCTATCGGACACTCGAAAGCAGTGGCCACAAGGATTGCGCAATCCGGTGCGGTGATTTCAATGGTTAAAAGACAAAGAAAAAAGAACAAAAAAAAAAAGAAAGAAAGATGTTAGTTCTAAAAATGAATTTTTGCTGATTTACAATTTTAGTTGCTAAATCAAAATGAAGAAATAATTGGGAAGAATTGTTTATCAATAGTTTGGAATTTTCCACAATTGATATTAATAATAATAATAATAATAATAATAATAATAATAATAATAATAATAATGTGGACTTAGTACAGCGCCTAAGACGTTAAAGCGCTAAGAGCTCTGAAATATCAGATAACAAACAGAAATATACACCAGTACAAGGATAGGATAGAAATATCCCAACACTATTGAATTACAAAACAAAACGCTTCAATAGAAGTATATAGAATATCTAAATGAACTTACATATTTCATTCACTTTTTATCTGGATGGGTACATACAGGGTCACTACCATAATCAGTACCTTTATGAGGGCTGTGTCGAAACCAGAAAGACATTGACAAGCTAATGAATTTGAAGAAGAGGATATCAAAATTCAACATAAAAAATGATTATATGAGAAAAAAAAAACGTTTCTGTGGGACATTTACCATCACACCTATTTGTAGCCAAATAGACGCGTGTACAAAGTGTAGTATAAATTTGTAATGGTATTAGAAATTGTACGCCCACCGTGGGACTCGAACTCACGACCCTCAGATTAAAAGTCTGATGCTCTACCGACTGAGCTAGGCGGGCTACTTGTTAATGCATGGTCGAATGTTGGATCGGGCAGTTATGCGCAACATGGTTAATCGTTATCTCATCAACTTCACATAGCTAGCGTCTAGGATTGATTGGATCTTAGATGTAAGCCCCTTATGGAAACAAAAATCCAATTTATCTGGCAATCAACCATTCACGGAAGATTTTAAATTTTGCTGCATAAGGAAATGCACAAATGTGTCATTAGCCGAGCAAGTTGCTAAAGTTAAGACTAGTCATTGCTTCTTTGTGTTAACAATTATGATTTTACGATACGGACAACACAAAGACTATCCTTCTGCTCTTTTCTTAAATCTTCGCATTCTTTCCTTAATTTCTCTCAGTTAATTACACATGTGAAAATCACCTATCTTGAAAACAAATTTCCAGAGAAACCATGCTTACACACCACATAATCAATTAATTATTACCTGCAAGTTGATAAACATGCTTTCAATTAATTGTTCTCTATACATATTTGTGATTTTCTTTTATGGATCGGTACAGGAGAAAATACATAAATACAGAAGGTGTGTGTTAGTTGTGGTGGTTTTATTTCTACGACATGGGAGATTTGTGTGTGTGTGTGTGTGTGTGTGTGTGTGTGTGTGTGTGTGTGTGTGCATGTGATTTGTATTTTTAAGGTAGCTTTTAAGAATTTTTCACTCATATCGCTACGATGTCTGCTGTGTGGCAGTTTATAGTGATGGCTAGCACTGTTGCATCATGCCGCAGACATGTGGCATGTTGTCCCACCCAGTCACATTATCCTGAGGCCCGGCCGACCAGTCCTAACACTAACCTCTTAATGCTGAGCCCCAAGCGAGGCAGCTGTTAGTACCATATTTGTAAGTCTTTGGTATGACTCAGCCGGGGATCGATCCCACGAACTCCCGCATCCGAGGCGTACGTTCTAATTACTAGGCCACCGGAGCTTTTAGGGATATTTGTTCACTGTCACGTAGTGAGTAGTAGCTAATGAGTTTTCAGTGCTTATGTCTGTATTTAAGTACGTGGAGTTGGACTATTTGGTCAGTCATATTTTGTATGCTATTCTTGTAACATTATTCTTCAGATATATTTATTGTTGTGTTTAGATATTATTTGGAACCAAACATTTGTTTGAATTATTCATTGGAGCCACAAAATGCTATGTGGGTTAAAATATTAGTTTTGGCCTATTGTGAATTATTTCTAAAGAATTCTTGAAAATGCCATTGTGATATATCAGAACTGTTGGTAGACCAATGCATTTGAGGATGTAGATTTTATTCGGAACATTCTATTCCTTTGGACTTGAAGATAACAATTTGGGATGATTTTGGATGCAATTCATAATGCTGTAAGTCCCTCTTACATTTTCATTTTACAACTTTGTTAATTGAATTTCTTGATCAGTATTACAAACCGTTTTGGTTTTGCTTATGTTTGTTTCTTAGTGTATGACCATAGATTCGTAATACTATTGGGTAATTATGACTCATTCATTTCTCAGTTAACGAACTAATATCCAGCATTACTGGAAATGCAAATATGATGGCAGCAGTGGGGGACGCATTTACTGAATTTTGTTTTCATAATAATAAACTCTTATTTCCAAAGACTTGAGCAATTAAATGATATTAACGTTAAATGTAAAGAAAAGCATTTTCGTTTGAACCGAGCTCTGGGCATCTATCTGCACCATAATTGCTAAACGTCATGTGATACAAATATGGCCCCGCCCTTTAAATATGTAATGGAAAGGGCTACGCAGCAAAATCCGAGACTGACAAACTGACAGAATTTGGATGAGTAGTGCCCCAATCTCAGTCGCTAGAGCATCCGACATTTAATCTAAGGGTCATGGGTGAAAGTCCGAGGGTAGGTGGTTATGATTTAGCTTCCACTGATTTTCAATTGTTGTCAAAATGAATATAGATATACCTGCAAGTATTTCTCTCCTTTCCTAAAATGTCCCTAAATGAGAGCGTATCCACACGTCCATGCGAACGGGATAGAGTACCCAATAAAATCAACTCTAAGATATTTTGAGCATTCTGTCAGCATTTCTTCTTGATTCCAGTAAATCTAACGCATCCACTATATCATATGCAAATTGAATGCATTCGTATTATGATACGAATATTATTAAAATATACGGACAGAAGCACAAAAGTCAACGCCAGTCTAAAAGCTCCACCTAACAGACAATATGTTTAAAGTAATGAGACACTACCACTGCAAGCTACTATCAGTTGATTCGTGTTCTAAAGAGTTTACACAAACGTTGTAACGGAGACAAAACGAAGAATGCACCGTGAAGACGTATAAACACTTCTCGTTTCAACCAACAATAACTGCATGAGATATGCATGCAGGATGTGTTCACGGTTTTAATGGGGGTATGATCACCGCCTCTCGGACACCTGAATTCGGTGGTCACAAAATCGGAATATAGAATGCGATGATTGTATTGGTGAAAATAGTGAGTTTTAAAATTAAATTGTTGCCGTCCAGTTTCGGATGTTCAATCTAAATGAACGAAAATATTGATTTTTTAAACATTATTTATCAATTGCGAGTTTTGATAATAGTTCTCGATTTAAGTAAGCTAAAGAATCCAATGCATCGTTTGAGAATTAAATGAATTAATCTGACGATTCAAACAATAACATAATATATAATTCGCAATGTAACACACATCTCAAAGGAATTTTAAAATCTGCGACTAAAAGTCAATAAGTCTTAAAAAAAAGAGAAGAAAAGAGACTAGCGCTGCAACGTACTGTCAGTTCTTTCCTGTTCTGATGAGTTAGATGAAACTTTTCAACGTGGAGAAAATAGAGACTGCACCGTACATATGTGAAAGAAAGCTCTCTTAGATCAAGTCATGAAGGTTACAATAATGAGTTCACAGTTTTGTGGGAAGTATGATTACGGGCTATCGGACACTCGAAAGCAGTGGCCACAAGGATTGCGCAATCCGATGAGGTGATTTCAATGGTTAAAAGACAAAGAAAAAAGAACAAAAAAAAAAAAGAAAGAAAGATGTTAGTTCTAAAAATGAATTTTTGCTGACTTACAATTTTAGTTGCTAAATCAAAATGAAGAAATAATTAGGAAGAATTGTTTATCAATGGTTTGGAATTTTCCACAATTGATATTAATAATGATAATAATAATAATAATAATGTGGACTTAGTACAGCGCCTAAGACGTTAAAGCGCTAAGAGCTCTGAAATATCAGATAACAAACAGAAATATACACCAGTACAAGGATAGGATAGAAATATCCCAACACTATTGAATTACAAAACAAAACGTTTCAATAGAAGTATATAGAATATGTAAATGAACTTACATATTTCATTCACTTTTTATCTGGATGGGTACATACAGGGTCACTACCATAATCAGTACCTTTATGAGGGCTGTGTCGAAACCAGAAAGACATTGACAAGCTAATGAATTTGAAGAAGAGGATATCAAAATTCAACATAAAAAATGATTATATGAGAAAAAAAAACGTTTCTGTGGGACATTTACCATCACACCTATTTGTAGCCAAATAGACGCGTGTACAAAGTGTAGTATAAATTTGTAATGGTATTAGAAATTGTACGCCCACCGTGGGACTCGAACTCACGACCCTCAGATTAAAAGTCTGATGCTCTACCGACTGAGCTAGGCGGGCTACTTGTTAATGCATGGTCGAATGTTGGATCGGGCAGTTATGCGCAACATGGTTAATCGTTATCTCATCAACTTCACATAGCTAGCGTCTAGGATTGATTGGATCTTAGATGTTAGCCCCTTATGGAAACAAAAATCCAATTTATCTGGCAATCAACCATTCACGGAAGATTTTAAATTTTGCTGCATAAGGAAATGCACAAATGTGTCATTAGCCGAGCAAGTTGCTAAAGTTAAGACTAGTCATTGCTTCTTTGTGTTAACAATTATGATTTTACGATCCGGACAACACAAAGACTATCCTTCTGCTCTTTTCTTAAATCTTCGCATTCTTTCCTTAATTTCTCTCAGTTAATTACACATGTGAAAATCACCTATCTTGAAAACAAATTTCCAGAGAAAGCATGCTTACACACCACATAATCAATTAATTATTACCTGCAAGTTGATAAACATGCTTTCAATTAATTGTTCTCTATACATATTTGTGATTTTCTTTTATGGATCGGTACAGGAGAAAATACATAAAAACGGAAGGTGTGTGTTAGTTGTGGTGGTTTTATTTCTACGACATGGGAGATTTGTGTTTGTGTGAGTGTGTGTGTGTGTGTGTGTGTGTGTGTGTGTTTGTGTGTGCATGTGATTTGTATTTTTAAGGTAGCTTTTAAGAATTTTTCAGTCATATCGCTACGATGTCTGCTGTGTGTCAGTTTATAGTGATGGCTAGCACTGTTGCATCATGCCTCAGACATGTGGCATGTTGTCCCACCCAGTCACATTATCCTGAGGCCCGGCCGACCAGTCCTAACACTAACCTCTTAATGCTGAGCCCCAAGCGAGGCAGCTGTTAGTACCATATTTGTAAGTCTTTGGTATGACTCGGCCGGGGATCGATCCCACGAACTCCCGCATCCGAGGCGTACGTTCTAATTACTAGGCCACCGGAGCTTTTAGGGATATTTGTTCACTGTCACGTAGTGAGTAGTAGCTAATGAGTTTTCAGTGCTTATGTCTGTATTTAAGTACGTGGAGTTGGACTATTTGGTCAGTCATATTTTGTATGCTATTCTTGTAACATTATTCTTCAGATATATTTATTGTTGTGTTTAGATATTATTTGGAACCAAACATTTGTTTGAATTATTCATTGGAGCCACAAAATGCTATGTGGGTTAAAATATTAGTTTTGGCCTATTGTGAATTATTTCTAAAGAATTCTTGAAAATGCCATTGTGATATATCAGAACTGTTGGTAGACCAATGCATTTGAGGATGTAGATTTTATTCGGAACATTCTATTCCTTTGGACTTGAAGATAACATTTTGGGATGATTTTGGATGCAATTCATAATGCTGTAAGTCCCTCTTACATTTTCATTTTACAACTTTGTTAATTGAATTTCTTGATCAGTATTACAAACCGTTTTGGTTTTGCTTATGTTTGTTTCTTAGTGTATGACCATAGATTCGTAATACTATTGGGTAATTATGACTCATTCATTTCTCAGTTAACGAACTAATATCCAGCATGACTGGAAATGCAAATATGATGGCAGCAGTGGGGGACGCATTTACTGAATTTTGTTTTCATAATAATAAACTCTTATTTCCAAAGACTTGAGCAATTAAAAGATATTAACGTTAAATGTAAAGAAAAGCATTTTCGTTTGAACCGAGCTCTGGGCATCTATCTGCACCATAATTGCTAAACGTCATGTGATACAAATATGGGCCCGCCCTTTAAATATGTAATGGAAAGGGCTACGCAGCAAAATCCGAGACTGACAAACTGACAGAATTTGGATGAGTAGTGCCCCAATCTCAGTCGCTAGAGCATCCGACATTTAATCTAAGGGTCATGGGTGAAAGTCCGAGGGTAGGTGGTTATGATTTAGCTTCCACTGATTTTCAATTGTTGTCAAAATGAATATAGATATACCTGCAAGTATTTCTCTCCTTTCCTAAAATGTCCCTAAATGAGAGCGTATCCACACGTCCATGCGAACGGGATAGAGTACCCAATAAAATCAACTCTAAGATATTTTGAGCATTCTGTCAGCATTTCTTCTTGATTCCAGTAAATCTAACGCATCCACTATATCATATGCAAATTGAATGCATTCGTATTATGATACGAATATTATTAAAATATACGGACAGAAGCACAAAAGTCAACGCCAGTCTAAAAGCTCCACCTAACAGACAATATGTTTAAAGTAATGAGACACTACCACTGCAAGCTACTATCAGTTGATTCGTGTTCTAAAGAGTTTACACAAACGTTGTAACGGAGACAAAACGAAGAATGCACCGTGAAGACGTATAAACACTTCTCGTTTCAATCAACAATAACTGCATGAGATATGCATGCAGGATGTGTTCACGGTTTTAATGGGGGTATGATCACCGCCTCTCGGACACCTGAATTCGGTGGTCACAAAATCGCGGTATAGAATGCGATGATTGTATTGGTGAAAATACTAAGTCTTAAAATTAAATTGTTGCCGTCCAGTTTCGGATGTTCAATCTAAATGAACGAAAATATGGATTTTTTAAACATTATTTATCAATTGCGAGTTTTGATAATAGTTCTCGATTTAAGTAAGCTAAAGAATCCAATGCATCGTTTGAGAATTAAATGAATTAATCTGACGATTCAAACAATAACATAATATATAATTCGCAATGTAACACACATCTCAAAGGAATTTTAAAATCTGCGACTAAAAGTCAATAAGTCTTAAAAAAAAGAGAAGAAAAGAGACTAGCGCTGCAACGTACTGTCAGTTCTTTCCTGTTCTGATGAGCTAGATGAAACTTTGCAATGTGGAGAAAATAGAGACTGCACCGTACATATGTGAAAGAAAGCTCTCTTAGATCAAGTCATGAAGGTTACAATAATGTGGGAAGTATGATTACGGGCTATCGGACACTCGAAAGCAGTGGCCACAAGGATCGCGCAATCCGGTGCGGTGATTTCAATGGTTAAAAGACAAAGAAAAAAGAACAAAAAAAAACAAAACAAAGAAAGATGTTAGATTTAAAATGAATTTTTGCTGACTTACAATTTTAGTTGCTTATTCAAAATGATGAAATAATTGGGAAGAATTGTTTATCAATAGTTTGGAATTTTCCACAATTGATAATAATAATAATAATAATAATAATAATAATAATAATAATAATAATAATAACTATGATGTGGACTTAGTACAGTGCCTAAGACGTTAAAGCGCTAAGAGCTCTGAAATATCAGATAACAAACAGAAATATACACCAGTACAAGGATAGGATAGAAATATCCAACACTATTGAATTACAAAACAAAAAGCTTCAATAGAAGTATATAGAATATCTAAATGAACTTACATATTTCATTCACATTTTATCTGGATGGATACATACAGGGTCACTACCATAATCAGCAGCTTTATGAGGGCTGTGTCGAAACCAGAAAGACATTGACAAGCTAATGAATTTGAAGAAGAGGATATCAAAATTCAACATAAAAAATGATTATATGAGAAAAAATACGTTTCTGTGGGACATTTACTATCACACCTATTTCTAGCCAAATAGACGCGTGTACAAAGTGTAGTATAAATTTGTAATGGTATTAAAAGTTGTACGCCCACCGTGGGACTCGAACTCACGACCCTCAGATTAAAAGTCTGATGCTCTACCGACTGAGCTAGGCGGGCTACTTGTTAATGCATTGTCGAATGTTGGATCGGGCAGTCATGCGCAACATGGTTAATCGTTATCTCATCAACTTCACATAGCTAGCGTCTAGGATTGATTGGATCTTAGATGTAAGCCCCTTATGGAAACAATAATCCAATTTATCTGGCAATCAACCATTCACGGAAGATTTTAAATTTTGCTGCATAAGGAAATGCACAAATGTGTCATTAGCCGAGCAAGTTGCTAAAGTTAAGACTAGTCATTGTTTCTTTGTGTTAACAATTATGATTTTACGGTCCGGACAACACAAAGACTATCCTTCTGCTCTTTTCTTAAATCTTCGCATTCTTTCCTTAATTTCTCTCAGTTAATTACACATGTGAAAATCACCTATCTTGAAAACAAATTTCCAGAAAAAGCATGCTTACACACCACATAATCAATTAATTATTACCTGCAAGTTGATAAACATGCTTTCAATTAATTGTTCTCTATACATATTTGTGATTTTCTTCTATGGATCGGTACAGGAGAAAATACATAAATACGGAAGGTGTGTGTTAGTTGTGGTGGTTTTATTTCTACGACATGGGAGATTTGTGTTTGTGTGTGTGTGTGTGTGTGTGTGTGTGTGTGTGTGTGTGTGTGTGTGCATGTGATTTGTATTTTTAAGGTAGCTTTTAAGAATTTTTCAGTCATATCGCTACGATGTCTGCTGTGTGGCAGTTTATAGTCATGGCTAGCACTGTTACATCATGCCGCAGACATGTGGCATGTTGTCCCACCCAGTCACATTATCCTGAGGCCCGGCCGACCAGTCCTAACACTAACCTCTTAATGCTGAGCCCCAAGCGAGGCAGCTGTTAGTACCATATTTGTAAGTCTTTTTATGACTCGGCCGGGGATCGATCCCACGAACTCCCGCATCCGAGGCGTACGTTCTAATTACTAGGCCACCGGAGCTTTTAGGGATATTTGTTCACTGTCACGTAGTGAGTAGTAGCTAATGAGTTTTCAGTCCTTATGTCTGTATTTAAGTACGTGAAGTTGGACTATTTGGTCAGTCATATTTTGTATGCTATTCTTGTAACATTATTCTTCAGATATATTTATTGTTGTGTTTAGATATTATTTGGAACCAAACATTTGTTTGAATTATTCATTGGAGCCACAAAATGCTATGTGGGTTAAAATATTAGTTTTGGCCTATTGTGAATTATTTCTAAAGAATTCTTGAAAATGCCATTGTGATATATCAGAACTGTTGGTAGACCAATGCATTTGAGGATGTAGATTTTATTCGGAACATTCTATTCCTTTGGACTTGAAGATAACATTTTGGGATGATTTTGGATGCAATTCATAATGCTGTAAGTCCCTCTTACATTTTCATTTTACAACTTTGTTAATTGAATTTCTTGATCAGTATTACAAACCGTTTTGGTTTTGCTTATGTTTGTTTCTTAGTGTATGACCATAGATTCGTAATACTATTGGGTAATTATGACTCATTCATTTCTCAGTTAACGAACTAATATCCAGCATTACTGGAAATGCAAATATGATGGCAGCAGTGGGGGACGCATTTACTGAATTTTGTTTTCATAATAATAAACTCTTATTTCCAAAGACTTGAGCAATTAAATGATATTAACGTTAAATGTAAAGAAAAACATTTTCGTTTGAACCGAGCTCTGGGCATCTATCTGCACCATAATTGCTAAACGTCATGTGATACAAATATGGCCCCGCCCTTTAAATATCTAATGGAAAGGGCTACGCAGCAAAATCCGAGACTGACAAACTGACAGAATTTGGATGAGTAGTGCCCCAATCTCAGTCGCTAGAGCATCCGACATTTAATCTAAGGGTCATGGGTGAAAGTCCGAGGGTAGGTGGTTATGATTTAGCTTCCACTGATTTTCAATTGTTGTCAAAATGAATATAGATATACCTGCAAGTATTTCTCTCCTTTCCTAAAATGTCCCTAAATGAGAGCGTATCCACACGTCTATGTGAACGGGATAGAGTTCCCAATAAAATCAACTCTAAGATATTTTGAGCATTCTCTCAGCATTTCTTCTTGGTTCCAGTAAATCTAACGCATCCACTATATCATATGCAAATTGGATGCATTCGTATTATGATACGAATATTATTAAAATATACGGACAGAAGCACAAAAGTCAACGCCAATCTAAAAGCTCCACATAACAGACAATATGTTTAAAGTAATGAGACACTACCACTGCAAGCTACTATCAGTTGATTCGTGTTCTAAAGAGTTTACACAAACGTTGTAACGGAGACAAAACGAAGAATGCACCGTGAAGACGTATAAACACTTCTCGTTTCAATCAACAATAACTGCATGGGATATGCATGCAGGATGTGTTCACGGTTTTAATGGGGGTATGATCACCGCCTCTCGGACACCTGAATTCGGTGGTCACAAAATCGCGGTATAGAATGCGATGATTGTATTGGTGAAAATACTAAGTCTTAAAATTAAATTGTTGCCGTCCAGTTTCAGATGTTCAATCTAAATGAACGAAAATATGGATTTTTTAAACATTATTTATCAATTGCGAGTTTTGATAATAGTTCTCGATTTAAGTAAGCTAAAGAATCCAATGCATCGTTTGAGAATTAAATGAATTAATCTGACGATTCAAACAATAACATAATATATAATTCGCAATGTAACACACATCTCAAAGGAATTTTAAAATCTGCGACTAAAAGTCAATAAGTCTTAAAAAAAGAGAAGAAAAGAGACTAGCACTGCAACGTACTGTCAGTTCTTTCCTGTTCTGATGAGTTAGATGAAACTTTGCAACGTGGAGAAAATAGAGACTGCACCGTACATATGTGAAAGAAAGCTCTCTTAGATCAAGTCATGAAGGTTACAATAATGAGTTCACAGTTTTGTGGGAAGTATGATTACGGGCTATCGTACACTCGAAAGCAGTGGCCACAAGGATTGTGCAATCCGGTGCGGGTATTTCAATGGTTAAAAGACAAAGAAAAAAGAACAAAAAAAAAAAGAAACAAAGATGTTAGTTCTAAAAATGAATTTTTGCTGATTTACAATTTTAGTTGCTAATTCAAAATGATGAAATAATTGGGAAGAATTGTTTATCAATAGTTTGGAATTTTCCACAATTGATATTAATAATAATAATAATAATAATAATAATAATAAAAATGTGGACTTAGTACAGTGCCTAAGACGTTAAAGCGCTAAGAGCTCTGAAATATCAGATAACAAACAGAAATATACACCAGTACAAGGATAGGATAGAAATGTCCAACACTATTGAATTACAAAACAAAACGCTTCAATAGAATTATATAGAATATGTAAATGAACTTACATATTTCATTCACATTTTATCTGGATGGATACATACAGGGTCACTACCATAATCAGCAGCTTTATGAGGGCTGTGTCGAAACCAGAAAGACATTGACAAGCTAATGAATTTGAAGAAGAGGATATCAAAATTCAACATAAAAAATGATTATATGAGAAAAAATACGTTTCTGTGGGACATTTACTATCACACCTATTTGTAGCCAAATAGACGCGTGTACAAAGTGTAGTATAAATTTGTAATGGTATTAAAAGTTGTACGCCCACCGTGGGACTCGAACTCACGACCCTCAGATTAAAAGTCTGATGCTCTACCCACTGAGCTAGGCGGGCTACTTGTTAATGCATTGTCGAATGTTGGATCGGGCAGTTATGCGCAACATGGTTAATCGTTATCTCATCAACTTCACATAGCTAGCGTCTAGGATTGATTGGATCTTAGATGTAAGCCCCTTATGGAAACAATAATCCAATTTATCTGGCAATCAACCATTCACGGAAGATTTTAAATTTTGCTGCATAAGGAAATGCACAAATGTGTCATTAGCCGAGCAAGTTGCTAAAGTTAAGACTAGTCATTGTTTCTTTGTGTTAACAATTATGATTTTACGGTCCGGACAACACAAAGACTATCCTTCTGCTCTTTTCTTAAATCTTCGCATTCTTTCCTTAATTTCTCTCAGTTAATTACACATGTGAAAATCACCTATCTTGAAAACAAATTTCCAGAGAAAGCATGCTTACACACCACATAATCAATTAATTATTACCTGCAAGTTGATAAACATGCTTTCAATTAATTGTTCTCTATACATATTTGTGATTTTCTTCTATGGATCGGTACAGGAGAAAATACATAAATACGGAAGGTGTGTGTTAGTTGTGGTGGTTTTATTTCTACGACATGGGAGATTTGTGTTTGTGTGTGTGTGTGTGTGTGTGTGTGTGTGTGTGTGTGTGTTTGTGTGTGCATGTGATTTGTATTTTTAAGGTAGCTTTTAAGAATTTTTCAGTCATATCGCTACGATGTCTGCTGTGTGTCAGTTTATAGTGATGGCTAGCACTGTTGCATCATGCCGCAGACATGTGGCATGTTGTCCCACCCAGTCACATTATCCTGAGACCCGGCCGACCAGTCCTAACACTAACCTCTTAATGCTGAGCCCCAAGCGAGGCAGCTGTTAGTACCATATTTGTAAGTCTTTGGTATGACTCGGCCGGGGATCGATCCCACGAACTCCCGCATCCGAGGCGTACGCTGTAATTACTAGGCCACCGGAGCTTTTAGGGATATTTGTTCACTGTCACGTAGTGAGTAGTAGCTAATGAGTTTTCAGTGCTTATGTCTGTATTTAAGTACGTGGAGTTGGACTATTTGGTCAGTCATATTTTGTATGCTATTCTTGTAACATTATTCTTCAGATATATTTATTGTTGTGTTTAGATATTATTTGGAACCAAACATTTGTTTGAATTATTCATTGGAGCCACAAAATGCTATGTGGGTTAAAATATTAGTTTTGGCCTATTGTGAATTATTTCTAAAGAATTCTTGAAAATGCCATTGTGATATATCAGAACTGTTGGTAGACCAATGCATTTGAGGATGTAGATTTTATTCGGAACATTCTATTCCTTTGGACTTGAAGATAACATTTTGGGATGATTTTGGATGCAATTCATAATGCTGTAAGTCCCTCTTACATTTTCATTTTACAACTTTGTTAATTGAATTTCTTGATCAGTATTACAAACCGTTTTGGTTTTGCTTATGTTTGTTTCTTAGTGTATGACCATAGATTCGTAATACTATTGGGTAATTATGACTCATTCATTTCTAAGTTAACGAACTAATATCCAGAATTACTGGAAATGCAAATATGATGGCAGCAGTGGGGGACGCATTTACTGAATTTTGTTTTCATAATAATAAACTCTTATTTCCAAAGACTTGAGCAATTAAATGATATTAACGTTAAATGTAAAGAAAAGCATTTTCGTTTGAACCGAGCTCTGGGCATCTATCTGCACCATAATTGCTAAACGTCATGTGATACAAATATGGCCCCGCCCTTTAAATATGTAATGGAAAGGGCTACGCAGCAAAATCCGAGACTGACAAACTGACAGAATTTGGATGAGTAGTGCCCCAATCTCAGTCGCTAGAGCATCCGACATTTAATCTAAGGGTCATGGGTGAAAGTCCGAAGGTAGGTGGTTATGATTTAGCTTCCACTGATTTTCAATTGTTGTCAAAATGAATATAGATATACCTGCAAGTATTTCTCTCCTTTCCTAAAATGTCCCTAAATGAGAGCGTATCCACACGTCCATGCGAACGGGATAGAGTACCCAATAAAATCAACTCTAAGATATTTTGAGCATTCTGTCAGCATTTCTTCTTGATTCCAGTAAATCTAACGCATCCACTATATCATATGCAAATTGAATGCATTCGTATTATGATACGAATATTATTAAAATATACGGACAGAAGCACAAAAGTCAACGCCAGTCTAAAAGCTCCACCTAACAGACAATATGTTTAAAGTAATGAGACACTACCACTGCAAGCTACTATCAGTTGATTCGTGTTCTAAAGAGTTTACACAAACGTTGTAACGGAGACAAAACGAAGAATGCACCGTGAAGACGTATAAACACTTCTCGTTTCAATCAACAATAACTGCATGGGATATGCATGCAGGACGTGTTCAGGGTTTTAATGGGGTTATGATCACCGCCTCTCGGACACCTGAATTCGGTGGTCACAAAATCGCGGTATAGAATGCGATGATTGTATTGGTGAAAATAGTAAGTCTTAAGATTAAATTGTTGCCGTCCAGTTTCGGATGTTCAATCTAAATGAACGAAAATACGGATTTTTTAAACATTATTTATCAATTGCGAGTTTTGATAATAGTTCTCGATTTAAGTAAGCTAAAGAATCCAATGCATCGTTTGAGAATTAAATGAATTAATCTGACGATTCAAACAATAACATAATATATAATTCGCAATGTAACACACATCTCAAAGGAATTTTAAAATCTGCGACTAAAAGTCAATAAGTCTTAAAAAAAAGAGAAGAAAAGAGACTAGCGCTGCAACGTACTGTCAGTTCTTTCCTGTTCTGATGAGTTAGATGAAACTTTGCAACGTGGAGAAAATAGAGACTGCACCGTACATATGTGAAAGAAAGCTCTCTTAGATCAAGTCATGAAGGTTACAATAATGAGTTCACAGTTTTGTGGGAAGTATGATTACGGGCTATCGGACACTCGAAAGCAGTGGCCACAAGGATTGCGCAATCCGGTGCGGTGATTTCAATGGTTAAAAGACAAAGAAAAAAGAACAAAAAAAAACAAAACAAAGAAAGATGTTAGTTCTAAAAATGAATTTTTGCTGACTTCCAATTTTAGTTGCTAATTCAAAATGATGAAATAATTGGGAAGAATTGTTTATCAATAGTTTGGAATTTTCCACAATTGATATTAATAATACTAATAATAATAATAATAATAATAATAATAATAATAATAAAAATGTGGACTTAGTACAGTGCCTAAGACGTTAAAGCGCTAAGAGCTCTGAAATATCAGATAACAAACAGAAATATACACCAGTACAAGGATAGGATAGAAATATCCAACACTATTGAATTACAAAACAAAACGCTTCAATAGAAGTATATAGAATATGTAAATGAACTTACATATTTCATTCACATTTTATCTGGATGGATACATACAGGGTCACTACCATAAGCAGCAGCTTTATGAGGGCTGTGTCGAAACCAGAAAGACATTGACAAGCTAATGAATTTGAAGAAGAGGATATCAAAATTCAACATAAAAAATGATTATATGAGAAGAAATACGTTTCTGTGGGACATTTACTATCACACCTATTTGTAGCCAAATAGACGCGTGTACAAAGTGTAGTATAAATTTGTAATGGTATTAAAAGTTGTACGCCCACCGTGGGACTCGAACTCACGACCCTCAGATTAAAAGTCTGATGCTCTACCGACTGAGCTAGGCGGGCTACTTGTTAATGCATTGTCGAATGTTGGATCGGGCAGTTATGCGGAACATGGTTAATCGTTATCTCATCAACTTCACATAGCTAGCGTCTAGGATTGATTGGATCTTAGATGTAAGCCCCTTATGGAAACAATAATCCAATTTATCTGGCAATCAACCATTCACGGAAGATTTTAAATTTTGCTGCATAAGGAAATGCACAAATGTGTCATTAGCCGAGCAAGTTGCTAAAGTTAAGACTAGTCATTGCTTCTTTGTGTTAACAATTATGATTTTACGATCCGGACAACACAAAGACTATCCTTCTGCTCTTTTCTTAAATCTTCGCATTCTTTCCTTAATTTCTCTCAGTTAATTACACATGTGAAAATCACCTATCTTGAAAACAAATTTCCAGAGAAAGCATGCTTACACACCACATAATCAATTAATTATTACCCGCAAGTTGATAAACATGCTTTCAATTAATTGTTCTCTATACATATTTGTGATTTTCTTCTATGGATCGGTACAGGAGAAAATACATAAATACGGAAGGTGTGTGTTAGTTGTGGTGGTTTTATTTCTACGACATGGGAGATTTGTGTTTGTGTGTGTGTGTGTGTGTGTGTTTGTGTGTGCATGTGATTTGTATTTTTAAGGTAGCTTTTAAGAATTGTTCAGTCATATCGCTACGATGTCTGCTGTGTGTCAGTTTATAGTCATGGCTAGCACTGTTGCATCATGCCGCAGACATGTGGCATGTTGTCCCACCCAGTCACATTATCCTGAGACCCGGCCGACCAGTCCTAACACTAACCTCTTAATGCTGAGCCCCAAGCGAGGCAGCTGTTAGTACCATATTTGTAAGTCTTTGGTATGACTCGGCCGGGGATCGATCCCACGAACTCCCGCATCCGAGGCGTACGCTGTAATTACTAGGCCACCGGAGCTTTTAGGGATATTTGTTCACTGTCACGTAGTGAGTAGTAGCTAATGAGTTTTCAGTGCTTATGTCTGTATTTAAGTACGTGGAGTTGGACTATTTGGTCAGTCATATTTTGTATGCTATTCTTGTAACATTATTCTTCAGATATATTTATTGTTGTGTTTAGATATTATTTGGAACCAAACATTTGTTTGAATTATTCATTGGAGCCACAAAATGCTATGTGGGTTAAAATATTAGTTTTGGCCTATTGTGAATTATTTCTAAAGAATTCTTGAAAATGCCATTGTGATATATCAGAACTGTTGGTAGACCAATGCATTTGAGGATGTAGATTTTATTCGGAACATTCTATTCCTTTGGACTTGAAGATAACATTTTGGGATGATTTTGGATGCAATTCATAATGCTGTAAGTCCCTCTTACATTTTCATTTTACAACTTTGTTAATTGAATTTCTTGATCAGTATTACAAACCGTTTTGGTTTTGCTTATGTTTGTTTCTTAGTGTATGACCATAGATTCGTAATACTATTGGGTAATTATGACTCATTCATTTCTAAGTTAACGAACTAATATCCAGAATTACTGGAAATGCAAATATGATGGCAGCAGTGGGGGACGCATTTACTGAATTTTGTTTTCATAATAATAAACTCTTATTTCCAAAGACTTGAGCAATTAAATGATATTAACGTTAAATGTAAAGAAAAGCATTTTCGTTTGAACCGAGCTCTGGGCATCTATCTGCACCATAATTGCTAAACGTCATGTGATACAAATATGGCCCCGCCCTTTAAATATGTAATGGAAAGGGCTACGCAGCAAAATCCGAGACTGACAAACTGACAGAATTTGGATGAGTAGTGCCCCAATCTCAGTCGCTAGAGCATCCGACATTTAATCTAAGGGTCATGGGTGAAAGTCCGAAGGTAGGTGGTTATGATTTAGCTTCCACTGATTTTCAATTGTTGTCAAAATGAATATAGATATACCTGCAAGTATTTCTCTCCTTTCCTAAAATGTCCCTAAATGAGAGCGTATCCACACGTCCATGCGAACGGGATAGAGTACCCAATAAAATCAACTCTAAGATATTTTGAGCATTCTGTCAGCATTTCTTCTTGATTCCAGTAAATCTAACGCATCCACTATATCATATGCAAATTGAATGCATTCGTATTATGATACGAATATTATTAAAATATACGGACAGAAGCACAAAAGTCAACGCCAGTCTAAAAGCTCCACCTAACAGACAATATGTTTAAAGTAATGAGACACTACCACTGCAAGCTACTATCAGTTGATTCGTGTTCTAAAGAGTTTACACAAACGTTGTAACGGAGACAAAACGAAGAATGCACCGTGAAGACGTATAAACACTTCTCGTTTCAATCAACAATAACTGCATGGGATATGCATGCAGGACGTGTTCAGGGTTTTAATGGGGTTATGATCACCGCCTCTCGGACACCTGAATTCGGTGGTCACAAAATCGCGGTATAGAATGCGATGATTGTATTGGTGAAAATAGTAAGTCTTAAGATTAAATTGTTGCCGTCCAGTTTCGGATGTTCAATCTAAATGAACGAAAATACGGATTTTTTAAACATTATTTATCAATTGCGAGTTTTGATAATAGTTCTCGATTTAAGTAAGCTAAAGAATCCAATGCATCGTTTGAGAATTAAATGAATTAATCTGACGATTCAAACAATAACATAATATATAATTCGCAATGTAACACACATCTCAAAGGAATTTTAAAATCTGCGACTAAAAGTCAATAAGTCTTAAAAAAAAGAGAAGAAAAGAGACTAGCGCTGCAACGTACTGTCAGTTCTTTCCTGTTCTGATGAGTTAGATGAAACTTTGCAACGTGGAGAAAATAGAGACTGCACCGTACATATGTGAAAGAAAGCTCTCTTAGATCAAGTCATGAAGGTTACAATAATGAGTTCACAGTTTTGTGGGAAGTATGATTACGGGCTATCGGACACTCGAAAGCAGTGGCCACAAGGATTGCGCAATCCGGTGCGGTGATTTCAATGGTTAAAAGACAAAGAAAAAAGAACAAAAAAAAACAAAACAAAGAAAGATGTTAGTTCTAAAAATGAATTTTTGCTGACTTCCAATTTTAGTTGCTAATTCAAAATGATGAAATAATTGGGAAGAATTGTTTATCAATAGTTTGGAATTTTCCACAATTGATATTAATAATACTAATAATAATAATAATAATAATAATAATAATAATAATAAAAATGTGGACTTAGTACAGTGCCTAAGACGTTAAAGCGCTAAGAGCTCTGAAATATCAGATAACAAACAGAAATATACACCAGTACAAGGATAGGATAGAAATATCCAACACTATTGAATTACAAAACAAAACGCTTCAATAGAAGTATATAGAATATGTAAATGAACTTACATATTTCATTCACATTTTATCTGGATGGATACATACAGGGTCACTACCATAAGCAGCAGCTTTATGAGGGCTGTGTCGAAACCAGAAAGACATTGACAAGCTAATGAATTTGAAGAAGAGGATATCAAAATTCAACATAAAAAATGATTATATGAGAAGAAATACGTTTCTGTGGGACATTTACTATCACACCTATTTGTAGCCAAATAGACGCGTGTACAAAGTGTAGTATAAATTTGTAATGGTATTAAAAGTTGTACGCCCACCGTGGGACTCGAACTCACGACCCTCAGATTAAAAGTCTGATGCTCTACCGACTGAGCTAGGCGGGCTACTTGTTAATGCATTGTCGAATGTTGGATCGGGCAGTTATGCGGAACATGGTTAATCGTTATCTCATCAACTTCACATAGCTAGCGTCTAGGATTGATTGGATCTTAGATGTAAGCCCCTTATGGAAACAATAATCCAATTTATCTGGCAATCAACCATTCACGGAAGATTTTAAATTTTGCTGCATAAGGAAATGCACAAATGTGTCATTAGCCGAGCAAGTTGCTAAAGTTAAGACTAGTCATTGCTTCTTTGTGTTAACAATTATGATTTTACGATCCGGACAACACAAAGACTATCCTTCTGCTCTTTTCTTAAATCTTCGCATTCTTTCCTTAATTTCTCTCAGTTAATTACACATGTGAAAATCACCTATCTTGAAAACAAATTTCCAGAGAAAGCATGCTTACACACCACATAATCAATTAATTATTACCTGCAAGTTGATAAACATGCTTTCAATTAATTGTTCTCTATACATATTTGTGATTTTCTTCTATGGATCGGTACAGGAGAAAATACATAAATACGGAAGGTGTGTGTTAGTTGTGGTGGTTTTATTTCTACGACATGGGAGATTTGTGTTTGTGTGTGTGTGTGTGTGTGTGTGTGTGTGTGTGTGTGTGTTTGTGTGTGCATGTGATTTGTATTTTTAAGGTAGCTTTTAAGAATTTTTCAGTCATATCGCTACGATGTCTGCTGTGTGTCAGTTTATAGTGATGGCTAGCACTGTTGCATCATGCCGCAGACATGTGGCATGTTGTCCCACCCAGTCACATTATCCTGAGACCCGGCCGACCAGTCCTAACACTAACCTCTTAATGCTGAGCCCCAAGCGAGGCAGCTGTTAGTACCATATTTGTAAGTCTTTGGTATGACTCGGCCGGGGATCGATCCCACGAACTCCCGCATCCGAGGCGTACGCTGTAATTACTAGGCCACCGGAGCTTTTAGGGATATTTGTTCACTGTCACGTAGTGAGTAGTAGCTAATGAGTTTTCAGTGCTTATGTCTGTATTTAAGTACGTGGAGTTGGACTATTTGGTCAGTCATATTTTGTATGCTATTCTTGTAACATTATTCTTCAGATATATTTATTGTTGTGTTTAGATATTATTTGGAACCAAACATTTGTTTGAATTATTCATTGGAGCCACAAAATGCTATGTGGGTTAAAATATTAGTTTTGGCCTATTGTGAATTATTTCTAAAGAATTCTTGAAAATGCCATTGTGATATATCAGAACTGTTGGTAGACCAATGCATTTGAGGATGTAGATTTTATTCGGAACATTCTATTCCTTTGGACTTGAAGATAACATTTTGGGATGATTTTGGATGCAATTCATAATGCTGTAAGTCCCTCTTACATTTTCATTTTACAACTTTGTTAATTGAATTTCTTGATCAGTATTACAAACCGTTTTGGTTTTGCTTATGTTTGTTTCTTAGTGTATGACCATAGATTCGTAATACTATTGGGTAATTATGACTCATTCATTTCTAAGTTAACGAACTAATATCCAGAATTACTGGAAATGCAAATATGATGGCAGCAGTGGGGGACGCATTTACTGAATTTTGTTTTCATAATAATAAACTCTTATTTCCAAAGACTTGAGCAATTAAATGATATTAACGTTAAATGTAAAGAAAAGCATTTTCGTTTGAACCGAGCTCTGGGCATCTATCTGCACCATAATTGCTAAACGTCATGTGATACAAATATGGCCCCGCCCTTTAAATATGTAATGGAAAGGGCTACGCAGCAAAATCCGAGACTGACAAACTGACAGAATTTGGATGAGTAGTGCCCCAATCTCAGTCGCTAGAGCATCCGACATTTAATCTAAGGGTCATGGGTGAAAGTCCGAAGGTAGGTGGTTATGATTTAGCTTCCACTGATTTTCAATTGTTGTCAAAATGAATATAGATATACCTGCAAGTATTTCTCTCCTTTCCTAAAATGTCCCTAAATGAGAGCGTATCCACACGTCCATGCGAACGGGATAGAGTACCCAATAAAATCAACTCTAAGATATTTTGAGCATTCTGTCAGCATTTCTTCTTGATTCCAGTAAATCTAACGCATCCACTATATCATATGCAAATTGAATGCATTCGTATTATGATACGAATATTATTAAAATATACGGACAGAAGCACAAAAGTCAACGCCAGTCTAAAAGCTCCACCTAACAGACAATATGTTTAAAGTAATGAGACACTACCACTGCAAGCTACTATCAGTTGATTCGTGTTCTAAAGAGTTTACACAAACGTTGTAACGGAGACAAAACGAAGAATGCACCGTGAAGACGTATAAACACTTCTCGTTTCAATCAACAATAACTGCATGGGATATGCATGCAGGACGTGTTCAGGGTTTTAATGGGGTTATGATCACCGCCTCTCGGACACCTGAATTCGGTGGTCACAAAATCGCGGTATAGAATGCGATGATTGTATTGGTGAAAATAGTAAGTCTTAAGATTAAATTGTTGCCGTCCAGTTTCGGATGTTCAATCTAAATGAACGAAAATACGGATTTTTTAAACATTATTTATCAATTGCGAGTTTTGATAATAGTTCTCGATTTAAGTAAGCTAAAGAATCCAATGCATCGTTTGAGAATTAAATGAATTAATCTGACGATTCAAACAATAACATAATATATAATTCGCAATGTAACACACATCTCAAAGGAATTTTAAAATCTGCGACTAAAAGTCAATAAGTCTTAAAAAAAAGAGAAGAAAAGAGACTAGCGCTGCAACGTACTGTCAGTTCTTTCCTGTTCTGATGAGTTAGATGAAACTTTGCAACGTGGAGAAAATAGAGACTGCACCGTACATATGTGAAAGAAAGCTCTCTTAGATCAAGTCATGAAGGTTACAATAATGAGTTCACAGTTTTGTGGGAAGTATGATTACGGGCTATCGGACACTCGAAAGCAGTGGCCACAAGGATTGCGCAATCCGGTGCGGTGATTTCAATGGTTAAAAGACAAAGAAAAAAGAACAAAAAAAAACAAAACAAAGAAAGATGTTAGTTCTAAAAATGAATTTTTGCTGACTTCCAATTTTAGTTGCTAATTCAAAATGATGAAATAATTGGGAAGAATTGTTTATCAATAGTTTGGAATTTTCCACAATTGATATTAATAATACTAATAATAATAATAATAATAATAATAATAATAATAATAAAAATGTGGACTTAGTACAGTGCCTAAGACGTTAAAGCGCTAAGAGCTCTGAAATATCAGATAACAAACAGAAATATACACCAGTACAAGGATAGGATAGAAATATCCAACACTATTGAATTACAAAACAAAACGCTTCAATAGAAGTATATAGAATATGTAAATGAACTTACATATTTCATTCACATTTTATCTGGATGGATACATACAGGGTCACTACCATAAGCAGCAGCTTTATGAGGGCTGTGTCGAAACCAGAAAGACATTGACAAGCTAATGAATTTGAAGAAGAGGATATCAAAATTCAACATAAAAAATGATTATATGAGAAGAAATACGTTTCTGTGGGACATTTACTATCACACCTATTTGTAGCCAAATAGACGCGTGTACAAAGTGTAGTATAAATTTGTAATGGTATTAAAAGTTGTACGCCCACCGTGGGACTCGAACTCACGACCCTCAGATTAAAAGTCTGATGCTCTACCGACTGAGCTAGGCGGGCTACTTGTTAATGCATTGTCGAATGTTGGATCGGGCAGTTATGCGGAACATGGTTAATCGTTATCTCATCAACTTCACATAGCTAGCGTCTAGGATTGATTGGATCTTAGATGTAAGCCCCTTATGGAAACAATAATCCAATTTATCTGGCAATCAACCATTCACGGAAGATTTTAAATTTTGCTGCATAAGGAAATGCACAAATGTGTCATTAGCCGAGCAAGTTGCTAAAGTTAAGACTAGTCATTGCTTCTTTGTGTTAACAATTATGATTTTACGATCCGGACAACACAAAGACTATCCTTCTGCTCTTTTCTTAAATCTTCGCATTCTTTCCTTAATTTCTCTCAGTTAATTACACATGTGAAAATCACCTATCTTGAAAACAAATTTCCAGAGAAAGCATGCTTACACACCACATAATCAATTAATTATTACCCGCAAGTTGATAAACATGCTTTCAATTAATTGTTCTCTATACATATTTGTGATTTTCTTCTATGGATCGGTACAGGAGAAAATACATAAATACGGAAGGTGTGTGTTAGTTGTGGTGGTTTTATTTCTACGACATGGGAGATTTGTGTTTGTGTGTGTGTGTGTGTGTGTGTTTGTGTGTGCATGTGATTTGTATTTTTAAGGTAGCTTTTAAGAATTGTTCAGTCATATCGCTACGATGTCTGCTGTGTGTCAGTTTATAGTCATGGCTAGCACTGTTGCATCATGCCGCAGACATGTGGCATGTTGTCCCACCCAGTCACATTATCCTGAGACCCGGCCGACCAGTCCTAACACTAACCTCTTAATGCTGAGCCCCAAGCGAGGCAGCTGTTAGTACCATATTTGTAAGTCTTTGGTATGACTCGGCCGGGGATCGATCCCACGAACTCCCGCATCCGAGGCGTACGCTGTAATTACTAGGCCACCGGAGCTTTTAGGGATATTTGTTCACTGTCACGTAGTGAGTAGTAGCTAATGAGTTTTCAGTGCTTATGTCTGTATTTAAGTACGTGGAGTTGGACTATTTGGTCAGTCATATTTTGTATGCTATTCTTGTAACATTATTCTTCAGATATATTTATTGTTGTGTTTAGATATTATTTGGAACCAAACATTTGTTTGAATTATTCATTGGAGCCACAAAATGCTATGTGGGTTAAAATATTAGTTTTGGCCTATTGTGAATTATTTCTAAAGAATTCTTGAAAATGCCATTGTGATATATCAGAACTGTTGGTAGACCAATGCATTTGAGGATGTAGATTTTATTCGGAACATTCTATTCCTTTGGACTTGAAGATAACATTTTGGGATGATTTTGGATGCAATTCATAATGCTGTAAGTCCCTCTTACATTTTCATTTTACAACTTTGTTAATTGAATTTCTTGATCAGTATTACAAACCGTTTTGGTTTTGCTTATGTTTGTTTCTTAGTGTATGACCATAGATTCGTAATACTATTGGGTAATTATGACTCATTCATTTCTAAGTTAACGAACTAATATCCAGAATTACTGGAAATGCAAATATGATGGCAGCAGTGGGGGACGCATTTACTGAATTTTGTTTTCATAATAATAAACTCTTATTTCCAAAGACTTGAGCAATTAAATGATATTAACGTTAAATGTAAAGAAAAGCATTTTCGTTTGAACCGAGCTCTGGGCATCTATCTGCACCATAATTGCTAAACGTCATGTGATACAAATATGGCCCCGCCCTTTAAATATGTAATGGAAAGGGCTACGCAGCAAAATCCGAGACTGACAAACTGACAGAATTTGGATGAGTAGTGCCCCAATCTCAGTCGCTAGAGCATCCGACATTTAATCTAAGGGTCATGGGTGAAAGTCCGAAGGTAGGTGGTTATGATTTAGCTTCCACTGATTTTCAATTGTTGTCAAAATGAATATAGATATACCTGCAAGTATTTCTCTCCTTTCCTAAAATGTCCCTAAATGAGAGCGTATCCACACGTCCATGCGAACGGGATAGAGTACCCAATAAAATCAACTCTAAGATATTTTGAGCATTCTGTCAGCATTTCTTCTTGATTCCAGTAAATCTAACGCATCCACTATATCATATGCAAATTGAATGCATTCGTATTATGATACGAATATTATTAAAATATACGGACAGAAGCACAAAAGTCAACGCCAGTCTAAAAGCTCCACCTAACAGACAATATGTTTAAAGTAATGAGACACTACCACTGCAAGCTACTATCAGTTGATTCGTGTTCTAAAGAGTTTACACAAACGTTGTAACGGAGACAAAACGAAGAATGCACCGTGAAGACGTATAAACACTTCTCGTTTCAATCAACAATAACTGCATGGGATATGCATGCAGGACGTGTTCAGGGTTTTAATGGGGTTATGATCACCGCCTCTCGGACACCTGAATTCGGTGGTCACAAAATCGCGGTATAGAATGCGATGATTGTATTGGTGAAAATAGTAAGTCTTAAGATTAAATTGTTGCCGTCCAGTTTCGGATGTTCAATCTAAATGAACGAAAATACGGATTTTTTAAACATTATTTATCAATTGCGAGTTTTGATAATAGTTCTCGATTTAAGTAAGCTAAAGAATCCAATGCATCGTTTGAGAATTAAATGAATTAATCTGACGATTCAAACAATAACATAATATATAATTCGCAATGTAACACACATCTCAAAGGAATTTTAAAATCTGCGACTAAAAGTCAATAAGTCTTAAAAAAAAGAGAAGAAAAGAGACTAGCGCTGCAACGTACTGTCAGTTCTTTCCTGTTCTGATGAGTTAGATGAAACTTTGCAACGTGGAGAAAATAGAGACTGCACCGTACATATGTGAAAGAAAGCTCTCTTAGATCAAGTCATGAAGGTTACAATAATGAGTTCACAGTTTTGTGGGAAGTATGATTACGGGCTATCGGACACTCGAAAGCAGTGGCCACAAGGATTGCGCAATCCGGTGCGGTGATTTCAATGGTTAAAAGACAAAGAAAAAAGAACAAAAAAAAACAAAACAAAGAAAGATGTTAGTTCTAAAAATGAATTTTTGCTGACTTCCAATTTTAGTTGCTAATTCAAAATGATGAAATAATTGGGAAGAATTGTTTATCAATAGTTTGGAATTTTCCACAATTGATATTAATAATACTAATAATAATAATAATAATAATAATAATAATAATAATAAAAATGTGGACTTAGTACAGTGCCTAAGACGTTAAAGCGCTAAGAGCTCTGAAATATCAGATAACAAACAGAAATATACACCAGTACAAGGATAGGATAGAAATATCCAACACTATTGAATTACAAAACAAAACGCTTCAATAGAAGTATATAGAATATGTAAATGAACTTACATATTTCATTCACATTTTATCTGGATGGATACATACAGGGTCACTACCATAAGCAGCAGCTTTATGAGGGCTGTGTCGAAACCAGAAAGACATTGACAAGCTAATGAATTTGAAGAAGAGGATATCAAAATTCAACATAAAAAATGATTATATGAGAAGAAATACGTTTCTGTGGGACATTTACTATCACACCTATTTGTAGCCAAATAGACGCGTGTACAAAGTGTAGTATAAATTTGTAATGGTATTAAAAGTTGTACGCCCACCGTGGGACTCGAACTCACGACCCTCAGATTAAAAGTCTGATGCTCTACCGACTGAGCTAGGCGGGCTACTTGTTAATGCATTGTCGAATGTTGGATCGGGCAGTTATGCGGAACATGGTTAATCGTTATCTCATCAACTTCACATAGCTAGCGTCTAGGATTGATTGGATCTTAGATGTAAGCCCCTTATGGAAACAATAATCCAATTTATCTGGCAATCAACCATTCACGGAAGATTTTAAATTTTGCTGCATAAGGAAATGCACAAATGTGTCATTAGCCGAGCAAGTTGCTAAAGTTAAGACTAGTCATTGCTTCTTTGTGTTAACAATTATGATTTTACGATCCGGACAACACAAAGACTATCCTTCTGCTCTTTTCTTAAATCTTCGCATTCTTTCCTTAATTTCTCTCAGTTAATTACACATGTGAAAATCACCTATCTTGAAAACAAATTTCCAGAGAAAGCATGCTTACACACCACATAATCAATTAATTATTACCTGCAAGTTGATAAACATGCTTTCAATTAATTGTTCTCTATACATATTTGTGATTTTCTTCTATGGATCGGTACAGGAGAAAATACATAAATACGGAAGGTGTGTGTTAGTTGTGGTGGTTTTATTTCTACGACATGGGAGATTTGTGTTTGTGTGTGTGTGTGTGTGTGTGTTTGTGTGTGCATGTGATTTGTATTTTTAAGGTAGCTTTTAAGAATTGTTCAGTCATATCGCTACGATGTCTGCTGTGTGGCAGTTTATAGTCATGGCTAGCACTGTTGCATCATGCCGCAGACATGTGGCATGTTGTCCCACCCAGTCACATTATCCTGAGGCCCGGCCGACCAGTCCTAACACTAACCTCTTAATGCTGAGCCCCAAGCGAGGCAGCTGTTAGTACCATATTTGTAAGTCTTTGGTATGACTCGGCCGGGGATCGATCCCACGAACTCCCGCATCCGAGGCGTACGTTCTAATTACTAGGCCACCGGAGCTTTTAGGGATATTTGTTCACTGTCACGTAGTGAGTAGTAGCTAATGAGTTTTCAGTGCTTATGTCTGTATTTAAGTACGTGGAGTTGGACTATTTGGTCAGTCATATTTTGTATGCTATTCTTGTAACATTATTCTTCAGATATATTTATTGTTGTGTTTAGATATTATTTGGAACCAAACATTTGTTTGAATTATTCATTGGAGCCACAAAATGCTATGTGGGTTAAAATATTAGTTTTGGCCTATTGTGAATTATTTCTAAAGAATTCTTGAAAATGCCATTGTGATATATCAGAACTGTTGGTAGACCAATGCATTTGAGGATGTAGATTTTATTCGGAACATTCTATTCCTTTGGACTTGAAGATAACATTTTGGGATGATTTTGGATGCAATTCATAATGCTGTAAGTCCCTCTTATATTTTCATTTTACAACTTTGTTAATTGAATTTCTTGATCAGTATTGGTTTTGGTTTTGCTTATATTTGTTTCTTAGTGTATGACCATAGATTCGTAATACTATTGGGTAATTATGACTCATTCATTTCTCAGTTAACGAACTAATATCCAGCATTACTGGAAATGCAAATATGATGGCAGCAGTGGGGGACGCATTTACTGAATTTTGTTTTCATAATAATAAACTCTTATTTCCAAAGACTTGAGCAATTAAATGATATTAACGTTAAATGTAAAGAAAAGCATTTTCGTTTGAACCGAGCTCTGGGCATCTATCTGCACCATAATTGCTAAACGTCATGTGATACAAATATGGCCCCGCCCTTTAAATATGTAATGGAAAGGGCTACGCAGCAAAATCCGAGACTGACAAACTGACAGAATTTGGATGAGTAGTGCCCCAATCTCAGTCGCTAGAGCATCCGACATTTAATCTAAGGGTCATGGGTGAAAGTTCGAGGGTAGGTGGTTATGATTTAGCTTCCACTGATTTTCAATTGTTGTCAAAATGAATATAGATATACCTGCAAGTATTTCTCTCCTTTCCTAAAATGTCCCTAAATGAGAGCGTATCCACACGTCCATGCGAACGGGATAGAGTACCCAATAAAATCAACTCTAAGATATTTTGAGCATTCTGTCAGCATTTCTTCTTGATTCCAGTAAATCTAACGCATCCACTATATCATATGCAAATTGAATGCATTCGTATTATGATACGAATATTATTAAAATATACGGACAGAAGCACAAAAGTCAACGCCAGTCTAAAAGCTCCACCTAACAGACAATATGTTTAAAGTAATGAGACACTACCACTGCAAGCTACTATCAGTTGATTCGTGTTCTAAAGAGTTTACACAAACGTTGTAACGGAGACAAAACGAAGAATGCACCGTGAAGACGTATAAACACTTCTCGTTTCAATCAACAATAACTGCATGGGATATGCATGCAGGATGTGTTCACGGTTTTAATGGGGGTATGATCACTGCCTCTCGGACACCTGAATTCGGTGGTCACAAAATCGCGGTATAGAATGCGATGATTGTATTGGTGAAAATAGTAAGTCTTAAAATTAAATTGTTGCCGTCCAGTTTCGGATGTTCAATCTAAATGAACGAAAATATGGATTTTTTAAACATTATTTATCAATTGCGAGTTTTGATAATAGTTCTCGATTTAAGTAAGCTAAAGAATCCAATGCATCGTTTGAGAATTAAATGAATTAATCTGACGATTCAAACAATAACATAATATATAATTCGCAATGTAACACACATCTCAAAGGAATTTTAAAATCTGCGACTAAAAGTCAATAAGTCTTAAAAAAAAGAGAAGAAAAGAGACTAGCGCTGCAACGTACTGTCAGTTCTTTCCTGTTCTGATGAGTTAGATGAAACTTTGTAACGTGGAGAAAATAGAGACTGCACCGTACATATGTGAAAGAAAGCTCTCTTAGATCAAGTCATGAAGGTTACAATAATGTGGGAAGTATGATTACGGGCTATCGGACACTCGAAAGCAGTGGGCACAAGGATCGCGCAATCCGGTGCGGTGATTTCAATGGTTAAAAGACAAAGAAAAAAGAACAAAAAAAACAAAACAAAGAAAGATGTTAGTTCTAAAAATGACTTTTTGCTGACTTCCAATTTTAGTTGCTAATTCAAAATGATGAAATAATTGGGAAGAATTGTTTATCAATAGTTTGGAATTTTCCACAATTGATATTAATAATAATAATAATAATAATAATAATAATAATAATGTGGACTTAGTACAGTGCCTAAGACGTTAAAGCGCTAAGAGCTCTGACATATCAGATAACAAACAGAAATATACACCAGTACAAGGATAGGATAGAAATATCCAACACTACTGAATTACAAAACAAAACGCTTCAATAGAAGTATATAGAATATGTAAATGAACTTACATATTTCATTCACATTTTATCTGGATGGATACATACAGGGTCACTACCATAATCAGCAGCTTTATGAGGGCTGTGTCGAAACCAGAAAGACATTGACAAGCTAATGAATTTGAAGAAGAGGATATCAAAATTCAACATAAGAAATGATTATATGAGAAAAAAACGTTTCTGTGGGACATTTACCATCACACCTATTTGTAGCCAAATAGACGCGTGTACAAAGTGTAGTATAAATTTGTAATGGTATTAAAAATTGTACGCCCACCGTGGGACTCGAACTCACGACCCTCAGATTAAAAGTCTGATGCTCTACCCACTGAGCTAGGCGGGCTACTTGTTAATGCATGGTCGAATGTTGGATCGGGCAGTTATGCGCAACATGGTTAATCGTTATCTCATCAACTTCACATAGCTAGCGTCTAGGATTGATTGGATCTTAGATGTAAGCCCCTTATGGAAACAATAATCCAATTTATCTGGCAATCAACCATTCACGGAAGATTTTAAATTTTGCTGCATAAGGAAATGCACAAATGTGTCATTAGCCGAGCAAGTTGCTAAAGTTAAGACTAGTCATTGTTTCTTTGTGTTAACAATTATGATTTTACGGTCCGGACAACACAAAGACTATCCTTCTGCTCTTTTCTTAAATCTTCGCATTCTTTCCTTAATTTCTCTCAGTTAATTACAATGTGAAAATCACCTATCTTGAAAACAAATTTCCAGAGAAAGCATGCTTACACACCACATAATCAATTAATTATTACCTGCAAGTTGATAAACATACTTTCAATTAATTGTTCTCTATACATATTTGTGATTTTCTTCTATGGATCGGTACAGGAGAAAATACATAAATACGGAAGGTGTGTGTTAGTTGTGGTGGTTTTATTTCTACGACATGGGAGATTTGTATTTGTGTGTGTGTGTGTGTGTGTGTGTGTGTTTGTGTGTGCATGTGATTTGTATTTTTAAGGTAGCTTTTAAGAATTTTTCAGTCATATCGCTACGATGTCTGCTGTGTGGCAGTTTATAGTCATGGCTAGCACTGTTACATCATGCCGCAGACATGTGGCATGTTGTCCCACCCAGTCACATTATCCTGAGACCCGGCCGACCAGTCCTAACACTAACCTCTTAATGCTGAGCCCCAAGCGAGGCAGCTGTTAGTACCATATTTGTAAGTCTTTGGTATGACTCGGCCGGGGATCGATCCCACGAACTCCCGCATCCGAGGCGTACGTTCTAATTACTAGGCCACCGGAGCTTTTAGGGATATTTGTTCACTGTCACGTAGTGAGTAGTAGCTAATGAGTTTTCAGTCCTTATGTCTGTATTTAAGCACGTGGAGTTGGACTATTTGGTCAGTCATATTTTGTATGCTATTCTTGTAACATTATTCTTCAGATATATTTATTGTTGTGTTTAGATATTATTTGGAAGCAAACATTTGTCTGAATTATTCATTGGAGCCACAAAATGCTATGTGGGTTAAAATATTAGTTTTGGCCAATTGTGAATTATTTCTAAAGAATTCTTGGAAATGCCATTGTGATATATCAGAACTGTTGGTAGACCAATGCATTTGAGGATGTAGATTTTATTCGGAACATTCTATTCCTTTGGACTTGAAGATAACATTTTGGGATGATTTTGGATGCAATTCATAATGCTGTAAGTCCCTCTTATATTTTCATTTTACAACTTTGTTAATTGAATTTCTTGATCAGTATTACAAACCGTTTTGGTTTTGCTTATGTTTGTTTCTTAGTGTATGACCATAGATTCGTAATACTATTGGGTAATTATGACTCATTCATTTCTCAGTTAACGAACTAATATCCAGCATTACTGGAAATGCAACTATGATGGCAGCAGTGGGGGACGCATTTACTGAATTTTGTTTTCATAATAATAAACTCTTATTTCCAAAGACTTGAGCAATTAAATGATATTAACGTTAAATGTAAAGAAAAGCATTTTCGTTTGAACCGAGCTCTGGGCATCTATCTGCACCATAATTGCTAAACGTCATGTGATACAAATATGGCCCCGCCCTTTAAATATGTAATGGAAAGGGCTACGCAGCAAAATCCGAGACTGACAAACTGACAGAATTTGGATGAGTAGTGCCCCAATCTCAGTCGCTAGAGCATCCGACATTTAATCTAAGGGTCATGGGTGAAAGTTCGAGGGTAGGTGGTTATGATTTAGCTTCCACTGATTTTCAATTGTTGTCAAAATGAATATAGATATACCTGCAAGTATTTCTCTCCTTTCCTAAAATGTCCCTAAATGAGAGCGTATCCACACGTCCATGCGAACGGGATAGAGTACCCAATAAAATCAACTCTAAGATATTTTGAGCATTCTGTCAGCATTTCTTCTTGATTCCAGTAAATCTAACGCATCCACTATATCATATGCAAATTGAATGCATTCGTATTATCATACGAATATTATTAAAATATACGGACAGAAGCACAAAAGTCAACGCCAGTCTAAAAGCTCCACCTAACAGACAATATGTTTAAAGTAATGAGACACTACCACTGCAAGCTACTATCAGTTGATTCGTGTTCTAAAGAGTTTACACAAACGTTGTAACGGAGACAAAACGAAGAATGCACCGTGAAGACGTATAAACACTTCTCGTTTCAATCAACAATAACTGCATGGGATATGCATGCAGGATGTGTTCACGGTTTTAATGGGGGTATGATCACCGCCTCTCGGACACCTGAATTCGGTGGTCACAAAATCGCGGTATAGAATGCGATGATTGTATTGGTGAAAATACTAAGTCTTAAAATTAAATTGTTGCCGTCAAGTTTCGGATGCTCAATCTAAATGATTGAAAATATGGATTTTTTAAAAATTATTTATCAATTGCGAGTTTTGATAATAGTTCTCGATTGAAGTAAGCTAAAGAATCCAATGCATCGTTTGAGAATAAAATGCATTTATCTTACGATTCAAACAATAACATGATATATAATTCGCAATGTAGCACACATCTCAAAGGAATTTTAAAATCTGCGAGTAAAAGTTAATATGTCTTTAAAAAAAAGAGAAGAAAAGAGACTAGCACTGCAAGGTACTGTCAGTTCTTTCCTGTTCTGATGAGTTAGATGAAACTTTGCAACGTGGAGAAAATAAGATTTGGAATTTTCCAAAATTGATAACATTAATAGTAATAATAATAATAATAATAATAATGTGGACTTAGTATAGCGCCTAAGACGTTAAAGCGCTAAGAGCTCTAAAATATCAGATAACAAAAAAAATATACACCAGTACAAGGATAGGATACAAATATCCCAACACTATTGAATTACAAAACAAAACGCTTCAATAGAAGTATATAGAATATGTAAATGAACTTACATATTTCATTCACTTTTTATCTGGATGGGTATATAGAGGGTCACTACCATAATCAGTACCTTTATGACGGCTGTGTCGAAACCAGAAAGACATTGACAAGCTAATGAATTTGAAGAAGAGGATATCAAAATTCAACATAAAAATGATTAAGTGAGAAGAAAAACGTTTCTGTGGGACATTTACCATCAGACCTGTTTGTAGCCAAATAGACGCGTGTACAAAGTGTAGTATAAATTTGTAGTTGTGTGTTAGGTGTGATGGATTTTTTTACGACGTGGGATCTTTGTGTGTGTGTGTGTGTGTGTTTGTGTGTGTGTGATTTTGATTTTTAACATAGCTTTTAACAATTTTTCAGTCATATCGCTACGATGTCTGAAGTGTGGCAGTTTATAGTGATATCTAGCCCTGGGGCATCATGCCGCAGACATTTGGCATGATGTCCCACCCAGTCACATTATCCTGACACCGGGCCGACCATTCCTAACACTGTCCTCTTAATGCTGAGCCCCACGCGAACCAGCTGTTAGTACCATATTTGTAAGTCTTTGGTATGACTCGGCCGGGAATCGAACCCACGATCTCCCGCATCCGAGGCGGACGCTCTAACCACTAGGCCACCGGTGACGTTAGTGTTATTTGGTAATTTTCACGTAGTGAGTAGTAGCTAATGAGTTTCAATCCTTATGTCTGTATTTATGTACGTGGAGTTGGACTATTTTGTCAGTCATATTTTGTTTGTTCTTCTTGTAGCATTTTTCTTCAGATATATTTATTGTTTTCCTTCTTATATTTTTTTTTATAACTTTGATAATTTAATTTTTGTTCATTTTTCGAAAATGTTTTTTGTTTTTCTTTTATTTGTTATTTAGTGTTTGACCATATGGTTCAGTCATAATACTATTCGGTAATTATGACTCATTCATTTCTCAGTTAACGAACGGATATGCAGCTTTTCTGGAACGGCAATATGATATCTGTAGTTTGGAACCCATTTACTGAATTATTTTTCATAACAATAAACTCTTAATTTCAAAGACTTGTGCAAATGAATGTTATTAACTTTAAATGTAAACAAAAGCATTTGCTATCGAACCTGCCTGCTTCGGTGTCCTAGTGGTTGGAGCGTTCTTCTTGGAAGCGGGAGGGCTTGGGGTCTTACCACTGCCGAATCATACCAGAGATTTACAAAAATGGTACTTACAGCTGCCTTGCTAGGCGCTCAGCTTTAAAAGGCTGGTGCGAGGGCTGATCGGCCTGGTGTCAGGATAATGTTACTGGGTGGGACATCTTGCTATTTGTCTGCTGCATTATGCCCCAGTTCTAAACATCATTATAAACTCCCACACTGCAAATAGCGTAGCGATATGACTGAAAAATTGTTAAACCTACGTTTAAAATCCTAATCACACACACACACACTATTAAATCGAGCCCTGGGCAACATATTCATGTGATTCGAATATGGCCGCGCCTTTTAAAATTATATTGGAAAGATCTATACAACAAAATTCCGAGACTGACAATCTGATTGAATCTGAACAAGCAGTCCGCCAAGCTCAGTCTCTAGAGCATCGTACGTTTAGTATGAGGGTTATATATTCAAGTCCTAGGATAGATGGCTAGATTTTAGCTTCCACTGAGTTTAAATTGGAATCAATTAATATATACATATCTGTGCCCCTAAATGAGAGTATATCCCCAAGTGAATTGGAACGGGATAGTTTACTCTGTTTCAATTAATTGGGAGATCTTTGCTTTTATCGTGCTATCAACGTTTTTAAAAATCGATTTCAGTAAATCTAATGAATCAAATGACATATAAGCAATATTATTTTATTAATCTTCTTGATACGAACACTAATGAAACATTCGCACAGAAACTCAAAACTCAGTGCTAGTCTAAAAGCTCCACCTAATAGACAATATGAACAAAATAAGACGAGACACTACCACTGCAAGGTACTATCAACTGATTCGTGTTCTGAAGAGTTTTCTCAAACGTTGCAACGGGGACAAAATTAAGAATGATCCGTGCAGATGTAAAAGAAACCTCTCACATCAATCGATAATAGTTGCATGGGATGTCTATCCAGGATGAGTTTACGGTTTTGATGGAGGTAGGATGACCGATTCTCAGACACATGACACCGGTGGTCACAGCATCGCATCCTAAGAATAAATTGCTGACGTTTAATTTCGATCGCTAAATCTAAATGAATAGATTATTTGGATATATTTTGTATCTATCTATTTAAGTTTTCTTAATTTTGTATATACTTTTCATTTAGTTTTGTATTTAAGGTAGCAATTTGAAATGAAACGAAACGGGAATATATTTTTCACTGACCAATTAAATCAATGTTTTGCATCGTGTACTTTAGTTTTCCGATTTCGTTTCCTACGGAACTGTTCTGAAACGTGACATTTTTGCATTTTTCTGGGGATGATGATATTGTGGAGTTTTAACGCCATTTATCAACTCAAGATAGGCTATTCATGGCGGCCAGGATAAGCGGTGATGAAGGAACCTGGGAAACCCCGAGAAGAATTACCGTGCCACAAAAAGCTACTGGCGAGTTTTCTTTGCGAGTTTACTGGCGAGTTTTCCTTGCGAGTTTACCCGCGTTAGCCAAGCTTGAGACATGGACAAAAACAGAGGTGAGATCGCATTGATCCAGAATGGTGAGCACATTAGGCCACTGGCCCATTCGGGGCCTCCATTTCTGAGGTTAACATTTGTTGTGTTCAATAAACTTTTTTGATGAGAATCAACGATCGATCTGAGCACAACATGTCAAAACTGTGATCAATCAATCAATCAATCAATCAATCAATCAAACCAGGTTTCCACCCATGTGATGCTAATGTAAATTCCTATGTGGATGGATGTGCAGGACATATCAAGTCTCCTGCCATGATTCCATATCACAATATCAACCGAAGCATTCATTTTCAAAAATCACCATGCCCCAGACAATTCCCATATTCTTTGCAGTATTGATTGCTGTTGTTGATAAAAGGGGGTTCTAAGCGAGCGTTGTCCGCATTCACACATTAACTATTGTGGCATAAATGGGATGTATGGAAGTATTTCTAGTTTTAAAAAAATATCCCGAGATAAGAGTATATCCACAGGTATGTGGTAATGGGATAGCTTGTTATACTGAATTATATATTGCGAGTTTTTTCCCCTTTCCATTCAATCAACACTGTTCTCTGTTTAACTAACTAATGCATCCAATGCATTACATGCAAATCTAATGTACTGATCTTACGATATGAACAATTATAAAACATTTGCACTGCAACATACAACTCAAATCCACTCTTAAATCTGCACCTAAAAGTATTTGGGTATAAAATAAGACAAGAGAGAGACTAGCAATGCAAGGTAATGTCAGTTGTTTCCTGTTCTGATTAGTTTTATTAAACAATGCAATGGGGCCAAGATAATTAATGCACCGTGCAGATGTAAAACAAACCCCTCCTATATCAATTCATAAAAGTTACATGGGATGTGCATGTGGGATGAGTTTACAGTTTTGAGCGAAGTACGAAGACCGCCTCTCAGACAATCGAAAGTAGTCGACACAAGAACGCGTAATCCGGTGCTGAGATTTCATAAGTGAAAAAGAAAGACAAAAAAGACACAAACATAACAATGAAGTCCTAAAAGGGAATTGTAGTCGTCCGATTTTAGTTCTTAAATCTAAACGAACAAACAATTGGGATCAAGTATTTATCAATATTTTACAATTTTCCATAATTAATAATAATAATAATAAGAAGAAGAAGAAGAAGAATGTGGACGTTGTACAGCACCTAACCCTTAGAAGCTCTAAGAGCTCTCCAATATCAGATAACAAACAAAAACATATACCGGTACAACGACAAGATAACAAAAACAAATTACAAAATGACCGGACAACATGAAACACTACCCTTCTACTCTTCTCGTTCATTCTACTCTTTCTACATTAATCTGTCTCATTCAAAGACACATATGTACATCACCTATCTTGATCTTTTCTCCACAAAACGTTTTCGTTGTAAACTCAATAATCAATTAATTTAAAATAAGAAACTGTAAGTTAAAAACTTTCTTCCGATCCATTTTCCTGTATAGCTGTTAGTGAAGTTCTAGGCAGTACAATATGTCAAGCTAACGATATTAGCAAGACCAGTAGCATACATATGTGGATCAGCAAGATATTAAGCTCAAGGTAGCAGAGTTCGAGACTATGTAATTTGTTACTGATCTTTTTCATTTACTGCATTCAATGACTTCTTATATTTGCCGATGAAATTCTTACCCAGGTACGTCTGGGTGGCTAAACGCGCTCTTTGTATAATATTTGTCTTGCTCCTAATGAAAAGGGATGCAGTATTTAATCATATTGTTTCTGTCGGTGATTTGACGAATTTTGGTCGAGATAAATAACATTAAAATCACCGCCACGCTATCTATTTGAAATGTGTAAATAGTTACACTGAGAGCCAAAGTAAGGGTAAATTGCAATTACTGAATTATGAATCATACCAGCTCGTAGAAACACACTTTGTAAAACTAATACGAAATTACGATGTTCCTCGCAACTGGAATTATCCTATATTTCACAAACCACTCGAGCACAAGGACATGATTGACATGCTTGTTCCAAGTAGGTATGCTAAATTCTTTCTTTAATCGTTTGTCATTTATACTTGCATTCATCAGATTCCTTGAGGACACACGATGTCAGCGCATATATCATATTTTTATAAATAAAGCATTCGGATGAGATGCCATTAACGAGCTGGCAGCCAGCAGACAGTCAGCGTTTGCTCCGTACTGTTGCCCGTCAACTAGATGGTGTAATAATACATAGGAGGGTGAACCGGTGGAAGGATTCAAACGCAGTTGAAGACGTCCATGTTACCGCAGGTCAACTGTATATAAACATAAAATCATATATTACTAGTTCAAGAGTTTGGTTTGAATATGGAACAAGATTCAAACACTGTAAGATATCTTCCATTTGGGATCTTCAATTAGTGTCTTCAGAATATCATGGACATTAATGCAAGCCTATAGTGAAATTTTATTAATATAATTAGACAATAATGATTCGAAAGCTGCTTATATGAATTTAGTTGATTTGATTTTGTTAGTCGTAGATTTTGAAACCGCTCCGGTCGCCTAGTGGTTAGAGCGTCCGCCTCAGATGCGGGAGATCGTGGGTTCGATCCCCGGCCGAGTCATACCAAAGACTTACAAAAATGGTACAAACAGCTGTATCGCTTGGCGCTCAGCATTAAGAGGTTAGTGTTAGGACTGGTCAGCCTTGTGTCATGATAATGTGACTGGGTGGGACATTATGCTACATGTCTGCGACAAGATGCCCCAGTGCTAGCCATCACTATAAACTGCCACACTGCAGACATCGTTGCGATATGCCTGAAAAATTGTTAAACCTACGTTAAAAATCCAAATCACACACACACATACACATATAGATTTTTGACAAACATGTCGAATACATCTTTCACCAGAGAACGAAGAAAAATCGAGGAGCTATTGGTTAATTCAAGTATACATACGAATGGTAATTATGAAGATGATCTCGTGCATTTGCTACAGTTTATTTCTATGGACGGGTATTTGCATAATCGATACCATATCGCATGTGTCGCAACCAAGAAGACAATGACAAGGTAATGAATTTAAAGAAGAGAGATTGCAAAATTCCACCAAACCTAATTATATCAAAAAAGACTTATCTGTGTTTCTTTCAACAACATCGTTATTTTGTAGTCCAATAGATGCGCGTGCAAAGAGTAGTGGAACTTTACATATCGTAATAAAATATTTACGCCCACTTTGGGACTCGAACCCACGACCATCAGATAAAAAGTATGATGCTCTACTGTCTGATCTAGGCGGGCTGCTTGTTCGGAAGTGGTCGAATATTTGCTCGGTTAGTTGTGCGCAACGTGGTTCATCGTTATCTCAACACGTTTTCAACGACAGTGTTTATATTTGTTTGGATCTTAATTATATGCCCCTTATGTAACAACAATCCAATTTATCTGTCAACCAACTTTACACGGCAGACATACTAGTTTGCTACAAAAGAAACTGCAGAAAGTTTTATTCAGCGAGAAATGATTCATAAAGATATGATTAAATTTGATTCCTTCTGCCTACAGTTAAAATTGCTCCAACCGGACAACATGAAACACCTCCCGTCTCCTCTTGTCTTAATTCTCCTCTTTCTTCATTAATCTGTCTCATTCAATGACACATAATTACATCACCTATCGTCATCTATCCTCCAAAAGGTTTTCCTTTTTCAACTCAATAATTAATTAATTTAAAAATAAGAAAATTTTACTTGGCAACTTTCTTCCGATCCATTTTCGTACATACGTATTAGTGAAGGTCTAGGCAGTACAAAAAGTCAAGCAATCAATATTACAAAAACCTGTAGCACATGTTTATGGATCAGTGCAGAAGCGTTTGGATACAGACGGAAGGAACGGAAATCGAAATATAGAAAAATCTCTCAAACTTGTTAATGGGGGGAAGGGGTGGACATCTCCACCCCTGGAACCATTTTCTGACATTTATTTTTATGTTTGGGTTACAAAATATCAAAACTAATACAATTCATATTGATTTTCATAATAATGATGTTTAATTATGGCATAGAACATCAATTTGCTAGATATATTTGAAGAAACTTTGCGGAAAATAGTCTTTGTAGTTATAGAACCATTGGATTGTGAATGACAATCTCGTAACATAGATTTCTTCAATATTTGTCCATTGTTTATTTATTGTCTTTACCTTAGAACACGAGCTAGTCTCGCTTCTAATGTTTTCACTGGTTGCACAAACTCGCAATATTGACTAAATTTATTTTCCTACTAAATAGACACTTGTAATCAGCAACATATTACACGAAAGGTTGGGGAGTCCTACACTGTGGTGTTGGATGCTGATCTTTTTTGTTTACTGCATTCTATTCATTTAATCACTTCTTGTATTTTCCGATGAAATTCTTACCAAGGTACTTTTGGGTCGCTAAATGCTCTATTTGTACAATTTGCGTCTTGCTCCTCAATAACAGGGAGGCAGTATGTAATCATTTTATTTCTGTTGGCGATTCGACGATTTTTTGACGAGATAAATAGGACTAAAATTAAGGCCGCGCTGTGTAGTTGAAATGTGTAAATGGTTACATTGAGATTCGAGGTAAGAATCCATTGCAATGACTGAATTATTAAGCATACCAACTCATAGTAAATGACTGTCTAAAACTACCTTGTAATAAGGATTTTCCTTTCAACTGGATTTATCCAAGTTTCATAAACCACTCGAGCAGAGGGACAGAATTGGAAAAGTTGATCCAAGTAGGTATGCTAAATTCTTTCTTTAATCGTTTGTCATTCATGCTTGCATTCATCAGATTCCTGAGGGAAACACGATTCCAGCGCATGTATCAAATTTCTACGAATTAAGCATCCGTCTTATATGACATGTAAAGAACTGTCACCCAAAACAAACCAGCAGTGTCTGTTATGCACTGTGGCCATAAACTGGTGCGTGTAATACGATAGAGGGCGATGAAACGGGGGAATGATTCGAACTTAGTTGAAGACGTCCATGTTATCTCAATTCAACTGTAAGTCAACATAATCATATTATATTACTAGTTAAAGAATTTGTTTCGAATATGAAACAAGATGCAATTGCTGTAAAATATTCTCCATTTGGGATTTTCCATTAATGGCTTCAGAATATCATGGACACATGCGTAAGCCTCTATTTATATTTGTTGTTTTATTGTGGAGCTCATTGAAGCCATCAGTGACTTCTTTATTAATATGATTTGATAACTATCAGTCTAAAAGTTGTTGACATGAATCTAGTTCATTTGATTATGTTAATAGTAGACTTTGAGCAACAGAGCGAATACAACTTTCACCAGATAACGAAGGAAAATCGAGGAGCAACTGTTTAATAGAAGTATACAGAGGACTGGCAAACATGAAAATTAACTGGTTTATGCGGTAAAGGTTTCTCTAGGGATGTGTACATGCACAGTCAATACCATAATCAATAGTTTATGACGGATGTGTCATAGCCAGGAAGACAATGACAAGGTAAAGAAATAGAAGTAGAAGCATTGCAAATTTCCACTCAAACCTGACTGTATGAAAAAGTCTTATCTGTGCTTCTTTCACCAACATCGCTTTTGTAGCCCAATAAATGTGTGTTCGAAGTGTAGTGGAACTTTACAAATCGTAATAGAATATTTACGCCCACCACGGGACTGGGACCCAGGACCATCAGATTAAACGTCTGATACTCTTTTTTCTCTTTATTTTAAAAAAAAAAAAACGTTCTATACAACATGTAAGTTAAAGGTATATAGTCAGAATGTACATAGTATTTTGGGGTGCTATATTAAAAGACAATTCTCCAAAGTGATACAAATCAATTTTCCTCTTTTCATTAACGGATTATTTTGTACAAAACGTTTTGTATCAAGCATGATATTTGTCTCTGTAATGTTGATACGCATATAATATGTATTTCCTATTCAAATAATGAAAAAATCTTTCGATTTCTATTTTTTCACCTATAACGCCATGCCGTTTCGTCTTCTGTAAATACACAATCGAGCAATGCTCAGAATGTAGTTCGAAAATAACTATTGACTGATGTTGTTTCTTTGTTATATCCTATCATGAGCATTTGTTCAAAAGAAGTGCTATTAAGAATACATAACATAATTCTTAAAAGAGTTTAATTCAGGACATTTCAAAAACATGTGAAATAAATCATGTTTCCAACTGGCACACTGGACATAAGTCATTATCAATTTGGCCAAGGTATTTAAAGTCTCTCTCTTGTAAATATTCGATTGTACATTATTCTATAATCCAAATCTACACAGTCTGGGGTTTTGAAAGGCATGTTCACCAATTTCCAATGGTTAAGCGTTTCCAAACTAAATATCTTACTCTAAATGGAATCATAAGCCGTTTCTTATAAAATCAAAGTACATAAAAGCGTGTCAAATATTTGTGTTGTACATGAACAGAGGTCATATAATTTGGTATCAATAATTTGGTATCAATTTTGAGATACATATTATTTCTCCCATTGGTTAGAGTGCGTTTTGAATCTGTTGCAACAATATTTCTCCAGACTAATGGCATACTTTCTTGTATGCAATTGTAGTCTTTTTTATCTTTTCGGTTTTGATCTGAAGATTTGATTCATTTATCAATTCTTGAATAGGTCTATAAGGTAATAATCCAGGCGCGAATTCCTATGTAATGTACTGAACACGAACAATTCCTGCTTCTATAAATTCTGTGAAAAACAACGTTTAACCAACACATATACTATTAAGATTTAAAAAGAGCGGTTGTCCAAATACATTCCTCACATCAAGATTCGTGTCGATGTTATTTCCAACTGTGTGGACAAAATTCTTGCCAAAATTGTATCGTCTACATAAAGTAAACTTATAAGGCGCAAATTTTTCAACCTTCTATTATCTCCCTTGATTTTAAAAATAAGTGATATAACCCCAAATCTCATCGACCTCGACACAATATTGTCATTCTTAACACTCTGAAAAAGGCGCAGCAGAATATCATACATACAATCATAAAATTTACAATACCGCTCTAATGTCTATCTCTCCGGGCCGGTTTTTTTTTTTCGCCATCCCTTTTATAGCTGTCTGTATTTCATCAACTGTTATTATGACATCACACTTATATTTGACCTCATCAAGTACAGAACAGTTTACGAAATTTAATAGTGAATCCTTACAATTATCATCAATATTTACCGAAGAATACAAAATTACTATAAAACTGATATATTTCATATAAGATTTTAGTTGTATTTGAAATACTTACATCGTCATTGTTAATCAATTCCTTGATCACATTTTTATTGTGTCGATATTTTTCAAGATTTAGAAAGCACTTAGTATTTCTATCGTTTTCAATCGCCTATTTCGCCTTAGATAATTCGGGTTCGTAGTCACTTAACTCATGTTTTAGTGTTTTAGTTCTTAATATTTGTTAATATTCTATGATTAGTTATTGGCAACATTTTCTGAATATGATTTCAATTAATTTTGCAATCTAAAATATTATTGCAATGTTTCCTTATTTCTTCTTGTGCAGTATACATTATCCCACCAGTGGTTTACCGAAATACATTTCTTCAGTTTTTCCCTCTGCAAGAATTGATTTCACTCTCTGTATATATCTTCATCCCAAAGAACATTGTTATTTAGTATCCATAATCAATGCCTGTTTCTACTTTGCATGTATTCAGTTTAAGGTACACGAAAGAATGATCACAAATGGATGTATCTGTATAGTAAATGTTTTGCACACTAGAATGCAATTTCGAGGAAATAAAAAATATCTATCCCACTCTATTTCATTTCGCCGAGTACAATTTGTTTTCTGGAGAAAATGCGAGTAGCAGGATTTCGTGATCTCCATAGATCGGAAATATTCCTATCATAGATAATTGTATGAAGCTCTCGAACAGCTACATCATCAATTTGTAGGGTTTTGGTATGTTGATCAATTCCAGCTAAAGTGGTATTGAAATCACCACCCATGACAGTGATAACTAGTATTATTATCCAAATATGTGTTTAATCTCATGAAAAAGCTATACCTTTCTCTCACAACATTTGGAGCATAAATATTGACTAAATCAATCAGTCTATGATCAATATCTATTGGAAGATTTAAAATTCATCCCATTTCAAACATTTCTTATGTCACACGATTTTTCTATTTCTCTCAATTTCTCTAAAAAAGCAACACCATCCCTCCCATTGTCGGCATTACTATAAAATATATCACTTCTCTCTGATACTTTCAGAAAACTCATCATCCCAAAAGGTTTCTCGCACAAATAAAATCTGGTCTTATTTTCTTTAAATATGTCTAAAACAGACTTTAGTTTATTCAAATCACGCAAGCCATTTACACTTAGAGATAAAATATTTAAATCCATTATAATGATGAGTGTGTTGAAAGTATTAAATATTGTTGAATGCTTTAACATTTCCATGAATACTAAGAACTATTTAATGGGTTTTCGGCGCATGCTATTCGTTTTTAGACTAGGTACTGGATTAAACCTTCTCCCCTTCCTCTGGACGACTTTGAAAGTCTCTATATCAGTACTGATATTTCGATTTCCGTTTTCTTGAAAACTCTTAACATCGTTTGATCTTTCAACAATGACATCAGCCACCACCCTACTGTCATCACTTCCTGGATCTGTCACCGATCTATCACTAATAGTAAGATTGTCGTCTAGTTCTTCCTCCGATTTTATTTCATCTTCGGTCTTATCGACTCTGCTTCCTTCATTTTCCTCCCCTCTTTATCCACTATAATTATCCTGTACTGCGTTCTCAACTTCTTCATAATCTTCGGCACTCTAACTCCAATTATTCCTCCTCCCTTGCAGCATCACCAACCTGCGGATTAACGTCCACAATGTCCTATCTGTAACATGTATATGTCTGGGCATTTATCGCATATCCCACATGAACACATCAAAGGAAAGCTTCCACAACTGTCACATCGTTGCCTTATGAAATTCTTAGCTACATGGCCCTGCCGCCACATTTAAAGCACACAAAATCGGGGCAATGTTGCATAACTTGGCCCGGATCTATACATCTAGAACACACATTTAATTGATTATCGAAATAAACTGCATAAACAGATATATCTCCAGTCATTTCGTCTACGCTTCTGATAACATCAATTGCCTTCATCTTCTTTACATTTTTCACATCAATTACAACTGTATACTCCTTTCCAAAAATACGAGCGGCTCCTGTCCTACTATCTATGCGACTCGACATGCTCAGCTGATTGTTAGCTAACCCGCTGGTGTCATTTGAATCTGAATCAGCTCCCAGTGCTGTACGTGCAGCACGACAGTGTCCCTGAATTAATTGTCACAAATAATCGTTCTTTGTGTGGTAAATAAACTCTTCCACACTCATAAAAGTACATGTAACAAACATATTCAGAAAAAGAGTCTGTTCAAAGAACAAATCTTGAACAATCACGGAGCGATCATCGAACGTGTTTTCCCTCTGATGTCACAACAGAGAGTCCTAATATTCCACTGAAAAATGATTATATGAGAAAAAATTTATCTGTGCGAATTTACCATCACAGCGATTTTATAGCGCAATAGATGCGTGTATAAAGTTTAGTATAACTTTGTAATGGTAATAACAGATTTACGCCCACCGCGAGACTCGAACACACGACCCACATATTAAAGGTCTGATGCTCTACCTACTGAGCTAGGAGGGCTGCTTGCTCGGAAATGGTCGAATGTTTGTGCGGGTAGTTGTGCGCAACGTTTTCTCATCGTTATCTCTACACGTTCACATAGCTATCGCCTGAGTTGTTTGGATCTTAGTTATATGTCCCTTATGTAACAATAATCCAGTTGATCTGGAAACCAACTTTACACAGCCATACAAGTTTGTTATAAAAGGAGCTGCAGACATTTTTAATCAGCAAGAACTAATTGATAAAGATATGATTAACGTTTGATTCCTACTGTCCCCAGTTAAAATTGTACATACCAGTCAACATGAAACACTACCCTTCTAGTTTCTCTTTCATTCTTCTTTTTCTCCCTTAATCTCTCTTATTAATTGAAACTTATGTACATCACCTACACGATCTTTTCCCCACGAAAGGTTTGTTTTCAGCACTGTCATCTTGCCATGTGCAGGATTTGGGGTGATCAAGGATACGAAATCCGTGGAATGACGAGAACTCTGCCGATGACGTTTCTGTTACCGCAGCTCAGCTGTATATCAACACAGTTATGTGTATTACTAGCGCACAAACTTGTTTCTGTTATGAAACAAGATTCAAATACTGCAACCATCTTCAGTCTGTGGTCTTCCATTAGGCTTGTAAAAATATTGTGGACATTGAATGTGTGCCTCGATATGGATTTCTTGCAACGCTATAATTTAATTCACTAATTCAGCAGTGATACATCTTTTATTATGATTTGACAATTGTAAGTCAAATATCTGCTTTATATGGAATTTAGCTAATTTGTTTTTGTTAGTTGTTTGTTTTGAGCAAGAGATAGTATGAACAGATTAGAATGTAAGACTAGGATAGTTTTTGGCATGCATACGGTTCTTAGTGTATACGATATACCTAAATCTTACAGGAGAAAGGAATTGATGCGGAAGGAAAATACCGACAACTGACAGCGAATGCTATGTTAGTGTCCCAGATTTTCAAGCTTTGCCGGATAGAAACACAGAAGCATCTTTTAAAATCTTTTCTATGGCTTTTCTTTTCAGCGTTAATGATTTCATGAACTTTAGAAATGTCCTAGTGTAGATTTATGTTTCGTTCTGTGATCACGCTGATGAGCCAACATGCCCATGTTCAGTCAGCCAGTTACACAATGGGCGGAATTTGCTAGCATGCACACTATCACACATATGATATTTCAAAAATCACACTTCCAAGAATTTTTTTTTATTTCGAGTACTAGGCGATATAAATACCCTAACAACGAAACCTCACGTGATACCATTACGGTTGCGCTCCTTAAGACTCTAATGGAAAGGTTTATACAGGAAAGTTAGGACTGTCAAATTGACGCGATGCAAATGAGCCGTCGGCCTTGTTCAGATGGAAGAGCATCATACTTTTAATCTGAGGGTCGTGGGGTCAAATCCCTTTCAATAATTTCTAAATTGGATTTAAGTAATTTATTGATATTTATGCGTTTTTCCTCATTTCAAAAACGCTCACAGATAATAGAAAATACACAGGTACATGGGAATGAAATAGGACACTTGATTATATTTTGTTGTAGGAGGCTTTTTTACCGTTCTGTCAACATTTTTTTTCTTTAAGTAACTCTAAAGCATCCAGTGCATTATATGCAAATCTAATGTATTAATCATGCGATACGAACAATAATAAAACATCCGCACCGATACAAACATCTAAAAACCACTTTAATAGCTCCTCCTAAGTATCAATAGATATAAAATCAGACAAAAATGAGAAACTAAAACTGCACTGTACCGTCAGCTGTTTCCTGCTGTGATGAATTTTATGAAACTTATAACAACCCATAGCAGCTAAAATTGAAGTGCATGCAGGATGATTTGACGGTTTTGAAGGAAATATGATCATATGCTCTCAGACACTCGAAAGAGACGTTCTACAGGTCGTGCAATCAAGTGCAATCATTTTATTCTTAAATAAAACAAAGTATTGAAACGAAATCGCTAATGTTCAGGTTGGGTCGCTAAATCCAAATGAAAAAATATTTGTGTTCCATAGATTATCAATCTATTGGATTTCGTCATTATCATGCATCTTCTACTTTACACCTTTCATATAATCGTCTTTTCATGGTAGTTATATGACACGAAATAAAACTGATATATTTATTTACTGACCAATCACTTCATTGCCTTGTATCGCGTGGCTTTATTACTACGATTTTGTGCCCACAGTAACTTTTCAAAGGGTGACATTTTTGCACAGATTTCCGGCATGACGTTTTTGTGTCCGGTGACAGAAAAAAGCAACAATCACGTTTCTACCAATGAAAGACATGGGCGCAAAGGATATGTCATGGATGTATTGTGCATTGACTTTCATGAAAAATCAAGCTAGACGGACAGTAAGACACTAGTAATATCCTTTGACCATCCCCTGTGGTGGAATGCTCATACTAACATAAGCAGCGAACTAAATGACAGCTCCTTGAAGACATTCTTGCTAAAACGTCCGATATTACTTGAGACAGTTTGACAATGAACACATCCGAGACTGCCGTCGTTAATGTTAATACTTGCACACGTTCCACTTTATTTGTTATATGTTTCTAGCAACTGATATTTTGTGTTGTCTTGCCTTGCAAGTATAAGCATTACCTTGATGTTAAGTAATGTCCGCGTGCTGTTTTAACCTGGTTAAGAACTATTACAAACATTCCACGATACATTATGAAACTTAGAATCTTAGACAATAAATGTTTCAGTATGGTAATTGTATTAAACATATATAAAAAGTATTATCTTTGTTATTCATTTGTTTCAAGCATGTCATCAAAACAAAATCAACTTAAATTCAATGAAGTTTTAATTTTAAAAGTAGCTTGAAATCAATGGGTAAGTGACTACTTGCACATATTTCAGGGCTCACTAATATGTATATACTTAAAAAGGTATATGACATTATTTTGTTACTTCACAATACTTTCACCAAAGATTGTTTTCCTATCCTTTTAATATTATGATGTTTTATGTACCCTGTACAAATGCACTGCACAAAAATACTTTTCACGGCAACGTTTTTGACCTTGTACAAATTATTGAGACAATATTCCTAGACTTAGCAGCAAGTGTTCAGGTGTTGAACGAACAAATATATCAAATGTTATGAAGAGTCTGGCATATAATGTTTTTGCAGTCAGCGAAAAATATTGCCGCTCTTTCAGAACGCGGTTTTGATACGCTTAATAATCATAAATTCAAAAGCAAGGCTTCTGCGGTTTGTAATTCACTAATATTTAGTATGTAATAAATCACGCAGAGAACAATGATTCCCACGAGTTTGGAAAGTCAGTACACATGTTTTGCCAACAAGCGTTTTTTACCATTTACAGAACTCTTGAGTTATGTATGATAAATTAAGGAAAGTTCATGTTCAAGTATTTGTTTAATGAATTTTATCAACAAAGATCTATTTAACAATTAGGATCCCAGATTGGAAATATGTGTTTGATGTCTTCTGCCATTTGAGCAGGCAACCTGATCTATAGTAGACACTACGAAAATGAGGAATTTGACATCCACTTTCAGAATTAGTTAAAGCCTATTTCTGTTGGAGAACACAGTGTGTGCGGCTAAATCGGAATTTAAACCACTTCTAGTAAGTCTTCAGTCAATGTTAGTTAACGGACTGTCACATTTATTTTGATACAAATGACATTGTTGATGTTTTACCGAGGCTTGAAATATTATTTACCAATACTAACTATCTAGCCTATGCATCTAAACATGCCGATGAAATTCAATATGCACTGAACAGTGATCTTTTTATGGGTATTAAGGTAAATCTCAATGATTCAGATGCGATGATGTTTACTACTAATATTATATAAACACTGCAATGTCTGTCTGGCACCAGTGTCTATATTGACGACTATGTTCCATCCTTATTTTGGAATGTGCACCTAGATGAACGTATGTATGCTTGATTAATTCAGGAAGGGTTATTGACAACGTGACCGGCAGACTCGGTATCGAATCTCGGTAGTAGGATTCAGGGATAGCGATTTCCAACTGACTTTAAGATGCTTTGTCGGTCAGAATTCCTTCTGATGGCACGTTCTTGATGATTAAATAAGGTAAAATTATTCTCGATGCAACAGAGTAATAACCACAACGCAGAGAGAACGCTAGATAAGACCAACTCCAAAAATCAAATCAACTGAGTAAACCATACTTTTCTCAGTACCTGTGTATTCCCTTTTATTTAAGGCCAATTCAAAGAAAGCGAATAGGATTTGTGAAATAAACATTGTGTAATTAAGTACAATTATTATCATAGGCAAGAATAAGACAAGGACCCACTGCCCTAAGATGAAACATTTGGTGCAGTACCGATTGAATGCGGGAGGCGAAGAGTTCAGTCTCTCAAAAGTTTCGATTGGGGAAAGTCTGGTATTTTACATAAGGCTGTACCTTTCGTAGAGCCTTAAAACTAAACGCCAAGGAGAGACTCAACTCCAAGACCTTCTTATTAAAAGTGAGATAATCTACCATACGAGCTTGGTGGGCTATTTATGTGATCTTGTTTCAATCCGGATCACGTGACGTTCCACTCTGGCCTTGCGTTCGGTTCTGGGTTAAACTTTATTATAGTCATTTCCAAAATTATTCCGATATTTTGAAGTTATGAGTGCATCGTTGCGAAATGATATTTAGTGATTTAGGTGCTCTACAGTTACAATGTTCTTATAATTGTACTTACTTTTCCTGCGTAATTCGATCTAATTGGTTTATTAATTGAGGTAAAGAAAAATTTCGTTAATGATATTGCTTTATATATATATATATATATATATATATATATATATATATATATATATATATATATAATTCAATGGAAATAATTTTAAAAAATTGTTAAGCAGATGTTTTACTTTAATTAATGATTATGCCGTATCAATGACGTCTTCTTGAATATAGGTTATAATTTCCATACCAACATATTAGTGTAACCATTATTTCATTCATTAATATTATTATGTTTCTCGAGAATATCACGTAAATATATACATACATGAATATGTAATAAAGACATAAATCATCAATGAATCAAAACTTCTGGAAATAAATGAAAGTTACATTTAAGATGCAAGAGCGCAATTTTTATAGAATCGAGGCCTTGACAATATAAATATTCTAATAGCGAAAAATCAGATGATACGATTACGGTTAAGCTCATTAGAACTGTAATGCAAAGGTTCATACAGAAAAGTTAGGACTGACAAATTGACGCAATGCGAACGAGCCGTCTTCCTAGTTCAGCTGCAAGAGCATCATACTTTTAATCTGAGGGTCGTGGGTTTAAGTCCAACGGAGAGCGGATAGGTTTACGCTTCAAGAAATTTAAATTGGATTTAATTAATATATTTATATTTATGAGCATTTGTCTAATTTTTTTTAAAAAAACGCGCCCCCCCCCCATGAGAGAATATCCAAAGGTGTATGGGAATGGGGGGATAGGTTACTTGATTGAATTTCATTGTAAGAGGCTTTTTACCGTTCTGTCAACATATTTCGGTGTAAGTAATTTAAAGGATCCAATATATCACATGCAAATCTAGTGTATTGATCATGCGATACAAATAATAACAAAACATTCGTACCGAAACATACATTTCAAAGCAACTTTAACAGCTCCACTTAAACATCAATAGGCATACAATCAGACAAAAATGAGACACTAAAACTGCAACGTACTGTCAGCTGTTTCCTGCTGTAATGCATTTTAAGAAATTTATATGAACCCATAAAAGCTACAATTGATATGCATGCAGGATGAATTCATGGTTTTGAAGGAAAGACGATCACATTGCTCTCAGACTCTCGAAAGTTGAGTTCTAAAGTTCGTGCAATTAAGGGCAATCATTTCATTCCCAAATAAAACAAAGCATTTAAACGAAATTGCTAATGTTCAGGCTGTGTCGCTAAATCCAAATAAATAAATCGTTATGTGACGTAGATTACCAATCGATTGGAATTCATCATGTTTATGTATCTTCTATTTTACACTTCGTTTTTTATTTTCATCTTTAAGGGTAGTTATGTGGAATGAAATAAAGCGATATACGTATTTATTGATCAATCAACTCATTGCTTTATGTCACTTGGCCTTTATACTTAAGATTTCGTGCCCACAGTAACGTTTTCAAAGGTGATATTTTCGCACAGATTTCCGGCATGAGTTTTTTTTTTTTGTCCGGTGAAACGTTTCAAGTAGAATCACATCTCGATATCTAGCACTGCATGTCAGAAGTGTTGGAGTGTCCTTCGAGGATACATTAGATTTTTGTCTGCATACTATTAGTGTATTAGGATGCGGAAGTATTTATTCTCCGCCCAAGACATGGAATCGTGAGCTAAACCATTTTCCATTTTTCAAAGTGAGAAAGCAGAACTATGGGTTCCAAGAAATTCGTCATAACAAGCCAAATAACACTTGTAAAGTGCCGGAGTCTCTATCTTTATAAAAGGCATAAATAACTTTAAAATCAAGTCAGCAATTACTAAAAGAATGCAGATGAATAATATATGGCATGCTAGGAAACTATGGATAATTTTAGAACGAACTCATAAAAAAGAAATTAATAAGAAACTTGGTGAAAAATTATACCTCCTTCAATTTACTCCCATTACTGAATAAACACGATAATGGATCTGAAATTCAGATTAAGACAAAGATAGGAAAATTATGAATCACGTTCCTACCAGTGATTGACATGGACGCAAGTGATATGAAATGCATGTATCTATTATCCATTGATCTTCGTGACAAATCAAGCTAGAAGGACAGGATGACACTAGTGATAGCCTTTGACCATCCGTATTGGTGGAATGTTCATACTATCCTAATCAAACAGCCACATGGCAGCCCGTAAAAGACAATCTTGCTAAAACGTCCGACATTATGGGACGCAATTTGACAATAAACACATCAAACACCACTGTCATCAGTGTTATTATTTGTACAAGTTCCACATTATTTGTTAACTGTTTTCAGGAAATTATATTTTCTGTTATCTTGCTTTAACAGGGTTAGCATTATATTAATGTTAAGTAATGTCTGTGCGGTGTTATAGCCTGATTTAGAACTATTACAAACATTCCATGATATGTTTGAAACCTAAGGCAATAATTTGTTCTTAACTATAAGTGTATTAAACATATATAAATTGTTATCATGTTAATTTTTTGTTTTACTCATATAATTGTTTTAAAATCCAATCAAGTTTCAATGATAAAATTATATTGAAATCAATGCATCAGTTACTAACTGTAGATATTTCTGCTGCTTACCGATAAGTAAATACATGTAAAGGTTAGTTATTCATGTCATGGTTATAGGTAGTTTTGGAAAACTGCATTTCACCCCGTTTTACGAACGCATACCATGGTAATATCTGCGTTGAACGGGCGAGTCCACTATGTATTTTCTGAAAGGAGCAGTATAGCATAATACGGCAACAGTCAACAATTCTAGAAAACTAAAAACTACTATTGTCCTTGCCAAAACACACCTTTCTGCACAAAAAGGACTTGTAAAACATTTGCACTTGCAAATATATTTTCAGTCAGCTTCCATATTTGAAATTGCTATTCTTTTTGAGTTTCTATAAACAGCGTACAGAAATAACATATTCGAATAACTGTGGCTATACCAAAGTAATTCGACATTCCATGTAAACAATGAAGGCATGTGCTTTCTGGAAAGACTGCCTGCTGAGATGAGATTAGTTTGACCGAAAATAGAAGACAATGCTGTAACGACTCTATGGTCTGAAATAAGTAATAATAGAAAGGAGCATCAACAAGTTTAGTAAAATAATTTTTAAACAAAATTCTCTTAGTTATAAAATTAAAATGGAACAGAATTTATAGTATTATGAATTAAATCCCATATAATCTTAAAAGAGCTATCTCAAGTCCAAAGTATAGTGTTCCGAATGAATTCCAGTGATTATCCGAATGAATTTGAATTTGCTGATGTACCAATAGTCTTGAATGTATCGATATTCTGTTACTCTTGATTTAGTCGTGATGTATAAAAATTAGATAACTCAGAATTGAATGAATTCACAATAATATCAAAATAGTGATTTAGTCTAATATGTCAATGAACACTTTGTAATTCCAATGATTAATTTAAGTAAATGATCCCTCTCAAATTATAATAAAACACAGCTAAAACGGCTTCCACCACAGACTGATTTTAAGATAGGAATAAGTAATCTTGTTGATCTTATATAAAATACCAAGAAACAATAATATGTCCACAATGTGAGATTTTCCTCATCAAATCTGTAAAAAAATTGCTTCTGGAATCTTCTAAGGTAATAATCAAGGCTATACATTGAATTCAAATTCATGTAGAAAAACTATTTAGAACATACAAACAAGACAGACATGAGAATAGTCAGACTGGCCTCTACCATCGATTGCAGACAAACGTTAAGCACACAAAACAAATGAAATATACATAACATTATAAATTCAATGGAGCTAGAAGCTTATATTCTATGTGGAAAATGGCTTAAAGTAAATTTATACGAGAAAACAAGGGGTATCTCAAAACCATTATCCAAACGCTGGATGGATTATTAATGATCTAGATGGTACCGTAAATTCCAGTCGATGCAAGAAGCAAATTTAAATCACAATGATATTTTACAACTATATTAGACAAATGGATTTGCATTAAACTTACTGAATACAGTTTTCGCTGCTGGAAATTAATATGGAGACTGAAGGTTTAAATATGTAATGTTATCCGTCTGACGTTTAATTTGGGTCATGCCTGCAGAGCATTCTCTTTACGTAACAATAAACGGTTTATAACCATACTAAAATTGTTTAAGTCAGATAACTCACTCAGTTCAGAGTATCGTATGCGAGGAATTCGTGTTTTGTCTATATCCTGTATTCATTAACTTTCTTCGATATCACATTTCACAAATGATCATTAAAACCATTGTTTCTACAAATATTCAAACCAGCTTGGCAGAGGCTTGGTGATGATTCTCATATATCAGAATCCAAAACCATTTTGTCTCTTTAGACTCATTGTGAACTTACACTATACTGACATAAGTGTAACTGTCATGGTGAATGATTCTATGTACATTTTTACCCTGACCAGATCAGTACTTTGCTGACAGTGTTTTCAGAATAGACAAGTTCATATTTAAAAATACATTTGATTTGAATTCATGGAAAGAGTGACGCGATATTCTGTATGCATATTTGCATGCAAAACAGTGCTGCTGTACAAACTCTTAATATACATTATATTTCAGCATCTTAAAGTTATCATCAGAAGGGAAGAAATCAAACAGTGAATACCTTGTAATCAGAGAAATCAGTTATCACACATTCCATGAAATCATCTACAGTGTCACACAAAAAACACAAAATGTTAAAGCTTTGTTTTTTCCAATTATCAAACTGAAGGAATAATAATAATAATAATAATAATAATAATAATAATGATAATAATAATAATAATAATCATAGTGATAATATGTAATCTGCGGATGTTGTTATTTGTGGTTTACCTTCTCCCATTCCCTACTTGTACTTAAGTCACAACCATTACTTATGCAGTCGTGACAATTGGAACATAATATTAATAGGGTAGGCGGAAAAATGTGTATTATCTGTTGTTTGTTATAGCATTATTGTTAATATTGCAAATGTTAAAAGACAAACTTTTTGTGGATATAGTATTATGTGTGTGTGTGTTTAAGTTAATCATTACATTCATATATAAGTGTATGTTAAATTGTTTATGTTTCTCATTTCATTACGAGCTGTAACATAAAAGGAGTAACTTGCCAACCAAGCAGAGATTTTTCTCAAAGTTATGATATTCTTTGAAATCTTTTCATAATTGGCAATGAGAGTCACATTGTTTACATTAAAAAATAAATAAGTGACTTTTATTCCCATGCATGGTTTAGAAAGGTGGAGATATGTCCTCAATGCCTACGTGTCTTCCTATCGGAAGGATAGTAATTTAACGTAGCTACGACGCCAATAATGACACATACTTAACACTTTGGAATATGATAGGGGATAAACTGTAGATTACACTGTGGGTTCAAACTGACAGCTAAGTAATTTTTCATATTCTAAAATTGTAAGATTTATAAGTAGAAATCTAAAGTAGGTTTGTGACAACTTCAAGGTCAGGGCTATGGCATATATATTGGACATTTGGGTTACATTATCTTATTTTGCCATGGGATGGTCCTTGTCGGTATGCTTCCTCTGGAGAATAACATGGAAGCTGTTCAGATCCCCAATCAATATCCATATATGGATCTACAACATGAGACAGAACTAGACTGCTGGTCATGGCATTTAGTTTGAGGAAGGATTCTTGCATTTGGATTATTACATGCTAACTGTTGTGGTCCATATCTAGGTTTGAAGGGCACTAGGAAACATAATTATACATATATCCAGCACAGGCACTAGGTTGTGCCGTGACGGTAGGGAACATGATCCTGGCTCAATCCATTAAAATTGTTAAGGTCTCCATGCTGCCTACCATGATTTATGTCATTTCGAAAGGTCAGGGTCGAGTCAAGAACACTTGTAGTGCTTTGTTGAGTTATGATATGACAACTGATTCATTTTTTAAAACCTTCTAAAAATATGAATATTATGTTAATACATTGTCATTCCATCCTTTTGTTTACATGTACTTGACTAGCCCATAATTTTGTGAAGGCAGCGTCAATTTCATGAAACTGCCAATGTTTATATCATAATTAGATGGCGTGTCACGTTCCATAAAGAGGCTGCCTGCCAAGTGCCTAAGTTCCCAAGAAGGCAAGGGAAATTGCAATAATGTGATTTTGTGCATTTTTGAAGAATAACATTTGAGGCAGTAAATATATTTCAATGAAACTTGAACTAGCTATCTATCAAAATTAGATCATATCAACGATTGTTGTCTCAAGCGTAAAGTCATAGCTATAGAAAATATAAATGAGAAACGTTTGTGCATTTACAAATATAATATTTGACCCAATGAAGGTATTTAATGCAACGTTAGTCTGTTGTACATCTATACCTGAGAGTATCGTATGTATTCATAGTCATATCCTCTGTCCCAAAGGTTTAGATAAAAATCAAGGAATATCAGTAATTTGTTTCCTTATCCTGGCTGTGAAGTTTTACTTACTTAACATTGTTATGTATATTTATTTTGCATTTATTAGTTTTTCTCCATTATTATAAGCTGTATTGGTATTTCATTCTTGTCCGAAACAAGGTTCATGTTGTACGTGACCAATAACGTCTATTTTTGTAAACAAATAATACATAGCTAATATTTTATCTGCGAGTGTGCATTAAATATTGGGACTATTATCAATAGAAGTAAGCATATTTATTTGGGTCTTTTTCATGGTTATGGGAATTCCCCTATACAAATACATAGCCTACTTCATGTTTACCACATTTTATATTATAATTTAGCAACGGATTTTAACTTGTTGAGGATTCTAGAATGGAAAATTCCATTGAGTATTAATATTCGCAGAAAATGCCAATTGTGACCTAGATTAAGTAGATGGTTTTATAATTTTGTTTATCTATAAATTACTTATTCATTATATAAGATCTTGAAGCAGAATCATTTGTTACGTTATGTTTAGAAGTTATTTCTTAACTGGAAACACCAAGTGCTCATAAATACAATTCTTGGACAGAGACATTAATTTGGAACTACTGTAAATTCAGACAAAGATATCTTGGAATATATTATTGTGATTAATCGGAGGACTGTTGGTACATCCTCACACTTCAGACAAGTGGCACTTAAGTATATTAAAGACTACAGGCACATCAACATCCTCAGCGCTGGATCTTATTTGGAACAACAGTGGAATTTAATTAGAGCTTTATGTTTTAAGATTGGCGATAGAACATTTTGGGCTCTTTGGGATTTAATTGACAATACTGTAAGTTCTTTGTTAAATTTTCATGTTGTATTTATGGAAATAAATTATGTTTCTGATAGGGAAGAACTTGAGAGTTTAACGATCTGTTTCAATCCATTTGTCTTGCAGGAGTATTTGTGATCTTCTATGTAAGAAAATTTGTTTAAACTACAAATATTAGTAGGTATGTGGATTTGTACAGAAGAGAATAAATGAATACAGAAGAAACGGAAATTCAGTTAAACTTAAATCGTTCGGGATAGCAAACCGGGAAAGGTGGAGGACTCCGATAGTAAAGCTTTCTCAAGCATTTAATTTCTAAATTTTGGTTACTTTCAAAGTCAATGTAATGAGTGTAAATTACTCTAATATTGACTTTTAATATTTATAAAGGAAATAAATTCTATTGTAATAACTACTCATTATTTTGACATTGCAGATGACGACATACGGAATGATCACATGATATATGTAGAATATATATATATATATATATATATATATATATATATATATATATATATATATATATATATATATATATATATCGATAAAGGTGATCACAAATATATTTTAAATAGAGAGGGTAGGTTGATATATATGGACAAATGACAGAACAGAATGGAGTAAAATGACAAAACAAACAACTCTGTAGGTGTGGCAAGTGATAAAATGTATCTACACGTGACAAATGCACTATCAACACAAATTTTGCATGCATGTTTTGTTAAATAGTTCCTAAAATATATGGCTAATACCGGAAATTTTGAATGAAGTATATTCCAGTGATATCGACATCTAAGAAAGGAAAGACATTTTGATGGTAAATCAACATTTTATCACCAGAAACCTTTTCAAGAACATCAAAAGTAATACCTGCAAAATGGGGGACAAATATACCACATGGGGACAATGGGTAATCCTATATTAAATTTCTGCATAGGCATATGCTTAACATTGCAGGGTCGTAATTAAGGGACAAATATGCTACTTGGAGAAAATCCGAGAATCCATGCTAAATTTCTTCATAGGCTTAACATGCTGGTAGGGGCACATGAGGTACATATATGCCACTTGCTGGATACTAGTATTTGGGAGACAAATACGTTACTTAAGATACTATGGTTAACTGGGACAAAATGAACGAGTAATGGCGTAGAGTTTTAAACAGTTGAAAATAGAGACATAAACCAACAAACACATATACCCAATAGAGAGAAAGAAAATCATACAGTTGTGGCAAAATGATTATTATAATCTCTTGGCATGTGAGTGGAATAGAAAAAGGTCGTTTGGGTTTCTTCTACTTCTTCTTTGGTCACCATTTCTTTCCTCATGTCTTCCATGAAGTTTTTCTTTAGGAGACTTTCTTTTCCTCCTCATGGATTCAGTCAGAATTATCCGTCTATCTGTATTTCCCCTTGACCTTCGTCCAGTTGTCAGTTAGGCTTTCGAAATCCATACTCAAACAAACACATGCAAACACAAACACCTTTGTCAAACTGAATAGTCTCATTTCTAGAGATCTGGTGGTCTTTGAAAACGTCCCCTTGATTTCTTTAATGAACCTGGTTAATACGCACACCTCTCAGGCTTAGTACTATGCCCACATGGTCGACTCCAACGATCTCCACCCCAATTAATTGTTGAGATGGGAAACGCTGAGGGCACCTGACTTGCTTCAGAGTCCCAATCCTCTGTTTAATGTATCTGTAATATGCGTCGCTGTTTCGTCGACGCTGGGCTATGTGCAAGTGGCAATTGCCTGCATAGAAGACTTATTAATTTATCTAAAAAAGAAAGATAATTTAAAAAAAGTCAAACATTTTAACGACAAGAAGTGTTTCAAACACAAAACTACAAATCAATAATTCAACAATTTTACATAAGAACATATTTACAATCACAACGACGTGGAGTCAAGCTCGATTTCCACTGATGTATGTCCTTGTGCTGTCGATGCATATTATGTTTCCTACCTAAAGTAAAAAAAATATCCATATTGTTCACAAAACCATCTTACCACTTCATTATCGTTTCTTGAGTATTCAGGATCGAAACAAGTTACTAAGTATTAAGGGATATCCAAGGCTGCGTTGATGCAGAAAATGCAAACAATATCGTCCATGCGCCGTGGAAGCTGTTCTTCATATTTCGCATTATTGAATTGAGTCAATACAGACTTTATTCTTTTAATGTCATTGATGTCTTTCAAAAGCGGCAATCCATAAGAGTCAAAATAGTCCATACTGTGATCGTTGGGAACGAAGACTGCGACCGAACGGGCTCCTAGTTGATGACTGGCATCTGTGTTGATTACATAGGCTCGCTTGTCTTTAGGTTTGAGATGGGGTAGTTTATCTTTAGCACATACCAGGATTCCAAGATGCCGTGTACAAACTGTGCGTCAAAAGGTAATGACTTTTCCAGGTATCGGTTTTTGTTCATGTTGTTTGTGTTTATGTTACATTTATCCTGTTCAATGTTCATAGGTCATTGATTTAATTCTTTTATTTATGTCCTTACAAAAGCGTAGACTAAATGTTTTTGTACTGGCCATCACCACATCATGAGCGTGTCTTGGTCTATTTTTTTCTTCTGAATTTTGTTTTCTTCGTATTCTGATTCAAATACATCCACTTTGCTCACATCTCCAGATTCTACTTACAGTGATTGTTTGTATTACATAGCTTCTTATAGTCTATAATCACTTCAACCAAACTGTTGATTTATCCAGAGAATGTCAAATTCTGCATACACGATGTTGTTGATGCTGTTCAGAGTGCTGGCCATGTCTTCTGCAAATTGATGTTCCAAAACAAAGTTATCCTGATTCTATCGGGTGTAAAAGACCCTCGTCACTGCCTTGGTCAGGAGTAAAATCAAGTTCCCGAAAGAGATACCTTCCTAAATAATCGTCGTACGAAATGCCGTTGCAGCTGTTGGTACCTAACTGTCCCATGGCTTCATGCAGGGACAAATAAGATCTCAAGTAAATTTTTTCTGGACAAAGTTAGGTTCGAAGGGTCTGGTACACATGGTCTGGCATCTCGACTTACTTCTATCTTGGACACATGGAAGTGCTCAAACTCGAAATGATTTTTATATATGGTTACGTTGAGGGTTACATTGCTGACGATATTGATAAGTAAACGTTTGAGTAACTGTCCGTGAAAAGATGATCTTCGATTTTGAATCGTAGTCCAGAGGTAATGGTGAAGATTTTCACTTCCACTAGTTGTATTGGATATTTGGTTGTCGGTCTGTTCAAATTGTGAATGATGTTTTTTTCCCACCTTGTGTAAAATCTCGGTCTTTTCTAAGGATGGTTTTGAGTTCGTTAGCAATAGCCATCAAATACAAAACGATAATTATTCGATTCAAACTCAGGCGGACAACCACTCCGTCCAATAGGTACTTGTCTTGCAACTACATATCGAAATGCAAGCGATCGATCAGTTCTAAGCCGTGTCCTTATTTGATCTTGATTCGACGGTCGTTAAATACCACATTGTGAGAATCGTCGTCTTCTGTTAAGGCTGTGTCGTTGAAGACATCCATACTGTCAGGTTTCCAACCAAGGAAGCATTCTGATGAGTGCTCTTGGCTTCTTTGGCGAATGCAAAGAGATTTTCTAGATACTGTTGGTAAAGTTAAGTATCTATGCTGCTGGCCACTTTATCATTCAAGAAAAAATCCACTTCGTTGAACAATAAGCGCATAAAATTGTTGACGGGAGCTACTCTGGCGTCGCCGCCTGGATTAATGTTGTCTGTTTTGAGAACTTTGCCGTCAGGTACAAGCGGCTGTTATTCAGATCGACGTAATCATATGTCTGACCTTTAATTGAAATCCAATAGGAGCTAAGGTAGTAAGAAAAAAACAAGAACATATGGATGTAATTCCACCAGTTGGGATTCTTGCATCATCATCTTGATATAGTGAATTACAAACAGATCGAGTTCTGACTTGGAACATTCGCATTAATCTCAGTGCATACTTTTCAAAAACGTCTAATCATTTAGCTGTTCTTATTTTCTTAGTCTTTCTCGCAACCTGTTTATGAGCTCTGGAGGGGTTTCGACGTACCTTTTTCTTTTGTCATTGCAGACGCGTGGAAGAGGAAGGAGTGCTTTGACCTGAAGCGTGCGACGCATTTATAGCGGTATCTTAGAGCGTAGAAAGGCCTTTTCCAGTTTGAAGCAACACATTTTTGCTGCTGCTGCTTATTTGGGAATTTGTTTATGATGATACTTTGGAGGAATCCTTTTCCAAAACATTAAATAGGCATCTTTCCAAGCGTGCAATACACATATCAAAATAGGTTTTAAGATGGGGCCAACATACGAAAAGCAGATTTGATCATATCTCCTAATCCATGAGTGACGCAATGTTACACAGGATACATGAATTACAAGTCGCTAGAGAATCGTTTTCGAAATGTAGATTCACCGTGACTTTTTCTTTCGGGAATAAAAAATTTTGTCTCCCATCTGTTTTTATACCAATATTGACACTTTCAAAATAAGGCTTACTGACAAACAAATAGTGAAGATGTATAAATTAACGGTGAAAATAATGCATGTTTTCACGCTCATCCTAACCAGCAATGGCAGAATCCACTTTGAAAGGTGCTGTTTCCCACCACGTTGTATACCAGCACATCGGAGTAGAACCAACATCAAATTTATTCCTTCGTTCAATTACACAGGGTATTTAAAATATTTCAAGAATCGCTCGTTGCTGCTGATGACTCCCTTGGAAGCCGTAGTAGGGACTCCACCCAAAATAGAATACAACTCAGGACAAAATGTTACAGTCAGAATTTCGTTATTATTAGTATGCATGTCAAGACGACGAGAAATGTTACTGTACTCGTTCTTGACAGTTTTGTTCGTTTTCTCCAGGGCTTTTGCCAAAGTGCTTGTCTAACATAGAGGTGATCATTTCTACTAGGTGTTGAATAATAAAATAAAAATAATAACCCACAGAAATTCTGATAGTATCGTTAGTCAATTGTGGATTCTATGCTATCTTTTGAATTCGTAAATCAGAGGATCACTTTTGCCTAGCAATTCTTGCAATTGATCGTTCAGGTTTAGACCAAGAAAGTGTTTTGGTCTTCGCTGTTATCTAGTATTTGCGTGAGATAAATAATTTATACCCAAAGCGACTCCAAAATTCGCTTCGTGATCCAATTAAATGGCCTGATGCAATTCGGTTCCAAAGAGAGGACTGTTGCTATTGCTGCTGATGTTGTGGCGGTGTCTGGCTTTGGCTGCAATGCTAACGTTATTGCTGACCATATAATATTTCAAGGAAGGATTGGGAAGAAGCTAGCCGATTCGTCTGCTCAGTAAAATTGTCTACACTTGTTTGTCTCCTTCTTGCAATCCCATATTGGCGATAGCTGTTCTGATGATAAAATTCACCACAAATATTCGCAGGAGGGACGATTTGCATTTTAGGCACACGTTTACTACACCAATCCCACAGGGTTGTTGGTGTTGTTGTTGTTGTTGTAGAGCTTGAAGAGAGGAAATCTGAGGAGAGATCGCTACTGTATTTAACGGCATGACGTTCGCTTATTTGCATATTCGATGACTTGCGAAGAGGCAATCCAAGAATACAAACTCGTTAAACATCCTTTCCAACGCATTTTCACTTCTTTGAGTCGGCGCTTGCCTACCATACGTGTTCTACGAACGAAAATGATTTCGATACTGTACACGTCGTCTTATTTTATGATTACTCGCTCTAACTCTGGTAAATTTCCTTTAAACACTTCACTGATTATGTCTTCCAATTTATTCTTTTGGAAAGCTAGGTTTAGAAATTCGGTGCATTTGTTTATCATCGAATATTCTTATATGCCCGTGGCCTCGATTTGGATGATCCCAATAGTCCTCTTGATGTAATTCAGTAATGTAATCCCACAATGTTATTGTCTAAATTCACTATGATCTAAAATTAATGCTCGAGTCCAAGAATAGTATTGACAAGAACTTTGTATTTCCAGTGAATAATATTTTGAATAAATAAATGAAATGCTGAACTCATCAAAAGACTGATTCTGTATATATTTATTTTCAAACAAACGTAAATGACGTCAACGAACGAAATATATGTCTGCGTGCATGAAGTTTTGTACAACCAGCCCATGATGATTTTCACTGTCTTTTCCTCGGTTAAGATACTACTACTTAATTGAACTTTTACGAGAGCACACAGGGTATCATGTGTAAAATCATTATATATAATCCTTCAAAACATACACATATAAAGAATTCGCACCCAGAAACACACATGAAAGATAGTTGAAGAGTTCCACGTAAGCTTCAAGATACTTTCGGTTAGGCAGCAGTACAAATCTAAAAGCACGAATACATAGTTAATTAAAAAAATAAGTTTACATCGTCTTCTACTTGACCTCAAGACATAATTAGCGTTTTCTATAAATCTATTGCCTAATGAAACATTTCGTTCTGAAAGGTTCCAATTGTTTACAACAACTAAAAAAACCACTCAGTTATAACTAGAAGGTCTGTTTCTAAACGTATTATATAATGTTTGCAAACAATAGGTATACCCGGTATTTCATAGAAAATTTCCAACGTTCTGGACTCCGATTGAGATAAGCATAATTTCAAAACTAAAATCAATTATTCAGGTCAGATAGAAAGCGAACTCGATTTTAGACATTGTCAAGTCCAAAATTCAATCATGCACAGCATATAATTAAATTACAAATGAAATGTCAACCAACGAACAACATAAATTAAATGTACATACCAATATAATATCTCATATTTTAAAAAAAAGAGTTCTCTAAATGACTTATTTACTTTGATACCCACTGTAGATGATACACATGCACATTCAAGAGTATAACGAACCAAACTAATTTATTAATATTCTGGAATAAGATACTTTTCACTATGTTAGACCCTGGACCACGAATGAATGACAAACTTTGTAAAACAATAAACTTTTGATTTAAGCTTTTTTTCAATCTTAGTTTGTCATGTGTATCTAAAAACCAGTCATTTTTGTGTTGACATCTGAGCTGAATCAAATTGTATTGTTGTTCTTCAATATTTTGATTTGGACGAAATTATTTAATTTAAATTATTCTTCCCTGGAAATAGAATGTGATCATAAATAATATTCTTAGTCATAATGACTTGGATTTATAGCGAAATACAAATAAGAATATACTTTGTGATTATATTATTGCGATTAAATAATGGCACGTCGATACAACAAGGACCACTACAAGCACATCAAAACCTTAAAGCGTTGGAGTTTTGGAATACCACTGGGGATGATTCAGAGATTTATAAGATCAGTTCATAAGATAGTTAAGCGTACCAAGGATATTAAAAAAATCACACAAGCAACTGCAAAGATTATTGGATGCATGCTTGCCATAGGCGATTAATGAAGTCAAAGACGACGTTGGTGAAAACATCATCGGTGTTCTTGATAAAGACTTTAGAGAGGTAGTTAAAAGGACTCCACGTGTGCCACCAGAATACCAATCAGAGAAGCAAACACCGGTTCAATACTTTAATGAAGCAGCTCGCCAATGCAATCTTCTTATGGTGTTTTTAACAGACCTCGTTACTAGAAACAGTAAAGCAACCAACAAAGACACATGATAAGTACATACACGTTGAATGGTCTGAAATGGTATTTTGGGAGTTTACTGGAAAGAAACAATACAAAGGTGATATGTGGGCACATTTGTAGAAACGTGTAATGTATATGGGAACGGAGATACTATAAAAGGTACAACTTTAAGGAAACATTTATGGGAAGGTGGAACACATTACAACGACAACTTCTTAGAAAATATTGTACAGAGGAAGATGAACAAAGTATGCAGGAGCAACAATGTCAGGAGCAAGCATGGCTGTAACAACAGCAACACGTAGCAAGTATACCACTTAGAAAAATACTGAAACAAGAAGAACACGAACAAATAAGCAGGTAGAGGGAGCAACATCCTAAACACAAGTTTCGCACAAAGGAGGATCATACAGTGGATTAAAGAACAACGAAAAATACGAGCAAGAACATAAACGACTTGCTTCAGCGCCCACAACTAAAGGAAGACCTGCTATACCTACACTAGAACAACAAGCCAAGAAGAAGGCCGTGGTGGACCGTGGGACCCTAACGACCTCGCTGATCGATTGGAAATACTTATGGGATAAGTTTACGCGGGCAACAAAAGCCAGAAGTCATTAACGAATCTGCATAAATTGGTCAGCGACTGCTCACCAATGACAATTTGGATAGAAATATATATCGTGCTGATGCATGAACTTGTTGAAAATGGCAACGATATACACAAAGAAGCAGTTCATTCACCGATGATGAGTTCTGAATTGATTGAAACTGCCTGTTGAGACGCTCTGCATCTTGCCCGAAATCTATTTTGGCCTTGAAATGTTGTTGTAAATGTAACCCAGAGCGTTATCTCGATGATTACAATCTTATAAACAAAACTCGAAGTTAATATGCCTCTTTCAGCTGGTGAATCATGCACACTTACGATCGCACTTGCATCGTTGCGAGTTCATTAAATTGGCCCAATACCAGATAACAACTGTTTGGTATCTGCCATCAAATAACTCATTTGTGTTTTCACAAGACAATGGCGCCACATGACATCATACTGAACGTCTTGCATGCGAATATGACATTGAATTGATCAATGAAGACATTCGACGAAGAATCACACTGGTGACCGGTGTAGACTTAAAATTTTATATACGTTCCAATGAGTCCACACTCAGTTCTATCAGTGCAATATAAGTTCAAAGGTTTTTGGTTGATATTAAACAGTTGTAAGAACAGCTTTGGTTGGCCTGACGACATTTCAGATGATAACTGATTTTTACGCATTGGAGATCATATTGCGCCTGATATTGTAAATAATACCTCAACGACTTAGGTCATTTTAACTCGCGACGCTGTTAGTGGTAGTTGTATAGCAGGCCTGAAAAGACAGGAGTGGCAGTTCGGGGTTACATACTGTTTATATTGCGGCACATTGGAGTTGTTGTTATTCCATTGATGGAAAGGAAGTCGAATTCTTGACAACGCTGACTTTGCCAATACAATTCTTTGAATCGCCAGCAATGTTTGTCAAGAATGCACCTAACAATGCAATCATCGGGGGTACACATTTTTGTCAACCTGAATTGATAGCAGGCCCTGACATTCATTGGGTCGTATATATGGTAACACTTCCACATCGTTTGTAATTGGATTTGTATGGACTTGCACCATCAGCTGCAGTTGCTAAGCATTTAACAAAAGGCAATAGCGACCTATGCGAACGACAGCCACTGTTTTATTTGACTGTACCAGTACAAACTAAATTGCATGGACCAATATATTGCCATCTTGTTGTTGAACACCATCACACTTATTGATTTTATATTAGAGGACGATTAATATTATACAAATATCTTGTTAACATTTACGGACCTTACTCTGCCCGACTGATGTGGATGTGTGCCGCAAAGGTTGATTTCAGTTAATTTACTAGTCCGGTTGTGATTTTCGAGGTTGAAACCTGGAAACCTAAATCGTTTAATGTTGAAGATATTTCTGTTAAATTCATAGGCGCTGTCGCAAAGACCCTATCTGAAATCAATGAAAACGGTGGAATCAGAGACCGCGGGATATAGGTTGCTTTGATTAAAGTCTAGTTTGATACAGCCAATCGTTGGATCAAAACAATACGTGAACGACCAGATCGCACATGTGCCCGCACCACCATGTGTAGCAATGTCTTGAAGAGTAACTTTGGGTACATGAACCAAAGAATTAGAAACAACAATTAACGGCCGACCTATGTTAGGTTCTCTTGATAAAAGTAGCTCGAGAAACTGTAACTTCACATCTTGAGTCTGGATCATACTTGAGTATCGTAACTGAAAGTAAAGGTACTTGGTGTAAAATTGAATGTTAATAAATGACAAGCAGTATCTTTTGGATCGTGACGGTGACCTCTGATATCATGTATAGAGAGACTGAGCAGTGATGATTTAAATTCTTATACATTTGCATTATCAATATCATAAGTCACCGATGATGAAATTCAGATCGAAGGACTAAACATTTATCCTGACGGATTCTTAAACGTTTTTAACGTTTTTGCTTAAGATAAGGTTTATTATACAAGTAATGGATTCTGACCACAGTGATGATAATGCAGAACTTAACGACAGGGTGTTGGATCAAATGGCAGCGGATGCTAAAATTGATAACAGTTTTGCTCCATTTCTCTACGTCAGAGTGGTGTAAAGAAACCCTTTCATGAACTGTCATATAAGTTCGTTAAGGTTAAATAGAAGTGGCCACTGGAATCACCATGAGATAGCACAACGAACTCAAGGTCAACACGGAATCATCTCACAAGCAACGCCCAAAAGATAAATGCACCACCAAGTGCAAAAATACTCTGTCACTACACCGATGTATCCACCCCAGTTAAGTTCACCAACACATATTTTTCACAAATATTCACTCCTCTTAGAAAAGAAAGATCGTATTCAACAAAGATGCACTTGTTCAAATAACAATTATTTGGCAAAGACGAAAGTTAAATGCATAATCGGTGTGTTTTAAATGAAAATGATGATTAACCACAGAACCCACAATCGCCGGAAATTTAAATATTCCCCAAGAAGAGGTTTCCTATGATTAATGAGAGCTGTACCTGTGAAAATTGGTAATTGGCTAGAAGTGCGTGTGCGTATTGCACCTGGACATGAGAGTTTGAACAAGGTCTTCTTTTCGTGCAATTGTAATATGTGATTGTATTATTAATATAAGAATTATATTGGACCCTTAATGTTACCGACGTAAAGAATAATCGAAGCGGAACAGCAGCGTGATGAAATCACCAACTGAACCCTGTTGATTGTAAAATCCAAATGCGCATGTTTGATTTTAGATGCTTTTGCGGGCTTGCTGCGAAAGCAACTGATGGTCTTTGTGTAGCCTATGTCTCAACTACAACAGCCATCGTAGACTTATAGTAAAACGATGTTCACCTTCATGATATAATCGTCAACTGGTTGCAATAGTATAAAGCTTGCTTGCCAATTCATGGGGGATAGGCTATGTGTGGACTTGTCGGGACTCAAAAGGACAAACACCGCGTAATGACACTACATCTTGTAATGTTATTAAGGACAATTTCGTAAATTGCATTGGACAATCCTAAGTCGAAAAGCTTTTCTTTATATGGAAGTTAGACAACTTGCGTTTTCTACTCTTATAAATTCAGCAATTGGTAATTATGGATAGAACACTGCGTATGAGTCGGGTATTTAAGGCACACAGCTGTCTCTTACTGCCAAGAGTAGACCCGAACCTTACAGAGCGAAATACTTGCTTCAATTTTAGGTGTGATAGGAAAATTCTGAATAATCCACATCAGTAGCACATATCGTGTTAAATTAGCATTACCGTAGTCGAAAAGAAGTGCCGAATACTCCACTTCAGTACCAAAACTCGTGCTAAATGAGCTTAATCGTAGCCAAATAGAAACATTCTTGCAATGACTGAAGTCTTTGCTAGTGTATTAATTTGAGAACTATCCTGGTGTAATTTCTTATTATCGTTCTTTGAACACGTTGATCAGCCATTATATAACCAGTAATCCAGTCACAAACAAGTCGAATCTCGTTAGTATGCACATTATCACATATCTGATACTTTAAATATCATACATTCAATATCAAAACTAGGCTTGACAAATATATCAATCTCACGAGAACAAAGAGAAAATAGAGAGGCCAGCAGGTAACCATCATTATTACCCAATGGTTCCTTTAGTTTCTTTTTGATTATTACCCTACGGCTTCTGATCATTTTCTAATGACTCGTCGATTCTCTTTTTGATCCTTGATTTATAATCGTGAATTTAAAACAAAATTATTATGTGCAGTATATTTGCTTTTCCAAAATAAAAGACTTGATGATATAGTGTTGACGTTAAAACTGATTTCATCGTCTGAAGTTCTCAGTTATCTTTTCTCTACTATTTAATTTCATTGAAAAAGAAGCGTCCTTTGTCAATTACATACTTCCTTGTGTAATAAAATATTTCTAGCTCCATTGCAAAAATGTGAATGAGCTAAAGGTTTGAGAGGTATAATATTTTATATATGTCTTCAGATAATTCATTAAACTCATTCATCATCCATATACTTTAAAACAGTATTGGTAAAATAATTATTGTGATCATTTATTTCATTCCTTACTTACGTAATTTATTAATATAAACGCACAAATAATCTCGTGAAATTTGATAAATGATTCGGAACACATATGTGAGATATAAATAATTGAGGAAGTGTAAACCGATCTCATAATGAATTTTATTGCCTCAGTTGACGAACTCATTACATGAAATTATATGCAAAAGTCCGCAAATGATAACAAGATTGTAACGTTAGGTAACCCAATTTAGCGATGTAAGCACAGAACTGGTGAATATGGCCGATACTTTAAGAACGGTAAAGGAAATATCGATACATGAAAATATCGATTTAACCTGAGCAAGCGGGCCGCCTGATTCAGTCAGTAGACTTTTAATCGAGGGTGGTGGGTTCCAAGTCCACTGGAGTGCATAGGCTTCTGATCTGTCTTTAAAGATTTAAAATAGATTTAATTATTTGTGAGCTACTTAAAACATACCGAAGTTTATTCAAGCATGACCAATCTTACAACAACCTCAACGGAAAGATCTTTGCAAATGAGCATTAAACTTGCAATGAGCTATCAAAATAAAGAAAGATAAGAATATTGCAGCATACTTGACAAAAGATGGTGAAATCTATAATATGGAGCACATCACTCTTGCCTAAACTCTATACAACTGAAAGTGATCAACGCTAGTACCAAAAGTCTATAATATGGGAAGTGGTCAACGCTAGTACCTAAAGTCTATAATATGAAAAGTGACCAACGCTAGTACCAAAAGTCTATATTTTGGAAAGTTATCAACTCTAGTACCTAAATTCTATAATATTGACAGTGATCAACGCTAGTACCTAAAGTCTATAATATGGAAAGTGATCAATGCTAGTACCTAAAGTCTATAATATGGAAAGTGATCAACGCTAGTACCTAAAGTCTATAATATGGAAAGTGATCAACTTTAGTTCCTAAAGTCTATAATATGGAAAGTAATCACATCTCTAGTACCTAAAGTCTATAATATGGAAAGTGATCAATGCTAGTACTATAGTCAATAATATGGAAAGTGATCAACGCTAGTACCTAAAGTCTATAATATGGAAAGTGATCACCGCTAGTACCTACAGTCTATTATAAGGAAGTGATCAACGCTAGTACCTAAATTATATAATACTGACAGTGATCAACGCTAGTACATAAAGTCTATAATACGGAAAGTGATCAACGATAGTACATACAGTCTATAATATGGAAAGTGATCAATGCTAGTACCTAAATTCTATAATATGGAAAGTAATCACATCGCTAGTACCTAAAGTCTATAATATGGAAAGTGATCAATGCTAGTACCTAAAGTCTATAATATAGAAAGTAATTACATCGCTAATACCTAAAGTCTATAATATGGAAAGTGATCAATGCTAGTACCTAAAGTTTATAATATGAAAAGTGATCAACGCTGGTACCTAAAATCTATAAAATTGAACGTGATCAAGGCTAGTACCTAATGTCTATACAAGTGAAAGTGATCAACGCTAGTACCTAAAGTCTATATTATGGAAAGTGATCAACGCTAGTACCTAAAATCTATAAAAGTGAAAGTGATCATATCTAGTACCTAAAGTCTATAATATGAAAAGTGATCAATGAAAAGTGATCACAACGTTAGTATCTAAACTTTGTAATATGGAACGTGATCGCAATTATACGATCTAAAATCTACAACATAGAAGGTGATCACAACGCTAGTACCTAAAATCTATATGATGGAACGTGATCACAAAGCAAGTACCTTAAATCTGCGATAAGGAATTTTATCACAACGCTAGGACCTACAGTTTATAATATGGCATTTTGAGCACATCACTCGTAGCGAAAATATATTTATATGGAATATAAGTACAACGATGGCAATTAAATTATATTAATGTGGAACGTGAGCAAAAAGCTCGGACCTAAAGTCGACAATATGGAACGTGATCACAACGCTGCTAACTAAAATATGCAAAATAGAAAATGATCACAACACAAAGTAAGTAAAATCTTTTATATAGAAAGAAAAAAATGATCACAATATCGCTAACTAAAATATATAATATGGAACGTGAACATAACCTTATTGCCTAACATCTATTATATGGAACCTGAACACAGTGCTAACATATGAATTCTGTGTTATTATATGCTCATTTTTCTCCGTTAACTTTACATTATCAGAATCGTTCAATATTTTACGATATTGCACACCTTCATATTGCACCCACGCACAGGACACGAGTGCCCAATAGTACATTAGGAACTACTTTGTAAACAAATCATGTACATTCGCATAGTAGACGCAATACGTTTTGTTTGACTAAATTTGTTTCTGAATGAACTAAAGCAGCTGTTTCATGAACTGCACCATACCAACTGTTTTGCTACATTCCACGTTAACTTTTTGATACATTGTTTCAGATTTTGCGACAGACACCAGCTTTCATAAAATTGCTTAGTACCTACAAATAACATGCAAGCTATAAAGGCATAAACTGTCTCCTTTAGCTGGTAATAAGAATGGCAAAAAAATATACTTACAGTTTTACACCCAGAATTTCCTCAAAATGTACTTTCTTAGTTCTGCAAATCCGAATTACATGAGCCATGTCATGAGTTCTCAAGCTTGATTACACATTTCGAAATTGTACTGTAATTTCGACTATAGTCCAAGTGCACTTACATCTTCCTTACTGTACTTAAAATGAAATAAACATTAAATTCAATAGGGTCTTTTTGATAATTGCAATTGAAACACTTCATATTTTCCCCCACATAATGATTTCAATTAGTCAATGACAGAACAAACACACTTGCAGATGTAAACACGCTTGTCCCGCGCCGCTTCAATCCGATGTATTTCATGTACAATTTGCACAGATGAATCCAGTCCAAAATCACAAACTTTAGTCGAATCGAAACCAAATACCAAAATCTATTCATTCCAGATCAAATGGAAAAGTTGTTGCAATGCACATTCATTCACAATATGACTGCAATTTTCAATTTTAACTAGAAACGCCATTTTCTTTCGAAAGTTATGTCGAGCGCGCGACTAAGTTCAAATTTATCTGGGCGGAGTTATGTGCGCATTAATAATGATGTTGTTATGTAATGATAAATCTGAGCTTGTGTATTTAGTTTGGAATACAGCATACATTCATTTACGTTGTTTCTTGTAGTGTATTTTGTTTATATAATTAAGTCTTAGGTAGAATAAGAAAATGAGCATATAATAAAAAGGTTACTGCATTTGTGTGGGAAAATATGAACTCGTTTTGTCGGATGGATATACTGCACAAGGTCGTGCAGTATTCCATCCAAAAACTTGTTCATATTTTCCAATACAAATGCACTAACCTATAAATATTGAAGGTGAGAACAACGCTAGAACCTAACATCTATACTAATAATACGGAACGTGAGCACACACACACACACACACACACACACACACACACATTAATATTATATATTAATTTCTCGGTCAATACAAATATTTTCCAGTATCAACAACAAGCTGAAATAAACTGGTTGAAACATAATAAAGTTAAAAGGTTGAATTCCTGTAGAAATAGCCATGTAAAGTTTCGCAAACATAACCGTTTTTCTGTTTCATTTGTTTGTCTTGTCTAAGTTTTGTATTTGCCTTTGAAAGAGACTTACTAAAGAGTGAAAATCTAGATATTTTTAAATTCGTACTTTCCGCTAATTTTAACACGTAGTAAACGGCACCCATCGCCTTGCCTGCACGCACTAGTCCATATCCGATCCGGATTAAGCACATATCACCACAAAATGAAGCAAAAACACTCGCATGTAGACCTAGTAATTAAATGTCACTTAATCTACACAGTCATTCTGGATTCTTACGACAGAAATCAAGGTGTGTAGAATAAATTATACAGAGTTGCAAATACACACCAAACAGAAGAAAAAATGGTATCCCGGGATTCTACAGGTGAATGCCCCAATTAAATTTGATGCAAATACTATTATAATACAGGTTAGAGAATTTTAAATTCGTACGCTGCATATATAATATGGTATGCAATAACGAATGAATGAAATCATGCAATTTTAAATAACATTCTTCATTCAATTAATGCTTAATTAGTGGACCACCATGATTTTAATACTAAATTTCAGGTCATTAGCTCTTTCGATAAAAACCTTATCCGAGTGTGTCTGGCCTCTCAAAGTCAGACTTTTGCAAATGTTGATAACACTTTCCTCTTCATCATGCATGCATATGTATGATATAAATAAATGCATTATCTCTAAATAAGTTTTCGTATAGTGCATGATAATTTACTTTTGTCATTGAAGTTTGGATGTATCTTGATAGTAGTCTAAAAATATTGTTTATGTATTTGTTTTAAAATATTTAAAATTAAGACTGAGTAGACTTAAACAAAATCAATCGAAATAAACGATTTATAGCTTTGCCATGAAATATCGATTCTATATTATTCATGTACATACTTGACATGATAAAATCTATTTGCTAAACGTGCTCAATTTTCAAACACTCTGAATACAGTGGAAGGGAGAATCATGCTGATGTTACAAACCAATATTGCCTGTTATAGTAAAAACCAGTCTAAATACAAACTTGATTTCATTTCAATGAAATATTTTCCTTTGCTCTGCTCTGGTGCTGATGTGAGGGGTATGATGTATATAGTTCATATGCGACATAGGTGTTGTATAATTCAGTTATTGTTTAATTATTCACAGCTGACCAATATAACAACACTGGTTACTGAATATCATCGCAAATCCAATAGTGATAATGATCCTTTTACGTATTCCTCTCTCTCTCTCTCTTTTATCCATATCCCTCACTTATTTGAATATATTCTACAGTCATCATGCCGATTACCTTTGTTTCATCGATTGATTTATTTTGTAGCAAATTTTAGCCGTTCCAAATTTGCTTTTTTCTTCCTCTTCTTTTGAACACATGTCGATCGAAATAAGTAATAGAAAATCCAGGCCCCTGAGTTATGTTTTGAACATTTGACTCTTTTCAGCTGTTTTCATGTGGTTGATAACAAGCCCAAGATATCCCGAAGCCAATCCTGGTCTAAGTCAAGACAACAATTCTTCATCAATTTCTGCTTTAAATGGATGTTCTATTTCCCTTCTGAATACGCGAAGTATCATTAATACGTTTGGTAAAATTTTACAACTTCAACTATATCTCAATGCAGCTGTAGAGAGTATCCGAATCGACGGTTATGGGGACCCTGTTAGTCTGTTGTGGAGAAATCCTAGTTTATTTCACGGAATTGTCATTGTCCCGTCGAAGAACTGACATTGAATCACAAACCGATGAAATTGCCTTGTTGATTTTATAAGGATAACTATGCAAATTTAAGTTTGTACAATATATCGCACCGAACATTTCGATAGACTGCTTTGGTCCAGGCTTGAATGAGCTCTTAGTGTAGCATTATGTAAAACACTACTTTATTCTCCTTGATGGCTGGGTTGCAGACTCCTAAATGCTGTTTTGCCCTACCTTTTTAGCCATATAATAATTAATGAACGGTCTTAAATTTGAAGCTCGTTCTTGGCTCATTTGATTCCCGTGAACCGCACTCGTGTGTTAGACTTGGGTTTCGTCCCTATTGAGACTTCTATCAATTATCATAAAACCATATTTTGTCGTTATATAGATACACTGTTTAAAGTCAGTTCTACTTTTAAGAGAGATACATTAATCTGCAAAGCACTGCAGTTTGACAGATTCCGTTATTTTGTTTGAATAACAATTGAGCTCAACTGTTTAATGACGGAACTACTTTTGACCACGTATGCGAAACACTTGCATCTACTCTTTTAAATCTTGCTAAAACATGAATCCCAACAAAAAGGGTCTCATTTGTCCAGTTCTACACTATGGTTCACATCAGACCGATTGGAAGGATGAGAAAAAGGAACAGGTGTCGATGACTAAGGACCTCCGAATAAAAACCAGAACCATTACAAAAATATAAGGACAAAAGATACGACTTACAAATTTTAAAAAAAAAAAGCTGCCCTGAAAACATTTCTTTCAATAGTTGATGAGAATCTGGTTTCTCTGAAATATTCAAATCTTCGACTTTATTTGGAAATTATGAAACAACGAATACATTCTGCAAAGAAAAACATCAATCGTGTTATCTTCGCTCAGACTTTGCAACAGTTTTATCATAAAGTTTGTGAGCTCCTGAAATCTTATGCTTGCACTGTCACACGTTTTAACAGCATTTGTTTTAATACAATAATCATAATAATTACTACTTTTCACGAAGAAACTGAGCTGTTACTTTTCACATCATTATACATAAATAAGCACTTAAGCATGTAAAAACTAGTCTTGCTCCTAACAAATCGCTGGACCCAATCCAATTAATCTTAAACTACTTTTGTTTTTTAAAACAAACTGTAGTTGAAAAAATGTATTTGCTGTTATGTCTTTAAAATTTGTAGTTTTTGTTGGATTTTCTCAGTGATTATCAATAAGACTATATGGTCTTAAACTAAGTAAAGAAAAAAGTGAGGACCAACACGTTTTGTAAAATTCAACAAATAAATTATTTATCTAGAATACAGAGCGAACTTTTCTAAAAGAACTTACAGTAATGTGAATTGAATCTCAAAACAGTCCAGAAAGTTCTATGGAATAAGGTACTAATTAAATTCCAGTAGTGTTCGAAAAAAGATATTAAAGCTGAAGGTGTTGATTTGTCTGTCGTCTTGAAGGTACTAATATATCAGCGGTCTGAAATGTGATATTATGCTACCAGTCTACCAATTAATCACAATAATACAATGCAAGTTGTCCTTGTGTAATGTCTATAAAATTCAAAGTTATTGTCTTTGTCAATATTGTGTATAAGAACTTTGCATTTCGAACGAATAAATAATTTGAATGAATAATTTCAGCTGATTCAAATACTTACCACAACCATATAAATTATTCGGTTTCAAGGTCTTACAGCACGAATGAGTAAATTCTAGATTTCTAAACAACTAAGATTATAAGGCCCTCTACTTGACCTAGGTCACAAATAGCATTTTGTAAAGTTATTGTCAATCTAGAACATTCTGTTTCTCACCTTTTAATATAGAATGTGGTAAACATTAGGTAAGCTGGGTATTTGTTATGGGGAATTCCAATAACCATGACCCAAATAAGTATGCTTGCTTTTATTGATAATGATCCTAACCCACACTCTTATAGTAGTATTAACTATGTATTATTTGTTCACATGATAAAAACTTCAGTGTCTCTAGTCAGGAACACAGTAATATGATTTTGGACAAAGTCATGTCCAAAATGCAATTAAACATAACACACAATGATGGTGAAAAAACCCCAAGTAATACAGATTAAATATACTTAACAGTGCTGTTAGGCATATCCGAATTTTATGATTGAATTTATTCCAAAATCAAGTTAACTTTCTACCTGACAAGGGATATTTATTCTATAAATAATATAATACGCAGCTAATATTTCTCTATGTTGAAGATTACATATTCAGATCATTATTAATTGTAATATTTTTACTTCAGTTTGAGTTATAAGTATAGTCTTGATTCTGACTTTAGATGGTTCCCGAAGCGCAATGTTTCATTAAGATGACAGAGTACTTCCAGAAAATGTTAATTGCAACCCATGTCAATTGGAGGTGCATGTCAAGTTGTTTACTTTAGGGTTACTCATTCCTACATTAAAATCCTAGGTAGAATCAGTCTTATTGGTGAGTTCAGTTTTAAATTTGGGAGAATTTATTTATGTCCATTATTATCTGGAATTATATAGTACTCAAAATACTTCTTGGACTAAATCATTAAATTGAAATTATAGTGAATACAGTCAAGGACCCTTTGGATTATATTATTCTGATATATCAAATGACTTTAACACGTTGCTACATTCCCGGCCATTGCCAATTAGCACATTCGAGACCACATGCGCATCAGCGCAACCAGTATTGGAATTTATTTGGAATACCAATGGAATTCTTTACATTTAGACTTGTAATATAACTTTTGGGACTATTTGGAATTTCATTCACAATACATTTAAGTTCTTTTTAAATTTTCACTTTGTATTCTAGGAAATAAGGTATTTGTTGAACTTTACAAAACTTCTTGTTTTTTCGCTCTTTTCAGTTACTTAGTTTAATACCATAGAGTCGTAAAAATGCCGTTGCAAATATTATTCAATAAATGACTAGAAGCCAGTGCGTTCACTGGACAGTGTAAGCATGCGCAAAGCAGTCCAATTTATGACAAAGTCGACAAAACATTGTTTAATTATAGAACTATTTCTTTGCTGACTTGTTTGTCCAAGGTTTTTGAAAAATCTTATTCAAACATCGACAAAAGTTTCCCAAGAAATTGATTTATGTAGATCTCTTACACGTCGTTTATTAATTCATCAACTAATAAATCTTTACATAAAATAGTTTTTCTTCTAGAATGAAATCAAGTGCTTAACTTTCTTTGATATAAGTAAATACTTTGGTAGAGTTTCGATAAATGGGTTAGTTGATAAAATTCAAAAGAAGTACAAGTAAACTTCTAACTTGATTTGAACGCTATTTAATAAGCAGCTACAAAATGTCAACTAACGGCTTGGGTTCCACAATATTCCATGCCTGGCCATTTACTTCTCATACATCAACAATTTAGCGGACGATTTGGAATTGCCTGCGAGATTATTTGCTGATGATACTCCTGTTGTATCGTCTTCTAAAAACACTTTACGAGTGTAAATAAGTATAAACAATATTATTGAAAAATGGGGAAATTATTTATTTGTTACTTTAAACACTTCAAAAGCATTCACTGTATTAATCACAAACTGGAAATTTGATTTTTCCTCTGTGATATTTTCTTTTGATGATAAGAATCTACTTCATGTTAAAACTCATAAACACCTGTGGCTAATGTTATCATCTGATGCCATATATATTGTTCATAGGTCCAAGTTAGGAATATGCTTCTGAAGTCTCGGAAGACTGCAATAATTGTTGAACGAAAGATTAAAAAAGATGAGAAAAAATCAAATGAAACCAAACGAATAGTTACACGTCTACATGAGAGTTTCTTTAAGGGTAAACTGGTTGGGAAACGCTTGCACAAATAAGGGAAAAAAACTATTATACATAATAAATTTCATTATAAGTAATCAAGTATCTAATTATTAAAATTTTCGTCTTCCACAAAGGAGATGTGAGGCATATAATTACAGTCTTAACACGTCACATCCCTACCTGGCTTCACAATTTTTAGACCTTTATTGAACCTTTCTGCTACTGATGCCTGGAAGTCGTTCCGAGACGATATCATAAAATATTCCATATCTATCTATATATTATAAAAGTACGTACATCTGTTACAAATTGAATTTAGATAACTCTTTGATGTCCTATAATAATGATGCTGAAAATATTGCCTCTCATTAAATGCTCAAATATCCCAGCTATTTCGCCCTACCTTTCAACACACTCCTTCTGTAGCTTTAGATTTATTATTGGAAGGCGACATGAAGCCAGGTAATAAACTGATTTTGCCAATGTTCATAAATAAATCTACGAAACAGGATGTTTTTATCACTTACAATTATATCGTAAGTACTGAATCTATAATATATAGAAAATATAATGCGAAAAATTCAAAATATATTTGATTGCAAAAAATACAAAGTGTCAAATTAAAAATAACTTGCTATGGGATGAATGAAATCCTAAATAGTCATAAAAGTTTTGTCACAGATCCAAAATTATCAAGACATCCAAATGAGTTCCATTCCGAATGAAGTTTACGCCGTTGTGCACATAGTCTTGACATATGAAAATGATATAAAAACCATGCCTTGAAATGAATTGAGTCGATTCCGAAAAAACTACTAAATCCAAATATTTGAGCACTTTGTAATGTCAGTGAATAATTTAATTAAATAAATAAATCCTCTCAAATTACCTCAATTAAATGTCTTCTAAGACTGATATTAATGCTAAGAATGGCTTATTTTAAGTATGTGACCTCATTTAGAACGCTAAGTCGAAATAACATAAACGGATGAGGGTTGAAATATTCATTCTAGAAATATCTAAGCAAATTCAACATTGTCAAGAACACTGACAGCCAGCTAATCAGGATCTAAACATGCCTGTCCTTTCAAGAAATCCTGTTACCTGAAGTCAAATTACCTGAAGTCAAATTACATTACTTGTTTACTTGATTTAGTAGAGCTGCATTACCTTGAAACTACGCACTGTGTTTAAAAATGACCTCCTATTAACTCCAGTCATGAAGAATATTAATAATATGTTCATTACTAAATGACCATTATTATCCATAGTCATGGCAATTAAACATAATGTAGATATACATAACTGAAATATTTTGTAGTGTTATTACCCCACCGTTCTGTCTACATTAAACCTGATTTAAGTAAATCATAAGTATCGAGGAGTGCATTATATGTAGATTTATTGTATCAAACTTCTTCCGTACAGACACTTAGAAGTCATTGACATCGAAAAATACACCGGAAAGACAGTCTAAGACATCAATATGTTGTATATAAATAAACAAGGTGAGAAACAAACACTGCATTGTAAGACCAGCTCTTTGCCTTTGGGACGATTTTACATAAAACGTCAAAACCCGACGAACAAATTAACCCGTACAGATGGAAATTACCTCTCCCTTACTATTACAAGAGGCTGACCTACAGGGCGAGTTCATGGTAATACTAGCACTCCTTCTCAATGACAAAAAAAACGAATAAGAAAAATTGTCTAAGACCAAATTAGGTCATAAAGTATGCATGAATAAATAATATGTAATTATTCCTTATCATTTTCTGGAACTATTCATAGCTATTTATGTTCTATCTGGAGCTTTATTTTTTGTGTTACTGTGCATTTATGGTAGTTATATTTCACGAAATTAAACTGGTAGCTTCTTGTACTTACTAACCAAATCGTTGCTTAGAATTACGTGTTCTTCATACCTCGGTTTCATGTCCTCAAAGTACTTTTTCAAAGATGTCATTTCTGCAGAGATTTTCGGGGATGATATTTTGGTGTCTTGTGAAACATTTAAGATAAATCAGCATTCTTCCCTAAAGTGCCTTGAAAATGCATGGACATTGTATCTTCAAACTATCTGATTCAAAATATAGATAAGGAGTGTCTCTGCCCGATATATAGAAATAATTGGTTAACTATTTTCATACCTCTTCTTTGAAAAACCAATATTCTGTATTGCAATAAAATACCCAAAATATGGCCCAAATGATGCACTGTGGTACGACAGTTTTATACGACATTGTACCCAAAATAAGGCCCGAATGATACACTGTGGTATGACACCTTTATTCGACACCCTACGCAAAATAAGTCCCAAATGATACATCGTGGTATGACAGCTTTATTCGACATTCTACCTAAAATAAGTCCCTAATGATATACTGTGGTATGACAGCTTTATTCGACATTCTAGCTAAAATAAAGTGTTAACATTTATCCCTCACCTGAGAGATATCATTTGTATTAAAACCAGTTTCAAACGATTAGCAATAACCCTCGCCCAAATTGTAGAATTTCCATTAAGTAAACTTATAGGACGCCAATTTTTCAAGCTTTGTTTAGCACTCGTGTTTTATAATTAAGTGATAGAAGACCAAATCTCTTTGAATAATTCTTGGCAATCAGAAATTTCTGTTGGAAAATATAATATACTCAATCAAAAATGTACTGTACCATACACTTGTCAAACATAATATACCAAACTTTTTCATTTATAGCTGATTACATTTCATCAACAGTTATTATGGCATTCCGTGTATCAGAAGAATTTACAAAATAAGTTTACAAATGATTCTTGCAATTTTCACCAATTGTTACCGGTAAGTACAAACAAAATACAAAATTGGTATATTTCAGGTCATATTAGATTACTATTTGGAATAATTACAAAATGTAATTAATCATTGATCAATTACATTTTTCTTTTGTAGAGAATATTTAGGATTAAGAAAGTACTCAGTATTTCTATCGTTTGCAATTTTGCTTTGGATTTCATTTTATCACCTTGACAAAATTCTGTTTCAAGGTCGCCTACTTGCCTTTTATTTCATCGTATTCAGTAATATCATATGACTCCTTGCTTTTTGCTGGCAACTGTTTTCATAAAGTAACATCAAATTTGTTTTCCAATCTAAAATATGCATGCAATATTTCTTTATTTACCTTTATACTGTATATCTGCGACAACGTTTCAATTTTATATTTTAAATCATTCCACCAAATGAGTGGTTCATTAAAATAGACTTTATTCATATTCATAAAGCATGTTGTTTTGAATATCCATACGCTTCTATTCTGTATGTATTAAATATAATTTATAAACAAGAATGATCAATAAATTGTGTATATTTATAATAATTATTTTGCACACAAGAATTCGTTTTGAAGGAAAGAGGAAATAATATACCCTGCTCCGTCTCAGGTCGCCTAGTACAACATGTTTTCTGGAAAAGCTACAAGTACCGGGATTTGTTGAGCTCCATACATTGGAAATATTCCTAACATCTAATCTATAATTGCATGAAGCTCTCGAACAGCTGCACACCATCAATATATATGTTTCTTCGGTTAAACAATTCCAGGTAATGCTGTATTAAATCGCTGGTCAAAATAGTCCTATCTGTCGTATTATTATTTACTGTATATACTTACTTGTACGAATGGTTCAATTGCAAACTGCAAAGACCCAGATCTGCCGTAGCAGTTTGCTAGGAGTAATCAGCAGAACAAATAACTTAGTCCCTGATCTGCAAGCGAATTATGGACCGCTCCTGTGGCGTAGTGGTGTGTGTGTGTGTGGGCGTGGTTGTCTGTGCGAATGTGTGTGTGAGTTGGATTTTCAACGTGGCTTGAATAATGTTTCAATCATAATACGCTATGATGTCTGCAGTGCTGCAGTTTATAATGATGTCTAGCACTGGGGATATATAATTAGTCAAGCAGATAAATTACATAACATCACGTAAAGGTAGAATTTATGATCGGATACATGATAGCTTGCATAACATCATAAACAGTTGTGCTTTGAATTGAAATCTAAACTTGGGATAATTCGGAACTCTGAAAGGAGATATTGTTTGAGAGTAAACATTTAATTTGATTTTCACATTTTTTCTGTAAATTATATCTATATGATCAACTTTTAAACAAGTAACACGTTTTCTCCATTATTAAAGAGGGCTAGAAACCTAATTTACTAATATGAATTAAACGATACCCAGTTCACGTATTCCAATGTATTAGACGCTAAAGCAAACAGGAACAAAAATGTCGGAAGCAGTGAAAACGTGACATGTTCTTGACCATGAATCTATCACTGCTGTTCCTTTCTATATCGGAAATGTTTCCAGATGTAGAGACTGTTAACATCTACGTGCATTTCAATTTGAGAGACGCTGTGAAGGTGCTTCCTTAGCCATTTGTGTGTGATTGATGTGATATGTGTAAGATTAAGAGTACCCTAAACAGGACTTTCAAAATAGTTCAAGGAAATTAAGTTCTCTGTAGTTAAATATTGTTACAATTCTATGGTTTTAAAATCGGTAACACGAAAGAGCAATACTATTATGGTTTGTATAAATGAAAATATTAATTTATTTCTGTCACGTGCTTAGGCTCTTACAAAGCGTAACAAAAAAGTGAAGACAACAAGCTTTGTAAAATTTAAAAAATACGTTATTTCCCTAGGATAAAAGGTAAAAATGAGAAAAAGAACTTACGATTTTACGAATCTAATCTAAGCAAATCCAAGAATTAAACAAAAGAGAAGCCCTGGTAATAAAAAGTCCTAATTAAACCGAGTTTGAATCCCGGTGAAATCCAAAAATGGAAGACGATGACTTATGCTGTGGTCAGCGTCGTACTGATGCGTGAACAGTTAATTGTTGAATCACAGAAAATGATATTCCAATTTGAATTCTGTATAAATTTCAATAACTGTCTTTGTCCAAGAATTAATTTAGAGTACAAGTATTTCCAGGGAAGATAATCTCTTGGAGTCAAAATAAGTAGAAGAAAAATAAAATAATTATTCCAAAAACTGGTCACAACATAAAACACTTCAACTTCTCAAATGTTAAGACACGAATGACTATTATTTCTCAAAACATCAATAATAAATCTAGCCACAACGCAAAACAGATGCCCGGATGTGGGTTTATCCTCTGAAAAAACCTAATTGATACATGCTATTTGTTATGTACTCCAAGTATGGCCTCTATTTTACTTTATGAATCTTACTCTGAGAAAGAATTTAAAATTGTTGTTTACCACAACTCTTACTGGTTCTGAATCAAGGTCAGGAACTAGGTCAGCATTAGATACAAAGTTTATATTATTAGTTGTGGACTGCTGAATTAATTTCTGGACAATGCAGTAAATAAAATTATACAACAATAACATGTAATGAAATTTAAAAAATTAAAACCATTAAAAACAATTAAATTAAATCAAATATAAACTAAATCATATATATATATATATATATATATATATATATAACATTTCCCTAAACTACAAAATGAAATAATTAAAATTAAAGTACAGTATTGTGAATGAAATCATTAAGTTCAAAAAGTTCTATCAATTCCGCTCTTTCTTTACTGATGTGAATGAGTTCCAATAGTATTCCAATTGATAGTCACTAATGTCAACAGTACAGAAGAAGTCACTATGATATAATCCCATATTGTCTTTAAATGAATTTACAGTGATTCTAATTTCCGTACAGCTATTATTATATCCAAATAGTGTTTAAATAATGATCGAGCAGTACAATTCCAACAAATGATTATTAAATGAAAGAACTCATCTCAGTATAACTTCCTTACTACCACGAGTACCTAGAGTCACAATTTTAATTATCATAGTAATGGTGGATATGTAGAACGAAAATTCACACTTTGAAGTTTCCACAAAACAAAATTTGAGACGCGTACAAAATTTATTATCATTATATTATATAATTCTTAATTATTAATATTAATGATTACAAGACACTGATGACTTCGCATGAAAAAATAAATTGTTTAGCAACTGAATTCCTAAGGATTACGACTCTATGGCCTCAAACTAAATAATAGAAAAGAGCGAAAACCAAATGTTTAGTAAAATTCAACAAATAATTTATTTCCTTTGAATGCAAAGTGAAAATTTAAAAATAACTTACAGTATTGTGAATTAAAACTCAGACCTAATAGTTCTCTCACAAGTAATCGTTACTTTTATGCAATTCTTTGTGGCATCTACAATATTCTGAACTTATCTGATATTCATTGCATTCATTTTTACTTCACTTCATAAGATCGAAATTTGAAAATATCTGTCATTCATTGGTGTTTCAACACCACCCACCTCTCCAAGTTTATAGTCGCTTCAAACCTTGGAATAAAATTGCATTGTGTGCAGTAGGGAGAAATGCAGATCCATTACCTTAGATATGGGATTGTCTCCTGGGATCATCATAAAACTCTCTCTCTCTCGCAGCCACACACACGCACACATACACCCACACACACACACACACACTTGTCGCAGATTATCTCAACACAGTGATTAAGTTAATCTAATTACCTCATCTGATTATTATTGCGAAATAAATAATTAAAAGAAAATTAAGAAATCCATTTTCAAAAACTCGTTACTTAATAATACATGAATGCAGATAAATAAAATTCATGACGTCATAGGGTAATGTCTCCAATTATTAGGTTCAGAACCATTATAATAGTAGTTTTATCTTGCTATATATTGTAAATGCTATGTTCTACAAATTCTGATTAGCTTGCTACATGAATTAAACTTTAAAAACTAGACTAGAGTTTGCAAAACATGTAATCCATCCACTGATGAAAGTTATTAAAATAACTAAATCACCATGTAGTCTGATCGAATTAGGTACATAGGTATATAAACAAGTAAATCGAATTAGATACATAGGTATATAAACAAGTCAACCGAATTAGGTCCATATGTATATAAACAAGTCAATCGAATTATGTACATAGGTATATAAACAAGTCAACCGAATTAGGTACATAGGTCTAAAAAAAAGTCAATCGAACTAGGTGCATAGGTATATAAATAAATCAACCGAATTAGGTACATAGGTATATAAACAAGTTAACCTTATTAGGTACATAGGTATAGAAAGTTGAATTTACTTGGCTACGTGATTCAGTGGGGTATATTGATTTAGACCATGCCATACGTATGTCCGTACTTATGTGTGTCTTGGGACGGTTCTTATCAACAGTGGACAATATCCATTCAACGTATACAACTGAATTTTTGCTAGCTTTTTGTATGTATACATATTTGTCTTTTTGAGGTTTATGAGGCAAAATAAACCAATCTTTAATATTATTTGTTTTTTCACATTTTAAAACTGCTTGGGATTGGAGATTTTAAAAAATGCATTGTTAGCTACATTCAGCTAAAACTGCTTGGTGTGCTAGAAAATAATTCAATCTAATATGAGTCATGTGTCTATTCGTATGTAAATGACCTGATTAAATGTTCAGCAAATTTTAAAAGTTCATTTATGTTTCTTTTATACATTTTTTGTACGTTAATTTAGACCTATCTCTTTTGAACTAAAACCTAGCTAGAACGATTAAAAAAGACTTGAGTTCGACGTGTATATGTACGTAGTATGTATGTATGTATGTATGTATGTATGTATGCATGTGTTTGTGTGTGGGTAACAAGAAAAGATTGCGGACGTATATATCTTTGTTTTGTTCTGTTGAATCTTTGTACAAAATATACAATTTTAATGTAAACAGGAACATCAAAGTCGGAATAGTTTTTAAATCTCACTAATAAACCAGGGGGATATTATATAAGTATATACCTTTTTTGTTTTAATGTACGTGTGTGTTTGTGTGTGGGTGCGTGCGTATGTATATATGTATGTATGTATGTATGCCTTAATCCGTGAATGTAATATTACAATATAAACATCTGTTATATTAGTTTCATTTTAATGCATGTGCAAATCAATTTATTGTGTATGTACATTCATGGATGACCCGATTAGACTTCACGATTTTAATGGACTTTTGCAAACACACAATATTTGTATTCTTATGTAGATAAATGAATTTAATTTTTAGGCTATTGGCAGAAATTCATAATTTTTGTTACACGTTTTAAAAAGTTGCTTTGATGGAAACAACCAGGTCTTGCGCGATTAAACAAAAACCAATTGAGGAAGACAACTCATCTTTTGTATGCATGATTGTTTGCATGTGTAAAATTGCACATATTATGGCATTTTAGTAAATAAACATTATTTCCACGTTTTATAACTTTTTTATCTTTTCAAGTCAGCCTGCAATAGTGGCATATGTAAATCTATTTACTTTTTTGCTTTTATTTTCTTATAAATCCTCAATACATTAAATAATGTTTAATGATTTAAAGAAGTAAATGTTGTTTGAATGTTGTAAACAAAATATATCATGCCACACGTTGGTACCTCAGGCACGTCTGGATTTGGGCTAGGGACACATGGACAGATCGAGGAACAGGTCGAACAATATTAAACAGTAAGAGGTAGTGAAATCACAATTTTGTTACATGACATCAAAATTATTTTTTCGACACTTTTTATCATCCATTTTAATAAAAACCTTGAGTAGATTTTGCAAACGATGGGCTGAGATCAGTGATACTATAATAAGTGTGACGCAATAGTCGTGTGCTCTGTATGCAATTATACACATTTATGAATCAATCATTGATATTTGTATTTCTTATGTTATATGAAGAAAATACTTAGCAAATATAACTATTTCCTTATAAAATGTTTGACCTAACACTCTAAATAAAGTCGTACAACCAGCCGAAATGTGACCAAGGCAATTATGTATATGCATGTTTGAAATCATGACATTAAAGATATATACGTCCGCAGTATGTCTTTCAGATATCCTATCTTATTAACAGTGTTTGAACTACATTAATATAACTACACTAACAGAACTACATTGCAAAATCATGGTCATCTTGAAACTCTGTTTTTCACTTCAGATTTAAACAGAGCATAAACTGCCAAAAAAGGAGTCAAGAACTACCGGTATTGTTTTGGAATGTCTTAATGCCTGATTACAAAATATATAGTTTAATTATATACGTGTACTAAAACATTCAAATCTATTAAGCAAATACTGATAATTTGCTATAATAATAGTGTACATAGGTTTACAAATATGCAACAATGTTTGTGTATCACAATAGTTGTAGCCTTTGTCGAATCTTTGTACAAAATATACAAATTTAATGTAAACAGGAACATCAAAGTCGGAATAGGTTTTAAATCTCACTAATAAACCAGGGGGATATTATATAAGTGTCTCATCAAATCGTTGTTGCATGCAATATCCAGTTCGGATAAAATCAACTACAGATGTTGTGGATAATTACATGCAAGATTTTAAAAAGTTCCATTTGAAATTTTCGTCAACAACAAAGCTTTATAGGTTGCTGCATTTATATGAGAAATTATGAACACGTTTTTTGGATGGAAATATTGCACGACCTTGGGAGTGCAGTATGTCCATTCGACAAAACGAGTTCATATTTTCCCATACAAATGCAGTAACCTTTTTATTATATGCTCATTTTCTTATTCTACCTAAGGCCTAATAATATAAACAAACATACACTACACGAAACAAAAGTAACTGAATGTACGCCGTATTCCAAACTAAATACACAAGCTGATTCATCACTACACAACATTATTAATGCGCACATAACTCCGCCCAGATAAATTTGAACTTAGTCGCGCGCTAGACATAACTTTGGAAAGCAAATGGCGTTTAGGTCTACTTAAAATTAAAATTTGGAGTCAAATTGTGAATAAATGCGCACTGCAACAACTTTTCCATTTGATCTGGAATGAATAGATTTTGGTATTGTTATCAATTCTACGAAATTTCGTGATTTATCTGTGCCAATTTCACATGAAGAACATCGGATTACAGTGGCGTATTGACATCTGCAAGTGTGTTTCTGTTCTGCCATTGAATATTCGAAATCATAATGTGGTAAAAATATGAAGTCTTTTAATTGCAATTATCAAAAAGACGATATGGAATATAATGTTTATTTAATTTTGAGTACAGTAAGGAAGATGTAATTTCACTTGGAATATAGTCGAAATTACAGTACATTTTAAATGTGTAATCAAACTTGATAACCCATGACATGGCTCACGTAATTCGGATTTGCAGAACTAATAAAGTACATTTTGAGGACATTCAGGATGTAAAACCGTTAGTATATTGTTTGCTATTCTTATTACCAGCTAAAGAAGACAGTTTATGCCTTGTACTTGCATGTTATTTGTAAGGACCCTGTCTGGCGTCTATAGTTAGCCTAAATCCGAAACATTGTATCAAAAAAGTTAACGTGGAATGTAGCAAAGCAGATGGTATGCGGCAGCCCACGAAACATCTGCCATAGTTTATTCAGAAACAAATTTAATCAACCAAAACCTAAAGCGTCTACTATGTGAGTGTACATGACTTGTTTACAAAGCAGCTCCTAATACACTATGGGGCACACGTGAGTGCAATATGGAGTAAACGAGAGTGCAATATATTAAAATACCGAACGATTCTGACAGCATAATGTTAACGGAGAAAAAAATCATCATATAATAAATACCTTTTATATAACTTTATTGTTTTGGCTGCAACTTATTGTTTTATCTAAAGACCACAGAGTCTCCATGACGCTTATTGTACCATCATCCATTATTAAATCATTTAGGAATTTCAGTTTTTTAAGGACATGACTATCGGATTATAATGATAATGGTTATGACTATCATAACTACAATGACAATGTTGATCGTTTACAGCAAGAACTGTTCTGAATCTTTTTCGTTTGATTTATTAAGGACATATGTAATTACCATAAGGTATGGAAATGCGCATTACAGTGTTTGTATGAATAGTAACTATGGATATAAACTTAAGTCTGCTGTATTAGTTTTATTTCATGATCTTGCATTCTCATTTTACTCACATCATAACATTCTAAACTGGATGGAATACCTCTATGAATATCATCACTTCATGACCCTGACATAACATACAGAAAGGGTCATTTTTCTGCCGTGATTCTTGACAGCATTTCAGTAAAACCGGAGATTTAATGTTATACTTGTTTATATTTTAGGGGTTAGAAAAGGTAAAATGCATCATTACGCATATAAATGTCTACATTATTATTTTACGGAGTACTTGTTTATATTTTTGGGGTTGAAAGATGTAAAATGCATCATTAAGCATATAAATGTCTACACTATTTTTTTACGGAAAACGAAAAAACATATGTTTAAAATAGCTTTATTATAGAATACGAAACGTAAAGTATATATTTTATAATGTCAGGTAGGGTGTCAAAATAACCCTCCTACAACTCTTTCTTTCACAATCAATACTTAAAAAAAAGCTTTGCAATTAGGCTTGCTTGTAAGGTCCCACAAAGCTTTAGTAAAATTGCAAGGACAAATTATGAAAAACTAAAGCAGTACTCTTAACTGAAACTCTAGTATACACATACTAAAGCAGTACGTAAAAAGATTAGGACATCGTTAGCGTAAATTACATTTTAAAACGGTGTCCTCTTCTGTAACTTTATAGCCATGTAAAAGGAGAGGATGAGACTTCGTGTGACGATAAATCATCACTATAAGAAGTGTCGCGTGCCACACTGTGATTCCAGTCTTTACGGGTAAGGTCCTGTGTCAACATTAGAGTTTCACACATATTAGATGAAGCTTGGTTTACTTATATACTGTCACTCAATGATACGTTGAATTGCAAATTTTATGTTTTATTATGGAGATGAAAGTCAAGCCTTTTTTTTGTTCCTGTTTTCTATCATAATAAATGTTTGAAGTATAGTTGAGTGACATGGTGCACTTATGCTTTGGAGTTTTATGGTAGTCTCACGTATCACAATCAAGGTTTTATCATCAAAATTAAGATTATCGATCAATTTGTTCCCTTAGTCTGCACTTTACCTCTAACGTATTAGAGGAAAGGCAAAGAAACTCTGTAACTTTCCATGTCTGCCCCGTAATATTACAAATCCGTCTTAAAGGTCATGGGTTCATGATCGTTAATTGATATGAGCTCACCATGTTTGGAGTGCGACAAAAGAATGACCGAATGTGCTTGTTTCACTCAGGATTTAGCCTTAAGCAAATTGTTCTGCAATGCGTGAATTATTTCATTTTTTCTTCTGCTTCTTCTATTAATATTAATATAGATATATTGTGTGGAAATTAGTAAAGATTAAATAATCAATAAATTAAGTATAGAAATTACCAATGAACAATCAATGCAATCTTTAAACAGAATGTATCTTACGAACAAAATATTGGTTATCGAAGGTGATAACCGATATCAACTCAAAACCGAACAAGTCGTTTACGGACAGCTAAATAAAAACAACACACATTTTTATGTTAATAGATGTCACTGCTGGCCATATCACGCGTCTCTTTCTTTGCATGTCAATAGCGAGCTTTACCGCGGAGATATATTTTCCAAATTTTCATGCAGCATTTCGTAAAATTCTTCTCCCTATAAAGTATAATCTTTTCTAAATTTAGCTGAACTGATTTGGTGCCGGATCAAAACCCATTGGTGCATCGAATAGAAACCCATTGATATGATAAGTAAAACCAGGGCTGGGAAGGGATACAGGGTAAGATTTGAAGAATCTCTGTACATTTTCACATTTTACCGAATTGCAGCATTCGTTTTCCGTTATATGATGTTTAGTGAACGCACTATTTGCCAAAATCATGCAGTTTAAAATGTTAATTTATCACCGGAAGAGCACTTAAAACAATGTAAAAATTGTTGATTGCAACGTCTATTAATTCTGTTCTAAACTGCGAGCGGCAATGCCACACAGGTATGATGGCAAGATGTACATTAATAACCGAATCTTGCTCAGTGGTCTTTACTTATTATATAATGTTATTATGGCCATCCTGACAACGTGTGTTCATTTGTACGTAACGGAATAATATGCAAACAAAATAATAATTAACAAACCATTATATCAATGCGTAAATATACACTTGCACCCAGATATAGCAGCTAAAGGACAGCAAGCTTTATCAGAAATATAATTCGTTTTTCATTCCGAGATATTCCTGTAGACCTCTGCTCTTATAAATGCACGAGCCATTGCCAACGGTATCATGTCCTTATTTCTGCCAGAGACGATACGTTCCGAATGATTAATAAATAACTGTACCATATCAAATTGCTCGTGCTTTCACTACAGGAAAGCGTGAAATTTTATTCAGTCTGAAAATATTTTGTTGTTTTATATTTAATTTATATTTACTTATATCCATGATAATAAATTGCACTTCACAGTATGGTCTCTGATAAAAATAGAATGGCTATTTAGCATCTGAGTTCAAGACCAGAATTATTTACAATTAGACTGAGGTTTTCTGTTGGATTGGTTCATTTTATGTTATGATATAGCTACAGTGAAAATGTGCATAGACAGGGATTTGACAAACAAATTATACATTACGCTTTTATATCAATCTGATGGAATCCATTTGTGATCAGAGTTTGCAGTCGTGTTGTTGCAATGTTATATAATTCGAGAGGAATCTTTTTTAAAACAAATATCCATTGCATCATTGTGTTATATCAGAATAATGGAATTCGTTCTGAATATTCTATATTTTTTTACTTATGGCAGGACATGTAGGATTATTTAAAATTGAATTTACAAAATTGAGGGGTGTTCTCAAAGAAAGATCACCTGTAAACCGTTCAAAATTCTTTGATCAGCTCAATGATGCAAATTTTACAATTAATTTAGGTAGAAGTGGGTTTTGCTGTGCTTGTGCAACATCCTCGCACATATTGAGGGACATGTCAGATTAAACTTGTCGAAGTTAATGTCAAGACTATATCTGAATTCCCACTCCATATAGGTAAAAAGCAGCTGTTTGGGTATGGCTGGATATTATCGTAATTTTGTTCCAATTTCCCGTAATTGCCTGACCTCTGACAAATTTGTTAAGTAACAAATCGAAATTTCAATGATCTTGTCAGGAATTTTTTGGCAAATTAAAGGCAATACTTAAGGGAGTACCAGGATAGGTGGAATATTGATTCAAGAAGATAAAAAGTGTGTGGATAATCCAGTGTGTTATTTTCTAAAAAATCATTAAACAAAGAAATGATTCCAAATTTATGGCTTTGATATTGACTATGCAACATTTTGAAGTGCGAATTAGTTTATCTCCTTCTCTGCTTATTGTATTCAGTGATCTCAGCCCACTTACTGTTACGTATATTTGATTTAATTTATATTTGATTTAATTTGTGTTTGATTTGATTTGATTGTTTTTGGGTTTCAGAATCTTTTTATTTTCTTTACATTCAATGTAATGTAATTTTGTTTGCTAGGAATTTGATATTTTCCAGAAAATTCAGTTTGACCTGAGTTATTCTTAGATACCTAATAGTATAAACACTTGTTTCTATTTTTGACTTAGTTCCTGGCCTTGATTGAGGGTCAAGTAAACAACTTTTCTAGGAATAAAATGATTGGTTATTATCAAGGACACACAGAAGCTATGTGACTTTTACATGTAAACATGATCACGTTATCCTCTATTTCGCAATTAGGCATTTCCGAAATTGCGAAATACTTAGTATTAATAGTTATATTAGGAGAGAGAGAGAGAGAGAGAGAGAGAGAGAGAGAGTCCGGGCTATTAAACACTTGATGTCAAGTTGTTTTCTTTTGTTGTGACCAGCATTTAAATTTTGAGTTTTGAGTTATATGTTAATTTTTCTTCAGATTATTTGGACTCTAGAAGATTAATTCGTTTCTCTGGAAATATTATTGTATTCATACAGAACTCTTCAAAAAGGACATTTTTGAAAATTTTATTTGGATTTCCAAGACCGGAGGATTAATTATTATGTTTCTACAAGGAACTGTAGACGTCAACAAAGTACAGGCTATAGTATATGTCATCGCCTTCCATCTTGGATTTTTCGTCGGGACTCGAACTTGGAATCATTAGACCATTTCAATATTAGGACTTCAAAAAATTTATTCGTGGATTATTCTTGTATTTTTTGACATTTGATTCTGGAAACGTAAGTTCTCATGGTTTTTCATTTTTACAGTATTTTTCCAGGGAAAAAAAATATTTACTATATTTTTTTAAAGCTTCTTGTTTTCACTATTTCTTCTGTTACTGTTTATTCGAGCCTAAACACGTAACATAAGATTACTTTTATTAACAAAATAAAGAAAAGACAAAGACTGTTTAGGGGTAGGTTGATTATGCAGGAAAACAATATTGACATCAGGCATGCCGATGGAAAACAAAATTTGGTTGCAGATGCACTTTCACGTGTATAAAACTACTTTATTGCATATTTTGCATTTATTGTGTGTTGTTATTATGACATTGTTTAACGTAATTTTAATAATTATTGCATGATATATAAAACAAACTTTATTGTATAAATCTATCTCTTTATGAAGGGAGGTGTTATGTCTGTTTAGTTTGAGTTGTATGCTTAACCGTTGTCTGTGATCGAGGGTAGAGTTTTGGCCAATCTGATTGTTGTCATGTTTTTAAGATGCTTACTTGAAGTTCACAACCTAACCTTAAGTATGATCTTAAAATATTTCCTTTAAGCAAACTTGTTGACAATATTTTGAATTTCTTTTCCATTAGAATTGACCCACATTCAGGTCATTCTGTTGCGTCATGGGTAAAGTGACAGTTTGTATATGAATAGAGGTTGCAAACACAGTCTATTTTCCTGTTTTAATATCAGCCTTTGGGAATCTAAGACCTGAATGTATATCTCCAACTATAATTTGAAAGATATTATTTACTTCAATTATTCATTGGAATTGCTAAGTTCTCTTTCAATTTTTGGACTTAAACACTACTTTTGTTTTGTTGAGGACTTACTCAAAGGCATTTTGATTTATATCATTGTGTTATGTCAAGACATTCACAATAACTGGAATTCGTTCGGAACATTCTATACTTTGGTAAGTGTGAGAGAACATGTAAGATTATTTGGTATTTAGTTCACAATACTCTAAGTATGTTTTAAATTTTCATGTTGTATTCTAAGGATATATTTTTGTTTGTTGAATTTTACTAAAGTTGCTGGTTTTGTTTATTTCTGTTGCATAGCTGATGGCCTCTTTCATTTTGATTTTATATTGAAGATCATGTTTTGCTATACAGGTAACTATGACTATAAATTCTTTTTACTATTGTGATTGTGTTATGAATTCACATATGACTATATACTAAAACACTGTACATCACATGAGAAAATGAAATAAAGAAAGGTGTAACGAAGACAACGATATGCGGATTTCAAACAAACACGAACCATTGGATATTTAATCATAATTTTTCTTCGTATTACGCTAGAGAAAACGTAATAAAAAGGATATACACATTTCGAAAATACTCGCAAAAACTAAATTGCTTAATCTTGATTTTTTGTTGCTGCAATACCTTGTGTGCGCAAAGTTAACTATAGTTTTTCCTTCAGTAACTATTTTTCCATGGTATTGCAAATACCTCGATTCCTAAGTGAATAATTTTCATTATGCGGATACTTACATTTACATCATTTTGGAGGTGAAATAACATCACACTTTCTTTATGAAGCAAATAAAGCATAAGTTTCCTGATCGACACTCTTAAAGACAATCAGGTTTCCAGTTTACTCTAATAAGGAAAACGATCACATCTGCCACATAAATTACTAATTAAGCATTAAAAGTTTATCTCGAGAAAAATGATACGAATAGATTAGTTAATGTGACGGCCGTATGATACTAATATAGTTTGTCACAAATTGTATACCAACTAATTATTATGCTCTGTTCCTTAAATTATTTGGACACTCTAATTTGCGTTGATCAATATATTTTATTTTAAAAAATCTCCGTTATTTCTAAACATAGGGTATAAAGAAGCTTAATTCACAAAATCACGCTTTAATAATTAGATGGCATTGAGTTTGTCTATAAAACATGACGGGTGAACATGCTTCAAGAATATAAAAATAACTGGTTCTTCAACGTCGATAGGTTACCTGACATGCCCTCTTATCTTAATACGTCTCATTCTTTGAAATATGCCATTTGTATCCAAGGATGACTTCCTGCTTCATTGTGAATGCATTATTCATCCAGAATTAACGACTCCAGTGCTTGCACATTCTCGATTTTTAATGTAACATTAATCGTACAGAATCAATTTAGAAGCAGGCAAATTAAATGCCACGTGATTGTTAAACATTTCGTTGTTCTAATTATGTTCCTAACATCTTACTATCATGTTTTAATTTTTTAAGTTAAATGCAGTGTGTGAGTTAATTTGTTATAGGTTCAGATGTACCAAGACTATATTTGAATTTCTTTAACTTTAAAGAAAACAATGTCCTAATACTGGGCCAGAATCTCTAGCTAAGTTGTTGCTTTGATCAATAGGTGGATTCATTAGTATATTCTTCTCAACCAACCAGACCAGGGGCCTCGAAATATAACAGATCATAGTTCTTTGTGTCTTCTTGAAAGGACGCGTCAAACGCCTTCGTACAGAAAATTTTCAAGAAATATATGTATTCATAATTCTTGTCAGTACTGACTAAATATTATTCTACTACTGGCGTCCTTGTATGAAGCGTTTTCCATAACTCAACCGTATAGGGAGAACCGTACCACCCAAGACTTCTGTTCACCTTGTGACATTATCCTAGGGCTGAGGCAAACATATTGCAGTAACAAGTAGGGAATACAGATTTATTTATTGTCACGGAATGGTGTAAATGTTGTTAATTAAATACATGTACTCAGGTTTCGTTTCTTTTTCTCTGTACAACGATACCCGAGGGTGATTATAATATGGTCTATGTATTTCGAAATCGTGAGTACGATTCGTCCTGTGCCACACGTGCAAGGTGCCTTTGATAAAGAATAACGAAAATTCTAAAGGTATAAATACGTTACTACATGTAAAGGACCTTTACAATACTAATGGTTTTGTCAGCAAGCGGCCTGCTTAAAGGATTCGCACAACTCCAGCTGTAGGGGTAGGTAATGTTTTGGGTTTTAAGTGATAACTAGTGTATTACCATATTTTCCTTTGCATGTTTGTTATAGTTTTCTTTACATACCATAATGCGTGCATTTTTTATTCTTGTTGCGACGTAGTGCAGGACTTATATTGGTAATGTAAAGCTACATTTTTTAAAAGAATTGTTTACTATCGTCTTATCAAGCAGGGTTAGGTTACTATTGAACCTCTGTTTTGTAATTGCCATTATAATATAATCTTTTTAACTTACCATGTATAACGTCCTTACGTTATGTCTGTATCAAGTTTAGTACACTGTATCGGGTATATTTTCAGCTGAGTTTTTGATGGTAGGAATATCCGGGGTGTCCGGTGTTGTCAGAGTGTAGAAACGTCCGTGTGTCCGGAGCGTTTAAGGTGCCGGAGCGTCTAATGTCTAGCGTCCGGAATGTCAAGAGTGACTAAGGTGACCCAGCTGTAGAGCCGTCAAAGGACCAGGGGGACCGGAGGGTCTAATATTTCAAGTGTCCGGAGGGTCTAATGTTTCAAGTGATCATAGTATTCCGAGGGTCCGGAGTCTATATTGGTTGTGAAATTGATTCGGAGGAGCTGTGGAGCGGATATGGTGCACGGGTGACGGAGTGCATCTCCACACATGTATTTTTAGCTGTATGCTAATTTTGGGTTAGTAAGACCCAGTGTATTATTCAGGACTGGAAGGATAGATTGTATATCCGTTCTTGTTTAGTGACATTATTTCGCTACCTGAACGAATACATTTTTTTTTACTATGTGTAAACGCTTACATTGTTTACTATTTGAGTGAACTATATTCATCTTTCCATTATTGAATCATTTGTGAAATCATTTATCCTGTATTTTAGGGTTACTGAACTAAATTTATTTGTATATTTTTTCCATCTTTGAAACTGTGCGTTTTTTTGTTAAATAGATCCAATATTTGGATTATAAATACGCACACATCTTCATAATCCACTACTCATATAAATCGCCACATTAAACCATATATCTGTGTCGTCAAAACGTGTTCTGTTGTTAATCCGAAATATCCCACCCGGTTATCTTGTTACATTTATGCATCTAAATGAAAGTTTAAATGAATTCAAAGGAATACAACCACTGACAACACTAGCGAGTATAGAAGGTGTATTTGTGAAAAGGAATACTTTCTGTACCTGATGTCGTCAACCCTTACCTTTATGATGGATAAAATATGTACTTGTCAGCATTGCATTCTTTAAACATTCGCCAAACAACCGACTTATGTACGTATTTAATTCATTTTATAAAATAGTTTGCCATGAATGATTGTGGGATATCTCACTATGAAAACAATGCCCTCACCATTGTCGTTCCACTTAATACTTTTCAAGGTACCCTTCACCAAACCTATCAAAGTCCTTCTATATTTATTTCGTTTTTGTTTAGGTGTGTGTTAAAAAAATCAGTGTTTCTCAATAAGTTCAGATGTACTAAGATTATATTACTTATATCAGCCATTAATTGCATCCTGTCGACACGGTGACTAACGTACTTATGTCAGCCATTATTTGCAGACGGCTGGCTCCAAAAAATAGCATACGTTATGTTACACTTCTGAAAAAGGTTGAACTGAGTGTAAAGATTGGAACTGTTTGTGACCTTTCTGCGAACGACATTATTAGACCTGTATGTTTTGTATTCCTACGCACACGTCTAAAAAACTGAACTCAATATTCATTTTTTTCTCTTTATGCTTTTATCTCGTTTTTGCTATATGGACTGCTTTACAAATTTCCATGGAAGATCACAGAAAAATATTAATTCTATTCTTAAAAACAACAATAGGACGATGCAATAAGAACGAGTTGGCTCAATTCCTGTAGTGATACTTTAAAAAGATAATGTTATTTCCTGTATTCTTATTCTACAATTTTTCATGTTCTTATGATTAGGTCCGATTTCCTAACACATCAGCGGTAAATGCATCAATGCAGTCTTGTCATTTGTACGATGTTGTCAAATGTACATCTTGTGCCCAAAGAATATAGATATAGATACATATAACATCAACACAGATTGCAATAATGGGAACAGTTCCCAATGGCGTAGTCAATGACGGATTTATTATAATACACTGGATATTTATAGTGAATTAATTTAATTATACAATGAACAAGATAAAAATGTAAAAATACACCAATAAATCTATTCTCACTAGTTTCAGCAACCAAAATTAAAACAAATGTATTACAGGTTAAGGGCACGCAAAATGTAAAAAGTCTAAAGATAACGTCTCAAAAATATTAGCATAGTAAATAGTCCAATACTTCTGAAATGTTTTCTTTTGTGCAGGATAACTATAAGAAAGTGTCACCTGTTTATGATATTATTGATAATAACTTTGAATGCAGGGAATCTATATTTTCTGATTGTTTGACGCATTCACACACTGTATCAATGATCAACCACGAGATGTATACATTTTTCATTAAAAGGAAACGAGGCTTGCCGAAGTTCCGTTTAATGCAAAATGTATACAACGAGAGAGAGAGAGAGACAGACAGACAGAGAGAGAAGCCTTTGGACATTTTCATATTTAATTAATAATAAATGATTTTTAGAACATTATAACATGTTTAAGAAACAACAACAACAAAACATTAAATACATCGCAGCATGTGTACCACGTAACCGAGAAATGTACCCTATAATGTCGACATGGTTTGCAACTTTTTATTATTGATAAACACTGTAGCTAAATCCCAAGGAAAGTGCACACACATCGTTACCACGAACCATATTCTTGTCGGTGAATCGGTGGAATTTCTATTTCAAGGTTGTATTCCAGCCCAAATTAATTTTCTCACTCACTCCATATTTCTGCGTAGTTTGTCCGTTATACATGAGAGGTAATTGGGAATAGAAAGCAGAAAATATTGCGATGAGAATATTTATCATGTTAAATTCATATAGAAAACGTGGATTATTAATACTTTTCATCGTTATTTGCATACGTCACTATTGATTATTGTGTGGAAATTCATCATTGATCTAGAATCAACCGAACAGTTTATGCATGCATATATTGCGCCATGGGCGGATGACAATTTGATAAACCAATAGTATTGGTATATCAAATTGCTTGATATAAACACTTTAATAGCCATGTTATTTTTAATGTATGTGGTATATATATATATGTTATCATTAGTTTTTAGAGTTGTACGACATTTGTTATGTTTGGTAGACACGCATATTTTGCAAGTTATAAAATGTTTGTTAGAAGCATGCTGTAAAATTATCACACGGTATTGTTTTCATCTTTCTTCCCGATAATAATAATGAAGAAGAGGACACACAAGAAGAACAATTCCAGTAGAGACATTAAAAGGAAGAGAAGTAGAGAAACAGAAGTATTCATTTCAATGATTTTTTTTAAAAAACAGAAAATAAAAGAAGAACGACAGTTGACTTTTTTCACGTGTTTTACAAATTTCATTGTGATTCTAATTCAAGAGAAAATAACAACAATGAAACACCCAACCAAACAAACACCAGGGTTTTTGTCTTGATTTGCTTTTCTTTTTAAGTATGGATATGATGTTTCTAACGTACCCGCATACACACATTTTCATGAGGCTTTTGTGATTTCTTTAATTTAACGATCATCTGATTAACGGCATACGATCTTGGGTCGCTGTACAAAGTGTCTTAATGGGCCTGAAAACAAATTATTTACTTCACAACATCAACTTTAACGTTCTCGTGGAAAACGAGGTTGTGATAGGAATAGATGCCGCCGCTGCTAATGGGTTGCAAAACTATGCTCTTAACAAGTATAAACATCTCATGAACGATGCATACCTTCGATATAATTTGGTTTTTGCCAATTTTAAACTAGAAAATCTTAAAATAAACTCTTAGATTCTTGCCAAATTCTGGCTTAATTTGACAGTCTGGCAAATTTTAAAAATGGTGCTCATTGGGATTTTTTTCTGCAAAAATATGTTTTGACTAACGGTTTAACTCTCTCTCACTCTGTTTTAGCACAATAACTGTCATTGGGTATTGACATGGACAGAAACAATTCTTTTTCTAACAACTGCAAACACACCATGCACGACGCAAACGTTTGATGTACTTTCGGTTTTGCTGGTTTCAAAATCAGACATCATATAATGGTTTATTAACTTTACGTCAAAATTCCGAATTAATTTTACAGTGTGTAAATTAAACTATATTATCTCTCTTCATGCGTCACGTTTCATTCATTGCATCATAGACATATGTAAGAAACGAACTGGTCTCAGTCAGTAAACTACAACTTAGGGTAGAAAATAAAACAAACAAGGTAAATTGTTAACAAACTTAGAAACCTATTTTGCCTAATTTGATACTGATATGTTTGCATCAAAACTTATTATGCCATTATGTTCAACAAACAGCAATGGGTAGTTATGTTTAGTAGAAGAATTAAAATCTAGGATAAACAGAAACAAACAGTATAACAAAATATGTTAACCCCTCTTTTCTTCCGACAGGATATACAACAATGGATATGTTTGTGTTTGGATTGTAAACGGAAGCTAATGCCTGTACTTACGTGTGTTTGTTCTTCACTCTATTCTTCTTCTTGTTCCATGTGTAATAGTGTACAAGTACGTTCGAATGTACCTTGTATATATTTCTTCCTTTATTCCTCTCGTTGCACTTATTTGGAAGGGTTTTCAGGATCACATTGACAGTAGGGATGGTTGTTTTAAAAAAAGGTGATGGTAGGGAAAATATTGGGGATATAGGTTTTGCATTGTTTTTGGGGGAACTTATAGGAGGACGAGAAAGTTAGTTTCGTTTATAAAGGATTTAAGTTCTAATTTTATACCGATACTTTGACTTTTGATATTGTGTGGTCAGCAGATAAATGTATGCTGGTCATTCAAAAACAGGGAACAAGTTATAATAAAGTTACATGAATCTGTAGAAGATACGTTTGCCTCTGAAGTATTGTGGAATGCGTACACCGCTAGAAATGTATGGAACATAAAACGTATTTATTGTAATAATGACGAATCTATTTGATCTACAAAAAGTACTGATATAATATTGTTATAGTTTATACATGACTTCATGTTAGCCTAGACATTATACAAAATAACTTGCTTTCATTGCAAAATACGTTTTAATTTTTAGTTGTAAAAAAGTAATTGTTGGGATTATATCTTTAATCTAATACTTTCTCGTTTAATCTCTCGTCCATTTTTGTATTTGTTTGTGGTCATCAGATGGATGTAAATTTAAAACAATTTTATCTGAGACTACTTTTTGGTGAGTCACACGTTTGATGACTCGGATACACGCTCTCTGACTTCAGGCTATAAAATTTCAATGCATACAACTTTCGGTTTAGATTGTGTACAATGTAACAATTTTAATAAAGATGATGCAATGCAAAATTGCCTTTTTAGTGTATCAGGTATCAATAATCTTTGACGGAATGTATTTTTGGTTTGTCCGTCTGTTCGTCCGTCCGTCTGTCCATTGTCCCATTTCGTATATCAATATCTGCACCTAAAATGAAAGCTTAATGTCTGAAAGTAGTGTTTTCGATGTTTACTTTATTCAAAATTTATTTTCATGATATGGATCAATCGAATGCATATCACTGTTTGACCCAGTGGATCGAAAAACACATCTTTTATTGCAACTTTTCTGTTTTATTTTGTGAATTAGTTAAAAAAAACTCCGTTGAGACAAAACTATTAGAAACATAACAGTTATATAATAAACAAACGTATGTTTTTTTATATATCGGTTGTTACAAGAATGTATCACCTCAAAAATTTAATTATATTTACCGAAGCCTCAAGCCTCGGTGACGGACTAAGCAAATATAAATTTACTGGGGCTGATACATCCTTGTAGCGTATGAAATCAAAAGTGAATAATTGTATAATATTAAATTTATTTGTCAATTTACGTTTAATTTGATTAATGTTACTCTCTCAAATCACTCAATGGTTCGTGAAATATCAATACCATATTGCGACACTTTCGTTTTCGCAAATACCAATGTTTGTTCTTGTCGTTAAACTTCTTTAGGTTTTCATTCGCGACCTCATACGTGCAACATGGTCACATCGACATAACGCTTGCCGTTGCAAGTTGTAATTGCTATCATTTCAGTGTTGTATTCGCAGATTTTGCAGATATTGTCAGATCTATAAGGCAAAGGTGTTGGGAACATATTCTATCAACTTGGAATTGCCCTTCCACGATGTTTTGTAAATGCACACAATAAAATGACTTGAACAGGCATTAAAATGAAACTAATATAACGTATGTTGATATCGTAATATTGCAGTCACTGATTAAAGCATACATACATACATACATACATACAAGTGTCTAGGCATAGCTAATTATATGGTTATGGTTAGAATGAAGAAGAAAATGTTATTTTAAATTTCTGTATATAATTTTACATACACGATATATCTTTAAGCGATATTAATTTAAAGATGGAATTGAAATTGAAAGGCGTAGTTGAAAAGGATGGTTGCCTAGGTGTATTTTGATCCTAACATTTAATTCCATTACATTCAGCTTCTAGCTAAAACGTAAGCAACATTAAAATTAGATTTAAAGGTAGAAAACACCACAAAATTGTATTAGAGTATGCTGGTGAGAAAAATTACAGAAAGCGGACTCGTTAGCTCAGAAACTGAAAACTCTGACAAATTAGACAAATTAGATTATTAATACGCTATGACTACGATGACTTGAAATAAGTGGTTGTTTTTATTATAAAGATATAAAGATATAGACGTTTTTAAACATGCATCTGTTGATAATATTGTTTCATTTCCAATAAAAGAATATTTACATCGATGAGCACTGTTAATGCTTGTGAAGAGTTCGTCCGATGGAATCCAATAAAATGCCGATAAAATAAATAATGATGACTCGTTTAATTTGCTTCGGGACATTTGCGCATCGTTTTTATGATTCATAGACCAATCCTACTTTAGATGAATTGTCATTTCTAAGTTGCGTATTAAGGACAGAAATCTTTGGGTATGTGTTTGTTATTCTTTTGATATCGTTTATGAAGGTTAAAAGAGATAAATGAAAAACATTACTGAGGTAAGACATTCCATTACAAAGTATTTAGGTGAAATTTGAAAAAAGAAGAAAGGAATGACACATTTCTACATTTCAGCAATAATTGATAATTATAAAAGCTTACAAATCTGGTGCTATATGAAGAACGATTGTGGAATAAATTACCTGCATTGAGTGTATCTCCACATTTCGAATATTTGCCATCCAGAATCATTATACCAGAATAGATCTAGAAATTCTCGTCTGTCCGGATTCTGTTCTTGCATCATTTTGGAGATTTGCTAATATATTTTCATGACGAAAGGATGAAATGGTGTGTTTGTCTCATGCTGGGGTCAGCCGGATGGAGGCCTATGATGAGCCTGGGGAGTTGGTTAGGGGCCCATCGGAACAACTGTCAGGCGGTTGAAGGCCCAGCGGCAATCCTGTTGTAAGTAAGCTATTAGCCTTATAGGGGTCAAATTTAAACGTTTTACAACGCAGTCCTCTCGCTCCGTTTAAACTGAAACCGTGCAAAGGAATAAAATGATGGTCGAATTTCAAGCGAGAGGTGACTGTTCGTTTGTATGTGTACGTTCTTTTTAGCCTGCTGGGGTCCAGAAACTCAGGACCCCCCTACCGATCCAGACCTGGCACTAGTTACCTGCTCTGTAGCTTGACTCCGAACCAGTTTCACAGCCCGCTTCTGGTATCTGCACCATTCCTGCTCTTTCAATTGCTTCCAAAACGTCCCCGCATCAATAAACTGGACGTTGGCAGTTTTGTCCATGAACAGCACGCAATGATAGCCCCGTAAGACATTGTGTAACTATGAGCTGTCGGCGTGTACTGGCCTGTTTTCTTTGTACATTATGATAGCAAATTGGATGATATCGTCCACGCCATAGTCAGCACAACAACCGCGATCGCCACATCTCTGGCCATAGCGTGTCGTCGATTCTATTAATTTTTCGTATTTGCAAAAGAAGCGCTGCCATAAACACTTGATGCCCTAAGCAGCAAAAATGCCGTGGAAATGTTACGCAAGTTGGAGCTACACGTGCCTTTCTCAAGAGGAAGATCAGGACAAACCAATACTAACTCGGAGACAAAAAAGTACTTCCGAACTTTTCAACACGTGCCTAAACACCGATACCGAACTTGTCAGTGATATTAAGCTTGATTGTTATTATATTATACAGGACAATAATACCATCAAGGAATTGTTGAACAACACGTGAACATACATCAATTCGCATGGTGGATAAATGAACACAATAAAATCATTTAAGAAGAAGAGGTTTATAACAACACATCTCGACCAAATAACCACTGATACTATGCTTTCTACAAATAATAACTGTCCTTAAAAATGAAAGTGTATATATCCAAGTCATTCAGATGAAGTGGATTTAGCTAATGAAAACATTCATTTTGCACCTAAAAATCTTCATATGCGACCTCCTTATATGTCTGGAGTTCCAAAGAGTCACACAATGTTGTCAACAATACACTCTATGGAACCTTATTTTTCTTAATTATTGAAAATCGTCTGATTTCACAAGTCTAAAAGTATACATTATTCTAAATGAAGGCCATGTCTTGAATATGTGGATGCACCAGTATCCTTGAATATCATGAGATGGCAACAATATTGATACATCATAATGGCATGATTCAAAACTTTTGTGAATAAATTCATAATAATCCCAAAATGTTGATATAGTCCAGAGTCAAGGAGCACTTTATAATTTCAATAAATAATTTAAACGAATGTCTTCGTAAATTTATGTCAGAGCTGACAATATTGTGAAATAAGGCTAGACTTCCAAAGATCTAAAATATGATCTTCACCCATCAATGAACGCTTAGTTTATGTGGTAAAGAAAATATATATTGAAAATGTTCACAAAATAACGTCTATTTCGTCATCGTTTCTAAAGTTATAATTTCCAAACAAAGTCAGTAAATGTTCTAATGGAATCCAAGGCTGCTTAAATGAAGATACTACCGACAATATTGTCGCCCACACACTATCGAATCAGATCCTTTTAATTACACAATATCCACTTGAATGTATACAGCATTTCTCCTCATACAGTTCTTGATATTATCTTCCAGATGAGGTACTCCATAAGAATCAAAATAATTCACATAGTCAATGGGAAACTAAACGGATACTCACTGGTGTTCTAGAGGATGACTGTTGTCGTTGTTGATGATATAATCTGGAACGTCCTTTGGTTTTGATCAGGATCTTCATCTTTATTACACACCACATAATGTGTGTACGAAATGTGAGTCAGACGGTGACTAAAGTCCCAAGTATCCATTTCACATGTACTGGTATAAATTATTTAATATTTAATCTGAAAAGATCTGTTAAGTAAGTCGATAAGCAGGACGTTTTGGTACTTTGTTGTAAGAGAGATTTAGTGCTTGTCCTTTCCACAGAAGTCCACAGAGGTAGGGAATTTTCGATTAGTTCTTTACACCACTCTTTTAAGATCTTCTCTTCTGAGATGAATGAGACTAATTGTTGTTCTTGCATTCAGTGTCATCTCGAAAATCAGTGGCAACTGAAGTTCTACACGGAATGATCCATCATATTTAGTGAAAATGTCTCTCGTCGCTCCCTTGGTCTGGAGTAAAATTAAATCCCAACAAAGCATATCCTCCTGCATAATCGTCGTACCTTCAACAGAGGAAGATTGGATCAAAATATTTTTCTGAGAGAAATTAGGTTTAAAATGGTGTGGTACACAACTTCTGACCATTTCGGATGACTTCCATCATGAATAAATTCTAGTAAGGGAACTGAGAAAAGTTTTGGTCAATAGGTCCGTTGAGGGTATCATGACGCTGCTAAAGCCAAACGTTTAGGAAGCTGGCTGTAATAGGATTTGACTTGAATGAATGCTTGGATCAAATGACAGCACAATGTGATGAAACATGGAAGTTTATGAAATGAATTAATACAAATATGTTTATTATCTATAGATAGAGTGTAATTTTTTTCAAGCTCTTTACCCACGACTGATTCAATTGCTTGACACAGACATTAACAAATGGAAAAACAAAACTGTGATTGATATATTCTCATGTATTAACGTAAGATTCATATAATCTCATGTAATGAAAGTAAGATTCAAATAATCTGATATAATCTCATGTAATGAAAGTTAGATTTACATAATCTCATGTAATGAAAGTAAAATTCAAATAATTTTATGTAATGAAAGTAAGATTCAAATAATCTTATGTAATGAAAATGACTAAGTTGTACTCAGTTGAACAAACATAATTTAAACAAGCAAGCAATCTACAACGAGATACATGCTAGTTCCGTTACGTAAACAGAAAAACAATTATCCACCCTAGGTAACCTTGTACACCTGTACGAGGAAAAATGATAAACTCGTTTTAAGGCTAAACCAAGTTTTTTCTTGCCTTATTCTGTGACATTGACCATGGAAAACACGATCTTCAATCCTTGATCGTAGTCCAGATGCAATTTGGGACATTTTAAGTTCCACTTATGGTAGAATATACTTGGCTCAACTTCTGATCAGAGTTTGACACATGTATTTGCTCATTTTAGGTAAGTTTTTCACTTCACATATCGCTTGTAGAATCTTGCTTCCTTTTGATAATTTGATGTTAATGATTGTGTGAATTTTGTAACAGCTATGTTCAGAGGAAAATTGAAATGAATCATATTATTATTTTAAATGAATTTCTTCTTCACTCACTTTCGGGGCATCGTACCGACTTGACTTTAGGTTCTACTAGTATTCGCAACGGATTAAATCGTGTCAGTGCTTGATTGGACAGATGCAGTTAACGTTACAAGATGCCGGTTCTTTCTTGTACTTTTGTCTTAGCGGAAGCGACCTTTTGGCTGCATCAATAGTAACTACAGTACTATAACAAGACGGATACAATTTCGTTAGAGCTGGGTCTCCATTGTTATCAGATAGGAAAACTCTAGCCTTAAGTCATGTTTGGCTAGGATCATCAGTAACGGAGAAGGATTAGGAAAAGTGGACTTGGTCACAGAATTAATTTTTGCAGGGACGTGCTCATTCTAGCTGGTGTGCATCTCACTGTTTAAGGAGTCTTCTTCTTCTTCTTATGCGAAATCGTTGCACCTATTATTGTAGTTTTAGCTTTGGAATTAGGAGCTCGTCTTAAAAGCAAACGATCCGCGAACTCGACTAAATACCCACTTCAAGAGGATTTGTGTTTGGTTTGCGTATCAATTCTTACATCAGCCAGTTTGTCAAAATGATTTTTTGTTTTACAAAATGATGTATCTAATGAAGAATATCAATAATTCCATGTAATGGTTGACATAATGTTGAAATAAATAAATCATATTTTTGCGCTAAGAATAGCTTCTAACAAGCGTGAACGCACTTGGGCATTTTTCTACGAGATTTAAGGCACGCTGTGCACAGTTCGATTGACAGGAGGTTGAAATGAAAAGCCATGTTGAATACTCTAAGAGAGGAAAGAAGTTAATGGCGATTTAAAGTTTTTGTAAACAGACGAAAATGAAGAAACTGACATGCCAATGACGATATCACGTTATTAACATCAATTGTGAAACACATCCCAGTGAAATTTCAATCATGAGGGTTTAAAATGCATGAATAAATACGAATGTGATAATTGAGTGGTAGCTTCCTTAATTATAATTCAACCAAGGTGTACCTAACTCTTTTGGTAAGAATTGAGGATAAGATGTCTCTCTTGAACACTTAAACAAAACGAAATAATGAACACTTTGATGGTGTGATGAGCTATACTTTGGTAACTTAAGTTTTGAATAATGTAAATAATACAGGCATTACAATGCTGTCCTTCTTTGTCCTGTCCGAACATGCCATCGACAATGATGAGATGTGTTTGACTGGCAACTTCAAAGTTAAAAAAGAAATCCTCCTGTCTAAAGCATATACAAGAAATCATATTCTGGATCAATCAAAGGAATCTTAAAAGCTAAGCTGAACGTTTGTATTCCAATTCGAGAATTTCACACCGCAACTGAAACACTTCACTTTTTCTCCTTTTCCAAAGGATTTAAATTCTGCTCTTGTTAAATATTTGGAAGTTGGACTTTTTAGTTGTTTAGGTCATTTCCCCTTGAACGTGTGGAATCGACTTTCAAGAGCATATTAGCCAGTTAAAGCCACGTGAAATATGTATTCTTTGAAATGCAAATGGTGTCCAGGGTGTTTGAGAGTGCATGGATCAGATGCATATATGATTATACGAACTGCTCCCACCTTTGATAGTGAAGGGGTATGTTTGCACTGCATAGCTCATGTCGCATGATACAGCATCACTCTAGTTACAGGATGAGGCATCACATTTCCCTTTCATGTAACATTTCGTTGGGTACATTATATTTTATTCTGTGAGAAATTCATCTCTACGAAAGTCTTGATTTTGACCTGATTTTCAGGAATTTGTTTAACACGTAAACTTGTACCACTCGATAATTCAGGGTGAGTCCTTTAACTTTGTATTCGTGATGAAGGTGCCCTTGCTTATCCCGGTCATGAAAGCAGTAAGGTTTACGATGTTCACAATTCAGAATTTTTTCTTCGGGATGCTCCTAAATGTTCGTCTTCGATGAATGGGTTATAGCCTCCAGGGCGATCAATGTACATGCGAATATTGGTGTAAATTACTCCATCTCTTAAAGGATCCATCGCTGAATACAGGTTTTAACGTTGATGTGTTCTGTCTAAATTTAATGATGACTGGTGGAAATAGATAATAATTACACATACAAGTATACAATACATCCATGCTTTTTATTTGATTTAGTCAACATAGTATAACAAGCAGGTAGCATTGGTCCGTCCACAAACAAACTGTTGTGTGGATTCAAATGTTCAATGTCCTCCACATCGCACATTTCGATGGTTCATATAAATTTTCAATCTGATTTGAAAATCGATCCCAGTCGTGTTCCGATACTTCTATTATTTGGTCTCCTTGACCTTCTAATCATGGCGTCATAACTATTTTTTGTCCTATAACTCTTCCATGGTGGATCTCTTTTAAGGGATTCTTCAGGTCTTTTAAGGATAACACGTAGGCCAGACATGCAAAAATACCATCTTTGATATTCGTACAGGATCTGTGGAATTTCTATATCCCAACCGTCCACGGAATAAGATCCAATCTTCTTTTCTCCTGTTTTTGTATCATTTTATATCATCTTGTTTTGGGTTTCATATCAGTATTATAGCGATTCACTGGACTGGGTTGGTATTTATTCTCGGGATGAACTTTTTGCGGTACACTAGTCCAGGCGCGTTGGAAATGTTGAAAGCTTCCTTGAAGGAATCGAAACAGCTATAATCAAAAACTAACAGTTTAACTTTAGCGCTACAGAAATGTAATATGTCCATATCGAATGGACAATATTTCAAAGATTATTCTTGAGAGATCCAAAGTTTCTTAAGAAGGGACATCATACCAAAAGCGGAAGTATGACGGGTTGATTTTGCTTCTGTATAGAAAAGGTGTGGAATATAGTATTTAACCATTTATGTCATTCCAAAGGTTTGTGGCATTCTATACAAAGGCACAGGCAGATAATAGATAGAATCGTTAAGCTGTACGTTTCCCACTCTAATGTAAATTATGTTGGCTACAATCGTGGTAACTGTTGACAATTTGGATCCTTGTTTTGAAAAATATTTGAATAGATTTGAATAGAAATTATCTATCGTATGAACAATGACTGTAGCGTATTTATGACAGTTCCCACAACGACGCTTTTTGCTCCAAGTGTCGTCCGTGTTGTTTAAAATCCACTCAGCAAAATAAGAAAAAAATACTAGAGCCACGAAATATCCTTTTACGCACTCCTGTAGTCACGCTACAATTCCGACAACGATAAAATATAAGTTCCTGAACACAGTCTTGCAAGCGCGATGAGCCACATGAAAGTTTTGAATGTGAATTTCATTCAGAAAGGATCAAATCCAAACTTTTATTTTTCTCTCTCTGGTCGTCATTTTATCATTTCTAAGGTGAATAGATATAACACGGATGATCAAATTCTGTTTTAAAAGGTGGAACCTCCCAATGACTTTTGAGACAGTCTCAGACTATGTAAAATGGTTTTGTTCAGTCAATGCCATCTGTTCTCAGGACAAAGGACAAGATATTGACTACCTTAGAATTCTCTGCCTCATTTTCTGCATACAGTTTGATCTGAAGTACGCAGGGTATGTGAATTTATCATTGCCAATGCAAAAGATTAAAGACAAAGATTTTTGGAAACCAGTATTGCGTAATTGAAAAGAAGGATATTCAAAGATGGTTTTGGACCTATCGTAAGAGACCCAAACCCTGCCACACTTAATTATTGCATCTCTGAAGCCCAAAGTTTTACTAGACACTATATCAACCAAAAAAATGGCAGGAATACTGGAACACTACTCCCAAAGGTAGAAAGCTATACTACACCCTGAAGGAAGTTAACAGGTTCATTAAACCACCTAATGTAAACAGCTCGGACCAAAAAATCGTCAATTGGATTATGAGAGGCTAGACAAAATTAGCTGGCAGTTTTGATAAACATCTAGGACTCAAACCTGCAAACATAAACTGCTACCACTACCATACCATAGAGGACCTCCATCATATATTCAACAGTTGCACCAAATATCAGTTGGCAAGAACTTAATTCCAAAAAGCACAAAAAATTGGATACCCTAATTACATATTCGGAAATCATAGATAATTAAAACCCCAACATAAAGATAACATAATAAAACATCTTAGACTTTCTGGACGAAACCGGGCTCAAGAACAAATATAACACACTAACCTGTAAGGCATTAAGCAGAACATACAAACACATTAGCTGAGGAACGGGTGTCTTTGATATGTCATAAGAGACCTGTTTACACAGCAAAGATACCCGCCTCTAAATAGGAAAACTACTAAATAGAAACAATAATTATATTTAATCAACAATAAAAATCCACAACTATTTCTCTCAGTAAAACGCAACACAAATAACAAACAAACAAACATAATAAGAAAAATCTTATCTACCCTCACTCTTCCTCCCACTTTCTCTCAATTAACCTGCTAACTAATTACTCTAAACCTACCATACTAACATCTCTCAACCAAACGATGATAGTCACCTCACTATGAAATTTCTCGATCCCAAAACGTAATGTTATAAAGTGGTCAAAACACTCAAGACCATCAGGGCCAGCCACATAATATGAACAAGTAGGTTATGTAAGACCCCAAAATTTAGCTTATATGAGGTGATCTAAGCTCAGGACCAAAAGGGGCAGTCACACACAGTGACAAACCATAAATTTAAATATCACACAAATAGCTGTCATCCAAGGTATCAACTCTTAACTAACAAATTCTCAGGAAAGTTTCGGCAATTCTATACTCAAAATTCAAAATTCGGACACTAATGAATCAGCGTGCAATGCACACATAAATAATATACCAAAAGTGAGTGCTTGTACTAATCCCTCTCATCTACTAAATGTGGTAGAGGCGGACTGAAACAAGATTGGGTGGTGGGTCTATTCCCACTCATGACATCCTATCATTCAGGTAGCATGGAACACCTTGTTTTGCTAACTGACGGCTTAATTAACAGCACTATCTGAGTGCATTAACGCCCGGGGGATGTGGCTCTGATTACATTCCCCAGGAATAATTAACAGCCTACGGTGAAGGCATTAACCAGTGGCACATGCATAATTGTGCGCAGGCCACTTTTGTTTAAAGAATCAATCAATCAATCACATACGGGAAGGAGGAACAAAACCAAATCTACTATCCACACACAGAAAGAGGAAAAAAGAAACCCCAAATATACTATCCACACAAGTGATGGAGAGAAAACAAAACCCAAATATACTATTCACACACGGGAAGAGGAGAAAACAAACCCAAAATATACTATCCACTCACGGGAAGGAGAAAACAAATGCCCAAATTCTACTAACCATACACGAGAAGGAGAAAAAACAAACCCCAAATCTACTATCCACACACGGAAAGGATAAAAACAAGCCCCAAATCTACTAGCCACACACAAGAATAAGCTTAAAAACAAACCCATTACCTACTATCCAAACACACGAAAATAGGAAGAGGAAAAAACAGATCAAATCAACTAAACACACAATGTACGCTAGAGCATACAAACCCCAAAAATATACTTTCCACACAACATAAGCTCACGTATACAAACACACATACACACACATACATACAACACACGCGAACGTATACAAACAAGCACACACATACACACACATAATCACATCAGTAAAGGAGTAAGTATTTATAGTCACACTACTCCACACTCATATAAATATGCAACTTGAAAAGCCTCTTTTCTAGAGATCTGGGTAGCCCTGAGAAGGGCAGTTTTGTGTCGAACTGCAAATGCACATTTATTAATGGTGGCACCTTCCTGTCTTGTGCCACAGACGTATCGCCGGCTCCAGTCCTGCTCCCAATTGAGGCGTGTGGTTGGGAGCGCAGAGGGAGGTTGATTTACTTCACTATCCGACTCCTCCGTTTGAGGGGTAATGAACACTTGTTGTTGTTCCCCTTGTCTTCTGTGCCACACTCGGGAATGAACTGTTCTGTTTGCCTCCCGCAACAGATGTACTGTTTGTTGTGGATATAGTGGTGCTGCAAATGGTTGTGGATGCGTCCTCACATCAGGCTTCATCTTACACAGGGGTCGCATTATGAGGTGAGGCAGGATCACATGCTTCTTTCTTTTCACCTTTTCTTACTTTTTCTCCTGTTCCTTCTCCTCTATCCTGGCTTTCTCGGATATGGCTTCCATAGCCAGCTCATATAAAACGCGCCTGATATACTTATGGTCGATTTGGAGTTTCAACAATTTTGCAATTCTGTTATTCATAGTTTGACTAGCCAACGATGGGAAGCCAGACTAACTAACGCTTCACTTTATATCTGTGAAGCGCGGATGTAAAGGAAAACATCCCCGTCACCAAAACGTAGAAGACCCACATTACTATCAATCACATGGAACGTGAGGACCTAAAATAAACTCTCACGCACTTTTTTTACTTACAATCACTAACTACAAACAAAAACACACAGACAATTCGACAAGCTAAAGAAACGAAGTGGTTATAGACACGGTTCTATTTTTATATACATTAAACAAAGGAACAAAGTGCTTATATACACACTTCTACTTTTCAACGTAAAGACTAACACAAATAAACACATTGTGGAAATAGGACTAGTATCTCATTTGTAGAGTATTGGGGGTAGCCCTGAAAAGGGCTGTTTTTGTAGACGGGGAGTTATGGCAATCTCTTATCTTCTAAGACTGCGTCTCCGTCTTTCGGCTGGCTTTCCCACAGGATAAGGTCTGCTTCTTCGGAAAGAGAAGGAGAACTCTACGTGACAGTCAACAAAACCTCAGTTTGGTTCATGCTGTTGTTGTTGCTGCTGCTCTTTATTGTCTCCTTGCTTCTGAAGTCAAAATATTTCCGTCCATTCTTTTTTCGCCTTCTTGAGTTCCTCTCTGAAGACCTCTTCTATCAGGTCTTCGGCCACTTTCAGCATCTTGACATTCTCCTGACATTCTCTATCTTTCCAGGCTTGGGTATCAGGCTTTGGATTACACGATGCAAATGCATTTAGTTTAGCTAAATTAAAAGGCATCTTCATATGTGACGAGTCAAATAAGTCACTAAATGTTCTAAAGAATATCCAAGACTCCGTTGATGAAAAAAATACACACAATATTGTCCAGACACTATGGAATCTGTGCCTTGTAATTTCACATTATTGAATCGTGTCATTTGGATATTTCTTCTCATAAAGTCGATGATGTCGTCTTTCGAAGGTGGTAATCCATATCAATCAAAATACTCTATATAAATCTCTTTAAGGAAGTAGACGGCTACCCAGTGGGTTTCTGGGAGATGACTGTCGTCCGTGTTGATGACGTAAGCTTGATCGTCTTGAGGTTTGCGATGAGGTAGTTCATCTTTACAACACAAGATATAATTCCAAGAAGCAGTTTACGAACTGTTGTTCAAATGCTATAAAGTTCCCTGTTATCCATTTTTTGTTTTCTTGTTTTTTCACAGATAATGAAGAGTCATCAATTCAATTATGACTCTTTGCTTAAAACTCTGAGCCAAGAGAGCTTTGATATGATGAATCTCTAGAGCACTCAGTGGAGAAGAGGAATGATCACGCAAGTCTTTATACCACAGATGCAACGCTGTTTCTTCTGAGATGAGACCCCAAGCGTCTTCTTTACTCAACATCATATATTCATCGTGTTGAAGTTGACTATGATGATCATCTTGACATCCATAGCAATCTTTTTCTTGATCAATTTCGTAAATATTTTTTTTGCCAGGTATTTAGCAAAACAGGAGGCTAAATGTTGTTCTTGTTCTGGCCATCTGGACATCATCAGTATGCCCCATTCGTCACGAAATCATCCCATTCCATTTCCATAGATTCGCTATCATTCAAAGAGGAATACTGTCTTCCATAGCTTCTAATAGTCTAGAAGGACCTCAAACTGTATATTTCTATTGTATTGTTGAATTCGGTGTGTAATATTCACACTGTAGGGTAAAGCTTCTGCAAACGGAAGTTCCACACCCAGTTGACCAGATTTTATAGGGTGGAAATGTCACTCGTCGCTGCTTTGTTCTGGAATGAAATCAAGTGACCACAAAGTGTAACCTCCTGCATAATCTTCGTACGAAATGCTGCGACTGGTGTTGGTCCCTAACTTCGTACAGAGAAAAGTACGACCTCAAGTGATTCTTCTGGGAAAAGTTAGATTCGATAGGTCTGGTACACAAGGTGTTGCCATCGCGACTGACGTCAATTTTGGACACTCTGTATTGATTAAACTGAAAAGGATTTTGATCGTGGGCTCCGTTGATTGCTGCATTGCTAACGATACCAACGATTAAACGTTTGAGTAACTGTCCTTGGAACAGATGATTTTTGATTTTGGATCGGAGTCCAAAGGCAATGGTGAATGTTTTCGGATACTTGCCGGACGTTATGTTGAAAGTGTGACTGATGTCGTTTTCCGCTTTAGGTAATACTTCCACATGACGCATACAAAGGCTGGCTTCTTGGATAATGGTTTGTACTCGTTTTCATGAGCCATCAAATGGAAAACTGTACTGCTGTGATTCAGTCTCAGGAGGATGGTCTTCTTTCAGCAAATACTTGGCTTGCAACCACATATCCAAATACAAATGATCCATCAGTTCTAATTTACGTCCGTGCAGGATTTTCTTTCGACGGTCTTTAAAGCCTACGTTATGAGCAACAGCATCTGCTCTCAGGACTGTGTCGTTAAAGTTGTCCTTTCCTGCAGTGTCAGATATCCATACCACGCAAGCATCCTGATGAGCATTATTGGCCTCTTTTCCGTACATCTAGAGATTTTCCAGGTAAGCTCGGTAAGGGTAAGTATCCATGCTACTGCTGACGAGTTTGTTATTCGAGTATAAATCCACTAAACTGAACAAGGAATGCATGAAATTGTTGATGGGAGCTACTCTAGCATCGGCTATTGCAACGGTGTCGTCCGTTTTGATCACTTTGACTTTCATGCACAAGTTACTGCTATTCAGATCTATGTAATCTTCGGGCTGTCCTTTGATTTCAAACTCGATGGGAGCTGAATCCATCAAACAGGAGACGGGATGAAATTCTACCCATTGGGATTCTTGCATCGTCATCATGGTTGGTGGCATGGTAAACGAATCCACTTCCGACTTGGAATAGGCACAAGGCTTACGGTACATCATTTTTCTCTCTGTTTGTTTTAATAATCAAAATCATCTAAGTCTCGGGTGGTTCTTATTTTCTTGGTCTTTCTAGCTCTGAGGATATGAAGTCCTCTGGAGGGGTGTCTTTGTCGTCTCATTCAACCTTGTCCTTGCTGTGGCGTCAGGGAAGGAGGAATAACTGACTCGGCCGCGTCCAGGGCATTTATAGGAGTTTCTCGTCGACCCAAAATCCCTTTGCCCGTTTGAAGCAATCTATTTTAGCCTGCTCTAAAGTAAGCCTTTTTTGGATTATGTTTGTTGGTGATGACATTTTGGAGAAATTCTTCTCCTTGCGTCAACGCGGCATCTTTCAAGGCATGTAATCCTCGTGTCAACATTGGTTTTAAAACGGGGGACAACGAACGAAATGCCGATTTAAACATATCTCCTAAACCATGTCTTCGCTGTGGAGCGACCCCTTCGTACACAGGATACATAACTTTCGAGTAGTTAGAGATTCGTTTTCGAAAATGGAATTTCACTGTGACTTTCCCTTTGGTGAATGAAATATTTTGTCCCAGATCTCCTTTTATAGCGATATTGACAGTGTCAAAATATGACTTGCTGACGGGTAAATAATGATGTACAAATTCGCGGTGAACGTGATAGGTGTTTCCACCTTTCTGGTCAGTATTCGGTCAGAATCCAATTTGAAAAGAATGAGTCGCAGGAACGGAACGCAGGTGTGTCCCATCGCGGTGTACATCAGAGTACACAAAAATCAAATTGAGTCCTTGCGTCAGTTCTACAGGGGATCGAAAATACTTCGCAAAATCCAAGTTGTTGGTGATGAATGGTACGGACTCACCTGGCTTAATCATCTTGACATTCCCACCCAAAATGGCAAACAATTTAGGACAAAATTGAAAGGCATACGTTTTATTATCCGGAAATTTTATCAGCTGCCAACTGGCTAATTTATGGTACTCCAAGTGATACTTTTTGTTTTCTCTCCAAAGCTTTACCAAACAGTGCACTGAATCTGTCAGCAATCGTGTCCAGGAAATGTTGACCACTAAAATAATAGCCTGCCGAAATTTTCACATTATTGATGTACCGTTGAGTAGTGGGGAATACTTGTCGTTTCTTAGAGTCATATACATTTGGAGTTTTATCCATGTACTCTTGCACTGTGGTGTCCATTACTTCGACCTCAAAAGTGTTTTTCTTTTCATTGATGTTTTTGATTTGTGTAGGGTGAATCATTTCCACCGAATCCACTTTCCAATGGGCTTGGTGATCTAATTGGATGGCCAGAGGTAATTAGGCAGTGAAACAGCACAAAGTCTTATGGGGAAACACCTCCATAGAACTGTCACTTGGTAACGTTAAATAAAATTATTTCTTATTATTCATAATTCCAGAGTTCTGCTGTCCAAGGGGTCACTCGAAGCGGGAAGAGTGTCTAAAACGGGATTGTTATTGTAGGAGTGGTACCTGCTGTGAGAGTGACTGACATTGGACGCAAGGCTCCAGTTGTTCCCGGTCGAGGAGTATTTCAGGGAAGGATAGGGATGGTCACCGATGCAACTGCTCAGTAAAATGGTCCACAACTGCTTGTTACCTTGTTGCAAACTCAAATTGGCAATGGCAGCACCGATGACACAATACACCACAAATATTTGGCGGAAAAAGACCATTTGTGTTTTAGGTACACGTTCGCTACACCACACTCACAAGGATTGCTTTTGTAGATATTGCAGAGAAGAACTGGATGAAAGAGTGGTCACGGTTGTAGTGCCAGCTGAGGCTGTGTTGAAGTCCATTACGGTTACTTCTTTATATAGTCGAGGACTTGCGAAGCGTCGATTCAAGAATCAAAACTAGGAAGATATCCTTTGACTTCTTCGACACATCGTTTTCCCACTTTTCGGGTTGGTCGTTAGAGAATGCTTTCGATGTCGTTCACATCTTTTTCTTTTTTGGTTACGCGTTGCAACTCGGGCAAGTAAACCGTTCCTTTTAACACCTCCCCGTTCATGTCTTCCGATAGACGGCAGGATGATGGCCACGCACTCGTCATGTGACACTAAACAATTCGGCGCTCCAGTTGGGTACGTAGCCTTTGTCGATGTGCGTCTGGTTTTGCCAATGCGCCCCCAATCTCCTGCTGCCAATACTCAACTTTTCTTGGGGACAGCCACTATCGGGGACTTAATAAACAGGCGCTCAAAAACGGTTATTTCGTTTTCGGAAGTCACTTTTTGGGGGACACATCCTATGCTCCGATGGTAAGATTGGCTGTACGCTTGGACCAGGTGAGGTAAGACGTCGATTTACTTGCGGGTGTGTTGATGCGTAAAATATTTTCACATACATTCTTTCAAGGTGCGTTGAAAATGTTCCACAATGCTGGCTTTGGTTTCGGATTCTAGGTGGAGAAAATATGAATGTCACGTTTCTGAAATTCGGTACCTTTGTCAGTTTTCCAACGAAGAGGGTGAATATCACTTTGTTTGATTTGGAAATCAATGGCACGACTCAGAGAAATTTAGAAAAGACGTCGATGACACAAAACAAATATTTGAAGCCACTATTGTAGGTGGCCCAATTGAGATACATCGGCTAAATCGGCTTGCCATTGATGATCGATGCCTTCCACTCGGGTGTAACTTCTGGAACATTTTTCTCGAATGGGTTTGTGTAAGATGTACCTGGCTTGAGATACACGGAGAATTTGCTGACGAGTTTTGGCACACGATACAATTTCTGAACTCCTGCGTAACGTGCAGGATGGGATGGATCGTAGCAAATGCTTGCTAACACCTTCTCCATTTTTTCAATCAGTCACGCACTCTTCGCTGACGATACTTTGGATGGGGCGAAATGGTAGTTTGGAAACGGCTTTACGTGTCCGATCTGCCACGGGTGTAGAAATCGAGGGTAGTGGTGGCGGTTGTGGTTGTAATATGATGGTTTTGGTCTTCTTTTCTTTTTTCCCTTCTGGTTTTCCCTCTTTCTTTTTCGCTTCTGTCGAAGTAGGAGCAGAGATCATCATTTTCACCCAAGTTTTGAGTTCTTTTATTGAGGGGTTTGGGAAGGGGTCAACAAGGACGCTGAAATCTTACTAGGAATGGGAGCTGCTGGCGATGTTTGAAAGACTTCTCGTGCCTCTTCTTTCTCTGTGGGTGGTGGTGGTATTTGTGATGAACTTTTCATGAGGGCCTTAAAATCTTTCAAAGTTGGTAGAGCTGTTTGGTCTCAAGCTTTCTGGTAAAAAAGCTGCAGTCGTTGCAACACTTGACCGTACCTTTTGTCCGTTCCTGACAAATTGCTGAGATCCATCAACGATTACAATTCGTCTTGTAGCTGTGACATCTCGGTGAAATAAGGATTGGGAGGTAAATGTGAGGTCCGTTGTCCATGCCATTGATTGTATTTCATGCACCGTTTCTAAGGCACTAAAGTCATTTTTATTACTTACATTGGATCTCAATGGTCACGTCTGAGAATTTTTAACTCCAGACGTCCCATTTATCTTCCTGGAAGCATAGGTGAAATACCTCTAAGGAGTCCTAAAGTAGGCCCTATTAATGCTTTGGCAAGACGTGCTAATAAGGGTAAAAATCCTCCGCGTTGGACAAACATCTTTTTTCTTGTGACCGATAGGGATTTTCTTTTTGACCATTTTGCGAAGAACGTGTTGATGTTTGGCTAGGCGTTTTTTCTGATGTTTAGACAAAGTTATCGTTCCTTTCAAGACATTCAGACTACATTCATTCACGTTATTGATGACGCCTTTGGAGGCTTTTTGAATTAGTTTTTTAGCATGGGTGGAGAAGCTTTGGGCAGGACGGACAACATATCCCCGTGTCTGACTAAAGGAGAATACATGCCTCTCCTTTTCTTCCCTTTGGGAAGGGAAGAAGGATGTTTTCTGGGGGCGACATCTTGTTTGTTGGTTCCGAGGCACACATCAAATATACACTGACGTCGATTACTTAGAATATCATTTTATCATTTTTGGACTATCGCTTCGTCAAAAAGATGATGTGTGTTCCAAAATCGCCAAAAAAAAAATCCTACTCTTTGGTTGCTCCTCTTTTTCTTTGGACGACTGCATCTTTTCTGGGGGTGACGTCGATGTTTGGTTAAGCGCTTTATCGGATGACGAAACTGTCCTTTTCTTTTTCATTTATTGTTTTTTGGACAGGAGAACGACGATGGTGATGTTTTGCATTTCATTGTGTGGGCATCTTTGGGCGTTCAGGAGCACACACAATAGCGCACTGATGTCAATAGCTTGACACGCGTCTTTTTATCTCTTTTTTATAAAGGTTTTTGTTCAAGGGTTTGTTTAAACTAACTGAAAATATGTTCTATGCCAAAATCCTCCCCTTTGCTGGGTTCTCCTTTTCTTTGGACGATATTGTATTTTATGGTGGTGACGTCGATGCTTGGCCAAGCGTGTTTTCAGATGACGAGACTGTTCTTGTCATTTTAATTTTCCATTTTGGACAAGAGAACGACGATGGTGACGGTGTGCACTTCCTTGATGTGGCATCTTTGGGTGCTCAGATTACAAATACACTGATTCCCATCGTTTGCTTTAGCTCTATTTTATACTGGAATGCCTCGCTACTGATTATCTTTACGTCGTATCAACTTGATGACAGGTATCACGCGTCGTGAAGGGCTTCGCAAAGGACTAAATCGGGAGAGTAACATGCCCGATCTCTCTTGGACTATGATTTTGGGGGTCAGGTATTTTGTGAGCAGCTGCCACTGTACATAAAGAGGACGAGGGTGTCCACGCTGAAAGAGACGTTCTTGGAGACGCGGCTTTACATTATTTCATCAAATAAGGAAGTACGAGTGTCAAACTGGGTTTGGCTGGAAACACCAGCAACGGAGAAGTGGAAGGACATGAGGCTACTGAAGACGCGGTCATGGTCGCTGCAGGTCGTGGTTTGCAAATGTGAGTTTACGTATTGTCCGAAGTGCCTCTCTTGTGGGTAGAAGCTGGTTTCTGGGGTCTTTTTCGCAGACTTTTCTTTTTCTGAGGCTGTGACATGATTTTGATGACGGGTGTCAATGCGGGATTCGGCCAGTTGCGTCAAGGATAATTCTTGTCTCTCAAAAAAAGCGTTTGGTTTGATGAGGGATGTGAATATTGCCTTGCAGTAATTGACGTGCTGTCACCGTAAACCATCGTAAGACATCTTTGAGACTGGCTTCTGAGATACGAGCACTTATTTGTGGATTTTATCGCGACTGATACCGTTCAAGTCATGAATCAATATGACGGAAAGATGAGAATGAAAGGATATCATGTTGACGCCGTGTGAGACAGACCCAAAGTGTCCGAGGTTTTTATAGATTGTTTTGTTAATTCGATGGGGACGTGTACACACAAACCCTCCGGCTTGGCACCAGTGGTGAAACAAATGGGTCCGAAACCGAAAATAATCAAGGGTGGTGGGTTTTAAATCCACGACTAATATGCGCGTGGGGTTTGTGTGGCATCGTCGTACGCATGAGTCAGCCAAAATGTTCCTACCTGTTTGGCTAAGACTTGCTCTTGTGATATATCTCAGCGGCTTTTAAACAAGACCACAAATGAGCATTCAGACTCATGGTGCGATGGGCTTTACTTTGTTGAAGCAAATTATGAGTGATGTAAATGACATTGTCATTAAGATGACACCCTTTGTACGTAAACCACAGTTTAATTTCCTTTTCGTCTTTTCCTAACACGTGGTCGAAAATTACCAGATGGGTTTGACTGCGGTTAGACGCGATTACGTCGTCTTCGCCAGGAATGCCTTATATAAACACGATGGAATGGCTTTGACTTTCTTGCAAGAGACTGTACGCCGATTGACACCCTTTGTCACACCACACGATCTGTTGAGGAGGACGATCGATCAAATAATATTTATGTTCGATGAAACGTTTGACAAATTCGGTTTTGCCTGAACTGCTAGGTCAAGCAATTAACATGTTAAAAGGATGACGAAGATACAAGGCCTCTCAACTGGTATGATCTAAGTTTTCGTCAATGACTTTGAAAGTGGAGGAAGAGGGATCAGAGACATAGATGTAGCCATAGTAGTGCAGGGAATGTCATTTTTGACACGTTGACAGACAAGACAAGAGGTTTATACTCTTTCTCAGGACACGTTTATTGATTTTGTTTAAATCGAACAATACGAAATACAAAAGGACATAAAAGCCAAATGGTTAAGTAGAGCGAATAAATACACGTTACAACGATCAAAGTGGTATATAAACAATTCACTGTACAACATGTTTTGGTAAAATAGGTGTCTTGGCGGCAGTGTGTAACGTTCCTACAGTCTCTACATTGGGTACGCTCACACAGGTGTCTTCCTGGAATGGTCTTTCGGGAATATCCATGACAGTCCTGTCCTGAAGGGAGTGGTTTTCCTCGGTGAGGGGTTCTTCTTCTGGCACTGTCACTAACACAGGTTTAATAGTTACTTTTTTCACTGGATGTTTGAATTTAGGATCACAACTTTTGGGCATAATTGGCCACTTCTTTGGTCCAAGTCTCGAAGCCACAACTTGTTCTGTCATGTACATATCTTCATTATGTGTGTAATTCACAAGCTACACACACATCATCGTACACGTCTTCAGTACCTAACAGTTGACGAATCTTCCTTAGAGGTCGAGATGTGTCCAGATGAAAACGCAAGGCTTTTAAAATAATAAGTCTCTCGTGGACATTTAAATGGACCACTTTTATGTTTTATATGGTGGTAAGTACTGTTTGCAAAGAGTCCATAAGGAATCGGCCGGTAAATTAAACCACAGAAAGGAAGTAACTAAGACACACACCACACGTCAACCCTAATGCATTGGACACAGTTTTCGTAATAAGTGGTGGCAATCCTCCACCGCTTGAGTACTTTCATCGGTTTCCTTCCATAGAATCTGTTATATCACAAGTGATAAATGTCGTGGCATTTTAGCCTGTTTTTATACCCTCTTTTTTCGGAAGCAATAAGTGTACTTTCTGCACAGAGATGATCGTACTCCAGTTGCGAGTCTAAATGGTCCAGTCACTAACATGCACATCACACGCCATTCAGAAGTTTCCTCTTGAAAGAAGTTTACGTTGTGTAAAAGATATTGGTAATCTTCTTAACCCGTGTTCTGGAGTTCATTGCAGTATGTCTACCTAGTAGTAAATAAAATCACTAACAACGATCGAAGCCTTCTTATCCGTAAGTAGTTGATGAATGTCTGACCACTGGAACATTTTCATCTGAAACAGTCTTATTATAACATTCAGGTACCAGTGGTTTAAACATCGGTGATGTAACAGATGCAATTGTGTTTTCGTTGAACTTGTATTTTTACCAGCTCTCGGTAAATGCGTTCTCTCGACTCCACAGGCAAATCACGAATCTTCGCTTGTAAAGTATCCAATCAGTGTCCACCAAGAACCATGAATCGCTGGGTTGTGGCCAATAACCTCGTTTATATTTGTGACTGAAGTATTGTCCTCCCATAATTAGTCTTCGTTTACTTTGGAAAAGAACATAGTTTAAAAATGGAGAAATGATTTTGAGTTTGCGTTTCACTTGTATTTTGACCAACTCTCGGTAAATGCGTTCTCCCAGTTCCAGAGGTAGATTCTGAATGTCTTCTTCTGATCTAGACATTCACAGCAATGTCTTTTTTTGTCGGAGGTAATAAGTGTACTTTTTGCACAGAACTGATTGTACTCCAAGTAGCAAATCGATATGTTTAGTCACTGGTTCAGACACTACACATCGCACAAAATTTTCCTCTACAGAAACAAATTGACATCGTAAAAGATTTTGGCAATCCTTTAACGCTTCCTCTGGAATTCGTTGTTGTATGGTCACCATGTAATTAGTAAGATGAGTAGCCACCAAAGTCTTCTGGTCCTCGTCCAGTTCAATAATGTCTGACCATTGGAACGCTTTCAAATGAATCAGTCCTCTTATAACATTCAGGTACCAGTAGTACCAACATTGGTGACGTAACGAAAGCAATCGTTTCTTGCGTTTCACTTGTATTTTGACAAACTCTCGGTCAATGCGTTCTCTTAACTCCACAGACAAAGCACAAATGTTCTGTTGTAAAGTATGAAAGATTACTGAGGTCGTTCCGCTAAAGGAAGGTAATGACAATCCGGAACCCATCCAGCAGGTTCCAGGTAAGCCGAATCTTTCTATTCCCACTCGTGAAGTGACACACCGCAACTGAAACACTTCACTTTATCCCCTATGCTAAAGTAGATATATCCGGCTCTGGCTAATTCTTCGAGGGTAAGTCCTCCCAGATATTTCGTCCATATTCATTGGAACATTTGGAATCGACTTTCAAAGTTGCAGTTTTCAGGCAAAGGCACAGGGAACGAATATTCGTCTTTGACAGGTTCATTTCGATAAGGGTACAGTGACAGGAGTTTACATTGGGTTGGATGACATCCGTAGGGTGGTAGCTGAAACGGTTTCACGTGAAGGTTGACAACATCCATGAAAACCAGTCAAAAGTCCACGATAACGAGTGTCATCGCTTTCGCATCCGTCAGGATTGACACACACAACATCACTTTCCATGGTAGGTGTAGTGGTAATAGTAGTCATAGCAATGGTCCCTTGACGTCCTGCTGAAGGAGTCATAACAAAGTTCCCATGATATGGTACTGTATCGCTAAGGTCTCAGCGTACGGCATCCCTGCAATCGCAAGGCACAGTATTGAACTCCACTTGAATGATGTCCCTTTAACAGTATTCATCTTTTGCACTTGGTCTTTATAGTTACAATGAACTATTGGTGACCAATATCGACGTAATCGTACGGTAAAGTAAAGTGATTGGGAAGCCGCACATGCTTTTGGCAAACGATTTGATAAACGTTTTCTAAAGGCCGACTGCCAGTTTGGTGTGTGGGGAAACGTACAATCTCTACAATGTCGATCCTCTCCAGACTGCAAAGCTTCTTTCAGTACACCAAAGTTCACCACTCGACTGGTACGATACTTGACAGTCAATCATTTCACTTTACACTCAGTGTGCACGTCTCCTTGTTGGGCCGGTATTTGTAGCCGTACGTTTTGGGACCGCCACTAACAAAACATAGAATCTTGTCGTTGGGGTGCTAGTCCGTCCAGGCTCCTAAACAGCCTCATTAGATTTTAAGGTAACAGTGACCCAGGCGATCGATATTGATGCAACTCTCCATGCCAAAATACAGCACACGATCTCCTAACGGTTCTAAAACTTCGTACAATTTAAGCGAGCATGGGCTGTCACGTAGGCTGGAATGATGACATTTCCAAATTTGTCAGAGTCTACAAAGTCCAGTTATTTGTAATTGACTAAGATAAAGTCCATACGAATGCCGTCCACGTGTTTCAGGTATTTCGTTTTGTCGTGAATCATCAGGACGTTGCAGGAACGTTCTGTCGAATACTCTGTCATGGGTAAACACGGTTATTGTGCCATTTTACCCCACAATCAATTTAACATCACTTTTTCAAACGATAGCCTTCCTTCCTTTTTCTCCACGTGGCATAAAGTGAAGCCTTCCTGCTCCCAGTATTTCTCTTTGAATTTATTTTGGACCTCGGGAGTGTGCCACTAGGAAGGATATTCTTGGGTCATTTTCCAAAAGGCATCCACGTAGTCTGCGAATATGCCTTTTTTAGTTTGGTCACCCTTGTAGTACTGTTCTGTCCTGGAAAAGTGGTAAATTTTGTACACTTCTAACAATAGGTATCACAGGTTCAGATTCAGAGCTTTGCACTATTCCACACTGACCCACGGTCTCGTCAAAGCGCGTTTTTCCTGGGTGTGATGACAATTTTGGTCTTGGTTACACGTTGCGGTACAAGTACGGCACAAAGGAAACATCAGTTTTCGTTGCGGATGGTGGGGTGCCATACGCAAGTATATTGTACAGCATGTTCTTGTTGTTGTTGTACGGTTTAAGCTATTTTGTAGCACAAGATTGGCTATACATTGTGGCCAGAATTAATGGTGGAGGAAGAACCCAGGAAAACCCTGGAAAGAACCACCGACCCACAAAACGCTACTGGCAAGCTTTCTCACATATCCACGTTGGCCGAACCCGAGACTCGAACCCATGCAGATAGAAGTGAGATAGCAGTGATCCGTAACGCTGAGCGCTGTAGACCACTCGGCCACTGGTGAGGTAAAACGGGATAGTACATGTCCGTGGGAGATAAGACTTTACATTTAATCAATCCTTCGAATTGTCGAATGTTGTGTAGGTCGATGTGTTCCGTCAGCAATTGCGGGTGCCCTGTGGTAAAGTGACAATATTTGCACATATAAGGATACAGCGCACACACGTGAAAGTATTTGATTTATTCTCCTTTCTCGTCGTCGGTGTGGCACAGCATAAATGTGGCATTCGTCCATATTCCGTATAAACTGTTCCGTGGGTTCAGAGGGTCCACCACCTTGTAACTTTCCACGATGTGTTTAAACTCGGGATCGGTTTTCAAACTGTGATCGTACACATATTCCCACATTTCCACCACTTGGTATACCTGCTCTTCTAACTTCATACGCGCTGACAATTGATCTTGTACAAGTCTTCCATGGTACATTGTAAAAACGAATTTGTAGTGCCACGTTGAGGGTAGCGGATGGGACATCAGTGACTTAAGCAACCGTTAACCTCGTACAAGATCTTGGGGATTTCTAAGTCCCAACCATCCACCGAATACCTTCCGGTATTATTTGTGCCTCGTCCGTTTCGAGCATGGTGGATACATTTGTCTTCCTTGTCGCACAAGTAATGTAGCCAGCGTTTGGCAAAGTTCGTAGCTTGAGGGTTTATGAATACCAGGGTGTTTTCGGTCACTAAGGAATATTCTTTGGCAATGGTACATTATCCTTTCAAAGGATCGAACCCTCCTTGCTCCATTAATAATTTTCGAATTTTTCACAACAACGCCGCAAAATGTCGACGTCGGAAAGACAATAATTTTAACATTTTCTCCTAACTGTTGAAGGGGTCCGAGGCGTGAGTGTGGTCGCAAGCACAGAAAGCTTCTCGTTGCTGGTCCGCATGTTGTCGTGGTCGTAGTAGTGAGCTACAGGCAAATAGGGTAGAACGGCATGTTGACTTGTTTCGGTTATGAAAAAGTCCGGAAAAAAGCCTTTGACCATTTCTGTCATTCCAATTGTTTTAGGTATTCGGCTCAAAGGCATGGTCAAGTAACTCATCGAATCTTTAACTTATCCTACTTGCACTTGCATGAAAATGATTCTGGCTCCGTTCAAGGTGACTTTCGGACGTTCGATGGCTTGTTCCGTATAGTATCTCAAAAGAAACTATCCATCGTATCCCGATAAATTGTGAGCCACCACCGTGGCATGGCGATGAGAATCTCCGTAACGTTCGATCTATTCTTGGCTTTAGGTCTCGTTGATAGGGTGTAAGATCCATTGGGCGAAATCGGCTAGCGTGTTTGGTCCTCGAAAGATGTCACATCCTCCAGAAAGTTTGCTACAGTGAGGGCAATGACTAAAGATAGGTTTTTGGATATACTTATGACACGCTTGATGAGCCACGCAGAAATTACTAATGTGAATTCGCGTCTCTTGCATTCATTCGAAATCGAAAAAGATGAAATTCCCTTTCTTCTGGTCATTTTCCTCCTCCTCCTGTTTGGGTCGATACTATTGAAGGTAGCTTTCGTGTTCCAAGTCTACGATTTGGTGACAAATGTGACATCATTTCTTCCTGAACATACGTGTGCCTTGGCACTGTTGATATGTATGCCTTATTCACAAGTAAGACACAATCTCAGCAATTGACAAGCACTTTTCTTCCGTGAACATTGCGTCTTTAGACGTTGTTGGTAACAGGCAGAGTTGAAAAATACGCGCTAACAAGCATGGCAATGCATTCTTTCTTGTTCTTCGTCAAGACAGGCTTAGAGGCCAAACATTCCTCATAATTCGATCTACAATGCTTGTGTTGCTCTCGATTGTTATAGCCATAATCACATTTCTCACAGTAATAACTGTATCCCATATCCTAGGAATGCGGTGATACTGGTAATGGCATTGAAATGTTCATCATGATAATATACGTGAGTGTATGTTCTGTCTTTAAAATATTTGCGTCGAAACAACTGAGGTCCACACCTTTCTTGAGGGTGAACTTTCAAGATTTAGCGTGGAGCAAAGACGTCTTGCATTTTTTGCATTTCAGGAATGCCACAGTGTGTGACATTGGATAGTCCAGCTTACAGTAACAAGAATTCTTCTTCTCTGTGTTGTTTGGCTGTGTCCGATAGTTTTTGAATAGTTTTCCAGGCTCGTTTCCATTCTACCGTGTCATTCTTGTCGGCACGGGCTAAACACATATGGCATTGAAGATTGTTAATATGAACGATGCTACGCTTGATGCTACGAAGGTCGTCTACCAGTAACACTTTTCTGCGTTGTCCGGTCCCTTGGGGAAGAAATACGTGGGTCATAAACAATTTCGCTTTTCCGTCGGTGATGTGAAGTTTGTCGTTGGATTTTTGCACGCGTTGAATCTTGTCGATGACTTTGGAAGGTGCTAATTCTGATTGGCTGCTAAAGTCGATCCAAACGGGGGACTTCAAACTGTCGTGATGATTGGAAGGTCTCAAGCGATCATCTTCCTTGGATTGACATTGTTGCTTCAGTGTGGTTAAAAGAGATCCCCACACATCGGTGATAAACCTCTCTGATTTATCCAACGGTACGTCGGACCTGAAATCTTTAAACTTCACCGTGTATGTGTAGGTTGTGGTTCTAAATTTTCTAGATGAGCGCTTTTCAGTCTCTCGAATATCGCAGTACTTTTCAGGTTTAGTACTGGTGGTGGTGTAGACTCTTTGGGTCTGGATTCTGGCTCACTCATGTCATCTTCAAAATCGCTCTTACGAATTTAAGCCAAGACTTCAGCTACTGTGCGAGGCGATAGGTCACGTTTCGGTCTCTTACTTTCTTCTCCTTTCTTCACGAAATAATGCGATCGTTTTATCTTATCTGCAAAAAATTCAAATGACTACATTTTATACGCTATGGGTCCCTATTATCATATCAGGCCAGTGTTGTTCCTTTATAAAGGTCAGTGTCTTCCCTTCCAGTATTCATTTCACTCTCAAGCTGACTAAAACGATGGAAGAGCCCACACAGATCGAACATCTGATCAGAGCTTTGCGAGGTGTCATACTAAAGTTTTCTTCAGACAAGCCGACGGATTAACCCCCTCCTTTCCAGATAAAATTCAAGATACTTGCTATATCTGTCAGAAGAAAGAGCACTGGGCTATATAATATCCAGACCGTCCAAAGAGCAAGACAGGTGTCAGAAGAGACAAAGTCAAGATACCTGTTATCATTGTCAAGGGAAAGGACATTGGTCTTCAGACTGCTCTAAGAAACAACAGGAGCAAGAGGAAGAGAGTTTTCCGAACAGGAGACTTTTCCGAACAGGAAGAAGAGATACCCTCCCAAAATCAAGAACCCCGACACGTCCAGAGAGAGGAAAAACAGAGAAAAAAAGACAAGGAGAAAGTGACGAAGAAGAGGAAAAACCTGTCAAAGTGAAGAAATTAAAAAAAAAAGAGGGAGTGAACAAAGAAACAGAAGAAGTATATTAACTTTTTCAACTGTTGTGTTGTGAATTAGATTGTAAAATTTGTATCAGAATATAACAGGCAGAAAATATGAGTGTCTCTTGGTTTTGAGTTTTAGAATAAGGACCTACACTCATGCACTCACACACATACATCATGAGGAAAAAATGGATTTTGAGTTTTAATTGACTTTGGCAAAGTAAATACTATCTCTTTTCGAGAGAAGTGGGTGGCCCTGAAATTATTACAAAAATACAAACTCAGGAGCGTGAATCAATCACCTTAAACTGCATTAAGCCTTTGCCATGGCCAAGACCTACTTCTGGACTTGCTCCTGTCGATGATTTGGTAGGAATCACTAAGGAGGGTATCTCAGGCGTAGTAACAGGGTAAGGATGTTTGTCTCGGGAAGGTCTTTTTCTCTTGGGTCGTATTAAAGAAGTCTGATACATTTGTTTCAGACTCCTTAACTCTGCCTAAATGTCTAAGCGTACCGTCACCGTTTGACTTTCACTGTCCTCTTTCTCTCCTAGACCTTGTTTCTTCTCTGCTTTTTCTTCTTCCTGTCGTTTCCATCTTGCCGCTTCTTCTTCTCAGTGTTGCTGTTGAAGGAGGAAAGCTTGTTCTGCTTCTTTCTGCTACTGTAAAAGATTTTGCTATTTTTATTTCTGTCTCTTTCTAAAATCTTCAACGTGTAGTAAGGGAGGAGAAGGTGGCGAAGGTGCTGGTACCAGAACAAATTCTTGCGAAGAAGAGAGGAAATCCACTAAATCCCAATTAAAATCGGTCTCTTCTGGAAGTATGACCGTGTTGACTTTGGTAGCCGCTGTTATTCCATCTCTTCTCGTCTCCACGGCTGGTGCACCCCAATTCATCGTCTTTTTATTTTCCGTTATGTTTGAAAACTCTGTCGCATTGATGGATTCCGTTTAGTACAATTATTTATGATGTTATGAGTAATCTGCATTGTCCATATACACCATACACATGGAATGTGTGTGTGATTTGGATTTTTAACGTAGCTTTAACAATATTTCAGTCATATCCTTAGAATGATCCTGATTTTTGATACTTGTTACTCAATGGGGTCGGGTGGGAAGTAACAAAATTATTAAAGGTGGAATGTATGCAAACCATGCTGGAAATAGATATGTGCCAGCAACTGCAACATGTAAGCTTCAATCGATTTGGAAACTATAAGCTTTATCCTGTAAATAGTAACAGTTCACACCCTGTATAAAAGATGATTTTGTGTTTGATTAACTGGAACTGTTAATTTATTATGTTAAGGAATTTATTGTTTTAACCCTAGTAAATGTAATATAATTAGGTCAAAAGTTCCAGTTTGTTTATTGTTTCCAGAGTTGATTATTGTAACTGGAAGAACCTGTTTCTAAGTGTTAAATGAAACGAAAGAGATATTGTTTACTCAAGTGATATAAAATAAAAGTTTAAAATGAACTGAAAGAAATATTGTTTATTCAAGTGATACAAAATAAATGCAAAAGTGTATATTCATTAAGAAGTGTATTATCAATTGCAAATAAATGAAGATTTATCTTATTTTGTTCTTTACTTATGTACAAAATTATACCTGGATTGGGCAATAATTACTTGGGCTCTATTTGGAAAAGAAAAATCTATATGTTCTAAATACCTAATGTTCATATCATAATGCTCTTTTAATGGATGATTATGCTTTTCAGCTGACGTTTTCATATTGCCAAGTGAACTAATACTATGGCCTTCGGTGTGACCCACTAATCATATTTGTAAATGAATTATGCATACAATAGAGAAATAGCTCTTAAAAGATCTTATGAGTTGAACAATGTGTGTACACAAATAAACATGAAGCAAATCTTTGAACTTGTATGCCACACATGCAAGCGAATTGGTGGTTTTCATATGTAACTTGTGTACTCTTATGGCTTTTGTCTGTATTACTTTTAGCCATTTCTATTCACACACCAGAACACAACCTTTTTTGTCTGATTCAGGTGCTAATGCAAAACTTATTTCAGCTGTAACTGAAGTATACAGAATTTTTCCTGATGCTGAGGCCTACTGTGTAGACAGCATAGCTGTAAGTCATCAAATCAAATGGAAGACAACAGTGCGCAGTTGAAGAAAATGATATATACCCAGTACCATTTAGAGTTATCTTAAAGAAAAGTCACAATGCACACTGATGCAAGTAGTTTTAGAAAATGCATTTGTTCCACATACAATTTAACTTAACCCAAAAGTTCAGTCTCTTGCCTAAAATTCAATCAGATGTATGCATTTATTCCATAAAACACAAAGATATAATGAACCAAATCATTTTCATTATTGAGTTAGGTAGTAGGCTATGTTAAAGAGTGCAATCACTTTATCGATTTGTTTTCCATTACATTTTTATTTATTATAAAATGACATTTCTTAGTGGAGTGCTAGCAACTGTAACTTGAAGAATATTTTGTACATGCTGCCCTAAGTGTCATGAATATACTGTGCTACATTTTGCTTTATTAGGTATAATACTATCATGAGACTTGCTTGATTAAATCCTGAATTTGTCAGTTACACTTCCAAGTCCACTGGTAGAATTTAAAATCTGTGACAGTTTGGGAACTTTTTTTGCAGTAACTGCAAATCGCTTTGCCTTCATAGTCAATGAATTCAAGCCATTGATAATTGTCAAACCATTGTGACTGAAAATGTGATTGTCTCTTAGTTGTATCCTATTTGATAATTTTGCTGTCACAGAGTCTGGATTATGTCTCTGAATAAATAGTTCATCTAGACTCTGTTGCAGTCTTACATTTTATATGTTCAATTTAATGAATTTTCTTTCTTTGAATCATTCTTATGTCATAACTTGCGAAAATAGTTTAGTTAACAATATTTATTCTAACAGAAAAGATCACCTCACTTGACAAATCATCCTACTAAAGTGATCATGGCATACACTTTATCTTTGAAATTCAAATATTGCCCGCTCGTTAATTAATATAACCAATATTGCACATTGAAGGTGATCATATACATCATCAGTTTCAAAAACTAAAGACATAATACTATCATTTACTCACTGCATACAGGAAACAGACACTTGTGTCTGTAAAGTGCCTTTCATTGGATTACTTTGGTTTATTAAAACCAAACAGCGATCCACTCAGGATTTTCTAGGGTAGATACAGAGAATATATTATTGTCATTCAGAACGCTATCAGTACATCAGACCAGATTGTTTTTATTATTATTTAGGCAAAATAACTTAGTAAGTCAGATGGCAAACATGACGATGGTGATAGGTTATGTGGAATTTGCATTGAATCATCTGATCCCAGAAGATTTGATACAATGTCACTGGCTGTGGTAATCACCATAAGACTTATCAAGATACCATAAGCTAGAAAGATGAAGAAAAGAAAAACGATTACCCAAAGACAAATCCTGCAAAATGTGTGCAAAAACGATTCCACAGATTATAGATGAAAACTTTACTATATTTAGCTTCAAGATATTAATAAATTCGGATTACTTCCTCCAGTCTGCTACAGTACTTCATGCCCATTGCAGTCATAAATAGATCACAGTCCTTGCAGTATTTTGTGTGGGCCACAATATTTTAATTGATGCAGCTGATGCTCCATTCTTCAGTTCAGTGTTGATTCAGACATAGCAATGTCCCTTTGGGATGTGTGCATAAATAAAGAATGCCTGTCCCTTCATTACCACACTTGTTGAATTTATCGTGTCTCTCTGAAAACTGTACCATGTGAGAAAGAATTTTATAAACAAACTGGACATAAGTATTGCTAGACATATATACTCAGACCTGAGACTTCATAAAAGACTGCTTACTTTTGAAGCATTATCAGTGCTAGAGCTTGAGGTAATAACTTGCTATATGTTTGGTAAGGCAAAATAAGGGGCCTTATGACTTAAATTACATTGAAACAAAAGGTTCAAATGCAATAAACGTTTGTTTTTCCTCATTTGTTATATTACAGTGCCATGAAAGGTCATTTCTTTTATCTTTTTAATCTCTTGCCAATTTTAAGTCATCATCACTAACCAAGTCTCTAAATCAATTCCTGGCATATTTAGCTAAAATGGTGTCTACTGTTCCATTACATCATTGATTGTTTAGCTTGCTTGTATGGAGCTTAACACCATTTTTCAGGACATCATAGGCTTTACATGGCAGCCAGCATATTTATTGGTGGAAATCAACACACATAACGCTACTGGCAAGCTTTCTCATATACACACATTGGTTGGACTAGAGAGAGTTGATTAGTTTGAGTGATGTCTATGCCTAGACCATTTTATAACCCAGGGCCCCATGATTGAATACAGCTTAAAGAAATTAACCCTAATTCAATTTCCTTGTTGCATTTAAATCATAACACCCACCATGCAAAGTGACACATGTCTCAAGATTTTCCAATTTGTATATGTTTTGCAACTTTCAATTCTGAGTTGATGCATGTGGATCTGAAAATTCAGTTACTGAATACTTAGCTACTTATATAAGGAGCTCTCACATTGGTAAAAGCATGCAATTGGGATTTTATTTGCAAGAGGGCAATTAATTGTTCAAAATACTGTTTTAGCTAACTACATATGCGAAGGGTTGATGTATAAAAAAGACGATCAAGAAATCCTAGCTGGTAAAGATAATTGTATCCAGACTTGGTAGAAAGCGAGAAGGCCTTTTAATTTTGTACAGCAGTTTCATTAAGGAACCAACTATAATACCATTAGAAGTTTATGAGCAGCAAAAACTACATTTAGGACCAACTAGACATCAAAACCATATGCATAGTTCCATTTACGGCCAACTAGACATCAAATAGGTCATCGAGTGAAAGCACAATGTCAAAATGACCAGCCATCTAGGAGAAGTAGCAAGGAAAGGGTTTTCCAGATGCCCATTAAAACAGCCATATTGGAGGTTAGATTGGCACTATTTTCATTTACGTCCAACTAGACATAAGAAGTCTTTCACTGATATGACGATTCATTCAGGAGAACTAGTGATAACAAGATTTTCAGGATGGCCACATTGGTGGCCTTATAGGATGTCTGTACAGCGCCATAATTCTCATTCAGGACCTGCTAGACATCAACATAAGTATTTTTTACACATGTTGACACGCTGACACAATTATCCATTCAGAAGTAGCGATAAAACGTTTCTTAATATGGCCACTGTGGCAACCACATTGTATGTGTGAGTGGCACCATCTTGTTTTAACTTCCAGATATTTTCACACAAATATCATATTTAAAGATAACATGAATTCATACAAGATCTTGTCGGTTTATTTCATAACATATTTTCCCCCATATTAACATAATCTTTTGAGAACATTTATACATTATAGTTCTAGAAATTTTTCATGCTGCCAGAAACTATTAAAATCACAGCAGAAAGTGTTATGTTATATCTTTATTCAGCACTGAAAAATATTTATGAACTCTTAAAGTTTTTTCCCCTATATTAACTTAACTTAATGAAGACTTTCAGACTATAACCTTTCCATTGGGTTTATTTTTTCAAACATGGCGTAAAAAGTATGTTATGGTAACCAATTTTTACATTGCCTTCACCATCGCAGAAATCTCTAATATCAATTTCCTTGTAAAGAAAAGCCAAGAAAATAAATGGACAGTTAATATTCACTTCAGGATCACAGACCTGAAGCAAATATGTCATTGTTAAATCAAACATTTTTATTTTGTTTCCTTTGACCTATATATATATATATATATATATATATATATATATATATATATATATATATATATATATATACTTGCTGTTACTCTAAACGAAGGCTGGTGACCCATTTGATAACCTTTTCGGGGTTTTAAGGATGTCTTTAAAATTAAGGCCTTAAAAATGTTGAGATCTTATATTAAAAATGACAATTTGAGCCTTGCAGATTCATGTCCTCAGGTGCCCAAATAAAATTGGGGGGGGGGGATGCAAGGGGCAAGCTTGTTGATGTGTTATAAAATAACTGACTTATCATTGGTGTGCTGACAGGTGATGTGTAATTAAATCACTGTTGTAATATTAATAATGAGTGAGTCTGCACAAAGGAATTTCATACAGCTAAACTAGCTCAACAACTAGAGGCAATTAAGAAATATATCCACGTTCGTGATTCTGTCAAATGGCAGATACAACAGCATCAGGAAGCTCAAGTGGCATTTACAGAAGGTAAAGAGCCGTTTTACTTGTTATCTTTTTAGGGATGTGTTTGGATTTTGACCTCAAGCTGGAGTAGTCAATGGATATATAATAAATCTCCATGGTCCGAATTTATCCCCAAGCTGGGGTAATCGATGGCTAAAGACTTATCCACAGTTGGGGTTTTATTCAAGCTTCAGGTGCATGTTTTTGTGCATGTCCATGCCCTTGCATAAAACACAGTTACACGTTTATTCATATAGATATTTTTCAGTTGTAGACAGGAATAATAAGTATCTGCGAGTGTTTGAAATGAATGGGTTCATTATGAATCGAGTGGCACTACATTTCAAAAACAAAATTGGATTGAAATGCAAGAACTGTAGTACGGAATTAGTGTCGGTTCTGGATCGTAGAATGGAATTGTGTGTGTGTGATGGATTTTTAACGTAGCTTGAATAATTTTTCAGTCATATTGCTACGATGTCTGCAGTGTGGCAGTTTATAATGATGTATAGCACTGGGGCTTCATGCTGCAAACATGTAGTATGATGTTGCACCCAGTCAGATTATCCTGACACCAGGCCGATCAGTCCTAACACTAAGCTCTTAATGCTGAGCGTCTAGCGAGGCAGCTGTTAATACCATTTTTGTAAGTCTTTGGTATGACTTGGCCGGGGTTTGAACCCATGACCTCCCGCTTCTGAGGCGGACGCTCTAACCACTAGGACACCGGAGTGGTCACAATGGAATTGTAACAATTACAATGGAAGCAATTTGTATTATGCTTGTTGGGGCATTCCTCACTGATGGCTGTCAGTGACATCATCATGGGAATGTGTAACAGCCACATTTTGTAAGAACAAGGTGTAGTTGGTGAACAATACAGACACTTTTCTGCCATTTCCACTGGCATCATATCATATGATCTTCCCTCATTTTCCTCCATTTCCATGTATTTGTCCATGAAAGCAATGAAGACCTAGAGAGATTTAATAAAATTTGTAATTGAACTTGCTTTCATAATAGTCTGTGGGAGGGGTCCTCTTCCAGGCTGTCAGTGTCATCGTCATGGAGAGGTGTAACAGAGCTAACAGTTACATGTTGAAATAACATTGCCATAAGATTGTGGCAACGTCATATAACGTTGTGGCAATGTGATTTGGTGAACTTGCTGGAATGCTGTATAATGTTTTTAAAAAAAACTTCCTACAACATACTCACAACATATAAAACCTATATGCAAATCTGATGAAAGCTGCTTGTGTTTCTGAAACACATATTCCGTACTGGTGGCAAGAATGTCCAAATCTACATTACAAAAATGAAAACATTACCATCCATCTAGGAGTTGCAAATGTATGAAATCCTCTTGTTGGGTAGTTTTACTAACAGGCTTTACAGCAGGGCCTTCCATTAGATTTAAATGTGGCAGGTAAGTTGACAAAGTAGGGTGGGGGGTTGGGGGGACCTACCCCAATGGGGATAATTCATTTTTTTTTAAGTAGCATGGTGTAAGGTAAAAGTAGATGGGCTGATAAGGAATCCACTGAATTTACAGACTAAAGGTTCAGACATTTGTTTTTAAGAGAAAAATGAAAGAAGGAAACAATACAACAGAAATTTTAATATGACTTTAATGTTTATTTTCTAGATTTAATTAAGATTATGAATCAGAATCAGTCTCCAACTCCACTGTAAAGTTTATCTATTACTTCTTCTGCTCAGGCACCTGCAAATTAAAACAAAATTGTAATGCTTAAATAAAGTCATATCATCTCAGCACTACTTATATATGCAGAAGTCCTGTTAATCAGCATTATAAAAATGTATGAAATTTTCTTCCCTGCACTTGTGCTTCCCTTAATATCGTTAAGCCATGATACAAGATAACTTTGCACTTACTTATTATTTCTGGCAAGTGGATGGTGCAATCAATTTGCGCAAAGATGAATTTATTTCATCCAAATATTTCATGTGAATAAAAATTCCAAATGGAGGCACTTGTCCGATCAGACAAGATGTATGTATATTGTAGTTAGCTGTACTCTAGCTCTGATAGTCCTGGGCAATAGGATAAGCTGATTTTATTATCAGTTTAGAAATGCATCCGCTTTGCAAATACTATGCTTTAAAAGACGAAATTGAATCCAATATTGATGAAATAAGAGTCATTTGGATTACCTTGTTTTTTATCATTCTGCGTTGGTTGGGTGCATAGTTGAGGGTCTCTGATATGGCCTCTTCCATTCCATTTGCCTTTGCTTTGCCATTAATTTTCAAGCAGGCTTCTGCAAGAGTAATACAATTTTTAAAAATAAGTTTCCCAACAAAGGATGCATTGCTTTTCTCTAAATGCCAGCAATAATCAATGGAATATTTTTAAAACATGTACTTTGAAATGTGGTCTCAAGTTACTTTATCAATTCATTTAAAAATCTCTGGCAAGTCACATGAAAAACACAATTTAAATCAAGCCATACTTACTTTTCAAAACCTGACATATCACAGACTCTTGAAATGCTTTTTTCCCTTTACGTCCCTTTGGACTATACCCTGGCCAGTCTTTTTGTTCCAAGCTTTTTCATCATCCTGCAGACACTATCCCCAATTGTAAACCTGCCAAGGGAGCTCAAGTAGCATATCTGAAAATTATAATAATAATAATAATATTACTATTTTTTTTTATTTTGATATTATTATTAGTAGTAGTATTTCATGATCGATGTGACAAAATATGCTTGTATATAGTTATTTTTGCAATGGTTTTGCAAGCAAATTTATTTTCTCTAACTTGAAAAAAATTTGATAACATTAACTATGCAACACAATGTACTAATAGCAATTATAAACCAAATTAACCACCGTGAATCTATTAACTTCATAAATGACATTCACTCAAGGATTGAATTAAAATAGCCACATAATATGTAATAGCGTATATGTAGTAAAATACCTGTTACATGTTCATCTCTAAACATGTTTTGGCCTACATCTATAAGACAAAACAGCTGACCACTACATGTTCACCCCACCCCCAAAAATCATTATACAGGCACCGCAGAACTTGCATAATGCATATTGAGGTTCACAACAGCAAATAAAGGTTATAACAGTTTTTTTTTAAATAGAAAATAAGGCCCCAATTTACCATCTTCTTGGAGAGTTTGGGATTCTCCTCCAACCTCTGGCAAAGGCCCTCTAATTCCTCCACTGAATCACATGGCATTGCAAGAATTTCTTCTCTATATTATGTGTCTGGGCCTTGTGTATGAACTTGGAGGGCCAGCTGTTCCAACAATATTTGTGTCCAGTTTCATAAGTACATTGAACTAGAAATCTGTAAGAGATTTGTGATGAATTTAGTTTTGAAAGATCAAGATCATTATTATAAACTCGTTATAAAGATCTGTACAGTGAACATGGGTTTAACAATGAAAAATATTTATGGAATGAAATACATGGTTTTTGTACAGTTTATATGAAAATAAATAAAACTTTTCCCTATAATCCTTTATTTTTTTATTCCCTGGATATGTTGTTTCACTGCTGGTGTCTGTTAGGTCTGCATTCAATGTAGATGGTTTAGGCGTCTGACTTACAGAAGACAATGGTATACATAAGAAAGAAAAATTAAAAAAAACAATGGAATGATGAACAGTCGACACATCAATGAAAAACAATTCATTGTTTATTTGCACAAATAAGTCTTGAACAGTATGTTTTATGACCTATAATTTAATTAATTAACATCTCACAATGTTCTGAAATAACAGTATCTAAGCTACAAGAGCTTGTGCTTTCATGTCATAATCTTCCATTTTCCAAACAAATTTTGATGTTGACTCAATGAATATGACCTTAGCATTGAACACTAACATTCAAAATGTCTACAAGATGATAAGACTATTATCAACTGAAGTGAAAACAAACCAATGAGTTTTACGTGCATTGAACATAAGCATTTTTAAATGCTACAAAATGTGTTTTTAGTGTACTGCCACAAATTACCCAACATTTTGTCAAACATAAAAAAGTTCTACTACCTTAGATGAGAATTAAATTCATAAATACAGTGTATAATTGACTTACTCGTATTTAGAGAGCTCTAAAATGAAATAAGAGATTATATAAAAGTCAACACCTGTAGTATTTGTTTCATTATTCTATAATGTACATTTTTTTCCATCCTCAATGCTTACTACTTGCAGAGGAACTGGCAGAGAGAAATCTTTATATTCTCCACTCCAGAGTGGATGGGGATGGGGATGGTGTTGTCCTTCTGGATGCAGCTAAATGTATAAAAATAATCACAACTCCTTAATTGCAGTAAAAAAGAAACAAAGAAATCAGACTGGATTTTTTGGCATGTAAACAAAATGCATACTGGTTGCAATGACCACTGTATATAAGGCAGTGATACAATATATCACAAAATGCATTCTTTTTTAACAAAACATCTAATCTCATATATACGGCATCATGAGTAAGTAAGTACTCTTAAACACATCTTATTAAACAGACAGAAAAATGATGAAATTTATACATACTTTTGATAAGGAATTTCCAATTGTGGCATGGTATAAAAGCAATTGATAAAAAGAGACCAGATAAACTAAATAGAACATACTAGCAGGATAAGAGGAAATCTTGCAGTCTGCAAAATACTCTCCATTTCAGGAGGTTTTGGATGAGATGGCTGACCAGAAAGGTTTTCACTTGAGATTTTCATTTTTTTTTCAGTTCTTCATTTTCATCTGAAATATCAATGAGAACTTGTAAAAACTGTATGAGTCCTTGAATACACTGACTCCTTGCGACATACAGGGTTTGCAGAACAATCGCTAGCAATATTCACCACTTTTAAATCCAGCTGGTGAATTTTCACCATGAAATGCATCCGAATGCAGTGACTAATCCTGGATTAAAGACAAAATAGTGTACAGAAATGTGCAATAAATTAGTCAAGCTCCAGACAAAACAAAGATATGATTTATCTCTGATTCATAATGACTTTTCTTGTGCTACACATTTTACCAATGCAAATTACATTGAATTTTGTAAATTAAATGGTACAATTAAGATATGTATGTCAAAAGATTACTAATCTTCAGCTTTCCAATTAATGCTAAACACAAGTATCAAGTCATGTATTTAGTCTCTCACCACCAATAAGTGCATTCTTAAGTAATCGTCCTAGAGTGCACCAAAGTCATGTGAACTTGATCCAATTCCAACATTGCTGCTGCTTGAGTGCTTAGATCCAGTATTACCTTCACTAACTGATGTTACTAATACCTCTCTCTCATAAGCATAATTTCCATCATTTTTCAAAACTCCCATTGTAAAACCTCTGCTGAACAAACTAACACTACACCATAACGATTTAAAGAACTACTGCCCGGTTTCTAATCTCCAATTCATATAAAAAATTCTTAGAAAAGGCTGTTCGATCCCAGCTTGTATCTTGTCTGAATTCAAACAGTCTTTTTAGCAATGTACAATCTGCATATCGCCCTTGCCACAGGACACAAATTGTGTCTGCAAATAGATTACACTCCAGCCCAGTTGATCTATGTTGTGGTGTTCCACAGGGGTCTGTTCTTGGACCTGTTCTCTACATTCTATACACTCAGCTACTCTCAAGTGTCATAGATCATCATCTAGTGTCTCACCAATTGTACACTGATGACACCCAAATATACAAATCTAGCCACCCAACTGAAGTTGATGCAACCATCCAAGGTGTAGAGATGTGCATTTCTGATGTGAAATCATGAATGACTTGTAACAAGCTGCAGATGAATGATGATAAAACTGAGGCCATTCTGATCACAACACAAAGACTTTCTCATTCACATCCTTTACCTCACACAATAAATATCAGCAACACCAATATTAAATTCACACAATCAGTACAAAACCTAGGTGTTACTCTGGACAGTACTCTCACATTGCACCAACATGTCATGAACATATGCAAGGCTGCATATCTTGAGCTGAGACGCATCAGCTCCATTCTCAGATATCTTTCAGTTGATGCCACTAAAACACTTGTGTGTTCATTACTACTTTCAAGACTGGACTATGGTAACTCAGTTCTGTCTGGTTCATCTTAATATCTACTGCAGAGACTTCAATAAGTTCAAAACATAGCTGCTTGGATCATATTTAGAGTACCACAATCAGAGCACACCTCCCTGCTGCTCTGTACCCAACACTGGCTATCCATTCGATCCAGAATCAAACACAAAATTTGTTCTCTGTGCTACGTTTCACTGACAGACTCTAGTCCAACATACCTATCCGACCTCACCTATGTGTACACACCAGCAAGATACTTACGCTCCTCTTCCGACAATCATATACTCATTATTCTCACTATGAAAACAAAGTCATATGGACAGCATTCTTTTGCATACCAGGGCCCAGCAACATGGAATGAATTGCCCACTGAACTTAGACACAAAGACGCAGTGATCCCATTCAAGAGTGCTCTCAAAACTACTTATTCCGACTGCAAAAACAAACTTAAAGACCTAATAATGTTAACTACCTTAAATATTCTCAGCATGTTTTTTATGTTTTCTAATTTCATGGTGTTTGTTTTTGTAATCATATCATTGTGTATGTTTTTATGTTGTCTAATGTTGCAAAGCGCTTAGAGCTTCTAAAGATTAGGCGCTATACAAAGTCCTCATTATTATTATTATTATTATTATATTTAGCTTGGATGAATATTTTAAAATCAGTGGCCATAACTAAAACAATGGGATTTTGTTTTATGGTCATAAAAGTATGTTGGACACCATCCATGATGTACAATGCTGTCTGACTTTTCTATGCACCTAAGGTTTCCATCTCAAATATTAAAGCAAAATGCATACCGAATTTGACAGATTGACGAAAATAAAATAAAGCAATGCTTACCATTTGAAAAGAGGCAATTGTCACTAGAATATTCTATTCAAAATGATATGAATTTTGGACACAGGGGATACCACCCCCATGTTTTCCTGACTCGTGATATGTCGACCTATTCTGTGCACAGCTTTAAAAGATGTAATGTTTATCCATTGAGCTATAGAAATGAAATACATTTACTGTAGACTATTTCTGTCAGCAGTTAAGTTGAGTACTTAGGTCAGGTTTGTAGCTAGTTTACAAAATTCAATCTAGAACGCCTATAAATGACAAGATATAGTTTTGCAAACTAAAGTGATCTTGAAAAAAGATTAGTAAAGTTTAACATTTTATAAAAAAATAAGCTATTATGTGGAAGAGAAACAACAATGAAATAGGATGCAATGTGGGGAAAATTACTAAAGAATTTAGAACAGACTATACGCTGGGGAATTTTTTGAGAATTTATGTTCTAGCGACAAGTTTACATATTGGGTAGCAGATGATTTTGTATGTGCGGGACAACGTCTTGCAAAATTGGAAACTTGGATTAAAATGCAGTATTGTTTTAAGGTATACATTACCATATTTTATATAATGTATTGTATGATTCTAAAAGATGCATAGTTAATCGGAATTTCTGGGTTACAGATTCAAGAAGGTCATGGAGTGGGTCTACATGTTGACTAATAAATTACTATTTGATCCCCTAGGTGATATTTCAATTCTAAATTAAAACCAATAATACTTAATGTATAACCAAAAATGCGACAACCTGGTGGAGAGGCGAAATTGGATATAAAAAACTTCCATATAGCCTCAGCAAATTTAAACTGAATAAATAGGGAAAAAATAATTAAACTAAACAACAAGACAAATTATGATATGATTTTCATACAAGAAACACATAATAAGTTGACTAAAGAACTAACAACTTTATGTGAGGAAAAATTAAATGGGGTTATAATTGTGAATGATTATAAGGAGATGTAAGGGGAGGGGTAGCTACTTTTATCAAGAATAAAATGGGAATAACTTGGGAGCAAAAAAACAAGGGAAACTTTTTTGCAGGAAGATTGATACATATTGTGATAGAGGACACTCATTTTATAAATGTATAAATACCTGCTAATAAAAACAAAAAGCAACAATTCATTGAAAACCTGTTTAAATATGTAGAAACAATTTCAATGGCCCCCACCACACCCCACCCGCCCCAATCTGTGTTGATACTGATGGAAATATTGTGGATCTGATGTGCAATCTTACTGCATGCAAATCTTTCCAGAAAGCACCTATGTACTGTTTAGACACCGGTATTTGGTAATAACCATATCTAGCGCAAAATTCAAAATGGTCAGAGGACCGAAGGTTGAGTAGCTACAATGTCATAGCCTCAATGTCTCCATGAAGTAGGGGTAGTAATAGTTGTGCTAGGGTTGTGCTATTCCATGTCGATTTACAAGTCACCAAACAGGATTTGATCTGGGAATATTTTTCGCAAAAAGATCTCCTCTGCCAATGGTAGCTCAATGGCTGGGAGAAATACTGGCAAGTCAGATGTGTATAAAATGTACAGCAATGTGTGCAGATAAAATTGTCAAAAATTTTTGCAGGTTTTAATTAAAGGGCAATATCAGCCTTGAAAGTGCCAGAAATTATCATTATAGATGTGGCTTGAGTCTACATTTTTTCAGTTAACAAAAACGGAGTATCAAAGCTGGTAACTGGCATCCATGATAATTTGACTAATAACTATTTTTAATTAACCATTTCAGACTTATAAATATATACTCAATGTGTTTATACCAATATTAAGTTTCTATATGTCACTGTGTAAGTTTTGATTTTCTCTGTTTTATTTCACTTGATACAAACACATGCTGACTAATATTGTCATGTGGTGTATCTCGATGATACTGTAAAAGTGCATAGCTTAACACAGGTTTCGAACCCTTGCTATGAGCAGCAGCAGTAAACATGGCATGTACCACGAGAAATCAACTTTTGTTTCTTCTTGGCTATATAATCATTAGGTACTAATGTGTAAACTATTAAGTTGGTATTTTTTTAATATAATTATTGTGCAGATTTACTAAATGTACTTTTGCGATACTAAGTCCTATGTTTGTTTAAAGGTTCTAACAAGCTGGGTTTTTTATGCAATATGTCATAAATATATAAGGTGTTGTGGGCTGCATGTATGAAGAGAGCTCAGCAGCTTTCTAACTAATACTGCAATTACTATGAGCTTTCTTAAAGTTATTTATTTTCTTTAAGTTGTTTTTAACTGTTCTGTATATAGATTAGGAACTTTAAGCAATATTTTGGACTAGTCCGATAACATAAGACACATCACCCAATATTTTTGTTGGGGGGCTGATGGGTCTTACTGCCTAACGAAGGGTGCTGTGTGGAGCGTTTTGATGTCGACTAACAGTGTAATGAAAGTCAAATTTTCAGAAATATCACACACAACTGGTAACCAATAACAATGCATTTCTACAAAGTAAAGTTATAATGTTTTTGTCAGACTTTACTTACCCTGATGTCTTTTCTCTAATAAATTCAAATTCTCACAAAAGAACCGAACCTGTTTTCAAGTTTTGTTGGCCTACATTTCATTTGGCTGGAAAGCGATGAAAGTCAGGAATGCCAAAATTGGGTTTAGCTGAAACATTATTCTTTAATGAAACAAATAAAAATATGTTTTGCCTATTGGAACTGTAAGCAATGTTTCGTTTCATTCAAGAAACATATCCCCCACATGAACCTACTTAAACATGCTTTGGTGTACCTCGACTACCGTTGCATTGCAACAAATTCAAATGTATGTCAATGGAACATGAAAATGTGTCCATTTGCTAGTGTCATATTTTCACTCCACCAGGATAAAGACAGCACTGTAAGTATATTAATTACACATAAATTAGTGGAAGAGTGTCGATATAGGCTGCCAAATGTGTGAGATATTCCTGAAACTTGGACTACTCATTCCGATGTCAATCGACATTGGAACACATATACATGGCCGTTATTTGGGTAGTAAGACATAGCACTAAAACAAAAGCAACATGTGCTATGTCTTACATTGCAGAACTATATTTTGGACTTGCACATTTTTGTTTAAGATTTTATTTAAGCACAAAATATTTATTGATGGAATTTAATGTGCTTTTCTCTATTCTACATTATATAATTAATATTCATTCCTAACCTATTTTACAAGCAAACTACATATAGTTATATCATTTGTTATAAGAACTTGGCTATATTGTCAAGTGAGTGTTGTCTTCACATACCAACACGTTTATTTTGTATGTACTGATTTTCTGTATTTAAGACTCTAATTCCATCCCTGAGAAATTTTTCTTATACTGCAATACATGATTCAATTTCTTATACAGTATAGATCCAAAAATGTTGTTAGGGATATAGAATATCCAAGTCATTGTGAGTGTTATCCCTGCTGATTTGATCTTTGCAATACAATTTGATCATTACTTAATCCATGATATGATTGAGTTTTTTTTAAACTAGTAATTTTTTAAAATTACATTACATTTTTTTGTAATGTAACAAACCCAAATCACACCCACACTTAATCTAGCACTTCATACACATAATTCCAATGTCTTCACAAAAAGCTCAAAATGTCAAAGTCACTGTGAGTGTCATCTTCACTGACATAATATTCTAACTTCATGTCAACAATAATTTATTAATATAGCAATCCAGAAAAGCATAATTTAATGACATTTTTCTTTCATAATTTACTAGTTGTCTAAGTCTGAGGTGGGCAAACTATTTTTCAATGTAGCCACAGGTGTGGTGAATGAGAAGTGAAAAACAGCATACCATGTCACAACTGAGCCAAACTTACATGGCCAATTTGCCACTTGTGGCAATTGGTGACATGGTTGCCCACTCTGGTTCTAAGTCAGTGTGACCGTTAAATTCAACACGACAAATGTCTGATGTTGAGTCAAGAAGAAAAATTGGACGAATATCTGGACAAAGCTTGGGGTCACATCGAGATAGCATTCGTGTTGAATGAGTGGTATAAAGGCTTGGATAAACATTCTTCTCCTCCATTAACGTCTCTGGAGTGCCGTCGCATCGAATCTCTCTTTGACCAGAGTAAGAAGTTGGAGCAAAACGCCTTTTACTTGTCAGACATTTTCAAGCAAAAAGTCAGGATCGAATTGATCACTTATCATTACCTGTGAAGAAAAAAACCACACAAATAAATGGATACCTGGGATCTTTATTATCTTTTGAACCATAGTTCGTACACTGCTTCTTGGAATCCTGTCGTCTGTGCTAAAGATGAACTCCCTCATCGCAAACCTCAAGACCATCAAGCTTATGTGATCAACACGGACGACAGTCATCTCCCAGGAACCCACTAGGTAGCCGTCTACTTTCCTCAAGAAGAATGTGTGGAATATTTCGATTCGTATGGATTGCCCCCTTTGGAAGAAGATAGCATTGACTTTATGAGAAGATATTCTCAGACCACCTGATTCAATAATGTGAAATTACAAGGCACAGATTCCTTGGTGTGTGGACAATATTGTGTGTATTTTCTGCATCATCGCAGCCTGGGCTATTCCTTAGAACATTTAGTGACTCATTTTGATCCTCGTTCTTCTTCTAGAAACGATGTGAAAGTAGATCGATGGTTTTGTGACCAGTATGCTTATATTTTGTCTCAAGCTAGGAAACGTAGCGTCCATCAATGGCCTAATGACTTCCAACAGTGGAAATCACAATTTCATTCACAACGTTGTCAACCGTGTCCAAAATAATGTGTTAGTTGAAAAAAAAATGTTTGTGATTTAAAAAAATGTTTGATGTTATATTGTTTGGTTATTGTTAAAAATGTTATAGTTGTTTGTTAGTGTTAAGTGATTTTGAATTAAAAAATGTTGTTTTGAAGAAAAAATGCCTTTGACTTTTGATTCATGCTCTTTGACTTCTTACTATCCCTCCCATGACACTCATTGAACGGTCCGACTCGAAAACCGTGTAGGGATGTTTTCCTTCACGTCCGCGCTTTGACTATTAAAACCGGGGTAGTTTCCAGTCTAACCATCCTTTGTCGACTCATCCTCCTACGAAGATGTGCTCCAGACTAGCTAAGCTAAACGAAGCCTACGTGAATTTGCATAGGGTCAGACACAGTCTGATACCGAAGCCGGAAGAGATAGAGAATGTGAGAATGGTAAAAGTCACTGAAGACCTGATAGAAGAGCTCTTCAGAGAAGAAATGAACAGGGAGAAAGAAGAATGGACAGAGAAGTACAGACTTCAGAAACAGCAGAGAGAGCAGCAACAACACCAGCAGCAGCAACCTGAACCTGACAGGCTTTGTCGATTGTTGTATTGACACCAAAGCGTTCTTCTTCTCTTTCCGAAGAAGCAGACCTATCGTCAGAAAGCCTATCGTCAGAGGACGTCGCATTCTTAGAATATAAAAGATCGCCCTAGCTTCAACTTCACGCAAGCAAAAAACAGCCCTTTTCAGGGCTACCCCAATCTCTAGAAAAGAAATAAGAATCGATTTGCCAATGTGTGTATGTAGAGAAGTGTGAATATAAACACTCACTCTTTTCTGGTGTGATTGTATATGTTTATGTGTGTGTCTGTGTGTGTGTGTGTGTGTGTGTGTGTGATTGTAAGCTGTTGTTGTTGTTGTTGAGTTGAATTATAGTGGTGTGCGCTCGCATTGAGCATGTACCACTGGTTTGTGATGCCACAGGCACCTTTTTGATTACTCCTGGGGGAAGGAATGGTGCCACTTCCTCCAGGCATTTATGTGTTCACAGAACACTTATTGATTGGGCCGTCAGGTCGAGGTACTTTTGTGTACATATCGATCTGATTGTAAGGCCTATATTTTTTATTGAGTGGGATTGGACCCAGCACGCACTATGTCATTCATTTGCTTTGATTAGCGACTAGTGGGATTAGACCCGATCTAGTTCGTATTTTTGTTTTATGATGCGTGCACTGCACGTATGGGTTTTGATGTCTGTCCGTGGTAAAGGGTGAAAGTGGTCAGGCTCGGGTGGAGTTGTCTTGCACAGGTTAGTAGGGTTTTTCCGATCCAGGATATTTTGTTCTAAAATTCCGTCTTTGAAATTTGTATAAGAAAACTCTGTGCTGTTTTTAAGAGATAGAGCCTATTGAGGTTGATGTTAGCTACTAGGTGACAGCATTTTGATCGATTGGTTTTGCAGCCTTGTGCTGCTGGCCCTGGATGGAGCTGGTGTTTTTTCCATCTTACTGAGTAATTGTTTTGGGTCCTATTTTTCTAGTTGTGATTTTTGGTTGCAGCCTTGTGCTGCTGGCCCTGATAGTCATTGGGTTTTTTGACTACCTTATGCATGTATTTTTTGGGGGTGTTATTCTATATTGTTGTTATATTTGCAGCATTGTGCCGCCGGGCCTGATAGTCGTCGGTTTTTTCGACTACCTCATACGTGTAAGTTTGGGGTCTTAATAAGGGGATCCCTGATGGTCTATTCTTGCGACCACCTTATGCGTTCTATTTTGGGATTATAAGGTTATATCTAGGTTTGTCTTAGCTGTCACCTATGTATAGAAGATAGAGTTTTGTAGCTGTTAGTTAGGGTGTTAGGAGAGTAGTATGTTAAGAGAAGTGGAGAAGGGTTGTTATTGTCACCACCTTCCCCCCCCCCCCGTATATTTCTTCCTGGTATTTGGACTAGTTACTTATTTATAGTTGGTGTTTTTTAATTTACGCTCATTATTTGTATAGTTTTATCAGTCAGTGGGCTTGTTTTGTTTATAATTGTTTCTATAAATTTGAGTTTTTTTCTACTGGTCAGAAATTGGCACTTATTTCATGAGTGTATTTATTTTGTAATACTTTTGGCTAGATTCGGATTAGATTTCCTCGTCGATCACGCTCGCCTCTCATAAATGGAGAGTTCGGGGAAACCGAATCCTTGTCTTCGCCATTGGTCTAAGTTTGATATGTATTTTATGAAGTATTTATTATTGTAATCTAATTGATTTCGTTGCTTAGCTGGTTTCGGATTAGATTATCTCGTCGATCACGCTCGCCTCTCATAAATGGAGAGTTCTGGAGAACCGAATCCTAGTCCCTGCTATTGGTCTAAAAAGGTATATTGTTTAATTATTTATTTAGGTTGATATTTATATTTTTGTATATATTTCGGATTTTTTAAGGAAAGTTATGATGTTGTTGTATGTGGTATTTAGGTTGGGGTTAGTGTCGTTAAGGAATTCTGGATATGTACTCGGCGATCCTATTTTATTTTGTTCAGTTTTGAAAATTTCTCCTTCTTTCTTTAATCTGTAGCATATGTTGAATATGTGGTGCAGATCTTCAGGCACCCGACAGTAGAAACAATTTGGTTTGTGAGGTTTTGGTCCTATGTGTTTTCCGTAGCTGTTGGCCAACTTGGTTATTCCTGTGTAAATTCTATTTATTACTTTCTGATCTTTCCCTTTAAGTAAAGGTGGTTTTCTATTTCTAATGGTTTCTTTGAGTGTGTTATGTAGTTTTTTGCCTGTCTTGCTATTGTTCCAATATTCCTGCCATTTTTGATTAATCATGATTGTTGTTAGGCTATATATTTCACTAACACTGTATGCTAGTGGTACGTGGTTTAGCTCGCTTAGCTTTTGTTTAGCTAATTCGTCTGCTAGAGTGTTTCCTAGTATGTTTATGTGGGATGGGACCCATAGGAAATCTACTTGTTGTTTATTGCTTTTCAGTTTTTTTAGTATTAAATTGGTTTGATTTAGGAAATTTTCTCTACTTTTGGTATTGTTATTTAAGATGGTTGTAAGGACGCTTAGCGAGTCGCTTATTATTACTGTTTGGGGTGGGTTGTTTTTTTTTCCACCCATTCTAGTGCTTGTAGTATTGCCCAGAATTCTGCTGTGTAGATTGAACAGTGGTCCGGTAGTCGGTGACCAACTTGTATGTTTAATTTGGGGATTACGTATGCAGCTGCTGTTTTTGCGGGTTCTGTGGTTTTTGATCCATCTGTGTATATTTGTAGATGGTTTGAATACTTAGTTGTTAATATTTCTGATGTTATTGTGTGCAGCTGCAGCTCTTGATTTAATTTATTGCCATGTTTGGTGATGGAGGTATTGATGTTTGGATCTTCATTATACCAAGGTTCAGGATCGAAGGTATTGTTATTTTCTATTTGCTTTATGTCTATGGGGAGTAGTTTCGTTAATTCGTACACTGTTTTTCCTGTTGGTGCGTGATGCTTTTGAATGTTACTAAAGGATATATTGCATTTCTCAATTGCTAGTAATGTGGGGTGAGTATTGGATTGTGTTTGTAATCGGGCTGCATATCTCAGTATTAGTTCCTGTCTTCTGAGATAGAGCGGAAGTTCACCTGTTAGTACTTGGAGCTCTACTAGTGAAGTTGATGGTAGTGCCCCAGTGATTGTAATTAGGGCTTTTCGTTGTATTTGCTCTAATGTTTTTAGCTGATTTGTTGCCGCTAGGTTGTATACTTGGCACCCATAATCAAGTTTGGATCTTATCAGTGCCCGATATATTGCTAGCAGTGTTTCCTGGTTGGCCCCCAGTTCGATCCTTTAAGGCTTCGTATGAGATTGATGTCCTTATCGCATCTTTTAACTACTTCCTGTATATGTTTTTCCCAATTTAGGTGTTCGTCGAAGTACATACCCAGAAATTTCCTAAATTTAACATATTTTATTACTTGATTGTTTATTGTGAAAGTCGGTTGAGGTTTGTTTCTTTTGTATGTGGGTGAGAAAATGATAACTTCTGTTTTATCCTGTGATAGTTTGAACCCACATTTGTCAGCCCATTTTCCTATGTTGTTTAGACTATCTTGTATAGTTTGCATGGTTTTTCGACTGTTGGGGTTGCCAGCTTTCCATATTCCGCTGTCGTCCGCGAATTGCGAAATTTCAATTTTTGTAGTTGCCAGATTTTTATCTAGGTCGTTGATCATTAAGTTGAAAAGAGTGGGACTGAGTACACTGCCTTGTGGAGTTCCATTTTCTAGGGAGTGTATTTCAGAGTGTGTGTCTCCAACTCTAGTCATTATTTTGCGGTCCGTTAAGAAGTTTTCGATGAAGCTGAACATTTGACCAGTAATTCCATAATGAATTAATTTGGCTAGTAAGCATTTGGTCCATACTAGGTCAAATGCCTTTTCTAAGTCTAAGAAAACCGCTATTAGATTCCTATCTGCTTTCCTTTTTGAGTTAAAGGCTAATTTGATCGCTGTTTCCAGTCTTATGAGTTGATCCGTGGTGGATCGTTTGTTTCTAAATCCGCATTGGTTTTCGGATATTAAATTATTTTGCTCTAGGTGGCATTGCAGGCGATTAGTTATTATTGTTTCCATAAGTTTGCATATATTGTTTGTTAAGGAGATAGGTCTGTATGAGCTGACGTGGTGGGGGTCCTTGTTTTGTTTCAGGATAGGAATAACTATAGCAGTTTTCCATTTATTACGTAGTTTTCCTGTTTTCCAGATTTTATTTAAGAATTTAATTATTAATTGTTTGATGTTATTTGGAATATTTTATACATAATATATCCTATTTTATCCTCTCCAGGGGAAGTTTCTTTTTTTGGTACTTAGTGCTTTATCCCATTCGGCAGTTGTAATGTCTTTATTTAGATAGGAATTTTTGTTGCCAATGTCAGTAAATAGTTTTCTATGATTTCTTTCTACCTGTTTTCTACGTTGCTGGAATGAGTTGGTGTGGTTTTTATTACTACTCACTTCTGCAAAGTGCTTAGCTAGTGTTTCAGCTTTATCTTTGTTTGTAATTGCTCCTGGTATTTTTGGTATGCTATTTGATGTTTTCCCTCTAATTGCTCTAATTTTGTCCCAGACTTGTTTGGTGCTGGTTTTGATATTTATACTTTTGCAGTATTTTTGCCAACAATTTAAGAAAACTAAAGGAAATCATAAGTTATCTGTTGAAAGAAAAAAAGAGGAGAAGGAGGATGAAGAGGAAAGGATAAGGATGAGAGCATGGAACGAAAAAATTGAAAAGGAAGAAGAAAATGAGATGAGGAAAAAGGAAGAGGAGGAGAAGCATAAAGAAGAGAAAAAAGAAGAAAAGAAAGAAAAGAATAGAAAAAGTGTAGGACAGAAAATAAGAAGCTGGTGGAGAAATAGAAGAAATTAGAAGAAGAAAACCAAAGGCCCTTTTCAGGGCCACTCCTATCTCTCGAAAAGATCTTGACTTTCAATTACCTACCCCTTTTTTATATTTTTGTTTAAAAAAATAATAAAAAAATAGAGACCCCCCCCTGTTTCAATTTTCGCCTGTTCCATTTTCATAGACCCATCAGGTCGGGACCTTATTAAAATAGGGTCCCGACCCTGTTCCATTTCCCCTAGTCCCTAGACAGTCCCACGATTTATTCCCCATGTTCAATTTCCCTTGTCCCTAGAGTGGATAGTTTTTTTTTTTCTCCCACGTTAAATTCCCCTTGTCCCTAGAATGGATGTTTTTTTTTTTTTTCTCCCATGTTAAATTACATAGTCCCCAGAGTGGATATTTTTTCTCCCATGTTAAATTTACATAGTCCCCAGAGTGGATATACCCTTTTTAACATGGAAGTCCCCTAGACCCTAGACCGTCCCTGTTCACTACTACCGTTGTCATTACCAGCCTGAAACCCAATTTAATGCCATTTGCATAAATTCATTTCAAATAAATATTAGGATATAGTTGAAGTGTAAAGTCAAGCAAGTATTCTCTTTGCAGATATTACATTTTAGATATTACAGTAAAGTCATATTTTCTCTTGTTTAGTAAACTTTATTGCAACTGGTTCCAAAATAGTAAATCTTATTCAATTTTCATTCACCAGAATAGGTATTAATACAATCCTGAATTAACTGTATGGTACTAAAATATACCCTGATCTTGTGTGAGATTGTAATATACAGAACTATACCTCAAGACAACAATAATATATTGAATTTATATTATATCAAGACTGTCATGGTTATGAACTCCAACTTTATTCAGGTTTTTTCATAATAAATGATCATCTTGTGTTATGGTTGAAAAGAAATCAAAGTTCAGTTTAACTCCATTCTCTCCACATTAGTCAGTTGTTAAGAGGCATACTCATCCTCAGTGTTATAGTAAAATGTAATCTTATTTGGATCAATATTGGTGGTGTAATATATGAATGGAGAAAGAATATTATCATCCAGATTAAAATATTTTTTATTCAGACTCTACTGAAAATTTTACCTGGATATGGGTTACGGAGCATGATATGTACGAACAAAGCAATGACCTTTTTAATTTAACATTTTAAACTCCTGCAGAAGAAAGAGATTTTTTAGATCCATTAAACTGTATTAACAAAAACATTTCTTCAGTATGATTTTTCTGTACTTATTAGTGACAAAACTCATATTTTAAAGTTGTTGTTTTTTGTGTTTGGTTTGGCCTTTTATGGTAAAACAACACTAGTAAGTTATTTAGTGCCAAGGCACTTTAAGTATAGTGCCTTGCCCAAGGACACACCATGGTAGCTAACCCAGGTTGGTCCGATGGTAGAATTTGAACCTACATTATTTCACAGGTCCAGAAAGCTAACCACTGAGCCACTACAGCTCCCCATCTTATAGTGGAATGCTGGTATACTTTATGATCAAGAAGGATGGTTTGGGGTATGCATGTTGCATCTAAAAAAGTGATGGAATTTTTGTTTACATAATATTTTAGTCATACAATATGAATCATTTTCTATAGATTTAAGATGTATCAGATCAAGTTAAGAAAAATCATATATTCTGTTTCCTGGGAATGTACTAAAATTCACTGTTATTGTTTGATTTTTTGGTAGTAAGCTTACTTGGTATTTTTTTCTTTTTAACTTGAATACCTAATGGAGAGCTGTAAACAAATGCGCATACTCCAAAATATATTACAATATTATACATACCTTGGAATTTTATTAACTATTTTTGTTTACATATTTTCATTGTACTCGTGGATGGGCAGTGTGATTTTGCGTTCTGCCTTGCTTATAAAATGTATTGTCTTTGGTCAACAAAAGTTGATTTAGAGAGGATAAGAAAAGAAGTTTTATTAAACGATGACGGAATTAAATAAACACTGGGGACAATATCGTACGTTGCACATAAATCGCAGAGATTAATTGAGATTTTGCTTAACGGTCAATCAGTCCTCACTCGAAGTAGGGAAATAAGTGAATAATGCAAAAGCCGACCATTGTCTGATAACCGACGCACATCTGCCACTGCCATATATTGTAAAAATCCCATTACTACTGGGGCGTCATGTGTGACCAGTGTATATTAGTATTGTGTTAGAAAAATATTGCGACAAACCAAAGTAAAGAAAACAGTCACTTTTATCAATCAGTCCATATCGTTTTACAAACTATACTGAATAACTGACTTCAGTAGAACTCAGAAGAATGTATTCCTGTAAGCACATCACGATTGCGGTGTTTGTACATTTATATATAGTGGGATCATTTTACAAGCAAAGTATACATGTAAAAATTAATACTACAAATGAGACAACACATACGTACATACAGATTATAATCGTGAGATGGCAAAGAATGGTTCATATGTTGAGAGGTAACCAATACACCAACAAAATAAGAGTTTGTAAGAACATCTTGTTTCCTTCTTAGATATACTTAGCCATAATGCAAATTGTTTCCTAATATGAAACATTTAAACATATTCCGACCATGCTGGAAACAAAAATAGTAAATTTAATTTAGTTTAGCGTAAACTGTAAGTTAGTTCGTTCCTTTTGGCATGGTGTCTGAATAAAAAAGTATATTTCTCAAATTTGCTAACCACTACACTGTCATTATGTAATTAGATACCTAATTGCTGTACCATGGTTGTATACATATATCTATAAATATATATAGTTTTCTGGATATGTACGGTTGAATAATACCATCCCGTGTTTGTGTAGGGCAATGCGTACATCACAATCGCACTCGTAAATTTGAATCAATACCATCTCATGAATGGTTAGGGGCCGTCCATTTAGTATGTACGCATAGAGGGGGGAGGGGTGTAACCCAAATACATAGGCTTGCGTATGGAGGTATACTGATAATATATGTACGCATTTAAGAGGGGGGGGGGCGCTGAAACCTCGAAAATAAGTTGTATAATACGTACCTGTTCGACTTGGTTCAGTAGACTTTTGCATTTTAGCGGACACAAGACAAACTTGTCCAACCCAGTCACACTATCCTGACACCAGGCCGACTAATCCGAACACTAACCTCTTAATGATCGGCACCAAAAGAGGCAGCTGCTAGTACCATTTTTATGTCTTTAGTATGATTCGGCCAAGGTTTGAATACGCGACCACTCGCATCTTGAATACGCGACCACTCGCATCCGAGGCGGACGCTCTATAGACACATTGCACCATCGGAGAAGTCGCTTAGAAAAGAATGTACGAAACTGGTTCCTGTTTTTCATGACAACTCGACCTGATGGAAAATGAAGGCGCATTATAAGGTTATAATATACGAGTCCATAAATATTTTTAAAATTATAATTTTCGAGCAAGTTAGTGTCTTTTAGCATTTGGCAAAGTCTGCTTGCAGTAGTGTACTAAGGGGAGGGGGGTTACAACATACTTCGATACTAATACTACTGATTTCAAGCATAAAATTAAAGCTAAACAACAGCATATAACATGTTTACATATATTATTAAGTTCGTCTTCATTTGTCTTTCCGTGCGCCAAATGCCTTCCAACACAAACATTTTCCATATAGGTAAATTAGTTGTACCAATCTTAAACAACCATATATTTCGACATATATAATATCAATGTATAGGTTTCTCATCAGTTTAAATCGATCTGTGCCAAAAAAAGTCGAGAAAATTAATAATAAAAAAGTTGGCATTTATGACTCATTATTGCTTGCGACTTTACCGATCTTCATATCCTTGATATGTGCATCTACCCTTCCCGTTTTGCGATAGTAGCACATACTTGTATGCTAATACTATAGATTTGAAGCATATAATTAAAGATGTACAACATTAAATAATATGTGTACGTATCTTATTAAGTACGGTTTCATATGTCTGTTTGTGCACCCGATGCCTTCCTATCCGAACGGTTTCCATACAGGTGAATAATTTATACCAATAGTAAACAAACACAGCTTTTGACAAATTTCATATTAATATATAGGTTCTCATCTGCCTCAATCGATTTGTGCCAATAGACGTGTGTGAAAATACAAAATAAAAAAGTTCCACTTTTTACGGAATATCGGGTGCGACTTTACCGATCTTCATATCCTTGCTACTTCAATACATCCTTCCCGTTTTGTGATTGTAGCACATACTTCGATGCTAATATTAGAGATCTGAAGTATAGAATTAAAACTATACAATATTATAAAATGTGTGTATATATCTTAATAAGCACGTCTTTATTTGTCCGTGCGCCTAGATCCGACCTATACGAAAGTTTTTCATATGGGCGAATAAGTCATAACAATCGCAAAAACAACGGTTTTGACACATTTGATATCAGATGACAAATTTTATTTTAATTGATATGTTTCTAATCATGCTAAATCGATCTGTCCCAATAGACATGTGTGAAAATGCAAAATAGAAGGTTTTGTTCTTTTTACTGAATATCGGGTGCGACTTTAGCGATCTTCATATCCTTGCTACGTGAATCTACCATTGCCGTTTTGCGATCGTACTACATATTTCGATGCTATTGCTATATATCTAAAGCATATAATTAAAGCCGTACAACTGTAAATAGTATGTGTATGTATCTTATTAAGTATGTCTTCCTTTGTCTGCCATTTCGCCTAATGTCTTCCTATACGATCGTTTTCCATACAGGTGAATAACTCATAACAATAGTAAATAAACCCCGATTTTGACAAATTTGATATAAATTGATAGGTTTCGCATCAGTCTAAATCGATCTGTGATAGTAGAAATGTAAGAAAATGCAATATGAAATTTTCGGCATTTTTGACTCTGTATCGGTTGTGAATTTAACGATCTTCATGTCCTTGATACGTGCATCTACCATTGTCGTTTGCCTCGGTACCACAAACTTCAATGTTAATAGTATAAATAGGAAGCATACAAGGAGAGCTATACAACAGTATATAATATGTGTATGAATCTTATTAAGTACATCTTGATGTGTCAGTATGTCACCCCAATGTCTTCCACAGCGAGCGTTTTCCATATTGTGTATTGTTCCACTTCCTATTTTTACACTACCTAATTTTGACCTAGTTTAACAAACACCCATTTCTACAGAGGACACATCTGTCGCAGCCTCGACATTTTTTTACACTTATCAGCATTAAGTCACGCAGACAAAAAGATTTGTCAAAAGTTATATCATTAATGAAGTGAAACAAGGACACATACGATGAAAAAAATAATACATTTCTCCAATTCACTTTTTTCCAACCAGGAAGTCCTCTTAAAATCTTTACCAACTATTCTGAGAAGGCAAATACAATTCCTACCATACCAAGCATCCAGTCTGCTACTCAGCATGTGTTAGCTATGTGACTCACAGCTGATAACTGCATCTCCAACACTTTTTTAGAATTGTGTTTAGTGTTTTACATGAATATGTCATTACTGATTTTCTGAGGTGGTTATTGGGTATTTTACTTTGGAGTAATGAACATGAAACACACGTTTATGGTATATTTCATAAATAAATCAGCATCCTCTACATTACTGCTAATTTAAATAAAAGTACATGTATTACTATTAGGATTTTTCTCTCAAAAATAGGCAATTTTACTTTAATAGTAAATTTTCAACAGTCCATTAAACTAATCTTGATATTTGACTTATTTTGACAAATTAATTCTGTTTAAATGTCTTCTGTCTCCTATTATTTGCACTATTAGAGAAATAAGTTATGAAGTATGCAAAACAGTTTTGTACCTTAAACAGTACATGTTCAATAAAGAATTGGGGTTCTGCATATTCACAATGCCAATTAATTATTGCAAGGATGTTGTACACTAAATCTAGTATTCTTTTATTATAAGTAAACAATTGTATTATTATACCATCATGATTTTCCCCCAATTTTATTCTTTCAGCTTTTCCAACAAAATCTGTTCCAAAACAAATTTTTTGATAAATATAGGAACAAATTCTGAGTAAACACCATTTTTTTGTTGTTGTTGTTGTTAATGGTAGACTGAGAGAAGAAAATGCAGCAGCATATAATATGAACTTAAGTGAAGTTGTGAACTTACTAAGCCTGGATTTAAATAAATGGTATCACTTGTATTTCTAATGACAGCCTCAATCCTCTTAGTTTGGGCTTAAGACCAGCAATAGTGAATAGAGGTATTTCGAAAGACATATAACAGCTCACTCATTATAATGTTACTAATTAGCCTTATTGAAAACTTCTTAGATATCATAATAAATAGTATATATGTATGGTGCTTGTTGACGACATTGGCAGATTATTCACTCCACATCCTGGTTCCCGGGCAGTTGTGATCTCTCACAATAAAAATCACGGGCACAGTGGCTCGTTGCAAAGAACATCAACAGATGTGGGTTCTAACCTGTAACAATATTAACATATTATATTGTTACAGGTTAGAACCCCATCCCTTAATTTTCTTTGTAACGAGCCCCTGTCATCATGGGCAGTAAATTTGAAACATACTACTTCCGGGTCAATCTATTTTTACGCTGCAAGAAATGCTTGTATATAATGGGAGGTAACTCAAGTTGTGCTATTCAATTCAATTCATTAATGAAAAAATGGTAATAAATAGGTAAAAAGGCAATTATTTATTTTGCAGATGAATATTTATGGAATATTTAACATTCAGCAGCGTAAATATGCATTTATTTTATTGATATTTGTGGCAAGAGTGCAGAAAAGGACGACGTGCTTCCTGGCAGATTTCCATCTGCCCACGAAGCTTTCATCTGCCCACGAAACCAGTCAGAGGACAACAAAACTGCCCACGACCCACCTTAAATAATAGTATATATATATATATATATATATATATATATATATATATATATATATATATATATATATATATATATGAAGGCAATTTCAAATTGCTTTTCTCTACTACGGTCGATGTGTGTCATTATGTCAAAGATAGCCCTTCTGAATAAATCACTATCCATAATATTATTTCTTGGGATTTTAATCAGTCTGAAATGTGATTATTTCTTGAGTGCATTCTGAAAGTGAGTGCACTATATACGGACAATTTCCGACTTCAAGTACTGCTATTACGACAGAATTGTCAGGTTTGTGATCTCTCTCCGAACTGTCCGTGCAGCATGTGACTATCCGCTATAAACTGTACACTTAATTACTTCACGTATAGACAATTGTGATCAACGTCATGGCGAACACATGATACCGACGTGTAATTTGTATCCTCAGCATATAGTATGGAACTATTACTCATTCAGTAACTAAAATTAAGTCATGCCAATCCTGACTTTCTTCTCCGGGATAAAGTCAATATCATTAATAATGTGTGGTATCTATCTAATACGAGAATTAGAGTCGGCGGCAGTACAAAATACCAACACAGTCACTGTCAACGCAAAGTTTGGCCAATCAATGGGCAATGAAATTATGGTCATTATGTCCACTAGGCGATCGCATCTGTGGAAGGTAACAGACAGGCATTGGGAAGTCTACTTTTGTAATACAATGAATCACGTTCACAACAAGACTTCCGTCGTATGATTGACGAGGTACACGGAGCATATCAGTTGCATATCCGTTATTTCTCTTATAAACATAGAGCATCCAAAGCTTTTGTGGCATTTCGACCTATGCATGTACTGTTAATTCATATCAAGTAAAACTTTCAGCATTGTACTATTTAGACCTGGCAAACGTGTTTCTCAAACAAATGTTATATTAGTGTACATTGCGCGTTTGAGATTTACCTGTATTTCATAGGGTTCTCTGGCCCATCCACAAACGCTTTTCTCTGGTACACACACACACACACACACACACATCCCACAGTGTTGAAAACTATATATACTAAAAATTGTTTTCTCATCATCAGCTTTAAATTGCTATATATTTAGTTTGTCTTAGCTTTGTTATCACCATTCTCCATTTGCCGTGTTTTCTGTCATTATATTTTAAGTATTGGGAATGAAAAGAGCATGAAATAATATACTCCACGTCTGCTTTTTATTATCTTAATTATTAGGGATTAAAAAGAGCTTGAAGAAACCTACTCCATGTTTGCATTCTGTAATGATATTTGTATTATTGGTCATGAAACGTGCCTGAAATAACTTACACCATGTCTGCTCTCTGTCATTATATTTTAATTATTGTTTATTTGTTCTGATGTTACCTACTGCATATCTAGCATTGAGAAAATTGATGAAGATGTAACAAAACGTGGTATCTACTGCAAGTGAGAATTTTTGTCTATCACATATAAATATTACTCATGCATAGCTTTTATTATTTGAACGTTTGCAATTTCTTTTCCAGAATATGTGGTCAGATTATAGCATATTGACTAGTTTAATATCCTTTTAAATGATCTATTGAATTGCAGGACACAGGAGAACTCATTAGTACACATATGAAATGTAATGTGTTGAACTGGTAGTCACAGGACATCCTATGACTATACATAATAATGTGTTGAACTCTAGTCACAGGACAGTCCATGAATATATATATATATATATATATATATATATATATATATATATATATATATATATATATATATAAGAAGTGCAATGTTTTGAATTTTTTTGCAATTTGACAGCGCATGATTTTATATAGGAAAACGTGTTGAAGCGGGAACTACAGGACAGCCCATGAGAGGACACAGATGTGTAATGTGCTAAAATGGCAGTTACAGGACAGCCCATGAAAAGACATAGAAGTGCAGTATGCTGAATTGGGAGCTATAGGACAGCCCATGAGAAGACATAGAAGTGAAGTGTGTTGAATTGTGAGCAACAGAACAGCCCATTGGAGCACATAGAAGTACAATGTGCTAAATTGGGAGCTACAGGACAGCCCATGAGAAGACATACAAGTGTAATGTGTTAAATTGGGAGCTACAGGATAGCCCATGAGAGGACATAGAACTGTAATGTGCTGCATTGGGAGCTGCAGGACAGCCCATGCAAGACATACAAGTGTAATGTGCTGAATTGGGAGCTACAGGATAGCCCATGAGAGGACATATAACTGTAATGTGCTGCATTGGGAGCTGCAGGACAGCCCATGCAAAACATACAAGTGTAATGTGCTGAAGTGGGAGCTACAGGATAACCCATGAGAGGACATAGAACTGTAATATGCTTTATTGAGAGCTACAGTACAGCCCATGAGAGGACATAGAACTGTAATGTGCTGCATTGGGAGCTACAGGACAGCCCACGAAAGGACATACAAGTGTAATGTGCTGAATAGCCCGATCAAAGAGTAATCTTTCTAAATGTACAAATCCTATCAAACAAAGTAAAATTCTAATGAATTCTAAACATGGATATTATAATATAAATAGCAACTGCAGACTATACGGTCAGGAAGATCGATTGATTTATCATAATCATTTTTAATTGTTAAATTTTCAATGCAAACAGTTACCTACGGCTTCTCTGGAATAAGTGCACATAACATTTCTTTATGTCAATATAAATTAGCTAGATCAAAGAGTAATCTTTCTAAATGTACAAACCCTATCAAACAAAGTAATGAATTCTAAAGATGGATATTATAATATAATTAAAGATGTATGTTATAACATAAATAGCATCTGGAGACTCAAAGGGAGATATGATCACTTGGATGTCTTTGAAGTCAAAAATATAGTACTGTATCTTTAGAAGATGCATATTTTACGTCTAGTGAGGAGAAATATATTAGAATACGGGGCGGGAGTAAATGTATATGTTTACTCACGTGAATATAATTCAGGAGTAGTACGTATAATGTTTAAAAAAACATGTTGAATTTAAATTACACCGGGATAAGGAGATACATTTTTTCTGAATTGACTTGAACATATATTTTATGAGAATTCTTTCTCATATACTCTTAGCAATGCTCTTTTCCATGGCCAGAAGGAGAGAGAGAGAGAGGAGTTCAGTCTCTCCTAATGGAGGTGTCACTTATAACGGTGAAGATACGGCTACATCTTGGGGAATATGGCAAGCGAAGGTAATGGAACGACTGTAATAAAACAAGCTCTCTTAGATCTGACGAAATAATTTTAGTGAAATACTCAGCATATCATATTACATTCCATTATCAATACATATATTTACATTACATATATAAGAGATACATATAACATTTCGATACTCCTTCATTTACTAACTCCATACGTTTGTCTAATTTCTGCCTTTTACAATATAATACAGATAATTAAGTATCGAATAAATTCACGTTAGCTTCTAATCTAAAATTCAGTATTTCAGACTAATACAGCAATCATTTTGTAGAAATATATTCTACTGAAAAGAATCTAAAATACCAACATATTAAACTATATTATGTAAAGAGTAGTTTATTTCTGAATTAATTATTACTGAGTATGAATTTGGTAGCGAACGTCTCGTTCTACAATAATCAGTAATATAATTGCAAGTAATATAAATTCTTCTAACATTTAAACTTTCCATAACATTATATTAAAGAATAGCAGAGAAATATTAAAATAAGAAAGCTTTCTTAGATTTGACGAAACGGATCAAATTTGCCAAGCAAATCTTCTCGCTTCTTATGCAGTTTCTTAGGACGCGGCCAAATATGGGCATACTTCTTAGTTCTTGGGTTTTCGCCCGAATGTCAAAGTGAGGCTTCATCTTTTCTTGCCGATTATCCTCTGGGTCTATATACGTCATCAGGCAGATTTGTCCATGAACACTTGAAACCATGGTGATATACTCGGCAGAAAGGAATTTCCTTGCCTGGTATAATTGCTGCTGAGTTATAAATTTGCAAACTTAAAGTAGTATGCAGTGTGTAGGATTGTTTTGATTTCTCACAGAAAAGCACAATCTGTTTTGAAATAGTACACATTTATATTACAAGAATAGAAAATTGTTTTCAATACAATTTACTATAATCTTCCATCCTAACATAGATATCACAAGAGCAACACATTAAATTGCCTGACCTTAAATTTATATGATCCTAATTTGGTTTTGATAGAGTGGAAAAAATAGCTAAAGTGTTTGAGAATCCAATTAATACTGAATTTTGTTACTTCTATTTGATCAGATATTAGATTGTGGACAATAAATAATTATTAATAACCCAAAGGACTGAAAAACCCTCATTGAATACGATAACACGGTAGATTATTGAATAGTTCTTTATCCAGATCCAAGCTAACATTGTTGAGGATATATCTATTAAATTACGAAAGACTATAAATGTGTCTTATACCTGAATGTCTAATTTAAAAAGTGAGGTGAACATTACATTAAGATACATGTCAGATCACTCGATTACCACACTTGAATTGCAACAAATTAATAATTTTACAAATGGAACATCCCTTTAGAAATATAATACAAGTATTTTAAAGGATCCGGATTTCGCTACAAAAGTGAAAGATAATATCAACGAAGTACAAAAACAATATCGGTTACTTGCCACTGCCAAGAGCAGCCCTCGACGTGCCAGTACTCTCTGACTTTCAAGCCATTGGACCTACCTTCGAGTTTTTCATCTTAACGTCGAGGGTCGCTCAGCAGACAAACGAACCATTATCCGAACTACATATATTCCACCGTCATAATGTTGACATAGTCTGTCTACATGAGACTTATGTGGCAGACCAGTTAGGAGGACGATATACAATTTGAGGCTCTGATCTCATCTCATGAACGCCATAATCCAAATACGGCCGTGCAACGTATGTACTCGATGACATTACTGATGCTTCTCCAGTTTGCACCACCAGATTCTGCGATGTGATCCAGGTTGGAGGATACAAAATTTCTAATGTATACAAACAGCTCAGAGCCCACTGGGACAACAATATGTTTCCAACTCTACTCTCGAACACCCAGCCGTCTATATTGGCGACTTCAATAGTCATCACCCTGACTGGATGATGAGGCTACTGGGGCTACTCGCACCCCGATGAAGACGTGGAACGCTGGGTAGTATGGGCAATGAACAATGATCTCCTTCTGACCCACGACTCCAAACAACGTGGGACCTTCGATTCTGCAAGATGGCAAAGAGGACTTCTCGCCGGACTTTTGTTGGGTTAGCTCCATTGGTGACCACCCTCAGCCAGAAAATAAAACAGTTCTAGACGACCTACCCACATATTCGGCACAGACCAGTTCTTATCCATATTGGACTTCAATTGCCGACCATACACATCTCTCCACAACGGCGTTGAAACTTCCGCAAAGCAGACTGGACGAAATACAGTGACATATTCGAGCGAAGCATAGTCACTATATTATCTCTCTGTATCCAGATTAAGGAAGCTTATCGCCGCTTCCAAAGAGCCATATTCAAAGCAGCCACTCAGTTTGTTCATCGTGGCTGTCGTCCAGTCTATACACCCTGTATGGATGAAGAGCGCGAGACTCTTTTCAAGGAGTATGAAGCATCTGGAGATCCAGACACAGCAGATCACCTGACCGAATCCCAGGATACTGCCAGGCGTATTCGATGGGAGGAAACTTCACGGTTACTTCGTGCGCTCCGGCCTGAAATCCTTGAGATTGATTCGCCGACTTGGCACCGCTCATCAACCACCATTTTAAGCCCATCCTGTTGTCAAATCATATGATGTTGCTAGCATTTGCAACAAGTGGCAAAAGCACCCCTGGACCAACTGGACCGACGTCAAGTGCGAGATGAGTGGCGACAATACTGCCGTCAGAAGTCAATAAACTAGATCAAAATATACCACAGGCATTTACATCAGCAGAACTTGAAAAGGTGCTCTACAACATAAAATCAGGCAAAGCAGCAGGATATGACAATAGCCCTTTTAGTCTTAGTTCTTGCAGCATATTGGCCAAAAGGCAAAGGTACGGCTCGCTGCTTTATACACCCGGGTTGTTAGTGCATGCCGAGTTTGTGGCGCCAGGCCAAGATTATTGCGATCCAAAAGCCTGGCAAAGATCCCCTGAGTATTGAGCGCCTGTCTGGACTGGATTGTTCCATATTAAATTATATGATGTGCAGCTCAACACAGCAATGCGCATAATCTCTGGGGAACACTACACCCTACTGCTTTATCATGGCTGCTAGTATTCAGCAACATTCATCCTCCACATCTCCGTCGCCAGGAAGCAACTACAAAATTCCTGGCTAAGGTGTATCCCAGTGAGAAACATCAGGTGTACGTGGACATCATTTTACATCCAGCAGTCCGGTTGGCTTCGAGACATCCAATCTAGTTAGGTATGTGGTCGGTAGATATTACAGCTATTTCGGGATGGAGTGATGAGTAGTCTTCAACAGATGTAAACCACTCCATCGTATCTGAGCCATCTGTCTGCCCTCCTCCTGGCTTAAACATTTCACGACATATGTCGAACCCTACAGGCCATGTCACACATTGTGAATAACTACTACCTGGCAAGGTTTCCCGGTGTACTGCAGACTCTGCACTTTGCTGATGATGGTACTGTTACATGACTGGACATGCACTGCACACGAGAAATAAATAAATAACTGAAAATACATTGTAACTTATTAGGGCCTCTCTTAGTTATAACTGATAAGGGCCTATTTTAGAAGTTCTATTAATGAACATAGGGAGAAAACTGTCTATCCCACGTACAACACAAAACAAGATCTGTAAAAATAGAAGAATCTAGTTGATGAAATAGATACTTAAACAAAGACTTTCATTCAAACAGCATAACAATTGAAGATATAAATAAACCAGCTCAATCATTTAAGACATTATAAGCTAAGAGGATATTCCAGTTAGAAATGATATGCTACAAGGATATGACATTTCAAGTAGAGCCCAGTCGTCTGAGGAGGGTGAAAATCGTCAAAATAGTTTTATCATTGAGAAATGTTATAAATACAACTATTAGTACAATAGAGAACTTTAGAGAAAAAATATTAGATCAAAAGCAAATTCGCAATGAAATTAGCAATTTGTACTGAAACCTTAGTTCAAAATCAAGATTTCTAGAAACTTCTGCCAATTGCAAAGAATGTACAATATCCCAATATTAACTGAACAACCGTCTCATTGTTTCTAAAGGCGTAATACAATTAAATCAACTACTTTGTTTACCTAAAAATATTTTAAAGGCAAATAGGCTTGATCTGATGGATTTTGCTGTTTAAAGATTTGTTGCGATGGTTTAGAATATTTTCTTGAAATCAAATAATTAAAGGTTATGACAAATAACGACTTTCAATCAAGCATAAAGACGTTTTAACCTTTGTTGCCACTGATGCTGACTTCCTGTGCCAAATAAAGTAACGAGTAAAGATTAAACAATCTTGTACCCAAGGGAATGATCTTTATCCAGTCTAAAATATCCCAAGTACAACAAGCACTAGCCATCGAAAATCTTTGAATATAAACCTTCAAACACCACAAAATGATACAGATCTCACACATTTTCTTACTAAGCTATGTTCCGATTAGTCTCTATACTTTTATATATGACCAGCATATATTGTTCATACGCACAACCAATTACATCAGACGACGGCTTCGAATGTAACGTGGTTGTCATCTAAATCAAACAACATCCTTTTGCAGTGAAATATTTAGAGACATCAAACTGCCAATGTCACAGAAAGGCTGTGTTGTTCTGTACGGATGCCATATACATTTCTATGTTCATTTCTGAATCTGTTGACTTCAGTGATATTACCTATAGAAATATCATGTTGTCACTGCAAGCAATTACTCAAGACAATTTTACTTAGCTACTGTTTTATCTTCAGAGTTGATTTTCAGACACGGTCTTATTGCCTTAAACATTGAATTATTTAAGCCAACTACTTGTCCATTAATGATTTTAGTCAGCAGTGGTTTTACACGTTTCCATTTAAGACAATAGTTGCATTTCCTAGTTTTTGTTTTGTTTCAGCAATGATTATGAACACCAAGACAAATAAATAAATAAATAAACAAACAAATATAGGAATATGAGTTATTAAATGAAAATGAATACAAATTCCTTATCCTTACAACTCTGATAAAATTTAAGGACTCGTTACGGAGGGCTACAAAATGTAGCTATATTTCGGGCGATCAGTAAAAAAAATCCTCAGACAGCGACTGTTTGAGCCTAGTGAACACATAATAGACAAAACTCTACAACACGTTTGACTACGCTTCGGATTCACCGAACTTAGATTGACTAGGCCGGATTAGGAGCCAGTGCAATCAGAAGAAAACAGCCTTATAGTATGCATTTCTGACTGACATCATAATCAGTAATGAAAAATATGTTATCTTCAATCTAGATAATTAAGTTATGCTTTTCTACTGTGTAATATTTGGCTGGCAAGGAAATATAATAATGTTCTGTTATTTATTTATTTATTTATTGTTTTATTTATTTATTTATTTATTTATTTATTTATTTATTTATTTATTTATTTATTTACATTTCCAGCAGTAGTAATAGGGGGCTGTTTACGGACAATCGGAAAGTACATTACAAAACCCCTTGGGTGTCACGGAATTGTATAAATCCTTTTATTTATTAAATACATGTACTCGGGTTTCGTTTTTTGGTGTACAACGATGCCCGTGGGTGATTTATGCATATTGTACAAAGATTTCGAAATAGTGAATTCGGTTCATCCTATGCCACTCGTGCGAAGTGTTTTCGATGGGAAGACCGGAATTATTCCAGCGCACAGACGATGTATTGCGGCATCGTCGTTGTATAAATACCTCACCGTAGGTCAAAATCTTGTCAGTGAGCGGTCTACTGTAATGACTTGCACATCTTCAGCTGTACAGCTGACCTGAGTGATCGGATTCGCAGCTATATTGACCAAAGTGAACAGAGTGATCGGAATCGTAGCTGTGTAGCTGACCAGAGTGATTAGAGTGATCAGAGTTATTGGAGTGATCGGAGTGGACGTGGTACCAGCTGCAGAGTTAACCATAGAAGTTGACAATAGCAGCTGCGAAACTGAACCATAGTAGCCGTAGAGCTGAGTAAACAGTGTTTCTAGTCGAGTAGCAGGTGATCGGGCGTGGCTGACCGAGATTGGTGGGCGCTGACTGCTTGATTGACCAACCTGGAATACTGACTGTTTGATTGACCAGTGTGACTGGTAGCCAAGTATGCTGGTGACGGAGTGTGTAATTCCATACATGTAATATTTTAGCCGTGAGCTAATCTTTGGGGTTTGTAATACCCAGTGTGTTTTTGGGACTGTAGATATATATTCTGTCCCTTTGTTGTCATCATTTGCATTATTTGAATGAATACATTTTTACTATATGAGTAACATACCACAGTTTTACTCTTTGATTGAAACACATCATTCTTTCGTTGTGAAATCACTGTGAATCATTCACCCTTTGTCGTTGTACTATGTAAGGTCATTTATTTGTATTTTCATTATTTAGTTCGTGCGGATTATGTTAACTGATCAAATATGTGGATATTATAAACAAGTATTAATCATATTTCTCTTCTCATTCAAGTCATTCGTCATTAAACGTTTTATTTGCATCACCATCAAAAGTGTTCTGTTGTGAATCCGAAATCACACCCGGTTATCTTTTTACGTTGGGGATGTTTATGGACTAGATTTATGCGGACAATGGAAAATCCAGTCAAAACGGTCGCGGGGCTGTTTACGTCCAATGGGAATTTAACATGTGGAATTTCGGGCCTGTTTATGGACGAGACAAAGATGGGTTGAATATGAATGGAACAGGTGAGGTAACGTCACTCTACTGGAGATTGGCAACAATGTGGCATGAGACTGACCTCATTCGGACCAAACACAGGGAAAACCCCTAGAACGCTTGGTGGGAACGGGACTGGTGGGACATATATGTATATAACACATACAACATACATACAGACATAGATTGATGAAGATCAGTCTATCACACAAACAACTATACAATCGACTAAAATAATTGAGGCAAGAAAGCAAATCTTTTAGAGGCATATGAGTGGCCCTGAAAATGGCCTTTGGTATTCTTCTTCTAATTTCTTCTATTCCTCCACCATCTTCTTTTTTTCTGGATAACACTCTTTGTTTTCTTTTTCTCCATGATATCCTCCTCCTCTTCTTCCTTCTCCACTATCTCTTCTTTGTTTCTCTTTTCATTCTTCTCTTCTATTTTAAATCTTAGCGTTCCTTGCTCCCATCTTCTCTTTGTGCTCTATATCTTCCTTTTCTTATTTAATCATTTCTCTTAGTTTTTCCTTCGCCTTTTTAAAATATTCATTTCCTATTTCAAAATGTGCGGACTATAGGCACCATTCTCTATTATGTCAAGCAATACTTCTGCCATGCCTATGGTATCCACGACTTCCTGCAAATTTTATATCCTGTCCATGTGTTTGCTGGCCATTTTCTTTGGTTATTCAAGGTTGAATGCGCGAATGACGAGCGCTTGACTTTATATATGTCAAGCACGAACGTGAAGGAATATATCCCTTACATTCACTTCACATATTATCTACTATCCACACAAATGTACGTGAAGTAATACAAACCCTAAACATAATATCCACACATGGGAAGAAGAAAAAACTGTTTTATAGTATCCACAAACCCAAGAGCTACTATCCACACAAACAAACGCGAACCCATACAAATACACACTCTACTATCCACACACGGGAAGGAGAAAAAACAAATCATAAATATACTATCAACACAGAAGAGAGGGAAAACAAACACCAAATATACTATCTGCACAGGGAAGAGGAACAAAACTCCAGTATCTACTGTCCACACAGAGGTGAGAAGAAAAAATAACCCAATATACACTATCAACACAGAGAAAAGAAGAAAGAGCAAACTGAAAATTTATTATCCACACAGAGGGAAGAGAAAAATCCACAATATCTACTATCCACAAAAACGTACTCAAAACTCAAACAATCACACAATCTACTATCCTCACAAGAGAAGTTGAAAAATCTAAAATATACTATTCACACAAACGTACGATAACCCATACAAACACACACACACAAACACACACACACACACAAACACAAACACACACACATACACAAACACACACACATACACAAACACACACACAAACTATAACATCAGTAAAGGAGTGAGTGTTTATAATCACACTACTCACACTCATGCGAATTGGCAACTTGAATAGTCTCTTTTCTAGAGATTTGGGTAGCCCTGAAAAGGGCTGTTTTCTGGAACTCCAGATGTACCTGGTTAATGGTGACACCTCCCAGGCCGGGCACTACAGACACAGCGCCGGCTCCAGTAATTCCTTCTTCATTTCCTTCTCTTCTTCTATTCTTGTACTTTCTGCAATAGCTTCCATGGTTAGCTCGTCCAGGAGGCATCTAGCATATTCCAGGTGCATCTGAAGTTCCAGAAGCTTGGTGAGTATGCTCATTTTTTCACAGTTGTTGAATCAACGATGGGTTGCTAGACTGTCGATTGTTAACCCGTTATATTTTTCAAGCACGGACGTGAAGGAAAACATACCACTGATACAAAAGCGTACAAGACCAATGTCATCACCCAAACCAAAAATAGAATGCGATGACCTAAAAGAAACATTCACTTTTTTACTTACAAACACTAAGTACAAGCACAAACAATTTTTTGGACAAGCTACGGAAAAGAAGTTATTATAGACACACTTCTATTTTTTATACATAAAACAAAGAAATGAAGTGCTTATAGACACCCTTCTACATATTGTAACTTACTAACATACAATTGGCAATTAAATTAGTATCTATTTTCTAGAGTATTGGGGTAGCCCTGGAAAAGGTTGTTTTTGTGGACGAGGAGTTATGGGAATCTTTTATCGTCAAAGATTGCTTACCCGTCTTGTGACAGGCTTTCCCACAGGATAGGGCCTGTTTCTTCGAAAAGAGAAGGAGAACTCTTTCATGTCTACACGGCAGTTGACAAAAACTCTGTCTGGTTCCTGCTGTTGCTGCTGATGCTGTTGGTGCTGCTCTTTCTGCTTATGAAGTCTGTACTTCTCCGTCCATTCTTCTTTCTCCTCGATTTCCTCTCTGAAGAGCTCCAAATAACAAACTATTTTGAAAAGGTTGACAACGTTGTGAAGTTAAGCTAGACTTAAACTGATGAAAGTCATTGGGCCATTGATGTACACTCTGTTTCCTAGCTAAAGACAAAATATAGCCATGATGGTCCCAAAACCATCGATATACTTAGTCATCATTTCTAGAAGAGTGACGATCAAAATAAGTCATTAAATGTTCTAAGAATATCCAAGACTGCGTTGACGAAGAAAATACACACAATACTGTCAACACACCATGTAATATGTGCCTTGTAATTTCCCATTATTGAATCGTGCCGTAAGGGTATTTCTTCTCATAAAGTCGATGATGTCGTGTTTTAAAGGTGGCAATCCATACGAATCAAAATACTCCACATAACCATCACGGAGAAAGTAGACGGCTACCCAGTGGGCTCTTGGAAGATGACTGTAGTCATTGTTGATGACACAAGCCTGATGGTCTTGAGGTTTGCGATGAGGTAGTTCATCTTTAACACACACGACAGGATTCCAAGAAGCAGTGTACGAACTGTAATTCAAAAGGTAGTAAAGTTCCCGGGTATCCATCTTTATGTTGTTTTGTTGTTTTTCTTGTTTTTGTTTTCCACAGATAATGATAAGTCATCAATTCAATCCAAACATTTTGCTTAAAAATCTCTGACAAGTTAACCGTTTCTTAGCTTCGTCTCCGCACTCTGAGCCAAGAAAGCATAGATGTGATGGATCTCTAGAGTCATCAATGGAGGAGAGGAATGATCACACAAGTCTTTATACCACTGATGCAACACGGCTTCTTCCGAGATGAGAGTCCAAACTTCATCCAGATACTTGTCCACTATTTCGTCTTGACTCAGCCTCAGACATTTATCGTGTTGAATTTGACGGGGATGATCATTTTGACAACCATAGCAATCCTTCTTGATCAATTTCGTAATTTTTTCTGCCAGGTTTTTGTCAAAGCAGGAGCCTAAATTTTGTTCTTGTTCTGGCCATCTGAACGTCAAGACTATGTCCTCTTCATCTTTGTCTTGTGGTATTATTTCCACGGTATCCTTCCATTCCATTTCCATAGACTCTCCACTATTCAAAAAAAGATTACATCCTTCCATAGTTTCTAACAGTCTAGAATGACATTTCTTAAACTGCTGATTTCTATGGTATTATCAAATACGGCATACAAGATGACGTTCACCGTGTTCTCTTTGGGTATATGTACTTTAAACTGAAATTCCACACGAATCCGGCCGGATTTTTTTAGGGTAGAAATATCCCTCGTAGTTGCCTTGGTTTGGAGTGAAATCAAAAGCCCACAAAGCGTAACCTCCTGCATAATCCTCGTATGTAATGCTGCCGTAACTGGTACTAATTCCTAACTGTTCCCTGGCTTCGCACAGAGACAACTACGATCTCTTTAATTCTTCTCGTCACCATACTCAGGTAAGAAGGGTCTGGTACACAAAGTCTTGCCATCTCGACTGACTTCGATCTTGGACACGTCGTAGTGCTTAAACTCAGAAGGATTTTCCTCCAAAAATCCGCTGAGGCTGTATACTTGAAGATACCAATGATCAAACATTTGAATAACTGTCCTTGGAACAGATGATCTTCGATTATGGATTGATGTGCAACGGCAAGGTGAAATTTTTCACTTCCACGCGTCGTATCGGGTACTTGGTGGTCGGTCTGCTCAAAGTGTGACTGAAGTCGTTTTCAGATTTAGGTAACACTTCCACACGACGCACGTAGAGTCTGGCTTCTAGGATGGTGGTTTTGTAATAGGCAGAATCACTTATCAAATAGAAGGTGTTATTGCTACGACTCATTCTCAAGTGGACATCCACTGCGTTCAGCAAATACTTCCCTTGCAACCACATGTCTAAATGCAAGCGATCCATCAGTTCTAATCTGTTGTTGTGTGCTGTAATTTTGTTTCTTCGTTCTACAATTTCAGGTTTGTTAAAATGGCCTAACGCGTCAGGTTTCCATATCACGCAAGCATCTAGATGGGTGTTCTTGGCTTCTTTTCCATACGTATAGAGATTTTCCAGGTACACTCGGTAAGGTCAAGTGTCTATGCTGGTACTGACCAGTTTGTTATTCAAGTACAAATCCATTCTACTGAACAAGGAATGCATGAAATTGTTGACGGGGGCTACTTCATCTTCGTCCATTAGATTGAGACAGTTCACCGTTGTGTCAATCACTTTGACTTTCAAGTGCAATTAACTGCTTTTCAGAACGATGTAATCTTCGGGCTGTCCATTGATTTCAAACTCGATGGGGATGATCCTGAGTCCTTGCATCGTGATCATGGTGGGTAGCATGGTAAACGGATCCAGTTCCGACTTGGAACAGGCACAAGACTCTATGTGCATTATTTTTTCTCTGTGGTATTTTTTAATAATCAAAAACGTCTAAGACTCGAGCAGTTCTTCTTTTCATATACTTTCTAGCTTTATGAGTGTAAAGACCTCGCCGACACATATTCTCTTTACCCGTTTAAGGCTAGACATTTTTGCTTGCTCTGAAGAAAGCTTCTTTAGGGTTTTGTTTGTCGATGATCACATTTTATAGAAATTCTTTACCGTGCGTCAATGCGGCATCTTTCAAAGCGTGCAATCCACACGTCACCATTAGTTTCAACACCGGGGCCACCGAACGAAGGCCGATGTCAACACATCTCCTAAACCATGTCCTCTCTGTCGAGGGACGCCTCGGTACACTCGATACATGACTTACGAGTCGTTAGAGAATCGTTTTTGAAAATGATGTTGCACCGTGACTTTTCATTTGGTGGATGAAATATGTTGTCCCAGAACTCCTTTTATAGCAATGTTGACAGGTAAATAATTAGGATGCACAAATTCGCAGTGGACGTCATATGTGTTTTCACCTTCCTTGTCAGTGCTCGTGGTAGACTCCAATTTGAACGGAATGACACGTAGTTATGGTACGGTGGTGTGTCCCACCACGTTGTACTCAACCAAATCGGAGTACACTAAGATCGAATTGAGTTCTTGGTTCATTTCTACAAAGGAACGAAAGAACGTAGTAAAAGAATCCTTTTAGGAAATGACTGTAATTCGTTTTTCCTGATCATTGCCATCCTCATCTCAAAGTCCCAGCCCATAATGACAAACAATTCATGACAAAATTAAATGGACAACACTTTACCATCCGAAAATTTAATCAGTAGGCGACGAGCCACGTTATGGTACTCACTGATGACACTTTTCTTGCACTCTCCAAAGCTTTAAGGAACAGTGCATTGAACCTGGTAACAATCGTGCTCACCAAATGTTGACCGCTAAAATAATAGCCTCGGGTAATAATCAAGTTATAGGTCCACTTTTGAGATTGTGAATTATGTGTTTTCATTTGATAATCTACTTTGGTATTCAAGTACTTTCGCACTTGGTCGTCATGAACGTCGAACGTAAAAAAAAATTGATTTGGAAGGACATTTATGACTTGTGTAGGGTGAATGATTTCCACCAAAGCCACTTCCCAATGGGCTTTGTGATCCAATGGGATAGTCTGAGGTAATTTGACCGTGTTACAGCAGAAAGTGTTGTGGGGAAACACCTCCAGGGAACTGTCACTGAGTAACGTTAAGTAAAATTGGTTGTTGTGGTTCATAATTCTAGAGTTCTGATGCTATCCGAGGGGTCACTCGAAGGCAGTGGAGTGTCTAAAAGAGGATTACTGTGGTTGTTGTTGTTGGAGTGGTCACTGGCGTTGGACACAAGACTCCCGTTGTTCTAGTTCGAGAAGTATTTCAGGGAAGGATTGGGGTGAAGGCAACTGCTCAGTAAAATGGTCCACATTTGTTTGTCTCATTGTTGCAATCTCAAATTGGCGATGGCAGCACCGATGACACAATACACCATAAAGAATTGGCAGAAAAGGACCATTTGCGTTTTAGGCACACGTTCTCCACATCACACCCGCAAGGTTTGCTTTTGTAGATCGTGCAGAGAAGAGCTCGGTGAAGGAGTGGTAACTGCGATGGTTGCAGTCGAGGCTGTGTTGACGGGCCTAAAAGTCACCTCTTTTTAAATTCGATGACTTGCGAAGCGTTGATCCAAGAATCAAAACTTGGTGTATATCCATTTCCAAAGTATTTGACTTCTTAGGCACGTCGTTTTCCTACTTTTCGTTATCTTCGTTCGAGAATGCTTTCGATGTCGTAAACATCGTCTTCTTGTTTGGTCACACGTTGTAACTCTGGCAAGTAAATCGTTCCTTTTAACACTGGCCGGTTCATATTTTCCAGTTTATACACGGCAGGACGACGGCCACGCAGTCGTCCAGTCACACGAAACAATTCGGTTGTGCTGTTGTGTAAGTAACCTTTGTCGAAAGTGCATTGGTTTTGTCAATGCGCACCAAATATCCAGCTGCCAACACTCCACTTTTCTTGGGGACAGCCACCATTGGGGACGTACCGAAATGGCGCTCAAAAACGGATACTTCGGTGCCGTGAGTCATTTCTTGCGGGGGCACGTGCGATGCTTCGATGCTTCGATGGAAAGATTTGTTGAACGCTTGAACCAAGTGCGGCAAGATGTTGATGTACTTGAGAATGTGTTAATGCGTAAAATATTTCTACATGCGTTCTTTCAAGTTGCGTTGAAAACGTTTCACAATGCTGGCTTTCGTTTCGAGATTCTCGGTCATGAAAAAATGAATGTCACGTTTCTTTAATTTCTTTTGAAAAGCTTGGTTCAGAAGCTCGGTGTCTTTGTCGGTTTGCATCGAAGAGGGTGACGACTACTTTGTTTCAACACCAGTTGAGAGCACGCACTAATTCAATTTAAAAATCGATGGCACGACCCATGCAAATTTGGAAAAGACGTCGATGACACATAACAAATATTTGTAGCCACGATTGTAGGTAACCAAATAAGAGATATCGTCTAAAACAGCTTGCCATTGATGATTTGATGCCCTTCCTCTAATGGGTTTGTGTAAAGTGTACGTGGCTTGTTCTTGTATCCATCGTTGCACTTGAGGTAAACTGAGACTTTTCAGTCGGGTTTTGACAGTACCATACAATTTCTGAATTCCTCCGTAACTTGCAGGATGGGAAGGATCGTAGTAAATGCTAGCTAAATAACTTCTCCATTTTTTGTTAATAGGTCACCCACTCTTCACTGACGCTACTCTTTTAACGTGTGGTATTTTCTTTTCTTGTAATGCTTTGCGTATCCGGCGAGCGATAGGTGTCGAAGAGGAAGATGTCTATACAGGGGTAATCGGTTCTTTTTCACTTCTATCTTCAACTTCCTTTTCTCTTCTGTGGAAGAAGGTGTGACCATCATCTTTTTAATCCATCCAATTCTGGACGTAGGTGGTGTTGTTAACTTGCGTTCTTTTTCTGGTGGACTTTGAAACCTTTCTTCTTCTCCATTTTCTGTCTTGGTCAAGGGGGCGGTAGTTGTGGTTGAGGACTCTTTATCAGGGTCTTAAAGTCTTTCATAATCAGCTGAACTGTTTCGTCTACAGTGGACCGTGCCTTTGCGATTTTTCTGTTTTGGACAAATCGTTGCAATCCATCAACGATTGCAATTCGTGTTCTAACTGAGACATCTCGTTCAATTGAGGATTGGGCGGCAAAAGTGGGGTGCGTTGTTCTTGCCAAATTTAACTCCAGAGGTCCCTATTATCTTCTTGGTCCTTTTTATCCTGTTCTCATGAGTCCTCCCAGTATTGTTCCCAATACTCCTCTCAGCAAGGGCCATAACAACATGGGCAAAATTCCTCCACATTTTTCCAACATCTTTTTCTTCTGACGGATGGGTATTTTCTTCTGGACCATTTGGCGAAGAACGTATCAATGCTTGGCTAAGCATTCTTTCTGATGTTTAAACAAATGTACCGTGCCTTTCACGACATTCAGGCAACATTCATACACGGTATCGACGACGTCTTTAGAGGCTGTTTGAATGAGTTGTTTTCGCATGGGTGAAGGAGCTCTGGACATGTTCCTATGTTTGGCTAAACGAGGAGGAAGTCCTTTCCTTTTCTTTATTTTATTTTTTTGAGCCAGAGAGTGTGTGCACTTTTTATGGGGACATCTTTGGGCGTTCAAAAGTACAAAAACACTAATCCCCATCGTTTACCGCAGGTCTATTTTATACTGAAATGCGTCGCCACTGATTGTCTTTACGTCGTATCAACTTGATGACAGGCATCACACATCGTGGAGGGATTCTCAACGGGCTGAATCGGGACAGTTCTTTCTTGGATAAATCCAGTAAACTCTGTAACATGCCCGATGTCTCTTGGACTTTATTTTGGGGGGCAGGTACTTTTTGAACAGTTGCTACAGCATCTAATGAGGAGGAGGGTATCATCGGTGGAGGAGAAGTTTTTGGAGATGCGGGATTCCATTGCTTCATTAAATGAGGAAGAACGGATGTGAAATTATGTTTGGCAGGCATCATCAATAACGGAGGCGATAAAGAACCTGAGGCCACAGGAGACGTGGTCACCGTCGCTGCAGGTCGTGGTTCGCAAATGTAAGGTTGCGTCCTGGCCGAAGTGTCTCTCTTGCGGGTGGAAGCTGTTTTCTGGGGGCTTTTCTTTTTCTGGGGACTTTTCTTTTTCTCTCTGGTTTGAGTGCGGTGAACGGCCAGTTGCGTCAAGGCTACTTTGTTTCTGTCAAAAAAGCGTTTGGTTTGATGAGGATTGTGAATGATGCCTTGCAGTAATTGACGTGCTGTCACCGTAAACTATCGTAAGACTTCTTTGAGACTGGCTTTTAAGACACGAACACGTATTTGTGAACTTTTTTCGCGACTCATGCCGTACAAGGCTTGAATCAATTTGACGGGAAGACGCTGTGTGAGAAAACCCCAAAGTGACCAAGGGTTTTATAAATTATTTTGTTAAGTCTACGACGGGGACGTGTACACGACAGGCCCTCCGTCTTGTCACCAGTGGTGAAACAGATGAGTACGAAATCGCAAATAATAAGAGGTGTTGGGTTTTAAATCCAAGAGTAAATAGGCGTGTGGGGTTTGCGTGGCGTTGTCGTACGCATGAGTCAGCCATTGTGTTCCTAACTATTTGGGTAAGACTTGCACTTGTAATTTATCTCTAGGGTTTTTGAATAACACCACGTAAAGAGCATTGAGACTAACGGTAAGTTGGGATTTACTGTTTGAATAATGTAAATGACACTGACATTACGATGATTCCCTTTGCACAGTTTAATTTCTTCTTCGTCTTCTCCTAACATATCGTCGAAAATGACCAGATGGGTTTGACAGGGAACTGACACGATCACGTCGTCATCGCCAGGGATGCGTTCCACAAACACGATGGAATCGCTTTGACTTTCTCGCAAGAGACTGTACGCTGTACGCCACTCTTAGTAACAACACATGATCCGTTCAGGTGGAAGATCGATCAAATGATGTTTATGTTCGATCAAACGTTTGACGAATTCCGTTTTGTCTGAACCGCTAGGTCTGGCAATTAACATGTTAAATGGATGGCGAAGATACAATGCCTCCCAACTAGCACGATGTAAGTGTTCGTCGATGACTTTGAAAGTGGAGGAATAGGGAGCAGAGACAGCAGAAATTGGTATGTAAGTAAACATACAATCTTGTGCGGTTCGTAGGTGGTCACTTTAAAGTTTCCATCCTGTCCAGACTGCAAAGTTTCTTTCAGTACACCAAAGTTCACCACGTGACTGGCACGATAATTGAGAGTCAAACCTTTCACTTTACACTCCGTGTGTACTTGTTCTTGCTTGTTCCGGTATTAGTAGCTGTAATGTTCGGGACCACCACTAGCAAAACTTAGAATCTTGTCTTCGGGGTGCTCGTCCATCAAGGCTCCTAAACGGTCGATGAAGATGCAACTGTCCGTGTCAAAGTACAGGACACGATCTCCTAACAGTTATAAAGGTTCGTACAATTTGAAGCGAGCATGGGCTGTCACGTAGGCCCCAATGTTGACATTTCCGTATTCGTTTGCTTCTACAAAGTCGAGTTCTTCTTCGCAATTGACTAAGATCAAGTCCTTACGAACGACGTCCACGTGCTTAATGTATATAGTTTTGTTGTGAATCATCTGAAAGTGACGGGAAGGTTCTATCAAGTACTCGGGTCTTGGGTAAACACGGTCGTTATGACATTTTGCCCTACAAGCAATTTAAAATCACTTTGGCATACGATCGCCTTCCTTCGTTTTTCTCCACGTGGTTTAAAATGACTCCTTCCTGATCTAGGTATATCTCTTTGAATTTCGTTTGGTCTTAGGGAGTGTGGCACCAGGAAGGACAACGGCTAATTTCTTGATCCAGTTTCAAAAAGGCACCAACGTAGCCTGCAAAAATGCCTTTCTGTGTCTCGTGGCCCTTGTGGTTTTGTTCTGTCTTGGGAAAGTGGTAAATTTCGCACACTTCTAACAATTGGTATCCCAGGTCTACAGCTTGAACCAATTCCACGCTAAGCAACGTTTCCGTCAAGGCGCATTCTTCCTGAGCGTGCTGACAAGGTTGCACGTTTCGGCACAAGTACGGCATAAGGGAAACATCAGTTTTCTTTGGCAATGGTGAGGTAAAACGGGATGGTACAAGTCGGTGGGAGGCAAGACTTTGCACTTGATCAATCCTTCCTGTTGTCGAATATTGTCCAGATTTATGTGTTCCGTCTGCAATTGAGGGTGCCCTGCGACAATATTTGCACACGGGATGATACAGCGAACACACGTTCAAGTATTTGATTTCGTCTCTTTTCTCATCGTCGGTTTGGTACAGCAAACAGGTGTCATTTCTCCATCATCAGTACAATCTTGGGTTCATTGGGTCTACCAACTTGTAACTTTCCACAATGCTTTTAAACTCGGGATCGGTTCTCAAACGGTGATCGTACTCGTGTTCCACATTTCCACCACTTGGTATCCTTGCTGTTCTAACTTCAATCGCCACGGAAACGTGTCCTCTTACAAATCTTCCATGGTCCGTTGTAAAAGCTTATTTTTAGTGCCACGTTCAAGGTAACAGAGGGGACATTCGTGAAATAAGCAACGGTTAAACTCGTACACGATCTTGGAGTTTTATAAATCCCAACCATCCACCATCAACATTACGATGGTCTTTTCGCCTCCCCCGGTGCTGGCATGTTGGATCCATTTGTCTCCCTTGTCGCACAAGTAATGAAGCTAGCGTAGGGCTTTGACTGAGTATTGACGTTAGATAAAGGTCGTCGTTTGAGGGCTGATTACAGCCAGGGTATTTTCGGCAAGAATCGTTTACGGTACACTAAAGAACACGCTTTGGCAATTGTGCGGTCTTCTTTCACAGTTCTCGAAATTTTCCACAGCAACGCCGTAAAATGTCCACGTCGGAACGACAATACTTTAGCATTTCTTCCTGAAATTCGAAGGGGTGTGAGGCGTGAGTCTGGTACCAAGCGTAGAATGCTTCTCGTTGTTAGGTACGCATGTTGTTGGAGTCGTAGTCGTGATCATCACGCAAATGGGCAAGAACGGCATGTTGATTGGCTTCTATATTTGAAAAGTGCGTAACAAAACCTTTGGTCATTTCTGTCATTCCAAACGTTTTAGGCATTCGACTCAAAGGAATGGCCAATTAGCTCATCGAATCTTTAAACTGTACTTGTCTCACTTGCATGGAAGTGATCTTGGCAACGTTCAAAGTGACTATAGAACGTTCGGTACTTTGTCCCTTATAGTATTTGAGAAGAAATTGCCCATCGTATCCCGAGAAATTGTGATCCATCACCGAGACATGGCAATGATAGTCTCGGTAACGTTCGATGTCCTCTTGACTCCACGTATCGTCGATGGGGTTTAAGACCCATCGGGAGAAATCGGCTAGCGCGTTCCGTCCCCGAAAGCTTTTTTCACGTCCTCTAGGAATCTTGCTGCAATGAGGGCATTGACTAAAGATAGGCTCTTGGATACACTTCTCGCACGCTCCGTGAGCCACAGAGAAATTAGGAACATGAACGCGAGTCTCTTACATGCATTCGATATCGATATCGAAACAATGAAATTCCCTTTCTTCGGGTCATCTTGTTTCTCCTCCTGTTTGTAATGGTATTGTTGAATGTAGCATTCGTGTCCCATGTCCACTATGATTTGGTGACAAATGTGACATCGTTTCTTTCCTCGACAAACGTGTAACTTGGCACTATTGGTACGTATGCCTTCTCCACATGTAGGACACAATCTCAGGAGTTGACATGCACTTTTTGTCTGTGAACCTCGCGTCTTTAGACGTTGTTGGTAACATGTTGGAATGACAAAAGTGCGCTGACAAGCAGTGCAATGCACTGGTTCTTGTTCTTCGTCAAGACAGGGTTTAGGCAAAACATCCATCACATGTCGATCCACAATGCTTGTATTGCTCTCGATTGTTATAGCCATAGTCATATTTCTCACAGTAAGAACTGTATCCCAGGAAAGGGGCGATACTGGTGTGATGGCGTCAAAATGTTCATCGTGATAATAGACGTGAATGTATTTTAAGTCTTTGCAATATTTGGCCTCGAAACAACAAAGGTCCGCGCACTTCTTGAGAATGCACTTTCAAGGTGTAGCCTAGAGCTAGGACATCTTGCCGTTTTTACATTTCACGAATGCCACAGTGTGTCATTGGATAGCCCCGCCTTCTGTAACATGAGTTCTGCTTCTCTCTTTTGTTTGTCTCTGTTCGATTTTTGACTAGTTTGCCAAGTTCTTTCCCATTCTGCCGTGTCGTTCTTTTCGGCATACGTTCGTCCCAACACGATTGCATGGGCTAAACAGTTCTGGTCTTGATGGTAATTAATTCTGACGAGACATTTTTGGTGCTGCGAATGTCGTCCAACAATAACATCTTTTTGCGTCCTGTCCCATGACGAAGTGACACGTGTTGTAATTAGCAGTGTCGCGTTTCCATCGGTGATGTTAAATTTATCTTTGGATTGTTGCAAGTGTTGAATCTTATTGATGACTTTGGAAGGTGTAAGTTCTGCTGGGCTCCCAAACTCTATCCAAACGGGGGACTTCAAACTATCGTGATGAATTAAAAGTCCCAAGTGATCTTATTCTTTGGCTCGACATAGCCGTTTCAGTGTGGTTCACAAAGAATGCCACACCTCGTTGATGAACCCTCTGCTTTATAGAACGGTACTTCGGACTTGAAATCTTTAAACTTCCACGTGTTCGTGAAATACGTAGTTCCAAAATTTGTAGAGGAGCGCTATTCCGTCTCTCGAATGTGGTAGTAGTTTTGAGGGGTTACAGGTGGTGGAATTTTGTTAGATGTAGACTCTCTGGGTCTGGATTCTGGCTCACTCATGTCATCTTCAAAATCGCTGCCATGAATTTGAGCCAAGACCACAGCTACTGTGCGAGGCGAGAAGTCACGTTTCTGCCTCTTACTTTCCTCTCCTTTCTCCACGAAATGATGCGATCGTTTCATCTTGACTGCAAAACATCAAATGCCTTCATTTTAAACGCTATGGGTCCCTTTATATCCATGTCAGACAAGTGTATATATAAAGAGTCAGTGTCTTCTCTTCCAGTATTTATTTCACTCTCAAACCGACCAGAACGATGGAAGAACCCACACAGATTGAACTTCTGATCATATATTTGCGAGGTGTCATAGGAACGTTTTCTTCAGACAAGCCGACGGTACACTAAACGTTTTCTCGAGATAAAAGTCAAGATACTTGCTATATCTGTCAGACGAAAAGGCATTGGGCTATAGAGTGTCCAGACCGTCAAAAAAGCAAGACAGGTGTCAGAAGAGACAAAAGTCAAGATACCTGTTATCATTGTCAAGAGAAAGAACATTGGTCTTCAGAATGCTCTAAAAACACAAAAGGAGCGAGAGAAAGAGAGGGGATCAGAAGAGAAAGAAGAAGAGATACCCTCCCAAATGGAAGAAACTTGACACGTCCGGGAAGAGGAAAAAGATAACAAAAGAAGACGAGGAGAAATTGAGGAAAAAGATGAGGAAAAACCTGCGAAAGGGAAGATATTTAAAACTCAGAGAGAGTGAATGAAGACAGAAGTCTATGACCTTTTGAAAGTGTTGTGTTCTGATATTGGGTTGTAAAATGTGTCCCAGAATAGACCAGACAGAAAACGTAAGTGTCTCTTGGTTTTGATTTTTATAATCATAATAAGAACCTATACTCACGAGCTCACTCACTCACACACGTACATCATGGGCAAAAAAGGGAGTTAGAATTTTGATTGATTTTAGCAAAACGAATGCTATCTCTTTTTGAGAGAAGTGGGTGCCACTGAAAAGGACCGATGGGTGTTTGTTTTTGAAATACTAAACTCAGGAAGGGGACGTAATCTGCTTTAACTGCACTAGGACTTTGTCACAGCCAAGGCCTACTTCTGGACTTGCTTATGTCAATGATTAGGTGGGTTGTTTGGCTCGGGATGGTATTTTCTCTTTTTCTCGTATTAAAGATACATTTGTTTCAGACTCCTTAACTCTGCTAAAATATCTAAGAGTACCGTCACCGTATGACTTTCACTGTCCTCCTCTCTCTTAGACCTTGTTTTCTCTCTGCTTCTTCTTCTTCTTACTTTCTTTTCCTTCTTGCTTCTTCTTCTCGTTGTTGCCGTTGAAGAAGAAAAGCTTTTTTCTGCTGCTGTAAAAATTCTCCAATTCTTCTTTCTGTCTCTATTTAAAATCATCGATGTGTGGTAAGGAGGGAGAAGGTGGCGAAGGTACCGGAGCAAATTCTTGCGAAGAAGAAAAAAATCGACTAAGTCACAATTCTCCTTTGTAAGTAAGACAGTGGTGACTTTGGTAGTCGCTGTTATGTCATCGTTTCTCTTCTCCACGGCCGGTGCACCCCAATTCATCGTTTTCTTAGTTTCCGTCATGTTTGAAAATTCTGTCGCATTGATTCAATGCGTACAGACGTTAGCGCATCTATATAGGGAATGTGACATCAAAGGCTGCTGAATGTTGTAGCGCGTATTTGGAGTGGTGAATAAACTCAATCCGTTTCTATCAGTTCTTCCACTATAAATAACAGCGGCTCACTGCATTCCCGTCACCTGTTCTCGTAACAAGATGTGGACAAATGTCGAAGCATCTACTCTCGTATCGTCGATGCTGTTCAGCCCGGACTTACCCATGTATGTAAAATCATCATGGACAATTATCCGGATCACCTATACGAGCGTTTGGAAAAGAAGAATCTATATGGAGAGACAGCACTATCTAAAGAGAGTCCTTATCTACGGTCCAGAAGTCAGAAGAAGTTTGAGAAAGAGAAGAAGACATATGATGCTCTTTATGTTAACGAAATGGTGTTAACAGAAAATTAACGGCCCTTTCAAGGGCCACTCATATGCCTCGAAAAGATTTGCTTTCTTGCCTAAATATTTTTTAGTCGATTGTATAGTTGTTGGTGTGATAGTATGTCTGTATGTATGTTGTATGTGTTATATGTCTATGTCAATCCAGTCCTGTTTTTTTCCACACTATTTGGTCTGATTTAGGTCAGCCTTTTGCCACATGGCTACCATTCTCCAGTATCGTGACGTCATCTCACCTGTTTCCATTTCTATTCAGCTCAACTTTCCCTTGTCCGTAATCAGGCCCAATATTCCACATGTTAAATTCCCATTGCCCGTAAACAACCCCACGACCTTTTTGACTGGATTTTCCATTGTCGGTATACATTTTGTCCGTAAACAGCCCCAAGAGGTTTTGTATGTATTTTCCCATTATCCGGAAACAGCACCCTATTGCTACTTCCAGCTCTTTCATCACATATTTAATTTGTTATATATCAGAACCAAGGATACGGAATAGAGCGAAATGAATTTTTTAATCTTCACGATAACCTCATAGAAAGAAATACATTTAAAACAATTTCAAAGTTTACAACGTTTACAAATCGAAACATTCGAGAAAATTAACGCATAACATTCCCACAGTGAAGTAAATTGAATACAGTCTATATCAGGTTTTCTTCCATGGAATTAAAACAATAAAAGAACCAAGTATTACTAGACAAGAAAGCTACATAATGCCATAGATGATATCATCTTATCTGTCCTAAGCCCATCTAAATTAATCTTTGTTTGATCAAAATATCGGAGTTCCAAAAAGTAGAGTATGCTTTTGACATTCTTTGCTAGAACCAGTAGTGGCCGTAGCGAGGTGCAAAAGGCGCGATCTTATATGGATAGCAAGCTCGGGAGGGGTCGGGGTACACAATGTTGGAGTTTTTTCCAAACAGATTATCGTTAAAGATGATTATTTAAGAATAAATTTGATTTTGAAAACAAATTATAACTGTGTTTTTATATGAATATTTCACAGAATTTCTTCAATGATATAGAAATTAGATTTTGGGAGCCAATTGTCATCATTTCTCATCGGGCAAGCGACGCCCTAGACATCCCTGGAACCTCTCCAAGAAATAATAATAATAATAATAATAATAATAATAATAATAATAATGATAATAACAATAATAATAAAATTCACCTTTCAAACCCGTTTTCAAGACGTCCTTAGCCTTTTAAATATGTGTGAGCTCACTCTTGTGTGTGTGTGTGTGTGTGTGTGTGTGTGTGTGTGTGTGTGTGTGCGAGAGAGAGAGAGAGAGAGAGAGAGGAGGATTATAATGTTCTACAACGTAGGAATGCTAATATGTGTTTCAAACAGAATTTGTGCAAACATCGATTGGCGTTGATTACTACCTTTTGGACATTTCAGAGGTGTTATCTTCTGACTCTGTCCATCAATATCCTACATAACATTTAGCAAATAATGGCAGTCCTATTTCCAAATCCACGAGGGAATGTAATATCTGTGATTATCTGTTTTAGTTTATACAATTTTTTTTCGTCTGCACAATAAAATCGAGATAGAAGGACCAGTATATTGCTGAAACAGGAGAAACATGGATTAAACTTGGACAAACTGGATCAGACAAGACATGGCTGACATGCTTATGGTCTTAGTTTGATAAGTTTGAAGAGAAAGGGGCATTAAAAGTAACGTGCTTGTTCCATGTCAACAATATTAATAAGAATATTTTGATATAATGATGCCTTTAAATAGATACATCTTAGGAGAATGTGGCCTTGATCCAAACCGAGCAAGCAAATAAAACAAAAATAAGCCTTCCTATATTCGGTCTGCTTCTGAGAGTGGTGGTGATGTTACGGCGACGACAATGATGATAATTATGATTCTTATAATTATCATTATTTTTAGTTTTTTATTATTAATGTCGATAACATTCCCTGATTATTACATTTGGAGCATTTCCTTCGTCAACGCCAGTTCATATTGCTATAGTTCTCAATGACCTTCTGAAGTATTCTTACTGCTTTGAAAAATATCACGTAATCCAAAAGATGCTTAATTTCATTGAACGAAGATAAATTGCACCCAAAAACATAAATAGTAAAGTTTTGAAATGCACGGGATAATTTGACCATCGGCAAGCGAAAAGGGATTTTAAGAAATAATTTATGTAGAAATAAGACGTATTTATGAACGAACTCCATATCAAGATATTGAATCTATCAGGAACCTGAGCTGAACTTTGTACGCCAAACAAAAGCTGGTTAAAGGCACAAGTATGCCCTTTCTAACTACATCTTTTAAATAATCAAACTCAAGCCCAAAACTTTAAAAAAATCTTTATCAATTATTAATGCACTACAGTTTATAACACGTTGGTATTAAAAAGAGATTTGTAATCTTTCAGTTACGCATATTCTAATTTAGAAACGTTAATTCCATAGAAGAACAATGCCAGCAATTGGAAAGATTCATTCAGCAAAAGTGTATAATTGCTGGGAACGTTTATATGATTTTTTGAGTCCTGTTCAAATATGTTTATATGTACTGTTGTAATGTATGTATATATATATATATATATATATATATATATATATATATATATATATATATATATATATACATGTGTGTGTGTTTATATATAGTTGGGTGTATGGGTGGATTGCTCATATTTCTGTTTTTCTAACATCTTGTTATTACATTAAAATATATAGGGTGAGGTAGATAGAAAAATGAAGCCCTAAACAGAGGTATATATATATATATATATATATATATATATATATAACTCGTATGTCTATTATTATCATTATTATATATATAATAATAATAATAATAATAAACATACAAGATAGAGGTGTCTTTATTTTTCATTCTCCCCTTGCATAATATAATGCCATACTCTTCGACTTCAGGGATCTAAATTTCAATGTCGAAGCACTAATTTTTCAATAAATTCGGTAGCCAGATACACGATTTAAATTTAACCCCTCCCCCAGTCGGGAGTAAACTGATAAGATCTTGGGTTAATTTCCCATATAAATATATCTATCTTGTTCTCACTACACTATACTCATATATAGAAGAAATAAATATTGTAAACTCGTATGTAATAACTTGAAATCTTCTGGTGAGACAAGAAATGAAGGAGCGAAATAGTTTAGTAGCCATGCCAAATTAAAGGGAATAGTTTAAGGTGGCTGAATACTGGGCAGTATCATATAGGTAGCCATAACCGTATGACATGTCTCTGGTATTTAAGCAGTTCATGCTTTTGTGTGTGAGTGTGTATCTCAAGATGTATATGAGGACATTACATGCGACCGGTTTTGTAATGCATAGTAGCGTAAACTTTAGTAATGCATAGTCACATAAACTATATGCAGATTTTAGTCAAGATAGTATGTGGTAATGTATATCCAAACATCAAAATTTTGTCAGTGAATGTTAATGGTTTAAACCGTTCCAATGTATAAGTATGTATTTTTCCTGGGTTTAATAAAAGAATGCATCCTATACTAGGCTTACGTGTTTACAAGAGGCCCATCGTACAGTTGAGGGTAAAAATCATTCGAAGGCTGAATGGGGTTATTAGTGCATTTTAGCAGCACAATTAGTAACATGGCTGGCTACGCAACACAGTTTAGAAATACGTTTCATTTTCTTATTCTCACAGACAGGTGTGATTAACAGGGTAGATCCATTATCTTAGGTTAATCAGTCAATAGACAGAGATTTACATTATTGAATGTATATGATATAAATGATGATAATGCTTAGTTTGTCTTTAAAAATTGAAAGACGATATGATAAATTTTGATACTTCTTTTTCTTAATTCCTCAAACAGTGGACCAGGACATCAACAATGAACTTGATTTACTAGATTCATGAAGAAGCGATAATCACGACGGTGGATTATTCACTGGCGACAGTCAAACAATGTAAAACAGAGAATTTGACTGGAAGATCATTTATATTTCTAAGGACATATTTGTTTTTATAAAACAGATCACAGCGCAGTGAGACTATATTTGTCTGTATCAGCATTATCTACATGCTCTTGGTACTGGAATTCCATGTTCTTAAAGCAAAATGAATATATTCATTCATTTAAAAAATGTCTAGAATAAATCGATTGCAAAGGTGATAATAAAATCCCACTTCAGTCGAAACAAACTTTCCATGAATAATTACAATTTTATTTAAATTCCTACAATGATTAGAAGACCAGAATTAAGTAGGTATTCACAAGCTAAGGCAAGATAAGCGAAACAAACTTTCAAGTATGGAACAACTTAACAGCCCAAAAAAAAGAATCAGTCTTAGACGAAATCAGGATAATAAACTGGTTGATTGTGCAACAGTAACATCATAGGCAAAGTGGTACAAACTTGGTGAACAAACTTCGAATATGTTTTAAATCTTAAAAAGTGAAATTATGTAAATAAAAGATTCAAAAAATTAATCACAGAAGATGGGGCATAGATAATCGATCAAAATATATATTAAATGATCCGAAACATTTTATGACAGTTTATATACAGCAAAAGCAACCATAACCGTGATTAAAAAGTCATTTAGATATTAAAATCAACTCGTGTGAAGGTAAGTCAGAGTTAGCGAAATACCATTCAGCCCTAAAATATGAGTGAACGAGACTGCTCGAGGATTTATTTACCGTTGAATGTCATAAATTCTTTCAGAAATATGCAGAGGATTTTGTCCTTAAGTCTTTATATGCATGATACGATATGAAACACTTTTTGGAATTACAGTTTCTGGGATTCATTACCTGCATTCCAATTGAAGATAAAAATACAGACAATTTTTTTTTAAATTGGAGACCAGTCTATATGCTTAATATAGATTACAAGATTACTTCGATGTATACTACAGATGGGGTGAAGAAAGTCCTCCCCGACAGAAAAAAGACATTTTAGACCTCTAGCTCTTAGGACAATTATTTCAAAAATATGGTAATGCATTATACTACAAACATGCGACTTCCCAATCTCTGATAATCAGTTTGGTTTCAAAAAGCAGCATTCAACAGATGATGTTTGTATGTATCCTTTTAATGAAACTCAACTATTATGAAGATATGGCAGCCGGGTGTTGATAAGTGTTTAGGCTCTCATAAACATTGGCAAGAAAAGAGTGAAAACAACAAGCTTTGTAAAATTTAACAAATAATTTATTTGCCTAGAAATAAGGTTAACATGGAAATAAGAACTTACGATTTTAAGAATCAAATCCAAAAACAATCCAAGAATTAAAAATGAGAAGTCCTATTAATAAAATGTTCTAATGAATTTGAGTTCGAGTCCCACGAAAATCCAAAATGGAAGGTGATGATGTATACTTTAATCAGTATAACACGGATGTGTCAACAGTACTTTGTTGATCCACAAGCAATAATATTCCGATGTTTGAATTCCGAATAGAATTTCAATGAATGTCTTTGTCCAATAATTCGGTATGAGCACTTAAAAATTCCCCAGGGAAAAGACTTAATCTCTTAGAATCCAAATAATCTGAAGAAAAATCAAAATGTAACTCCAACTAGTCACAACAGAAAAAAAAACAAATTTCAGTGTCAAAGGTAAAATGCCGAACTGGCTGGTTCGTTTCAAGAAAACGATTATACAGCATAAGTAAGTCGCAAAATAGATACCCGTATGAGGGTCACGTGATCACTTTCCAGAAACAGATAAAAACTCTACATCACGTACTCAAAGTCAACTTCGATTTCACTCTTATCAATCCCAGATTACGAATGAATAATAAAAAAGTGTTGTTTATTTGATTCTCAATCAAGGTTAGGAGCTAGGTCAGCATAAAGTAACAAAGTTCTATTTTAGGTGTTTATGACAAAACAGTCAGGTCAAAGTAATTTTTGGAAAAAGTCAAACTCCAGTACACAAAATTACATTACTTTAACATGTAATGAAATAATAAAAAAATTTAAACTAACAAACAAACAATTAGAAAAAATTATATATATATATATATATATATATATATATATATATATATATATATATATATATATATATATATACATGGAACATGTAGTTTGAAATAAATAATTCTTATCTTATCTCCAATTCATAGCGACAGTCAATAGGGCTTTTATATATATATATATATATATATATATATATATATATATATATATATATATATATATATATATATATATATATATATATATATGGTGACTGTATTTAGCAATACCCCAACATTGGTTGTTTTCAGTTAACTTGGCTTTGTAGATTTCACTTTGTTACACTTTCCATATTTATTTTTCATTTCAGAATCGATTTTGAATATTCATTTCATTTTCACATATTCCTTTTCAGTTGTAAATCGTTATATTTTGTGATCTTAATTTTTAAAATTTAGTTTTTGAATTATTATCCTCAGATTTAATTTTCAATTTTACCTTCGCGATTTTCCATATCCAATATGGTTTGAACAATGTTTAAAATTACACATTTTATTTTCAGCTTTCGTTCTTAATATAGCATTTCCTCTTCCTTTTAATTGTTTATTTATTTCTTCAATATTTTTGTTATTAAATTTCTATTTAAGTTTTCAATTTTCTCTTTCATATTCGGGTTTTTAGATTTCACTTTTTTACTTTTATCTTCAAATTTCATTTTCAAATTGATCACATTTGCCACATTGTCAAACTAAGTCTGCTGTTGCGCTGACATATTCACAGATTGAAATTGAGTCTTATTTTCTATAGCCTTATTTCCATGGTGTAGGGATCCACACATGCACAAACATATTTATATAGTATCATACAGAGAGTCAAAGGAGAGACAAAGACAAGAGTGCTTCAACAGCGACAACATAATAATTAAACATCAATAGCATGCTGATTAAGAATCGGCAGCACACTTATACAATATCATATATGGAGTGAAGAGACAATAGTTAAGATAACACGCACATACTGAAACACATCCTGGACAGAACAAAAAATACACTTTAGGAAAGGTTTTATTCTGTGTGTTCAATCAATACGTATTGTCGATTTTCATTTTCAATTCTCATTTTCAATAATAGTTTTTACTTTTTTTCATATTTAATTTTTGTTATAAAGTTAATTTTTTATTTCTCCTTTTGAAATTTAGCTTTTCAGATTTCAAGGCGCCTTTTTTGATTTTCTTTTCCAGACCTATATCTTCAATTTTATTTTCAAATTCTCATTTAAAATTTTCACTAAGTGCATTTATGCTAGTTAAGAAATTGATTTTAACTTTTCCTGTTATCACCCCCATATTGAATACAAACAATATGGAACACCATCTTCTAATCAGACTCATCACCTCTTTCTCTATCATTGCCTACTTTAAATGTTGTAGCAGAAAACAGGAGGAAAAGTTAGATACTTTTATACAACGCTAGAAAAGTTAGAATTACAGACATTTAACCAACAATAGGAATAGTAAAAGAGAACTCAGCCGGAGGAGAAGAGGAAAACAGTAAATAGAAAAAAGTGAGTAAAAACAAAATTTTTAATGTACACGAGAGATTAGGGCAGATTTAAAATAATTGCGAGAAATGAGTCAAAATTCTTTGGAGAAACCTAAGAGAAAGATACCTCAATCCTCCGCATCCAGCACGTAAGCTGCAGCGGCAATTGTTGTTACAGTAGCAGAAGGAGTTCGTAGTGGAGAAAGTGTAAGGCAGTTACAGGTAATTTTATCAAATACCTAATCTTTTTCTTCAAAGCCCAGTGGTCCTTTGCAGGACTATCCATATCCTTCAGAAACAGTGATGTTATTCAATCAAACGCCAATACATGTGATTTATGTTTGTCTATGTCTTCCACAATAATTAAAGCCAAATCTCTTCCCCCTCTTGTCTGAAAGCATATAATTATGTCTGCAGCCACATTTTGTGTAAGCTCTCCTGCATTTTACAGAAAAAATCCTTTTATTAACATGTAAAAGCACTCAATGTACAAGCAATGATTTCCATTCTCTCCATTACGTGTAATGTCTTTGGATGTCTATTTTCTATGGTTTTGTCATTCTTAATCTCACAAAGATAAGTTTACTTATTTTTTGTTAATATTAGGTTTTGCAAAACAACCAACAAAAACATACAAGGAAATATCACCACCCTAAAAATGAATATGAAATGATCAAAATTTGAAAACGGAAATTAAAAATGATAAATTGAAACGAAAAGAAAAAGAAACCTTAAATCTCAAAATAAAAAAATACAGGATTGAAAATAAAAATTGACATTTAAAATTGAAACGTGAAAAATACCCCGCCGACAAAAGAGAAAGAAAGGTTTCATCTTTGAGATCCATCCGTAGATGACTTCCACAAGTCAATACATTTTATAAAGCACCAATTAACATTATGAGAGATAATCTTGTCCGATTGGAAAATTACGATAAAACAGCAAATTCTTCATTACAGTCAACAGAGCATTTTCAGCATGTTTCAGAGCTTTAACATTATTACGGTGCATTTCAGATATTTCTTTTATAGAAAGGCAAGATTTAAGACTAATTGACTTTGCATGTTCATTTTTATTCGGCTAAGCGAATTGTAGACGCAGCTAAAATTATCCATATGTTGCATGTAGATGTAAAATAGATTTCGCCTTAATGACGCATTCCAGTGAATATATCTCATTTGTCTTACAGTACCATTGCATGTGATCAAGGACAACTTGGAGTAAACAGTGAAGACGCTATAAAAAGGACAGTCGATAGAGCTGTCTTATTGATTTGGTACCAAAAAGAAATGTTTGTGTGGAAAGACTGTTTTAGCGTCGGTCCACCACAAAAGAATACTTACAATGATCACCTTCCAGTACAAATATAATATATTTAGTTTTACTAAAAAGGCAATAAAGACTTATCAGAAAGTTACTTTTTAACAATCGACATCGAAATCAAATATTGTTTTTTTTTTCTTTCTATTATCAGGAACGTAATTTACGATACATTACCCATTTGGTAATTCTCCATTAATAAAACCCTTTCGTGCTTACTTGCTGATGACATACAGGCATGTTTTCAGTGACCTTTCAAAATAATATGGTATGCCTCATGATTTTGTCAATGAAGAATCTCAATTTAAGTTGATAGCATTATTAACCAATGCTAATGTGCGAAGCTACTATAAAACTACATTGTAAAATATATAGAACGCTGGCCCATATTTGGAACATAATTTTAACTGACGGCGAGATTGGAGCGATGCTGATTCGGTAAAAAAGACAGTCTGCCCTACTATTCTCAATGTCGTGTATATTCTGCGCGTGACGTCTGACATCTTTAATGACTGTACCACAGAAACGACCCTAATGAATATTGAAAATAGGAGAAATATTATTATTTAAAAAAGATCCGACAATGTTTTAAATACTGTGTCTTATTTTATCCACTGTGACTCAGACAAAAACGACAATAGATCAAAACGACAATAGATCAACTTGCATGAGAATTAAACCTATTGGTAGTTATATTTGTATACGTGAAAATCCAAGATTGCAGAAGTTCTACATGCGGTGAAAAACCCAAGCGTTTTGAGGGCTAGAAAAAGTAAATAGAAACTGCTGTACATGTAAGACTTGGAAATTAATTTTGCTGAATAAATTTGGCTCGACGCAAATAAAGCGTCGGTCTAAAGTTATTTCCGCTTACATCCTTGACAACAGTAACATACCCTCTGTGATTGATTACTGAATAGTATTTGCTTGGTGGTCAGATACGACCAAATGGTTTACAAAATTTCAAACATGTAATTTGCTGTGACAGATTAGGTCATTATAATCCCACCATTCTCTTAAACCACTAATATATATATGATTAGCCTCTGACGGTGAGGTGAATTTATCAAAAATATATAATATATTTCTTCTTTTTCATCTTCACCATCATCATCATCATGTCATCATCACCATAATCATCACCATCATTTCTCATCTTCTTTTCACTGCTGTGAAACCGTGTCTGAATATAAGATTCAACATATTTTTCACTAAAAGAAAAATCATTGTAAGTACTGTATCTTGTACTGGATATAACATTACCAAACTAATTCCATCATTAGAATGACTAAATTTGTGTCGGATGAACAGTTATCTACAAAATTCTATCATCCGAAGAACGACTCTCAGCTTTCTAAGGCAATTGTGGTCCAAAACTGAGTTTCTCGAACACTGTATGGAAATTGATATGTGTACATTTTAAATGCAGCACACATTCTGGAGCCAGTAAGTCTGGGTTTTGTGTTTAGTGGAAAGCTGCCAATTAACCAGTATTATACAAATAATATTATAAAGAGCTATGCTTAGTCATTTGGCACCATAAAGCTATTGCAAGTTTTGATGTGACGACTAATGCATGCAAACGAGTTTTCACAATTAAGAAAATCAGTAATAGATTTTTAATGCGACTGTTTAAACTGACACTTCAAAGACTTTATGATATAAAATATTGTGATTTACAGTGTATTATATTGAATTTGTACAGGCTGAAGTGTGTGATTACGTTACGGATTGAAGTTTGCAGCTTTGATGATGCAAACTATTGTGATTTGCAGTGTATTATATTGAATTATTACAGGCTGAATTGAGTGATTACGTTACGGATTGGAATTTGCAGCTTTAATGATGAAAACTATTGTGATTTGCAGTAAACCATTTTTCAAAAAATACATTTCTCTAATGGTTGCTGATAGTTTATTTTATTTTGTTTTCCAGGTCAATACTTATATAAGAACAATATCAAAGATAGCATTGAGTGTCAATTTCAGTGAATTATTTCTATAAATAAATGTTGAAGCGGATTCCAACAGTTATTGATACAGCACAGAAACAGTTTCAAAGTATTAATAACATTCCATCCGCGTCCGGCAATCATATGAAAAATTGGAGTTACGTCGAAGAAAGACATCGGTGTACTCGGATTTTTGTTCTTCGTGGAATCCATTAGTGTCAAATTATGTTTGATTCCAAAGCTATTGAATTCTGAAGATCCATATTTCTAGTGAAACCATAGTAATCAAGCTTCTATATACTTTTTCATGAAACATGCGTTGTACGTTTTTAAGAAACCAGATTCGCCTGTCTCCATTGATTTAAACAACGAGATAGAATAAACTATAAATAGTGCTACGGTTATTAAATCAATTGCATCATGGATAGCGATAGTTTGTTTTAATATAATTGATTTTAATTTGTTTTAAAATTAAGATTCAACATTTTGAGGTCTTCCATAATAATATAAAAAGGCTCTTGTATTCGTTTATGTTAATGGGAAATTGTGCGTTTGTGAGGTTTATAAAAGACAATGACATTTGAAATATAATCTTTCTTTCTGACACCATGAGGTGAAATTACAATCGTGCAATCAGACTACATAGGAATATACTATTGCTATTTGGGACTCTTGGTAAAACCTATATAAAACATATTTTTAAAAAGTATCTGCATTTATTTTCTCAGATTACAATTATGGTTCTGAAAATTGGATTTAAATTATGAAAATGTTATAATTTCTAATCCTACACAGATGAGTTAAAACATAGGTCTATGAACGTAGATTTCTACTCAGCTCTACCGAAGGTTTGAACAATTTCTCCCTAGATGTTGTTAGCATAATCAACCAAACTTCAAAACATATTTATATATCATGTGTTCGCTAACATAATTTGGAGAGATGAATTTTTGACATCTTCTCCATTGACGCTAGTGTAAAATACAACGGAACGCAGTAAACGATCAAGGTCAGACATCTTATTAGGTGTCCTTTCACATTTAAAGTTATCAGCTGGACTTCTTTTGATATTTAGTATCAGATTTGTGAAACAACTCAACTCAGGGTAGTCAATAAATTAGCATTCATTGCCGCCTCAGTTTTATAAGAAATGGCATGCGATAAAGAGAAAACAAGTTATCAACTACAGAAAAATAAAACAAAGCTATATGTAATATATACTCGACTATTCACCAAATTCCAGAAGATGTGGCATTTGTTTATGACGCAAACAAGGAGACGTTAACATGGAACTGTGACTTTTCTGTGTGCTTTGAAAATATTTTTAACAATGGCTAAAATGTAGTTATATTATTTATTACGCGAGCTTCAAAGTTATTCTATTGCTATCTGTTATTAATATAATCGAACTCGTCTATACACAGGATGAATGAAGTAATGAAATATGAAAATTAATTAGACACTGCATCAACAAGCCTTTACTTCACTACTGTCCCTTCTTCAGTGCGTGCAATCACAACTGTCCCTTCTTCAGTGTGTGTAATTGCTACTGTGTTATGACGTGTGTGGTAATCGATTTTCAAGCTTTGAGATTTCATGAATCTTGTCATGCCTGGCACTCACTTCTTAATTGAATGAAGCATTATCCGCAATTATATCTGAGAGTTAAAGATTGTTGAAGCAATGGCAGCAGCAGCAGTAGTGCAAGTTGTTGGATTTGTTCTTATTGTTGCTGAGTGGTTGCTGTTGTTAATGTGATAATGATGCAGCTTATGATATTGTATTGTTGTCATTGTTATTATATTTGTCGTTTTTATAATTTGTATGGTGCGAGCAATCAGATTGTTCTTTTTATTATACAGCTCTTGTCGCCTTGTGTCGCTTGAATTCTTTAGTTTATTCTTCAATAATTGGAATCTAAAACTTTCTGGCACATAAACATTGAATTAAATAAACTTGCGCAAATGTGAGATTTTGGAAATAAAAATTGCAAGCTGTAATGAAAAACATTTGAATAAAGGTTGATCTTGAGAGGACATCTTGTCAAGACATTGCATTGGTAAGTAATAACAATGAACAAGACAGAGTCGTGCGATAAAATCTATGTTTTGCTGAAAGAGTATGTCATATTGTTAACACTCCATCGTCTCAAACTAAGTCACAGAAAATGCCAAAACCAACAAGTTTAGCAAATTCAACAAATAATGTATCTACCTGGAATACAAAGTAAGAATTTAAAAAGAACTTTCAGTATTTTGCAATAAATCCCAAATTGTCCTAAACGTTCTATCACAAGTCCAAATACATGAGGTTTCAACTGAATTCCAATGGTGTTCCAAATGAATTCAGTACTGAATGTGTCCATATGCCTGTCGCTTCGAACGTGTTAATGTGCTAGTGGTCTGAGTGTGTTGATATGCCATCTTTCTTTCTAAGTATAACAGTGATATAATAAAATATGTCCTTGTTTAATGTCACTATAATTCCAAATTAAAATTTTAGTCTAACACTGTTTTCGAGCACTTCGTGATTCCAGTAATTTAAATGAATAAATCCATCCGGATAAAATTAAACACTAAAATAGGACTAAGCCTACTTCACATGTTAAGGCAAGAATGAGTAAGTATTTCAAGTAAACAACATTACATAAAACTATGACACAATAACAGTACCACAATATAGGCCAGCCTTATGTTTAAAGTATTCAAAGTTGTCAAGAAGCTTAGCAATTTACGAGTGACTAAAATTCAAATAAACATGTTTAGTTCAAAATATAATATCCTTAATATTTAACCTATTCTCTTAAAGAAATATTAGCTATGCATTATCTGGTTTTGAAACAAAATGTCACTGGTCAGGTACACTTCGCATTTGATTCTGGACACGGTCAAAATACAAAATACAGATCTACATGGCATATAATCATTAGGAAAATCCAGCAAACGATACAAAATTCTATATAAATTAAAACAATATGTTGACAAATGATAGGTCCTACAAATTAACGGAACTGCAATGGACACTAAAATGACACTTTCTATACCGATATTATCATGTACAGACTCTAGCACAAGCTACTCAGTGAGGAAATCTATAGACTTCAAAGCCGGTACTAATTCATTGACGATATAGAATCAAAGTCGATCGAATCGGGCAAGAACTTCAAAATACTTACTGAATTCGCCTATATCAGAGGACTAAATTTATGTAAAAGTCATTACGCAGGTCAAACCTCTTTTTGAATACTCAATTTCTCCTCCTGTAGGAGAACACAGAAACTACCTATTTTAAACCAACTGACACCAGTATCTACCCCCAACCAACTGCCAGACACAGAGCATAATAAAACATATTCTTGATGGCATGTGATTTTAGAACAAAACTTAGAACAAAAGACCCGAGGAGCTCAAGGGGCAAGTCAGAATGACAGGATACAGAAATAGCTAAATTAAGAAAGCTATTAACAAAATTAGGCTCGTAGATAGAGGAGCCCTCTTAAATTACAAATCAAAGAAAACTATCCAACGCATCCTTTTCATTCTCCAAGCTTACAACAGGTCATTTGGAAGCATTAGCACCATACTGAATCCTTCGAATGCATGACATATATATTTCGAGAAGTTCCTATGCTTGCTTACCGAAGACCTAAAACATATGAATGGATCATCCTGCACGTACCAAGGAAACTAAAAGCAAAACCATAGATTCAGGCACAGAGTGCTGCAAAGTCATGCGAATTCCAGGAGTTTGTAGAGATTGAATCTAACATTTGGTGGACCTATATATATATATATATATATATATATATATATATATATATATATATATATATATATATATATATATATATATATATATATATATTCGATTAAAATTCTTTTATTCCATTACATGCTATTGTAATGTAACTTTATTTACTGGATTTAACATTTTCCAGAAATTCAGTTTGATCTGGCTCTTTTTCGTAAACACCTAATAATAGAAACGTTCTATCTAATGCTGACCTAGATCTTGACCTTGATTCAGAATCAGTAAGAGTTGAAGTAAACAACTTTTTACAATTTTTGTATTATTTCTCAGAGTAAAATCGTTGGTTTTAGTCAAGGCCATACTGGCAGTAATTGATGTTAGGCATGTAAAAAGTTTCTATGCTGTTCTAGAAGGTGGTCATGTGACCCTTCTTACGGGAATCTGTTTTGATTTTTAAATTAGTGTATTGTATAACTGGTATCGATAGAGAATTAAGTCAGTCAGATTTTAAAACATTGACACTTAAAGGTGTTTACTGTGACCAGTTTGAGATGAATGTTTAATTTTTCTTCAAATTTTTTTAATTTAACAGATCATTTTTCCCTGGAAATATTTGTGCTCTAAATTACTTCTTGGACAAAGTCTGTTATATAAATTTATAAATAATTCAAACACTGCAGTATTATTTTCTGTGATTCAACAAAGAACTGTTGACACATCAGGACGACGCCGACCACATCATATGTCATCGCTTTCAATTTTGCATTTCATCGGGATTCGAACTCAGTTTAATTAGGACATTTTATTACTACGACTTCTATTTTTTAATTCATGGATTATTCTTGGATTACTTTTGGATTTTATTCGAGAACCGTAAGTTCATTTTCTCAATGTTACCTTGTTTTTCTAGAGAAATAAACTATTTGGTAAATTTTTCAAAGCTTGTTTTCTTCTCTCTAATCTTGCTATGTTTTGTAAAAGCGTGTATATATATATATATATATATATATATATATATATATATATATATATATATATATATATATGTGTGTGTGTGTGTGTGTGTGTGTGTATATAAACACACACACATGTATATATATATATAAATATATATATATAAACACACACACATATATACATATATATAAACACATACACACACACACACACACACACATATATATATATATATATATATATATATATATATATATATATATATATATATACATATATATATATATGTATATATATCTGTGTGTGTATGTATATATATATATATATATATATATATATATATATATACATATATAGACACATATATATACATATATATATATACACATATGTATATATACACATATGCACACATATGTCTCAATCGCAATTTCTCTCGTACAAATGCAATCAATGACCTATTCGAAGTTGCCAATTGCTTTCTTATCATATGAATTATAGGTTCTAAGAGAGAACGTTTCCCTTCCGTGCTGTCTCTGTTACTCATGTGTGAAACCCTGTCCGCCTCTTTTGCTCTTTGGTACTTCCAGTACCCTTGACGACGTTCTCTCCTGGCACTTCAAGATTCGTCTTTTCGACACTACCGGTACTCTCTATCAAGTGCTCCTTTGGCATTGCGCCTCCGCACAAACTGCTGACGTCACACTAACGCCTACCACGTGCTTTCCGCGTCTCTTCCCTCACTCCGATCCTCTGACGTCGACTCTACACACATTCCAAAATCTTTCTGTGAAATTAGAAGGGACAGATAATCTTGTATCATTGTTCTAATTTTAGGAGAATTAACCACACTATCACAGACTTTTTGTCAGAATAATCGCGAATAAAGTGTCAGGTCAACTCACGCACTCACATCGACATATTCCATACACGCTTTGTTATAGAACAATTGTCATATAACAATAACAATATTATCAACGACGTCGAATACATGCATACACGTCCCTAATTGTTAAGTTTTCGGTATAGTAAACTATCACCATCAACAGCAATCATATGCATTTCCTACACTGCGAATTATAACAGACAAATACAAATATACAAATACCTAATTATATGTACATAAGTCTAAGAATGACTAACTCTGCATAATTCACGAGGTCATGCAGTATATCCATCCGAAACACTCGCTAATATTTTCTCTTACATATTCAGTTCCCTATACTTATTCGCAACGGTGGCTTAGTGGGTTCGAACCACGGCCGAGTCATACCAAAAACTTACAAAAATGGTACTAACAGCTGCCTCGCTAGGTGCTCAGCATTAAGAGGTTAGTGTTAGGACTGGTCGGCAGGGTGTCAGGATAATGTGGCTGGGTGTGACATCATGCTACGTGTCTGCGGCATGATGCCCCAGTGCTAGACATCACTATAAACTGCCACACTACAGACATCGTAGCGATATGACTGAATTTTTTAAAGCTAAGTTAAAAATCCTAATCACACACACAAACGCACGTACACACACCTATACTTATTATATGCTCATTTTTCTTTCTGCTAACTTTACCTTGTCAGAACCGGTAAATATGTTACGATATTCCACACCTTCATATTGCACCAACGTGTACGACACGTGTGCCCTATAGTGAATTAGGAACTACACAGTAAACAAATCAGGCACACTGATGTAGTAGCCACTTTACCGTTGGGTTGATTAAAATTGTTTCTTAATGAACAAAGCAGATGTTTCGTGGACTGCCACATACCAGCTTTATTGCAATATTCCGCGTTAACATTTTTGATATAATGTTGCGGATATAAGCTAGCTTTAGACGCCAGACAGGTCATAAAATTGCTGGGTCCCTACAAATAGCATGCAAGTGGCGAGGCATAAACGTATAATCTTTACCTGGTAATAAGAATAGCAAACATTATACTTACAGTTTTACATCCTGAATCTCCTCAAAATGTACTTTATTACTTCTGCAAATCCGAATTACATGAATCATGAAATGGGTTCTCAAAGTTGCTTTCACATTCCAAAATTGTGCTGTAATTTCGATTATATTCCAACTGCAATTACATCCTCCTTACTGCACTCAAAATGAAATAAACAATATATCCCATAGAGTATTTTTGATAATTACAATTGAAAGACTTCATATTTTTCCCACAGTATGATTCCAAATATTCAATGACAGAACAGAAACACACTTGCAGATGTCATCAGACGTACTTCACGTAGAATGGAGATAGATAAATACAGTCATTATCACGACAATTAGTAGAGTCGACAAATTTGTCTGGGCGGAGTTATGTGCGCATTGATAATGTTGTTCTGAGTAGTATATGGGGACGATTGGGCTTCTATTGGACTTCTATGCTAAATTTGGTCGTGCGCACTATAAAGTCAATGGCAATTTAACATGAATGTCACCTGGAGGTCAATTGGAATTGAACACGAAAGACTCACAGATAGAATAGAGACTCCAATAAGAAACGTATATTGTATGGTTACATTTATTTAAATATATACATGGGCTCTTTGGCCTGTGTTTTGGTCTATGCACTATCCATTTAATACATAAACATTTAGACGCGAAACAAACCTATGTACAAGTTATTTTGTTCTTGGTTCTAGTAAACTACTTTTAAAATTAAAGTTCATGCCTTCATAAAAAACACTTCATATACAACGCATTTACATTTCATAAAAGGATATAATTTTTTTCACGAAACATTAAATGTTCAGTTTTAAGAAAAAGCTAAAACAAAACAAGTAACAAACAATCAAATAGGACAAAGTTCGTGTTTCTCTCTATATCCGCCAACACGTTGTTTAAAATCTGTTCAGCGTAGATGTTTCCCATCACGTGCTCCCTTTCAGCTGTAGATCCATTGTGCTAGGCACATTTATCGATAAGCAGATCAATATCGTGCATTGTCTTCTTCCCATGGAGGTACAACATATGCGCATAAAAATTCACTTTTCCATCGGTGATGTAAAATTTGTCTTTCATCGTCTGCACGTCTTCAATAGCCCTCAATAGTTTGGAATAAGTTAATTTTGCGGGTGTACTAGACTTGCAGTCTGGAAGTCCCAATGGTTGCACATAGTTTTCCATGGCGTTAGTAAATAAACAACTAAGATTTGGTACTGCACTGGTGATGTGATCGTTAGGAACAGTATCGCACACGAGTTTTCTCTCGCTTGATACTTGCTGTGTGAAAGGATTCAACTTTCTCGCTTGGCGTTTGAAGTCACAATGAAATATCGGTCTTGAAAGTTTTCCATTTTATATGCTGGACAATATCGATGTGTCCGTACGGTAAAGTGAAGTGGTTGGGAAGCTGTACTTGCTTGTGGTACACGATTTGATACAGTTTTCCTAAAGGTCGACCGATGATTTGTTGTGTGGCTAAACGTACAATCTTGTGAGGTTGATATGTGGTCACTCTAAAGTTTCCATCCTCCCCAAATTGGAACGCTGCTTTCAAGGTTCACCTCTTGACTGGTGCTATGATTTAGAGTCAAACCTTTCACTTTACACTGGGTATACACTTCACCTTGTTTGTCCCGGTATTCATATCAGTAATTGTTAGGACTGCCACTAGCAAAACTTTGAATCTTGTCGTCAGGGTGATCGTCCGTCCAGGCTTCTAAACGGTTTTTTCGATTTTAGGGTAACGATGATCATCAGGACGTTGAATGTATATGCAACTGTCCGTGTCAAGTACAGGACGCTGTCTCCTAGTTGGTGTAAGGCTTCGTGCAGTTTTACACGAGCATGGTCTGTCACGTAGCCCGCAATTATGCCATTTCCAAATTCGTCAGCTTCTACAAACTCAAGTTCTTCTTCATAATTGACCAGGATCAAATCGTTAAGAAGGACGTTCACGTGTTTCATGTATCTGGTTTTGTAGTGAATCATCTGGAAGTAGCGGGAAGGTTCGGTCAAATACTCCGTCTTGGGTGAACACGGTCGTTGTGCCATTTTACCACACAAGCAATTTAACATCACTTTGACAAACGATCGCCTTCCTTCGTTTTTCTAAACTTGGTCTAAAGTGTTGCCTGCCTGCACCAAGTATTTCTCTTTGAATTACGTTTGGTCTTCGGGAGTGTGGCACCAGGAAGATAGTCGCTGACATCTTTTTTTCAATTTCAAACAGGCTGCGAAAATCCAATTCTGAGTCTCGTCACCCTTTTGTTACTATTCTGTCTTGGAAAAGTGGTAAATTTCGTACACTTCTAACAATTAGTATCCCAGGTCCAGAGCTTCAAACAATTCCACGCTAACCAACGTTCCCGTCAAGGCGCGTTCTTCCGGGGTGTGCTGACAAGGTTGGTCTTGGTTGCACGTTTCGGCACAAGTACGGCACAAGGGAAACATCAGTTTTCCTTGGCAATGGTGAGGTAAACCGGGATGGTACAAGTCCGTGGGAGGCAAGACTTTGCATTTGATCACTCCTTTCTATTGTCAAATGTTGTCCAGGTCGATGTGTTCCATCAGCGATTGCAGGTACCCGGCGGAAAAGTGACAATATTTGCACACGTAAGGATACAACAGACACACGTCCGAGTATTTGATTTCTTCTCTTTTCTCCTCGTCGGCATGGTACGGCAAATAGTTGGTATTCGTCCGTCCTTCATACAAACTATCCCGTGGGTTCAGAGGGTCCACCAACTTTTAACTTTCCACAGTACGTTTAAACACGTGATCGCTTTTTAAACGGTTATCGTACTCGTGTTCCCACATTTCCACCACTTCGTATCCTTGCTGTTCTAACTTCCCTGAAATAAGCAACCATTAAACTCGTGCATGATCTTGAGATTTCTAAGTCCCAGCCATCCACCGAATACGATCATATGGTCTTTTCACTTCTTCAGTTTCGGGCATGTTGGATCCATTTGTCTTCATTGTCGAACAAGTAATGTAGCGAGCGTAGGATTTTGACCGAGCATTGACGTTTGAGGTACACTAAAGAACACGCTTTGCCAAGTGTGTAGGCGTCTTTCAAAGCATCGATCCCTCCGTGTTACATGAGCAGTTCTCAATATTTTCCACAGCAATGTCGTAAAATCTCCAGGTTGGATCGGCAATACTTTAAAATTTCTTCCTGAAAGTCGAAGGGGTCTGAGTAGTGAGTGTCGTCCAAAGCGTAGAACGCTTCTCGTTGTTTGGTGCGCATGTAATCGGGGTCGTAGTAGTGAGCATCAAGCAAATGGGATAGAACGGCGTGTTGATTGACTTCGGTCTTGAAAATGTGCATGAATGCGCCTTTGGCTATTTCTGTTATTCGAAAGGTTTTAGGCATTCGGATCAATGGCACTGCCAAGTAACTCATCGAATTTTCAAACTGCTCTTGTCCCACTTGCATGGAAATGAGCTTGGCTCCGTTCAAAGTGATTTTAGGACGTTCAGTGCTTTGTTCCGTATATTATTCTAGAAGAAATTGCCCATCGTATCCCGAGAAATTGTGAGCCATCGCCGTAGCATTGCGATGACAATCTCCATAAAATTTGATGTTCTCTTGGCTCCAGGCCTCGTCGATGGGGTCTAAGATCCATTTGGCGAAATCGGCCAGCGTGTTCAGTCCTCGAAAGATCTTTTTCACGTCCTCTAGGAATCTTGCTGCAGTGAGAGCAATTACTAAATACAGACTCTTGGGTGCACTTCTCGCACGCTCGATGAGTCACGCAGAAATTAGGAACATGAATGCCAGTCTCTTGCATTCATTCGAAATCGAAAAAGATGAAATCCCCTTTCTTCTTGTCATCTACCTCCTCCTCCTGTTTGGGTTGGTATTTTTGAATGTAACATTCATGTTCCAAGTCCACGATTTCCCGACAAATGCGACATTGTTTCTTTTCTGGACATAGGTGTGTTTGGCACTGTTGGAACTTATGACATGTCCACAAGAAGGGCACACTCATAGCAGTTGACAAGTATTTTCTTCTGTGAACCTTGCATCTTTGATGTTGTTTTTAATATACTGGGCTAACAAAGGTGCGCTAACAAGTTTGGCAATGCGCTCGTTGCTATCCTTCGACAAGACAGGGTTTAGAGGCTAGTTAAACATATTGGTAGTTATACTGCATATACTATATTATCGATCTATCATGAATTTTTACAATATATTTCGAAACGTATTACTTGACTGTCTCCGCGTTTCACCCTGAGCACTGTTGGATAATAGGTCAATAATACATTGATGGAGAATCCCCTGCCAGTTTTCTTAGGTGCTATAATTTTAGCAAACATCTGTTCCTTTTATCAACTTAGAGATTTATTTCCTAAACAGTGAGTGTCAGTACCTTCCTTCCTCTTGTAACGTAATAGCATCTGTCCTCATTGTCATATTTCATGCTAATATGACTAAGTCTTTGCACAAGACTAAACCTTAGATGAATCTGTGCTCATATAAAAGATGTAAATTACAATACCGCTTAAAGAATCGAGATATTTGTAAAATTAAAATAATGAATTAACTTTCACATTTAAAGCCCATAAACAATTGATTTGGGTTCCGCTGTACACTTTGCATAAAGCTTGATTTTGAAAGGAAAAGATTTTTCGGTATTTTCCCTACTGGTTATCCTGGTTATTAAAACAAACCATCTAGATCGTATTGTTTAAATATAATTTAATTCCCTTTACTTTGGTCTATGATTGATGGATATAATTTTTGTTATAGATTATACAGCTTGACCTTACTTAATATGTGCACACATGCAAAAGCCACTCTTCGTCACTTTCACCGCTAGACTTAAAGGTGGAAAGAAATAAAAAAGAAGTTATAGCTGTTTTTCCTATTTATATATTTTATAACTCATTCATTGCACTTTCAACAGCTGGTATTGTCTAATCTGGCTAAATTCATTTTCTCTATGTTAATACCTGCTCAAATTAGTGTACGTTTGGACTTGTTAAGGCTCAGTCTTCGAGCACATGAGAACAGCCATTTTATCAACAGTCTGTTTTAGATAGTGTATAGTTTCTGTAATTACCACATGTAAAGAAATCTCAGCCATAATACATGAAAGCAGCATAGATGTATACCAACAATCTCTCCAAAGTGCAATATTCCAGTACAATAAATTTCACTTTATACAGGTCCCTCTCTCAAAAGTATACACTAATAATAGAACGCTGCCTATAGTAATATCCAAAAAGGATTTCAACACTGACATAAAATGTATGCTTTATATACCACCTTTGTAGTGTTAGTCGATTGAAATGAAACCTATCTACCATATATGTCGTTTATTGTAGCAACCTTTCTGAAATGTAATGAATCCAGCATATTTCTCGTTAATTATAGTGTAATGCAGAAATGAAACATATCCCTAGTATACCTTGTTTAGTAGCCGATGTATGTATTGGAGTATTTGGATGAGGAGGATAAACCGACTTGCTTTGTGGTCATATATGATCAGTACTCATTCATTTCAAGTATAGCCTAGATAAAAAGTAAGATTTATTCATATTAGCAAGTACAGCAATAACAATCTAACTATAAACGTATGCTTACGAGCATCATATTGGCCATATCTTGCAACTACTTTGAAAACAGTAGACCAATGCTCAAAATGCAACAGCAACGATGCTCATAATGCTTACGTCAATGCTTACAATGCCTACAAGAATGCCTAAAATTCATACAACAATGCTTACAATGCCTGCAACAATGCGTACAATGCATACAACAATGCTTATAACTGCCTACAACAATGCTTACAATGCTATAACAATACCTACAACAATCCTTACAATGCATACAACAATGCTTACAAGTACCTAAAACAATGCTTACAATTGAATACAACAATGCTTACAATGTCTACAAAAATGCTTATAATGCTTACAACAATGCTTACAATATCCTAAAACAATGCTTACATTTGCCTACAACAATGCTTAAATTTTCCTAAAACAATGCTTGCAATGCTTACAACAATGCTTGCAATGCCTACAACAATGCTTACAATTGCCTAAAACAATGCTTATAATGCTTACAACAATGCTTACAATGCCTACAACAATGCTTACATTTGCATGAAACATTGCTTACATTGCCTACAACAATGCTTACAATACCTACAACAATACTTACAATGACTACAGCAATGCTTACAATTGCCTACAACAATGCTTACAATGCCTACAACAATGCTTACAATGCCTGCAACAATTCTTACAATGCCTACAACAGTGTCTGCAATGTCTACAATAATGATTACGACACTGCTTACAACTGCCTACGATAATGCTTACAATTGCCTAAAACAGTGCTTACAATGCCTCTAACAACGATTACAATGCCTACATCAATGGTTACATTGCCTTCAACAATGGTTATAATGTCTACACCTATGCTTACAATGCCTACAATAATTCTTACATTGTCTACAACAAATGGTACTATGCTTACAACAATAGTTACATTACTTACAACAATGAATACAACAACACATGCACTGCCTTCAGCAACGGTTACAATACTTACAACAATGCTTACAATGCCGATAATAATTGTTACAATTGCTTACAACAACGCTTACAATGCTTACATCAATAACTACAATGCCTACAACAATGCTTACCTTGCAATGCCTATAACAATAATTACAATGTATGTGTGTGTGTTTGTCTGTTTTGGTTTTTTAAACTTAGATTTTTAAAAAACAATCATATCGCTACTATGTATGCAGTGTGACAGTTTGTAGTGATGTCTAGCACTGGGGCATCATGCCGCAGACATGTAGCATGATGTCCCACCCAGTCACATTATTCTGACACCCGGCCGACCAGTCCTAATACTAACCTCTTAATGCTGAGCGCCAAGCGAGGCAGATGTTAGTGCCATTTTTGTAAGTCTTTGGTATGACTCGGCCGGGGATCGGACCCACGACCTCCCGCATCCGAGGGGGACGCTCTAACCACTAGGCCACTGGAGCGGTCGATTACAATGTCTCTAAAATTCTTACAACAATGCTTACATTGGTTGCATCAATGGCTACACTGCCTACAACAATGCTTACAATTGCCTAAATTGGACTAAAGCGGTTATTGTGCGCATAAACTTCTCAGTCCTTTGATTGTGGTTAAAAAATAGACTAAAACCCAAACTAGCATAAGATTCATGGCAGTAAACATATTTTTCAATATATCTTATTTTATCATTCTTAATATTTTCCTTTTTTGTGTATTGTTCTTTTTTTCTCCAGGTCATTAATTTTTTATCAACAACATCAAGGGATTCACTAAATGTCAATGTCGGTGAATTTTTTCTTGAAATAAATGTTTTAATGGCTATAGGCAGTGATAGGCAAAAGAGTTTCAAATATATTAATAATATCTCATCCCTTTCGGCTATTATATCAAATGTGTTAGTTTCGTCGAGGAAAAACGACGGTTTACTATGTTTTCATCCTGTCTTGTAATTCATTAGTGTCAAATTATATTTGTTTCAAATGTTACTGAATTCTGAAGATCCATGTTTCTAATGAAAGCCCAGTAGCCAAGCGGCGATATATTTTTCTTTGGAATATGAGTGGTAAGCTTTCGAGAAACAAGATTCGCCTTGTCTGCATCGATTTTAAACAAGGAAAGGGAATGGTTTGTACGTAAGCCACATTTTTGTTCAAATTAAAAAAGTAATTCAAACACAGCTGCTGAGTATTTGTTTATACTTCTATGGTTTCATTTTGGTTTCTCGACAATAATGTAAGAGACGATTTTGTATTCAAGTATGTTAATGGGAAATTGTGCTTCTGCGATGTTGTATAAAACACAATGACATTAGAAATATAATCTTTCTTTCTGACACCAAGAGGTGAAACTACAATCTTACAAACGAACAATTAGAAACATTTAGAAATATGCTAGTGATATTTATGACTCTAGGGAAAAACTACAACAAATAAGTTAGACGATTGCTTGTGAACTGTATTATCGTTGTGAGAGGGACTTGTAGTATTATAAAATGAATCCAAAATAATCCTGAAAGATTTATAAATCCAAAAGAATGAAAAGTTCCGAATAAACTCCAGAATCGGAAATGTAATGGTCCGCCAAGAATGACGTTGTCCAGGGCTTCTTTGAATATTTCACAAGAGTTCCAGAATAATATTATAGTAAAAAATATGAGCACTTTCTTTTTCCACAGTATAGTCCGAACAAATATTTTTCCTGTCAAATAATATATAAGTACAATATAAAACACATCTACAGACATTATGTTAAAACAAGAACTTACAAAATTCCACTTACTAAAATTACCCAGCTCCATTTGATTATATACAAGCAAAGGGTTGAAAACGCGTTTTCTACTACTAGCTATGTGACAGATTGCACCGTAAAAGAACTCACCTGATCTAACACCTACGTAAGCACACATTTACAGATCCTGCGCAGACTATACACTTCATATCTTAAAATCAAGGCTACACTCTATGTAAAATTTAGCTATAGACAGTTACTACAATCTGCAGCCGTAAATAAACTTTACGAAACTAATAGATAACGTCTTGAACCGAGAGTTACAATATAATCATCGAGGATGGGCTTAAATTCTTTCTTGGAGAGTAATTTTCGATATTTGGCTAAATATTGTGTTGAGCCTTGTTTCGGCGAAGACGTTGATTTCGTTGTGCCTTCAAGCCTTTAGAGAACGCAGGCGGTTAATGACATTTCTAACCACCGAAACAATCATGCACCCCAAAGATGTAATCACAAGGGCAATTGTGATGGTGAGGCAATAATTGTTGACATAAGGCCACAATTTCCAGCCACACCTCTACCTACAGACACAACTATACGTGCGATGTTAACGCCATCAAACGCGATTACCGCACCAGTACTTTTTGTACAGAGTGCGCCACTGTTTGGCATCATCCCTGAAGGATATTTCAGCTTTGCAGATCTTGTTCAGAAGAAAATCCAGTGGGTCCTCGAGTACTGAGTATAGCGACATCATAACTCATCAATATCAAAGCGCATCTGACCAGAATAGGGTGGAGTGTAGTTCTCTTTCCTGCGTATACGCGCTTTTAACCTACAGGCGTGGCGTACGGGTAAGACGGCGATGATGTTAAACAAATGTCAGTTTCCAAAATACCTTTTTTGTCGTTATTATACGTATCGTTGTCATAAGTTCTAAGGTGCGAGCAATCAAAACATTCGTTTTACTATATCGCTCCTGTCCTCTTGTGCCGACATCGGTTGCGGTATCGCTTCTACTATCTGAAATCTAAAACTTCATAGCACACAATTATTAAATCAAATTAACTTGCGCAAAGGACTATATGGAATAAGGGCCATTTTCTGCCCCTGTTTTTATGGGGGGAAAAAATTCTTGCAAATATCAAAAGTCTGTGCCGTGTTATATTATTCGATGTATAAATCTCCCTATTCTGCATTAAATATGAACATAAATTCCTTTTTCATACCAAAACACGACCTTTTAACATGGTCTGGAATGGGAAATTTAAGAGAAAATGCTATATTTGAGCAACTTGAAACTATAAATAAGATAATAAGCGCAGGCTTGATCAGACAAGGTATTTACATTGATTTATTAATTTTTTAAAAATGTTTTAGGTTCTCATATTAACTCATGTGTTCACGTTTGCGCTAATCACTCAAAATTAAAAAATTCTTGAATTTTGCTGTCTATATATCATTGTCGTTGTTTTCCCTATTGCACCGTACCGGCCGAAGTATCGCTACGCGTGAGCAATTAGACCCTCATTTCTAGAGTGCGCTATATTATTTCCTCCATTATTATATTAGAAAAATTCCGGGAATAATAACCATTGAGATATTTTAAAAATAATGTTTCCATTCTTTCTCTCTCTCTTTTCGTTCTATCTAAATTGCATTGTGAACAAGATTTATCGAAGAGGCGCTGAAGGGGCATTTGGAACTATACATAAACAAAGACTACGTGGATAAAAACATTAAATGAAATTGTATTTTTACGTTGCCAATTTTTGGCAAAAGGATGCTTTACATAATATGGTAAGTACATATATATTATTTATTTTTTACATTAATAACATGGGTTTTTCTTCAGTTCCATCACGATACCGTTTGCTATGTTTAATTCACTATTACAGCGCAATTCCGTAAATGTCATCTAAATGAATCTGTCAATTTTCTGATGGATAAAACGTTTAAAACCTGCGTACTTTTTCATTAAATTTTGTTAACTGTGTCTTTATTCAAATAGTAACAATAATAATTCTTTAAAATTCTAATATCAAATGTACAAACACAACTAATAGTCTGCAGTCATATAAAGCAGCCTGGAAAAAGTGTTATCTATATAATATACATATAATGTTTCAACAGTTTCAATAGCTCAAACGGTTGAGCATTTAATCCGCAAACCCATTGCACCAAGTCCGAATCCTCTACCCTCATTTACATTTTTTCTTCATTTTTTTTCATTTCTCCTTTTTAAGAATTAATATCCATAACATCAACAGCTGTGAATTTATTTTGAAATAAAATTAGTAACAACAAAGCAAAACCAACAACATAAAATAATGCACGAAATCTATTTCAATTTTATTTCAAACAAGGTAACATTTTTATCAATATGTTTTTCATCTTAAATCGAACATTACAAGGGTGGCAAATCATGTCTGCATCAGGAAATAATTGTAGTGGAACCCACGTTGTGAAGCGGTTATTCTTCCATATTTAGATAGTATACCTTGCATACAAGTATATTTATATTCAATTTTTTCACACTGAAATTTTATCACATTTTCCGATACACTCATACATAACAAGAATAATCGTTTAAAGAATAACATAAAAAATTTAACTTGATTACTACACTAATGATGTTTTTAACAATTGCTAAAATTTTGAAACTGTCCAAACAGTGGGAACAATGTCCACAGTCCCGATGGAAGCCAAGTAATTATGATTTTGTAACTGAAAATAATATTTGCATTACTTCTATGCCAAAAACAAATTAGTTCAATCTATGTATCTAATTACTGCATATTTATTGTAATGACAAAATGTCTTTATTTCATTAAAAGAAAACCTCAAAACCTTCTAAACTTACTAATCAGGTATAATAAAACAAAAAAACTATAATGCCATAAAATTTACAGGTGAAAATCTATTAGTCAAAGTAAAACTTGCTTGAATAAAAGTAATGTCACTAATACTACTACTAGTAATAATAAATAATAACAGCAGTAGTAAAATAATAACAAAATGTAGCCACATACCTTATTTGTACGGGAAATAAACAATGAGGATGGTACTTACTAACCATAAAACATATATAGCATAAAATATATTCAGACCCAAGTGATTTAGAAGTACTAAATGTTGGCCTCTGCTATACGTGATAACTGATTATACAATGAAACTATTACATAAAACATGAATTATGACAATTAATATATAATAAGCTCAGTTGTTTATTTTTATATACTCTACATATAATCTGTTTCAGGCTACATCACTACAAGAACTGAGTGGGTGGAAGTTGCAGGCTTGAGTACCAAGATATAATAAATATGATTGCCTAAGTGAATAGTTGCAAAATAATGAAAAGTAACCATAAATGAGTGTTATATAAGACTTTATGTCATATGTGACAGTTTATTAAATGGTCTAAAATAAATTAATTTGTACAAAAATCTGAAATGCCTAAAGCATATCAATGTTCCTGGTGCTACAAAAGGGTAAAACCATCAGCTAGAACAAAAGTACTTACAGGCATTCTAGAAAAGCATACAGAGGAATTATTGCAAAGGCCTGTACCACAAGATGATGTTGTTTGCTCTAGTTGCCGTAGTAAATATTACAGAAATCTGTCAGTGACATGTTCACCCAGTCCACAACATGATCCAGATTTTCAGCTACCAACTACATCAAGTGCTGCCTTAAAAAGCCCACAAACAATTCAACTTCAAATTCCATCAACACCAAGATTACACAGAGTTGTGTTGTATGTAAAAAACCACATGGGCATCGAAATCATCTTGTTAATGTCCCAATCTGTGCCATTACCCAGTCTTTTGTAGAGTGTGGTATATTTATAAATTCATATAGTAGATGTTGCAAATTTCATTTGGAAAACACATACTTTAGTAATGAAGCCTTACAATCTATCAGTGCAACAAAAGAGTTTGAAGACTTTTCAAGAACAGATATTACCTCACTTTTACAAAATGTGCGTGAGCTAATTAAAACAAAATCATATTTTAACTTTGATGCTCCTTCTTCCTTGTCTGATGATGACTATTTCCATCTTACTGGCTTGAAAAGAGATCAATTCCTGGAAGTGTTTTCTTTCTTGAATACATTGCGTAATACACATGGTAGATCTCCACTGACATGCCTGGGTGTTTTTCTAACAAAGCGGCGGGTAGGCCTTCCAAACACCATTTTATCCACATTTCTCCATCTAACAACATCACAATTGCAAGGAATAATTAAAACAGTGCAGGAGTCCCTTATGGTTTACTTTGTTGGTCAACACCTGGGTTTTCAGCACATCACACATGATGTATTCTCATCTGTCCACACTACTTCAACCGCATGGGAGATATTTAATCATGGAAGCAACAAGGCAGTCCTTGTCCTTGATGGTACATATATATATATATATATATATATAATATATATATATATATATATATATATATATATATATATATACAAAAGAGCTCTGACTATAACTTCCAACGACGTTCATACAGCTTACATATAAATCGACCATCAGTTAAGCCAATGATGGTTGTGGGAACTGATGGTTATATTTTAACTGTTCTAGGCCCATATTTACTGATCATTATAACAATGAAGAAAGCATAACTAAACACATTGTAAGAATAAATGCTGAAGATATTACAAATTGGTTACAGGAGGGTGATGTTTTTGTTGTAGACAGGGGGTTCCGCGACTCTGTCGATTTCCTACAGGAATATGGATTTAAAGTTGAAATGCCAGTTTTTCTACATAAAGGACAGAAGCAGCATTCAACAGAAGATGCCAACACTTCAAGACTGGTCACAAAAGTATGATGGGTAGTAGAGAGCGTTAATGCACGAGTAAAACAGTGGAAGTTTTTTGACAAAGTAGTGCCAAATACACTTGTTCCTCATATAGATGACTTACTTAGAATTGTCTGTGCATTAATGAATAAATTTCGACCACCCCTGGCCAACATGGATCCATCAACTGCTGAGACTGCAAAAAGGATGGTTGATAAAGCAAAGGAACCGAACAGTGTTCAAATCCTGGTTCAAGAGAACAACTTGCTGAATAAGCGCAAAATCTACTTTAAGATGGATGCATCAACTGATAAACTGACTGATTTCCCCAGGCTCTCAGTTGATTACCTGCGTTACACCACTATGGGCATTTATCAAGTCAAACAGGCTCCAAGCTATACAAATGAACATCTCACAGATGAGGGGCTTTATGATGTTATGGTATGCATGGATTTTCCAGGCCTGTTACATGCAAAAATCCAGTCTCGCCACTCCAGAAAGAAAACACATTCACTGTGGATCCAATACAAGCCTAACGATTACATGGATTCCAACAAAGGATGGTACTGTACCTGCAAGGTTGGTGCTCGGGTTGTAGGGTGTTGTGCACACATGTCAAGTGTCATATGGTTTCTAGGCTACAAAAGATGGGAAAATGACGAGTTGACAAAGAGAAAATCACTAACTTGTCATCTTAAGGATGCATCAACTGAGGAGTGATTGTTGCTACACCGCGACCACTACCTTCGTCAATAATCATCTGGTTCCATATTATATATATATATATATATATATATATATATATATATATATATATATATATATATATATATATATATATAGATAGATAGATAAGAGTTAACGTTGTTTTTGTCTGAGTTTATCTTGGGATAAATTGTCCTGCTTGATCGTAGATGGGGCACTCAACTTGAAAATCATGTATTTCCTTAACTTGTTTGCACTTACTCTTTTTACTTGGAACTAATCTGGAAGGTGCTGTTATTATTGAAATGACAGGTGGATTGTGTAATGAAACCTGTCATAGAGTTAACTGTATTATGTGACAGTGCTTGTATGGATTTTGAGCAGATTCAGTAATAACATTTACTTGATTTGTACTGCTTGAGTTTGTAGTGGTCATTGTAACATTTTCTTGATTAGTACCGCTTGAGTTTGTAGTGGTCATTTGAACATTTACGGTTGCATGAGAGAGCATTGCTGAAGAGTCTTGAGCAGACAATTCTACATTTTAACCTGAATGTAGCGATTAATAGCAGCCCGGACATGCTTTAAGTGTATTTATGGTATTCATCACCTTGGGCTTCAGGGAGCATTCTCTTTCTTCTTGCGGTGGCATAGGGGGCTGCTTCAGCATAAAATATGGCCAACATTTAGCCCAAATGTGCAGGCTCAGCTGACTTAAAATCAACCTCTGTATTCTTCTCTTTGCACCATTCTGAGATTCATATTTTATAGCTTGGAAGTATCTAATTTGTAACATTTGAAATATTTAGATCTTTGGGAAGAATTCATTCATGCATATCTCTTTTTCATAATTTGTATTTACTAGTATATACAACAGATTTTTACAGTTTTAGGCTGTCATGAATGATTTAAAATTATTTTTTCTTTTTTGTAACCAAATAAACAACATATTGCCTTTTCATCCTCTTCAATTATTTTGACTTTTTTATGTTTGTGTTTTACTGACTACATGTAGTTTGTTTTTCAATACTTTTTATCTTTGATGGCTGTGCAGTCAAGACAGGTTCGGTCTATAGAAAATGGCAAAGGTGCAGCTGACTACATCAAAGTTTCTTGTGTTGTGTTGCCTGTATAATAAGCATTGGAAATAGTGTTACTGTATAATTTTTAGCCACCTTCCCTGGTGTCTCTATGAGGGGTCAAAGGTTAAATGGCATGTACAAAAACAGTTACCAATCTCACTCTTATAATAGCAGGTGTATATCACTCTTATTTGTAATATTGTGGTTGGATTGATGTGGATGTTACAAGCATCAGGATTTGCGATTAATTGTGTTTAACTACTAACACTAAGTACAAATTATTTATTCAGGGCATTTCATTTGAAATCTACTATTGTGCTTCACTGGCATATTAATAAAGTGTGTTCTTGCTATTATAGACTTCACAGCTAAAACATAACAATAAGATGCATTTTTGGTTGGGGTGAGGGGTCCATTTACCCATTACCATTCATGTTTTAAAAAAGTATGCACAAAATACAAAAGTGTTGGTGTAAGGGATGTTAAATATTGCTTGGCATTCACATTAATATGTGGACAAGTATACAGTTCATAAACGGATCATATATTGAATGGAGGCTACATCAAGGGGTATGGAAGTAAAGATATTTATATTTATTTCTGCTATAGGATGAAACGTGTGTGTGTGTGTGTGTGTGTTATTGCCATGAAAGTATAAAGATAAAAATACATAAAGAACACTTGTCATTTCCAGTGAAGGTAACAAACCAATATATTCGGTGAAGTGAGCATATTGGTCCCTATTAATGCCTAAATATATTCATAGCATTCAATATTATCAAACAATAAGTAAAATAAATCAATAACATGAAACATAGTTCAATAATTTTAATCAATATTTCATGTTGGAACATCTTTTATTGTTATGGTTAAGTACCTTTTCTGTCAATGTAATTCAGGTGTAGTATTCAGTGGACGTATAATATATATATATATATATATATATATATATATATATATATATATATATATATATATATATACAATTTTGGCTAAGATAAATCCATATGAAATAGTTTTAGAAATAAAATTGTATTTACAGAGCTTTATAACCCAAAAATAATAATAATATAAATGCATATTGCAATATTTAAAACTGTCTGAATAGTTCTTGACAAAGCATTATCTGTGAGAATTAATAGGAAAAAATGACTACTTTACATGTCTATTTATAAACAGAAAGATGTGTCCGGCCCATCTAACTTGGGCTCTCTGCAGCAACGTAAAGTTAGATAGGATTTGCTATTAGTTTTGGTTAACTGCTACCGTTTGGTATGTGTGTTTAGTGAGTGCATTTCTTTTATCAGATGTTTCGTCGTCTCTTGCTTGCATATATTTCTTTTTAACACGTTCCTGAACCTCCAGTTATATAGAAAGCCTTACGGCGAGATATTCGCAATTTTTTTGGAGTAGGAATACGGCAAAACACGTCGGCCTACATGTATTATAGTACTTACAATATTTAGGCACAAAAATGTTATCTGAAACCATTGTAAACTTATAAAAGTCAATGAGATAATGTGACTAGCTTTCCTTTAATGGTATATATGAACACATATTCATATAACGTTATTTTATTCGTTAAAATGTTTCTATACGTTTTTGAAATTCTTCATTGCCCCCACCAAGGGCCCCAGTTTTGAGTCTACAAAGAATTGAATATAGGCATACATGTGCATAGGAGAGAGAGAGAGAGAGACAGAGAGAGAGATTATAGTCGTATATAGTTATTTTAAAGGATGAAAAGGTAGAAAAATACTTACTTTGACTCGTTTGTCATCGAAGTTTATGTTCAAACTTGTCCCATAAAATTCATTAAGGCTGCATTCATTCTATGAATCCCCGAATCTTGCATGATGTAAATCACCATCTTTGCCTACTCTAAGTGCTGGTAAATAGCATTTGCACATCGAATAATAAAATGATTGTGTTTCCATTAGTTCGTTATATGTATATGTTCTTTATAAACGTGTACATCTTCTTATTTCACAGACAACAGCATACAGTTAGTGTAGTGCAGCATTCCCGCGCTGGTTTAAAAATAGACGCAAAAGGTCTAGAGAGTACAAAGAGTATAGTCTGTTTCTTGCTTGTACTCTCCAATCCTATTACTTCTAAAACATATATCACATTTTTCAGAAGTTCATTAAAATTGCTGAACCAATAGTTTTTCTTATTTATGTCCATATTATATCTTTTTGGATGAATATATAGTTTATAAGATTACAGTTTGACTATAGACTATCTCAATGGGTGTGGGAGACAATCTATTGATTTTTTTCTTCTAAAAATAGAAACACAGTAGTGCATGTGTTACATAGCATGAAAATATAAGGATAAAAGTACATAAATACATAAAGAACACATATGTTTTTTTTCCATTAAGTACCTTTTTGTCAACGTATTTTAGAAAGTTTTCAGTTGACGTATAAGTTCGATATTCTATTTTTGTCTAAAATGGACCATTTTTGGAATAGTTTTAGAAACGAAACTTCATATACAGCTTTATAACCTATTAAATAATAAAAATGTATATTGCAAATTTGAAACTGCGTGAATATCTCATGGAAAAGCAGTATCGATGAGAAGTACATGGACAAGATGATTGCTTTTCATGTATTTTCTACTAGTGTTTTGACACCCTGTAACCATGGCAACGGACACGTGAACACAAAACTGATGTCAGAAATAACTGTTAACCACCTCATATGTACATTATACATAATTTAAGGACATTTAGAGAGGGGGCAGAAAATGACCCTTATTCCATATAGTCCTTTGAGATTTTGGAAATGATAATTGCAAGCATGAAACGGGAAACATGTGACTAAATCTACAGAGGACAGATTGTCGAAACACTGTATTGGTAACAAATAACAATGAACAACACTAAGACATGCCATAAAATCGATACTGTGATGAAAACAAGATCCAAACACTGAGGGCTATTGGTTAAAACGAAGTGAGCCCAGCTATCCATTAATGCTGAGAAGAATCATATTTGTAAATTTATCCTGTTCTTAATCGATAGGCGGAATTTGTGCTAGAAGAATAATTAAAATGTATTACTTTCTATCCAACCTAATTACCACTTTGATGTCAAACGATGAGGTTCAGCATTATCTTTCTATTTTAAACATATGTAGACTATTCAAGACGTAAGAACATTTAATACTAAACAGTGAAAAATCATTTTCCAACAGTAAAATATTAGCGACATAAACTATCTTTGATTCTTTAATTTTATTCTCGATGCAATATGTTTCTTTTTCCCGTATGATTTTTAAATCATTAAAATAATCTTTGTTTAGACAACCAGTAGAGCAAAAAAAAAAATAATAATAATTATCTGGCGAACCTTTTGAAACGTTCGCATTCAGACATTTATAACTCAAACCCAGTACAATCCATTATCAGTGGACATACATTTTAGTTGTAAATTTTATCGATTCCGCAAGAGGCATGGACTTTGAATCTGGCTTTATTGTTGCTATTTCCGCTTCCTACTTCTACCTGCCGTTAGTACTGGATCAAATGTATACGTTATATCCATTGCTTCCCTTTCTGATTTATAAACATTAAACTTATATTGTTATCCTTCTCCGCGGGCAACATATTGCGCATGATAAATGAACAGGCGTCATCTATACGGCTATCTAGCATCAAATACTAGCCTCCACGCTTTCTCATTCGATCTTCCCGCTCAGCGCGAAACGTGCCCCATCTATCTCAAACTAACTTTTGGCTTCGCGGAAGCAGCGATACAGGTTCCTCCTCAGGCCTCTTTCATTGATCTCTGTCACCTTTAACAACAACAGAAAAGAAACATAAGCATCACCTGACCAGTAACAAGTACCCTGTATATTTTTGCACAGTATTAAAGGATAAAATATTAAATGTAAAGAATGTTCTAAACAGATAATGATTTTATTTTGGCTTATTTTAATTGCCAGTTAGGAGCCTTCTTGAGTTTAATCGTTTGGTTTCAATGTTCAAAGCTGGTGTATCCTGTAAGATTCCTTTTCTTTCCTGGTTTCTGAGCTCCAGTTGCGGTTATGGGAAATGATGTTCTGCAACTGGATTTTTGTCCAAAGTCTTTGTCTTTGTCAGCCAATCATATCTGTAACGATTGATCCATTTGTGTAGTTGTTATGTCTATCCGATATACTGAACATTGCAAATCGAACACATATGTGATAAAATACACCTTTTTGCATATTTTGTTTTGGACCCTGTATGTTCATTTTTGCTCGCCACCATGCCATAGAAGGTGTTTGTCTGTGCCACATGTAGGAATGCTTGAGTGTGTGTATACATATCTGGTTTAATAATAATAATAATAATAATAATAATAATTTTTTCCAGATAGTATAACTGGTTTATCCAAACAAAAACTAATCTTCTATGAAGCCCTACGTGACATGCATCATTCTACACAGATAATCTGATGTCTTGCTTAAGTTCATGTAAGGTTTAATTTTTGTCACCTTTAAGAAAGAAAAAAATTAAGCAACACCTGATCAGTAGCAAGTACCCTGTATATTTCTGTATATTTTTGCACTTTTGTTATATTGACGAAACATGAATTTTTAACGATACAACAACTGTACATATATATATATATATATGTGTGTGTGTGTGTGTGTGTGTGTGTGTGTGTGTGTGATGTGTTCTTGCACATGTAGAAGAGGGGTGCAAGTTATTGTCAGAAAGAAAGTGAATGGAAACACATGGTTCCGTATTATTAACTTGTTTGATGAGATTGTACAATCAGATGTGCATACACTAGCCTACATTTTCCGACATCAACAGAGTCGAGAGGAAGATAAGAGAGTGAAAAGACAGAATTCCCTAGGTCAGTCGTGCAAATGTTACAAAGTCAAAGTATATGGGTACATAATTAAAACAAAGATAAACGTTGTGTTTGATGCTGGCCACTTTCGTGACTTTGTATTGAACATAAATGATATTAGTGAACCAAAAATTTGCTATGTATTTACAACATAACCTAACTATTTGGACAAAGTCTATAGAGTAAACGTGCTGAGAAATTTAACAATGAGACATAGCGTATAATACAGAAATTTTTTGAGGCTGCAACCGCCATAAACAGAAATAAAGCAAAAAGAGCTTGCTGCATTTCTGGTAGCAACAAAAAGATGGGTGGGGCAAAGAACAAAAAATGTCCAGCATCAAAGAAAAGAAAATATCAATGTTCATCAAAATTAAACCGATGAATTCTTTAGTACTGGGGCAGTAGAGCACCCTCATACTCCCCGGTCAGTAAAGGATATATCCAGCATGTATAGAGGATTGGGAAGAAACTTTAAAACAGATGTGCGTACTTCCAGAAATCGCTGTTGGTCTTCCGGAGCTGTTAGAGTACCCTCATACGCTCCTGGCGGTCGAAAAGGCAGGTAGACACAAATTAGTCCGAGTCGAGTGAATTTTGCACTTTTTGTTATATTGAAGAAACATGAATTTTTTACGATACAACAACTGTACATGTATATATATATATATATATATATATATATATATATATATATATATATATATATATATATATATACACTGGTCAAATGTAATTTTCATGCTTGCTTGGAGAAGACTGTATTAGGTTGTAGCATGTCGATTATCGTGGTTTACAGCCAAAACGCCGAAACGTTGCCAAGTCAAAACGTTCTCATTACTCAAAACATTACCATTCCAAAATGTAACTGATTTATGAGATTTATTATAAGAAATATATTTTTGCATTTCACCCATCATACCAAAGGCAGAAATTAAACCACGATTATTTGGGCTAATAGGCGTTGATCTGATGATTTATGCAGGTGATAATTTTGTATCATCAGTGATAATTTTCCTTTGCGTCTCGTTTTCTTAAATACTAGCGATTTTACGGAGTAATATAAAATATTTAGCTGCATTAAAATCCACGTATTCCTACAAACCTTTACATTAGTTAGATTATCTGAAGTGGAAAAACATGATTACACACCTACAATCCATTCACGTCTAAGTTAACTTTCAGTAAACTGTCAATCTAAGCAACAATTACATGGTGTTGCCAATATCGTTACTTTCTCGACGTTCAATTCTGTGATGTTTACGAGGATGCTAATTATTATAGAAACGCTCACTGACCGACAATTTTGTTGCATTATATTTATTTACATCTGCTTGCATGGAAGCCCTGGCTTAACAAACAATATATAGCAAATAACAAGGTAGAACATACGTTACAAAACAAAAGAAATTTCAATACTGGGATCAATATAAAAATGGCATCATGAATACAGACAAGCTGGTAATAGCATGTAGATATGTGTATGCTCAAGCGACTGATTATGTCAGAGAGAGAGAGAAAGACGTAGGCATTAATCAGTTTAATCTTTATGACCACCCCTGCCAAAAATAACAATTTTTTTTCTTCAAAGAACAGTAACTCCAGCATATTTCAACATGAACTTTTAGGATGTTATTGTTGTTCTTCTTTTACTAACTTAGTAAATTTTGGAACCTCGTGTTGTGTCCTGCTTTAATTTGGGTATGTTTTGATTTTGATACGTTTCGATTTGAGTACGGTTTGGTGGGTTGGATACGTTGAGGTTGGGGTACGTTTGGACTTGCTTCCAACTGTGGTACATTGTAGTGGATTATGGTAGATTTTTGAGCATTGTTAACGTGAATAGCGGTAGATTCTGCGGTTCATTGTAATGAGGATAATATACTTATTCGTAAAAAACCCAACCATATACTGGTTTACTGTGGCCTTTTCACGCTTGATAGTAGTAGATATGGGCAGATTGTTTGTGGATCGTGGTCGAGTTCAGTGGATCGTGGTCGATTTTGTGGATTGTGATATATATATATATATATATATATATATATATATATATATATATATATATATATATATATATATACTTACTGGTCTATTTTTGTTATTTTCACCCTTGATTGTAGAAGACTGATGCTTATCTTGGAATAGCCAGTGTAATATGCGACGGATGCTTGTTGATTGATTAAAGAAAATTGGACAAAATGCAACTCGAAGCGGCAAGAAGAGTCCAAAATACACTTGTAGGCTCCCTCTCTATTTGAAACAGGTGGGAAAGTCTGCAGTCTAGAAGAAAAAGACACAACTTACGAACACTATGCAATATTATATTATCCAAACTCCATACTATATCTTTGAATTACCAGCCCACCCCACCCCATCTACGTTCAAATAATATGGTCATTAGCAGTTTCAGCTAAATTCTACCAAGTCATCTATTATACCCATAACAGTATCTTTGTGGAACAATCTCGAACAGGATACTCAGTGTAGTATGTCTTACGGTGCTTTAAAAACGTTTTTATATCCAAATATCGTAACTAGTAAAATGCCAAGTTGCATTAATCGAACACTGGATATTATCCATATTAGTTTACGACATAATGTAAGTTCATTAAAAGCTGATAATTACCGGGTTCAACTTGCCGACACTATTTTTTGTTCATGTGGCGGGATTGAAACCACCATGCACTTTTTATGTTCTGTCCCAATTACTGTAGACAACGAACTGAGCTGATGAGAAATTTACTTTCAGTGTCATACGAAACTATTAGGTTAGATTTACTGCTTGGGGGAAAGGGCTATGTAAATGAAAAATGCAGAATAGTAAATCATGTATGAAATATATAACTGGTACTGGACGATTTCAATAACCTACTTAAATAGTGTTTACTGTTATTCTCTCTCTCTCTCTCTCTCTCTCTCTCCAATAAATTATTGTTCATTAGTATGTTGTCATGTTGAATATGTTGCAATACTTGTGTCATGTAGGAAGAGTGCCAATTTTAATTGTTAGAACTTGTGCCCAATCCCACTGTATCCTATTGTGACAATAAATATAGGTTGGAGTTGATACACAGTGTATATTCTGCAACATCATTACTTTTCGTTTTTATTTTGATGAGAATGTTCTGCTTAATTTGTTTTATTCCGTCGGCTTTCACACAGTGCTCTTGGGCATCCCTGATACGAATGAAAAACATTGAATACAAGCTGTGAACTGATGTATGACTGTAAATGGTCTATCGATTTTACAGCAACAAACATTAGCCATTCTAGCTAACACTAATTTCAATCAGGATTGGGTTACCGTTAAAACGTCCCCCTTGATATGCACCGAAACTTACTTTTTCAGACCTGTCAAGCAGAAACCATTCGGATCGCTTTAGTGTTACTCGGTGCTTTAAATTTAATCAGATGACTTCTACTACTCAATGGATCTCTAGCCATACCATTTATGTTCATGACCTTAATAATGAAACTCACACAAAAGACTTTCTCACAGTTAGTAATATTTGTATGATTATATAATTATAGGTTACTGCATTTGTATGGAAAAATATGAACGAGTTTTTCGGATAGAAATACTGAACGACCTTGGGAGTGCAGTATATCCATCCGACAAAACAAGTTTTTATTTTACCATACAAATGCAGTAACCTTTTAATTATATGCTCATTTTCTTATTCTAGCTAAGACTTAATTATGTAAACAAAAATACACTACACAAAACAAAGTAACTGAATGTATGCCGTATTCCAAACTAAATACACAAGCTCAGATTCATCATTACACAACAACATCATTAATGCGCACTTAACTCCGCCCAAACAAATTTGAACTTATTCGCGCGCTAGACATACCTTTCGAAATAAATGGCGTTTTGGTCTACTTAAATTTGAAATTTTGAGTCATATTGTGAATGAATGTGCGGCGACGGAGCAGCGTGTTGACATCTGCAATTGTGTTTCTGTTCTGCCATTGAATGTTTGAAATCATAATGTGGAAAACATATGTAGTCATTCAATTTCAAGTATCAAAAAGAAACCAAGGAATATAATGTTTATTTCATTTTGAGTGTTGTACAATTTAGAAATGCGTAATCAAGCTTGCGAACCCATGACACGATTCATGTAATTCGAATTTGCAGAACTAAGAGAGTACATTTTGAGGAAATTCAGGACGTTAAACTGAAAGTATATTTTTGCCATTCTTATTACCAGCTAAAGGAGACAGTTTATGCCTTTTAACTTGCATGTTATTTTATGAGTTTTATGAAATCTGGCGTCTATCGCCAAAATCCGAAACATTGTATCAAAAAAGTTAACGCAGAATGTAGCAGAGTAGCTGGTATGTGGCAGTCCACGAAATATCTGCTTTAGTTCATTCAGAAACAAATTTAATCAACCAAAACGTGAAGCGTCTGCTACACGAGTGTACATGATTTGTTTACAAATCAGAAGTTCTAGCGTCTGCGTCCATTGTTTGTTTACAATAGAAAGTAGTTCCTTTATGCACGTGAATGCAATATGAAGGTGTTCAATATCGTAAAATACTGAACGATTCTGACAATGTAAAGTTAGCAGAGCATATAATAATTCATCATTTCTGGATGGCACGCATCATCAGAAGCAAGAATATCTAGAGTCAGGCTAGAAATAACATCATCACGGCTTCCGTTTCCATTCCCTTCAATAATGTGATTCTTAGACGGCATTCAATATGTATTGTATATATATATATATATAGTGTAATGGAAATAATCCTTTAAAAATTGGGATTAGTTACGCAGACGGAGATAATGTCTGAAAATGTAAGATACAAGTTTATATGGATATATAACATGATAGAAGTGACCGATTTTGTTTAAGAGGGAAAACCAAAAAGTTTTGTAAAATTCAACAAATAATTTATTTCCCTAGAACATAAAAGAAAATATAAATAAATCTTACAGTATTGTGAAATTAATCCCAAATAGTCATAACAGTCACAACTCAGAATGTATAGAGTTCCAAATGAATTCCAATGCAGTTCCTCAAAATTCCAGTATTGAACGTGTTAGTTCGAATGTACTAATGTGCCAACAGTCTTTTGATGTTCACAATGATATAATCCAAAAGTCCCTGAATTAATTCATCTTAATTCCAAATAAACGATTTAGTCCAAAAGGTAGTAATTCAAGCTAATAATTTAAATGTATAAATCCACCCAAACTAAAACCTGAACACAAAAATTAGACTTCTACTTTGGATGTGAAGGAAGGAATGAGTAATTTGGAAGTAAACAACATTAATATCGAAAACTAGGACACATTAATAGAGCCAGGATTTAGGTCAGTTTCATTGCTTAAACATTCAAAGTTGTCAACCAAGATCTGGAATTTCGAAGTGAAAACTAATGTCCCACCCTCAGATACAATTAAACATGTTACAAATTACAAAATACAGATATACATACTATATGATCTTTGAGAAAAGCCAACGAAACAACCAAATTAAGTTTACATGGCAACATTGAAAGACAAACTGTATATTTTTCAGTATAAAATATAATTTTAGTCAAATTATCAATTTAGTTATCCCTTTAGGAGGAGTGATATGTAAACTTCCACTAAATAATCTTTCTCTGTCTCTGTTTCTGTCTGTCTCTGTGTCTGTCTGTCTGTCTCTCAATAATGCGTATTATGGCATGATAAATATCGCATATTAAGATTCATTTATTAACATAGTGTATTTTGGGCTAACTTACGTAACTTGACATTTATCAAAGAAAAGTCCAAACAGTTAAACCAATGAGCAATATTGAAAATTAGTGTTATCTACAAAGTCATAGCATATATATACCAAGATCTATTAACGTCATCTGCAAAGGCATAGCAAATATAGATCTATCAACGTCATCTGCAAAGGAATAGCATATATATACGAAGATCTATCAACGTCATCTGCAAAGGCATAAAAAACACTAAATTTGTGATTTTATGAAAGTAATGAAAATAAGAGTTTCCTCAAAATGTCCAGTCCATAAACAAGAGACGAATTTACTTCCTTGAATCACAAGCGACTCTATTGTTTTGTCTTAAATGTAGATTGTCAAATAGTTTATTAAGAATATAAGAAGCTTACTGTGGTCACGTGATAGCATTTCATTTTGTTAATCTGATGTGTAATAAATATATAAATTATCGGGTAGGTCCCTGTAAGTAATTAGCAAGTCTGCAGCTTTTTAAAATGATTCCGATGTAACTTATATCCGCGTCAGATTTGTTAGCGTCTTACTCAAATGATTTGCTTAACTTCTTCTCTCTGCAAACAAAATGATTATAAATCTGTATGATCTGAAACATTGATCACATCCTGGTAATATTAGATTAAAGTCTACGTTGTTATGGATTTTTTTAATGCTAATTAAAATAATATTGACATTTCACTGCAGTGAAAAAATAATATTTTTTCACTACAGGAACTACTTTTTGGGTCAGAACATACTTACCTCCCTTTGATTTTCTGTCAGTGAAAAACAATTATAAAATGATGAATTACTTGTGGTTGTTTTCTTATTAATAACCCCTGTCTGTTATCCTTGAAACTTGTAGTTTGTTATTCTGGAAATATCAGTTAATTTTTATCAATCTGATGTGGAACTAACTTTGTGCGCAGGTACACATAGCACAGCATAACATGTACGGTAAACAGCTGACATTACCATAAGAAATCTGCTAAGGTGGCGCTCACCAGATAATATGTACTTTTGAGAGAGTGACGTATGTAAGGTGAAGTAGTTCGCATTTAAAACATGCACAGTGGAGAGAATGTTGGCATATCTCTATGCTACATTGATGTAATGTGGATGATATTTCTTTTGGATATTGTACTTTTGGAAATTTTACATGATTTAAGCACACTGCTAACTAAAATGACTGCTCCCTTGTGTTAAAAAGTCAGTCTGAATTAGTCTAAAGTGCACTATACATAGCAGCTATTAATATAGGGGAAAATGAATTTGCCAGACTAGACAATACCAGCTACCAGCTTCTGAAAGTGCAATGAATGAATTACCAAATATATAAAATGTAAAATAAGTTATCGGCTCCTTTTTATACAATTGACCTCTGAAGTTCAGGAAGTGAAAATGACCAAGTAGAGCTAGCACTCTTTTGAAAGATGCACATTTGAAGTAAGGCCAAGCTGTATACTCTATAACCCATAGTACACCCATCAATCATACACCAAAATAAAGGGAATTAAAGGTTCTTTGCATTATACCTAAGATATACAAGGTCTTTTTTAAATAGCCAGCATAACCAGTGAGGAAACCCGGGGAAATTCTTTTTCTTTAAAATCCTAACCCTTATGCAAAATGCGAAACTGTATAGCGCCACCTAATTCACTGTGTCACAAACTTTAGGTAGCCAACGTATGTGAGCATAAAATAAAAGGACTATTTGCTTGCAACGAGTGAATAACAGATCCATTTCATCTCGTGGGTGAAAAACTCTAGTATATATATATATATATATATATATATATATATATATATATATATATATATATATACACATACACATAATTCTATATCATTGATTACGTCATTAAATATCTTCTGTTTCTAAGTGATCAATGATATAAACAATATGACACAAACAAAATAACAATATATATATATACACACACATAATTCTATATCATTGTTTACTTCATTAAATATATTCTGTTTCTAAGTGATCAATGTTATAAACAATATGACATAAACAAGATGACGTCATAGCTTACATTTTTAGCCTGGTTCTCCTTTTCGTTAATGAATAATTGATATGGAGATATGCACATGCAGCACAGATTAATGGTATTTTAATACATAGAAATACATAAAACTGGATCTTAAAGATACATATATCTCTATTAATAGCTATCTCTAAAACGTATGAATCCAGAAAGATAACGAGTTTTATTAATATTTTAATATGTATAATGCACAGTTTGAAAAAAGATATAAAAAGTAAAATAAATAAATCTGAAAACTTCACAAAAATAAATAAAAAAATCAACATAAAAATAATAATATATTTTATCTAGATAAGTTATTGAAACATTTTCAATATTTCATCAGACCTCAACTTATATAGTAAAGAATCATAAAATTATGGTGGTAACTCGCCTGGCGCTCCCTGGACTCATATCAACCAGGATCGGCACAATGGCACTATGCAGTCAGGATACTCACTCAGTTCTACAGCGAAGCTTGCAAGAATTATCCGCTCCGTCAGTTTGTTGAGGCAGCCAATTACATTTCTTCACGGCATGGCTATCATTTTCCTGAAGCCACCAAACAGGAAAAAAGGACTGCGGGAAAATGCATAGCGGCGGAAGAAAAGAGGGGAACTTTCGCCTAAACAGCACTTCTTAGGGCTAACAAAATTGCGTGTTATTTAAAGTGAAACATTTTGGCTTGGTTTCCCATTTCAATCAAACCTCAAAAAAACTGACGATCTTTTCGGTCGCCTGCATCAAACGTTTTAACCAAATTACCTAACAGTGACTATACTCTTATTTGTCGCTTAGACAACTAGTAAATGAAATTGTTAGGGCACTTTATTATGTTCACTATGTTCTAGTACTATTCGAATTTTTTAGGAAACAACTGGACATAAATTTGGTTAAGTACGGGCTGGTCTTCAGTAACTCCTTTGCATTTGGCCTTCTTGCCGGAATTTCCCTCACTTTCCACATCCGGACGATCCTACACAGGGCGGAGATGTGGAACGATTTCCTCCCGCCTAAACTAGGTGTCCTAGTGTGACGTCATTGTCGCCGAGTAATCGCGACTGACGTTACAAACTGCACTGGCTGACACCACAGTGATTGGTAAACAGATTTTTTTTTAGGATCATGAGTGCGTGGGTCCATTTCCTCTCATGAAACAGCCCTCCAGTCAGACCGCAATGGGTCCAAAAAAAAAAAAAAAAAGGACTCGCGGCTGAGGCTAAAATTATCAGTGCACTTTGTGAACATAAACACCGGGGGGATGATGCTCTCTTCCTTCCCCCCGGAACAATTATCAGGCTGCCGTGCAGTCAGAAACTAGTGGTACATATACTTATGTACGCACACCACTTTAATCCAACTAATCAATCAATCAAGATATGGTGTGCATAATACTTAAAATCAAGTATTTTATAAATAATTAATCATAATGTATTGAGAAATAATTTCAAATGCATTTTCATTTTTAAAGATTTAATTATTTAATGACATTAGTTTATACTTTCACTAGTTATATTATTCTATAAATTAGAATAATATAAAAATATTCTTAACTAATTGTTAAAAGAAGATATAGTTTAAAAAAGTGATTAATGAATGTCATATAGTGTTTTGGAATTTAGACCTTTTGGATATACCGTATTAAGACGGTGAATCCAATAGGTTTCTCTTAGCAGACGTTCCAACTCAGAATCGGCTATAACAATAGGTTAATAGGAGAAATCTTGCAAAGTATGGGGACTCTTACTAAAGTGTGGGGCAACATGAGATGAGAATGTCTGATCTAAGTTGGTTCATACGTTTAGATATTTGTTAACTGGTTTGTCCAATATATTGGATGCCACATTTTTTGCATGTAATCAAATAAATAACATTTGATGTTGCAAAATTATATCACAACGTATATTAAAAGTTTCTTTCGTATTATTACTATTGAAAGAAGTATTTTCATTAATAAAAGAACAGTGGGAACATCTAGGTATATTACATTTAGTTGATTATCCTTTTTCATATGTTTTTTCTAATTGAGAATTAATTAGAAAATCTTTAAGATTTATAGTCCTTTTATAAGCAAATGTGGGTTTGCTTTCGTGTAGCGATTTAACACTTGCTTTATGTGATAATTTTAATAAATCCCAATATTCATTGATAATCTTACCTTATTAGGCAAACATTGATTATATTCAATAACAAAAGGAATGATATCTTCATTTCTATTTTTGATCTTATATTGTAAAGACTCTGGCTGTGTAAGAGAAGATACCGTTTGGGAAGCAGCATTAATGACGTCAATAGGGTAATTTGTATTTAAAAACTGCTGACCTAACTAGATCAAAAATGATTTAAAAACAGCGTGATCCAAAACGATTTTTCTGTATCTTTTTGCTTGACTAATGGTATCCCGTTTGTACATGATTTAGGATGGCATGAAGAATATTGGACACAGTGATGAATTCGTGTTTCTAGCATGAACCATGGTACCGTACCGTAGTGATGTCATTATTTAAATTTTTTACGACCTCTACGTCCAAAAATTATACTTTAGTTTTAGACATATTGAATGTAAATCTTATTGCGGGATGTAATTTGTTTAAACTATCTATAAAATAATAAAGGTCTTCTAATGAATAAGTCCAAATCATAAAGATATCGTTTAAAAATTCTAAACCAAACACACCCACCCATACACAGATTTATTGTGGGATGTAATTTGTTTAAACTGTCTATAAAATAATAAAGGTCTTCTAATGAATAAGTCCAAATCATAAAGATATCGTTTAAAAATTCTAAACCAAACACACCCTCCCATACACAAATTTATTGTGGGATGTAATTTGTTTAAACTGTCTATAAAATACTATACACACACACACACACACACACACACACACACACATGGGTGGTTGGCATCCGTTAGTCTCGAGAGACGATGGAAGTGCGCCCATGAGAGATTACCCGGTTGGTGGTTGTGCAGCATCTGCTGTGGCTATGTAGCCCAACGCGAGAGTGGCAGTCCTTGCTGCACTTGAAGGTTGAGCCTGTGTTGGTTGGAGCTGCTTTTTCTTCCTCTACGATAACCTAATAAAAGGAAGGAATGTCAGTATCAGTGGCCCCTTACTTTTATTAGTAGTCCCCTGCATCACATCAAACTGTTTCTCCCCTGCAGTACAATGATGTCAAGTTCTAACCAGAGACTCATTTTTATTTGTTTCGCATTCACTTTGCGTTGTATTAAATTCAGATCAATCATGTATTAAGTTTTCATAACGCTGTCTACCAATACACGTGGAAATTAACCATAAATGTAGAGATGATCTTATCTGCTCCATTTCTCAACAACAGGCGAAATTGGGTACACTAGACATGGATACTTAAAAGTAAGTACTCTGAGTACACTAAACATATAAACGCAAGAGTTAGCACATGAAGTAGACCAGACATGAACCGTTATGAGTAAGCACTGAGTACACTAGACCTAGTTGAACAAGAGTTAGTACTCTTAGTACAATATCCATGGATATATAAAAGTATGCACTCTGAGTACACTACACAAAGTTACTAACAATTAACACTTTTGAGTACACACGACATAGATGCTTAAGAGTTAGCAATATGAGAATACTAGACAGATTAAGCATTCTGAGTACACTAGACAGATACTAGGAGTAAGTATTCTGAGTACGCAAGACATAGATAATTAAGAGTAAGCATTCTGAGTACACTTGTAACGTAGCCCTCTTGAATTTGGCTGGCGTTATCTAGAGGATGACCTCCCTCGATATTATAGCCTGGGCGGAGTGGAAAGATAGAATTCCAACAGAGAACTGAGCAAGACTATTGGGAATAAATAATGCAGTACGATACCCATTGAAAAGAAAGATAATAAAATTTAATCAATAACAATTAATAGCGGAAACTAACATTCAATCTAAGTTATGTAAACATAATTTAATAGCAGTGTCTAATTTGGATTTATTTCAGTATAATAACGAGTGGTGAAAAGAGCGCAATGTCCACGACTGATTGCACCACCTTCCTCCCTTGATCGTGTATCAACGTCTTCCTATTTCATCGAGCCTTAGCCTCTACGCTTCCCCCCTTTCTGGACTTCATAGTCCTTTGTTCTGGACTCGTCACTCCTTTTCTCAGACTAACTTCTTCGGACTGTCGCGTCTCTCCCCAGAAAGCTGTTATTTAAAGGACAAAATTACCCTAAATCTCTGTATGTATCACTTTATACACGTACATAAAATTCCTCATTTACGTTCCTTGGCAGCATACTAGCTATCCACACTGCATAAATTCTGAACTAATCCGAGCAACATCACCCTTGCTTCACAGCGACCAGCAATAATTAACGCGTTAGCGGAATATATAACGTTACCGTATCTCTTTACCTACGCTACCACATGTTCGAATATTATTGTATAAAATTCACACAATTCTAGCTCACCGCAATCCCTAACTTACAAGATTATTTAAACATTACAAAATCAGATCTAAATATGTGATTATCGTTAACTCACGACAATCAATATCCTCCTAACAGACCAAGAAAGTTATTTCATATAACCCTATGAAATCCTACACACATGAAAACTTGGATAATATGCAATCGTCAATTCTATCAATAAACTAGTAACTGTAAAATTAAAAGATATAACTTGCAAAACAACTCTAGCATCAACAGATTTCCATGAAATTGAATAAACAATACATAATATGGATCCTAGTCATATCAAGCACATTTGGATAAAACAAACAATCAAAATAGAAGATTAAGTGGAAAATTAAAATTGCGTACGTTAATGCTGTTCTTTTTTTCAGAAATTGTACGGCCTAGCACTAAACCCAGTCTTTTCTTACAAGACAGCCACCTGGTCCCCTATTCTTGTTTAACGAGCAAAGCACATTTTTTGTTAGTCCTCCTCGGAATACAACTTCACCTCTCAGGATATTTAAGACTAAATAATTATGACCAACGTCGTCACTTTAAATTCACATTACTTCTAAAGTGTACGCCTTAATGTACTCTGCTCAATTGTAAGCAGCGGTTCCTAAATTATCCCAAGATAATAATTTCTTTCGTCAGATTTAGGCAGCATATGATCTGTGAACTACGGGGCATATCAATTTCCCTTTGAAAATGATAATTTGACATGGGTTCCTATCAAGCGGTTATGGCTGGTAGCTCAAATGTTTACTTTCTCAGGACAACGTTGCAATGCCATGATCCAGTCTCACTGAGTCATACATGCTAGCCTTTCAAGTTTTAACACTGACATGGGGGAGAAAATAAGAAAGGTCGAAGTGACCCTTCACAAAGACTTTTCATGTCTTGAATGTGATAAAATTGTAATGCTCAATGCATTTAACTTTAAGGTTCAATACAATTCAACATTCCACACTTTACGATACTAGACATGGATACTTAAGAGTAAGCATTCTGAGTGTACTAGACATGGAAACTTAAGAGCGAGTACATAAATATTAAGAGCAAGCACACTGAATACATTAGATATAAATAGTCAGAATTAGCAATCTGAGCACACTAAACATATACTAAGAGTATGCATTATGAATATACTAGACATGGATACTTAGAAGTGGGAACATATTTTAATAGTAAGCACGCCGAGTACATTAGACACCTGGCTAAATTTGAAAAAACTGGGTACATTGATTATTGTGTAGCAAACAAGTAGCTGAGGTCTATAATTCGTATACTAACTCCCACCACCCCTGACGGTATAGTGTCAAAGCCAGGGAAAGGTATTTTGTACGAATACTTCTAATATAATTGCTTTTATGAATTTCTGATCATAATGTAGGCCCATTTATATCTTTATAACAAACAGCACACAGCATATATGCAGATATATGTTGAGTGAGCAAGTCACTTACCTGTGAGGGAGGAGCGGAGTGAGTAGAGGGTACGCAATGATCCTGTTTTCAATTAAGCAATGCTGCTCCGAATTAAGCAATATTTGAGAACAAAGCGTGGAATTGACTATGGCGAACCTTCGAAGATGCACTAGCTACCTGTCGTGCAAATAGTAAATACAATTCAAACAATATAATATGTAACAAGATTAAGCCTTATTGGGATTTGATTTATCAACTACAATATAATCTGTAACATGATGAAGTATGGTTGGTATTGGATATATCGATGACACTGAAAGCAAACCTTTAATGAAAGAGATTATATTTACAATGGAAATTATAAACAAATATTATTGATATATTGAATCCATAACCATAGATGATTAACGTGTAGCAATGAAGCGCCAATATGAACAACACTTGTTTCATCCATGTGTAATTGGAAGTAAAATTCATTGTAACTCGTTACGATATATATAATTATTGATTTCATCCATATAGAGCAATTGAATAGTATTGATTTAAAATTCAACATTTATTTCGTGACGTCCAGTCGACGAATCACAAGGTATTTCCAGTTCCACCGCTCTCGTACAATGTTTATGGAACAACCACACATGAGCAGCAGGGCGGGCGAACAGACTCTAATTGGTATACCCTGGAATTGTCATACCCTGGAATTGTAAAAAAAAAATATACCCTGGAATTGTCATACCCAAATTGTAAAAAAATGTGTTACCTAAATTAGGTACAAACATGGAGTCGCGCCACCCTGCTGCTCTACACAGGTTAAACTATTTTATCAAGACCGATTCGATATCTTGTTCTAGGGTCATGTAAATTGATCGTTATAAATCCATGTGGAGATAACTGAGCCTGTCTAAATAAGTTTCTGAAAATTTAATTATGTCCATGTCACAGCTGCACCATGTTTGATGAATATTCCTCAGCGTGTGCGCGTCTACGCCATTAAATACAGCTAAGATATTACAATTATCCCTAATTACTTTTGGAATTTGTGTGTATCGCTGAGTGGCATAAATAACATCAGTATTTTTATGCCTACCTCGAGAAAATATTCTAGCTGGGTTTGATTGTTTGTCTAGCATCACATCGTCGTACACAACTAAATTATTAATAGCTCCATCAATAGAATCAACTGATGGTGCTTCATCAATATCACTAATAAAATCGATAACATCATCGCAGTGTTCATTTCACAATCTTGCATTTTCATTAAAATCTTTTAATACTTCATAACATCGCTGATCATCAACTGATGGCGCTACTAAATATAATTTATCCCATTTTAACCATCTTATTATCAAATTAAGCAACAACTGTGTTTTTCCACTACCGGATGGACCTATTATAATCATTCTAATATAATTTGGCAAAGCAGCATGATGTTTAACTGGTTCTTGTTTTTTTGTGATGGAAAAATCAATTACATTCATGATATAATTATATTCATGGATTTATATTGTGTCAAATGTCGCGCGCGTACCCCGACAACTGGTCTAACTACGGTTGTAACGAGTAATAACAGATCAGCTGCTACAGGTATATGTACTCGATGTGGCACAAAAAAGTTTAGATTTATTTCATCGGGTCAACGAACAACAAAACCAGCCAAAAAAATCAACAACAAAAAAATCAACAGCAAAGTCAGTTAAAAAAAAAGAAAAAAAGGGCGGTGATATTGCAGCACAATTAGCAAAATTACCTGGAATACCTTGGGCTAAATATCCAGGAGAAAAACATCTTCCACGATATAATTATTGTGGTCCTGGAACCCGGCTTGATATTAGACTTGATAATCATCATCAACCAAAATCAAATGAAGAACCAGTAAATGCCATCGATAAGGCGTGTTATGTTCATGATATTGCCTATCGAAGTAATGATTTATAACAAGGACACCTCACGGATGTAAAATTGATTCACACACTAAATTCTATTCCTAATAAATCCATTAGAGAAAAATTAGCTGGTTGGTTAATAAATACTGCAATGAAAGGTAAATTAGCATTAGGTGCTGGTAATTAATATTATAGAATCATTTTGTTATTCTCCAATTGGATTTTGGAAAGGTAAAGCAGCAATTAATAAACTTGCTAAAGCTGCAAAAGTAAATGTTTATATTGCAGCAAACTGGTTATCCAAACAAGCAATATGGCAAATTTATCTGCCTCCGCCTAAACGAATTCAATATGCTTATTTTGATGTTAGTGTTCCTAATGAAGTTCATCAAGCTGATATTATGTTTTTACCTCATGATATTATTAATCACAAAACATACAAGTATGTTCTGACTGTAGTTGATATTGCAAGTAGATATAAAGAAGTGGAACCACTATCAAGACTGCCGTTGACGTAGCAGATGTTTTTACGACGGCCAAATTTACTTCAGGTTGATCCAGGTAGAGAATTTTTGGTGAGGTATCATTTTAACTGAAACAAAATAATGTTAAAATACGACGAGGACATACTTGGATTCATAATGATCAGGCACTTGTTGAACGATTCAATAGAACACTTGCTGAACGGTTATTCGGATATCAATATGCGAAGGAATTTATTCAAGATATGAGATCATACGAGTGGGTCGAATGATAACCAAATGTAATATCTGCGATAAATAAAGAGACAACTCGAGCAATAAATATGAGACCGGCAATCGCGATCACAAAAAAATATATACCAATACAACGACGTGATTTTTCAGCACAACCTGTATTAGGTAGTATCATCGTGAGATATTTATATAAACCAGGGGAACTTGCAGGTGACAGGAAAAGAGCAACGGATCCTATTTGGAATATCACAACACATAACATATCTGCCGTGACAAGATCAACTGGTAGACCAGCAATTTATATACTTGATTCACTTGCTCCTCAACGTGGGTTTACACGTGAAGAACTACAAGTAGTTCCTGCTGACACTCAATTACCACATGAATCACTCAAATAGCACCATCTACACTACGGCGATTACACACTAGACACATCAACGTGACATTTTCTCGTGTATGACCAAGATTATTATTCTTCCTATCCACGGTGAATTGTCTTGAATCATTTTTTTTATATTTCCATAACATTATACAATTACAACCTGAACAATGATTATCCTGCTGTTGTTTCAACAACATAATAAATTCAACATCAAGATCAAATTTGTGATTATTTTTTTATCATCTCGCCTATAGCTGGATTTTTTTTTCTTATTATATTATTGTTGGTTTCATCATTGATTATTAATTTATCTAGGATAATTCGTCTTAATTGAGATATTTTTCTAACTCGAGATACAGCTAAATAAACTAAATTTGACCATTCTATGCGATCATCAACAATCCAAACAACTATATCAGAAATAGTTAATCCTTGAGATGAATGAATTGCCATTGCATATCCAAGTGTCCACGGAGATTTATCAGCATTTAATGCTTCTTCGACAAAATCAATATTAACTGTAACAATATCATTTAACACTAAATTCTTTTTTCCTTGTCCCGGTACATCAACGTCAATATTTTGTCGTCGTGTATCAGCTGGCCGATAACATAACGGTACCGGTAACATTGGAAATTTCTCTCGTTGTAACAGAAATAGTTCTCGTTGAAGTGTGTCTCTGACTATTTTTCTACTCGCAACAATCAAATAATTTGGTTTCCACGCAGATAAAAAGTCATTCATGGATGTTTCTGAAATTATCCTGGGCATAAGTTCACACTGAATTTTATTTGGTTGTAATCGAATTAATTTTTTAAACTCACTTAATTCTGCATCAAGTGATCTATAATCGGTATCAACTTCTTCGTAATAATCAACAAAATTCTTTAGCCAATAATGTGGAGATGTTCCATCAGTTGGACTCGGTTGACCGTGATCACCACACATTATTACAGCTGTATTTTTCAATAATAACCAATCAAGAACTGTTTTTAATATTTCCAACGATACAGTACATATCTCATCCTAAATAATAACTTTATTGATATATTTTTCCCCCATTCTATCAGAAGTCCATGTACCACCGTTGTATTTGAAAAAACTGTGATAAGTACACGAATTAACTACTCGCTGCTTCATTTCTCGTGCGAGTCTGTGTGTCGGCGTCAACACGATCACGTCAGAATTTCTAAATAATTCCATTACTCGTGTTGTTTTACCGGAACCCCTCGCCCGTTCAGATAAACTGTTTTATATCTTGATGTTGGATCATACACGGATGGAGACGACGAAACTTCTGATATTTCATCGCGATAATAATTATCTCTGATTACAACATCAGCTGATTCGCAATAATCAAGTATATTTTCATTTTTGATTCTCCACGAACCCCATAATGAACCATCACCTACTAAACCTTCTAACAGTGATGAGTGTTTTTCATCGATATAAAACGAATCAGTAGCTACTCTAACTGCGTCGCGGGGAAATTTATTTATCATCGATAGTAAATTTATAGAAACATAAGCTAACATCGAAGATCTTAAATGAGTATACTGGGGAGATTCTCCATCAATGTAACTAACAACTGTACCTAATTTATCTCCACAAGGAAAAAATGTCTACCAAACCAAATATAACAGATTGTATGAAGACTTTTAGCAAATTCAAATGATATTACACGAGCGAATCCAGTCAAAGGAAAATCCAGCAAGGGACCATTAATTGATGCTCGTGTCATTTCGTCGCTGGGGTGTCCGAATATTTTAAAGTATTTAGCGCACTCACCTAATCCTAGAAACCTTCCTGGATAACACCCGACCATATCAACGGATATCATATCGATATAATTATATTTAGTATTCTATAAACCTCCGTGTCCGTATTCGATACAACTCATCTGTATATCTTTAAGAAACTCATTTCTTGTTGGTTTCCAAAGATTTTTTTTCCCTAGCAACGTGAGCACCAACCGATGGAACTGTAAAACAATTAACTAGTAATTGTTCAGAATTTATTGAATATTTTTCTGCTAGTTTTTTCATTTCTTCGTTTAGTGATTCATTTCTATATAAATCACCATTAGGTCTTACAAATTGATCATATTCCTGCTCAGAGCTTTTAAATAGCCACACTGACAATGGATCGGTATTACTTAATTCGTAAATAAAATTAAATAATTCTGAGGAATAAAATTTTACAACACGATCTCGTGGAATATTGTTACCGCGGACGTCCACGCGTGGGAATTATGATCAATGATTATAATTGGTGCTCCGCGACATTTATTTACTGAATCAAATAAAATTTCTCCCGATAGAGTTTTTACTATCATGTTTTTTTTAAATTTACTTGATAACTCAGAAACATCATTTATTGAAGCTCCTTCAGCAACTGATTCAGCCCATGTGATTATTTTTTCACGTCTTAAGTCTGTTAAACCCGATCCACGTTTTGTAATTTTTAAATGTTCCATTACTCGTTCGGCTACACAATTTATTCCTGACGAAGAAAGTTTCATCGGAGCAAGATCTTTAACATCAGGTTTATTATTTAGCTGATAAATTCCAGAAACAACTGATGTTACAGGATACGATCGTTCGTTATACGGTTTATCAATTCCAGTTAATAAACCAGGTTTAGAATCACCGGACACAATAACAGTTTTTTTTTTCCACCGACTACAGGATCACGTTTATCACGAATAATCCATAATCATTGTCGGTCATTTGCGCGATAAATTTTGTTCTAAAGATAAATTTCTTATCACGGTGATTACTACCAATATAATCATTCATTGTATTATCAATTACACCGTTGACACCTTCCGGATGCATGATTTTCCACGTAGACCACACATGAGATGCTCCATCATCATAAAACTCTTTCTTGGCGCTATTAACGTCATTTAAATCGTGTCCGGCATTATGGAGATCAAATAAATTCATGTTATATTTTAGACAAATATTTAATATAATAAAGAATCAATGCAAGTGGTTAATGGTTGGTTCGTTGACTTGTTGTGAAAAATATTGTATAAAAGAATTATGCGGGAAACATTCGCAATGTATTCGTCGAGATTATTCTGGACCAACTCATTGTATACGGTGTGGTGTTGGAATTAGAGTAAAAACACGTCTATGTGCAGATTGTGGTGGAAAACGCTACAGAGGACTTAAAAGATATTATGACAAAAAAATAATGACAACGACAGAATCATCAAGCGTGAAGAGGATTATTAAATAAGTTTTCAGGCAAATCTTAATTTAGACAAATAATATTACTATATGAGTGAGGTTTTTGTGAAGCATCCAATCATTGCAAACTACGAAGCATCTTGCGATGGTACCGTTAGACATTACAAACTGAAAAAAATCAGTTGGTAGTATTAACAATGCTGGTTATCTAATATTTAGTGCCGGAAAGAAACATTATCTCAATCACCGTTTCGTGTTTGAATGTTTCTTTGGAATAATCAAAGATGGTTTTGTAATTGATCACGTTGATGGGAACAAGCTAAATAACTCCATATCCAACCTCCAGGCGGTTACACCGAGTGAGAATAACATACGAGGAAATACCGGCCGTCATGATAAAAGTGCCCAAGCGGTTAAATCAATAAATATGGAGACCGGTGAAGAAATGATATTTCAATCTATGACCGCTGCTAGAAAATATTTTGGTATTAATTCACTTTCGGTCAAACACGCTGCAGATAAAATAACCAAATCAACTGTTTCGTATAAGTTTGGAAGCTGGATTTCATTTTATTATGTTCCTCTGATATTAGATGATGATAACTGAAAAAACTCATCTTATTTTATTTTAGAAATCATCTTATTTTTTTTACTTCAGATTATTTAGAAATATAAATTCGGTATATATAATGAATGACGAAAATATCAATGATGTAATTGATGCTATTGAAAGTTTAAAAAATATCAGATGAATTAAGTATTGAAAAAATTCTCTGACTTTGAAATACTAGTACAGAATAAACACGAACGAAGATATATTCTACCAGCCGAATATAGATTAATGAAGAAAATTCAAACAGTTATGTATCAGTCACTAGCTGCCGTAGATGAAACACAAATAAAGGATTTTGTTGATTTGTCTAGAGCAATTGAAAAATTTAGATCAGAATTATCCCACGAGTGCGAAGCAAAAAAGATAATTAATACTCGTCTAAGGCAATTAAGAAAAATACTAGACAGTGAAAATTAAAAAAAATAATAATATTTTGTTAGTTTTTGTTGATTTTTATCTGTTTATTTTGTTGTTTTTTTACGACTAGAGGTTGGAAATATTTAGGATTTTGCGAGTAAATTAATACTTAATGTTTTGTTCCTTAAATCCAATAAATTTCCAGACTGATCTGTTAATCTTAAAATTCATCCTCGATAATAAACGATTATGACATCGCAGATAATTCGGATTGATTGGTTCTTGTACGATTAAATATCCACATGGATCTTTCGGCGAAAATGAATAAAGAATAAATCCCTGCTGAGCTTGATTTGATATTGCTGTGTCAGTGTTGTAGCTACCTTCGATGATATCCCAACCAAGATAAACCGCGACCACGGTTGTGATATTTACTATTTCTAGTGAAATATGCCGTCCGCCTCCCGATGGATCATTATTGTGTCTAAGTATAGTTGTTAGTGGTAGTGATTTTCTCCACGCGGCTAGTAATTCAGACAATAACTCATCAATGACATCGTTGACGGATTTTTTTAATTCGGGTACGGTATATCCGGGAAATTTATAATTTTACAGCGACGCCGTTGTCAGCGAATACGCGTCTAAAAAATTTTGTTTATTGACTGATTTTTCATCAATTATTGCCTGAATTAATCGTTGGTTAAAATATTCCATGACTGATGCGAGCTGATTTAATATTTCTACGTGTTTGCTAATCTCGCTACATAAACTTGATACATTAAAAATACACTCTTGAAAATACTGTCGTAGCAGCTGTAGATGTTCTTTATGCTTTTGATTAATTTCTTGAAAAATTTCATTAATAATCTCACTTGTCGTAAGAAGTAAACCTAATTCTGAAATGGAAGTTTCTTTGACAACAAAATGCCACGTTATATTGTCCTTGTGGTGGAATCGAAATCTACTACCTAATGTTGCACTTTTCAGATCAATTAATCCTTGTTTGTAACGTGGATAAATATCATGATATGATTGTCTGTGGTATAATCGGATTTTTTAGGTTCTGTGGCGCTGGTGGTTGTATTGGCATAATTTCAGGCCATCCTAGGACAGTTCTAATTGAACTGTGATAAATATCAACAGTATAATTAAGTGAACTTACCTCGATGACAGAAGTTAATGTTGGTTCATGAGCGGATATTTTTATTTTAGGTTCCTCTTCACCGGTGATATTTTTTATTCTACGTAATAATTCATCATTGATTTCTTCGACCTGATAACTACCTGTTGGTAATCCAACGACGGTCCAATCAGGTGTTCCATCAGGTTTATTTTTATTAGCAAAAACAAATGAATTATTTGATAGTGATTTACCAAATGATTTAGATCTGATATTTGGCCAACTGTGATAAACTCGTAATTGTGCTAGCGCGATCTCATCTACGGGGATTGCAGTTGGAAAATTAACACTAAATTCTGGCTTAGTCGAACTTACCGAGATCATCGTGGTTTTGTGCGGAATTGAGTTTGTCACGATCTGTTGAAGTAATTCCGACATTATTAATATTTGTAGCTTTAATATCAGCTTGATTATAAATTTTGATCATTGACGAAAACTCGAAATCTGATATGACCCCGTCGTTGAGACTCTCCGACAACAACGAGGATAATTTTGAGTACGCGACCGTTGCTGTGTGTAATCTGATTACGTACTCGGATAATTTTTCACTCGTACAGGAACATATTTTTTTGGCAATAATATTAAGAACACCTGTAACCGTTGTTGCCGCTGAAAAACAAATAGTCACAGCTACCGGCGCCATCATTGTTAACGCGGATAATATTATTCCGGTTCCAGCAACAGCCGCGGACACCGAATAAACATTTACATCAAAGATAACTAATCTTCGTTGATATTTTTTTATTTTTCCCGTGTATGTATCAGCGATATTTTTCAGCAACGTTTGCCACTCACTCGCTTGATTGTATCTGTATTGAGATGCATCATTAGGGGTATTCATCATTTTTATTTTATCTAGTAAATAATTGAGGTGAGTCAGCTATAAATTCCATACACCACCAGAATGATGTTGGTGTTGTTGTCTTATCAGTTTCTAGCGTAAAAGTTTCTTCAGCTCCCTTATTTAATAAAACAGTTAAAAATCCAAGAAACCTATCACTGAGATGTCGCCAGGAATATTCTGCAGCAATTATTCTGAATCTCACAAAACTAAAAACATATAATCTACACACGCCAGTGATCGCTGCAGTGTATTTGATAGTATCATTTTCTTGCGACTATACCGAAGATCCAATCGATGTTTTATATATGACGTTGTTGACCTGTGATGAGGTTATTCCTGATGGAATTTTAATAAAACCGGTTTTTTCAATAATTCCAGGAACTAGTACTCCAACTTCTTCAAATATACCGACTTTAGTTTTAATATCAGCGAGTTTTGCACTAATATTAGCAATATTTTCATCGTATTTTCTAATAATTTCATTGAATTTTGCAGTAACAGAAAAATCTGTTCTTCTAATGGTTTCATCGGTTTTTCTAATAGCTTCCTGAAGACTAACAAAATTATTCACGTGAGTGTTATACTCGTTTCGTTGAATTATATTATTTAATTTGATAAGACTCGTTTTTAATTTTCCGTGTTGATCCTGAAAAATAACAGCCTCATCTGGATCTACTTCGGATAACGATAAAAGATTGCTAACATCGTTTTTTGTTGCATATTTGGACAAATCCGCGTCGGGTTTTTTTAACATTCGTGATGAAAGAGATCTTCGGTAAATATCAAACATTATTTATCAGTGATTGATTTAATTTATCAGCGGTGTACTCGTGAACAACTTTATGATATGGTTTAGTTGATTTTGATAATTCATCAAGAACATTAATTACTTCAAGACCACATAAGAACATTAATTACTTCAAGACCACATATCGGAGGATCAGTTAGTGTTTGTGTTGATAACGTTGAATGCCAAACTGGAGCGTTCGATTGTTTTGCATAATTTAGAAATTCCCGTGGTGGCGCTAATCCATACGAATCAAAGTAAATAATTTCACGTGGATTTATTGCGTAAGCAACCCAATTGGTTCCAGGACCGTTACTGTTATCGAGATTTATAATTCCTGTTTCATTACTATTCGGTTGTTTTGGTAGCTGATCTCGCATAAAAACACCTCGGAAGAATTGTATTTTTAATTTTTTAGCAGCATCGGTTAAATCAAGATTTGACATCGGTGTGATTCTTACTGTGGAAAACGTTTTGGATACCACGATGGCGGGGTTCCTGGTAGTCTTAGGCCGCGTCCGTACCACGATGGCGGGGTTCCTGGTAGTCTTAGGCCGCGTCCTTTTTTTAACTATATTTTCCTCCTGTTATTTTTTCTGATATTTTACTACCGGTGTATCCAGCAGCGCCTAATGCAGCTGCTTTTCCTAAGACTGGAGCAACAGCAGCTATTTTTGCAACCAACGCTGGTAATAAACCGAGAAGTGGGAAAAACCACCTATCATATCTTTGATGGCGCTCGGGGAAAGATCAATTTGAATCCCAGTATTTGCCGATTTCGCCTTATTAAAATTTTTATTTGAGTTTTAGTTAGCGATAATTTATTTGGACCACCGTTGGAAATTTGATTGTGTTTTAGTGTTATTTTTGCTCCAGAGATTTTTGTTGTTTTTGATTGAAGTTTTTTCACCTGACCCGGAGTCAGAGTCACACTAACATGATCGTATGGCATTTTATAATAAAGCGATTGATTTAGATTAATCTTACATATTTTCCACCGGAGCATCAATGACTCTCATTCGTCCACCAATACCTTCGAGAAGCATAGCTTTATCGCTAAGTATGACAGCGATTGCTCTAAAATCAGTAGGACCCCCATTATGTATTTTAGCTTTGAAGTGTATATCAACGACGGACTGTTTTACTCAATCAATATGTTCTAGTGAAAAATAATAAATCGGATAAAATGTTGTAAAATCTAATTGTGATATTTGTAAACCGCTATCAACATTTAGATCTCGTCCCATATAACTCATCAAACGATGATAAGCACGTGCTACTGAATTAGTATCAAAATCTACTGATACCTCCTCAGATGATTCCTGATGTCCATTTATTCTCAATGATACTTCAGTGGCATTAAGTTTATCAATTATCATCGCATTTCTTTCTTGATTTATTGAATCGATTAACCAACTGAAAAGCAATAAAGATATATCTTGGTGCAGAAAGACCTTGCTGTGATGATATATGCCAAGTAAAAGTATCAATTACTCTACTAATGATACTATCAGTATTTGTTGTTAACCACGATAATATTGATTTACCACCTTGATCCATAAAAGAAAGTAACTTCTGTTCTTCAATGAGCGATGGAGTCATGACTGGCATCCATAGTGTAAGTTTAGATAATACTACTTTACCAGCAACACCACCATGTCTCCAGATAGCATCATTGCTATCATTTTTTCGATAAAGAACAACTGTGTGTTTAGCTCCAAAAATTACCTTTCTGATATCTCTAGAAAATCCAAAAATGTGAGATGATGGAATTGCACATGAGAATCTTTTATTATTACCTACTAACATCTTTACGCGTGTAGCAAATCCTAGATTAAAACCATTATTACTACCCATAACTACTGGTTTTATATCAGCGTCATTGTCATCAGCATGGTTTCTTGGTCGTCTTATATCATATGGTCTGTGATCAGCGTGATCAAAATTATCCTTGGCAAACATCTTAGTCGGACCAGTTGATCTAGTATAATCATCTGAATACCTCGCTAGGCCTATAATCATTGTAGTAACATCAACATCATTATAAATTGACTCAATTTCCATTCCATCAATCATATATATATATATATATATATATATATATATATATATATATATATATATATATATATATATATATATATATATATATATATATATATATATATATCACCTTTAAATAATGCCATAACACCGTTATTGACAAGAGCAATTCTGACATCGTCTCCATATGCGATATTATCTGTTCTTACAATTTCACCCACAACCTCAATAAATGCCTCAGACGGCAGAAAATATCTGCTTGTATTATGAACTCGTAGTTTGACTCGTCCAGGTTGATTTGGCATCACCGCATCATATGAATAATATTGATAATCGCGTACTGATTCATCTTTACGCACCTGTCCATCCATGTTCAAAGCTGCGTTGGATATTCGCGCAAACATTTTATTATAATTGATTATCTTCTAAAACGAAGACCACTTCCCGATATCAGACTCGTGTTTGCTCGTTCGGTTCCTTGATTTATTAACTCTTGCTAGTTTTTGATTTTCTGCCTCTTGATTTATCAAATCCGTTAATTTTTGATTTGCTGCATCATTTATTACCTTACTAACATCACTAGGCATCATCGAGGTGCTAGGCAATTTGACCGGAACAATATTAGCGCTAGGCGATTTTACCGGTTGTTTTTTCTGCGTATCAAATTTTCTATTCTGTCTTTTATGGTATTAAACGCTTTACTAACAACATTACCAACAGCAGCAGTAGCTTCATCACGAATAAATCCATCGCTTTCATTGATAATTGTTTTGCGATATGTCCTGCTTTAGGAGCTATCCTTGTGACAAAAACCTTTAACATCATCACCAAATCCACTTCCGTAAGTAATTTCATACACTGGTAACCGCGAGTTCATTACTCGAACAGGAACAGGTCTACGGTGGTTTTCGTGTACTATCATTTTATTTAATTATTTATACATCTAACAACTAATCACTGTAATCATCAACAATTTCATCAATGAGATTTCGATAAACACTAATATTCATGATACCACCTTGAAATAGTCTTCTACAAATATCGGTTGCCTCATTAATTATCTCTGATGAGTTATTTTCAGCTCGTTTTCCTCCAATAAGAACTTCTAATCGTGATACATCATTGACAACATTATCAGGACAAATATAATTATTTCCGAAACCACTACCGGTAGCACCAGGAGATTAAGGCATATCATACAATTCTTCTTCTTCTGGAGGTTGTTGTGGAGATTTCTTCATTTCATCCACATAAATTTTAAATTGTCTATAATCTAGATCTTTTAAATTAACATACATATTTTTAGAAGCATAATATACTGCAGGAGCCCAATGATTAGGTTTTATTTTATCAACAAATTCTGGTTTTAGATAGACATATCTATCATCATAATTAAACGCAGCAATATTAATTAATTTATCACCATCTTCAAAAGTATCAAGAGCATCATCGGTAAATATCATCACAGGTGTTGATAACATTTCGTATAGTTCTGATTCTTGAGGTATTAATTTTCTTCCTTTCTTTCTTCTTTTCTTTCTCGATTATGTTTTTCTCCAAGTTTTACTCCTTCATCAAAAGTATAATAAATATCATCCTTCTTTATTCGGGGAATATCCCGTCTTATTTTATACAGCCAATAGGTCCATGTTTTACGATTAATATTTTTAACATCGAGTTTTAAATATTTACCACTATCTGAAAAACTTGAATGTGCAAATAAACCATAACTAGATGAATCATGAAGTGTTTCAAATGGTTGTTTCATTATTTTATTTATACCATCATCAGTAAGTTTTTCTTTAAGAGTAATATATTGTAGAGCTTGATCTTGATCTTGATCTTGAGCTTGAGCCTGAGGTTGAGCCGCAGCTATATCAGCTGAAAGATCTCGTAAAATTCCCTTTATTTTTTTAGTTCTCAATGCAGTTTTTTCAACCTCCGCTGCGGTTTGTTTTAATACTGGAAGTATACCCTTTTTCTCTCATCAGGATCTTTAACAACTCCTAATATAACTCTTTCAGTAGTTGTTGTAATAGGTTTAAATAGCAATTCAGATGACTCTGCTAAATCTTCTAGTGCTCCCCTCGTGCTTGTATTTTTCGCCTGACAAAATCTCTCACTGGAAGATATTCATTTATTGTTTTTAGTCGCTCTCGTGCTAATCTAGCAGAATGTGCTTCTCCAACATCCATTTATTATTGATATATTAATAATTTTAATTTATGATGATAAATTTTACAAATCGGTCTTGATAAAATATTTTAACCTATGTGGAGCAGCAGGGCGGCACGACTCCATGTTGGTACCGAATTTAGGTAATAAATTTTTTTACAATTCCAGGATATGACAATTCCAGGGTATACCTATTAGAGTCTGTTCACCCGCCCTGCTTCTCACATGAACCGATCCTCCAAGACTGCTGATAGATCCCTCGAGATTTTCCTTATTTCCTTAACCAACACCGATCTCTGGACTCAACGACACCATCAATCGCAAAATCCTGGTTACACGAAACCCGACAGAAGTAGTCAAGTGGGGCACATTACGGCCAATGGCAAAATACATTATAAGACAGACACCCGGCACGTTTACGGACACAACTTTTCAGATCACACTGGGCACGTTTACGGACAACGGGAATTGAACATAGGGAATCTTAGGCCCGTATACCGTTATGGGACTTACCATTAATATAGGAAAATAAAGGGAATGGAACAGATGAGGTGACGTCACAGTACTGAACATTGGTAACAATGTTGCAACAATATTGCAAGTAGCTGACTTTTCCTCACAGGCCCGAAAATTACCACAAGAATAAGCATTACCCATTCGAAAGAATTTTCACTTGAAAATCACTTGAAAATGGAACACCGCAAGGCAGTGTAATAAGTCCCCTACTACTTAACCTAATGATAAACGACCTTGACCTCAATGCAGCCTCAACAAAAATAAACTTGTCACAATTTGCAGATGATAGTGGCATATGGAGGAATGGAAATCCTGCCAATAACACAGTAGTTAAAGAAATCCAGCAGAGCCTAGACAACATAGGGAGATGGGCGGACAAATGGGGTTTCAAAATATCTCATGAAAAAACTGTGGCAATCATATTCACCCCCAAACGAAATAACAACCTAGTCTATCCAAACTTCTAAAATAAAAAATAAATTAATCAAATACCTATCAGTAGTAAAATTCCTAGGAATATTCTTTGACAACCACCTCACATGGAAACAACACATTGAACAACTCACCCATAATTGTAACAAAGATCTCAATTTACTCCAGAACATCACATGGAGTGACTGGGGATCCAACCAGGAAACCCTCCTCACGATATATGAAACCCTAATTAGATCAAAACTGGATTACGGTTGCCAAGCATATAACTCGGCTAAGCAACCTGTACTACAAAAACTTGACTATCCAGAGAAAAGCCTTACGATTATGCACAGGAACACTCACCTCAACATCATTAGAAGAACTACAAACACTAACAGGAGAACTACCCTTAAAAGTACGTAGACAAGAACTGCTCCTCCGATACTCCATTCGATTAGATACCCACCCAGACAACCATCCCACCAAAATAGTTATCAATAAGTGTAAAGTTGTCTTCAAAATCAAAATCATACCCCCCACACCAAGTGGCAAAGTAATCCTTGAACTAAGAGAAAAGATACCTCTACTAAAAAAACAGGTAACAAACAATACAGACCAGAAAACATCACGATGGTTACAAAAACCACCAAGGATTAACATTGAAGCTACCAAATTAGGCAATAAAGAAGGACAAGAAAACTTACTAAAACCTGTACTGGTAAACGAAATCAACCAAAAATGCCCGGACTATGTTAAAATATATACCGATGGATAAAAAACAAACAACCCACCAAGAACAGCAGCAGCAATAGTCATCCCTTAATTCAATATACAAACGGGATCCAGATTACCTGACTATTGCTCCATTTACACCACTGAATTCTGGGTTATACTTGAATCACTACAGCGGATCAAAGACAACCAAATACCTAAAGAAGTCATTATAAGCGATTCCCTAAGCGTTATCAAATCGATCCAAAATCGTAATACACACTCTCGGGAACAATTCCTCGACAGAGCATGCCAATTAATCGACGATATCACCACAGCACATCAATTAGTCGAGCTCATGTGGATACCGTCGCACATTGGAATCTCTGGCAACGAAACGGCAGACAAAGTTGCACAAACCAAATTAGGAGATCAAAACTCTATCAAGCTTAACTATAGCTCTAGAGAAGCACTGAGCTTCGCACAAACATACATAGACCAAACATGGCAAGATATTTGGAACTCCTCCACAAAAGGTAAAAAGCACCATGAAACCAAAAAAACCGTAGATAGAAACATACAGCTACCTAAGGGTACCTGTTTAGACCAGAAAACCATACACAGGATAATAACTGGAAACACTAAACTATCAAGCAGTTTTGGAAGGTTTATTGGACCCAAACCAGCAACCATTAACTGCTTTAACTGCCACACCACCGAAGATCTACACCACGTATTCAATATATGCCCAAAATATCAACCCGCTCGGAAAGTATTTATCAAACACCAAAAAGAGATTGGATCACCACACACATAAACAGAGTTACTTATGGACAATCAGCATATAAAAATTACAATAAATTCATGGACTCAGCAGGACTTAGGAACAAAATATAATTAATATTCCCACAAAACCAAAAGACCCAGTAACTAGCTAAATAAATTTAGAAGCCACCACATAAAAACCCATAACATCTCATTCAATTTTATAAAAGTTTTAATAAATAATTCACTGACGAAGCACCTATCAAAAACTAAGGAAACCGCAAAATCGGATGTCCTAGATGTCTTTAACGAACCGAGTAATCAGCTAGGACTCCGGTCCTAGATGTCCTTAAGGAACCGTTTAATCGGCTAGGACTCCGGTCTCTTGCTAAATAAAGTATAAATAACATTCAATCTCTGAAAAACATTAATAAATAAATAACTTAAAGAGGCAATTTCTAAAAACGTATAAATGACATAACGTAGGAAGCACACCCTAAACACCTCGACTAGTAATACCATAATAACATTGCAAATCTCTCTTCATACATGATTTCTACTAAGAACCTCTATAAACAGCATAGAACATTCCCCCACCCCCATTTTAGAACATTTTGAAGAAGAAAATAAAATCGAAAAATATCGCAAGAAACACCAGACAAATGCAACAAGAAACCAGCGATGTAAAGCAAGCAGGACCGTTCCCGAGCTCTCCTTCCCACTAATGACAGCCAACCATTCAACTGTAAGGGACCTTTATGGACCCACAGATTGAGGCCAAACTATCAGAATTCCTTGAATCTATAAAAGCCTGGGGGAGGTGGCACCATTCCCTTCCCCAGGAACAACTAGCAGGCTGCGGTGCAGTCAGGAAAAAGTGGCACATGCACAATTGTGCGCACGCCAATGTAATTAAACTCAACAACAACGTATCTGACTTAATCTTGACCAAGGAGTGGGGGAAAATAACCTTGAACGTTTGGCGGGACATATACATATGTAACACATACACAATACAACATGCAGACATAGACTGATGAACATCAATCTATGACATAAACAATTATACAACCGATTAAAAAACGTTTTAGTCAAGAAAGCAGTTCTTTTCGAGGCATATGAGTGGCTCTGAAAAGGGCCTTTTTTCTTCGTTTTCTTTTTGTTAGCATCATTCCGTTAGCATAGGTAGTTTTCTCTTCCTCAAACTTCTTCTGACTTCTGGACCGTAGATAAATACTGTCTTCAAATAGTTTTGTCTCTCCACATAAATTCTTCTTTTCCAAACGCTAGCATTTGTGATTCGGATAATTCTCCATGATGATTTCACATACATGGGTACGTCCGTGAGGAACACCATCGACGATATAAGGGTAGATGATTCTACGTTTGTATAAATCTTGTGACGAGAACAGGTAAATGGAATGAAATGAACTTCGGTTATTTATAGTGGAAGAGCGGATCGAAACGGATTGAGATTTTTACACCAATCCAAACACGCGTTACACAATTCAGACACAGTGTGGGGTCAGTCTTCCAATACGAAAAGAGTCGACTGTGAGGTCACATTCCCTTTATGGGTGCGGTAGCGTCTGTGCGCCTTGAATCAATGTGACAGAGTTTTCAAACATGGCGGTAATTAAGAAGAAACTGAATTGGGGTGCATCGACCGCGGCGACAAGAATAGAAGGTATAGAAGAGGCAACGAAAATCAACACAGTCCTACTTCCAGAAGAGGTCGATTTTAATTGGGATTTAGTCGATTTTCTTTTTTTTTTTGCAAGAATTTGTTCCGGTACCAGTACCTTTGCCACCTTTTCCTCTTTTACCACGAGTTGAGGATTTTCAACAGAGACAGAAAGAAGCATTGAAGAAATTTTTACCGCAACAGATAGAAGCAGAACAGGATTTTCTCGTTCAATCGCATCAGCGAGAAGAAGAGACAAGACGAAGGAAACAACGGTAAGAACAAGAAGCAGCAGAGAAGAAAAAACATCTAGGAGAGAAGGAGAACAGTGAAAGTCAAACAGTTTATACTTTTAGACATTTTAGCAGAGTTAAGGAGTCTGAACCGAATGTATCAAACCTTCTTTAATACGACCCAAGAGAAAAAGACCTCGAGCCAAACAACCCACCCATGTTACTACGCCTGAGAAACTCGCTCTAGTAATTTCTACCAAATTATCATGGACATGACCCAGTCCCTAAGTAGGCCTTGGCTGCGGCAAAGCCTTAAGACAGTTGAACTGGTTGCTTCCCGTTCCTGAGTTTGTAATTTTTTTATATAACAAAACAACGCCAAACGCTCCTTTTCAGGGCCACTCACTTCTCTTGAAAAGAGATACCATTTATTTTGGCAATGTCAAGTAAAACTCAAAATCCCTCTTTTGCCCCATGATGTACATGTGTGTGCGTGAGCGAGGGCGTGAGTGTAGGTTCTTATTATGATAATAAACATCAAAACCAAGAGACACTTACAATTTCTGAGTGGTATATTCTTGTACCAATTTTACAATCCAATTCACAACACACTTTAAAAAGTTCATAGACTTCTTCTGTGTCTTTGTTCACTCTCTCTGATTTTTAAATTTCTTCACTTTCACGGGGTTTTCATCAGTTTCTTCCTTTCCTCTCTTTTTTCTTCTTTCTGTACGTGTCTGAGTTCTTCATTTTATATCTGCTCGGAACCCCTCTCTTCCTCTTGCTGATGTTGTTTCTTTGTACATTCAGAAGACCTTTGTCTTGACAATGATAACAGGTATCTTGATTTGTGTCTCTTCTGACATATTTTGTGCTATTTTGACGGTCTGGACACTCTGTAACCCAATGGTATTTCTTCTTACAGATATTGCAAGTATCTTTACTTTGATCTCGAAAGAAGGGGGAGTAGTCCGTCGGATTGGCTGAAGAAAACATTCGTATGAGACCTCGCAAAGCTATGATCAGAAGTTCAATCTGTGTTGGCTCTTCCATCGTTCTGGTCGGTTTGAGATTGAAATGAATAGTGGAAGGGACACACTGACCCTTTATAAGTACACTGGTCTGATATGGATATAAAGGGACCAAGCGTTTAAAATTTAGTAATTTGACCTTTTGCAGTCTACATGAAACGATCGCATTATTTCGTGCAGAAAGGAGAAGAAAGTAAGAGGCAGAAACGAGACTTATCAGCTCGCTCAGTAGCTGAAGTCTTGGCTCAGATTCATACCAGTGATTTTGAAGATTTAATGAGTGAGCCAGAATCTAGATCCAGAGAGGTTACACCCACCCAAGGTGCACCACCATCATTAACCCCCCAAAACTAGCATCGCATTCGAGAGACGGAGACACGCTCAGCTAGAAAATTTAGAACTACGGCGTACACTTACACGGTGAAGTTTAAAGATTTCGAGTCCGAAGCACAGTTAGAGAATGCCGCAGACATGTAGCATGATGTCCCACCCAGTCACATTATCCTGACACCAGGCCTTCCAGTCCTAACGCTAACCTCTTAATGCTAAGCGCCAAGCAAAGCAGCTGTTAGTACCATTTTTGTAAGTTTTTGGTATGAATCGACCGGGATTCGAACCCATTACCTACCGCATCCGAGGCAGACCCTCTAACCACCAGGCCACCGGAGCGGACTGGTTCATCACCGAGGTGTGTCATTCTTTGTCAACCACACTGAAACGGCAATGTGGAATCAAAGAAGACGATCGATTGAGACTTTCCATTCATCTCGACAGTTTGAAGTACCCCGTTTGGATCGAGGCTAGCAGCCCAGCGGAATTGACACTTTCGAAAGTCAACGATAAGATTCAATACTTGCAACAATCGAACCACACGTTTCACATAAACGATGGAAAATCGACATTGTTCATGACCTACGTGTCTCTTCCCCAAGCGGCAGGACTCAAAATGGTTTTATTGGTGTACGGCCTTACCAGCGCCAAAAAGAGTCTCGTCCTAATTAACAACCCTCATGACAAGATGTGTTTAGCCCTTTCCAACGTCGAAAAACGATCGTATGCCGACAAGAACGACACGGTAGAATGGAAAAGTGAATGCAAACTATTAAAAAATCTAACCGAGCCAAACAACGAAGAGAAGCAGCACTTCTGTTACGGCAAGCATGGCTATCCAAAGACACACTCTGTGGCAGTAACTGAATTGCAAATATTGCACGACGTCTTGGCTCCATGCTAGACATTGAAAGTTCACCCTCAAGAAGTGCGCGGACCTCTGTTGTTTCGAGGCAAACAAAATTAAGGATGGTAAAAACATTCACGTCTATTATCACGTTGAACATGTTGATGTCTTTACCAGTATCACCGGATTCCTGGGATACAGTTATTACTGTGAGAAATGTGACTATGGCTATTACAATCGAGAGCAAAACAGACAGAAAGATTCGGCTTGCCTGGAACATGCTCGATGGTCTCCGGATTGTCACTACCTACCTTTAGTGTGACGACCTCAGTAATCTCTGGATGGATACTTTACAAGAGAACAGTCGTGGATTGCCTCCGGAGATGAGAGAACTCACTTACCGGGAGATGGTCCAAATACAAGTGAAACGCAAGCTCAGAATCTTTTCTCCATTTTTAAAATATGCCCTTTTCCAAAGTAAACGAACACAGATTATGGGAGGAGACTACTTCAGTCAGAAAATATAAACGAGGACAATCCCTGCAACATGGCTACCTCTGCGGTCTCTACATCCTCTTCCTTCATTTTCAAATTCATCGACGAACACTTAGATCGCGCCAGTTGGGAGGCCTTGTATCTTATCCATCCGTTTAACATGATAACTGCTGGGACTAGCTGTTCAGGAAAAACCGAATTTGTTAAACGAGTGATGGAACATAAACATCATTTGATCGATCGTCCACCTCAACGAATTGTGTGGTGTTACAAAGTGTCGCAGAATAGAAACCGAGTGGGTTTTTGGACTAAATGAATAAGACAAACATAATGTGAGAAAGATGGAAGTTTATGAAATGAATTAATAAAGAAAAATATATGATCTAAACATGCAATGAATCTCTCACGCTCTCAACATACGATTGACTCAAATCACTCTACACAACATTCACACATTGAAAATAAACCAAAATATTAAATCAATATGAAGTACAGATCCAAGAAACCCCACGGGCTGCAGATACGCTTCAAACAGTATTTTACACTATAAGAGAGATTCACATAATCTCGAATATGAACTCTATTAAAATTCAAAATAATCTTATTAACACAACTAAGATTCAAAATAATCTTATGGACACAACTAAGATTCAAATTAATCTTATGAACACAACTAAGATTCAAAATAATCTTATGAATATAAAAATGCAATTGGAACAACAATTAATCCAAACGTATGCTTCTAGACCCCTTGTACAGTCTCACGATTCCTTGGGTTGGCCCACACTCTTATCGGCAGCTCGCACCCTTTATGGATCCACCACGTGTACAGTCATAAGTATACACACGTACAGACAGCATACAGCACCCTTTATAATTTGCTACGTCTACGTCCGTGGCACAGACATAGGTACATACATACATACGTATCGACAGCACGTAGCCTTAAATACTCTGAAAACTCTAGACAGCTCCAAACAACTTTAGACAGCTTCACACAGCTTCAGACAGCTCTAGTTATATTCACATTCATAATCACAGTGACAGTCACAATCAAAATCATGGCCACAATCACAGCGACAGACACAATCACAGCGACAGTCACAATCAACTACAATAAAACCATATTGGTCATAATAATAGTTTCTGTATAATCTCTAGACATATGATAATACTTTAACCTCTAATAGTGAATTGTAATTCAAAGTTGAAATCTGCGTGGTAATAAATGAATTATTACGCGATAAGACATTCAAACCGAATAAGCTTCGCATATAAAATGAAAAATGTAAATTTCTCACTTACCCCTATGGCTAGAGAACAATGGAGAGCGTACACTCCTTGACGTGATCCAAAACGACCAGTGTCGGTTTTAGAAATTGATCTTACCTAAATCCATAGTAGAGTGAGCAAAAGTCATGGTAAAATACCCGTGCATATCATGTTATTAATGTTCCTTCGTCACAAGTAATTTCTGGCTAGGTTCGTGTTAATACAGTCGCTTACCTGGAAAAACACTTATTCACCCTATATAACGTTGTACGCATGTACAACGACAAATAGTCAAATAGTTCTAAGGCAAAATCAAGTTATTTCTTTGCCTATTTCTGTGACACAAAGAGTGACAATTGGCGTACAGTCTCTTGCCAGAACGTCAAGGCGATTCCATCGTGTTTGTGGAAGGCATTCCTAGCGAAGACGACTGGATTGTGTCTCACCCCAGTCAAACAGATCCGGTCATCTTCGAATACATGTTAGGAGAAGACGGAGAACAAACTTCAACTGTGGTTTATGTGCAGAGGGCATCCTCGTAATGCCAGTGTCATTTACATTACCCCCAATTTGTGTGAATAAAGTAAAGCCCATCGCACAATCAGTCTCAATTCTCATTACGTGGTCTTGTTTAAATGCCCTAGAGATAAATCGCAAGTGCAAGTCTTAGCCAAACAGTTAGGAACGCCTTGGCTGACTCACGCGTACGTCGATGCCACTCAAACCCCACACGCCTATTTACTCGTGGATTCAAAACCCACCCTGCCCAGATCATTTGCCATTTCCTACCAATCTGTTTCACTACTGATGCCAAGACGGGCGACCTTTCCTGTATACGTCCCCGTCATCAACTTAACCAAAAAAATATATCAAAACCTCGGACACTTTGGGTCTGTCTCACACAGAGTCATCATGACGACCCATCATTCTCATCTTCCCGTCAAGTTGTTTCGTGCCATGTACGGCATCAGTGGCGAACAAATCCACATATATGTGCTCGTGTCTTAGAAGCCAGTTTCAGAGAAGTCTTATGATGGTTTATTGTGACAGCACGTCAATTATTGCAAGGCATCATTCATATTCCTGATCAAATCAAACGATTTTTAGAGTGTGTATATGATGTGTGATTATGATTTTTAACGTAGCTTTAACAATTTTTCAGTCATATTGCTACGATGTCTGCAGTGTGGCAGTTTATAGTGATGTCTAGCACTGGGGCATCATGCTGCAGACATGTGGTATGATGTCCCACCAAGTCACATTATTCTGACACCAGGCCGACCAGTCCTAATACTAACCTCTTAATGCTGAGCGTCTAGCGAGGCAGCTGTTAGTACCACTTTTGTAAGTCTTTGGTATAACTCGGCCGGGGTTCGAACCCACGACCTCCCGCTTCCGAGGTGGACGCTCTAATCGCTAGGCCACAAGAGCGGGAAAGAAACAGAGTAGCAATGACGCAACGTTTCGATTAACGCTTCGACACTTAAACCAAAAAGCGAATCATTTTGAAACCTGGAGGTAGTGGTTCTCTAGCAGGTGTCATTATTCGCTCCCTCTTAAAATGGGATCCTAATGCCATCAAAGTCCTCCCCAAGAAGAGAGCCACTTCCAAAAATGTCAAACAAACCCCAAAGAAGAAAAAGAGCGATGGTGTCAAGACCAGGTCACAGCCCTAGAACAAGAAAAGCCCACAGAAAAAGAAAAAGAAAAGTCGCCAGAAAAAGAAAAGTCCCGAGAAAACAGCAAGAGAGACACTTCAACCAGGACGCAACCTTGCATTCGCAAATCACGACCTACAGCGACGGTGACCGCTTTTCCAGTAGCCTCAGGTTCTTCCAGTTCTCCGTTGCAGATGATGCCAGCCAAACCCAGTTCGACACTTAATGAAAAAATGGAAACCCGCGTCTCCAAAAACATCTCCTGCAGCGGTGACACCCTCCTCCTCTTTAGCTCCAGTGGCACCTGCTCACAAAGTACATGCCCCCCAAAATCAAAGTCCAAGAGAGATCGTGCATGTTACAGAATTTACTGGATTTGTCCAAGCAAGAACTGTCCCGATTTAGTCCGTTGCGAACCCCTCCGTAACGTGTGATGCTTGTCACAAGTTGATACGACGTAAAGCAAATGTATTGAGACTCATTCCAGTACAAAAACGATTGTAACAAAAGGTTACGGTCAGTGTCTTGTGCTCATGAACTACCAAAGATGTCCCCTCAAAGAAGTACACACAGTCACCTTCGTCATTCTCCTGTCCAAAATCACAAAGGAAAAGGACAGTCTCGTCATCCGAAAAAACGCTTAGCCAAGCATCAACGTCAAACCTATAAAAGACACAGTCGTTCAAGGAAAGAAAGGAGTAACCAAAGGGGAGGATTCTTTGGCTATTTTATAAAACACATCGTTACCATTTTGACGGAGCGATTGTAAAAGAAAGATAAAAAGGCGTGTTCCAAGTCATCGACGTCAGTGTATTATTTGTGTGTTCCCTGGAACCGACAAACAAGGATGTCACCCCCAGAAGACATTCTTCTTCTACGCCTAAAGGAAAGAGAAGGAAAGGACGTCCTCCTACAAGGTATGACTGACTGGTACCCTGGTAGCAGCTTCTTATAATGCTTCTAACGTCTATTGCATAGTTAGAACATGAATGGTTTGTTGATGCAACCAGATACTGATTAGCCTGACTCCTTGGAAGATATCAACATTGGGCTTGATAAATGGTCCTATAAATAATGAAATGATGTAAAGTACAAAGTTTAGGTATAAATGACATTCAGCTTGAATAAATGGCATTCCAGTTAATTGGTTGAAGTATAATCACTTGGATTTTAATGACTTCATTTTACATATTGATAATTTTTTCTTCCCATTGCAATCCAATATTTCTCATTATTGTTAAAATAGCTGGAATGATGATGTTATCATTGTGCTATCCAAAGTCTGTCTGGTTATTCTGCAGTCTTGTTTTATACAATCATATGTCCTTTTGCTGACATTTAACCCAGATATGTATCATAAATAGACAGAGTGTCATGCACAGCGTAACATTTTCTGTCTGATGTGTTTTACGTATCCGATATGTAGTTTTTTTAGTTTCTTGGAATATGATGATGAAACTACATGCAAATAAACATTATATCTCACCATTTTCACATATTTGTTATGTCCCAGTTTTAAAATTCAGATCATAGCAATATATAAGATATATGCTCTGAAGATAAGTAACAGAAAAGAGTGAAAAGCAATAAGCTTTGAAAAATTCAACAAATACTTTATTTAACTAGAATGCAAAGTGAAAGTGTAATTGATAGCAAATTATGATATTATGAATTTAATCCTAAATAATCATAGAATTAAAGACACAAATCCTAATAATTTAAAGACCTGAATAAGTTAAATCCAAAACTGAGGTTGTTGCTGTGTCTGTAGTAGCTAGTACCGTGTTCAGGTTCCAACAGTCTACAGTAGTATAATTCCAGGCTTGAATTCACTATGTATTTCAGTGACTGTCTCTATCTAATATTTTTATCAGAACACTTTTGTATTCCAGACAAAATAATCACTTGAATTCAATAATCTGAAGAATAAGATTCAAGTTCGGAATAAAATACTGAACACAACTTATAATTCAACCTGAAAGTGCTAGATCTTAAAGCATGACTGAAAAAATCCTCTCAATTACAAGATTACATAGTACTCTACTTGACCTCGGGTCACTGTTAGCATTTTCTAAAACAAAACCTAATACCTAATTGACAATAACCGTCTATAATGATCCTGATACTTACAATTATAAAAATGTTAGTTATTATTAGAAAGCAGAACCTGAACTATGGGAATTAAACTAAGGGAATTTCAAAACCTAGACCCAGATCCAAACAAACATATTTACTTCTTCTGTTAATAATGATCTCGATATTAAGCCTATACACATAGAGAATATTTTAGCTACATATTATTTATTTACAAAATAAAATGAAAAAATATCAGTTCAGCTCAAGCACAAGATGAACTCAGTTTTGGACATGGTCAAGTCCAGCATACAATGTTACATTGCAATAGCATGCAAAGAGATACAAAATTTAAAAAAAAAAAACTAACAAGCATTGCAAATTAAATTTACATAACAACAGAATTTTGTGAAGATAATATATTAAAAGTCTTGCCCCTGGTGTTTAGCACTTGGAATAAATTAATGTGCATTGCTTTAAAAAACACCAGATGTGATCAGAAAAACCACTAAGGCTGTGAATTCCTTTCTTGATGGTTACCACAAACAACTAATTGCAATAACCTGTGATAATCTGTATTGGAAGACGAGCTCATATATTAAGGATATCTACTTAGTAACATCTATAAGTTGAAATTACATGTTTATAACATGTCATTTAAATGTATCATACTAGATTGCTTGGACCTTTTGTTGTATCAAAATAATTATATTTCAGAACATTATAGCACCATCAGAAATATATTTATTACATACTACAAGCTTTCTCATGAAAATAAGGAAATCACTATTAATACTAACATCTCTACTTTTAAGATTGTTTAACAAAAATTGGTGATGACTGTATCTCACAATATTAAACTGAGTTCATCTTATGTCAAAACTAATTGTTCCATTATATCTAAATTATATTTAGTTAATGGTACATTTTTCCATTTTTGATTTGATATGTTGCTAGAGATGTTAACAATTACACTTGTTTACATAATTTTACTAGCTAGAACTCATAAACTTTATGGCTGTGATACTGAGGTTAAAACTTTTACATTAACTGTGCTTGTAGATGATATTCACTGGTAGCTGTTGCTGTTAAAACAAATCAATAGTATGTTACAATAATATATTTGTAAGTGTGAACTCAAGACCCTAATTTTAATGTTTCCTATTGTCAGTATTCGTTTCTTTACATTGCTTATAATTGTTCCATTTAAACATATATGGTACCCATATAAGGCAGTGTTATAAAATTATATGCCACGGTACGACGATTTCACAGAGTTCATATTAAAATGATAAGAAATTTTTAAATTGCACTTTTGGGTGAGTAACCACTTTACAGGTGCCTTCCCTGGGTTCCATGTATGTTTTAATGGAACAGCTCTTACATGGTAAACAGTGGAATAATTCCTATTTCAAATGGTGTCAATGTTTGGGGAATGTAAGATCTGAAAGCAAATGGGAATATATTGTTTTAGGTAAAAACTGCAAGTCAAGTGTGAAAGCAAAAAGGACGAAAATGACTAGAATACCATGGTCTATCTAGGAGAAGGCAGCTGTAGAAAAACAACTGGGACAATTTATAAGAACTGATTCACTACCAGGAAAAGCAACAAAGGAAGAGACAAATAAGAAGGAACCGATTATGGCAAGGTGTCCACGAAGCCAGATTAATGGGACATTGGATACCTTAAATGCAAGTCAAGTACAATTTTATTGCTCCAACCTAAGTTTGTCTGAATATTCTGAAGGCAAAACGTATTAAACATCTTTCAGATGAATCTGTTTATGCAACTGTTCTTTCACTTTAATACCATTGTAACCAAGAATTTGAATGCTGTTCATGAGTAGGCTCAATATGCAGGCTGTGGCCAGCTTCTTGTATCTATTCAACAACGACATACATATTGACTTAAATGACTTTATTTGGGTTGCATCATTTATATTAAACATTTTTGTGGAGAACATTTACTGTATGCAGTGAAATATGTGTTATATTTATACATGCTTATCTGGCTCAATTAAATTATAAAGCAATTTAACCATTAATGTTTTTCTTTCCCTTCTCAAATTCCTACTGTTATTTATTTTTAATTCTTTGGTTTCAAACAGTATTGGGTAGGTGGCCATAGCAGCTCAGTAGGAGGATCACTGCGTTTCGTAATCCAATGGTCATGAATTAACTACACTGGAGAGGAAAAGCAAAACCTGACTATACAGCCTGAATAAGAACACTCTGACCAGACTTATTCTCAGATACGGGCAATGTACCTGATAAAAGACTCTGAGAAGCTCCTGTATCCCTTAATATTTTAATCAGGATAGGTTTGGTAGAATTGCCCACAGGTGATATAGAACCTTGCAACATAAATGGCGTATAATTCTCGATAATACAATCATACTGTTTTGTTTGATGGAACAAATTTATTGCTTTCAGTAAAGGACTGTGACCATGGCCTCTTAAAATAGGAGCCTTTGAAAAGTCTGTCTTTATTATATTGCTCATTTTTCAATCTTTAGCAATCAGAAATAGCATGCAATTTCTTGTTGCAGTATAGGTCTATCCAGTTTCCATTTTGAAATTCCTAACCTGTGTTGATATATGTCAGGTACCAACTCATCATCCTCTCAAGATACATCCCTTAACCATATCATAATTAATACTTTGTTGAAGTGACAATGAAGTGTAGATTTTATAAGTTTTGCCAATAAGTACACTTTGTACAAATATATTTCAATGCCCTCTTGGCCATATTGATCTACTTTCTCTTCTCTAACAATTGATACTAACCTATTATTTATGATACCATCAAAACCCAAGCGTACATGTAAAGGGAGGATCGCTTTTCACTTTTCAGTTCTAATTTTTTAATCTAAATTGCTTTTCCCCTTTTTTCTTTTCTCTCTGTATTTTCATCTCTTCTTTTTTATTTCCATTAGCCTATATACCACTATGTTGGCCTAGTGGATAGAGCATCCGTCCTGGATGGGTGAGGTTGCTGGTTCGAGACCTGGCCGAGTCATACCAAAGGCATAAAAATGGTACAGCTTCTGCGCTAGGTACTCAGCATTAAGAGTTTAATGTTGGCACTTGTTATCCTGGTGTTAGGATAATGTGTCTTGGTAGGACAGCAGCGTGATACCCCAGTGCTAGACATCACCATATACAGGGTTCCCACGCTACCAGGAAATCGGGAAAAGTCGGGAGAAATGAGATTTGCTTTCCCCGAACGTGAAAACTCCTGGAATTTTGCAAATATTGATGAAAGTCGGGAAAAAACCCGTGAGTTTTCCGCCAATAAATGACGCCCGAAACAATCACGTAATTGAGTCGTAACTAAACTGATCGTGAGTTAAATTTGTTGAGTTCTAACAAGACTATTCGGAGGGTGCAGAATGGATTATTTGGTTGCTTGCAGTAAACATATATGCTGAGTCAATCCAAACGACCAGTGGATTAGATTCGTCTAGTAGACTTTTATTTTCAAAGTCAGCTCGATTTCCGTATCTTTCCTTTCATGGAAGTTATGAAAATCAGTTTATTATCATAAGAGGCCAACATGGTGGTGGCAAAGCGTAGCCGCTTACCGGATGGCCTAACAAACTTTAAACGTTTCTAGATCGAGTGGTACATGCATGAAATCGATATGGAAATTACTTATTTTCTAAGAAATTGTGAGTATTAAAATCGTTATGTCTTTAATATGCTGAAACACAAGATAAAACCACATCGTTGATGAAATGTGACCTGGTGCTCCCAATTTGCATTGCTAGTCGCATGAGTACTGTAAACAAATCTAAAAACCCACCTTTTCAAACGTTGTAGAGAAAAAAATATAAAAATTACTAAATGAAAGTCGTATTCTGGTTGTAATAAGAATATAAAAACGGAAGAACACAAAATTCTCCATATTTATATATTCCGAGAACAACTTTTGGAGTATTGTTGTGTCACGTGACTACCACGTTGACATGTGATCTCTGCTTGATAAATCAGACTGGCCAGATTGCGGGTTTTTACAAAAAGTATCTGACTTTCATTAGCAGCATTTGAACCTGTCTCTATGGATTTCGTACGTAAAATCATGATGAAGAGTGCCCCAAAGTCATGTGAACTTGATCCAATTCCAACATCACTGCTGCTTGAGTACTTAGATCCAGTATTGCCTTCACCAGCTGATGTTATTAATACCTCTCTCTCATCCGGAGAATTCCCATCATTTTAAAAAATTGCCATTGTAAAGCCTTTGCTGAAGAAACCAACACTAAACCATAACGATTTAAAGAACTATGGCCCGGTTTCTAATCTCCCATTCATATACAAAATGTTAGAAAAGGTTGTTCTATCCCAGCTTGTATCTCATCTAAATTCAAACAGTCTTTTTAGCAATGTATAATCTGCATATCGCCCTTGCTACAGTACTGAAACTACTCTTCTAAAAGTAGTTAATGACATTCTCTCTGCGTTGGATAGCGGAAAGATTACAGTCCTCACTCTCCTTGGTTTGTCTGCAGCATTTGACACAAAAGACCATGATTTATTACTTCACCGTCTCCAGCATGTATTTGGCATTGATGATACATCCTTACTGTGGTTCAGGTCCTACTTGGTCAACAGGACACAAATTGTATATGCAAATAGAATACACTCCAGCCCAGTTGATCTATATTGTGGTGTTCCACATGGGTCTGTTCTTGGACCTGTTCTCTTCATTCTGTACACTCATGCGCTCTCAGCTGTCATAGATCATCATCCAGTGTCTCACCAATTGTACGCTGGTGACACCCAAATATACAAATCTAGCCACCCAACTGAAGTTGATGCTACCATCCAAAGTGTAAAGAGGTGCATTTCTGATGTGAAATCATGGATGACATGTAACAAGCTGCAGATGAATGATGATAAAACTGAGGTCATTCTGATCACAGCACAATGACTTTCTCATTCACATCATTTACCTCAAACAATAAACATCAGCAACACCAGCATTAAATTCACACATTGCACCAAAATGTCATGAACATATGCAAGGCTGCATATCTTGAGCTGAGACGCATCAGCTCAGTTCGCAAATATCTTTCAGTTGATGACACTAGCACACTTGTGCGTTTATTGGTACTTTCAAGAATGAACTATTGTAACTCAATTCACTCTGGTTCATCTCAATATCTGCTCAAGAAACTTCAAAAAGTTCAAAACACAGCTGCTCGGATCATACTTAGAGTACCACGATCAGAGCACACCTCCCCACTGCTCTGTACCCTGCACTGGCTATGCATTCCATTCAGAATCAAACACAAAATTTGTTCTCTGTGCTACGTTTAAATGTCGGACTCTAGTCCAACATACCTATCCGACCTCACCCGTGTGTACACACCAGCAAGATACTTACACTCCACTTCTAACAATCGTATAATCATTATTCCCACTATGAAAACAAAGTCATATGGACAGCGTTCTTTTGCATATCAGGACCCAGCAACGTGGAATGAATTGCCCTCTGAACTTAGACACAAAGACACAGTGATCATATTCAAGAGGACTCACAAAACTCACTTATTTCGACTGAAGAACAAACTTAAAGACCCAATAATGTTTCCTACCTTACCTATTCTCGGCATGTTTATTTTAATGTTTTCCAATTTTATGGTGGGGTTTTTTGTAATCACATCCATATATGTCTTTTTTTATCTTATAGGTGTTGTCTAATGTTGTAAAGCGCTTAGATCGTCTTAAGGTTAGGCGCTATACAAAGTCCTCATTATTATTATTATTGTAGTGATATGACTGAATTTTTTTAAAGCTATGATAATTATCCAAATCGCACTCACACACACACACTCCACTGGCATATTTCTCTCTCTCTCTCTCTCTCTCTCTCTCTCTCTCTCTCTCTCTCTGTGTATATATATATATATATATATATATATATCCCTTTCCTCTTTCTGAATTTGCGGTTGTCTTTCTCTTCTTCAAATGAATTCCAGTAGTGATGCAAGGATATTCCAAGACTGAACTTGATATGTCATTAGCCTCGAATATGCTAATGTGCCAACAGTCTTTGTGTATCTGGGTGATATAATCCAAAATATCTAAAATCAATTCAGTACATTTTCAAAATAGTGATTTAGTCTAAGAAGTAAGAATGAGTACCTTGAAATTCCAGTGAATAATTTAAATAAATGAATCCTCTGAAATATTAAATGAAATGCAACCTAAATTGAATCCTCAAAAACTGATGAAAAGACATGCAGTAAAGAAGTTCTTTTAGTTATCCCATTATTAAAAAAAACAAAATTTAATAGCAGAACATGGATGAAGGTTATCCCAAGAGGAACACCAGTGTCCTAGATTCAAACTCAAGTAAACGTTTGTCTCAAGTAATATTGATTTTAATATTTAATATAAAATCATAGATAAATATTAGTTATGTATTATATTGTTTACACAAAATAAGAGTTTTATACGGTAGGTATTAAACTCAATCACTGACCAAGGTCAATATCACCATTTAGAGATACGTAACAAATAATCATAAAGGCCAAGACATACAAATTAAATATACATCACAAGCATTGCTTCATGTTTTTAAAGTTGCATTTTTATATGTCAGCGGTATCAAGAGTCTTGGCTACTTCCCACATTTGTATTGAGAGAAAAAACTCTTACATTGTACCACCTGTATAATACGTACACGGACAAACCGCCACCAATTATGCTTTTATTGCAAAATACCGCTGTAACAATGGATCTTTTGATAACAGTGAAAAGGAACATGCAGTTTAATGCATTATGGGATTCCCTTGCTACCATATGTCTAAAAATGTATTTCAAACTGAAATAGAGTATGTCTTTAATCAAGGAGAGCTGAGAAAGTGGATGGAAATTTACAACTGTACAGAACTCAGCTCCCATCCTTAGTCCGAAAATGATTGGTGCATAATTTGGAACAATGAGGAGGGGAATCCCTAGCTTTTGTCATATCCTTCTCTGGTATTGCATTGTTTCCTAGGTGGTATTTTACAATAAAATTCAATGCAGTTGTTCAGATATTCACATGCACGATCACTTTAAGTGAACTATGCTCATTGGATTTATCATACAAAAAAAGTGAAGATAACACATTGCAAAGAAGCATTGTCTGCTGGTACGATTCGAACTTGAGGATTGCTATGAAAGTTTACCACACGTAGTCTAATTGATTCTAAATGAAAATGATACCACTTAAACATTCAACATGGCCAACAACGCATCCATCTTGACAATATTGTTCTCGCTACTTCTGAGTGGACATTCGCACCAATATGAGGATGTCATCAACAGACTTCTTGTAATGTCTTGGTCCTAAACTAAAATGGTGCCGATCTGATATTAAGTATGGTCACCATGGTAGGCATCTTAAAAATCGTTTTTCTACCCCATAATAGAAAGTTATATAGCCATCGGGTCTTCATGGAAAAACGTATTATATCTAGTCTGTTCTAAACATAAATGGTGCTGATCTGATGTCTAATATGGACACAGCAGTGTTGCTTTGGTCCTATTAGTTTGATCTTCTTGGAGGAGAGATCATGAACTTGTTACGATATGTGATCTGAAACTGTTTCAGTGCAATATATTACATGTAAACAATTGAAAATTGATAATGTCAGATGTTCAAAAAGTAGGAATAAAAAAAAACTGAATTTGATTTATGCTCTCCTCTCACCTATCTCGTACAGTTGTTATATTTGTAAATATCGTCATCAGTTAATAGCACAAGTCATCAATTTGATACAGAATATAATAAACATTCGTATTATTGTTATTAGGACTTTCAGAATATACTTGCCTGATGCCAGGAAGAAGTTCATATTACTCTCATGCATTATCCCGTGGGAAAGGCAACACAATTAAGAGAGATAGTGTACATTTAGTAATTCTTTATGATTTGCAATTTTAATATTTTGCGATCTCCCCAAAGCACATATATCATCACTTTTGTGTATGATTACATATATCGCAATCTTCTTGTACATAATGGTCCATTGTTTCTATAATCAGTCTATCCCTGTTAAAGTGTATAATTTCCATTTTGTAATCCGTGACATAACCTTTATTTACCTTTATATATATATATATATATATATATATATATATATATATATATATATATTAATGGCTGTCAGAATAAAAAAGGAATTGCTTGCTTGTCCTTTTTAAAGGAATTTTAAACCCTGTACACACAATATCAAGTTTAATAAGAAGAAGCACAAGAAGTTGTGAAGTGAATCATGTTGTACTAGTAAACGTACTAGTAACAATACTACATGGTTAATTCCCAAACATATGCATTAACAATATCCTATTTCCCACCACTGATTTTGTGATCTCTAAAACATGATGTAGCAACAATACTACATAGCTCTCCGCCAAACCCATGTAGTAACAATACCCTATGTCTAGGCACTGATTTGTTTTCTTCAAAATCTGATGTAGCAACAATACTACATAGCCTTCCACCAAACCCATGTAGTAACAATACTCTATTTCTAGGGTACTGGTTTTGTGATTTCCAAGCCAGATGTAGTAACAATACTACATAGCTCTCCACCAGACCCATGTAGTAACAATACCCTATTTCTAGGCACTGATTTGTTTTCTTCAAAATCTGATGTAGTAACAATACTACATAGCCTTCCCCCAAACACATGTTGTAACAATACCCTATTTCTAAGCACTGATTTGTTTTCTTCAAAATCTGATGTAGTAACAATACTACATAGCCTTCCACCAAACACATGTAGTAACAATACCCTATTTCTAGGGCACTGGTTTTGTGATTTCCAAGCCAGATGTAGTAACAATACTACATAGCTACCCCCCAAACACATGTAGTAACAATACCCTATTTCTAGGGCACTGGTTTTGTGATTTCCAAACCTGATGTAGTAACAATACTACATTGCTCTCTGATGACATAATATTACTTGCAAATGTAGCATTTCTACATTGTTACACTTGAAATCCTTTTGTAAAAATGTTGTTCCTAGGAGACTGCATTGTTCTGAAGCTGTCATCAACAAGCCTGGTTTAATGGTATGGCCAGTAATAATACAGTCTAGTTTAGATTGTTGAAGGTGCTATTTATGGAACTTAGAAGATATTCAGTATATTGAAGTACTTGTATACAACATTTTAATCATCATGAAATATAGATATTTTCAACATTACGTAATGCACAATTTCTTTCTCATGTAATAGAATTAAAATGTCACTAGCATCTCATGCTGTTATTTCTGGTAGTTCTTCCATATAAGGCAGATATTTGGGTAATTCTTTCCTTAGGAGGCTGTTAGTTTCATATAAATTCTGTTCTGCTCTTCCATCGATCTCTTTTCAACATATAGCCTACGCATACAGTCATTGTCTCCACTAATACAGAATTTTGTCCTCATCAGTTTTCTGAAAAGATAAAATAGTTTATTTGAAAACATTGCAGACACTAGCATGGAAATTTTGTTAATACTATTTTGATCCACCATGCACATAGCATACAATATGACCTTTAAAACAATATATGGTTATAGGGTGCTCTCAACAGCTTCCAGGAGCTTACCCAAGGGCATCACTGGAGAATGGAAGACCCAAAGTGTGTAGTTATGAAGCCTATTACGTATGCCATCTTTCAGATCTCCACCTGCATTTCTTAAGAACCTACATTAAGTATGTATGTATCAGCATACATATAGATGGATGGACAGGCTGGATCGTAAATGTCTGTGTGTGATTTGGATTTTTAAAGCAGCTTTAATCATTTTTCAATCATATCGCTACAATGCCCACAGTGTGGCAGTTTATATAGATGTTGGGACATGATGTCCCACCCAGTCAATTATCCTGACACCAGATCAAGCAGTCTTAACACTAACCTCTTAATGTCTTGGCAGGATCATATAATATCTGCCTTTACAAAAAGCAGAATAATACATTTATTATGAAAACTGAATATAAACTTCTAAAATATTTTGTAATATTTAGTAGTGAGAATATTTTCAAGATGGCCTTGATAGATTTAATATTAAATTATTTGATTTACCCAGTTTACATTCAGTATCTGTTAGACCAGAAGTTGAAAGATTGTGTCAAGTTCCTGACTACTTTGTAGTAATGATAAACATTAAACTGCATGCAATTGCAAAACAACACTTGATATTAAAGCCAATAGACTTCAGATTTCATATGGACAGTAATGTCCATACTCTCATGATGAACATTATATGTGAGAGTTAGAGTCTTTGCAGTGATGATTTATCACATAATCTGCATATGTACTATGACAATTATACAACAAGTCAAGTTAATTAAATCATGGTCTAAGAAAATTTCCTAACCTGTTTTAACTTCAGGTGATGAAAACTTTGATTCCACATGTCTAAAAATGTTGACCGACTAACTGCATGGATCATTTGTTTTTTCATGCAGATTCTGCTTGTATATTGTTAATTTTTTAGATTTGTAAGGCAGCATCATATCACCATTAACTGTCATTCTGTCAGCATGGTGGTATGCATAATCCTGAAGCCAAGATATTGCATGTTCTCTTCCTTGTCCTTTACCACTCTCTTTTCTGTATCCAGCTGAAATTGTGCCACCCTTAGATTTCTTTATGTATTTGTAATAGAAATGTTTGTCAATCCTATACAAACATCTGAAGCAAATCCACAAACACGCTTTCCATCAACCGCTCTGGTGGTCTAGTGGTTAGAGCATCTGCCTCGTATACGGGAGGTCATGGGTTCGATCCCCGGTCGAGTCATACCAAAGACTTACAAATATGGTACAGTACTAACATCTGCCTTGCTTGGCGATCAGCATAAAGATGTTAATGTTGCGACTGGTCAGCCTGCATGCCAGGTTACTGTGACTGGGTGGGGACATCATGCAACATGTTTGCGGCATGATGCCCCAGTGCTAAACATCACTATAAACTGTCACTCTCCAGACATCGTAGTGATATGACTGAAAAAGTGTTAAAGCTATGTTAAAAATCCAAATCACACATACACACACGTTTTCCACCATCAGTAAAATAAGAAACATTCCTTTTTTGTCCTTCCCATCAGCTATTTTGTCAAAAAAAGCACTCAACTCTGCTTTCAAAACAAATGTTCAGTATCAATATCTTGCTTGTTTGATATCAGTTTCTGTTATCATTTTTAGACAGTAATTCACACATTGTTTTGCTTTCTGTAAGCATGTTGTTACATTTTCCATGCTTTTCCCAGCAGCTTGGAGTTACTGTAAGTTCTTAATTGTTTGCTCTTATTCGATTTGCATGTATCATCAAAGGTGTAATTATATATGCTTAAATCATAGATTTATATGCTTAAATCGTAGGCTTTAGAGTTAAATTGTGTTATAAAATGTATAGGTTTAAATTTGTTTTTTGTTCTTTTATTTTACTTCATGTTTTGGTACAAAAACATAAACATCAGTAAAACACACTTTATAGCTATAATGATTCAACAATGAACATTTTATCTTCAAAATACAAGAAAATTAGAATTGTTTCGGCTTTTTTAAATGACACTAAAACCCTGAGCATCACCACATGCCCTATCTTCCAGCTGCAAATAGTGTCATAACTAATTAACAAACATATTTCTTGCTAAAATGCAATTCTGGATAAAGTGCATACATCTGTTGTTGGGTTTAATGCCATTTTTCAGCACATGAAATGCTATACATGGTGGCCAGTATTAATGGTGGAGGAAGAACCCGGAAAAACCCCGGTAAGAACCACCGACGCACAAGAAGCTACTGGCAAGCTTTCACACATACCCACATTAGCCGAATCCAAGACTTGAACCCACACATACAGGGGTGAGATGGCAGTGATCCGTAACGGAGAGCGCTTACGACCACTCGGCAACTTGCATACATTTGATGTCACATGAAAACTAAGGATAACTAAGATCATGAACATCTTTATATGATGAATTGAACATTTAAGTGGATAAGTGCATTCATTTGTGTCACTCTCCCCGTTTTGAGGCTTAAATTGCATGCTAGAATTGGAAGCTACATCAACAGACTAACATTTATTTCTGTATTGCTGTGATGTGCTTATATTAATGGCATAATAAGAACTGTAAAAATTCTACACATACCTACATCTACAAAACGTATTGTTCCACACCACCTGGTTAAACAATAAATTATACTAAATTTTAATCAGAAGTAGGATATTGAAGAATCATATAAAATAATGTAACTGCTAACTGCTACATCTGAAGAAAAAAATGGTAGATATTACAATTAATTACAAGCAGAATAGATAAAATCCTCAAATACATTGCATTTATTTTAAGGTTTATAAATATTTTGTGATATAACATTTAAGATGCTACATACCTTGATACCTTCAGTAAATGATGGGTTTTCCATCTGGATATCCATGAAGCAACTTCTTGAATATGCTGGTTTTGTAGAAGTTATTGATGATCCAAATCCATCAACATGATCTTTCTTAGTCATGTTGTCATCTTGAAAAGTGTTGTGTTCCTCTGCAACTCATGTATCTGAAGCATCATGACTTTTTGACAGATCTTCTTGCAAAGAACTTCCCAATTTGTCAATAAGTGCTGTACCCAGAACTTCAATACTTTTGGATATAGCATTATCCTGCCACACATAATTTTCCATTAATGAGGTTCCTAAAGCATTATTACTTTCAGTTTCATAATTGTTTTCCATGGAATTGCCTACTTGATCAAAGTCCAAGTCTGTTTCACTGACCATTTCAGTGTTATATGGCAATACATTCAAGGATTTACTTCAGGCAGCTTATAATACTAACCCATTTAATAAGCCATATGTTTACATTTACTGCTAGATATTAGCAGTTAAAATACAAAGCACTGGGCATTGCATGAATCACATATAGCATAGCTAATGTGAATAATTGGATTTTATCCAGTCCTTACCCTTGTAAATTGTTTTACAACTAGAGAGCCAATTGGGATCCCATTCATTACCCAACAGGTGCTGACATTTAGTTTGATACTCCCATCATCAGTTCTCAGACACTAGTTAATTGTACAAATATAGTCCAACATAACCCACATGTGTCTTGCTATGTCAGGCAAAAGAACTGCTCTGCCATTCTCTGTAACTGCTATCTCGACAGCTGTAAACTTTGATCTTTTCACACAAGGAATTTGTCTCTCCATTTATAGTAATTATAAAATAACTTTACCAAACCCGAGTTTTCTCCATAATACAAGTGGGAGGGGGATATGCTTTCCTTTATTCTTGAAACACTCAATTTCCTTGCATGCACTCTGATTAGAAGTATATTTAAGATGGAATAATTTTTACAATAGATGTAGAAAGAAATGAGGTTGCATTTCTGTCCTACAGAATAATGATTACATCATATGGACAAGAACTTTGAGTATGTATGTATGTATGTATGTATGCATGCATGCATGGCACATCTGCCAGTAGCTTCCGTGGGTCGATTAATTAATTAATTAAATAATTAATACTGGCCGCCATGTATAGCCTATCATGTGCTGAAAAATGGCGTTAAACCCTACAACAAAAAAACAGCAACAATGGCACATCTGCACTATCATAGCCACCACACAGAGCCAGGTTAATTAGGTAGTAATATTTGTTAAGTTTAATTTGCTGATAATTGTAACTGATGAGATAATCCACTCTCAGATTTGAGCAAATTCATGTGGGTGCTCTTAGGACTGATTGAATGTATATTTAAATTGTATTTGAAACAACTTCCAAACTCAATATCAAGCCCTAATAGTCAGGGTTGGTTCATCATGCTAAAACTATTATACACATAGGTAGACCATCTCCAATCATATCCTAAACTTCAAAGCCTAGAGACAAGAAACGTTTGGAGGACATGTGCAATATTATTAATAAATCAACTCATCCATATATCCAGGATTGTATAATCCCTAAACTTTCATCAAAATACTCAAGATAACTAGCAGATTTACTTTGTGTTTTTGTTTTGGAAAACAGTAACTTTTCCAAGTCTGGACATATATCTGTTCATTCAGAAAGTGCTTTTGTTCTTACATCTTAACAAATCTCTCTTTCTCTCTCTGTCATTAAGAATATATTTCAACTCTAATGGTTTTTCACACACTTCTGCTGGAACTAAGGCCAGCAAAGCAACAAATTTATTAAAAAAATATATGATTTTAAAATAAATTTTAATCTTTTTCAAATAATCTTGCTAAAATATTTTTCTTATAAAATATATGTTGAAAAGGTAAATGTGTAAAAAATAAGCGAACAAATATTCTCATGAAGGCAGTCACAGTCTCTAGGCTGAAATTTTTGTTTTGAAATCAATTTCGTTACTTCTTTTTAACTGCTGAATGTGGTAACCATCTCTGATATTCTTCAACAATAACACCATTTTCAATTTAACTGCTTTGGTGGACATATTGGAATCCATATTGGCATCATTATTATTTAGGACCAACAAGACATCATAAGAAGTCTTTTGGTGGAATTTCCATGTTGATACTACTTTCTATTTTGGAGGAGAACAATCTGGTGTATGCTCTTCATGTTAATCTTTAAATAATCCCAGCCCTTTTTTCTAAACATATGGATAACAAGTTGGTTCACTATATGAATTTGTGGAAAGCATTATCATATTAATGTTTACCATTTTTTTCTTTAAATCGGAAAATAGTTTATTCTCATCATACTAAAAATATTTACAACTCGCTCTCTCTCGCTCTCTCTCTCTACATTATTTGATTGGCCAGATATTTAATATAAAGGCATCGCTGGTTGTTAACACCTGCTGTGCAGCCAACTGTGTTTTGCTAACCTCATCAGCATGCTAAACAATTATGAGCTCACAGTTAGCAAATTCCTCAGTAAGGAGAGTGCATGGATCAGATGTTTACAGTGATAGCATGTTTGAGCCCAAAAATCTTCTTTATACCCATAAAATAACAAAGTTTTGAATGGAGACTTCATTTATAATGCTAAGGAAAGTAGAAGAAAGCAGGTTTGGATTACTGAACTATAATTTATACTCTGGAAAGCCAATATGCATCTAGCAAAACTGCACCAGAAAAAGAAACCAAATAACTCTAAGAAACTACCCCTCCCTCACCTGTGAAAAGCCATGTACAATGGGCTAGTAATAACGACACAAGCAGCTACTCCCCCCTCCCAACATGCAGTGGCCCAAATTCGCTATTTAAAACCCAACAAACCCAAACACATGTACTAAAGTTATATTAGCACCCCATAAATCCGTTCCAGCATTTGCTGGTAAAGAGTTGGAGGTGTCACACTGTTGTTCGTTTCTAAATGTCATGGTTTGTAATTTATGTATTCCCCGTTCTCCCAATTTTGAATTTCATGTATGCATTTTTTTCCTTCATGTCAGGTTGTTCTTTGTTTCATTTTGTCATATTTTTTGAGTTGTCCCTGCATGCTGGTTGTGAGGTCTCCTCCATTACCACCCGGTACGTAGGTCAGTTTCCATTATCAGGTCAATACTTGCAAACACTAGTGCTTGTGAGCGTTTTCTTGCCTTGAACCTTACATGCATAAAGGGGCCCTGAGTGGCCGAGTGGTCTAAAGCGCTCTCTGTTACATATCACTGCCATCTCACCTCTGTTAGCATGGGTTCAAGTCTCAGATTCGGCCAATGTGGGTATGTGAGAAAGCTTGCCAGTAGCTTCTTGTGGGCTGGTGGTTCTTTCCGGGTTTTGTCTCGGGTTCTTCCTCCACCATTAATACTGGCCGCCATGTAAAGCCTATCGTGTGCTGAAAAATGACATAAAACACTACAACAACAACAACAACAGCAACATGAATGAAACTTAGGATCGAACTCCTATTTTCTTTGCAGAAGTCCAGGGTTAAAGTTTCCGCTCCCATCCCCATTTTGTTATCATTATTATTTTGAAGTGAACTGCCATAGTCATTAGAGTCCGGTGTGGTGCTGTTTGTGTGTGTTGTGATGTTATGTTATGTGTTATGTGATTTGGATTTTTAACGTAGCTTTAACAATTGTTCAGTCATATCGCTACGATGTCTGCAATGTGGCAGTTTATAGTAATGTCTAGCACTGGGGCATCATGCCGCAGACATGTAGCATGATGTCCCACCCAGTCACATTATCCTGACACCGGGCCGACCAGTCCTATCACTAACCTCTTAATGCTGAGCGCCAAGCGAGGCAGCTGTTAGTACCATTTTTGTAAGTCCTTGGTATGACTCGGCCGAGGAACGAACCCACGACCTCCCGCATCCGAGCCGGACGCTCTAACCACTAGGCCACCGGAGCGGTGTGTTGTGATGTAACTGTATGCTTAAAAAAAAGATCATTAGAAACTAATTTAGACACATAGTACCTCTAACACAGTGTGCAGGAGAAAGTGGGCCGAAATCCCGCCAGCTGACAACAGATGGAAGACAGCAGGCGGTGAAGCCAAAATCAAATTACCAAACAAAACTGATAAGTGCGCCCACATAAACAGGCAACCTAATGATGAATAATAAACACAGAAGGATCTAACATTATGACATATACGAGTGAGTCATGCAAAATACCACAGGGGAGAATTAACAGAAAATAACCAAGAAATAGAGCACTAATTACTAACTAATTCTTAAACATAGGGCGAAATAAGAACAAATGAAACTTTTGAAACCAGAATTTTCTTTACCTTGCCTACAATAAAACATTGATACCCACGACAACAAAAACAACATAGTATATCTCCCTGGAAAAGCCATCTCAGGATGTGCTGGCTGAGAGGACATCAGACCACCTTCAAGCAAAAAATTGCATCAGAAAAACCATCTTGTCTGTGGAAAGCCTTCTAAGGTGGCTAGTAAAATTACACCAGAAACTCTTCTGATCAGCATATTTTCCATCACGTCAGCATGTTGGAAAATTTCAAATGTATATAATTTTAATCATTCTTAGTTGAACAATTTTTTGCCATCACACTAAAGTGGATTTGGAATGGGCATACTGATATACGGATATAAGGACAGAAATTTCCTGAAGGACACAAGCAAAATAAAAAGGCACAAGGAAGACTTTTAAGGGCTCGAACTATGTGATTAAGGAAGATATAATGAAGGCAACATATGACTTCACGGTAAAAGTAAAACATGAATCTTTGTAACCTGTCATTTTTGTAATGGAAGAATAATGGGAACATGAATAATGATAAACACTCAGATTCTAGATGAGAAAAAACCTGTCAAAACTAAAGGACCACATTCCCAAGTAAAATCTTACAGCATAGTGCAATCTGACCAAGTATGTAAGTAAACTTATAAATTAGTATCATATAACTTTTTAAAATGTAGTATATGGAAGTGTTCCTTTCCTACAATATTTGTCTTACCTTTGATACTAAATTAAATTGTTTGTAAAATAGTTTTTTTACCTATTTAACCACTAATTATTAGAGCATCTGCCTCGAATGAGGGAGGTCACAGGTTTGAACCCTGGACAAGTCATACCAAACACTTCTAAAAATGGTACTGACAGCTGCCTTTCTAGGCACTCAGCATTAACAGGTTAGTGTTAGGACTGGTTGGCCTTAAGTGTCCAGATAATGTGACTGGGTGAGACATCATGCTTCATGTCTACTGTATGATGCCCTAGTGATATACATCCCTATTAAATGCCACACTGCAGACATCATAGTGATATTACTGATTTTTAAAAAAAAGCTATGTTAAAAATCCAAATCACACACACTCACACATTTAGCCTTCTTTCTATCTTGACAAGGAAGATACCTATTGTTAACCATGCAAAACTGTAATGGATGTCCCCAAATTACTTATTTTTTGCAATCATTATTTAGTATAATTGGAGTTCTAGCTTGTGTACTTACAAGCAGAGTTAGAAAACCAGTCTGCTTTTGTTTCTACAAATCATCTAAAGGCTTACTGTCAGACTGGAGAGCAATTAAAATCCACTTCTTTGATGCTGATCATGTATTACGAAAACTGGTCATGGGTGCAAGGGACAGTTTTTATGATAAAATTTAATGTTGCATAAGCCTGCCAAATAAATTTTTTAAATTAAAAAATACATCAGTGAGGTCAAAGAGGGCCATAATTTTGGATAGGCATAATAAAGCAAAACATAATATCACTCACTTGGCCTGATAAGTCGATGGAAATTCACAGAATAAAATGTTTTTGCACCTTATCCCCAAATTTTTACATGCATTTTTCATGTTCGAAGGCCTGCCATTTTTGAGAGCAATGTGCAAACACCAGCCCTTTCCCTGGTTAATGATTCTGAAGAACATTGCCTACTTAATAGCTTGATGCAAGTCAAAATATTTTGTCATCCAAGCAGTTTTTGAGATATTCTACTTGCCTTTAACAAACATGTCTACTGCTATAACTGGCTAGCTCTGCTTCCTAGATGACTATGGGTGTTTCATTGGCTACTTACTGTGCAGTGATTATATGAGGTGTACATGCCTCACATCAGTTTAAAAAAAAAACCACAAATCTACAAGACCTAATTAACAAATATATCCATATCTTTAATTATTAAACAATAATATTTTTTTTAAAAAAGTCACACCACAGCCTTAAGTTAAGAAATTTGCCATGTCCACTGCATCTTTAATACCTTGAGGGTGGGATTGGGGGGGGGGGGGCGGTGAAGGGTAACCATTGGTAAGCCAAAAGCAAGATTTTTCACTAATACTAAATGAACAGCAACAAAGCAGACTACACAGGTTGCATCATTTGGATTGCTGAGATATTTTAGATAAAAAGAAATTTAAAAAAGCAAAGTTAAAAAATAAGTGACAAACAAGTCATAAATACTCTTATTAAATTACTGGGCATTGGTTTTACCATTTTAAAAACATTTAGATAGTTCACTTAACAACATGGACAATTTGTGTTTTAGGTATCACCTGTGACTTTGTTTGCTTCTTGTCTTTCCTCTTTTCTCAGTATCTTATTGACAGTATGAAACTTTGTTTTATATGTAACCAAAGAATAACAAATAAAATGTTCACTATTGCAGTTTTGGAGAAGACTGTCTGTGCAAATACAGAAATAAAGTACTCAGCAATGTCAAATATCATTAATTTTAAGAGAGGGACAATGGATGAGTTATTGAGAATTGCCTCCATGGGTTTGGGAAGCCCAGTCAAAAAAGGATGTTTTAAAAACCTGAAAAAGAATGCAATACTTAATTTGTCTATTGCAAGATTTGCATATTATAAAACGATGGGAGACATATTAGATCATGTTTGGTTTATGAATGTATCTTCAATTCCTTTGCATCCAACTCAAGAGGAATACATTTTTTTTTACTAAACAATAACTTTCAGTTTTCCATACACAGAGTAAAAGCAGATGTAAATGGCAACAAGATAGTTTTAGATATTTCAGCTAACAATCACAGGTATACACTTATAAAAACAAAGAATATATAGTTTCACAGTATGCAGATGACACCACTCTCACCCTGGATGACTTTTGAAAGTCCCTTAAGTCAACTCTGTATGTTATCTACTAATATTGTAAATTTTCTGGACTCTGTATAAATAGTGGAAAAAAAATGAAATGTGTATTTATATAAAGTACAATAAGGTACTGTGAAGAATATCATTTAGATTGGAATACATCTTATTTTAGGTATGTAGGTACATGTATTACATTCTCTATAGAGTTAGACAATATGGTCAAGCTTAATTATGAAAGCAAATTCAGAGAAGTTAAATATTTACTTTTACAGTTGTCGGTATGGCCTTGTTTATTTGATGCTTTTGTTGTTTTTGTTGTTGTTGTTGTTGTTTTTGTAGGGTTTAAAGAAATTTTTCGACACATGGTAGGCTATAGATGGTGGCCAGGATTAATGGTGGAGGATGAACCGGGAAAAACCCTGGAAGGAACCACCGACCCACGAGAAGCTATTGGCAAGCTTTCTCACATACCCACATTAGCTGAATCCGAGACTCGAACCCACGCAAACAGAGGTGAGGTGGCAGTGATCCATAAGGGAGAGCACTTTAGACCATTCAGCCACTCGGGGCCCCAAATGCTTTTGTTGAAAGGAAAAGAAACATTTAGCAGTTGTATATACACATCAGTAAAGTAGAGTAATTTCAAAGGTAATAATGCAGTAAATTGTTAAAGTGCTCTTTGTCTCATATGAGATTAGTAATAAGGGAAAATAATTATTGAAAATAGTAACAGAATGCAAATATTGTCAACTTTATAAAGCTTGTAATAACAAGCAAATGTTTAGTCTAGTGATAACATGCAAATGTGCATGACCATATAAGTATATGTGTGTATATTGTCTAAGTGTTTGTGTTGATATATGTTTGTATGCTAAATATGTGTACATGTAGAAAATGCTTATAATAAACATATGCTCTTTTTGTCACTCTCACTCTATTCTTTTTGTTTTGCACCCTCTTTCCTTAAGAGACTGACATATTTGTCTCCCTCTTTCTTTTTCCTTCGTTACAGTAGCCAATATTAAGTTCTGTATTGGGCTTAGAATATAATGCTATATAGTAGTGTTAATCAATACTCCCTGTAAAGTAATGTGCCACAATGAATTATGATGTAGTCCGTCAGATGGTTCCCTGAACAACTGTAGTCTATATTCAGGGAAATATAAAAACAAATGACCGTTTCTTTTATGGCAGTGGTGTTTTCCCAAATTGTTCTGTTAGAATTGTTGGCATAAGGTTGTATGACACTTTTGCAAATCAACTTTCACAGATGCATACAACAGTTATGAAATTTTGTAATGCAAGATTTTAGCTTGGATGCTACATGTATTCGGATCCCTATCTTAGGACAATATTTACAATCCTGTTATTATTATTCATATTAATTATTTAATATATTTTAAAATTATATAATGTGATCAGCACATTGTAATGCCAAATGTTACCTACCATGTGTTTGGTTATTTGATCTGATGCACATATACTTATTTTTACATAGGTCATTCTTTACCAGTAATGTTTCTTTTTATTGTCATAGTAATGTATTTTTTTTATTAGGATCTTACTTTTGTTGACATTGATATAACCTAAGCCCAGTTCACAAACATACTGAAATTATTGTAATATTATGTACTTTAATGTACACAATCTATGATGTAACATAGATTTGATACAGAGAGAGAGCTTAGTTTGCAGGTTGGATACCGGCCTATGCCACCCTGGGTTAGCATGATATAGACAATAATGTCTGAGGCCCAAAAAGTATATTTAATATTGCACTATTATATATATATATATATATATATATATATATATATATATATATATATATATATATATATTTGGGATTTTAAAAAAATACTCCAGGGGGAAAAAGTAATAGGGGTCAGAAACAAAAAACAGAGATGGTCAGCCAACCAGAAGCACAGATATTTACTTTTTCTTGCCTAATGTAGTGATTTTTGCTGAGATGTGGCTTAAGCATATTATTCTAAATGATGAAATACAGGAAGGAAAGGTTACACTTGAGTGTGATGCAAGCATTAAAAAACAACAACATTCAGACTGTTTTAAAGTGTAACTTGGACATTTCTGACCTTGAATGTACATGGTTAGAACTAAATAATACAGGGAAGAAGGAAGTAGCTGCATGAATATGATGACAACCTAATTATAACATAGCTGCTTGGGAGAAACTTGAATTTAGTATAGAGATAGCCCAATCCACTAAACTTAATCATTTCATTTCAGTAGATTTTAACTGAAAAAGTATCTCCTTCCAGAATAAAAGAAATCACTGTTTTGAAACTTAAACTCAGTTAATGTGTAAGGATATAGGAATGGTCCCAAATTTGGTTGGCTACATTTAATTCAAAGAAAACTGAATTAAATCTAATACAGTATCACAAAAGGTACTCAAACTATCCAAATATGTATACATGGCTGAAACAAACATGCAAGAAATGACTTAATGTATACATATGGGTGTTATCTTTGTTAGTGATTCCTCATTGTACACACATACTCAATATATTCCTGATAAAACCTGCAAGGAAGTTTAAAACTTGAGAAAGTTTCAAATACAAACCAGATTGATTCTCCTTGGAAAAATGTACACAATGGTTATATTTTATCAAGATTTGGCTGAACTGTAGTCTCATTTTGTTGAACCTAGGACTAATCATGACTTAATGGACACAATGATTTTTGTGTTAACATACATATATACAGATCTAGTTAAAGCATAATAAAGATGGTATTCCATAGTAGATATGAATGTAATAGTGCCACTGATGTTCTTGTTTCAGTTTTTGTTTTTGTTTTTATTGACCTTAAAGAATGCAACACGGAGCATACATTCTATGAATTCTGTAATTTTCATAAGTAAATGATAAGCTATTTTAAGTAAATGTATGACCAGGTATGTGTATCTGCCAAAAGAGACAGTCTCATTGCACCAAGAGTGACAGTCACATTGCAGTAAAGAATGACAGTCACATTTCAACAAGAAAGACAGTCACATTGCAGTAAAGATTGACAGTCACACTACAGTAAAGAGTGACACTCACATTTCACCAAGATTGACAGTCACACTGCAGTAAAGAGTGACACATTGCACCAAAAGTGACAGTCACACTGCAGTAAAGAGTGACACATTTCACCAAGATTGACAGTCACACTGCAGTAAAGAGTGACACATTTCACCAAAAGTGACAGTCACATTGCAGTAAAGATTGACAGTCACATTACAGCTTAGGAGTGACAGTTACATTGCACCAAGGGTGTATATCACATTGCTGTAAAGAGTGACAGTCACACTGCACCAGAAGTGACAGTCACACTTATTAAAAAGTGATGGTCAAACTGCAGTAAAGAGCAAGTCTCCTTGAAGTAAAGAGTGACAGTCACATTGGAGTAAAGAGTGAAAGTCACATTGCACTAAAGTGTGTGTGTGTGTGTGTCATTTGGATTTTTAATGTAGCTTTAACAATTTTCCAGTCATGCTGCTATGATGTCTGTAGTGTAGCAGTTTATAGTGATGTCTAGCACTGGGGCATCATGTCACATTATCCTGACACCAGGCCAACTAGTCCTATCACTAATGTCTTAATGCTGAGAGCCAAGTGAGGCACCTGTTCGAACCATTTTTGTAGGTCTTTGGTTTGACTCGGCTGGGGATTTAACCCATGACCTCCCGCATCCAAGACGGATGCTCTTACCACTAGGCCATCGGAGCAGTGTGCAGTAAAGAGTGAGTCACATTGTACTAAGAGTAACAGTCAGCTTGCAGTAAATTACTTAAGTGGAAGTCCATAATTCATTAGAAAACAATAAACGGTTAATTGCAATCTACAAAATATGTACAGACTTAAAATGGTGAGAATTACAGCAAATTCAATTTCTAAAATCAAGTGAAACATATATGTTACTCCTGCTGACACAAATGTAGTAATATACTCTTGTGTTTGCATGAAGTTCAGGCATGTATAATACCTTTAATTAGTTCGCCGTTTTATCCACCATTGCATTCAATAATCAGTAACAATGATACCATGATTTTCAGAATCACTGCAAAGTTATAAAACTTGTGCCTGTCTAGTTTTAAAATGACTAGTAGACACACAAACCATAAGATATAATGTTACCACTGCATACAGTATGAGCAAAGATAGTATTAATATTAATCTGTATTATATCTAAGAATAGCAGACAATGGGACATGTAATGCATTTGGCTTTATCCATGGCAGATATATTAATTAGACTGCTTCATTTCATCACAGGCCTTTGAAGAAATCCAGACTGAGTGAGACATTTTATACAAATTTTCAATCTGTATGTACAATTTGTACAGCTAGCTAAATATGCTTAGTGTTATGAAGTAAGGTTGAGGGGTAACTCACTGTTACCAATTTTTTATATGATTAGCAATAATATCTGAATGATCAGCAGTCATTCCAGGTAATCAATACAGTACTAATACATATGACATAAAATAGCCATCACAAAACCCAAAACATTAAGAATTGAATGTTATTTGGATTCAAGATAGAGAGATTAGAGGAAATTGAGATTAGATTTCAGTTCAAACCTTTAAATGCATCAGAAAAAACACTTTTTTAAAACATAGTTATAAGCTATCATGAGACTGACCTTCTTGGATATATTTTCATTTAATTTTTACATTTGGATAGAGAAGTGATCTATGATTTGTTTGCAAAACTGACAAGAGACAATCTTAAACCTATTTGTTAGGATAGTTTATGACATCAGCACTGTTTAGAGGAAAAGATACTGTTTGCTACATGTAATTGCATTAAATAAACTGAACCAATCAAAATTACTATATTGTTAATATACATAATCATTTATTGTAGCAAGATATTGTTGTCTGCAAGCGTGTTTGCTAGAAGCACACTGATGCAGAAAATGTCATACAGTTTGAAAAAATAATAGCTACAGCATTATAAATTTGAGTACAATACTTATTTTGTTTATACTGGAGCATAAATCAATGAGAGAGAGAGAGAGGAATGGGTACACAAAACTTGTGAGGGCTGAGTGTTTTTTGGCTTAAAATTCATTTTGGTATGACAATCATATTAGACTAGACATGGTTCTGTACGTAAGTGGTTATGCCTGACATACTTGCTTGAAAATAATTCAGTATGGTTCTGATAGCTTTTACTTGAATCCCTTTACTAAACAGCAAGTTCCAATCTGTTATTTATTGTACATTTTTACACAGGAGTAGGGGAGTCATGCACATGAAATTGTTGATTATGTTTAGATCTTTATTGTCACCTTCTCTAAACAAAGGCTGACTTGGAACTACAAGCACTGATGCTTTGAAAACCATGCAACTAAGGCAGGTGCTATGATAATTAACAGAGATTGATGTATCATTGGACAATCAGGACCAGCAAATATATTTAGTAACACAGATTAGAGATAACTGTGCTTGATACTTGTACTAACAGCTGAAACAATTTTCAGCCTAACACCCTGTGTGTCAAGGATATCTTCATTAACTAATTCCCATGGGTCAGTGTTGAACAGAGTCAATGTTTGAACCATTCTGCCTCTAATGTTAACCCTCTCCATTTGAAAAGAGCATCACTCTGAATATAGAATGAAGATAAGGTATGGTATATCACTCAGCTGACAACTTATGCTGGTGTGACAAATTATGTGTGTGTGTGATTTGAATTTTTAAAACATAGCTTTAACAATTTTTCAGTCATATTGATATGATGTATGATGTCTGCATTGTGGCAGTTTATAGTGATGTCTAGCACTGCAGCACCATGACGCAAATATGTAGCATGATGTCCCACCCAGTCACGTTATCCTGACACCAGGTCAACCAGTCCTAACACTAGCCTCTTAATGCTGAGTGCCAAGCGAAGCACCTGTTAGTACCAATTTTATAAGTCTTGGGTATGACTTGGCCGGGGATCGAACCCATGACCTCCCGCATCCAAGGCAGATGCTCTAACCACTAGGCCATGAGAGTGGTCTTGAACAATGTAACCATTTGTAACTTTACATGAGCCAGAGAATACTCAATATAACTACCATTGCAAATCTTTTAGAAAAGTAATCTCTAAATGCAATTGGGAACAAGAATTATGAAGTAGAAAAATTCATATACAAGTTATCTTGACAATGAAATGATGTTCACAGTGATAAGACAAGGCATGGCATACAATAACTTGATTTTATATATCAAGGTAGGTACTATAATGAGTTGATAAAAACCCAGAGGTTAATTTTGTTTTCCTTGTTAATGTAAGTATTTGTTCTTGGAGTCTACTTCATTAGTTATTATATTGTTGACCGACAGAGCCGGATTTTTTGTGTTTTGCTTTCGTTGGTTTTGTCAGCACCATTACAACCAAATACTTTTCCCAAGGACACACTAAAGCGGTTAGCCCAATGCTGGCTTGAGCAGACTGTCAAAGCTTGAATGCTAGGATTATGAGTCTAATTCCCTATGAAATGAGCCATCACAGGTTGTTTTACTAGGTGAAATTACACACACACACACACACACACACACGCACACAAATATATACATATATACATCCATTCTTCCATCCATCCATCCATACATACATACACAAATACATACATCCATCTATCCATCCATTCTTCCATTCATCTATCCATCCATCCATACATACACACACACACATCCATCCATCCATCCACACACACACACACACACATACACACACATGCACACATACATACATACATACATACATACATATAGTCTTTCCCATGCACAGTTACAACACATTTACATAAATACATACATAGCCAATAATGATATAGACAGAATATGTGAATTTCTTGTACTTGGAATTGTTGTAAGACAGCATGTTCAAGTACAAAGTGTTACAAAGTGTGGAAAGTATAAAATACAATGAAGTTATAATGTCCTGAACATCTCATTGGGTCAATTATATATATATATATATATATATATATATATATATATATATAATCTGTCTTCCCCAATTGTTTTTGCTTAATTGGTCTAAAATGTTTTTATTTTCAAAATCTAATTCTGAAAACTCCCCATTCAGGTGACCCTGCACAGCTACAAGGGAACAGCTGCAGAATCACATATCAACAGGTTTCTCTTTGTAGCAATTACAGTCAATTGGATTCCAACAAACTGACATTGATAATCTGAAATATGATAGCCTTCATGTCCTCCAGTCCAGTAATTGGGTTTCTCATAAAAGGCAAACTGATATCATTTTGCCTGGTCATTTCTGAAACTCCATCCTTAGTGAAGTGACATAGGGGGGCCCTTCTTTGATACAAGTCTGAGAGGGATCACACCAATAAACAGCAGAGCCAAATGGCACAGAAAGTCAAGTGGGGGATAAAAGACAATATTTTTGTTTTGATGACAGAAATATATGCAACAGCAGTCAGACAACATGCAAAGGTATGTTTTCAATGTCATGATATTTGACAACTGATTTAATATTTTCTTTTAATTTGATAGTTATATTTTCAGTTGACTTTTTTAATCTTATATAATGTAATTTCCATAAACAAAATGACATCAAACTGGTTAATTCTAAACTAGTAAATTACTTTCTTTTAAAGATGGATGAATATTTTATATGAGATTTTCCAAGTCATACTTTTTGTTTTCAATTTATACAGTAGATGTGATTAGCTATATCAGTTATGTATGTAAAATGTGTTGGCTTTAACTGAGTTGCAGATTGAGTTTAAGCTTAAGAATAGCCTTATAGATATCAGTAAATATTCTTTCAAGGTATTTTATATACGAATTTGATGTATTGTGACTAGTACCACAATAATAACCCAAACAGACCTTTAGTCTAAAAGACAATAGCATCATTAGGCTGGGTAATAAGAGTTGGAAGATATTCTCCATTTGGTCCTTATGAAAGATACACAGTTGCAAGTCCAGTAATGTTAAATACTTCGACCATATATTTATTCATATTTGAAGCATTTGTGGAGAATTAAGTAAAAAGGAACCTCTTCAATATATGCTATGAATACTGGACACTGGTAGGAAGAAAACAAAAGACATAATTTTATATATATTGGATAAATGATTATAAAAGTACTTCATAATGAGGTCCACAAACATAGACCACACTTTAAGCAGGATGTGAGTTACCAAGGGAACTCCAAAAATTGAGAAAAAAAATCCCTTTGATATCAAGAAAACTGGGGGGGGGAGCAGTGTTATGGAACTGTGCTGTTTATTGACCAATTCCTCATTTTACATTCTTGTCGATATTAATTTTTAATAACTTGCTTTTTCTAATGAACTTGTTCATTATTCTGTTTAAATAACATTTATTTTCAAAATGTCCAACATATGAAAGATCGTTCCAACTGGTTTCAACAACCTATCACGTGTTACAAATTAATTAATTGGAATTAATATTATGCTGGTTTGCAAGTTATCAGGGCATGAGTTATTGAGGGAGCGGTGCACTTTGTTAGCTTAATTCCAAATGCACACATTATTTTGCTTATAATTTTGCATATAAATGTTAGTGATTTTTCGGTATGATTCTGACTAACTTAATTAAATTCCATTGTACAATTCAATACAAATCAATAAGGCCTAACATTTATCCCCATGATATGTATCTTTATGCCGATGTAAAGTTTACAGAGGTTTACTCATTCATGTAGTGGGTCTATGAGCCTTCTGTCTTTAGAACATTTGTGACTGAAAATTCAACATGTATATGCTTTAAAGTGTATGTTTCTCAAGATTATATCCTTAATCATTTCATCTTCACAGATTTTATGCAGTTGGTTTTTAGATTAGAAGTAACAAATTAATTTTTTTCTATCTTTGATTGCAGGAAGGAAAAGGATCAGAAAGCACAGACCAAGAGTTAGTTCTTGTTGAATACACCCACAAATTTTTGTATCTGGCCATTCTTTCAGATGAAAACACTTTATATTTTGTAAAGAACCAATAGCAAAAGTGCAAAAAGAGAAATTGGCATACAGCAAAATGTCAATGAAGCTAGATAAAAAAGGCAAACATATTATATGTACAGCTTATCTAGCATGTAAATTGTTTGGACATGTCACCAAAGATATAATTTCAATGAAAAATATTAACAAGAAGTGGCTGGAAACTAGAATAAAAAGCTATTTAAAATAAGTCCAACAATCTTGTCACTGTGGCACAAAACTGCAAAATTGATATTAATCATATGACAAAAGTAAATTGCTGTACGATCTGTGTGATTTATTTTCCTTTTGAGACCGATTTGATTCTTTCAAGACATCACTGTTTTGAGCAAAACTTACAAACTTTTTCAATCTTTAATGCTAAAATATTAAACTTATGACAATCTCTATAGGAAGTATTTTGTACTATTTTGTGAAGACAGTATATGCACACTTGTTACTGGTTGCTTCTTTACAAAGATATGATTGTGCTATTATAACCATTAGGGCTGTTCCATTTAAACATACATGGTACCCAGGGAAGGCAGTTTTTAAAAAATATATGCCATGGTACTTTGATTTCAACGAGTTCATATTAAAATTATAAGAAATTTCTAAATAGCATCTATGGGTGAGTACCCCACTTTAAAAGTGCCTTCCCTTTGTCCCACATATTTTTTAATGGAACAGCCCTTATTATCTGGAACAAATGTTTATTATTCAGTTTAAAGTGACACACTTGTCAGGTATCTATCTATGCACTGATCAAGGAAAGAAGGCTTAGCATGATCTTCAGGATGACAAACTTGATGTAGGGGTGACATCTTTCTTTGTATCCAGATATTATTTCAAAATAAAATCTATAACTAGTCACATTTAACATTAGCACCTCTTGGTATAAGCAAATATCAAATGATATGTAAATGTATTCAGGAATCACCTAAAATTTAATTAGGTATATGGTATGTTTGGCAATATAGTGATATTATCACATTCATATACACATTTACTGGGCGGCCAATGTGGGTATGTGAGAAAGCTTGCCAGTAGCTTCTCGAGGGTTGGTGGTTCTTTCCGTGGATTTCCCGGGTTCTTCCTCCACCATTAATACTGGCCGCCATGTATAGCCTATCGTGTGCTGAAAAATGGCGTTAAACCCTACAACAACAACAACAACAACAACATTTACTGGGAGCACACAAAACATCAAATATGTCTTCATTTGCATCATCACCTGAACATATTTTCCCAGTAGTCAAAACAAGCATTTTAAGCTGAAAAAGCTGCTGTTGTAATTGTTGTTTTGTTTATAAAATATACAATCTTATTGTATCTTTTCTGAAGGGTAAATCAATTGTATCTCAAAGTTGAATGAGAACTATGTCATTATTTTTGTCCATCTTGATTAATCTTATCAATAAAAGTGGACTTATTTTTGTGACCTCTTCATACGTGTATCATTTAACTACTGTGTTTGTGTTCTTTGAAAGCTAAAAGGAACATCACTGAACGTTTCCACTGAATAGTTCAGTGTAAATCTAACTTTTTAAGCTCTATCATTAGGTAATGAAAGTTTCAAAGTTGCTGCAATATTAACAGTATGCCTTTTTGACATGGACTCCCATTTTGATTAAAATGTGTCAGAAAATAATAATCATTGTGCTTTGATCTGGGATAGAAATTTTCCCCTTGGGATTACAGATCTGCATCAAACACTCAGCACAACCTTGTGTACCACTTTAAATTCTGAGCCAAGGATGGAATTTTCATAATTTACACATAGGCATATGATGGATTCTATTATTACTACCATGGGCAGTCTCCACTTGGGAGGGTAGTACATTTGATAATCAGTAGAGTAATATAATAATATAATAAGCATTTACAACTAATATTAAACACAAAGTTCAAGTCATATAGGAATAACAACACATAATTTTTTTTTATATTCTGGAGGCAGTGTGAGGCATAGATCTAGTAATCTTACATCAGATATTTTAAACAACCAAATGAATGGTATACTGTTACAATGCAAATAGGGTAATGTTACTATTTGTGCTTTTGGAATTAACGATGTAGTATTTTTACTACACCAGGTTTTGCAAATCAAATAAGTTAATGTTACACTGTTAAATGGAAATAGGGTAATACAACTAAATTAACAATGTAGTATTATCTCTACATCAAGTTTTGGAAATAAAGACAATGTGACCTAGAAATAAAGTAATCTTACTACACAAATTTGGTGATTGACAATGTAGCATGTTACTACATCATATTTTGGAGATCACAGACTCTGCTTTACAATGTCACATGTAAATAGGGTAATATTACTAGATGGGTTTGGTGGAGAGCTATGTAGTATTGTTACTACATCAGGCTTGGGATCACGAAATCAGTGCCTAGAAATAGGGTACTGTTACTACATGGGTTTGGTGGAAGGCTATGTAGTATTGTTACTACATCAGATTTTGAAGAAAACAAATCAGTGCCTAGAAACAGGGTATTATTACTATGGGTCTGGTGGAGAGCTATCTTGTATTGTTGCTTCGTCAGGTTTTAGAGATCACAAAAACAGTGCCTAAAAATAGTGTAATATTACTACATGGATTTGGTGGATTGCTGTGTAGCATTGTTACTGCATCAGGCTTGGAAATCATAAAACCAGTGCCCTAGAAATAGGGTATTGTTACTACATGGGTTTGGTGGAAGGCTATGTGGTATTGTTACTACATCAGGTTTGGAAATCGCAAAACCAGTGCACTAGAAATAGGGTATTGTTACTACATGGGTATGGTGGAGAGCTATGTAGTATTGTTACTACATCAGGCTTTGGAGTCACAAAATCAGTACCTAGAAATAGGGTATTGTTACTACATGGGTTTGGTGGAGAGCTATGTAGTATTGTTACTACATCAGGCTTTGGAGTCACAAAATCAGTACCTAGAAATAGGGTATTGTTACTACATGGGTATGGTGGAGAGCTATGTAGTATTGTTACTACATCAGGCTTTGGAGTCACAAAATCAGTACCTAGAAATAGGGTATTGTTACTACATGGGTATGGTGGAGAGCTATGTAGTATTGTTACTACATCAGGCTTTGGAGTCACAAAATCAGTACCTAGAAATAGGGTATTGTTACTACATGGGTTTGGTGGAGAGCTATGTAGTATTGTTACTACATCAGGCTTTGGAGTCACAAAATCAGTACCTAGAAATAGGGTATTGTTACTACATTGGTATGGTGGAGAGCTATGTAGTATTGTTACTACATCAGGCTTTGGAGTCACAAAATCAGTACCTAGAAATAGGGTATTGTTACTACATGGGTATGGTGGAGAGCTATGTAGTATTGTTACTACATCAGGCTTTGGAGTCACAAAATCAGTACCTAGAAATAGGGTATTGTTACTACATGGGTTTGGTGGAGAGCCATGTAGTATTGTCACTACATCAGAATTTGAAGAAAACAAATCAATGCCTAGAAATAGGGTATTGTTACTACATGGGTTTGGTGGAGAGCTATGTAGTATTGTTACTACATCAGGCTTTGGAGTCACAAAATCAGTACCTAGAAATAGGGTATTGTTACTACATGGGTATGGTGGAGAGCTATGTAGTATTGTTACTACATCAGGCTTTGGAGTCACAAAATCAGTACCTAGAAATAGGGTATTGTTACTACATGGGTATGGTGGAGAGCTATGTAGTATTGTTGCTACATCAAGTTTTAGAGATCACAAAATCAGTGGTGGGAAATAGGGTATTGTTAATGCATATCTTTGGGAATTAACTATGTAGTATTGTTACTAGTACGTTTACTAGTACAACATGATTCACTTTACAACTTCTTGTGCTTCTTCTTATTAAACTTGATATTGTGTGTACAGGGTTTAAAATTCCTTTAAAAAGGACAAGCAAGCAATTCCTTTTTTATTCTGACAGTCATTAATATATATATATATATATATATATATATATATATATATATATATATATATATATATATATTAAAAATAATATGGCTTTTACAGTGTTGGTATAAAGCAATTTGATATACCAATACTGTTGGTATATCAATTTGTGATCCGCCCATGAAGCAATAATATGCATATTTAAACATTCTTGCAACGGTGCCCTTGCCTCTGTTCACTTATTAATCACTAGTGACGTATGAAAATAACGATAACAATATTAATAATCCCCGTTTTCTAAATGAGTACACAATTTCATTGCAATCCTTGTTGCTTTCCGTACTCTGTAACCTGGAGTGAGGGAGATAAAGAATTTGGGATGCATGAAAACCTTGAGATTGAACTTAAACCAAGTAACATACAATAATTTGGATCCTTGTAACGGTATGTGTGCACTTGCCTTGGGATTCATATAATCAAAGGTAGAAAGTTACAAACCTTGTCGACATTATACGGTAAATTTCTTGGTTACGTGTTACTCATACATGTACTATGATGTGTGTCTGTGATCTGAATTTTTAACGAAGCCTTAGCAAGTTTTCAGTCATATTCCTACGATATCTGCAGTGTGGCAGTTTATAGTGATGTCTTGCACTGGGGAACCATGCAGCAGACATGTAGCACGATGTCCCCCGCCAGTCACATTATCCTGACACCAGGCCGACCAGTCCTAACACTAATCTCTTAACGATGAGCGCCTAGCGAAGCAGCAGTTCCATTTTTATAAGTCTTTGGTATGATTCGGCCAGGGATCGAACCCGCGACCTCCCGCATTCAACGCGAACGCATTACTAGTCCACCGGAGCGGTCCATACTTTTTTGTATCTAATGTTTAGCTGTTGTCTTTTAAACCTATTCTAATGTTCTAAAATCGATTATTATTAATTAAATATGAAAATGTCCACCACCACCTCTCTCTCTCTCTCTCTCTCTCTCTCTCTTTCGACCATATTAGCAAGATACGGGCGAACATCTATGAAAAGACGAGCTAACAGGAGGATTTTCGTTTGTGTCATCCCAAGATGCGTCTGGAATTGTGAATGATGGTAAAAGCTAATTCAAGCCGACCAAACGGAGAGAGAGAGACAGAGAGAGAGTTTATGGGCTTTAGTACTGTTATTAAAGCAGAATAATGATTTAGATCAACTGTAAATATATTACAATATTTTAATTACCACTTGCTTGATCATCATTTCGCTTAGTTTTTATTCCACACTAATTACCATACGCTGGTCCGTGAAGGGGTGATCGTTTATGTCAATGATTGAGCTAATCATGTGTTTGTAGTGCTCTATTTTCTTCATTAATACCATATTTCAATTTGAAATCACAAATGTGTCTTATATTGATTTTATCAATGTAAAAAGTAGAAACTCAAAAGAAAAACAATCAGGTTATAAAATTGCGAACGTGATTTTAAATAGCAATAAAAGGCACATACTGCATTTCGTAGTGGATACACTTGGTAGGGATGAGAGTAGTTCATTCACTCGGTCAATACACGGCTGTCTGCAGTCAATCTTAAACTCCATCCAAAGTGTGAACACATGTATTTGCATGTGATACAAATATAATATATGTACAGTATGTACTCTGTGTCAGTTATAAACCACTCGCATACATTTTTTCATTAAACAAGCCTCTTTATCTTTTAATGAAAAATGTGAATATCTCGTGGTACGCGGACTTCAAGCCCTAACACAACCATGGAAAAATTGCGGGCTGCAATGCATGCCGAGATTCCCTACCCTAAACAATATTTTTTCTGAAAGATTATTTTGACGCATGTCGCCTATTTTATAGTAATTAGGTGATACTTGTACATGTTAATAATATAACCCGTGTGAGATTATTTTACAGGCATGCTTAATAAAGCACATATCCATAATTATTATAATCATTTCTATTTCTTTAAATGCCTAATCGATCAGCCTAAACACTAGCAACCCAATCGGTGTTTATCATCTATTGTATGTATGTTTGTTTACGTGAAAATTACAGAAGGCTGATAACTCTTTATTGTTTGAAAAAGAAGTAAACGAATTAAAATAAGTGTATGTAACTCCTTCTCAAAAGTCAGCTCGTCAGAGAGAGTTTAAATCCATGTCGCCGACTTCATGGTGGCTAGAAGATCATTGTTAAGCAAATGGATAAGTCAGTGTTCTCAAATCATTTAGTTTTAAGAGCAAACTGTTATTCCATAAAATCTAGCTTTCATTACTGTATATGTTGATCTGGTAGCATATCTAGGCGTAGAAAAGTGAATTTAATAACGGTTCCAAAAGTAAATCAGATGAACTCTTTTTTAATGTTTCAGTTTAATGTATTTTACCTACCCCCCTTTTATATCTATACTATCTTAATTCTAAATATTTCAAAACCATAATATATTTATCTGTGTATATAGACATACACGCATATATATATATATATATATATATATATATATATATATATATATATATATATATATATATTACAACCCTTCCTTTCCTTCTCGCGTACATATTTGTCTTCATTTATTATTTACTCACATCTTTTTGATAACTTTAATTATGGGCATATGATTTTAAGGCATAAACAAAATACAAATTAATTGTAAAACGAATGGAACACAATTTCCTTAACTTCCCGTTTTATTCTGTCTAATATTTAAACTTTAGTTGTGATATAGTGTCATTTAATTGCCATGCGCAGATTACCCAAAGGCAACTTCAGTACCAGTGAATGTGCAATGGGCAAACTGACTTATGACATTTGTGTTGCTTTGGTGTCAACATACATTGTTTAAAATCATATTTTTTATTTTAATAAATGAATTGACAATTTAGATATGTTTTATATTCTTAAGATTTTTTGGTGCACTATCTAGACTTGATGCATATATTTGCTGTAATGCTATTTCACATTTACCAACTGGATGGTAATTTTTGATTGTGTCAATAAAAGAGGTTACAAAGTGCAAAACAGTGCCTGAGGTTTTGTTTTTAGCAAAATAACCTAAACTTATATTTTAATAAGATTTGAACATTTAAGCTCGTGTATCTCTCTGTATAAAGTTTTAACTGCAGATAAATTAGTTCCTAAGTTCTTAAATGAATATCTTCTCATGTTTTTGCAGGACAGGTGCAATAAATAAAAACATTCAGGTTCTCTGGTTGATGGTAGACTTTGATTGTGTGTAATTAGTCCTCACAATGACGTCCTCACAATGATGGTAATGTAAAAATAGTCCTCATAATGTTTCAAGAAGTATACGGCAAAAATGAAGTGATACAGACGCTTACAGCTTACTTTCAAATATCTAACATATGCTTTCATTCCTTCTTATGGTCCTCGAAATGTAATCATATGTCACGGTCCTCATAACTATATTAATACACGTATGTGTGTGTGTGTCTGTGTGTGTGATATGTGTGGACTGTAGATTTTGGGGTTTGTAAGCGTTGGTAAGCGTTCGCGTACGTTTGTGTGAATATTGCGTTGTATTTTTCCTTCCCGTGCGTGGATAATAGATATTGGGTTTTTTCATAGTATATTTTAAGTTTGTGGATAGTATATACTATTTTTTTTCTTCCTCCCGTGTGTGGATAGTAGATATCGGGGTTTGTATTAGTTATCGTACGTTTGTGTGGATAGTAGATAATATGTGAAGTGAGTGTAAGGGATATTTTCCTTCACATCCATGCTTGAAGTATATAAATGATAGCGGTCGCCAGTTTGGCTAGGCAAGTTGAGCAGTAGTAAAAACCAATCTGCTTAGTTCCAGACACACCGGAAACCTGTGGAGAAGAAATACCCCGAACTATTTACCGACTTGAGAATTGACTACAGCCCTCTAAACCTAGAGTTTACCATACATGAATGGAGAGCTGCCCTGAAAAATAAATTTTAAAAAAAACTCACCAGGGAAAGACAGCCTAGGATACGAATTTCACAAGAACCTACCGGAAAATATTGAGACTATAATGCTGGACCTAATCAACACTTCCTTGAAAACCGGAAAAAAATCCCTAACAAGTGGAAACAAGCAATGGTTATTCGAATTCCAAAAGCAGGAAAATACCCGACAGAAATAAACTCCTACAGGCCAATCTCCCTCACAGACAATATATGTAAAGTGATGGAAACTATGATCAATAACAGGCTTAAACATCGCATGGAATGCAACAACCTAATTTCTAAAAATCAAAGCTGCTTTTGCAACAGAATGTCCACTCTAGATCAGTTATTCCGGCTGGAATCGTGTGTTAAATTAACATTTAACGTTAAAAAAGAAATGCGACCAAAATCTAATAGCGCTTTTCCTAAATTTAGAGAAAGCTTTCGAGCTAGTGTGGACAAATGGTCTAATTGGGAAACTAAATCACTACGGTATCAACGGCCACTTGCACCAGTGGATATCTAGCTTCCTCGCCGGTCGAGAAATTAGGACAAGAATAGGGAACCAATATTCGGACAACCACGTAATAGAAAATTGCACTCCACAAGGCAGTGTCCTAAGTCCTACCCTCTTCAATATTATGATTAATGATATGGAGCGCGCTGCTGACCTCAATACAATAAATTGATCCCAATTTGCAGACGACAGCGGTATGTGGAGGGCAGGAATCCTGCCAGCAACAAAATAATAAGCGAAATCCAATTGAAATCAGATTGGAAATTCGGCTGATAAATGGGGTTTCAAAATCTTAAAAGAAAAATCGGAAGGAATTCTATTTACATCTAGAACCATGATGAAAATAAAGTACCCAATCCTATACATTCAAGATGCACAAATTAAATTCGAAAAAGTCACCAAATTCCTAGGTATATACTTTGATGAGCATCTCACCTGGAAATATCATATCCAGGAGCTTATTAGACGATGTAGCCGGGATTTGAACCTCCTCAAAAACAAAGGATTAAATTGGTGAGCAGTCCAGGACACCCTCTTAATTCTATACAGATCATTAATGAGATCTAAGTCATACCTATTAAAAAAGCTAGATAACATTCAAGCAAAAGCCCTCCGCATATGCACAGGTGTGGATAACAATACCACAAGAAAGGAAATACAAATATTAACAGGAGAACCCAACCCCACATTTGTCTACGAAGAGAAGAACTAAGATATGCGTCCAGATTATCGATCCATGAAGACTCACACCCAACCAAGATCTTTGTAGCAAAATGTAACATCCCCTTCAGACGTAAGTTAGTCCCGGGGACACCAGGAGGAAACAAGATTCACGAATTAACCAAAGATCTTGAAATTCCAAACATACAAACTGAACAAATCGCATTCCCTGATCCCATACCATGGATATGCAACACAGTGCATATCAATTTCAGCGCAACCAGGATTGGACCTAAAAATAACATACCTCTGGAGATAAGATCTACAATAATCTCTAACATAGAAAACGCATATCAAGATTATATTAAGATCTACACAGATGGATAAAAAACAAACAATCCTATCAGAACAGCAGCCACTATAGTATACCGAAAAAAACCAGAGCTTGGAGCTAGACTCCCAGATAACTGCTCTATAATCACAGCAGAATTCTTAGCCATAAATGAAGCCATTAAATGGGTGAAATTGATAAACATCCGCAAAGCACTAATTATCAGTGACTTGCTAAGTGTCTTAAATTACTGAAATCCGGCATCTCCACCTGACGCGACAATTTCGTCAAAGAGACCTACCTTTTACTGAGACAAATGGAAAACAAGGACAGAGTAATCAAATTAATGTGGGTACCATCCCATATCAGCATCCCAGGAAACGAGAAAGCTGTCCAAGCAACTAAAACCAAACTTCAAGAAAGCAACCATATCATACTCCAGTACAGCTGCAAAGAATACTGTAGCATAATCAGAAATAAAATTGTAGGGAAATGGCAGCAGGAATGGGACAATAGTACAAAAGGTCTCACGTTTTACCTCATGCAAAAGGAAGTGTCCAGGAATATAAAAGCGCCGACTCTCACCAACAAACAAAACCAGAAAGTTATCAACATAATCAAAACTGGAAATACATTATTGGCCAGCAGTTTCGGAAAATACATCCATATTAACAATGTTAGAGGCGTATTTAATGAGTGCAACAAATATCAAGCACAACGGGACATCTTTAAGACAAATCAAAAGCACATAGGATCCCCAACTGCCTACGCGGAATTCATGTCGTCTAGTAACCCTAACATCAATTCTACATATAATAATATCCTATTTTTCCTGAAAGAAATTGGCAAACAAGGAAAAATTTACCCTTTATGATCATCCCCTCACTCCACTCCACTCCACTTAGAGCCATAAACTATCAAATGATACAAATAAAAACCCTATGAAAATAAAGTAGAACTTAATCACAAACAAAACAATATATATTCAAAAATAAAATTAAAATAGATAGAAATATATATATATATATATATATATATATATATATATATATATATATATATATATATATATATTTGTTATTATTCCTTTCCTTCTTTTTCACTATGTCCAACAGTACATATACGATTTTTAAAAATTGAGCCAGACGCTATTTACTCTGGAAATTGGGATCAAAATTAACTCAGAAACAGCTCCCGTTCTATTTGTATACCTACCTTCCTACCCTCAACCACACATTCAGTCATACTATGCTAGCACGTATTAAACCTACTACCCCGATGAACGTGCCATCATGGTACTGGGGTAACGCTGTAAGTGGGGCGTAATTCCCCAATAAGCGAAGCAATTGATATAAACTAAAAACGATGAGATTTGGTGCTCCTATTCCCGCTCGTCGTTTGTCCCGTGGGATTACATTATCCCGATATCGGACACAACTAAGTAGCACACTTTGTGCGAATCAAAGCGTTGGGGGAAGAGGCTCTTTTTCCGTCACCCTCGAACAATTAGTTAGTCCGCTATTGTGGAATTTAAATCGTCGCGCATGCACTATATATGCAAGCAACGCTAATCATATCTCATCATCAGTGTGGCTATCTCAGCATTGACTAGTCAACACCTTAGGAAAAAATGGATTTGTTTAATAACTTGAAAGACAGTTGGTACTGAATGGTGGATGGAGCCTATGTGGTGGAAAGGCTTGCAGATTCATGGAAGTTTCGAGGTAGCTTAGACTTTGTGACCAGTCTGAAACTAGCGAGAGATCTGGTAAAAGGCATGAAAGAGGAAGAAGTGAAAAATTAAGAGGCTTCATTAAACCAAAATATGTTTGAGTTGGAACATTAAAGGAGGCACTTGATGGTGTCATCAAAGTCATGTGCTTTTAAGAAGAAATATTGAATTTGACAGAGTGGTATTTTGTGAATTGGGGATTAGACCAATTCAAGAAAGCTGAAGAAATGATGAGAAAGGTACTGAAAGAATAGTGTGTGTGTGTGTGTGTGTGTGTGTGTGTGTGTGTGTGTGTGTGTGTGATTTGGACTTTTAACGTAACTTTAACAATTTTTCAGTCATATCGCTACGATGTATGCAGTATGACAGTTTATAGTGATGTCTAGCAGTGGGGCATCATGCCGCAGACATGTAGCATGATGTCCCACCCAGTCACATTATCCTGACACCAGGCCGACCAGTCCTAACACTAACCTCTTAATGCTGAGCGCCAAGCGAGGCAGCTGTTAGTACCATTTTTGTAAGTCTTTGTTATGATTCGGCTGGGAAACGAACCCACGACCTCCCACATCCGAGGCAGACGCTCTAACCACTAGGCCACCGGAGTGGTCACTGTAAGAGGAAGTGAAGAACATAAAAAATAACTGTGCAAAGAAGAGAAAGGACAAAGACAACGACTTTTGAAAAACTGAATCAAAACTGAATGAAGGTGCAGGAAACGTTTAGATTAATTGGACATCTTCACTGGAAGTCAAAGAAGGAAAAGAAGGAGGGAATAACAGAGAAAGTGAGAAGATGGTGGAAGAAGTGGAGTAAATAGAAGAAGAACCCAAAGCCTCTTTTCAGGGACACTCATATGCCTCGAAAATATTTTTCTTTCTTGCCTATTTTTTATAGTCGGTTGTATAGTTGTTTATGTCTGTATGTTGTTTGTTGCATGTGTTGTATGTCTATGTCCCACCAAACGTTTAAGGTTTTTTCCCGCTCTGTGGTCCCGATTGTGGTCAGCCACTTGCAACATTGTTGCGAAACTGGTACCAACCTTCAGTATCGGGACGTCACCTCACCTGTTCCATTCCCTTTATAGTCCTATATTAATGGTAAGTCCCACTGTCCGTATACAAGCCCAATATTCCCTATTTTTAATTCCCATTGTTCGTAAACGTGCCCCGGGTGATCTGAAAAGCCGTGTCCGTAAACGTGCCTGGGCGTGTTTGTCTTGTAATTTATTTTTCCATTGTCCCTAATGTGCCCCACTTAACTACTGACATAGTTCTACCCCCGTCAATAACTCTACAACTGAAACTTCATTCCATAAAGAGACCAGCGTCCTGACAAATATGATTGTATCGTGATATACAGAGATATCTTGAGCCATAAGTACCCTGGGTTTAGTCAATCTATGACAAGAGAAATCGAGGAATTTGAATTTCTAACAGCATGCACTTTACGCGTGCAGAAGTGGTTCAACCGAACTCGGTATTTTGAAATAGCTAAGGCTAAAAATACATTACCATAGGGTTACACTGTACTCGGAAAGGAAACCCGAGTATATTTTTGTGCATGTACAATGCATTAACATTTTACTACACACAACTCCGTAACATAAGGATCATACAGGGTTTAAGAATTGTAAATGCTTGCCAGAACATGGGGAAATATTTTGAATCAGGGGCGAAATCTTAGGGTTCAAATTCAAGTGTTCCAGAAAACATTGTAACTCTTATTAAGCCGTATGAAATCTTTTTTAAAAATACTTATTTTTCCCATCTCATAAATCATGAAATTATTAAATTATTAAGAGGAAAAATGTCTATATACTAAGAAACACACAAAACAATGTCCTTAATTAGTCACTGCAAATCAATATGTATAAGGTACCCAGTATAGTGTGTGTAAAACCATTTGAAAACAGTCCTGTTTTTTCCAAAATGAAACTTGTAACTTGCTGTGTTTGCACGAAACACATTATATTATATCTCCTGTACTTTGTTAATACTAAAATGGCTCTCATCTACATTGCAGTCACTGCAATAGATTTATCCCCCTGTATGTATTCTCAATTTTTATACAGTTCTGTATTGGCTAGTTCTGATTGTTGTCAGTATTAAACATTGGAATTTATGTTTCTAAAAGCAGTAGAGGTAGTGGTAGTAGCAGTAGTGGCATCGATGCTTGGAATGCACGAAATGTTCAGAGTATACATTCTTTGTTTTTGTGTGCGGGTTTCTCTTTTATGTTTGTTTCATTTTTTATTAGCATACATGCATTAAGAGGCTAATTTCGTGCAAATTGAACATTTATTAGTGTTTGTCAACAAAAATTATAAAATATACAGTGTGAAAGAGATGTGATTAACTTGGCCGAGTAAGGAATTGAAAGACAATACATGATAAAGGAATTAACAAAGGACTGAGTAGAACCAAAGAATTTACATTTGGTGAGAACTTTATTGTAGTAGTTTCTCTATTGGCACAGGGAATCGTACCATCCGAATGTCTAAATAGAGAAATATGACTATATGAAATGAGCGATGTATTTCGCCGATAAAATCGATATACTAGCGAATAGATGACTGCCTGTTTTATAGATTATTTTTCTTCTAGTGTAAATTGTTCCATTTTTACCGATGAAAACCACCGTTCCAGAGCTTCTGTTTAGGGACAAAAACAGATCTGGACTGTTCGAAAGCTAGGACAATTTACACTAGAGTTAAAGGAATAATTATATATGCATTGTTCTGCTACAGAGCTATTGTTTACAGGCGAGGACAGCTCTAGACATTTCTAAAACTGTGATAATTTACACATGAGTTAAAGAGAGAATTATGTGTGTAATTTATTATTCTGCTCCAGATCTACTATTAAGAGGCAAGAAAGGGCTCTATACAGTTGTAACGCTGTGAAAAGTTACACTTGTGTTAAAGAAACGGTTATGTACGTATTGTTTTGTTCCAGAGCTATTGTTCAGGGGCGAAAAACTGCTCTAGAGAGTTTGGCTCTAAACATTTACATTTGAGCTAAAGAAATGATTCTGTATGTATAATTTTGCTCCAAAGCTACTGGTGTGAGGAAAAACTAAACGTTAGATTTAAAAAAAAATTGTACTTGATTCGCATAAGGGAAGAATATGCTGAGTTAATTATGTTTCTAAAAATGTGTTATAACACATCAGAGATTGTGAATCAGGCTTCATCGTTTTGATCACACTCAACCACTCATCATCATCATCATCATCATCACTCTCATGACCTAGTGTGGTCATCGAGGCACCGTGCTGCTGAACATCTGACCAGTTCCCTCCACTTGTCTCGATCATGTGCCAATGCCTGTGTCTCCGCAAAACTTTTCCTGATCCATTCTATAATGTTCTCAGTCCACTTTTTTCTCTGTCTACCTCTCCTTCTACCACACTGGACGCTGCCCTGCAGGACTGTTGTGGATAGACTGTTGGCTCTCGTGACATGGCCATACCATTTCAGCTTTCTCTTTCTGACGGTGGTGAGGAGGTCCTCATATTGGCCTATTTTGCGCTTGATGGTGTTACGCACTTCTTCATTTGTGATGTGGTGCATGTAACAGATGCCAAGGATGTTTCTGTAGCATCTCATTTCGAGTAACTGGATTCTTCGTTGTAATTCTGCTGTCAGGGTCCAGGCCTCACATGAGTACAAAAAGATTGAGATGACTAGAGCTCGCAATAGTCTGATTTTAGTTTTCAGACTCAACCACTAGACAATGATTAAGTTATTGTCTGTCAATGGAAGCTAGGTTTACTGATAAAAGACGAGTTGGTTTTAGATAAAGGCATTCTTTCAAATATGTCATAATAAGAAATGCAATTTCGAACGTTTTATATTGCTAGAATATGAATGATATAAAAAGAGTGTAGTGCTTGTATGTGGAAAACCGCGATGTCGCATGCACTTGGTATGCCTACGCAACACATTCTTATCGGGTAGGCTTTACCAGATAATGCTTCATAACTTAAATCAAATTGTAAACAAATATGAAAACTACCGTATACGTTTTCCAAACCATTTACAGCAGACGAGTCAACGACAGACCAAGTAATAATGATCCCTATTTGTTACCAAGGTAACTGTGAATTTAACAGGTTGGTAAACAATACACCAATTACGCACTTTGTGACAAGATCGCGAAATAAACCTCGACTTGTCATATCAAGCACCATTTTTTGTGTCAATAAATTGTTGTCGATTAAAAACTAGTCCTAAAAGAAAAATAGCCAACTCCAGTTGGATATTTGGGCCATGCTTTGATTTCTAATTATTTCGTCTTCACTTAAGTTTTCAGATGATGAGTGTGTTACTTTTAGGATAGTTTAAACATGTGACTCATAAATTAATATATATTATCATCTATCTTATCACTTTGCTGCCTGAATGAAAGCTATATATCAAAGGTCTAACAATTATTCTGGAGACGAATTCCAGTCCTGACAAATGTTATGGAAAAGAGCGTGCATATGGGTGGCACAAAAACCAGAAGACACGAAGTCATTATCACAATAAATCATCTGCTTGCTTCGTATAATCAATGTTCATCGTGTCAATGAATGTTATGGCGCTCTAGCGTTTTGGCCAGTTTTAGAATCCATTATTGTCAAGCTCTATCTGACGTGAAATTTTGAGAAACTAGAACACTTGCATTCCAAATACAAGGGATAAAATTGCTTGAGATCCAACTTTATATGATATATTATATTATCACCGGAAATCGCTCTTTTGTGTTATACAAGATAATAATGTCACATACGACACGGGTGGTATGGCTATTCTATTTCCACAGATTAATCGACATTTATCAGTTGTTGGGTCAAAAACAATGATGTCGATAATGTGACCATAATGGCTTTTGTACTGAATAACTTTTCCCCTTTTAGAACAGCATTATTGACCTGTTTCGTTTTAAATAGTAGGTTAATATGGACCTTTTCAGATGTCAATGTTAGCTGTTAAATGTTGCCTGAATTTGCCTGGCTGCCAGGTGTTAGTATTAGTTGTTAAATGTTGCCTGAATTTGCCTGGCTGCCAGGTGTCAGTATTAGCTGTTAAATGTTGCCTGAATTTGCCTGGCTGCCAGGTGTCAGTATTAGCTGTTAAATGTTGCCTGGCTGCCAGGTGTCAGTATTGTAAAATAGTACGATGACCGAAGTGTCTATAGTGATATGTGCTGGTATTCATGACTTTCATATCAAATTCAATTTAATTTAAAGAGAATTTTGTAAACCGAAATTGCAATCATATTTAAAATGCGTGAATTTGACCTCTTTTGCATTTGTTTATTCAAATATTCGTGCTTTGTTGGTTATACTAATTTATTACAAGATACAAATTCGCGAACGTCTCCTACGCTTGAAAACATTTATTCTAAAAGTTCTCCGCGGAATGAAATGTCTTCAGATTCAAAATATTGTGCTGCTTTGACAACTTCTAACAAGTACGTTACTCATCCTCATTGTCGGTAAGTGTTAAAGTCTACGTTATACTGATATTCAGAGTAGCCATCCGCAAAATAAACCCATTATGTCTTATCCAAATTATTACAACGGTTATAAGTTCTCGATTAAACACACTTATGCTGAATGTGTTGAAAGTACCGTTAAAACCAAACCAAAACAGTTAAATAAAGTAGTGGCAGAAATTAATTACGTGTTCTGCTGGGATCAATATATGACGGGGAAAAAGACTTAAAGAGCACGAGAAAAGGATTTTCTACTTTCGATGTGCAGATCTCTCTCTCTCTCTCTCTCTCTCTCTCATATTTAATACGCTTTGTAAGCAGTGAAGGGGGACGATACATGGTCAATGGAAAATAGATTACAAGACACTCACCCACGGACGATATAGCGTCAACGGGAAAATATATTACAGACCCTCCCTTGGGACCGTATATCGTCAAGATGCATAGCGACAATGGGAAAATATATTACAGGTACGTTGACATCACAGTACTGAAGATTGGTAACATTGTAGCAAGGGGACGACCTCAATAGGGACCAAATAGCGGGAAAAAACACTAGAACGTTTTGGTGGGACAGATACATAGATAACACATACAACAGACAAAGTACTAACAAAAACAACTATGCAACAGACTAAATAAAATTTTGACAAAGAAAGCAAACTTTTTCGAGGCATATGAGTGGCCCTGAAAAGGGCCTTTGGGTGATTCTTCTTCTACTATATTCTCCAGTTCTTCCACCATCTCCTCACTTTCTCAATAATTCCTTTTGACCTCTTTTCCGTCTCTGGAATCCAGCCAGCATGTCCCATCAATCTAAATTTTTCTTGTATCTTCATCCAATTTTCATTTAGTCTTTCAAACTCCTCTTTTTTATTTCTGTTTTCTTTGTACTTTCTTTCTTTAGTCCTCTTATCTTTAATCTTCTTCACCTCTTTTCCCAACCCTTTTCTTATCATTTATTCTTCTTTCTGTAGTTGCTCAAGCCCCCCACTTCACAAATGACCACTCTGTGCAATGCAATGTGTCTTCTAGAAAGCACCTTACTTTGATAACCCCATCAAGTGCCTCCTTCAAGGTTCCTACTCTTATATATGGAGGGTGAATGAAACCTCCTAACTTTTCAACTTCCTCCTTTATCATACCTACTTTCAGGCTAGTCACAAAGTCTAGACTTCCTGGATACTTCCATTCCTTCTCAAGCCTTTCCACCACATAGGCTGCGTCCATGACTCAGTACCAACAGTCCTTCAATTTGTTGAAGAACTATATTGTCATCTCCGTTTATTCAATGTTGAATAGTGCGAACCACGAACGCTTTCACTTTATATTTTTCATGCACGGACGTGAAGGAAACCATCCCTTACACTAACTTCGCATATTATCTACTACCCACACACGAGAAGAAAAATAACAAACACACACTATACTATCAAAAACTCTAATATACTATCCACACAGGGAATAAGAAAAAGCAAACCACAAATATACTATCCACACACGGGAAGAGGAGAAAAAAAACCAAGCCAAAATATACTATCCACACACGAGAATGAGCAAAAAAAAAACAACAATTTATACTATCAAAAACCGTAATATATACTATCCACACAAACGTACGCGAACGCTTACAAACCTCTAAAATCTACTATCCACACAAACGTTTGCGCACTTATGCAAACACGCACGCTACTATCCATACAAACGTACGCAAGCTCACATACACACACACAATCACATCAGTAAAGGAGTCAGTGTTTATAATCACACTACTCCACACGCATACCAACTGGCAACTGGAATAGTCTCTTTACTAGTGATTTAGGAAGCCTTTCTTAATGCTAGCACCTCCCCGATCGGGCACCACAAACACAACGCTGACTCCAATCCTTGTCTCAATCCACAGTTGTGGTTGTGAGCGCAGACGGGGCTTGAATGTCTTCACTATCCCACTCCTCTGTTTGAGGGAAAGTGAAGACTTTTTCCCTTCTTTTATGCCACATTCGTGGATGATGTGGCCTTCTTATTTCATTTTTCCCCGTTTTCCGTCTCTGGATAACGGCTGTCGGTATTGGTGGTAGTGGCTGTTGTGGCTGTGGCCGTGACTGTAGCTGACGTTGTAGTGCTGTTATTGCCTGTGGATGTGTACTGTCTTTTGGCGTCACCTCACACACAGGTCTTAACATCAGGTGAGGCAGGATTCCTCCCATCGTCTCCTCTTCTTATTTTTTCTTTCTTCCTATTCCTCCTTCTCTATTCTTTCATTTTCTTCTCTGGCCTTCATGGCTAGCTCGTCCAGGAGGCGCCTGCCATATTCCAGGTGCATCTAGAGTTCCATAAGCTTGGTTAGTCTGCTGCTCATTCTTCACAGTTGATTAATCAACAATGGGTAGCCAGACTGACGAACACTCCCTTTACATTTGTCAAGCACGGACGTAAAAGAAAACACCCCTGACACCAAAACGTACAAGATCCATACCATTATCCCAAAAACATGGAATGCGCGGACCTAAAGGAAACACTTACTCACTTTTTCACTAACTACAAACTCAATCACATATAGATTAATTGTTGAGAAGCTAACATACCATTGGCAATTTAATTAATATCTCTTTCCTAGAGGTTTGGGTAGCTCTAAAAAGGGCTGTTATTTTGTGAACGAGGAGTTATGTTAATCTTTTATTCTCTAAGATCGCGGCCCCGTCCGGCAGCAGGCTTTCCCACAGGATAGGGTCAGCTTCTTCGGCAGTCGACAAAACCTCGGTCTTCGGTCTGGTTCCTGCTGCTGCTGTTGCTGCTGTTCTCTCTGCTTCTGAAGTCTGCACTTCTCCGTCCATTCTTCCGTTTCTTTCTTGATTTCCTCTCTGAAGAGATCTTCCATCAGGCTTCAGTCACTTTCAATATTCTGTATCTCTTTAGGCTTATGTATCAGATTTAGCCTGACACCATGTAAATTCACGTAAGCTTCGTTCAGCTTGGCTAGTCTTGAGCACATTTTCATAGGAGGATGAATCAACACTGGATGGTCAGACTGACTGACTGATTGAATTAAGGTCGTTTATCGCTCTTTCGGGCATGTACGAACGGCTTATTTCCCATTTGGGAATGATTGATGTGATCGAGGGGGAAGGAATTGTGTCACTTCCCCCAACGCATTAATGCACACAAAAAGTGTTATTTGATTGGTCCGGTTTCAAGACATTTATGCCTCACGGGACTAGTGGTGAGTGGGAATGGTCCACACGCACTCACCTAGATGGTACATGTCTGGAGGCGGTAAAGGAGGATCGGGCTCAGTGGAAGGGATGCACCCTACATCCGCTATCGATTTTTGTCCCCAATTTCCGAATAGTAAATGGCGTCGTTTGCTGTATTTATAAGTTTGGAAAATCATGTGTACTGTTTGTAGAAAAGATATAGATATAGATAGCAAGATTAATCTCCTAATCTATTTTAAGGAGAAAATTATTTAATCGAATGATATTTGGTGTTTCTATTCTAAAAAGAAATGTTTCCACCTTGTGCGGAGTGCCTGATGACTGAGATTTTAGTCACCTTATAGATTAATATTTTAATTACATAATTCCTAATTATATAATTTGGTGCCACCTTGTGTGGCTGGTCCTGATGGCTGATATTTAAGCCACCTTATATTTTTTTAATTTTGTTGGCCAGTCATAATTAGTATATTTTATGTCGATTCGTCATGCTTTAAGTAATGATAGAATATATATGTTAGTATGTATGATGGTTCTCTAATTACCGATTACTTGTTACATTGCTTAATAGACTTTAGATTTGGGCAGCTCATGGCGCCGAAGTAGGTGATAGGAGCAAGTGTAGCATCAGCCCGCTCACTGGCTGTTTTCGGGCTGTAAACCGTATGCTACTCCCGCCCTCACTTTCCCACCCAGCCGCACTAACAGGGGTGTCCGTTAGTGTACAGTCTAATGATGTATGGCTGTTTATTAATTTGTCCTATTTCTAAAATTATTCCTTAGAATATGTAACTTAAGTAATCACCCTAGGTGTCCGGTCGGTCTGAGCATGGATTAGGTTGGCTTATAATTTATTGAATTTGTCAATTTCCTTAATGAAAATCAACATAGCATCAATTGTTTGATTGGGTTTTGGGTTAGTTTGGTAGGTATATGACTAATTAATTGTCCTTTTTGTATTGACCATTGTTTTCCTTTGTTCGTCATATTTCAGACATATATTAAAAAGTTGCTGCAGATGTTCATCATCAACGCAATTGGGGCACTTCGCTCCAAATCCACGATTAGCTGGGACGTATTTCCCCATACTGCTTGCAAGTAAGGTTTTTCCTGTATTGATTTGGTTAATGTTTGATGATGCTTGATATTAGTTTTTGGTGCTTTGGTATTGCGACTCATTGTTTTGTGAATCGAGTATAGCGTACGTCCTTTGAGGCATGTGTCCCATTGTGTTTGCCATTTCTTTTTTCCTGGGATGTTTATATGTGATGGAACCCACACGAATTCTACAATTTGGACTTGTTTTCTATGTTGTTAATAGCAAATTTTGTTAATAGCAAATAGGTTTCTTTAAGGAGGTTTTCATGCCCCTTTGAGTCGGCTGTTTCCAGTGTTTTAAGTACACTAAGTGAATCGCTTACTATTACTATTTTCTGAATTTTCTGTTAATATGTTATCTTTACTGCTTCGAATATAGCCCAAAATTCTGCTGTGTATATTGAGCATTTGTCCGGGAGTCGACTTCCTATTTCGTTGCTCAGTTCCGGTATAGTGAGTGCTGCAGCAGTTCTGTCTGGGTTATTTGATTTGGATCCGTTTGTATATATTTTGACAAAGTCTTTATAAGAATTGTCTAATATAGTGAGGATCTTTGATCTTATTTCCAAAGGATGTTCTTCTTTGGATCCAAAGGTTATTGCTAATGTGTTGACAGTTGGTTTTATCCTTGACCATGGAGTAGGGTCTGGATATCGTATTGATTCTGCACGAAGGCAGTCGAGTTGTAGTTCTTTACATATTTGGTGGATCATTTTCCCAGATGGTGGGAAGGGAACGAGTCTCCGACTAAATAGGATGTTGCATTTGTTAATGATGTTCCTTGTTGTGTGGTTCGGATTTTGTATTGAAATTCTGGCTGCCTATCTTAAAATCAGTTCTTCTCTCCTTAGTGTTAGAGATGTTTCGCCCATTTGGATTTGCAGTTCTTCTTTAGAGGTATTTCGGGGTGTGCCTGTTCATATACGTAATGCTTTTGCTTGGATTTTGTCAAAGCGTTTGAATATTGATGGTCTAGCAGATGAATAGATCTGGCATCCATAATCCATTTTGGATCTAATTAAGGCTCTGTATAGTGTTTCCAATGTATCTTGGTCTGCACCCCCTTGTGAGCCTTTGATGTTTTTCAGAAGATTAAGGTCTTCGCTACATTTCCGTATTAATTCGGTGATATGATGGTTCCATGTGAGATGTTGATCGTAATGCATGCCTAAGAATTTTGCCACTCTTTCAAATTTGATTGGTTCGCCTTGAATATATAGGTTTGGTGGCTCTATATTGCATATTTTATGGGGTGAGAATAGTATTCCCGTTGTTTGTCTTTTGATAGTTTGAACCCCCATTTGTCATCCCATTTACCGATGTTAGTTAGTTCTGTTAATAGTTGGTTGGCTGCGTGAATTGTCCGCTTTCCATAAACCCCTGTCGTCGGCATATTACAATAGGTCTACTTTCCTGAGATCGACAGATGGTTCTAGAACGTTTATCATGATGCTGAATAGGTTCGGACTCAGGACACTTCCTTGTGGGCTGCCGTTCTCTAGCACATATTCTTCTGAATAATGCGCTCATATTCTGGTTCTGATTTGTCTGTCTCTTAAAAGGGTGTAATCCATTTATTCATGTTGCCATTGATTCCATCAGGGTTCAATTTGGCAATGCAACCATCAGTCCAACTAAATCGAAGGCTTTCTCAAGGTCTAAGACAATGGCTATGAGGTGTCTATCGCATTTTCTTTTAGCATTAAAATCTAGTTTGATACGAGACTCGAGACTTATTAGTTGATCTAGGGTGGATCTTTTATTGCGGAAGCCACTTTGGTTTTGTGAAAGAGGATTGTAACTTTCTAGGTGATGTTTGAGTCTGTTGTTTATCATCGTCTCCCTCACCGTGCATATGGTATCGGTTAGAGAGATCGGTCTGTATGAGGATATTTCGGTGGTGTCCTTGCCAGCTTTAGGATCGGGATGTCTATAGCTTTTTCCATTAATGGGGAATTTATTATGTCTGCCATGATTGATTAACCAATTCTATTATGATTTCTTCCATATTGGGTGGAATTTTCTTATATATTTCGTTTTCTATGTTATCTTGCCCTGGGGAGATGGTTTTCTTATGTCTATGTGCTGTTTCCCATTCGTCCAGGCTGAATAGTTCGTTTAATGGAGAAATCCTTTGATCTAAGTCCGTAAATACATATGGATATTTATACTCTATTGTTTTTCTATGTACTTGGAATTTAGCTGTTTGATTGTCATTTTTGCTCACTCCAGCAAAGTGTATTCCTAGTTGTTCTGCTTTATATTTATTATTTGTTGCACCCTTGATGTTCGGAATACCGTTACTATTTGCGCCTCGCATTGCCTTTAGTTTATTCCAAACTTGCTTTGAGTTGCGTCGGTTAATTTCAAGGGTGGAGCAATATTTTTTTCCATGATTTTTCCTTTTCTCTTTTAATGATATTCTTTGCTTGTTTTACTTTTATTTTATCATTTGTATAATCGGTTGAGAGACCTATACGGCGAAAGTTATTGAGGGGTTTCTTTTTCTACTTGATTATATTTTATGCCGTCGTCTTTCCACCACGGGGTTGGTTGTTTAACAGCGGGATGTTTTTGGTTCCAGTAGTGGGGATACTTTGAGTGGCGGCTGCATTGATCGTTTCAATGATTTTTATGTTATATTTGTTGATGTCGTCCCGTAGGCTAGCCATAGTCACCCCGGTGAGCAAGTAATTTAATGTATTCCAGTGGGCTTTGTACACTCTCCATTTGGAGACTTTGGAGGAAGTGACAACAAGATTGGTAAAATATATGGTAATAGTAATGGGGAAATGGTCACTGTCCAACGTGGTATCTCTATCTCCTTCCCAGTTTGTTATAGATGCTAATCTGGGTGTGCAAATTGTTAGGTCAATTGCAGATAATGATCCATCCTCTGGTGAAATTCTGGTTTTAGTACCATCATTAAGTATGACCAGATTATAGTTGGTGGTCCATATTTCGGTTAGTTTGCCTCTCTTGTTTTTATGCTTTCCTCCCCATCTTTTGCTTTAAGCGTTGAAGTCACCGCATGTCATGTATTCATTTGTTGTGTCGATGAGTTGGGTATAGCTGAGAGGGGAGACTACATGAGGCATGCCATGTTCATCAATATTAAAGATTTCAAAAAATAAACTACCCGGTATGGATGAGTATCTATTGATACTCGAGGGGTGTCGGGTTATTCGGGTCGTTTATGGCTACAGGGTGTTGTTGAAATGGTGTATTTGGGAGTGAATCACTGACAAAGATGGCTAAACCACCCCCTCTTAGTTAATTATCTCTCATCGTGAAGTTGCTGGCTGAATAACCCAGGATTGTTGGTATATTTTAAGTTTTTTGATGGATAAGTGTTTCTTGTATGACTATCAAATCAGGTTTAATTTTAGATTGTTGAAGTTTAATCATTAGTTCCGGTTTATTAGTATTTAATACCCGGCTATTCCATTGCCAGATTACTATATTGTTTTTCCTAGTTGTATCCATTTCTGTTGTTATAATTAATTATGGTAGTAAATTATAGTATCAAATCAGTGCTTGGTTTGGAAGTGTGTTTCCAATAAATCAGATAATAAACTGAAGAATGGGATACATGGCATATGGTAATTTTGAGAGATGTTAGTGATCCCCACCATGAGGTCCTTTAAGTAGTGGATAAGTGCGTCGTGTGATAATTCCTTATGTGGGGGCACACTTGTGTTACCTTCATTGCTTTCACCCTTGCTACTTGCATTGTTTGGTAGTGGTGGGACTGCCGTTTCAGTTTTTGCTTGGTTTCGAACTTCCTGAACGAAGGTCGATATGTCTGATTTTCTTTGTATGGTGGTAGTATTAATATCATTAATTATTTGCTTTGGTTTAGGATCCACCTGTTTTTTATTGATGCTAGAGGGCAAGAGGATCCACCTGCTTTTATTGATGCTAGAGGGCAAGAGGGTGGTTCCTGTTGTCAGCTGATTTTTCGGATTACGATGGGCTTGGATATTTGCAGGTTTGGGTTTTTGTTTGGGGTTTGGCACGGTTATAGTAGGTGTTTGTAATTTTTATTCATTTTCCTGAATGGGGCGTTTTGATAGTTGATTTGGCAGTTGTATAGGGCAGCTTTTGCTCTTTCATTACTTGTATGATTCCCACTTCTCTTATGATGTACTGAGTCTTTGGAGATATGATGGTGGGGACTGTTGCAATTGGCACATTTTCGTCCTTGGTATGTTCATTTGCTGCTGTGATTTCCGACGCAGGTGTTGCATCTTTTTTTAGCGGCTGGCTTGGTGTCCCCATGCGTTGCAATGACTACAGAAGCGAGGTTTCATGTTGTATTCCAGTAGTGGGTATGAGTGGCCATCAAAGTAAACAAGAAGTGGTGGAATTGGATAGAAATAAAGTAGGATGCTGTCGGTCAGTTGTCCTTGGCTCGTCTTGAACCTGGAAGCTCTTGATATATCGGCTACCTGGTTTATTATTTCTACGGCTATGTCGTTGTTGCTTAGGGAATTAAATTTTGGATGAAGTTTAATGACCTTTTTGTATGTTGTAGTTAATTTGGGTTCAATCATCCGTGTTTGTTGGGTATTGGTTTTTTGGACGAAATGTGGATTTGTCTCCTTTTTCTTATTCATTGTTTGGTCCTTCTCTATTTTGCTTGAGGTGTTTTTGGAGAGTACTTTATGCCTTGTTATGTTCACTTTGGTTTGGCCTATTTGTTGAATCTCCATATAGTGTTGAATCTCTAGAGCCATCAATGGAGGAGATGAATGTTCACGCAAGTGTTTATACCACTGATGCAACACGGCTTCTTCCGAGATGAGACTCTAAGATTCGTCCAGATACTCGTCTACATTTTGCTCTTGACTCAGAATCAGACATTTATCATGTTGAATTTGACTGGGGTGATCGTTTTGACATACACAGCGCAATCTTTCTGGATCAATTCCTTAATTTCTTCTGCCAGGTGTTTGGCAAAACAGAAGATTAAATGTTGTTATTGTTCTGTCCATCTGGACTTCATCACTATGTCCTTTTCGTCTTTGTCTTGGGGTTATGTTTCCACGGTATCCTCCCATTCCATTTCCAAAGATTCTCTAATATTCAAAGAAGAATTACAGTCTTCCATAGCTTCTAAGAGTCTGGAATGACTTCTCTCTCAAACTGTTGATTTATATGGTATTGTCAAATTCGGCATACAAGAGGACGTTCACTGTCTTTGGCAGCTCTGTTTCAAACTGAAGTTCCACACGAATTTGGCCGGATATTATAGGGTGGAAATGTCCCACGTAGCTGCCTTGGTCTGGAGTGAGATAAAAAGCCCACAAAGCGTAACATCCTGCACAATCGTCGTACGTAATACCGTGACTGGTGTTGGTTCTTAACTGTCCAGTGGCTTCGTACAGGGACAAGTACGATCTCATGTAACTTTTCTTCTCAAAGTTAGGTTCAAAGGGTCCGGTACACAAGGTCTTACCATTACGACTGACTTTGATTTTCTTCACACTGAAGTGATGAAAGTCAAATGGATTTTCATTCTTGACTCCGTTGAAGGATTCGATGCTCATCATACCAAGGATTAAACGTTTGGGTAATTGTCCTTGTAATATATGATTTTCGACCATATAGTGCTGTTCTGGGAATGATGAAAGTTTTGACTTCCATGCGTCGTATCGGATACGTGTCACTCGTTTTGCTCAAAGTTTGACGATGTCGTTTCCCACTTTAGTTAACACTTCCACGCGACGCACGTAGAGTTTGGCTTCTTCGGTCACGGTTTTGTAAATTATCATCAGTTGCATATATCAAATCAAAAGCGGCACTGTTGCTATTCAGTCTCAAGCGGACATCCACACCGTTCAGCAAATATTTCTCTTGCAACTACATGTCCAAAAGCAAACGATCCATCAGTGCAAACCTTTTGTGTTCTCCTTTGATTTTGTCTCGACGAGCGTTGAATCCCACATTCTCATTTGTTATATTTCCATCTTTAATTAAAGCAAAAGTTGATAAATTGCCATAGTGTGCCAGGTTTCCATACCACGCAAGCATCCAGATGAGTGTTCTTGCATTCTTTTCAGTAAGTCAAGAGATTCTCCAGGTACGCTCGGTAAGGGTAATTATCCATGCTGCTACTGACTGCTGTATTATTCAAGTACAAATCCAATGATCTGAATAAGGTATGCATGAAATTGTTGACGGGAGCTACTGCTTCAGTGCCTATAGGTATCTAGAACTTTGACTTTCAACTACAAATAACTGCTATTCAGATCATTGTAATCTTCGGGCTGTCCTTTGATTTCAAACTCGATGGAGGTTGATCCCGAATCCTTGACAGGAAACGGGGCGAAATCTACCCATTGGGATTCTTACATCGTCATCATAGTGGGTGGCATGGCAAACAGATCCATTTCCGAATTGGAACAGGCGCAAGATTCTCGGTGCATCATTTTTTTAATAATCAAAAATGTCTAAGTCTCGGACGGTTCTTCTTTTTTAGTATTTATAGCTTATTAATCTATGAAGGCTTCTGAAGGGATGTTTCTTCGTGGTCTCTTTCTGCCTTGTCTTTGCTGTGACGCTAGGGAAGCAGGAATGCCTGACTCGGCAGAGTCCAGGGCATTTATTGGCTAATCTCGTCAGCCCAAAATGTCTTTACCTGTTTTCACCAAGACATTTTTGCCTGATCTCAAGAAAGGTCCTTTAGGGTTTTGTTTGTCGATGATGACATTTTGGAGAACTTCTTTGCCTTGCGTCAATGCGGCATCTTTCAAAGCGTGCAATCCTCGTGTCACCATCGGTTTCAAAACTTAAGCTACCGAACGAAAGGCCGATTTTAACATATCTCCTAAATCATGTCCTCATTGTCGAACGATGACTCGGTACACTGGATACAGGACTTACGATTCGTTAGAGAATCTTTTTCGAAAATGGTGTTTCACTGACACGTTCCCTTTGGTGAATGAAATATTTTGTTCCATATCTCCTTTTATAGCAATGTTGACAGTACCGAAATACAATTTACTGACAGGCAAATAATGAGGATGTACAAATTTGCGGTGAACGTGAAAGATGTTTCCACCTTCCTCGTCACGTTCATGACAGAATCCACTTTGAAAGAAATGACACGCTGTAACGGTACGGAGGTGTGTCCCACCACCGTGTACTCCGCCGCATCAGAATACTCAAACATCAAATTCAATCATTGGTTCAATTCTACAGTGGAACGGAAAACGCTCACAAAATTTGAACTGCTGCTGATGAATGGTATGTTGATGTTTTTGGTTAATATATTCGTAAACATGTTGAGGTCTCCGCCCGAAATGTCATATAAATCAGGGCAAAATTGAATGGCCACCGTTTTTTCATCAAAAGATTTGATCATTAGGTGACGAGCCATTGACTGCCTTGAATCTGGTATGAATCGTGTCCACCAAATGTTGACCGCTAAAATAATAGCCTGCAGGAATTTTAGACTGATAGACGTGCCGATAAGAATCAAGGGCAGGTAGTGTTTTCTTATGGCATTTGTAGGGATGTTTTCCAACAAGAAGTGTTACATTTGGGTATTCAGAACTTCGACCCGAATAGTGTTTTGAGTTTCAGTGATGTTTTTGATTTGTGTAGGTTGAATGATATCCACTAAAACCACTACCCAATGGGTATCGTGATCCAATTGGATGGCCTGAGGTAATTTGGCCTCGTAAAAACACAAAGTAATGTTGGGAAACACCTCCATGGAACTGTCACTAGGTAAGGTTTAGAAAAAATTGGTTCTTGTTGTTGTTCATAATTCCATTGTTCTGCTCCTGTCCAAGGGGTCACTCGAAGTCAGAGGAGTGTCTCCGCCCAAAATGTTGATATTGTTGTTCCCGTTCGAGAAGTATTTCAGGGAAGGATTTGGAAGAAGGTAACCAATGCAACTTCTGGAAAAATTGCGTCGAATGGGTTTATGTAAAGTGTACATGACTTGTTCTTGTAACCATCGTTGCATTTGAGATAAACGGATACTTTTCAGACGAGTTTTAGCAGCACGATACAATTTCTGAACTCATCCGTAACCTGCAAGATGAGTTGGATTGTATTAAATGCTGGCTAATACCTTCTCCAATTTTAATAAGTCACCCACCACTCGTCGCTGATTCTACTTTGGATGGGGCGAGAGGGTGATTTGGAAACGGCTTTACGTGCCACCAGGGTAGCAGTTTAAGGTAGTGGTGGTGGAGGTGGTAATGGAAAGGCTTTGGTCTTCTTTTCTTTTTTCACTTCTGGTTTTCCTTCCTTCTTTTTCACTTCTGTCGAAGGCGGGGTGGATATCACCTTTTCAACCCATGATTTCAGTTATTCTCGTTGTGATATGGGGGAAGGGGTCAACAGGGTGTTGCTGACGATGTTTGAAAATCTTCTCGTACCTCTTCTTCATCAGGCATTCGTGATGCCGCGTCTGTCTTGACCGCTGGGGGGGTGGTGATGATGATGGACTTTTCATCAGAGTGGGTAGAGCTATCTCGTCTAAAGCTTTCTGGTGAAATAGTTGCAGTCGTTGCAAGAGTTCACAGTACTTTTGCGATTTTTCTGTTTTGGACAAATCGTTGCGATCCATCAACGACTGCAGATCGTGTCGTAACTGGGACATCTCGGTCAAATTCGGATTGGGAGGCAAATGCGGGGTCTAAGGTTCTTGTCAATGATGGTATTCCATCCATCGTTTGTAAGGCACTAAAGCCAGTTTTCGTCCTTCCATTCAATTTCAATGTTCACGTCTGCGATTTTTGTACTCCAGAGGTCCATTTTATATTCTTGTTCCCTTTTTATCTTGCCCCTATGATTCCTCCCAGCATTGTCTCCATTGCTCCTTTCAGCAAGGGTTCTAACAACAGAGGTAAAATCCCTTCGCGCTTTACCAACATCTTCTTTTGACGACTGGTTATTTTCTTTTGAACCATTTGGCGAAGAACGTGACGATGTTTGGGTAAGCATTTTTCTGGTGTTTAGACAAAGGTATCGTACCTTTCAAGACGTTCAAACAACAATCGCACACGATATCGATGACTTCTTTGGAGGCTGGTTGAATGAGATTTTTTGTAGCATTAATGGAGATGCTTTAGATAGGACGGACAACATGTCCCCATGTTTAACTAAATGAGGAGGCAGTCATCTCCTTTTCTTTTATTCGGGGATATAAAAGGGATGACGTCTGAGTGGTGAAATCTTTGGGTATTCAGGAGCACAAAATCACTGATTCCCATTCTTCGCTTCAGGTTTTATTAAAATTGGAATGCGTCGCCACTGTTTTTGCGACGTATCAACTTAATGACAGGCTTCACGCGTCGTGGAGGGGTTCGTGACGGGTTAAATCGGGACAGTTTTGTCGTGGACAAATCCAGTAAACTCTGTAAACATTCCCGATCTCTTTTGGGTTTTGATTTTGAGAACAAGTACTTTGTGTGCAGCTGTTGTTGCAGCTAAAGAGAAGGAGGGTGTCACCGCTGAAAGAGTCGTTTTTTGGAGACTCGGGTTGCCACTGTTTCATCAAATGAGGAAGAACGAGTGTCAAATTGAGTTTGGCTGGCGTTACCATCAACTGAGAAGTGGAAGAACCTGAGCCTACTGGAGACGCGGTCGCTGCAGGTCGTGGTTTGCGTCCTAGCCGATGTGTCTCTCTTGCGGGTAGAAACTGTCTTCTGGGTTTTTTTTACGGGACTTTTCTTTACCTATTTGTGTGGGCTTTTCTTTTTCTGGAGCTGTGCCCTGGTCTTGACACCACTGCCCGTATTCTTCTTTGGGGTTCGTTTGGCTTTTAGGGAGGGGCCTTTTTCCTGAGGAGAACTTTGGGGGACATTAGGATGCCCATTTTATGAGGGAGTTAATGATGACACCTCCGAAAGAACCGCTACATCCAGGTTTTAAAATGACTAACTTCTCGGTTTAAGTGTTAATGCAGGGATCGGACAAGTCTACATTGTTTCTCTCAAACAAAAACGTTTGGTTTGATGAGAAATGTGAAAGATACATTGCAGTACTTGACGTGCTGTCGCCGTAAACCATCGTAAGACTTCTTTGAGACTGACTTCTAAGACACGAGCACGTATTTGTGGCTTTTTGTTTGCGACTGATGCCGTACATGGCTCGAATCAATTTGACGGGAAGAGTAGACTGATGGGACGTTATGTTGACGCTGTGTGAGACAGACCCAAGGTGTCCGAGCATTTTATAGATTTTTTGATAAGTCGACGACGAGGACATATACACCACATGCCCTCCGTCTTGGCACCAGTGGTGAAACAGATGGAAACATAATTGCAAAAAATCGGGGGGGGGGGGGGGGTAAATCTAAGAGTAAATAGGCGTGTGGGGCTTGAGTGGCATCGTCGTATGCATGAGTCAGTTAATGCGTTCCTAACTCTTTGGCTACAACTTGCACTTGCTATATACCTCTAGGGCATTTAAACAAGACCACGTAATGAGCATTGAGACTGGTGGTGTGATAGGCTATACGTTGTTTTGATAATGTAAATGATACTGGCATTACGATGATGTCTTTTGCGTGTAAACCACAGTTTAATTTCTTCTTCGTCTTCTCCTAACATGCCGTCGAAAATGACCAGATGGGTTTGACTGGGGTCAGACACGATTCCGTCGCCTTCGCTAGGAATGCCTTCCACAAACACGATGTAATCACCTAGACTTTCTGCAAGGCGATGTACGCCGATTGCCACTCTTTGTAACACCACACGATCAGTTGAGGTGGACGATCGATCAAATGATATTTATGTTCGATCAAACGTTTGACAATTTCGGTGTTATCTGAACCACTAGGTCCAGCAATTAACATGTTAAAGGGATGGCGAAAATACAAGGCCTCCCAACTGGCACGATCTAAGTGTTCCTCGATGACACTGAAAGTGGAGGAAGAGGGAGGATAGTAGATGTAGCCATAGGTTAGGGAATGTCACTTTTGACACGAAGACAGTCAAGACAAGAGTTTTTACACTTTTTCAGGACACGTTTATTTTTCTAAATGGAACAACACGAAAGACAAAAGTACATAAAAGCCAAATGGTTAAGTAGAGCAATAATAAACCCATCAAAACGATCTAAACGATCAAAATGATCAAAGTGGAATATAAACAAGTCAATATACAACATGTTTTTGGTAACCAATGTCTCCTATGGACAGTGTCTAATGTTCTTAAAGTTTCTACATTGGGTACAGTCACACAGGTGTCCTCTATGAATGGTCTATTAGGAAAGTCTATGACAGTCCTGCCCTGAAAGGAGTGGTTGTCCTCTTTGAGAGGTTCTTCTCCAACTGTCACTAACACAGGTTTGAAAGTTACATTTTTCACTGGTTGTTTGAACTGAGGATCACAACTCTTGGGCATAATTGGCCACTTCTTTGGTCCAAGCCTCAAAACTTTTCCAGTCACGTACATCTGTCCAGTGAAGCAGTATGACAGAAACTACACATACATCTTCATGCTCATCTTCAGTACCTAAAAGTTGATGATTCTTTTTTCCCGTAGGGTCGAAACATATCCAGATGAAAACGCAAGGCTTTTAACAAAATGAGTCTCTTGTGGACATTTAAAGGGACCAGTTTTATGTTTTCTTTGGTGGCAAGTACTGTTCGTAAAGAGTCCGCAAGGAATATTCTGGTAAACGAAGTCACTAAGACACTCCACACGTCGACTCCAGTTCAATGGACACAGTTCTTGTAATAAGTGTTGGTAATCCTCCACAGTCTGAATAGTGCAATCGATTTCCTTCCACGGAATGTGTTGTATCACGAGTGATAAAGGTTCTGGCATGGTAGCCCGTTTTATACCCTCTTTTGTCGGAGGTAATAAGTGCACATTTTACACAAAACTAATGATGCCTCAGCAGCGAAACCAAAATGTTTAGTCACTAGTTCACGCACCACACATCGCACAGAAGTTTTCTCTAAAGACAAAATTTGATACCGTACAAGATTCTAGTAATCAATTAACTCTTCCTCCGGTACTCGCCCACGCGTAACAAGTAGGATGAATAGACACCAAAGCCTTCTGGTCCTCGTCCAGTTGAACAATGTCTGCCCATTTGAAAGTTTTCAAATGAATCAGTCCCCTTATGGCATTCAGGTAGCAGTGGTTTAAACATCGGTGACGAAACGGATGAAATTGTTCTTTGCGTTGGACTTGTATTTTGACCAGATCGCGGTAACTGAGTTCTCTCAACTGCACAGGCAAACCACAAATGTTCTCTTATTATGTATCTATGATCATGTCAGTGAGTATTATTAAATTTAAATTCTTCTCCTGGAGCGAAAGTAATGCACATAGTGAGTAATTCAGGGTAACGGTCAAGAATGTCAATAAAATCTTCTGATGCGGAATAATCGGAAGAACGCAGACTTAATCCAGAGAAATCTGACGCGTTTGTTGACTTTTTAACTTTCCTCTTGTGAATTTCTCGATACAAATGTTCTACAGTCACCAACTGAGATTTCGCTCTGGCAAGTCCTGCCAAACTTTCTTGTAGATCTTCACTTGCAATTCGGTTGGTAATCCTTGTATATTATTTTTAATAGGGCTTAAATACTTCTCTAGGTGTTGTCCAACGTTTGACTCCTAGCCAAGCATGTTTCTTAAACGACTTGGTATGCCACTTCAATGACTAGGTCCCACTTAGTGTAGGTAATGACGATCCGGAGACCATCGAGAATGTTCCTGGTAAGCGGAATCATTTTGCTCCCACTCGTGAAGTGACACAGCATAACTGAAGCACTTGACTTTATCACCTGTACCCAAGTAGATAAATCCGGCTCTGGCAAATTCTTCGGGGGTAGGTCCCCCAAATATTTAGGCCATTTCCCATGGAAGGTTTCGAATCCACTTTCAAAGTCACAGTATTCAGGAAACGCACAGTGGACGAATATTCGTCTTTCACAGTTTCATTTCGATGAGGGTAGAGTGAAATCCGTTTGAGTTTACTGGATGACACCCGTAGGGTGGTAGCTGCTCGGTGTCACGTGGAGAATGACATCCACCATGAAAACCAGTAAAGAATCCACGATAACGAAATGCATTGCATTTGCATCCGTCAGGTTTGACACGTATAGCATCCCCTTCTATGGTAGATTATGTATTAGTAGTCATAGCAAAGTTCCCATGAGGTGGTACTGCATCGCTGAGGTCAAAACGTAAAGCATCGCACTCCCCAAACTTGAATGATGTCTGTTTAAAGCGATTCAGCTTTCTCGCTTGGACTTGGTCGTGACAATGATAAATCGGTCTTGGACGTTTTCCCTTTTTATATGCGTGCAAATATCGACGTGTCCGTATAGTAAAGTGAAGTGGTTGGGAAGACAAACTCTCTTATGGTACACGATTTGATATACTTTTTCCAAAGGAAGACTGACGATTTGGTGTGTGAGTAAACGTACAATCTTGTGCGGTTCGTAGTTGGTCACTTTAAAGTTTCCATCCTGTCCAGACTGCAAAGCTTCTTTCAGTACACCAAAGTTCACCACTCGACTAGTGCGATAATTGAGAGTCAATCCTTTCACTATACACTCGGTGTGCACTTCTTCTTGTGAGTCCCGGTATTCGTGGCCATAATTTTTAGGACCATGACTAGCAAAACATAGAGTCTTGTCGACAAGGTGTTTGTCTGTCCAGGGTCTTAAACGATATTCTTTGATGTCAGGATGACGTTGACCCAGGCGATCGATGTAAATGCAACTATCCCTGTCAAAGTATAGAACGCGATCACCTAACAGTTCTAAAGCTTCGTACAATTTTAAGAGAGCATGGGCTGTCACGTAGGCCGCAATAATGGCATTTCCATATTCATCGGCTTCTATAAAGTCCAGTTCTTCTTCGTGATTGTCTAATATCAAATCCTCACGAACATGTATTTGGTTTTGTCATAAATCATCCGGAAGTAGCGGGAAGGTTCTGTCAAATCCTTCGTCTTGGGTAAACACGGTCATTTTACCCCACAATCAATTTAGCAACACTTTGACAAACGATTGCCTTCCTTCGTTTTTCTCCACTTGGTTCAAAGTGATGCCTTCCTGCTCCAAGTGTTTCTATTTATAATTTTATTTGGTCTTCTGGAGGGTGGCACCAGGAAGGATAGACGCTTGCTTCTTGTTTCAGTTTCAAAAAGGCATCCATGTAGTCTGCGAAAATACCTTCTTGAGTCTCGTCGCCCTTGTGGTATAGTTTTGTATTGGGAAAGTGGTATATTTCGTACATTTCTAACAGTTCGTATCCCAAGTCTAGAGCTTTAAACAATTCCACGCTGACCCACGTTCCCGTCAATGCGCGTTCTTCATGGGTATGCTTGCAAGGCTGGTCTTGGTTGCACGTTTCAGTACAAGTACGGCACAAGAGAAACATCAGTCTTCCTTGGCAATGGTGAGGTTAAACGGGATAGTAACAGTCAGTGGGAGGCAATAATTTACACTTGATCAATCATTCGTTTTGTCGAATAGTGTTCACTTCTATGTTGTTCCGTCAGCAATTGCGGGTGCCCTGCAGAAAAGCGACCATATTTGCACACGTATGGATACATCGAAGACACGTCCAAGCTTTTGATTTCTTCTCCTTTCTCTTCGTCAGCGTGGTACATGAAACAGGTGTTATTCGTCCGTCCTCCGTACAAACTAATCCGCGGGTTCAATGGGTCCACCAGCATGTAACATACCACGATGCGTTTAAACTCTGGATCGGTTTCCAAACGGTGATCGTACGCGTTTTCCAACATTTCCATCATTTTGTATCCTTGCTTTTCTAACTTCTAACGCCACTGACAAGTGGCCTGGTACAAGTCTTTCATGGTCCGTTGTAAAAACTGATTTTAGTACCACGTTTAGGGTAGCAAAGGGGACATCCGTGCAATAAGCAACCGTTAAACTCGTACACGATCTGAGGGTTTTCTATGTCCCAGCCATCCACCGAGTACTGTCAATTGGTCCTTGTCCTTTCGCCTCCTCCTTTTCGGGCATGTTGAATCCATTTCTTTTCCTTGTCGCACAAGTAATGAAGCTAACGTAGGGCTTTGACCGATTATTGACGTTTGACATAGTTGGTCGTTTGAGGACTGATGACGGACAGGGTGTTTTCAGGCATGAATATTTAGCGGTATACTAAGGAACACGCTTTCGCGTTGGTGCAGGCTTCTTTCAAAGGATCGATCCCTCCGTGTTGCATGAATAATTCTCGAAATGTCCCACAGCAACGCCGTAAAATGTCCACGCCAGAACGACAGCAACGCCGTAAAATGTCCACGCCAGAACGACAATGCTTTAACATCTTTTCCTGACACTTGAAGGGATCCGAGGAGCGAGTCTCGTACCAAGCGTAGAATGATTTTCGTTGTTTGGTGGGCATGTTGTCGGGGTCGTAGTAGTGAGCCTAAGGCCAATGGGGTAGAACGGCATGTTGATTGGCTTTGGAAATGAAACAGTGCAGAAAATAGCCTTTAACCATTTCTGTCATTCCCAACGTTTTAGGCACTGGACTCAATGACATGGCCATGAAACTCATCGAATCTTTAAACTGTACTTGACCCACTTGCATCGAAATAAATTTGGCTACCCTCAAAGTATCTTTCGGACATTCAAATTGCCCATCGTATCACAAGAAATTGTAAGCCATCACCGTGGCATGTCGATGACAATCTCCGTAACGTTCGATGTCCTCTTAGCTCCACGTCTCGTCGATGGGGTCTAAGATACATTGGGCGAAATCGGCTAGCGTGCTCGGTCCCAGAAATATTTTTTCATGTCTCCAGGAATCTTCCTGCAGTGAGGGTAATGACTACAGATAGGCTCTAGGATACACTTTTCGCACGCTCGATGAGCCACGCAGAAATTATTAATGTGAATGATGAACTCTTGCATGCATTCGAAATCGAAAAAGATGAAATTCCCTTTCTTCTGGACATCTTCCTCCTCTTGTTTGGAATGTTGTTTTTGAATGTATTATTCCTGTTCAAAGTCCACGAATGGGTGGCAAAAGTGACATTGTTTCTTCCTTGAACATATGTGTGCCTTGACATTGTTGGTACGTATGAGTTGTCCACAAGATGGCCACTACCTCAGGAGTTGACAAGCTACTTTTCTGCTATGAACCTTGCGTCTTTAGACGTTGTTGGTAAGAGGCACGGCTGACAAAAGTGCGCTGACAAGCTGGGCAATGCACTCGTTCTTGTCTGTCGTCAAGGCAGAGTTGAGAGGCCAAACATCCTGATCATTGCGATCCACAATGCTTATGTTGCTCTCGATTTTTATAACAATAATCACATTTCTCACAGTAATAACCGTATCCCAAGAATGCGGTGATACTGGTGATGGAATCAGAATGTTCATCGTGATAATAGACGTAAATGTATTACGTCTTTGAAATCTTTACCTCGAAACAATAGAGGTTTCCGCACGTCTTGATGGTGCACTTTCAAATTGTAGCTTGAAGCCAGAACGTCTTGCAAGATTTGCATTTCAAAAATGCCACAGGGTGTGTCTTTGGATAGCCCTCTTTGCTGTAACATAGTAATGCTTCTCTTCGTTGTTTGGCTCGGTCCGATTGTTCAATTCTTTTCCAGACTCTTTTCCGTTCTACGAGTCGTTCTTGTCGGCATACATTCGTCCCACTACGATGGTATGGGTTAAACACATATGGCCTTGATAATTGTTAATTTGAACGAGGCTACGCTTGATGCTACGAAGGTTGTCCACCAGTAACAATTTTGTTCCGCTGTCCGGTCCCTTTCCATCGGTGATGTGAAACTTGTCGTTGGATTGTTGCACGAGTTGAATCTTGTCGATGACTTTGGAAGGTGACTGTTCTGACGGACTGCTAAATTTGATCCAAACAGGGGGCGTCAAACTGTCGTGATAAATGTAAAGTCTCAAGCGATCGTCTTATTTTGGCTTGAAATTTCTGTTTCAGTGTGGTTAACAAAGAAACCCACACATTGGTGGTGAACCATTCTGCTTTCTCCAGCGGAATGTGGGACTTGAAATCTTTTAACTCACTGAGAACGTGTAAGCCGTCCTTCTACATGTTCTAGAGGATCGCTTTTCCGTCTCTCGAATGTGGTAGTACTTTTCAGGGCTTCCTATAGTGGTGAACTTTGGTTGGGTGTAGAATCTCTGGATCTGGATTATGGTTCACTCATGTCATCTTCAAAGTCACTGGCATGAATTTGTGCCAAAACTTCAGTTAGGGTACGAGGCGACAAATCCCCTTTCTGCCTCTCACTTTCTTCCCCTTTCTCCACGATATGATGTGGTCGTTTCAATACAAACTAAATATATATAACACTTCCCATATGCTTATAAATTATATTCTGTAATACACGTAATAATCTACGTAGTCAATTGATATTGTGCTTAACTTGATGCGTATGTACACCTCAACAACTATGTAGGCTTGTGAGATAAATCATTTCAGTGGATGATATTTGATTGTACGTTCATTCGCTGTAAAATACTTTTCACTTGTGATAGTAGTTTTCACACACTAGGCAGTGCCTTGTAAACAAGTTTTTTTCCAAAATTGTACGCGACTTTCTCCTGAGCTATCACCGATGGGGAAATCTCATACTTGAGTGAACTAGCATCGTTCTTCGTGTTTTACATTTGGTCTAATATAAGATCAAAAGGATTCGGCGCTCTTCCAGCGAAAAACATTTTTGTGTTTTTTTAAAAGATCTCTAAACAAGTTGCAATGCTAATCGTTGATAGCATCGACTATGTTGCTGCAGATCCACGTTCAAATCTGGGATTACAGGCGATTCAGTTGATTTGAGATCGACTACGACGATAGGTGACCAAGACGATTACGTTTCCATCAGCAACAACCAAATTTAAGCTGCGTAACAACTTCTGCTTCATCCAGTGCATCTAAATAGAGTAATGAAAACTGATTAATGTCGTTGACTAATCCTGAACACAGGTGGTAAAGAGGCCATAAACAAAACTGATACTGTATAAACAGTTTACATTTCCAAGAAGAATCCGATCTACATGACGCTTCCTTGAGGATAAATTGACGTAGAAATTATTAGTATTATTCGAACTATGTTAAGGACACCAACCCAAAAGCCAGCATTGAATTACAAGTGCACTATGTGTCTAGGTATTTTCTTGCTTTCGAATCTTTCTTATAAATTTATATAAATCGTGTACAAAACGTTCACACTAACACCAATTAGGACCTTGATACCAAGGCTGGATTTGTTAATATTTCTTCATGGCTTGGTGCAGCATCATACTTTATTTCATTGGTGTAATGCAAATCGAAGCATATTTGATTAAGGTTCATATCTGCTACCACAATAATCAGAACTGCCAGATACAGTAATAATTATTCGAGATCAGCTTGCCCGTCTATGACGTTTCACGGGGACGCAAACGAAAATACTGGTTGATTATAGTGAGTATTTCTAGCATCAACTTGAGCAAAACGCTTTAGTAAACCCACACTCTCCTGGGTTTTCTTTAACAGGCCTGATATTGGAGGTGCAGCTGTACAAAATAAAAACCTGCATTACAATCTTTGATTCGATGCACATCCAGGACAATTTTAAGGACATTCCTTACCATTTTCGTGTTCGAATCACCTCATTCAAATATTCGGAATTTGCAGTGACGTTCTCAATGTTACTTTAAGAGTTGAACACACATTCACATTATACAAGCAATCCTGAGAGCAATGATATGATTAGCTGTGTTGGTGGTGTCTCTGCTTGCAAATATATGTTATCAAAATTGACATTGATGATTCCTGTGATAATCCCCTCAATATGAATTTTATAAGCTCATCGCCGTTGATATTTCACGTACTCTCCACAGAATTTATAGAAAGCAATGTTCAGTAGTGTTTATGGCAAATAACTACCCAACAAGGTACAAACCCACTAAGCATGTATGCATAGCATTTCAAGAAGCGGTTCTGCAACGAAGTGGGCCGGGCTCAAAACACTGACAACAGGTCTGGAGATTTTCCAGAGAGACTTCACTGACTGGTACCTGAGTTATTACGTTTCTTTGGAGTACATAGACGTGGGTAGGCAGTCCTTGGTTGACATGCACATTTACGCATGTGTTACTCATATGCCAGTTGATCGCCTTTTCCTTAACTACAGATACATCTTTGTGATTCTTTCTGATAAGATGTTCCTGTTGGAGGGTGTAGGTGGTTGAATAATGGTTATTAATGCGTCTGTAGGTAACTAGAAAGTTTTACTGAAACTAGTAATTGAACCCATCACATTTTCAAGTAATAATGTTTTATCATGAATTTAATCATACCCTCATCCCAAAGCAACTTTCGAAAACAAGGAGCACATCATAAAAGAGATTCTGAGGTCACACTTAAATTTCCTGGGAGGAGGCTAATTGGAAGTGTCCCCTTGTGGTTGACACATATGCAACTTCGTCAATTTAATGCAGTCAGACAAAAGAACACATCGGTGATATTAAAGTTATTGAACATTGATGAACATTGACGTCACGCAGCTGCAAAGGACGGGTGGAACTTTTCCATTCCTTGCGACTATTCCAGTGCTGCTAGCGACTATAACTCACGCTGTTGCAAAAGTTGCTGCATTAGAAGCCATGGGAAATGCATGTGGTATGGCTCTGAAGAAAGGAGTGGGTTGACGCATTCGTCTCGTCTATTTGTTGACAAGTATCTGTTTCAACGTTATAATGCATTTAAAATACCTTATATACACCTAAATATAATCTTACTACGGCCAGATAGAAATGGACAATTGGGACAACCAACACCAACCGGAAACCATATTTAAATCGTTGCATTAGCACTCCAAATCGCCAGGTCGCTGAATACAAAACAATAATAGATTGTTTATACAACAATTACATAATATTCACAGGCAAATCCACCCCTAGCGTAATTTCAGCTAATTATGTTGCGCCAACATTGACTCAACTACAAAGAGAATAACCTCGCGTATTATTCAACAAGGACGCGCCTGTTCTGTATAAGTTCCATATGGTGAAGCTGATTGAGTGCGATGATTTTTTTAGACACAAGCCAAGGGTGCAATCCATATTGTTCTAATTTAATGTAGTGTGCCAGAAAGCACAATTGCCGAAGATTTCATATTCCACAGAAAGGTATTTTCTATGACTGTATGACAGTTGCTCAAGTAATAAAGGGTAATGGGTTAGACGCATGTGTGTATGCGTGAGTGTTGTACCTGACCAAGGCAAGATTGACCAACAATTTTACGTCACGATTACATTATTATTATGAGACATATCATATACACTGAATTTTACATACGTGATGAATTACTCTAACCGGAACAACAAGAGAACGGCGTTGTTCGTGAAAATATAAACGTGTGTTTGGTGTTAGATTCTGTTTCAGAGTCAACTGTCCGAACACTGTCCATCTTAGTATCACTGGAATCAGTCGTGACTGTTGCTACCATTACGGCACATGATCTAGAGTTGTTCTTGGGGATATACCATTTGTAACCGGGTCACTCGCGTTGTCGGTAAAGTTTTTAATTTCGTCTGCATTCACGGACACGTATTTTGTCAAACCTTCTCGCGGCAGCACAATGTAGTCTCCGTACGATTAATAAACTGTATGCGATAGATTTTCAGGATAATGCAAGTATTATGGCTGAGTTCGAAATGGTACTGGTGGTAATGGAAACCTACCGCATTTTGCACGCAGAGATATATAACCGGGACGTTAGTTATCCAAAACAGGTAATTAATTTGCAGGCCATGAAAACAGAGCAAATATTAGCCAGCAGAATTTGCTTCTCAACATTATTTATTTGACCATAAAATGATAATTATTTTCAAAAACAATTAATATCAGCTACATAGTTTTACGCTAGACGATTTTGGTATGTAAAATCTCTCACGCTAGCTTTAGGACTATTGTTACTGACTTATGCCGAAAACACTAGCTTGTAACGATTAAGGTAAAAGTAGTGAAGTCGTGGAGAATAAAAGTCTTTGACCTACAAAACTACAAAAAGCCAAAACCCCATAATGGCCCTAGTATATGTATTTCTTCTTGACTACACAGGAAAGGCAAAATTTACCTGAGGTTTTACGAATCATTTGTTTGGTTCCTTATTCAATATGGATAACTGTCTATATACTTATTTGTATATCATTCTTTCGGTGTATCTCTCTGATGTTTTTTTAAAAAATATTTATTTTTGTAATTGTAGGCGCCTATACATATTTTGAAGTCAATGCATAGAGTTGATGTGAGTGGTGTTTGTTTTTATATGGCACAGTAATATGAGCACGTTATTTAGTGCGGAGGCAAGACACAAGAAAATACTAAGTTTATCCTTAACAAAAAATATCTGAAAAGTTTCAATGAAACAAGAGAGAAATATAATGTGGAATACATTTAAAATTGTGCTGTACACTTTATTGGCGTAATGCCGTACATTTGAATGATTGTTATTAGAGTTACTGAATTTTTATTGGAAGAAAGAAAGACGTTTCTCATATACTGGGGAAAATAAATAGTGAAAACATATACACCAACCAAGAAAGAAAACAACACCCCGTTATTTAAATATTTTAGGTTTCTTATCCTATGCCCCAACAGTACCCTAAATTGAATCACTGGTTTGGGTAATAACATGTACAATGATCTTTATTCCATTCATCAGTCGCTAATAATTATCAGATCTTTGGAATTATCGTGTACATGAAGATATAAAGTACGACTGCGCTGACAGCTTCTACATCGAGCCCTATATTTATCCAAAAAGGCCTGGTAAGTTATGGCTAGAGAAAAGACCTTGTTCCGATACGTTAGATTGTTACGTTAGATTTCTAAAAAATTGTATTTGATTCGCATAAGAGAAGAATATGCTGAGTTAATTATGTTTCTACAAATGTGTTAAAACACATCAGAGATTGTGAAATAGGCTTCGTCTTTTGTTCACATTCAACCACTAGATAATGATTAAATTATTGACTGTCAAGGGAAGCTATGTTTGCAGATAAAAGACCAGTTGATCATAGATAAAGGCATTCTTTCAAATATGTCATAATAAGAAATGCAATTTCGAACGTTTTATATTGCTAGAATATGAATGCTATAAAAACAGTGTAGTGCTTGTATGTAGAAAACAGTGCTGTCTCATACATTTGGTATGCCTACGCAAATACATTCTTATCTTGTAGCCTTTACCAGATAATATTTCATAACTTAAATCTAATTCAAACAAATATCAGAACTACCGGTATACGTTTTCCAAATCATTTACAGCAGACGAGTCAAAGACAGACCAAGTAATAACGATCCCTATTTTTGTTACCAAGGTAACTGTGCATTTAACAGCATGGTAAACAATATACCATTTAGGCACTTTGTGACAAGATCGCGAAATAAACCTCGATTTTAATCATATCAAGCACTTGTTTTGTATGATAATGCATTGTTGTCTATTAAAAAGTAGTCCTAAACGAAGAAAAGCCAATTCCAACTGGATATGTTGTGCCAAGCTTTGATTCCTAATTATTTCGTCTTCACTTACGTTTTCCCATATTGGGTGTGTTACTTTTAGATCAGTTAAACATGTGACTCATCAATTAATTTATATTATCGTCTATCTTATCACTGTGGTGCCTGAATAAAAACTATATACCAAAGTTCTAACAATTATTCTGGAGAAGAATTCCAGTCCTGACAAATGTTTTGGAAAAGAGCGTGCATATGGGTGGCATAAAAACCAGAAGACACGAAATCATTTTCACAATAAATCACCTGCTAGCTTAGTATAATCGATGTGCATCGTGTCAACGAATGTTATGGCGCTCTAGAGTTTTGACCAGTTTTCGACCCCATTATCGTCAAGCTCTATTTGTCATGTGAACTTTTCAGAAACTAATGCACTTTCATTGCAAATACGAGGAATAAAATGGCATGGGATCTAACTCTATATGATCCATTATAGTATCAGCGGAAATCGCCCTTTTGTGTTTTACAAGATAATAAAATGTCACATCCGACACGGGTGGTAATGCATATTTTATTTCCTCAGATTAATCGACATTAATCAGTTTTTGTATTAAAAGCAATGCTGTCGATAATGTGACCATAATGGCTTTTGTACTGAATAACCTTTCCCCTTTTAGAACAGTATTATTGGCCTGTTTATTTTTAAATTGTAGATTAATATGAACCTTTTCATATGTCATTATTACATGTTATATGTCGCCTGCATTTGCCTGGCTGCCAGGTGTCGGTATTATAAAATGGAACGAATACCGAAATGTTTATAGTGATATGTGCTGGTATTCATGACTTTCCTCTCAATTTAAATTTAATTTAAAGAGAATTTTGTAAACCGAAAGTGCTATCTCATTTAAAATGCATGAATTCAACCCCTTTGATATTGGCTTATTTAAATATCCCTGCTTTGTTGGTTATATTGATTTATTACAAGATAAAAATTCGCGAAAATTTCCTACGGTTGAAAACATACATTCTTAATGTTCTCCGTGGATTGAAATGTCTTCAGATTCAAAATATTGTGCTGCGTTGACAACTTCTCACAAGTACGTTACTCATCCTCATTGTTGTTAAAAAGTGTTAAACTCTACGTTATACTGATATTCATTATAAGTCATACCTTCTTGTGCCCAAATCGGCTAAGACTTTTCTCCAAAATTGAAGAGTAGCCATCCGCAAAATAAACAAATTATGTGTTGTTAAAATTATTACAAAGGTTATAAGTTCTCGATTACACACACGTACGCGGAATGTGTTCAACGTGCCGTTAAAACCAAACCAGTATTGTTAAATAAAGTAGTAGTATACATTAATCACGTCCTCTCCTGAGATCAGCATATGACGGAAACAAGAAACTTAAAGAGCACAAGAAAAGGATTTTCTACTTTCAATGTGCCGATCTATTTATCTATCTATCTATCTATCTCTCATATTTAATTAGCTTTGTACGCTGCATGTCACACGAACAGACTCATACACAAATATAGTATTATATTCATTAAAAAGAATAATGCAACAAATGTAATCAGCATCACATGTTAGCGGAGTCCTGTATGTTCTTCATACAACGCTCCAATATTTCGAACAATATGCAGGCTGCGATTTGTTTTTTCTCATATTAGGTATGCTTTAGAATTGAAAAGTTAAAGAACGTTTTCTTGAATTTCTATGTTATTTAGAAAAAAATGAAAATGATTTAATAACAATACTTAGTTTATTAACCAAGAGATTCCATCATTAAGTAATTAATGCAAAAGGTTTCTGGCAGGAAATCAGATTGCAGTAATATTATTCCATGACTATATAATTCTTGTGTCAAAATGAGATAGATTATTTTTACACTAGTCGTTTCAGATGGCCCATCTTATATCAATCAAAGTATTAGTTTCACTTTAACTTGATAAACGGAAGACAAAGTATGGTAGTTGAAATCAATAGATGCGTTTAAAAAATTCTTACGTCATTCACTTGCTCAGAATGATGCCAATTCCTTGCAAGCAAACGGAACGGTTAACCACCCGTGCTCATGGATATCTTCCGTACGTGGCGGAATATTGAGCTGCACCTGAAACGTGGACATAGATAACCAACATCGATGCTCCTTAAAGTATAGCAAAATCATTTTATCTTTTTTGGTAATTAATTATGTCAAAAGATATTACTTTCAGAGGATGGCATGAACCAATTGTTCTTTTCTAAAGCTCCATCGGAATTTTAGGAAATTAAACTTATTCAACCTGAATATATATCGGTTCATCTTTAGAACTGAAAATAAATCATAAATGATCCATCTAAACACTGAAAAATGTTGACTGTTAAGGGATAAACCATAAAACTGCAAGCACTGGGAAATGCCTTTGCTGTTACCATTTATGGCGAACTTTTAAGGTACGAATTAGTATTTTTAATATAAACAACCTAATATAAACACATAAGACACAATAAGAGGACCAGGATGAGGATCAAAAGTTCATTTCAACAATATTCTAAGTTGTCAACAAGATCAGATATATTACTAAAAGTTCAATAAAGGACATGACCAACGTCAGGTACACCAGGTATTCCCGAGGAGCAAACCAATATCCTGAACACTGATCCAAGTAAATATATCCACCTAAGAGTTATAATTATCTTAATACATGGTAAGTCAAAATACAAAAAAATTTTAATAAGTTGTTTTTAAAACGGCATTAGTCAGGTATAACCAAATCATGCCCTCAATTATGGACAAAGGTCAATATACAATAAAAACTAAATATATATAACACTTCTCATATGCTTATAAATTATATTCTGTAATATAAATAATCATCTATGTACTCGATTGATATTGTACTTAACTAGATGCATATGTACACATCACCAAATATGTAGGATTGTTGTATAAATTCTTTCAGTAAATGATATTTGATTGTACGTTCCTTCGCTGTAAAATACTGTCCACGTGTGATACTAGTTTCAAAACACTATGCAGGGCCTTGTCAGCAAGCCTTTTTCCAAAATTATACGCGACTTTCTCCTGAGCTATCACCGATGGGGAAATCCTCATACTTTAGTGCATTAGCATCGTTGTTTGCTTTTTACAGTTGGTCTAATATAAGACCAAAACGATTCTGCGCTCTTCCAGCGAATAACTTTGTCTTTTAACCGATCTCTACAGAAGTTGCAATGCTAATCTTTGATAGCATCAAAAATATTGCTGCAGATCCACTTTCAAATCTGGGATTACAGGCGATTCAATCGATTTGAGATTGACTACCACGATTGGTGACCAAGGACGATTACATCAGCACCAACCAAATTAAAGCTGCGTAACAACTTCTGGTTGATCCAGTGATGGCAAATAGAGTAATGAAAAGGGGTTAAGGTTGTTGACAGCAAGAACAGCAAGAGAGCAGCATTGTTTTTGAAATATGTGTTTGATGGTAGATTCTGTTTGCAGAGTCAACTGTCCAACCACTTTCCGTATTAGTATTGCTATAATCAATCGTGACTGTTGCAACCATCACGGCACATCACCTAGATTTTTTGTTTTGGATATACCATTAGTAACCGTGTCACTCGCGGTGCCGGTAAAGTATTTAACTTCGTCTGCATTCGCGGATACGTGTTTTTTCAAACCTTCTCGCGGCAGCACAATGTAGTCTTCGTACGAATAATAACTGTATCGATACATATTCAGGATAAAGCAATTATCATGGCTGAGTTCGAAATGGTACTGGTGGAAATGGAAAACTACCGCATTCTGCACGCAGAGATATAAAACCGGGACGTTAGTTATCCAAAACAGGTAATTAATTTGCAGGCCATGAAAACAGAGCAAATATTAGCCAGCAGATTTCGCTTCTCAACATTGTTTATGTGACCATAAAATGATAACTATTTTCAAAAACAATAAATATCAGCTACATGGTTTTCCGCTAGACGATTTTGGTATGCAAAATCTCTCACGCTAGCTTTAGGACTATTGCTACTGCCTTATGCCGAAAACACTAGCTTGTAACGATTAAGGTAAAAGTAGAGAAGTCGTGGAGAATAAAAGTATTTGACCTACAAAACTACAAAAAGCCAAAACCCCATAATGGCACTAGTATATGTATTTCTTCTTGACTACACAGGAAAGGCAAAATTTACTTGATGTTCTAAGAATTATTTGTTTGGTTCCTTATTCAATATGGATAACTGTCTAAATAATTATTTGTATATCATTCTTTCGGTGTATCTCTGTTTTTTTTTTCTAAAAATATTTATTTTTGTAATTGTAGGCGTCTATACATATTTTGAAGTCAATGCATAGAGTTGATGTGAGTGGTGTTTGTTTTTATATGGCACAGTAATATGAGCACGTTATTTAGTGCGGAGGCAAGACACAAGAGAATGCCAAGCTTATCCTTAACCAAAATAATTTAAAAGTTTCAATGAAACAAGAGAGAAATATAATGAATACGGCTGTTCGAAGGCAATGTGGAATAAATTTAAAACTCTGCTGTACACGTTATTAGCCTAATGTCGTACATTTGAATGATTGTTATTTGAGTTACTGTTCTTTAATTGGAACAAAGATAAAAACCTGTGTCATGTACTGGACAAAATAAAAAGTGAAAACTGATATACATCAACCAAGGTAGAAAACAAACAACCCATTGTTTAAATAGTTTAGGTTTCTTATCATATGTCCCAACAGTACCCTAAACTGAATCACTGGTTTGGGTAATAACATGTACAATGATCTTTATTCCATTCATCAGTCACTAATAATTATCAGATCTTTGTAATTATCGTGAACATGAAGATATAAAGTACGACTGTGCTGACAGCTTCTACATCGAGCCATATATTTAAGCCAAAAAGGCGTGGTATGTTATGGCTGGAGGAAAGAGCTTGTTTCGTGTGTAATTGTTTATGTTTACGTAATTTTATGCAATGTTTGTTGTTTTCAATCGGGAAAATCTCAAAGCTATCTCTAGTGTAATTGCGCTATTCCTGAATTTTGAAAATCTCCTTCTACGTGTTGAGATATTTTGTCGAGCAAAGTCTGATAACATTTAAATCTGTGAAGTCAGATTGTTATATAGCATACTCAAGGATTTTATTATCGCATGCATTGGTTACGGGTACGGTTAAGGGTTAGGATTAGGTTAAAGGGTTATGGTTAAGATTAAGGGTTAGGGTTAAGGATTATATTAAGGGTTGGGGTAAAGGGTTAGGGTCAAGGAATAGGGTTACGGGTTAGCGCTAGGGTTAATGGTTAGGGTTAGGGTTAGGTTTAGGGTTACGGTTTGGGTTAGGGTATTACATCTTTTGTAAATAAAAATGTTTGCACATACTCTAAGCTTTATCTATTTCTTTGTAAAAACAATTATCTCTCAAAAACGATTTATTAATCAAGGAGAACAATTTGTCTAAAATATCAATTATACTTCATGACAGACAGAATAGGAAAGATTCATTAACAAATGTATACGGCTTAATGGCAGCTCACCATAATACTGGCTATGTGGTGCCCATAGAAAGTATAGTTCCAAAAAGCTAAGGGAAAAAACTTTGGAGCTAATGGTAGTCGATTTCAACTTCTAGGAAAAGGAAACTCCACTTTAAACTATGTTTTGTATTAAACATGGTCATTATCCACGAAAATCTGAAGGAAGGATTGGAAGCTGACAAAGTTTAGTTTAATGTTTTTGTTGCAGGAACCTGAATATGCTATTAGACTTTTGTTTGCTAAAGCGTTCAGATATCTCGTTTTGTCTGGCTGAATACTGCGTTGTATAAGGAAAAACATACCTTTAAACTGACACTTCATTATACCCTACGTGTACATCTTTGTGCTAAATGAAACCAAGTGTTTATGCACTGCTTCCGCACCCTAACCGTTTCTAATTTGATAACGGGAAGTCCAATCGGGGATTCTGATCAAACATCTGAGATATGCATTTCCTGAATGTAGAACGTGCATATAGTGCTCACGAGGATATATAGACCATTGGTCTATATTCAGTTTTTATAAAAATGTACAAACACAATTTTTTATATCGACGAACATGCTTTCTTGCCTCGCTTAGTAATAGCTTAATAAACTCGGGCAATTTAGAATTGTTAGAGACTATCATAACATAAAGGAGAAAATTATCTTTTATATATGTTTGACCTTTCAGGGTCCTTTGCACCAGGGTTATTATTAGCGTCCTTCATATGAATATTGCAGTTTCATTTTCAGATACTCCGCCATGTGTAGCCTACCAATTACTGGTTACTGATAACACATGCATAAGACTAATCATTATATCAACAGCTACAATCTTGTGTTTTCTTGTTAAATTATCAAATAAGCTATTGTTGATTCATGCACCGATTTTGTCTTTGGAGAATATCTTAACTCCTTCAAAGTGTTATGTTATCTTGAAATTCATTTTTTCTTCAGTTATATAATTTGTTTACGCTGAAAGTCTTATGGCGTATCTAATGCATTAAAGAGAGAGGGTTAAGCATGTTGCAGATATATATATATATATATATATATATATATATATATATATATATATATATATATATATATATACCTAGTGGTGCCACGTGTTCGAATGATTTCTGTTTGAGTAGTCTGAGTAGTTTGTATCAACCGGACCATTCTTATGGTTCCAATGAAATCTTAGCCGTACATATGGCGAGGATTTTACTGAATCATCCAATAGGTCTATCTGAGGGAAACTCGTGTTTGAGTTACCTAGGTTTCAATGTGTAAAGATACAAGATGCTTTCCAGGAGTGGTTCCAGAAATGGCATAGGGATCGGGGTGGGGTGGCCTACACATGTAGGTAATGGTTCTGTTGGATGAAACGTATACTGGACGCACAGTGGGCGAAGTCCCCATAAACTAATGTATTTCAAGCGTATCCAGTGCATAATTTTAACCATTAACTGTATAAAAGAAATAAGGTATTAAACGTTCAAATTGTTTAGAGCTTTGTGTATTTCGTCCCCAATCTAACTTCACTCTCTCATTCCACCCCTGATTTGTTCAATTGGGCAATAGTGCAGATAACGAATTTACAGATATAACGCAACGTGTCAAGACCTTATTCCTAAAAATAGCCAGCATGGGCAGTGTCTTCAATATTACGGACACACTTTTTAACATGGCAGTTAAGTTTCAATATGTAAAGTTGACTTAAGACGATGTTCTTAGGGCGAAATTGACATATAATTGAAACACCTTGTTATAGAACTGAAAAGGCGATAAAAATGTCATCGCACCAAAAAGTGAAATGGAAGCAAAAATGTATATCTTTTATTGCAGTAATTTAAACCATCGTCCTAAATTACATACAAGAAGGGTCACTCCACTGGAGTGCGACGTGCTTCTTACACGATAACTGTTTTGCTGATAAACAGCATATAAACTGTGGACTTCGAGAGGCAAATAAGGTATATACAACTTTGTAAGATGCCCCACATATTTTCTCGCTCGTTAAAAATTCAAATAATCTTTGGGATTATCAATTTAATAAGAACTCAGATCCTTAAGATTTTTAGACCATTTTTTGTCTTCTAAATAATTAATACTGAGATTGCATTAATTATCTAATATATCCAGTTTTCGATTTCACTAGTCATTCTCTTAATGAAATGGAGTGCACGTTGAAACCGACAAATAGAAAGAAGTAGGTGCATATAAGTTAGTAAGTAAAAGACTAGACGTAATAATTAAATGAATGAGAGAATCGCAAATGAAAGGAACAATAAATGAATTTAAAAATGAACATAATATTTAAAAAATGTAAATAATACGTATTTACACAGGAATGAGAATAAACAAAAGGATTATAAAGGTCCATAACACTATAATGAACGTAAATTTACTGAAACCAGGAATGGAAATACATGATGCAAATTACCAATATGAACAAATGTTTCGATTGAAATAACGTTTTATTTTAATGTATTGTTTTTATTAGACCGAACAATTAAACAATGATCTTCTTTGCTGGCAAATCACTAATCTATCCAAATTAGAAAACATAAAGCTATAAAACGAATCTTTATTCGCTTTCTTATGCTAGATCTGGTTAATAATTTATCATTGAATGCTATTTTGCACACATTTAATCGAGAGCAATATAGTTCACAGAGTAAAAGACCTAGTTCAGTATGCTTATATTGTTATGTTTGTCCGAAAGCAGTATTGGGGTGCACAACAGGTCGTGTAGGTAAAACGAAATCAAATCATATTTATAGCAACACGGTGAATTCGTAATCTGCCCTATTAAATACTGACATACATCAATCAAGGGAAAATTATTAAATCAAATTAATCAATATTTGGTGTTGCGCTTCATATGCAAAATTCTAAACGGAATTATATTAAAAAATCGTTTGCGTATAAATGCAAATAAGTAGTTCGACCAGCGTATCTCTCATTTAGATTTTCTTATTATGTGTTGCAGAGATTTTTCATCCATATATCATTTAACAATCACGGGTGTTTTTTTTAAATCATAGATCATTTGAAGAAATGAGGAAACGAAGCAAAAAATAGTACTCATATTTGCAACAAACAGTCCTATATGTGTATATATATATATTGTTTGCGTACTTTTTGTTCGTGAATAGGGCTTGTGTCTACTTGAGTTTTGTCATGATTATAATTAGTGAACAAGATGTTTGCTTAACTTTGGGTTCAAGACCCGACCTTGTTTACGATTTGGTGGGTTTTACAGTAGGAAATATGTTACGTCGCAGGTATAGTTAAATTTGTATGTTAATAAAGTTGGTAAATAGTTATTCATTTCTCTTGCATGTCAGTCTTTGGGAATATATCAGAGTTTAAAGTTGTTTTCAGATATAATTCTAGAAGAATTATTTATTTACATTATTCATTGCAATTACGAGGTGCTAACTGACATTTTAGACTTAAACAATAATTTGGAATTATTGAAAACTCATGCCAAGACCATTGGGATTGTATCATTGTGGTATATCAGGGCATTTAAGACTACTTGTACATCAAAAAACTAAAAACTCCTGTACATCAGGGTATTTAATATTAGTGGAATTAATTTGGAACATTCAATACTTTTGGACATGCTATAGAATAGAGAGGATAATTTGGGAATAATTCACAGTATTGTAAGTGTATCTTAAATTTTAACTTTGTCACTTAGAGAAATAATATTTTTTGTTGATTCTACTTAAATTGTTGGTTTCACATCCACAGTTACATACTTTACTACCAAAGTTTTGATAATACCACTGTATTGTTTCTTTAGATATGTTTAATTCTCATCTCTAAATTTAGAAAATCGTCGTTTCAATCGTTGTGAAGACACCCGTGAGGTAGATCGTTGAACCGAAGTCATAAATATTATATTGCGCATTTATATATGATCTGCACAATTGGCTAAAACTGCAATGACACAAATGTAATGATAAATCGATAGACCTGGTTAGGACTGAGGTCCGCAGACAATCTATAGACAATATGTATTATCTTTTATACCATTGGCACGCTAACCACCGGTTTTCGTATCTCGATGAGATCAACTATTTCTGCAGTCAAGTTAATGATATTACTTGTGTAATTTAAATCCTTCTTTTACGTAGGTTGAAACTTTTATTTAAACGTTATTTAAGAAACCACACTTGGGAAAGCGGCTATAGCTAGTTGTTGTAAAAACTGCTAATGAATAGACCTTTTCTGTCACAACTATATATACATTAGTGGCCTTTGATAATTGAATGTGATGCCATATTTTGATCAAAGAAAAGCCAATAATAAAGTCAAAATAACTTTAGCATGGTTTTATAAATGAAAAATTGGACTTAACACAAATATTTAATTGAGGGGAAATACAAAGTTTTAATCATTATGTCATAGGGATATTACGTTTGCTAACGTCTCTAACATCTAATAATTCTTGTAAATTGACGCAATGGATGCCAAAATGTATCGGTCTTTGTGTTTAGTTTGACACGTTCATTGCCGGTTACATTGACACTAAATGTATATATGTTGTGCGACCTATTGGCGAGTGATAATGCACTAATTCTGAACCACTAATGTTTCGAATTCAATGAAATGGAAGTCATGTAGAAAATTTGGATGGAGAAAGTAAGCTAAATCTTACCGAAAACTGCTGCATGAAGATCGTACAATCCTCTAGAAACCATCGACATCTCCTTTTGATAGACACTAGTAAATAGTTACTCAGTTTTACCACCGTGAGTAAGCTTCCTAGACACTCTTAACAATTATTACTGTTGGTATATTCTATCAGAAAAGAAATAAAAACTACAGCAGTTGTGGTAATAAATTATCTTTAAATAGGGTACATTGTTTGTTTTTTCTTCGTTTTATGAGAGTCTATTATTATGTCAGTTAAACTATGTTTCTACAGTCTCATCAATAAAATAAATCCATATTTGCTCGAATTTATGCTACTTATTCTACCTATGAAGAGTTTCCAGGATCAGACATTTTAAATGATCATTTTTGTATATCAATTTGTCGGTACATTTTCATTGTGACAAGCGTGAATATCAATTTGTTGGGACATTTTCATTGTGACAAGTGCGAATATCAATTTGTCGGTAAATTTTCATTGTGACAAGCGTGAATATCAATTTCCCTACTCAATACATATACAGTAGATCCTTTTAGTCTCGGTTTGCTGAGGTCTCCTTATGTTTCATCCAAATTTCTTTTTCTGGTTTCCGTGGTTGCTGCCAACGCTTGAAAACGGTATTTGGCAAGTCAGTAGAGTTATACAGAATTTTGAGAGGGTTCAGTTTCGAGTTACCAAGACTGTACTGTGTATGAGAAAGAAGAAAATCCTTTGTACATTTATACATTCTGGGTAATAGAATACTCCAAAACTGGTGGAGATCAACAAGGAGGAGGGGGGGGGGGGCGAGTGATATTAGAATTTTAGTCTATAGTTGCTTCTACAAGTTCTATATTTGACGAGGACGTATTGGTAATTTATGTAGATGTAATAACGTGTTTTCGTGTGTGTTGAACATATGACTCTGTTTGGACGTCTGTTGAAAGCTCATATGGGTTATCACACGTAGAATGTTAACGCCATCTGTAGGAAGGCAGAGCTGATGTCGGCATTTTATAACAAGTTTATAGTTTTGTGTGCTTGTGTAATGCTTGTGCGTGTTTAAGAAATATTATGCATGTAGTTTAAGTCATTTTGGGGACAATATGTATTTTTCCGGAGTTCAGAAGATCTAATACCTTGAAACTATATTTAAAAATGCTTTGTTTGTTGATAGTCCTCATTCCATTTATCAGATTTACCGATTTTATTTCCTTGGACGACATTCCACCTACCATCACCCCCAATTTGTTGTGCCCCTCTGAGATATTTTTCCAGGCACTCATACTAATTTCCAAGTATGCATTTCCAATACTATTGATACCCGAGGTTTGGGATATTACTTCTCTGGAAATATGTTTATTTGATACTTTGCATGATCAGAGAGAGAGACAGACAGACAGAGAGACAGATAAAGAAATTAAAGAAATTGAGAGATTATGACAATTGCGCGTTAGTGAGTAAACTTATATTTTTTATAACGGAAACCACGGTTTTCATATGTTGACAAGTTAGAGCAACTTAGCAGTCAAGGTTGATGACATCATATGTGTCATTTCTTATCATTCTGTTGAAGATTTTAAATAGTACGTCATAAAACTCGTACTTTTTTCTATTCAATGATGAATGTAATCAACAAAATAAAATAATATGGCTACAATTCACGACGACTATATAATCCTGAACAAATGTGCTCTACAAATCAACAGAAAGTAAACGATAGCTGATCATTCAACCGTTCCCCGCAAATGTATTACAAAGGCTCCATGTTAAACATATTCGACATTCTTTATTTATATCTGAGAGGAATAATACACTCTTCAAATCTGGTACCAACGGTGTCATCACCCCTGCGAGTACGACACCTTCAGTGATTAATGTATATCTCGATCGCGTTACGTTTTAGGCTCTTTAAACAGCATAAAAAAAATATTGAAGATAATAAGCTTTGTAAAATTTCAAACAAAATTTATTTCCCTAGAAAAAAAAACAGGTAAAATGAGAACAAGAACTTATGGTTTTACAAGTCAAATCCAAAAAAATCAAAAAAAAATCCAAGAATTAAAATAATAAAAGTCCTAGAAATAATAAGTCCTAAATGAATCTGAGTTGGATTTCTGATACAAAATCCAAGATGGAGGACCATCACGTATGATGTTGTCAGTGTTGTTCTGATGTGTCAACATTCCTTGCTGAACCTCAAAAAATAATAATCCAGTTTTGAATTCCGAATAAAATTTCATTAAATGTTTTTGTCCAAGAATTTTGTATGAGCAATTAAGTATTTCCAGGACAAAGAATTAATAATTCCATACAATAGAATTTCAACTCAAACTGGTCACAACATAACACCTTTATTCGTTAATGGTTTATAACCCAGCTGACTAAACTCTCTATAGAAAAGAGTTATACACTAATTTCAGACGCTAACCAGATTACTGTATAAGGGTTACATGATCATGTCTCTAGAACCACATAGAAGCTTTACATGCCTATGTTAAGACATGTTGATAATTCAGCCATACATTTAAGATTTCTTTTCTAATAAATAAAATGTACATAATAATATATCAATCTTACATCACTTAGTTTTGACAGTAAGACAAAGTCGGGCGAAAATAAGTTACCTCAAGAAGCCTTCGTTCGCAATCCAAATTTTGAATTTCATTACAACTCCTTCCAGCCGGTTAACTAGCTCACAACTCGGAATACAGTCTAATGCCTCCCAACTTCTCTACGATCCACATAGGGCGGTTTTCGCACATGTACTGACGGGAAAATGGATTTAGTCTGAACAAATTTCATGCCGAGACTCCGCCCAAGATTTGAATTTCTCAATTTCGATTAGATACGGTTTGGTCTCTTTGAAAACAGTCCTGTGGTAATTTATCACTTATCTGTTAGCCTCAGTTTTCCCGTCCATAACAAACTGAACTTGTTCCAAGACGGTAGTGCCATCACTGACTAATTTCAAAACAAACAGAAGAGTTTATACCTGGTGGTAAAATTCCATTTGAATTTAACACCAGAAGGTTCGTTCCATAATAGTTAAACAACAGACATGTAGTTTCTTTGTGTCCAGATTCGGTCTAAGGTCGTAAACTTACATAATACGTTTTGACATTATTCCAGGTGCTCTAACCACGAACTAATTAATAAGAAGATAGGTGTATACATGTACCATGAAACATCAGCAAATTTTCCCCACAACATGACACTCTGCAAGCTTTTAAAAATTGTAAATTCATCTACCACAAAACATTCATTACCGAGAGATATATTCTGAAAATACATAATAACAACCCGTTTTAGAATGTATTATTGCAAGCTGCTGCACTGCAATACACTAGTAATGATTTGCACAGAGCTTTTAAATTATCATCAAAAGGTGATTGTAAATTGAGATAAGTTTCCTTTAGGATTGCGTTTTCATAATGAAAATAACCGTTGTTTAAAAACTAGATTGTGACATCAATCATCTGATGCCAATTTTGTTTAAACACTTCCCATTCCGGCATTGATTTCTTCATCCTTGAATATTCTAATGTGATCAATGTCAATGTTTAATGAAATTGTCTACAGTAAATCAATTAATTCGGTGGTTGATTAATGTTTATGTCTGTGATTTAGATTTCTAATGTAGCTTTAACAATCTGTCAGTTTATAGTGATGTCTAGCAATGGGGGATAATGCCACAGACTTGTATTGTCATATTCCACCCAATCACATTACACTGACACCAGACCGACTAGTCCTAACATTAACCTCTTAATGCTGAGCGTCAAGCGAGGCAGCTGCTTGTATCAATTTTAGAAGCCGTTAGTATGACTCGGTCGGGGCTCGAACCTGCGACTTCCCGCATCCGATGTGGACTCTCTGACCGCTTAGGCCACCTGGTGAGGGGAGTAATTTAGAGACAATAGAAGAACTGATGTATATGATATTATTTGAAGACGCTGACGCTGAAACCCACAAGCAGCGGAATTTGACCTTTAATGGTAGTGATTTAAGTATGCTTTTAAATTGCTACAAGACTCGTACTTAGAACCTTGACAAAATCTCAAAAATGAAATCTCATGTTTCAAAGTCCCGATCGTCTCCTATAGGCTTTAACCCCCTTTCAAATATTTGCTGTTGTTCGATTGTGGGTGTGCTGTGTCTTTGTTGATACATATGGAGGTAACTGTCAAGCTGATATTCCTCGTTTTCTTTCTGTCTTTGCAGTTAATCCTCCTTCTTACGAGTGCACAAAGGTATAGGCCTTATCTTGTTTCCTACTAAAGACGACCACTGATTTCAAGCATTTACTAGTGTCATATCAAGTCATTAATTTTTTTGTTATTACCTTTGTTGTTGTTCCTTAGACACAAGGTGCACGTTTACAAAATACCCACACATGCCTACATCCAATACATAGTTATAAAGCCCCTTTCATACGGTTTCCCGGCAAAGATTTTGAAATATATTACTTAATAAGTCTATTTTTCAACCAATCTCTGGTGGCTAGAATAATGTGTTTAAAGAATTTCATCTCATTTTCTCAGTAACGTTTGTAACTTGTTTGATATTGCAAGTAGATTTGATTTTGAAATATTTTTGCTGGGGAATTTATTGTATATCTTGCAAAATGAAGCTACATCAGCTTGATTTCCTGCTACCTTTATCAAGATTAATCGATAGAGCAATGCGACCTCACTCAGTTAATGAAAGAGGAGTTTTAAATTGATGGAGCGTATTTGAGACATATTCCACAGCATGAAACCCTGGAATTAGTTACTGTATTTACTGTGGCATGTCTGTACTAGTCATCATGTGTTTACGGCGTGATGAAAGGGATCCAGCCAGTTGACAACAATGAGTTTCTTGGTATCACACCGACTGAAGAACACGCTAGAGTTGCACTATTCGTTTGTGAAGTTACTTTTGTCCATGCAATGAGATAAAGACAAGCAAACCGATTATATGAAATAACATTTCAAGAGCTCCTCAGAGGGATAAATGCGACGAATATGGTACGTAATACATTTTTATTTCTTAAATTTCTTAAACGAATATTTTTTGTTTTCCTTTTTTGTTTTTCAGAGTAAGATAATTTCCCCCTACTTTTTTCTATCGTAGTAGATTAGTAGTAAATCTGACCATTCAGTGGTGTCTCAATGGTGCGAAAAATATGAAGTTGCTTTTATTGTTATGTGTATGAAGAATGTTTTATACATATTATTTTCTAATTATGAATTGCAATTGTGTGCTTTTGTAGCATGTATTTGTGTTATTTACTGAGAAACACTTGAATATTTAAGCGTAATGACTTTTATAATATAATTTCCCCAAACTTATTTTCGTACTCAATGATTATGAAATCTGAATGAATAAATTATTACAGATCAAGAATGTATTAAAGTTAATGTTCATGTGAGCTTGGACCAAGAATGTATTAAAAATAAAGGCAACTTGAGCTCAGACCAAGAAGCTACTGAAGTTATTGATGGTCATATGATCTCAGAACAAGAACGTATTGAAGTTAATTATCGTGTGAATCTCTGACCAATAACGTATTGAAGATAATGGAAATGAGAGCTCAAACCAAGAATGTATGGAAGTTAATGGCCGTATGAGATCAGACCAAGAACGTATTAAGTTAATGACCACATGAGATCAGATCAAGAACGTATTGAAGTTAATGGTCATATGAGATCAGACAAAGAATGCATTGATTAATGCCCATACGAGACGAGACAAAGAACTATGAAAGTTAATGGCTATATTATCTCAGGAAAAGAACGTATTGAAGATAATGGTAATGTGAGTTCACACTTTAGTTTAAAATAGAACAAATAGGCTCATTACTTTGTAGATTAAAACCGGCAAATAACAAGCTTCAGATGCTAAATAACATCTTAGTAAAGTCTCATTGCAAGAGCTGGGTTCAGTGTTAGATATTTTGTTGTAGTGACAAATATGTAATTAAAAAGAGTACGCTTTTATTACAATCGGAACACCTTGAGTCTTTTCTATCAAAATCCACCCCAGAAATACTTCGATAGATGATACAGCGTAGAACAATAAAATACAATCCCAAAAAGAAAAATAATAAGGCTGGGCAAAATATATGTATAGATAAAAGATACAAATCATAGTCTTTCCAAAAGTACTGGAACATAAAAGGATTGTGATGATAGAAAAACTTACAAACAACAGTGCAAACCTGGTGTGAAACCAGTCCAAGCGCTTTCGAAATCTACCGATTCATTTTTCAAAAGCCACAAGAGATTATTACACAAACAAAAACATAACAAAACACAAAAATACGAGTACTGTAACAAATCTACATTGTGTTTGATGTGAATATGTAAAATCAGATGCAAAACAAGGTTAAACAGTATTGAGTTTTGTTACTTTTTTGGTGCAATAAAGGCTGAAATGACTAGAACAAAGTGACAAAAATTGCTGCTTTCGTAAGGCAGCAGCGAAAATTCTACAAAACGTTCCATCCCGGATATAACATTTCCATCCTGGATTTAACAGTTTGATGAGCTTGGGGTTTATTAAAATTTGAATGACGTTATGTTCTGAAGCAATATTGTATCACTGAGTAGGTAATATATAATAGCTTAATAAACGGTTTTTAATAAATTTATAAATGCGTTTTTCCTTAAGAGTGAAAGTTAACTTCCCATAAAATGTAGCCATTTGTGATAATTGCTTTTACTAACGGGCTTTGATGCTATAGAATAAATAAATAATTGTTGACCATATATTTTACAAAAGTATTTTGAAAGATAGATGTATCTGTGTTACTACTTCATTAGACTTGCTCTATTACCTTTGTTCTGTGCTAATTTAATAAATAAGTGTCCATGTTTTCGTTTATTAAACTGATTAAAATGAAGTTATTGAAAGAAAATATATTTAATTAACACCCTTCAATCTCAACGATTTCGATGGAAAAAATGAAGAGTGACTTGAGTTACTCTTATAAATTTGACGATTTAATGATATGACGACCATATCTGCAGCTAGTGAATTCAAGACTCATTCAATATACAGCTTATCGGTTATTTTAGCGACGTTTCACCATCCAAACGTTTGCAGACCTTTGACCGTGACTTAATTAAATTGTTTTGTAGACCACGTGTTACCGGGACGAAATTACAACATGTTATCTTAAATAAATGGTTAGAATTTCCCTTCAATATCAGATTCTACTGGATAACCTAGGACGTTTAGATGATACCATTTTGAGATTTATATTCAGTGAAGAATAGTTTCCGTCAATAAATGGTGCTCAATGACTAGTGACCAGAGATGCATAACGCATATTACGGAGGAATACTTTATAATATTTACCATGATCAGAAAACACAAGTCTTCGATTTCATATGGTGAAATAGAATGATCCCCATTAATTGATAAGCGGATATGATACAACGGATACGATTATTGCCAAAGTAATAACATAAATGGATTAACGTTTATTCGAGGATGATTTACTTGCGTCATTCGATATAAATTTTTGTCGACGCCGCTCAATAATGACGAAGTTGGTTGCGTACCTCACGTTGATATATTACCTTTGTCCAATAGTTTCTTTGGTTTATATATGATTAAATGATCATCATTGGGTATCCCTTGCCAAAATAAAGGTAACAATAAATAAATTGTATACAGGAATAACGTATTATATCATTTCAACAGCGTTAATACTTAGCAACACCCTTTAAGTGATCCATTGTGAAAAGGTAACGTTGCTAGCAAAACCGGCAATGTTTAGTTTGGTCGTATATTTGAGTGTTGCAGTGCTGGAAGGACTGTGCGATTAGAGTGTTTGAATTTCGAATTGGAGATTTTATTAATGGTTGCTGACTTTGATCTGAAGTAAAAGGTGGGTATGTGTTAGGGTCTGATACAGACAGAGCTAGACCACCATTAACAATATTTTCAAAAACCAAACTAATGAGTTGTTTTTGTTTAGTGCTAGGTCTTTGACTGTAAGTTATAGAGATTAGTCACGTGTGTGGTCTGTCATAAACAAAGTATTTCTGGTTGCAAACCCAGCATCACTCACCGCTAGAATTGCTGTTGCACGGAGTGAGTGACCAGTTTAGCGTTACACTCCTGCATTCTTGCAGATGTCTGGCATGAATGAGGAGAATTGCTTTAGTTTGACCGGTTCACAAGAATACCATTTGTCAGCAAATCCAGGAGAGCTTAGTGATTCATGCTGCATTGTGTAAATAAAGCCTCGCTTGCTTTGTCACATTTCGGATGGAAATGGTTACAGATTTCGCTGGATGAGTGTTTGTGCCAGTTGCATACATTCTCTTGGTGTTTTTCTTTTAAAAACTGTTTCATGATTTATAATAATGTACTTGCCAGATTCATCATTTTCAAATTTTAAGGAAGTTTGGGGCAGTCGATGGTGAAATTCTATACCTCTCGTCACAAAATGAATAGCCAGCCGAACCATATTCTGAATCGAAGGGCAACAGGGTCAAAGTTTTGAAGATACTCATTGCCTTTCCTTAATTCTTCCAGTGAAATTACTTGATAGTGCTGGGTTGACCTGGAAATACCTGATTTTAAATTCAATTTCAGTTTTGCATTTAACGTTGAATCAGCATTTTATAATTCTTGATCTTTTACAATATCAGTTTCTTTTTCCATGTTCTTCACATATGTTTATGGCTGCACGAACATTTTTGAAGGAATTCTTGTGATACTCTTGCGCCTGATCAGCTGCCATTTTGTTGACCCTGGATGATAACAATTTGGGGTGGGCCTCAGCGTAGGACCCTCCTAAGAGGCAAATCCGCTGGTCTGGTCTGGTTGTGGTAAAGTCAAATTTGTGTCCAATAATTTCAATGTACCAAGCTATAAGTAAATAGAGAAATATTAATAGCAATACAGCTCTTACACTTGGCAAGCTCATTTTTAAATATACATAAACACAATATTTTCTGCAATTTGTGCATATGTTGTATATTTATGGTTGGGATTGATGTATCTGATATGTTGACATTAGTAATTATATCCTTCGACATTTAAAGTTTTTCAAATGTATACAGAAAATTTATTTCTTGAGAAGAAGAGTAGCCGTTCAAAATGTTAAGTAATTTCTTTTCTTTTAACTTAGCAAAACAATCACTTTATGGATTATTATATACATTTTCAAAGGCGTGGAGTCCCATTGGTGGAGATATCACCATAGCATTGTCATGTCAGCAAAGTATGCACTATATTATTATATATGTTCAAGATATATCCATCAAAGATATTTCATGCGAATAATCTAATTATCTTCTTCTTGTAGTTTAATCACTTAAAAACTTTAATCTTTGAATAATTGGCTAATTTCTTATGTTACGTAGTTTAGGCTCGAATAAATAGTAACACAAGAAAGAGTGAAAACAACAAGCTTTGGAAATATAACAAATAATTTATTTCCCTGGAAAAATACAGTAAAAATAAAAAAATATGAGAACTTACGGTTTCTAGAATCAAATCCAAAATTATTACAAGAATAATCCACGGATAAAGTTTTTGCAGTCCTAATATTGAAATGTTCTAATGATTTCAAGTTCGAGTCCCGACTAAGAATCCAAGATGGAAGGCGATGATGTATAATGTAGCCTGTACTGTGTTGATGTCTGAAGTTCCTTATACAAACACAATACTTTATCCGCCGGTCATGGAAATCCAAACAGAATTTTTAATGACTATCCTTGTTCAAGAATTCTGCATGAATACAATAATATTTCCAGAAAAACTAATTCATCTTTTAGAATCCAAAATAATTTGGAGAAAAATTAACTAATAACTCAAAAACTCAGAAGTTCATTTCTGGTCACAACTGAAGAAAACAACCTGACATCAAGCGTTTAAAAAGCCATGGACTCTGAGATCTCTCTCTCTCTCTCTCTAAACATCACAATTAATGCTAAGTATTTCGCAGTTTCGGAAATGCATAATTGCGGAATATAATGAGAAATAGAGAATGACGTGATCATGTTTACATGTAAAAGTCAGATAGCTCCTGTATGTCATTGACAAGAACCAATAATTTTACTCCTAGAAAAAGTTGTTTACTTGACCCTCAATCAAGGCCAGGAACTAAGCCAAAAATGTAAACAAATGTTTCTATTATTAGGTATCTAAGTTAAATTTCAGGTCAAACTGAATTTTCTGAAAAATATCAATTCCTAGTAAACAAAATTACATTATAATGACATGCAATAAAAAAAGACTTCAAAACCCACAATCAAATCAAATCAATCACAAATTAAATCAAATACAAATTAAATCAAATATGTAACACATTAATTTTTGTTGTTATTTTTTATGAAAGTGGTTTAATTCACACCAAGCCACCAACACCTACACACGTTTGAAAACAAGCATAAAAATATATAAAAAAATAAAATGAAATTACCAGTGAAAATGCCAATGCCCCATTTTATGTTTCGTTTAGTAGCCTCTGATTATTGATTTATTTCAATAGCTTTTAAAGCCTCTTCAGTTAATGTTTTGAATCTTGGTTTATATCCCTCAGAGGCCTCAAAATTGATTGGTCTAGTTCACAAGCTATTATTATTTTTTTGTGTATGGCTAGGGTGACGAAGTCATGGGTGCTCTGTAAGGGAATTAATCAATCTCTGTTGTTCTGTTTCAATTTCAGCGCTTGTATCATCCATCGCAATATCATCAAATCCATATCCATCTGCTTCAATGGCTGCTATTATTTCTTTTAACTCCTTGTCATCTAATTGTTTAAAGAAATCAGCAGAAAATTGCAGTGAAAAATCATTTTCCTCCACTATGTAGCAGACGAACGCCAAATTGTTTAGTAAGCTATGCACTTTAATCAAAGAATATTGGAAAAGGGATAAAGGGTATACTCTATATTTATTTGCTGAATTAAACTTTTAAAAGATGAAACAATCGTTTAGCAATGGAGTGTTTGCAATGTTTATTTATACTGAAACATTACAAAAACCGAAATTAGTACAAAAGTTATAGATGTGTAAAATATTCCAGATCAGTATCACGTGACCGTTTACATTCAATTATATTGCACAAAAAATCCGTTTCCTTCATAAAAATTGGAATTATTCGCAGTTAAAATTAATCTGTTTTTCTCCCATTTAAGTAAATATGCAACCGAAAGAGATATAGTTGTACCCGGAAACAGCGCTCTGTTCTACGATTGATTCTGCATCTGATAAATAAGAAAATACCGCACACATTTAAACTCACTGGATATTGTCAATTTAGATCACTGTATCATGGCTTGTCCGAAGAAGTGCTAATGGCAAGGGGTTGATCCACCGCAGCTCCTTTCTAGAGATATTCTGACGGAAAAGTTGTTCACAAGAAAACCGCTACCACCTATGTCATTATCAAACAACAAGTGCTCATACTAAAACCAATGATAACCATCAGCATCATCATCATATTTATAATGATTATAACGACGACATTGACAAGGTTAATGGTAATGACAATTATGAATGCAATTGTAAATCGAGACTTTATTTGCTAATCAAGCCTTTCAAAAGTTTATATTTGGCTCTTCCGTCTCTCTTATGCTACTCACACTGCTTCTTCTTCAAGGTTGTCTTCCGTTTTTCCTCTTTTCAATCTAGTCGTTGACGATATGTCCTGTTGTCAAACAATTTACTCTGTACCTTTACTATGTGAGGTTATCAATAAACACACACGATTCACTTAAGTATATTAACAATTTACTGAAAAATAACACCCTGGGGACAATGGGAAGTAGCATAGGTCTGGTGAGACCCTCTCGGGACAATGGGAATTAACACTGGTCAGGTGACACCCTCTGTGGACAATGGGAATTTAGCATAGATCAGGTGAGACTCTTGTCCCTAGATATTCATATAATGTTAAAGCTATTGACTAATGTTAACCATACAGGCTAAAGCAGCAGAAGGGGTGAACAGACCTCACTTATTTGTAAATCCAGAGGCTCCTGCGAAAAAATAATTTTGTAAGACTTTTATTTTCAATTCCAAAGGCTGCTACGAGGTGTTATTTTCGATCGAACAGACTACACATGACCATACGTGTGTCATAAAAATATAGGTGCGCAGACAAATTTGTTTTTTAAAATATTTGGTCGAGACCGATCCGTAACTTTTTTACCATTATAAATTAAAATTATTAGTATATTAAAAATCATGAGTGTCGGAGAACCACACTCTGCTAGATTAGCACGAGAGCGATTAGAAGCAATAAAACAGTATATTCCTGTGAGAGAATCTGTTAAAAGAAAAATACGATTAATTGAGGATGCAAAACGTGGATTTAGAGAATTGTCGACGGAAATATTTAAACCAGTAACCGAAACTACCGAAAAAGTTTTACTTGGAGATGTTAGAGATCCTGATGTGAGAAAAAGGAGTATTCTTCCAGTATTAAAAAAAATTGAAGAACAAACTGCTGTACCTTCACCTGCGCCTGTAATTCAACTTGTACCAGCGGTTAAATCTAAAACTAAATATAAATCTAAAATTAAGTATAAACCTAAATCTGGACTTAAACCTCAAGATGAGGATGAAGAATTTGAAGATGTAGATGAACAGGCTGTTGTTGGAGTTCGCGCGATTGAAAAATTTACCGATGATGCTGTCAAAGAAATAAGGTCGTTAAAACCTGCTGATCTAGTTAAATATACTGTAGATAATTATAATCAGCGAAAATATATTTTAAAATCTGAATACGCCGATAAATCCGTATCTCGTGAAACATGGCGAGATGGATATATTATGCGTATACAAATACTGATCGTGTATCTCAGTCTGATCCTAAATATATTAATTTTACTGACGCGGTAAATGTTTATTCATTACAACCTCAACCATTATCGTTACCAAAACTAAAACCTCGACAACAATCTCCACCACCGGAGCAAGTTCGATCACCAATATCTAAGGAGAAAGAATCACCTCATTTCTTATTTAGCGATGATGCTCTTGATACTTTTAAAGATCAAGAAAAATTAGCTAATATTGCTGCATATGGTTATGATAAAAGAGATGAATATCTAAACCCAGGTAAAGATGTAAAATACTATTATTGGGTTCCTGTTGTGTATTTCGCTCATAGAAGATTACCCGTTAATTATAGAGATTCTGAATATAGAAATTTTAAGAAAAAGGTAAATGAATTAAGAGCTGCACAACTTCGACCACAATCCCAGAGGAAGAATTTCAAGATGCGCCACAAGGAGAACCGCCTTATAATTTACTAAGAGATATTTTTTAGCGAACAACAAGGTGCTACTGGGAGCGGTTATAATTCCGTCTGCCCAGATAGTGTTGTTAACGACGTATCTCGGCAAGAAGTTCTTATCGGGGGAAAACGAGCTGGAAATAACTCACGGGAAATAGTTAACGAGGCAGCAGACATTTGTCAGCAATTATTTCGCGGTGGTATCGTAGATGTTCACGTTTACAGAGACCTCATCGATGAAATTATTGACGATTACAGCGATTAGTTGTTAAATAAACAATTAATAAATAAAGATGATCGTACACAAGCATCATCGTAGACCCACGCAAGTTCGAGTTGTAAATGTTCGGTTACCCATGTACAAATATATTTACGGCAATGGACCTGGTGACGTTTTTAAAGGTTTTATTACAAGAATAGCTCCTAAAGCTGGACCTCTTTTAAAACAATTAGGAATGAATGCTATGGGCGTAGTTCGTGATAAAGCTATCTCTGGTGTTGGTGATTTAGCTAGTAAAGCTATTGGTTTCGTCAGGGATAAAATATCAGGTTTAATACGCAGAAAAAAAAAACTATTGCCGCTGCTCCGGTTGAATTACCTAGCACCGCTGCGATGCCTAGCGACGTTAGTAAGATAATAAACGGTGCAGCAAATCAAAAATTAACGGAATTAACGAATCAGGAAATTAATAAATTAGTAAATCAACCAATAAACACTAGTTTTATATCAGGCAGCGGTCTTCGTTTTAGAAGATAATCTTTATAATAAAATGTTTGCACGGACGTCTAATGAGGCATTTGACATGGATGAACCCATAAGCAAAGAGACGTCGGTGCGTGATTATCAGTATTATTCGTACGACGCGGTAACACCAAATAGCGAAAATCGTGTTGAAATTCAAATTCATGATACAACCAGATATTTTCTGCCATCTGAGGCATTTATCGAAGTTACTGGTGAAATTGTAAAAATTGATAATACCGCCTACGCAGAGGGTTTCAAAGTAGGATTTGTCAATAATGGTATTATGGCATTATTTAAAAGTGCCACATATATGATTGATGGAAAAGAAATTGAAGCAATCACCGATAATGTTGATCTTGCTACGACAATTATAGGCCTAGCTAGGTACTCATATGATTTTTCTAGATCAGCTGGTCCAAGTATGATATTTGCCAAAGATAATTCTAATGCTGCTGAAAATATTCAGTTTGTTCACATACAACTAAAAACTGTCACTGGTGGTAACGACAACGCCCTTGTTGAACCAGTAGTTGCAGAAATACATAATAATTTTAATCTAGGTTTTCTACACGCACTGCTACGTTAATAGGTCTTCGCAGAAGATTTTCATGTGCAATTCCGCTATCTCATATATTTGGATTTTGTAGAAATTCTAGAAAAGTAATTTTTGGAGCCAAACACACGATTACTTTTATTCGAAATGGTAGCAATAATGCAATCTGGCGAGAAGGTGCTGTTAATCTCGATGGAACTATTAATGCCGCTGCTGACGTTGTTAATAACGGCCAGGTGATATTAACTAAATTTACTCTGTGGATGCCAGCAATGACTCCATCAATAACTGAAGAGCAAAAATTACTTTCTTTTATGGATCAAGGTGGTAAATCAGTTATGTCGTGGTTAACAACAACTACTGACGCTACCACTACCAATATTAACGGTGATTTTACTTGGCGTATTGCATCACAACAAGGTGTTTCTGCACCTATACATATCTTTATTGCTCTTCAAAATTATAATAGATATCATCAGCAGCGTAGTCACATGATATTTGATTCGGTTGCTGCCACCAAAGTATCGTTGAGAATAAATGGAAAACAAGAACCATCTGAGGAAATATCGATGGATTTTGCTACTCATTCAGTAGCTCGTGCATATCATCGTCTGTTAAGTTTTATGGAGCGAGATCAAAATATTGACACAGGTTTGCAAATATCACAGTTAGATTTTTTAACTCGTTACCCGATATATTATTTTTCACTAGAACATCTCGACCTGATAAAACAATCTGTCGTTGATATACATTTTAAAGCCAGAATTAATACACATGGAGATGATTATAAAGCGATCGCGGTAATACTTAGCGATAAAACTATGCTTCTTGATGGTATTAGCGGTCGAATGAGAATCGTTGACGCGCCAGTGGAAAATATGTGATTTAAATTTAAATCAATCGCGTTAATTATAAATGCCATACGACCACGTTAGTGTGACTCTGACTCCGGGTCAGATAAAAACACTTCATACAAATACAACGAAAACCTGCGGGGTAAAATTAACGTTAAAAAATGCTCAGATTCAAGGTGGAGCAAATAAATTATCGTTAACAAAAACTCAGCATAAACATTTTACAAAAGCTAAATCGTCAAATTCTGGCGTCCAAGTTAGCCTTAGTCCAGGTGCCATCAAGGATATGGTTAAAGTTGGTGGATTTTTCCCGCTGCTAGCTTTATTACCAGGATTAATAGCTGCTGCTGCTCCGGCCGTAGCAAAAGCTGCTCCGCTAGGTGCTGTTGGAACAGCCGCTGGAATGGCGCTAAAGAAAGCAACAGGAGGGGGATATGGTAAAAAAAAGGCCGCGGTCTGAGATTGCCAGGAACATATCTATGATACGGTCGCGGCCTGAGGCAACCAGGAACATACCTGTGGCGATGTCAAATTTAGATTTATCTAACGAGGGAAAAACAAAAAAATAAAATTCTTCAGAGGTATATTTATGCGATATCAATTACCGGCCAAACCAAACCGTGACGAAACGGGCATTATAAATCTTGATGACAGTATTGGCCCAGGAACACACTGGGTAGCCTACGCGATAAGTCCGCGTGAAATTATTTACTTTGACTCGTACGGGTTAGCGCCACCGAAAGAGTTTCTAAATTATGCGAAACAATTAAAAATCCCGATCTGGTATTCGACGTTACCAACACAAACACAAATAGATCCACCAATTTGTGGCGTTGAAGTAATTAATATTCTTGATGCGATATCGAGATCAATCAAACTGCATCACAAAGTTGTACTTGATTATACGTCTGATAAATTAAATCAATCGCGATTAAATAATGGTTGATAATTATGGAAGATCCTTGTCAAGGACAAAAAAAGGTGTTGACGTCGATTTATCTAAGTACGCAACAAAAGAAGACCTTAATAATTTATTAGCGATATCAGGAATAGATCCCGACGAGGTTGTTATTTTTCAGGATCAACATGGGAAATTAATAACGAGTAACATCAAATTAACCGATATAATTAGGCGAACCCAGTATAACACCTATGTGGGCGAATTTGCTGGTTTACAAGAAACCGTTAAAAAAGCTAGCGAAGATGTTAAAAAATCCCACACTGATCATAAATTGGAAATGAATTCCTTTTTTAGAGAAAAAATTCTTGAAATTATTCAACTAGTAGATACTTCTGTAGGCTCAAAATTTGATAATACAAAATATAATGCGGACATTACTGATATTGGTAATAAAATCACTAATATTAGAGCAAGTGTAGATTTATTTGAGGGTGTTGGAGTATTACTTCCAGGAATTATTAATAAAACTAGCTTTATTAATATTCCATCGGAGATAACATCACAACAAGTTAATAATTTAATATTTACCGTTAAAACAGGATTATTTACCTGGACACCAACAACTACCTTTTTTCAATACAAATCATTAGTTGCTGGTATATACGAATTAAGTATTTTCTCCGAAACCAGATTCAGAATTAACTGTGAAAAATACAAATGTCTCCGACAGATTTCTTGGTACATTAAATATTCTATTAAATAAAGACATCGATGAAACTTTTAGATTTGAGCCGTTTATTGCTGAAAAAGACAAGGATAAATATATACCACCAGCATCAGAAGTTGTATTGCACAACATAAAATTTATCGCTGAAATACCTTCCTCAGTTAGTTGGACGTGAAATTAATAATTACCGCCTCCGAATATAGATATAATCAAGCGCGGTCGTAGCAGGATTCGTTAAAAATCAAAATAGATACGTACCAGGCAAAGATAAAAAATATCAGCTGCGACTAGTTATCATTGACGTGGTTGTTTATTCGGTATCAGCGGCAGTTGCCGGCGCCGGAATAATATTATCCGCGGTAACGATGATGGCACGGATCGCTGTCACGATCGCTGTTTCTACGGTTACGACAATTGCAGGCGTCCTTAACATTATCGCGAAAAAAATATCCTCGTGCACAAATGAGAAATTATCCTCGTACGTGAATAAATTACACATGGCAACGGTCGCGTACACGAAATTATCATCGCTGCTCTCAGAAAGTCTCAATGACGGGAATATATCTGATTTTGAGTTCTCGTCGATGATAAAAATTTATAATCAAGCCGATATTAAAGTTACAGATATTAATAATGTCGGAGCTGCAGCAGATTGTGACAAATACAAGTCCGCGCAGAACAACTATGATCTCGGCGAGCTCGACTAAGCCAGAATTTAGTATTAATTTTCCAACAGCAATCTCCGTCGACGAAATCGCGCTATCACAATTACGAGTTTATTATAGCTGGCCCAATATCAGGTCGAACTCATTTGGTAATTTATTATCAAATAATTCGTTTGTTTTTGCTAATAAAAATCGCGCAGACGGAACACCCGATTGGACCGTCATTGGATTACCAACAGGTAGTTATCAGGTCGAACAGATCAAAAAAGAATTACTACTCAAAATAAAAGATATAACCGGAGATAAAGAACCGGGAATAAAAATACTTGCACACGAACCAACGTTAACCTCAATTATTGAGTAAAATCACCATACGTCGTTGATATTTATCAATCAACGATTAGATCCGTACTAGGTTGGCCTGAAATTGCGCCGCCAACTCCACCAGTGCAACCAGCGTCACCAGAACCTAAAAAATCTGATTATACCACAGACAAAAATCTTATCATGATATTCCCAGTGATCCGCTTGTATTTTTTAACCAGAAATTATTAAAATCATATGATAATAATTTTATCTTTAGAAAAAGAGACGATATGATGTGGACTTGGCATCATTATGACCTTACCACACGCGCAGCTAAAAGTAGTAATTTTGAATTAACTGATGTTACTAATTATTTTAAAATTATTAATGACGAACATAAAAAGCAACTACAGTTATTACGAAGATATTTTTATGAGTGTATTTTAAATGTGTCAAGCTCGTGCAGCGAGATTATCAAACGCGTAGAAATATTGAATCAACTCGCATTTAACATGGAAAATGCTAACTTTAAAATATTAGAGATGCTGTTTTACAGTTCTTCTAAAGATAATAAAGAAAATTTTTTAACCGAATATGGGTTGACCACGGCAACGTAGTCAAATCATAAATTTCCCGGTTCCAACGTACCAGAATTAAAAACATCCGTCACTGATACCATGGGTGAGTTATTTTCTCAATTATTCGCCGCGTGGAGAAAAAATTTACCGCTGCCAGCAACTTTACCTGCACATAATAATAACCCAGACGGACTCGGACGGCATATTTCGCCAGGCATCGTAAATATAACTGACGTTATCGCGGTTAATCTTCACGCGGACTTCGTCGAAAATAGTTATAGCGCGGACGCGTCTGTGTCAGATCAGGCTGAGCAGGGATTTATTCTTTATTCGTTTTCACCAACAACACCACCAGGATCTTTAATCGTGCAAGAACCGATCAACCCGATCTATCTGCGGTGTCATAATCGATTATTATCGAGAATTAATTTCAGATTATCTAATCAGAGCGGAAATTTACTTGATATGCGCGGAGAAACGTTAAGTATCAATTTATTAGTGAAATCTTAAGGATCTTCGATCCTCGCCACGGTAAAAAAAATGACCAAAAAAAAACCGATAAAAATCAGTAAAAATTAACATTCTTTTTTAGTTTTTTAATTCTCAGAATTTTCATTTGTCATCTTTCTTAGTTGCCTCGCTCGGGTATTAATTACTTTTCTTGATTCGTATTCGTCAGATAACCCCGATCTAATTTTCTCAACGATGTTAGATAACGCAACAAAATCCTTAATCTGTAGTTCGTCAACAGATACCAACGACTGATACATCGCTGCTTCAATTCTCTTTATAAATTTATACTCGGCCGGTAGAACGTATCTACCTTCGTGTTTGTTCTGTGTGAGCGTATCAAAGTCAGTGACAATTTTATCGGTATCTAACTCGGGCGATAATTTTATGTTTTTTTGTTTTTCAATTCCTCAATGGCGTCGATTATATAATTGATATTTTCTTCGTTCATGATATACAAATATTGTATCTTTAAATATTTTATTTATCTAAAATCAGAGAAATATAATAAAATTGGATCCATTCTCCAAACTTATACGAAAATGTTGAGTTAATTATTTTAATTGCAACACGTTGTACTGAGGCTGAGTAAATACCAAAATATCTACCAGCAGCGCTCATTGACTGAAATATCATTTCCTCGTTGGTTTCTAAATTTATTGATTTTACCGCCTTGGAAGGTTTTCGTCCACCAGTATTATTTCCCCGTGTGTTATTTTCACCCTGAGTAATTGCTTGAGGAATAGATAATTTATTATTTAGTTTATCTCCGCCAACGTGATCAATTACAAGATTATCTTTGATCAACCCGTTAAAACATTCGTACACAAATCGATGACATGAGTACGTTTTCCTTTCGGTATTAACTGTAAACATTAGATAACAGCATTACTAATAGCACCAACTGGATTTTTTATTTTGATATGTCCGACAATACCGTCGCACGATGCCTCATAGCCATCAATGGTTGGATGCTTCCTGAATTGGGAATTCATATACTATTATTTGTCTAAATTAAGGTTTGTTTGAAAACCTATTAAGATAATCTTCCTCACACTTTATTATTTTCTTATTAACGTCAGTTTTTTTTGACATAATGTCGCTTAAGTTCTCGATAGCGTTTACTGCCACATTTTATACATAAACGAGTTTTTCCTCGTAATCCAATATCACATTTTATGCATCTTCGCGGTCCATAATTACCTTCACGAACAGCTTGCATATGTTTGCCGCAATATTCACGTTTACATGATTTATTGCAACAATTCAACGAACCGACTAATATCCATTTGCACTGGTTCATTATTTATTTAGATATTTGTCTAAAATATAATATGAAATTATTTGACTTTGATGAAGCTGAATATGATATACCTGACGCTGATAAAGCAAAGAAGGAGTTTTTCGACGATGGAGCGGTTCATACTTGGTCAACTTGGAAAACTAATTTGACCGATAATACAATGACTGACGAGAGAGCCAAAATAAAATAATTGACTATATTCGAGATAATCACAAGGATGAACAGTTTATTTTTGAAATAAAATTTATCGTACAAATGCCAGACGGAGTTTGGATTATTCGTGATAAACGCGATCCTGTAATCGGAGCAAAGAAAAATGTTATTCTCTCTGCAGGTAGCCGGCCTGGATTATTAACAGGCATAGATAAACCGTACTATGCCAGATCTCACCCGGTGAGTGCGGTTGTTTATGGAATTTATAAACTAAATAACAAACCAGATGTTAAAAATCTGTCCTTGATGAGAGTTTCTTCAGTGATAAACTGTGTAGCTGAGCGAGTGATGGAACATTTAAAAAATACAAAACGCGGATCCGGTTTAACCTCGTTAAGATTAACAAAAATTAATACTTGGGGGGAATCGGTTGTTAATGGTGCATCAATAACTGACGTAGCTGCGTTATCAAGTAAATTAAAATTTCCCATGATAGTAAAAACCCTGTCTGGGGAAATTTTATAAGAATCCGCGTATAAATCTCGAGGTGCTTCTATCGAAATTATTGATCATAATTCTCATGCTTGGTCGCAGGCGGTGACAATATTTCCACGAGATAGTACTGTTAAATTCTATCCCGTGGAATTATCTGCTAAAAATTATGTTGCAGAATTATCTGCTGAGAAAGATTCTGAGGATTCTATTACAAATAATTCTGATGAAGAAAATTCTGTTACAAATAATTCTACAGCAGATAATATGTTTAAATTTATTTACGAAATAAGTAAATCTGATCCGGTATCGGTGTGGTTATTTCGCAGCGAAGATGAATATGATCAGTTTGTACGACCTAACGGTGACGTTTACAGAAATAAATCATTACACGATTCGATGAGTGAATTAGCGAATAAATATTCGATAAATTCCGAGGAATTATTAGTTAATTGTTTTACTGTTCCATCTGTCGCTGCTCACGCTGCTAGAGAGAAAAACTTGTGGAAGCCAACTAGAAATGAATTTCTTAAGGATGTCCAAGACAGTTGCGTCGAATATGGTCACGGCGGATTGTGGAACACTAAATACAATCACGAAAATATGATCTCTGTTGACATGGCTGCGTGTTATCCTGGACGTTTTCTAGGATTAGGTGAGTGTGCTAAATATTTCGCTCAATTTGGGCATCCTTGCAGCGAGATGACGCGAGTGGCAATTAATGGATCTTTACCAGATTTTCCTTTAACCGGATTCGCTCGTGTTGTATCATTTAAATTTGCCGAAAATTTACATAAAATATGTTATGTTTGGTTTGGAAAACATTTTTCATATCAACGTTGGGTTCATACGGCGCTGTTGCGATATATATTAGATTCAGCCATGTTAACGTCGTTGACGGTCAGTGAAGCAATTATTTCGTATAAGAAACAAACTAAAGTTTGGTTGCCAACCGACCTTGACGAAAAAACCGCGAAAGACCTAGGTAGAAAAATAATAGGTAAATTTACTCAAGGTGGCGCTTATGATCATAAGCGGAATCATTCTAGGCTAATTATGGATGACGCTGAATTAGATTTTATAATTGCCGATACCGCATCGAAAGGTATATTTTGTAACCGAGAGAGTATTTACGTTAACGAAACAAAATTAGGTACCATAGTTAGTTATCTTGACGGAGAATCACCTCAATATACTCATTTAAGATCATCGATGCTTGCATACGTAAGTATTAATCTACTTTCGATGGTAAATAGATTTCCCGATCTCGCAGTTAGAGTAGCTACAGATTCGTTTTACATCGACAGCAAGTATTCATCATCGTTACAAAATTCATGGGGCACTTGGAGAATAAAAAACGAAGATATTCTTTCTTATTGTGAATCTGCTGACGTCGCAGATAGCGACGAATATCATCAAAATACAACACCGAATATTTCTTTATCACCGTCTGTGTATGATCTGATTTCGCGGCATAAATTCGTATATATAAATTGTCCTGGCGGTTCAGGAAAAACGACTGGGATAATTGATTTATTTAAAAACTCTGACTTAATTGTGTTAACGCCAACACACAGATTAGCGAAAGGAATGAAGCAACGCGGCGTTAATTCCTGTACTTATCATAGCTTTTTCAAATACAGCGGCGGTACGTGGACATCCTCGCGGATGGGCGAAAAATATATCAATTAAACTATTATCTTTGACGAAATTTGTACAGTAAATTTAGATACGCTAAAATTATTTCTTATGTGGTTGTCGTCGAAAAATACCGCCGTTATAATGTGCGGTGATCATGGGCAACCTAACCCGATTGACGGCGAATCGCCACATAACTGGCTAAAGAATTTTGTTGATTATTATGAAGAAGTTAACACCGATTACAGATCTCGTGATGAATCACTAACCGAGTTTAAGAAATTAATTCGATTACAACCAGATACAATTCAGTGCGACGTAATGAGAAAAGTGATTGATGAAACATCAACGAAAGATTTTCTAAATTTATGGCAACCAGGTCATTTAATCGTTGCTAGCAGAAAAATAGTTCGTGATAATCTTCAACGAGAATTATTTAAACTACAACGTAAGAAATTTCCGTTATTACCTGTACCGTTATGTTATCGGCCAGCAGATACTCGACGACAAAATATTGATGTTGATATACCAGGAGGATAAAAAAGAAATTTAGTATTAAATGACATCGTCGCTGTTGATATTAATCTCGTCGAGGATGCGTTAAATGCAGAAAAATCTCCGTGGAAATTAGGTTATGCTATGACAATTCATTCGTCGCAGGGATTAACTATAGATACTCACGTTTGGATTGTCGACGATCGCATAGAATGGTCAAATTTGGTTTATTTAGCCGTATCTAGGGTTAGAAAATTATCTCAGCTAAGACGAATTCGTTATCTAAGTGATTTAGGAGGTAATTGAGTATCTGCGGAAATTACTTGTAATTCTTCGCGAGTAAATCCACGCTGTGGAGCTAACGAATCAAGAATATAAACTGCTGGTCTTCCTGTTGACCTTGTCACGGTAGATATTTTATGTGATGTTACGCTCCAGACTGGATCAGTCGCTCTTTTTCGGCCACCTTCAGCCTCGCCAGGTTTATATAAATATCTAAAAATGATACTACCTAATATCGGCCTGGTGGAAATATCTCGCCTAATTATCGGTATAATTTTTTTGTAATCGTAACTGCCGGTCTCATTTTTATTGTTCTTGTTATTTCATTATTAATTGCGTTAATTACGTCTGGTAATCTCATTACCCACTCATGAGATCGCTCATCAGATATAAATTCCCTCGCATACTGATATCCAAATAATCGCTCAGCTAGTGTTTTATTAAATCTCTCGACTATTGCTTGATCTCTGTGAATTCCGGTGTGACCGCGCCATATATTTGTATTATTTTTTTTTTCATCAACGATGAAACCGCACCAAGAAATTCTCTACCTGGGTCAACCTGGAGTAAATTTGGCCAAGTAAGAGGTCCTTGTTGATAAATTCTGTTAAATGCGTTTGCAACTTCGGTAGCTGTTTTAGTTGCCAGTGGCTCTGCTTCTTTATATCTGCTAGCGATATCAACAATTGTTAACACGTATTTGTAGGTTTTACCGTCAACGGTGTCATGGGGAAGAAACATAATATCAGCCTGGTGAACCTCATTTGGTACACTAACATCGAAGTGTGCGTGCTCAATTTTTTTAGGCGGAGGAAGATAAATTTGCCAGACAGCCTGTTTAGATAACCACGACGCTGCTACGGGAATTTTTACTTTAGCGGCTTTCGCAAGTTTACTAATCGCTGCTTTTCCTCGCCAAAAACCTCGTGGAGAATAATAAATCGACTCCATTATTATTAATAACCTGCGCCGAACACTAATTTACCTTTCATCGCGGTTTTAATTAACCAACTAGCTAATTTTTCCTTAAAAGATTTATCAGGAATAGAATTTAACGCGTGAATTAAATTTACATCAGCGAGAAGTCTTTGTTGTAAATTCCCACTTTGATAAGCAATATCATGAATATAACACGCATCATCGATGGTATTTACCGGATCTTCGCCTGGATTTGGATTATTATCGCTGTCATGTCTGATATCTAATCTAGTACCAGGACCACAATAATTATACCCAGGTAGGTGTTTTTCTCCAGGATATTTTCCCCAACCAGGCAACGATGCTAATTTTGCTGCAATATCACCACCGTATTTCTTTTTTTTTAGGTTTTGTTTGTCCAGGAATATATCTAATTTTTTTTGTTCCACAAACTGCACACGTACCTGTCATCGCCAATCTATTATTGCACGTCGTAACTTTAGTTAACCCTGTCGTTGGAGTGCGTGAACGACATTTTACACAATATAAATCCATAAATATTATTATATCATGAATGTAATTGATTTTTCAGCCACAAAAAAACGTGAACAGGTTAAACATCACGCGGCATTACCAAATTCGATCAGAATGATAATAATTGGCCCATCAGGATCTGGTAAAACCCAGTTATTGTTAAATTTAATAATGCGGTGGCTAAAAATGGGACAAATTATATTCATTTGCACCATCTGTTGACGATCAGAGATGTTATCAGGTATTAAAGGATTTTAACGAAAATGCGTCCGAGATAAGCGATAATGTCATTGAATTTATCACCGATATCAATGAGACACCATCTGTGGAAGATCTTGACGGAGAAATGAATAATTTAGTCGTATACGACGACGTTATCTTAGACAAACAAGCAAATCCAGCCAGGATATTCTCTCGCGGCAGACATAAAAATACAGACGTTATTTACGTAACTCAGAGGTATACACAAATACCAAAGGTAATTAGAGATAATTGTAACATTTTAGCTGTATTTAACAGTGTTGACACACACACTCTAAGAAATATTCATCAAACCTGGTGCAACGGCGACATGGATATTGTTAAGTTTAAAAATCTGTTTAGTCGTGCTCAGTTAACTCCTCATGGATTTATAACGATAAATTTACATGATCCGCGATTACGGTATCGGATCGGTCTCGACCAAATATTTTAAAAAACAAATTTGTCTGCGTACCTATATTTTTATGACACATGTATGGTCATGTGTAGTCTGTTCGATCGAAAATAACACCTCGTAGCAGCCTTTGGAATTGAAAACAAAAGTTTTACAAAATTATTTTTTCGCAGGAGCCTCTGGATTTACAAATAAGTGAGGTCTGTTCACCCCTTCTGCTGCTGGCTAATGTTAAATTCCCATTATTCCTATTACTATTCTTGACACTGAAAATATTTAGCAAAGTGTATTATAATTAATGAAGTAATTAATGAAGACATTTTTCTACATTAAACATTTATATGTATTGAAGAAAAGACCTCGTATGATAAGTGTTTTACCCAACAATAATTTGTTTCTTAAAAAAAACAGACTATTTGTATATTGAGCGCTGCTGATGACATTTTGTTTTTGCAAATGAAAATTAAGTCATTTTACTCTTCATATATTAAATCTTCTTGATATAATGTATATTTTCTTTCGAGATCTATCGCGCATTAATTTTTCAGTTTAAAGGAACACATCCTCCAGGGATGAAAATAAGTTTGATTTGTCCATTAGATAGAAATGGCTCGAACATCATGGGCTAAATGTTCATGAATGAAAGTTCCCTATTGATAAGGGACTTATAAGCTCCCATAATAGTTACAGCAATCCACCATGAAGTAGCGAAAGCTTAAATATCTGTTAATTACCAAATGGGTAGGAAAGGACGCATCCTATACTATATATGCTGCTACAGAAAAACACAAAGCTCTGACTGGACATAAAAACGATTATCGTGATCATCCATAACAGAGATTCGACTGAGACTGGGGATCGCAGTCGGGAGAGGAGCAACCAATGGCACCTCGGGTTTGTCATAAATAACCTTCCTGACGAAGGAGAGAAATTGATTTATATTTTCTATAAAACCACATTCAGCTTCGCTCTATGGACAGGACATAAAGCTATGTATGATCATCCTGAATGGTTGAAAGGCGTAAGTAAACAGAAGATCCCACTGAATTCGTAAGCTGTCCAGTGCCTCTGCTCGGGAAATAATGAAACGTAAAATAGGGAGCTTGCTGTTTAGATTTGTCTCAAACAGTCTACTAATGGAGTATCCGAAAGTTGGAATAGGAACTCCAGCAAGGATTGGTAGAGACACCATTCCATGAAGAATATCTTCCCTTTTCTTGACAAAATGTTCACCAAAATATTAATTTTGCCTCGAATTTGGTGAACTTGGAGGGTAATTCATTTCATAGGTTGCTCAGCGAATGAGCTTTCAAACCTCCAAATAGAGATCGCTACCATCGAGGTATTATCGAAGGGACGCTCTTACAAACATACACATATTGAAGTTTAGGGGGTTTAAAAGGGACTTCCGGCCAGACACCGGTCGCGATTTGCACGCTAATTCAGTTGATGGTTTAAATTATCAATCTAGAGAAATTCGAGCACTCAGATGGTCCCTCTGGAGTATAATGAACAACAAAATGAGAGAAGCACTTAAAGTCCGCATAAGGAAACTGGGTAATTCAATGTCCCAGCAGAGAAAGCTAAAGACCAATCGACATTTTGGTATAAGCTTCAGCGGGCAGCATAATGTTCACTCTGTCCTGAGTGACACTGACTAAAATTATGTTTTTGAAAGAAATGCATACCAACTTTGGCAAAATCTTGAGATAGAGTGAGCTTCAATTTCTCTAGGTTGGGCATAAGACCCAGTCTGGTCACTATTGACCCACATCAAAAAAATATATAGTCGGAAGGACTCGAGACGGCCATTGTGGATGAACAACTCTTCGAAATATCAGAGGATTAGGAAATCAAGGGACCTTAAATGCGATGCAACTACCCCATGACCCTATTACAAACGCTGGGTGCGTATCTTAGGCAGAACGAAAGAGCTTGAAATTGGTAGACTCCCTATCCGAACAAAACCGGAGATACCTCCTGTTTGGAGGAATAATAGGTATGTGAATGTACCCATCCTGAAGAAAAATGGATTCTGCCCAGGTGGCAGGTCTTTTGGCATTCTGGACTGAGGCTGTGGTCTATATTAAAATCTTAATTCTTCGGAAATCTGCTTAGGCAGGAAAGGTCGATAATTAGAAGAAATATTCCTCCTTTGAAGCTTACCTTTGAAGGAAGCAGGTTGGCATTTTAACACCGTCTATATGCCATCCTTTAAAGAGGGTACTGAATTTCTTCTCTAGGCGCACCAAATTCAAATGGTGGAAGAACATGGTGACCTTACCAGAGGACGAAAATCCTATGACTTAGTCATGAACCACAATATATGACAGAAATTATTGACCGTTACGTCAGACTAAGCTTCTGACAAGATGTTTTGCCTTGCGCCTACAATAATCAAAGGAAGAGAAAAACTGTACAGTAGATGCAGCTAGTCCTAACCCTACGTGTCCTTAGGAAAGGGGGGAGGGGAATGCCCCGCTAACATCCTACCTTGGCCTTTGCAATGCATCTTTATAGGATTTGACTGTCTAAGTTTGAGCTCAGAAGTTGAGCTCAGAAATAGGCCTGGTGCGCGGTTTTAAAGGAATCGTTCTATCGATTATGTTGTAGGTCAGAAAAATTTCGCTTCTTGGTCGGTTTCGAAGAGTAATGAGTGCATATAAGGGAACGGTGTTGTTGCACACTGAAATTTTCTAAAGACACGGTTGGGATGAGCCTCAGAAAAGACCCTGCTCATTCAAGGGAGCAGCCCACATAAATTTCTTTCTGTACTCTATTAAGACCATGGATATATTCGAATAACAACCTCACGGAAGCAGATATGCATCGCTGACAAACGACAAAAAGATTCCTCTGTAAGAAGACTGAAGGAGAATGCTGAAACAATGTCGTTTTATTGTGACCTATACGTTTGTTTTAAGAATTCGAATCTTTTCAATAGAAGGCGACCCCACATGTCCGTAAAAATACCCCTCTGAGCAACTTGAGCATCCAAATTGGTTTGATATGTGTGACCATGAAGGGTATTACCTTAGAGCTTTATTCAGCGACCAGGTCGCAAGGTGACGGGGTGGGCGAACAGACCACTATTTACGTTGCCTAGCAAAGTCTTGACCTTTGCTAAATCTTTAGAAAAGCTCCTTAATCGTTAGGAAGCAAAAATAACTGAAACTTCTGGACACATGTCACTGGGCAAAAGACTTTAAACCTCGTGTAATGATTTATCAAAAGATCGGTTGTGCTCATCTTAAGCCGCACTGACAGAGGGATGGAAGGTGTTCTATATCAAATTTACGCGCATTGACAAGGTCAAGATGGAAGTCTACGTTCCGTTTTCTCTCAAGGGAGAGAGAACTATGCATCCCAATGTGTCTCTGTTACTCAGGAGACTTCGAATAAGAGGTAATTAAATCCGTAACTCCTCACCATCAAGTAAAAGATTGTCCTTTGCGGCAGAACGAGTATTTCAATGAGAGCAACTTTCGACCCTCCTGGGGAGTTTAGTGCAAGAAACAGCGAGAGGAAAAAGGGGCAAGGAGAAAATGACAGGAAGAAGACGAAGCAGAAAAGAAACAGGGTTTAGGATAGAAGGAGGACAGTGAAAGTCAAACGGTGACGGTACTCTTAGATATTTTGTCAGAGTTAAGGAGTCAGAAAGAAATGAAATAGACTTCTTTAATACGATCCCAAAAAAAAGACCTTCCCGCGCCGAACAGTCTAAACCTGTCCACACACCTGCCACGTCTGAGATACAAAAACTATTTATTTCTAGCAAATCATCGACAGGAGAAAGTCCAAAAGTAGACCTTGGTCGCGGCAAAGGGATAAGGCAGTTAAAGCTAATTACTTCCCGTTCCTGAGATCGTTTTTAAAAACAAAAACCTCAACGGTCCTTTTCAGGACCACCCACTTCTCTCGAAAAGAGATAGCATTTCAATTGCAACAATCAACTAAAACTCAAAATCCTTTTCATCCCGTGATGGACGTGAGTGCGTGAATGTTGGTCCAAATCATTATAAAAATCAAAACTAAGAGACACTTACGTTTTTCTTTCTGGTGAATTCTGGTAAGAATATACAATCCAATTCGCAAAGCAATTCAACATTAAAGAGTTCATACGACACAAACATGGCACCGAATTTTAACCCCAAGATCAACAGCAATACGGAATTTTACAAGTATTTTTGACCCCAGTAGAACTAAACGAAGGATTGAATTTGATGTTTGTGTATTCCGATGTGGTGGGACATACAGCCCCACCGTTACTGCGTCATTCCTTTCAAAGTGGATTCTGCCAGGATCACTGACGAGGAAGCTGGAAACATCTATCACATCAACCACGACATTGTACATCCTCACTATCTACCTGTCAAGTAAGTCGTCTTTTGACAGTGTCAACATTGGCACAAAAGGATATCTGGGACAACATATTCCATTATCCAAAGGGAATGTTACGGTGAAACTCCATTTTGGAAAACGATTCTCTAACGACTCGTAAGTCATGTATCCTGTGTACCAAGGAGTCGCTCGACAACGAGGACATGGTTTAGGAGATATAATGAAATCGGTGTTTCATTTCAGTGGCCCCCATGTTGAAACCGATGGTGACACCAGGATTACGCACCTTGAAAGATGCCGCGTTGACACACGGAAAAGAATTTCTCCAAAATGTCAACTTTGACAAACAAAACACCAAAGAAGCTTTCTTTAGAGCAGGCAAAAATGTCTTGCTTCAAACTGCCAAGGATATTTTGGGTCGTCGAGAAACTCCTATAAATGCTGCGGATGCTACACCGTCAACCATTCCTGCTTCCCTGACGCCACAACAAGGACAATGCAGAAAAAGACGACGAAGACACCCCTCCAGAGGACTTCATACTCAAAAAGCTAGAAAGACTAAGAAACGAAGAACCGCCCGAAACTTAGACGTTTTTGATTATTAAGAAACACACAGACAGAAAAAATGATGCAGAGATAGTCTTGCGCCTTCTCCAAATCGAAACTGGATCTGATTGCCATGCCACCCACTATGATGACAATGAAAGAAACCCAATGGGTAAAATTTTATCCCGTCTTCTCTTTACGGATTCAGCTCATATCGAGTTTGAAATCAAAGGACAGCCCGAAGATTACATATATCGGAATATCAGTTACTTGGACCTGAAAGTCAAAGTGATCAAAACGGACGACAGCGCTCAGGGAACCGATGTTACAGTAGCCCCGTCAACAATTTCATACATTCCTTATTGAGCAAAGTAGATTTTACTTGAATAGCAAACTGGTGAGTAGCAGTATGGATACTAACCCTCATCGATTCTTTCCGGAAAATCTCTTGACGTACGGAAAAGAGGCCACGAGCACTCATCTGGATGCTTGCGTTGTATGGAAACATGACACAGCAGGCGTAAACAAGATTAACGACACAGAACTGACAACAGATGACGATCCTCACAATGTGTGCTTTAACAAACAACCAAACAAAATACTGCAAGGACGTATTTTAGAATTGATGCCTCGCTCGCATTTGGACATGTGGTTTCAAAACAAGTATTCGCTGAACGCAGTAGATATACGCGTGAGACTGAATCTCTTAAGTACCGTTTTCCATTTGATGATCCATGCCAACGAGTACAAAACCCTCATTCAGAAAACCACGACGTATGAAAGTGTTGCCTAAAGTGGGGAACTACATCAGTCACCCTTTGAGCAGAAAGACCGACAAGTATCTCATGGAAGTGAAAACATTCACCATCGCCGACGGACTCCAGTCCAAGATCGAGGATCATCTGTAACAAGGACAAGTACCGAAACGTTTATTAGTTGGCATCGTAAGCAATGCAGCCCTCAACGGAACCCACTATCAGAATCCTTTCCATTTTAAGCACTACAAGTGTCCAAGATCGAAGTTGGTCGCGATGGCAAAACCTTATGTACCAGAACCTTTGAACCGAACTTTAACCAGAAGAATTATTTGAGATCGTACTTGTCCCTGTACGAAACCACCGGTCAGTTAGTGACCAATATCAGTCACAGCATATCGTACGAGGATTATGCAAGAAGTAACGAGTTGTCGGCTTTTGATTTCACTCAAGACCAAGGCGGCGATGAGGGACATTTGCAACCTATAATATCCGGTCAACTGCGTGAGGAACTTCAGTTTAAAGATCCTCTACCAGAGACGGTGAACGTCCTCTTGTATGCCTAATTCGACAATACGATAGAATTCAACTAAACTATTATAAGCTATGGAAATCAGTTATCCCTCTTTGAATGGTAGAGACTTAATGAAAATTGAATGGGAGGATATTGTAGAGGTACAGATGGCCAGAACAAGAACAACATTTAGACTTCTGTTTTTCCAAACACCTGGCAGAAACCTTACGGAACTGATCAAGAAAGATTGTTATGGATGTCCAAACGATCATTACAGTCAACTTCAACACGATAAATGTCTGATGATGAGTCAGGTAGAAAAATTTAAAGAGTATCTGTAGTATCTGGAGGACGCTTAGGGTGTGATCTCGGAAGAAGCAGTGTTGCATCAATCAGTGGTATAAACTCTAGGGTGAATTTTACTCTCCTCCATTGATTGCTCCAGAGATCCATCATATCGAAGCTTTTTTGGCTCCGGGTGGGGAGACGAAGCGAAGAAACGGTTACTTGTCAAAGATTTTCAAAGAAAACTTCAGGATTGAAATGATGATTTATCACAAAAACGGATACCTGGGAACTTTATTAACTTTTGAAAAACAGTTTGTACACTGCTTTTTGGAATCCTGTGGTGTGTGCTAAAGATGAACTGCCTCATAGCAAACCTCAAGACCATCATGTACGAAAACCACTTTAATTGAACTAGTCAGTCAGTCAGTCAGTGGATGAGCTGGCCATGAAGTCCATAACCGAAGCAGCTAGGGTTGAAGAAGAGGACGAGAAGAGAAAGAAGATAGAGAAGGAGGAAAGAATCTTGCCTCACATGATGATTAAGTCAGTGAGTGAGGTGAAACCTCTGATAACAACACTACTACTACCAAAACAGCCGCTACCTCATCCACAACCACTACCACCAGCATAGAGACCCGTTGTCCCCCCAGACGGATTACTGGGAGGAGGAGTTGCGAGAGCAACTACAACAACACGGATGTGGAATAGGAGAAGGCGGCAAGAGGAACACTTCAGAATCCCACAAACGGTAGATTGGGGTGCTGACGCCAATCAAGCAGATTCTATGCTCCCTAGAGCAAGACTGAACTGGAAATAGGACTGGAGAAGACGTTGCGTGTGTGAAGGTGTCAACGCTGTGAGGTGCATCTGAAAATCATGGCTAACCAAATATCTAGAAAAGAGACTATTCAAGTTGTCAGTTTGGGTGAATGTTGAGTAGTGTGACTATAAACACTCACTCATTTGCCGGTGTGTGTATGCATCTTCGTACGTTTGTGTGTTTGTGTGTGTTTTTGATTGCTGTCGTACGTTTGTGTGTTTGTGTGTTTGAATGTGTGATGCTATGAGAGCGTACGTTTGTGTGGATAGTATTCGGGCTTGCTTTTTCTTCTTCCCGTGTGTGGATGGTATAATTTAGGGTTTGTTTTTCCTCTTCCTCTGTGTGGTAGTATATTTGGGGTTTGATTTTCCTCTTCCCGTGGGTGGATAGTATATTTGTTTTTTCCCTCAATTCTGTGTTGAGTGTAGTTAATATGTGAAGTTATTGTAAGGGATCTTTTAATTCACGTCCTTGCTTGAAAAATATAAACTTCAGCATTCATCAATCGCGCCATTCAAGACTGAATAACCAAAAAGAAGATGGTTAGCAATCATTTAGACAAAATAAAGACGCTGCAAGAGGCCATAGATGATGTTGGGATAGTAGAGAAATTTTTACTGAGGATAAAAATTGGTGCCTATAGTCTTCACAGGTTCAAGATGGAAATTAACAGCCTAAAGAGGCGAAAGGAAAGATTACGATAATTATTTAGACAAGAAAAGGAGGCGAAGGAGGATAAATAAAACAATAAGAATGAGGGAGTGGAATGCAAAAAGGGAAAAAGGTGAAGGAGAAGAAGAAAGATGAGAAGAAAAAGAAGAATATAGGACAAAAAATAAGTTGGTGGAGAAAAAGACGTATGTATGTATGTATGTATGTATGTATGTATGTATGTATGTATGCATGCATGCATGCATGCATACATGCATGCATACATGTATGTATGTATGTATGTATGTATGTATGTATGTATGTATGTATGTATGTTTGTATGTATGTATGTGCGCTGTATCAATGATATACCATGAGATGTATAAATGTTTCATTAAAGGAAAGGAAGCTTACCTAATTTCCTTTAAATGAAAAAATAACGGAGTAGAGATTGACTACAGTTGACTGTGTATTGACCGAGTGAATGAACTTATCTCCATACCGAGTGTGCCCGCTATAAAATCTATCTATGTGACTTTTGTGGCTATTCACAATCACCTTTGCAAACTGTTGTGTTGATTGTTTTCATGTTTGAGTTCTGCTTTTGTTCCACATGGATTAAATCAATATTAGGCACACTTATTATTTAAATATGAAAGAACGGTTTTAATGAAGAAAGTAGAGCACTAAATACAAATGGTTAACTTTTTGATCACTGAACGCTTTAGGCGTTCATCGACCGGCGTATGGAAATTAGTGTGGGATGGAACCTAAACAAAATGACGAACCAACAAAAGGCATTTCAAATATTTTATTGTATTTACAGTTGATCTAAGTCGTTATTCTGCTTTAATTAGCATTACTACAGACCATAAGCCCTCTCTCTCTCTCTCTCTCTCTCTCTCTCTCTCTCTTCCCTTTTCCATTTGGTCCAAATTTTAATATAATACATTGGTCACTAGACATCGTCGCATGATACAAGCGACAATTTTTTACGGGAGGGGGAGCCTTGGGACATTTTCATAGTTAATTAATAATAATCGATTTTAGAACATTATGATAGGTGTAAGAAACAAAAACAATCATAACAACTAAGCATTAAATACATTACAGTGTCGAGAGACTATTGCAACATTGTAACACTGATTATCTAAACACTGTACATAAATTCCAAGGATAGTGTACGCATAGGACAAACCATATTCTTGTAGGTTACTTACTGTTCGCTCAGTTTCAAGGTGTTCATGTAGCTCAAACTCTGTTTCTCTATAACTCAAAATCTTTGCGTATTTTGTCTCTTATTCATGAGATGGGATAGGGGGACCGGAAAAGAATGGATTGTAATGAAATTGTGTACCATGCTAAATTCATTTAGAAAACGGGGATTATTATTATATATTGATTAGTTTTTTAATAGGTCATTAATGATTAATGAGTGAAAATTCATCATTTATCTATAGGCCTGGAATCGACAACACAGATGCAAGAACGTTTATCTACGCGGATCACAATTTGATATACCATTAGTATTGGTGTATCCAATTGTTTTATACCCACGCTTTATAAGTCATGTTATGATTATTGTTTGTGTTGTATATATATATATATATATATATATATATATATAAAGAGAGAGAAAAAGTAGGCGCGGTCGATGAGCTAAAATGGTCGCAACGTATTGCACAATCTTTAATTACAACTCCATGTCGATGTTTGGCAGCAGGGAGTATGAACTCTACAACATATTGGAACATATCTTCTTTAAAAACAAGCTTCTTGCCAAAAATGAAAATACAAGGTCAATAACGCCATACCGAAGCCTCTTACCGACCGAGGTTTCTCTAATTGGGTTAGCTCATTTTGTTAATTTATTTTTGACGTTTGTATTTTCAAATTTGTATGCGTATTGTCGTACAAACCCGGACACTCAAATTTTGTCGTCACCCTCTCTGCTGCTGTGTCTCCACCGAACATTTTATCAAGGCTTATAATATATTGTGACCGAGGATAATGTAAATTTATTGCGATAAGTCCGTGTGGGGTAGATTTCGCACGTGAAAAGAAGTTTTTTAACTTAATCATATCCATATCCCCTGAACACCAAAAATCTGATGAATGTTTCGCAGAGTATGTGTATCGACTCCATTAAACACAACTAAAATATTGCAGTTATCTCTTATCACTTTAGGTATTTGTGTACATCACTGAGTAACATAAATCACGTCTGTGTTTTTATGTCTGCCTCGAGAAAATATCCGAGCTGGATTTGATTGTTTGTCCACATCGTCGTATACTACGAGATTATTAATAAATACATCGATGTCATCTACAGATGGGGCTTCATCAATATCGGTGATAAAATAAATAATATCATTACCATCCTCGTCCAACAAGTTTGCATTTTCATTAAAATCTTTAAGCACATCGTAGAATCTCTGATCATCTACAGATGGTGCCACTAAAGTTATCCCACTTGAGCCAGCTCCTTATCAGATTACGCACCAATTGCGTCTTACCAGACCCAGATGGACCTATGATAATTGCTCTGATATAATTTGGTAGCGATGGATGATGCTTGGCTGGCTATTGCTTTCGTGTGGCTGAGAAATCAATGATATGAATCTTGTACAAATTTAATAAATGGTATGGATCGGTACTGTGTTCGACGTAAAGCACCCACCGCCACCAGTAGACTTAAAACACTAATAACAAAAAATAAAAAGCGCGCACTTACAGGCAAATGTATGAAATGTGGTACAAAAATACAAATTTATCTTTGATAAAACAGGTAGTGATATCGCTGCTTCACTGGGAAAATTACCAAGAGCTTCATGGGCTAAATACCCAGGGGAAAACATCTTCCTGGATAAAATTATTGTGGTCCTGGTACCCGACTTGATATCCGACTTAACAAACAAGACCATCCAAGACCTTGAGAGTATCAAATAAATGCGATCGATCAAGAGTGCATATTCATTATCTAGCGTATAAAAATAATTACAACAACGACATATAACGACGTGAAGTTGATTCACTCGTTAAATTCCAGAAAAATTACATCTTTCAGAGAACTACTAGCTTATTGGCTAGTACAATCGGCGATAAAAGGTAAACTAGTGATAGGGGCTCGTAACTAATCAACCGATTATTATTATACAATTGAATTGATTTATTATAGCCCAATATGATAATGGAGGTGTAGAGCAGCGATTAGTAAACTCGCTGATGCAGCAGGAATCATGTGTTTCGTTGTTGCAAATTGGTTATCACGACAGGCAATATGGCAAATTTATATACCACCACATAAATAACTTCAGTATCACATTTTGATGTAAGCAAAATTACTGTTACAGCTTGTACAATGATTATTCTGTCCTTGTTTCAATGACATGATAAATTCAACATCTAGATCAAGGTCTCGCTTATTTTTTTTGTCACTCTGCTTATAACCATTTTTTTACTATATCATCTCCATTGCTAGCAGTTTGATTATTATTTTCTGTGAAGTCCATAATATCCCTGCGCAGCAGAGATATTCTTCTTACTCGAGACTGCGAGATAAAATAAATTTGATCATTCAATACGATAATCAACAATCCAAATATTTGTATAGAAATATTTAATCCCTGTGACGAATGAATCGTTATAGCACATACTAGAGTCTCAACAACACTCACAGAAACTAAAACAATATCGTTTAACACAAGATTTTGTTTACCTTAACCTGGAATTTCAACGTCGATCTTTTTGCCGTTCAGTATCTGCGATAACACAATGGTGCAGGTAGATTTGCAAACTACATTATGTAACAGAAATAATTGTTATTGAAGTGTGTAATGAACTATTGTTCTACTTGCAACTATCAAATCATCTGGTCTCCACTTATTCCTAAATTCATTCACATGTGTTTCTGAAAATATATTACGCTTTATTTCACACTGAATTTTATCTGGTTGTTTCCTGATTACTTTTTTAAGCTCTCTTAATTCTGGATCAAGCGCTCTATGATCATCAGTTATCATCTCATAATAATCTATAAACGTGTTTAGCAAGTCATGTTGGAATGATCCAATAAAAGGTGGTGGTTGACCATGATCACCATACACGGTAACAGCAGTAGTTTTAGTTAGTTACCAATCAAGAAATATTTTTAATGTCTCCAGCGAAACTGTACATATTTCATTCCAGATAATAATCTTTGGAATATATTTCTCACCCATTCGTTCAGGAGTCCATGTAGCTCCCTTCCATCGGAAGAAGCTGTGATAAGCATGCGATTTAACTCCTCGTTCGTTCATTTCTCTGGCGAGTCTATGTGTCGGTGTCAAACAAACCATATCAAAATTTCTAAATAATTCGATCCAACCTGTTGTTTTGCCAGAACCACCGGGTCCATTGAAATAAACTGTTTTATGCCGGGCCACATGATCTTATGCCGATGGTGCTGATGACCATTTTGACATATGTTTATTTTTGTAATATATTTACTTAAATTCAACGTCGGAAGATTCAGAATAACTAAGTATCTTTACTCGCTTTATTCAAAATTTGTCCCATGATGCATCAGCGCCTATATGGAATTGTTCTAGCAATCCTGTATTGTTTGATTGATATAAAATGAATCTGTGGCGATCCTAAAAGTTGCATCAGGAAATATATTTATCGTCGATAATAAATTTATCGAAACGTACGCAAACATCGAAGATTCTAACTGAGTACTCTGCGCTGACCCACTATCAGTGTAACTCATAATTGTACCAGATTTAGTTCCATCCAGTAAGTTAACATTACACATTACTTCGATTTATAAATGTGTTTCTCTTCGTTGTATCAACAATTATAAAATCTAACTCAGCATCGTCTATAATTAATCTGTACGCTGTCGTTTATGATCATATGATCCTCCTTGCGTAAATTTACCAATTTATTTTCTGCCAAGACCTTTCTCGAGTTTATTCTCAAAGTTAGTTACATCAGGAATTTCATCATCAGAATATTTATTTTGTTGTAGTAACCAAACTTGTTTCTGCGGACGATATGGTATAACTGCTTCACTTATAACCAACGACATAATTGTTTCTACATCAAGCATATATCGTAAAAAGCTATTGGAGCCCAGCCGCGTTCGCTAAAAGGTTTTCCAAACCGACAGCGACAATTGGATGAAGGTGATAAGGTGCAAATTGGAACGATTCAATACATGCAAATTCAATTAAGTCAAAATCTGGTAAGAGTCCGTTTACCGCAACTCTGGTCATTCTGTGTGATGGATGTCCAAATCTCTTAAAATATGCAGAACACACTCCCATTCCAAGAACACGTCCAGGATAACATGCGGCCATATCAACCGATATAACATCCTTATTTTCTTATTAGTATTCCACAATCCGCCGTGTCCGTATTTCACACAACTGCATTGTCTGTCTTCAAGAAATTCCAACCTTCTGAGCAAAATGAGCAGCAACTGACGGAACGGTAAAACAATTATTCAGTAATTGTTCAGCGTTATCTGTGTATTTCAACGCAAGATGTTTATTTCTTCGTGGAGAGATTCTGTACGATAAATATGTCCTTCAGTTCGTACAAATTGATCATAGTTTCCATCATCGGAACTTTAAAACAGCCACTCGGATATAGGATCGTTTTTGGTGATTTTTTGGTGATATCGAACATATCATCGTCACAGAATATAATAGTTCGATTTCGTCGAAATATTGTTATATCCGAAGTCCACGCGTGTGCGTTGTGATCAAAAGTCTCTATCGAAGCTTCATTTTTTACATTTCGATTCGTACCAAATCTATCCGGTTCTGTTCAACCGTTTCCACGTATCCCGTTTGTGAAATGTACTGAAACTCGTTCAGCAACACAATATAGCCTTGACAGTTTCATCGGTTTAAGATCATCAACGCTAGGTTTATCATTCAGCGGATATATCGCATAAACAACTGCAGTCACAGGAATCGCTCGTTCCTAATATGGTTTGTCAATACCAGTCAAAATTCCTGGTTTGGAATTGTTATTTAACTTTACAATATCTCCAGTGTGATGTAATCGACAAGCGCCACGTTTGTCACGGATAATCCAAGTATCGGCTACTTCCGCAATACACCTTACTCTAAAATAATATCTTTGATTGACGAGATAATTAATAATCGTAGCTGCTCATTTGTCATTCATTGTAGCTTCTATATCTCGTATAATGCTGAATGTTGATCACACATGAGCTGCAAAATCGCCGCGAAATTATTTCTTGGCGCTACGAATACTTTTAATTAGAGTTTTATTCGTCGGATCAACCAGAGCTGGCTTCTGCAAGTCAGGGGATATTGTGGTAAAAATACAGAGAGAGGAAATGATATTGTGATAAAAAGATAACGCAGATGGCGTCGAGAATGAATATTCCATAAAAATCGCAGAAAGCTACCTCGACAGATTTTCAAAATAATCATTTAGACAAATTATGTTATTATATAAATGGAACAAAATGAATTTGTAAAACATCCCATCATCAAGAATTATGAACCATCTCCCGATGGTATGATCAGGAGCTGTCGACTGGAAAAATTAGTCGGTTTTGCCACTAATGCTGGTTATCTCATATTTGGCGTTGGGAAATAACGTATCACTGTCATAAATTCGCGTACGAATGTTTTCACTGAGTAATCGAAAATGGACTTGTAATTGATCTTATCAACTGTAAAAAACTTGATACATCTTTGTGTACTGTTCGAGCTGTTACACAAAATCAAAATTGCAAATTTGAAAAACTGGAAGTAATTGTAAGTGACCAAGATTAGCTGTTACTGTAAATTTAGAGACAGGCATTAGTAAAACGTGTTGCAGATAAAATAGTTAGATCAACAATTTCAAAGAAATACCAACAGCGAACAGTGTTTAAGTATACTACCACTTCTAAATTAAAGTAGGAAACACACTCCTGAAGTTTATTGCATTGTAAAACATAGAATTTTAATCAAAGGAAATAACTATCGAGGATACGTAGAGCGGTTAAAGAGTAACATCGCTTGTATTTTACAATATTCTCTTATAAATAATCTTTTTGTGTTGGTTTTCGCTCCTTCGATACAACAAAACAAATCAGCGTTATAAACAACGAATATTTCAGTAATTCACTGCTGAACTAAAATAGGAAACACTCCTATCATAAGACAGAGTAATTTAACGTTTTATGACTTTGCCGAAGACAAACTCTTGATATGATCCTTGACAGTGTAAAGGGAAATAACTCTATGGTAAAGTGATCAGCGAGATGTGTTTTTCTTTTTTGGCCTTTTAAGAAACATTTTCCTTATTTTTCTGAATCTGTCTGGTTTATTGCTTCCTCTATATTTTGTCAACAATAATAATTAAGAAAAAAAGAAAAATACAAAGAACTTAAAAGCAACGCCCGTGAGCTAATTTTGGATTCGAAAGTATTGGTCAGCCTATATATAATAGGACCCGTATTATCATTGGAGGTCCGCCTTATACGTTCAAAGCTCAACAGAGAAAGTACATTTTCCAACCATGTCACCACATGCTGGGTGCTCTTTTGCTTTCCCCGGGATTGATCGTGGAAGGGTGTGCAGGAATTTGTTGAACGTAGACAAGAACCCCGTTCGTATGTGTGTGTATGTAATTGTTGTGCCGTCCATAGAATTAAGACTATATATACTGTAAATATGCATATATGTTCCCTCTGGACCTGCTAGAATGTCGTTTAAGGCTTCACATTGGGGTTGTGCCGTCCTTAGAGTTAAGATTTTATGTGATGATGTAAGCAGCTTGATATGATATAATGCTGTAAATATACTACTATAGTTAATATTGTATGTTGTGCCGTCATTATATCTAAGATTATATATACTGTAAATATGTGTTGTGTAAATATTTTCTTATTTTAAACAGATATTTATTATATAATAAATTCCAAAAATATTAATGCTATTATTTTTGCAATTCAAAAATTACAACATTATAATACGGTATACTAATTTCTCATAAAATTAATCCTTAATTTTTTAATTTTTTTAAAATTTTCATTTTGAACCATCACGACAACGATTATTTGAAGATAGATACACATTACCAGCAGAGTACTGATTCATTAAGCTGATTCAGCAGTCTATGTTACGAGTTTAACCTCTCGTTTCATTCGCACGTGCGAATGAGAAAATTAGATCAGAACTGACTCACGAATATGAAACAAAAATGTTTGTGAATACGTGCGTAAGGCAGTTGAGAAATAGTACGTCCGATCGTGAAAGGATCCATTGTTAAAACGGTGACAAAGTCATTAGCGCCTGTGAAAGTGAAAGTATTAACACTGAATAATAACACGTGTAATATTTACTCTGAATCAGATAATAATATTTATTTGTTATACGTGAAAATGTTATATATTGACTTTATCAAGGATGTAATTTTTTATATTTTCTGCCTTGGCTTTGTCAAGGATGAAATTTTTATTTATTAGTACATTTATCCGAAAGAATTATGAAATCTGACTGAAAATTAAGTTTTGAGTACCATTTACCCAAACAAAATCATGAAATCTGACTGATAAGTATGGTTTTAAGTACCATTTACATCATCAAATTATGAAATCCTGACGAGAGTCAGTAAAAAGTAAATTCTGTTATAATATATTTATTTGTTCTTTGTGAAATTATTATGCCTTGACTTTGTCAAGGATGTAATTTTTTCTTATTTTTGAGTAACATTCACCCCATTCACCCCACCACTTTGATGACATTGTTAAAAAATCTGAAAAATTATGAGCGATACAACCGTCAAATCTGTGAAATTAACCATTAATATGAAATAGTACTGATAACGATTAAATCATTCTATGATCAATGATAAAATCATTAAATATAAAATCGCTAATGAATTTTACTAATAATCTGAAAACGATGATACACTCATTTGGGTAAAATACACATCAATCTGAGGAAATTGTTTGATAATCTGAAAACGATGATACACTCATTCGGACAACATACCAATCAAATCTGTGAAATTAACCATTAATCTGAAATAATATTAATAACGAAACAATCTTTCTAAAATCATTGATAAAATCGTTAATGAATTGGACTAATTATCTGACTTAATTTGGGTAATTTGATGAAATTAGCCATTTTATTTTTTTTCTGAATCAGATTATAATATTTATTTTTATTCTGAATAAATATTATTATCAGAATCAGATTATTTTTAAGTTAATCAAATTTAATGTAAGAATGTGCATAATTCAGAATAATTTGATCTCTATCGCACATAGTCGTAATAATATGTACTCGCTGCAGCAAATTTAACTGTTCCTGCGTTAAGAAACTTCTTCATTGCTGTATTCATCAATAATTATATTAATACAAGATTGTTCTGCCTTGACCTTGTCGAGGGTAGATAGTGTCAATATTGTTCTGACGGCACATCCGATTACCTACTTGGTGTAAGCAAAAACTCTAGCGTGTTGGTACATATATAATATCACATAAATAATTGTTTGTGAGTTCGTAGACTCAGAAACAGATTTTATAAATCCTCTATGAACGCACATAAGATTTATATTTAAAAGTGCATTTCTTAAATCAAGCAAGTATCCGCATCGATCAGTAACTTTGAAATGTATCCGTGATAATAGCGGATTATGACATCGCAGACAAACTAGTTTTCATCGATAATATCGTTGACTGATATTTTTACCTCGTCGGCGTGAAATCTAGGTAATACAAATTTTGCTATATATGCCTCGGTTATTTTATAACGTGCAGCAAAAAATTGCTGAACGGTTATCTGTCTCACTGCATGATATTTATCGGTAACCACTGTTGCAATAATAATATGATTAGCATAATCGAGGTCTGATGCATCCTGATTTAGATGTTGAACCATTTTATTGATTTTTTTGCATCGTTGTTGGGATACCCTTGCACGAAATTTTGAAAAACTGTCCTGGTATCGTTGACGCAGCTTGATGTTCATTTTCATTTGCATCCTCGAATGAATTAATAAACCGTTCATTGACAAATGCATTACCATCAGCTCTATTAATATCATATACTACCGTTAATAGTCTATGCATTATTTTTACCATCAAAATCAACATAATTAGGTTGTATAAATTCTGATCTTATGTCCCTTGGCTCAATCCACCGCCACGGTTCAGTTATTTGATAATTTGGAAGTGTATTGTAAAATATTCGTTTGTCTGATACGTAATCAGATCGTTGAGGTTGTTGTGATACTTGATGAACACGAGCTACCTCTGGCCATCCGTACACAGTTCGGATCGACATCTGATATTTATCGAAGCTGTAGTCAGGCGTTGATATTTCTATCTCTGCTGATAAAGTTGGTTCGTGAACCGTAATTGCAATTTTGGAGTCTTTTAGATAGATTTGATTCTGCGCTGGAATTCATCGTTGATCTGTTCAATTTGATAATTGCCAGTAGGTATGCTCACAACTTGCCTATCGGGTGTTTCATTGGGTTTATTTTTGTACGGAAATACAAGTGATTACAACCCACCAAATGATATTGATCTAATATTTGGCCAGCTATGATATACTCGTAATTGTGCTAATGCAATTTCTTTGTCTGGAATCGCAGTTGGAAAAACCACGCTGAACTCATGATTGGTTGAGCATTCTGAAATCATCCTGGTTTATGACAGAGTTCTATTAGCGACTATCTGTTTTAGTAATTCGTTCGACGTTGACGTTGCCATTATAAGTATTTGTTAAATCGGAGGTCTAATATCGCTTTACTTAGATTCTGACACAGTCATTGCCTTGTGATGAATTGTATTCATATCTGTGAATGCCTGATCTGGTATTATTCCATCGATGAGACTTGATGATATCAACGAAGTTAATTTGGAGTATGCTAGCTCGCTGTATCAAACGTTATTGTATACTTTATTGTATACTCGTTTAATTTACCAACCGTGCACGTGGATATATTTTTGCTATGATATTAAGAATGCCAGCAACGCCCGTTATAACGGCGACACCAATTCCCATTGCTGCTAGCAATACTGGTGCTATCACGTATAATGCTGGCAATGCGCTGATGATTGTTACTTTATTAGCGATGACCGCAGATGAAGAGTATACAATTATATCAGTAACAACGACACGTCTGCGGTATTTCTTTTTCACTGTATACTCATCGATGATATTTTTCAGTTGTTTAAACCAGGAACACACTTGCTCGCATCTGAAATGTTGAACGTCGATTGGGTTTTTATTCCTTATATTTTAAGTAGGTATTAGTTTAGCGAATAATTCAAAACATCGGCAGTACAACACGGGGCGCCTTTTTCTGCTGCTTCTATCATAAATGTTACCTCATCGTTTTGATCTGGTACTACTGACAATAAAGAAGATCCAGTTAGTGGATAAGGCCGTGAAATTGTGGTAGATATTGTAAATATTGTAACACCGAGTACTAAGAACCTGTATATACCGGTAACCTCAGTACGATGTTTAATGGATTTATTGAGTTTTGACCATAATGCTGACCCCGATGCTGCTGTATATACTACACTGTCGGTAATTCTTTTTGATTTCGGAGAGTTTAATGCCAAGAACTATTGGCTTTCCAAAGAAATCATCAGCTAAAATTTGTAGAAGCGTTTATATGATTAGAATATTAAATCGAAACATGGTCATTCCATCATTGTCATGATGTCATCATCGGAATGTTGCTATTGTCGACGTATTTCTTCGTTGCAGCGTCAATCATTTGATTCTGGTTCTCCAAGACCAGCAATAGTATTATTAGCCATATTGAGAGAACCAGTCACTTTATCACCTGCGGTTAGTAAACGGTCATTGATATCAGCTCGTGTTGTTGCCGTCTACGTATCATTTTGTTGCAACATCATCGTCTGATTCTGGTTCTGTCACATTAAAAATTGTATTATTTTACTCATGTTCAAATTGCCATACATAATATCTCTAATTCTTCTGATACGTCCAGTAATCTCTCCCATGCCTGTTACAATTGATTCCTACAAGATTTTAATTTTACCGTTTTTTTTGTATCTTCTGTCTCATCTAGAACCCGCAGAATAATATCTATCAACGGGATATTGTTCGCTTTTAATCGTTCTTGTTTATTCTGAAAACCAACGACTTCATTTTGGTCCACATTTGTAAGATTCAAAAGATCAGCGAGTTCTTCCATGACATCGTGAAGAGTTGCATCTTTGGATAAGTCACCTTGGGGCTTGCCCTGAGTCTTACTCAGAGTAGATCTTCTGTAAATATCTACCATTATACTTTAAGGTCTATTTAAAATGTTGGACAACGTGGTATGCTCGTGCACTACTTTATAATGTGGTATTAGGGACCTTGACACAACGTCGAGTACAGCAATTATTTCACGTCCAGATATTGGCTGATCTGGTATTGTCTGTGTTGGTAATGTTGAATACCAGATTGCAGGAATGCTACGTATTCCAATGCTCATATGTTTTAAAAATTCTTCTGGTGGTACCAACCCATACGAATCGAAACAAAAAATTCCACGTGGAGTAATTGCGTATGCAACCCAATGAGTACCTGGACCAGAACTTCCATCGAGATTAATTATAACAGTTCCAACATTGTTTGTTGTTTTGGTAATTGATCGCGCATACAATCACCTCTGAAATTTTTTATATTTAATGCCATCCAGCAGCAGTTCCAACAGCACCAAGTGCAGTTGCTTTTTCACAGCTAAGGCTGCAGCGGATATAAGCGCTGGTATAGATGCAAGAGGTGGAAATATACCACCCGTCTTAGCGATGTCTTTAATGGCGGCCGCAGAAAGATTAAGTCTTATGCCGGTCTTTGATCGTTTGGCTTCATTGAAGTGCCTGAGTTGACGTTCTGGTAGTTTATTCTGATCATCGTTGATTTGTTCTTTTTGTAATATTTTATTCCACAGTTCTCTTTCGATACTGAGTGTAGCTTTTTAATCTGACCAGGAGTCAGAGTAATACAAACATGATAATGTGATATTACAATATCATGAGCAATTTCATTGCATGTTTGGAAAACCTTTACATTTTTTTTTTACTGGGGCATCAATAAATCTCATTCATGTACCAACACCTTCAAGCAACATTGTTTTATCTGAGAGTATAACAGCAATTGCTCTGTAACCAGCAGCGGGCAGTCGAGCTACACGAGCTCGGAAGTGTATATCAACGATAGATTGCCTGAATAAATTTAAATGTTCCAACAAATAGCAATAGACTGGATACAGAGTTGTGAAATCCCGCTGAGATATCTGCAGAACAGAATCCACGTTGTGATCACAACTCTACTAATGATAAGCACGTGCAACATGATTTTGATCAAAATTTAGATATCTGCCATGTGAATAACCCAGCAGCATTACTTTGAATGCTGTCTGTGGTCATTGTCAACAATAATAACTTAACGTTGATTTACCACCTTGATCCATGAAAGAAAGCAACCGTTGTTCTTCGGCGGGAGTTGAAGTCATTACTGGCATCCACAGCAAACGTTTCCTTAGTATTACTTTACCTGGATCAACTTCATTGGATCGCTTGATTGCATCATTGTCGGTGGCTTTCCTTACAAGTATCATGTTGTGCTTAGCGCCAAATATAACTTTTCTAACATTTCTACAGAGTCCAAATATATGTCATAGTGGAATCACAGATACAAAAAATTCTTCTCCGATTAACATTGAAAATCCTAAGCTGAAATCGTCATTCACTGATGCACAGTTAAATAATGCCATAACACCATTGTTAACAAAACCAGGTCGATCGAAAAGTCCGTACAATGTATCATCTGCTTCAAAAGTCTACCTTCGATCTCACTGAATGCTTCAGAGTGTAATAAATATCTACTTGTATCCTAAACTTGCAACACAATTCTTCCTCGTGCATTAGGTGCACATGCGTCATAAGAATAACATTTATAATCGCGCACAGATTCATCCTTGCGTAATGGTACGTCCATGTCAAATGCTAGATCAGATACACGTTTAAACATTTTATTATGATTGTTATCGTCTAACAATAAGACCACTTCCTGCTATTAAACTTTGCCGCTATGTTGTTTTCTTTTTCTGACATGGGTACACCAGCCAATTCTGCTACTTTTTTTAATTGCAGCTTGATTTATTACGTTAATAACATTTACCGGCATAACTTCAGTTCTGGGCAATTTTACTGATTGTGGTTTTCGTCATATTAATTGTGCTAGTTTGTCCTTAATTGCGGAGAACGCTTTACTAGCAACATCACATACAGCACCAATATCTTTACCACGAACAACGTCAATAGTTTTCATTCCCAGTTGCTTTGCAATCGGCATTGCTTTTGGGGCTATCCTTCAGAATAGACCCGGAACAACATCATCGAGTCCATCCCCGTAGATCACTTTATACGTAAGAAATTGCGAATTTACAACCCTGACCATTACAGGTCCACCTTGAGCATTATGTATGATCATCTTATTTTAGTCATTGTATCTAACTGCATAAATCATCAACGATTTCATCGTCGCGGTAATCATCAACACTTTAATCAATGAGGGACTGATAAACATTAATATTCATGATACTGCCTGTAGATTATCTTTGACAAATAGCATCTGCTTCACTGACGATTTCTGGGGCATTATTGCCGGCTCGTTTTCCGCCAATCAGAATTTCTAGTCGTTCAACATCGGCAAGAACGTTATTGGGACATGAAGTATCAAGACCACTTACTCGAGTGCCCCAGTCAATCAGACCACTCCCAGCTGCTTCTTGTGTTTTTTCTTACTTGCTGAACCTAATTAGTCAATATCTTCTACTTTCTTCAAAATGCAATTCTTCCTCTTACTCAGTAGGAGGTGGTCTGAATGGCTAAGTTTTGGGGGTAATATATCTCCGAGTAATGACACTCTTTCAGCTTCTTCAACCTGTTTCTCAAAATCTTTAAATTCATCCCTATATTTACCACTGATTCCAGTATACCATGAGACTTTCGAAATACAAATGAACCCAATTCTTTCCTGAAACACGGCCGGTATTTAGATCTAATAATTTATCACGATGTGGATAACCTCTTGCGGCAACCATTACATCATGTTCTCGAAGTAGTCTACGGCTTTCTTCGGTAAATAGGGCTGGTGGTTTTGTTTTTGGTTTTAGCGTAACAAGATCCCTTACATCGCCGACTTCCTCATGAATTTTGTCAATACTCTCAAGTACATGTTATAATTCTTGTAATTGTGGTTGAACAGCAGTTATGTCACCTAAGAAGTTCTCGTAGTATCGTTTTTGTTTTCTTAGTTCTTTCTGCTATTTTCCAGTTGATTTAGCGGTTTTCTCCAACATGCAAAGAAGATCTTTGGCAGCCTTTGTGACTTCTCTGGTAGCCTTTGTAACCGGTTTAAATAATTGTTCAGCACCTTCTACAAATTCCACCTGAGACTCCCGACGCGCTTGTCATTTTTGCTTGACAGAATCACGGACTGGAAGATATTTCTTTATTGCCTCTAGTCGCACTCGAGCTAGTCTAGCTATGTGAGATTCCATTATTGATTAAATAATGATTTAATTACACCACATCTCCACAACATCAGGGAAGGTGACGACAAAAATTGAGTGTCCAGGTAAGTAAACAAACACGCATCACAATTTGAAAACACAAGCGTCAAAAATAAAAATATGAGCTAACCCAATTAGAGAAATCTTGGTCGGTTAGAGGCTTTAGTTTGGTGTTATTGATCTTGTATTTTCATTTTTTGTAAGAAGCTTTTTTTTATAAAATAAAATAATAAAAGAAAATTAAAAAAATAAAAAAATAAAAAATTGCTCTAAACATTGTAGGGTTCACATACCCTGCTGCTTGTTTAGTAGCAGTTTGGCGCCAAAACAGCGGATGCTGAGGAAACAATCTTCGCTCAGACCTTTATGAAATGCTATTGCAATTTGTCAAAGGTCGCCCCACCTTTAGTTTAAGAAACGTTAACATTTTCCCCGACGAGCCAGATTGGGTAAAAATTCTTCAGACGTCATTTTAAAACATGCTCTGGCTGAAAAAGATATATGTAGATATTGGGGCATGAAAACGTCAAAGAAATCTCATTTCTATTCTAATATTAAATAGACGGTTCTGACAATAATTAATTTCATGTTGCAAAGTTTGTTTTATATCTGAAGGCGAGCATAATAAAAATTAAACGAACTAATTTTCAAAGAGGTGAACAAAATGTTATGAAGAATTCTACGTTTTGCCAATAAAAATTTTTTGTTTTTGCTTTTGTCGTGCAATTCTTAGTTCATGTCATGTAATGAAATGTAAATATCATTTTCATACATTACATTAGGAAACATAGTGATTTTAATAACCACCCTTTTATGTACAATATAATCATCATAACACAATTTTATCAAGTAATATGGCATTCTCAGACTTTGTAGATACCAAAATTGTGTCAATTTAGTAAACAGATAGTAAGGTTTAAGGCCAAATTTTAGACGGTTGACTATTTGCATGAGACAGATGATCTAAAATATACGAAAAATCAGTTGCAGCTGGCATAAATATATTTTTTTTAAATTTAATTCATTTCGCATCTTGACATGAAAATATGAAATCGATGATTGGAAGAAAATGTGATCTGAGAAGAGGCACAGACTAGAACAACACGAGCCAACGTATATAAAATATACAATTTAATCAATTAAATAATCAAAAAAGAATATACAAGACAACTGAAGGATACACTTCTATTCGAAAAACAGTTACCAAAAGTTATTTAAAAAATGCGATTAGCAGTTTATACGGATATGACAAATTTCATCATGAAATTGAGTAAGAGTTTGAATTCAATTATCCAGCATGACTGCATAACTTCACTCCAGATTCGACACTGGTGGTAAGCTGGGTCGATTTATCCCTCTGACTCTCTTGCTACTGCATACAATGACTCTCTCTCTCTCTCTCTCTCTCTCATCCAGTCTCTGACAGGTCACCAAATGCAATATGGGTCGTATTACTTCTACGTCTCCTGTTGTGTTGTGTGTAGCTATCCCTTATGAAAATATATAAATATGCAACCTAAATATTTGATTACGTCCTACCTACGTGGATAGAACATTATCTCCTCTCTCTCCTTACGTCAGATATCGTCATGTCGTGATTTATTACTTCACCGTCTTCAGCATGCATTTGGCATTCATGATACAGCCTTACTGTGGTTCAAGTCCTACTTGGTCAACAGGACACAAATTGTATCTGCAAATGGAATACACTCCAGCCCAGTTGATCTATGTTGTGATGTTCCACAGGGGTCTGTTCTTGGACCTGTTCTCTTCATTATGTACACTCAGCTGCTCTCAAGTGTCATAGATCATCATCGAGTGTCTCAATAATTGTACGCTGATGACACCAAAATATACAAATCTAGCCACCCAACTGAAGCTGATGCTACCATCCAAGGTGTAGAGAGGTGCATTTCTGATGTGAACTCATGGATGAAATGTAACAAGCTGCAGATGAACGATAATAAAACTGAGGCCATTCTGATCACAACACAAAGACTTTCTCATTCACATCCTTTACCTCAGACAATAAATATCAGCAACACCAACATTAAATTCACACAATCAGTACGAAACCTAGGTGTTACTCTGGACAGTACTCTCACATTGCACCAAAATGTCATGAACATATGCAAGGCTGCATATCTTGAGCTGAGACGAATCAGCTCAATTCGCAAATATCTTTCAGTTGATGCCACTAAAAGACTTGTGTGTTCATTAGTGCTTTCAAGACTGGACTATTGTAACTCAATTCTGTCTGGTCCATCTCAATATCTGCTCCAGAAACTTCAAAAAGTTCAAAACACAGCTACTCTGATCATACTTAGAGTACCACGATCAGAGCACACCTCCCCGCTGCTCTGTACCCTACACTGGCTATCCATTCGATCCAGAATCAAATACAAAATTAGTTCTCTGTGCTACGTTTCACTGTCGGACTCTAGTCCAACATACATATCCGACCTAACCCATGTGTGCACACCAGCAAGATACTTACGCTCCTCTTCTGACAATTGTATACTCATTATTCCCACTATGAAAACAAAGTCATATGGACAGCGTTCTTTTGCATACCAGGGCCCAGAAACGTGGAAAGAATTGCCCACTGAACTTAGACACAAAGACACAGTGATCACATTCAACAGTGCTCTCAAAACTCACTTATTTCGACTGCAAGAACAAACTTAAAGACCTAATAATGTTTCCTACCTTAAATATTCTCAGCATTTTTTTTAATGTTTTCTAATTTCATGGTGTTTGTTTTTGTAATCATATCATTATACTTTTTTTATCTTATAGGTGTTATCTAATGTTGTAAAGCGCTTAGAGCTTCTAAATATTAGGCGCTATACAAAGTCCTCATTATTATTATTATTATTATGTCGTAATTTAAACGGACACTAATTGCTTGCTCAGTTTCTTCTATAACAAAACATAGTGCTAGAAGATGTTTTACATCAATAATCGATATATAGCACAGAACGATTACAGTTAATGAAAACTGACTTGTGAACTATTAATCACTATCTTGAATAAATATCGGGCCTGCACCATGCGGACAATTAGCGCAACCATATTTGTTGCTCCAATGCGTATACGCCAATTCATAGGCTAAGAGAATTCATATCTGATTTATACAAATGAATTAATGAAATTCATTTGTCGTCTTATCTACGATATATACTAACTAACAATTAAAGGTCTACATTTCCTATGGACCTAACAATGTCAATTCCTATCTTACATGATTTGTATGACTTATAAACAAAAAAATTCAAACAAGTATCTGAAGATTCCTACGAAGAAAAAATGTACGAAATTCTTAGGATACATGAGTCGTATAGCATTCAAGTTAAATGAATCCAAACAATATAGGTAAGAATCATATCAAAGAAACTTGTATGCAACTAAGATTCATAAGTTGAAACAATTATTTTCAGACACTATCAAAAAAACAACTGTCTGAAACTAAGATACGCAGCTTGCTCTCTTTTGCCCATTTTACAGAATCATTTCTCAAGACTTCCAATACACGTACCTTGGACAATCGTTATGAAGGAGTACATCCTGCCCGCGGACCCAAAATCTTCGCCTCACGCAAAACTTAGACGGTCTAAAATTACGGCGCTTACAAAACCAGAAACTTCGCATAGAAACACAGCTCTTATTGTTACTTAGCCAGTATTGATTTTAGGTTTAACCCGCAAAAATGAACACACGCCCATCCAGGGTTTGGAAAATTTAATCTTCCATCTTTCATACTAACCGATATCTGCATGGTTTCAGCTTATGACAAATGTTTCAGCAAGTACAACCGCTGTTTCTGCAACTTCTCACTATATGCATATTTTTTTTTTATAATGTAACCAATTCACCTCGTCCTGACCAATTAACCTGGCACAATTATCGGACGGACCTCTGGGAATTGGCAGACAGGAAATAATGTAACCTGATCGAAGACAATACATCTTACTTATTAAACCATATGAGAATAAAACCAGTAACTTTATGCATAGAACGCAATATGATAAAACAGCATGGCCATGGATTTCAAATCTATTTTAATAATGCAGTAGTATTTTTCGTGATTATTGTTCAGTTCGTTTGCACCATTAACATGATATATGGTAGGATTGATGTCAGATTAAATCTCTGATTACCGAAGACCTGCAGAGTTCAGGTTAGCTTGATATATCATCAGCATCATTATGGAAGGAGTTTAAATTCTCATCAAAAATCTAATTATTTCGTTAAGTCTTCAAATTTTTTGCGTGACTAATTTACAAATATTTTGTAGCAGGCTGAACTTACTAGTCATTTCCATATATAAATTTGCATGCATGCAACTATAATGCAAGCAAATAATCTGCGAATGCAAACACATAGATTCAGGTGCGGTGTTTAAACGGAGATCAATGGCCGTTAGTGAGCGTTGTGCTAATTCCTTAGAATTTCCAGATAAGCAAGCTACATATATATATCGTTCTTTTTATTCTTGCCTTTAATCAAGTTTACTTGCTTAAAGATCGATCGATTCGTCGCCTATGTCTTTAGAATAATAAGATAGCAAGATATTTTCCGTTCACTAGCATGCTTAAATGAAAACAATCTCGTCGAGAGTCCACGTGTCATCACATTAACTCCAAATTATGTTTCAAATCCTTTTTCATTTCGTATTTTCAGCTCGGTAACAAACATAAACAGAAGTGTGAGATTCATATCTTGTTTAAGTTTGATATGAAGTTTGTGATAAGTCCCTTTTTCTCAAAATGATTCGATAAAGAAAGCTTTCTACCGACAAGAAACAACTGAGAGAGTAATATAGTCCGTATGTTGGAAAGTCACACTCTAGCTGTGGCAAGGAACTATTGCAGAAGGAATAAAATGAAGTAGAAAGACGGAAATGTCTTTGCTACCTAATTAAAGGATCGAGTCTGAACAAATTATCATCTGCTTGTAGCCAACAACAAGCTGTGCCTATAAAGGATGGCAAAGGACCTGAATTGCTTTGATCAACTTTTATTATATTAGATACAGACCATTTGCGAAGAAGTCCATACTTTTTAATCTTGTCTTAATGTGGAATAAATGGATCCTGTATGGTATTTATCTTAAATTTTCTGATAAATTTGTAAGTTAAAAGTTATCAAAATAAGACAAATTTATTTAAAAAATGAAACTTTCCAGTGGGCCCTCTTATAGTTATTGAAGAAATAATTCTCATTTAGAAAGAGAAAAAAAATATGGTGATGGCAATGGCAATTTAGAAGTGAAAAGAAATAATAAGCCCTTGTGTGTTTTGAATTCCTTTGACAAGTTCGTTATTTTTCTCTTGTATGAAATTCACTATTATTTTTCCACAAAGTAGAGTTTTGATCATAGGTAATGGAACTCAGTTCGTCTTTCTCCCAACCCAACGCACCTACCACTGGTCTTAGTGGTCCGATCAAGCTTCAGCATGTGATAACCTGCAATGTATTGTTTAGCCGTAAAAGACCCAAAATCAAGCCAAAGAGGACAAGCGAAACTGGCTAGAAATCGTATCCTTCACATACCTCAAATGATGCAAAACATAATATACATCCCATGTTATTCTTCTGATACATAAAAGCTCTTTAAAAGAACGAGAACCTGAAAAATTAAATGTACTTAATTCCCTGCAGCGAACAGAAAAGACGATATATAACAATAATTCCCTCATAGCTGATATCACATTTTTTTCTAACTGAAATCTCTGTCTCCATATACAAATGATAGTAATAAAACTCGCATATGGATTTAACCATATAGTTTATGACGTATTTCATGTCGTGCCTCATTTACCGCGCTGCTTTTTTTATGCAGATGATAAATGTTGTATTCGCTCTCTTTGTCTCAACTCACTCCTCTCGATATCATTATTCCTCGAGGTCGATGCAATAAATGTTGTTGTTGTTGTTGTAGGGTTTAACGCCATTTTTCAGCACACTATAGGCTATACATGGTGGCCAGTATTAATGGTGGATGAAGAACCCGAGAAAACCCCGGAAAGAACCACCGACCAACGAGAAGCTACTGGCAAGCTTTCTCACATACCCACGTTGGCTGAATCCGAGACTCGAACCCACAGGCCACACAGACAGAGGTGAGATGGCAGTGATCCGTAACGGAGAGCTCTTTAGACCACTCGGCCACTCGGGCCCCATTGCAATAAATGAAGAAGATGCCTAATTCGGGTAAATATTTGAATTGAATTATTTCCAAATTCTTTTTAAAATATTGATACTCTCTACGAATTGGTCAGGATTTCCCAAATATTAGTTAGGGTCACAGAAAGCACATCGTCTAATTATAGTATCAACGAACTGGCATCACATCATCCACGGGCCACAAATGAAAGCAATTAATAATTGAAAGCAATTAATAATTTTCATTCTCAGCAGTTTAAAAATATGTGAGCGCTAGATTGGTATAGAATCATGTCTTTGAAAACTAATATAAAACAACACCGTGTAAATTCAACATTCTTTCTTATCTTGTTTTGTTTTTCTCCACACTTAAATAAATGGTCAAATAAGATGAAATTTCGAAACAGGAGAGTACATAGTAAATTTTAACTCGTTTAAAAGCGCATCAGATACATTGTAATACTGTTTAACTGTCCTTTGTAAGAATTAGATAACCAGAACGATGTAAGCATTCGATAACCAGAACGATGCATAGTAAAAGCAGTTAATTTCAGTCAGAAAGGGTTACTTCGGTCACATGTAATAAATCTAATTTGCCCGTAGGTGACAAAACAGAAATCTAGACAGTATGGCAATGCATTATTAGTATTGTGTTTCTAGAATACGTGAGGGACCCTGACAAACCAGTTGGGGTGAGTCCAGAGGGGACACATTTTATTAATCTCACCTATTTCAGTCAGTGAGGACATCTTCCATGCACTAGAAACAGCGCACTTCTCTCTCCATCGATTCAGACATCATGAATCACAAGTACAGACTAGTTCTCCAAGTCTTCCATCCTAGGAATCATGGGTGCTTCTAAAGGAGTAGGTGGCTCCTGCTTTTCATGTTGCCACGGCTGAACAGTTTCTACTGTTTCTGATGGTGTCATTGGTGTCGTAGCTGCTCCTGCTCTTGCTGTACAAATTGCAGCCACTTCTTTTCCACTCTACCAATATAACTGCCATCAGATCTTTGGTCATCCTATAAAATGAGCTTCTTTACACGAAACACCTTCATTCTGGAAGCATGTCACTCTTTCATCCGGTTTAGGAGGTGTTTTACATGATTAATAGCAAGGCTGGCAAATAAACTGCTTTATTTTGAAAATAGACATTAGAGAGAGAGAGAGAGAGAGAGAGATTTAACAAATTACAAAAATAAAATGTTGTCAAAGTTTTATTTTTGTAAACTCTCTCTCTCTCTCTCTCTCTCTCTCCAAGGTAAACATAATTCGTAGCCGTGTAACTTATAATGCTAGATGTGGTTATTGCCAATATAATATCGGAACTCCAAACGTCTAGAGAAGAGTATGTGGTATATAATCAGTAATTTATGAAACAGGAAATCAATCCAAGAGCAGACGAGTATATCTCGCTATCAACACGTGAAGCAGCATTTGAACAAGATATGGTTTGTACGAGATTACTCGATCAGTACTAATAAGGAAAAAACAATCTTTAACAAATGACAAATAAGGTTGCAAGCGTGAAATTGAGACCAAAACTACAGCAGAGGAAGCTGAGACAACTAGGGATGCTGGGTAATGATCTATTTTGTACGGCATTAACCTACTTGGAAATGATTCAGGAGGGTCTCAGTTACGGCGGAGGTGGGACAAAAATGGGGAAGAGATTAGACTCGTATTAGAAGAATATTTTAATATTGAATGAACACATAAAACACATATATAAAACCCTTCATCTCAGCTGCGATTCTAGCAAAAATACAAAAGACTGATGACGAAGGCAGAATTTTGATGTAGCATGTGCCTATAATTAAAATTCCTTTTATCAACATTTTCCTTTTTAAATTCACATGATTGTGATAAAAATCCAAATATGTCAGTGGCCGCACCTAGGAATCAAATAACGATAGTCAATTAAAGCAGTCGACAAAAATCCTGGAAAAAGTCCCCATTTTAGTCATTGTGACGGAACAGAGAAATAATTTAATTACAATTGCTTGCCTGGGGTGCAACAGTCCTACAAGTTGCTTTTGCTGATAAATCTATTAAACGGTGGTTAAACAGACTGGACCATATCAAATCATTTATCATGTTCGCGTACTCTAGTTGGTTTTACGATCTGCTGTATGCCGGCTTTTTATCGCGGGCTATATTTGTTTAACTTTTAGGATCGTATCGACAAACGAGGTAAACAGTGGCAGAATAAAAAAAATAAACCAGTGCGTTTCTGTTGTAAACAAAAGAAATCATTAAAGTGTATAAGCATTAAAGTCGTCTCCAATGCAGAAACTGAAAATAAACAGAACCTGTCGGAAAAATCTCACAAAATTGTCCAAACATTGGGTTCAAATAGTTTTATATAAACTTCTCTACTCTTTAGAGAAGAGTTAATGACTTTAATAGCTTTGGGGGGGGGGTGTACAATAACGATGATTTAGCAGGTATATGTTCGACGGAACTGAGCCAATTATTCTTTGATCCAGATTATATCGTATTAAGCTTAATAACATGTCAACTTTTCAACACATTTTAGCCACTATTGATCGAGTTTTAGTTTTGATTGGCACTATTTAGCCATTATTGTGCTGATGTACCATTAAACCACTAATGCATACACCTATACGTACATTCGTACATTTTTTGCATAACACATTTGGATGACCATTCGGCAACACAAATGTATGCTCTTACCATGTAATATATCATTCGTTTTTATTTTCCGTCGTTATGGTGATATTATAGCTACCTAATGATGTCAAAAGAGGAATATACGCTATGCTGACCTCAGGCTGGTCACTTCTGGTCATTTCTTTCGGGACTAAATCGTCGTCATCCTGGGATAAAGTCGAACTCCATCTTTACGGTAGCAGTCAACGTTTGCAACATAAACCACATATAGTATGTCATTTAAAACTGAAGACCAGTGGCGTACTAAGGGTAAATGGCACCAGGGCGACAATTAATGCGTCCAGGGAATCGCCCTGTTGGCCCCCACCTCCTTTCCCGGTTATTACGCTACTGTTCATGAGGTGTCAATGTCTTTACCTCTATTTTCTGTGCGCCATGATAAAACCAATCGGATACAAAGAACCTTTATACCTTAGGCCCAATCCGCGACATTTATTTTTCGTTTTACTGATTTCTATTCACTGATTTCTTGTCTGGTTAAACACAGATCTCCCAGTTTAGTTAGAGGCATGCAGTACCTAAGGTTCGGTATAGAATGCAACAGAGTTTGACGAAATATCACTTAGCATGAAGGTTTTCATTGACTGAATTCCAAATAAATCGAAAACTGAGTGAGTCAGAAACTTAATTGAAGCACGCAAACCGGCTGAATAAAAGACATTTGTTACGATTCATTGCAAATACAAAGATACAATTGGTGTTGAAATAAGAAAGATTTTGAGTCGGATTTAAGATAATATTGACAAGTAATTAGGTGCATTATGGACAAAAATGCCCATCGATGCAGACAATAATGTATTTTAGAAATACTTCAAAAGAAAACGTGCCAGGCTTTGTGATTAAAATCTAAACTTAGATTTGAATGCAACATGACTAGCTAAAAACGATATAACAAATATATATGTTGCTGTTGAAGAAGAAACAATGCTGTTCTAAGGAATACAAAATAATATTTGGGGTATATTCTATTTATATACTCGATTTTTTAAATATAATTTTATTTTATACCATGACATTTTTCCAGAGTATTGAGAGTCACAAGATGAAGCCGGGTTGGGACTGGATTAGTGATGACACTGAAAGCAACTGCATTAATAAGATGTTTATTTATAAACGCAAATTAAATGTGAACAAATATGACACCATTATAAACAAAAAGATAAGGAAAATTATAAAGTTCCTAACATGGAACTATCAACGAAAAGTAACTCAAAGAGAAAACTCAAAGATGAATTTAACGAATAGAATTTTAAACAAACGTGAATAACGTCCTATCACCGATCAAAAATTAAGATTATATGATCCACATCCCAATATAAACAAGGTCTTATTAAACACCAAGGGTGACCAAAGCATGTGATTTATGCACTTAACAATATAATACTCATTTATTCATCAATCTATCAACTCATCAATTTATCAATTCATCAAGCGATATTGGAATATGTATGAATTTATGAATCTAACGATCATATAACAATATTGAAATGGGAATGCATGAAATTATGAATCCATCGATCGTATAACGATATTGCAATGGGAATGCATGAAATTTTGAATCCATTGATCGTATAAGATATTGAAATGTGAATGCATGTAATTTTATTCAGATAGCAATAGTGAAAATAACAATAACATGGAACACGTAATATATATATATATATATATATATATATATATATATATATATATATATATATATATATATATATAACTATCGTGGCGCCCATTTGACTTCCAAGATGTATCTCCGGTTCCACCCGCTCTAGTCAGTGGTCAAGGAGCCACCACGCATGGTCCACCCCACCCTCTCTGTTGAAGGATCCCTCGAGAGCCCTCACATTCAACACAGACCCGATGGTCGCGAAGCCTTGGTCCCTCGCATTGAGAACACCAGTACACTCTTCCGAACCAACGTCACCAGACACAGCGTACACATAAACCGCACAGAGTTCTGTGACTCCCCATCACCAAACCATATATATGGCAGCTCTAAAGCTGAAGATTTGCTCCCGTAAAGAGGTGAGCCTTCTGACAATACTCATCGTAGTGTCATTTGTTTATAGAGAATTTGCTCTATATGTATACTAGCTGTGATAGATATGCACAGCTAGGTACTTAGGTTTTCACTGCAGGCAATTTGCACATGCAGCAAGGGTTGAGTTGCGCTCAGTATTTCGAAATAACTATAGCCGGAAAAAATAAACCACCCTCGGGTGACGCTGTACGCGGCATATATATCACATATACATATTGATATAAATCATGCACAATTCCGTGACATTGAGTCATACGATTTATATAACCAATATATAAAATGGTTGTAAAAATTTTCCGTCAAACTACCGACCTAATACACTATCGATCTTTTTTTTAAAAAATGGTGTATATCTATTTAAATGCAAGCCCAACATACTCTTTAGAGTTCGCTGGTATTTTAAAGGAAAAATGTTCAGGTTTTAAAAGGAGACATTCCATCATGAGGATAAAAATATGCCGATGTTGCAGATATGGCGTCTAGTGATTTTGTGATAATTCTGTTAATGAGCGTGTAAATGTCGATTTATTACGAAAGGTTGTATTTTTAAGAAAATTAGCCAACTTTTTTCAACAGGGCGACTGGAAGGTTATCTACGAGATTTCTTTTATTCCCTTTAGTGTTATAAATTTTAGCTAGACTTTTAATGGAAATACAAGTAAAATTTTAAAATTATTATGTAACATAATATCACACAATGTTGCTACTGGTACATACGATCTCAATGACCTTCAGTCATCCAAACATTTTGTTTTGCTTTGAGCACGAATAAGGTATGGTTATCTTAGTCATTCAGATATGTTTATTGCCTACATGAAACAGTCGTTCTATTCTTTTGATTCCTCTAAAAGTAGAACTTATCGACCAGTTTAAACATGATGTAGTTTAGAATCCTTTATAACACATATGACTCAAAATTATATCATATTTTAACAAAGTTCTATGAATCCGACTTGCCCATTGAAACTTGAAGGTGGCAACAATTTGGATTAAGCGAATCTCAGTCCTTTTTGGATATACTTGTCTAAGCATGTTTAGAACCAACCCGATCACTCAAAATAGTCACAGCTGAGATTTGTTAGAAATACAAATATGGTTTTAACCCTAATATTACAATAGATGAAAGTGTGTGTTACAAAAAATTATTTAGCATGTAACATAGATTTGTGAATGCTTTTTTGAGAATGATTCCTGGAAATATTTTTATACTTTAAAAAACAAGTTGTTTATTAATTTTATTTATTAGATTTTCTAAGCAAACTTGCAGCTTCAAAGTGATATAAATATTTTGTTTGCAAGACTGTCATTTATTATAATCCACAACAACCTTTTATCAATAAATATTGTTGTGTAAAACATTATCAGAAATAAAAAGGATGTATACAGTAAAAAAGAAACATTAATCAAAAACAATCAGTTGCCAACTTATAAATGACAACATAATTTTAAATATGGCAATTCATTAAATAACTACTGGCAAAAAAACAACAGAATGTCTTAGATATTTGCAACTTAAAGTATTACATAGAATTTTGCCTACAAAAGCATTTCGCTATAAAAGTTAAACATTTTTAAACGAGCTCTTTTTTTTTCTTCGTATTTTGCATGTAAAGAAAATATCGCATATTTTTGGTGATTGTCACATGACTAAGATTTTTTCTTCATATTATACAATTAACAGTAAAAGTAATTGCAGTCATAAACATATATATCGTCTTTAGAATTATAAAAGAAACTGAGGCTGATGGTGTAATTAATTTCATGATTCCATATGCAAAACAATTAGTTTGTAAATTTAGATATATAGAGACAATCTAATTTTGTCTCAGATTTAAACGATTGTTGCTTTCGGGGTTTTTTTCTTGGTAGAAAAATATAGTTTTTACAGCAACTGTGAATGGGAAAAGACTGAAAATACAGTTATTATGCAAACAGTTAAAACAGTCACAAAGTGTTCCCAGCATGTACTCCCTATTTGTTGCCTGAATTTAGAATGTAGATTACCTATCAGAAAACGGATACATGAGATATATAGTTAGCCTACCGTCTATTTGTGACATTTTATACATATAATTAATTTGGCAACTGCCTATCTGTGACATTTTATACATATAATTAATTTGGCAACTGTCTATCTGTGACATTTGATACATATAATTAATTTGGCAACTGTCTATTTGTGACATTTTATACATATAATTAATCTGGCAACTGTCTATCAGTGACTGTACACATAATTAGGAAATTGTCCATTTGTGACACTGCATGCATACAATTAGGTTATTATCTATCTGCACAAACATAATTAGGCAACTGTCTATCTCTGACACTGAAAATTTGAATCTGCATGAAAGATGTGTTATATTACGAGATACTTTTGTATTTACGATGAAGGAACTTTAGCATGTCGAAAGGGCATATTTTACCATGATTCTGGGCTTCCTCTGTACGTTTAAGGCCTGGTCTGTGTCAGAAAAGTTTGTTAATATGAAAGGTGTAGTTATTTATTATATGTACATAATTATCGTTATACTTTGGATTTTATTTATGTGAATGACCATGCCTATTTACGCATGTTCTGATATGAAACGCAAATTATTTCCATCTCAATTGATATATTATATTAAAAAATATTCATTCTCTCTCTCTCTCTCTCAGTGACACAAAATAATGTTCTAAAACAGGTTACACCTAGAGTTGTTGAAATGTGGTTGAAATACCGTCCAAATATCTAATGTATTAAATTGTAGTGAATTGCTTGCCTCACAAGATACGGATGAAGATTTATACTATTTCTTAGCGTCAATATTTGCCTCAAGTTGAAAATACAAGTGGTAGAAGTATCTAAAACTGTTAACACATACGAATTTAGGGATTTTCTAGTAAAGTTTTTGAATTATTGAAATTATTCTCGTTTCCATGTAAACTCAAAAAGGAAAGTGCCTAACACCTTTCTATCCCAATTTGTCATGCATATCCAAAATATTGATCAGATCAGACTATTTCTACTCTAGACTTCTCGTTACTTTACTGTATCGGCCATACCGCCACAGCAGAAGGTACAACCTGTGAATGTTGACCGCAAGTGAACAGCTACACCTGTTTCCCTCTATAAAATCCTCTCTGGTGGATCAGGCGGCTATGTAGATATGCTCATCCCCACTACTGCCAAAGCAGAAATGCAGAGAGCTGTACGGAAAGCAGACGGCATTTGCTAATGTTCCGCAGGACCTAATGGTCATCATGTGCATCCGGAACTTTGATGGGCCATTGAACTCAAACATGCCAGGATTAGAGAGTCAGGACAACCCTGAACAATGTTTGCTCTTTTAAATACAACTCGTGTGAAAGTCGTGGCATTATCCAACCCCCTTTATTCCCCCCCCCCCCCATACCTTCAAGTCTTTTGGTGATAGGCGAAGCGGCAAAGCAGAGAATATGGATACACTACATGAGGTTCATAGCATACACCTTCTTTCTGAAGTGACCGAAGTAGAGAAATTTGATGTTAAGTTGGCGATGGGTTTGCGATCAAATTACAGCTGGTCACCAAACTCATAAATGTCACAAAAGTTTTGAATGACAGATTAGTGCAAATGAGACTCCCACTGTCTGGAAAAAGACATGCAAGTATCATCAGCGCCTAAGCATCTACTATGATCAACCGAACGAGATCAATAGTAAATTTCCTGAAGTCCTAGAATCTTATCATAGAAGTACCGAAGACAGACAAGCTCAACATCCTTGTCTTATTCTCATGGTAATACTTAATACTTCTTATCTCACAATGCGTTATAGAAATATAAATCATGAATATTCTAATATGGTCATTGTGTCATAGTAATAAATCGTTTTTGTTGTATTTTATACGCGTTCAACTAAGTCATAAAGAGGCCGAAAACCACCAAGTGATTGTAATATTCAACGAACAATTCATTTCACTCGAATACTAAGTGAAAATAAAAAAGAACTTATGGCCAATTAAATCCCAGGTAGTCCAAAAGGTTCTATCGCAAGTCCTAATTAATAAAGTTGTAATTGAATTCCAAAGGTTTCGAAATAAGGTCCAGCAATGAAAGGTGTCGATGTGCATGCAGTCTAGAATGTATGAACGTACCGGTAGCCTGAAGTGTGATTATGCGATAACAGTCTTCCAATTATCACAGTAATATCATCCACGATGTTTTTGTCTGAAACAACTATAAGTCAAAATTAATGTTTCTGTTTGAGAATATTACTAAAGAACACTTTGTAATTCCAGTGAGTAATAATTGGAGTAAATAATTCCTGCAAAATTAAATATCGAACGCATCAGTAAGGCTGATTCTGCTATGTTAAAGCTATCATGAATAATGTTTAAAGTAAACACGATTATATAAAACACTATGGCACAAAAGAAGGTCCAAACTTCATTTATAGAAAAGTCTATGTTGTAAACAGATAAAATCTGTTGCTAAAACTATAATAAAGAATGTAGTAATCGCCATGTATAAAATGTTCTTCATTTGGAATTCGAATAACCTAGACCCAAACCCAAATAACATGTTGTCCCCTATTGATAATGAGTCTAATATTTAACCGACTCTCGTAAAGAAATATTAACTACGTACTATTTATTTACCAAAATCAAGTCAACATCAGTGTTCCCAATCAGGTACACAGTGAACTTCTAGAAAATACCAAATGTATGACCTAAAATGTAACATCGCCTTCGGATAAGAATTGAGGCAGTGAAATGCCAAGATAGATCAATATAGGTTTGGCTATGCGTTATTTCTGAAGCCCGAACTTTCGTTTTCTTGAGTTCCATAATCTATATTTGCTACTGTCTCTTGCCAACGCCTATAACTTTATTGCTGGATAAATGTATTAATAGAGTCCGATACAAAATTGAGCACTGTCTATATGTTCGTTCCTTGATACAATTGTAGCCTCACGACCGTTTGTGCTAATTGGGATTAATAGATCCACGAACATTGTATTACAAATCTCTCGTTGCATACAAACATGATTATATACTGGTCATTTTCACTTCGCATCGATTTTGATCTCAAATATATTAAACCATAATTTCTAACTCCAGTCAAAGCTTTACAGATGATATTAGAACATTAAATCGAATTTGCATTATATCTTTCATCGAGCGTTTCTTGTGCAATATCTTCTTTTCTAATTTTGTCCTATAACTTTTTACCAGGCAACAGTTGAGTATATCTTTGCCGACGTTCTTGGTAGCTCACTAACGTGACAAAGAATTCTTCTAAATTGACCAACAAGGTATTGGTCATAAAACAGTATTGTAAATATCCTAAAAGTTTATAAGAAAGTCTCAAACAAATGGGGTTATAATTAGAAAAAAGTCTAGACAAATATTAGTCATTGGTAAAAGCTGTAAAACTTACTAACAAATCTCTCTCTCTCTCTCTCTCTCTCTCTCTCTCTCACACACACACACACACACACACACAAACACACACACACACTCACACACACACACACACACACACACACACACACACACACAAAGAGATATGATATAGGGACTTTCTCGAATATATAAGTAGTTTTCAGTATAGACGTAATTTACATTATAAATTTCCTCCCTGAGATTGTAATGAACGCCTTTTTGTTTCACTTAGTAATTTTCGAGTAAACAATCAAGACTAATTACGCAGTTTATAACTAATTATTTGTTTCAATTTCATAATGCCTTGCTCTTTGTTGACCGTTACACATTCATTCTCTAGTGTATTGTAGTGTAATTTAGTGTGATGTAGTGCAAGGTAGTGTAGTGTAGTGCAATGTAGCGTTGCGTAGTGTAGTTTTTGTTTTGTGCGTAGAAAAAAGAGTTTAGGACGTCCCAATTTGTTCTGCATATAAACCGTCTGTGTGCGTAAGTATTGTTTATTATATAGTTGCTTATTATATATGGGTAGTGAAGCAACACCTAAACAAGATTTGATTATGGCAATTAATATATTTATTCAGGTAGACAACCCTGTTTGGGTTACAGTTTTAACAAATTAACATATTCCCACTTGAAATAAACTTAATCGCTGCAGAGTCGTTTCTTTTACCTGAATGGTTATTTTTCGTTAATAAGTGTTCTTCAACCTCTATTTACTCGCGGGTTAACTTTATCTCCTTTTGGAATAAACAAGATAATCTTTACGGATTAGTATTGTAAGGAACGGGAAACTTTGTATTTTTTCGGTGGCACTACCTCATTCATGAACGTTGTTCTGGAAAAAGAAAAATCATAGTAAATACCTTTATTAAACCATGCCGTTATATCTGTAGTGTCAGTATGTTCATAGGCAATATAATCAATTTTATTTATACAATCATTGGCAAATGTAAACACACCAGTCGAGATAAAAGAATTTCGACGTAACAAACATGTAAAGTAACAAATCTGAGCGTTTTATATTATGTTTGTCTTAGTACTTTTCAAACCTTTCAACATAAAGCAGTGTTGTATTTCCTAATTATTTACTTGCTGATCTCCTGCGAAAATGTTGTTGTTGTTGTTGTTGTAGGGTTTAACGCCATTTTTCAGTATACGAAAGGCTAAGCATGGCGGCCAGTATTAATGGTGGAGGAAGAACCCGGGAAATCCCCGGAAAGAACCACCGACCCTCGAGATGCTACTAGCAAGCTTTCTCACATACCCAAATTGGCCGAATCCGAGACTCCAGCCCACGCAGACAGAGGTGAGATGGCAGTGATCCGTAACGCAGAGCGCTTTAGACCACTCGGCCACTCGGGGCCCCTCCTGCGAAAATGCCTGTACGCTGAGTAAGATTCGAAACATTATCAAGAGCTTAAGGGTCAGATTGGAAAAACGTTTGTTCACAGGATAATAAGCCTTATCAAAATTACACAAAATACATCGTATGCTTGTGAAATTTCTCTTCCTGTCGTAGACCAGAAGTACATAATGACGTTCAGTGTTATTGCACAGTCGTGACGTCATATTTATTTTGTGACATTTCTAAATGTACAATTTCTAAATGTACAATTAAATTAGATTACCAAAAATAATTATAGACGATATATAAATGTTCGGATAAGTCTTGTTGCCCTCCACTTCTCGTCAGTCGATATGAATTTACTATAGAATTAAATGATCATTGTTGGGTATTTATCGATGTGTCAATTTTACCTAATCGCTTTAAAAGTAAATAAAGCCCAACCATGATCATTAAACCTGTATTATTCTAATGTACTTCCTTTATATCAGTAGCTTTCATGAACACAACATTAACTTTTAGGCAGATCGAATTATTTTTCCATTAGCCTCTTAACTGCAACAGAATACATAAGCATATCTTCGGCAGCGAAGAATTGTTGATTCTTTTATACAGTAATATAGGTTAGAGCGTCATAGCGGGTCATCCCAGTAATATGTTGTTATGATCATTATTTTCATGAATAAAAGTTTGGCTGATGCCATTTAAACCAGGCTATTCCTTTCTTTGTAACATTATGCTTGCGTATGACACGTGTTGTTATAGCATCCGTTGGTCTAGCTTTCTACGCTTTTGAATCTTTCGAAAGCAAAATCGTGTCCAGTTTTATTGAGATTCCTTGCTCGACATATGACCATGACCATTAATAACAGCCGGTGAAACATTGTCGAAGAATACAGCAGTAAGTTCCCAAGATTCGCATGAAAAGCCTTTCTTTGGCAAAAGGGGAGAGTAGTGGAATGGAGGAATGGCTGATATTGCATTGTTTTAACTTCTAATGGGCAAGTGTAATCGGGGTGGGTGGGTGGTTATTGCACATTTTGGCTGATAATCACAAAGGCTGATGGGTGGTGCTTCCTGTTGTTAGTATTATCGTGAAAGACATTGGTATTGATAAAGATTCACATAAAATAACCTGTAAACTAGGAACCAAATATGGTCCGCAGAATTTAACTTTGTATGAAAATGATTGATCAGTATCACGTGACCGTTTTAATCCAATCCGACTGAAGAAAATTAGGTCGATTCATAACATTTGGAATTATTGGTTCATACAATTTCACATTCACCTCAAAAAAGGTCAGCAATTGTATAATATCCGCCAATTACTTGAATGTGGGTCGGACAGTGTTTATGCAAACATTTCGATTGGTTGTTGTTGTATCTTAACTCAAATATGACCATGGAAAATAGACGCATTTGACATGTTTAACAATCTAGGACACGATATATAAGTAGTGAAGTAGGATACTCTACGGACAATGGGACTTTAATGTTAAATTTGGTCGTTTGTACCTTACGGACAGGGGAAATTTAATATGTGTGGGATACTCAACGGACAAGTTAAATTTAACATAGGGAATGTATAGCGACAATGGATTGGGACTGTCTAGGGACAATAGGAATTTGACAGTAGTGGAATAATCTATGGACAACGGTAATTTAACACAGGGAATGTATAGAGACAAATGGATAGGGACTGTCTACGGACAATAGGAATTGGAGAGGGGTGACGTCACGGTACTGGACACTGGGGAAACAATAGCAACTATGTTGTATCATTGCATTTTACCTTACCATTTCCAAGGAAAACTGATGTTTCCCTCATGCCGTACTTGTGCCGAAACGTGCAACCAAGACCAACTTTTTCAGCTCACCCAGGAAAAACAAGCCTTGAGGAGAACGTGAGTGATCGTCGAAATGTTCAAAGCTGTTGACATGGGATACCAATTGTTAGAAGTGTACGAACTTTACCACTTTTCCAAGAAAGAACAGTACCACAAGGGCGATGAGACTCAGAAAAACATTTTCACAGACTACGAATTTGGGAATATCATCATTGCAGTCTACGTGACGCCCTTGCTCGCTTAAAAAACGTGTATGAAGCCTTAGAACTGTTAGGAGATCGTGTGCTTTACTTTGATACGGACAGTTGCATCTACATCGATCGTCTTGGTCACTCTCACCCTGACATCGAAGGAAACCGTTGAGGAACCTGAACGGACGATCAGCCCGACAACAAGATTCAAAGTTTTGCTAGTAGCGGTCTTAAAGGTTACAGCTACGAATACCTAGACCCACAAGGAGAAGTGCACACCGATTTTAAAGTGAAAGGACTGACTCTAAATTATCGCACCAGTCAAGTGGTTAACTTTGGGGCATTGAAAGAAGCCTTACAGTGTGGTGAGGATCAATATTTTAAAGTGACCACCCACCAGCCTCACAAGACTTTACGTTTAGTCACACACCAAACTGCCAGTCGACCTTTACGTCGATATTGGTCAGCATATAAAAAGGGAAAACGTCCAAAACCGATTGTTCATTCTGATTCCAATTCTCCAAGCGAGAAAGATAAATCCTTTCAAACATACAATTCCCCATTCGAGAAAGATAAATCCTTTCAAACATACACAATTCAAGTTCGGTGATTCTCAAGTGGAGTGCTATGTTGTATATTGCAGGGATGGCGTATCATGTGACCTCAGTGATTTAGTAGGGCGTCATGGGAGATTTACTATGACTACTACTACTACTTCACCTACCATATAAAGTAATGATGTGCGTGTCAAACGTGACGGATACGAAACCGATTCCACTCGTTATCGTAAACTCTTTAGTGGATCTTAACCTCAACGTGAATCCATGCGGCTGCCATCCTATAGATTTCATCCATGTCTGAGCAAACTACTTCGGGTTTCACCGTACCCTCATCGAAATGTGCCTCTGAGAGAAGAATGTTTGTTCCCTGTGCGTTTGTTTGAATACTGCAACTTTTAGACATTGATAATCTGCCAGAGGGTAGGAAGGCTTTGGATGCTACTCATTCGACTTAACAAAGTGTCAGTTCTGCACCTAATTCCAGAGGAAGACTTAGAGGATTACCAAAATCGTTTACACGAACAGATATCATCTGTAGAGGAAAATTCTGCGCAACGTGTTAGTGACTAAACAATTTGGATACGCCACCGGAGTACGTTCAGTTCTGTGCAAAAAGGACATTTATTTCTACGTACAAAAGAAAGACATTGCTGTGAATGTATAGTTTAAAAAAAGCACATTCAGAAAATACCTCTGGAGCTGAGAGAACGCATTTACCAAGAGTCTGTCAAAATACACGTCAAACGCAAAGAAAAATTGCATTATTTACGTCACCAATGTTGGAGCCACTGGTACCTGAATGGTAAAGGAGGACTGACTCATTTCAAAGTGTTTCAATCGTCAGACATTGATGAATCACACGAGATTTAGAAAGCTTTGGATACCACTCATTTGAATTACAAGGTGACAATAGTACACCAAATTCCAGAGGAAGAGTTAGAGGATTACCAAAATCTTTTACACAAAAAAATCTTGGTTCAAGAGGAAACTTCTGTGTGGCGTGTGGTATGTAAGTAAGTGACTAAACAATGTTGGTACGGTACTGAAATAAAACCGCTTCAGTTGAAAATGTACATGTATTACATGCAACAAAAGAGGGTATAAAAACTTCATACCATGCCACGACCTTTATCATTAGTGATACAACAATTGCCGTAGAAGGAAATCAATGACAGTATTCAGACTGTGGAGGATTATCAACACTTGCTACGAGAACTGTGTCCATTGAATTGGTGTCGTCGTGTGGTGTGTGTCTTAGTGACTTCCTTTCTGGGATTTCGTTTACCAGCTGTTTCCTTGTTGATTCATTACGAACAGTACCAACAGTAAAAAAACATGAGGGTGGTACTTTTAAATGTACATGAGAGACTCATTCTGTTAAAAGTCTTGCGCTTTCAGCTTAATACTTCTCTACGTCTCAGAGAAAAAAGATTCATCAACGTTTAGCCACTGAGGATGTTTATGAAGTTGTGTGTATAGCTTGTGACCTATACCCTCACTGGCAAGATGTACGTGACTGAAAAAGCTTTGGTTTTGAGGATTGGACAAAGAAAGTGGCAAACAATGCCAACGATTTGTGATCATAAATTAAAACGCACCAATGAAAACAGTAACTGTGTTAGTCGCAGTGCCAGAAAAATCCGACACCGAGGAAAACCACTCCATTCAGGACAGGACTGTCATCGACATGGACACTCCCGAAAATCCATTCCGGGAGGAAACCTGTGAGACTGTGCCAAGTGGTGTAGAGACTCTAAAAAAAGTACACATTGTCCCTTGGACACCACACCTTCGTCACAAAACATTTTGTACAATGACTTGTTTAAAATTCATTTTGATCGCTTTGATAGGTGTCTTAGCAATGTATTTAAGTAATTGTTTCACAACTGGTGCCAAAACATAAGGTTTGTCGTGTACATGTCCAGGTAAACTTAAAAACTCTAAAAACATTACACAGTGTCCCTTGGACACCACACCTTCGTCACAAAACATTTTGTACAATGACTTGTTTAAAATTCATTTTGATCGCTTTGATAGGTGTCTTAGCGATGTATTTCAGCAATTGTTTCACAACTGGTGCCAAAACATAAGGCTTGTCGTGTACATGTCCAGGTAAACTGAAACAAAATCTATAAAAACCTCGGACACTTTTGGTCTGTCTCACATATTGTCTAAATGTCGTTCCTTCAGCTTCATCTTTCCAACAAATTGATTCGTGCCTTGTACGGTATTAGTCGCGACAAAAAATTACAAATACCTGCTCGTGTCTCAGAAGCGAGTCTCAGAAAAGTCTTACGATGGTTTACGGCGACAGCACGTCAATTACTTCAAGGCATCATTCACATCCCATATTAAACCAAACGCTTTTTTGAGAGAAACATAGTAGCTTTGACTAACACAATTGACAGACCTCAGCATCAAAACTCAAACCAAAAAGCAAATCATTTTGAAGCCTGGAGGTAGCAGTTCTCTAGGAGGTGCCATCATTCGCTCCCTCTTAAAATGGGATCCCAATGTCCCAAAAGTTTTCCCAAAGAAAAAAGCCATTCCCCGACCCAAATGTACCCAGAAGAAAAAATGTAGCGGTGTCAAGACCATGTCACAACCCCAGAAAAAGAAAAGTCCCAAGATAGAAGAAACGTCCCAAGAAAAGACCCCAGAAAACAGCTACTACCCGCAGGAGAGGAACTGAGACCAGATCGCAACCTTAGATCCTCAAACCAAAACCAGCAGATACGGTGACCGCTTTTCCAGTGGCCTCAGGTTCTACCTCTTCTACGTTTGCATTTGATGCCAGCCAAACCCAATTTGACACGCGTCTTTTCTAATTTGATGAAAAAAAGGAAACCCGTGTCTCCAAGAACGTCTCTTCCGGTGACAGTCTCCTTCTATTTAGCTGCTGTGGCAGTTGCTAATAAAGTGCCTGCCCTCAAAATCAAGTCCAAGAGAGATCGGGCATGTTACAGAGTTTACTGGATTCATCCAAGCAAGAACGGACTCAATTTAATCCGTTGCGAACCGCTCAACGTCGAGTGATGCCTGCCATGAAGATAATATGACGGAACGACAATCATTAGCGACGCATTCCACCACTATAAAAAACACCTGGGGCTAACTATGAGCATCAGAGTGTTTGTGCTCCTAAACGCAAAAAGATGTAACACACCAGAATTGCACACCACCACTATCGTCGTTCTCCTGCCCAAAATGGAAAAGAAAACGGACAGTTACTTTTTTGACCCTGCATTCGAAAGCAAGCTTACCCAAGCATTGACGACTAATCCAAAAAAGACCCCTTCGTCCAAAGAAAAAGAAGAGCAACCAAAAGGGTAGAATTGTTTGGTTACAAACTCTTCGACTTACTCAAAATATACTCCACCAAAAATAAAATAAAAGGACGTATGTCAAGTCATCTACGTCAGTGTCTTTTTTGTGTGCGCTCCGGAACAAACAAAGATGATGTCACCCCCACCCCCAGAAGCCATTCATATTCTAAACCCAAAATAAAAGAAAAGAACAGTCTTTTCGTTTAGCCAAACATTGGGACGTGTTGTAAGTTCTGAGCAAAGCCCCTTCACCAACGCAAAAATAACTCATTCAAGCCACTGCCAATGACGTCGTCGATACCGTGTACGAACGCTGCCTGAAAGTCTTGAAAGGTGCGATATCTTTGTCTCAACTTCAGAAAGAATGCTTGGCTAAGCATCGACACGTCCTTCGCCAAATGGTCCAAAACAAACTACCCATCCGTCAAAAGAAAAAGTTGGCAAAACGAGGAAGATTTGTACCCCTGTTGTTGGCACCCTTGCTGAGAGGAACATTGGGAACAATGATTACATGAATCATGACTGCGCCTGTTTCACAAAGGAGAGCTAAAAGTTTAAAAGGATCAAGAAGATAAAGGAGCCTCTGGAGTCAAAGGATCACAGACTTGACCCTTGAAATGTGATGGTAGGGCGAAAACTGACTTTAGTCTATTACAAAAGATGGATGGAATTCCATCTTTGGCAAGAACAGCGGACGCCTCATTTAACTCCCAGTCCTCATTTGACCGAGATGTACCAGTTATGACACGAAATACAATCGTAGACAGATCTTTGATATTTGTCAGAAACAGAAACATCGCAACGGTTCCGTCAAGTGTTTCAACGACTTCAACTCTTTCATCAGATAATTTTAGACGAAACAGCTCGACTGATCCTGATGAAAAGTCAATCACCACCACCACCCCTAGTGACCAAGACAGACGCCGTACCAAGAATGCCTGAGGAAGAAGAGCAACAAAAAGTCTTTCAAAAACCATCAGCGGCTCCCATCACTAGTAAGAGTGAAGCGTCCTTGTTGACCTCTTCCCCCACACTCCAAAGAGAAGAACTCAAAGTTTGAGTTGAAAAGAAGTCCATTCCTACTTCGACAGAAGTGAAGAAAGGGGAAACAGAAAGGAATGAAAGCAGAACAAAAGCCATGTCACCACCACCAATATCACTACCGTCGACTTCTACTCCCGTGGCACGTCGGAGAAGTAAAGCTGTTTTCAAACCACCACCTCACCCCAACCAGAATAGCACCAGTGAAGAGTGGGTGACTTATTGAAGAGATAGAGTCTTGATGGAGAATTTCTTAGTCAGCATTTACTACGATCCAGTCCATCCTGCGGGATACGGAACAGTTCAAACATTGTAACGTGCTGCTAAAACCGGACTCAGAAGTGTTCGGTTACCTCAAGTGCAACGATGTTTACAAGAACAAGTCACGTACGCCTTACACAAACCCATTCGACGAGAATGTTCCCGAAATTGCATCGGAGTGGATGACAATCCGATTTAGCCGATGTCTCTCATTTGGCCACCTACAATCGTGAATACAAAATGTTTGTTTTGTGTCATTGTCGTCTTTTCCAAATTTGTCTGGGTCGCAATTTGACTTCCATGTCGAGCACTGAGTAAGTGTGAGCCCTCAAAGGCTCCAAATGTTTGAACCAAGTTTCCAAAAAGAACTGAAGAAACGAGACATTCATGTTTTACCACTCATAATCCTGAAACCAAAGCTATCATAGTGGAACGTTTTCAAAGCATCTTGAAAGAAAGCATGTGGAAATATTTTATGCATCAACACACTCTCAAGTACATCGACGTCTTATCGCACTTGATCAAAGCGAACAATAAACCTTACCATCGGAAAATCGGATGTGTCCCTGAGGAAGTGATTCCAAACAACGTGACCGTCTTCAAGCGACTGTTTGGTATGTCCCGGACTGTTTTTGGCCCTAAGAGTGCTGACGACGGGAGAATGAATGTGCATTTGCAGCACTAAATTCACTGTAGACAAAGTTTACTTACCCAGCTGGACCACCGAATTGTTTCGTGTCACTGGATGAGTGCGTGGTTGTCATCCTGTCATCTATAAATTGGAAGACATGAGCGGGGAAATGTTGAAAGGAACATTTTACTTGCCCGAGTTACAACGAGTGACCACAAATGAAGACGAATTGTACGACATCGAAAGCATTCTCGATCAAAGATCCCGTAAAGTGGGAAAATGACCTGTCAAAAAGTCAAAATATGTCGGAAAGGATACCTCCCAGCTTTGATTCTTGGATCGACGCTTCGCAAGTCATCGACTATAAGAAGAAGTGACCATCATGCCTTTCATCACAGCCTCAACCACGACAGTGACCACTCCTTCTCCTAGTTGTTCTATGCAAAGTCTGCAAAAGCAACCATTGTGAGTGTGGTGTGGAAAACGTGTGCCTAAAACGCAAATCGGCGTTTTCTGCCAGATTTTTGTGGTGTATTGTGTCATTGATGCTGCCATTGCCAATTTGAGTTTGCAACAAAGAAACAAACAGTTGTGGACCATTTTACTGAGCAGTTGCATCAGTTACATTATCTCCAATCCTGCCCTGAAATAGTATAACGGTAAAAACCGGAGTCTTGAGACTAACGTCAGTCATCCTTCCACCAGTAACCACCAAAACAACAACAACAACCCTCTTTTCGACCCTCCTCTCACCTCCAGTGACCCGTTGAAAAGCAGAACTCTGGAATTATGAATAACCTATTTTACTTAACTTTACCCAGTGACAGTTCCATGGATGTCTTTCCCAACAATACACGGCCAAATTACCTCAGTCCATCCAATTGGACCACCAATCCCACTGGGTAGTGGCTTTCGTCGAAATGATTCACCCTACACAAATCAAAAACATCACTGAAAATCAAAACACTTTTGAGATCGAAGTTCTGAACGACCAAGTGCAACAATATTTGAATGGAAACGAACCTGTTTCCCCTGGTATTTCACGGTACATTTATATGTTTAAAATTTCTTCAGGCTATTATTTTAGCGGTCTACATTTGTGGGATGAACCTTTCGGATGCCAAAACGTTGTCTATCACATTTTGTCTTGAACTGTTTGATATTTGGGGTGGAGACCTCAAGATGATCTAGGGACATTCATACCACCCATTAGCAACAACTTGAATTTCGTTACTCTGTAGAATTGAACCAAGGATTAAATTTGATATGTGACTACTCTGGTGTGGTGGAGTGCTACGTTTTGGGACTAAAATCCGCACCGTTACTGGCAGTCATTCCTTTCAAAGCGGATTCTGCCTCGACCAATTACGATCACGGCGAATTTGCACACTATTTGCCCGTCAGTAAGTCGTATTTCGACAGTGTCAATATTGGTATAAAAGGCGCTGTAGGACAAACTAGTCCATTCTTTAAAGGGAAAACCACAGTGAAACGTCAGTTTCGAAAACAATTATCTAACGACTTGTAAGTCATGTATCCTGTGTACCGAGGAGTCGCTCGATATCAAGGACATGGTTTAGGAGAGATACTGAAATCATCGTTTCGTTCAGTGGCCTCCGTGTTGAAAACGATGGTGACACGAACACTGCAAGCCTTGAAAGATGCCGCTTTGACGCAAGGCAAAGTATTTCTCCAAAATGTCATCATCAACAAACAAAACCCCAAAGAAGCCTTGTTGAGAGCAGGCAACACTGTCTTGCTTCAAACTGGAAACGACATTTTGGGTCGACGAAAAACTCCTATCAATGCACTGGAAACTGCCCATACAAGCATTTCGGTTTCCCTGACACCACAGCAAGGACAAGGTAGATAGAGACGACGAAAACACACCTCCAGAAGACTTCAAACACACAGAACTAGAAAACCAAGAAATGAAGAACTGTCAGTGAATTAGATTGGTATGATTATTAAACATAAAAATAATGCACCAAGAGTATTGCGAATGTTCCAGGTTGAATCTGGATACGTTTGCCATGCCATTCACTATGATGATGATGCAAGAATCCCAGTGGGTGAAATTTATCCCATCTCCTTTTTGACGGACTCAACCCCATCGAATTTTATATCAAAAGAAAGCCCGAAGATTACATCGATCTGAATAGAGTTACTTGTACTTGAAACTCAAAGTGATCAAATCGGACGACACCGCTCCGAGAGCCGATGCTAGAGTAACTCCCGTTAACAATTGTATGCATTCCTTGTTCAGCAAAGTGGATTTGCATTTAAATAACAAACTAGTCAGCAATACCATGAATACTTACCCTTATCGAGAGTACCTCAAAACTCTCTTGACGTACTGAAAAGATGCTAAGAACACTCATATGGATGCTTGCGTCGTATGGAAACCTGACACAGCGGAAGAATCAGTGTTTTGTCAGTGGTATACAGACTTGCATGATCATTCCTCCCCTCCAGTGACTGCTCTAGAGATCCATCGCATCGAATCTCTCTAGGCACAGAGCACGGAGACAAAGCAAAGAGAAGTTTACTTGACATAGACTTTCAAGCAAAATATCAGGATTTAATTGATCACTTATCATCACCTGTGAAAGAAGAAAAAAAGGACACCTAGGAACTTTATTACCTTTTCAAACACAGTTCGTACACTGCTTTTTGGAATCCATTGTTGACTCATCAACTCGTCAAGATGTCTTTTAAAGTAACTAATCGGAACAAAGCCCACGTCCATTTGCATCGTGTCAGGCAAAACCTGATGCCAAAGCCTGAAGAGATTAAAAATGTCAGTGGCAGAAAACCTGAAAAAAAGAGCTCTTTAGAGAAGAAACAAAAAAGGAGCTAGAAAAGTGGACCGAGATGTACAGACTTCAGAAGCAGGAGAGAGAGCAGAAGTAACAACAACAAGAAAACAGCAGCAGCAGGAGCCAAACAGACGCTTTGTGGACTGTAGAGTGGACACCAAGGAGTTATCCTTCTCCTTCCGAAGAAGCAGACCGTATTCCGTGTGAAAACCTGCAGCCAGACGGGGCAGAAATCCCAGAGGTTAATAGATTGCCTAAAAATTCTTAACCAGAAAAACAGTACTTTTCAGGGCTACACCAAAATCTAAAACTGACATACTACTCTATTGCCCAAATGTTTCTGCATTTGTGTGTTGATATGTGAGTGTGATTGTAAGTTTTAAAAAGATAGAAGTCTATCTATAAACACTTCGTTTCCTGGCTTGTAAGATATTGTGTGCTTGTTTTGGGGTTGTATGTCTTGATGGTAATAAAGTGTGTTTGTAAGAACAAAAGTGAACATGAGTGTTTCTTTTAGGTCCTCGCCTTCCATGTTTTGATTGTGATGTGGGTATTTTTAGTTTTTATGTAAGGGGTTGTTTTCCTTTACGTCCATGCTTCAGGGATATAAAGCGGAGCGTTCGTCAGTCCGGCTACCCATTGTCAACGAGACAACAATCATAAAAGTACTGAACTACAGGTGCGCCCGGAATATGCTCTGCGCCTCTTGGACGAGCTAGCCATGGAGGCAATCCAAGAAGAAACCAGAATTGAAAAAGGGGAGGGGAAAAAAGAAGAAAGAAAAGGAGAAGAAAAAAAGAAAGGATCCTGCCTCCCCTCATTCTGAGATAGACATGTGAAGTCAAACCTATAGTGAGGATACTGCCATCACCATCACTACTAGAACGTCAAGTACCACAACCACCTAGAGTCGCTATCCCCCAGATAGAAAACATCCCTTCTCAGGGCTAACCAGATCTCTACAAAAGAGAGGCTCATCAAGTTGTCAATCATATGTGTTTGTTGGTAGTTTTTCTATGGGTGAGTGTACTTTTTTCCTTAACAAAAACACATGTCCATACGCTAAAGAATGATTCTTTTGTGTGAATGTGGAGAAGTGTAATAATAAACACTGACTCCTTTACTGACGTGATAGTGTGTGTGTGTGCGTGCGTACGTGTGTATCTGTATTTTTTCCCTAAAAAATATATGTCCATACTCTCGAGATTGTTTGTTTTTTTGTGAAAGTGGAGTAGTGTGACTATAAACATTAATTCACTTGACTGGTGTGATTGTAGGTAATGGTATGTTCTTGTAAATAAAAACTTTTCTTCTCTACTATCTGTTAGTATAAGTATTGTTGAGTTTGTTGGTATTAGTGTACTGGTTTGTAAAAAACTTTATTTTAGGTTAGCACTCTAACCTCGTTGGATTGTTTGGTATGTGATATGGGTAGTTGGTGTGAGGGGATGTTTTCCTACACGTTCGTGTTTAAGGTATATCAAGTATAGCGTTCGTCAATCGCGCCATTCAAGACTGAGTAACAAAGATGAAAACGAACTACATTGATAAACTGCAGAAGCTACAAAAGGTAGTGGATACAACAAGGATGGTGGAAGCGATGCCTGTCAGAATGAAGTATGGGTCTTATAGTTCCCACAGACTCAGCATGGAAATAAATATTTTAAGGAGAGGGAAGGAAGTATTATGAGACCTTATAAAACAGGAAAAAGAAGAAAAGGAAGACCAGGACGAAAGAGTAAATTAGAATTTACAATGTCAAGCTCATGAAAGAAGAAAATGCAAAGAAGCAAAGAGAGGAGGAAGAGGAGAAGGGGGAGAAGAAGCAGGAAAACGGAAGAAAGAAGAACAAGACAAATGTAATGGAGAAGATGAGAAGTTGGTGGAGGAGAAGAAGAGAAGAGAGAATTTAAAATAAGAAACCCAAAGGCCCATCTTAGGGCCAGTAAACTGTTTTGAAAAGATGCCTATTCTCTCTTGCCTAAAAAAAAATTTCTTCGGTTGTATATTTGTTTGTTTGATAGATTTATGTCCATAAATTTATGTCTCTGTTTATGTCTCTAAACCTGTTTATATATCTATGCCTCTATTTGTCTCTATACTAACGCGTATTCAGGTCAGCCCCTTGTAACAGTTTCGTCAGATTGAGGTCAGCCCCTTGTAACATTGTTGGTATTGTTTCGCCAGTATCCAGTACTGTGACGTCACCCTCTCTAATGCATATTGTCCGTAGACAGGCCCAATCCATTGTTACTATACATCCCCGATGTTAAATTTCTCTTGTCCGTGGAGCAACCCACCCATGTTAAATTCCCCTTGTCCGTAGGGTACAAATGAACAAATTTAACATTCAAGTTCCATTGTCCGTAGACTATCCCCCCTCACCACTTAAATATGAACCAGGAATCAGTATGTTTTGTATATAAGTGTCTTTTTAGACAAAATATTCAAATACGGCGTAGCCAGTGAAATAAACTGTAAGATCAATACATCTGAAAGATAGAACTGCTCAAACAGTACTTGTATTTGTCATTTTCATTATGGTGATGCAAACGGTTTACATTTTCCCTTACAAATATTACACAGAAAACGAATTGAATCGTTTATTATTGTACGTTATAAATCCCACTCCGGAATTCTGAACAAGAGAAAATGTAGCGTTCCTGAAAGAAACTATTAGCGTGTTATTTAACAACGCGAAATAAAAGAAACCAAGATTCAAGGCATCTGATTGTCTTTAATAAGATGCTAATATAGTATATGACTTTTATGTATGTTCAACGGTCTCAAACATTTCTGACTGGTAGGACACAGGTTGAAAACTTTCTGACGACGTAACTACTAGCAAAAACTACCTTAAAATTATTTAAATTACCATGTGATACTAGAGTGCTGTAATCTTATAACTGATATGTCGAAGACAATAACTAGTTTGCTTTTTTAATCAGAGACAAATTGTATCAAAAGTAGGCTTCCTATTTGTTGATTTTATTGCATTTTTAATGGTTTTCTTATCAATAAACGAATAATTGGAACATATAGTTAAAAATATTATTGTAATGTCCCACCATGTCAGTATAACAAATGAAGATCTACACCACGTATTCAATATATGCCCAAAATATCAACCCGCTCGGAAAATATTTATCAAAAACCAAAAAGAGATTGGATCACCACACACATACCCAGAGTTACTTATGGACTTTAATAAAAAATAAACAAGCAATCAGCATATAAAAATATAAATCAATTCATAGACTCAGCAAGACTTAGGAACAAAATATAATTACTATCCCCACAAAACCAAAAGACCCAGTAACTAGCTAAATAAATTTAGAAGCCACCACATAAAAACCCATTACATATCATTCAATTTTATAAAAGTATTAATAAATAATTCACTTACAAAGCACCTATAAAAACAACTAAGGAAACCACAAAATTGGATGTCCTAGATGTCCTTAACGAACCGAGTAATCAGCTAGGATTCCGGTCCTAGATGTCCTTAACGAACCGTGTAATCGGCTTGGACTCCTGTCTCTTGCTAAATAAAGTATAAATAACATTCAATCTCAAAAAACATTAATTAATAAATAACTTAAAGAGGTAATATCTAAAAACTTATAAATAACATAACGTAGGAAACACACCCTAAACACCTCGACTAGTAATACCATAATAACCTTGAAAATCTCTCTTCATACATGATTTCTACTAAGAACCTTTATGAACAGCATAGAACATCCCCCCCCCCCCTTTTAGAACATTTTGAAGAAGAAAAAAAAAATTCGAAAAAAAATAAATAAATAAATAACAAAAACAAATCGCAAGAAACACCAGGCAAATGCAACAAGAAACCAGCGATGTAAAGCAAGCAGGACCGTTCCCGAGCTCTCCTTCCCACTAATGACAGCAACTGTAGGGATCTTTATGGACCCACAGATTGAGGCCACACTATCAGGGTTCCTTGAATCCATAAAAGCCTGGGGGAGGTGGAACCATCCCCTTCCCCAGGAACAACTAGCAGACTGTAATTAAACTCAACAACAAAAGTAATGTCCCATGTATCTACCTTGACTTTACTGCAGCAATGAACATTTCCGTTTAACAAATACTGAACTTTCTACAATATAACAATACGCCAACAATACCAGATAAGCATTTAATATGCGGTAAACTCTACAATTTAAAGGACACAAAACGCATTACATTGTTGCTTATTTTAGTATATAACTATCGATGTTAACAAACTCTATATTCATTTGAGTCCTTTATTACAGATATGTGCAATTTAAGTTGATATAGATACAATTAATATGCGTTTAATTTTACATTATTGACGTAGTGCCATATCCCTTCTTGGAGGCATACTTTCAAAAGATCACGAAACTTTGGAATCGGCGTAAATGCTGACCTACACGAAGCTCCTTTGCAGAATAGCAACCTTTATATCTCATCTTAAGGTTAGTTATCCTGGCTGTATCCAAGACGACAATTTAATATTAATCATTCAAAACTGAGATCAAAATACGCGATCAAAAAATTTTGAGCGATAATGTACATATATTTGCTCGTTATCTACAAAAATAGTATTTCAATGAAGCCGTTTTATTCTGTAACCAGCATGAATGACTGTCGCATTTTATATGTTTCAAGTCAAGTATCATGATTTTCTGTGAATGTAAACAATGACTAATGAGCTTCGATGTTAAATAATGAAATATTATGCATTAAAAAAAAATGTTAATCTCTCCATAATTCAATAACTCAGCAGTAAGTCAAAAAATGTCCTTTAGTTCTAGTCTTAAGATATCTGCAACGAATGTGTTGTTTGGAGCGAGTAAATTCTGTCAAATACAATGAGTAGAACTTAATTTTGCGCTGATACAATGTTCCTTTTTTGAGTTTTCAGTCCTTAAAATTATTTGTATATGTTCTATAACATCAGTACTTAGGACCATCGTGAACTTTCTACAGCAAAAAATTTGTTTTTTATTATTCACTAGCAAATTACATCATGCCACTGAAATTCGTTAATTTAAAATTTCACTTTGGTGACTATTATATTTGCAAACTGGCAACAAATTAGAATTTTAACAGTTCAATAAAATCTAAATGTTACAGTTTTGTTTGCCATTCTCACTACCGTCTGTAATTGCATTTTCTTTTCCCGTCTGCAGTCCCGCCGAATGCACATCAAGTATGCAGAACATGACAAATGATTGAATTCAGTTTAGTCTGCTGCAATTCCTTGTAAATTAGTGGAAATGTAGACGGTAATGATTTTATTTAATTTGCTCAACAACACCTGGGTATAATCAATAATATATTCGGCATCAGCGGATGACAACATATCACCTGTTACTGAACTATGTGAACTGAAATTTTTCTTAAATGCCCGAGTTCTGAATCTAATAACTGACATGTTCTCTATTGTATTAGATACGTAACGGTCAAGCAGTTATAAAGCTATCAGAGATACGTAGCGGTAAAGCATTTATAAAGCTATCACAGCAAAAAGCAAATGTATCAAGTAATGTTGTATTTAGAGCATAATCTGACGCAAGCGCAGTGATTTCATGTTCTTATAGAATTTTGGACAATGGTTGAATTAAGTATGCTAAGCTTTTACATGAATATTATAATATTTTCAAAAAATTCGGTATCCCAAATTTGCTCATTGGTCTAAGCCTTTACGGGTCACTCAAATCTCAGCTCTGTCCATGTGAGTTTGGGGAAAGGTTCGGCCAGTGTGGGTATGTGATGAAACTTGCCAGTAATTTCCCGTGGGTCAGTAGCTCTTCCTCCACTAAACATACTGGCCGCCTATCAAATAGAGAAAATGGCTTTAAAACCACAACATCAAACCAGCGCTAAGTAAATTTACCCTTTACATTGAGGAAAACGTCTGTAAATTAATCCTGTATTATAAAAGAAAACGGTTTAATATCTTTTCTCTAAAATACTGTTTTAGACATTGATAAATATAAAAGCAGGAAAACCTTAGATGCATGGTATGCGGAAATGGAAACATAGACGTTGCTTGCAAAAGATCAGTTCTTGTTGCATTTATCAAGGAAACGCACTTTAAGCAGTTGCCAATAAATATAAAATCGTTTGCCATGACAAACAATAAAATGCTTTAATTAGGCAGATATTTTACGGTTTGACATCGTAAAACTAGTTTTTAAATGTATTTCCCATCATCCCCTTGCATGGTTAATGTAATTATCTTTAATTGTTGTTGTGCTAATAACCATCAATTGATCGATCGATCGAGAGAATGGGTAAATCCAGGTTTTTTACCAAAGTTAGAAAACGACGAATACTAACCTTGAAAATTTAATAACTGGATTGAAGATGCTATTTCAAAAGCATTGACCTAAACTGGTCGAGCCAAAGCATTTATGTTGAGATCAGTATTCATAATATTACAAATGATCTCGAAATTAACGAATTGTCAGTATAACAAATGAAGTGAAAACTCTTCAATAATTTATTGACGAATGAAATAAACGCTATGAAAAAAAACCTTCCTGGGCAAGAGAGAAACGTAATTATGTATTTATGAGACTATAGGATTGAATACTTGATGGAGATTATGTCAGTAGTGTATGACTAGATCCAGTAGGGTGCGACTAGAGCCACTGCGAATGAATCAACACAAAAGAAATTGATAAATCTAAAGAAATTCTTGAGAGAATAGACTTCGTTGCCGAGACTCAAAACGTTAGACTGGAAGATAATCACCAATCGCTAAATGGTTAATACATCTTATTAAAATCAGTACTAGAGAACATTCTGTTTCGATTCATTACTTTACATGAAGTTACATTTCGCTATTAATTTACCAAAACAGTAAAGCTCACTCAAACTTAAACCGCATAGAAATTTCCCCGTGCACGATATCGTAAATAATGATATTATCAAAGTCAATCATTTTAAACAAACGGCCAACCAACCAACAGAGTGTTTCATTAATATTTTCCTTGAAGTCTCTGTTATATGATAAAGATACGAAAATGTGTATTGCAAAGTTTCTAAACAGGCCATAAATTCCCATGAAACATTACTTAATGAAAGAAATATATATTCTTTGGGTAGAATTTGTTACTCCTTCACCCAGAATATTGCCTCTTCATTTCAGCTGTCGAAGGAAAGTAAACTATAAAATTGTTTGATAGAGATGCAAACAGCATTATTTATTTATTGTGCAAAACTTTCTAACACATGAAAACAATCCTTGATTGGCAGGTAATCATTTACATAGCAAACCCTGCAATTCAAAACTTAAAAATCAGATGAAATATTTTTTCGGACTATTGTTCTAATTACCTTTGCATACAAACACTGCATTCATATGAGTAAAATGAACAATAACATGTTATTTCAAGGAGCACTACTTTATATTAGGAAGAAAAAAATAAAATTGTAGGAAATTGTCACGTAGTAAAAACAAAACATTTTGACCCTTAAAGTATATAAAAATAGTTGGGTTACATAGATGGTCAAACTTTAAGATTTAACAAGTGGCGACGTTGATCTTAGCTCTTTCTAAATCACTCAACACTGAATTTATATACATATTAGGACAACTTCATCTATTACTGTAGATGTTAAGAACTCGATGTAAACCTCAGTGTAACTAGGACCTACTTACCTAATGTCTTTTGGAAAGCCCGGTTTTATATATATGATTATAAATGATCAAGTGCGGAGATTGAAAAAATAACAGCAAACAGTTTAGCAAATACAACAGAGCTAAACGGTTCGTAAAATGGTTTGTGACAAATGTCAGCAAACATCGTTTTAGAAATATTAACAAATATTGACTCTTCTATAAATCAGAATCAGATTTTCGACAGAAACGCTCATGTCAAACTGTATTGAAGAAACAAGTCGACCAGTGGTTACAAGCGATTGAAGTGCATTTGATTTGGTTGAACATTCCTTGCTCATTAAGAAACTATAAGCCTACAGGTATCTGATAAGCAGACCCCAAGTTGTTTGTAGCGGTAAACATACTTCTGAATCAAGTCTCATATTTTAAGCGGTGCTCCCAATGATCTATATTTGGGCCGTTTCTTTTTCTACTGTTTATCAATGACTTAGCCCTCCAGTGCACTCAAGTACAGATCTTTTCGCTGAAGAATCTATACTGCATTCCTCGGTACATCCACTGAAAACAAAATTCAGGTGAATCTCAACAGTATATCAGATTGTTGTCAACAAAATATAATGAATATTAATGCCTCTAAAACGATATATGTGAGAATCGGAACAAGGCGGCGACTATCTACTAATATGGATTTACTTCTAATTCAAAATGGCTTAGACGTGTCTAGTGTTTAAAGTCAACAATTCTTGCTATGTAAACTGAGACATTTCTACGTCCCCAGTCACTTAAACTTTACTTCTCGGGATATATACTACCACTACCATATGGGGAAACACATCCCATTATAATCTATCTAGAGGTGATAGTGGTTACCATACAAAACGTATTCTTTATTTAATAGCAATCATGACATGTTAGGCTTTAAAAAATCTCTGATCTAAATGAACAAAGATCATCAAATATTGAGCGTAATATCCGTCCAACAGATTCCATGACCGCCGAAGATTAACCTTTTCAAGTTGACTAATAACTCTAGTTTTTGTAATAGTAAGGGGGGGGAGGTTTATAAGGTCCAATTACAAACAGACAATTTTATCGAATTCAAATTCCAAAACCAAGTAGTAAAAAACCTGAACAACACAACTAAATGGATGAAGCCAATTAGTCTAAACTGTTTAGGTCATCAGTTTTCTTCAGATTTCACCAATAATGATTCCAAATTATTCTGAGCATTTTTCATACACAATCCCCTTCAAACTTTAATTTAGCAGCTTTATTTTAGAGACGAAGACAACTTTATTAATTGGAATTGAAAGATTTTTTTTTGCATAAAGCCACCAACAAAACTTGTGTTTTAAAACCAGTCTGGTTTGAAACTAACTGTACTTTTATGATCGAGACTTTTGAACAAATGTTTTCTCATGATTTCTGGAAAGCCTTATAATTTTCAGTGACACTTTGAGTAATGGTCTGCATCTGAATACATCGTTAATTGTTACAAGGAGTTTGTCATAGATGCCTTGGACATATAATAAAAATATTGATACGAAAAGGGGTTATCTGATAAAAACTGACGTATTTGGTTTTTCTTTTCTGAAAACAAAAGGTTTTCTTGACCTTTCTATGATATACCTAATAAAATGTTATTTTGGATACTCTTATGTTAATCATGTCGAAATCAATCATTTTGCTTCCACTACGCATCTATCATAATTCCACGTTAATATCTGTCTTAGACATTTTGCAATATCATCGCCGATTAAATTAAAGTATGTTGATTATGTATCGATGTTATTTCACCATAAAATAATAGACAACACGGTATCTAATTATTTTGTTTACGAGAGAGAGAGAGAGAGAGAGAGAGAGTTGTCACTTGGCAATTAATTGAGACAAATCCTTTGGTCCTTTTGAACAACAAATGGCTTGGTTTATATTTATTGCACTTAAACAGTGTATGAAAACAAACTATTTTCCATAGGAGAATGCATTACTTTGTATTAATATATTTCATCCTGTCTTCGACAGCATAATATAGTCTTTGATTAACATATATTTCTTAATGAGATACTGAAATATGTCAGTGGAAGACAAATTATATGTACACACTTTTGGGACTGCTTTTAATATCACTTTTGTGACTACCTTCTTTTCGATTTAGGATGCATATCTTCCTTTATGCATGATCTTTGGACCTTTATTGCCATATTTCAGCCCGACCTGTATTGCCATATTTCAGCCCATTTGATTTATCATCTTCATTTTTCTCTCTCATCAAATTGAATAATTCTTAAATTGTGCCAAAACCGTTGACTCTCGTTTTATATAATTATGTAATTAATGAAAAGGCGATGTCAAAAGGCATAAAAACGAACCCCAAACAACAACAGGCAAGCTTCAAGCATTAACTTTTTTATGATTATTTTTCCTCGTGAATTATGCAGATTGGCTGTGATTGGACTTAAATTACCCGTGGCTTTATATGATATTTTGTGTCACCCATACAGTATTATATCATCGATCTTCCTAATTTCATTCAATCATTCGTGCGCCATGTTTCTCGCGAATTCATTTGCTTGTTTAGTGATCCTGATGTCATAAACTTGGTCAATACATTTCGTCAACAGTGACATTAAGACCTGACTAAGAAATATTCCACGAAATAGAATTTTATTACATGCTACAAATCAAAATTAAAGAAACCACGATGTAAATATCCAATTTACCTAATATCATATTTACCACAAGTTCGTGGCCCTGGAGTGAGTATTTGCTGTTCAAGCCAGAGCTGCTGTTCGCGCGTTATTTCTTTTTTGTATACCTTTTTCATTTGCAGAAAACCCACGACAAAGACTTGTGTAAAAGCAAATCCAATGAAACAACTGCTATGCTTGTTACTATAATACATACGTCTTCATATTAAGAAAATTAACCTGATGGAAAAGTACACGGAGTTAAATTTGTAATTAAAATATTCTAATATATGGTCGAAAAATCTTTTATATGAAATAGAATGGGGATACAAATTGGCAGACTGTTCACTATATCTTTAAATTTGATAATTGTATCGAAACAAAAATTTCTTCATTTTGAATGATAAGACAAAATCTCAATACAAAGTAGAAAATTTAAATTAATAGAGTTTAAGGCTATTATTAATATTATTTAAATGTAATCTTTGTTGAATTATGGACTCTTTAATTCCTTTTTTGGCAAGCATATCCTCAAGCAGTCGATTTGGAAGTAATTTAGGTAAACACATTGAATCCAAGAAATTCCAGCCAATCAGTTATTTTTTCGTCTCCTCTTGAGTTCTTGTGCGCATGTGTTCATTTGGCGGTATACAAAAATCTTTGCTCCTCCAAATTTAAGGGCAAATTTACGAAGAAGAATCACAGAATAGTTTTAGTGTGAAAGCTTTAATCAATAGCAAATTATTAGCAGTAAACTCACGAGACCTGAAAAAAGAAGGTGGTGAGGAGCAAATCGCACAAGAATGGATCAGATTCTGTCTTTCCCCCACCCCTACAGTGTACCCAATCAGCAACAACTAACGATTGTAGTTATGTCTGACTTTCAGTCAACAAGTGATGAATATTCACAATATGCACAGTATTCACAGATTTGTCCGCTAGTATTTATTCCACCCCCTGGGATAAAACTGCATTTCTATCATCTAGACCTCCCCTGACACTCACAATGGATCAAACTCGTGAGGGGATTGGTTACATATACAACCACCAAGACACAATGAGGATGTGAGCAGTAATCCACTTGAGAAGATTTTACGGAAACTGTCTCTAATAGACGAATGATTACAGAAAAAAGACAACGTTGTAATAGAAGTGAACAGAATCCAAGGTATATTTTCTACTCTTTACAACAGAGTTAGCCTCATTGCGGAAAGTCGTCATTTTAATTTTGATACACTCGAGAACATGATAAAAATTCAAGCAACTTTAGTTGATGCCATGAAGCAGATGAAAACATTCAATACTTAGTAAGCCGTCAGCTCACTGATCTCAAATACAGGATTATTTGTTGTCTTAATTTCCCTGAATAGAAAAATAATATTAATAAAAATAATATTACACCGGGCGCATCGATTTTGGGAAATTCACACTGAGATATGTTCGTCTGATCTTTACAAAGTTTGCATACTTTCCGGATAGAGAAGTGACACAATAATGCTGGTCACCTGAATACTACACCTTTAGGATTAAGTAAGCAGATAACCAGTTATTCAAGAGATGAATTCAGAATAGGCTAACGAAGGAAAAACGGATTCGTGAAGATGTTGACATCAAATGTACAAGGGCTCAAGAAAGAAAAAAGAGAAACAAAAGAACGTAATGAATTTATCTCGACATTCGACCTAATATGCTCATCAGAAAGAGTTACTAAAAAAAACTGGTCTCATAGATTTTCATGGATACCAAGTTTATCATTTCCCAGGAAAATTTGTTTTAAAAAAAATCATAGATTGCTGTATGATATGCAAAGCATATTCTGGTAAATGGTATCCAAGCTGAACAAAGTCATTTTGATTGCACTATATGGTTAAGATTAAAAACGGGTTATTTTGGTTTTGACGATGATGTTTATATTTCGTTTGTTTATATTCCACGTAAACAATGTCGGTGATCTTAAAAGTAGGCCGGATCTAAAGGTGGATTACACAAAAAATGAATCTACCTTCATAACGCATAACGAGCTAAATACCTCTGACCTTCAAATTCCACGTGCTATTTATTCATGACCAAAATAGTAACAGTTTTTGGAAATCATCAACTTGACTGATGTACGAGCAGTGGTGTGCGCGATGGAAATAGAAGATATGATGACGATGCAGATAAGAGTAAGTTCACATGTTTGACAGCAAATGAAGAAAGGATAATCTTATTAAAACCTTATCTCAATTGTCATACATGAAGATGGACAGCGACCGCTTAGAGGTCATCTGATGTTGACACATGTTATTACCGTCATCGCTAATTTTAGTAGCCAGTCAGATGTATCATCGGGTTTGGGAGACTGAACAATATAGCTGAAGAGCATCAACGTAAAAATGATCATGATGACTTCTTAGAAGACTTTCTCTTTCATTCAAAGCATAAGCGTACCCATTTTTCCAAGATTTTCCAGAAAACAAAGTTTTATAGGATTTTCCAGAATGCCAAGTTTTACAGATTTTTCTCGAATACAAAGTTTTACGGGATTTTCCAGAATTCCTAGTTTTACAGAATTTTTACATTATAGTACATTGTCTTTCTCGATAAAAACCTCAATAACATGAAAATTACAATCTTACAACACAACACCGCGTTCCTTGCTGGCATACAAAGAAACATTGGGGAATTGGAAGAACATTTAACGGTAGTACTGCCTTGAAGACTAACTCAAAAAATGAAAAAGCTTAAGCATCGACGCTCTTTATTACCAAATATGCAAACCGATATTTGTTAAACGGTACATTTTCAGGATGGTTAATTTAAAGTTCATAGTAAATATACTACTTCTTGGTTAATTGGTGAATTTGGAAAAAAAATGAAATTATACGAAAGTGATTTGATTGACCATAATTCCTTCAAATCTGATAAAATAGAAGGAATTATATAATGAAAAATAATACACAAAGTTCTGCCGAACGTTTAATTTATTCAACCATTGATCAAGAGTCAAAAATGTACATGCCATCGTTCATTCATGTATTCAACAATGTATTGTATATGCATTATGTTTTGTATCGACAGTGTGTTTTTTGCATACGTCAAATCAATAAAATTCTGTTCTGCTATTCTAACGATTTGATTGGGTGCATTTTCATCCCAAACTCCAGATGCTTGTATTAACGTATGGGTTGAATATTTGTATAGAACACACATAGTTGCAGATACAATGCAAAGTGCGACGGCGAATCCAATGTACCATTTAGTTCACATGGTCATGTATAATATGTGTAAAGAAAACACAAAACTGACACGAAGTGATACCACCCGCCCACCCCATTACTGATCTATTCTAATATTTGAAACGTATTATTGCACATACAAAGATTACTTTTTATATAGAATTTGCCACTGAAGTTCACTCACCCTTTTACTTGAGATGGGCATTTCCAAGTTGTTTTCATTTTGAATTTCTGTTTTAGAAGCATTAACCCATGTGATGTTGAAGTAGTTAAGATGGGATTGTCATATTGTAGCACACTGAACTATCTTTCATTTAAAATGATGATGGAAAATAGATAATTAATTATTTCTCATACACTTGAGGCAATGGAATCACATATGTCCATAGACTCCATTGTGCCTTATTTCATCTATGACCATATTCATATTACCAACATAAGACAAAAATCATATCCTCTACTATTCTGATATTTGTCTATTGATGTATTTGAAATTAAAGAATATCCATAATCGGGTTTTATAATTTTATCTGGATCTACTTTTACTTATCATTACCATCTAATATACCTTTGTATTAGTCTCCTTACAGACGCAGTTTTTTTTAAATATAGAGAGAACATATGTAAGTCAATTCTTTTGAAAATGAATAAGGAGCAATGTTCATGACTTTACAAAATAAATAAAGGAAAAATGTCAACAGTAGAAAAGCGTATCCAAAAGTCGGTCTTAAAATACAATTGTAAAAGTATGCTGGTCACAACAGAGTGGGCATTTCAATTTGGATTGGTCAGCGCTTATTTGCAGATGTTCACTGAATTGGCGGTATATCTAATTAAGTGGCAAATGGAATTTGGAGCTATTATTGACCCTTTGCGTACCAGGATAAGCGTAATTATGCATATTGGAATGATTGGGAAACGTTCCATACTTCTTGAGATAGCTATCAGTTTTGTATCACTCGATCCACGGATAATGAATAATCTTAGCAGGAGTTGATAGTCGTTCAGAAATTGGTGGAGGATATATTTTCTTGCCGGGTTAAATGAAAGAAAATTGATTTCCGCTACATGGGAATCAGGCTTCGCGTTACAAACTCAACTCTTTCATTAGTTTGTACGAAACTTATTGATACACGTGTTCTCGCAATATTTTAAAGATGATTCCGCACTATTCATTTTTTTTGTTGTTTTTTTTTTGTTTGTTTTAGTTTTCGAGGTGCCATCAGTAAAGACGATAATTATGTTTGCTGATTATTGTAATCACTGGATTGTTATGTGTATGGTATAACGTTTCCTCCAAAAGCATGGACTGATATAGAAACCTGTTTGAAATAAGTGCAAGTATCGCTGAATTTCGGAACTAGAAGAGACGTTGTTCATATTTAATTTGCTTCCTTCCGAATATAAGATGTCACGATTCTAAGGTATTCAACGAAGTAACAGAAAAGAGCAAAAAACGATATGTTTTGTCAAATTAAATAAATAATCTATTTTCCTAGAATACAAAGTGAAAATTTAAAGAACTTTCAGTATTGTGAATTACATCCCAAATAGTCCAAAATGCTCTATCAAAAGTCACGAAGCATAGATTATTCAAAATTAATTCCAGTGGCATTCTGAATACATTCCAATCGTGAATACGCTTATATACTAATAGTCTGGAAAAGTGTTGATTTGCTAACAGTCACAATAATATCATTATAAAGGTCACTTATTGAATTCTCAAAAATCCCAAAATAGTGATTTAGTCCGAAAAGTATTATTGAGCACTTGGAAATTTCATTGAACAATTTAAATAAATAGATCCTCTAAAAATTAAAAACTGAAGAAAACTAAAAGACTCATTCCACTATTATATTAAGGTAGGAATGATTACTTCTATTATAATCAATCTTAATATAAAACCTACGACACGACACGAGGACCAGAATGAGGGTCTTCTTAATGGAAGTTTTCATCAAACTGAAAACATAATTCGTTTCTAAAATGTCCTAAGATCAGAACAAAGACTGTATCTAGAACTCAAAACCAATAAATATGTTTACCCATAAAGAATAATGATCATGATATATAAGCAACAGTCATAGACAAAACCTAGCTATGCAATAATCTGTTTACAAAACTACTTAAGTCAGGTAGGCCAAAACCTCTCCCCTTAATTATGGAGAAAGGTCAATCACACAATAAAGATTAAATATACATAACATATGATCAATGGGCAAAAGTCAACACACATATACAAATTAAATATGCATAACGAAGGAGAAAGATTGTCTCGTTTAATTTTTACAAGACATATAACTGTTTGACAAATTACCCGTATATATCAATAACTTTTAATGAACCGGAAATGAAACCACTTGTTCTTGATCAGTCTGAACCTGATTTTGAAAACGTAAAAAGAAGTCGAACGCACATTGCTTTTTGCCACATTAAACAAGTTCAAAAATAATTTATTTCGTTTTGACTTTGGATGTGGCATATTATATTTATTTATTTATTTATTTATTTATTTATTTATTTATTCATTCATTTACTTATTTATTTATTTATTTATTTATTTATTTATTATTTGTTTATTTAATTGATCTTGAAATAATACTAGTACAGTAATTCAGACCTTGACTACGCTAGATGACTCCTAAATTCATCGCGATAACCCGACCTCCAAATGTGCATGAAATGTGCTGCAATCGGTATTAACCAAAATGTGTTCATAATATCATATGTGTTACATTTAAATTAATGGTGTGTAAACGTATTAAATGACAGATCGGGTAAGTTCAATTTCTGTTTCCGTTAAGATATGGACTTTTGAATATTAAGTATCAGATATATTTAGTCTTGCATTGGCGTAAAACTTAGAGTGCCTGGAACATTAATATGTGAATGTAAATAATTTTCTTGTACGTATATGCCTTGTATATTTGCTGAATAATTCATAGTTTATACCTGAAGATATAAGCCAAACACTGACAACTATAAGGACCGAACTAGCATATAATGTGGAATATAACTGTGAATCTTTAATTTGAATCTTCAAGATTGTACAGATAATTTTCACGTTTTCCGGATTCTTTGATTAAAGAAATTTCAGTGTTGCATGACTCTGTTAAATAAAATGATTGGGGTGATCCATATTACTCGATCGATGAAGGATCAAATATATAGACTGTATCTTGACCACAAATACGCGCGACATAAGAATGCAAATAGAAAAAAGCTACGATATTCATAAATGTGGGATTAGCTGTGTTGAAGAGACCCGTCTTCCTTTCCCAGTTTACAGCTCAGAATAAAATAACACATTTATTTACAGTAATTGCTTAATGCAGCAATTTAAATAACTTATCTGGGCATAACTTCACGCATGAAAATACTGATTTATCAAAACGGTAAGAATGTTAATTGATATAGAACTTGGCTCAGTATGTTCTCATGTGTCTTTGTTTTTAAAATCAGTGTCACGTATCATTAGGAACATATGATTTTTACAATTTTATATGCAAAAGTGTTGAATTTCGCAGCATGTCTATTGTCTTATACATTTTAAAAGGTAAATACAACCAGGAAATATAAACAATCAGAAATCCCCTTAAAATAATTTGACTTCTCTCATAAACACTTATCAATGCTCTTTTCCATGGCCAGATGGAGAGAGAGAGACAGACAGACAGACAGAGAGATACAGAGATAGAGAGGAGACCAGGTTCTGTTGAAAGAGGTCTCGTTCATAACGGTGTAGATATGGCCATGTCTTGGGGAAATATGTACGTCGGGATCGACTGCAAAAGAAGACAGTCTCTTGATTCTTCGACGATCGAACTAACTTTGCACAAATCTGCTCTCAATTTGTACGCAATTTTGAACCAAATATGGACACAAGTCTAGTTTTCTTGCGATCGTTCGTCTTGAATCTGAACGAGGATCCCGTCTCTTCTCACTGAAACCGAATGTGTTTAACTACGTCATCCGACAGACAATTTTGCCGCATCAGCTTATTCGTTCAGAAAACATGTGAATCTTATAGTTTACTCAGCCAAAGAGAATTTTAGGAATCCGCTAGTTCAGCAACTTATTCAACTTACAGAGAGAAATTGTTTTGCTGACTTTTCGTTACAATAAAGTTATATTGTACAAGGGAGTTTTGTACTTGCTGGTAAGGGCGCCATCTTTATTAAAATAGTAGATTGTTGTATTATAGAAATAAATGAAATTAATCTCAATATATTTTAGTAGAAATTACTATCAACATAATTCAATGAAAAATTACTTCTAATACAATTTAGAGAAAATTTCAGTCTTATTACGTTTACTCAAAACTTCGTCCAAATATATACACATTGTTTCAACAGTAGGCAATCGATTATGCAGGTCAATGACACATTTCAACTAATTGATCATTGGTGCCGTAGGCAATAAACGAGACAAATATTAATAATACCTGTCTTTTATATATAAAAAGTGACTTAAACACGGGACGCAAGTTCACTGAAATCGTTGATCTCTCTCCCTCTCTCTCTCTCTCTCTCTCTCTCTCTCTCTCTCTCTCTCAGTGATGGCGTAAGTGACAAAATACGTGGAAATATGTGGAGTGAGAGACAAAAATAATTTGGCCTTGATGAAAACATTGAAACTGAAATTAATCAAACATCAAGTAGCCACCGAGAACCCGGGTTGTCGTAACAGCATATGTATACTTTCCATGGGAGTTATTTACAATGTTCACAATACCAATGATACAAATTGACAGTGTTTCCCTTTACGCACATTTGTGCGTCAGGGACGCACTCTGGAGAAAATTGACGCACACATTTTGTTGCCGTGCGCTTTTTTTACGCAAGGGATTCGCATAATGTAATCAGGATTTATTTAATATCCAGTGCGTTGGACGAAGGCTGGCATCGTGTATACTTCGAGCATAGGCATTGACTGGTTCCCCGCAATGTTTACTACCTATGTTGGGCTCCTCTATTCGTATAGCGGAGTGGAACGCGGGGAACATACGAAATAAGGAACCAGACTAACATAGGCAATGTTATGACGGAGTAGCTTCCCCTAATCTCGCGAGCTCTCACGCGATTTCCACTGAGCTCAGCAAGATGTCATCTTGATGTTTAACCTCAATGTTTGTTGCACTAGAAAGTGATCTCCATATTAAAACGTGGTGCACTAAAAAATCATTAGCGAAGAAAGTGAAAAAAGCAGAACACAAAGGAGTAAATGTGGTTCTAACTTTAATGAAAAATGGAGAAATTAATTTCCTTGACTGGAATACGGCACATACATTAGGATTACCGGTGTGACTTCTGATAGCGTGATTGCGAAGACTGCAAAAGTGAATAATCCTTTCGTGACAGGGTTTAAGAATTTTAACACATCTGCCCTCGTTCGCCACAAGATATCTGGAGAACACCTTATAACCCAAGACATTCTTTCACAACAAAGAAATCGGTAAACTTGCCGAGGCAAATGCGTTTATTTGGATTACACAGTCAAAGGGTCATTGCAGATTTTGTTGGTTTTTAACTTTGCTGCAATAAAAGACAGACCTTAAAGTTCAAGTGTGACTTATTAGAAATAAGATGAATCATTAGCATCTTTGATTTTTGGATAAATTTGTTCTAGGACGAAGTACAATGAAACCGATGATAGTACACATTTTATGACAGGCAGTAAATTGTCTGCCATTCGGTTAAAAAGATTTATTAGGCTTTTTGTATTGGCTTGTATGTTATATGTTGGTCTATAATATTGCTTCAAAAAGATTATAAGGAGACTGTTAAAAGTATGATTTTAAAAGAAAAATGAACTAATAAAATTATTCTTTGAATGGACAATGCATTTGTTTGTTAATTGTGCATGTTGGTTTATTGTATGTTTAGAGAGAGAGAGAGAGAGAGAGAGAGAGTATGTTGTGCAAGTTGCAATATCCTATTTCAAGCTGAAAAAGTACGAGTTGGATGAAAATGTGTCAGTATATTTTTGACCCCCACATTTTGTAAAGTTGCAACAAGCCCGTGGAGACAACAAAATAAATTTCTTGGTAAGGAGGCACACACATACTGCAACATATTTAATGGTTGTTTTTTGTTTTTGTGTTGTTCTTCTTTTTGATAAAGCCTATATAAAAGTTCATAAACTTTTCAATGTCCCAAGGTCAATCCGGTTACTCTCTCTCTCTCTCTCTCTCTCTCTCTCTCTCTCTCTCTCTTTCTCAGTGACAGTTGGTCAGGCAGCAAACGAATCGACCAATAGAGAAACATAGGACCTAGGGATTGACAATAATAAAAATACCTTTATGACAATTCTTCCCAAACACTCGAACATCTCTGTCCATTTAATGCTTGGGGTTATTTTTTTTTTTTTTGTTCTTCTTTTTTATTAAGCTCCTAATTAAGTTCTAAACATTTAAATGTCCCAAGGGTGATCCTCTCTCTCTCTCTCTCTCTCTCTGTCTTAGTGTTGGGTGGTCAGTTAGCAGACTAATCGGCCAACAGAGAAACATAGGACCTAGTGATTGACACTAATAAAAATGCCCTTATGGTGATTCTTCCCAAACACTCGAACATCTCTGTCCATGAATAGCTGAGCTATGCTAGTCACTATTCATTACTCTATTCTCGGTTGAAGATAGTTCACAACTAAATAACAAACGAATTAATGAACTTCACACCTTGTCTTAATTACGTTACTTTGTTCATTGGCGATTTCTTGAATACATGTATATACATAGCAAAATAAATCCTCAGTTTAAATGATACAAATCATTTAAGACAGATGTTACGTCATTGTGATTTAATTTATATTTAATTTAAATGGTGTTTTATTTGATTTGACTGTTTAGGGGTTTTTGAATCTTTTTATTTTCTTTACATATCAATTGAATGTAATTTTGTTTACAAAGGAATTTGATATTTTCCAAAACATTCAGTTTGACCTGAATCTTTTCATAAATACCTAATAATAGAAACACTTGTTTCTATTTTTGACTTAGTTTCTGGCCTTGATTGAGGGCCAAGTAAACAACTTTCTCTTGGAGTAAAATGATTGGTTCTTATCAAGAACATACAGGGCTACATGATTTTAATATGCAAAATATGATCACGTTATCCTCTATTTCGCAATTAGGCATTTCCGAAAGTGCGAAATGCTTAGTATTAATTGTGATGTTTATAGACAGAGATCTCTTTTTGGAGCAGTTTCCGAATCTCCTGGGGTATGGAAATTCGATATGTGGCAACCTGATTATTCTTGGAGATTTCAACTTTCACTTTGACTGTCCCGGAAACCCAAACAAATCAAAACTCCTAGATTCCATTAATGTTTTCAACCTCAAACAGTCAGTTAACCAACCCACCCATAAACATGGTCTCATTTTAGACTAGATTCTTCATAGACCTGGTGATAGTCTACTGTCCTCCCTGTTATCCCATAAACTTGCATCAGATCACCTCTGCATTATATGCCATCTTGAAGTATCGGTCCCTAACCCTCCACCTTTATCTGCTACTAAGAGAAACCTCCGTATGATAAATAGAACCAAACTAATGCATGACATCCAAGCAAACCTAACAACTTGCTTACCTCCTACAGCAGAACAACTTGATAACTGCCTGCGTTCATTGCTCGACAAACATGCCCCAGTTACCAAGTGCAGAGTATAAATTCAACAGTGTTCTCCATGGTATAGCAGTGTTAGTGACCAGCTTAGCACTGCTAAAAGAGACCGCCGTAAAGCTGAAAGGCTTTGTCTTTCCACCAGACTCACTGTTCATAAGCTAATCCATGAAGCCGCTAAGAAGAATGTCACAAATTTAGTCCATGCAGCGAAATCAGCCCACTACACTACTAAGATCATGGAAAGTTCCAGCTGCAAAGAGCCATTCGAGATTACTAACAAGCTAATGTCAAGGAACAAATCTACACCACTTCCAACTTCCTTCTCTCCAGTCGACCTTCCGGACATGTTTGCAAATTTCTTCCCTTACAAAGTACAAACCTTTAGAGATAAGCTTGACACCACAATTTCAATTGACTCGTCGTCACAATACAGTTGGGAAACAAAATTTTAGCAGCATCCATTTGCAGAATTTGAACCTGTCTCTATGGATTTCGTACGTACAATCATGATGAAGAGTGCACCAAATCATGTGAACTTGATCCAATTCCAACGTCACTGCTGCTTGAGTGCTTAGATCCAGTATTGCCTTCACTAACTGATGTTATTAATACCTCTCTCTCATCAGGGGAATTCCCATCATTTTTCAAAACTGCCATTGTAAAGACTCTGCTGAAGAAACCAACACTAGACCATAACGATTTAAAGAACTACCTCCCAGTTTCTAATCTCCCATTCATATAAAAAATCTTAGAAAAGGTTGTTCTATCCCAGCTTGTATCTCATCTGAATTCAAACAGTCTTTTTAGCAATGTACAATCTGCATATCGCCCTTATCACAGTACTGAAACACCTCTTCTAAAATTAGTTAATGACATTCTCTCTGCTTTGGATAGCGGAAAGATTACAGTCCTCACCCTCCTTGATTTGTCTGCAGCATTTGACACAATAGGCCATGATATATTACTTCACCATCTCCAGCATGTATTTGGCATTCATGATGCAGCCTTACTGTGGTTCAAGTCCTACTTGGTCAACAGGACATAAATTGTGTCTGCAAATGGAATACACTCCAGCCCAGTTGATCTGTGTTGTGGTGTTCCACAGGGGTCTGTTCTTGGACGTGTTCTCTTCATTCTATACGCTCTCAAGTGTCATATATCATCATCCAGTGTCTCACCAACTGTACGCCGATGACACCCAAATATACAAATCTAGCCACCCAACTGAAGTTCATGCTACCATCCAAGGTGTAGAGAGATGCATTTCTGATGCGAAATCATGGATGACATGTAACAAGCTGCTGATGAATGATGATTAAAACGAGGCTTTTCTGATCACAACACAAAGACTTTCTCATTCACATCCTTTACCTCAAACAATAAATATCAGCAACACCAACATTAAATTCACACAATCAGTACGAAACCTGGGTGTTATTCTGGACAGTACTCTCATATTGCACCAACATGTCATGAACATATGCAAGGCTGCATAACTTAGCTGAGACGAATCAGTTCCATTCGCAAATATCTTTCAGTTGATGCCACTAAAACACTTGTGTGTTCATTAGTACTTTCAAGACTGGACTATTGTAACTCAGTTCTGTCTGGTTCATCTCAATATCTACTCTAGAAACTTCAAAAAGTTCAAAACACAGCTGCTCGGATCATACTTAGAGTACCACGATCAGAGCATACCTCCCCGCTGCTCTGTACCCTAAACTGGCTATCCATTCGATCCAGAATCAAACACAAAACGTGTTCTCTGTGCTATTTTTCACTGACGGACTCTAGTCCAACATACCCATCCGACCTCACCCTTGTGTACACACCAGCAAGATACTTACGGTCCTCTTCTGACAATCGTATACTCATTATTCCCACTATGAAAACAAAGTCATATGGATAGCGTTCCTTTGCATACCAGGGCCCAGCAACGTGAAATGAATTGCCCACTGCACTTAGACCCAAAGACATGGTGATCCCATTCCAGAGTGCTCTCAAAACTCACTTATTTCGACTGCAAGAACAAACTTAAAAACCTAATAATGTTTCCTACCTTAAATATTCTCAGCATGTTTTTATGTTTTCTAATTTCACGGTGTTTGTTTTTGTAATATGTTTTTTTTTATCTTACAGATGTTGTCTAATGTTGTAAAGCGCTTAGAGCTTCTAAATATTAGGCGCTATACAAAGTCCTCATTATTATTATTATCTCAGAGTTATGGGACTTTTAAACACTCGATGTCAAGTTGTTTTCTTCTGTTGTGACTAATTTTGAGTTTTTGAGTTTTATTTTTCGTTTTTGGATTCTAAAAGATTAATTCGTTTCTCTAGAAATATTTTGTGCACATACAGAAATATTGAACAAAAACATTTCTTGAAAATTTTATTTGGATTTCCAAGACGGAGGATTAATTATTTTGTTTCTACAAGGAACTGTAGACTTCAGCACAGTACATAGTGTTGCATACGTCATCGCCTTAAATCTTAGATTATTAGTCGGGGCTCGAACTTATCAGGACTTCTAAAATTATTTTCGTGGATTATTCTTGGATTATTTTTGGATTTGATTCTGGAAACCGTAAGTAATTTGTTTCATTTTTACAGTATTTATGCAGGGAAATAAATTATTCGTTAAATGTTTCAAAGCTTGTTGTTTTCACTCTTTCTTGTGTTACTGTTTATTCGAGCCTAAACACGTAACACAGGTAACTTACATATTCACGCAATTTGCATTAGAAGAAATGCACAAAATCTTACACTACGTGGAAAACAACGAACAATTATATGATATTCCTGCAACACATGAATCACATTACATGCGCGATCATTTTGGAACTTAAGGAAAATCGCAGTATGAATTAGAAAAGAATAAAGTAAACAATAATTACAAGCTTAAATCAATGAACACATTTCGTGCGAAATTGAGAAGAACGTATGCTTTATTCGAGCCCGTGCTTGCAGAGAATTTGCTCTGTCTCTTCTTTGGTTTCGGGTCTCACACATTTCCAGACCTCTATCTCCCGTAGACGACTGATTTAATTAAACGAGTGCACTCTGCTGATGTCAGAGCCCCTAATTCGTTCCCCCTCGTCAGAAAAACACGCACTGGCTATTATCGCGAGGGAGATACTTTTTAAACCCTACATTCTGTCTGTGAACACACGTGCCTTAGTTTAGCTTAGCCAATCATAATTATTACTTTACACGATGTTTAATCACTCCCATGGAGGTCAGAATAATTCTCTCTCTTCAGAAAAATATAATTTTATGACTTTTATGGCACCTATTTCAACCCCTAGCTTCGTACAAGTTTACGTAGTTCGTCTCAAACTCTCGACATTTACCGCTATTGATCTTATGTTAACACTAAACTCTTCTCTCGCCATAACCGTTAACCGCGCGAGTCCCAATTCAAATTCTATTCATGCCCCAAACAGAACAGGTTCCATCCTCTCATTCAACAATTGATGGGAAATCGAACCCTTAAGATAAATTTAATGTTTATGTGTTACGCCGATCCCTAGACAATGTACAGCGAAGTTCCTCTTCAGAAACTATTTTATAAAATTTAGCACTATTATATGTAATGTATTTTGGGGTTTTATTAACCTTTTATATAATCTTACAGGTTTTATATTTTACATGTTACGCTGATCCCTAGACAATGTACAGCAAGGTTGTTCTTCAGAAACTATTCTATAAAATATAGCACCATTACATGTAATCTATTTTGGGGTTTTATTGACCTTTTATGTAATCTTACTGACTTGGAACTGGTTATATTATACCGATGATGGTGAATTTGATTAAATACTGACAGCATTCTTAATTAGCAATCGAGGATGTCGACCTCAATCCGACTCCAAGATTCATACATAACCTATTAGACAGCATCCAGGGGTGGTGTAATAATACTAGATATGGGGCCATGTAAATTTCTTGCAGATTCAGTATCAGGCCATCTCTAGCTAATGTAACATGTAACATGTAACTAATAATATTGAGCATCTTCTTCCAATATCAAACTAATATCAAACTATTTGCTAATTGACAATTCCATGAATGATATTTGGAAGTCAGAGTGGTTGCGTCTGTTTTGGAATCTTCGTCGACAGGAAAGGTGTGTCTAATCTTTCATAATTCCTTTAAAAGTTATTGTCTCTAACCCTTTCGGAAATGGCATCTGCCTTGATAACACTAGAGATATACTTATAATAATCAGAATCGGTAGTGCAATGTGGGAGATAATATTCATTTGAATCAGAGTTGCTGTTTATGACACCTTCCAGAAAGCTTATTAAAGAATATATGGAATACTTTCGTCTCCTTGATTGTCGAGAGGACATTGATGGCTTCTACATAAAAGGTAGTTTTTGTTGTTGTTGTGGGGTTTAACGCCATTTTTCAGCACACGATAGACTATGCATGGCGGCCAGTATTAATGGTGGAGGAAGAACCAGGGAAAACCCCGGGAAGAACCACCGACCCACGAGAAACTACTGGCAAGGTTTCTCATATAGCCACATTGGCCGAATCCTAGACTCCAACCCGCGCAGACAAAGGTGAGATGGCTGTGATCCGTAACGGAGAGCGCTTAAGACCACTCGGCCACTCGGGGCCCCACATAAAAGTTTATCGTAAATAAACGACTGTCAGTTGGGTACAATTATATACAACATATAGCTTTGCTTTGCCATCTCATAAAGCTCTTGCAGATTGCGGTCTGTGTTGTTTGTTCTATTGATTGCTCCTAACAAGATACATAGATCCAGATCTGCCAGCGAATTATGATAAATGGGTCTGTGCAGTTTGCAGTTGGATGCAACTTTACAAGCAAGTATATACGATACATCGAGTGTGTTCAATTTGATTGAAAATTAATGCAACCGTCATTTTTGTGTGAAAAGAATACGATGAAGAAAATATTTTGATAAGTATTATTCGAAAGGCAATTAATCTGAGTGAATTTGCTGTATCATTGTAATTTCAAAACAAATCATTTTAAAAATGAGGTATTTTAACCGATATAGAAAGTAACGTACACACTTGTAATTCCAGATTGTACTGAAAGAGCAAAACGTTTTAGAAAAGACTGCTTTCACATAGTGTTTCTATCATGCATGAGAACAATGAACTGAAATTTTCCGAAAGAGTGACAGGCCTAATGTAACTGAGTTTTACACTTCTAAGTAATTGGTTTCAGACACATCAGAGGATATTTTCTCGATATGCAAAGAATATTTTTCAATTCTTTGTAAAATATTATAACAATCACCATTGCTAAAAGCACAAATTATGATTTTTAGTTGTCTGTTCATTAGTATATTGTTGTGATTTTAATTGTATCAAATAGTTTCATGTAAGCAATAAGATAAACAAATAGTTATAATACATTTATTGGAACCCATTCGCTAATTTGTTTCTCAATATATTTCGTGACCCATAGAAACGTACTAAGCTAATTCAATCAAGCTAGCGGCCTGGCAAATAAAGCGATCTTAGATATTCCTATGTGAAACATGCAATCCATTATCTGATTTGAAGATTCCCCGTGCATGTTTAGATGAAATAAATCAAACCCTTCATACCACTTTGAATCCTAATGGATCTTTTTAACATTTTAAATCTTCCACTAACGTATTAGATAAAGACATTTCTGAGGAACTAGGATAAACAATTCCTAATACCAATCGATTAAAGTAACAATTTTGATGTTCTTAGTGAATCGACAATTAAGCCATGTGTTTAATTCTTTCTCAAAACCTCGAGGAAACACTTATTAGTGAATTGATTTAATTAAATATTTGTTTACATTATTTCAGAACATCCATAATAGAGGGTTAGTGTATCTTTATATATATATATTGTAACAATGTAACAATCAAAGGGGTTTCTTGATCGAGCGACCAAACTCTGGCGCTAATCCCGCTTCTTTCGAAGCATAGTTCAGTTTTGTATTATACTCTTTTAAGCTAACAGAAGTGATATAACTTGCAACGTAAATATACGATTATCACTGACCGAAAAAAAATCGTTTTGTTTTTGTTTTACTCTATCGCCGCTGAAGCACATCGAAACACTGCAGTCTTTTTACAACGAATTATAGAAATGTATGCTTTGTACATTTGTTCGTTTAATATAGAGGTACTATCAAAACCTAATTCATTTAAGAAATAATCCTATACATCTTCGAAATGATTTCTTTTCTTTGTAATTTATCAGAGCAGAGAAAGTGTCATTATATATATATATATATATATATATATATATATATATATATATATATATATATATATACTATGGTGTGATCTTGTCCGGAATTGCCGGTGACGACTAAACACTTTCCATATGCCTTTAATTCAAAACAAATTCGATCTCATATCTTGCTAAGATAGATACTGATGACCATCTGCGCGACCATTTAGTGCAATAGCGCTTTGCGACGCATTAATTTGTCTGCATCTACAACCACGTCTTCGTACATGCTTATTTCGACCATCATTAAGGTATGTATACAATGCCGATCCGTATTCACACGAATGACTAGTAAGCTATCTTCAATAAGGTATAAATGCAAACCAGACTGTATGGAGTTCATACAAGTCAGAGTAAGGTAGACCTATTGCCTGTTTGCTTTCTTAACTATACCATTCTTGTTCAGATGACGTTAATTATCTGATGGACAGACACAAGTGAGACGTATACATTAGAAAATAAATCCAGCATCCGAAATAATAAAAAAGTTTTCATATGAGTCTAATAAGCTGCATTAGGTGTACAGTTTGTTATTGACGATAATCAATATTGCATTAGGTGTACAGTTTGTTATTGACGATGATCAATATTGCATTAGGTGTACAGTTTGTTATTGACGATAATCAATATTGCATTAGGTGTACAGTTTGTTATTGACGATAATCAATATTGCATTAGGTGTACAGTTTGTTATTGACGATAATCAATATTGCATTAAGTATGCAGTTTGTAAGTGACGATAATCAAGATTGCATTTGGTATACTCTTTGTTAGTGACGATAATCAAGATTGCATTAGGTATACAGTGTGTTAGTGACGATAATTAAGACTGCATTGGATATACTGTTTATTAGTGACGATAAATAAGATTGTGTTAGGTATACAGATTGTTAGTGACGATAATCAAGATTGCATTAGGTGCACAGTTTGGTAGTGACGATAATTAAGATTGCATTAAGTATATAGTTCGTTAGTGACGATAATAAAGATTCATGAGGTCACTGTGAAATAAGTACTGGTCGAGACCCTTGAAAAATTAAATGTCCCCATAAATCTAGAATACAGCCACTATAAAACTGTATAAGTAATTTATCCACTGAAAATACCATGCATTTAACTGACATTTACTGAGTGTGACTGGCTTTGTTACAAGTTTCAAAGCAGATATTTTGTTTCCTTTAGGTACGATCGTCTGGCAAGGCATTATCATCACGATTGTTTGATTTGACTTGATTGTCACAATTTTAATCCTTTCTTGAACTGGCAGCTAAACTTTTAAAACGACATTTCTATTGACTTTACACGCTTTACTCAAAGCCTTCTTATAATATAATTTCTTAGCATTGCAATCTTCTTAATTCGATAACATTCGTCTCCACAGCGATTACTTAGCATCCAGCAAAGCTATCGTGCGCTTGATTGAATGAATTAGAATCCACTGCTCCTTATTTTTGAAGTTGTTGCCTAGATTAAAACTAATGGACAAAACTGACACCCACCTGCATTTAGAAGTGGTTCCAAGCTTCAAAAGTGGTGTAAATTATGCCCTCGCATATCTTAGTTATTACAACAGAAACAGATATAAGGCTGAAGAGTAAATTAGTTTTCATTAGTTTCATGTAAATATTCCCTATAAATAGTTTATAGTGTTTTATTTTTTGACAACAAGAAGTATGTACTTCCTCTTGTAGGAATAACTTTTTCATTTAAAAAAGCTGAGTTTTAAGTCTAATTAAACATTTTTATAGTGTGCATACATAACCAATGCGTTTTGTTTATAACTATAATAATATCACACGTTTGTATAATATAGGTGGCCAGTAACCTTTAACGTTACTTGTCATTCGCAATTTGTATTAGTTTTGAGATGAAATATAAGAACGCTGTTAAATGCAACGTCACCAGACCCGTTTCGGCATTCATCGTTTGTGTGTGTGTGTGTGTGTGCGTTTGTGTGTGTGTGTGTGTGTGTGTGTGCGTTTGTGTGTGTGTGTGTGAATCGATCAAACTGTTGTTTGAACATTTAGTTTTTCAGACCGATATCTGCAAATTCTCTGTGCTGATACAGCCTCGTCAAACCGAGACTATGTATACAGATTATAGTTTAAAGGCTTTCATTATTCATGCGAAGAATTAGAACTTATATTCCTGAAAAGAATGTCATACCATTCCTATGTTTTCAAAATATTGTTTTGTATTGCTTTATCTTATTTATGATAATGTATTTCATATCGTGTGAATCGGAAATATAAAGTAACATGCCGCTGTATGAAACAAAATATTTTATTTTTGTTACATTATGTTAGTTCATTTGTTTATGGAGGATGCCAACTACTCATTTGACTCCAGGGTCTACTATTTATTGAATTACACGTCAAAGATATACTTTCATTTGTTCCTTGAAACATATTATGCTTATGTCAAAAATACATGATATATACGTCAATCTGAAAATGTGATGAGTGCCAATTAGCTTTGGCACCGACCTAAACTTGCTCCATTTATTGCAATACATCATGAAGACAAACCATTGATTAAGAGTATATTCTCGACTTTGGACTAAAATGTACCTTAGCACTGAGCCATCGATTTTGCTGTGAAACACAAAATAACACATTTCACTCAAGACGTCTGTAGCAGTAAAACAACACCATCTTCTTGCTGTCAAAAGGTCGACAAAGCTTTCTGCCATGCCTTTCAAAGAATGGTGTCTGCTTTCTTGGATACCAATTATTGTTGCCATCCAATTGTCCTGTCTTGAGTAGATCTTCATGTTTTCACATTAATATATCTGATAATAAAAGAATATCTACTAGGGTAGATGATGCGATTACATAATTACATAATTTTTAATCAGGTCTCTCCGTTAATTGTAGCAGTTTTAATATTCAGTTGTAGAGCGGCGAATACAGCAAGTAATTTGTAGTGCAATGAGATCATTTAGGTCATCACAAATTGTAATCGATTGAAAGTTTAAGTTATAACATCTCTCTCTCTCTCTCTCTCTCTCTCTCTTTATTTACATGGTACACACAGATACGCATCCCAATTCGACCATAGTGCAAGTTTAATGTCAATAAGTAAAGCAATATATTTGTCATGAATAAGTGAGAAAGATTGATCTTCATACATTGATGGATCCACGTACATGGATGGGAAAAGCAAACTCCATATACCACGAACTTAGTGATATGATATTGTAAACGGAAGTATTTTGAACAGGTCGTAACTCTTGACTCCTTACGAAAACAATTAAGAGAGTTATCAAGGAGTAAACGAAATATACTTTAAAAGAGCCAAGTACCGCTCAGTACGCTTAAATTTGTTTGTTTGTTTGTTCTGGAATTTTAACATAGCTTAACAATTTTTCATTTTACGATGTCTGCAGCGTGAGTTTATAGTGATGTCTAGCAATGGGGCATCATATGTAGCATGATGTCCCACCCAGTCACATTATCCTGACACCAGGCCGACCAGTCCTAACACTAACCTCTTAATGCTGAGGACCAGGCGAGGCAGTTGCTAGTACCGCCCGGGTTTGAACCAGCGACATCACACATCCGAGGCGGACGCTCTAACCACTAGGCCATCATAGCCGTCTTCATTAGGCTAAGATAAATTATAGTTAAAAATACTAAACAGCAAGATAAATTTGGTTTAAAGATGTTTTCCTCGTTTCGTTAAACTGAAGGACTGTCATCATATTTTCTTGGGGAGGGGGTGAAAATGTAATACCGCAGCCATATATTTCCAGCGAATACAGATAGCTTTTAACTAATCTCGCTCTAATTTTTGGAAGAATAACATATGATATCCAGTCATAGTATTTGAAAAGAATTAACTATATTGAGGTAATAGAGAAAAAATATTTCTGCCGCGAAAATAAATCTAATGCCCCCTCTCCTGTGCAAAACTAATTGATTGGTCCTTTAGCAGACAGTTCTTGCTCTCCATACATACACTAATTGCAGAAAATGATAAAGATATTTCTTTTATTTCACCACTTTGACTTAAATTGCCTTTATGGTTTTAAAAATATTAAAACAAATGTTTTTCTACCTTGCTGATGGATGTTATAAAAAACAACATTTCTAAAACATGACACATTAAACATTTCTTGATAACATTAAGTGAAGTGGTAGTGAAGAAGGTGTGAAAATTATGATTTTCACCCGGCTGTCATGGGAACCAAGATAAAAACTTTTCTTTATGGATAATGACATAATAAATATTTCATCCAATACTTTGATAACAATGGTACAGTTTATTTTTGTGAGAGATGTGAACACATCATTTTCTACATTCCTGTTATATAATTTTAAAAGATGCTAAAGCATGTGCAAAAAAGAGAACTTGCTTCAAAATACCCCTCAAATGTTGAACCAAATATAGTTATTTCTTTAAATGTCAAAGTGTACTTTTTATCTGATTGTTATGGGAAGTAAAATTTTGTATCTTCATAAGTTCATGCTGGACAGATGATAAATGAATAACTTATGATACTGTATGTGATATGTAACAATATCTGTGAAGCTCCAACATCTGGAACCCTTCTCATATTGTAAATCTGTTTCACAACAAATAAGTTCATAAGAAGAATTTATTAGTAACAACACGCGTGTCCCTCTGTAGTCTTAAAATATGCAACAAGAAGGAGCAAAACCAAAACATGTTGTATGGTTGAAAATATAAATGATGTCCTTAAAACAAGTACAAATAGCTTCCAGTCTGGCACATGAAATCCTAAATTCCTAACTAGTTAAGGTCAAGTAATCTGAATGAATTCCAAAGGTATTACAAATGATGGTCAGAGAAGTAATTATGTACAGAAGAATCAGTGTTCTACAATCCAAAAATGTCTTTAAATGAATCTACAATAACTTAATACAGCTTGTATTCAATTAATCTGATTATTTCGAACACTGTAATTCCAACAAATGATTAAATTAAATAAATGAATCTCCTCAAATTAACTCTTTTAAGGCTGGTGGTACTAATAAGAATGCCTAATTCCACGTAATAATTCTTCTATATAGATTATTAGGTCGCAGTTTAATTGAGAGACGCATATTCCTTCCAGAAAGGCTTGAAGGATAAACAAGGTCACGTGGGTAACTCTAGATAATAAAACATAGTTCAGCTTGGTCATTTTAGAAAACATGCTACCTCCATTCATATTACGTGATGTTTACTTGTTTTGCAGTAGAGCTCAACCTTGAAATGCATGAATGGATGTACACACTATGATCATAAGAATTGCCTCTCTTAAGAGTGCAGACCTATAAGCAATAGGACAATTAGTATTTAAAATGTTATTTATTAAATAACCCTCACGAATTATAATCATGAATGATAATATACATTGTATAGGCATACATAAAAGTCATATTGAAATTAATGAAATAATATCTTAAGAAAGAATTCTTCAGAAAAAGCAGTATGTCTGCATGATCATCCCTTTCATGCATTATTAGCCTATATTGATATAGCTCCTTGCACATAATATTTATGAAAAATCCAAGACAAACATAGACAAAATGCACATATTTAAGGTACCCATTATTTCACATGAGTTGATGACAAATGCACGTACAGATACCTTTCCAAGCCCACAACATTGATCCTGAACAATGATATGTAACTTAGCATCAAGGCTGTGTGTAACAAGAGTATCACATAGAACATTATATACCCATCTCGTGCTCTTTTCCTACCAATGACCTGGATCTTCGAGCTACTAACCTTCAGCTGCTTCATAAAGTGTGTAACTGGATACAATTTCATCAAAACATTTGAAGTAGTTACAAATGGCAACCTATATAAATAAGCAGGTCAGTGACTTCGTCTGTGTTTGACCTTAACATTTGGGGCAGGGGATATGACTACGAATACAAGAGATAATATTAAGTCTAGATATACAGCAGGCTAAAGTTGCTTGAAATGCCTTAACTGGTTTAAATATTATACCTGTATGTGAACATAGGTTGCTGATTTATATTTGTCTTATCTGTAACCTTACGTTTGAGACTGATATCATAGCTATGGTATCTCTAATTGTGAAATATAACTGGTTACAGTTTCATTACCCTATCTTCAGCAAATTTAAAGGTTATCCTCCAGAAAAAAACTAAAACCAACTCATAATTACAATTCCCCTTGACTTGTTGCTAGTACAACCTAGTGGCAGGTAAGCTGTCACGTGACATGTTATTTTGTTATGGTATATGCATGAGCAGAGTTTCAGAAATCTCTACAGCTATCACCAAAGTATGAGCAAATGTTAGTAAAAGGCTGGAATGACGATAAATTAACACATGTGCCTAATTTAAAAAGGCTGTAAAAATACATCAGAAGTCATAGAGTAATTTAACATAACACCAAAAACTTATGGACTTGATCTTGACCTTGAAAAATTTACCAAATGTCATCCAGCCAATATGTTAGTTTCAATAACCTTCAAAGTAAAATAATTTCAAAAGATTTTATACAAAACTGCTCAGGTATCCAAGCACTCCGATTTCAGATTTCCTTCTAGAAGCACGTGGGCAGTGTCACTTGTACAGTTTTTGCACTGGATGATAGCTTGTGTCAACAACAAATTCAGTGGAATCCAAAGAGAGATAGAGGAATACAAATAATCACCATATCACCACAAGGGTATTTCTTTTTCATATCAGAAGTTACCAACCCTATAAACATAACATAGGGTATGTGCAGGATATATGTCTAATTGTGTTTCCTCATTCCCTTTAAACCTATGCATAGTTACAAGCCAGGGGCCTTTATATTTTCACAGTGATGACCCAAGAGCGGTACTTGTAATTTGTCTGATATCTTTGCTTTTCATGTCATTCATTTAATATATGTTTAGAAGGTGTTGATCTCAACTGTTTCCCAATTATGATTTAGGAACAAGTCCAAAAAATAAGGGCCATTGGATATAGTGCTATGTCTAGTTCTGCATGTCCGTTAGATCCATATTAATTGGGGATCTCAACAGTTTCTAAGTTTGACCCAGGGAAAAGATACCCACAGGGACCATCCTTTATAAAGATCCAAGAATGCGACTCTAAATCCCAATGAGTATGATATGGCCCACGCATTACAATGGCACAAATCTGGCATGACACAAACATTGAAAATGGCACAAGTCTGTGATGACCCAAGCACTGAGAATGGCCCAAATCTGTAATGACACAAGCAATGAGAATGGCACAGATATGTCATGACCCAAGCACTGAGAATGGCACAATTCTGTCATGACCCAAGTACTGAGAATGGTACAAATCTGTCATGATCCAAGCATTGAAAATGGCACAGATCTGTCATGATCCAAGCGTTGATAATGGCACAAATCTACTTTTAAATTTCCACATAAGATACTTCAAATATTTAGATGTTTTAAAATTTAACCATTCATTTGAAACTCTGTGTGCATGTACAGATAAACCCAGATCATACTACAAAGTTTGAAGTCCTGGTCTATAATGTTTCTGGAGATACAAGTAATTAGAATTGGAGGGACAGACAGAATGACAGGAGGACATTATCACCACATGAGATAAAACTCATTGTTATTTGTTTCAACTTTAAAAATGGCTCTCAATGACAATTATGAAAATAGTTCAAACGGTATCAAAATTTGAGAAAAATATCTGATTGGCTTGGTATCCCGTTTCGATAAAACTATTATGTATACTAAATTGATCCGTCAATCCACTGGTTCAAAATTCAAACCTTTTAGCACCTAACAGAGACCAAACTTTGTATATGTCTCTCAGACATATTAAATATTAAAGATGTGTAGGGCATCTACAACGTACACTATGTACTAGAATTTTTACGATTGTTAGGACGTAGGAATATTTTACAACTTGTTTTGATTTGACCCAATTGCACAGGTGGCTAACACATTATTGGCATTTTTTATTGTCCATTAGTACAACTAGACTAAATTTGACTAAGTACGGTCTGACGTTCTTGGGAGTGCACGACAGCCATGGCTGGCTTGCTGAGTTCCTTGCTCCCTTGCCTCTCTCGGACATCGTATAACGGCGGAGATGTGCAACAATTTCCACCCGCCTAAAGCTAGGTGTCCTGATGTGACGTCATCTTTGCGACCAACCACAACGGGCGTTACATACTGCTTGGGTCGACACCTAGTACAGAAAATACGGACTGAAATCAACTCATTGTTAACATGAGTGTGTGTTGGGCCCATTCCCACTCATGAAAGCCCTTCATTCAGGTCGTTAGAGACATATAGTCCTACGACCTGACGGCTAAATTGGCAGTGCTCCTTGAGCACATAAACGCCTGGGGGATGTGGCACTAATTCCTTCCTCCAGGAAAATGTAGCATCCCGCTGTGTGGAAATAAACCCGTCGCACATGCCCTTCTGGGCGCACGCGACGTAAATCCAATCAATCAATCAGTATGATTGGTTGCCAATGTACACCTTTTATGAAACAGCTCTTCTTGAAATGAGTAACACAAAACAAATGTACATACATTTATATTTGAGTAAAATGATATACCTAAAATTCTCACACATTACTGCTAGTTTTAAAATGTTCCTTACTAAAATAAACTTGTATAACAACTAAAAACAACACAGTCTCTAGCTAACCATTCTTTTTCATCTACCCAGTTTATTATCATGTTCCAAATGCCTTCCAGTATTTCATAGAATGTACATTTTCCATTCAAATTGTCTGACTGTGGAACGAATGGTTGTGGGGTATATACAACTTGTGAATGAGAAAATGTAAACTACAAACAGCAACTATTGCACATTGCAGCTTATTATTATTATTCTTATTCTTCATCATCATTATCATTATGATCATCATCATCTTCATCATCATCATCATCTTATTATTATTATTATTATTATTATTATTATTATTATTATTATTTTAGTAGTATTAGTAGTAGTAGCAGTAGCAGTAGTAGTAGTAACAATCTTTAGGTGATTTCATGGTATTTGTTACAGCCGAGTTCCTCAGATTGCTAGGTATTCAAAGTATGCAAATGTTGGCAAACATTACAAATCTGATTTCATTCCTTCACCTGATAATTTTAAGATGCTGAATTTAAATCTATGTTATGGTACTTTACATCAATGCTGTTTTATATGCAAATATTCATATAAAACATAACATTCCTCTTTCCAAGCACACACATTTAGATGCAGCTTTTAAACAGAAAATAAACCAATTCTTTGGAAACTCTGTAGATAAAGTATAGATCTCAACAGCGTAAAAATATTCAAAGAATATTGCACCATTATAAATGCACTTCTATTAGTGTAAGCTAGTTCACAATAGGTCTAGATAGACTAAATGGCTTTTTATTCTAATATAGAAGTATCACTGATATGTCTCTGCTTAGATGACTTAAATAGTGCTGGTATGCTGGTTTTAAAGGTCCTTTATGTGATGTGATGCTTGGAGAAAGATAATCATTAAGGAATATGAACTAATGCACAGCAAGCAAATGTTCTGGAAAGAATTGAACAGTTTTCTAACAGTAACAGTTATCTGAATTAGTTAGTAATAATGACATAAAAACACTTTTTGTTTATGTAGATCGCATGCACTGTATTCATTTACGCCTTCGCTCGCTCTCAGCGTTACTTTCGAGTAACAACAATTTTATTTATTATTTGGAATGCATATCTATTCATCAATCATTAATTGTGATTTAAATTTGCTGCAAGCATCGACCAGTAAATCTGGTACCACTGCAATCATTAATAATAAAGAGTTTGTAAAATGGTTCTGAGATGCCCTTCGTTGCGTCATATCGACTCAGTTGAAGCCATTTTATGTTTCGGATTTCGGGAGACATTACAGGTGCTTTCAGCGGTTATGAAATTGGAACGATTAAGTATAATTTTTGTCTTGACCTGTTTATCTGAGTAACGTGTAAAGAAAGAACGCATCACACGTATAAGGTGTGATTGTCCTCAAAAACCATTTAATAAATGTGCCACTTAAAAAGCTGTACTGCTAGTGGCTTCGAAGCCATCAAAAAGCATTCTAGTAGTTTTACTTTTATTCCTTTACTATTTCACATCTGTAATTGCATTCAAGAATCCGAGGAACAGAAACAGGAGGTGCGCATTAGAATCCAAGAGTGCATTGCATAGTTCTTCTTCTCTTCATCAAACTTCTTCTGACTTCTGGACCATAGATGATGTCTCTCTTCAGGCAGCATTGTCTCTCCACATAGATTCTTCTTTTCCAAGCGCTCGTATAGGTGATTTGGATGATTGTCCATGATGATTTTACATTTTAAGGAGTCCGTACAGAACATCATCGATGATACGAGGGAAGATGGTTCAACGTTAGTCCAAATCTTGTGACAGGTGAAGGGAATGAAGTGAACGAGGTTATTTATAGCAGAAGAGCGGATCGAAATGGATTGAGTTTTCTTCACCAATCCTAACATGCGTTACAAATTTCAGTCACAGTGTTGAGTCTGTCTTCCAATCCGAAGAGAGTTGAATGTGAGTTCATATTCCCTTTATACGAGCTAGGGTTTGTTTTCAAACATGACATAAACTGGGGTCATGAATTGGGGTGCACCGGCCGCGGAGACCAGAAACGATGGCATAACAGCGGTACCAGAGTCAACACAGTCCTACTTCCAGAAGAGACCGATTTTAGTTGGGCTTTAGTGGATTATCTCTCTTCTTCGCAAGACTTTGTTCCGGTACCAGTACCTTCGCCACCTACTCCTTTTTTACCACACGTCGAGGATTTTAGACAGAGACAGAAAGAAGAATTGGAGAAATTTGTAAGCAGCAGAAAGAACCAAAATGAGATGTTCTCCTTCAACAACAAAAGCAAGATCAAGAGGCATAAAGATGGAAACGACAAGAAGAAGAATAAAAACCCAGAAAAGAAACAAGGTCTAGGAGCGAAGGAGAACAGTGAAAGTCAAACGGTACTCTTAGACATTTTGGCAGAGTTAAGGAGTCTGAAACAAATGTATCAGACTTCTTTATTTTATTACGACCCAATAGAAATAGACCTTCCCGAGCCAAACAGCCGAACCCTGTTACTACGCCTAAGATACCAGCCCTAGTGATTTCTACCAAATCATCATCGACAGGAGCAAGTCCAGAAGTTTACCTTTGCCGTGGCAAAAACTTAAGGCAGCTAAACCTGATTACTTCCCATTCATAGCTGATTTTCATAATAAAAAAAACACCCAACGGTCCTTTTCAGGGCCACCCACTTCTCTCGAAAAGAGATAGTATTCATTTTGTCAAAATCGATTAAACTCAAAATCCTTTTTTTTGCCCCATGATGTACGTGTGCATGTGTGTGAGTGAGTGCTTGGGTGTAGGTTCTTATTATAATTATAAAAAATCAAAACAAAGAGACACTTACGCTTTCTCTCTGGTCTATTATGTTACAAAATTTACAATCCAGTTCACAACACAACACTTTAAAAAGCTCATAGACGTATTTGTCTTTTTGTTCATTTTCTCTGATTTTTGAATTTCTTCACTTATACAGGTTTTCTTTCTTTTCTTCTTCACTTGGTCTCGTTTTATTTCTTCTCTTTTTTCTCTTTCTGGACGTGTCGGGGTTCTTCCTTTTGGGAGGGTATGTTTTCTTTGTTTTCTGTTCGGAACCCCTCTCTCACTTTTGCTCCTGTTGTTTTTAGGGCAGACTGAAGGTCAGTGTCCTTTCTCTTGGCAACGATAACAAGTATCTTTGCTTTTTTCCCTTCTGACACCTGTTATTTTTTACGGTCATGACATTCCGTGGAACAATGCCCTTTCTTATTACATATATAGAAAGTATCTTGACTTTTATCTCAAAAAGAGGGTGAATAGTTAGTCGGCTTGTCTGAGGAAAACGTTCGTGTGACACTTCGCAAAGCTCTGATCAGAAGCTCTATCTGTGTTGGCTCTTCCATCGTTCTTGTCGGTTTGATAGTGAAATGAATACTGGAAAGGAAGACACTGACCCTTTATATAGGAACAACACTGGCCTGATATGATAATAGGGACCCATAGCGTATAAAATGTAGTCATTTGAATTTTTTGCAGATAAGATAAAACGATCGCATTATTTCGTGAAGAAAGGAGAAGAAAGTAAGAGACCGAAACGTGACCTATCGCCTCGCACAGTAGCTGAACTCTTGGCTCAAATTCATGCCAGCGATTTTGAAGATGACGTGAGTGAGCTAGAATTCAGACCCAGAGAATCTACACCCAACCAAAGGTCACCATTATCATCAAAAAAGTACTAAACACATTCTAGAGACGGAAAAGCGGTCTTCTAGAAAATTTAGAACTACGGCTTAGACGTACACGGTTAAGTTTAAAATTTCAAGTCCTAAGTATTGTTGGAGAAAGCAGTGGGGTTCATCACCGATGTGTGGGATTCCTTGTTAACCAAACTGAAACGCAATGTGAAGTCAAGTAAGACGATAGCTTGAATTTTTCCAGTCATCATGAGAGTTTGAAATTCCCCCGTTTGGATCGAGTTTATCAGCCCTGCAGAATTGACACCTTCCAAAGTCCTCGACAACATTCAACACGTGCAACAATCAAACGATACATTTCACATCACCGATGGAACAGCGACACTGTTCATGACCCACGTGTATATTTCTCAAAGGAATAGACAACGCAAAAACGTGCTATTGGTAGACGACCTTCGTAGCATCAAGCGTAGCCTCGTTCCAATTAACAACCCTCAAGACTGGATGCGTTTAGCCAGGGCGATAGTGGTGGGAAGAACGTACGCCAACAAGAACGATATGGCAGAATGGAAAAGAGCCTGGAAAATTATTCGACGATAGGATCGAGCCAAACAGCGAAGAGAAGAAAAACTCCTGTTACAGCAAGCGGGGTTATCCAAAGGCACACCCTGTGGCATTTCTGAAATACGAAAATTTGAAAACATTTTGGCTCCACGATACACGTTGAAAGTGCATCCTCAAAAAGTGCGTGGACCTCTGTTATATCGAGGAAAAAGTGCATCCTAGAGACTATCTTTAGTCATTGCCTTCACTGCAGCAAGATTCCTGGAGGACCTGAACAAATCTTTCGTCGACCTAACACGTTAGCCGATTTTGCCGAATGGATCTTAGACCCCATCGACGAGACGTGTAGCCAAGAGAACATCGAACGTTACGGAAATTGTAATCGTCATGTCGAGGTAGTGGCTCACAATTTATCGGGATACGATGGACCTATTCTTTTAGATACTATACGAAACAAAGTACCGAACGTCTGAAAGTGACTTTGAACGGACTCAAACTTATCTACATGCGAATGGTACAAGAGCAGTTTAAAGATTCGATTAGTTACTTGGCCATGCCTTTGAGTCGAATACCTAAAACATTTGGAATGACAGAAATGACCAAACCGCACTTTTTCAATACCAAACCCAATCAAAACGCTGTTGTACCCCATTTACCTGAGTCTCACGTGAACGACCCACCGAACAACGAGAAGCTTTCTACGCTTGATACCAAACTCACGCCTCGGACCCCTTCAACATTCAAGGAATTTTTTTTTAAGTATTGTCGTTCCGAGGAGGATATTTTACGGCGCTGCTGTGAAAGATGTATAGTATTATTCATGGAACACAGAAGGATCGATGCTTTAAAAGAAGCCTCACCAATAGAAAAAGCGTATTCGTCAGACTACCGACAAAAATTCATTCCCCAAAAACACCCTGGCTGTCATAAGCCCTAAGACGACGAACTTTGTCAAACGTCGATAGTCGATCAAAGCCCTGCGCTGGCTCCATTACTTGTGTGGCAAGGAGGACAATCGGATCCACATGCGCGCAACGGGGAAAGCTAAAGACCATCGGAGCCTATTCATGGATGGCTTGGACTTAAGAAACCTCAAGATCGTGTACAACCACCCTACCGATGTCATCGATCCCTAAGTATACTCGTGCGGATTTCACAGTATCCTCGTCGAAATGAACCTGTGGAAGACGAATATTCGTTCCCTGCGCGTTTTTTTGTGAATACTGCAACTTTGAAAGTCGATTTCAAATGTTCCAAGGAAAGTGGCCTAAATATCGGAGAGGACCTACCCCCGAAAAATTAGCCAGAGCCAGATTTATCTACTTGGTCGAAGGGAATAAAATCAAGTGCTTCAGTTGCGGTATGTCACTTCACGAGTGGAAGCATAAAGATTCGGCTTACCTGGAATATGCTCGATGGTCTCCGCATTGTCACTACCTACCCTTAGTGGGACGACCTCAGTAATCTTTGGATGAATACTTTGCAAGAGAACATCAAAGTGGAGTTGAGAGAACGCATTTACACAGGGTTGATCAAAATACCAGTGAAACGCAATCTCAGCATCCTTTCTTCATTTTAAAACTATGCTCTTTTCCAAAGTAAACAAAGACTGAATATGGGAGGACACTAAGAGACTGTAAAAACATAACACTGTAACTAGGACACTTTTGTTTCCACGAACATGTTATATAGTGACTTGTTTATATTCCACTTGAATCATTTTGATGTGTATTCTATCGCTGTACTTAACTATTTGGTTTTTATTATTTTTATATTTTGTGTTGTTCATTTTTAAACATATGTTAAAACCCAACGTGTCCTGAAAAAAAGTATAAAAACTCTTGCCTTGTTTGTCTTTTTGTCAAAAGTGAATGTCCCTGCACTACTATGGCTACCTCTGCTGTCTCTGCTCCTTCTTCCTACACTTTCAAAGCGATCTACGAACACTTAGATCTTGCAGAGAGCTTTAGATGAAACAGCTCTGCCAACTCTGAAAGAGTTTAAGACCCTAATGAAATGTTCATCACCACCACCACTCGCAGCGGTTAAAATAGATGCCATGCCACGAATGTCAGAGGAAGAAGAAGTACGAGAAGTCTTTCAAACACCGTCAGCAGTTCCCATTCCTAGTTGGATTTTAGCATTCTTATTGACCACCCACCCCCCTCTCCCCAACGAGAAGAACTTAAAGCTTGTGTTAAAAAGAGAATGTCCACTCCCCTTCGACATAGCTCACAAAGAAAGAAGGGAAACCAGAAGTGAAAAAAGAAAAGACCAAAGCCATCCCATTTGCACCTCAACCACTGATACGACTACCCTCGAATTCTACCTCCACGGCACATCAGACAACGAAAGCCATTTCCAAATCACCATTTCGCCCCGTCCATAGTAGCATCAGCGAAGAGTGTGTGACTTATTAAAAATAATTGAGAATGTGTTAGCCAGCATTCACTACGATCCAGCCCATCCTGCAGGTTACAAAGGAGTTCAGAAATTTTATCGTGCTGCCAAAACCAAAACCTATCTGAAATGTCTCAGATTACCACAAGTACCACGATGGTTACAAGAACGAGCCACGTACATTTTAAACAAACCCATTCGACGAAACTTTTCCAGAACTCGTACCCAAGTGGAGGGCATCGGTCATCAATGGGAAGCAGATTTAACATATGGCTCTCATTTGGCTACCTAAAATTGTGGCTACAAATATTTGTTTTTTGTCATCGACGTTTTTCTAAAATTTGCCTGGGTCATACCATTGACTTCAAAATCGAGCAGTGAGTTTGTGCGAGCCCTCGAACTGGTATTGAAACAAAGTGGTCGTTACCCTCTTCGTGGCAAACCTACAAAGGCACCGAATTTCTGAACCAAGCTTTCGAAAAAGAATTAAAGAAACGAGACTTTCAATGTTTTGACCACCGAGAAAGCAAGCATCGTGGATTTTTTCAATGCACCTTGAAAGAACGCATGTGGAAATATTTTACGCATCAACACACTCTCAAGTACATTGACGTCTTACCGCACCTGGTCCAAGCGTACAGCCAATTTTACCATCGGAGCATCGGATGTGCCACCAAGAAGTGACTACTGACAACGAAGTAACTGCTGTTGAGCACCAGTTTGGTACGTCCCCGATGGTGGATGTCCCCAAGATAGCAGAGTGTTATCAGCGGGAGATTGGGTGCGCATTGACAAACCAAACGTACTTTCGACAAAGGTTACTTATCCAACTGGACCCCAAATCGTTTCGTGTCACTAGACGAATGCCTGGCCGTCATCCTGCTGTCTACACATTAGAGGACAAGAAAAGGGGAAGTGTTAAAAGAAACTTTTACTTGTCCTAGATACAATGCGTGGCCAAATTACCTCAGGCCATCCACTAGATCAGAAAGCCCATTGGGAAGTGGCTTTGTTTGGAAATGATTTACCCTACACATAGCGAAAACATCAATAAAACTCAAAAATACATTCCATGTTGAAATCCTGAACGTCCTATTGCAAGACGAAATGAATGAAATCGTGTTTTCAAGTGCAAAAAGTAGCAAGAAATTTATCATTCAGCATCTACACGTTGACAATTCCGCCAGGCTATTATTTTAGAGGTGAACATTTGGTGGACACGATTGCTGACAGGCTCGAGTCGGCGTTTGGCAAAGCCCTGAACAGCGTCGAAAAGGTGCTAAGATTGAGTGCGATAAAATGGCTCTTCGCCTACTGATGAAATCTCAGGATACCAAACGTTGTACCTCAGGTTTAATGTTAATTTGTTTGAAATTTTGGGTGACATCCACAGATGGTAGCACAGAGTCTGAGCCCGAAGATCAACAGTAATATGGATTTTTAGAGAGCTTTACGTTCCCCTGTAAAACTAAACCAAAGGCTCAATTTGATCAATTGATGTATTTTGATGTGGTTGAGTACAACGTAGTAGGACACACCTCCGTACCGTTAGTGCAAGTCATTCCTTTCAAAGTGGATTCTACCACGACCAATGACCAGGAAGGCGGAAACACCTATCACGTTCATCGCAAATTTGTACTTTCTCACTATTTACCCGTCAGAAAGTAGTATTTTGACATCGTCAAAACTAGTATAAAAGGAGATCTGGGACAAAATATTACATTCTCCAAAAGTAAAGTCACGGTGAAACTCCATTTTCGAAAATAATTATCTAACGAGTTGTCAGTCATGCATCCAGTGTATCGATTCGTCGGTCGACAGCGACAACATGGTTTCAGAAATAGCTGAAATCGGTCGTTCTTTATGTGGCCCCGGTTTTGAAACCGATGGTGACACGAGAATAGCACGATCTGAAAGATGCCTCATTCATGCATTCCTTGTTCAGTGGAGTGGACTTTTACTTGAATATCAAACTGGTCAGTAGCATCACGGATACTTACCCTGACCGAGCGTGCCTAGAAAATCTATTGACGTATGGAAAACAAGTCAAGAACAACCATCTACTAGATGCTTGTGTGGTATGGAATCCTGACACTGCAGGCAAATTCAACGATACCGATTTGATTAAAGATAAAGTACCAAACCACAATGTGGGATTCAACAGTCGACGAAATCAAAAGACCCAACTAAATTTTAGAACTGATGGATCGTTTGCCTTTAGACATATGGTTGCAAGCTAAGTATTTGCTGAACGGAGCCGATGTCCTCCTGAGACTGAATCGTAGCAGTGCCGCTTTCCATTTGATAGCTGAGTTTGCCTATTACAAAACAGTCATTCATTCAATAAGCCATGAACGACGTGTGGGAAACGACATCTGTCACACTTTGAGAAGAAGGACCGCCAAGTATCCGATACTACGCGTGGAAGTTAAAACTATTACCATTCCCGCTAGACATCAATCAATGATCGAAGTCATATGTTCCAAGTACAGTTACCCAAACATTTGATCATTGATATCGTCAACATTGCAGCCTAAGAAACGGTTACTTGTGTACAGTTTTCAAGCACAAAGTTAGGATTGAAATAATGACTTATCAATATCCAGTGATTAAAACCAGAAGAAAAAAAAACGCAAAAAGGATACCTGGGAAATGTAATACCTTTTGAGCCACAGTTCGTATACTGCTTCCTGGAATCCTATCGTGTATGCTAAGGTTAAACTACCTCATCGCAAACCTCAAGACCATCAAGCTTATGTCATCAACACGGTGGAGTATTTTGATTCGATGGATTATCACCTTTGGAAGACGGCATCATTGACTTTATGAGAAGAAATGCCTAGGCGACACGATTCAATAATGTGAAATGACAATGCACATATTCCATGGTGTGTGGATAATAGTGTGTGTATTGCGTTCATCAACGCAGTATTGGATATTCTTTAGAACATTTAGAGACTTATTTTGATCATCACTCTTCTAGAAACGATGACAATGTATATAGATGGTTTTGTGCCCATTATGGTTATATTTTGTCTTTTGCTAGGAAACGTAGTATATATAGATCAATGGTCCAATGACTTCCACCAGTGGAAGTCTAGCTTGACTTCACAACGTTGCAAACAGTGTCAAAAATAGTGTTTGATTGATAAATTGTTAGTTTGAAAAAATGATTTATGGATAATTGTTTGTTGCTTTTTGTTTGAATGAAAGAATTGCATCTGTCGTTGTTCTCAATTTTTATCACTATACATGCTTTTTGACTTCTCTCTATCCCTCTCCCTAAAATCAGCAATCATAGCGTTCCGAACCAATGCAAAATTGTAGGAATGATTTCTATCGCGTCCGCGATTGAACCATATAAAGCAAGGCAGTCTCCAGTCTGAACAGCCATTGTTACGTCATCCTCTTATGAAGATGTATTCCGGACTAGCCCAGCTGAACGAAGCTTACGTGAATTTTCAACGTGTCAGGAAAAATCTCATACCGATGCTTGAAGATATCATAATGATGAAAGTGACCGAGGACCTGATAGAAGAACTACTCAGTGAGGAAATCAAGAAGAAGCAAGAAGAATGTACGGAGAAACACAGTCCTCAGAAGCAGAGAGAACAGACAGAACAGCAACGGCGGCAACAGCGGAAACCAGACAGAGGATTTGTAGACTGCCTTGTAGACACGAAAGAGTTCTCTTTCGGAAGAAGCAGGCCCTATCCTGTGGGTAATGCCTGCCACCAGACGGGGAAGCAATCTTAGACGTAAAAGATTTCCATAGCTCTCCGTCCACACGAACAGACAGCCCTTTTCAAGGCTACCCCAATACTTTCGAAAAGATATACGAGTTCAATTGCCAATTTTATGTTAGTAAATTAAAAAGATAGATTTGTGTCTACAAGCACTTGGTTTCTTTGTTTTATGTAAAAAAAGAAGTGTGTCTATAAGCACTTCGTTTTTGAAGGTTGTCAAAATATAGTCTGTATATTTTTGTTTGTACTTATTGCTTGTAATTAAAAAGTGAGGTTTTTTTAGGTCCACGCTTTCCTTGATTTTTGGTTATGATATGGACATTGTAATTTTTGCTAACAGGCGATGTTTTGTTTTACAAATATAAAGCGCGCTTACACATATAAAGCGAAAGCGTTCGTCAGTCTGCCTACCCGTCGTTTATTCGTTAACTACGAATAATGAGTAATATAATTGCAAAATTGCTTGAACTCCAAATGCACCTGGAGTATGCCAGGCGCCTCCTGGATGAGCTGGCCATGGAGACAATCCAGGAAAGTGTCCGGCTTGAAAAAGAAGATGAGGAGAGAAAAACGACGAATGAGAAGGAAAAATGAATATTGTCTCATCTCATGATAAGGCCTCTTTGTGAGGTCAAGCCTGAAGTGGGGACGCCCCCACAACCAGAACGACGTCAGCTACAGCCACAGTCACAAAAGCCACAACAACCACTACAACCAGTACTAGCACCACAGCCACTACCAGCACCTCAACCTTATTATCCATGGGTGTGGAGTAGGAGATGTAGGGAAGTATTCACTATTTCACAAAGTTAAAACTTGGATGAAGGGGCCTCTCATCCATCTTCTGCGCTTCCAACCATTCAAATCAATATGAGCAATGATTGGAGCAGTCGATGAACCTGTAGTGACAGGCTTAACCAGGTGCATCTGGAGTTCAAAACAACAACCCTTCTCGGGGCCACCCCAACACTCGAGAAAAGAGACTATTCACGTTGCCAATTTGTGTGAATGTGGAGTAGTGTGACTATAAACACTCACTTCTTTCCTGATGTGATTATGTGTGTATTTGTTTGTGTGAGTTTTTGTGTATGTGTGTTTGTATGCGTTCGCGTATGTTGTGTAGATATTATATTTGGGTTTGTTTTCTCTTCTTTCCATGTGTTTGGATAGTATATTTGGGGTTTGTATACGTTGTGTGGATAGTAAAGTGTGTGTTTGTATGCGTTCGCGTACGTTTTTGTGAATAGTATGTGTGGGGTTTTTTTTCTTTCTCTTGCTTCTGTGTTGATATTATATGTTGGGGTTTTTTTTGTCTACCCTCTGTCGTGTGTTTGTGCGCGTTTGTATGCGTTCTAGTCCGTTGTGTGGATAGTATATTTGGAATTGTTTATTTTTTTCTTCCCGAGTGTGAATATTATATTTGGGGTTTGCATGTATTTGCGTACGGTGTGTGGATAGTATATTTGTGGTTTGTATGCGTTCGCATACGTTTGTGTGGATATTAGATATTGTGTTTGTTTTTCTCTTTCCCGTGTGTGGTTAGTACATTTGGGGTTTGTTTTTTGCTCCTTTCTGTTAGTGGATAGTAGATATTATGTTTGTTTTTCCCTTCCTGTGTGTAGATAGTATATTTGAGGTTTGTATGCGTTCGCATATATTGTGTCGATAGTATATTTGGAGTTTGTATGAGTTCGCGTAAGTTTGTGTGGATATTAGATATTGTATTTGTTTTTCGCCTTCCCTTGTGAAGATAATATATTCGGTGTTTGTTTCTTGCTCCTTCCCGTGTGTGGATAGTATATATTGTATTTGTTTTTTCACCTTCCCGTGTGTGGATAGTATATTTGGGGTTTGTATGAAAATAGTAGAAGGACCACTCGTATGCCTCAGAAAGATTTGCTTTTTTGTCTACAATTTTTTAGTCGGATGTATAGTTGTTTGTGTGATAGATTGATATTCATTAATCTATGTCTATGTTGTTTGTGTTATATATGACTATGCTATGTATATATATATCCTGTATTTGTCTCTCCCTAGAGTAGCGCGTATTCAGGTCAGCCACTTGCAACATTGTTGCCAGTGTTCCGCCAGTTGATGTCAGCTCCTTGCTACATTGTTACCAATGTTTTCCTTCCGTGACGTCGCCTCACCTGTTCAATTCCTATTATTCCTATACAACAACCCCACTTTCCATTGTCGCTATACAGTCCCAATATTCTCCATGTTCAACTCCCCTTGTCGCTATATCGTCTCAGGGTAAATCTGAAAAGTCTTGTCACTATATCGTCCCAGGAAGGTCTGTATTGTGCTTTACATTGTCGCTATATCGTCCCCATACACTACTATTACCCACAGAGTCACTGAAATTGAACATTATAAGCTCTGGTGGAAAGAAATGATTTGGCTTTTCAAATACCATGACAGATAATTACAATGATCACTTCACTGTTTTTACATTGTGTCCCCGACAAAAGAATAAAGCAACCACAAAATGTAAGTATTTCAATTAGTCCCGTACCTTCCTGCTAACATGTATTGCTCTTCTTATAACACGTTATGAACATCCACTGGCTTCGTTTTAAACTATTTTCTGCAACATGCTGTATCGTCATTATGAAGACCACCTAATTTTCCAAGAGCGTTTCACACATACAGGAACATGGGCGGGTGAACGTATATGCTGGTCAGTTGACAGACCGTTGTGCTAGTAATTCAGGGTTCGATATCCCACCAGGCCAACCCATGTCGGCTGCCTCATTGTGTCCTGGGAACTCATTTAGCTGACACGTGCTCAACATGGTATCGTCAATATTTTTTAATATTGTCTTTAAAAACAACAAAACAAGTAATACTTTCAGCAACAATGCTTTTTCCTTTTAGGGCAGCCTAACAGCGTAGTGTTCAAGGGTTAAATAAAATTGTTCTCTGGCGGCCTGTACATTATGTAAGCTTTATGGTTCAGTGATTGATGGTGGATACTACATAAAACATAGAAAATACCAATACCATTTAACTCCTGCACTTGCAAACCCGAAGTTGGTTTGCCTTGGATTCCGGATCTTTTGTTGTCTCTGCTGGCATCTTTTTTTATATGCAAAACTCTACCTGTAATAATATTATCCCCTTATTCAGCCAGTTGCTAATTTTCAGCATTGAAGAAATTCCCTAATTTCTTATGCTGGTCGATTTTCTTGAACACAAATTCCGATCAACAATGACAATCTTCTAATAAGCAAGCTGGAATTAAGAAAGAAAAAAGTATTTGCTTGCAAAGAATACACAATATTAAATTCTTAATTTCTTTTACAAATCAACATGAAGCCGAGTTTCAGTGTCGGCTGTTATAATGAAATTATGAGTCTGATAGTTCTCGTCATGGCGCCTAGCTGGACCTATCAGATTCTTAGGAAAGAGCAACTTTGATTTACACTCAAGCCTCCTATTTCTTCATGTTTCAATCGGATCTTAAGCTTATTACAAATTTAAGCGTTACATTTTGTTGCAGATATAACCACGATTTCTTAGTTTTGAAAATTGGTTTAATATTATTTTCCTTGATGATGTATCACCATAGAAGGTACTGGACTCTGAAAGAATGTAATCGACATATACATATATGTAGAATTACCGCCATCTTTTATGTTGATACCATTGAAAGAATTTAAAGAATGTTTACCTCTCATCTCGTTGTTTCCGTTCGTTGGAAGGGTATATCTTCATCCTGCTGTTTCAGTTCGTTTGGAAAGGTATATGTTTTTCACGTTTTAAGCTATTATTTTATTTTACAATTTTTAGAATTTATTTTTAATCATTACTATAAACCTATTACACCCAGTACATACAGATATGCCTAAAAAAATGCTTCTTGTCGTGGCATTAATTATTTTCTTGAAGAAAGTTTTGAAAAATGCGAAGTATTTGCTTTTTGCCTTTTAATGTCAGTTAGCATAGTAGCCTTTGTCTATTTCAGCGAGTTTGTTTTGGAATCTCTGTGTCAAGCGCATCTGTATTAATCTTCTCTAATAATAGGGAATCTTACTAAGTCACCGTCCTGAGAGCTCTTTCAGAACCGGACAAATTATCAGATCCTGTTGGACAATAACCAAAGTGGGACATAATCTTACTTCCAAATGAAGTTTCCGAATTGCAATTCCCAGACGCCAACTCTGCAGGACGTATGGTTATTAAGATCCATAAAATCCATATGGATTATGTTTGTCTCATTTACTGTCCGGGAAATTGTCCAATGAGAGCTGTTTACGTAGAAGGGTTAATGCAAATAAGTTTTACTCGATTTTGCTGCAATGACAATTTCTTAATTTGATTACATAGAAAACGTTTGATACCTTACATTCCATAGACAATAAATTTGTAATGCTTTTTATTTATTCTTTTTTTAAATTATAGTAACATTGACATTTACCTCTAAAACACTGCTGATTAAGGCCAGAACAATATAGCGTATATACTACCCATTCCTAACTTTGCGTCATGCACAAATTCGCAGTAATTCAACGCATAGCTCGTACTTCCGCTTCCGTTTTTGAAGTACTGACTGGATTAACAACACGAGTACATGTCCAGAGAAATATGAGTAGAAAACTTACACAAGAGCAAATTGGGCTTTTTGTCGTTGTATAAGCAACATAGTTCTAAACTGGTCAATGTTAATACTCCTGATAACAATATGTACGACAAGGTCGTTGTTAAGTTTCATGAAAATAATGTGCACTAGAAGGTCAATGTCAACTCTCCTAATAACAACAAGCACGACCAAATCAATGTTAATGTTCCTGATAGCAATATGCACGACAAGGTCGTTGTTAAGTTTCATGAAAATAATATGCAGTAGAAGGTCAGTGTCAACTCTCCTAATAACAACAAGCACGACCAGATCAATGCTAATGTTCCTGGTGACAAAAAGCACGACTGGGTCAATGTTAATGTTCCTGATAACAATATGCACGACAAGGTCAATGTTAATGTTCCTGATAACAATATGCACGACAAGGTCAATGTTAATGTTCCTGATAACAATATGCACGACAAGGTCAATGTTAATGTTCCTGATAACAATATACACGACAAGGTCAATGTTAACGTTCTTGATAAAAAATAGTTTTTAAAAGGTCAATGTTAATGTTCCTGATAATAATCTGTCCGACGTGGTCAATGTTTATGTTCCTAATAACAATAAGCAAGACAAGGTCAATGTTGATTTTCATGATAACAAAATGCACAACAATGTCATTGTTAATGTTTCCGAGAATAATATACACTAGAAGGTGAATGTTAATGTTCCTAATAACAAGATGACGACAAGGTCAATATTAATGTTCCTGATAACAATAAGCACGACAAGGTCAATTATAACGTTCCTGAAAACAATATGCATGACAAGGGAAATGTTAATGCTCCTCATAACAATAAGCACGACAAGGTCAATACTAATGTTCCTGATAAAAATAAACACGACAACGTCAATGTTAATGTTCCTGAAAACAATATGCACGATACGGTCAATGTTAACGCTCCTGACAACAATAAGCACGACAAGGTCAATCCTAATGTTCCTAATAACAATATGCTCGATAAGATCAATATTAATGTTCCTGATAACAATATGCACGACATGGTCATTGTTAACGCTCCTGATAACAATAAACAAGACGGGGTCAATGTTAATGTTCCTGCAAACAATATGCATGACAAGGCCAATGTCAACACTTCTGATAACAATATGTTCGACAAAGTCAATGCTAATGATCCTGATAACGATATAACGATAAGCACAACAAGGTCATTTCTAATGTTCCTAATAACAATATGCACGACAAGGTGATTGTTAATGTTCCTGATAACAACAAGCACAACAAGGTCAATGTTAATGCTACTGATAACAATATGCACGACAAGGACAATGTTAATGCTTCTGATAATACTGTGTGCGACAAGTCCTGAAGATAGAGATTCAACGTATATCACTAAACGTTTAATCAACCGAACATACAAAACTTTGAGTATTGATCTCAAGAGCTAGTTAATGACATAATCAACTATTGCGAATAGGACAATTATTTTCCCAAAATTTCTTTTTAATGGGAAAGGTAAATACAAGTCGAAGAACCATCCTAAAATGATTGCTATTAACTTGTTTCATTTAACCCTTAACATCCGAGGTTTTGAAGAAATCAGCTGCTCTCTTGATGGATGTTCTTGAAATGATCAGATATCAGGGGATCCTTAATAACATGCACCCTACGTTGGCGTAAATTACCAGGCACCTTTTCCAATTGTGCAAGGTATGGTTTGATCTAGTTTTGTATATATTACTGCATTTTAGTACACTGATGTTAAAGCGATTTTTACCTGTAAAGCAACCCTTAAAATATATATTCCCATGTGTATGTGTTTTCCATAATACTTGTTGAGGATATCAGCTTGATGCGTTGCTAAAATACGTTACATAAAACATATACACACACTGACTGGCAATTTAATTTGAAATGATCGGTCTTCTTAACCATTTTGCTTTCAATATGTAAGCTGCTGACAAATACTGCAGGAGAAGACAGTTTAAGCAATCTAAATCGGGCCTTTTGCTACCGCTACATTGGTGGTTGAAACAGCCAATCACTACAGTCAATGGCACTGCTTTATTAGCTAATGCTGTAATACACACTGGCCTGAAAGAGAATGGTTTAGCGGGGAGTTGTTATATTCCTTGTATACAAAGTGAATAATTCAAATATATCGGATCGAAAAAGAAATGTAAAGAAAAGGAGGGAAAATACATTTTTTGAGGAAAGTTGTTAACCACTAAGAGGCGTTAACGATGAGACATAAGAACGTATTAGAACGACAAGGTAAGTTCTGATGAATTAATGTACACGTCACTACTACACATTTGCTTTTTTCCAGTAATATATATATATATATATATATATATATATATATATATATATATATAGAGAGAGAGAGAGAGAGAGAGAGAGAGAGATAGATAGATGGATAATTCCAATTTTTATAGATTGACTGCGTTTTCTGCGCTTTGGTTGGATGTAAACAGTCACGTGATACTGATCTGGAAGTTTTTACACATCGATAAATTATGCGGCCTACTTTTGGTTCCTTGTTACCAGATCATTTGATGTGAAATTTTATCTACATCAACGCCTTGCACCCTAATAATAATAACAACAAGCTCCTACCGACCCATTCCTGTGATTTCTGATCAAAAATGACAAGTCACAGCTTAAAATGAACCAATAGAAGTTAAAACAATATAATTGCACATACCTTCCTGCATTCCAACACTCGCCTCTTTTGCCGAAGAAGGTATATGTCAGGTTTTAGAAGCTAATCTTCGGAAATTATTGCATTTCACCTCGACATGTTACAGCAGCGGTTATTAAAGGTCAGGGTCATATGTCAACCAAGGGATGTCACTAAAAATGGACACGATTTTGCTTTTGAAAGATCGAAATCCGTCGAAGGTAAAAAAGACGTTGTTATAACAACACGTGCCACACGCAAGCGTAATTTTCCCCCAGAAATATAGGAATAATCCTAGTTTAACCGCAACAACCATTTTTTATGTATTAAAATAATGATCATAACAGTATAGCAATGGCATGACCCGCTGTGACATTCTAACCCATATCAAAGTATAAAGGATCGACTGATGACTCTTGGCTAGCGAATATAGCCCATTTCATGCAGACTTTCGTGAACTTCGTAATTTGCTCGGAATTTTGATCACGTGGCGGGTGGTCAACTGACCGTAATAGGTGGTGGGCAAAATATGGCTAACGCTTCAGCATCAGCATCAACTTTTGTAACTATTTCAACATCGTTTATCGAGTTGAAAAATGCATATTCAACAGCGATGCTGCCGCAGATAGTGACGAAATTTAATATTGGAACCATCATGTCTTATTTTCTGGAAACCAGGGCGGATTTCAAACCCATACGAGAGAGTAGCTTTGAGCTGTTTACATCTGGACATGTACATGTAAGTAAGGAAACGGTGTCGAAGTAAACAAATTTAATCCTGGCAATCAAAGAGCAAGTTGCTCAAACTATTTCTGTGCACCCGAAACGTCACTATAATAAAATGCGTTTCATATGAGTTTATCAGATTTGTTTTTGAAAGTCTGTGGATAATTTCCATATAAATTTCAATCATTTAATTAATTTTATTTCTGAAATATTTCTAAACAACAATGGACGCCATTTTATTATGTACATGTACCCACCAGCGTTTGATTGGCTAGAGTATAAAGTAACTCGGGAGGTTGTTCGGATAATTACGGAGCAACTCGATTAAATTCGGTATGAAATGGGCTATAGGGCTATGTATTCTATCGCAGTTAGGAGGCTAATGAAAGAAAGCTTCGATGTACATAAAAGGGAATGTTTCTTTGTTTAAATTGTACCTAATCACTCACAAAGTTTACATAAAGTCCTTCGGACTTTATTTACTTTCTGAGTGATTAAGTAAAATTTACACATCGATAAATACCCAACCATGATCATTTAATCCTATTATATATATATATATATATATATATATATATATATATATATATATATATATATATATATATATATATATATATATTGATGAGAAATTAGGAAATAATGTTGAAATATATTATAGATGTATCATGATACAATACAATAATTACACAAAATAAAAACAAGGTTATTAACTAGATGAAAAGGATGCTATTAGAAAACTTTAAGACGCAATTCTTAATTTCGATGTCATCATTCTTATTCTCGATGAGACCATTAACAACGAGAGACACAGACAGACAGACAGACTGACATATTCAAACTTTTTCCACCTGTTTAGCATCCATATTGATTCAATTACACGTCTGTATTTTTAATATATTAGGATATATATGTCCATTTATTGTGATACTCCAGGAATGTGCAACATTCATATATAGTTATTTTTATCCTCACACACCCCCACCCCCCGTTCACCACCCCCACTTTCCGTCCGTCCATGCATCACACCTTGCAGAGTCCATGTAACTTTCGTCACACATGCATTTCAGTAAACATAAACATATAAAATTAGGTCACGGTCACTGTGACATGTATTTTACATCCCAGTTACTTTGGATAAGTTTATCGTATATATGATTTTATCCAAAGTAACTGCTCGCAAAGTTGTGCAGTCATGTGGTTTATGATCATCCTAATACTAACAGCAAAACGTTTTGTCATTTCGACCTATTTTTATGCCGCGTTGACTTGGAGTACCTTTTTATGTGTAGGTCAGTTTCCCAGCAGTTGCTAAGACATTCACATCATATTTTGGTATGTATAAGTTTGATGCAGCATATCTGTTAAAGTAACACGTCTCTGGTTTACTCTTGAAAATACTGACTTCATTGCATGTAAAACAAATCCAATTTTTACTTTATTGCATGTACAGTGCAAATGGCAGGCTACAACAGAATATTTTGTGACCTAAAACAATGAAAACAATAACACGCCTTATCTGATCAAACTTTCATAAAAGTACATGGCACTTTCCAAAAGTAATTCCCTTCATCCCGGGTTACCATATTACCAAGTCAAATGTTTCGAATTTACTGCCAACTGTTTAGGATTGAAGGGAAGCTCCAGCTTAGTGAAGAAAATTTCACAATATCTTTGACGTTCTTTTTTTCTTCCTTTCTTTTTCTTCAAAGAAACAAACTGTGCTTCACTCTCAGGTTTACTGAATACAACTAATATTCACGATCGTATCATTTTCACCATGCCTTGATATCAACATAATGAAGAATAATAACATTAGAAAATAGTACCCCTTTATTTGCTTCTATCACAGGTAGAGAAAAGGAGTTCTAATGAAACTTGTCTGTGCAAAGCTTCAATACTGATATAGATTCGTGAGAAGCTTTGGGATGATATTCTGATTCAATTATAGAAGAGGTATTTGGTGAAGTAGCACAAATGTATCAGGTATGTCTCTAAACAAAATCACCAATATAGTGTTAGACGTGTTGGAAGAAAGTATGTAAAACCTAATTAGTGTTCTTAGTTAACAACATTTGGTAACATATACTCCAATATAATCAATTACTAGAATATCATTTCACTAGAATCCTCCATTTTTCTAAAATCTTTGCATTTAGTTCTTTATCCATCATATAATATGAACGCTGTTTCTCCAATAGCAGTCACAGAGTGTGCAAAGCACGGAAGGCTTTCACAGACGGGGAATGGGCTTGTACGGTTTGGCTCCACCTTGCATTACAAAATGCTTTATCACAGACTAGCAAGGTATTGTTAGACCCTGTAAGCCCATGGACGGTCGATCAGGCAGGAACAGTAGTCCTGGTAGCATAGCATCAGGTGTGTAACTATCACCAACACATTGAATAAAGACGATGAGCGTCATTGGGATTGCAACGTAACGGGAAGGTAGAATGATTGAAGAGTATTCTAACGATGATTGCATTACATTTAAAACGTTACGAGGAGGTCAAGGATCACATACAGCCAACTAATACATTCGAAACGCTGTTTCTAGTTGTCGTTAGCATTTAACTGACATGCCTAGTAAGCTGGGATCTCACTAAAAGGCAAGACTCTTTCGATAGAATGAATCCCTCCTTCTTCCATAGATACTTTGCGCAAAATTTCTTTAGCGCCTAGGAAGAAGAGGTTATGGGAGATATATATGCTAGCACATTGGTTCTTAACACTATGGTCGTTAACCAAAACTCGATCGTCATGCTGTTTTGAGTGAGTTGCAGAAATCAACCTTATTAATTTGAAAATCCTATATACGTGTTTTAGTAGATGATTGGTCGCAAGACTAACACCAAAACCTGTGTTAGAGGACGAAAATATAATACCACCTTTCCTCATCTATAAAAATTATGTGATCCAAGTTCTGCGCCTTTACCTTCGCTCGCTTGGAAACGTACAGACCATTTACGGTGGCAATCATGGGGTTTCTCTAGATGAATAATAACACCAACAGAAGTTACCGTGAAAGTCGTCAAATCCGCAAAAAATGTAGCGAATTTGGCTGGTCGCATCGCGGCATCGAGATAGTCTCATCCGCGCGCACTATTTTATTACCTTCCTATCCAGGAGGTTGGATATTATGCACTTTCACCTTAGCATCTTTATTGTGAGAACCTTTTATCGGCTTCCGCGTCTTAGCGGTCAACGTATTGCTCTGTGGCGAAATTAATAGCTTGAATTAGGTCGGCCACATTGCAAAGGCCCCCTCGGACTGTTGCTTGTTGAATGGCTTGCCGCAGTCGCGTATGTTGCCATCGTCCTTAAAAAGAACGATACTGACTGGCGCCTCTTTTCCGACCGGGTGCTTTGACAGGCAGGAGGATTTCAGGGTTCCGACATTGTCGGTGAATTTAACAAGGTCGATGGCGCTGACGCATGTGCTGTAGTCTACCACCAGCTCGGACTTGGTGGCATACTGGGAGAGTTCAATGGGTCATACATGCTGACTCATCGAAAGAACACCGCGCGAGTCGGAGACCCTACTTTTTCGGACCTGCGACCAATGACCCCTGCCATAGCTTTTAGGCATCTGGTTTAACAGCCTCATCAAACGCACGGACAGCAATCACGCGAGAATAGAGGAGAGCTAATAGTGCAAAGATAGAACTTTTTGCATGGTCTTTAGCGCTACGAAGGAAAGATTAAAAACACTAAATAAATGTCCGCGCTATGCCTATCTCGATTGAGAAGGACTTTCAAAGACGTGGTGATCTTATTCAGCTGGCTTTGGGTGAGGCATTCGCGTGTACATATATATGTCTCCAGCCCGCTTGGGCAGAATCGTTTTATCTGTGATGATGGCAAAGATTCGGTAGTTGGTGCCGGTGGCGTCCGGGCGAACACCGCCTAAAGTACATGTCGGAGACAGCTTGACCAGGTTAAGGCCATCCAGGTAGAAGTAATAGATTGGGTATTGTGCTGTTTGGTCCTCGGAGCTGATCAACGAACCAAAATCTACGTTTTCATCGCGACCCATACAGCCCAGGATCTGGACTACATTTTTGGTCGCAACAGAAGTGGATACCCGAAAACTCTGGAATTGGGACTCCATTATATTCATAAATTTTTCAAACTTCTTGTTACCTTTACTATTCATGGGGTGGCCTGCTGAAACGTCGCTTGTATCATAGAGGCTGGCGGTCTATATTCGGAAATTTAGCTAGCACGTTTGCAATCTTTGTGTATATATATATATATATATATATATATATATATATATATATAGAGAGAGAGAGAGAGAGAGAGAGAGAGAGAGAGAGAGACATGCTTGAAATCAGATACAACTCTAGCGCTTAGTGAATCTTGGTGATTCGGTTTCGTTGGTTGGTAAAGAGATGAATAATGCATAGTGAACGACAAATTGCCTTTTCTTAATTAAAAAAAACTTGGTACCAGCTTCCCACATCCGGTGTACTGACCTCCCAACGTGTCCGCCAGTCCTTCATGATAGACGGATAGCTACTCTATAGGGATGGCCATCAACTCTGGGTAGCCTCGGTGAGCATCATGAAGCTCTGAATAATCTATGCCCAACTCAGGAAGAAAAATATGATTGTCAAATTTAAAAGAAGATTAACTCTTCCAATGTATCTAATTACATACCAATATCTCGCATGTATCCACTTCGAGACGGAGAATGATAAAATGTAGCGTTTTTAAAAAGTTATACAGTTTGTTTTTCCAAAGGTTTAAGCATAACATCATTTTTTCAATAAATCGTCATGCTTATGATCCATAATGGTAAAAAAGGGTGTACAAATTTTAGATTTTACCTTTTGTTGCACATTTCCAATCCTGTACAAATACGTATCCATTGCAAATGCATTTGAAGCTTGTACAATTAAAGTTTGTTGAGTAAGTGCGAAAGATACAACTTTTGCAATCACAATTCAAAGAAACACAAATTTACTAACAACATACAAAGCTAAACCTTTAAAGAATAGTAGAGTAGCATCGGGTAATCTTCCTCCAGTACTGAAATGCCTCGATGTTTGTCGTTTGTATTAACTTTACGGAGCCACTTGTTATAATATGTGCTCCGATCATTTTGCACACCACGTTTTGACCCCAAAAAATGTTACTAGATTATTTGTTTATAGACTCATAAACAGTTGTAGCACACCTATGGCATTACCTTCAACGCTGATATTAATAAATGATTAATTCATGTAAATGATAAACATGGACAATTAAAAAAGCGACAAACACTCTCCTAGACACAATCCTGTTACAAGTTCTCACAACGCAGAAAACGACCGTAATCTACAAATTCCTTCAACGAGGTATTATTGAATCGTATTATTTTTTTACATGTTAATGCATTGAAATGTACAAAATTACATATTGTACATCTTATCCTAAACTTGTGTAACTTATTTGTATTCCTTACTTGGTTCTTAATTTTTACAGAGTGAAATCATATGGATAAGTGATGACACCTGTAACACTCAACAAAGTATATGTAGGTTACGTAGGACATTTACGCATGTAAATGTTAGTCCTATACAATAAACCAATGACGAAATACAACATATTTACAAAGTATTCTTCTTGGTAAGACTTCTGATCGGATTATTCTACATAACTGTATTCTGCGTGAGCGACTAACAAACTCCGACATCTAGCTGATTCACTTTCAAACAAATATCTTTGAAAAGTCAGCTTTCCAGACTGGTGGAAAGAAACACGATTTTCAAATTTATAAGATGAATGACTCTTCCAATGTGTCTAATTACATACCAATATCTCGCATAAATAATGTTGGCAAAGATTTTCTAAGATTGGTTTTTACATTTTCATACCTTTATATTCTGGTATTTTTTCTGAGTGATTCCGAACCTACTAAGTCATCATCCTTGTGCGATATGTTTTGCAAAGTAATAGATTTAGCTAAGGGAAGAGTTGCGATTTGCGAAAAAGGTATAACTTCTGATACCATGGCATAAAGGACTAATCCATAAATGAAAAGTTAAGTACATCGCAGGAACTTTTAAAAATGATTTTCTGGCTATCTTAAAAGAAGAAGACAACAAGCCATACTCCCGGGGGGTGGGGGGAGTGGTGCTAAGAGTGGAGTTTCCAGCAATCACAAAGTTATCAGCAATGTTAACAGAAGATTGGAATGACAATGAGCTAATATTATATGAATTTTAAGAGGTCTGTAAAATTGCATCAATAGTTAAATAATAATTAAACATGACTTTAATGGGTACTGGGCTTGACCTTGACCTTAAGAATCATCCTTTAGCGAATAGGTTAGATTCATTAAAACTTATAAGCAAATTAATTTGCGATGATTTTGTACAAAAAAGGTATCCATGCATTTCTGATTCCAGGTTTTCTTCAAGAAGCATATGGACAATGTCAGATGCACAGTTTTCACACTGGGCAATATTTTGTGTCAACATCAAATTCAGTATAACCCAAAAAGAGATAGAGCAATAAAAAAAATAGAACTAGGTATTTAAAAGAAACATGACACCGCATATCACCACGCTTCCGAATCGATGAAGCTCAAATTATTTCTCTTTTCATATCCCAAGTTCCCAACCACAGGACCATAACATAGGGTCTTTGCTGGACATATATCTAAATTTGTTTCCACGTCCCTTCAAACCGATAAATATTTATAGGTATAGGCTTGGGACCGTTACAGTTTCAAAGTGATGACTCAAGAGCGAGTTTCCTTCCTCAGGTGCTGTACTTGAATTTGTCTGATTTCTTTTTCAAACCCTTTAATAAATATATGGCTAGAAGGTGTGGATCTTAATTGTTTTCGTGTTATTTCTCAGGGGAAAGCCTACAAATAAGGGCCATGACCTACGGTGTATTGGATATAGCAATGTGTCCGTTAGAACCTTATTTGGGTATTAACTGTTAATCCCAGCAGTTTCCAAGTTTTGACATAGGAAGCATACTCACAGGGACCATCCCTTTTGAAAAGACCTTGATATTTTAACCCAAGTTGTGACCCAAGTTGTGGGGGTGCGTGGCCTGGGCCTGACGTCCCGCTTGCCAAAGGAAAGTGATGCGTCTCTCATAGCCTCTCCTTCCCAGGTGTAGTGATCGCCGCAGGACCACTGTCTCGCTCTGCGGGGCCGGAGGTTACTTGCATATGGCCTCTCCTACACTATTGTGTCCACAGCAGCACCTTCACGCGGTGCCCCCTGTTTTTAACAGAGCCTGCTGTGTGGCGCGATCGAGTACCCGGCGGTATAACTGGGTGGGCAGACTGGGCTCATTAGCCTTGGAAGGCAACCAGTCTAAGAGAAGGGAAACTCTGACCCCAAACCCGGGCAGATGAAGCTCGTTAGCCTTGTCAGGCAGTTCATCTAGGAGAAGGAAACTCTGATTCAAAACCAACCAAGTCCCATCCATTGGATTATGGCTCCACTGCCTTGTGGATATCTTCGGGAGAAGGAAAGGCTATGGGAGTAAACCCAGACAGAAAATCAGGAGTGGAGCCCCTAAGGAGGCTGGGGGTCGACTACGACCTCCTTCCGGCAGCTCCTGCATCCAATCTGGTGCCAAATGTCATGCTCAGCATTCCTTTGGACCCCACCAGCAAGGACGAGAGGGGGATCCTGAGGTCTGGGCAGCCCAGGATCTCCATACTCCACGCCCAGGCTTGCGCCCTGGAGAGGACACTCCAGTCTCACTACTGAGTGAGGAAACAACACTGAAGCTGACAGTTTACGGGTTATAAGTCCCACCCGATTGGCGTAGGGAAGGGGCGCCACGGGTCAGCTTTGACGGTGGGAGGGATCATCGTGTCCCACTGGCCAACTATCGCCCGCCTCAAGCCGGGCAGCCCCCGGTCAATAAGGTGTTGACCCGCCATCGTCTGCCTGCTCCAGTGGGTGTCTGGAGCTCAGTGTGTTGTTCAGCATGACAAGCAGACGGTAATTCCACACCAGACAAAAGAAACAAGAAACCAATAAAGAAGACTCCAGATCTTCGATTTGCAAGCTGGAATGTGCGCACCATGTGTACAGGCATCTCCGACGACCTCAGAGAAGTGGACGACACCAGAAAGACGGCCATCATCGATAGAGAACTCACCAGACTAAATATCAACATAGCTGCCCTCCAGGAAACCAGGCTCGCCTCTAGTGGCTCCCTCAGAGAGGAAAACTACACCTTCTTCTGGAAGGGTCGAGAACCTGAGGAGCCCCGTCAGCACGGAGTGGCCTTTGCCATCAAAAACAATCTCCTGGCCTCGGTTGAACCTCCCGCAGGGGGCACTGAGCGTCTCTTGTCCATCCGCCTCACCACTACTTCAGGTCCTGTCAACATCATCAGTGTCTACGCCCCAACCCTCACGTCATCAGAAGACGTGAAGGATCAGTTCTATGGGCAGCTGGACGAACAGATCAAAGGATGCCCCAAAAATGAACCACTATTCCTCCTCTGCGACTTTAATGCCAGAGTAGGTGCGGACCAGGAGTCCTGGCCTATCATGGCACTGGAAAGACCAACGAAAACGGCCAGAGACTGCTGGAGCAATGCACCTACCATGGCCTGTGCATCACAAACACCTTCTTCAAGTGTAAGCCACAACACAAAGTGTCATGGAAACACCCCAGATCTCATCACTGGCACCAACTCGACTTGGTCATCACCAGGCGCTCTGCCCTTAACAGCGTCCTCTCCACCAGAACCTACCACAGTGCAGACTGTGACTCCGACCATGCCCTTGTGAGCAGCAGAGTGCGACTACAACCACACGCGCTACACCGCTCAAAACCAAAAGGACGTCCTCGCATAAACACTGCACAGATGTCAGTCCCTGCCAAGGTGGAGGAGTATGTGTCTGCCCTGAACAAGGCTCTCCAGGACCTGCCTGAGTATGACGCTACAGCCAAGTGGAACGCCATGAAGGGTGCCATCTATAGTACAGCTATGTCAACGTTTGGCAAGAAGGAACGACCCAGCCAGGACTGGTTCAATGCACACCTATCAAGGATGGAACCACAAATCGAGGAGAAACGAAAAGCCTTCATAGCTTATAAAAAATGCCCTAATGAACGGACGCTTGCTGCTCTCAGAAGTGCCCGAAGTAACAGCCAACGCATTGCTAGACAGTGTGCGAACGAGTACTGGCAACAACTGTGTGAAGGAATCCAGCGCAGTGCCGAGTCCGGACACATCCAAGGCATGTACAGTGGCATCAAGAAGGCTCTAGGCCCTACAGTGAAAGGGGTCGCTCCCCTGAAATCCCTGACGGGAGAGAAGATCACAGACCGTGGGCAACAGATGGCCAGATGGGTGGAGCACTACTCAGAACTATACTCCCGAGAAACGTCAGTCACTGATGCAGCCCTCAGCAGCATAAAGAATCTGCCCACCATGGAAGAGCTCGACAAAGTGCCAACCTTAGAGGAGCTCAGCAAAGCAATCGACTGCCTTCCAAACGACAAAGCACCAGGTAGTGACAGCATCCCGCCCGAAGCTATCAAACATGGAAAACCAGCATTGGTTAAACCACTGCACGACCTACTTTGCTGCTGCTGGGAGGAAGGAGTAGTCCCCCAAGACATGCGTGATGCCACAATTGTGACCCTTTACAAAAACAAGGGCGACCGCAGTGACTGTAATAATTACAGAGGGATCTCGCTCTTGAGTATTGTTGGTAAAATGTATGCTCGCATCATACTCAACAGGCTGCAGTTGCTGGCAGACCGTGTGTACCCGGAATCACAGTGCGGCTTCAGAGCAGGCAGGTCAACGACAGACATGATCTTCTCCCTACGACAACTCCAGGAGAAGAGCAGAGAGCAAGGTCGACCACTCTACATGATGTTCATCGACCTCACCAAGGCCTTTGACTTGGTCAGCAGGAAGGGCCTTTTTGAACTTCTGAGTAAGATCGGTTGCCCCCCAAAACTCCTCAGCATGATAATCTCTTTCCATGCAGATATGAAGGGAACAGTCCTGTATGATGGATCATCCTCAACTTCCTTCCCAATTAACAGTGGTGTGAAGCAGGGCTGTGTGCTGGCACCAACACTTTTTGGGATCTTCTTCTCCCTGCTCCTGTCCTACGCCTTCGACACGTCCACGGATGGCATATATCTACACACCAGGTCTGATGGGAGGCTGTTCAACCTGGCACGACTGCGCTCAAAGACCAAAGTGAGAGCTGTGCTCATCAGGGAGATGCTTTTTGCAGATGACGCAGCTCTTGTGGTCCACACCGAGGAAGCCCTCCAGAGACTGGGAGACCGTTTTGCTGTTGCCTGCACGCAGTTTGGTCTCACAATCAGCTTGGAAAAAACAAATGTCAGCGTGCAAGATACCACCATTGCCCCTTCAATCAAAATCAGCGGTGTCACCCTGGAAGCAGTCAACAACTTTACCTACCTAGGGTCAACCATCAGCAACACTCTCTCGATTGATATGGAGCTAGACAGAAGGCTTGGAAAGGCAAACACCATCATGGCTCGATTAACAAAGAGGGTTTGGGAAAACAACGCGCTGACAGAGCACACCAAGGTCCGAGTCTACCAGGCCTGCGTTCTTAGCACCCTTCTATATGGAAGTGAGACGTGGAGTACCTACATGAGCCAAGAACGCCGGCTCAACTCCTTCCATATACGGTGCCTAAAACGCATCCTGAAAATCAGCTGGCAAGACCGTGTTCCACACAGCGAGATCCTGCAGCGTGCAAGTACCCCCAGCATGTACTCCCTGATAATTAAACGCCGCCTTCGATGGCTGGGTCACGTCCGACGCATGGAGGATGGAAGGCTGCCAAAGGACATCTTATATGGACAGCTGGCCACTGGCATGAGAAGAGTCGGACGCCCCTCACTCCGTTTCAAAGATGTGTGCAAGAGGGACATGAAGGCATGCAACATTTCACCCGATGGCTGGGAAGAGCTGGCTGAGGACCGAGGCACCTGGAGACTGATGGTAAACAATGGCATATCAGTCGCTGATGCGAGGAGAGGCCAGTTGGCGGCAGAGAAACGTAAGAGAAAGAAGAACGCAACAACAACCACAGTAACGCAGACTTCCCAGTATGTCTGCACCAACTGCAGTAGGGACTGTCACTCATGTATAGGCCTGCACAGCCACAGCAGACGTTGCCAACAGAGACAGACAACACCCCAAGGGCGCTATTCGCATGGTCTTTCGAGACCGAGTCGCCAATGATGATGTGACCCAGGACGCATACTCACAGGGACCATCCGTTTGGCAAGACTTTGATATTGTAACCCAAGTTGTGACCCAGGACACATACTCACAGGGACCATCCGTTTGGCAAGACTTTGATATTGTAACCCAAGTTGTGACCCAGGACACATACTCACAGGGACCATCCGTTTGGCATGACTTTGATAATATAAACCAAACGTCCAATGCCTATGTCATGGCCCTGGCATTGAAGATGACACAAATCAAGTTTTAAATTTCCACATAAAATACTCAAAATATATAGATATTAACACAAATTTAAACGTATGTTGTAAACAGAAATTAAAGTATAGATCACATCAGTGGAAAAAAAAATTTTCATCATTACAGCTGCACTTCTATTATGTGAGGTTCACGTTAGGTCTAAACATACACGGTGGGTTTGGATTCTACTATAGAAGAATCACTGATATGCTTCTGCCAGGCTGGCTTCAATAGTTTCAGTAAGCAATGGTTGTAAATGTCCGTTATGTGATGTGATAACTTGTAAAAAGATAATGAATAGGGAATATAAACTATAAAAAACTCATAAATTATGATACTCTGCTGATGCACCTGAAGTCCATACTATACGCGGTAAAGAAATATTTAGTAAACAACTTAACTGTGGTCTAACAGTAACAGTTATCTGGATTAATTAGCAATTATGGCATGAAATGCACTTTCTGTCTATGTAGATTGCATGTACTGCCTTTATTTACGCCTTCGCTCTCCGCGTTAATTTCTAATAACGACAATTGTATTCATTTTTTTGAATGCACATCCATTCCTCCATCATCAATGTAAAATATCATTGTGATTTAAGTTTGCTGCAAGCTTTGTCTGGAAATTATGATACTATCTCGATCATTAATAATAATAATAATAATAATAATAATACAGCGTTTGTATAGTGGTTTTGACAAGCCCTTCATTCCATCATATCTACTCACTTTAAGCTCTTTTCGATTTAGGTTGGAAGATTCTATCTCCAATGTATATTTTGTACTGTCTTCTATTTCTTCTCTCTCAGTCTTCTTCCTCGAATTAATCCCGTCTGTACTGGTGGATTTTCCACAAACACATTTCTTCTAGGATGTGCCTCTTCAATAACCGTATGTTTACTTGAATAAGATTATCCAGTAACAGCCGCAGTTGTCGTAATATGTAAACATTATTCATGTGCGCTATGTATAAAAATTGAAACAGCCGTCGCCATTTATCTGAAATCTGGGAGTTTGAAATAGATTATTGATGCCAGTCCAAATGCTTAACAAGTACGTTGTGGGGCAGAAAGTTATGGGATTTGTTTTGCAAGGACAATATTCCTTTTGAGTTTCAAGGAAATTTCTTCTTCAGTATTATGTGAAGCCAGTAAGTTTAAGACATGTTAACTGTCTTGATAGAAACTCATTATTGCATCCTCTGGTGCAAGGACCTCAATACAACATAATACCACATATGTTCCATATCGTAGAGCTGTGAAACAAAGCATGGCGATGATATTTTGACTTCAAACTTTGCCGACTGTTTTTATGTTACGGATTTCGGGAGACATTAAATGATCTTTCAGCGGTTATGAAATTGGAACGATTAAGTATAATTCGTTTTCTTGAACTTATTATCTGAATAAAGTCCATAGAACGAACATAGACAAGGTTTTGTTGTCCTCAAAATGCATATAATATGATACTTAAATAACTGTACTACCCGTGGTTTCGAAGCCATTAAAAGGTAGTATTCTAGTATTCATACTTCTATTTATTTACTATTTCACATCTGTAATTGCATTTCCACTAATCCGTGGAACAGAAACATAGTTTGAATGTTTTTTCATGTTTTGGGGGTTTTTTTGTTTTTGTTTTTTTTTGTTTTTTTTTTTGTTTTTTTATATATTACTACAGATACAGAGTATTCGGAAATTTCCTAAACTGTAATTTTCCCCTCAAGTGCCTTTGAGTTAATAATTGATTTGCCAAATTAATTACTCGAGTCACTCTCACTCTCTCTCTGTCTCTCTCTCTCTCTCTCTCTCTCTCTCTCTCTCTCTCTCTCTCTCTATATATATATATATATATATATATATATATATATATATATATATATATATATATATATATATATATATATATATATATATATATATAAGAGAGAGAGAGAGAGAGAGAGTGGGGGGAGCTGGTCAGTTGGCAGAGCGTTGTGCTCGTAATTCAGGGTTCGATATCCAGCCAGGCCAGCCCAGGTCGGCTGCCTCATTGTGTTACTGGAACTCACTTAGCTCACATTTCCTCAACATCATCTCGTCAACAACGTATTAACATTGTCAGTAAAACTAACAAAATACGTAATCCTGTCAGTAACAAAACCTCATTCCTTTTAGGGCAACCTAACAGCGAATGTTACGTGTTACATGCTGTTTGTTTTGTTTTTTGTGTGTGTTCTTTGGCACCCTGAACGTCATGTAAGCTGTGTTTTTCAGGGATAAACGGCGGATACCACAATAAACACAGAATATACCAAAACGATTTAACTCCTATACTTGCAATCCTGAAGTAGGTTTGCCATGGATCTTGGATCTTGTGTTATATCTGTTGGTTCCTTGTCTGACATGCAAAACTCTACCAGTAACAATATTTTCCACTTTCGTGCTTACGGTTTAATATTCGGTTTTAGCAAAAGCCACCGATCATATTTGAGGCTTATAGCACACTTCAAGTGTAATTAAAGCACCACCCTTGATCATAGTGCATTCTAGCTGTTCATATTGTTCACATCGACGCCTTGTTGATATAGATAAGGAATGGTTGCATCTTCTCATTGGTCAGAAATATTTTCCTATAATTGGATATATGAGGGAAAAGGTTTGTCTTGTCTTTTTGTTTCGAAACTCAGTATGATGTACGCTGATTTTGTAAGTTGTCATTCCAGGGAAACGCTCTCTCCCCAGACCTCTACCCATCCCACACACAAAAACGCACACACTAACCATGACCAAAAGTAGAAGAATTTTCAGCTAAGAAATTGTCTCGATTCAGAATTTAACAAGTAGCGTACTTCACTCTATACAATGCTCCTTTAATCTCCATTCAGAATTTAACAAGTCGATTTTTTCTATCGACATATCCATAATTCATATGATTTAATGAAAGAAAGGTAGATTGCAAATCTTTTGTTTCATTGTTTTCATTGAAAATGTGTACAAAAAGACATATATATATATATATATATATATATATATATATATATATATATATATATATATGAATAACAAACTATGATGGCTGTAATTTTCTGATTGCTAATTCTAACTAGTTGGTTGCGAGACTCTTTTCTTTAGCATTTAAAAGTAATTCATCAAAAAGTTTATTCAGAAATATAACTAAGTAATGAAATTAATCTAAACATGAAATATTCATGTCAATTGCAAGCAAAAACCAGTTACTTCACGTTTAGTTCACTGATCGAAGAATCAATACCGTTTCCACGCTTTCAAGGAAATAAGTGCTTCGTACACATTGCTGTGACATGACTAATTACCTGTTCAGACATTGGTCTGCTTTCTGCCAAATATTTCCTCAGGTTTAAATCGGATCTTTAGGTGCTTATTAATGTAAGCTTCAGATGTTATAGCAGATATAACCACGATTTTTTAATTTTGCAATTTGTCTTCATGAATATTACTTTCCTTGATGATGTAGCACCACAGACGGTCCTGGACTCTCTCAAAGAATGACATACATACATACATACATACATACATACATACATATATATATATATATATATATATATATATATATATATATATATATATATATATATATATATATATATATATATATATATATATATATATATATATATTGTAAGGATTACCGCCATCTTTTGTGCTGATACCTTCGAAAGAATTGTTAAACATGTTTACCTCTCATCTCTTTGTTTCCATATGGTTAGTATGGTATATCTTCATCACGTTGTTTCCGTTCGTTTAGTATGGTATATCTTCATCACGTTGTTTCCGTTCGTTTAGTAGGGTATATCTTCATCACGGTGTTTCTGTTCATTTAGTGGGGTATATCTTCATCACCTTGTTTCCGTTCGTATAGAAGGGTATATCTTCATCACGTTGTTTCCGTTCGTTTAGTAGGGTATATCTTCATCACGTTATTTCAGTTCGTTTAGTAGGGTATACCTTCATTACGTTGCTTCAGTTCGCTTATTAAGGTATATCTTTATGAAGTTTAAAACTACTGTTTAATTTTACATTTTATAAAGCTATCGTAACCTATACACACAGATGTACGTACAAATATGTACACATATATATGTACAAATACATACAGATATGCATACAATTATACACACAGGTATACGTACAATATACCCACAAGTATACGTACAAATATGCTTCTTGTAGTGATATTATTTTTATTTTTTTTGAAGAACGTTCTGAAAAATGCAAAGTATTAGCTTTATTTGCCTTTTGAAATCACTTAGCTTAGTTGCATTTTTCTTCCGCTTCCTTTGCTGCACCGTTCTGGTGGCCTAGTGGTTAGAGCGTCCGCCTCGAATGCCGGAGGTCGTGTGTTTGATCCCCGGCCGAGTCATACCAAAGACTTACAAAAATGGTACTAACAGCTGCCTCGCTTGGCGCTCAGCATTAGGAGGTTAGTGATAGGACTGGTCGGCCTGGTGTCAGGATAATGTGACTGGGTGGTGCATGATGCTACATGTCTGCGGCATGATGCCCCAGTGCTAGACATCACTATAAACTGTCACACTGCAGACAACGTAGTGATATGACTGAAATTTTTTTAAAGCTAAGTTAAAAGATCCAAACCATACATACGCTTCCGTTGCTGCAGTACTCACTGGATTAACTTGTACGTGTCGTACTTGTTTTGTCTTTTCATAGTATAATAAGTCTTTTCCAGAACAGTAATTTTAAGAAAAATTAAATAAAGATTTTAAAAAGCTAACTATTTGAAATCTTGTCGCTTTTTACCTTCAATAACGTCTCCACTATATCAACGATACTATTCAAAATAACAATACACACTATATAAGTGTCTCACCTTCTGGTGAATGTTCTCCGGTGCTTTTGTCGACATGATTCATAAATGGTTTGATAACTGTATTCAAAAATGGATGTGATGTTGTTCAATTGATAGCAAATATAGAGGATTATTTATTTTACGGATTGTTGGGAAGGATGATAATGATTTATATAATCAATGCATGCCATATAATTTTGTATGTATACATCGAGATGTATTTATCGGTCTGACTGTTTCTGTATAATGAATGTATTCCTTAAAAACAGTATATCTTTCTGTCTGCATGTCTAGTGGTCTCTTTTGTGTACGTTTGTAGGAATAAATAGATCTTTATTATGACACACGAGAAAAAAAGTTTAAACTGTACGCTGCGGACAAAGTGAATAATTAGTAAATCTTCTAAAGTTTCTTGGCAAAGGTGAGAGCGATCACACTGGATAGTGAAGGTGCATCGGAAGACGACATGAACACGGCGTCACACAACATTTACCTAACTGGTAATGATCTGCAAATTAAGGCTACGAAAACGTAATGATTTTTCCATGTGTATATTCAAACGTTCCATGAATTACATACAAAAATTAAAAGTGCATGTATTGAAGGTCGTGAATGTCATTTTTAACATCAGTCTTTTCATTATGAGGATCTATTCTTCACATTATATCCTCTTTCTAAGAGAGAACTTTTCTTATTCTCGTAGTTTTTTCTACCAAATTCCACATTGGAAATGCTTTAAAAGGGTGACGAACTCAGTCTCACATTGGATACAACCCATTTTAAAGCATTATTATCCTTTCATGGAATCATCTACAGAAGTTCAGTCAAGGAAAGTTCTCCAGCAAATCCATTGTTAAAAAAAAGAAACATAGAAGTGTTTCGGCAAAGAATAATTCAGCTTAGTGGAGAAGTAGTGCAATGACAGTTCTAGTGATGTGTTGGATTGACACGATGTCACTTGTTAAGTACAACAAATGGCAGCTAATGTGACATCCCGATGTTCTCTTCCGATCGTTGGCGGATAGGCCCAATCCTGTATCGATTGACTGTGTACAATAATTTGTTGTTACCGTTATTAGCCAACATGTGCTGGATATTCGAATCTCCCTCGCCTTAAGTTTATTATGTAATGTAAGAGAAGTAGGATCGGGCAGTTGCGCGATACGAGTAAGGTGGGTGGGTGAGTGGATACAACTGTACCTTTGTCTGACGGAATACTCAGTAAAGCAACCATAATAACCGCAAGACAAATTGAAAGTTGAGAACTAGACTTATAACTATTTACGTAACAATGTGCTTTGGTATCTTTTACATTCTTCCTATGCTTCCACGTGCTCGTATTCGACACAAGTCATAATGAACCAACGACATTTCATTAAGTGTCATACTAATTTTAATTTGTTTGACAGAGATATAAAATCTGCAACCCATTGATGACTTATCATAAAGAAACAATTCATTCTCTGAAACACTTGCTCACGTTTTGACCTTGGTGCCGAATTCACAAACTTGGAGCACGGCCTTGGGGGGGTAAAAGCTCTATATGCAAGTACTTGCCGTCTTGTTATATTTTCCAGAGATATATGTGTCGAAGACTTACACAAGAATAACTTGGGCTTATTGCCATTGCATAAGCAACAGAATTCTAAATTGATATGACTCGGACGCTTTGGATCAGCTCACACTCTCGAACATAATTGTAACCAAAAATTTGTCAATGAAAAACAACGTTGAGTATTATGTAAATCTAATGGATTTTATTTTTCTGATGATGATTAAATGTTTATACGGATAAAACCATATTGAGTGTGAACATTTGTTTCAGAATTTATTTATCGCTGATATACATTTATTATAACATTCAATGTGATTTATTTTCACCCTTTTTCTAGAGTAATTTAACAAACCGAAAGAAAGTTCTACTTCTACGAAATTACCTTTACTAATTAGATTTTAATTATTGATGAAAATATTTATATTGCTTTTTATAATTCTTAGAATTCGAATTCATGACTCAAGGTTATCATGAATGAATGCAAATACCCAAGCGATCGTCATAACGACCACTGAATAGAATAACCCTAATGTCATGTCGGTTGATCAAAAACAATGGTAAGTAAACAGCTTAGGAGTTTGATGGCTGAACATCGTTTGCTGTGAATCACTTCTGCAAGTGTTCCGTCTCAACCTCAAAACCTGAACGGCGTATCAGCTGAATTCGTAGGTTCAATTAAACTTAATGCCAAATATTTGTAAAGAGTCTTAACCTTTCTGATACGAATGTTATATTTTACATACTTTTCGCACGACAAGGTCAATGTTAATGTTCCTGATAACAATATGTTCGACAAGGTCAATGCTAATGATCCTGATAACAATATGCACGACAAGGTCAATGTTGATGTTCCTGATAACAATATGTTCGACAAGGTCAATGCTAATGATCCTGATAACAATATGCACGACAAGGTCAATGTTGATGTTCCTAATAACAATATGCACGACAAGGTGATTGTTAATGCTCCTGATAATATTGTGTATGACAAGTCCTGAAGATAGAGATTCAATGTCTTATCACTAAACGTTTTATTAACCGAATATACAGAACTTTATGTATTGATCTCAAGAGCTAGTCGATGACATCATTAACTACTATGAATGAGTCAATTATTTTCCCAATATTTCTTATTAATGGCAAAGGTAAATACAAGTCGTTGAACCATTCTAAAATGATTTTTATTAACTTGTCTCATTTAACCCTTCACATTCGAGTTTTTGAAGAATTCAGCTGCTCTGTTTTATGGATTTTCCTGTAACGATCAAATGATCTGGCCATCATTAATAACATGCGCACTACGTTAGCGTACATTACCAGTAATGTGTTCAAATTTTGCAAGGTATGATTTGAGCTTGTTTTCTATATATTCTTATTATTAGTACATGGTTGCTAAAGACATTGATACATGTAATGGAACCCTTAAAATATATATTCTCATTTGCATGTGTTTCGATTATTTCTTTGTTTAGGATATCTGCTTGCATTTTGCGGTGATAAAATGCGTTACATAAAACATATTCGCACACTGACTGGCAATTTAATTTGAAATGATCGGTCTTCTTAACCCTATCGCTTTCAATGTTCAAGCTGCTGACAAATACTGCAGGAGAAGACACTTTATATCGGACCATTTGCTACCGTTACATTGGTGGTTGAAACAGCCAATCACTAAAGTCAATGACACTACGTTATTAGCTGATGCAGCTCTACACACTGGCCTCAAACAGAATCGTTCAGCGCCCAGTTGTTACATATTGCTAGTATACAGAAGTGGATAATTCTAACATATCGGATCACAAAAATGTCAACAAAATGATGAGAAAAACACATTTTTTGACGAAAGTCGTTAACAACTAAGAAGCGTTAACGATGAGTTAACGATGAGACATACGGACGTATTAGAACGACAAGGTAAGCTGCGATCAATTGTACACTTCACTACTATACATTTGCCTTTTTTTCCAGTAATAGATATAAATGGCGCAAATTGATGACAAATCAGGAAATAATGTCGATATATAGATATATCATGATACAATACAATAATTACACAAAATAAAAACAAGGATATTAACTAGATGAAAAGGATGCTATTAGAAACCTTTAAGACGCAATTCTTAATCTCGACGTCATCATTCTTATTCTCGACGTGACCATTAACAATGAAAGGGACAGACAGACAGACTGACAGATTTAAAACGTTTTCCACCTGTTCAGCCTCCATACTGATTCAATAGCATTTCTGTATTTTTAATATGAATATGTAACAGTCATATATGGTTATATTTATCCTCAACCCTCTTCACCACCCCCACTTCCCGTCCGTCCATGCATCACACCTTGCAGAGTCCATGTAACTTCCTTTACAAATGCATTTCAGTAAATACGACACAAACGATTAAATTAGGTCACGGTCACTGTGACATGTATTTTACATCTCAGTTACTTCTGATAAGTTTATCGTTTATATCATATTATCCAAAGTAACTGCTCGCAAAGTTGTGCAGTCATGTGGTTTATGATCATCCTAATACTAACAGCAAAACGTTTTGTCACTTCGACCTATTTTTGTCCCACGTTGTCTTGGAGTACCTTTTTATGTGTAGATCAGTTTCCCAGCAGTTGCTAAGACATTCACATCACATGTTGGTATGTATACGTTTGATGCGGCATATGAGTTAAATGAACACATTTCTGATTTACACTTAAAGACCCCGATTTCACTGCATGTAAAACAAGTCCAGCTTTATCTTCTTGCATGTACAGTGCAAATGGCAGGCTGCAACATAACATTTTTTGACCTATACCAATAAAAAAACAATATCAAAACCTCTTTGATCGAACTTGCACAGACGTACAAGAAACTCTGCACATATTGCTCATTCAGGTTTCAATGTATACGCACAAACACACACACACGCATATATATATATATATATATATATATATATATATATATATATATATATAACACTTTAATTATGCAGCGGCGTCATCAATTGTATATTTGCATGTACAGGACCTGATGTTGTTCTGATGAGGTACGGCCACACATTCTATAAAGTATCAATTATTTCAATATATTTATATATATAAGGCCATGACAAGCTGTAATTATTTTGCAATTGTCACTATGTTATGTATTTTCATTCATTCATTCATATATATATATATATATATATATATATATATATATATATATATATATATATATATATATATATACCGGAAACGCATGACATTGAACAAAAGGCGTAGTTTTCTACACTAGATCTTTTTCTAACTTTTCAACTTTTCACCCGTTGTTCTACTTTTGCAAGTACCATTTTAGATTCCCAATCACTCATGACGTGGGGGCCCCGAGTGGCCGAGTGGTCTAAAGTGCTCTCCGTTACGGACCACTGCCATCTCACCTCTGTCTGCGTGTGTTCGAGTCTAGGATTCGACCAATGTGGGTATGTGAGAAAGCTTGCCAGTAGCTTCTCGTGGGTCGGTGGTTCTTCCCGGGGTTTTTCCGGGTTCTTCCTCCACCATTAAAACTGGCCGCCATACATAGCCTATCTTGTGCTGAAAAAAATGGCGTTAAACCTCACAACAACAACAACAACACTCATGACGTTACCAAGATGTAATAACCGAAATCCGTTTGGTATACATTTCACACGTGGTGAGCTTATTCAACAGGCTTTGGATGAGGCATTCGCGTGAATATGTATATGTCTTGATCGTTGATTTTCATTATCTGGCGAGACCTCAACCACCCTAATTATTTTCTCAGCCCGCTTGAGCAGAATCGTTTTATCTGAGATGATGGTGGCAAAGAATTGGTAGTTGGTGCCGGTTGGGTTCGGATGAACGCAGCCTTTAAAATTCAGTCGGAGACAGCTTGACCAGGTTGAGGCCCTCCACGTGGAAGTAATAGTTTTGGTATTGTGCTGTGTGGTCTTCAGAGCTAATCAGCGAACTACGAAGTTGGCCGCGACAGAAGTAGATGTCCGAAAAGTCTCAAGTGGGGACTCCATTATATTCATAATTAATTATTTTCGAAATTACTGTTACGTTCACTGTGCATGGGGTGGCCTGCTGAAACGTAGCTCGTATCAAAGAGTCTGGCGTTCTACGCCATGTCCCTGTAAATACCTCATTCTGTGCCTTCAAAAGGAGGCATCGGTATCGGAGTAGAGCTGCTAGATTTTAGCACCGTAACGCGCCTTTAACTGGTTGCAGAAATGTCGTGCAGCAAATACTGCGATAGCTCTATACGGCCTGGCCTGTTTAAATTGGGGCGATTAAGTTTAGTTCTTGTTGAGTGGACGTTCACGGGGTTATAATTAAAAGTTTTATAGATCCGAAAGGCTGGGTTAGCTATCAAGCGTAGCAACTTGTTTTTTTGACCCTCAGACCGGACTAGATCGACTGAATGAGCTTCTGTAGATTTTCCGTGGTCTTGCCAAGGAATGAATTATTGCGCAGCTGAATTTAGACCTTGCCAAATACGTTCGTAAATTTAGTTAGCACGTCTTAGTGAATCTTTGTGGCGTGATTTCTGTTGTTGTTAAAAGAGATGAATAAATGCATACTGAGCGACAAATCGCCTTTTCTTAAGAAACTTTGGTACCGGCTTCGTAAATTCGGTGTACTGACCTCCCAACTTGTCCACCAGGCCATGCTGGTAGGCGGATAGCCACTCTGTCGGGATGGGTATCAACTCTGGGTAGCCTCTGAATAATCTATATCCAACTCGAGAAGAAAAGTACGGTCTCTTCCATTGTATCTAATTACATACCAATATCTCGCAGCGTTTATAAAAAGTTGTACAGAATTTTTTGAAACCATTTAAGCATAATATCATTATTTCAATAAATTGCTATGCTTATAATCCATAATGGTAAAGTAAGAGTGTACAAATTTTAGGTTTTACCTTTGGTTGCACATTTCCAGATTTTTGTAAATATTTATTTATTGCAAAACAAAACGTATTTGAAGCTTGTACAATTAAAGTTTGTTGAGTAAGTGTGAAAGATCCCCCTGTTTTAAGGACAATTCAAAGAAACACAAATTTATTGACAACATACAAAACTAAACTTTTAAAAAAATAATAGAGTAGCATCGCGTAATCTTTCTCGCGTACAGAAAATCCACGATTTTTGTTTTCTTTGTATCTACTTTACGGAGCCACTTGTTATAATATGTATTCCGAGAAAAGCCACGATTTTTGTTTTCTTTGTATCTACTTTACGGAGCCACTTGTTATAATAATATGTATTCCGAGCATTTTGCACACTATGTTTTAACCCATAAATTTAAATAGATTATTTACGCATAACATCATAAACATTTGTAGCACACCTGTGTTATTACCTTGAACACCTATGCTAATAAATGCTTATTCAATGTCAATGATAAAAATGGACAATTAAAAGGGCGACAAACACTCTCCCGATACATTTCTGTTACAAGTCCTCACAACGTAGAAAACGACCTTAACCTAAAATTTCTTTCTACGAGTTATTATTGAATCTTACTCTGTGTTTTGACATGTTGATGCATTGATCGGATTATTCTACATAACTGTATTCTGCGTGAGCGACTAACAAACTTCCACATCCAGTTTATTCACTTTTAATACAAATATCTCTGAGAGGTCATCTTTCCAGACAGATGGAAAGAATCATACTTTTGTCAAATTTAAAGAAGAATAAATCTTCCATTGTATCGAATTACATACAGATATGTCACATAAATAATTGTGGCAAAGGTATTCAAAGATGGTGTTTAACACGTACATAAATGCTTCCGTGCCAATAACATTTTCACACCTTTTCATTCTGACCTTTTGCTGTGTGATTCTGCATCTAAGAAGTCATCATCGTTGTATAATACGTTTGCAAAGAAGTAGATTTTTAACATGATTTTCTCGCTAGCTTAAAAGCAGAAAACAACGAGCCATACTCGGGGGGGGGGGGGGGGGTATTCAGAATGTAAGTGTAATAAATATGGTGTGCCCCGTGGATCGGTTTTAAGCACCTTATATTTTGTGTTATTATTGATAGTGTACATAATAAACATGGCAACACAATTTTATTTGTAGATAATACCGGTCTCTTTCAAATCGTAAATAATTCCGTCCTAACAGCGCATAACCTCAACTCTGACTTGGAAAAAAATATCAATGTGTGAATAATTGGTTTGTGTATTTTAACCGTCTGAAACTGAATACATAACAATATCTATGACAGTTAATGAACCCTTCCATCCATCACTGTACATCCTCAACCACATAATTCAGGAAGCTGTATCGTACAAACATCTTCGAGTATTTATCACGAATGACTGATCATGACGAAAATAAATACATTATATAAACCAAAATGCGATCTGAAGAATGAATGCAATGCGCAGACTCTAATTACGATCAGACAGGAAATCTTCAGAAATTATTTATATGTATTTTATACGGCCTATTCTGGAACGTAGTAATGTGGTTTAGGGAAAAGTTAACTCAAAACAAAGTCCACAATAGGGTAGCCAGAATCTAAACTGCTTGAACAGAATTAATATCTACTATTTTTTACATGAAGAAATAGGATGGGAAAGTTCTCCAATCCAGACGATAAAAAGACAAACTTAGAGTTTGACACAGAATAAAAACTCTCTCAAGCCCGTTTAATCTCACGTCTCAGATTCCACCAACTGTTTGAGATATTACATCTAGTTTTTTTTATCTTCGGCTATACGAGACTGGAATATGTTATCTATCCGGATTCGTTCAAACGACTCAATAAACAACTTTGAAGACGCATTAAATAATCGAGACACTCATTTTTCCCTAAACTGTTATTCAGGTAGAAGAATATTTCAAATTATTCATGTTAAAGTTATAACAAATTGCACTCCAGTTCATCAACATTTGTGGATGTGAACTTGTGGAAAGTACACGACGCTTCTTTGTTTATTTCGTAAATTACCAATAAGAATGTATAAATTCATCATGCCATAGGTAAGTGAATTTTAAATATCTTTTTGCACGTTGATATAAAGCTTATATTCGAAGTAAATGTTTCAATCGTGCGTGTCATTCACACATTTCTGGAAATGTCAAAAACTAGATTTCTTAAATAAACGTATTATTATCATGCATGCACTTCTACATGTCATGAACAGCAAACAGTAATTTTAACAGAAATTCAATTTTTAAAAAAATAACTGGCCATCCCTTCTGTATCACTTCCTCTACAAGGAATAATTCACAATAAATTACGCTTCTTTGTTCATCTCATTAATTTTCTCCTTACTTTCTCAGCGTTATGCACATGCTTTACACATTTTAATTAACATTTTCTTCTTGTATCTCTTTACTTTCTTTACTGTATCTTCTTTTACCATCTCCTTCATTGTTCATCTTTGTGTTTTATATACTTTGGCTACATGCTAGTGCTTAAAGAAGAGATTCCCCGCTTTGACTATTCAACAACTAATTATTTTGCAAATTAAATTTCGTTATCGTCCGTCAGGTATTAACATATAGGTACATCTTTTGTATAGTCTAAAGAGAAGAAAAATATAAGACATTATCTTTTGTTCAAATCTTTAACCTTCTGTATTGTGTATCTTGTAATTTCCAAATACAAATTTTGTGAAATACAATATGTTTTGAAAAGTAATTTATAAATTCAGTGTCCCTTAAAATAGAATCAAACCCTAAAGCAAAATCGATAAAGAGCACAACACATTTTACCTGAATTAATGCAAGTTATTAATCCACGTAATATAAATGCAATTAGTTTTCTAAAATCGTCATGAACCTTATTTAACACGAGTGACTTGCGTAAGCTTGCAATGGAACGAACTCCAAATCATTTTGTTTTAGAACTGTATTCTGTTGATCGCACGTAAGACAATGGCCCCTACTTTTTGTAGCATTTACTACACGCCAAACCTAACACACTGTTTGTATTAACGTGCGTAACCTGATGAATGCAGACATACTGGTTACAATAAAGGGATGATGTGTAAGTTTCATTGATCTGACGATTTATGTCAAATATTATAATTGCAAAATGATGTTCGGCGTCAAATACCTTTCAAAGTCACCGCTGCAGTTGATATATGTGTAACTGAATCAGATACGACAGGGACAGATGTTGTTTATTTCCCCTCTTTTAAAATGCTTTAGCATCAATACACTTGATAAGAGAAAATAAATCGTTAATATTCAAGCCATGTTATAGTCCCTGGTAGTGGGTAGCGTTTACCGCGTGCTATATATTATCTTAGAAAAATTTACAAATTTGTGCAGAGTAAACCTTAATTAGAAATCCTAGCCTTTAGTACCATACACCACCAGAGACAAGTATTGGGGAAAAAGTGAAGATTTCATAAAACAGTTTTCCCATATACCAGTGGATGTTGTCGCCGTTGGCTTTTGTTACTTATGATCTTGTTTTTGCTGTTTAAATAATTGCTACACAAAAAGTATGTTGTCCTCTCATTGTAAAAACGTACAACTGTCATCTGAAACAATATGAAATGAACTCAGACTTATGAAAATTACATTACCAAAAATATATTGTCATAAAAATGACCGACTTAAAGTTTTATATTTTTCAAAAAATCTTAATCTATATTATTTGTATATTTTTATGTAAATATAAAATACTGAAAACGCAAGAAAAATGGTATCGTGGAGGTAAACCATCAATCTGTAATAGTCTTTCTTGTATCTGTTACTGTACACTAAACAGAGAAAGTCTGTTAGAATGTTTTTCATTTTCATAACGACCAGAAACCTTTTACAAACCAGTCAAATCTTCATTAGCTTTTCAGAGAATAAACAACTTTTACGAAATCATCTCTTTATGTTTAGAAATCAAACATTCCCCGCAAATGAATTTGCAATAACAATGGCTTTGTGTGCATTGGAAGGCATTTTTCTGGGTATGATTTCTTATTCACCAAAATGTCAAACAAAACCTGTCACCATCCAGACTTTCAAAGACTTTACAGAGCAGAAATGTGAATGTGTCAGTCAGTATTTCAATATACGTAATTAAATCCGACAATACTTTTGATAATAACTGCAGTTCTTTACAATGGTAAATGAGGTTAATGGCTCAATTATTTTCGCCATTCACTGCTTTGATAGTTTCCGTTAGGACTTTTTGATCTTAAAAGAGCGAAAACCAACAAGTTTTGTAAAATTGAATAAATAATGTATTTCCCTATAATACAAACTGAAAATTTAAGTCCAAATGTATGAAATTCCAATTGATTTCAAATGGTATTCCAAAATAAATTCCAGTATTGAATGTGTCGATGTGCATTTTGTCTTGACTTCTCTAATGTGCAAATGACCTGGAATGCGACGAAACAGTCGTTTGATGTATCCCAATAACATACTTGTCATTCACTGAATTCACCATATTCCAAATTAATGATTTAGTGCAACAAGTATTAATGGGCAGTTTGTAATTCTAGTAAATAATGTAAATAAATAAATCCACCCAAATTAAAAACTGAGCACAACAATAAGACTGATTTTGCTTCGGATGTTAAATGAGTACTTTTTAATGTAAACAACACTGACATAAAGAAAACTAAGACAATAATAGCGCCAGGTTGTAAGTCAGTTTCCATTCTAAACCATTCAAAGTTGTCAAGTGGAAAACTAATCTCATAGACTCAGATAAAAACATAAATATGTTTACCTCCATTAATAATGATCTGAATATTTAATATTTAATCATAGCGAAATATTAGCTATGTATTGCTTTGTTTACAAAATAAATGTCACTAATTCAGTAGACCATCAACTTGATTTTAGACTAAGGCCAATTACAGAATACAGATGCACAGAGCAAAATCATGGAGAAAAGTTAACAAACAGCGCAAATTAAATATGCATAATACGATGCTGTTCTGTATTTTTCTATTATAAATTGATACGGCTAAGGTTCAATAATAATCCCACCGCAATTTGAAGACCTGTTTTTCAATAGTCTTCTATCTCCCTGTCTCTCTGCCTCTGTCTGTCTCTGTCTCTGTCTGTATGTCTCTCTCTCTCTCCGATTTTCCTCTGATGATTGCCTAAATGAATTGTGCAAATCCTTTTTCATAGTTTAGAAGGATTTGTGCTGATTTTATTTATTTCTTGCAATATGCCTGGTAACAAAATAGGAATGAACAGTTCGGCATTCACAGAAATCTCTCCATAATACACCCCTTACAGTCCATATCATCGGAAGTGATGCATGTTTACCAAAGACAACAGATAATTGGCTAATTAGTTATCTTTATCTGGTTATTGTATGACGTCTGCTTTCTTCACACACCTAAAGCGATCATCGCTTGATGTTTTAATGTTATCGGCAGCACCTGCGACGATTATTTAAAGGCGATAATATCGAGAACCAGCTGACTTTGATGCACTTGTATTTTGTTCCGAAAACTCTTTAAAATGCGCATACGTTAAATTTTTTTTATCTCTGTTCAACAGTTCAGTCCAATATGACTGCTCAAAGTTCGTTGGCCAATAGTTCGTATAAACCATTTTCTGATTATTTCTGCTTCATATTTCGTTTTTATTGATTAAAAATTTGCTAAAGGCAAACAATATCTTCTCTTCTGTATTTCATCACAGTTTCTGAACAAATACAGCACAGAATATTTAACTTTTCCTTGATCTGACTGTGTACTCAATATACGTATGCATTAGTGGCTCGTACTCTTGGTCTGCTGTGAAATCACATATACAAGAAGCCGAGTGTTAGTCAAGGGAGATATTTGAGTCTGTAATTGTGCACACTCTAACTTTTCCTTAATTTTAACAGTAAATTTTGGGAATTCGACTGGAGTAAATATTACCAAAATATGGATTTTGAATCTAACAAGTTCTATGCATAATAAAGTAATATTTTGAAGATATTCTCCATAATTACATGTCTGTCAAAAGCCTTTAAATACATTAGAATCGGCAATCTTATACACAGTTAGCTCCCATTTACATGGAACAGTACCAGATAGCTCAATTATTACCACAAACATAAATCCACTGTATGCCCTACTATGGGTGTAACAAGAGCAATGCATGTAAAATTTGTAAATTCTATATTTATATTTAACAATGATCTTCAGACTCTATGCCTTGGGTCTTTTTTTCTTCTTTTTTTTTTTTCTTCTTTTTTTCTTCTGTTGTACATCAATTACGCCATTTGATGTTCGTTAATTTGACACCAATTTATTAGCATTATTAGACACTCCAGAGAACGTCAGTCCGGGTCCTTAACGTAACTTCCTCATGTTTAGATTAAATCCATTTACATCTTCTATCTATCTAGCGAATTGAATGTTACGAACATGTATACCTCGGTATGAAGATTTTCACACTGTAATTATCTTCCCATGAGAATTCAAGTTATGCTTATTCTACTAATGAGGTGATTACCCATCAGCTTTGTGTCTTTTTACTTTAGTATTGACAGAGAATCCACCGCCTAAAACATCAATGAAATTACCGGTAGTAACTTTGACACACTTACGGCGAAAAGCATTGTTCGGTTTCCCAGGACGAACGACATAGCGTACCAGCATCCGGTTGACATAATGGTGGTGATTAATAATGCAGTATAATTCTTAGTGTTTTAGCAGATTCTGTGTAAGTTGAGTCTGTGTGTTTAAATATTCGACTTAAAATTTTATATTTGTTTATTCCATGGAAAACTGGTTTAGTCAACCACAAAATTATATGTCATTTCAGCATTTGTGAGTGAATTGCCCAAATTCATACAAAAAGAGTAAACATAAACTTCACGTTCATTGTTAGTATAATCGTCACTGTTATAAGCCTGAGTCTGAAAACACACCAATAATATTATTAATATTGTAAACATACATAATCTTAGACTACATTGCATATGTAATCATGAGTTTTGGGAACAATCAAGTACTTCAATCTACGAGGAAGAACGTCATGTCAGTCATCCCAGTCAGTCAAGCACATTGTATGGAAATACTTGAATCTGCGAGGCCGAAATCCATGTTATTCGTTTCAGTCAGCCTTGTTTATTTTAACGGAGAAAATGTATTCTCTGAGGACCAGTAAGTCATTTCAGGCAGCTTTTTCATGGGAACATTTCATCCGTGAGGAGGAACTGTATGTTAGTTATCCCAGTCATCTTTTTTGTTTTGACGGAGAAACGTCATCTTTGAGGAAGACCTCCATGTTACCTTTTTGAGTTAGTCTTCTTTGTTTGAGTAGAAATACTTCAATTTGCGAGGAAGAAATTCATATTAGTCAGCCTTGTTTGTTTTGACTAAATAAATGTTATCTATGAGCAAGACCGTCATGTTAGTCCCCTCAGTCACCCTTGCTTGCTTTGAAATACTTAATCTAAGATGAATTTCATGTCAGTCTTCTCAGTCATTCTTGCTTGTTTTGAAGGAAGGACTTGAATCCAAAGTACTCCATGATAGTCTCTCGGCCAGTCGTGTTTTGTTTTTTACAAGATACTTCAATCTATAAGAAGATCTATGTGTTAGCCCTGTCACATTTACCTCGACCCAGAGTAGCCCCAGTTTGAAACATGTATAATCAAGGTAATTCTGACAAGCCATTGTTTGATGTTAAACATTGCCGCAGGTTAGCACTAATCCCTTAGGTAAGATTGCCGTGGCTAGAAGTGGAGAGCCAGACCTAGGAGCTGCGAGGCCGCCAGATAGTCAATTATCACCTAGATAAGGAAACGTTTGTCCAGATCAAAAGAAGTTGCCCGAAGAAGTGGGAGTGTCTTAACTTCTTTTCCCTGCAGACAGACAGCCAGGTTGAACTGGCCGCTAAGACGATCTGACAGGGTCACAGCGCCACCCAATCAGAATCGAGATAGGGGAGAGACCCTGGCTAGAATGATACCTCCGCGTCTTCCGGCAAGAATTAGTTCGCTAGAGAGATTGCCCAGAGAAGGATAGAGCAACTCCGAACAGACATTCGTTATTGGCGGGAATATCTTAGAACAGGAAATTCTAAGTACAGACAGCTTCAAATAAGGTCAGTGAGATAGTTGTTCGGTCTTTGCAGAATGCGACTGCATTTTTAATTGTAGGTCGTATGTATACTTTATTATTACTAGAATCGTAGTACGAAGAATTACTTTGTGGTGTTAATATGTTTGCATATTTTGAAGAAATGAGTTAATATTTTTAAAGAATTATATAGCTTGTCGTAAGAGTTAATATTGTAATTTGTTATGTGGGTATTTTATAGTAGACTAGCACATGTGTTCATGTTATTATAGATTTTGCCATTGTTGTATATTTGTGTACGCTTGTGGGAGTGTAATGTACAGACATGCGTCTGATTGTTTTCATATTGTAGTACATTGAGATTAAATATATATGTGTATATACTGACGTGACGCAATGTATTGATGTCTGTATGACAATTCGCTGATACCGTGTTATTACGCCATTGTTTACCCTGCAAGAAGTGTGTGGGAATTTCGATGTTTACGCATGCGTGACAGAAACCGTAATAGCCTTATCTGATGATTAATTGTTGATCTAGTGTGAGGTGAGATTCGATAAAGCATATGTTAACGCCTTGTGGTTTTTCACAGGAAGCTTTGAGGGACAGACCAGTTACAGTTTGGTCCCGTAGTCTCAGATAGAGAGACGGAGGAAAGGAGAAGAAAGGAGAGAAGTCAGGAGAAGTTGAAGTCTAGGAGGAAAAGGGGAGAGAAGGGAGGAAGAGGAAATTGGGAGCGAAATTGGAGGAGGAGATAGTCGAGAGGGAAACGGAGTCGAAGGAGGTGTTGGAGGAACGGAAGGAAGGAAGGAATTAGCGAGAAAGAAAGAGATGAGTAGACACAAGGACGGGGGAAAATCGAACTCACACTGTAAATCACGTGATGAATTAGGCTGTCACTTGGTCGAGGGAAAGACGGGTGATTGAGAGTTTATCGTTTTAAATTATCGAATTTATTAAGTTGTTATTAATTGAATTTCATCTTCGTGTTCTCTATAATTTAGCCGTAGGCATTGCTGACTGGGGGCTCAGAGCTGTAAATCTACCTCATCACTAATTTAACTTTCTAACCCCACGAGCCCGGGTGGAACTTTCATCATAATTTAATTAATATATATTAGAAGAACCCCACCCCAATGCGTGCAACCGTCACAAGCCCTCTCAGTGAGCCGTCTTTTCTTTGATACAAGATACTTCATTATATCAGGATAGTATTCCATGTTAGTCCTTTCAGTAAGTCATGTTTGTTTTAATGAAATAATTTAATCTATGATGGAGAACTCCGTCTGTTACGACTCTGTCCTCATAAACTAACTGATAAAAGCGACACCAACAAGTTTTGTTATTATTAACAAATACTTAATTATCAAGTCATAAATAAAAATGTGAGAGGAAGTTATAGTATTATGATGTGAATCCAGAATAACCTTGACAAAGTTAAATGAATTCCTAAATGAGTTTAAAGTTCTCTATAAATTTAAAAACCGGAAATGTAATTATTCCACCAAAACTCGGGACGTAGTCAATATGGCGTCACTCAAACCCATTCATATAATTCGCAACCGTTCAAGATAATATTGTAGTCCAAATAATGAGTACTTTTTATTTCCACTGAACAGTCCAACTCTTTTTCGGCTCGAATAATATATAAGTACAACATAATAAACATCTGCAGACTTACAAGACAAACACAAGAAATGGAGATGACTCCAAAATCTGACTCAATACGATTGCTCAGTTCCTTCCTTATATATACCTAATATTACGACTCTTATTTCATAATATACCTGACGGACAGATTACGCTACTCATTTTGCATCGAACTTCCCTATTCATGTGGCCTAGCCCAACCAATAGGAAGTTACTGAATTCTTCTTGAAACGCCAAAATTCCATCAGCCAATGAGAAATAAATCCAAATGAGCTATTAAGTCTTATTATTAAGATTATTATTAATAGGTGTCAACACATATGTAGAAATACATGTTGTATAGATCCTATATAATATTAATAATACTAATTTATGATATTAATATATATTCTCCTAAAAGACTCGGGTCACGTAGGCAAAAGATATTCTGTATAATTTACCTCCATGATGTGTTTAATATGAGGTGCTCATAAAAAGAAAAAGACAGTTCCAATTGAGTTTCAATCATATTATTACATATGCATGTTTGATAATAATAAAAAAAAACAATTGAATGAAAAAAGCAATGAAATAGAAACACGTATCGTATTCAATATATGTAGCAATCATTGGTTCAATATCTTCTTTTATCTCCACTTCATGCTGTCGATGAGAATAAATCATTGTATAAATATATAAATAAACAAAAAGATGATTTACCTTTGTGTTTAAAGAAGTAGCAAAACATCGCGGAGTTCTTACTTCTAGATTGAAATATTTCATCAAAGCAGACAAGGCCGACTGAGAGGACAAACATAAAGTTTTTCCTCGTGGACTGAAGCATTTCCTTCAAAGCAAACAAGGCTGACTGAGAGGACAGACATGAAGTTCGTCGTCGTGGATTGAGGCATTTCCTTCAAAGCAAACAAGGCCGACTGAGAGGACAAACATAAAGTTCGTCCTCGTGGATTGAAGCATTTCCTTCAAAGCAAACAAGGCTGACTCAGAAGACTAATATATATCTATATTTACTTAACAAGATTTCACAAAAACAAATACTTTTAAATATTTACATAAAAGATAATGGAAGCAAAATGCTTTTTCTATACAAACGATACACTTATTTCTCGAAACTTCATCCAATTATGTACAGCTAAATAAAACGTTAGATTTTCAAACACAAAAGAATGACTCATGTCAGACTATTTAGTGTACAACAGAACCTTCTCTAATAATGTATAAATAACTTGCAGACTTGTGGAAGCAATGCACAAGGACTTTGTATTCTTATCATAATTTATCATAAGGCGTCTGAATTCCTAACCCTGTTGAATGGCATCGCTAGGCTGCCAGACATTAAATATAGAAATTTACTTCAGATAGGTGCATCTACTCGTAACAGTTATTCAAAAGAAAGTCCAGGACGAGATTGTAGATACGACAAATGTCACCTCTTCGTGAACCTTATCATTATTTGCAAATTATAATTTGGAAAATATATATTGGTGGGCACTATTGTGGATCATTTTAAATACCGTCATTACCTGAATATAACTCGCTCTCGACTAAAAGCATCACAGATCCAAACTTTAAAGTCGCATAATGCTTTGTTTGATCAGACTCTATACTGGTAGCTTATAAGAAGATACAGATCTGTCAGTCCATTGTGTCTTGGCAGATATGGATATATGATATTCTTAGATGTATGCCTGAAAAACAGACAGATAACAACAGTATTGTAGATCTTAGTTTCACAATTTTAGTTTCTTCACAGGTTGCCTGTGATAATAATTTATAAAACCGTTCTAGTTTAGAACGTATTTTGGAGGATTTTGGTAAGTCAGTCGCAAACAACATTACTTTTGTAATGCGAATAAGGATCTGCGTTATTTGCCTAAGATGATTTATTATTAAGAGAGAGACAAGGAGAAGGGGAAGAGTTTTAAGCCGTAACGAGTCATAAACCGCTCCTTTATGCACTCTCTTGAAATATTGCAAGAGATCTTCGAGAGGAGGTAAGCCGAAGGACTCCGAAATAATCAACATCGTTGGAGTAAGGATCGATGAGGATGGCTACCCAGTGTGTGCCCTATCCATCATAAATAGTTTGGAGATTAACGACACAGATATCGTCAGGTGTGATCTGTTTTAGAAGTTGATATTTGGAAAAGACCCCTCGAAAATGGGAAGGCGCCAAGATATATTCGATATCAAAATTGGTTATAACTTTTTTCTCATGACATTGCCTCTGGTGATTCCTGGCAAATTGGGTCCTTTACCGATGCCGAGTAATCATAGCGGTAGTGTTCCAGCAATGCCTGCTAAAAGAGAACTGATAAATCCTCCTTGCTTGGACTGCTGCGACGCGGATAAATTCAGAACGATACATTTCCGATCTGTCTTATGTTTAACGACGGAAGTGGCTTGACGATGAGACAGCATGATCCGATCAGGTCCGACGAGGCCTGAGGCTTTGAGTCAGATGGTGGCAGCTCTTTTTGTCTGCTGTGGCGACAGCATGACTTCAACTGTAATGTACGACATGGTGTGTTATATGACATGATATTATATTCTTTTCCTTTTTCATGGCCTCCATTGGCATATCCAGTGGATGAGGTCACGAGAACTCATCTTCGACGCGTGCCACTGCCCATGACTACCTTTTGTGTAGCTCCGGTAATGGCTCTCATGGTTTCAGCGAGTCCGAAGGGGCCAGGACGTTAGCGAATAACTTATAAACCATGGTTGTGATGAAGGTAACGATGGCGGTTGCAAAGGAGCCTCCATCTCCTTGTCCTTGTCGATGATGTGAATTTTTCTAGGCATGTCTAAGCAAGGATTGAGGACATCAAGCATCATGAATCTGTCGTAGGTGAAAAAGGCGTAGCAGACATAATTGCCACCTGGATCTCCAATAGGTCATTTGATTTCGATGTCTGTGGGAGAGTCTTTGAGACGATCGGAATGTTTGGAGACACCGAAGTGGAAGATAGGATACAAGTTAGCGAAATCTTCAAACGCGATCTGTGTGCCGATATCGACGTCTTGGTACTTCTGCATGGCCTCCAACATTATCATGTAGGCACGAGAGTAATTTCGGGTGCCTAAAGCAAAGTTGCATTCGAGTTCTCGCTCGGGATATTGTCTAGAGTTGATGCAGATGTGAATGCGAGACAGACTGAGATGCTTGAAGATGTGTTTGTTTCCCGTTTGATTTGTACGCTGGTCTGCCCACTGAATGGTGAAAAAGACATGACTGGAAACTCGCTGTCTGCATTGGTTGATACTCTCCACGACGTAATTCGCCTCGTCACAGGAAACTGTAGTTCGCTGTATCGCAGCAAACTATTGCATGTAGATGCGGTGCTGTTAGGAGTACAGTTTTGGTGAATCGGGCTAACGTCGTTTCTAGTTTGAGCATGTACGTGGTGGAATGTGTGATTTTGGGCATCCAAAGCAAAACCACGTCATGGTGAATTGTGCAGTTACTAAGCTCGTAAGTCTCTTTTCAGCACCAGTATGTATTTGACGCCTATACAGTGTTAGCGGATTTTATATACGTCGGCTCAGCAATATTGGGTGAAACTGAATCAGTACGAATGTACGAAAGTAATTGCCAACCATCGCTCCTGCGTTGGTATATCTGAACCCACACATGTTGCTGGCGCAAGATCGCATGTAGTCATCGCTGTACATTATCAATTCATGATCGTACTGGCTTGATGTAAATCGCAATTGATTTCTTCCACGGTTTGATTGTCGAGCTAGTATTGAGCTAATTTGAATAACGAACACCCGTTATTTTTGAGCGTGATCTACACATTGTCGGGTTGGTCTCCGCCCGCTGAAAGTTGTACTTTTCCTCGGACTTCCAGAAAGGCCTTATAAGGAAGCAGGTACATATCTTCGTCGCAGATCTGTTTTTTATGGGTGCTTGCAATAAGATTGGTGATATTGGTATCCTGATACTCTGCGTACTCGTACTCAGTGGTTGAATCATCAACGGAAGTATCATCGTTGAGGCTGAGTTAAATGGGAGTAAATCTCGAATACATGTTGTTATGCTATGATAGTGTGATAAAATTTGCCATAATCGTTTTGAGCCATACCCTGACATGATGGCGCCTACGGAGGGGGTTAGTGCGCTCAGTGTGCTTTGCAATTTTCTATCCAGGTCCTGTACATTCTTTCGGATCGCTCGCTGGTGCTCAAGACCGTGTTTTGAAGATCCTGTTTAGCTTCCCTGGATACTGGCATTTTCGCCACTGCAGACGACGTAGCGGGCCTGATTTTGCTACCTGTTCTTGTCCTACTGCCATATCCACAGCTGAGGCTTCTTCGATGGCCCCCACTTCGGGTGCTTTGAGAGCGATGTGGGCAGCCTTGATGAAAATCCCCATAAGGTTAGCTTGTTCGGAAGAAAAGAGGTGAGAATAAAACTCCACTGACGATTTTATGTAAATGTAGGAGTGTCGGTCTTTATTTAATCTGCGAACCTATTTGCCAGATACTTGCAGATAATAGGTGATTCTTTCGTTTTAGTTATCAACAGGATTTCCAAACTGATCGGTCAGCCACATGAACCAATAAAATGTATAAAAACGTTATTTTTGATTGGATATTAAATGAAAGGATTATGATGAATTTGAATCAGTGAGACTGGAGGCACGCTAATCGAGGTGCAATAAATCACGTTGCAGGCTGAGAATACGGAAGACAAGGACCTCTGTGCGATCGAGCAGTTGATGCAAAGGCTGTTGACGTCGGTGTTATTGATGGGCAGATATTTGTACACGCCATTTACCGCAATAGACCCTAGGAGAGATTTGATTGAGTTAGCGATGTCAAATCGTACGATGTAATTTCCCGAACTGGTTATGTGAGTATGCAGCGTGGAGTAATTGGGCTCAATTCTGATGTAGGCCGAGACATCTCCGTTGGTGGTAATCAGTCGGAAGATCTCAGTGGCGATATCATTGATGTTGCTTCCTTCTAGAGAGATCGTGATCGTTTTATTTTGAAGCGCGACTACGTACGAAAACCAATTGTTGTTAGTGGTGATGTTCAAACTTTCGCCTGAGATGAGCCTGATCACGAACGACGATTGCTGATTCAGTTCCAAGGGAGGACAATACCTCAAAGTGGACGCGACCGACTTGGAGTCGAACAACAGCGTGGTATCACTGATAGCCATGGGTCTAGTCCACGTAAAAACGCGATACTGGTTGGAGGTGACGAGGTGTTGATATAGAAGCTGATTGAGGATCTCGACCTTTTCATTTTTGAGGCCCATGCCGACATTGCTTGTTTGTTTAGAGGCGATCAGCAGCTTGAGTCGAGAAACTATGTCGGCGGTAGTGTGAAAGTAGATGATGATATGGAGTCATTTTCATGCTGTGAGAGGACCCTGAACTCTTTACTTCAGCCATTGTTAAAGCTCCTTTCTGTACATAATCCACTCTGAGACTTCTGTGTAACTATAATGATTTACGATACGTTAACTTTTAAATTCCTTTTTCTTCGCTCCTATACGTTTGACGATCTCCTCCGTTGTAAATGATTTCTCGTGTGAGCTATCTGTGTCTTCTTTCATTGGACGCTCGGCTTGTTTCCTGAATATAGCGATCTCTAGTCCTTCTTCCGGATCTGAAGACCCTTCTTTGATCTAAGCTGTCTCTAATCCTTTTGAGAGCACTGGTGGATCCATTTCCTTGGGAACCATGCGTGTAGCTCTAGAGCTGTAGGTTGGTTCTCTGGTCCTGACCTGTTTCTTCAGATAAGCGTTAAATTGTTTAGACTTCTCAAGTAGTGCTCGCATACGGGGTTGTACATCCCTGTCCTGCTATTTTTCAATCCAAGGCCCATACAACTGGTTGACTTTGCTAGCCAGAGCGCGTGCAATGCGTGTTTTAAAATAATTATCTTCAGCAGATGATCCTAATGCTGTGCTGACATCGATGGTTTAAAGTTTGTTATTCACAAAGTCAGTAAAGCACTCCTCACTATTAAGTATTTTATGACCAATAACAGCAGATGAATCATTTAAGGCATTAGCCGTCGTATATTCCTCACTTTTATTTGCCAACTCCTTTTTCGAAAGCTTTTTCCTATTCAAACTTTGTTTTTTTTTCACCTCTTGAATCTGTTCTTCCTCTTTTTGAGAGTGTCAAGAATAGCCTCGGTAACCATCTGTTCCTCTTTCATCTTTTACAGATAGGAGGCTGTTTCTTTTTCTTCGTGTATAATTTTGTTAAGTTCTGATTTTCTAACTTTTGCCTTTTGCTCGGCTTCTGCATGTATCGTCATCTGTGAGAGATCGACTTCCGGGGTGGGTGGCTTTATCTCCTTCAGCAGTAGTTGCTGCTGTTGTTTAGCCGATTTCATCGTATCCATGATCTGATCTTGCTTGACATCCTAGTTGGTTTTGGGTTCGTCGAGTTTGGTCAATTTTTCTACCACATCGCGCTGAAAGGATGTTGGCCTGTACACGCTGCAGTAAGGGGGATCGCCGCTCGATACACGTCTTGGGGACCTCTTCAGGCTGACGCTACGTGTCGACTTTTTCGAACGACGTTCAAGAAACGGGGTCTTCATATATTACTCAGGCTCGTACAATTCGTCAAAGCCTTTAAGAAAGGGTTCAGGAAGGGTCATCGCATCGCGATGAAGAGTCATGAAATCGTGTATGAAGTTCGATTCCCTGCGTCATAGCAGTCTTTGAATTGGGAGGCAGAGATGCCACGGCAATGGTCTCTCGCTGCCTTTGTTATCCAGCCCTGATAAATGGACAAATCATCCATTGTTGTGTCTGATGTATTTGGGGACGTCGTTGTACGAATGAATCGGGTAAAGACTTTTTGTCATGTTCTCGCAGTCGATTTCGATATCGTGAAAGACGATGCTCTTCTGCAGGTCTGAGTCCAGGTCTTTCACGGGTTGAAAGTCCTCTGGATCAACGATCGTGAAGGCGTTTTTGGGAACACCGACTCCAGACTCGTGCAGTGTGCGGTATTTGTCTTGATCAGGATTGAGCGTGTAAATCATGACCCGATCGTATTCAGCACGTTGTTGAGCATGTGATTTAAGAGGAGATTTGTGTTTTGCACAGCCAATGGGACCCACGATCAAGTAATGGCAATCCGGCGTCAAAACATTATATGGACGCTCTTTTGTTTTTTTTTTTTTCTTGTTGAACTCATTGATGTTAATATTCTATATAGTTCACCATGTCATACACTTCTTTTTGTACTCTGATCGGAATCGGTGGTAGTTCTTCTGCGGATCAATTGGAACAGGTAGTGAACCATTCTAGAGATTCCATGCGGGGTCAACTCAACATGAGCGGTCACAGACCACCAACATCGAAGATGTGGGTTATCCACCTTCGAATGTCAATGCCCTGCGATGGTTAAACGTGAATAATCTCGAGCAGACTAAATTATCGCTGACCGGTTGAACAATGGCGGGAAATGTCAACATGGAAACTAAGAGCTTGTACGAACTTCCTACGGCATCAGATGGATCTTCTAAGCCTTGAGAGCCTCCGACAATGCGATTTCCTTGGCTGAAAATACGATACGTGCCCATTCTCTACGGACACATGGGTTATCGATGTAGCTTCGTCGTTACAGCGTCATCTGAATACTCAGCGTCCTTCAGGTCCTACGTGGTACTTTCAACCCATCTGGCAGCAGTCATTGGTGTTGGAAACATGTGGGAGACCAACGGAGTCACCTCTAATTTTTGGCTGATCGAAGCAGTGGCGATATGGAAATTATGGTCCGAAGACGAATTAGTGGCAGCTAAAGAATTCTCACGTAGAGACTCGTCCCGATAATATATAGGATGCCTTATATACTGGTACAGACACTATAGGATCTACACAGCTCGAATTTTGTATTGCGGACTAAAGTACATACATGACATAATCCACGTTTAAATTCATGGCGCTCACGGCAGATCTTGTATAGATCATGGCAGAAATCGCGCGCATCGCTACGGAGCTGTACCAGTTGCTGTTAGACGATATTTATAGACAGGATGCGTCGTACGCTGACAACGACCAGAGATGCTTAAGCAGGCCACCGCAACATATGAGATCCAAAAGTCAGAAATTCGGGTAAAACATCATTGGAAGAGGCTCACGAGAGATGGAACTATCATGAAGTGAAACGGTCTCATCTGTTGGTGGGGCATATGCGATAACAGCAGTTCAGAGAGGCCATCAATCAATATTGGTTGGTCTCTAAATTTTATAACGGTCGAGAGTCGACACGGTTAGTAAAAACCATCGAAAGTATCGTGCATGATATCACATACGGATTACATCAAAGCCTCGTATACGTCATCGTGAGAACGGTCTATGTCAAACGACGACTATTTGGACGAAGGGTAAAACAATGAGGTCCATGAAAAAGATCACGACTACATGGACAAAGTGGTCTATCGAAAATACTTTCGAGGAGTTTGAGCCCTGCGTGGGTCTATCAACAAACATAGTTTCTGCATGTTTAACTGGAATACGAGGCCGTGAATATGATCGTGATGGCAATGTCACTCGACGACCGCTCCGGAGGAGGAGACACTAGTGATGCGGCATCTGTTTTTGAAAACAACAAGGCCATGGAAGGTCTTTTTAACGTTATAATGTTTAGCGTGTGTAACAATATCGGATGCGATGTAGCTGCAGCCTCCTACACTTATTTATAACATTTTTCAGCCAGATGAAATATTACAAAAATATGAATGCTGTGTTTAAGAAAAGAAGTGGTCATCCACGAGGACACTTTGTCCCTGTTCCAAAGGCCTCTCAGGAACTTTTAAATAATATCATCGATCGAGAAAAGTACCGAAGCAAAAAATGGAGTTCGTGGGTTCACATAGACAGATATTTTATACTTGTAGCGATCAAAGACTTTGAAATAGTCAATCTCAACGTAGAAACAAATCATTTTGGCGTATTATTATGTCTACCGGTATCACCGAAAAACAGCGGATGAGGTTTACACGTCATAGAATCACATCAATATCTCGACCATGTGGAACTGGAAGCGACTCCTGATACACTGTCAGATCTTTAAACATTAATTCAGCTGCACAAAATCACAAAGACCTTAAACATATATCCACTGTGGCTCGTGTGAGAAAATGTGTGTGAAATCGACGATGCTAAAGTGACCTTGCACATCCAGTGATCCTTGACTTTAACCACATCGACGAAAACTTACCTGTAGAGCAGCGTGACGAGCTAGAAGTGTATTATCGATATTACCATCGGAGAGTCTATGTCTACAAACACGCGTACCGATGTTACAAACTCATCTTGAGAGTCATTTCGATGATTCCGCTGATCGTGATGGCTACGAGAGTGAGCTCCATGGGTGCACTAGCCAATCTGATGATGCTGATTTTGTCTGGAACTGGACTGACTATGCAGACTCTGATGAAACTTCTCGAGGCGCGCCTGGAAACCAAAAAGAATAGTACCAAAAATATTATGCTGACCTATCAAATAATGCTAAACAAGATACGTTCGTATCTGCGCGGATCACCTCTTGATATGCCGTTACTGATCAACGAAACGATAACCATGGACGAGCTCATCGTGGACATAGTAGGCAATCAGTGTACGACACTCAGCCAATTTGAAAAAATCTACGATCAAAAATATAGAGAGAATGTCCGCCGAGGAGGAGGTCTTTGTGACGGACGTAAATTCCATTATCCCTAACCGCTCCACGACGCCATTGATATAGTTTTAAGAAATTACGTGGCCGTAAACATCGAACTAATTTTAACTAGAGCACAAGTATCATCGCGTGGACAGGCCTCACTGACGCGAGAACAACGGCCAGACTTATCTAGAGAGGGTAACGTGAATCTCTCCTACGAGAAACATCTAATTCGACAGCACTGCATGCGATATGCGAGCAAACAAACCTGAAGAAAATAGTAAAATTACCTTAGTATAGAACACCATGGACGTAGAAATGGCAAAACATTACGTGGATGATACGCGGTACATCACTGATGTCGTCGTGGAAAATCGGGAAGATCTCGAAGAGGTCATCGTCAATGCGTGTCATCTTATCATAGACATTATTGTGAATCTCACCCTCACCAAAGTTGTAGGTATAGGATATGACCTTACCTTGCTCACGGCGGATCAACAGAAAACACTATATGACTATGACTATAGTAAGTTCAACATCTGCTACGATAAGGAATTTATTTTCAAGCATTGTATCTCCTGCATGCATCGGGAAGAACTCCTCTAGTTGCTGTACAGGTCTTCCGCCTAATAAAAAGGAGTGAAAACGTGGGTTTTGAGATATTTTTTGCTATGGTCTTATCTCCAAATTGCACGACTAAACACGGGATGTACTTTCCACTGCATCATCCTTAATCTGAGCCAGAAATTCGTTGGATACCTCTGAATGGTGTTTGGAATGTTGGGTCGTTCTGGCTTTTTCGTAGTAATATTTATACTGCCAGATGTTTCGTCCTCCACAGCGCTGACACACTTGGAGTTTGACTCGAACTCCTTCCTGACATCTCACACAAGGCTTCATTCATGCAATCCCACTCTTGATGAGAGTAAAATGCCGAACACAGTACTTTCTTGTAAACTTCTTGCACTTCTCCGTGCTACCTGAGGTAACCACACACAATTTGGTGTTCCACGCATAGGCATGATACTATACAATGCATACTAAACTTGTATGTGAATGATCACGCAATTAAAGAAATGAAATGCGAGACTATATTATATAGCATCTCTATCATCGCAAGGATAAAGCAGAATCTTGTCCATCATGGAAAGCAAAATTAATATGGATCTAGTAAGATAGTTCATCCTTCGTCATTGTATCGCTCGTCGACTCATTAGCATCGCTCAGTCGATACAAGTTACTCCGGTACCGTATCTCAGATTCAATGCATCTCTGTATGAGCTCATCGAACCCGTCCGAGGAGACCTCAAGGCAATGCCAAGAAGCAACGCTTCTCGCTATAAGTTCGCCAAGGAGTACAAACCGATCGCGAAGAGAGATATCTTCACCACGCAGCAGTAACTGAAGCAATTGCTAGACAAATACAAAATACTTTTTTAGACTTTATCACGACATCTTTAGCCAATCTCGTCGAGCTAATGTCTCAAAACACTACCCAAAATCGATCTACAAGCTCACAGATCGCGCGCATTCTACCCTCTAAACGTACTGAAAAACGTACGGAGGAACCGACAAAGGATTCATCTACGACCATTCGAATATTCTTCAGCGCGGAGCCGATTTATCACTCCAGCAGCGCATTCTACACCCTACTGACCAAGTAGAACTGCAGACACCCCTACAGCCATCAAATTGGGTGTCGCTGTCAACGTTCATGTGGTCAAGGAACGCAAAAGCATCGACGTGTGGATCAGAGCCAAATCTCTCATCTTGTATCGCAGTCATGATTTCAGTCACATAGTTGACATCACCTGGTCGTTTATCCAAAGTCGCATGGAATATTATCAAAAGTCAGGATTAGCTTGGATCTTTGCCGGAGTTAATCCTATCTTGTTTCAAACTTCAAAAGTCAAACCGATACGCGGAAGCAAATACAGCAGCGGGGGGGGGGCGAATCGGACATTTTGTCCAATCGTCATTTGGCTTAATTAATACTTTCTGCACTCAGCGGATCCGGTGTCGTCAGCGCCCGGTAAAAAAAAACGACGTCGTCGTCGGGGGGGTCGTCCAATCGTCATTTGGTTTAATTAATACTTTCTGCGCGCCGATCCCAGCGTCGTCAGCGTCCGGTAAAAAAGCGCGACGACCGCGTCGATGGCATTGCCCCCCTGCTGCTAAGAAGTTATTTACAATGATCTTACAAACAGAGTGATCACTAACTCCTCCTCTTGTAGATCAATTAGGTTATTTGACTGATCGGTAAGTCTAAAATTAATTCTCGTTAAAAACCGATTATGGCATCGCATATAGACCGGATTAATTGGGCTCTCAACGATTAAGAATCCGGGAGGGGCTGATGGTGAAAATGAATAAAGGATATACCCCTTTTGAGCTTGATTTGATTGCTTGGTATCTACCTGGTAACTCCCTTCGATAACATCGCACACTAGATTGATTGCTATCACCGATGCGATATTTACGTTGTATGGGGCAATATGCCTACCACCCTCTCCATTATCGTGTCTGAGGATAGTTGATGGACCGAAAAAATCATTAAGAGACTTTCTTAGTTCTGGCGCGTTGTATCCTGGAAACTTGAAATCGGGTAAATCGGCTTCTGTGATATTATACTCGGTTAGGAATTTTTGTTTATTATCATCGCTGCTATCGGATATTATTTTAACGATTCGTTCATTGATATATTCCATGTCTGATATGAGTTGATTTAACACCTCAACGTGTTTTTGTGCTTTTGTTTTCCGTAGTTGTTCTAGTTGCAATCGGTAATTACGATTAATCTCGATAAAAAAACTATCGATATCATTTAAATTAACTGTGATCACGGTGTGCAATTCAGGAGTTTCCTCATACTGAAAATACCATTGCATGGTATTCCTGTCTTGAAATATAAACCTACTGGGTAATAACGTGTTTTTTATAATAGCCAAATCATCTCGATACCCGGGATTAATTTCATGATACGATTGCGCATTCGTGTGAAATTCCCGCGGACTTTCATGAGGTGGATTCTCAGGCCAACCTAGTATGGTTCTTATTGAACTGTTATAAATATCAACCATATACCCCGGTGTGCTTATTTCAATCGTCGACGATAACGTCGGTTCATGAACCGTAATAGCGATTTTTGATTCTTTTCCTGTGATCGATTTTATCCTGCGTTGAAATTCTTTATTGATTTGGTCTACTTGTATGACCCAGTTGGTATTGTAACCTCCTTCCAGTCTAGGGTCCCATTGGGTTTATTTGTCCATGCAAAAACCAGCGAGTTATTAGGTTGTTGTCCGTTAAATGCTTCCGCTCGGATATTAGGCCAACTGTGATATACTCGCAATTTTGCCAGCGCTATTTCCTTCACTGGAATCGGAGAAGGGAAGTTTACACTGAATTCTGGCTTCGTTGATGTTATCGATATCATACTTGTTTGTACCGGAGTGGTGTTCTCCGCGATCCGTCGAAGTAATTGAAACCCTTCGGGGTTCAGCGACATTATTATTATTCGCTGTTTCTAGTGTTTAATTTCAACACCGAATATTAACAACCTGCTTGTTTTCAGGAGAATGTTTTGAGCCCATTGAAGTGGTTTCAGCGACGTGGTTTCCAGCTTCCAGTTGAAAATCCTCGATTTTTGACATCGCGGAGTCATACAACTGGACCATCGTGGAGAATTCAACATCGGATATAAACGAATTATCTATCGCCAACGAGATCAACCCGGATAATTTCGAGTACGCGTCGGATACTATTTGATGTTTTACTGTATACTCGTTGAGTTTTTTCTGAGAACACGATGATATCTTTCTAGTGATTGCGTTGGCGACTTCAGCAATTGTTGTCGCCGTGGAGATAGCGATTGGAACAGCGATCGGGGCCATCATGGTCACCGTGGATAAAATAACACCGGTACCGGCTACTATACCTGACACCGAGTACACGACCGCGTCGATGGCGGTTATTTTTCTACGGTATTTTTTTATTTTTACACGGTATTGTTCGGAAAGCGTTTTCAAATTCGCGGAGAATTCTTTTACGGTATTGAATCGATATTGATGTGACGTCGGTGATACCTCTGATTCAATTACCTTGGTGGTCATTTTTATTTTAAAAGAGCTAGTGTTTTTAATTACTTAGATCCGCTACAAATTCCACATACCATGTAATGTTTGCCCTGGTTAAATTTCTATCAACGGCTCTAATTGTAAACGGTTCAGTTGCGTCCTTGTCTATAATTGTTGATATTGTATTGTTAAACCCGAATGAACTCGACGATAATATATTAAACTGCATCATTGAAACCAGTGTCAATCGATAAATGCCCTTAACAGTTGCGGTAATATTTACTATATTCTGTGTAGGAGTCCAAGTGAATGATCCATGCCGAATCGTGTATACTGTGTTGATGGTGTTCTCATGAGGGATTTTTATTTTTGTCATTTCCGGTAGTCTGTCTTTGATATCTGTAACATCAGCTCTGATTGTTCCTATTTCCTGTGTATGCGCGTCTATATTCCCCTTAATCGCTGCAACATTAGTTTTGATTGTTTCTATTTCCCGTGTATTCTCGTCATACTTTTTTTGTTCGCTGCAACATCAAGATTGATTGTTCCTATTTCATATGTATGCACGTCTATACCTTTTTTGTTCGCTGCAACATCAGTTTTGATTATTCCTATTCCCCGCCAATACGCGTCTACATTTTTTTTGTTCGCTTCAATATCAGTTTTGATTGTTCCTATTTCCTGTGTATGCGCGTCTACACTCCTTTTGTTCGCTTCAATATCAGTTTTGATTATTTCTATGTCCTGTGTATGCGCGTCTACATTATTTATGATCGTTGCAACATCAGTTTTGATTGTTTCTATTCTTCGTCCATGCGCGTCTACATTATTTATGATCGTTGCAACATTAGCGCCGATTATTTCTATTTCCCGTTCACGCACGTCTACACTCCTTTTGTTCGTTGCAACATCAGTTTTGATTGTTTCTATTTCCTGTCCATACGCAGTGATATCATTTATAGTTATTGTAATTTCATCCGGTTTGACATTTTTTCTACCAAAGAATTTATCAACGGCGTCATCAACCCTGTTACTATTTTTTCGTAACGAGGTAAATTGGCCCGACAGCGTTGTAAACTCCAAAATACTATTTTTTATCCCTACAAGATTCGGTTCGGTCACCGTCGGGGTCCCAAAAAAACTAGCAGTAGTGAGTTGTATACCGGTGACAGACTTTTGTATCCCCTCGAACTGATTTGCTTGCGCGTTAAATTTATCATAGAAATTTTTTAACGAATTCGACATGGATATATAATTGTCGCCCAGTGTATTTATTTTTCCATTTATCGTCAAGATGGATTCACCTGATTTAAGTCGTCCGTGGCGGGGCTAACCCGTATGAATCAAAATAGACGATCGCACGCGGATCAATTGCGTATGCAACCCAATGAGTTCCCGCTCCGGAGGATTTATCGAGGTTAATTATACCGGTTTCAATGTTCCTTGGTTTTGTCGGTAATTGATCCCTCATAAAAACACCTCTGAAGTTTTTTATCGCTAACGCGTTTGCGGCATCTATTAAGTCAAAATTAGACATAGGAGTCATTGACTCTTGCGTTAATAAACGGTTCCCGGTAGTCTTAGACCCTTCCCCGAGTACCATGAATACGGGGTTCCCGGTAGTCTTAGACCCTTTCCGGCTACGGGTCGTCCTCGTTTCTTTTTTTTATAGCCTTTCCCGGTTGCCTTCTTCAATGCCATTCCCGCCGCGGTACCAACGGCTCCTAACGCCGCCGCCTTCGCCACTGCTGGGGCCGCCGCGGCAATCAACGCTGGAATCGCAGCTAACAGCGGAAATATCCCACCGGTCTTTTCCATGTTTTTAATCGCTGCGGCCGAAAAATCTATTTGAACACCCTTTTTATTCTTCATCGCATCATTGAAATGTTTTATTTGACGCGCCGTCAACGATATCTTATGATTACCACCTGCCATCTGTGACGGCTTCAGCGTTATTGTGGTTCCACATTGTTTAGCCGACTTTGATCGTAATTTCTTGACTTGACCATCGGTCAACTCTACACCGACAACACTATACGACATTTTTATTGTAAACGCGTTTATGTTTTCAATTACATGTTTTCCACTGGTGCATCAACGATTCTCATTCGTCCACCAACACCTTCCAACAGCATTGATTTATCGCTGAGAATGACAGCAACCGCTCTATAATCAACACCACCCGGGGCTATACGAGCTCGGAAGTGTATATCAACGACGGACTGTCTCGTTAAATCAAGATGTTCCAGCGAAAAGTAATAAATCGGATACAGGTTTATAAAATCAAGTTGTGATATTTGCAAACCGGTGTCGACGTTTTGATCACGACCCATATATGACAGCATCCGATGATACACGCGAGCAATATGGTTGTTGTCGTAATTAAGCTGTATATCCTCGGATGGTTCCTGTTGTCCGTTTATTCTCAGCGAAACCTCCCTGACTCCTAATCGATCAAATATCATATGGCTGCGTTCTTGATTACCCAATCGATCCCTATTCTGTAGCGCTATAAATATATGACGCGGGGCTGAAACGCCTTGTTTTGATGCCAGGTGCCATGTAAATGTATCAGCGACATTATCCTCTTTAGCATCAGTTGTTACCGCTAGCCAACTCAACAACGATTTCCCTCCCTGTTCCATAAATGATACCAATCGTGCTTCCGTGGTAACTGATGGAGTCAACACCGGCATCCACAATGCTATTTTAGTTAAAACGACTTTACCGTTAGTGACGCCAGCAGCACGCCATATTGCATTGTTATCATCGCCCCTTCGCGTTAGCGCAATTGTATGCTTAGCCCCATAGATAACTTTTCTGACATTTCTACAAAATCCGAATATGTGATGGAGTGGAATCGCGCATGAAAACTGTCGGCGTTGTCCTTGTAATGTTGCTACTCGTGTTGCAAACCCTAGATTAAAATTATCGTTAGTACTTTTTATAACAGTGAAATCAGCGCCTGGTTTTGCTCTGCGGTCTGGATTGGCTGCTTCAGCCTGTGGGTCAACTGCGGTATTTTCTTTCATCAGCACGTTAATGTACTGAATACAATCAGCGTTATTAGTGGTATCCTTTGCGAACATCATAGATGGGCCCGCCGATCTTGTATAATCATCTGAGTATCTTGCTAGCCCAATTATCGTCGTTGCAACATCAACCTCGCGTTCTATTGATTCAATTTCTCGCCCGTCAATAAAATATCTGGCACTCTCAAATAACGCCATGATACCGTTGTTGACAAAACCAACTCGAACACGAGGGTCATCTGCGTATGGTGTATTAGCGGCAACATTTGTCACGAGTTCTCCCTCAATTTCGATAAACGCTTCACACGGCAAAAAGTATTTACTGGTATCTTGGACTTGAAGTTCAATTCGCGATCGTAGGTCGGCTTGTGGTGGTTGATAGGAATAAAATTGATAATCACGGACAGAATCATCCCTGCGCACTGGGGCGTCCATATCAAACGCGGGATCAGCGGTTCGCGCAAACATTTTATTATTTATCATGTTGATGTTTTCAATTGCAATTCATCAACGTCGTTTTCGTCGTAAATTCTTTAAATTTTGTTTAAGGCCACTTCCCGCTATCGCGTTCATGAGCGCGTTGGTTGTTGCATCGGTGGATGGCTTTGCCGCCAACGACTCTAGTTTTTCTTCCACGGCGTTATTTATTACTTTACTGACATTTGCAGGCATCACTGTCGTTGATGGCATCACCGGTGGTTTCTGTTTTCTTTTTCTCACCAACGATGTTAGTTTATCTCGTGCGGCAGAAAACGCCCTTCCGGCAACATCTCCAATAGCACTAATACCCCTATCACGAATAACATCAATAGCCTTCATTCCTAATTGTTTGGCTAACGGCGCCACTTTTGGAGCCATTCTTGTAAATAACCCCGCAATGGTGCTACCGAGACCGTCTCCGTACCACGCGCGGTATACAGGCAATCGTGAGTTTACCACGTAGACGCTGACTGGTTTATCATGGTTGTAGTGTATAATCATCTTTATTATAAAAACACCAGTGTTTTCCAATTAGTGATTGGTCAATCGCTGTAATGACCGTGGTCATCAAAACCGTCCACGAGTTCGTCTATGAGCGTTCGATATACATTAATGTCCATGATACCACCGGCAAATAACCGCCTGCAAATATCAGCGGCCTCATTGATTATTTCCGGAGAGTTATTTCCGGCTCGTTTTCCTCCGATTAGTACTTCCAGCCGTGATATATCACTGAGAACATTACCAGGACAAGTAACGTCTTTACCAACGGAGTATCCTTTTCCTTTTTTTGGTTTCCTACTTTTAACATTCTCGAGGAATGCTTTGTAATCGGTATCACCACGTGGTATTATATCCTTATATCTACTTGTTAAATACACTATTCTTGTCCATTTTTCCACCGAATTTACATTTTTCTCGTAGCCGCTATTGATATGCTCATCTCGTGTGCCCTTAGCAAAATTTGTAACAGTAAAATTAACTAATTCTTCATCGTCAAGATTTCTGATTGTGTCTATTGTGCTCTTTTTAAGTACATTACGGGGTATATTCCCCTCTTTCTCTATTTCTTCCGGTATTTCTTCCGGTATTTCTTCTTCTGGTTCTCTTGCGGTGGCGCCTAGCTCTTCTTCATCGGCCATTGTAACATAAGGTTCTTGTGAGTCCGTTATAGCGAGTGGTGGCGGCCTCTCCCTCCGTTGGTGTGTTGTAGCAACCTCTATTTTCGCAGGAAGTGTTTCCAGAGACTCTTTTGTTTGCTCGGTCTGAGCCGCTATCTTTTCAAGCGCACCGATAACGGGCACAGTTGCACTCGTTATCGGAGCAAAGAGTTGTTCACTTCCAACACCAAAATCAGTTTGTAGTTGTTGCCGCGTTTGAAGTTGTTTTCGGACCCTGTCTCGTAACGGTATGAACTTTTTAAGCGCTGCTAGCCGCTCTCTGGCTAGCCGAGTAGTAAGTGATTCGCCTACCATTATTGCAAATTGCTCCGTAATTTCTAATTTCCCTGTGGCAGCGTCAGACGCACGTTACCACGACCTATCGGGGGAAAAAAAAATGTATACAACGTAACAATTCACTTCCGTACGCTACATGCCATTAAATTGGCGGCTCCGCGGAGTTTTCGTCTATAATCCTTCTAATGTTTTTAATCTTACTAGAAATCTCCCGGCGTCGTTCATAAACACGTCCGAGTTTTTTTCGTACTGTCTCAACGGCAGTGAATAGTCCAATGAATGCATTTACGTCATTGTGGTACAAGTTTTCATTAATCGTATGTTGTAATCGTTTTATAAAAGCGTACTCGCGGGCCAGAGTAAAACGCCCCCGTTTCGATTGTTCGTTAATAATTTCATAATCGGATAATATTCTTTCGCTGTTGAGACCATCAGATAATTCAATTCCTTGATTTTTTAATTTTTAAATCTCGGTTAATATATTATTGATGTCTTCGATATTCATATTCTTATAAACATCTTATTTCTAAATAAAAAAAAAATGGACGGCACACCCGTTTGGCAACCCCGCTGGCGCCCTATGACGTCAGAGGGGCCCATCGGTTACATTCACATCTTGGAACCCCTTGGGTGCCTTCGCATCCATCTGAGCCCAAGGGAACCCCGAAACATACATGTCCGGGAGGGAGGCCTAGGGTGACAAACGTCATCGTAGACCGCCCAGAAGATATGCTTGGGGGGACGTACGGATATATTTACAATGAAATGGGACAGCACAAACATAAAACGGCGGGGCGGAACTCTACGGCCGATTCGACCAATCAAAAGCAACCCAATTAAATTAACCCGGTTGCATGATTGTGAACAAAAGACAACCACACGCCCGGGTCAAGTGCGTGGGTTAGTTTTGATTGATCGAATCGGCTTTCGAAATCCCCAGGCTTATAACGAGTCGTCTTATATATAAGGTGACTAATACAACCGCGTCAGTCACAAGGTGTGTGTTAATTTGAATTCCCTTGAATCGTTAAATCCTTGAATACTTATTAATGGTGTTTCACAGCATTTAAATGAAACCAAATATTTGAATAAAACATTAAAAAAAAAGAATACAGCTGTTAGATAACAGCGTGTATTTCATTAGTTTTCATCGTAAAATGATTAATTAATCGTAACATTAATTGGACTTCAAGGGACGTAACTCTTGTCATGCGACGCTATCACAAAACGAGTTATCTCCCTTTGATGTTATATATGAAAATCGAATTCTGTGACCCGTCTTTTTTGAGATCGCTGTTTGATATACTCGTTCTGCTACTTTTCGTACTGAGGCTCTACAAATGTCGAAATATTTTCCTGCCTCATTCATCGACTGAAATATTTTTTCCTCGTGCGTTGATGTATCAAACGATTTGACCCCCCTTGCTTGCTTTGAAAACTTACCAGTTTGGCCTTTTTTATTATTTTCACTCTGAGAGATGGCTTGCAGATTACACAGTCTGTTATTTTGAGGACATCCATCAATGTGATCAGTAACAAGACCGTCGTTGATCAATCCGTTAAACGCTTCATAGATTATTCTATGAACGTAATAGCTTTTTTCCCGGCACCAAACATCAAATACCCCTGATTATTTACGGTACCAACCGGCTTCTTCAGTCTGCGGTTTCTAACAACGCCGTCGCGAGATGCCTCGTAATTAACGAGCACAGGATGCGGCTGAAATTCTTGGTTCATTTGTATAATAATACTACTTGTCTAATTCATTATTTGGTTTAATTATAAACCTTGCAATGTAGTCTTGAGGAGTTTTGATGATTTTGTCCTTGACGGAGTCAATGACGGCGTTTTTTATTCGCTTGTCATAATAGCGTTTTAGTTCGCTGTATCGTTTGCCGCCACAATTGATACATAATTGTGATTTACCACGCACCCCAACGTGGCAAACCAAGCACGGGAGGGGGCCATTTGAACCATTACGAACGCTTTGTAAATGATACCCGCAGAATTCACCTCTACATGATTTATTGCACGGGGTTGTCGACCCAATCATCAACCATTTGCAGTGATTCATTATACTATATTCTTTTATTTAAATACTTGTTTTAATTATATGGAGGAGGAGTTCAAGAAACTAGCAGCAATTAAGCCCTGGAAAAATATTAAGTTCAATCTCGATAGAGCCCTCAAGGACGCACCAAAAGCGTTAATAAACGATAGAACCCTGTTGAATAAAATACGCGATTGTATCAATGAATTCAAGCGTGATGGTGCATCTCATAGTTGGTCAACATTTCGAATTGATGGCGTTGTTGATGCTACCATGAACGACAAACGCGCGGCAACGATAATATCACACCTTGACGGTAAAAAGTATTTTTTCAGAGTAAAATTCATTGTCCGGGTGGAATCAGGTAATTGGATCATACGTGATAAATTTGAACCGGTTCTCAGCGACAAGAAATCAGTCATTGTTAGCCGCGACTCCAAGCCGGGGTTGTTAACCGGAATTGACAGACCATACTATGAACGAGCGTATCCTGAAACAGCAGTTGTCTATGGAATATACCCGTTAAATAAGAAACCTGATATCGGAAAACTAGCGCCGATGAAACAGTCAACGGGGATAAATTGTGTAGCAGAACGAGTAATAGAGCATTTTACAAATGCGTGTCGAGGAAATAAACTGACCGATTTACGACGTAGCAAAATAAACCAATGGGAGGAGACAGTGCGCGAGCGAGGAGCAACCATCAGCGACATAGCAAGATTAGAAACGTCGTTGAGATTTCCAATAACCGTTACAACGATAACCGGTGAAGTATTATACGAATCAAAGTATAGATCAAAGGGAGCCCCAATCAAAATTATTGATCATAACGAACACGCGTGGACGCCCGCGGTCACAATATTTCCACGGGATAGAACAGTAAAGTATATCCCGGGGGAATTCCTGGAAGAGGATGGTTTTCTCGCGGAGAGGAAACTATTTGATGCTATTGCTTGTTTGTGTAAAAACGACCCTGTGTCAGTGTGGTTACTTCGCAGCGCTGAAAACGATGCGGATACCTTTGATCAGTTTGTAAGACCAAATGGTGAATTATATCGCACTGAAGCGTTTCACAACAAATTGAAAAAAACCGCCATGGAATTTGAAGAGCATGATGAACAACTGCTAACAAATTGTTTTACGATTCCATCGGTTGCGGCTCATGTTGCAGCAAGGAAAAATGCGTGGAGACCAACGCGCAAGGAATTTCTACCGGATGTACAATCCAGTTGTTTGGAATACTATCACGGTGGACTATGGAACACTGAGTACAACCGCGACGCTACGATTTCCGTTGATATGGTTGCCTGTTATCCAGCGAGTTTTCTCGGGTATGGATCCGCCGCTGAGTACTTTAAACGATTTGGACACCCCAGACATGAAATGACTCGTGTTGCTATTAATGGACCACTGCCTGATTTTGATTTAACCGGATTCGCTCGCATAGTATCATTTGAATTCTCAGCAGGACTTCATCGCTGTTGTTATATTTGGATCGGTAGACACATGGCTGAAAAGAGATGGCTTCCAATAGCGCTGCTACGGTTTATGATTGATTGTAGCATGCTTGTATCGTTGATTGTCAGTGACGCGATTATATCATACCGGGCGCAGACTGAAGTCTGGTTACCAGAACCAGAGCGTCTAGATAGCATAATTGACGAGTCCAGAAAACACATTGATGCCAACGAGGAATATATCATCGAATGGTCCAAAAAGATATTCAACCAACGAAACCGCGAGGCAAAAGATCTCGGTAGAAGGATAATTGGTAAGTTCACACAAGGTGGAAAAAACTGCGACTACAAACGATATTGCTCACGGCTGATTATAGATGACGCAGAATATGATTTCGTAATCAAGGACGCAGTGGCAAAAAATAGATACGTGAACTGCAAAACAGCTCTGCTGTCCAATGGAACAAAGTTGGGTACAGTTGTTACTTACGCCGATGGAGACAGCCCCGCGTATCCGCATTTGAGGGCATCTATGCTGGGTTACGCCGCTATCAATTTATTCTCGATGATAAATAGATTTCCCGACACCGCGGTTAGAGTTGCGATTGATTCATTTTACATAGACGTAAAGTATAAGGGAAACATAGCCGAGTTTACTAGTCCGGACGAGAGTTGGGGTATATGGAGAATTAAAAATGAAATACGACGCGATTATTCCCCGTCAGCAGATGTCACCGTTGAAAATAATTACTTACGCGGTGATAATCTATCAGAATGGTCTAATGCACCACCGTGTTCTGATCCAATTTGTAGATATAAAACAGTTTATTTAAGCGGCTGTGGCGGGTCGGGAAAAACGACTCGGGCAATTGAATTATTTCGAACGCGGGCAAGTATAATTGTGCTTACACCGACCCATAGACTAGCGCGAGAGATAAAACAACGAAATGTTGACGCCGTTACTTATCACAGCTTTTTTCGATACAGCGGCGGTGAGTGGACTCCTGATCGAATGGGGGAAAAATTTATTCCTGAGGTTATCATCTGGGATGAGATATGTACTGTTTCGTTAGATGTTTTACAAATGTTTCTTGAGTGGTTGCTGCGCGCGAATACAGCGGTGATAATGTGCGGAGATCATGGCCAACCACCACCATTTGTCGGCGAGGGTCCACATGATTGGTTAAAGGGTTTTGTGGACTATTATGAAGAAACCGATACTGATTACCGAGCACTTGATGAACAACTGCGCGAGGTTAAAAAATTAATCAGATTACAGCCGGATAGAGTTCAATGTGAAATAATCCGCGAGGTGATTCCGGAAACGCCGTTAAATGAATTCTGGGAAACATGGAGACCAAACGATTTGATTGTAGCGAATAGAAAGATAGTCAGAGACACACTTCAGCGGAAGTTGTTTGCGTTGCATAAGGAAAAGTTTCCAACGCGTCCAGTGCCGTTATGTTATAGACCCGCGGACACACGGCGGCAGAACATTGAAGTTGAAATCCCGGGCCCAACAGCGTCAGGGACAAAAAAACAAATTCTCGTGCTGAATGATATCGTGCTCGTTGATATCAGCGTCGTCGAGGGCGCGCTACGTGCTGATAAATCCCCGTGGACGCTAGGATACGCAACGACAATACATTCCTCGCAGGGATTAACCATCACGGACACAATTGTTTGGATGGTTGATAATCGCAACGAATGGTCAAATCTAGTCTATCTTGCAGTGTCCCGAGTACGGAGGATAAATCAGCTTCGAAGAATTGTTATTGACGAAGCCAGTGACAACGATGACATTATTGATGCTAGCGTCATTGATAGAAAACTCTCGGGTTACCGCCAACAGGATAAAAAAAAACAGCTGCGTTTTGATATTGATGCCGAATTAATAATTGCGTTACGACAACAACAGAATAATCACTGCGCGAGTTGCAATTGTGTAATGCGCTGGTGTTATTCGGATAAAGACGCTCGCCAATTTACCGTGGACAGGATCGATAACAGTCTCGGTCATGTCAAAAACAATGTAAGGTTGACCTGTCTTGAGTGCAATAGACGCAACGGCGCTAGTTAAGACCACGCGGGGGCAATTGAGTATCGTCAGGTATCACTTGTAGTTGCTCGCGTGTAAACCCCCGCTGTGGGGCAGTTGAATCCAGTCTATAGATCGGTGGTCTACCAGTTGATCGTGTTATCGTTGATATGTTATGTGTGGTAACACTCCAAATAGGATCAGTAGCTTATTTTTTACCGCCTTCAAGCTCTCCTGGTTCATACAGATATCTAACAGTGACATCGCCGAGAATCGGCTTGGAAACGCTATCTATTTTTGATCTTCCGGGTATATACTTTTTTTTAATCGCGTCGCTGGGCTTCATGTTGATTGCTCGGGTAATCTCGTTATTTAACGCTGAAATTACGCCTGGCAACCTTTTGACCCATTCACGAGATCGTTTTTCTTGGATGAATTCCTTCGCGTATTGATACCCAAATAACCGTTCAGCAAGAGTCCGATTGAATCGTTCAACAATTGCCTGATCACGATGTAGCGCAGTATGACCTCGTCGTATCGCGACGCTATGATGTTTCAGCGTTGATAAAACAGCGCCGCGAAATTCACTATCAGGATCAACCTGTAATAGATTTGGCCAGCTCAGAGGACCCCTTCGGTAAATCCGCTCAAACGCATCGGCTACTTCAGTTGCTGACTTTGTTTTTAACGGCTCCGCTTGTTTGTATCGACTCGCAACATCAACTACGGTTAACGCGTATTTGTAACCGTTGTCATGCGGCAGAAATAATATGTCAGCTTGATGAACTTCATTGGGTACGCTGACATCAAAGCGCGAAAAGTTGATTTGTTTAGGCGGTGGTAGATAAATTTGCCATATAGCCTGTTTGGATAACCAATTAGCCGCAACGGCCTTTGTTAACTTTGCAGCGCTTGCGAGTTTACCAATTGCGGCCTTCCCCTTCCAGTATCCTCTCGGAGAATAATAGATGGATTCCATGTTGTTATTATAAACGCTAGTGTTTTCAATTACCAGCGCGAGAAGCTCCGCTTCCAATCATTAATTTACCTTTCATAGCCGATTTTACCAACCATGAAGCCAATTTTTCTTTGAATGATTTATCAGGAATAGCATTTAACGCGTGAATTAATTTTACATCCGCGATATGACGCTGTTGCAGATCGCTACTTTTGTAGTAAGCAACATCATGAGCATGACACGCCTTATCGATAGCGTTTATTGGATACTCACCGGGTTTGGGCTGATTTTGATCATCGAGTCTGATATCTAATCGTGTTCCGGGGCCACAGTAGCTATATCCTGGGAGGTGCTTTTCTCCTGGATACTTTGCCCACGGTGTTCCGGGGAGTTTTGATAACTTGGCTGCAATATCACCTCCTCGCTTTTTTTTAAAGCATCCCCGGGTCTAATAGAAATAAATCTAAATTTCTTTGTACCGCATCGTGCACACTTACCAGTAAGTGCCGATCTGTTATTTCTTGTTGTAACGGTTGTCATATCATTTGTGCCAGTACGCAGTCTACACTTCACACAATATAAATCCATAATTTATGTATAGAGATATGAATATAATTGATTTTTCGGCGACTAAAACAAGAGAACCAGTTAAGCATGTTGCAGCGTTACCAAACTCGATCCGGATGATTATCATCGGACCATCTGGATCCGGCAAGACGCAATTGTTATTCAATTTAATAATGAGATGGATGAAGTGGGATAAGTTGTATTTAATCGCCCCTAGCGTGGATGATCAACGATGCTACGAGGTGTTGAAAGATTTTAACGAGAATGCATCAGCGATCGCTGAAAAAAATGTTATTGAGTTTATTACAGATATCAATGATGCACCAGGTATTGATGATATTGATGGCGACGTTAACAATCTAGTCGTGTACGATGATGCTATGTTAGACAATCAAAAAAACCCAGCTAGGATATTTTCCAGAGGCAGGCATAAAAACACCGACGTGATATATGTCACTCAACGATACACTCAGATTCCAAAAGTAATCAGAGACAACTGTAATATTCTTGCTGTATTCAACGGCGTTGATACGCACACGCTACAAAATATTTGGCAGACATGGTGCGGCGGTGACATGGACTTTAATGGTTTTCGAAACTTTTTTAGTCATGCTCAGTCGACCCCACATGGATTTGTAACGATAAATTTACATGATCCTCGGACACGATATCGTATCGGACTTGACCAAATATTCGGTTAGTTGTAAATAATTTTCATTGTAAATAACTTCTTAGCAGCAGGGGGGGCAATGACATCGACGAGGTCGTCGCGCTTTTTTACCGGACGCTGACGACGCTGGGATCGGCGCGCAGAAAGTATTAATTAAACCAAATGACGATTGGACGACCCCCCCCCCCCCCCCCGACGACGACGTCGTTTTTTTTTACCGGGCGCTGACGACACCGGATCCGCTGAGTGCAGAAAGTATTAATTAAGCCAAATGACGATTGGACAAAATGTCCGATTCGCCCCCCCCCCCCCCCCCCCCCCGCTGCTAATACGTACCACTCCCCAAGAAAATCCTAGCTATCAAAGCCTGCATCAATGTCAAAACCGATGACTACTGCCTCATGTGGGCTGTCCTCTCCGCGCTACATCCCGCTGAGGACAACGCCGATCGAGTCTCCAAGTACATGCCGTATTTGGATACCTTTAAAACTACTGGCAACACCTTTCCAGTAGCTGTCAAGGATGTGTCTAAACTAGAAACACTCAACAAGTGACTCTCCATCAACGTGTTCAACTCAATAATAAGAAACCGGGCAATAAGCAGTTCGTGGTCTATCCACTGCTGATCTCCAAAACAGAATCTTAGCGCAGCCTTAATGTACTGCATTATTAAAACCACTTCATGTACATCAAAGACTTCGGCTGGTTATGTCAATCTCAGTACACGCAGCATAAGCATCATTGGTATTTCTGCTATCGAGGCTTACAATGCGTTCTTCAATCGCAACGACTACAGGATCACGTTTCGATGGAAACTTTATCACCTCAGCACTCACCCATCCACGAGTCAAGGCTTTCTCGCTGAGGTACGAATAAACATCACATGCATCCCCAATAATTTCGAAAACTACATGTCAATTTCGATTGGTCCCTTTCTATTCATCGATTCCTTCTATTTTGAAGTCGTCGCTAGAAGAACTCGCTCAAACCTGTCCTAAGTTCATGCATATCAAAAAGGAATTTGACGATGATTACCCTCTCCTGCAACGAAAAGGAGTTTATCCCTACTAATTCATCGATGAAACCTCATTACCATCTCTGGAGAACTTCTAGTCTCACTTACATCTTTCCAATATCACGGAGGAAGAGTATCAGTACGCGAATAAGATATGGAAGGAGCTCGGGTATCACACTCTCGGAGATTATCAAGACCTATACTGAAAACAGACGCACTTCTACTCATGGATGTCTTTGCGAATTTCAAATATATGTCTTGATTATTATCAGCTTGATCCACTCTGGTATTTCATCTCATCAAGTCTCTCCTGTGATGCCCTTCTCAAGACCAGTAAAGTGCAACTTGAACTCTTCCAAGGTCCAGGCATGTTCATGTTCACTGAGAGCATGATTAGAGGAGGCATCTGCACTATCAGCCAAAAACACGCCGTCGCCAATAACAAATACATGTTCAACTACGATCCCACTCACCATCCAAATGCATACTCTACCAGATCACCGGAAAACAATTTCTCCATGAAAGACAAGCAGGATATCAAGATAACTCATGGGACTATTTCGCCGATGACGATCTGGATTATCAACACCATCTCCACGACTCTTATAATGATTATCCGTTCTGCACTTAACCACTCATAATCACAACCGCGATGCTTTCTCCTCATCAACTCCAACAAAAGAAACACGACTCGGAATCAGATTTGCCAAGATCAAAAAGCTCGTACCCAATCTCCATCACAAAACACAATACAAGATATATTATCAACTACAAGGACAAATTCTTCAATACGGACTCGTTCTTAAACAAGTTCATCGAGCTCTCAAGTTTAAACAATCTCCATGGATGAATTCCTATGTCACCTTCAATACCCAACAACGAGCTAAGGCCACGACGGACTTCGGTAAAAAATTATCTAGACTCATGAACAACAGCGTCTTCGGTAAAACCATGAAAAACAGCCAGACTTAAAAAGAAAATCAAAATAACCATAATCCACGACGACGAGATAAGCTCGTAGCCAACAACGCCGTCGTTAGCATGAAAATCTTTAACGAAGAACTCGTCGCCATCGAATCCAGAAAAACGCATTTCATCATCTATAAATCCAGCAGTTCGCAATCTCTCCAAAATTCTCTTGCTAGAGTTTCATTACGACTTCATCAAACGAGATAAAGCAAGACTACTCATGACCGATACCGACTCGCTTGCACAAGTACGATCTCTACGCAGATCTCTATCAAATTCTAGACCTCTTTGACCTTAAATTTTATCCATAAACATGCTCATTTAACTTTAAAGATAATAAAGAGAAACTTGGATAGTCCAAAGATGAAACTTGTTTAATAACCATCACAGAATTCATAGGACTTCGATCCAAAATGCATTGCATCACCCTCGATGCCACTATCGATCTTTAAAGACAGCCATTACAGCGACATCTACAATACTACTCCATGAGAACGTCCCGATAACAAAGACATGATCTCTCCACCCTACTCATCAACAAAAACGGCTATGTTCCTTCGACGATAAACGATACTCCACAGATGGTATTTACACACTCTCCCACGGAAATTATCGCACGCAGTGAGCCAGAACACCCTTTTGAGCACAAGTGAGGAGCAACCCTCCCCCATTTGCGCACAGGTGAGCCATACCCTCATAACACAGTAGAAGATTTATAGGAGGGTTCTCACTCACCTAGACCACGCAGTGTGATAGGTTAACCAGAACATTCATTTTTATCTGTACTATTTCCCATTCCTTGAGCAATTATGACATCACAAGCATGACGTTAAAAATAACGTTAATACGACCTAAAAATAGTTTGGTCAAAGAACTGCCTTCCTGACGGATACAAATTTTAATTTAGGTTACCCTAGATGTGTTATTTTGAATAATTTGTTGTACGTTATTGATATATATATATTTAATTTGTATTGTTGGTTTTTCTTAATGATTAGTGCATATCTGTATTTTGTACTTGGCCTTGTCCAAAATCAAGTTAGTGGTGCACCTGACAATTATTTTATAAGCAACATAATACGTTGCTAATATTTCTCTATCATTGTTGATTAAATATTCACATAATTATAAGTAATAAACATGTTTTCTTCAATTTGAGTTAATGATACAGTCTTGATTCTGATCTTAAAAACGTCAAGAATAGAAATATCCTATTAAATTGACAGAGTGTTTTGAGAAAATGGTAATTGCGACCTATGTCAAATGATGGTGTACACTATTTTGTTAACATTGGGAATATTCATTCTTGCGTTAACATTTGAAACAGAACCAGTATAATTGTTGTGTTCAATTTCTAGTTTGGGTGGAATGATTTAATAAAAGTATTAATCTCTGGAGCTACAAAGTGTTCAACAATATTTTTTACAAAAACATTCATTTTAAATTATAATGAATTCAGAAAAAGACATTTTGAATTATATTAATATGATATACCAAAAGACTGTTAACACGTCGTCACATTTCAGGCAATAGGCACATTAACAAATTCGAGACTACAGGCCCATCAATATTGGAATTTTTTTCGAACACCAATGGAATTCAGCTGAAGTTCATATAATTGAACTTTTGATAGATCTTGTAGGACTATTTGTGATTTAATTCATAATACTATAAAATCTTTTTAAATTTTTATTTTGCATTCTTTGGAAATAAATTATTTGTTGTATTTTACAAAAACTTGTTGACTTTCGCTCTTTTCTGTTGCTTAGTTTAAGAGCGTAGAGTCGTAACATTGTTATTTTTCTGTGGATGCTCACAGCAAACGTCCCAAAATCTGGTGTCTCGTTTTCGTTTTACTTTGTTTGACTTCTTTCCCACGTCCTTGATTGTATTTCTGTTGCGTTTTAATATAATCCTCCTGTTTTCGATGCGAGTCGAATAATTCCGACTATCTGAAAGATACTCTGAGATAATCGTTGTGCTACTAGTGGACGTACATAAAGTTAGATGTGCAAATAGTAGATTCTTCCAAAATGATTGGTGTTCAAATTAATACTGGGCGACTTTTCAACAATTGATAAAATGTCTGGATTGTTTAAATTATTTCTGCAAATTGGTAACTGAAACAAAACAGGAGAAAATCATTGGGTTTCAATAGCCTTAAAAGATTGTTTAAGTTTCTGGTATTAATGAAACGTAATCTAGTGATTGTGATATTTATGAAATGGACTATATTTAAATTTTATGTTCCTTCTACCATGCGATGGATGAGGCCGAGGATGTTCCGAGTGAACGCGCCGTGTGACTGGTGCTACTTTAATTTCATGCACAGCGTGGTATGAATTTCCAGTCGATGCTGCCTATCTTCTAAGCAGCAATTTGGATCATTAGATATACGTCAGCAACCAAGAATATAGTGGATGCAACACTACGCCTACTGAAGTAATTTCAATAGACGTGTATTGCTCTCAAATCATAATCTACGTCTTTCCTGTCGAATATACAAGCCTGAAAATGTGTATTGTCATGTTTCAAGCTGTCTATTTTGGTGATATATTTAAGTACTACAGAAAAAATGAACTGTATGCCACAAATTTGTTATTTCATTTTATGTACATCTCCGCAAAAAGTACTTAAATATTTATATAACAAAATAACAACGTTCATCGTCTGCCAATATTTTACTTTTATCAGTGAATCAACATAGGTCAGGATTGTAAAACACGCATCCTAACCTGCAGTACAGCAACATTTGAAAAAAAATTAAATGAAGGCGTATTGGGGGGGGGGGTTTCTTTACTTGGTATTAAGGATTTCAAAAGATCTATGCTTGTGAAGACAGTTGCACGTTTGCTTTATATTTACTAATTCCGCTGCTATAAGCGGGGATAAGAGGTTCTTTCTAAAAGAAATGTCTCTACATACTACATTCAAACTTTCTTTTTAAGTAACGTTATCAGTATCATCGTTTTATATGAACTGTATCAGATCTACATAATTCGTGCTAGCATTCAATAGATATTAAACCAAAACTGACAACAAAAGGGCTAAACGAATATACATCATAGTTTGTCTGCGTGTTTCAACTCAACTTGGTTTTTGCCGTTAACTCCAGACAGAAAATAATAAAAACAACAGAGTGCTTTAAGCCGATGCAGCTATAAAAGTCCATGTCACTGCATTGCTTCAGTCAGTGCTACGCTCGTGCGAACAACCCGATAGTAGACGGACTACCCAGCCTTTCCAAACAGTTAGATCATGAATCTTGCTAAACACAAACTGTATTCTTGGGTGATTATGCAGCCCACCACTGTTGGTGAGTTCAGATGGATTGATTTTGCGTATGTAAATATGCACGTGCACATAAAGGAGGACGATCAAAGCAGAGACCATTGATACTTCACTGAAGCTGACCTGAAGTTATCTAGACGAAACACACATAGCTTATCCACAACCTACGCAAGAAACTTAAATATGCGGTCCATATGCGCACTGTACAATTGTATCTACGGTTGGTGATGTCTGTGGTGCGAGTACATGGAGGTCTACGGTTTCGTTAGCCCACCTGGATGGCGCCGTATATACAAATGAACTGGGATCTTTGACATTTGTGTTCCTGTGATTTTGACTACAGCAGCCACCATCGGAACACCAGTCGGACTTGCTGAAGGGCTAGAGCTGTAGTCATCGATGACGCGGATTACATTGGCAAAATATGTTTGTTACGGCTGCATTCGCGAATACGTGTATATTCAAAGCTTCTCGCGTTGGAACAATGTAGTTTCAGTGGTGTCAGTGACTATACTCCCTGACGATCGAAGATAAAATGGGTAGTATGGCTGAGTTCTAAACGGTGTTGACCAAAATAAAATCCACTGACGTCTCCACGAACACGTACGAAAACCGGAAAACTATTGACCCAATGTAGTTACATTCAATAAAAATCAGGTAAACAGTTGTCAGCGTATATCGAGCTGCTTGTGAGTTCACGCACTACTTGTTTTATCAGTAAAAAAATTGGATTTTTGTTAATTATCTGCGTAGATAACGATCAATCACTTTTTTATGCAGCCGGTTAATGCTTTTCGATGACTTATTCTAATATATTTCACTGGCGCCATAATAACAGAGGCCTCAAATGACACGTTAAATGAAATTTAATGTGCATGCTTAACATCGATTTTTTTTTTAAATCAAACGACACCAAATTGAACACCTTTGGAAGTATTCCAAAGTGGTACGGCACTAAAAGAAGAAAAAGAAAACGTTATGTGCATTGAAAACATCCACTGTGGAGAATTAGCTTGATTTTAAAAAAAAAGGAAAAACCGAGTCGTGTTTTAATATCCATTCAGTGCTCTCCATTATTCCACAAAGCCGGCTTTCTGTAATTTAGTATTAGGCCTGGCAAGTTTTACAATGTCCGGTATAAATGGTTGTTGAAATATTCAGTGTTTTCTTTCCACATGATAAAATGCGATCTTGTTCTCGAAAACGAACTGGTCTGAATTTCAACAATCTCCTTATTAATCAAGCTAGAGTATATGTGCATCATTTTCATTTATTGTGCAGGATTTCAAGCCACATATGGTTCATTTACGATTGAACAAAACCACGTATAATCGTCTTTGCGTTTTGTTTTTGATTTCTTATCTTGTTATTCATAAACTTATTTTTAAGAACCTTCTTGCACAAAATTGATAAGCATGTTTTCACCGTATTGTTACTTCGGTATTTTGAAGGAAAAAAAGAGGATGAGGATAGAGAAACACTGTAGAAAAACCATTTGGTACTTCCTCTCTCAGACTGATACTCGGGTGTGAACCGACGCTATGTATTACATCAAAAGTATGTAAAATTAAATATCCGAAATTATACCCAAAGGCTTTTCGTTGACAAATTTTGAATTCAAACTAGCCTTGATCAAAAAGCAACCTTATTTCTTGACAGGTGATGGGATAACCATGGTGTTTACTGTTGTTGTTGTTGTTATAGGGTTTAACGCCATTTTTAGCACATGATAGCCATACATGGCGGCCAGTATAAATGGTGGAGGAAGAACCCGGGAAAAACCGGAAAGAACCAACGACCCACGAGGAGCTACTGACAAGCTTTCTCACGTACCCATGTTGGCTGAGCCCGAGACTAGAACCCACGCAGACAGAGTTGAAACTGCAGTGGTTCATAACGGTGAGCGCTTTAGACCACTCGGCCACTCGGTGCTCCCGGCATTTACTGTAATGGCTGATGTATAAAACATAAATTATTTATATTTTTCTTAATTTTCTTAAAAGTAGTTCCGAACACGGCATAATGTCGATGTCCGAGGTAATATTAAGATTGACACAATGTACACGGATGTTGCTTTGAATGTCGGGGATGGAGTGGGGGGCGGGGCAAATTTTAAGGTTTTGATAAACAGCTGACTGATCAAAATACCTTGCTTTCCGGATAAAACAGATTCAGATTGTGTGCACGGAATCTTAGCTTACGATTAATCTGAATGCACTGTATGATGGGATTTAATGAAGTAGTGTGTGTGTCTGGGTAAGCTACGTCACTCATTCAATCAAAGCACAGCATAATAGTATCAAATTTATTTCCGGTGTTCAAGACGTAAAAGCGCCTACCGTCTCATTTCGAAATTCTAATGTTTTAAATAAAACAAAAAAGCGAAATTCCAGCATAGAACAATATCGTGTTCTTTTTTAGAATCACTCCTAACGTACCACTCAACCTGTTATTTCAGATATATCAATGTAGAAGAGAGAGAAGAAAACTCATAATTATTCTCTATCCTATTGAGAATATTTCTCTATCCTATTTTTCTCTATCACGCCATTTGAAGCTTCTTTAAATGTTGCAAACGGCAAGTGCTGTTAGCCTATCCCGATACAATAGTGACGTCCGTAGGATTTAGGAGTAGTAGGCATTCAGTCTTATTCGAATATTTCAGTCAGTAAATAGCATTCATAGGTAGTCTAGATTTACAGTAACGTACCAAAAAAATAGACAAAACCGTGTTTTATTTGATTCTTTTATTTTCATTTTTATTTGTTTATTTATTTATTTATTTATTTATTTATTTATTGCTTTGTTAAGCACGATCATCTTGTCACAATTTGGAATTTTGATCAGTTGTATGTATCAGCATTTCACTACAAATTTCGTTCTGGGCAACCATTGAATAACTTCCCTCCACATACTCTCAGCTGTTGCAACATCTGCATGTCATTGTTAGTAAAACGAATAAATATTTAATATGATTCTTTAATTATTTGATGTTTCAGATCGAGATGAAAGCTTAATCTTACACATTTCTTCAAAATTGTCATACTTCATCATATATTAAAAGTGGTAACATATTTCTGATATAACAAGCAGACATCTTTGAAAATTACATGGCTCGTATTCACTTCCCTATTCTGGCACAGATTGGTAGCTGTGTGTGTGTGTGTGTGTGTGTGAAGTCAGCTTTCTAAATTCTGATAGAATTAAAACAGTAACGCTCTGAGGTAATTGTAATAATTCAAATGGCAACACCGAAGTAAATACAAAATAAATTCCGTACCATCGACCGTTCTTAACAGTTGTCTGCGACATTGGTTCTTATGCTAAAAGCAATTTCGAGTGTTGCTCAAAGACCCGCCCACGCATATTTGCGTAATACAACGGCGTGAAATATGTTCTCCTAGTATTCCAAATAGTTTTCTCAAAGCCACCACAAAATTACTTTCACCAACCGTGCATTTAGCTTCAACCACATTGAATTTTTCTTAAGTTTTCTAGGTGGCAACTAAAGTATAATGTACGTTTTACTGCTTTTCGATCTTTCTGTATACGTACATCCTTAAATACATCGTGATTTCCTTCAAATGGCACTGTTCAAAATATATGACGCCAAAAAGTTGCCAGAGTATAGAATTTGCATATGTATGCGTTTAGCCGGTACAAATACGCAGTACGTTTAAGTCAAAGATCTCTCTGTATATATTGAACTGTGCAAAAAGCAGGTGACAAGATGGCACACACTTTCATTCACATTTAGCTCTCAAAAACATATTTGCATCGTCTTTAAGACACACGACTGGGTTTTTTCTTCTTCAGATTTATCCAAAAATGCAACGGGTACTTACATAGATACCGAAAGGTGCCAGAAGCCCTGTCCACGCTCATTTACATACTAAAATATTTCCGACTGCATCTCAATTTATGAACTTTTACAGTCTTATTACATGAACTAAATGAAAGAGAAGTCTAAATTTGAGTAAAATCAATGCGATAGTTTCTGTTATATGTTATCAAATAGTTTATTTACTATCTGTATATTTTGATCCAGATTATGGGAGTATTTCCCAGATGTTTACTCACAATCATTGACATTATACCAACTATTAACATTGGGGCCATGTTAATAGTCCTTCCTGTTACCTTAATTAATTATGTAAGTATTAATAACACCAGGATTATGGTAAAAGATGATTGAAATGCTGGAAAGGTCTATAGGGACAAATGTATAGTGGTCGGCCTAAACCCTTGATAAGTAAAATATTAACTGAAACGTTCACTAACGTATGTCTTAAATCAATCGAGCAGAATTCAGTTTGATAGACACTCGTTACTCGAACAATCTAAAACATTATGATTATGTCTCTTTTCCGATATAGTCAGTCGATTCGGTTATTAATGTGCAGTTCAGACGTACAAAAAGCTATTCCGATATCGTCAGTCGGTTCGGTTATTAGTGTGCAGTTCAGACGTACAAAAAGCTATTCCGATATTGTCAGTCAGTTCGGTTATTAGTGTGCAGTTCAGACGTACAAAAAGCTATTCCGATATTGTCAGTCGGTTCGGTTATTAATGTGCAGTTCAGACGTACAAAAAGCTATTCTGATATTGTCAGTCGGTTCGGTTATTAGTGTGCAGTTCAGACGTACAAAAAGCTATTCCGATATCGTCGGTCGGTTATTAGTGTGCCGTTCAGACGTACAAAAAGCTATTCCGATATTGTCAGTCGGTTCGGTTATTAGTGTGCCGTTCAGACGCACAAAAAGCTATTCCAATATCGTCGGTCGGTTATTAGTGTGCAGTTCAGACGTACAAAAATTTATTCCGATATTGTCAGTCGGTTCGGTTATTAGTGTGCAGTTCAGACGTACAAAAAGCTATACAGATCAATGAGCTAGTATTTGTAAACGGTGAATAAATGCTAAACGTTCCTCTGGAAATGAAGTAGGTAGCTTACATTCGGCATAGTTTTCCCTACACTTCAAATATTACTATAAAGTAGTGCGAGTAACACTCAGTTTCTCAGTAGTTTTGTTATGAAAGACCTTTTGTATATCGTAAACTTCTCATTTCTTGCTATGAGAAGGAATTTGTCATGGAGAGAGAGAGAGAGAGAGAGAGAGAGAGAGAGAGAGAAGAAAGGAGTTTAGGCTCTCTTAACAAAACGGTGTCACTCCTAACGGTGTAAATACGGCTACATCTTGGGCAATATGGCAAGCGGAGGTACGGAATCGCTGTAAATACAGAGCTGTTCTGACTCTCGATGAACGATTTTTTTAAAAAGTAATATATATATATATATATATATATATATATATATATATATATATATATATATATATATATATATATATATATATATATATATATATATTACTACATTCTAGAGATACATCTATAAGGTCTTTATGTTTAAAATACACGAAATACATATAAGATTACACTTTTTCTTCGAACTTACCAGCTTCATACATTTGTATAATTTCTGCCTTTTAGAATATAATACAGATAATTAAATCTCAATTAACTTCATGGTAGCCAAAGAGTATTAAACTCAATAGCTGCGATTAAGGCAACAATCATTTTGACGAAATGTATTTTACTAAAATTAAAAATAGAACGCTAATTTGGAGTAGGTTACTAAGACATTTTTCTCTATTACTTAAAGAATCTTTTATTTCGAAATTAAATCTAAACATGAAGATGGTAGCGAATTCGTCTTTTCCAATAATACATGCCATAAATACAAAATGAATATAAATTGTTTGAAACAATTAAATATTCCTTTACAATATAAAATAGAAAGAACTCATAAAAGTTGTGCACAAATATGAACTTTACCATTAAAATATAAAATGTTAAAAAGTGCTATTTTTTATGGAAGTTTACGAACACAGAGGCTTTTTCCCTGTAAAGAAAGACAGAGCTGTTCTGACTCTTGATAAACGAAGTCATTTTGCAGAAGTCTGCTCTCTACTTATACGCAGCGTTTGTGTGCTCATTTAGAATCAGATCACGACTCTCGTCCTTTTCCCACGGGAACGCGTAAGTCATCTAGCTTAATTATATATTAAGGATTTAGTAATTTCCCTGTTTAGCAGCTTCCCACCAAATTAAACTGCTGACCTTTGGATACAAGAGAAATATATGTTATGGGGTTTTGCACTTGCTTATAAAGCGCGATCTTTATTAAAATAGTATACAGTTGAACTATAGAAATAGATAAAATCAATCTCAATATATTTTAGTGGAAAATTACTTTAATATAATCTAATGAAAAATTAATTTAAATACCATTTAGAGAAAATGTCAATCTTAATATTTGTACTCAATAATTCTGTCTTAATAGTTACATATCGCGGATTCTTTAACATGTCGTTCCGAAAAATAAGTATTATGAACTCGTTTATTTGTTAAGGTAAGACACATTTTAACGTTTTACTTTAACAACGTTAGGAATAACTTGCAATGGGGGCGGGGGTCAGGTGGCCGAGTGATCCCTTAAACTCGCCTTTACCGATCACTGCTATGTCCCCTTCGTCCACGTGGGTTCAACTCTCGGACTCGACCAATGTCGGTGTGTGAGAAAGCTTGTCATTAGCTTCGCGTCGATTCTTGTCGAGGTTTTCCCTGGCTCTTCCTCCATCAGTTATACTGGCCGCAGAGAATAGCCTATTTCGCACTTAAAAAATGGCGTTAAACCCAAACCAGCAACAACAACAACAGTGTGAATATTTTGTGTTGTTTATTTTCTGTTACAGATTCCTCTCTTGAAATGGTCAAATTATTTATTTTGGCTGTTGGATCAGAATGTAAGCCACCACATTGCCAACAGTCCAACCAGTAAAATTGTTCAGGGTCGGACTGACCCGATGGGATATCAAGAGATTGTTTGTATGCGGGGTGGAGGAGGGGCAGGTTTTTAGGACACATATGAGACTTCCTGGGACCCTCCTATTTATGCGTCATCGCCAGCCAAGATTCCAATATGCCAACCTCTTCTTTACTTTGGCGGATCGACCAGATATTTCAGTTCTTTGTGATAGCGACATATATTGGATTTCACGAGTTGTCTCCCTTAGTATGCAATGCCAACTAACCAATAACGTATAAAAGTACATTGTTACTTTGTACAACGGCCGATAATGGGGAAGGCAATACACTTCAAAACGATATTTTGTTAGTTTAACATCGAAAGGATGACTACGTACCAGACGGAAGCCATTACAGATTATTTTAGGGAAAAAGTGTATTTGTACAAACATGGACCGGAAGTGGAAAAATGTATTATTTATTAGTCCATTGCAGTGGTGTGCTCCCCTTGTAAGGATTATATAGGAACAGTGTTCAAATATTTAACAACTTGATTTTGATTGGATGCAGTATCCTTCCTCCACATTCAATGAAATTCGCAAACTCGAAGCACTGAATTAGAGCCGCCAAGATGTAGATAGCGTTAACACATCGGAACCTTGGCTACCGAAGATGCTATTTGAGTTGAATATTACTTTTATGCCATGTTTGTGACATCCTAGTCAAATCTCAGACGACATTTTTGTTCTAATTGTTGCACAGTAGGAGTGCATTAAGGACACGTAAATATGACATAAGCAGCCTGATCCGCTTATCGAAAGCATTTTTGTAACTTTAACAAATAAATAGCAAATTATCAATATCACATCCCAATAGTAAACAAATTGTTCCAAAAATATTTAAAGAGAAATTTTGATTTTTCTAATTCTTGTTTCCAACAATATAAGAAATGTAAATTGCGTTTGAGTATTTTCTTTTCCAATTCTCACATTCATGAAAGTCTGTCGAAATTGGAAAGTTGAAATATTGTCCTTATGATAATCAATATGTGCAATAACAGCATATACTATCAGAAAAAAATGCTTCTAGCCACCACATAATTAAGTAACTTGCCTTCGAAATATTTCCAACTTTATTCAAACTGGATTTGTTGCGTTCTTATAACTTGTAAATTTATATCTAAAAGTCAACAAAATACAACATGCCTTTCAATGTATGTGTACTTACAGTTTTGAAAAATCTATACGCAATTTATGCAAATATTGTATGCTGCATTTTACAATTATTTATAATTCATTCCTAAACGTTTAATTATCCCATGGTATTTTTACCGACTTCATAATGTTATACAGTCGTAAACTTACGGACAAGAAAATATCGGGAAGTCGGAATATAAGAGCCTTTATATTGGTCATTTCAATTTCTTTATCTTATTTTAAGTTTAGTTTAGTTCGATAAATATTTCGTAACTTCTACGCTTTTTCCATACACTAACTCGGTATTTTTGTACATGTCGCCTTGATAAACTGATCTTATTTCGATTTTCTACTACAAAAACGAAAAAACTGAATCTAAATAAAAGATTAAATGCAAAATTTATGAATGGAGATAAATGATATTTAAAGTTTGCCTCTTTATCCCGTAGGAAAACAATTTGTCCTTACATCATGAATTTCGTTTTCATTCACTGAAGAATGTGAAAAACACCACTGATTTAAACTAAATTTGGTATAATGCTTATATTTAAGAATAATTGGGTAATTTTACTTGCACTGTTTTCCGCCATTGTACCAATAGGATGGTAAAATGTGTTATCCACGTTGTATTCATTATGGTAAAAACAAAATGGCATATTGTGTCGGGGGTCTGTCAGTTTCTTCTGAAACTTATTACGGAAAAGGTACTTCGGTAGATTTTTATTATGTGAAAATTAAGATATCCACAGAGCTTGTGGTGTCGCCTTCAATCTCTCAAAGCAACTTTTGTTGAACGTATAGTGTTTTCTATTACTAGCTGCATTTATTTCAACTTCTTCGGGTCTCTCATGCAAATTGCTTTCTAAATAGGGAGTGGTACACAGATAATTATGACTGGCTCTGGTGTGGCATATCAAGCAGTCATTCGGTTTCCATAGCTACCACGTGATAAATAGTAAGAAAAAACTATTCATCCGTTTCAGGGTTTGAAAGAAAAGGATTAAATACTTTTAATAAAGGAAAATATACAATTTGTCAATAATAAATCATACGTTTCGGTTCGCCTCTGGCAAATCGTTAATGTTTAGAATATCACGTTTGAAATAGACAACGTACAATATAAGAAAAAAGAATCTTTGTTATGCATCTTTCCTATGAATTTTGGAGGTTTTCCAGATTGCTACCAATATAATCTCTGTATTCTGCAATGTCCCACTCTGAAGTTTCCGACTGTAATCAGTCGCACAGAAGGAAACAATTGGTACACTGCTAGGAAAGAAATAACATTTTTTGCTGATGTTACACAATTTTACACAAAATTAATAGCAACTGTACAGCTAGCCTTAGGCAAAATGTAAATATCAAAATATTACTATTGCGACTTCATTGATATATCTTTGTTAAACTTAATGCACATGTATCTGTCTATAAGAAGAAACAAAAACGCGGAATTTCAAACTTCCACACATGCCCTAGTTCGCACTTAATTTCATATTCACCTTTTGTTCCGTGTTCCCCGGTTGCCAGCTGTATGATCAATAAAGATACGATGGAACATATTTGCATATAACTGCATATAAAATCAAAGCATTATATGACGACACTAACCACATATGAAATAGCAGAAAATCTCATGAAGATGGTTGCAAAATGTTTATCTGCAAGTACGGTTAGCTTCAAGAATGCATGTAAATCACGTGATGCTCACACCTTTGCCAGCGATAGTGTTGGTTGGCGGTCAATACGTATCAGCACGTGTCAGGCTCTGAGTGATAGAGCGATATACAGCAATACGTTAGTTGTGCGTTGAAATTAACCACTGTCTCATTTATTGAATCAAATACTGCATTTATTCAAGTACGAACATTTTTACGTGGGATAAACTCCACAGATTGTAGACTCTGTACCAAACAAGGCCGGTGATGGTGATCGCTTCCAAGAGAAGATGAGCGGAGACTGCTTACCATGGTAGTGTATAAAGAAGTGAGTAATATTTATAACAGGATTGCAGCATCACGTGAAAGGTTTATCTCTAAAATAGTTGTATTTAAAATATATATACTCTGAACGTACTGCTCGCCTGGGAAAAATAATTAAAGATATCACGATCATGTATGCTATAGAAAAAAGAGACATAACTTGGAATTTAGTGGCTCCATTCCTACAGTCCCGATCAGTTGAAAATCTCGACCTTCGAGACTTAACCAGTCGCGAAAGTACTAGTTGCGTAGGCGACTTAAATCCTTTAATTGATTGACTGATTGACTTGGAGTTTGTTTTGTTTTAGTGGTGATTCGATTTTCTAAAACACGGTAGTATACAGGTGTGCAGATGTAGTTTGCATCTTCATAGATGGGTCATATATTTGCTTCCAAATTTTGGGAAAACATTCTCATTGGTGCTCACATTTAGGGGTCGCAATACTGCTGTATAGGCATTTAGTAGCTGTAATTACATATGTCAAGCAATGAATAGCAAACGAAAAGGAGGAGACACGAAAGCAGGTAAGCATAACTATTATTTTATATAAAATATATTTTGTTAATTGCAGGTTATGAATAAGCTTTGACAGTGTCTTCAGTAACCACTTTTGTCATGTTGAGGGTGGACAATTAAATCAACTTTTACATACTATCGTAGAGACAAATTGCATGTTGACATGGTACAAATTGAGATTAACTACTTTTGGGGGACTTCAACTTTGACACTTATCAATTGCTAGGCACTAACATATATAGAATTATGGAAAAGGAAGGTCATGTACAGAATAATCAGAATGAGAAAAATTAAACTATTTTTTTTCAATGATACCCGGACAAATATTGCTGTAAATATCATAATATTTTAAGGATGTATATACATCCATATGGAGCTTTCCCTGGAGACACGTTTACCATTTTGACCTGCAAATAACATTTCTGAATATTTGTGGATTGTAAGTCTTAATAATCAATGAAAAATTTATTTAGAATTTAAAGTCAACGGCTGACGTCTTGTCAACAGCAACTGACTTTGCCATGAATCTTTCTTCTTCATGCGAAGGATGAAAAACGTATGTATTTTAGTTTAGATACTTCATTCAGCTTTTCCGTCCTAAACATCAACCACCCTTTGACACGGGAGACTTTTAGATGTCCCTGCGAGGTTCCAATATTTGCGTCTTCTCAAGCAAATCCTGGGCAAGCAATAGTACAAAAATCGTGTCAGTTTGGAATTTGGAGACTTCAATATGCCCATGTTTTTATTGAAAGTTGCTATATGCGTCAATCATTGGTGAGAGACAAATAAAGGAGACATTTTTGTCCTTTTTGTAGCAATTCATTTCCCATTCATCCATTGCTTTCACGCCACTTTTATTCCCCATAATGTCTCTTCACACACTATCCAAACCCACTTCCATTCCGTTTGGTTTTCCTGACACACTTTTGCACGTCCATAAGTGATGTTTGTTGGTTATTCTACTGATTTTAGAGTCTTGCCTTTTCGAATGACACTGTAAGGCGAGAGACCAGAGCTGGATTACGAGTCTGACTGTCAATAATTGAGCGACCGTGTTTCATTTGTGCGTAATTGATTAGAAATTGATGCTAATCAAAAGAATGTTGCATGCGACAATTCATACTACTATATGCAGTTCGGTTTATAACATATCTCTCTGTGTGTTGATTCACTTAAGATTCTCTACGTATCGATGGAACGTATTGCAATACTGTAAGATTAGAGAAAGGTATTCATTGATACACAGTAATAAATTATTTGGATGCTTATGATCATCTGCAATATTTTTAAAACAATAAATCATTGGGTTCATCCTTTATTAACTGATTGGAGTTTTGATTGACTGATTAATAAATTAATACGCATCAGGTGATATATGAACATTAAATAACATAGTCACACATGTATGGTATCTACAAACTATGACCCATTTCTTGCTAAAATATTTCATGCAAAGTAATATAATGCATGCTACAAGTACAGAAGAAAAAACACTGCTTCATTCATTTCATTAACATGTTTATTAACCTTTACATATTTATTGCAGATATAAAAGAGTAAACATTTTATCATTTCTTTTAAAACTCTTAAATCTATTCAATTCATTACCTGTATATAACTTTAAAGAAACACGTGTAATCTATTGCAAAGTAAACTGCTGTACACTTTAAGGTAGGTGAATGACTAAGTGATCATTGCTGTAAACTAGTAGCACGTTTCTTGCTTAAACGTAGTGAACATAAAATACACAGGTATTTTTCAAGCTTAGTTTTAAAAGTATTGTAACTGTATTTTCTCGATAGGTCACATATGGCAGTTTTCTATGAATTTACATGTAATCCATGTATGGTTTTCATAGAGTTCAATTATCACATCTTCAGATAAGAAATTTTATCTTGCTCACACTTTTAAAGACATGCTCAAAACAGTTGAGGGTGGGGCATTAATTACAGGAGAAATAATTAGCTAAAAATTGCACGATCGTTAGATGGATGAATGTTGTTAATTTTTCTATGAGAAAATGGTGAGAAGTGCGACTATTCTACTCTAATGCGTCCGTCTATTTTTATCACGTGTTTTCAAGTTAAGGGTAGTATTAGGACATTAGCGAATACAGACCACAACAAGCACATCAACACTTTATAGGCATGATTGCATCGCTATTGTTTCCCAGAAAGAGTGTCGTTTAACATTCATAAAATAATAAGTGTATCATGTCATATATAATCTTTAATCCGATAATTTCTTTAATTGAAAATTAACACCAAAGTTATCGATTTCAGTATAATATTAATGTGCACATTACTGCATTGTTGTAGCCATTTAAAACATTTTTTTTCAATGAACTATTTACCAACGTTGTATCAAAAATATACGGCAATGCATTGATTCCTACTTTAGCTTTTAGTTGGGCTTGAATATGTGTCCCACACACACACACACACACACACACACACACACACACACACACATACTTAAAGTTTTATGTAAACTGTTTCCGTCGGGTCAAACTTATTTTAGTTTCGAAAAGGTTTTTCTTCCGGTAATGTAATACTGCAATTTTTCAGGTACTTTCGTGTCACTAATACTATCGATGAACACTTGCTAAATATCAAAGTTTTTTCAAACTTCGGCTGACGACGCTATGCCATCTCAAACAAAACATTACCTTTAATAAACCTAACAGAACATCACTCAGACAAGAGAGAGAGAGAGCAGTGTCCACGGACAGTTTGGTCGGTCTTCGTAGATTTATTACTTATCCATTTAATCCTACATGGCTAATCTGGCGTTCGACAGATTTTCAGTCCGTGATTCCGTATTGCACACCTGAAATTTTCGTATCGCACACCCAGACTGGAACTACTTTTACAACTTGAAATATTCATTAGTAGTCGAAATATGAAATATCGGGAATGATTTATTGCTAAAAATGTAAAAATATTAAAAAATTCCAACACACGTTTGTAACTTTAAAAAATGCAGTCATTTTTGGTGGAAACGGCCGTTGCCGCTTGGGATAATGGATGTCGGGTGTGTGTGATGAGAACAATGGGGGAGTACATTAAGTAAGTTTATAGGCTTTTCACAGTATATACCGCATACGAATTTTAGTTCGTTGAGGTTGGCAACACTATTTTAAACATAATGACAATTAATTCTCAGACGAAAGTGGTGTGCAAAATGACATATAGCATGAGAGAGAGAGAGAGAGAGAGAGAGAGATTTCATTCACCGCTGAAATCTTTTGTTGAAAGTTTACAAAATCCAGACGAAGAAAGACTCAGGGGGTCATGTCAAGATAAACAGGTAACTAAGGAGAGTAACAACAACGGCTACATCATGTTAGCTTCCAATGATTTTGCTATTTGCAAAAAAGTGGTGAATTCTGGACACACGACCTTAAAAAGGTCTAAGAAAGAATAAAAATTTCTGAACCGTGCACCAGTCGATCTTGTTCCCAGCTACAGCAGTGATGACACAGAAAAGAGTCATTCCACAATGTAAATCATCTTAAATTCCAAACGTATCCAAAGCCATTTGACCGTCCGAGTTTCAAAAATATGGTCGGTTGATTTAAGAAAAAATATATATATTTTTATGGGGCAAGTTTAAGTGGAGGAACTCTCGATTTGTCTATCAATATTACTGATGAATTGAATTTGTTAAGTAAACCTGGGGGTAAAACTGATAAATATTTGAGCAGCAGAGAGGGTGAACAGACCACTTAAGGGAGTGGTCACCCTTGTGTTTGACCAAAAAAGAATAGTGACCCTTCATAGAGGTCAATACCACGTCTACGATTATTATTTGTCCCAAACAGAATTGTAGACGCCCCCTCTCTGCTGCTATCCATGTTGTAAAATAAATATTAAGTTTGATGAATATTTTTCTTTTCATCTGAATCATGGGAATCTTCATCTGTTTCATCTTTATTTGTTCTATGTTTCAAGTAATATTCAAGTTCTGATGGTGGTTTTTCTATTTTTGGATTTATGTTCTTTCTGTGTTTATAATATATCATCAAACTTCTGTATCGATCTCCACCGCAATTTTTGCAAATCTGATATAATCCTCTAACGCCGTTGTTACATCCAACACAACTTCGTGGACCAGCATGAAGGTTTTTCTTTATAAGATAATTATGTTTCTTGCAATATTCTCCACGGCACCTTTTGTTGCATTTATCTGTTGTTCCTTGACGTAACCACGCACAGTTGTTCATTATATGAACGATATCTTTTTAATTAAATTTACACCCCTTCTGCTGATATTAATTAAATCATTATGTTATAATAAAATGATACATCCAGAATCTCATACTGCAAGAATAGCTCGAGAACGATTAGAAGCAATTAAAAAATTTCTTCCTGTCAGAGACTCATTCAGAAAAATCTGCAAGCGCAGCAAGAAGCACAAGTTGAGTATGAAGAAGAAACTAAAAAACTATTTAAGCCCGTCACTGCAGCTACTGAGAAAGTTACAACTGTCATCAAAGAAGATCTTCTTCCGGTATCAAAACAAACTGCAGCGCAGACTGAAAAAATAGCAAGAAGAACTAAACAGGCAAAGAGGATTTTACGAGACCGTCCAACTGACATAGCTGCAGCTCAACCTCCACCTGCTGGTGAGGAAATACTTGAAGAAATTGGAAAACTTCGTACTGATCTCGCCTACGTTCAAAAAGAACATATATCTAAACCCAAACCAGCAGGGGAAAACTTAAAATTAATTGCAAGATTTAACGAAGGAGTTGTTGATATTATTAGAAATACTGAAAGAGAAAAATTGCCTGAGATGATAATAAATAATATATCTGATAAATCTAATATTTTAAAACCTCTTCATGAAAAAACAGATAATGATAATTTCATTAAATGGATATATCGCATATATTACAACAAAAAACAAGCTAGAGGTCCAGAATTCAAAAGACTTAATGAAGAAGTAAAACTTCATATGGAGAGACTGAAACAACTGGAACAAGAAGAATTCCTCCAGTATCAGCTTCCTCCACCTCTGCAACAAATAGAACAACAGCAATCTTCTTCGCAGCAGCAAATATTGAAGTCGGAACTTAAAAAGGCTGAAGAGCTACTTAAAAAATCAGCAAAAAAATCACCCTTAAGACTATTTAAGAAAACAACAGAAAAAAGAGAGCAGATGTTGGCAGAAAGGGATGATGATGATCCTCCGAGCGCTGTTGGAAGTGGTTTTCTGACTACATCGGAAGAAAACAATTTTGTTTGTCCTGATAATATTATCAATGACATGTCACGGTTAGAAGTTCTCATAGGAGGAAAAGGTGCCGGAAATAATTCACCAGAAATAATTAATGAAGCAGCTGATATTTGCCAGCGATTATTTCGTGGCGGCATCATGGATATCGGAGTTTACCGAGAACTTATCGATGAACTTGTTGATGACTAGTTGTTAGATAAATGGTAAATAAAAATAAGATGATAATACATAATAATCATCGCAAACCTGTACAGGTCAGAGCGGTAAACTCACGATTACCAATCCATAGGGTTATTTACGGAGATGACTTGGTGATGTTATTCAGGGTCTATTTAGAAGGATGGCTCCAAAAGCAATACCGATTGCAAAACAATTAGGTATAAAGGCTATTGAGGCTGTTCGTGAAAAAGCTCCTGGTGCAATTGTCAATGTTGCTGGTAAGGCGTTCTCGGCGATCAAAGAAAGACTAGCACGATTACTGCGACGAAAACAACAACCACCAGTAAAATTACCAAGTACTGAGGTGATGCCTGTAGATGTCAGCAAAATAATAAATCAAGCTGAAAATCAAAAACTAGCGGAATTATCTGAAGAAGCGGAAAAAATATAACAGCAAATTTAATAGCAGGAAGCGGTCTTCGTCGACGATGATCATCATTTGGAAAAATGATAATTATAATAAAATGTTTAAACGCATATCCGACCCAGCATTTGACATGGATACACCGGTCCTCAAAGATGAATCGGTGCGTGATTATCAATTTTATTCCTATGACGCAAGACAACCAAATGATCGGGGGAGAATCGAATTACAGGTTCACGATACAAGTAGATATTTTTTACCCGCTGAGGCGTTTTTTTGAGGTAGAAGGTAGACTTGTAACGAATGTTGTAGCTAATACGCCATATGCTGCCAATTTGCGTGTTGGTTTTGTCAACAACGGAATTATGGCACTGTTTGATAGCGCCACATACATGATTGATGGAAAAAATATTGAATCGATTCAGAAGGATGTTGATGTTGCTACAACAATAATTGGTCTAGCGAGATATTCTGACGACTTTACAAGATCAGCCTGTCCAACAATGATGTTTGCCAAGGATATTACTGACAACGCTGATCATGTTCAGTATATTAAGTTACGGACACCACAAAATACTGCTGATAATCCACAACCGGTTGATTTTGAACACGAAGACATACCGGGTGTTGCTTTTGATATTATAAAAAGTGTTAGTGCGACTTACAACCTAGGATTTGCAACACGCCGAGCAGCGTTGTCAGGAGGAAATAGAAATTTTTCGTGTGCAATTCCATTATCTCACATTTTTGGATTTTGCAGAAATGTTAGAAAGGTAATCTTTGGAGCTAAACACACAATTGTGCTCGTAAGAAAAAATAATGATAATGATGCAATCTGGCGAGGTGCTGGTGTTGCTGAGGGTAAAGTAAATATATCAAAACTCACATTGTGGATGCCAGTAATGACACCATCTATCACTGAAGAACAAAAATTACTATCTTTCATGGATCAAGGCGGTAAATCATTGATATCATGGTTAACAGTTACCACAGATGCTGTTCAAAACAATATTAATGGTTTATTTACATGGAATATAGCATCACAACAGGGTGTTTCTGCACCACGACATATTTTTATTGCGCTGCAAGATAATGCTCGGACGAATAATCAAGAACGTTCACATATGATATTTGATAACCTTGGAGTTAATGAAGTTTCCTTGCGGATAAATGGACATCAAGAACCGGCTGAGGATATATTGTTAAATTTTGATCAAAATCATGTAGCGCGTGCATATCATCGTTTGATGTCATTTATGGGACGTGATCAAAATATAGATACCGGTTTGCAAATATCACAACTAGATTTTACAGGTCTATATCCGATTTATTATTTTTCGCTGGAGAATCTTGATTTATCCAAGCAATCTGTCGTTGATATACACTTTCGAGCTCATGTTACTAACCCTCCTCCTGATATACCTGGTCCACCACTTGTTCGCGGCTTCTACAGAGCAATCGCGGTCATACTTAGCGATAAAGCCATGTTACTTGAAGGTGGTAGTGGTCGAATGAGAGTCGTTGACGCACCAGTAGAAAATCTTTAATTATTCAGAAAAAATATTATTTATATAAAAATGTCGTATAGTCATGTTAATGTTACTCTGACCCCCGGTCAGATCAAACAGCTTCAATCAAAAACCGCCAGCAAATGCGGAACTAAAATATCACTAAAACGAGATCAGATTAGTGGTGGTCCAAACAAATTATCGTTGACAAATAATCAGATTAAACATTTCAATAAAGCTCTGGAATTAAAAACTGGAGTTCAAATACATCTTTCTCCGAGCGCCATCAAGGACATGATTAAAATAGGTGGATTTTTCCCACTATTAGCTGCTGCAATACCAGCACTACTTGCAGCAAAAGCAGCTGCGTTACCTGCGATAGCCGCATCTGCTGCTCCAGCCGTAGCAAAAGCAGTCGCGTTAGGTGCTGCTGGAGCAGCGGGTAAAAAAATTTTTGATAAAATTACTGGTGGACGATATAGCAAAAAAAAGGGACGCGGTCTAAGATTGCCAGGATCTCGTTGGTGGAGAGGCCTAAGGCTTCCAGGATCACTTCGTTAGACGTTCCAGCATCAAATTTTGATTTACTTGATGCTGCTAAAAAATTAAAAATAAAAGCCTTTAGAGGTGTTTTTATGCGAGATCAATTACCGAAACAACCAAACAAACTCGAAACAGGTATTATTAATCTTGACGAACGTTCCGGACCCGGTACTCATTGGACCGCATACGCGGTTGATCCACGTGGAATCGTTTATTTTGATTCGTACGGGTTAGCTCCACCCGTTGAATTTATCAAGTATGTCGCACCACTTCACGCAGGAACCTCTGGTTCCAAAGTTTGGTATTCAACGCTACCCACACAAACAATGACAGACCCGCCAATATGTGGCCGTGAAGTAATTAATGTACTCGATGCTGTATCAAAATCATCCAAACCACCACATAAAGTTGTGCATGATTATATAAGTAACCGATTCGTTGCGCGTAAAGCGTTTTAAACAACAGGTCTTATTATAATGGTTGATATTTACGGAAGAAGATCTTCACGCGTTAAGAAAAAACCCGGCGACGTTGATCTGTCGAAGTATGTGACTAAAGATGACCTCGCTGATATCATGAACCTGGCTGGAGTTGACCCAGATGAGGTTGTTATTTTTCAAGATCGATATGGTAAACTAAAAACGAGCAATATCAAATGGAATGATATAGTTCGACGAGTACTTGGTGCAGTTACGGATAATATTCCCGTGTTTACTGATAGCGGCAAAATCAGAGATTCAAGTATATCATTAACAACAATTAGAAATGAAATTGCAAGAAGCGTTGCTAATCGTGTGAGAAATACCGGTGACACAATGACGGGTGAACTCAGCATGAACGGAAATAAAATAGTAGTTTTAAGAGATCCAACATCCGACGAAGACGCAGCAACAAAAAAATACGTCGACACCGTAGATGGTAAATTATCCACGTTGCGGGCTGAGTATGATGTTCACGTGGGCGCGTTTATAAGACTTCGAAGAAATTTTCAAAAAACCGACGAATCCATTGATAAATTCTTTGGCACTCCGCACACCATTGATATAAAACTCGTTGATATCAAAACTAACCTAGACACGATCAAACAAACACAGCAAAACATCGTAGCGGGAATTCCTGAGATTGTCAATAAAACCAGTCTGATTAAAATTCCAGCTGGAATAACTCCCGGACATATCACAAACATCGTATGCACGGTATCATCGGGATTTGCAACATGGTCGCAGCAAAATAATACTATCAAATATACCGCAACAGTCACTGGCGTGTACAGGCTGTCTGTGTTTAGTGCTGCAAAATTTGAAATATTTACAACGTTTCCATGGCGTCATTCCACAGACAGGTTTTCCGGGGTTGTATCTGTTATATTAAATAGCGGAACCGAAGAAATATTTATTCTGGAAGCAGCTGATAAGAAATTAACCGCAACATCTTACTGGTGGTGTTTGGAATTTGTAGCTGAAACACCTCAATTGGTTACTGCATAAAAATATATATGGACGGTGCACAATACAGGTACAATCAAGCACGTGAATGGCAGGCGGCGCTAAAAGATCAAGTCGAACAATATACAGTAAAAGTAAAAAAATATCGACGACGATTAGTTATCGTTGACGTGATTGTTTATTCAGTATCCGCTGTTGTTGCTGGAACCGGTGATATATTATCACCGATGACAATGATGGCACCAGTAGCTGTAACTATTTGTATTTCAGCAGCAACAACTATTGCAGGTGTGCTTAATATCATCACAAAAAAAATATGTACTTGCACGAACGAAAAATTATCCGATTACAAAATAAAATTACATACAGCGACGGTAGCATACTCGAAATTATCCTCGTTGTTATCAGCGAGTCTCAGTGATGGAATTATATCTGATTTCGAATTTTCAATGATGACCAAAATATACGACAAAAGTATCGGTATTAAAGATACAAGTATTAATAATGACAGAATTACTCCAGCAGATCGTGACCAACACAACTCCGCCAAAGATAACAATGATCTCGGTAAGTTCAACTAATCCTGAATTTAGTGTTAATTTTCCTACTGCAATTCCAGTAAAAGAAATAGCACTAGCACAATTACGAGTATATTACAGCTGGCCAAATGTCAGATCAAAATCATTTAATGGTACACCAGCAAATAATTCGCTTGTATTTGCTAACAAGAACAAACCCAATGGAACACCTGAATGGGTTGTTGTTGGAATACCAACTGGCAGTTACGAGATTGAAGAGATCAATGAGGAATTTCAACGTAGAATAAAATCAATAACGGGAAAAGAAGCAAAAATATCAATTAATGTTCATGAACCGACCCTGTCCTCGACGATTGAAATACATTCTCCCGATTACGTCGTTGATATTTATCAATCCACGATAAGATCCGTACTAGGTTGGCCTGATATCATGCCAGAATATCATGGACCATCAGAACCGAAGTTAGGTGAATTTCTCACGGATGAAGCAAAACTTATAACAGTTCCAAGATATCGATTTTCTCGCCAGTATCCAGCATGAAGAGATTCTGTTGCTGCTGCTGATGGAAAACTTATCACACCAGTATTTCCTCATTTTGTTGTTGTTCATGTGACAGCTTCAACCACAACTGTTGGTGAGGAATATGTCAGGATTATATCCGTCGAAATTAAGGCCGAGTTTACAAATGCATTAACGACATTAACACAGATGTTTAAAAATTATATCCTGGAATATCCTAATAACAATCTGAAAGAAAAAATTATTGAAACAATACAACATCTGAATCAAATTATATTAGATCTTAAATACGTTAATCGATATTTTATTGATGTCATAAATGAAAGTGTTTTTCCGCTTAAGAAGGGTAAAAGTACTAGACAAACCTATATTGATCATTATAAAATAACTGAAGCGGATTTATTAGATTTTATACTACCAGGATTTGCCACCGACGACTTGACAAAATCACTCAAGGATCTTATCAATGAAAACGTTCCTAAAATAACCGATGCATGGAAAAAAATAACTCCACCGGAGTTTGTTCTCAGATATGATAATGATCCACATGGCAGCGGGAGACACGTATCTCCGGGAATCGTTAATATAACGTCGACGGTCGTTAGCAACAATTACATCATTGATATTTTCATGGTTCATTATATAATATATAAATCTTTAAAATAAAAAAATATCCCTAGAACCCCTATCGAGTCTTTAGCGAGTTCGTCGGGATGTTTCAAGGACAGCACAACATATACAATGAATGAAGAGCCCCTATCGAGTGTATTAGCGAGCTCAGATTATGCATTGGACGGCACAAACATATAACTTAACTAAGGACAGTACAAACATATACGCTCAGCAAAAATCCCACCCACAATAATTAATCCAGTGGGTGATACGAAAATGTATCAACCACCAGTCAATATTGTGGTTGAATTTTGCTGAGGGGGGGTTTGCGGTTCCCCCATTATTATAAAATCGCAATTATGCGCACCACCGACAAATTGTCAGCCATGGGGATTCGATCCTGGACCGCGAGCGTCACAGTCCAATACCATACTGAAGTTAATATATAGCTAAGGAACCAATATTTACACTAAAACAGCAGTTTCTGAATAATAACAGTTTCTGTATTTATAACAACAGTTTCTGAATATAAAACAGCATTTTTCCTAAGCAGACTGCGAATCAATAATAACAGCAGTCCTAAGCGGTATGAACACACCTGCAGATCGATTTATACCATAACAACGGTTTCTGTTCTGTACCTGTATTACAGCTTCCCTGCGGATCAATAACATTATCATGATTTCTCGTAATGTTGTGTGATGGGAAATATTTAAAAACCATAAATAATACTTCTACGAGTAATTAATTACGACGTAATTAGCTAAACTGACTAATTACGATCATAAAAAATCAAAAATCTACGAAGAAAACTATATATTACAAAGTAATCTCCCTTTTATATAATCAAAAATTCAGTAGTATACAATCAGACAGTACTGGGTCCCCTCAAATAATAAATGGTTTTGATAGTTTATCTCGTTAACAATACTGAAAGGTGATTTTCTGTTTATATTTTTTCGAGAAAGCAGATCTGGTTATATTTTCTGCGACGTATTTTACCACACGCGAGTCAATATTAAAATATTTAGCAGCTGAATGCATCGAACGAAATATTATTTCTTCACCAGTTTCTGTGTTTGTGGAAATTACCGCCCTTCTGGAAACTGTCTTACATCTTCCTGTATTACCACGTGCAGAGTTCTCGCTTTGCGTGATAGCTTGTAAATTGGATAGGGAGTTGTTTTGAGGATTCCCGTCAATATGATCAATAACAAAACCATCTTTGATCACTCCAAAGAAACATTCGTAGATGAAACGATGACAATAATAATGTTTCTTCCTAACAGTAAACATTAGATAACCAGCATTAGTAACATTACCAACTGGTCTCTTCAACCTACAATTTCTGATGATACCATTAATATTTGATTCGTAATTCTTAATGACTGGATGTGGGACAAATTTATTTTGCTCCATTATAATAATATTATTTGTTTAAATCATTGTTTATCTGAAATCTTGATATATAATCCTCCACGGATTTTATAGCGTTTTCACCATTATTATTTTTTTTGTCATAATATCTTTTAAGTTCTCTGAACCCTTTTCCGCCGCACTTTCCACATAATTCTGTTTTTCCCCGCACTCCAATACCACACCGCAGACATGGTATTGGTCCTAGACTTCCTTGTCGTATGTTTTGTAAGTGCATCCAGCAAAATTCCTTTCTGCAGGATTTGTTGCATCGATTTACTGAGCCGATCATCAACCATCTGCATTGAGACATTGTATATATAATATTTTTTATTTTAAATATTTGTTTTAATTATATGAACGAATTTGAGAGATTATCCCAAACTAGGCCTGTTAAATATAAATTCAACCTCGACAGATTATCTCCAGACTTGCCAGTGCGAGATTTGGTTGATCCGAAAAATAAAAATCTGATCTCGAAAATTCCCGACGCCAAGAAAGAATTTTACACGGATGGTGCATCTCATACATGGTCAACGTTCAAGATTATACGCAACGCTGACAAAGTCACGGACGCCATAATGAATGACAAGCGAGCGGCAACTATCATCAACTACATCGCTGAATACGAGGACAATCAAAAATATTTCTTCAGAGTAAAATTTATTGTATTAACAGAAACAGGTAGTTGGATTATCCGTTACAAATATGATCCTGTCCTTGGCAATAATAAAACTGTCATATTAAGTACAAATTCCAGACCGGGTCTACTGACGGGTATTGACAAACCGTATTACGAGCGAGCGTATCCTGTAGCAGCGGTTATTTATGGAATCTATGAGATAAATAAAAAACCCAATGTTGATAAACTAGCGCCGATGAAATTTTCAAGGTTAAATTTTGTAGCCGAACGAGTAATAGAACACTTTACAAACGCGATGCGTGGAAATGGATTAACTGATTTAAGGCGTGAAAAAATAAACTCGTGGGCTGATTCAGTTAAGGATACTGGTGCTACAATAAAAGATGTTGCTGAACTAGGAAAACTATTAAAATTTCCAATAACCGTAGCGACAATAACGGGAGAAATTCTGTACGAATCTAAATATAAATCGAAAGGAGCTCCAATAAATATTATCGATCATAACGCGCACGCATGGACTAGTGCAGTAACAATATTTCCACCTGATCGAACTGTTAGATTTTACCCCCCAGATACGAGTATATTTGATTTTATTAAAGAAATAAGTAAAACCGATCCTGTATCGGTATGGTTATTTAAAAGTAATGAGGAAGGTGAATTTGATCAGTTTGTCAGACCAAACGATGAAATATATCGAACAGAATCCCTCCATGACGAGATGAAAAATCTCGCGGAAAAGTTTTTAGAGTGCAAACACGCGGAAAATACTGAAAAATTACTAACTAATTGTTTTACCGTTCCATCTGTTGCGGCTCATTTCGCTAGAGAAAGAAATTCATGGAAACCAACACGATTTGATTTACTCGAGGACGTACGCGCAAGTTGCGTCGAATACGGACATGGCGGATTATGGAATACCAAATATAATTACAATGATGTTATTTCGGTTGATATGGTTGCATGTTATCCAGGAAGTTTTCTGGGATACGGAGATTGTTCTGTGTACTTTGAAAGATTTTGGTCACCCAACAAACGAGATGACGCGAGTGGCAATTAATGGACCATTACCTGATTTTGATCTGACTGGATTCGCCTGTATTGAATCATTCGAGTTTAACGAAAATCTTCACAAGATTTGTTATATTTGGTTTGGTAGACATTTTTGTGAAAAACGTTGGGCTCCTATAGTTTTGTTACGATATATGCTAGATTGTATGATACTGACATCGTTGGTGGTCAGTGAGGCGATTATATCATATCATGCACAGACCAAAGTTTGGTTACCCATGTCAGATTCTGAAGTTATTAGCGAGTTTAAGGAAAAATATCCTGATATTTCCGAAGATGATATTCCTAATAAACTCAAAACCGCAAAAGAGCTCGGTAGAAAAATTATAGGTAAATTTACTCAAGGTGGTGCATATGATTATAAAAGACATCACGCACGATTAATTCTAGATGATGCCGAGTACGATTTTATAATCGCTGACACAACAGCGAGAAATATATTTGTAAATCGAGAAAGTGTTTATTTATCCGACGGAACAAAATTAGGTACGATCGTTAGTTACATAAATGACGTTTCCCCACAGTATACTCATCTAAGATCTTCCATGTTTACTTATGTTTCTATAAATTTATTATCGATGATTAATAGATTTCCTGAAACCGCAGTCAGAGTCGCAACAGATTCGTTTTATATTTCGAGTATATATTTAAAACTTGTTATGAAATTTACAAGTAATGATGAACGATGGGGTTCGTGGAGAATAAAAAAGGAATTATTACACAATTATGCAGAATCAGCAGATGTTCCAATGCGAGATTTTTATCGTAAGGGTAATAAAATATCAGAAATGTCGAAAGCACCATCGTTGAGTGATCCAATAACTAGATATAAGACAGTATATCTCAATGGACCTGGTGGATGCGGCAAAACGACTCGAGCGATTAATGTTTTTAGAAATTCAGATATAATCGTGCTGACACCCACACATAGACTTGCACGTGAGATGAAACAGCGGCAAGTACAATCGTGTACGTATCAGTTTCTTTCGGTGGCGCAGAGATACATGGACTCCTGAACGGATGGAAGAAAAATATATACCTAAAATAATTATTTGGGACGAGATATGCACGGTGTCATTGGATACATTAAAAATGTTTCTTGATTGGTTGTTGACGAAAAATACCGCTATAATAATGTGTGGCGATCATGGTCAACCGCCGCCTTTTGTTGGACCATCTCCACATGATTGGTTAAAAAGTTTCGTTGATTATTACGAAGAAATAGATGATGATCATAGAGCTCTTGATGCAAATTTGAGGGAGTTTAAAAAATTAATCAGATTACAATCAAACAAAATTCAGTGTGAAATAATACGTGGAGTGATCTCAGAGACCTCAATGAACGATTTTTTAAATTTATGGAGACCCACCGATTTGATCGTAGCCAGTAGAAAAATAATCAGAGACGCTTTTCAACAACAGTTATTTCAACTACATAAAGAAACATACTCAGAATTACCCGTACCGTTGTGTTATAGACCATCAGATACACGAAAACAGAATATTAATGTTGATATTCCAGGACAGACTGAGAAGCAAAATCTCGTATTAAATGATATTGTCGCTGTTGATATCAGTGTGGTCGGAGATGCAATACACGCTGACAAATCTCCATGGGTGTTGGGATACGCTATGACGATCCACTCGTCTCAGGGATTAACTATTTCTGATACACGAGTCTGGATTGTAGACGATCGCATCGAGTGGTCAAATTTAGTTTATTTAGCGGTATCGAGGGTCAGAAATATATCTCAATTACGTAGAATTATAATTCCTGAAATCGTTGATAAATTTAACATCATCGATGATGATATAATAAGAAAAAAAAATAATCGGATACAAACAATCTGATAAAAAAATAAACGCGACTTTGATCTTGATGTTAAATTTATTATTGAGTTAAAACAGCAGCAGAATAACCATTGCGCAAGTTGTAATTGTATAATGTAATGGCGGTATTCGAGTAATGATTCAAGACAATTTACCGCAGACAGAAAAGATAATAGTCGCGGTCATACACGAGAAAATACCATGTTGACCTGTCTTGAGTGTAATCGACGTAGAGGCGCCAGCACCTTGGGTGCTAGTTAAGTGATCGAAATCACTGAAGTGATTTTGGTGGTAGTTGTGTATCCTCGGGGATTATTTGTAGTTGTTCACGTACAAATCCACGTTGAGGAGCAGTCGAATCTGATCTGTAGATTGCAGGTCTACCTGAGGATCTTGTCACGGTAGATATTTTGTGTGTGGTAACACTCCAAATAGGATCAGTCGCTCTAGCTTTACCACCCTCAAGTTCACCAGGCTCATATAAATATCTGACTGTGACATCACCCAATATTTTCTGTTTTTCAACATCTTTTCGTTGTGTTGGTATATTTTTTTTCGTAATTGCATTAATGGGTTTCATGTTGGTTGTTCGTGTAATCTCATTATTTAATGCAGCTATCACGCTTGGTAATCTTGCAACCCATTCGCGAGATCTTTTATCCTGAATAAATTCCCTCGCGTATTGATATCCAAATAACCGCTCAGCGAGTGTTCGATTAAATCGCTCAACAATTGCTTGATCACGATGAATTGCAGTATGACCTCGTCGTATTTTGGTATTATGTTGTTTCATCAACGATGATACTGGACCAAGAAATTCCTTACCAGGATCAACCTGTAGTAGCTGTGGCCATCGCAGACCACCTTGTGGTCCGAGTCCTCGTTGATAAATTCGTTCAAACGCGTCGGCTACTTCAGATGATGTTTTCGCTGATAGCGGCTCTGCTTCTTTATATCTACTTGCAACATCAACTACAGTTAACCCGTATTTGTATGCTTTTCTACGCACAGTATCATGCGGTAAAAACAGAATATCAGCTTGATGAACTTCATTAGGAACACTGACATCGAAATACGCGTATTGAATTCGTTTAGGACGTGGTAGATAAATTTGCCATATTGCTTGTTTGGATAACCACGTTTTAGCAGTAGAATGTTTAACCGCTGCTGCATCAGCAAGTTTACCAATTGCTTCTTTGCCTCTCCAGTATCCTCTTGGTGAATAATAAATCGATTCCATTATTAATTACCAGCCCCAAGCGCTAATTTACCTTTCATCGAGGATCTTACTAACCAATTAGCTAATGATTCTCTAATATTTTTATTTTTTATAGAATTTAATGCATGAATTAATTTCACATCTGCAATATGTCTATCTTGTAGATTTTGACTTTTATAAGCTACATCATGAGCATGACAAGATCGATCAATAGCGTTTATTGGTTCCTCGCCTGGTTTTGGTTGATCTTGATTATCGAGCCTGATATCAAGTCTGGTACCAGGACCGCAATAATTATATCCCGGTAGATGTTTTTCTCCGCTGTATTTAGCCCATGGAGCACCTGGAAACTTTGACATCAAATTAGCAATATCACCACCGCGCTTATTAGGTAAAAACGAAAATTTCTTTCTACCGCATACAGAACATTTTCCACCATACGCTATTTTTTTATTTTTTGTTGTAACCGTAGCTAAATCAGTAGTTGGAGTTTTAACTTTACAACGTAAGCAATATAAATTCATGTTATAAAATATATGGATATAATTGATTTCTCAGCAACAAGAAAACGAGAGCCAGTTAAACACCATCCTGCGCTACCGAATTCCATCAGAATGATTATCATAGGACCATCTGGATCGGGTAAGACGCAATTATTACTTAATCTGATAATGAGATGGTTGAAATGGGATAAATTGTATTTAGTAGCACCATCCGCTGATGATCAACGATGTTATGATGTACTTAAAGATTTCAATGAAAACGTGCGTTTATTGGATGAGGGTAATGATGTTATAGAGTTTATAACCGATATTGATGAAGCACCATCCGTAGATTCCATAGACGGATTTATTAATAATTTAGTTGTATACGACGATGTGATGCTAGATAAACAATCAAATCCAGCCAGAATATTTTCCCGAGGTAGACATAAAAATACAGACGTGATCTATGTTACTCAACGATACACACAAATTCCGAAAGTGATCAGAGACAACTGCAACATTTTAGTTGTGTTTAATGGCGTAGACACACACACACTTAGAAATATTCATCAAACTTGGTGTGGTGGTGACATGGATATAATTAAATTCAAAAATTTCTTTTCACGAGCGCAAGCTACTCCACATGGATTTATAACAATAAATTTACATGATCCAAGAACAAGATATCGTGTGGGTCTTGATAAAATCTTTTAACGTTTTTTTGATTTTTTAGATTAATAGCAGCAGAGAGGGGGCGTCTACAATTCTGTTTGGAACAAACAATAATCGTAGACGTGGCATTGACCTCTATGAAGGGTCACTATTTTTTTTGGTCCAAACACAAGGGTGACCACTCCCTTAAGTGGTCTGTTCACCCTCTCTGCTGATATTTGCATTACAAAGAGCTGCAGTTGTTTTGACTGTGATGCAGTTTAGAAGAATTACATCTTGTTACAATGTTGCTGAGGATTTTTCATCGCTGGGACGCACATAGAGAAGTGTCTGTTTGTTTACATTTCAGATTCTTGCGATAGTTCAAGTAGAAAACACGGAGAATAAAACGGACAATACTGTATGGAGTTTCCTTGTCAAAAATATTAAATGAATATTACAAATCTAGTCCGCATGTTACAAAGAAACCGAATCTTTGTTTTCTTAACAATACATGCTTGAATTATTATCTCTAAGTTAAATGCATCAATAATTTCTTGTGTTAAATGAAAACATAAAAATAGTGATTGAAAGTACGGTAAATTAAGGAGATTTCTGTATAAAATATTATGTATTTAATTACTGCTAGTCTGTGGCCTTTGCCATTAAAATTTGCTTGGACGTAGAACGTGTGTATTCATTAAGTAGCATGTACGTAAAAGGGTCACCTACTGGTCCAAATTCTACATTAAATTTGAGAAGTAATGAAAAGATCCACTTACGTATGAATGAAAGTTTTATCCATTTATATCTTCCAAACAATTTTTGTAACAATTTAAAGCAGAAGAATAAATCAAAACATATCTGCAATGCAGACTTACCAATAACGCAACTGCACAGTACATATCTAGTCTTATCCCCAGCTACGTAGAGGAGGAATGTTTCAGAGCGTTTACAATATCTTTCATTAAACGCCAAAATGCCCAATTCGTTTTTTAAATTATACATGAATATTTTTAAAAGAATGTGTGAATAAAAAGTTGATATGTAACAAACACAAAACCGCACAAGTGTTTTATTCCGAGTCGGGTGAAAGAATTCGTAAGATACTGCATAGAAACATACGTCTCAAATTTGATATATTCCTACACCGTAGCTACCTCGTTCTTTCCCTCCATTCGGAACAAAACGCATACGAAGTTTTGTCTACGTATGGACTAAAAAATGTAAAATTAACCCCTGATTTTCTTCCAGATAAATAAAAAGCTTTTATTGTATTTATTGGATTATATTGTTTGTCAATTAGGTATATAATATTGGTAAAGACTTAGATGTCCGAAGAATTCCTGCAATGGGCAGTAGACACAATTTCACAAAATTATTTATGTGAGTTGTTTGAAACTATGTGAATGGTATTTGCTTTTGTGAGATTGTATCTTAGTGCAAAATGCTTCTTCTCTTTGGATTTTTTTAGTTTGAGCGGTAAAGTCAATAATTTTGGCTACATGCATACGTGGTATGGACGAATTTATTGGTTTATAAAGACGGTCAAGCCATCGGCATACAGCTAAGTGAAGTTGTGTAGAGAGCGTTATGATTAGGTAGTTTTAATTAGTACCTAACCAGATTATCGTCTAAAGTAATCACTAAATTTATGTCTAATAGTACCAGCTAGTTCTATCTTTTGTAGTATATAAAAGAAAAGCATACAACTTAAAACATGTCACAAGAACTTGAATATTGTTAATGTTCATGATGGGGCTTTTTGGCTGTTTATTTTTATGTATTTATGTTTATTATATGTGTTTATAAACCGACCATTAATACTTGTGCATAAAACTACCGAATCATAGTTCTCGGAAATTGAAAGTTCGTGATCCGGTCTTTCTGCCTCCGCAGTTTTTGGCAATACCGTTGGGATATTCATTTCCTTATTACTTCTAAGAAACCAATTTTAAACAGGTCTTCAAAGAATAATCATTTTGTGCATTTATGTTTTTTCCTTCGCAAATGACCATTCTCAGGAAAGACTTTCAACATTGTCTTTCTTCTTTTGTCGAAAAAAGAAACCATAGTCGATTTAAGGTTAAAAAAACGGGAAGGCAACAACTGAAGAGTAAGAAAACAACATAATTGAGGTAAATAAAATAGCTAAAACTAGAAAACAAATTAAAGGTATAGGTCAATAACTCAAAATCAGTTCAAGAAACTGTATTTCTTCATGCTCTAATAGGGAATGTTTGATACACAGACCTGCGAATTTGACCAATATAAAGTATGTAACGAACTACAACAGACCCAAATTCACCAATGAGGCGCAATTAGACGTATAAAAATGGAAGAAAAAAATGATTTAGGAACAACAACTTTATTCGTCTATTTTACAGAGAAATATCTGAAATCTAAACTATAAAAATTTCAACAACACCAATTGACCCATATTTTGTTTATGTTTACTCACAAATATGGTCTCAAAACCTTAATTCTCAAGCAAAATACATACGTTACAAGATATCTTCTCGTGTTTGAAAGTAATTGTTATTATTTACAAATACAATTATACCGGGAAAATGGTTGAAAATTGTATAATTAGGTATTTTGCGATAATTTAACATAAATTTAATTCAAAACATTATTGCGTTTTGCTATTATGAGTTATGAAAAAAGACAGATAAATGTGCGTAATGTAAAATGCATCTTTACCAAAAATTTTCGTATCTTAAATTTCATTTAAATTGATAATAATGAATATTTTAAACATTAAAAACATTTTAAGTTGTCAAATTAATACCATTCTAACCATAACAGTTTCCGATTCAAAATATAATCACGAAAGTTTAAAATGTGTATGCCTTTCCAGTCACTCCAAAAATATAACGTATGTATCAGATACACACGACAAGAGACTGCTCATTAAATTTATAATTGTTTTCACTCAGTTTTCTTGGTTCCCTTTTTTGTCATAAAAATATGGCATGAAATTATTACAAATATGTTTGATTAATGATGTTAAACACGTACATTCGTCATTTTAGTATTTTTCTCCTGTATGTGAAAGTTGAACATCATCATTATTCACATGATCATTGATCTGATATAATCATTATGACTTATTTTATATTTTATAGGAAGATAAAATGATTAAAATTTGTATGCTTAATTAAGTGAATTCACGAAATGTTTTAAATAAAACAAAAGAACTAATGTATTTATAAAATGTTTTTGTAACATAGAATGGTAACGTATGTGTCGTAGTGTAAAACATGAAGTTCAAACAACTATTTTGACGCTTTTCGTTCAGACAAACTGCATTGCATACAAGGAATTTTCTTCTTACAAGATTCCGTCTTCTTGGGGTCAGACAACAATTTTCAACATTTGCAACGGCTCGTTTACTTGGTGTTAATTCCTTAGGTGCTGTCAACTGTCTGAGGTTTTCTACTTAGTCGCTCAATTTTCTTATTTTCTGTCTTTATCTTACGTATCAGGTTTGAAACGTCAGATTTCAGAATACCTATATTTTGTGGGAACGCGCAAGAGCCCTACTCCTGATCAACTGTAAACCTTTTCCTTTGTTACTTTTAGTAATAAATGGTATCCTTACTGTCATGTGATCATTATGCTCTTCATTTCTTGGAACAATATCACTGTCATATCCACTGGTCTGTTCACTTATGCTTTCGTTCCTTTCTTCTCTTTCTTTTTTCTCAGCCGTGGAAGTTTGTTTCTTAATATATTTATCATGTTTCTCTCCTTCCTTTTCTTCTTACTTACTTGTGACGATGGCACATACTATTGTCTTTGCCAAGCTCTCTCCTTTTGGAGGAACACCGGACCTTTAGCCCTGCAGGCCTTTTGTATTTCCTTTCTTGTTTTGGCAATTCTAAAATAAACAAGTGTTATGTCTGTTTGATTTAATTTATACTTGCTTTAATTAAATTGTCTGTAAGTTTAAAAAATATATTACATGTTAAAGTAATATAATTTTGTTTACTGAATTTGGCATTTTCCAGAAATTAGTTTGACCTGAATGCTTTGTCGTATTCACCTAAAGCTGACCTAGTTCCCGACCTTGATTCAGAAACCAGTGAGTCAAGTCAACAACTTCCTGTTTTTATCTTATTCTAGGAGTAAAATGATTGTTTTTTGTCAAGGTCGTATTGGGAATACGTGACTTTAGATGTAAACAGCCTCTATTTCGAAATTTTGGTTTTACCGGAATTGCGCAGTAGCCATGTTTAATACTGATGTTTATAAAGAATTTAGTCAGTTTGGGCTTGAAAACACTTGATGTCAAGGTGTTCGTTTTGTTGTGTCCAGTTTGGAGTTACATTTTAATTTTTATTCAGATTATTTGGATTCTAAAAGATTAATTCGTTTCCCTGGAAATATTTTAGTGCTAATATAGAATTCTTGGACAAAGACATTTCTTTGAATTTTATTCGGAATTCAAACACCGGAATATTATTGTCTGTGGAATAACAAAGAACTGTAGATATAACAGCACCCTATATTAGCTATAGTATACGTCATCACCTTCTAGTTTGGATTTGCTTTGGGACTTGAACTCAAATTTGTTTAGAACATTATATTATTAGGACTTCTAATTTTTAATTATTGGATTATTCTTGGATTATTTTTGGATTTGATTCTTAAAACCCTGAGTTCCATTGTTTTCCTTTTACCTTGTTTTTTTTTCTTCCGAGGAAATAAATTATTTGTTAAATTTTACAAAGCTTGTTGTCTTCACTCTTTTCTAGTTACTGTTTATTAGAGCCTAAACACGTAACATAAGACAAGAACGAGTCAATGCAAACCTAGAGTCCCCCCGGTTTCACCGGTAGGAGACTAATAAAGTAAGTATCGATAATACGTTACGAAATTAGCATGTGAAGTATTGAGTATAGCTGAAATTAATTATTTTTAATATAAATATTTACACTCATGGCTTGTTTCTAATTTACCTTTGCATTGAATTTTTTTCTTAGTTTGTTTATAATTTACCTTCGCACTAAAGATTTGTTCTTTTTTATGCCAGTCCTTCAATCATTAGTTACCGAATATACTCATGTCATTCATAGTCACTTTTGAAACTTTTTAAAAATGTATCCAATATTAATTGTGTTTTAAGACTAACTGTATATTAGAGCTAAACTGAAGATATATATTGTACTCATATTTTACACTGATAATCATTTTTGTTCTGGATTAAGTCTTAATACATACGTTACGCTCTGTAACGTTTGTATCAGTACTTTATACACAGTGATTACATCGCTTGTAACAAAGCGGTCACTATATTATAATGTATGATATCTTCTCTTTCTTTTTTACCGATTCCTGTCCAATAAAAACGTAAGTGTCAATGAAAAGTTTTAATTGGAATCTCTTACCTATAGGTGGGCTTTAGTACATAGAGTATAACACAATTTTACTGGCTTGTCCCCATTGTACTTGGTGGTTTGTTCACTGAGAACTGAAAGATAGCGGCATGACACCTTTCAGCATGTAACGCTGGCCGGCTACCATCACGTGTTCCGTTGTTTAGTATATCTTTGTCACGTATGTATCGGTAACGTGCGTATTATTAAGCATTCTTTATGCTAACATTTGTCAAAATATTACTTTATAGATTTATCAAGATTTTATTTTCAGACATAAATGAAACATTATTACATTTTCGAAGGGTTTATTCAATCCTTTGATTTTGATTTAATATTATTTGGACCAAGTAACGTAAGTATCCAATGAACATCACAACATATGGCACGTAAAAAAAATTATGCATCAAAAATAATAATTTATTTGGTTCTTTTTTAATAATAAAACGTACATTTTGAGCGCCTTTTATACTCCCCAAAACCCTCGTTTTATACCCAAAAAAATGTCTTGCGTAAATAAGGGTTACGTATGTATCATGACCTTAGCGACCTACATTCTGAAGTCTCGTGAATGAACGTTCAGGGTATAATTGTTCAAAATTTGCTTTTAGATTTCTCAAAGAGTATACACGACTGATTCAGAGACTTTTTAATTCAATCTTCAGTTTTATTTTTCATCTTTATCTGACAGAACTGGATTCTAATTACACTTGCGACAGTATAGGTATTGATATACACCATTTAGGTTACGATATTTTCAGATCCAAGCTTTATTTATTGTTTACATTGATTTTTTGGGAATGATAGACGTATATTGATACAGCAAAAAGGTATGCATTAAGGAAAGAAACGTATATAATGCGTTAACGTGTCAGCGACATTGATTTGTGCCTCATTAGTGAATTTGGGTCAACAGGTAAATGATGTTTAAAGCGTGTTTTCTTTTAATAAGTAATGAAGAAATAATTACGATTAAAAAATCTCTCTCTCTCTCTCTCTCTCTCTCTCTCTCTCTCTTCACTTATGATGGTCACCTTTTAAGTGTTGAATACAGTGCATAAAACTGCTGGATGCACACGTTCGTATTATATCGAAATCGCGCTGTCTAGAGATCCACATAAACTAAAGTATGTAGATGTTAAACGGATTGCGATAAACACTGCTGACTGAATTGAAAACGTCCTGCAATAGTGTGAATTTTATTTTATTTTCGCGATGATCATATATATATATATATATATATATATATATATATATATATATATATATATATATATATATATATATATATATATATATATACCATTTATTAACAAATAGAGATAAACAGTTTTAGTAACATTAGTATTATGTATAATACACGCTTATTAGAAGAAAAGAAAAGAAATTACACAAAAAAAAAAAAAAAAAAAAAAAAAAAATACAAAGATAAATGTAATCAACATATACACTAGTATAATCTTTATAGCTCTGAAAGTGGTTATCAGAACTCAATTTATTTAATAAAAATATAATATATATATCAGACACGCTCGCATGACGACCAAGTAATTCATTATCACGTATCTACACAGTCATTCTGGATTCCTATGAAAGAAATCAAGGTATATAGAATTAATTATAGAGAATTATAAATATACACCAGACAGAACGGAAAGTGATATCCCTGGATTCTGTAGAAAAATGCTTGATAATAGTAGGCAGAATTAATGTCTGCTGCACACCAGTTCGTTTAACACCGATTGTGTAACATCATTTTTTGGGTGATGTATTCTTAGTCGTGAGGGAATATGGACTCATGTGTGCAGGCAAGGCGATGGGTGCCGTTTACTCGCGGACCTGGGTTCGAATCTCCGTAGAGTACGAATTGAAAATTCTCTAACCTGTATGATAGTATTTATTATTCTATAGAATCCAGGGATAGTACTTTCCGTTCTGTCTGGTGTACATTTATAATTCTCTCTCTCTCTCTCTCTCTCTCTCTCTCTCTATATATATATATATATATATATATATATATATATATATATATATATATATATATATATATATGCGTTTTCTATTAATTTCTTGTGTTTGTTATATGCTATGGGTTATGTATTGTATTGTGTAGCTGACCATATCTAGAATCAAGACCGGAATCGTTGATTTTATAAATTATGATTTTTCTAGAAATAAACTTTTGGCCCTCATCCGGGTTATTATTTTGTATCTGGGTATTTTTTATATAATCTTGTTTACTGAAAAATAGAGTAGAGTAGAATCAGTTGTATTATTGTTATGCAGTATTATTATTGTGGTGAAATTATTTAATCCAAATTATTCTTCTCTGGATATACGAAGTGCTCTATAACAATATTCGTGCATAGACAGACATGGAATTATACTGAAATTTAAACAAGGTTCTCTTTTTGGATTATATTACTGTGATTCAAAAACAAAATGTAGGCATATTATTACAATTCAGGTCATTGGTGCATTAGTACATTAGTAAACACAGGCACATCAACACCTTCAGAGTTGGAAATTATTCGGGATTTGATTCATTAGGACTTTTGTTAATAATTTAGGATTATTTGGTATTTACTTCTTAATACCGTAATTTCTTTTTCTACATTTTCACTTTGTATTCTAGGGAAATAAATTATTTGTTAATGAGGCAATTTGCTTTGGAGGATACTACTTCACAATATTCTTGCAACAACAGTTCACCAAACTGAGACCAGCAATTCCTGATCTTATCAATATGTGATCTTTTTTATATGGTCAAGTACTGAAACTCTGATATAGTTAACAATACAAAAATAGAGCAGAAGAATCTATCAGCATAGTAGCTATGCCTTTTTCACACAAACCATTTAAGAAAATCTTCCTGGATTCAAAGGTGTTTAAGTTCAATTAATACAAAGTATATGTGATACCCACAATGCATTAATCAAAGAGAAAAATGTCAGAACTGACACCGATTGTGCGTGGTTTTCCATTGACGGTAGTGTCATCCGGTACAAATTTTCCATTAAAAGAAAACATTGGAAATGTTGACTTGTTCAAAGTACGCGAGATTAAATATTCTTAAGGTCATAATTATTCATTCTTAAATTCCGTGAAATCAACTCATCTTTTATAACGTGAATTTAGCTTTACCTATACACTATAGGTACCACTTTTCACAGATTCCGTGAAATCGACACGTCTTTTGTACCTTGAAATTAGTTTTTTTTGTACACTGTATATTCAACATTTATTGTATTTTAGTGGTTAAATATTTGCATCATAAAGAGCTGCAGAACTTAAATATCTAATGAAAAAAGTTTTCCTCCAATAAAGGAATATAACTGCTTTCAAGTATGTTAACTTTCAGAGGTATTCCCCGGAATTAAACTATCCTCGAAGATATGTCTTAGTCATTCCGCGGCAAGTTATAACAATAAAAATAAAAGCATTCACAGTCATGAAAAAGGCACAGGTGTGTTTGTTAATATCTTTCACTGTTGTCAATGGAGAAGGTAAGTGCAAACATATTAATGGATCGCAATATATTCATTCAGTTAAGAACTATGCCAACAAACCTTTTTATTTCACTAGACTAGCAGGTTTTCGTAGGCTTAGAGTACGTTATCACTCACCAGTTTTATTGCTTATAAGGCAAATCTTAAATATAAATTTTAATTATTTTTCAGAGATTAATTCGAAACCCTATAAAACAAGTGCCAGCATTCTTATATTATTTTTCAGACAACAGTGCAGAATCTTAGCTATAATCACAATAATTTAACGCTAGTAACACATTTTCGTTACTGGTAAGTCTATTAGCATTGGAAAGGTCAGTGATTCTAAACTCAGTCGAGGCACAGAAATAAACACCAGACATCTAAAAGTATTCGTTTTCATTAATTGCAAGTCTATATTGAACTCTTCGTCTGTGCATCCGGAATGATGTTACTTTGAATGCAGTATTATAATTATTGTAATTAATTCTAATTTGAGTTTTTAGCATCATATATAGGTCGTTTTACACTTTAAGAAACTTGTATGAGGTATAGTTATATGGGATTCTTCGTCTTCGTAAAAAGCAACATTATCAGCTTTATTCACTTGTGTAATTTGTGAAAAAAATAAGTTGCACTTAATCCATGGATGCTTGTATACGTCTGTTAAATTTGTAGTTAAAACAGTCAGGAATAAGTAGGTGTAAACACTTAACGTCGTTCATATATTTTTGAAAGTATTATTTCATACAGAAATGGGAGTATTGATACGGTGATATTTTCAAAGATAGGAAAAGGAAAGCCGCCTTTAGTAACACTTTTACGCTGATATGAGAAGATTGTCGTCAGTCACAAGCTCACCATGGTGTATGTTTAAATTAATTATTCACTCCCAGTCATTTGTTTTTTGACACATTTACTATTATAATCCATTTACTACGTATGTTAGACAATCATTTCAAACATAAGTAGGATGTAGTAAGAGCTGAAAACAGAAGAAAAACTCAAGTCACTCCTTATCAAACCATTTTAGTAATGTTAACATTCTAATACCGAGTTTCTGTTACTTCGTTATGACTTAGTTATGATAGTTTGTCAGTAAGGAGCATATGCAAATAATGCTACCATCTTTCCCTTGAGAACAAATTTTACTGAAATATTTAAACGTGTAACTTCTGTAATCTGTAGGATGATTTAAAGATCAATATATTTATATGTCCAATATTGTAATGATAGAAAAGGTGCCATTTTAAAATCCTTTGGCCAAAGAAACGCAAGCCATTCTCTTTAATATTTGTCATTGTTGTTGTCTGTCATTTCTCCACTCTTTATTGAAATTTTTGCAGGGTCGCCTACATCAAAATGTAATTATATTAGCAATGAAATCATCCTATTATGGTAATAGTCGTTGAAAATTCGAAAATGCGTGTCAGTCATTATCTTCAAAGTCTCTGAAATACGCTAGGAGCGGTCACTTTACCACAGCTTCGAAATATAAATCATGTAGAGTTAGAAAAATTCAGCATTATTTTCATGTTTTGTTTTGTACCTGTCTCCGGTTTTGTAATTTTGCCTTTGACAAAATCTCGGCTGGTGTCAGAAGTGTCTCGGGAAGTAAAAGCATTAGTTTTGCGATGTTTGTTGTCAGTTTCTTCTTTGCAATTATTTTAGCAAATCTCTGACACATGCTATCCCATGCTGGATCCAATGCACTTGAAAGGACTGTTATTCGCCATAAACTCTCTCTCTCTCTCTCTCTCTCTCTCTCTCTCTCTCTCTCTCTCTCTCCACACACACACACACACACACACACTGTATATTAAGTTTTGTAAAACTTGATTCCAGTAATCTTAGTGGCTTGGCTTACACCATTGACCAAAACAGTAAACCTACAGGTTTGTATCTACTCTGAGATAGATGAGCAGAAAAGTTAACTAGACAGACAGACAGACAGAGACAGAAAGAGAGATACAGACAGAGAGACAGCGATAGAGACAGAGTGAGATAAAATCGTTTATCACTTCGTTGGAGTAAAATATTTATCTTTAATCAAATCAACAATATTACTCCTTATGTTCGAAATGTATAGAAATGTTATTTCCCTGACCCCTCAAGTTCAAACGATAGTATGAATTCAGATGAGCTTGTTGTTAATGAGTATTGGAAAAAAAATCAGAAACGTTAATTTCGAAGGTATCTGCTGGCCTTATCTCATAATCACTAGAAGATTGTTTTGTTGCACGTTTCTTCACTTTCAAATTTAAAGAGAATAACATAAATATTTTGTGCTTTATTTAAATCTATACTTATTTAAGAAACTTTGTTAAATGCAATTTACAAACAGATGATTTTGAGAATTCTGAAGAAAGCATTAGCTCCTGTGAGCAATGTCTGCTCAACAGTAACAAAAAATATAGCTTCATAAATCTGGATGCTGAAACAAGTGGTTGCAAAGAAAAAGTACAAGCAAGAAATATATATCTTGCTTTAATTTTACCATATATATATATATATATATATATATATATATATATATATATATATATATATATATATATATATGGAATTGATAATAATTCGTTGCTTCCTCTAACCTTGGATACCTTTCATGGCCTGATCGGTGGGATGGGAGGGGTCAGAGTTCCGGACTACCATCCCGGGTTATAAAAAGCGCAAACGTATAGTCACTTGTCATTTGGAATTAGGCCATCATTTTATTCTTGTGCACATTTATTGGGCATTATGCAAATATTGAGTAAATCGACACACGGACTTTGTTTTGGTGACCATTCGAGCAAAATCAGAATCTTGTTGAAATTTAGGGAGGCGCCCCCCCCCCCTCCCCCCAACACTTGATCCGATCCGGCCTTGCCATTTACTTTGTAGAGCAAACCATAAAGTGTGGGAGGTCACGGTTTCAAGACCCCGGTAGTAGTATATGGAGACGATTCACAGACAATGTGAATTACCATTACAAGACCTCCTGGGACGTTTAACGGACAATATTGATACGGACAAATGGTTGGGACTGTATACGGACAAGGGAAAGTTGAACCTTGGATGGGTTTCTATAGGGACAATGGGAATGATGACGTCACTGTATTGGACATTGCCAACAATGTTGCATGTGGATGATCTTAATTGGGCGAAACAGTGAGAGCGGGAAAAAGCTATAAAACTTGGCAGGACGGGATTGGACTTCCGCGTGGTACTGACTAACAAAAGCAAACAACGCCTGGCGGGGCGGGAACCGGTACCGTTCATCTAAAAAGTAAAACCATCGCCTGGCGGGGCGGGGCGTGTAATTTTATAGACATAGAATCACCTACCAAACAATCCTTAGTGATGAAAAGGCTAATCTAAAATAATGTTTTATTCAAAGCAACACAGTATCACATTATCTACTTTCAAGACATTGTGGAGAAGGAAATTTATTATTTACAAAACATATCACCACCTACAATCACATCAGTAAAAGTGTCAGTGTTTACAGTGACACTACTTTCCCACATAACAAATAATATTTTGTGTAGGGACGAGGGTTTCGTTAAGGAAAAAGCAAACACAAACAAACACACAAACGTACGTGCGCACATAACACAAAAACATACACATCACACACACAAACATACCCTAAACTCCTTGTGTTAGCTTAGAATGTAAAAGAATGAGATAATATCTCACAAAGAAAAGACTATCTCTTACACCACCAAAATTTCCTATGGATAAACCTAATCATATTTATGCCTCAAAACACAAGCATGATATATAAGGACTCCGTTGCGTCTATAATTTAGTCATTTACAAGTTTGCAATCAAGATGAAACGATCGCATCATTTCGTGAAGAAAGGAGAAGAAAGTAAGGCAGAAATGTGACATATCGCCTCGCACAGTAGCTGAATTCTTGGCTCAAATCCATGCCAGCGATTTAGAAGATGACATGAGTGAGCCAGAATCCAGACCCAGAGAGTCTAGATCAAACCAAAGTCCACCACCAATAACGCCTGAAAAATACTACCACATTTGAGACACCAATAAACGTTCCTCTAGAAAATTTAAAACCACGGCCTACACGTACACGGTGAAGTTTAGAGATTTCAAGTCCGACGTACCGCTGAAGAAAGCAGAAGAATTCATCACCGATGTGTGGGATTCTATGTTAACCGTACTGAAACGACAATGTGAAGCCAAAGAAGACGATCGCTTGACACGTTTCATTTACCACGACAGTTTGATGTCCCCTATCTGGGTCGAGTTTAGGAAGCCATCAGAATTGACGCCTTCCAAAGTCATCGACAAGATTCAATACGTACAGCAGTCCAACGACAAGTTTCACATCACCGATGGAAAAGCGACACTGTACATGGCTAACGTTTTTCTTCCAAACGCAGAAACGTTTTATTAGTAGACGACCTTCACAGCACTAAAAAGAGCTTCGTCCGAATTAACAACCCTCAAGACAAGATGTGTTTAGCCAGGGCCGTCGTGGTGAGACGAACGTATGCCGACAAGAACGACATGGCAGAATGGAAAAGAGCCTGTAAAACTATTCAAAAATCGAACCGTGCCAAACAACGAAGAGAAGCAGAACGCCTTTTACAGCAAGCGGGCTTATCCGTTGACAAACCCTGTGGCATTCCTGAAATGCTAAAATTGCAAGACGTCTTGGCTCCACGCTACACCTTGAAAGTACACTTTCAGTAAGTGAGCGGACCTCTGTTGTTTCGAGGCAAAAATTTCAAAGACGGCAAATACATTCACGTCTATTATCATTATAAATATTTTGATGTAATTACCAGTATCACCGCATTCTTGGGATACGGTTATTATTGTGACAAATGTGACTATGGCTATATTTATTGAGAGCAAGACAAATATTGTGGATAGAAACGAGCGGTATGTTTTGCCTCTAAACTCTGTCTTGACAAAGGAAAACAATGAGTGCATTCCCATCTTGTCAGCACACTATTGTCAGCCCAACAACATCTGAAGACGCAAGGTTCACAGCAGAAACGTGCTTGTAAACTCCTGAGAGTGTGCTCTACTTGTGGACAAGGCATACGTACCAAACAGTGCCAAGGTACACGTATGTCGAAGAATGAAACGATGTCACATTTGTCACCAAATCGTGGACTTGGAATACAAATGCTACATTCAGAAATACCATTCCAAACATGCAGAGGAAGATGACCACAAGAAAGGTAATTTCATCGTTTTCGATTTTGAATGCATGCAAGACACTAGCATTCACATCCCTAATTTCTGCGTGGCTCATCGAGCGCGCAGGAAGTGCATCCAAGAACCGAACTTTAGTAATTGCCCATACTGAAACAAGATTCATTGCGGACGTGAAAAAATCTTTCGAGGACCGAAGACGATGGCCGATTTCGCTCAACGGATCTTAGACCCTATCGACGAGTCATGGAGCCAAGAGGACATCGAACGTTACGGAGATTGCCAACGCTATGCCAAGTTGATGGCTAACAATTTCTCGGGATACGATGGACAGTTTCTTCTTAAATACGGATCAAAGCACAGAACGTTATAACGTCACCCTGAACGGAGCCAAACTCATTTACATGCAAGTGAGAGAAGTGAAATTTAAAGATTCGATGAGTTACTTGGCCATACTTTTGAGTCGAATGTCTTACACGTTTGGAATGACATAAATAGCCAAAGGCTATTGCGCACTTTTTCAGTACGGAAGCTAATCAACACGTCGTTCTACCTCATTTGCCTGATGCTCACTACTACGATCATGACAACATGCACACCAAACAATGAGAAGCTTTCTACGCTTGGTACCACACTCACTCCTCGGACCCCTTCGACTTTCAGGAAGAAATATTAAAGTATTGTCGATCCGACCTGGACATTTCACGACGTTGCCGTGGAGATTTTTTGAGAATTATTCGTGGAGCACGGAGGGATCTATCCAATTAAAGAAGCCTGAACCATTGCTAAAGTGTGTTCCTTACTGTACCGCCAAGGATTCATGCCCGAGAAGACCCTGGCTGTCATCTGCTCTCAAACGGCGAACTTAATCAAAAAACAATACTCTGTCAAAGCCCTAAGTTGGCTACACTACTTGTGCGACAAGGAAGACAAATGGATCAAACACACCCGAAACGGATGAGGCAAAAAGACCATTGGAACCTATTCGGTGGATGACTAGGACTTAGAAAACCTTAAGATCGTGCAAGAGTGTAACGATTGCTTATTTCACGGATGTCTCATATGTTACCCACTACGTGACACTAAAACTCAGTTGTTACAACATCCCATGGAAGACTTGTACAAGCCCACTTGTCAGCTGTGCTTGAAGCTAGAACAGCAATGATACCAAGTGGTGGAAATGAGGGAACATGAGTACGATCACTGTTTGAAAACCGATCCCGAATTACAAAGAGTGGCAATCGGCGTACAGTCTCCAGCGAGGTAGAAGATCTCTTGGAGGTGTCATCATTAGTTCCATCTTAAATTAGATCCCAGTGCCCCCAAGGTCATCCCCGACCCAAACGGACCAAGAAGAAAAAGAGAAGTGGTGTCAAGATCAGGTCGAAAAAGAAAAGTCCCCAGAGAAAGAAGACCCCCGAAAAGACCCCGAACAGCTGCTTCTACGCACAAGAAAGGCATTTCGACCAGGACACAACCTTACATCCCCAAGCCACGACCTGTAGCGACGGTGACCGCGTGTCCAGGAGCCTCATGTTCTTTCATTTCTTCGTTGCTACTGATGCCAGCAAACCCCAATTTGAAACCCGTTCTTACCCCTTTTGGTGAAAAAGAATGGAAACTCGTGTCTCCAGAAACTTTTCCTCCAACGGTGACTCCCTACACTGCTGTAGCTGCTTCAGCAGCTGCTCACAAAGTACCTGCCCCCGAAATCAAAGTCCAAGAGAGATAGGGCATGTTACTGAGTTTACTGGACCTATCCAAGGAAGAACTGTCCGATTTAGTCCTATTAGAACCACCCCGGGTCGAGTGATGCCTGTCATCAAGTTGATACGAAGTAGAGACAATCAGTGGCGACGCAGTCTACTATAAAAAAAAAGACATGGGGCACACGATGAGTATCAGCGTTTCTGTGCTCCTGAGCACACAAAGATGTCGCTCTCCAGAATTCATCGCCCTTTTAACCATAAAGGTAAGAAAAGGAAAAGACTGCCTCATCGTTCATCTGAACATTCGGATGTGTTGTCCGTCCTTTCCAAAGCCGCTCTACTCACGCAAAAACAACTCATTCAATCTGTCTCCAAAGACGTCGTCGATACCATGTGCGAATATTGCCTGAATGTCTTGAAAGGCACGATATCTTTCTCTCAACATCAGAAAGAATGCTTAGCAATGCATCCGTCAAAAGGAAAATATGTTGTTACAACACGGAGGGATTTTGCCCATGTTGTTAGGACAATTGCTGAAAGGAGTATTGGAAACAATTCTGGGAGGACTCATGGGAGCAAAATAAAAAAATGACCAAAAGATAAAAGGGACCTCTGAGGCCAAAATATTTCAGACGTGAACTTTGGAATCCGATGGAAGGACGAAAACTGGCTGTAATGCCTCACAAACGATGGATGGAATTATATCGTTGGCAAGAACAGCGGACCCCGCATTTACCTCCTCATTTGACCGAGATGTCCATGTTACACCACGAATTGCAATCATTGATAAATCGCAGCGATTTGTTAGGAACCAAAAAATTCCAAAGGTACGGTCAATTGTTGCAGCGACTTAGCTCTTTCATCAGAAAGCTTTAGATGTCACAGATCGACCGATAATGAAAGATTTTAAGACACTGATGAAAGGTTCACCACCACCACCACCACCTCATTGACCAAGATAGGTGCAGCCACATGGATGCTAGAGGAAGAAGAAGAAGTACGAGAAGTCTTTTAAGCACCGTAAACAGCTTATATCCCTACTAAGATTCCAGCCCTTCCCCCACACCTCAAAAAGAAGAATTTAAAGTTTGGGTTAAAAAGATTATGTCCACTCCTCCTTCAACAGAAGTAATAAAGAAAGAAGGGAAATCAGAAGTGACAAAAGAAAGCAAGACCAAATCCATCCCATTACCACCACTGACACCACTCACTACCCTCGACTTGAACTCCCATGGCACGTCGGACACGTAAAGCCGTTTCCAAACCACAACCTCACCCCATCCAAAGTAGCATCCGTGAAGAGTGGGTGTCATATCAAAAAAATGTAGAATGTGTTAGCCAGCATTTACTACCGTCCAGTCCATTCTGAGTGGTACGAAGGTGTTCAGAAATTATAAATTTCTGCCAAAACCCAACTGAGAAGTGTCCGTTTACCTCAAATGTAACGATGGTTACAAGAATAAGCCAAGTACACCTTACACAAACCCATTCGACGAAAGTTTTCCAGAAATCGCACCAGAGTGGAAGGCATTGATCATCAATGGCAGCCCAACTTAGCCGATGTCTCTCATTTCGCCACCTACAATCGTGGCTACAAATATTTGTTTGGTGTCATCGACGTCTTTTCCAAATTTGCCTGGGTCGTGCCATTGACTTCCAATCGAACACTGAGTTAGTGCGAATCCTCAGACTGGTGTTAAAACAATGCGTTCATCAAGCTCTTTGATGGTAAACCAAAGGCACCGAATTTCTGAACCAAGCTTTCCCACAAGAAATAAAGAAACGAGACATTTATTTTGTCATCACTGAGACTCCCGAAACCAAAGCCAGCATCGTAGAACGTTTTCAACGCACCTTGAAAGAATGCATGTGGAAATATTTTACGCATCATTACACTTTTAATTACATCGACGTCAAAGCATACAACCAGTCTTACCCTCGTTGCATCGGACATGTCCCCCAAGAAGTGACTCCGGACAACGAAGTGACCGTCTTTGAGCGTCGGTTTGGTACGTCACCGCCTATATATGCGCCTGAGAATGGTGGAGTGATGACTACGGGAGATTGCGTGCGCATTGGCAAAATCAAACACACTTTCGACAAATGTTACTTATCTTACTAGACCACCGAATTGATTCATGTCACTGGAACAATACGTCTTCGTCATCCTATCGTCAATAAATTGGAAGATATAAACGGGAAAGTGCTAAAAGAAAAATTGTACTTGCCCGAGTTACAACTCCTGACCAAGGAAGAAGACAAAGTGTGCGATATCGAAAGCATTCTCGATCAAAGAACCAGTAAAGTGGGAAAATGATGTGTCAAAGAAGTAAAAGTACGTTGGAAAGGATATCTGCCGACTTTTTACTCTTGGATAGACGCTTTGCAAGTCACCGACTATGAAAAAAGTGTCCATCATGCCCTTCAACACAGCCCCAACCAAGACAGTGACCACTCCTTCTCGCAGTCCGTCTCTGCAAAATCTACGAAAGCAACCCTTGTGGGTGTGGTGTGGAGAACGTGTGCCTAAAACGCAAATCTTCTTTTTCTGTCAAAGCTTTATAGTGTATTGTGTCATCGGTTCTGCCATTGCCAATTTGAGTTTGCAACAAGTAGACAAAATATTGTGGACCATTTTACTGAGGAATTTCATCTGTTACCTTCTCCCCAAGTCTTCCCTGAAATACTCTAACGGTAACAACACGAGTCTTTCGTCCAACGTCATTCACCCTCCTAAAAGTCATCACCAAAACCATCACAATAACCCTCTTTTAGACACCCCTCTGACTTCTAGTGATTCCTCGGACAGCTGAACTCTGGAATTATGAATAACCCAGTTTACTTAACTTTACCCAGTGACAATTCTATGGCTGTGTTTTCCCACAATACTTTATGCTGTTTCACGGCCAAATTACCTCAGGCCATCCAATTGGACCACGAAGACTATTGGGAAGTGGCTTTGGTCGAAATGATTCACCCTACACAAATCAAAATCTTCACTGAAAATCAAAACACTTTTGAGGTCGAAGTTCTGAACGACCAAGTGAAACAATACTTGAATGAAAACGAAACTGTAGATGCGTCTATGAAACGACAAGTATCCCTCGATACCCCACGGTACATCTATCTGTTGAAAATTCCTACAGGCTATTATTTAAACGGTCAACATCTAGTGAACACACGATTGCTACCAGATTCAATGCGCTGTTTGGAGAAATCTGGGACAAAACCAAACAAAGCGTCACTCTCGAGTACCATAAAATGGCTTGTTGCAAATTTCGGATGGCAAAACGTTCTCCTTTACATTTTGTCCTGAATTGTTGGACATTTTGGAAGGAGACCACAAGATGGTCAAGGGTCCACTCATGCCACAAATCGCCAACAACTGAACTTTTGCGAGGTTTGTTAGGTCCCCTGTAGAACTGAACAAAGGATTAAATTTTATCTTTGTGTACTCCGATGTGGTGGAGTACAGCATGGTAGGACACACCTCCGTAACGTTACTGCGAGTCATTCCTTTCAAAGTGGATTTTGCCGGGCTAATGACGAGGAAGGTGGAAACACGTATCATGTTCCGCGTGAATTTGTACATCTTCATTACTTACCCGTCAGTAAGTCGTATTTCGACAGTGTCAATATTGCTATGAAAAAAGATCTAGGACAAAATATTCCATTCACCAAAGGGAAAGTTACGGTGAAACACCATTTTCGAAAAAGATTCTTCTACGACTTGTAAATCATGTATCCTGTGTACCGAGGAGTTGCTCGACAGCGAGGACATGATTTAGGAGATATGCTTAAATCGGCGTTTCGTTCGATGGATCCTGTTTTGTAATCGATGGTGATAATGTCTTTATCTACAAAACAAAATCTCAAATAAGCCTTCTCGAGAGCAGGCAAAAATGTATTGCTTCAAACTTGCAAAGACAATTTTGGGCCGACAAGAAACTCATATAAATGCCGTGGACGCTACCGATTCCGGCATTCCTGCCTCCTTAGTGCCACAACAAGGACAAGGAAAAAAGAGACGACGAAAACACCCCTCCAGAGGTCTTCACACACCCAGAGCTAGAAAGACCGAGAAAAAAACAGTACGAGAATTAGACGGTTTTGATTATTAAACAGGAAACAATATGATGCACCGAGAGTTTTGCGAATGTTCCAAGTCGGAACTGGATCTGTTTGCAATGCCATCCACTATGCTCACGATCCAAGAATCCCAATGGGGAGAATTTCATCCCGTCTACTCTTTGACGACCTCAGCTCCCATCGAATATGAAATCAAAGGACAGCCCCAAGATTACATTGATCTGAATAGCAGTTACATGTACCTGAAAGTCAAAGTGATCAAAACGGACGATGGTAGAGTTCCCGTCATCAATTTCATGCATTCCTTGTTCAGCGAGGTTGATTTGTACTTGAATATCAAACGAGTCAGCAGCAGTATGGATACTTACCCGTACCGAGCGTACCTAGAAAATCTTTTGATACGGAAAAGAGGCCAAAACACTCATCTGGGTCCTTGTGTGGTATGGAAACCTGACAAAGCAGGCGTGGACAAGTTTAACGACACAGTCCTGACAGCAGATGACGATCCTCACAATGTGGGTTTTAATGACCCTCAAAAGAAAATCATGCAATGGCATGGTTCAGAACTGATGGATCGTTTGCATTTGGACATGTGGTTGCAAGAAGAGTATTTGCTGAACGGTGTGGATATCCGCCTGATACTGAATCTCATCGGTACCTTTTTCCATTTGATGGCTCATGCCAACGAGAACAAAACCGTCATCCAAGAAGCCAGATTCTACGTGCGACGCGTGAAAGTCTTAGCTAAGTGGGAAACGACAGCAGCCACACTTTGAGCAGAACGAACGCCATGTATCCAATATGACGTGTGGAAGCGAAAACCTTCGCCATTGCCGCTGAACTCCGAATCAAGATCGAATATCATCTGTTCCATGGACAGTTACCCAAACGTTTGATCGTTGGTATCGTCAGCAGAGAAGCCCTCAACGGAGCTGTCACTGCCAATCCTTTCGAGTTAAAGCACTACAGAGTGTCCAAGATCGAAGTCAGTCGCGATGGCAAAGCCTTGTGTACCAGACCCTTCGAACCTAACTTTGTCCAGAAGAATTACTTGAGATCGTAGTTGTTCCTGTACGAAGCTACGGGACAGTTAGGGTCCAGCACCAGCCACGGCATATCATACGACGATTTTTCAGGAGGGTACGCTATGTGGGCCTTTGATTTCACTCCAGACCAAGGCAGCGACAAGGGAGATTTCCACCCTATAAAATCCGGTCAACTGTGTGTGGAACTTCAGTTTGCAAAAGCTCTAACCGAGAAGGTGAGCGTCATCTTGTATGCTGAATTCGACAACACTCTTTGAAGTCAGCAGTTTGAGAGAAAATTCAAGACTATTCGAAGCTACGGAAAACTCTTATCCCTCTTTGAATGGTGGAAATATTGTGGACACAGAACCACCCACCAATAAAGACAAAGACGAATAGAATATGTTGGCCAGATGGCTAGAACAAGAAGAACTTGCAATCAGGAGTTACGTTAAACACATGGAAGACAAAATTAAAGATCTCATGATTGACGAATGTTTATGTGTTGGATATTTTACAAATGAATATTTTATAGGGTGTAATATGAGTCAGGAAGAAAAGTTTGAAAAGTATAAGGAATACGCTTGGGTTTTTCTTAGAGAAGAGATAGTGTTGAAGGAGTGGTATACTAGTCGGCAAAAGACCACAGTAAACTATTTTTATTCGTGTGGATTAATGCCTTTGGAAGACGATATCATCGAATTTATGAAATGAAATGGCCAGAAGACGTACTTCAATAACGTGCAATTACAAGGCACAAATTCAATGGTGAGTGTACAATATTGTGTGTATTTTCTTCATCAATGCAGTCTAGATAATCAATTAGAACATGCAGTGACTTATTTTGATCAAGACTGTTTTAGAAACGATGAAAAAGTAGATCGATGGATTTGTGAGCGTTATGGATATCTCTTGTCTATTAGCTAAGAAACGTAGTGTGTATCAATGGTTCAATGACCTCCCTCAGCGGAAATCTAGCTTGACTTCACAACGTTGTCAACCTTGTTAAAAATGTGTTCTTTGATATTATATGAATTGTTTCATTGTTAGTTGTTGGTTGTTTGAATACAAAATGTTATGATTTAATAAAGTTGGTTTGTTTTGTTTTTTTAAAATATGACTTTACGTGCTCTTTGACTTCTCTCTTTCCCTTACCATGATATAAACAATATAGTGTTCCAACTCCCAAATTTATTTAGGGATGTTTTCTATGGCGTCCGCTCTTAAGATAAATAAAGCGTGGCGGTCTCCAGTCTGACCATCCATTGTTAATGTGCCAACATACGAAGATGTGTTTAAGACTAGCCAAGATGAACGAAGCCCACGTGAATTTACATCGTGTCAGGCAAAACTGGATACCCAAGCCGGATGAGACAGAGAATGTCAGGATGTTAAATGTGGCCCAGGACCTGATAGAAGAGGTCTTTAAACACGAAACCAAGAAGGAACAAGAACAATGGACAGAGTATAGACTTCAGAAACAGCAACAGCGGCAACATCAGGAGCCACACAAAGGTTTTGTTAAACTGCCGTGTGGACACGAAACAGGTATACTGCTTCCGAAGAAGCAGACCATATCCTGTGGGAAAGCTTGCCGCCAGGCGGGTACACAATCTTAGACCATAAAATATTGCCATAACCACATTAACAAAACAGTCCTTTTCAGGGCTACCTCTAACAATCTATAGTCAAATTACCAAACTATTTGTCTATTTTTATGTTTGTTAGTTACAAAATAGAAGTTTGCCTATAAACACTTCGCTTCTCTGGGTTTGTAAGATAGTGTGTGTTTGTATGTGTGTATGTGTGTTTATTTTCTTCCCTTAGCAAAACCCTTATCCCTTAACCAAATAGTTTTTGTATGTGTGTGATTGTTCGCATGTGTTTGTGTGTATTAGCATACGTTGGTACGTGTCTTTGTGTGTAGGTGTGTTTGTTTTCTTCCCTAAGCAAAGAAACAAATCCGTTAACACATAAAGTGTTTGTATGTGTGTGTTTGCTTTCTTCCCTTAGGAAAACCTTATCCCTAAACATAAAAGTGTTTGTGTGTGTGTTTGTATGTGTTTGTGTACGTGCGCGTACGTTTGTGTGTATATATGTGTGTTTGTTTTCTTCCCTTTGCAAAATCCTTATCCCTTAACAAAAAAGTGTTTGTGTGTATTTGTATGTGTTTGTATGCGTGCGCGTACGTTTGTATATATATATATATATATATATATATATATATATATATATATATATATATGTGTGTGTGTGTGTGTGTGTGTGTGTGTGTGTGTGTGTGTGTTTGTTTTCTATCCTTAGCAAAACACTTATCCCTTAAACAAGTGTTTATATGTGTATGTGTGTTTTCTTTCCTCAGCAAAACACTTGTATGTGTGTTTGTGTTTGTGTGCGCACGTACGTTTGTGTATGTGTTTGTTTTTGTGTGTTTGTGCACACGTGCGTTTCTGTGTATGTGCGTGTGTTTGTTTTTCCCTTAACAAAACCTTTGTCCCAGCCCAAAATATTATTTTTTATGTGTAAAAGTAGTGTCACTATAAACACTGACATTTTTACCGATGTGATTGTAGGTGGTGATATGTTTTGTAATTAATAAATTTTCTTCTCCACAACCTCTTGATAGTAGATAATGTGATACTGTGTTGCTTTGAAGAAGAATGTATTTCAGATTAACACTTTCATCACTATGGATTGTATGGTAGGTAATTCTATGTAAAGTTACATGTCCCGCCACACCTGGCGATATTTGTGTTTGTTGGTCAGTACCGCGCGGAAGTTGGTTCCCGTCCCGCCAAGCGTTATAGCTTTTTTCCGCTGTCACTGTTTCGACTGATTGAGGTCAGCCACTTGCAACATTGTTGGCATTATCCAGTACCGTGACGTCATCATTCCTATTGTCCCTATACAAACCCAACCTTTGTTCAACTTTCCCTTGTCCGTATACAATCCCAACCTTTTGTCCGTATAAATCTTGTCCGTGAGTCATCCCAGGGGGTCTTGTACTGGCGATTCCCATTGTCCGTAAATCGTCCCCATATACTACTCCCGGTCTAGTCATACTAAAGACTTATAAAAATGGTACAAGCTGCATCGCTTGTCGCTCGGCACTAAGAAGTTAGTGTTATGATTGGTTTAAATTTTAAGTTTAATTTAGATCGAACTCTTATCATTTCCAGATATTTACTTTAATTTGCAAGCGTAGCCAAGATCTAACTGGGGCTTTTTGTGGGTTTTTTTTTTATTGAATTTCCCTCCACTGCTCTCATTTTACTAAATTTCTGGGTCAGGGTTAAGATTTGGTTTGGGTTAGATGACACCATTTTATAAGAATGCTCTGTTGTCATGAGTATCGATGTAGGTCATTAGGCTGGTTCTGGAGCAACCCGCCTTTTCATCCTTCTTGTCACATTCTGCACGAAGTTTACCCATCGAGTTTTCAAACTTTGAATTTGACAGGAGCATTTTCGTGCATTTTATCAACAACACTTATCTTTAGCAATAATAATTTATAATGTTGTAATGACTGTTAATAATTTATCAACAAAATTATCAACAGACATGTTCGTTAACACTATGTTAGACGCAATTTTAGGAGCAATACAGTCAGTGGCAGTTTAAAGTAAAAAGGGTAGTAACTTAATTAATGGGCTTTTCAGTTTGTACTTGAGATCTTTTATTTGCCTTTTTTTGCTTTTGTTCATATTTAATGATATTTGTAGATCATGAAGTTTCTCCTAACTGTTAAAGTTTTTTTACCAAGTCTTTTATCGCACACGAATTAAATATATTTTGAAGATTGTTTGATTTCAAAACACATTTTGGTTTCTGTTTCACATACAAACCATCTTTTATGGATCTTAATGCCAGTTCTCACATATTCAGAATCTCAAAATTTACGACGTGTTATTTGTTTTGGTTTTTGTGAACCTATATGAAACTCTGGTAGGAGTTCGTATATTTTAATTCCGGCTGAATATTATATTAACTAGTTTTTCACATTTCATTGCTTTGTTCATGCTATAATATCGAATAAAAATTAATATTCCGATGACAGTGATTTGCATTACAAGTAATAACAATACCGTAACTTAGAAACGATTTGTTTCAACTCAGTAAGTTGATATCGCACCCTTCCACCTTCATTAAAGAAAGAAACTGAATTTCAGTCAACAAGTCCACTCATTTAAGCCACAAAAAATCGTGTACTATGAGTAATAATGGCTGACAAAAAATGAAATATGTCAGTTGCAGTTATTTTGGTTTTCTTCGATATCACAATGATAAAAGTATACATTGCTAACTGTTTTTATTACGCACATTTTGAAAAGGCATTCAAAGTTCTTGAAATAGTTTTGGTTATAGATGTGGCGTATTAGAAGTGCATTAGAATAAAGCATTGTTTTGCAAAGAACAGCACGTACTAAAAAATGCATTAGTAATGCATTAGAACAATGCATTGTTTTGAACGGACAGCACAGAAAATGCTTATGCTTTTAGGAGGCGAGCATGCTGATAGCAAAGTAACTTTTGAGCGAAGTAAAATCATGCCTAATTTAAATCGTGAACAGCGCTCGTAATACCCGCTGGTTGCTTGTAATACCTGCTGGTTCTCTACAGGCTTAACAATGCATTGTTTTGCAAAGAACAGCACAGAACATGTGTATGGTTATAGAAGACATTACGTGCTATAACAAAGTACCATTTGGTGAAGTAAAATTATGCCAAACTAGTTAGCCGTGGGAATCATTACCTTCGTGAACAATGATACTAATATCCTCAGGCGCTATTATTAACTAGTGAGAAGAACGTCACGAAAAGGAATCCTAATACAGGTCAGTCTCGAAAGCGGACATGTGGTAAGATTCCGCAACGTATTGCTTTCTTGAGAAGAGTCACGTATTTCCTTATAAAATAGAACATGGTATGCGTTTTTGGGGTGATTCTCTCCTCTATTGAACAGTGCAAACATTCACCAATTCAATACAATATTGAGTTGTTCACTCAGAGACTCTTTTTGCTGTGGTTATGGGAATTACACAAAAGTTGACTTAGTTCTTAATAGTGAGCAAAAGTGCACATGCGGACGTTTGGCAGCGTATTCTCAAAATATGGCAAAAGAAAATGGAACTAACTTCAATCATATCTTTGTTACATAGCAGTCACGTTAGTGGAGGAACTACCTTCAAAACAGTTTTATATAGCCAACTTAAATATAATCGAATTACACAACGTCAGAGCTTTACAATTTTAAGCTTGTACTTGAATTTCGTGCTTAAAGGTAAAGTTTGTAGAATGTAGGACCTGGTGTGAAGATATAAAGAACAATAAGGAAATAGTTTGTGAGGGCACACGGATAGGTGATATGTTGATGAGTTAATTTTTATAATCAGCTTTGTGTGTGTTCTCGTCTGCCTTTGATTGTTTCGAATCATATTGTGGAAAAATATTAATTGTTTCAATAATGAAATTATCAAACAGACGCTATGGAACATCAATTTCATTTCATTTTAGTGTAGTAAGACAAATGTGATTGCAGTCGGAAATGTAGTCGAAACTGCAGTACAATTTCACGGTGTGTACCAAGTTTTGGAACCATTGACATAGGTCATGTAATATTTGGATTTGCTGAACTTACTAAGAAAGTACATTTTGAGGAAATTCAATATGCACACATGTATTTTTTGCCATTCTTATTATCAGCTAAACAAAAGACAAATGTATTCCTTGTCACTTGCGTGCTCTTTGTAGAAGGGACCCCATCTGTGTACATGACCTGTATGGCTTTAATCTAAAACGTTGTATCAAAATAGTTAACGTGGAAAATTGCAACGTTTTATTTATTAAGACAATCTTCAAGCTCCTATGCCGGTGAATATGGACCTTATATATATATATATATATATATATATATATATATATATATATATATATATATATATATATACAGACTATTAAACGTATCAAATACTGGTGGAAATTGTTGCATATGCCTGGCTATTGTTATCTCATGATATGCTACATGATGATAAAATCATTCGATGATAGCAAGATTATAATTTGGGCAACTAATATTGGACAACCACTTTGTAAATATAGGGTGTTTTTATGTGGATATGACAGGATATTTACGATGTTGATTTATTTGTTGTACAATTTAGACAACGGTTATTGGATTGTAATGTGCTATGATCGCACGAAGACGTAAATCGATCAATTACTTGAAAGGATTATAGGAATTTTAGAAGTCTTATAGAATGTGAAAAATACTTATATGAAATCGAAAATAACGAAATAAGACGGTTGTACAATCTCTTTTAAATAGTCGTTCCGCTCCCTACTCATCTAGTTACAAATAGACAAAAATATCAACAGGGCACGTAGATTATGTTACTTATGTGAAAACGAAGAAATAAAAGATGAATTCCATTTTTATTAAATTACCTAACTAACAAGAATTAACATGTATGCTTCTTTCAAAATACTATTACGAATAAACATTTTAGAAATTTTCTTTGAAATTTATTTTGTAATAAATCTGATGACGTAATCAGAAAAACATCATAGTTTGTATATGTTGCTTTCAGTCTAAGGCAAAATGCATTACAGATTCAGTAATTAGGTATATTTCTCTCGTATGTATTTGTTTATATGACTTAACAGTGTCATAATGTACTAATTTTCTGGCGATCAAACATTATTGAAAAAAATTGATATATTAAATTACATTTTAGAGATAGAAATACACCTACACAGCTTTACATTTTGGATATAAGTATTGCATATAAAATTGCAATATTCCTTCAAAAGTACCAATGTCATACAATTCTAGAATTTCTGTCCTTTAGAATATAATGTAAATAATTGAACATCGAATAAATTAACGATAGCCTAAATGGGTAAAAGTTCATTATTTCAGTCAAATACAGCAATCTTTTTTTTAGAATGTCTTGTTCTGATTTTCACATAAAATACTAGAATATTATGTTCTATTACTTAAAGAATATTTTATTTCTAAATTAATTATTACTGAGCATGAAGTTGGAATCATGTTCGTCGTTTGAAATATTCAATAGTATCATTGTAAGTAAATATAAATTCTTAACACATTGAACATTCCAATATATTGTAATAAAGAATAATACAAGTGATTTAAAGACTACAAAAATATTGCAAACGTGTCAGACTCAGATTGAACTGTTAGCCAAAAGCATCACCATAACATTTTAAAACTTTAAAAATCCATCTAACCTAGAGAAAATCTTACAAGTACAGACATTTGCTTACCTGCAAAAAAGACGAGCATTGAGTTCTGAGCAAGGAACTGTTTTACGTAAAGCCGCATCTCCCTTATATGTGATTTGGACGAATACCAAATAAGGACATGCGTTTCGCTGACTATACACTTTCTTAGCTTACACCAGAACTCAAGGACTCTATGCCTTTTCTTCTGTCTGTTCTCAGGGTTTGTATACGTCATGACATAAAAATCTGCTGCAACAGAATTCTCCACGAAACACTTGAACTTTTATTGATAACGTCAGCACAAAAGAATTTGCTTGCTCGACATACCTTGTGCTAATATTACCAAACCTAAAGTTTCTGACTTAGAATATAAGAAGTACGTTATGCAGTGCGGCGGATTTTACAATTTCCAAATAAAAAGCACAATATTTTATTGAAATAATACACATTATGTATCACAAGAGTTAATGAAAATTGCCTGTAATACAATTTACTAAAACAAAAATGCAATCCTGACAACACCATACTGTAGACTTGGAAAACTCCAATGTGTTTTTACTCCAGTCGCATATTTTCTTAATTGTATAATGTTGCACTTGGACAATGGCCGTATACACATTTGTTCATTAGTAGGATAGTTTGACTGGCATTGTTTTAGATTTAAAAACAAAAGGTCTTTTAGTTTTTTGTTTTGTTTTTTAGTTTACATTTGAGCTTTAATTTTGTGTTCATGCAGTTTTTCCCCCTCGTGTTTTATGCTTCTTTTATTTATCCTTGCTAAGTTCTAAACTAGGATGCATTTGCATTATCATCCTTTTTTATAGTTACTCCACCATAGCAATTACAATCCTTTGTTTATTTGGGGGTAGGGTTGATGTTATAGTTTTATTTTCTGCCTGAACTTCAACGTTATTGAGACAGTATTTTTATAATTACCTTATAAATATCCATATTAAGTTTTCTAAGTAATATATATTGGAACTCTATTTCTGTATCATCAAGTTTGCATAATGTACCTGACCCCTGTCCCAGCCACCCACCGCCTACACCCAAACATACCACCGCCTCCACCCACACATCCCACCACCACCACCACAGATACCTTTTCTTGCAGGTGTCAGATCTTAAATCGTGTAAAGTAATAGTTTCCTGAATTCCAGCTATCACTCTACTGGAGCAGTAAGCTTGACTCTGGATACATGTACATTGCGTGGCTTTATTTACTTGGTTTAGTTGGATATTATAAACTGTATATCATTATGTTTATAAGCTTCCCACAGTTTAAGTATCCGTATCTGAACTTATGGTAAGAAATAATAGGATCAGACTCGTTTCTCGTTGACTTGTATTACCTCTATCTCTCTCATTTCAATGATTATCTCCCTTTTCTCCCTTCTTTTGTCAAATTCTCCAGTAAACCAAAATTGTCATGGTTGTCCGTAATATTTCTAATAAATACTACAAAATTGGATCTAATCAGTGTGTAAATGAATTCAGTGCGCTTTTAAGTACTTTAACCATCCTGTATTTGATAGTTTGAATGTTTTACAAGCGAGATAAGCTAAGATATAGATTTTACAAGATCTCAACAATATTTTTTTTCATCATATGAATTCCCCAATTTCTTTTACAGAGCTTTGAGCCAACGTTCCGTTTTATTTATGCAGAAGTCTCTAGTTTTGTTTCTGAGTTCCATAAACGTTTTAAAAGAGTTCTAGTATACCTGTGCTGGTTTAAGAGACTGCATTTCCTCTTTTTCAAATCCATGTATTCCAAGTCACACAAGGACGGTTAAGGAATATTTGAATTTCTACAACGTACCTTCACAAACTCTCCAGCATCATATGAAATTTAGGAGCGTGTCAAAAGCCTATTCTTTATGACTGTTTAATTATTAGTAAAGAACGATTCCGTGAGAAGCAATCCTATTTTAGTTACATATAAAGTTTTTGCATTTTCATTCTACTTTAAGCTATTATAGGTTTTTGTACATAAAGTTATATCCTCCAGAGGAGAATTATTTTCATATAATATTTTGATTGGAACTTAATTTTGTATTTGATCCGATTCAGCTCTCGTTTGAACACTGAGTCATTTGACATATGTCAATAAATCTGATGATAATCTTTCTTTAATCTTTTATACTCCTTCTTCCGTTTGCAAGACGTTTAACATTTCCGTTTATCATCATCTACACTTCCGTTTGTTTAGATTATGAATACCTAATGGTCAGCATAACTGAGTCAAATTTTTCCCAATTTCGTTCACCTCCGTATCTCTCGATTTTCTAGGCTTATCAAAGTTGTCAATCTTATAATGTTAAAATTGAGTGATAGAACGAACTTTAAATCATTGTTAATTGTATAATGTTACGACCCTATGAGCTTAAGCTAAGTCATAGAAAAGAGTGAAACCGACAAATGTTGTCAGTTAAATCTCAAATATAACAGTTCCATCACAAGTCCAAATGGACAAAGTTTCAATGGAATTCCAGCGGTATTCCAAATATATTCCGATACTGAATGTATTGTTGTGCTTATATTCTTGAACGATGTAAGGTGTGAATAGCCTGAAGTGTGATGATGTGTCTTTAATCGATTGATATATCACATTAATTAAACCTCAAATACGTGTTTGTTTAGTAAAATACAATTACAGTCTCAGTACTCAGTTTAAATTTTTTCACGTAATTGCAAGTGCATCTTGTACAAGCACAACTATATCACCGCAGTCATTATTAACTCGATGGTTTACTACACACGTATAGTCAGTAAAAATAGTGATCATAGATATATCATATTTCCATGCTCAATAAATTATTTCACAGCATCTTATAAAATGACATGAAATCAAAATGATACAACCTTCTTTATATGCCCTGTATATTCCAAGACAGTAGTCTGATGCAATAATTATGTATTTTGAAGTTATGTTGGGATGGAATATTCTTTAGGACTGATGAAATTGAGCATGATTAAATTAGTTACTTATATTTATAAAATTACATGAATCCCTATAATCAACAATATTAGACTGAAAACTAGTTTTGTTGCTTTTTAATGAGTTTTGATGACAACTGTCAATGCTGGGCCGGATATGTCCTTAACTTGTTGGTACAGTCTACAACACGCTGTTGGGAAACATCGTATGCGTACATTTTATCCGTAGCATAGATTTTGTCAAGTCTCAACTTTCCTATGACACCATCATCCTTCAAATCATATAAGGATTTTCTTAACTCGTTGCGCTTGCCCCTTACCACACGCGAAAAGTCCTCACTAATTCCCATTCCTGTAGCACTCAGTGCGCGTACTATGCATATAACGAGACTTTTATCATTGTAGCGTAGAAATCTCAGTGTTATACCGTCACCATCAACCCTCTGTCCGCATCATATCAGTGTCCTTCCGAGTCTTAGTATTCTTCTTAGTCACTTTAGGAAACTAATTTTTACGTTGATCCCATGTCTAATTCCCTTTCCTCTCTTGATTCCCGAGAACAATAAGTTGTTTCTTCTGGATTGGTTCTATAGGCTGTCAATTTTGTTTTTGGAATACCCACTTTGGCTTTTAGTGTGTCGTTTTCCCTCAAGCTCTTGATTTTTTTTTTACGACTGAGCGAGACATTCATTGACGGCATTCTGTAAATCATGGGTTTGCCGCTGGACCACATCGAACCTTGCATCAAATATTTTACCAAATTTCTAGATATCCGATTTCATAGTCATCATCCTTTGATCGAATGGCGTCTCGTCCGATTCCACCTACAACCTCATTTGTTGTGTTTTTGGAGCAGATTTTCATACGGTTCTGGATTTTGTTTGATTCCCGTCATGAAAAGCAACAGAAACAACCCAATCCTTCGACAAGCAGTGTGCGTATCATATTCATTTTCCGCACCGTTCCACTCATTAATTATTGTCCCTCATAACAAAACAGAAATGGTAACAGCAAACGTACCAATCGACGCTCTGTACTGATCTACACAGAGACCCGTGTTCTTTTCTGTGGTCTTCGCTGGCAAATAGCTTTATATATTGTATGTAAAAGGTATACTCTTTACAGCACGAACATGCAGCTTGTTATATTTTCACTCAAATGTTCAGAATACAGTGTGTGTGTGTTTGTGTGTGTGTGTGTGTGTGTGTGTGTGTGTGTGTGTTATTTTGATATTTCAATTTTTCAGTCATGACGCCACGATATCTGCAGCGTGGCAGTTTATAGTGATGTCTAGTACTGGAGCATCATGCCGCAGAAATGTAGCATCATGTCCCAACCACTCACATTATCCTGACACCAGGCTGACCACTTCTAAAACTAACCTCTTAATGATGAGTGCATAACTAGCGAGGCAGCTGTTAGTACCATTTTGTCTCTCTCTCTCTCTCTCTCTCTCTCTCTCCGCCTTGTAGACCTAACTTCAGACGTATTTACGAATGTAAAGCAAACAGCCTCGCCAGCCACTTGGTTGTCCGGCACTTACATGATGTTGCATTAGCCGTACATGCATTGCACGTCAATGTAGCGTGATCTATGGTTTTAAGAAAATATATAAATTTATTGGGATTTCGTAGCCATTAATTTCGAGGCAGCTTGCCTGCTAAGTTAAACTTCAGACTGTTCGCAGTCTTTAATTAAGCTTCCTGTTGAGCATCAAATGCTTATCTTTTTTAAAGATGAAATTGATGTTATATACACGCAAAGAACGTCCAGTGGTATTTTAGTCCAGACTGTTGTTCAAGGCGTCAAAGTTTGTGTTTTGTATGACATGCGACAACACGACATTCTGTCAAAGTAATCAGAGTATTGCCTATAGCTAGAAATACGTCTTGGAATTATCAACCGAAATGTCTGGAAGAGTTTCAGGAAGGAAGACATGAAATGGTAATGTACTTTATTTTTGCTTTAACCTTTTGAAGTTATACAAGCTTTTATAAATATTTAAGCATCAACCTATATGAATATTCAACAAATTGTTCGTGCTTTGTGTTTAAGGGTAGAAAATATACATAATTTTAAGGTAACTATAATGCTACATTACATAGGCATCACAAAATGATAAATAATAGTGAACACACTCCAGGTTATGGATTCATTGAAAACCGGGGCTTGCGTATTACTTTGAATGGATGTAGTTCGGAATGGTTTCTCTAAACTAATATATTTTACTGCGTGCTTGTCGAGATGTACACTTTAAAGTCAGATGTTTTAAAAAATTAACGTAGCTTGGGGTTGTGAACATAAAATGATTTATTAAAATCTTTTACAAAATTATTGTACACCTTTCGAACATCTCTCTTGCCAAGAGAGTACATTGGTGAATGGCATAAGCACGTGCTTCCTTATACATAATTGCACCCTCGTTCATTTTGGAATGACTTTCCACATGCAGGACTATCGTTCGCATGTGGTCACTTAAAAGTGTGTGCACGCGCGAGAACTGTCTTGATTAATTTTTCAATTTCTTTCGCTGTTTAATATAAAATTATTCCAAATATTTGGAGATTACTGATGAAGTTAAATTGTACTTTAAAATTATAAATTATGGAAAATTTGCATCCAGTGGTACAATTGTTTCCATACTTAAACTTATTAACTCAGTCCCAATGCTGCTTCCTAAGTGATCGAAAATGACGTTTAAGGCGTAAAACACCTCTCTTGAAACTTAACCTAAGTACATTCAACCGTTTCTCTTCAAGTCCAAAAATTAGAATATTTTATTACCTGACAGAAAACTGCTATCTACGATAAATTACCACTTGCCCGATGTGAAAATCTCTCTATCTCTCTCTTTCTCTCTCTCTCTCTCTCTCTCTCTCTCTCTGTTACACACACACAAGCACACACACGCAAACACACACACACTTACTTGTATGTATCAACGTGGTGTTTATCACAGAAGTCCCACACACACACCCAAAATGATGTGTTGATAGCTAATTGCATTTTTATGTACAATTGTAAGCCATTAAATTTCCTGAAATGGTTTATACGCCGTGTACTTGGTGTTCTACACACAGTATCTCCTTACAAATGAATTTAAGAGAATTGGTAAATGGATAAAGGGATGGGCGGTGTGGGTGGAATGGCAGATAACATATTTAAATATGCAATCCGTTGATTACGTAAGTGACGTATTGCGGCTGTAGGAATCAATTAAATCTGATACATATATCGGGCCTGGATTTAGCTCAACGTCACCAGATTTTATAAGAACTAAAACCATCTACCATACATACATACATACATATATATATATATATATATATATATATATATATATATATATATATATATATATATATATATATATATTGACATGTAGGAAAAGTATTACACCGTAGATAGTGTTATAATATCTGTTTATACTTTACACTTCTGCCTGTATCAAAAGTAGCACGCCTTAGATCAATGTTACAGTATGTATTAGCACTACTATCATGTATCAAATGTTTAATAATTTGACACTGGAAGACATGCTAATTAAAACTCATGAACGATACAAGAAGAAGCCAAATAAATACTATCGTAATAGCGACTTCATCCACTGCAATAAAGAGACTGATCCATCTTTACGATTCAGTCTCTTTTTACTCGGTACGCTTCCAGGTCTATGTAAGAACATGCCTGCGCTTATCCTGTGTCATTACACAAAGTAAAGATTTAAGATGAATGATAAAACGACACGTTGGACTTTTCCTTGTGATCTACTTTACAACCAAAAACATTTCACAAGGTTTGCAATATAAAATTCAGCTTGCCACTGTCCGAAGAAGACGAGATAGGCAGATTTGCAGATTAGAAAGAAAAGAATAATTGCTTGAGCAGCTTATAGGGATAATTGTATAGAATTCGTATCACTGCTAAGGTAAAACGAAACGAAACGATAAAGGAAAATGAAATATAGTGGAAGAAAACTAAATAATACATCTCGAAACAAAATGTTTCCATGGTATTATGACTTGCATATCTGTGTAACAGGCGTGTTTGAGAACGTTCATTGTTCCGAGAAAGATACTCCAAACAAACTTTATGAACATTACTGGGCACATGTTCAAAATTAATTTTTATTTTCTTAAGAGAGATTGTACGTAACGAAGCCACAATTAGAAGAATAAAAACACAAAAATTGCACAATAATGAAAATTAAAATAAGGAAAAAAGTAAATCTAAATTAATATCAGTACCTTTGAGAGAGTTCAACGATTATCCACAACTATCACCGTGGGAAAAAGGTATGTACATTATTGAAAATAAAACTGAATATACAAAATGATAAACATCATCTAGTCTACGTATTTATATCAATACAGTACTGTGTTGAAAAGGATCGTTCCTTACCGTTACTGTACGTTATAATAGTCACTAAAAGCAAAAGTCGTGAAACCTCGGCCACTTACACATTAAGTAGTATTACATCATGTGGATGTACTGCAAGGATAACGTGCACTACTCGTGCAGTTAGTCTAACATCTCCAAATAAAATACCAGATACCCTCTGACACGAACGTCACCGTGAGTTCGTCTTTGAAGATACTTTCGATTAACATTATGATTTATTAGGATTTTGGACACACTAAAAGTTGATTACTGATAATCATATGTAAGGACTACATCGAAAAATGAATCGTGATAATAATCCTGTCAGTGTCATGACCATACAATTTTAACTGGAATCCCAAGTTTATTGTTAGAGGTAGTCAAATGAAATTTAGGCATTTAATGTATATTAATTTTAAAAATATAACTATTAAATAAAAAGTTAAATTTCGAAATGTTTATTTAAAACCTAGTGAAGAAGGCAAGGTATCCGACTTCAACTTGATAACGAATTCCGAGCAGACCGGGTCACAATTATTATTTCCAGATCGGTAACAACAAATGAAACCGCTCCGGTGGCCTAGTGGTTAGAGCGTCCGCCTCGGATGAAGGAGATCGTGGGTTCGATCCCTGGCCGAGTCATACTAAAGATTTACAAAAATGGCTACCTTGCTTGGCACTCAGCATTAAGAGTTAGTGGGACTGGTCGGCCTGGTGACAGGATAATGTGACTGGGTGTGACATCATGCTATATGTCTGCGGCATGTTGTCCCAGTGCTAGACATCACTATAAACTGCCACACTGCACACATCGTAGCGATATGACTGAAAAATTGTTAAAGCTAAGTGAAAAAGTCCAAATCATATATACACACACCAACAAATGTAATCCCAGTCTGTTTTTAGAGCGTTTTTTCTCTCTTATTTTGATGTTGATACAAGAGTTAGATTTTGGCATTCTGCGTATTGATTTAAAGAAAAGTGTTTATTCGTTAGAATTTTGGGCGACAGTGCAGACTGAGTAATGAGGGATTGATTCTGGTCTGAAAATTAAAACGTTGATAGACTGATATCGTATGAACTATATCGACAATAAGAGTTCTGACAAATGTTACAAATAAGCTCAATGATATTGATTTTTCCGGTGTTATAATCCTTGCTGATTGAGATATTTTTAATGCGAAATTTAGAGTACATCTAGAGTGAAGTTCTATATCGTCACGTTTTTGCTCCAATACGGTTACTTATTCCTTAAGATCTGAGATCTGTTTATTCTTTTGAGGTAGCAGGTCGTACATTGGAGTCCCATACTGTTTTGCCTGCATGGCCAAGGCAATGTCCACAAACTAGTTCAAGCTTCTTCAATAGATTTTCTTGATTTGTTTTATGACTTCAGAAGCAGCTGGCAAGATATTATCGATAAATTGACATTCTAATTTAAACAGGCTCCTTAGTCTGATCAGCTCGACGATGAACCTACCGTAATTGCTAATATGTCGAGTCAAACTGCAAACAACAAAGATCCTGATCTATCGTAGCTTAATGTGCTTGCCGATCCGGGTGTTTGCTCTTTGTTCTACTGATTACTCATAACAAACTGTACAGGCCCAGATCTGCCGGTGCATTATGCGACGGCTGATCTGGATCTGTGCAGTTTGCATTTGGACTAGTCTTGCAAACTAGTATAGTCGTATTCCTCTTCTGGATTCGCGTTGGCTGGTTACATGCCTGCTTTCATGTGATTTACCGATACTTGTCGCTGAAAATATGTTTACGATCTACAATCCGCCCTGACTGAAGGTCGTACGAGTAGTAAGGGAATCATCGTGTAAAAATCAGAAATAACTAGGAATATTATCCAGGATAATCATCCGCTAAGTTTGGAATAGAAATAATTACATAGAGTTTGGTACTCTAATATATGACAGTGCATGCTAACAGTACGTTCGTTATAAAAGCGGATAAGATATGATGTGATATGAACTCGACAAGACCTCATAAAGTCTGATAAATCGTAATAAACGATATCATTACAAGCAGAGATTAAATAATGGAATTAAATGGAGTCACCTAGGGGACGGTGAAATTTACATGGTAATAAATGGTATTTAAGGATACCCAATTTTGATACATGTGAAGATTACGTTGTTAAATCCTCCATTTTTCTTCAGTAATCGTTTTTATATTAAGGATGGTCTGCACAAAAATGTAGGCACATAGTCTTCACTGTGATGCAATCATTGGTCAATCAGATCTCTTGACAAGGTACATGTCAGTTGTCTAAACCAGATGTCCTACATATTGTGACAGGACAATACTATTCAAGTATTTCAACAATACAGTGGCATTCTGCAATGTTAAATTATTTCAATTTCGTAAATATGCACTTATGTTAAACTCCATTCAAACTCAGATTACCGACACTTCCATCCGTCGATTTCTTTCTGGTTTATTATGTTGGCTCCATGCAACAAATAAAATATATTGTCTCGCCGATTCTCTATAATTCATCAATAAAAATACAGTCACGTGATATCATGATGATCGGATTTTTGTGGTAGCCACACTTGCCTGCCAGGACAATATAAACCTTTCGCGTAAATTATGTAAAAGATAATCCCTAAATGATAATCATACAGCGGCACGTTTTAAGTGCATCATTTAGACCGATCAGCAGACACAAGTACACTTAATTCATAACAATGATAGCAGACACGAGTACACTCAATTTATAACAATGATCAGGAAATACAAGTACACTCAGTTAATAACAACAATTCATAACAATGATCAGCAGACACAAGTACACTCAGTTCATAACAATGATCAGCAGACACAAGTACACTCAGTTCATAACAATGATCAGCAGACACAAGTACACTCAGTTAATAACAATGATCAGCAGACACAAGTACACTCAGTTCATAACAATGACCAGCAGACACAAGTACACTCAATTCATAACAATGATCAGCAGACACAAGTACACTGAGTTAAAAACAATGATCAGCAGACACAAGTACACTCAGTTAATAACAATGATCAGCAGACACAAGTATACTCAATTCATAACAAAGAAGAATGGTCTACAGCGGAATGGACAGCGCAGTAATGAAACTTTTGCTTAGCTGCTATGTAGTCTCCAATTTCAGTGAACAAGGAAAATGTCTGAGGGCGCGGTTTTCTGTCTTTCCGTAGGTATTATTATTTTATCATCTTTAGAAACCTTAGCCATCATTTTAATCTGCTGAGCTTAAGTCCATTGCTTGATTTGTTAAAACTTGCACTATTGTCGCAAAATAAAAACAAAAATTAGAAAAGAAAAAGATCATGCGTGCCTTCAACATAATAGAAATTTAATGTGCAAATTTATAACAGAAAAGTTAATGTTGAATGTTACAACATATGTAAAGTATTGGCATTTACTTTCCAATAGACTGAACCACATTTTAAATTGTTTCACTTGTGACCAGTATCACATGACGTCAACAACGTTAAAAATGCTACGGTAACCTTGTTGAAGAGAAAACTCAAGGGAAACTGAAGCAATTAATGTATTCAAGTCAGTTAAATTTTGTTGAAAGATAACCTTTTTAGATCTTAAATACAGTCAGTGGATTAAACTGAACCACTTAACAAAGAATTTTGAGTTTATATCCCCTATTAAAAAATATCAATTGGTTGTACAGAAAAATGGGCATTATCTCTTTCTGTCCTTCTATCTATGTCTTACACACACACATGTACGAAAAGGAACAGTTACACACTCTGGCCCGCACATACTGAACGTGAAACATTTAAAAGTTCTCTAAGCAGTATCAGATGTTACAAAAACTAAAATCACGGTATCACTGGCTGTTAATGAAGTCTTTAAACTCATTGTGTGACCTGTTCCATTATGTTTGCATTGTCTCTCTTGGAATATTGGGAGTGGGGTGTTTTTTCATCTATAATTGAGCTAACTTGGGGTTCCTTATTCCTTCTTTTCAACATTGTTTTTGATTGTAATTTCATTTAATACCTTTTGTAATGCATACGTACGCTTTAAGAGAATATGCCTGAATGGAAAGGTAGTAAATCCGAATTACAATAAATGTGTTAAAAATAGAACTAGGCTGCTAAGAAAGGAAGGTTATTCCCATTTTCATCAAACAAATTTCATGTTTGATTGAACACAAAATACAAAAATGTTCTTACTGAGATTTAAAGCAGTAAATTTGCTTTGTAAAAGAGAAAGTAAAGAAGAAAATAAGAAAACTACATTTTTAATTCAAAATATATTTGGACGCAAGTCAAGGAAATGTCAGTTCTTTAATCAAATAAAAACTGTACCTTTATACAATCTATATGCCATACTAAATAACTACTCAACCACAACTTAAATCTTTTGTGTGTGCATTCATGCACATAAGTTGCACTTTCAAACAGAGCTGTACGTAAGAAGTGTCCTTTGGATGAAGGTGGCGCCTTGTCCTTTTAAAATATGAGTTGGAACACGGAATGATTGACACTATGTAATTACAATCCCATGACACTTTCAACGCTTTTACTGCTGTTTATATTATATACTGCCATTAGTGAAACTATTTGAAAAAGAATACATTTTTCATTACACACACACACACACACACACACATATATATATATATATATATATATATATATATATATATATATATATATATATATATATATATATTGAAAATAACATGGCCTTTGACCTTTTGGTATAAAGCAACTTGATATACCTATAGTACTGGTATATCAAATTGTGATTTGCTCATGGCGTATAAATACGCATAATGATCATGTTTTTATAGCTATTATACTCTCTAAATATCGATATGAATTTCTTGGAATATTACATTTAAAAGGAGAAAATAACAAGAAAATGATTTTTATGTAAAACATTTTTATAGAAACTAACATTTTTATACAACAACAAAACACAACCATTCTTAATCTAGGAAATGAATATTATTGTGTCTACTGTCATCTCTGACAGCAGTACTGTTTCCAGTCTCTCCCTCTGGCAAAAATCAAACACTGCAACTCTATCGAAAAAAGAAAACTATGACATCAGATAAGGAGCAAGATGACGAAGCAACATATAATCTACTAAACTGTGAGTTAATTGGAGAGTTTGACTGAGACATTTGTAAATGAAAATGATCGTTGTATTAGGGAAGACAGATTTCTACACCATGAGCCTGGTGATATACTGAAATTTATAGAAAGTAACCAGAATGCAAACGCTTTAAAAATGACACTTTTTGATGTAAAACTAGTGACCGAATTCTTGCAGTCAAAAAATGAATTCAGAAATTTACACAAGATACACCCATCTGAATTGGATCAGCACCTGGCTGGCTTTATACTCAGTGTTAGGAGAAAAGATGGATCTGAGTTTGAACCGAACAGCTTAAGAAGCATCATCAGTGCCATTGATCGCCAGCTTAAAATCCAGAAATATGCAAGTACAGTCATGAGAGGAACAGACGCAAATTGTGCATTAACAAGGGAAGCTCTTCGGGCTAAGCAAAACGATTTAAAATCTAAAGGAAAAGGAAATAAACCCAATCGGAGTAAACCGATCACAGACGAAGAAATAAATGCATTGTATAGCAAGAACAGAAGACAATGTCAAGGACATCAGGGATATTATTCCTAAGATGTATGGAAACAAAAACAACAAAGAGAGAGACCCACTTGCTATCTACAGACGGTATGCTGGGCTAAGACCATCAGACTTTTGTCAACGTGAAGATCCTTTCTATATTGTGCCCAAAACTACGCTAATCTCAGCGACAAACCCAAAATGGTTTAGGAAACAAGTCGTTAGACTTAACAAACTTGGATGCATCATGAAAAAAAGAAAGAAAAAATGCAAATATTACAGAAAGAAAGAAATTAACAAACACTAGTAGCCGAAAGTACCTATTTCAGAAGTTAAGAGAGAAACACATTCCCCCAACTGATATCGTGAAAACTTCAGGCCACAAAGATGTACAGTCTATAACCAGTTATTCAAACATTAGTGACAAACAACAACAGACGTACTCCAGTTACCTGAGCAACACCGGCCACCCGAGTAATGATGCTATCAACCCCCCACAACAAAGAAATTTCAAACTGCACACCAACAGACTGTAGTATATCAAGTTCTCAAACGTGTAATATTCAACAGAATCAAACTATCATCAACCCATTCTACGGATCAAACATCACCGTGCAAAATATGTTTGTTACGAACCTCCCGCAAAACGTCAACGAGATCCCTAACTGGGTCAACTTTTTTCAACAGTCGAATTCTCAAGCAGGGCCCACACAGCGAAAACGTAGACGAATTATTGAAAGTGACACTGACACTCAGTAGGAATAGCGACATATGGACAGAAACGATATCAATGAATTGTAGTTAGGGTTAAATTGTTTAATTACCTCTTGCTCCTTCATTATTTTGATGTTCCTGGCTCGAATCGTATTGTTGCTATAGATGCAAATGGCCTCCCTGTTACTGTTCATGACAATTAACGCTGCAAATTCAATGTTTGCATGCATATTATTAAAAACGTTTTGAATCTTAACTATTAACCTTGTGTTTCATTTAATATTGCTAGAGGAAACATATAGCTATTAATATGAATGAAGTGTACATGAAGTTATGAATAACTACAGAACTTCTTGTTTGAGCGTACATACATGCGAGGGGTTGTGAAGAGTTCAATTTCCTAAAGTGCACTGTTTATGTCCGTCTCTTTTATCTCCCATATAAAATGAAAACTTGCATGTGGTATAAAATAAAATATATGTCTAGTATGTACGCTGTATCAATGATATACCACTCGTTGTATACAATTTTCACTAAAAGGAAACTCGGCAAGCCTCGTTTTCTTTTAATGAAAAATGTATACATCTCGTGGTATATAATTGATACAGTATAATACTATATATATATATATATATATATATATATATATATATATATATATATATATATATATATATATATATATATATATATATATATATATTTGCTGATATATTTGATCCGTAGAATGGGTTGCTGTATATATATATATATATATATATATATATATATATATATATATATATATATATATATATATATATATATATTTCATCATTTCAGAGTTTTGAAAATATGGTGAATACCTCGATGGAGGAAGAAGTAAATCTGAATAAGACATTCATTAACTCAAGCGTTTTAAGAAGCATAGACAACGAAAGTATGCATGAACCTGTATGCAACAATACTGGAGAATGCATGTACCTATTCTTAGTTCCAGTGATTTCTGTGTTCGGAATAATAGGAAATGCTATATCCTTTAAAGTGTTCGTCTGCACCAGCTTTGGTCGGCCGTCTTCCAGTGTCTACTTGGCGGCGCTGAGTATTTCGGATACCGGATTCCTCATGGCCCTGTTTTTAAGCTGGTTTGGGACCGGAAAGCTAGATGTTGATTTTGGACACTCTATTGTATATTGCTATATTATTTTGTATGTGACTTACGTTTGCGGTTTCTTGTCAGTCTGGTATGTTGTTCTAATTATGATAGAGAGGTACATTATTGTATGTCACCCGCTCAGAGTCGCAACCTTATGCACAAAACAAAGATCATATTTATCTGTTGGAATCGTCACTTTATTTGCAATGTTGTTTTATTCCCAAACGTTTATTACATCAGAGGCCCAATCAAATTCTTGCTCAATCGCCGATGACTATATCCATGTCGTCTTTGTTTTCACTTACATCGATACGGTTATAACATTTGTTGTCCCAATCATCATTGTATTTATCCTTAACATAGTGGTCATAATTTCCATACGAAAGTTTAGAAAACAACAGATCGTTCTTTGTCTGCGAGAAAATCAAAAAGTGCGCATGCCTCCTAATACACTTTCTATTGCAGAGGTTCGGATTACCTCTATGTTGATCGTTGTTTCGACAATGTTCCTCGCGACAAATCTTCCTAGCCATGCAATACGAGTGTACATTATGTTATATAGCCTTTTGGACAAAACTACAGACCACCCCGAAGTAACACAGGCGCAGCAAATTTGTAATATATTGTACTTCTGCAATTTTTCCATAAATTTTCTGTTGTACAGCGCATCAAGTAAGATATTCCGAAAATTTCTTTGTATCAGCTCAAATTTTGGAACTTTGAACTGTATAAATAAGACTTCAGAGGTAAGAAACAATAAATATTTTGTCTATAACTCGGCTAGAAATGGAAGGCATACACTTGTATTAGTCAAAAGACGTCTAAATCATTAATTATTTTGGAATGTGATGCGAATTTGGTATAATTTTCACTTTCTTGGTGAATGCATTAAAAACATTTCCGCCACTTCTTAGTTTAATAAATACACTATATTGTGACTTTGTTCAGACCCTAATGACGTTAACCCCACAACAACAATAACAAACGACATTAACAACTCTAGGCAATTGCTATATTGTGACATTGTGACTTAGTACGGCCTCTAAACAGTAGGCAGTTACTATATTGTGACATTGTTATATAGTTCAAACTCTAGACAGTAGAGAGTTACTGTATTGTGACGTTGTTACTTAGTTCAAACTCTAGACAGTAGACAGTTACTGTATTGTGACATTGCTACTTAATTCAAACTAGACAGTTACTATAGTGTGGCATTGTGACTTAGTACAACCTCTAAACAGTAGGCAGTCACTATATTGTGACATTGTTACTTAGTTTAAACTCTAAACAGTAGGCAGTTACTATATTGTGACATTGTTACTTAGTTTAAACTCCAAACAGTAGACAGTTACTGTATTGTGACAATGTGACTTAGTTCAGACTAGACAGTAGACAGTTGCTTTATTTTGACATTGTAATTTAGTTCAGACTTTAGATATTTGCTCAACAATTGGCTAATGAAGTGATGTAGATGCAGCAAGATGTCATTGTCATGTCAACTAAGTGCGGAATAACACTATTTCAAACTTGAATGCGCGGAATATCTGCTAAATTCAGATATCTATATATAAAGTAATTATAAATCCACGAATAATGTATTTCCCAAGATATACAAAATGAAACTTTTAAAAAGAACTTACAGAATTGTCAATTAAGTAACAAATAGTCCTAAAAGTTCTATCACGAGTCCAAATATGTCAAGTTCCATTTGAATTCCTGTGGTGTTCCAAATACGTTCCACTGTTCAATGTGTTGATGTACTAATGGCCTGGAGTGTGGCGATGTGCTAACAGTCTTTTGAATAAATACACTTAAGGAACTCAAATGCGGATAAATGTTTTCCAAATAACCATATCTTGCTACCGCCTTGTTCCTTTTCAAGACTGGAATTCTTTTGTGTTACTATTCTTAGGAACAATATAAACATATCAAGTGCTGGAATCTTAAAAATTTCTCGAGCACAAACATTTAGCGAATTAGAGAGATAATCTTTTAAGAAAACGTTTAATAGCAATAATATGTGAAAAATGAGAAATTTTCGCTAATAGTCCGAATTTCGGACTACCCCAAAATGTAATGGCACGAAAATATTATTCTTAAGTATAGCAACTTCTTCCACAACGCAATTTAAGTTGCACCGTATTTTCTATGGTTTCACACACGAAACCTAACTATTCTGCTTAAATTTAAAGAATTGAGCCTGAAATGTTAAATTGCTAAAGATCATTACCTTTTTTTTTTCATATCACTTGACTTTCTTTACTCCGAGACAAACTGGATTCTTTTTTATTTAGATTAACAAACTGAAAGAAATTGATTTTAGATGGATAGAAAAAGAACTATAGTACTTATTATATCCTCATTTTTTCCCCCGTTAACATTACATTGTCAGAATCGTTCAGTATTCCCGATACTAAACGCGCGCGACAATACACATATAGCATTCACGTGCATAAAGGAACTACTTTCTATTGTAAACAAACAATGGACGCAGACGCCAGCACTTTTGATTTGTACACAAATCATGTACACTCGCGTAAGAGGCTCTTTGCGTTGTAGTTGTTTAAATTTGTTTCTGAATGAACTTAAACATGTTTCGTGGACTGCAAAAAAACTATTTTGGCACATTCCGCGTTGATACAATGTTACGGATTTAGGCTAGCTACATTATATAAAAGACGGAAGATAAGGTCTTTACAAATAACATACAAGTGACAAGGCATATACTGTCTTCTTTAGCTGGTGATAAGAATGGCAAAATAAAATATACTTACAGTTTTACATCCTGAATTTCCTCAAAATGTATTTTCTTAATTCTGCAAATCCGAATTACATGAGCCATGTCATAGGTTTTCAATCTGGATTACACATTTCGAAATTGTGCTGTAATTTCGATAAGTGCAACTGCATCCTCCTTACTGCACTCAAAATGAAATAAGCATTAAATTCCATAGCGTCTTTTTGATAATTGCAATTGAAAGACTTCATATTTTTCCCACATTATAATTTCAAACATTCAGTGACAGAAACAGACACACATTTGCAGACGTAAACATGCTTCTCCAGCGCCACTTCAATCCGATGTATTTCATGTATAATTTGCACAGATGAATCCAGTCCAATATCACAAACGTTCGTCGAATCGAAACAAAATACCAAAATATATTCATTCCAGATCAAAAGGAAAAGTTGTTGCAATGCGCATTCATTCACAATATGACTGCAAATTTCAATTTTAACTAGACACGCCATTTTCTTTCGAAAGTTATGTCGAGCGCGCGACTAAGTTCAAATTTATCTGGGCGAAGTTAAGTGCGCATTAATAATGATGTCATTGTGTAATGACAAATCTGCGCTTGTGTATTTAGTTTGGAATATGGCATTCATTCATTTACGTTGTTTCTTGTAGTGTATTTTGTTTATATAATTAAACCTTAGGTAGAATAAAAATAATGAGCATATAATAAAAAGGTTACTGCATTTGTATGGGAAAATATGAATTCGTTTTGTCGGAAGGATATACTGCACTCCCAAGGTCGTGCAGTATTCCATCCCAAAACTCGTTCATATTTTCCCATACAAATCCAGTAACCTATAAATATTGAATGGCATTTTCAGTTTGAAGTAACGGAGAAATTTGTCTATATTGAATGATATTTTCATCTAGGAGTAACAAAGAAATGTGTGCATATTGAATGGTATTTTCATTTTGAATTAATGAATATATTTGTGCATATCGAATTATATTTTCATCATGAAATAACGAATAAATTTATGCATATTGAATGGTATTTTCATTTTCAATTAATGAAAAAATATGTGTACATTGAATGGTATTTTCATTTTGTAACTCAATGTGCACAATATTATTCGTTAATTCAAAATGAAAATACCATTCAGTATGGACAAAATTATTAATTAATTATGAATAATTGTGTGAACATTGAATGGTATTTTCATTTTGAATTAATGAAGAAATTTGTGCCCATTGAATAATATTGTCATTTTGAATTAATGAAGAAATATGTGTACATTGAAAGGTGTTGTCATTTTGAATTAATGAAGAAATATGTGTACATTGAAAGGTATTATCATTTGAATTAATGAACAAATATGTGTACATTGAACGATGTTTTCAATTTGAATGAATAAATAATTTTGTGCACATTGAATGATATTCTAATTTTAAATTAATGAAGACATATGTGTAGATTGAATGGTATTTAGTTTCAATTAATGAAGAAATATGTGTACAATGAACGATGTTTTAATTTTCACTTAATGAAGAAATATGTGTAGATGGAATAGTATTTTCATTTTCAATTAATGAAGAAATATGTATACATTGAATGGTATTTTCATTTTGAATTAATGAAGAAATATGTGTAGATTGAATGGTATTTAGTTTCAATTAATGAAGAAATATGAGTACATTGAACGATGTTTTAAATTTCAATTAATGAAGAAATATGTGTAGATGGAATGGTATTTTCATTTTCAATTAATGAAGAAATATGTGTACATTTAACGGTATTTTCATTTTCAACTAATGAAGAAATATGTGTAGATGGAATGATATTTTCATTTTCAATTAATGACGAAATATGCGTACATTGAATGGTATTTTCATTTTCAATTAATGAAGAAATATGTGTATATGGAATGGTATTTTCATTTTCAATTAATGAAGAAATATGTGTACATTGAATGGTATTTTCATTTTCAATTAATGAAGAAATGTGTGTAGATTGAATGGTAGTTTAATTTTGAATTAATGATAAATATGTGTACATTGAACGGTATTTCGTTATGAATTAATTTCATGCTCATGTTTAATTATGCTTTTCAGTTCGCGATTTAATTTTTGAAGTTAACTGTAATATAGTGCTATCACTATTATGATTTCTACTCAAGAAAATCCGTTCCATTTATTCTTTATAATTAGGTGACACTACACGTGTAATTGTTAATAGGTTTTTGCCACATACGTAATAATAATGTAGTCTGAGAAATGTTACTTTCGTAAATGCAAATTTAATTGATCATAAACTTTATCATGGAAATATTAAATCTTAATGTTTGGGATTTTTGTGGGTTTTTGTGGGGCTTTTTTTAAAATTTATTTGGTAAAAATATTAAGTGTTTTATTGTTCCTGAAACTCAGAAAGGGAATAAAATGTTTGTTTTTTTATATCATTTTCTCTTTGTTTACTACATTTAGTATATGAAACAAAATAGATAATTAGTGTTACATATTGTATCATATACACTTTCTAAGAGTGTATTCTGTTACTATATACAACATCGGAAACGTACGTGTGTGCGTTTGTGTGTGTGTGTGTGTGTGTGTGTGTGTGTGTGTGTGTGTTAACCCTTTAGGTAAGTGTAAGCAATAAATATTCGAGGACAAGGGATTCTTCTTGTTTGTTTTTCAAAGGGATTTTATTTTCAGAATAATGAAATTAAATCAGATTGTGGGTATATTTGAGTTTTTATCAAGATCTTTTATATAGGTTTTTCGTTAAGTGATTATAATTGCGATAGAAACGGTAGGTAAGACACTACCTAAAGATTATGAGTACAACAGTTCTTGTATTGGGTTATTTATTTTTGTGATTTTCTATACTTGTCAGGAAGCCGCAATTCTTTTAAAGACAACGGTGCTTGTTAAGTACCAGATGAATAATTTAACAAGAATATATCTTCAACAATTGTTGTTACAATAATTAGATAGACACTCTTAAATGTAAATGGCGATCCATGCCTATATTCATTTAGCTTAGCAGCCAATACATTAGTTGATTTTGTTAGAATGAGTAGCAGAACAGAAAACTTACCATGTACATTAGTAATCTAGATTGAAAATTGCTGTCAGAGTTATTAACATCTAACTTCTTTAACTGTGCAACAGGTTTTAAAAACATATTGATTGTACGTAAGAACGCTTATGTACATATGCTGATTGGGGTGGTCTCTGAATATAATTTTAAACCACGTTCAGGAAGACAAAACTTGAGAAATCTAGTGAATAAATATCAACCGGATTTTTAACACTTCAAAAAGCACCTCAAACATCCATGAGCTCACAAGTGCGAAAACGGTGTGTTGAATCAAACCAAAAATTTAAATGAGCCTTCTAGTACATGCAGTTCTAACGCCCTTAATAAAATAATTACATTTTGATCCACTTGCCACTGTAGATTAAACAAATAACTACAACAATTAGTCTACACAGGAACAAAATATTGCCTAATTCAAAAGAGAGCGGCGAGAAATATGAAAGATTGTTACACACAAGGAGTCTCATAATGAAAACCAAGCACTTACATGAGCATAGCTTGATAGTCCATGTTGTTGTTTTGTTTTTCCTATATAAGATGACGTCAGAAGAACAGTACTGGTCAACGAATGGGTTCTTAAACACGCGAATACTACAAATAATTTTCTCTAATTGCTTCATGACCACGCATCACGAGACATTAATATCATACTTTCGTGTGTGTTTTTTTTCTTCACATTTGAATGATTCATCAGTAAGCCTTTCTAAACCGAATTAACCTTACTCCATGCAAAGCAAAACACGATTTAAGCACATAATGCAAAAAATTATTTCGTATCTCAAAAATTACTAAACGCGTATACATAAAAATATCCAGGAAATGTCCCTATGCTAAGAAATTAGTGGCGGGGTTCATTTTACGAAAATAACCACTGCTGTCTTAAAGTCGCGTGAATGCTGTACATTAACACTTATGCTCCTAGTAACTGGCCAATTACTTGAGTTGAGAAATATTTTCCCAACCCTAACTTTAACAAAATCAACAAATAATCCCAAAAATCAAACAAATCTATAAGCAAAGGCGTAATTGCTGATATCATATATCCTATGTTTATTAAAATAGTTATGTATATTTAATTTATTTTGTGTACTTGACCTTTGTCCATGCTTGAGGACAGAATTTTGTGCGTATCTGCTCTTTATAATGCTAGTGAGATACAAATAGTTCGTTTACTTGGGTTTGAGTTTAAGACCCAGCATTGATTAGGACCTTTGAAGATTCTAGCAACAAATTTGTTTGCAATTCGAGGTAATTTCCACTAAGATGATTGGTTGAAAAGGGTATTGCAACATGGGTCAAGTTGTGATTATAGACGTTTGAGATCAGCCAGATTATTCATTGCCCCTTTTAATGTCAGTATGTAACCGTTTACTGTTGTGTCCAGATTTAATTTATAAGGGATCATTGACTTAAAATATTTGTTGAAATTGCAAAGTGCTCTTTCACCATTTGGACTAAAAGCATATTTAGGGATTATCGTGAATTCATTTAGAGATGTTCAGGGTTATATCATTGTTATACATTGTGGATTTAGTTCATAATACTGTAAGGTATTTTTAAATTCTTACGTTGTTATCGAAGGAAATAAATTATTTGTCGAAGTTTACTAAACTCGTTATTTTATCTTTTTTCTATTACTTTGTTTAAGGCTATATAGTCTTTAAACAATATCGTCAAGGAATACGAAATTTAGACACCGTGTCATTCATATAGCCAACAAGAAATTAAGGGAAATAGTCCGTCCAAACAATGGACATGAACTCGTCCTTTTGCAGTGGTTTAGGGCATGCACAATAAGTAATTCTGCGTATTAATTCTTACCTTGCATGGAATTTCAAGGCTGCTAATTTCCGAATTATACTTACCGTTACAGACATTCAGTAACACCGTATGCCCACATCACTAATGGAGAAGTGATAGAGTAGTTGATGGTTCCAGTATAGTGCCGCCTCAGTCATCTGGCACCTTTGTTGGCCATCGCTACACATCAGCAACTTAAACCTAGCCCCGGAAGAAACGGACATGATACTACAAGAACGTTTATATCATATGATTTCACAAACGCAATAAAGTAATCACTATCTTAAAGAATAATATCAAACACATAGGCTTGATGTAAACTATACGCGATTAGAAACAGTTTTATCGTTTTCATCTTATACACATATCAGCAAAACTCACGCACAGACACATTCTTGACAAGCCAAGAGTACATATCTTAAACCATTTTACACTGTTCTACAACGGCCGTAAATATGTAAGATATGTGCGTTTTTATATTTGTTGCGATTTTTAGAGGCTAATGTTATGTATATCTATGGTTTCTGTACATTTGTTCATGACTGTAAATAGTAGTGATTATCTTTAGTTGAAATTTCGTACGTGTAGAGGCTCTATTTTAAGATATTAAGAACGCAGTATTGCATAGGATCTATAAATAGATGTTTAAGTATGTGTTTCCTGTTACTAGTAATATTATTAGTGATAAATATGAAATACACGTTCCGGACTGTTTCCCATAGGACATGTTGGTCAGTTGTATTTTTAGAATAATTAAGTCAATTCCTCTTGGACGAGGCAGATTATGTGAGCTGTGTGATGATGTTGGAGATTTGCAGTTCTTCTCGTAGAAGATATGCGTGTTTTACCCTTTAGACTGAATATAAATAGCTAGAACTGGACAATTTTTTAAATCTTATTTCATGTGTTCCTGTTGTAACATGAAGTTTGCAAACGTATTTACATGTTACGTTTTTATAGTAACATTTGTTTGCCTTATTCTTTTTTATAGATAGTGCCCACTGGTCTATAATATTATTCTGGGACTAATGGGAATTATTGAAATGGGTTCTGGACAACACTTTGGCACGTCAGGACTGTTGCATGACCAGTATATTCGTGGATCTGGAATTTATACGGAACAAAATTAATTCTTTTGGTTATTAATATAATTTTTTCAGCATTGTATTGGATTCAATTCAAAATACTGTAAGTTCCTTTTGCATTTTCCTACTTGTTAACTTTGACAATTAAATTGATTGTTACGTATTACAAAACTTGTTGGTCTTGCTTCATTCCATTACTTAGTTTATGACCATATAATCGTAACCCTATTGTTGATACGAACTTGCTTCAGAACAGTACGATTATAATTTTATGTATCGTTAAAGTTTGGTTTGGTCAAAAGCTACTACTTATGTTGTGATCATTCTTGTCGTCATTGCAAAAAAAATTTTCACTATAAACAAGTCAGTCTGTGAATAAGATCAACGCCAATAACATATATAAGCACTGATGGAATATATATATATATATATATATATATATATATATAGAGAGAGAGAGAGAGAGAGAGAGAGAGAGAGAGAGAGAGAGAGAGAAGAAATTACGTATATAGTCATTGAGGGAAGCTATCTAAATAAACAGTGAGGGGAAGCCTGATTTGGAGCTATTTTCCTTGGTGTATTATTTTATAAGTTGACTGCGTTTGAAGGACTTTATTTAAATCATCATACACCGGCATATAAGATATTTAGTGTATTATATTAGCTTTAAAAAATAAAACCCCGCCAAAATCGTCAATCTCAACGTGTGTATTATGTAACTTCTTCGATCACTTTTGCTCCTATTTAATCTCAGAAAATATGACAAAAGTTGTTTTGTATACGGCCATTTTTATAAAGTGATTCACATGTATCGACCGATGTAATCTATTTTCCTATATTAACAGAGTCATATCCATTTTAATTGAACCTGCCAGTAATAAATGACTTCAATATGCTAGTCAATAAATATGCAGACACATAACGTGGGAACGGAAACTGATACAATATAATGGTGTTATGCCCGGAAATTATTTTTGCACTCAGAATAGAGCTAACGTGTTTACCATTTGTTTCAATGACAATATAAATTATGAAACCAGCATGAAATAAATGGAATTTACTAGCAAATCATTCGACAACATTTTATTGAATGTGTTCAAGGGTTTACTTTAGTACTAAGGTACTATTTCTAGTCTTTACACAAAGAGTTTATTATGTACAAATGTACCAAATATATGTAACTTCATTTAATCTTTGCACATTGCTCTGACATATCTTAATGATACTGAGTCCCTATTTTGAAACTGTGCCTTGACATGTTTTAATTGCGCTATAAAATGTATTTATTTTATCAAATATGCATGGTTAATTAATCAGTAAAACTGCAACAAGTTAGCAACGAATTAACTTGTTCTGTTATCTGCGACAATGTAAAAAAATCAATAGACGACATGTGGCTCCCAGAGCAAACATAGTTTCTCAATAAGGCGCAAAACTATTTTTTCATTTAAAAAATTAAATCAAATCTCTACGCCGCTCTTTGAACATTTACACGGAGCTTCTGTTACCTACATGCTGACGTATGTGCAAATAGGGTCATAGTGTTGTTTCCGATTGAATAAGATACATATTTAACTTTGTGAACGGATGTGGCATGCCAACAACCACATCAAATTGATTATTAAAATTCTTTAGTAAAATAAAGTTAACGTTCTCTGAAGCAGTTTATGTTTTACTCTTGTACAATATGGTATGGTGTTTTTGGATAGAAACATGTTGTTTAAAACTGGCAATGTTGTGTTTTCTATCAACACAAGCTGTAATTCTGTCTACCGAGAAAGATTTGAATATCATTATTATGGAGCAAAACAGAACAAGACCTTTATTTGGTATTGAAATTTCAGGCCACATGCAAACGGCATGTGAGAGTAACGTAATGCTTATATATGTTTGGTGGCAGTCTGTGCAGAGAGCAGTTATTAAACGTTTTACAAACGGATATATGACAAAATTAGGTGAATATAACTATGATCATTACATTATGATGAACAACTTGTGTAACGTATTACACAACATAATGTAAGAATACCTACCTATACATTTTTTTTTATCTTATAGGTGTTGTCTAATGTTGTAAAGCGCTTAGAGCTTCTAAAGATTAGGCGCTATACAAAGTCCTCATTATTATTATTATATACATATAGACTTGCAAGTCTAGTCGGCGCCTCAATTTGTTTGTTATTGGTAGTTACGTAAATGTTTTCAAAATTATGTCAAAAAATTAAGAAAGACTTGCTAATAATGATGGGTTTGTGGAGGAAAAGAATTTACCAAAACTTTAATTCATTAGGGTTAGTACAATATAATAATAACTTATAACATGCATATCGCACACATCGCGTTTTTGTCTTCTCCTTTTGTATGTTTCCCTACGCGCTGATTCTACTTGACGTTTTTGGTTGCTAGTTCAAAATTTTCACAGGGGCAAATAACTATTTCTTTCTAAAATTATCAGATACTTCTTAAAGCTTGCATCTCGTTTAAATAATTGTTAACTCGTTCCTTTTGATGCCGCTTCTGATCTTACACTTTATTCCTGTACAAATGAATTATATAAAGTTTCTGAAACCCACGCTTGCAGAGTTTGAGGTCACATATTTGTTATGCTTGATAGAGCAAATCAATCTTCAAAATTAAATCAAAACGTGTATAATATATTGAAACCATTTATAAATAAAGCCAGAATAAATATCACTCAGCATAATATTTTATCACTTGCTTGAAATTGTTTATTTATTATTGAGATCCAAAATCTAATCATGCAACATTTATTACACATGTTAATTGGTTTCCTACCAAGATCTGAATACAGGACAGTAACTAAGTTTTGATATACATCTTATTAATTCAGTGTGTACATGTTCACATTATAACCTTTCTGAAGGAAAAAACATTTACAACAAAACAAATTATTTTATTTTTTAAATGTTTGATTAGTATTTGGTGGTAAACTATATTTTGGACAATATTGCGTTTTGTTTGATTGGCAATTCTGCGCCTGGTTTTCATAGTAAATTTAATGAATTACAGCTACAATGTCAGATGGAATTGGAATTAGGAAAGCTTCAGTTCCAGAAGGAAATGATAGAAATGAAGATGTGAAGAGAGAGAGAGAGAGAAAGAATTATATACATATGCAGGTGCAGGGCGAGGAAAGGTATATAAAATATAAATTAAAAAATAGCATCCAGGGAGGAGATCAGACCTCATTTTAGGAGTCCTCAAATCGTTAAATATACCCTTAAAAATCGCGTTTTAGCGGGGCCCGTAAAAATAAAGTTCGCCCCCCAAAAAAAAGATACACGCACTACTCGATAAAAATCGGAATCATAGTTGTAAAAAAAAGAATGTACCAATCCATTTTTCTCTGTCTTAACTTTTGGAAGAAAAAAGATCTGTCTATGGACACGTAATTGAGGTCGCTCCCCCTCCCCTCGGCTGCTATTCTTTAATCCGAAGGTTTTATCAGCAAGTGATAATGTGTAAATGTATATTTATTATGGAGTCTTATACTGCTACATTAGCTCGAAAACGATTGGAAGCAATTAGAAAATATATTCCTGCTCGTGAATCTGTCAAACAAAAAAGCTATTGACGTTGTTCGTGATAAAGGTATTGGTGCTGTTGGTGATATTGCCGGTAAAGCATTCTCGGCAATCAAGGTTAGACTAGCACAATTAATACGCAGACCACAACCAGTAAAACTGGAGCGAGGAAAATTTACCCAGCACTGAAGTTATGCCTGCAAATGTTAGTAAAATAATAAATCAAGCTGCAGATCAAAAACTAGCAGAGTTGGCTGGTGTACCCATGTCAGAAAAAGAAAAGAAATATAACTGCAAGTATAATAGCGGGAAGTGGTCTTCCTGTTAGACGATAGTAATTATAATAAAGATGTTTAAACGTGTATCTGAATCCGCATTTGACATGGATACGCCAGTTCTCAAGGATGAGTTCGTGCGTCATTATCAATACTATTCGTTTGATGCACGAGAGCCAACTCAGCGTGGCCGAATTTGAGTTGCAAGTTCAAGATACCACCAGATATCTCTTACCCGCTGAAGCGTTTATTGAAGTAGAAGGTGAAATTCTAAAAACATATGATACTGAATATGAAGCTGATGTTAGAGTTGGTTTTGTCAATAATACCATCATGGAGTTGTTCAATAGTGCCACGTATAGCATCGACGGAAGAAACATTGAATCATGCCTGGAAAACGTCGACGTTGCTACGACGATACATGGCCTTGTTCGATACAGCGATGATTATACAAGATCGGCTGTTCCGTCAATGACATTTATGAATGATACTACTAACCACCCTGACAACAGACAATATAATATAAGACGACCAAGAAACAATGCCGGCGCCGCTGACGTTGATGTGGAAAACATGATCATTAGCTTTAATCCAGAATTAAACTTAGGAGTCACAGCACGTCGATCAATGCTGAAAGATGGAAGTAGAAGATTTTCATGAGCAATTCCACTGTCACATATCTTTGGATTTGCAAAAATGTAAGAAAGGTCATTTTTGGAGCTAAGCATACAGTTGTGCTTGTAAGAAAGGCTACCGACGATGATGCAATCGTGATGCCGGTAAATTTACGCTGAACAAACTTTCATTGTGGATGCCAACAATGATATCATCACTCGTGGAAGAACAACGGTTGCTCTCTTTTATGGACTTAGGTGGTAAATCAACATTTCATGGTTGACGATGACTACAGATAGTGTTGAAAGTAACACTAATGGTTTATTCGCATGGCCGAGAGCATCACAGCAAGGTGTCTCTGCACCGCGACATATATTTGTTGCTTTCCAAGATGCTGCACGAGTGAACTCATATACACACAGTACAATTATATTTGATAAACTTGGTATTACTGAAGTTTCACCGAGAATAAACGGACATCAAGAACGATCCGAAGATATATTATTGAATTTTGAACACAATCATGTTGCACGTGCTTATCATTGTTTGATGACATTCATGGGACGTGATCAAAATATTGATTCTGGTCTACAAATATCACAACTAGATTTTACAACGCTGTATCCAATCTATTACTTTTTGCTGGAACACCTGGATTTATTTAGACAATCTGTCGTTGATATAAACGTTCGAGCTCGTGTGGCAAGAGGAGCTATAGCTAATTACAGAGCAATCGCTTTTATACTTAGCGACAAAACAATGTTACTTGAAAGTGTTGAATGAGAGTTATTGATGCCCCAGTGGAAAACATGTAAATGTTTTCTAAACATGTAATTAAATCGCTCATGATATTATAATGTCATATCATCGTGATAGTGTTATTCTGACTCCTGGTCAGATTAAATAACTTCAATCAAGTTCAGCAAAGAACTGCGGAGTAAAAATATCACTAAAAATTATCAGATCACAGGGGGTCAAAATAAATTATCATTGTCAGAACGTCAATTCAGGTACTTTAATAATGCCAAACAATCAAAAACAGGCAAATGACTTAATCTTTCTGGGAGCGCCATTAAAGACTCAATTAAAACAGGTGGTATATTTCCACTTCTTGCATCTATACTAGCGTTAATAGCCGATGCAGCCCCAGTTGTTGCAAAGCAGCTGCTCTTGGTGCTGTTGGAACCGATGCAGTAATGGCATTAAAGAAAGCAACATGACAAGGATTTAAAAAAGAGGAAAATGACTAAGGTTACCAGCAATCCCTCACCAATATGGAAAAGGTCTGAGACTTCCAGGAACACTTCGTTAATCCGTCCAATGTCAAATTTTGATTCACTCAATGCTGCTGCGCAATTAACTATAAAAAAAAATTCAGAGGTGTTTTATGCGTGATCAATTGCCAAAACAACCAAACAATATTGAAACAGGCATCATTAATCTCGATAAAAGTTCTCGCCACGGTACTCATTGGATTGCATATGCGATTGACCCACGTGGAATTGTTTATTTCTATTCGTATGGGTTGACGTCACCAAAAGAATTTTTAAAATATGTAAACATGCAAAACGCTCCAATTTGGTATTCACATTGCCAACATAAACAATGACAGATCCACCAAAAATTGGTATTGAAGTAATTTCTGTACTCGATAATATTCAATAATCTTCTAACGCGCCTCATAAAGTCGTGCACGCGTAAACAAGAAGTAGACGGTTTATTCTTTTAAGCAGATCTTAAAGTATAATGGTAGATATTTACAGAAGATCTTCTATTAAAAAAACAATAAACCGACGGAATAACTCATGAAAATATAAGTAAACTAATCAACGATGCAATATCTAAATTATTAAATCTTGCAAATGTAGATTAAAACGAAGTTCATGTATTTCAAGATAAGCAAGGAAAATTAAAAACAAGCAATCATTCATTAAAAGACATTATGTTTAAAATTAACGGAGTGACTGAAAATAGCGTAGCTGTATTTGATAGTAATGGAAAAATTAAGCCTGGTGTTATTACGTCAACGATATCAGATAATATTCGTGGTCGAGTTCAAAAATCCGGTGGCACAGTGACTGGTTCTCTCAGTATGTCCAGTAACAAAATTACTGATCTTGGAGAACAGGAATCAGAAAATGACGCGGCAACGAAGAAATACATCCATGGCAAGACCCTTCCAGTCGTTATGTATATTTGATTTAATTATATCTGATTTAATACATATTTATTTCAATTTAATTATTTGTCAGATTTTTTTACTTTTTTTCTTTTTCCTTATTACATGCTATTGTAATGTAAATTTATTCACTAGAGATGATACCTTTTTCAGAAATAATTTGACCTTGACTGTTAGTTTATAAACACAGGTGTTGATCCAAATCCTGACCTTGATTCAAAATTTGTAGCAACCACGTAAACAAGTTCTATTTTTATTTTAAAATGAATTGTTGTTGTCGAGGTTATGATGGGTCTATGTGTTTAAGATGTAAACAATTGTTTTTCTATATTTATTTCTTAGAGTAAAATGATTGGTTTTCGTCCGGGCCACACTGGGTGGACGTGATCATTGACATGTACCTAATTTCTCTGAGTTTCCAGAACATTATCACGTGACTCCCTGTTTACGGTTTAGAAGACGATATAACCTTTGTTTTGTAGAATGATTCTCAGTTGCAGCTGGGCTTTTTCTTACACTAGAAGTTGTAAGTTGTGCTGTTTGGAGTTATTTCAAATTACTTGGATTCAAAAGGATTAATTATTTCTTTCTGGAAAATACATGTGTTAATGTGAGATTCTTATTCAAAGACAGTACTTATAATAAATTTATTTAGATTTCCAAAACCGGAGTGATAATATTTGCTTCTGCATGGAACTGTTGACTTCAATACTACTGATTACAGCATACGTCATCGTCTTCTATCATGGATTCTTCGTCTGGATTCGAACATGAAATCAGTAGAATATTTTGTTATTAGGACCTCTAAAGTTTTATTTTTGGATTATTTTTGGATTTGATTCTATAAAACCATAAGTTCATATTTTTTCATTTTTACAGAATTTTTCCAGGAAAATAAATCATTATTGTATTTTTTCAAAGCTTGTTCTTTTCATTCTTTCTTGTGTCACTGTTTATTCGAGCCTAAACACGTGACATAAGGCAGTGATAAACTCGTTGATGACAATCAGTATGGAATTGCCGCATTTAGATGTGATTACGTCAATCACGTACAATTATTTTTTAAATTTTCGTAGAAACACAAATAGATCCATTAATGATTTTTTTTACAGGTCAACCAGTCATTAACATCGCTAGCAGTTGTAACAATTTGTGTTTCAGCTGCAATAACAATTGCTGGTATTCTTAACATTATCGCAAAAAAAATATGTGCGTGCGCAAATACAAAATTAAGTGAACACACAGTAAAACTGTGTACAGCGACGTTAGCGTATTCTAAATTATCTTCGTTGGAATCGACAAGTCTTAACGATGGAAAAAATGTCAGATTCTGTATTTGCGGAGATGACTAAAATTTACAAAACAATAGAGACAGAAACCACCCCTGATTTAAATAATAACATTCGCTGGATTGCCGGCAAATAATTCCTTGTATTTGCAAATAAAAATAAACCAGAAGGAACTCGTTATTAGCATGTATCAGAATTCCAACAGATAATTATCAAATCGAAGAAATCAACGATGGATTCCAGTGCAGAAGCAAATCTATATGGAAATCAAAAAAAGCTAACCCGGACAGTGGTATAATTGACGCCTACTCTGGTTATATAGGTTGGTTTTATAGAACACACGCAGAAGTGTATGATGAAAATGATATCAAATTTATTTTTGATGATATTAATCGTGAATACAAACAATATCGAGACAAATTACGTCAATTATTCATTGAGTATATTTTCAACGTGGCGTTAACAAAAACAAAAGAGGAAAATATCAAACAAATAGAACTTTTAGACCAGGTTACCTTCGACCTAGAAATTGTTCATCAGAGTATTATGCAAGCGGTAATCAAGAGGGAAGATACAATTCCTGGGGCAGATAAAAATACTTATAGATATAAGCATATCTTTTCATAGACGAATATTCAACTGCAACAAATCCACTATCAGAAGTCTACCAACATTTCAATTTCCTGAATTTAACGCTGATGAATTATAGAAATTGGTCAGCGATATAATCTATGAATATTCCTAAAATACTTGAAGAATGGAGAGAAAAAATTCCACTAGCAAGTATTCCCAGACATAACAATGATCCATACGGTGGAGGTCGTCATATTTCACCAGAAATTGTAAATATAACATCAACGATCGCAGTCAACCTTGCATGTGACGTAGTTGACGGCAGATATCAAGTTAATCTCAAAGAATCAAATCAAGCTTAGCAAGGATATATTTTGTATACATTCACGCCGCAAGGAACTCCTGGATATTTGATCGTGCAAGAACCTATAAATTCGATTTATCTACGATGCCATAACACGAATAAATTTCAAACTCGTTGATCAAAATTGACATTTACTTGATTTACGAAATGAAATTATTCTGAATATAAATTTATATGTACGGTCTTAACGATTTCATGGGTATATTCTTTAAGCAATTTCAATAAGATGTGAAAAATCATAAAAATCTCATCGAAACAAATTGTATAATAAATTTTTTAAAAATTCTGCTGAATTTGATGGGGTAAATACTACAAAAGTAATGAAAATCAGTTAGATTCTATAATTTTGATGGGGTAAATAGAACTAAAATAGCGAAAATCTCATCGAAATAAAAAATAACATAAAGTAGAATAAAAATTATATAATTTGTAAGAGAATTTATTTTTTTCCTGCTTTATTTGATGGGGTAAATAGTACTAAAATAATAATCAGTTAGATTTTATAATTTTCAATGGGCAAATAGTAATAAAATAATGAAAATCTAGTCGAAATAAAAAAAATTACATAACAATTATAAGTGGAAAAATAAATATGGAAAAATATGGAAAATTAAAAGTAGAAAATTAAAAATGGAAATTATAAATTAGAAATATAAAAATGGAAAAATAAAAATGAAAATATATTCTCGCGCTTAATGCCTTGATTTCCGTGTTTTTACTATTTTTACCGTCTATATTTACCATCTAATTTTACTTTTCCATATTTTTTTTTCCAATGTTTATTTTTTCAGATACATATATTCCCCGAGCTCCCACATATTTGTCTGACGATGAAAAAAAAATAATAACTTTGCGTGGAGTTGAATCTCCACCAAAAAATTGCCAAAATGTATCACATCAGTTTAGATCTTCTGTATAAGATTTGGGAAAGATCGAGCAAAAGGAAAAGATTTAATTTGGGTTTCGCTGGAACAAAACTAAGTAAAGATCTTACTGATAAAATTCAAAACCTTAATGAGGATATTTATGGTGCGCGAGACGAAATTAAAAATAAAATGAATTTATATGACGAAATATGTGAATCAGTTAAAAAGTTTGAAACCGCATTATCTGATGTCATAGATAAAGAGCGAGAATTAGATGAAGCTTATGGTGAAGCAAATAATATATATAAAACAAATTATATAATAAATTTAAAACCAAGGATGAAAAACTTGAAGCAAGATCATCTAATAAATCATTTGAGGATATTATTGCTGATCTGGTAAAATGTTAAATCCGTCGCTTTCTATCATATTCTTTAACATAAATGTACGATCACCGACTATTCTATTTTTTTTCATATACTCGTAGTAATGAATCTATAGTATTTTTAATCATACAAGCAAAGTTTCTAAATTTAGGAAGATCATCTCTTTATATGTAAGCTAACGATTCTTTCACCGAATCATTAAGAATATTAATAATACGATATTCATTTGATAATGTCCTCTTATTATTATTTCTCAACATTTATAACATGTTAAATTCACCTATGACGATAATAGGATCAAGTATTTCATCTGGAGTTTTTCCATTGTTTTTCTTGGGTATCGGTTGTAACAATTTTTCAGATCCTAATTTTTCAACTTCATTAATTAAAACATCAATATCATTACGATTCATATATAATATTGATAAATTTCTAATTGTTTAAATATTATATCACATTAAACATAATAAAATGTTATCCATTTATTATGTTTCTTTGAAAATGTTAAATAAATCATACCATCAGCGACAAGTTTCAACGAGACTGAATTAATATTAAAATATTTAGCGGCTGTATATATTGAATGAAATTCAATCTCATCTCCGCCAACAACTGCTCTAACTGGTTCATTAATTATAATCGCGCCAGTTTTACCATATTTTAAATTTTGATTACGAGTAACAACTCTCGGATTAGATAGATTATCATCTAATTTGTTTGATTAATGTGACCAATAACAAGATTTGTATCAATTAAACCATTAAAACATTCATAAATAAATCTGAGAAAGATATATTTTATCTTCAATGCAGACTGCAAAATAACCAGTATTAATAATATAAGCAATTTTTTTTAATTTACAATGCCTGAAAAACATTTAATTGAACGTGTAAATTTGCTTTAGTTATTATATGAATATGTTTTCATTCATAACTGAGAAGGATCTTTCATATAAATTTGATCTTGATAAATTAAATCCTGACCCAGAAAGAACAATTCTATATAGTCCAGAATATAATAATTTGATCACTACTACTAAAGACGCTACAAAAGAATTTAGCAAAAAGTGAGTGACTCATGTATGGACAACGTTTAAAATTATCAACGGCGATAAGAGTTACCGATGCAACAATTAATGGTGATCGAGCGCCAAAAAGTAATGATTATCTTGACGATCGAAATTATCTTATTCAAATAAACTTTATTGAAAAAAATAATGTTTGGATTACTATCGACAAACGTGATCCTGTTTTTGATGGACCTGGAGGAAAAATTGTGTTAAATAAAAAAATCCAAACCAGAAATGTTGACGGAAATGGATAAACTGTAGTATGAAAGAGCGCATCCTGTAACTGTTATTGTTTATGCAATATTTCCGATGAATGATAATCCCAGCGTTGATAATCTTATGCCGATGAAATTTTCATCATTATCAGATCAATATAAGATAAAATGAGTAGCCGAACGAGTACGGAACATTTTAATAACACGTTACGTGGAAAAATACGTTTAACAAATTTCAGACGTACAATTATAAATGAGTGGGCAGAATCAGTTAGAGATACCGGAGCAACAATCAAAGATGTTGAAAAACTGAGTAAAACATTAAAATTTTCAATAACGTTAAAAACATTAACAGGAAATATTTTATACGAATCAAAATTTAAAATGAGTGGAACCCCGATTGAAGTTACTGATAATAACGCGCATGCTTGGACATCTGCAATAACAGTATTTTCACAAAAACGAACAATTAAGTTTTACAAAGATAAATCTGACGTGTTTGCTGTTATCGCCAATGTTACCAAAAACAGTCCAGTATCTGTATGGTTATTTACGAGCTCTAAAGATTATGATCAATTTGTGATACCAGATGGTATTATTTATCGAACATAAAATCTTCACAGCGATATGGAAAACCTCGCTCGAAGATACAGCGATGAAAATATTGAAGAACTAATAACTAATTGTTTTACAGTTACATCAATTGTTGATCACTTTGCTCAGAAGAAAAAATCGTGGAAACCAGCACGATCAGAAATTATTGAGGATAATAAACTTAGTTGTATCGAATACGGACACGATGGAGTATGGAATACTGAATACAAATTTGATAAAAGTAAAATTATTGCGGTTTATATGGTCGCGTTTTATCCCTAAAGTTTTCTCGGAATGGGAGATTGTTCTGAATATTTTATCAGATTTGGACATCAAACAAACAATATGACAAGAGTTGCGATAAACGGACCATTGTCTTTTTATTTAACTGGATTTGCCCGTATCGAGAAGTTTAGTTTTGCTGAAAATCTTCATCTTGGTTACCGCCACAAGAATACTCCTATGAAAATCCTGATATAATTGAGAAGGAAAATAAACAAGTAAAAGATCTTGGCAGAAGAATAATCGGTAAATGTTCCCAAGGAGGAAAATATAAACATCATCGACGTTATACAAGATTAATGATGCTGAGTTAAATTTTATAATCGCCGATGCAGTACGTAGAAATGTATTTGTGGAACAAGAACCAGTTTTCTTGCAGGGAGTTAAATTTGTTAGAATTGTGAGTTACATCGATGGTAAATCACCGCAATTTACTCATTTAAGATCTTCAATGTTAGCTTATGTTTCGATAAATTTATTATCAATGATAAATATATTCCATGATACCACATTCCGATTCGCTACTGATTCATTTTATATTCATATAAAAAATATAAAATTGTTAAAACTAAGCAGTTTTTCATCATGGGGCGAATGGAGAATAAAAAGAGAAGAAATACATAGTTATTCTCCATCTGCAGACGTTGAAAAAAATATATCTTTCGTAGAGACAGTCAATTATCAGAATCGTCGACTTCGGCATCGGTATACGATCGTGTGGCCAGGAAGAGAGTAGTTTATCTTAATAGGCCAGGAGTTCTGGTAAAACAACACGTATAATTAAATTATTTCGTCGAGGTTACCCACCCCATATGATTGTTTTAACACCTACACACTGACTCACCAAAGAAATGAAGATACGAGAAGTAAAATCTTATACTTATCACAGCTTCTTTCGATGGAAAGGAGATACATGGATTTTTGAACGAATGGGTCAAAAATATATTCAAAAAATAATTATTTGGGATGAAATATGTACAGTATCGTTGGAAACATTAAACATATTTTTCGATTGGCTATTGCTAAATGATACTGCTGTAATAATGTGCGGCGATCATAGCCAACCACCACCTTTTGTTGGACCTTCTCCGCACGAATGGTTAAAAGATTTTGCCGATTACTACGAAGGAGTAAATGATGATGATATAGCGCTTGATTTAGTTTTAAGAGAACTTAAAAAATTAATTAGATTACAATCGCATAAAGTTCAGTGTGAAGTATTACGTAAACTAATATCAGAAACTCCTATCGACAACTTCTGTAATATGAGGAAACCAGATGATTTATTAGTTTAGAGTAGAAAAATAGTTCGTGATAAACTTCAACAACAATTATTTCAGTTACACAAAGAAAAGTTTCCAGAATTGTTTGTACCATTGTGTTATCTACCAGCTGATACTAGACGACACAATTTTGAAGTTGAAATTACAGGATGATCAGGAAAACAAAATCTTGTATTAAATTATATAGTTTTAGTTCTGATCAATATTGTTGAAGATTCATTAAAAATGAAAAAATCTGCGTGGAAATTAGGGTATGCTACAACGATTCATTCATCACAAGGATGAACTATTTCTGAAACAATGGTTTGGAGTGTCGATCATCGTATGGAATGGTCAACTTCAGTTTATCTTGGAGTTTCGCGTGTTAGAAAAATATCTCAGTTACGGAGAAATGTTATAAATTTTACAGAAAATAATCAAACTCAGGAAAAAGCTATGAAGTTGTTAACGAAGATATAATTTAAAAAAATTAATCAATTATAACAAGTATGACAAAAAATAAATATGACTATAATATCGATGTTGAATTTATCATGGTATTAAAACAACAACAGAGTAATCATTGTGCAAGCTGTGACATAGTAATGGTGTGGCATTATTCAAATAATAATCCAAGACAATTTACCGTTGACAGAATTAAGAGCAACTTTGGTCATACACGTGATAATGCGATGCTGACCTGCCCTTGAATGTAGTCGACGTAAAGGTGCTAGTTTACAAAAGTGGTAATTGTGTGTCTTCAGGAATTACTTGTAACTGTTTACGTACAAATCCGCGTTAAGGAGCAGTTGAGTCTAGTCTGTACATTGCAGGTCTACCCGTATATTTTACCACGCTAAAAATGTTATGTGTTGTAATACACAAAATAGGATCAGTCGCTCTTTTTTTACCACCTTCAAGTTCACCAGGTTAATATAAATATCTGACAGTCACATTACCTAGCACTGGTTGTTTTGAAAAGTCACATCTTTATTAGTATATGTTTTATGTGATTGCATTGATGGACTTCATGGCAGTTGTGTGAGTGATTTCTTTATTTAACGCAGCTATCACACTTGGTAATATTCCAACCCATTCAGGAGATCTTATCTTTGCGAATGATTTCCATTGCGTATTGATATCCAAATAACCGCTCAACAAGTGTTCGATTAATTCTTTCAACAATGATCGCGATGAATTACAGTATGTCCTAGTCTAATTTGGCATTATGTTGCTTCATCAAAGACGATACTGCACCATAAAATTCCTTGCGAGGATCAGCTTGTAGCAATTATGGCCATCATAAGGGTCCTCGTTGATAAATTAGTTCAAGCGCAAATGTAACTTCAGTTGCTGTTTTAGTTGATAACGGCTCTGCTTCTTTATATCTACTTGCAACGTCAACGACAGTTAACGCGTACTTCTATGTTGATTGACGTCTACGTGTTTTAATAGTATCGTGTGATAAAAACAAAATATCTGCCAGATGAACTTCATTTTCAACGCTGACATCAAAAAATTTGCGTACTGAATTCTTTTTGTCGTGGTAGATAAATTTGCCATATTGCTTGTCGTGCCAACCAATTTGCAGCAACAGAACGTGTAACAAATGCTGCATTAGCGAGTTTATTAATTGCAGATTTACCTATCCAATATCCTTTTGGGCTGTAATAAATTCATTCCATTATTATAACTGGTTGATTAATTATCAGCACCTAGCATTAATTTACCCTTCATCGCAGATTATATTAGAAAGCTAGAAAGTTTATCTCTAAAGGATTTATTTTTTATGGAATTTTACGAGTGAAACAACTTCACATTTGCAATATGTCGTTGTTGCAGATCTGGATTTGTATACGCTACATCATAAACGTGACATGCTTGATCAATCGAATTTATCGGATATTCACCAGGTTTTGGATGACACCGTTCGTCAAGTCGGATATTAAGTCGATTACCAGGACCACACTATTATATCCAGGAAGATGTTTTTCTCTTGGGTATTTAGCCCATGGAGCTCCTGGTAATTTTCCCAGCGAAGCAGCGATGTCACCACATGTATTTGTACGAGACGAAATAAATTTGTATTTGCTTGTGTGGCTGTAAGTGTGAGCCTTTTATTTTTTTTTTTTTTTTTGTTATTATTGTTTTTAATCCATTAGTGGGAGTGGACATTCTGCATCGAACAGAATATAGATTCAAATTATTTATTATATTTGTATAACATGGATGTCATTGATTTTTCAGCGACACGAAAGCAAGAGCCAGTAAAACATCATCCAGCGCTACCAAATTCCATCAGAATGATAATAATTGGTCCATCTGGGTCTGGAAAAACACAATTCTTACTTAATTTAATAATGAGATGGCTTAAATGGGATAAATTATATTTAGTGGCTCCGTCAGTTGGTGATCAGAGATGATACAATGTACTTAAAGATTTTAACGAAAATACAAAATTGATGGATGTAAGCATTATTGAATTTATTACTGATATTGATGAATCTCCATATGTAGATGAACTAGATGGAATTGTTAATAACCTCGTAGTGTATGATGACGTGATGCTGGACAAATAGTCAATTCCAGCTAGAATATTCTCCAGAGGAAGGCATAAAAATACAGATATTATTAGTATTACACAACTATATACACAAATACCAAAAGTGATCAAAGATAATTGTAATATTTTAATTGTGTTTAATGGAGTTGATACGCATACTCTGAGAAATATTCATCAAACTTAGTGTTCAGGAGATATGGTCATGACTAAATTTAAAAACTTCTTTTCGAAAGTACAGTCAACTCCACACGGATTTATTACGATAAATTTACACGATCCTCGGCAAGATATCCTATAGGCCTTGATAAAATCTTCGGATAAAAAACAACAGCAGGCGGGGGAGCGACCTCAAATTAAGTGTCCATAGACAGATTTTTTTTCTTCAAAAGTTAGGACCGAGAACAATCGGTTGCTAATTTATATCGAGCAGCGCGAGTATCTTTTTTGCGAACTTAATTTTTTTTTACGGCCCCTGCTATAAATCGACTTTAAGGGTCTATTGAACGATTTGAGAACTCCGAAAATGAGCTCTGAGCTCGCCCCTGCTGCTAAATTAGAACTGGCAAGCCGAGCTTGCTTCTCGTCCCTCCCCGCTGACAGACACGTTCGAGTTTTGACGTTACCAGAGATATTAGAGTAGTGCCCTCTTTTCAGGAAAATAGAAGTAGATAAATACTTTCTTCACTTTGAGAACATTACTGAATGCTTGAAATGAAAAACGTTGAACTTTAGTTTTACAAAGTATACTTATTGGCAAATACAGTGAAGTCTACATTTCATATAGTGCTTTTTTTGATGTGATTAAGGAATATACCTTGAAAGTAAATGATTGGTTCCTGAGGTCTAGGAATTGTAGTAAAGAAACGGGACAAACCCATGTTGCGCTTTCAAGGGAATATCAAACAGTTGTTCCTTTCCCCTTGCAAATTCAATAAGGCTTTGGCCCAGTTACTTTTATTCAATTTTTAACCTTACTCCAATGGCCAATATTCACGTAGTAATTTACATGAAATTTTATAAATAAATAATTCTTCTAGAATTGTATTTGAATCCACCTATAAACTTTGATAACACATAGATTCCAGAGATTACTCTTAAGATAAGAATAAATTGTTTGCTTATCGACCACTATGATATGTATATCTATATAGTGATCCATTGTTTTGTCCACGATAGGAGATTGTAAGGGCCATTTATTTTGTAAACAATATCTTATAAAGCTAGTGATTGTCATTGATTGTGGATTGTATTTTGTGATAATTATCACTTGTAGGTTAACTCGTTTTCTTCGGTTTCAGTTATAACCACAGCATGTTTCTGATTTTAAATCTTCTAGACACGAATTTTGTTTACAGTTTGATTGAAATTTCCATTAAAATGACATAGCAAGTTTAAAAAATAGTTCCATCGATATCCATAATAAATCTAAATGCATATATATATATATATGCTTTCCCGTGGCCAATCAGCTGATTGCAAAACACGATAAGTCGTGAATTTAGGCTTAAAGGAAGAGTAAGTAAACTAGTATCGAAGACAGATACATTCAATGTTATAGCAAAAGGAAATTAAGGTAATCCTTGTAGCATTATGGATGGGAAAAAATTTAAATTCTACAGGTAAATGCAAATGTTTCAGTTGAAGAATGGACTAGTCGAGTTCAACGTCAAAGTATGTGATGTCACCTATATTGAGATTACATCAATTCACCATTCATTGATCTCATGATCACTAATGAGAAGCTAAAAGGAATACAGAATAACTTAATGTCCATTAAACAAGAAGAGAGATAATGCATATATGTAGTTAATATGACTTGATCCCTGTAAAGCAAAATTGGTCTTTATCATTGAATACCCCTATTACATATAGCATGTAAATTATTTCAGAGGATCATCATCGCTTCTTGGCACAGCTAATGTAAATTACCTAACAATGTCATTTTTTTATCAATGGCTAGCTACAGGAATACATGAATTGCACAAAAGAAATTGGAGTGAAGAACTGGTCAGTTATAAACTTTTCAAATACATGCACTACGTAAATTAATTACCAGCAATTAGACCCCGTTTACTAATGCTTGCATTGTTGTCAATAGCAAAGTCGTAATTTAGTCTTACGACTATATCCTTCGAAGATTAATATTTCTCATTGCCTTCCGGCACGAATGCAATTAGACCTATTTGCTCAGAAAACTACCTTATATACTAACATATATATCGGGTCCTACTGCAAGCACATCGAACCTGATATGCCAACGTGTAATGCTTCAGCAGATTGTGATATATATATTGTTTGTTCTTCTTATTACTCCTAACAAACAACATATACCCGGATCAACCAGTATATTATGCGACGGCGGAACTGTGTATTTGAAGTTGGGTTTGGTTTATACGCCAGTGTATACGGTGATTTACAAATGTACAATATAGTGAACTGATATTGAGAAACACCTCTTTCGTTGTATAATCTATATTTTTAGATATTTTATTCATATACACGTTGATTAGTAATAAAGCTAACATATATTTTTCAAAATGAAAATTTCTTAAGGAATGGTATTAATACAGATTTTTAACATCATTCGGAAAGGGTCTAATTCAAATTACCCACTTTGTATTGTTGTAGTACAATGACGCAAGGCGGATTCAACTTAACACGTTTTGAGGGCTTTGTGAAAACATTGATTTTAAATAATTTTACAACGAAAGTTTTCATAAGTCGCTAATGGTATCGGTTTCCTCCCTTTTCTCCAAAATTATATTAAATCATCTATCTCTAATAGGCATAGTTTCTCTGTATATATCCTGTTACTGGGTGTAAATTGCAGACATTATCTACCCTTTTAAGTCAGTATCTAAATCAAGCGCAACCCCACAGATGTTGAAGTCTTGTATTCTTTGTAGTATAATATTTTGCCATTTGAACGTTATAAAATATTATAGGTTGGTCATAATTTTCCCTGGAACATTTCCTTCTCCACAATGTATTTATATTGAATAACGTGGATTTTTTTAGTATGCGTGTGTTGTTTTGTATAAAAATGTATTTTAGATTAGCACCCTCATCGCTATGGATTGTTTGGTAGATGCTTATATGTATATTAAGTCATAGGTCCCGCTCCGCCAGGTGTCATAGATTCTTTTCCGCTGTCACCGTTTTGCCCGATTGAGGTCAGCCACTTGCAACATTGTTGCCAATGTCCAGTACCGTGACTCACCCCACCTGTTATATTTCTATAGTCCCTTTACAGACCCAAGATTTTTTGTTGCTATACAGGCCAAATATTCCCATGTCCCATAGTCCCCAAAGTTGCCTACGACCTTTCTGACTGCGATTTCCATTGTCCGTGAATCGCCGTGAAAAGCTATAACGCTTGGTGGGGCGGGACATATAACATTATATAACGCCTGGCAGACATGTGTGCCAATGTCCAGTACTGTGACGTTATCGTTCGTATTGTTCCTATACAAACCCAAACAAAGTTAAATTCCCATTGTCCCTAGAGTGGACATAACATTCCCCCATGTTAAATTCCCATTGTCCCAGAGTGGATATAAAATTCCCCATGTTAAATTCCTTTGAGGCTAAAGTGGACATGCCCCTTTTTAACATTAAGGTCCCATTGAGGCTAAGGTGTCCCAATCCCTTGTCGCTGTTTTTCAATTCCCCATTCAGTCCATGTTAAATTTCCCCATGTTAAATTGCCATTGAGGTTAGAGTGGATATACCCCTTTTTAACATTAAGGTCCCATTAGGCTAGGGTGTCTCCATTCACTACGAACTTATTCTTAGTATTTCATAAAGCAGCTCAAAAGGGGACCCTTTTAATTTATAATTAAAAAAAGTTAGTTTTCTGATTGTGATGAAGATGAAAAATAAATGAGCTTTGATTTTAGTGTCAGCCAGAGGAAATATTAAGTTCAGAATCCATTATTTTTCTAATATTGGGAAAATGTGACTTCTGGAGACACTGGACGTATCTTGAACAATTTTTGCAAAGTTACTGTTTCGAGGACAATGTTTTTCCGCGGCCTCGGTGTTTGAATATACTTTTAACGTTCTAAGTACTTTAATTTAAGCACTATATTGTAAAAATATTCGTTTGCAATTTGTTTAATTTACCATATTTCCTCGATTTCAAGTTGATTTGCACTTTGCGCAACATATACATCAACTTTATGACAAGTATATATTTGTTCGGTGTTCACATCGATATCAGAGTAACTCCTCTTGCATAACTTGGAATCTACGTGACTCCTCTTTATTGATCATTTGCTATGAACTGAAAATTAAATGCATTTAATAAAGAACAAAGAACAATACGGAGACATAAATAGTATATTAAAGGTAAGTGTCTTTATTTACCTGTTTGTCAATCGCCATAACACTCAGTTTAGGTTTGAATGCTAGAAAGGTTTGCATTTTCAATGTAGTTTCTCTTCGATATGCGAAATAATATCAAATGTTCTTTTGCAACGGAAAGTTACCAAGAATCAGTCAAATACTCATATCAAACTGTCCAAACATCTTCCTTTGATACGCCGTGCAATTATGATCCCATGTATATATATAAAGCTTTTACATCCAACTCTGCATTTAAAATGGTGCAAAAGAGTATTGGCCCTTTCATGATCAAGAGCAGATGTTCCAATCCGAATCTACGTCTAACAAACTACCATTCATTGACAGATGTGCAAATCAACTTTGTAACTGGAAATACATATATGGAAGGATTGAATTGTTTTGTACTTTGAATGGGTTTGAATTTTTAAAGAATAAGAATTTGTTAAGTTTTCATCACCAGTTATCCAGAGCTGGTACATTATTTAAAAAGACTTGTTATCTTTTTGTAATTCACTAATTGCCGTTTCAGAAGCTGGTATTGCATATTCGGGGAAAATTCGTTTTCTATATTTTAGCTAATAAAGTTAGTATACTATGGACTAGTTTAAGCTGATTTTTCGAGCACTTTATGCATTCATTTTGGACAGCTTTTTGCTTAGATCATGTATAATATCTACATGTACAAAATGTAAAGACATTTCCGTCGTAGCAGATAAAAGTGTCATATACGTATGGCAACATTCTCTTAACTATGCATCTTGCAAATGAAATAAACTTCGCTTTACACATGTCATTATGTCTGAAGTACGTAATGTATGTAGAGCGCCACCAATAATGCTTAAAGTGGTGCATTGTCTCACGTCAGTGACTGTTTTCATAGGAATATGAAGAGATTATTTTATTTTCGTTAACTCACTTCTTGCGCGGATTGATATAGTGAACATTGTTGGGGATGGAGATCGTCTAGAGTAGCAATATCACAGAGCGGTCGTATCAAACAGACTTCAGAGCGTAACATCTTTAAACAACTATTTTAATGATTAAGAGTTTACGTTTAAGGTTTTTTTCTGATTTATTGTGTGGTCTTGGTATGCTTGCCCCGTGCAACAAAGGTCCATGGCAACTTACTTTAGGTTTGCAATCAAAACCCATCTATTCCCAACTTTTCATTGCTTTTAAATATGATCATGTTTATGATGAGAGTTAAAATCGATACTTAAATAATTTTATTGCTATATTTAATAATAGCTAGCTCTATTTCTTTTACTGGAATTGCAGTTGGAACGTTAAGCTGCATTAGTTTAGCTGACAGATATCATCATAGTTATCAACGAAGTTGTATTAACGACTGTTTGCTGAAGTAACTGGTTCGATGTTGTCATTGTTATCATCATTATTTAAATCGGGGTGGTTTCTATCACTATTGTTTTGCAAATTTTAATCATCGCCGCAAATTCAGAAACTGCTATTTTTCCATTGTTAAGACTTGTCGATATCAACGAAGATAATTTAGAATACGCTAACGTCGATATACACAGTTTTACTGCTTGTTCATTTAATTTTGTATTTGTGCACGTACATATATTTTTGCGATAATATTAAGAATTCTAGCACTTGTTGTTGCATCTGAAACAAAACTGTTGCAACTGCTAGCGATGGTGTTATTGTTGATAGCAATACGCTTGTTCAAGCAATAAAAGCAGACGCAGAATATACAATTATGTCAACAACAACTACACGTCTGCGATATTAATTTTTACTTTTACTGTATACTCGTCAACGATATTTTTAGTTTGTTTGCCATTCACGTGCTTGATCGTATCTGTAATGTTGCGCTGCAACATCACGTTGAACGTTGATTGGGCAGCTCATTATATTTTAAGTCGTTGGTAGTATAGCACCTAATTCAAGACACCAATAATACAACACAGGGGTTATCTTTTACTTCAGGTTCCACCATAAATTTTACTTTGATCTAGTACTATTAACAATACAGAAGGTCCAGATTAATGAAGACGGCTTAAAATTTAGGTAAATGCCGCAAATGTCGTAACGCCAAGTACTGAGAACCTGTATATACAGGTAACCTCAGCACGATGTTTGATAGATCTATTATTGTATTGTCGGTAATTGTTTTTACGTCAACGAGTTTAATGTCGATGACTGGTAGACTTCCAAAAAATTCATTAATGGATCTATTTGTGTTTCTACAAAAATTTAAAAACATTTGTACATGATTGACGTAATCAGATCTAAATGCAACAATCACATCAATGATTGTCATCAACGAGTTATTCACTGGAAGGGTCTTACCATCGATGTATTTCTTCGTTGTCGCGTCATTGTCTGATTCTGGTTCTCCAAGATCAGTAATTTTATTGTTAGACATACTGAGAAAACCAGTCATTTTATCACGGGATTTTTGTACTCAACCAAGAATATTATCTGATATCATTGACATAATAACACCAGGCTTAACTGTTCAATTACTATCAAACACAGATACGCTATTTTCAGCTACTCCGCTAATTTTAACAATAATATCTTTCAAAGAAATATTGCTTGTTTTAAATTTTCCTTGCTTATCTTGAAATACAAAAACTATGATTGGATGTACATTTGCAAGATTTAATAATTCAGATATTTCATTGTTGATTTGTTTACATATATTTTCATGAGTTATTCCGTCGGTTTTTGTTTTAGTTTAAAAGATCTTCAGTAAATATCTACCATTATACTTTAAGATCGGTTTAAAAGAATAAACCGTCTACTTGTTGTATACGCGTGCACGACTTCATGAGGCGCGTTAGAGGATTTTTAAATATTATCGAGTACAGAAATTACTTCACGACCATATATTGGCGAATCTGTCGTTGTTTGTGTTGGTAATGTTGAATACCAAATTGGAGTGTTTTGCATGTTTACATATTTTACAAATTCTTTTGGTGGCTCCAACCCATATGATTCGAAATAAACATTTCCACGTGGATCAATCACGTATGCGACATAATGAGTACCGCCGCTAAAACTTTTATCGAGATTAATGATTCGTGTTTCAGTATTGTTTGGTTCTTTTGGTAATTGATCAGGACACCTCTAAAATGTTTATATTTAATCGCGCAGCAGAATCGAGTAAATCACAATTTGACATTGGACGGATTAACGAAGAGTTCCTGGAAGTCTCGGACTTTTTCCATATTGGTGACGGGTTCCTGGTAATCTTAGCCCTTTTCCAATTTTTTTAAATCCTTGTCATGTTGCTTTCTTTAATGCCATTCCAGCAGCGGTTCCAACAGCACCAGGAGCAGCTGCTTTTTCAGAAGCTGGGTCTCCATGGGCTGTTAACACTGGTATAGCTGCAAGAAGTGGAAATATACCACCTGTTTTAAGTGAGTCTTTAATGGCGCTCGCAGAAAGATTAAGTCATATGCGGTTATTGATTGTTTCGCATTATTAAGGTAACTGAGTTGACGTTCTGACCACCTGTGATCTGATCATTTTTTAGTGATAGTTTTACTCCGCAGTTCTTTGCTGAACTTGATTGAAGTTTTATTTAATCTGACAAGGAGTCAGAGTAACACTAACATGATGATATGACATTTTAATATCATGAGCGATTAAATTGCATGTTTAGAAAACATTTACATGTTTTCCACTGGGGCATCAATGACTCTCATTCGTCCACCAACACTTTCAAGTAACATTGTTTTGTCGCTGAGTATAACAGCGATTGCTCTGTAATTAGCTATAGCTCCTCTTGCCACACGAGCTCGAACGTTTATATCAACGACAGATTGTCTAAATAAATCCAAGTGTTCCAGCAAAAAGTAATAGATTGGATACAGCGTTGTAAAATCTAGTTGTGATATTTGTAGACCAGAATCAATATTTTGATCACGTCCTACGAATGTCATGAAACGATGATAAGCACGTGCAACATGATTGTGTTCAAAATTCAATAAGATATCTTCGGATCGTTCTTGATGTCTATTTATTCTCAGTGAAACTTCAGTAATACCAAGTTTATCAAATATCATTGTACTGTGTGTATATGAGTTTACTCGTGCAGCATCTTGGAAAGCAACAAATATATGTGAATAAACTATTAGTGTTACTTTCAACACTATTTGTGGTCATCGTCAACCATGACAATGTTGATTTACCACCTAAATCCATAAAAGAGAGCAACCGTTGTTCTTCCACGAGTGATGGCATCATTGTTGGCATCCACAATCAAAGTTTTGTCAGCATAATTTTACCAGCATCACCTATTGGGCGCCAGACTGCATCATCGTCGGTAGCCTTTCTTACAAGTACAACTGTATGCTTGGCTCCGAAAATGACCTTTCTGACATTTCTGCAAAATCAAAAGAAATGTGACAGTGGAATTGCACATTAAAATCTTCTGCTTCCATCTTTCAGCATTGACTGACGTGCTGTGACTCCTAAGTTTAATTCTGGATTAACGCTAATGATCATGTTTCCAAATCAAAATCAATCGGCGCCGGCATTGTTTCTTGGTCGTCTTATATCATATTGTCTGTTGTCAGGGTGGTTAGTAGTATCCTTCACAAACGTCATTGACGGACCAGCCGATCTTGAATAATCAAGCAAGTCCAAGTATCGTCGTAGCAACGTCGACGTTTTCCAGGCATGATTCAATGTTTCTTCTGTCGATGCTATACGTGGCACTATTGAAAAGCGTCATGATGGCATTGTTAACAAAACCAACTCTAACATCAGCTCCATATTCAGTATCATATGTTTTTAGAATTTCACCTTTTACGTCAATTAATGCTTCAGCGGGTAAGAAATATCTGCTTGTATTCTGAACTTGCAGCTCAGTTCGCCCACGCCGACTTGGCTCTCGTGCATCATACGAATAATATTGATAATCACGCACGAACTCATCCTTGAGAATTGGCGCATCCATGTCGAATGCTGATCAGATGCACGTTTAAACATCTTTAGTATAATTACTGTCGTCTAACAGGAAGACTACTTCCTGCTATGAAACTTGCCGTTATATTTTGTTTTATTTCTGACATGGGTACACCAGCCAACTCTGCTAGTTTTTGATTTGCAACTTGATTTATCATTTTACTAACATTTGCAGGCATAACCTCAGTGCTGGGTAATTTTTCTGGCTCCAGTTTTACTGGTTGCGGTCTGCGTATTAATCGTGCTAGTCTAGCCTTGATTGCCGAGAATGCTTTACCGGCAATATCACCAAAACCACTAATACCTTTATCACGAACAACGTCAGTAGCTTTTATTGATAATTGTTTTGCAATCGGTACTGCTTTTGGGCTATCCTTCTAAATGAACCCTGAACAACATCGCCTAGTCCATCACCGTAGGTAACTTTATAGGCTTGTGATCGCGAATTTATCACCCTGACCATGATCGGTCCACTTTGAGCATTATGTATGATCATCTTATTTAAGTCATTGTATCTAATTAATCTCAATCACTGTAATAATCATCAAAGATTTCATCAATGAGAGATCGATAAACATTAATATCCGTGATACCGCCTGTAAATAATCGTTGACAAATATCAGCTGCTACATTAATGATTTCTGGATATTATTTCCAGCACGTTTTCCTCGAATCAGAATTTCTAGTCGTTCAACATCAGCAAGGACGTTATTGGGACATGGAGTAATTAGACCACTTCCTCGAGTAACAAGATCATTTCCAGTTGCTCCTTCTTCCTCGTTTGTTGTTTTATTTGCTTTCTTTGTACTTGGTGACAAATCTAATTTCTTCCATCGTCAAACTCCAAATCTTCTTCTTCTTATTGTTTTCCTGCTCGTTCAACCTTAAGTTTCGACTTCATTTCTCTTTCTTTTCGTTTCCTTAATTGTTTAGATTTTTCAAGTTGCCACTTTTTTCCTTCTTTTTGTCTCCATTTTGGATTTTTTGTTCAGTATGTTAACCTACTGCCTGGTTAAAAATATTAAAATTATTAACATCTACAGATTTGATTTGCGGAGTATCAGTAGCGATGCGATATACATCCCTGACCCAATCGGCATCTTTCAGAGTTTTAATGTATTCCGGTTTTGAATATTTACTCTTTCATGATATCCAAACCCAACAATATCAAGTAATTTGTTTGGGTCTTTGATATCGTCAATACCTTCCTACGTAAATTTATCTATTATCTAGGTTTTGGCTCTTGGCAGCGGTTGTGGTTGAACTTCAGGTTGTAGTTGATGTTGTTGTGGCGGTGGAAGACGGTCAACAATATCAACAGGTAATAATTCAAGAGCGTTTGGAACCGCCTCAGTTGCTGTAACACTTTTCTTTGTTGGTTCGACAATTGGTTCAAATAATTGTTCTGTACCTTCTGCAAATTCTACCTGAGACTACTGACGCGCTTGTAACTTTTGTTTGACAGAATCACGAACAGGAAGATATTTTCTAATTGCTTCCAATCGTTCTCGAGCTAATCTAGAAATATAAGACTCCATAATAAATATACATTTACACAGTAACAATTATTGATAACAGTTTCTGAGAAAAGAATAGCAGCAGGGGGGAGTGACCTCAATTAAGTGTCCATAGACAGTTGTTTTTCTTTCAAACGTTAAGACCTAGAAAAATCTATTGCTAAATTTTGTTTACAAATTTTTTCCCGATTTTTATCGAGTTTAAGGGTCTATTTAAATTTCTGTGGACTCCTAAAATGAGGTCTGATCCCCCTACAACTATTTTTTTTAATTTATATTTTATATACATTTCCTCGCTCTGCACCTACATATTTATATCATTCTCTCTCTCTCTCTCTCTCTCCATTTCCTCTCTTTGTTTTAGCATATCTCTCTCTCTTTATATCTTCATTTCTATCATTTCCTTCTGAAACTAAAGCTTTCCTAATTCCAATTCCATATGACTTTTTAGCTGTAATTCATTTAATTTACAATGAATACCAGATGCAGACTTGCCAATCAAGCAAAACGCAATATTGTCCTAAATGTAGTTTACCATCAAGTATTAATCAAACATTTTAAATAATTTATTTTGTTTTGTTGTACATGTTTTTTCTTCAGAATGATTATAATGTGAACATGCTCACACTGAATTAATAAGATGTATATCAAAACTTTGTAAAATCACACTAGTTACTGTCCTGTATTCAGAACTTGGTAGGAAACCAGTTGACATGTGTAATAAATGTCGCATGATTGGATTTTGGATCTCAATAGCAAATAAAAATTACTCCAGATATTTCAAGCAAGTGATAGAATATCATGTGAGTGATATTCATTCTAGCTTTATTTATAAATGGTTGAATATATTATACACGTTTTGATTTCAGTTTGAAGATTCATCTGCTCTATCAAGCATAAAAAATATGTGACCCTCAAACTATGAAAGCGTGCGTTTCAGAAAACTTTAAATGATTCATTTGTACAGGAATGGAGTATAAGGTTAGAAGCGGCATCAACAGGAACGACTTAACAATTATTTAAACGAGATGCAAACTTTTAGAAGTATTTGATAACTTTAGAAAGAAATGTTTATTTGTCCCTGTTAAAATTTTGAACTAGCAACCAGAAACGTCAAGTAGAATCAGGGCGTAGGGAAACATACAAAAAGAGAAGACAAAAATATGCGATGTATTCAATATGCATGTTATATCATTATTATATTTTACTAATCCTAGTGAACTAAAGTTTTGGTAATTTATTTTCCTCCACTTGCTGATCAGTATTAGCAAGTCTTTCTAAAAAATTTGACATAATTATGAAAACCTTCACTTAACTGCCAGTAACAAACAAATTGCGACGCCGACTAGACTTGCAAGTGTATATGTATTTGAGCATGCATGTAGGTATACATATGCATGTTTATGTGTATGTATAGGTAGGTATACTTACATGTATATGTGTATGTATGTGTAAAGTATTGCACAAGTTGTTCATCATAATGTAATCATCATAGTAATATTCACCTAATTTTGTCATAAATCCTTTTGTAAAACGTTTAATAACTGCTCTCTGCACAGACTGCCACCAAACATATATAAGCATTACGTTACCCTCACATGCTGCTTGCATGTGGCCTGAGATTTCAATACATATAGGTCTTGTTCTGTTTTGCTCCATAATAGTGATATTACAATTTTTTCTCGGTAGACATAATTACAGTTTGTATTGATAGAAAACACAATATTGCCAGTTTTAAACAACATGTTTCTATTCAGAAAAACCACCGCATCTTGTACAAGAGTAAAACAAAAACTGCTTCAGAGGACGTTAACTCTATTTTACTAAAGAATTTTAATAATCAATTTGATGTGGTTGTTGGCATGCCACATCCGTTTACAAAGTTAAATATATATCTTATTCAATTGGAAACAACACTATCATACTATTTGCACATACCTCAGCATGTAGGTAACAGAAGCTCCGTGTAAATGTTCAAAGAGCGGCGTAAAAAATTTATTTTATTGTTTTAAATTAAAAAATATTTTTTCCGCCTTATTGAGAAACTTAGTTTGCTCTGGGAACCTCATGTGGTCTATTGAATTTTTTTACATTGTCGTACGAAGATTTCAGAGGGCTGGTATTTCATAATGAGAACCCCTACGTACTTGATATCACCCCAGAATTTCCTTTTAAATAGTATTTAATCTGTTGATATACATAAATGTCCCACCATTTTTGTAAGAAAATTCACCCCCAGCTGCACTATTGTGCCTTTAAATCATGTATTCAGACAAAACACCAATGTGCATCATAACTTATTTTCTGTATAAATTTTGTGGCTAGCTTATTTTATCTATGTTGAACTTTATTTTCCTATTCATTTCTGTTCATCATTTTCACACGTAATGTCCATTGATACCAACATACATTAACAATTATGACATAGTCTCTCACTGCGTGAATAATCATAAAATCCCGTTGTAACATCACTGGATAATGCAAATCTTTAATTGCCCTCCTTATTATTTGCCATAAATGTTATTGAACTTGTTCAAATTGTGAAAACAAACATCCTTATTAGTGTCACGATTTATTGCTTCAAATCTCTATTGGTATCAACGCGTATTAAATACGTTTGGAACTTTCCTGTCATCAGTTTAATTGAAGTTAAGCAACATTTATATTTATTACTTTGCCTGTCAGAAAACATACAAGACGAGCATTTATCGTATTCTGTCAAATTTTGGTATTTTTGTATCAATCATATTTTTGTCCATTTATTACAGTAGTTTTTCAATTAAAATTTGAGCTTTTAAGATTGAATAATAAGCCTCTTTTTAAAGTTTTTTCTTTATTTTTCAAGTAATTGTTTTCTGATTATATTTCATCTGGTTTTATCATTTTCTCCATTATAATACAGATTTTACAACATTCCTTTGAGTAGATCAATGTTCCTTTTGGTCAATATACCTTTTTCGCCACAGTTATAACATGTAAACATCTCATCACTTTATCTTACATACGTTTTTACATATGAAATAGATACTTTTATGTTTCTTTTTACATATGAAATAGATATTATGTTTCTTTTTACACATGAAATATATACTGTTATGTTTCTTTTTACAAATAAATAGATATTGTTATGTTTCATTTTACATATAAAAAGATAATATTATGTTTCATTTTACATATGAAATAGATACTTTTATGTTTCTTTTAAATCATTGTTTCATATGCACCATTGAAGTTTCAAAATCGTAGTTCATTTTATTTTGTTTTGCCTATTTAGACACATCAATATAATAAAATGGCAGAATACCGAATCTAAGTTTCTCGGAAATATTTGCAATGTTTTCCCAACCTTATCATGATCTGTTAACAAATTTCTAATTATAAAAAGTCAACGTTATCGGTGTAAAAATTGTATTGTTTTCTACAATTCTGTTATTGTACCATTAGACATCTTGAAAATGTTTCAGTGGCATTGATAAATTATACTGGATGTTGCTATAACTATTCTTACGTATAATTTGTTTCGTGTATTCTGAGAAGCTTTTTTTAAAACAAAATTGAGGATTCAGTTTTATATCATTTTATTTTTGCGATATATTTTCATCCCAGCTATTAAAAGAATCATCAAATCTTTTCCATTTTATAGAAACATTTATTCGTTTTGCTTTAAATTTAATTCGAACTTAAATAAGTCATTGTGTTCGCCGTATAGACATAAATTCGCCTCGTAAATCTTCTCTCAGTATTCACACTCCTGAGGTCTTCATATTTATCAATAGCAGAATAATAAAAAACTACTTGCTTGATATCTAATAGTCTTCAGTAAAATTAATAATACTTTTGAGCCCAAACTAGATTTATATTTTGATATTCTAATTTTATGGACTATTTTATATTTAGGATTTTCATATGTATCCGATGTCCGAAACCCATACAAGCTAAACCTTTTTCTATGCATATATATATATATATATATATATATATATATATATATATATATATATATATATATATATATATATATATATATAAATTTTTACCTAATAACTCCAACAGATGCCTTTATGAGTTAGTAAACGAGAAAGTATTATACATTATTTCTCCAATTCCTTGACAGTTTGATTTCAAATTTCTTTCACTTCATCGTACAGTAATTTGTCTGGTTTCCGCTGTTTAAAAATATCATGAAGGCGTGGTATATGTCATGTCCATGTTGTGTTCTAACTTTCCTTTCTTGAGGGAATATATCCCTGTCAAAATGATTTGTCTCAATTTCTGTAGTTTTCAAATGAGTGGGTATCATCGACGTTTGCCTGCCACATGTCATCGACATCATTTAATTAGACCTTTTTGTATTGAAATGAATAGTTTGCTCACTTGTGTAATTTAAATGTAGATTGTTTAATGAACCAAATATTCACTTCAGAGTATTCTTATCAGGTTAAATTTGTTCCCACATTATATTACTAATTCTGAAAAAAATACTGCACTTTGAGAAACGTAATATTGATGTGGTACATACTTTATACTGCTCCTTGGATATGCTCTATTTTTATTGAGCGGCATCGTAATAAGCCTAAGTAGCGTGATATCTGCTTGCAAATTATTTTTTCTATATATATTTTTTCTTCTTTTATTACTAAAAACTCTCTTATGTTTTATTACCTTGTGGTAATACGTTTGACCTACTTGTTATGTATATTTGACGGAGTGATAATTCTTGTTTCTACAAGGAGCTGTAGACTTCAACACAGCATTCGTCATCGTCTTCCATCTTAGATTCTTCGTCGGGATTCGAACTTGAAATCAATAGAACATTTTGTTATTAGGACTACTAAAATTTTATTCTCGGATTATTTTTGGATTATTTTTGGACTTGATTCTATAAAACCGTAAATTCTTATTATTTTTTTTTTTCATTTTTACACGATTTTTCCAGGGAAATAAATTATTGTATTTTTCAAAGCTTGCTATTTTCACTCTTTCTTGTGCTACTGTTTATTCTAACCTAAACAAGTGATATAAGAAATTGGGAGCTCGTCCGGGATAATTTTGACTTCTGGACAGAATATTTCAGAAAACTTTGTTTTTTGAAATTTGAATTCCCCATGTGTTTTAAATCTTAGTGAAATTGGCAAGCTTTTTCTAAAATGTGATCAAAAGTAGAAATCTTTCTTTCACATCCTACCCAGGAACAATTAGATCTTTTCAGAAAAGATGATTTGATTCAACTTGCCGGAAAATACGATCTTTCTGAAGTAAATGCTTACTTAACGAAACAGGAAATAAGAAATATTTTGGTTCAGTATTTGGTAGAAAAGGATGTTTTGGATAAACGTGCATTGGATTCAGTCATTAAGTCTGTATCAGACACTGACATTAAAATAAGGGAATTAGAATTAAAATACAAGATGCAATTGGAGTTGAGGAAGATGGAGCTTCAGAAAGAAGAAAAAGTAAGACAATTGTAATTACAAGAAAAACAAATGCAGTTACAATATGAGAAAGAGGAGAGAGAGAGAGAGACAGGAAAGAGAGAAAAAAAAAACAATTGCATTTACAAGCAGAAGAAAAAGAGAAAGAAAGACAAATGCAGTTACAAAAAGAACAAATGCATTTACAAGCGGAAGATAGAGAGAAAGAGAGGGAATATCAATGTAAAATGAAAGAAATGGAACTGGCAAGTTAAAAGCACATTCATACTTCAAATCGAAATTTAAGTTTTGATCTTGCAAAGAATATTAGATTAATGCCCCCTTTCATGAGTTAGTCCATGAAGCTTATTGGCAAAAATTCAGAAACTATAGAAAAGAAGCTGGACAAACTCATGTCGAATTTGCTAGGAAAAAGAGCAATTATTTGATAGGTCGTACTTAGACAAGAAAGTTGAACGTGATTATGAAAGTCTTAAACAAGTTATATTACTTGAAGAGTTCAAAAACTGTGTCCATACTGACATCAAGTCTTATCTTGACGAGCATCAGATTGAAACTTTGGAAAATGCTGCTCGAGTTGCTAATGAATATTCTTTAACTCATACGTTCCTTTGTAAATAAGACTTCTACTCAACAGTCTTCTGGCAGAAAAGTATTTCAGCCTAATGTAAGCCCTTCTAAAACTTAAACTGGCACAACTTCTAAAACAAATCAAACTTCTGAGAAGCTTGATTCAAGATCCTCTTCTCTTCCTACATGTACCTATTGCAATAAAAAAGGACACATTATTTCTGAATCAAGACAGACCTATTCAAAATGCTCTTATTTATAAGAGGTCGAGGTCACGGTCATGTATAGAAAGCAATACATTTGTTGGGTCTAACCCATCCCAGTCTAATTTGATTATGGAGAATTATGAACCATTCATATCGAAGAGTTCTATTTCATTCTTGGGTGACTCGGCCTATCCAATCCATATTAAAATTTTAAGGGACACAGGAGCTTCTCAGAGTCTTTTATTGTCAGGTACTTTGCCTTTTTCTGAGAAGTGTTCTTCTAATGAGAGTGTTCTTATTCAGGGCGTATAGTGCGGCTTTGTTAATGTTCCTCTCTATTGTGTAAATTTGTCATCAGACATAGTCTTAGGACCCTTGACAGTCGGAACATTCTCTGTTTTACCGGTTGAGGGCATTCATTTATTACTAGGCAACGACCTAGCTGGACAAAAGGTTGTGGTTAATCCATTTGAAACTGACGAGCCTTGCTTGGATCAGAAAGTCGATCCAATTGAAAAAGAATTTCCTGATGTATTTCCAGCTTTGCAGTTGCCAGAGCTATGACAAAGAAAGTTCTTGAGAATGATGTTGATAAGGAAAGTATTCCTTCAGCTGACACATGTATTGGTCAAGCTTTTGATGAGGTCACTTTCACTCCCTGTTTGGTACAATCAGAAGGTATTGATCACAGTGATCCAATTTTAACGTCTTATTCTCTTTATTCTAATCAGGGTGATAAACGACAATCACTTGTCATCGAGCAGGAAAAATATCCTGAAATCTCATGTCTTTTTCAAAAGGCCATTAGTGAAACTAAAGCTACTGAATTTCCTGTCTGTTATTTCATTAAAAATGGAATTCTTATGATAAAATATAGACCTCCCGAGGTACCTACTGATAAAAGATGGTCAGTGAACTATCGAATTGTAGTTCCGAAACCTTACAGACAGGCAATACTTAGTCTGGCCCATGAAACTCCATTGGCTGGTCATTTAGGGTTCAATAAAACGTATCGCAAGATCTTAACTCACTTCTATTGGCCAAAATCAAAGGAGATCTTGGTAAATACTGTAAATCGTCTCATACCTGTCAAATGGTAGGAAAACCAAATCAGAAAATTCCCAAGTCTCATTATAATTTATTCCTGCCTTTGACAAACCATTCAGTATAATTATGGTAGATTGTGTTGGTCCCTTACCTAAGACCAAGTCAGGTAACTAATACCTGTTGACCATTATGCGTGCGTCAACAAGGTTTCCAGAGGCAATTCCTTTGAGGAATATAAAACCTAAAATAATGGTAAAAGCTTTGATAAAGTCTTTTACTCAGTTTGGCCTTTCTAACTCTATCCAATCTGGTCAAGGGTCCAAAATTAGGTCTGAAACTTTCCAGCCTATGTTGCTTGAATTTGGCATTCAGCAATTCAAGTCAAAAATGACGTTATGGTTTGACCGATCTATAGCGGAGAGAGCTTTTGAGTTTTGTAATAATGGAGTTCTGTCTCTTTTTTTCATTCTTCAAAATTTTCTTCAGATTAGATATTACGGCCCTTACAAAGATAAGAAGTAAATGAAAGAGTTAAATAATAATATCAGTGCTCCTGGGATCTAAATAAATTATAGGAGTACCGTTATATTCAAAGAGATAGCCAGGTTAAATATGCAATTAATTTAGTTGTACCTGTCCCACTCAGTGAAGACTTAAGTGAAGGAATATCATCAGATTCTACTGACAATGGAGGGTCAAATCTTCAGAATTCAAAAATTATGAAAGATCAGGACCAGAAACTTTCACATTTCACATTTACAAGAGCAAGAAAGAAATTAACTTAAACAGTTATTATTTGAATATGAGCCCTTATTTCCAGATGTTCCTAAAAGGACAAACAAAATTTCCCATGACGTTGAAATTGTAAATTCTAAACCTGTGAAACAACACCCGTACAGGATGAACCCTCTCAGACAGGAATACTTGAAAAAAGAAATTCAATATTTGAGGGAGAATGATATTATAGAGCCCAGTAAAAGTGATTGGAGTTCACCATGCATACTTGTTCAAAAACCAGATAAACCTTTCCGTATGTGTACTGATGATAGGAAGGTGAATAGTGTGACAAAAACAAATTCATTCCCATTACCAAGAATCGATGACTGTATTGATAAGATCGGGAATGCCAAGTATTTCACCAAATTTGACCTTCTGAAAGGATTTTGGCAGATTCCACCAGCGGACAAAGAGAAGGAAATTTCGGTATTCGTGACTCAAGATGGACCTTACCAATATAAAGTAATGCCGTTTGGGATGAAAGGGTCGCCAAGTACATTTCAACGTCTCATGAATATGATTACCCGTAGTCTAGACAACTGTGATGCTTACATCGATGATGTCATCATCTACAACGACGCCTGGAAAGAACATTTAGCAACAATTCGGAAATTCTTTGACAGACTCACTGATGCATGTTTGAGAATTAATTTATCTCAAAGTGAGTTCTGCCGTGCTAGTGTAACTTTCCTAGGGCACATAGTGGGACATGAACAAGTTAAACCTATAGATGCTAAGGTCAAGGCTATCTCTGAATTTCCCGTTCCTGTTAATAAAAAGCAACTGATGCGATCTTTAGGTATGACCGGATCCTATCGAAAATTTTGTTCTAATTTTTCTATAATTGCTGAACCCCTGACAAATGTATTAAGTATAAAAAAAAACAAGTTCCTTTGGACTGAAAAATATCAGGAGGCTTTTGACAAGTTGAAAGCCATACTTAAAAGCGCACCAGTTCTTACAGCTCCAAATTTCAGCCAATCTTTTAAACTGTCTGTTGATGCAAGTGATGTTGGGGTTGGAGCAGTTTTGACTCACGAAGATTAAAGTGGTATTGATCATCCAGTGTGCTAATTTTCTAAGAAATTAAATAAGCACCAAAGGAATTATTCAACAATCGAGAAGGAATGTTTGGCTTAAATATTGGCATTACAATATTTTGAAGTTTACCTTAGTTCAGCTCCTGCTTCAATTATTGTATCTAGTGACTACAACCCCCTTACTTTCATCGGCAAGGTGAAAAATAAAAATCAAAGACATCTAAGGTTGAGTTTGTTGTTACAGGAATATAATCTTGACATCAGGCACATCAAGGGAAAAGATAATTTAATAGCAGATGCACTTTCCCGTGTATAACAATATATTATTTCATGTACACTGTGTAATTTATGAGTTCTTTTAAACCTCATGTATGCCGAGTGGTCTAAAGCGCTCTTCGTTACGGATCACAGCCATCTCACCTCTGTCTGCGGCGGTTCGAGTCTAGGATTCAGCCAATGTGGGTATGTAAGAAAGCTTGCCAGTAGCTTCTCGTGGGTCGGTGGTTCTTTCCGGGGTTTTCCCGGGTTCTTCCTCCACCATTAATACTGGCCGCCATGTATAGCCTATCTTGTGCTGAAAAATGGCGTTAAACCCCACAACAACAACAACAAAACCTCATGTATAATTAGTCTGTGGTAAAAAAAAAAAAAAAACTTTATGTATAAATCGTTCTTTTCTTTATGGGGGGAGTGTTATGTAAATTTGATTTAATTATATCTGATTTAATATATATTTATTTCAATTTAATTGTTTGTCAGTTTTTGAAACAAATTATTTGTCATTACATGATATTGTAATGTAAATTTATTAATTAGAGATTATACTTTTTTAGAAAATAGTTTGACCATGACTGTTAGTTTATAAACACCAGGTGTTAATCTAAATCCTGACCTTATTTCAGAATTTGTAGCAACCTTCGTAAACAAGTTCTATTTTATTTTAAAACGATTTGTTGTTTACAAGGTCATGATGGGACTTTGTCTTAAGATATAAACAATTTTTATTTATTTCTTAGAGTAAAAATGATTGGTTTTCGTCAAGGTTAGACTGGGTAAACGTGATCTGCAAGAAGCACTTGGTTCTATAAACTTCCAGAAGATGATCACGTGACCCTTGTTTACCTTTTAGAAAGCACATATAACCCATATTTTGGAGAATTAATCTCAGTAGTTGCTGGGCTGTTAAACTGTTAGTTGTATGTTATGCTGTTTGGAGTTATTTCAAATTACCTGGTTTGAAGTTATTTCAAATTACTTGGATTGAAAATGATTAATTCTGTTATTTTTCTGGAAAATACGTGTTCTCATGATATATTGTGGAATAAGGACAGTTTTTAAGAAAACAAATTTGTTCAGCTATCAGAAACCGGAGTGATAATTCTCGTTTCTACAAGGAACTGTAGACTTCAACACTATATATTGCAGCATACGTCATCGTCTCCCATCTTGGATTCTTCGTCGGGATTCGAACGTGAAATCAGCAGAACATTTTGTTGTTAGGACTACTAAAATTTTATTATCGGATTATTTTTAGATTATTTTTCGATTTGATTCTATAAAACCGTAAGTTCATATTTTTTTCTTCTTCATTTTTACAGAATTTTCCAGGGAAATGAATTATTGTATTTTTCAAAGCTTGTTGTTTTCACTTTTTCTTGTGTTACTGTTTATTGGAGCCTAAACAAGTGACATAAGATACTCATGTGTGATTAGATTTCATTTTGTCACGGTTTGATTATTTTAATGTGGCATAAAATTTGTTACCTCCAACAACTGCATTCAAAATATAATTCTTTATCGTAGGATGTTAATGTTTTACAAATGAAACTAAGCCTGCTTGCGGCTGATCTAGGAGGAATTCTGCCTTAGACACATATATTATGGTACTGGGTTACTTGTTTTCGAAAAATAAATTTCATCTCGTTCAGGGACAGGAAGTAATCTTTCAAAAAAATTAAAAGCTGATTTTGGGTATTTCGTAATGACTTAGGAAGTACGAAAGCAGTGGGGTTTTATAATGAAAGGAAGATTTGGCAATAACCTTTAACTTAAGTTGCTATTAATTTATTTGTGTTTAATTGGGGAAGGGTGTATTGGGTAACGTTCTTTCAAACAAACGAAAATAAGGCTGGTTTGATGTATGCCGTTGTGACCCTACAAAGACAGATAATATACTATCGACGCTGTATGAGGGTGGTATAATTCTAATACATGAGGCAACAATATTGACAAAAATTAATTAAATCAAAGCAATATATTCAACAGCATAAAAGTGTGATTTTCTACTTTAGAATGATTACGTACATAACATAACAGCAATGTAAAGGAAAGCAACAATGTGTCTGCTATTTCAGACACCTAGTACTAACACCATTGCCCAAGGATGGCTGGCCAAAAGATTGCTGATGTTTCATTTCACCAAAAAATATCACATTTTCTTCCTTTTGAAGTCGCGTCAAATAATTAGTCATTATGAACTTTTTTTAAATGTCTTCGTCGACATTTCTTGCGGTCGGAAACAGGTCAAGACAGGACAGCTGTCACGCATCTAGTAATCTTGGCATATAGTTTAGTTATTCGTAAGATAGAAACCGTCAATATTCCATTTGATAGGTTCAAAGCCTTTATTGATTTCTTCTCTCATTCCTGGCATAGGTTTCGAGACCTGTTCAATAAACACTGATACTAGCTGTTTTGAAAAACGGACTATGCTATTTTCCCGTGCATTTGTCTCGAGATAATATTGTTAACTATTGATAGATTGTAGATAAACGTGTGTACTTATTAACCGACCAAGAGAATCTTCCCAAAAAATAACGAAACAAAAGCTTAAAGACTACCTCTACGGCCATTGATTTAAAGTATTTGGAAAAGACTTGAAAGATATAACATTGATGATATATACAAATGGTCGACGATTAAGTCTCCAGACATGATAGCATATAAATAGTTGATCCCGTATTCAGACACGTGAGTTACGATCTGAAAAGCTCATGAACAATATCACGATATCATATTTGAATGTTGTGTCACTTTGCTTTCTTTGAACCAACATGTGAACACACATTCTTGTTATAATAGCTGCCTGATATCGGCTCAATATTTGTATTCTAAGACTAGATTAATCTAATAAATAATTAGATATCATTCGTCCTTGAAACGGAAGGTGAATGAAAGTAGAATATCATTTTTTGTCGTTTAACAGGCTCATATTTTAAATAGGAATGGTGTGTGTGTGTGTGTGATTTGGATTACTAACCTAGCTTTTAAAATATGTCAGTCATATCGCTACGAGGTCTACAGTGTGGCAGTTTGTAGTGATATCGAGCACTGGGAATCATGCTGCAGACATGTAGCATGATGTCCCACCCTGTCACATTATCTTGACGCCAGGCCGACCAGCCTTAGCACTAATGCTAGGCGCCTAGCGATGGAGCTGTTAGAAACATTTCTAGAAGTTTTTGGTAGGACTCTGTCGGGGTTTGAACCCGCGACCTCCCGAATCCGAGGCGGACGCTGTAACCACTAGGCCACAGGAGCGGTCTTGAATGATGCTGTAATGACTATATAGAATATGTCACAACCAATGACTTGTAGCATATGTGTCCCAGTATATTTATTTTAAATGTCTACGAACGACTAGGATATTCTACATACATATGCAGAGTATAAAAGGCGACTTTTAACGACCTTTAGGTGTCAAAGTCGGTGAAAAGTTCTATTAACGAATGCATGAAGATAACCCATGTCAAAATTGTTTTCGCTGCAGAAGAGTTGTGAAAGAAATATCAGAATGGTCTGAAAGAATTGTTTTGGTTTTAATTTATTTTCAGATTTAGATAAATTAGGACTTTAAAAAAAGGATAAATTTAATACCAGCAATTGTAAAAACAAAACAAAATTTTATGAATTTAGTTATCTATGATTAAAAACCAATTGCCTGATAATTGTGCTATTAAACCATCAAATGCTTCCTATATTAGCTTGGCAAAACGAATCGCTGTCTGGTTATCAGGATTTAGTAATAAACGACAATTTTATTAATATGTAGCTCAAGACGAATCACTTGTTTGCCTTGCATTATATGGACTTTAAATAATTCTTACGTATCATGGTGGTCTTTTCTATTGCAGAGTTGTCCGCAGTGTTATTTAAAGCTTTAACTGATGCGAATGGCTTGTAATGAAGCAAACATTATGGCTATAAAATATTGGCAAAAGATTAAATGCAGAACCGACAACTATTTACCAGAATCATGGAAATTAGAAAATTGTTGCTTTTTCAGAAAGGTTGAAAAGTAAAATACATAAAGAAAATAGCAGAAGTGAAGTTAATGCCCTGGCGTGATATGGGATGACAATGTAGAAGGAAGGCGATGGTTTTAACAGGCTGCACTCTCGGTACATTTTATGTATCACGAAGGATGGTTGAAAAGATATTAGACCTTCTGTGAAATAATAAGTCTAGAGTTAATGGCTTCTCGTACAGATCATATCAAATCGAAACTCCAGTTTCAGACCGAAAGCCGAAGGTGAAAGTGATGGTGGGTCAATATAGGGTGTGATAAGAAAATGTTTTATGTCAAATGTGATCACATATTTCATCAAAGGCTTCTGTACTATAATAGTCAAATTCGGCCAACTTATTTAAGTTATCAAGCTCAAAGTGCTGGGCACTATAAAAAGAGTAAATGTTTGCCCACTTAATAAAGTCATGAAAGTCAAAAGGTTGGGCACTATAAGAGTCAATGTCGATAAAGACCTTGTTTCGTGAAAATTAATTAAAACATTTTTTAAATTCAAGCATTCAAGTTCAATTATACTGGCACGCATTACTTTCAATTCAGTGAGGTCATGAGTTTTTGTTTTATTTCTGCAATCTGTGTTAAAAAATCAAAAACAATATGCATATGTTTGTTTATTTACAAGTAATTAAGAAGGCAGTTGGAAATGTTACGCTAGCTTTTCTTTTTTGTTGACTAGGACTATGTTGTTTGTATGTATAGATGTATGTGATTTATATGTATGTTTAATGAGATAAAATGATTCTAAAACCATCTGGAAGATATCTCTTGCTATTGTCATTGATTTATTTTTCATATCCAAGCAGTATATGCGAACTTATTGGCCTTTATAATACTTTTACTTCTTTATTTATTTATTTATTTATCTATTTAGTTATTTATTATTTATTTATTTATTTATTTATTTATTTATTTATTTATTTATTTATATTAAATAAAGATCACTGGCAGTAAATTGTTCTTCAATTAAAAAACAACAAGAACAGGAGCAAGAAAACAATTAAAGTTGAAATATGTCATTTCACATGTCACCGCTTCGGTTTACGTTAGATGCCACTCTGGATACAAATGGGAAAAGTTACGTTCACTTAGGCTTAAAAACGTTTTATTTTTAAAGTACGTAGCATTATGTCGAACTTAAAGAATACCCGATATGACTGAAGCGAGTTTTCTTCCTAGCCTGAGTTATAAGTATTCATACCATTGTAATCTGCTCACAAAAATAATGTTTTAATGTACATGGATTTCGACAACCATCATTGATAAATGGGACCGATGACTGATATCTTTGTCGAAGCTCCTCCCCCCAATACCTTTTAACAGTATCAACATATAATCAATAATTATATCAATTTATTATCAATTATTCAAGTATGTATTTGTGTCTTTCAATGTATGTTTCCACTGACAACGTGCAATACAAATTGCGTGTGAAATCTTGAATAAGGATTCGTGCACATCTTCAGCAAGGGAAGATGAATTAAATATCGACGAAATAAGAAGTGTTCATGAACACGCTTCAAAAAAAGGAGACAGACTCTGTCTAAACATTATGATGATGTGTTGTTCGAAATGAAATGAAAAAGGTGTATTTCTAAACAGTATGTTGAAAGTGTGGTCAAGCCCATAGAATTATATAGGTGTATTTCTAACAAGTATGATGATATGGTGCTTGAGTCCATAAAATGATATGTCTTTTTTCTATAAAGTATGTTGGTGTGGTGGTCGACTCCATAAAATAATTTAGGTGAATTCCTAAAAAGTATGCTGATGTGGTGGTGGTCGAGTCCATAAAATGATATAGGTGTATTCCTAAAAAGTATGCTGATGTGGTGGTCACGTCCATAAAATGATATAGGTGTATTCCTAAAATGTATGTTGACATTGTGGTCGAGTCTACAAAATGATATACGTCTATTTCTAAAAAGTATGTTGATGTGGTGGTAGAGTCCATACAATGATATAGTTTTATTTCTAAACAGAATGTTGATGTGATGGTCCAGCCCTTATAATGATATAGTTTTATTTCTACACAGAATGATGATGTGGTGGTCTAGTCCATAAAATGACAGTATTTCTAAACAGTGTGTTGACGCGATGGCTGAGTCCATTTCGTTTTATGTTTTCCTGTGATATTTCTTCTTCCATCATTTCTGAATATAGTGTAATGCAATAGATACATTCCTTTTAATCTTTATGAAAAATCAGTTGTATGTATGTAATCATGCATGTGAAGTATTAGAGATAAAGTAAATATTGACTTTAAAGTGTAGTAGAAAAGAGACTAAACTTGATTTAGTAGTTTTCTTGTACTTCTTGTACTTATTTTCCTCTTCAATTTCTTTCATTATGTTGATAATTCAATAGGTAATATTCTACCCTTCGATTGGTCTTTAAAGAGACTTAATTCTGTCTGAACTATTAAAACATGTAATTCAGACAACCTTGAGTTACTCTTCTTTTTATGTTTGTGTGTGCGTGTGAGTGTTTGTGTGTGTATACAGAGAGAAATAAAAGGTTCCAAAAGATAAATGAATCAAATGATTTAAAAGCTTTCTTACATGACGCAAGCATGCATGCAAGATCTTTAAAGCTCAACAGTGCATTATTAAAACATTTTTTTTATATATATAATTGGAATAAATATCAGTTAAGAACAACGTGACCAACGTGATAACGTCAGCGGCTATGTATACGACCCTACTGCACTGTCGGCATGCCTCGCTGCGGATGATTTCAACATATGGGGCAACATTAAGAGGGTGCACTGGTTGCAATGCTGTTACTGAAGAAACCAGAACTGGATTGTATGTTAGTACTTATTTCACACCTCACCTTAATTTCAAGGTTGACGGATGCTCTCCAGTATATTAACCAGCAAGTGTCTTGTCTTTAGTTCCAGGATGCCACTGTCAGGAAGACTGCTCAAACGTGGCATTCCACTGGAGACCGTACGCGTCTCGCATTAGGCTCACTACTCGCACTAACTTGTAGCAAAAATATTTCCAGCATAGTTTTTTTGTTCGATGTGGACATCAGGTCTCGGAACGTTAATACAGGCTGGGGCACTGGGTTCCATTTTTGTGTCTGGTCCGTCAAACTCGAGTAAGTTCTTAAATCAAAAGAGGGAGGTCGAGCGTTTCGAGATTACCCATTTGGCTCACTAAGCATGTTCTTAGGGCCACAGCTCAACAGGGGACCAGAAAGAAATTCAAATTACTTGTTGATAATAAAATTGAAATGAATTGTATATGACCATTTCAATCTGAATGTACGAGTATTTTGATTTGGAATGATGGCAATGCTGGTATTTCCCACCTTTTTAGCTTTTACTATTCGGTATTTCGGACAATTTTTTTAGTTTCACATTTTGTAGCGGAGGGGGCACCACAATCTTTTCAGTGCTTTGGGCTCTGGAAGGCCTTAATCCGGCACTGCTATGGTCAGTGACCGTAATGATGACCCGCCCGTTCGCTATTTTGTACTTTGTTGTAATTTAAGGAATGGCAGCCTGTATTACTTTTTGACAGTATCCTTGCTGCAATATTCAACGAGAACGTTAACGTCCAGCGGTCGACGGAGTGGGGTCGACTTCACAACAAATATGTTGTTGCCAAGTGTAGCCGATGCGTAGTACCGTCCTAGATTGATGGATATTTCTCACAAGTGTATCAGGGTAAGTGCGGATCACAAGTTCTATAGTCACCGGTCCAACTTGAGGATTCGTCAATACGACATTCATCGTCGGAACCAAAACTAGAGCGGGGGAGATGGTATTGTCGCAAGTACTTCGCTTTAATAGCGACGCGAAAGATAGTGTTGGTGGGGTCTTTAACTATATCGACGCAGAGAACACACAGATACATCTGCTGTTGTTCAACCTAGACATCTAAAGTTGTGCGGGACGGCGTTTCGTTCGGGACCAAATATACTGAAACAGCCGATAAGTAGATGCCACCTCTTGTCGGGGAGAAAGAATACTTTGACAACTGGTACTTTGGAATGGCAGATGGTGATATGAAGTTTTGGTAAAATCGAGTGAATTTGCCGCTTAATGTGCGATCGGCAGTTGTTGCGTTGGCGTTTGCAACTACCTGTTGTATGGATGGATCAGCGGGATGAGGGCTGCCATGGATGGTGAACAGTTTTTATCGGTTCCATGTTTAATACTAAGTGCACAAAATTCATACTCAGATACACTCTCTGGAAGAACGCTTTTGCTGTGAGTTTCATGCGAATAAAACTAGGAACGACGGCATAAGCACTGCAAATATATATATATATATATATATATATATATATATATATATATATATATATATATATATATATATATATATTCTCCACTTCCCTCTGATGTATTTCCATAAGAGAGACAGACAGACAAACAGACAGTGAGACAGAGATAGAGAGTCTGACATGGATTTTTAACGTACCTTTAACAACTTTGCAGTCATATCGCTACGAGGTCTGCAGTGTGGCAATTTATAGTGATGTCGAGCACTGGGGCCTCATGCTGCAGATACGTAGCATCATGTCCCACGCAGCTACATTATACTGACACCAGGCCGACCAGTCCTAACACTAACCTCTTAATGCTGAGAGCGAAGCGAGGCAGCTACTAGTACGACTCGGCCGGGGTTCGAACCAGCGATCTCCCGCACTTGAGGCAGACGCTCTAACTACCTAGGCCACCGGAACGGTATTTTTCATAATTAAGTTATTCACGTTCAGTGTTTACTCTGCTTATAATTTATTGTGAAGTGTATGTTAATTTTGCGCCGATTTAACTACGGTGTGTATTGGCCGTTCAGCTTTCCACCAGTGGCGCTCGGATTAAAATTATTTCCGATTTCTTTCATATTTGGTAATATTTGTTTAAAAAATGTGTCGTTGAATTTCCACTGTTCCCAACACCGATAAATATGCGTGCGATCCGCCGTTCTGGCAATTGCGATTCAGCTGGGTTCCCAAAAAAGAAGTCTAAAACCAAGCAAGCAAGCATCTCTCTATCAAATCTCGACCGTCAAAATTTCTTTGAGCGTAATACCACGGTAGACTACTTACTACCGACATATTAAATTATTAAAAGTAAATTAGACCTAGATTTATATACAGACTGAAATACCTCTCCGTTTGTTTGCACCATCTATCAATTTAAAAAACGAAAAACACAAGTAAGATAGAAGATGCACAGATCTTTAGCAGGTCATTTATTGATTTATAATTTCAGACCTGAGTATGCGGGGGGGGGGGGGGCTAACAACGTTATTGTATGGACATAGTACACAATTAATTTTACTATATGTTCTCTACATTTGTTTCTCAGTACTGACCTTTCCACTGTGTGACAATCAATGCAAATCATATGTTAATCTAAAATACCTTCAAAGATGACTTCACGGTGAAGTTCTTGTCAAAGGTTGACCTACTCTTTTTTTAGATTATTGACTGTCAACATAATAGCATGTAACCAGAACACGAATTTCACTTCCGGATCATCACCAAGGCCTTATTACTCACTGTGCACTGTCGTCAAAATACATACAGACAACAACACCCTGAGCTCATATTATCAAGAATAAACAGTTACCTTTAAATCCCTACCAAAAATGCATAAATAAAACTCTTCTATCACCACCAAAATGAGAGAGGAAAAAATGTTCTAAAAATAGACTAGAACTACATTCGTGGGTACTGAACTGGAAGTATTAATTGTGATGTAATTCCGTATGTGCGTTTCAATCCAAACGGAAGTTTTCATTGCAAAACACGGCCATGCTAGCCAGTCATTTCCAGTTCCTGTACAAGTCTATTTTCAGCGAAGGGGTCTATGCACCACCGCACATGTATGTACATCGAAGGGAAACACTATGTCGTCTGCTTCCGATATTTACAATGTCGAATCAAGCAAAGGAAAAGAATGACAATGACAAATTTGCCTTTCACGTGTAATTTCTATGTTTGTGTGTGCAAAGAGGAATAACTCTAAACTCAGCATTATGGTATTTTACGGAATTATCCGGCAGTTACCGAATAGGATGAACTAAGTCACAATGTTGTCTGTGGGACAGAGACTTGCCCATACTGTAAGCAAAATGGCGCCGTGTTAGTATGTAAAGTCCATTAAGCATGAAAGGCGCAGAGGGTGCTAGTGTTAGGGTCACTCTGGTCACAGTCAGGTTAGAAGTTATAAACCAATGAATGAATTGACTAAGTTATGTGCACCTTTTATCACATTAAAGATTTCCATTATTAATATTGTTCATAATACTTTTCTTAAGTTTTTTTCAACGTTTATTTCCCTCTTCATTTCAGATAAAAGTTTCTACAGAGGGATTCGACTGACGACACTGCCACAGTGTCATCAACACAGACGTCTGCTATCAGCTACAAATCAGTATACCGACTGGCATTATTGAATTTCCTACTCAGTTACATATATCATTTTGAAATCGGAACCTTCCATCCCTTATTGAGTTTTTGTGTCATTTGGATTTTGAAATAATCTACACGACACAAAGACACACTGTGTCGCATCCAACCCACGCGACATTGACATCCGGTTCCTGGCTGTGCCTCGAACATATTTACCATTTAAGTCCAATACACAAACCCGATTCTGGTTCCAACCCTTCATTTAACTCACAAAATCGCTACCACATAGGTACGTTGCATGAATAATGTTGGTAACCATTAACTCATTTTCTGTGCAAGATTAGTTTCGGAATTAGGATTATTTGATAATATGAATCACGATTAATTGAACATTTCGACTTGTTTTCGATGTATATTTGACACTACTAATATTTTTGTCTTTTGAGCACCACTTATCAATTTAAAAAACTTTGATTTCATTCTTATTGTAAATCTGAACAATAAAATGTGTGTGAGAAAACATAGAAGACTGGAAACAACAGAATAAACTGTGTTGACTATTCATTTGTTTTGTTTTGTGCTAATATAATCCAAATAAGAACATTTGTGTTGAAGGAATCATTTGTTGGCAGTACAATACACAGGAGAAATCTAGTAAATTAAAAGGTTTGAGAGCTCCATATACTACATTATTATCTGACCTTCAAAGCCGATTGGTAACAGTATAACTCATCTGAACATGTAATCCCAATACCCACGGTCGTGACGTTCAAAGATTCACAAGTTTGACTATTTCGCATAGGAAAACCAAAGCAGCAGGCAGAGTTAAAATGGCTCTGTGTATTTTTACATCAGACAAGACGAAAAGTTTTACTAGAGACGGGATAAAATATCTCAACGACAAAGGTACATTTGACTAATTTTGGGGAACAAACCTAAATGATTAGCCGCACAAGTAAAGAACAACCCTGCATGGTCCCAACTCACATGAAACTTAAAGCTGGTACGGATGAGGGGTAAAATAACATACTTCATATGGCGGACTATAACATGATAATAGGCACAAACGTCGATATGAATTTGGTACGGATATCCGTACAAATGCCAAGCACACCACAACAACCGCAGACACAAAAGCATGAAGAGGAACACCGGTACAAACCAACAACACCAAAATGTGCAGGCTTCAAAAGGAGCCGAACCCACAATGCCGATATTTTGGTGGAACTTGCGGTCATTTTTCTTCTTTTTCTACGCTCTGTCCACGCTATCCTAGCCTTCGCTCTGATGCTTGCGATTGCTAATGTGAGAGCGAAGAACGGCAAAGAATTTGACTGTTATCGTAATGAAAAGAGGCACCAAATTTCCAGTTGCCAGCCAATATCCTTGCTAGCTATTTTAACAGGAATGACATAAGAAAGAGTGTCACTAATGCCGAACATCATCACCAAAGCCATTTCTGCGAGAGTTTTTAGCATCCCGGTCACCCGCACCTGCTGCTTTCTTAGCCATTCTTTCGAGCTTTTAAAGTCATGTTTAGGGATGACAAGAGGTGACGTTGTACCGTCTTCGTCAATGATTGTGCGTACAATTGTGTTTATGATAAGTCTCATTGCCATCAGAAATAAAGCAATGGTTGACACCATGCTCGCGGAAAAGAGTTAGCAATTTTTCAATAAGTGTTGCGTCCTGTCCAAAACTTCTGTTGACAGTTTTCTGAATTCGATTTTAGCTGCGAAGGACATATCGGTTGGTGCTGACAGCCAATAGTCGCGGTATTCCCAGGTCTTTTAGCTTTTTAATGATGTTGTATCTCTGTGATCATCTCTTCCAATTCCTCTTTCGTTAGGCTCGTGTTGTTTTCTATCCAGATTAGATTCCTACTTTCAGTTAAGATGAGATTATCGAGTCATGTAAGTTTTGCAAGGCTATTCAAACGTGCGCAGCATAACCTTCGTACCGATGCGTTGATAGCAAAGGTATCCCACGTCAGGAAGCATTAGGGATGATGTGCCTCCGTTTCTTTGAACGCTGTGTTAGCGGATCACGACGTAGGTTAGAACATGGAATGTGACATTGTGACTAGGTCGACTTATATCACTTCTAGTTTGCTCTTCGTGCTGCGCCAGGTAGAGGCTTCTTGTTTGTGGGAGTGTGTCTCTTGTTAGCAAACCTAGTTTTGTCCTCACATTAATCGAGGAAGCCATTTTGCTTTTGCCATAAAGTTGACACTAATGATTCCTTTTTCAGTCAAGCACTTTGTTTTTACGGCATTCATCAAACAGAGATATGCGTTGTTGTAGTACCTTCTGGATATATCTTCTTACTTAAACTCAGCTAGCAATAAAGTACCGCCAACCCAATTAGGTCTTGTTATTAGGGCTCTTCTGTATCATTGTAACAAGATAACCGGGTGGGATTCCCGGATTCACAACAGAACACTTCTGACGATGATATAAATACAAGCTTTAATAATGAATGACTTGAATGAGCAATTAATTATGAATATGTGCGTATATATGATCCAAATATTGGATTCATTAACATAAGAACGCACTGACTCAATAATGAAAAATACAAATAAAGTACAAAGACAAGGGGTAAATGGTTCGCAATGATTTCACAATGAATAGATGGATGTGGTTTACTCAGCTAGCAAACAATGTAGAATTTTACTCATGTAGTAAAATGAATTCACTCAGATAGTGAAATTATGCAAACAAAAAGGGACAAATATACAAATCATCATTACAGTCCCGAAAGATACCATGGGTTTTACGAACCCCAAAATTAGCCCACGGCTACAAGATTATATGTAAGGAGATACACTCCGTTATCAGCACACTTTATTTCAGCTCCACGGCTGCTACAGTTCAGCTTCACAGCTGCACCTCGTCCACCTCGATTACTCCGATAACTTTGAAAGCTCGGGTCGATCTGGTCACTCTGGACACTCCAGACACTCTGGACACATCAGACACTCCAGACACTCTAGACACTCCAGACACTCTAGACACTCTAGACACTCCAGACACTCCAGACACTCTAGACACTCCAGACACTCCAGACACTCTGGACAGCTCTACACAGCTCTACACAGCTCTACACACTCCAGACCCTCAGGACACTCCAGACACTCTGGACAGCTGAAAATATATCCGATACCGTGTACTATACATGACACTGGCATATAAGTAAAACGTAATGACGTTATACACGGTGAGTTATACCGATTACATTATCGGCACAATAATTACAAAACAACAGGTTCAGAAATAAACCTAACCCTGCTCGATAAGAATCCTGCTGTACTAAACATTTCTTAAAAACGTAGCTTTATATTACTAATATAAATCCCTTGCTAAGTCGCAAACAAGAATATAAATATGTGCATTATACTGCGTAAACCAAAGCTACATGGCAAACATACAAAATAAACGTGGTAGTACAATAGTTATAACTTATATAAAAGAAATTAATAAACCTACATACCTCTGCAGCTGAAGATGTGCAAGTCCTTAAAGTAGACCGCTGACTGACAAGACTATCCGTAATGTAAAGAGTTTTACCTACGGTGAGGTATTTATGCACAGATATAGTCTGTGCACTGAAGGCATTCTGTTCTTCCCATCGAGAGCACTTCGCACGTGCGACATAGGATGAACCGAACTCACTATTTCGAAATACAACACAATATACACAAATCACCCTCGGGTATCGTTGTACACAAGAAATGAAACCCGAGTACATGTATTTAATAAATAAAAGAATTTATACAATGCCGTGAAAATACCTCCCCCTAAATAAAAGGGGTAACACTTTTAGAAAAATCATGGAATGTGAACCTAAACTATTGTTAAAACTTCCAATTTGAATACTGAACGAAAATGATCTGCTAATTACACCCAACTTAAAAAATCAGCACCCACATTTTCCGATCCTCGAATCGCCTCGATTCGGAAACTATACGTTACATAGACAACGTCCAACGCATCAATCTTGCATTGGCGACCTTTGCCTTGTTCAAGTCTAAAAGCGGCTGATGGTCCGTTGGTAAGGTAAACTCCCTCCCGAAAAGGTACGTATGGAATTTCCCTATCCCCCATACTAAGGCTAGGCACTCCTTATCAATCACGGAGTAGTTTTGCTCCCTAGAGAGCAATTTCCTACTTGCATAAGCAACTGGCAATTTCATCCCCTTTTGCTCCTGTAACTTCGTTGGTAAATGTGGTTTCATTGTCCTCAGACAGAACATCTTTGCGAGATCAAGAGTTGTCCATTTCAATGTGTTCAGTCATGTTTCGCTATTGAAGCGAAGTAGTCGTTTGACACAGTGACGGATCGCAATATAATAAAGGACGAAATTTGAACTCCAGTAGCACAGCGTTTTAGGAAGCTTGCTAAAGCATGTTTCAATACTTACACAAACTCGACCCATTCAGTTTGTAATTGAATAGCTGTCGGAAAAACAAATCACTATGAACTGCGAAATTTGTTTAAACCACAGCAATGCAATGATACTTAGCTTTAAAAAGTACTACTGCCCGCGAGGTTACTGGAAGGGCAACAAAAAAAAGACAGACCAAGTGTCAGATGTACCTGCATGCACTGCTCAAATTCCCCAGCTGTTTGATGCTTTAGCCCCTAATGAGGTGTAAGAGATTAACCTAACTTTAAAAAAGAAAAGCAATATTTTCATACTTTAAATGTGCCTCTTCATGGATTTGGTCGCTTTAGGCAGATATATGTGCGTAGTGAGAAGACCGTCATTCTGTGTGTGGGTGGGGGGAAGTGCGTGTACTTTTATATCCTGTAATCCATTAACGTACTTGGACGTACTCATGCTGTCCATTCGAACGACATGTCTTAATGTCCTGATTGAAAGAAATATTCAATTTAATTTATATAAAGAGACAATATGCAGACTATACTCAAACAATCAAATCAGTTCAGTAAATACATCAAGCAAGATATAACTAATTTAAAAAAAGGGAAGAACAGTATTCTTCTGCAGACAAACTCGACATAGAGGCCTGAAGAAATTGTAATTTAAACTTGAGATAAAATTAAACTTTTTACAAAATTTGTCATATTATCTTTACACTGAGCTGCTAATTTTCGCTGTTATTCAAATGACTGCCCCGCTGTTTGTTAATGAGTTTTGTCATAGTTCTGTGTACTTGACTGAACAGGCATCGGCACAGATTTTGGACACTGTTATTTTAATGCGCAGTTGAAATTATTTCAATCGAATTTAGGTACCATTTACTGTGCACCCTTTATTCAAATTATGCCTGATGTACACAGACACAATTTATAATTTTTGTAATAATAGTTTGCTCAGGTTTTGCAAGATACAGCAATGTTTTTTTAAATAATAGTATTTTTAACTTTGAGGAATCATTGTACAAATATGAGATTTAAATGGAAATAGGAATATAAACAAGTGAGAATAGTTTTGTTAATCTCAATACGAAATCATAACAAACCACATGGAATATTATATTATTCTATCTACCAAATCATCTCAATGTAATTTTGTGCGATATCCAGTTTGGACTAAATAATGTACAAATATTGTGGATAATAATAACCACGATAAATTTTGGAGGTCAACTTTTCATTTTAAATATTCGTCAATAACAATCATGTCCCTTTTATATTAATTTTTTACTTCAGCTGACATTTACTTGTTTTACTCCAAGGACCACAGAGTTTGCATGAAAGAATTCTCATTAATGGTCATCATAAAAACAGTTTTTTATTCCAGTGTCCTGAGGATACGACTATCTGAAAATAAAGATGCAAATGACGATGATCGTTTACATGAAGGGCTGTTCTGAATGTTGTTTCTTCTCATTTATTTAAGACAGCTGCTGTTACGGTAAGGAGTGGAAATGGTGATATCGTCACATGTAAACACGCAGGGAAAACTATTTTACGTAGTGAATAAAAGTTAAGCAAATTAACTTAGTCTTCTGGTTTCGATTTTTCAGCAACATAATGATATGTTTTGCTAAATAACACAAAACATGGTTTGGTCTAATGGCTAGATTACAACTGACTGAAACAGAGAAAACACGGGCACACTAATTTCTCGCGCTGATACCATGAGGAATAATGGGTTACAACTGATTGAGAGCCTGAGCTGACCTTAGGTGACCTGTAGCTGTCACACCATTTGCAGCAACAGAATGATAATACCGCATATTATCATAACTCCCCAAAAAAAAGGGTTTTATGCTTTTCTTTTAAATTCACATATTCATTTCTCCTTTTCATTTTAATAAATTTGTAAACATTTTCAAACTTGACAAAGATCTATTCTGCACATGAATATATATTTCAAACAGTTTCTGGTGAGCTGTAAAAGTTCTGTTGTTGTTGTTGCTCATGGGTTTAACGCCATTTTTCAGCACAAGATAGGCTATACATGGTGGCCAGTATAACTGGTGGAGGAAGAACCCTGGAAAACCCAGGGAAGAACCACCGACCCACGAGAAGCTACTGGCAGGCTTTCCCACGTACCCACGCTAGCCGAGCCTTGGACTCGAACACACGCAGACAGAGGTGAGATGGCAGTGATCCGGAACGGTGAGCGCTTTAGACCACTCGGCCACTCGGGGCCCCTTGTAAAAGTTCTACTAATTGTAGTTAAAACTAAGTTCTAGCCCTATGACATTCAAAATCATTCTTACACTCATGAAAACAAATACATGGTGATATATTGGCATTGCCACTTAAATCTATAGTCCTATCATTTTGTTCTACAATCCAGTTTTTATCACTGCATATAAACTGATGTGATATAACAGATGTATTATTATGCCCTTAAGCACTTCCAGTTTCTAATATTCACAAGCCACAACTTTTGTAGTTGAGAAAAATTATCGAGTTCACATAACAAAATCTCTGTATCTTGCAGGCGTTTTCTTTAGAGATCCACTCCTTGTTCGAATCTCTCCTGTCTGGTTTGGCTCATTGATGACTAATGACGTATTGTCATTCAGTTCAGTGACCTCGGTGTTAATATCTTCGTATGTATCATATATCTCTGGTAATGTCTCTTTTGTTTGTAACAGAAGTTTTCGGTTTCTCCTATATATATAGGACCATCCTGGGTTTTCACATCGTACGACCTTGGAGTGCTGCTTTTTCTTACGACTAGAGCTGGTTCCCAAAGATATTATCTTCTGATTCTTACTTTGTCTCCAGAAGTCAGATTTGGAAGCTCTTTAGCTGTTCTGTCATACTGTCGTTTTGCTGAATTTTTTCTGTTATAACTTGCGGATGGAGCTATACGTTGGTGGTAGGTAACGTCGATCGAAGTCTTCGACTCATCAGTATTTGTGCCAGAGATCCTATATCATCAACTGGTGTATTTCGATACTCCAATATCGATAAATATGGATCTTTTCCATCTCTCTTTGTCTTATCTAGAATTTCTTTGACAATTTGAATGGTTCTTTCTGTTAAACCATTAGACTGTGGATACTTGGGACTTGACGTAGTGTGATTGAATCCCCAGGCTTTTGCAATCTGACCATATTCTTTTGAGGGGAACTGTGGTCCGGTATCACTCCTTACGTCACGTGGTATTCCATGTCTTGCAAAAACTGACTTTGTGTCTGTGATTACTGTGCTTGCTCGTGTATTTCCTAACTTGGCAACTTCAAAATATATGTTAGTTGTAATTGTTCCACATAAATAAATATATTCCAACCGTTTCCCATGGTACAGTAGGTTGTGTAGACAACAAAGGTTCTTTTTTATTTGACTTTCTGTATTCCTGGCAAGTAGAAACATTCGATAATGTGTCTGCAATTTTTGCATTCATGCCAGGCCAATACATAATGTCTCTTGCTCTTTGCTTTGTCTTCTCAATGTCCATATGACTTTTGTGCAACTCTTTTAGCCTTGCTTTCTGAAGAGCATCTGGTATTACAATCTTCTCTCCTTTTAGAACAAATCCGTCCATTTCTGAAAGTTCATCTCTGCTGTTCCAGAAAGGCACGAGATGTTTATCATTTAACCATCCCTTTTGAATAATTTCTCGGTTTTTGGTCATTTTATTATCAAATTTAGTTCCATTCTTTATTGCTTCTAACTGTGTGTCTGCAATCTGTATATTTGACATGATCATGTGCACATTGCACTCAATTTCACTATCCATGTTCATATCAGATGTGTTCGTCTTTCTGTATGCTCACGACAATGTATCTGCTACAATTAACCTTTTCCTGGACAATACGTTAAGTCAAAACTGTACTTGTGCAGTCTCAAAAGCATTCTCTTAAGTCTAGACGGTGCGGCAGATAGAGGTTTCTTGAGGATTGATTCCAGAAGTTTATGATCCGATTCAACATGTACTTGAAGACTATAAGTATAATGATTAAATCTTTCAAGACCAAATAACACAGCAAACAGTTCTTTTCCGATCTATGCATACCATATTTCTACATCTGTCAAAGACCTTGATGCAAATGCTATGGGTTTGCCTGACTGCATTAACACTGCTCCAAGTCCTAATTTTGATACATCACAACTTACAACGACAGGCTTCTTAACATCGAAGTATTTCATCACAGGTTCTTTGTTTAGAATCTGATCTCTTCAAATGCATGTTTCTGTACAGTTTCCCAGACACATTCAGTGTCACTTTTCAAACTTGCTATGATTGGCCCTGTCACTGTAGACATATTTGGGATAATTTCGCTAGGTAGTTAACTGTACCCAGTAATCTTTCAATTCCTTTCTTGTTCGTCTGAGCGGGCATTTTTGTGATTGCTATTACTTTTTCTGGGTCGGGTGTAATACCTGATGATGTCAACATATGTCCCACGTAGCACACTTCGTTTAGTCCAAATTAGCATTTTTGCAAATTCAATGTCAGATTTCTTTCCTGGCATCTCTTTAAAACATTTTTCAGTTTTCCATCATGATCTTCCTTTGAAGTCCCCCGTACAATTATGTCATCTATATCAGTCTCCATCCCAGGCATGTCTTCAAAACACTGTGCCATGCGTTTCGTGAACACTTCTTGAGCAGATTTAATACCAAAAGTAATTCTCAGGTAGCAATATATACCAAACGGGGTGTTAAATGTTGTCAATACCTGGCTTTCCTCATCCAGGGGTATTTGCCAGTTACCTTGATTGACATCTAGTTTGGAGAAAACATTAGCTCCAGCCATCCTCGTGGTTATATTTTCAAATGTAGGAAGTTGATAATGCTTTCGTTTGATAGTTATTCAAATTGCTCGGATCTAGTCAGATTCGTAGTTTTTCTGACTTGGGTTTTTCAACAGCTACTAATGAACTGAACCATTCTGTTGGTTCATCTACTTTACGTGTTACATATTTCCGTTCCATCTTTTCCTAAACTGATTTAAGTGGTTCTCGTAAAGTTGCAGGAACCTTCCGTGGTGAACTGATAACAGGTTTCACATTTTTGTCGATTGCGATATATTTTTGTTTCAGGCATCCTAGACCTTTGAACACATTAGGAAATTCTTTCACGATATGATTGTCCTTATTCCAGTGAAATTGCCATTTACTTGTATTAATTGTGAATCTTGAGACGCTTTTGACCCAAGAATAGGCCGTTTGTTTTCTTTTGTGATATAAAAATCAAGTTCTGGATTCGTGCAATTTGCATTTGCCGATGACAATTAGTTTGTCACACAAGTAGCTTGTGGGACTAGTTTTGGTTGGTTTTACTTCAACATCGTCAATGTTCATTGTTTCACAAATGTGATTTGGAATGATGCTTACTTGCGAGCCAGTATAATTTAAATTTGACATCAGTACCATGAAGAGTCAGAGTGAAGTAGCGTTCTTTGTCACTGGTTTCAGTGTTTGCCTTTCTCACTGTTCCTAAAAAGATGTTTCTTTCTCTTCACTTGAGTATTCTTGCATACCGTGCACCCGTTGTGCCTTGCAGCATTTCAAGAAATGATGCTGTTTTCTTCACCTGTATCAAGTTTTTCCATTGGTTGGACACCTACCTTTTGCATGTAATTTGCCACATTTACGAAAGTTAAATAAGCTGATGTATGATTTTATATATAACATTTACGCTTCTTTGGTTGTGTCATTTTCTTTTCTTTTTTCTTCATTTTACACCATGAACCTCTGTTGCAGCTGCTTCATTTTGCATACTTTGAATCTGCTTTTTGGATTCTTCGTCTGTTCTGCAGATAGCCAGTGCTTTTTGCAGTGTCAGTTGATCTTCTTGTAAACGTCTTTCTTTTACTTTTTCAGAATTAATGCCACAGAAAATTCTATCTCAAATCATTTCTTCCTGACGATTTTCAAATTTACAGTTCTTTGCAAATCAATTTAAGTGCAGTTACATATTGGTCAATGGTTTCATTCTTGTGTTGGATTCTTGTATTGAATCCTCAAACGTTTTGATCCGTGGATTAATTTGTACAGCTTCATTGGCCTCAAAAGTAAATATGTTGTAAATGTCTCTACCATCCTGACCAATACTATATAGGAAAGCACTGAATTTTCTTTGTCTTCTTTATCTGCAAGTGCAACATCTAAGTAAAACTGCATAGTCTGCTTCCACCGCTTCCCAGTTTTCTGCTAAATGTGGGAATTAAAGTCCATTTCAGGTAGCTGATTGAGTTTTTCCATGATGTCACAATTAACATATAAACTTGTGCATCCAAATATCAGAACTGTTATGGAGATGTATTTCTGAAAGATATAAATCCAACTTATTCAAAGATTTTCACTTCTGACACTATGTTATGTTTTGCTAAATAACACAAAACATGGTTTGGTTTAATTACTTTAATGGCGAGATTACAACTGACTGAAACAGTGATAACTCGTCCACACTACTTTCTCACGCTAATGTTATCATAAGGCATAATGGGATACAAATGAGTCCGAGGTTGGAGCTTACCTTAGGTGACCTGTAACTGTCAGACCATTTGCAGCAACAGAATATTAATACCGTATATTACCACACACACAATACATGTTTTACTAACATTAATATATTCTATATCACACTGGATGGAATACCTCTCTGAATATCAACATTTCCTGACACTAATATATATATATATATATATATATATATATATATATATATATATATATATATATATATATATATATATATATAATGCCTCATTTGTTTATATTTTTCTGACTAATCAACAAAGTAAATTGTGTCATCCGCATGTTAATGTTTACATGTTATTCTTTTACAAAGAAGGTTTATAAATATTGTAATAATCCAGAGGTTTTACTTGTCTACGATGTCAAACCCTTGTGTGATTCCGCTATAATTCATAAGTTTCCCCTAATTCCAAACAATTCCATACAACTTCTGTTGTAAATTAGAAAACCCAACATGTCCATTCTATAAATAACTTTAACCAATACAAGACCACAAATCTCACAACTTCCCAATTGTATGGTTTCTCGTCATCAACTTTCCGTACCGTCGGCATCTCACGCCATAAAACTAGACAACTCCCAATTACACAGGGAAGTATTTTTACTATGCCACATTAGGACAGTCAAATCATGGTTTTAGGCCACATTTCACCTCTAAAATTGCATCACATTTGCCACCATGGCAACATACACGGTACCTGCCGACGACGGAACAGACCCTTCTAGTTTTATTCAATTGTGTAATTTACCAGTTTCCATTCATAAATACTGCACTTGGAGTCACATAACTAATGAAAACCACTAGATTTTAATAGGGGGTATTGAACGACAGGGACACTCATGCAGCAGCAGAGGGGGCGAATCGGACATTTGTTTCAAACGTCATTTGGTTTAATTGATACTTTCTGCATTTAGAGATCAAGCGTCGTCGCCGCGTGGTAAAAAAAAAGTGACGACAACCACGTTGTCGTCGTCGTCATGGGGGGGATCACACAATTGTTACGTCGACGCACTGGTTTAATTAATCGCTGCACGCGTCGATCTCAGTGTCGTCAGCGTCCGGTAAACACAGCGACGACCACGTTGATGTCATCGCCCCCTCTGCTGCTACACATTACAATAAAAATTATTTACGATCTCACAAATAGAGTAACCACTAACTCTTCATCTTGTAAATCAATTAGATTATTTGACTGATCAGTAAGTCTGAAATTAATTCTTGTTAACAATTTATTATGGCATTTCATATAGACTGGAGTAATTGGATTTTCAACTATTAAAAACCCTGGAGGAGCCGTTGGTGCAAATGAATAAAGGATGTATCCCTGTTGAGCTTGATTTGATTGTTTGGTATCTATCTGATAACTTCCTTCAATTGCATCGCATACTAAATTGAGCGCTATCACCGTCGATATATTTACGTTATGCGGAGCAATATGTCTGCCGCCTCCATCTGGGTCATTGTTGTATTTAAGGAGCGTTAAATCCTGTTTAGGCTCGGCGAAAAAATCACCGATAGACTTCTCTAGTTCGCGCGCGTTGTATTCGGAAAACTTAAAATTCGGTAAATCGGCTTCTGTGATATTGTAACCGGTTAAAAACTTTTGTTTGTTATCATCGTTGTTATTAATTATCGTCTGAATGATTCGTTCGTGGATATATTCCATGTCCGATACAAGTTGATTTAACACTTCAACGTGCTTTTGTGAGTTTGTCCGCCGTAGTTGTTCCAGCTGTATCCGAAAATTACGATTGATCTCAGCGAAGTAACCAATGATGTCAGATAACGTGAGCGCTATGGTAACAGTTGATTCATCTGTTTTCTTAACGATAAAATCCCATTGTATGGTTTTTTTATCTGTGAATATAAATCTTTCGGCTAATCTTTCTTTTCTTATTTCAGATAAATCATTTCGGTATGATAGATAAATTTCATTGTATGATGGCACACTTGTGTCAGGTTCAACGCGTCGTTGAGGTTTTTTTTCAGGCCATCCTAGTACGGTTCTTATTGAACTGTTATAAATGTCTACGACGTACCCCTCCGTGGATATCTCAATGGACGATGACAACGTCGGCTCATGAACTTTTATAGCTATTTTTGATTCCTTACCGGTGATTGATTTTATTCTACGCTGGATTTCAGCATCAATTTGTTCAATTTGGTAGGACCCAGTTGGTATCGAAACCTCTTTCCAGTCTGGTGTTCCATCGGGTTTATTACTGTTTGCGAACATCAGCGAGTTATTTGGTTTCTGATCATTAAACGCTACTGATCTGATATTAGGCCAGTTATGATACACCCGTAATTTCGCTAGCGCTATTTCCTTTACAGGAATCGGCGAAGGAAAGTTTACACTGAATTCAGGGTTTGTTGACGTTATCGATATCATGCTTGTTTGTATCGGAGTTGTGTTCTCCGCGATCCGTTGAAGCAGTTCGAGTGACATTATTGTTATCACTAAAGTTATTTTCAATTTCTAATTTCAACATCGCGGAGTTATACAACTGGGTCATCGCGAAAAAGTCAACATCGGATATAAACGAATTATCTATCGACAGCGAGATCAATTCGGATAATTTCGAGTACGCGTCAAATACTATTTGGTGGCGAACTGTATACTCGCTGAGTTTTTTCTGAGCACACGATGATAGTTTTTTTGTAATTGCGATTGCAACCCCCGCGATTGTTGTTGCCGCGGAAATAGCAATTGGAACTGCAATCGGAGCTATCATTGTAACCGACGACAAAATAACACCCGCGCCGGCCATGATCCCGGATATCGAGTACACAGCGACGTCATTCGCGGTTATTTTTCGATGGTATTTTTTTATTTTTACATGATATTGTTCCGAGCGCGCCTTTAAATCGGCGGCGTATTCTCGCACAGTGTCGTATCTGTAACGTGACAGCGAAACCATTTATTAAATACATCGCCGTTAAATTAATCGACGTTAGGTATAACACCGGTTGCAAATTGTGATTTTCGCGTTCGTGGTGTCGCTGTTGAACATTGTATCGTAGCCGGATTACCGTTGCGATATCACCGCCGTGAAATTATTAATCGGAGGAGATGCGGTCAAGATTTGGTGGAATAGCAGATACATATTCTAGTATCCAAGGTACTTTTGTCCTAACTATTTTATCATCGGATGTAGATACGTGAACCGCAGAATATTGTCTGGCATCGTTTATATATGTTATTGTGTTAATACCAGTTCGGTCAGGTACCGCGACAAGCAACGTAAATGGAGCACGATATAATGTTGTAAATCGATAACAACCCTGTACACCTTGATGGTCAAACATCACCCTATTGCTGTCACCACCCTTGACCCAATCGAGGACCCCACTAGCTACCGTGTACACGATGTTATCAACATGTGCGGCGGGGTGTGGAATTTTTATTTTGTTGATGGACGTGCTAAGGTCCGTAACCATCCTAGCGAGTGCGAGTGAATCCTCGGTAAGTTTCGCGACATTGTCTCTATTCTTATTAATAATGTCACCTAAATCATTTTTTACTTTGTCGAGTTTTTTATTCACGGACGCGTTATCCACGTTAATGTCGATCAATTTCTTTTTGATATCTTCAAAAAACTTATCAGCGACGCCGCGGGCGGATTTTTGTTCGTTAATGAATGTTTTAATTTCAGTGAGGGTCTTGTCAGCCGCAGGCGGGCTTCCAAAAAACTTTTTCGCGATATCGCTGGTGGGTTTATATTCGTCGACAAACGCTTGGACTCTAACGAGCGTTCTAATGTATATTTGAAGAGGGCTATTGGGGGATTTTTGCTCGTCAATGAACGTTTTAATCTCATCGAGGGTCGTGACAACCTTGGGTGGTTTTCCAAAAAACTTATCCGCGGCGTCGTTAGTGGGTTTTTGATCGTCGAGGGTTTCTTTAACCGCAGTAATATCAATTAAATTTGTTTTAACATCTTCGATGGATTTTTTAATATCGGGGAGTTTTATATCGAGTTTATTAAGTGAAGAGATAAAAAAATTTTCAATGATATTTTTTTTAAACGTTGTAAACTCATTGGCAGATTTTTGTACTTCCGTGAGCCGACTTGCTTGTGTGTTAAATCTATTATAGAAGGTATTTAATGAGCTCGACATGGATATAAGATTGTTATCCAATGTATCTATTTTTTCCGTGACCGTCTTGTATTGTTCTCCTGGCTTAAGTCGTCCGTCGCTGGAATAAAACGCTATGGCGTTTTCAGCGGCATCACTATTTCGTGTTAAAACGTCACCGAGTGACACGTTACTGCTTTTCAATTTACCCTGGCGATCTTGAAATACAACTATTTCGTCCGGGTCGACCCCCGTTAGGTTTAGCGTCTCAGCGATTTCATCCTCAATTAGTATTTTTACATCCTTGATGGAATCCGCAGATGTTTCCGTGGTGGGTTTTTTCAGCGCTGAAATAAATCGTCCCCAGATATCAATCATTGTTACTGTAAATGTTATTCTCTAAAATCCGTTGAGCTTCTACGACCCCACTTGTATACTCGTTTACAACTACATGAGGAGGTTTTTTCGACGATGAAATCGCCGCGAGTACATTTAATACTTCACGTCCGCATATCGGTGGATCATTTAATTGTTGTGTTGGCAGCGTGGAATAAAAAACCGGGGATCGAAAATCAGAGATTTTTCGTCCTTGTATATACTGCATGAACTCGTTTGGCGGGGCTAACCCGTATGAATCAAAATAAACAATCGCGCGCGGATCAATCGCGTATGCAACCCAATGAGTCCCCGCTCCGGTAGAATTATCCAGGCTGATGATACCGGTTTCAACACGGTTTGGTGCCGCCGGTAATTGATCTCTCATAAAAACCCCTCTAAAGTTTTTCAGCGATAACTCTTTAGCAGCATCGATTAGGTCAAAATTAGACATAGGAGTCATTGACTCCTCAACCATAGGTTCCTGGGTTATAGACCCTTGCGTTAATAAACGGACCCTAGTCTTAGACCCTTTCCCGAGTACCATGAATACGGGGTTCCTGGTAGTCTTAGGCCCTTTCCTGCTACGGATCGTCCTCGTTTCTTTTTTTTGTATCCTTGCCCAGTTGCCTTCTTTAGTGCCATCCCCGCTGCGGTACCAACGGCTCCTAACGCCGCCGCCTTCGCCACCGCTGGTGCAGCCGCCGCAATTAACGCAGGAATCGCAGCCAACAACGGAAATATCCCACCGTTCTTTTCCATGTTTTTGATCGCTGCGGCTGAAAAAGTTATTTGAACACCCTTTTTATTCTTCATTGCATCGTTGAAATGTTTGATTTGTCTTCCCGTCAATGATATTTCATGATTACCGCCAGTCATCTGTGATGGCTTTAACGTCACTGTGGTTCCACATTGTTTAGCGGACTTTGATTTCAATTTCTTGACCTGACCATCAGTCAGCGTAACGTTGACAACATTATATGACATTTTTATTAAATAACAGATTAGTCTAATTGCTACATGTTTTCACTTAAAGATTTTCCACTGGTGCATCAACAACTCTCATTCGTCCGCCAACTCCTTCCAACAGCATTGATTTATCGCTGAGAATGACAGCAACCGCTCTATAATTAACGCCGCCCGGGGTTATACGAGCTCGGAAGTGTATGTCAACGACGGATTGTCTCATTAAATCAAGATGTTCCAACGAAAAGTAATAAATCGGATACAAGTTTTTAAAATCAAGTTGTGATATTTGCAAACCGGTGTCGACGTTTTGATCACGCGCCATAAATGACAGCATTCGATGATACACGCGAGCAATATGGTTGTTGTTGTAATTAAGCTGTATATCCTCGGATGGTTCCTGTTGTCCGTTTATTTTCAGCGAAACCTCACTGACTCCTAACTGATCAAATATCATATGACTGTGTTCTTGATTATTCAATCGTCTTATATCCTGTAACGCAACAAATATATGACGTGGAGCTGAAACACCTTGTTTGGATGCCAAGTGCCATGTAAATGTCTCACCGACATTATCCTCTTTGACATCAGTTGTTACCGCTAGCCAACTCAACAATGATTTTCCCCCCTGTTCCATAAATGATACCAATCGTGCTTCTGTGGTAATTGATGGAGTCAACACTGGCATCCACAATGCTATTTTATCTAAAACGACCTTACCGGCAGCGACACCAGCAGCACGCCAGATGGCATTGTTCTCATTGCCCCTTCGCACTAACACTATTGTGTGTTTGGCTCCATAGATAACTTTTCTGACGTTTCTGCAGAATCCAAATATATGATGGAGTGGAATCGCGCATGAAAACCGTCGTTGTTGTCCTTGCAATGTTGCTACTCGTGTTGCAAATCCTAGATTGAAATCATTGTTAACCTCTTTCATAATAGTAAAATCAGCGCCTGGTCTAGGTCTGCGGTCTGGATTAGCCGCTTCAGCTTGATTAGCAACTGAAGTATCTTGTGATATCAACACGTTAATGTACTGAATGTGGTCAGCGTTATTTCGGGTATCCTTAGCGAACATCATAGACGGACCCGCCGATCTTGTATAATCATCAGAATATCTTGCTAGCCCGATTATCGTTGTTGCAACATCAACATCGTTTTCTATTGATTCAATTTCTCGCCCGTCAATGAGATATCTAGCACTCTCAAATAACGCCATGATGTCGTTGTTGACAAAGCCAACTTGAATACGAGAGTCCTCTGGGTATGGTGTATCAGCCGCAACATCTGTTACGAGTTTTCCTTCGATTTCAATAAACGCTTCACATGGCAAAAAATATTTACTGGTATCATGGACTTGAAGTTCAATTCGCGATCGTAGGTTGGCTTGTGGCGGTTGATAGGAATAATATTGATAATCACGGACGGAATCATCCTTATCCACTGGGGCATCCATATCAAACGCCGGATCGGCTCTTCGTTTAAACATTTTTATTATTATTCATGTTGGTGTTTTCAATTGCGAAACTCTTTGAGTGGAAAATCTACGATTTTCATCAACGTCGTTTTCGTCGTAAATTCTTTGAATTTTGTTTAAGGCCACTCCCCGCTATCGCGTTCATGATAGTGCTGGTTGTTGCATCGGTGGATGACTGAGCCGCCAGCGACGGAGTCGTCATCAATGACTGAGCTGCCAATGACTCTAGTTTTTCTTCCATGGCGTTATTTATTACTTTACTGACATTTGCAGGCATCACTGTCGTTGATGGCATCACCGGTGGTTTCTGTTTTCTTTTTCTCACCAACGATGCTAGTTTATCTCGTGCGGCAGAAAACGCCCTTCCGGCAACATCTCCAATAGCACTAATACCCCTATCACGAATAACATCAATAGCCTTCATTCCTAATTGTTTGGCTAACGGCGCCACTTTTGGAGCCATTCTTGTAAATAACCCCGCAATGGTATTACCGAGCCCATCTCCATAGTACGCGCGGTAAACAGGCAATCGCGAGTTTACCACGTAGACGAGTACTGGTTTATCATGGTTGTAGTGTATGATCATCTTATTATCATCATGTTAATGTTTTCCAATTAGTGATTGTGATCAATCGCTGTAATGACCGTGGTCATCAAAACCATCCACGAGTTCGTTTATGAGCATTCGATATATATCAATACCCATTACGCTGCCGGCAAATAGCCGCCTGCAAATATCAGCGGCTTCATTAATAATTTCTCTGGAATTATTTCCGGCTCGTTTCCCTCCGATAAGTACTTCTAACCGTGATATATCACTGAGAACATTACCAGGACAAGTAACACTAGCGTTTCCAACTAAGCCGCTGCCTAAATATCCATCTCCAGATGTTTCTTTAGTTGTGTCCCATTTACCAAGAAATCCAGTTGACTTTTCTTTATCTACTCTACTCAATACCATCTCTTTAAAATCCTCGAAATCATTGCGGATATTTTCTGTGATTCTAAATTAGCCACGTTTTGCCAGGTATACTTTTTTTATCCAATTCTCGTCATTTTTATATACTCTTTATACATCTTGTTTACAGCGTTTTCTCTTAGATCAGGTGAAAAATTCAGCGCGGTGAATTTAGCTAATTCAGTGACATCTAAACTTTTAATTTTATTGTATACATCGTGTGTAAATATACTTTGTGGTGAATACATTTTTTCTATAGTAACGTTTCCTTCCTCTTCTTCAGTATCACCTTGTCGTCGTAGTTCTTCTAGTACTCGTTCTTTTTGTTGTTGTTGCTGTCCAGTAATTGTTATATCCACGGGAAGTGTTTCCAGAGACTTTTTTGTTTGTTCGGTCTCTGCTGCTATCTTTTCAAGTACAGGAAGAAGAGGCACTTCTCGTCGCTCGCCCTCCTTAGGAATATCTCCATATATTGCTCGTTCTGTTGCCGCTGTAACATCCTTAGTCGCTTTAGTTACCGGGGCAAATAACTGTTCACTTCCAACAGCAAAATCAGTTTGCATTTGTTGCCGCGTTTGAAGTTTCTCTCTGACTCTGTCTCGTAACGGTATAAACGCTTTAAGCGCTGCTAGCCGCTCTCTGGCTAGCCGAGTAGTAAGTGATTCACCTACCATTATTGTAAATTGATCCGCAATTTCAAATGAAATTTTCTAATTTCCCGCCGAGTCTTTCCACGGTGGCAGAAATATATCGAAGCGAATGTCGTGTCATTGTGTGTATGGATAGGTAATTAAAAACGTTATAGTACGACTTTATCGAAAAAAAAAATAAACCATTACTTTTTCACATCACATGTATATAATGTTACATTGGTATGCCGACTTCGTCACGCGACGTGGGCACAGGTATGCCACTAGGTAACTTCAAGCTGAGGCTCCCCACAGGGGTTTCGTCTATAATCCTCCTAATGTTTTTAATATTACTAGAGATCTCGCGGCGTTTTTTATAAAGCCGCCCGAGTTTTTTTCGTATTGTTTCAACGGCAGTGAATAACCCAATGAATACGCTTACGTCATTGCCATACAGGTTCTCATTAATCGTATGTTGTAATCGTTTTATAAAAGAATACTCGCGGGCTAGCGTAAAACGCCCCCGCTTCGATTGCTCGTTTATAACCTCATAATCGGATAATATTTCCTCGCTGTTGAGCCTATCAGATAATACAATTCCTTGATTTTTTAATTTTGAAATCTCAGTTAATATATTATTGATGTCTTGGGGATCCATATTCTTATAAACATCTTATTTCTAATATCAAAAATTTTAATAAAATTATTGGGGGTCATTTTTGACCCCGTTTTTTGTATGGACAGTACAATGCCGTAAATCTCCACTCGATGTTGCAGAAGTGTTTGTGGCAGATTGCAGGCATACATATACTTAATTATGGACAGTACAATGCCGTAAATCTCCACTCGATGTTGCAGAAGTGTTTGTGGCAGATTGCAGGCATACATATACTTAATTATGGACAGTACAAACAATGACGGGGGCGTGGTTTGTACTCAACCGAACCAAAACGCAACCCATAAAAATCAATCATGGTTGCGTAGTTGGAAAAAACCAACCGCGCACACTATGAATGATAGTGTGGGCTGCGTTTTGGTTCGTTTTGAACTTCAACGAAGGGGGCTTAAAATCGAATTCTATGTCCGTTTTTACTTGAGAAAGCTGTTTGATATACTCGTTCTGCAACAAATCGTACTGAGGCGCTACAAATGTCGAAATATTTTCCTGCCTCATTCATTGACTGAAATATTTTTTCCTCGTGCGTTGATGTATCAAATGATTTGACGACCCTTGCTGCTTTTGAGTACTTACCAGTTTGGCCTTTTTTAATATTTTCACTCTGAGAGATAGCTTGCAGATTACACAGTCTGTTATTTTGATAATTAGAATCAATGTGATCAATAACGAGACTATCTTTGATCAATCTGTGAAAACATTCATAGATGATTCTGTGACAGAGATATTTTTTCCCTCCAGCAGTAAACATTAAATACCCGTGATTGTTTTTCCATCCAACTGTTTTTTTTTGTCTATGGTTTCTAACAACGCCGTCGCGAGATGCCTCGTAATTAACAAGCACGGGGTGAGGTCTAAAGTCCTGGTTCATTTGTATAATAATACTATTTGTCTAATTCATTATTTGCTTTAATTATAAACCTTTCAATGTAGTCTTGAGGGTTTTTTATAATCCTGTCGTTGTTGGGGTCAATGACGGCGTTTTTAATTCGTTTATCGTAATAACGTTTTAACTCTCTGTATCGTTTTCCACCGCAACTGATACACAACTGCGATTTTCCTCACACACCAACGTGGCAAACCAAGCACGGGAGGGGGCCAAGGGACCCGTTGCGAACGCTTTGTAAATGATACCCACAGAATTCACCTCTACATGATTTATTGCACGGGGTTACCGACCCAATCATCAACCATTTGCAGTGATTCATTATATAATAATTCTTTCATTTAAATACTTGTTTTAATTATATGGAGGAGGAGTTCGAGAGATTATCAGCAATTAAGCGTTACAAGAATGTTAAGTTTAATCTCGATAGAACCCTCAAGGACGCACCAAAAGCGTTAATAAACGATAGAACCCTGTTAAATAAAATCGTGATTGTATCAATGAATTCAAGCGTGATGGTGCATCTCATAGTTGGTCAACATTTCGAATTGATGGCGTTGTTGATGCTACCATGAACGACAAACGCGCAGTAACGATAATATCACAACTTGACAGTAAAAAGTATTTTTTCAGAGTAAAATTTATTGTCCGGGTGGAATCAGGTAATTGGATCATACGTGATAAATTTGAACCAGTTCTCAGCGACAAGAAAACAGTCATTATTAGCCACGATTCCAAACCGGGGCTGTTAACTGGAATAGACAAACCATACTATGAACGAGCGTATCCTGAAACAGCAGTTGTTTATGGAATATACTCGTTAAATAAAAAACCTGATATCCGAAAACTGAAACCAATGAGACAGTCAACGGGGATAAATTGTGTAGCAGAACGAATAATAGAGCATTTTACAAATGCATGTCGAGGAAACAAGCTGACTGATCTACGGCGTAGCAAAATAAACCAATGGGAACTAACCGTAAAAGAGCGTGGAGCTACTATCAGCGACGTAGCGAGATTAGAAACGTCGTTGAGATTTCCAATAACCGTTACAACGATAACCGGACAGGTATTACACGAATCAAAGTATAAATCAAAAGGAACCCCAATTAAAATTATTGATCATAACGAACACGCGTGGACGTCCGCGGTCACAATATTTCCACGGGAACGAACAGTAAAGTATATGCCTGAAGAATTTTTGGGAGAAGAATTCTCCCGGGATGGTTTCCTCGCGGAGGGAAAACTATTTGACGCTATAGCCTGCTTGTGTAAAAACGACCCTGTGTCAGTGTGGTTACTTCGCAGCGCTGAAAACGATACGGATTCCTTTGATCAGTTTGTGCGACCAAACGGTGAATTATACCGCACTAAAGTGTTTCATAACAAGATGAAAAAAACCGCCATGGAATTTGGAGAGCATGATGAACAGTTACTAACAAATTGTTTTACAATTCCATCGGTTGAAGCTCATTTTTCAGCAAGGAAAAATGCGTGGAGACCAAAACGCAAAGAATTTTTACCAGACATTGAGGCCAGCTGCCTTGAATTCAGTCACGGTGGTCTATGGAACATAAAATACGACCGTGAAAGAGTTATTTCCGTCGACATGGTTGCTTGTTATCCAGCTAGTTTTCTTGGTTATGGATCAGCCGCTGAGTACTTTAAACGATTTGGACACCCTGGACATGAAATGACTCGTGTTGCAATTAATGGGCCGCTGCCTGATTTCGATTTAACCGGATTCGCTCGTGTGGTATCATTTGAATTCGCAGCAGGACTTCATCGCTGTTGTTATATTTGGATCGGTAGACACATGGCTGAAAAGAGATGGCTTCCAATAGCGCTGCTACGGTTTATGATTGATTGTAAAATGCTAATTTCGTTGATTGTCAGTGAGGCAATTATATCATATCGGACACAAACCAACGTGTGGTTACCAGAACCGGAACGTCTTGATAGTATAATTGAAGAATCTAGAGCACAGATTAATGCCGACGAAGAATATATCATCGAATGGTCCAAACGGGTATTTAATCAGCGAAACAGGGAGGCAAAAGATCTCGGTAGAAGAATAATTGGGAAATTTACTCAAGGAGGAAAATGCGACTACAAACGACATTGCTCACGGTTGATTATGGATAACACCGAATACGGCTTTGTAATCGCTGATGCAGTATCTAAAAACATTTACGTGGATCGCAAGGACGCTCTGCTGTCCAACGGGACGCGGCTAGGTACAATTGTTACTTACAACAACGGTTACAGTCCTCCGTATACGCATTTGAGGGCGTCTATGTTGGGTTATGCTTGTATCAATTTATTTTCAATGTTAAATAGATTTCTTGACACCGCAGTTAGAGTTGCGATTGATTCAATGTACATGGACGCAAAGTATGAAAGCAACGTAGCTGAATTCATTAATCCAGACGAGAGTTGGGGTACATGGAGAATTAAAAATGAAATACTACGCAATTATTCACCATCAGAAGATGTCACCATTGAGAACAACTACTTACGCGGTGATAATCTATCAGAGTGGTCCAATGCACTACCGTGTTCCAATCCAATTTGTAGACACAAAACAGTTTATTTAAGCGGTTGTGGCGGGTCGGGAAAGACTATTTGGGCGATTGAATTATTTCGAACGCGGGCAAGTATAATTGTGCTTACACCGACCCATAGACTAGCGAGAGAAATAAAGCAACAAAACATTGACGCGGTTACTTATCACAGCTTTTTTCGATACAGCGGCGGCGTGTGGACTCCTGATCGAATGGGTGAGAAGTTCATTCCTGAGGTTATTATTTGGGATGAGATAGATACTGTTTCGTTAGATACACTACAAATGTTTCTTGATTGGCTGCTGACAAAAAACTGCGCGGTGATAATGTGCGGCGATCATGGCCAACCACCACCATTTGTCGGCGAGAGTCCACATGATTGGTTAAAGGGGTTCGTGGATTATTATGAAGAAACCGATACTGATTACCGAGCACTTGATGAACAACTGCGCGAGGTTAAGAAATTAATTAGATTACAGCCGGATAAAATCCAATGTGAAATTATCCGCGAGGTGATTCCGGAAACTCCGTTAAATGAATTTTGGGAAGCATGGAGACCAAACGATTTGATTGTAGCGAGTAGAAAGATAGTCAGAGACACACTTCAGCGGAAGTTGTTTGCGTTGCATAAGGAAAAGTTTCCAACGCGTCCAGTGCCGTTATGTTATAGACCCGCGGATACACGGCAACAAAACATTGAAGTTGAAATTCCAGGCCTGACAAAGTCAAGGACAGAAAAACAAATACTGGTGCTGAATGATATTGTGCTCGTTGATATCAGTGTCGTCGAAGACGCGCTGCGTGCTGATAAATCGCCGTGGACGCTAGGATACGCAACAATACATTCCTCGCAGGGATTGACTATCACGGATACATTTGTTTGGATAATTGATAATCGCATCGAATGGTCAAATCTAGTCTATCTTGCAGTGTCCAGAGTACGGAGGATGAATCAGCTTCGAAGAATTGTTATTGACGAAGCCAGTGACAAAGTCACCGACGACGACACCATTGATGCTAGCGTCATTGATAGAAAACTCTCGGGTTACCGCCAACAGGATAAAAAAAATAAACGGCGTTTTGATATTGATGCCGAATTAATAATTGCGCTACGACAACAACAGAATAATCACTGCGCGAGTTGTAATTGTATAATGCGTTGGCGTTATTCGGATAAAGACGCTCATCAATTTACCGTGGATAGGATCGATAACAGTCTCGGTCATATCCGTGGTAATGTGAGGTTGACTTGTCTTGAGTGCAATAGACGCAACGGCGCTAGTTAATGTCACGCGGAGGTAATTGAGTATCGTCAGGTATTACTTGTAGTTGCTCGCGTGTAAATCCGCTCTGAGGAGCAGTTGAATCCAGTCTATAGATCGGTGGTCTACCAGTTGATCGTGTTATAGTAGATATGTTATGCGTGGTAACACTCCAAATAGGATCAGTAGCTCTTGCTCTGCCGCCTTCAAGTTCTCCTGGTTCATATAGATATCTAACAGTGACATTGCCGAGAATCAGCTTGGAAACGCTATCTATTTTTGATCTTACAGGTATATACTTTTTTTTAATCGCGTCGCTGGGCTTCATGTTGATTGCTCGGGTAATCTCGTTATTTAACGCTGCAATTACACCTGGTAATCTTTTAACCCATTCAATAGATCGTTTTTCCTGGATGAATTCTTTCGCGTATTGATATCCAAATAACCGTTCAGCAAGAGTCCGATTGAATCGTTCAACAATTGCCTGATCACGATGTAGCGCAGTATGACCCCGTCGTACCGCGACGCTATGATGTTTCAACGCTGATAAAACAGCACCGCGAAATTCATTGCCAGGATCAACTTGTAATAGATTTGGCCAGCGCAGAGGACCTCTTCGATAAATCCGCTCAAACGCACCGGCTACTTCAGTTGCTGACTTTGTTTTCAAGGGCTCCGCTTGTTTGTATCGACTCGCAACATCAACTACAGTTAGCGCGTATTTGTAACCGTTGTCATGCGGCAGAAATAATATGTCAGCTTGATGAACTTCATTGGGTACGGTAACATCAAAGTGCGAAAAGTTGATTTGTTTAGGTGGTGGTAGATAGATTTGCCATATAGCCTGTTTGGATAACCAATTAGCCTCAGTGGCCTTTGTTACTTTTGCAGCGCTTGCGAGTTTATCAATTGCGGCTTTTCCTTTCCAGTATCCTCTCGGAGAATAATAGATGGATTCCATGTTGTTATTATAAACGCTAGCGTTTTCAATTACCAGCGCGAGAAGCTCCGCTTCCAATCATTAATTTACCTTTCATAGCCGATTTTACCAACCATGAAGCCAACTTTTCTTTGAGGGATTTATCAGGAATGGTATTTAACGCGTGAATTAATTTTACATCCGCGATATGACGCTGTTGCAGATCACCGCTACGATAAGCTATATCATGTATCCGACATGCTTCGTCGATAGCGTTTATTGGATAATCACCGGGTTTGGGCCGATTTTGATCATCGAGTCTGATATCTAATCGTGTTCCGGGGCCACAGTAGTTATATCCTGGGAGGTGCTTTTCTCCTGGATACTTTGCCCAGGGAGTTCCGGGGAGTTTTGATAACTTGGCTGTAATATCACCTCCTCGCTTTTTTTTAAAACGTCTCCGGGTCTAATAGAAATAAATCTAAATTTCTTTGTACCGCATCGTGCACACTTACCAGTAAGCGCTGATCTGTTATTTCTTGTTGTAACGGTTGTCATATCATTTGTGCCAGTACGCACTCTACACTTCACACAATATAGATCCATAATTTATGTATAGAGATATGAATATAATTGACTTTTCAGCGACTAAAACAAGAGAACCAGTTAAGCATCATGCAGCGCTTCCCAACTCGATCCGGATGATTATCATTGGACCATCTGGATCCGGTAAGACGCAATTGTTACTTAATTTAATAATGAGATGGATGAAATGGGACAGGTTGTATTTAATCGCTCCTAGCGTAGATGATCAACGATGCTACGAGGTGTTAAAGGATTTTAACGAGAATGCATCAGAAATCACCGAAAACAATGTTATTGAGTTTATTACAGATATCGATGAAGCACCAAGCATCGATGATATTGATGGCGGTGTTAACAATCTAGTCGTGTACGATGATGTAATGTTAGACAATCAAAAAAACCCAGCTAGGATATTTTCGCGAGGCAGGCATAAAAACACGGATGCGATATATGTCACTCAACGATACACACAGATTCCAAAAGTAATCAGAGATAACTGTAATATTCTTGCTGTGTTTAACGGCGTTGATACACACACACTACGAAATATCTGGCAAACTTGGTGTGGCGGTGACATGGACTTTAATGTTTTTCGAAACTTTTTTAGTCATGCTCAGTCGACCCCACATGGATTTGTAACGATAAATTTACACGATCCTCGGGCACGATATCGTATCGGACTTGATCAAATATTCGGTTGAATTGTAAAAGATTCCCATCGTTAACTGTGTGTAGCAGCAGAGGGGGCGATGACATCAACGTGGTCGTCGCTGTGTTTACCGGACGCTGACGACACTGAGATCGACGCGTGCAGCGATTAATTAAACCAGTGCGTCGACGTAACAATTGTGTGATCCCCCCCCCCATGACGACGACGACAACGTGGTTGTCGTCACTTTATTTTTACCACGCGGCGACGACGCTTGATCTCTAAATGCAGAAAGTATCAATTAAACCAAATGACGTTTGAAACAAATGTCCGATTCGCCCCCTCTGCTGCTCATGCGGTTATGACCTGAACTCACCAAACGTAAACCACGGCATCATGGAAACTCATTAACACTTCACTCCGTGGCGTTTGCTTCTAGTAATTGGCTAATTATTTCGGGCTAAGGAATTTCCACAGGACCGAGCTCCCACAATCAAACAAGCAATCAAAAAAAATCTAAGAGTTCTATAAAACAGGGCGTAATAACCATATAACTTTGTTAGGGAAAGACACACAATACAGTGTATACTGGAATACACTAGAATGTCTGGGAGCATTTCAAACTAACCGGTTCATATACATGGGTGTTATTAAAGTATTACCCTTTTGAGCCAATCATATTTTGCCGTTAACGTGTGTGCCGTATATGCGGTATGTTTTGAAAATAAGTGTAACGTATATTCGATCCGTGTGGACGTAAGATGACAAATGCATAATTCTTCTAAGGAACCGGATTCCTAAAGCTAACGGTAAGGAGCAAATAACTTTAGCATCTATCAATGTTCTCAGATTAATGAAGGAGTGTATCGTAGAGTCGCAAACACCATATTTCTCAGTAAATAGATTACGTTGCATATGAGCGTATGTTTGTCACGGCAGGCAAACTTCGCGCAGTTCGTACCTTTCGGATCTCGTAACTTCAGGTTGGTTCAAACCTGAAAGATCAATGACAGCTTGATGAATAGAAAAATATCTCAGGAGGAAAACATACCATAGATTATGGTTGTGCGCCTTCAAAAACGGAAATAACAGAGGGTGATCGAGGGTCAGACGTGGAACGAACTTTTTGGAAGTTACTTAACTGGTCTATTTTATGACATGATAGACAGGGTCCTTTGTCAGAAAGTTCATTATTGTAATCCGAGGAAATTTTGTTACTCGGCATGATCTTTTTCCTTCAGGTTATTGCTTATTTAACGTTAAGCTCGTCATAATTAGGGGGAAGTGTGGCGTGACGGGTTGTTATGCCGCCACTGTGGTAGGTGTGTTATGGTTGGGGTGGGGTGCTCCCATTATTCTATTTCAGTTATTACAGAAGTCCCACCCAGGCTCGATTTTGGTTGGAAATTAAATTAGTGAAATATAGATGTAAAGCTCCAAGCCCCCAGTCAGATATGCCGACGGTTAAATAATTGAATATACAAAAAAGTGAAATTCGACGAATAACAATTTAATGACAATTCAATAGTCAAATGATTAAAATTTCCCAAGTACTCTCCTTCCGCTCGACCCTGTGATAACATATTGCATCATTTGATTAGTAGTGGGAGATAGCATTCCACCTATCCTTGTATTCTACTCATATGTGTATTCTTCTCTCCTATTCCTCCAATTCCTTCTCCTCTTCCTTCCGACTTTCTCCAAATTCCTTCTCCTCCTCTATTCTCCTTCTCCTCCTCCTCCATTTTCTACACATCGACTCCTTTTCCCCCTCCTCCTCGACTCTCTTCACCGACTAGACTTGTCGACTCCTACTGCTCTGCTAGTCTCACTTCCGTCTCCCCTCTTAGAGACTCGGGACTTAACTGAACCGGAAGTTCTGTCCCCGAAAAAGCTTCCTGTGAAAACACAAGGACGGTACAATATTTTTCTCGTCTCACACTACACCCAGGATATCAACAGATAACGGCTATTAAATTCGGTCACGCATTCATTCACATCGAAATACTCATGCGTTCATGTATGGTAAAATAACTTCGTAATAAAAGCACGGTATGAATTATTTCTCATATATACGTCAATAAATTGCATCACATCAGTACGTATTCCTAATCCCATCATACTAAACAATATCACAGCAATCAGAAGCATTTCTTTACATTACAACTCATACAAAGTAAACAAATATTCATTTGTCCATGCTCTGATATATCCATACATCCATATTAACTAATCTTACACACTTCAACCATTTTCCAAATTCACAATTCAAGCATGTGTAGAATCTAACATATTACATAAATAAATGCACTAGTTTACTATGAAGTAACCTAATAGCGAATTACAAAATTAATTCTGACCACATGCTAACAAGATACATAATTCTCTACATAATACTCAAACTCATTTCCCAAATACGCATGTAAATTAAACACTATAACGGTAATTCTACGTACTAACGATTTTAGTAATTAAGTATACATACTACATATAATTACAATTACAATGCCGTAATACTCTGCAGAAATCGAGCAAATAACGTACTGACCTTTACGAAGCTTTGTCTTTCCTTAGAATCTCCTCTCTAAGTTTTACCGCCAAATTACGAATGGCTTCCTCGGAGGAACCCTATATTGTTCAGCAATCTTCCTAGGCGAGACTAAATTTTTGCTTGCTAGTTAGAAGTTATGATTTGGATAGAAATTGTTATCACAATTCCGAGTGGGTGTCCCTTTTGACCCGATCAAATCTAACTTAAGGGGCAATGTCCTTCTCGCTGTCTGTCCACGTGGGACGGATTTAGAACACGCCCTGGTCCCTCACGGGTTCCTCTGATCTTAGGACTAAGCTGTAACACATAGATGGGAAGTCGCACGATCTAACGCCTGTTCCAATTCAAGATGTCTGGTCTTCTGTCTGGTCACGGTAACCTTGCGTAAGAGATTAACTCTAGCCCGCGGCCATGTTTAGACATCAAACCATGGCTTGTAAAAATAACTTAGTTTATACACGACTTACGAAATGGGGCTGAGCAAACGTGACAGTAATTTAACTATCCAATTTTTATTTACTGCGGCTAGTCGTTCTTATCATACTTACGTTGCTTCTTTCGAAGTGCCGCGTGATAGTTTAATGTAAAGGATAAATCTTATTATCATTACTAAATATTAAAATTCTTAAGCTCTAGCTACTCATTTCGTTTTGTTCATTTACCCTGGATCGCCTAGATTGCATGATACATTTTGTACTCCGTTCATTTACACTGAATTATGGATAGCCTAGATTGTATAAGAAATGTTGTATTCAGTTCATTCTACCCTGGATCGCCTCGGTTGATTGAGCAATGTTTTTCTCAGTTCATTTACCCTGGATAGCCTAGACTGTGTGAGCAGTGTTTTACTCAGTTCATTTACCTGGATAGCCTAGACTGTGTGAGCAATGTTTTACTCAGATCATTTATCCTGGGTCGCCTATATGGTGGAGCAATGTTTTATTCAGTTTATTTATCCTGGATCGCCTAGATTGTGTGAGAAATGTTTTACCAAATTCATTTACCTTGGATCGCCTAGATTGTGTATGAAATGTTTTGATCAGTTCATCGATCCTGGGTCGCTTCGTTTGTATGAGAAGTGTTTTACTCAGTTAATTTATCCTGGATCGCCTAGATTGTATGAGAAATGTTTTACTCAGTTCATTTACCCTGGATAGCCTAGATTGTGTGAGCAATGTTTTACTCAGTTCATTTACCCTGGATCTCCTAGATTGTGTGAGAAATGTTTGACTCAGTTCACCTATCCTGGATAATTCAGATTGTGTGAGTAATGTTTAACTTAAATCATTTATCCTGGATCGCATAGATTGTGTGAGAAATATTTTACTTAGTAGTTCATTTACACCAGATCATCTAGATTGTGTGAGAAATGTTTTACTCGGTTCATTTATCCTGGATCGCCTTGATTGTGTGAGAAATGTTTTACTCAAATCATTTATCCTGGATCGCCTAGATGGTTTGAGAAATATTTTACTTAGTTCATTTACCCCGGATCATCTAGATTGTGTGAGAAATGTTTTACTTAGTTCATTTATCCTGGATCGCCTAGATTGTGTGAGAAATATTTTACTCAGTTAATTTATCCTGGACTGCTTAAATTATGTGAGAAATGTTTCACTCAGTTCATTTGTCCTGGATCGCTTAGATTGTGTGAGAAATGTTTTACTTAAATCATTTATCCTGGATCGCCTAGACTGCATGAAAAATGTTTTAATCAGATCATTTATCCAGGATCGCCTAGATTGTATGAGAAATATTTTACTTAGTTCATTTACCCCAGATCGTCTAGATTGTGTGAGTAATGTTTCACTCAGTTCATTTATCCTGGATCGCCTAGATTGTGTGAGAAATATTTTACTTAAATCATTTATCCTGGATCGCCCTGATTGTGTGAAAAATGTTTCACTCAGTTCATTTATCCTGGATTGCCTAGACTGCATGAAAAATGTTTTACTCAGTTCATTTAGCCTAAATTGTGTCAGAATTCTTTTACTGAGGTCGTCTACATTGGATCGCCTAGATTGTATGAGAAATGTTTTACTCAGTTCATTTATCCTGGATCGCCTAGATTGTGTGAGAAATGTTCTACACAGTTCATTTATACCCTGGATAGCCTAGATTTTGTGAGAAATGTTTTACTCAGTTCATTTACCCTTGATCGCCTAGATTGTATGAGAAATGGTTTACTCAGTTCATTTATCCTGGATCGCCTAGATTGTGTGAGCAATGTTTTGCTCAGTTCATTTACCCTGGACCGCCTAGATTGTGTGCGAAATGTTTTACTCAGTTCATGAACCCTGGATCTCCTAGATTGTATGAGAAATTATTTACTCATTTAATTTAGCCTAGATTGTGTCAGAAATTTTTTACTGAGTTCGTTTACCTTGGATCGCCTAAATTGTGTGAGAAATGTTTTACTCAGTTCATTTATCCTGGATCGCCTAGATTGTGTGAGAAATGTTTTACTTAGTTCATTTATCCTGGATCGCCTAGACTGCATGAAAAATGTTTTACTCAGTTCATTTAGCCTAGATTGTGTCAGAATTCTTTTACTGAGTTAGTTTACCTTGGATCGCATAGATTGTGTGAGAAATATTTTACTCAGTTCATTTATCCTGGATCGCCTAGATTGTGTGAGCAATGCTTTACTCAGTTCATTTACCCTGGACCGCCTAGATTGTGTGCGAAATGTTTTACTCAGCTCATGTACCCTAGATCGCCTAGATTGTATGAGAAATTATTTACTCAGTTCATTTAGCCTAGATTGTGTCAGAAATTTTTTACTGAGTTCGTCTACCTTGGATCACCTAGATTGTGTGAGAAATGTTCTACTCAGTTCATTTACCCTGGATAGCATAGATTGTGTGAGAAGTGTTTTACTCAGTTCATTTACCCTGGATCGCCTAGATTGTATGAGAAATGTTTTATTCAGTTAATTTACCCTGGATCGCCTATATTGTATGAGAAATTCAGTTAACAGTTTGCTCTCAATAGAATGTACATCCTGAATGAGAACATTTTTCAAATATTGTGAGGTTATCAAAAGCGATATGTACGAATTTAAACAGAAACTTAAAACTTGTAATAAACAAAACCTGGAAAGGAGGGTGTTGACAAATATAAACAATCTTTTTAAGAAATTAATGTAAACAAAAGTAATCTCTCCCCCCCCCCCACTCTCTCGCGTTTTAAATGTTTCATAAACTCGAAGATTTCAGCGACTGTACTTATATATGTTTTTCCCTAAATATGTTTGGATATTATACACATACGTTAGCATATACTTGACACACTAAAACGAAATGTCATTAATTTTTAAATCATTAATGGCATACGACTTACAATATTTGTCACTTCTGTCGATTCTATTGTTTCCATATATCTCAGTTTTAGTTCTCAAATTATGAGAAGACACTTTAAGTTTTGTAAAAGATAATCTATGTGTTTGGTTACACATAAAGGTGCGAAAATCAAGTAATGGCAACGATAGAAAATCTGTCTTGCAGTTGTATTGTTTTAAATATAAACAATTTGGTGAAAAGTAAGGAAATTTTGTTTTGATCTCGGATTTTTTCCAATAAATTGTTTGATTAAAAAAATAAACTTTCGAAAGTGGAAAACGAAGTATTACATAGAAGATAGAGCGATAGAGAAATTTGGGAGGTGTCGTGATACTCTTTTATCTGATCTTCAAAATATCATACCTCCTATCATCCCTCTCTCTCTCTCTCTCTCTCTCTCTCTCTCTCTCTCTCTCTCTCAAAACATAGACTGTTTATTGCAAGAGCAGAGAGTGTCGTTTTTAAAAAAAAGACACACTTCTCTATAACGCGATTCAGATTTAAAAATGACTACTAAGCGAAAATAATTTAAATTAGAAAAATCGGGATCATGGTGACAATTCGATGCTGCGAGGAAAACATTCTGCAATTATGTTATTAAGAATTTTGATGAAAAGTAAATTATTATTGTTTTGACCTCAGGCTTTTTGAAGCTGACTGATAAACAGAACAGAACAAACACAAGAGAGCAGATGAAATAACGTGGAAAGAGAGGCGTGTTGGAAATAGGTGAAGTGATAATGTTTTACCTGATCTGTAAAATATTAATACTTTACCCAGTTCCTTCCCTCCATACTCCTCCCCCCACGTATCCTTTGTTTCACGATAGAGTGATTTCTGCACATAAAATATTATACACTCAATCATGTGCAAGCGAATCCGCCCTGAAGGTCTATTTTTCACACCGATTCATTAGCAATTCAAATACCTAAATAATTCGTCAGTGTTCGTATATCTATGGCATGCATTGCACGATAGGTGGCAATTCGCACTCTCTTTCGTATATCCTTCAACACACACAACTTGCTCGCAAAACGCAAGACAGTTACCTAAGTCGTTAAGTGGAAGTGCATACATATTCAGTTTCATCGGAATTTTATTACGCGTATTTTCAGTCAGATATAATTTTATTATGTACGATTGGAAAGATAGCGGATCAATGATAAAAGACGACACTTCGTGCATAATGGACATTCGTAAGTGTCATCAGCTAAATAAAAGTCAAGAAAATTTGCCTTGATACCAGCTAATTACACAAATATATCTTTAGAGCCAGAAACGTGGCATAGCTGCTAGCGACGGTTTAAGTTGAGTGTGTTATATCGGCTGTTTTAATTTCCTTTCCCACTCCAGTTTTTCATTTCAAATCCAGAACCAATCTGTGCGACCTAAAGAATCATAAGAGTGCTACCCTTTTCTCTCCGCAGCGCATTTGAGCTGCTGAGAAAAGCAGCACCATCATTAAGAAAAGCATTCAGGAATAAGTGTACACAGCTTGATTGCTTTTGTAAAGACAACGCTGACTGGTCAGCTTGTAGCAACGCAGTTATGATAGCTTTACATCATCAATATTACGTCAGGTTTTTACTGTGCCATTTCGTAGCGCTGTGAATTCCGTGAGAGATTAGATTTAAAATGACTTTGGTTGCAATGTAGGTCTCAGATGAAATAATTATAGATAAAAGTTCGTACACAACATTAGTAACTGGAATAAAAGTCCCGTGAAATGAAAACTATAAAGTAAAAAAAACGACATGAATTGTGGCAAACTTAAAAGGGTTGATACATGCCGTAAAATGGCCACTCTTGTTTCCTGTTCCTGAAGTGTTAAGGATATCTATATCATATATTAATTTTAAATACAATTTTTATTCAAGTCATTTGGTTAATGACATTTATTTTTTAATTCTTTATTCTCTGGCTGGCCTGTGAAATAAGAGTACATGTATGTATTTTCCTCATTCATAAGTCAAGATTATTGCCAAGTTCATGTCAATAACTAATTCGGTCAAAGTAGGTTACGCATTAGTAAATGGAGGTCATGTTAATATAGCGTGATCTAGGGATTACATTTGTTCTGTGGATATGTCACGACTCCCCACTACCCTAAGCGCTGACTGGATAATCATAATACGAAGTACTGATAACGACCAATATAGTTCACAATAAAATACTTTAAATCATCAGGAATCTTTTCCAGTGATTCATATTTGTCAATTTGATATGCATTAGGTGACTTTGAAAGAGAATTTAAGCAATGCGTTCTCAGTCTTCAGTTATATTCCAGGTTTGTAAGAGTCGGAGATGAGATTTGATTTATTTATAATTTATTCGGTGAAATTGCATAGAGGAAAACATTTATTCTAAACATACAGTACCTTGCTTGCTGGATTATCACGTGAAACATTCAAGGACTTTGACATTTAATAATTTCGTTGGATTACATAAAACATTCAAGGATTTTTATGACATTCACTTTCACTGAATTTACCTTGAAGTAAAACTTTTGAATAATAGATGTGTTCTTTTTTCAGTAATGCCAGTACATAAGCCCATCAGAACATTCTCTTGGAATACCTTTGGGTTGTTTCCAGATTACTTTCAAATTGATAGTATATTTTAGAAATATAGGAATTCATACCATACTGTTAGTTGTTTGGGACTTTTTGTGGTTTTTTTATTTTTTTTTTTTTATTCTTTCAGACAGCTTGTTGGGTTTTAGCTTGTCATCTTACATAAAGCCTCTATGACGTAACAAAAGCGATATGATTTTCAGTCATTTCGTCATACTGAATAAAATTTACCACCAACATATACATTACATTTCTTTGTAAGTTTGATAGTCGATAATCTTCAGCCTGGACAGATTTTAAGAATTTTAGAATACTATTTTATAAGGGCAATTAGTGAAAACGCACTTTTTCATTACGTCACTTTGAAAGAGTTACTTAGGGATAGATATATCCATGCGTCACTGTGTAAGGGATACTTAAGGACAGATATTTCCATGCGTCACTGCGTGAGGGTTACTTAGGGAAACTATCCAATTAAGGGTGGAACCTTAGCCGTGCAAATCTATCAGTATTTACAAATTACAAATACCTCAACATTTCACAAGAGTTGATCTTTTATATATGTATCATACGTGTTGTTAGAACCGCTCCGTATTGGCGTCCACGTCGAATGCGGAAGGTCGCGGGTTCGAACTCCGGCCGAGTCATACCACAGACTTATAAAAATGGTACTTGCAGCTGCCTCGCTAGGCGCTCAGCATTAAGCGGTTAGGGTTTGCAATGGTCAGTCAGCTGTCAGGATAATGTGACTGGGTGGGACATGACGCTTCATGTCTGCTGCATGATGTCACAGTGCTAGACATCACTATAAACTGCCACACTGCAGACATCGTAGCTATATGACTAAAATTGTTAAAGCTACGCCAACAATCCCAATCACACACAAAAAAACAACATGTTTTTATCTGTTGTCAACGTTCGCCTGATTCCTCAGCTGTACTTGAAGCCAGAGCGTGAAGTATGCTCGATTTCATACATTACACGCCCCACCACCACCACCACCAAAGGTTTTCTTTACCTATTCCTTTTCCGATGCAGAGCGCGCTCCGAATCTGTTGAAGTAAAACGAATGAAGAGCCAGCTTCTAAGATCTATTTGCACATTGTCAAACGTGTCTGATCCCTAATGCGTAAGGGTCGGATGGACGATGTGCATGTACAAGATAAACAAGTATATTAAAGGAGGGGTTTAAAATCTCAGTGCCGCTGTTACCTGCAAAACTTCGTATATGTCAAAACTGAATAATACTGAACCTTGAAAGATATTGGTCCTTAACATCGTTGTTTAAATTAAAACCAGATAATATCAAGGTATCATCGCATTATGAGCCATGTAATTTCTTCCTCTAACTGAGATATCCTGCCTTTTTCCACATGTACGAACTAATCTGATATTGATCGGCGACATCCGTTTGTCAACCGATTTCAGTCGAAAGCCCACACACAAGATTGGATGATGTCACCGACCTAAACATTAGTAGTTAATACCACGCTAAGTTGGATTGTCTTCAGCCCAAACTCGCCTTCATTGTAAATTCCAGCGCATCAGCTGATCACCAATATTCACCTGAGTCTTATTTTTATCTATTGCACGCTTTTCCTCCCAGATCGTCTTAAAAAAAGCCCCCCACCATTCATTTCCTCTCTAAGCAAATCCGTTCATAGTTTTCTTAACAAATCATTTCTTCCTTCCAAACATTTGTTAGATTGGAAGAATGGTAACATTTATGATAAACGGTGGCATGGGAGTTTTACATGATGTAGCGCGCGTTTATAATGAAATTATCATCGATAAGATCCCGTTTCTTTTGCAATGCTTTCTTTATTTATTGGATTGTGATAGATGCTAATTATAATTACTCGGCACATGTTTTTTTCTTCATCATAATGGATTGTTTTCAAAGAATCAAAATACTTTGAAAGGTAAATGTTCGAAAGTTATTGTTATCTGAGACAGTATAATACATGGATAGTATATAACACAGTGACACAATATAACACAGGGACACTATATAAAACAGTGACAGTATATTTAGTCCCAGTAATATTAAAGGTTCATCTTAAAGTTAATAATTTCGCCGTGTGCAGGAAACTGAGGTATTACCTATCTGTAAATTATGATGAGTATCTAATATTGATTCAAGTTATTGAATGCAAAAAACTGTTTTAAAAACCGCATATAATATTAATCTTTCGTTTTTGTAAAGAGGAAAAATACCTACTCTTTACAAGTTTAAAATATCGTACACAGTACTGGTTTTGGTTATGTTTGGAAAAATCCGTTTTTAGACGTTCCCAAAGAGTTCCGTTGAATATTCAAGCTGAAATGTCGATTGTGTCATTCAAACGTTGATTATATATAAGTGTTGGTATAAAGCAATTTGATATACCAATACTATTGGTTTGAGATACCAGTACTATTGGTATATCAAATTGTGATCCGCCCATGGCGCAATGATACGAATATATAAACATTCTTTCAAATGCAGGCTATAGATCAATGATGAATTTCTACTCATTCATTATTCATTAATGACATATGAAATAGCGATAAAAAGTATTAATAGTCCCTGTTTTCTAAATGATATTAAAATGGTACACAATTTCATTAGATTCCTTTCTTTTTTCCATTCCCCTCTCGTGCGTAAATGACAAAATAAGCTTAAATCTGGAGTGAGAGAGAAAAACTTATTGCGCTTGACGAAAACATCAAAACTATACTTGTACAAAGTAACCTACAGTGATCTTTTTCGTTGTAACGTTATGTTTACGCTTTCCTTGGGATCTGTCTACAGTGTTCATAATATCAATGATACATGGTTGCAATAGCCAGATGCGCCAAGCATATATGTTAAATTTTTCGGTTACGAGGTACACAAACTGTATTGTGTTTTAGTCCTTTGTTGTTTCTTAAACCTATTATAATGTTCTAAAAATCGATTATTAATTATTAAATATAAAAATGCCCCAATGGTAACCCCCTCACCCCCCCCCCTTCTCTCTCTCTCTCTCTCTCTCTCTCTCTCTCTGGGTTATCGCAGCTAGATAAGGGCAAAAATCCATGAAAATACGAGCGTTGTGAATTTCGCTTGTGTCATACGACTATGTCTCTGGACCTGTGAATGATGGTAATGTTAGTCAAGCCGTCCAAAGGGGGAGGAGAGAGAGAGAGAGAAAGAGAGAATTATATAGTCTTTAGAAATATTAATTAAAGCAGAATAATGACTTAGATAAACTGTCAATATATTAAAATATTTTAATTAGCTCTTGTTGGTTCGTCATTTCACTTAGTTTATATTCCACGCTAATTTCCATACGCCAGTACGTGAATGCCTGACGGTACAGGTTCAGTGTACACGAAGGTAACCGTGTTTGCAGTGCACTGCTTTCTTCATAAAAACCATATTTCATGATTAAATCATGAGTTAGTCTTGTATTGGTTTAATAAATGTGAATAAGAATAGAAACTGATAAAGAAAACAATCAACTTATCAATTTGCATATGTCATTGTGAACAAGAAGAAAAATCGTAGAACTATATTTTGTAGCGGACACAGTCGCAGGAATGTGAGTTCATTCACTCGGTCAAGACACTGTTGCCAGGAGCATATCGCAACTCCACTGAAAGTGCAAATATGTCTATTTGTATAAATAAAATATATGTATAGTATGTACGCTCTATCAATGATATACCACTCGTTGTACAAATTTTTCATCAAAAGGAAACTCGGGCAAGCCTCGTTTCCTTTTAATGAAAAATGTATGCATCTCGCGTTATATCACTGATACAGTGTACATAATATACATGTATATAGTCAGAAATTAATAATCTACAACAAAAAGAAGATTGTTCGATTTTAGATTTAATTGTATGAAATTTTAAAAAATATAAAAGAATAAGGTAACTTTTAACATAGTGTAGAATTTCTGTTAAAGCCTTAAATATAGAAAGAGTAGATATCTTCAAATACCAAGATATTAGCGGTTCTGAGATTATGTTCTTGTAAATTTATATCGTTGTGTTATGCAAATTTCTCGTTAAATGAGTAATGAATGGGGGCAGATGGAGGTCTATGGGACCTTACTATTAAAATAGAGAGATTTTTTAAACGGGAGACAATGGGACTTTAACATAGGTGGATCTGTCTAGGAACAAGATGAATTTAACATAGAGAATGTATAACGACAATGGATTGCGTTTGTATAGGGACAGTAGGAATTGAACAGAGGTGAGGCCACGGTACTGGACACTGACAACAATGGTGCAAGAGGCTGACGTCAGTCGGACGGAACAGTATAGCAAGTTGCTAACATAAATACGCGTAACTTTAGGAACAAATAGAGACATAGACATATAGACGGGGTTAGAGACATAGGCAGAGACGTAGACATACATAGATTTATGGATATAAATCTATCACACAAACAAATCGACTAAAATTTTTTAGGCAAGAGAGAATAGGCAACTTCTCGAAACAGTAGTGGGGCTCTGAAAAGTATTTTTTTTACTTAACATCGTTCAGTTAACATAAGTGAATGTCACAAGCTTTCTTCTCGTCCTCAAAATGCGTCTGACCTCTGGACGGTAGATTAAGACTCTCTTTAGAGAGCCTTGGCTCTCCACATAGATCCTTTATTTCCAAAGGGCCATCTCCGTGATCTTGGTGGTAGTCCATGATGATTTCACATACATGGGATTGTCCAGGTTGAACAGCATCGACGATAATATGATAGACGATTCTACGTTAGTCAACATCTTGTGACGAGAACAGGTGAATGGAATGAAGTGAATCGCGGTTATTTATAGTGGAAGAGCGGGTCGCAACGGATTGCGTTCTTTCACCTATCCTAACACGCATTAAAAATTCAGTGAGAGTGCGGAGTCTGTCTTTTGAAATCAAGATGAAACGATCGCACCATTTCGTGAAGAAAGGAGAAGAAGATAAGAGGCAGAAAGGTTACCTATCGCCTCGCACAGTTGCTGAAGTTTTGGCTCAAATTCATGCCAATGATTTTAAATATGACATGAGTGAGCCAGAATCAAGACCTAGAAAGTCAACACCAAACCAAAGACCACCACCAGTAACACCTCAAAACTACTACCACATTCGAGAGATGAATAAACGCTCCTTTACAAAATTTAGAACCACAGCCTACACGTACACGGTGAAATTTTAAGATTTCAAGTCAGACGTACCACTGGAGAAAACAGAGGGGTTCACCACCGATGTATGTGATTCTTTGTTAACCACAATGAAACGACAATGTGAAGCCACAGAAGACTATCGTTTGAGACTCTCCATTTATCACAACAGTCTGAAGTCCACCATTTGAATCTAGTTTAGCAGCCCAGCAGAATCGACAGCTTCCAAAATCATCGACAAGCCTATCATTAGTCATTACCCTCACTGTTGCACGATTCCTGGAGGACGTGAAAAACTCTTTCGTGGACCTAACACGCTGACCGATTTTGCCCGATGGATTTTATACCCTATCGACGAAACGTGGAGCCAAGAGGACATCGAACGTTATGGAGATTGTCATCGCTATGCCACGGTGATGGCTCGCACTTTCTCGGGATACGATTAACAGTTTCTTCTGAAATACTATACGGAACAAATCACCGAACGTACTAATATCACTTTCATCGGAGCCAAACTCATTTCTATGTAAGTAGGACAAGTGCAGTTTAAAGATTCGATGAGTTACTAGGCCATGCCGTTGAGTCGAATGCCTTAATACGTTTGGAATGACAGAAATGGCCAAAGGTTATTTCCGCACTTTTTCAATACCGAAGTTAATCAACACACCGTTCTACTCCATTTTCCTGATGCTCACTACTACGACACCAGCAACATGCTCTAACGGCTCGGACCCTTTCGACTTTCAGGAAGAAATGTTAAGGTATTGTCGTTCCGACCTGGACATTTTACGGAGTGCTGTGGAACATTTCGAGAATTGTTCATGGAACACGGAGTGATCAATCCCTTGAAGAAAGCCTGCACCTTAGCCAAAGCATGTTTCATAGTTTTACCGTAAACGATTCATGCCCGAGAAGACTTTGGCTGTCATGCGCCCTCAAACGACCGAATTTGTTAAATTTCAATACCCGGTCAAAGCTCTACGCTGGCAACATTTCTTGTGCGACAAGGAAGACAAGTGGGTTCAACACGCCCGAAATGGAGGAGGTGAAAAGACCTTTGGAACGTATTCGGTGGATGGCTTGAACTTAGAAATCCCTAAGATCGTGTACGAATTTAACGGTTGTTTATTTCACGGATATCCGATCTAATACCCGCAACGTTACACCCAAAATCAGTTGTTACAACGTACCATGGAAGACTTGTACCAGGCGACATGTCAGCGGCGCTTAAAATTAGAACAGCAAGGATACTAAGTGGTGGAAATGTGGGAACACGAGTACGGTCACCATTTCAAAAACGATCCCGAATTTAAGTGGATCGTGGAAAGTTACCAGTTGGTGGACACTCTGAACCCAAGTGACAGTTTGTATGTAGGACAGACGTATGCCACCTGTTTGCTGTGCTACGCCGACAAGGAGAAAGGAGAAGAAATCAAAATACTTGGACGTATGTTCGGTATATTCTTACGTGTGCAAATATTATAACTTTCCAGAAGGTCACCGACAATTGATGACGGAACACATAGACCAGAAAAACATTCGACAATACGAAGGATTGATAAAATACAAAGCTTTGCCTCCCACGGTCTTGTACCATCCCGTTTTACCTCACCATTGCCAAGGACAACTGATGTTTCCCTAGTGTTGTACTTGTGCCGAAACGTGCAACCAAGATGAACCTTGTCAGCACACCCAGGAAGAACGCGCCTTGACAGGAACCTCGATCAGCGTGGAATTGTTCAGAGCTCTGTACCTGGGATAACAATTGTTAGAAGTGTACTAAATGTATCACTTTCCCAAGACAGAACAGACCACAAGGGCAACAAGATTAAGAAAGGCATTTTTAAAGACTACGTAGATGCCTTTTGGAAACTGAAACAAGAAGCCAGTGGCTATCCTTTCTGGTGCCATACTTTCTAAGACCAAATGAAATTCAAAGAGAAATACTTTGAGCAGGAAGTCATCCCTTTATACCACATCGAGAAAAACGTAGGTCGACGATCGTTTTCAAATGTAATGTTAAATTGTTTGTGAAGCAAAATGGCACAACGTCAGTGTTTACCCAAGACGGAGTATTTCATAGAACCTTCCCGCTACTTCCAGATGATTCACAAAGAAACCAAATACATGAAACACGTGGACGTCCTTCTTGAAGACTTGATCTTGATCAATTTTGAAGAAGAACTTGATTTTGTACAGGCCGACAAATGTGGAAATGTCATCATTGCGATGCTCGCTTAAAATGGTACGAAGCTTTAGAACTGTTAGGAGATCGTGTGCTGTACGTTCGCACGGACATTTGCATCTGCATTGATCGCCTTGGTCACCGGAACCATGACATCGAGGGAGACCGTTTAAGAGCCTGAATGCACGAGCACCCGGAGACAAGATTCTAAGTTTTAGTTGTGGCCGTCCAAACAATTACGGCTGCGAATACCGGAACCCACAAGGTGAAGTACACACCGAGTGTAAGGTGAAAGGACTGACTCTCAATTATCGAACCAGTCAAATATTGAACTTGGGGATATTGAAAAAAGCATTGCAGTCTGGAGAGGATCAACATTTTAAAATGACCACCTACGAGCCTCACAAGATTGTACGTGTAGCCGCACACCAAATTTTCAGTCGACCTTTGAAAACAGTGTATCAAATCCTGTACCAGAAGCGAGTGCGGATTCCCAACCATTTAACTTTACCTCACGGACACGTCAATATTGGTCAGCATATAAAAAGGGAACACGTCCAAGACTGATAGTTCATTGTGACTATAAATGCAAAGCGCGAAAGATTAATCTTTTTAAACAAATACATTTCAAGATCGATGATTCGCATGTGGAGTGCGATGCTGTGCCTAGCGATTCCAGGGATAACGTACGCTGTGGCCACATCAATGCAGCAGGACATCATGGTAACTTCGCTATGACTACTACTACATCACCTACCACCGAAAGTGGTGTTGTGCGTGTCAAACCTGACAGATGCGAAAGCAATGTCAGTCATTATCGTGGACTCTTTACTGGTTTTTATCCTCAACCTGAAACCATGTGTCTACCACCATACGGATGTCATCCATGCCTGAACAAACTACTTCGGGTTTCACCGTACCCTCATCGAAATGAACCTTTGAAAAGAAAAATATTCGTTCCTTGTGCATTTGTCTGAATACTGAGACTTTCAAAGTCGTCTCCAAACGTTCAAAGGAAAGTGGCCTAAATATATGGGAAAACCTACTCCCGAAGAACTAGACAGAGCCGGATTTGCCTACCTGGGCGAAGGTGAGAAAGTCAAGTGCTTCTGTTGCGGTGTGTTAGTCCACGAGTGGGAGCAGAAAGAGCCAGCTTACTTGGAACATGCTCGATGGTCTTCGCACTGTCACTACCTACCTTTAGTGGGACGACCTCGGTAATCTCTTCATGGATACTTTTCAAGAGAGCATTCTTACTTTGTCAAAACACAAGTGAAACGCAAAAAGGAGTTGCATTCTTCACGTCACCGATAGTGGAAGCAATGGTACCTGAATGGTATTAGAGGATTAATTAATTTCAAAGTGTTGCAATGGTTAGACACTGATGAATCATGTGAGATTTATAAAAGTTTGGATGCCACACACAATACTTACATGGTGACCATAGTACACCGAATTCCAACGGAGGATTTACAGGATTACCAAAATCTTTTACACGAACAAATCTTAGTTCAAGAGAAAACAATTTTGGTACGGTACTGAAATAAAAGCGCAACTATTCAAAAAGCACATTTATTACTTTGAGCAAAAAAGGATATAAAAACTTGCTACCATGCCACGACATTTATCATTAGTGACACAATTATTGCGTGGAAAAAAATCAATGACAGTATTCAGACTATAGAGGATTACTAACACTTATAACAAGAACTGTGTCGTTTGAATTGGGGTCGTCGTGTGATGTGTGTCTTAGCGACTTCCTTTCTGGGATTTCGTTTACCAGCCATTTCCCTGTTGACTCTTTACGAACATTGCCAACCATCAAAAATATGAGATTGGTACCTTTAAATGTACACGAGATACTCCATCTGTAAAAAGCCTTGCGCTTTCATCTCGACATTTCTCTACCTCTCAGGGAAAAAAGATTCATTAACTTTTAGTCACTGAGGATGTTTACGAAAATGTGTGTTTAGCTTGTGACTTACACCCTCAATGGCAAGGTGTACGTGACTGGAAAATTCTTTTTTCCAGGCTTGCACAAAAAAAAGTGGCAAACTATGGCAAAGATTTGTGATCATAAATTCAAACGTACAGTGAAAAAAGTAACTTTTAAACCTGTTTTAGTCACAGTGCCAGAAATATCCGACACCGAGGAAATCCAGTCCATTCAGGACAGACTGTCATCGACATGGACAAGCCCGAAAAATCTATTCATGGAGGATACCTGTGAGACTGTGTAAACATTACCATCCCCAAGAAAAAAGCAACTCCTCTACCCAAATGTATACAGAACGAGCAGTGGTGTCATGACCAGGTCACAACCACAGAAAAAGAAAAGTCTCCAGAAAAGACTCTAGGAAACAGCTTTTGCACGTAAGAGAGGCGACTGCGACCAGGACGCAACCTTATATCCCCAAACCAATATCTGCAGCGACGATGACCGCGTCTCCAGTAGCCTCATGTACTCCACTTCTCCGTTGATTGTGATGCCAGCCAAACCCAATATGACACGCGACTTTCCTAATTTTAGGAGAGAAAAAACGGAAACCTGTCTCTTAAGGAACTTATCCTCCAGCTGTGCCACCCTCCTCCTCTTTAACTGCTGTGGCAGCTGCTAACAAAGTACCCTCCCCCAAAATCAAAGTCCAAGAGAGATCGGGCAATTGCAGAGTTTACTCGATTTATCCTAGCAAGAAGTGATCCGATTTAGTCCGTTGAGAATCCCTTAACGTCGAGTGATGCCTGCCATGATGATGGTACAACGGACCAACAATCAGTGGCGACGCACTCCACCACTGTAATAAAAGACCTTGGGTTAACGATGGGTATCAGTCTTTTGTCCTCCTGAATGCAAAAAGATGTCACCCACCAAAAATGGACACCACCACTATTGCCGTTCTCCTGTCCAAAAAGGAAAAGGAAAAAGAAAAGGAGTGTCTTGTCGTTCGACTCCGCATCCGAAGAAACGCTAAGCCATGCATCGACGTCTATCCCATAAAAGACCCCATCGTCCGAAGAAAAAGAGGAGCAACCATAGGGTAGATCTGTTGGGCGATATAGAAAAAAAGTCGTCAAATTTTGTATAAAGTGATAGTCAAAAACACTGGTTATAAACTTTTCTAAGCACTCAAAAAAGACTCCACCAAAAAAATAAGATAAAAGGGCATGTGCCAAGTCACCGACATCAGTGTATTTTTGTGTGAGCTCCGAAACAAACAAAGATGTCATCCCTGAGAAGCAATCCCTCTCCTAAACCCAAATGAAAGAAAAGGTAAGGACTTCCTTCTTGTTTAACCAAACATTCGGACGTGTTTTCAGTTCTGTATAAAACCAATTCTCCCATGCGAAAACAACTCATTCAAGCCGCTTCCAAAGACATCGTCGATCCTGGGAACGAATGTTGCCTGAATGTTTTGAAAGGAACGATATATTTGTCTCAACATCAGAAAACATCGACCGGTTCTTCGCCAAATGATCCAAAAGAAATTATCCCTCCGTCAAAGTAAAAAAATGTTCATACAAAGTGAAGGATTTATGCACCTGTTATTAGAACCCGTGATAAAAGCCACGTGTGAACCACTGATTATGGGACTCATGACGGTACCTGTTTCACAAGGGATAGATCATATATATCTATATATATATATATATATATATATATATATATATATATATATATATATATATATATATATATATATATATATATATACACACAAAGGTTAAAGAAGATCAAAGGTACCTCTGGGGAGAAAAGATCTCATACGTGACCTTAGAAATCTGATTGAAAGACAAAACCTGATTTTTGTCCCTTACAAAAGATTGATGGAATTCCATCGTTTGGAAGTACAACCGACCCCTGATTTAACTCCCAATCCTCATTTGACAGAGATGTCCCAGTTACAAAACGAATTGCAATCAATGATGCATCGCAGCGATTTGTCCGAAACGGAAAAATCGCAACGTTACGGTCAAGTGTTGCAACGACTTCAATTCCTTCGCCAGAAAGCTTTAGACGAAACAGCTCGACCGACTCTAAAAGATTTTAAGACCCTGCTGAAAAGTACATCTCCACAACCACCACCACGCCCAGTGACAAATTCAGACGAGTCCCACGGAAACCTGAGTAAGAAGAGGCATGAAAATTCTTTCAAATGTCATCAGCGACTCCAATTCCTAGTAAGATTATAATGTCCTTGTTGACCCCTTCCCCCCACCTCAACAAGAAGAACTCAAAGTTTGGGTTAAAAAAAATGATGTTTACTCCTACTTCGACAGAAGTGAAAAATAAAGAAAGGAAATCAGAGGAGAAAAAGGATGCAAGGCAAAAGCAATCCCATTACTATCACCACCATTACCCTCGACGTCTACTCCCGTGGCACGTCAGACACATAAAGCCGTTTCCAAACCACCACCTCACCCCATCCAGAGTAGCGTCAATGAAGAGTGGTAATTTGCTAGCCAGTAATTACTGTGGGTCAATCCCATCCTGCGTGATACGGACGAAATCAGAAGTTGTATCGTGCTTTCGAATCCCGACTGAAAAGTGTCCTTTTATCTAAAGTGCAAAGATGGTTACAAGAACAAGCCACGTACACCTTACACAACCTCATTCCACGAAAATTTCCAGAAATCGCACCCCAGTGGAGGGCATCGATCATCAATGGCAAGCCGATTTAGCCGATGCCTGTCATTTGGCCACCTATAATCGTGGCTACAAATGTTTATTTTGTGTCATTGTCGTCTTTTTCAAATTTGCATAGGTCGTGCCATTGACTTCCAAATCGAGCAGTGAGTTAGTGCGAACCCTAAAACTGGTGTTGAAACAAAGCGTTCGATACCCTATTCGATGGCAAACCAACAATGTCTCCAAATTTCTGAACCAAGCTTTCCAAAACGAATTTAAAAAACGAGACATTCATTTTTCCACCACCGATAATCCAGAAACCAAAGCCAGATTCGTAGAACGTTTTCAACATACCTTGAAAGAATGCATATGGAAATATTTTATGCGTCAGCGCACTCTCGATTATATCGTCGTCTTACCGCAGCTGGTCAAAGCGTACAACAAATCTTACCATGGCAGCATCGGATGTGCTCCCAAAAAGTGACTCCCGACAACGAATTGATCATCTTTGAACGCATGTTTGGTACGTAACCAGCTGTGACTATCCACAAGAAAGGTGGAGTATTGACGACGGGAGATTGGGTGCGCAGTGGCAAAATCAGACGCACTGCAAACAAAATTTACTTAACCCAACTGGACCACCGAATTGTTTAGTGTCACTGGACGAGTGTGTGGTCGTCGTCCTACCATCTACAAATTGGAAGACATGAACGGAGAAGTGTTACAAGGAACGTTTTACTTCCCTGAGTTACAACGAGAGACCAAAAGAGTAGACGAAGTGTACGACATCGAAAGCATTCTCGATCGAAGAGCCCGTAAAGTGGGAAAACGACGTGTCAAAGAAGCAAAAGTACTTAGGAAAGGATATCTTCCTAGTTTTGACTCATAGTTTTGACTCTTGTATCGAAGCTTTGCAAGTCACCGGCTATTAAAAAGTGACCATCATGCCCTCCGAGTTCTTCTCTGCAAGATTTACAAAAGCAACCCTTGTTGGTGTGGTGTGGAGAACGCGTGCGTAAAAAGCAAATCCTCTTTTACGGCCAAATCTTTGTGGCTTATTGTGCCATCGGTGCTGTCACTGCCAATTTGAGTTTGCAACAAGGACACAAACAATTGTGAACCATTTTACGGAGCAGTTGGGGCCCCGAGTGGCCGTGTGGTCTAAAGGGCTCTCTGTTACGGACCACTGCCATCTCACCTCTGTCTGCGTAGGTTCGAGTCTCGGATTTGGCCAATGTGGGTATGTGGGAAAGCTTGCCAGTAGCTTCTCGAGGGTCGGTGGTTCTTTCCGGGGATTTGCCGGGTTTTTCCTCCACCATTAATACTGGCCGCCATGTATAGCCTATAGTGTGCTGAAAAATGGCGTTAAAGCATACAACAACAACAACAACAACAACGGAGCAGTTTCATCGGGTACCTTTCTCCCAATCCTTCCCTGAAATACTCTAACAACGGGAGTTTTGCGGCCAACATCAGTCACTCACGCAACAGTCACCACCATAACAACAATAACCCTCTTTTAGACACTCCTGACCTCCAGTGACCCATCGGACAGCAGAACTCTGGAATTATGAAGAACCAATATTACTTAACTTTACCCAGTGACAGTTCCATTGATTCTTTTCCCATCAATACTTTGTGCTGTTTCACGGCCAAATTACCTAAGGCCATACACTTGGATCACGAAGCCCATTGGGAAGTGGCTTTGACTGAAATGGTTTACCCTACTCAAATCAAAAACATCACTGAAAATCAAAACACTTTCCTCGTCCAAATCCTGAACGAACAAGTGCAACAATTCATGAATGAAATCATGATTCCAGGTATTAAAACTGCAGCAAGCAATCCGTTATTCACCGTCTATACTGTGACATTTAAGGCAGACTACCATTTTATCGGTAAACATTTAGTGGACACGTTTGCTTCTAGGTTCGAGGAAGTGTTAAGCAAAACACTTGCGAAAGCCAAACAATATGTCACCATCGAGTACCGTAAAGTGGCTCGTCGCCTGATGATGAAATTTAAAGATACTCATACATGTCCATCAGGTTTAATGATTGTTTGTTTGAAAGTTAACGAGAAGACAAAAAATTGGCTCCTAATTTCAGCTCGAACATCAATAGCAATATCGAATTTTGCAAGTATTTTCGTCACCCTGTAGAACAGAACGACGGACTGAATTTGATATTTGTGTACTCCAGTCTAGTGGGAGTACAACGTGGTGGGAGACAGGTCCGCACCGTTACTGAGAGTCATTCCTTTCAAAGTGGATTCTGCCGCAACGAATGACGAGGAAGGTGCAAACACATATCACGTTCACTGCGAATTTGTACATCTTCACTATTTGTCCGTCAGTAAGTCGGGACAACATATTCCATTCTCCAAAAGGAAAGTCACGGTGAAACTCCATTTTTGAAAAAGATTCTCTAACGACTTGTAAGTCATGTATTCTGTGTACCGTCGCATGACAGCGATGACATGTTTTAGGAAATATGCTGAAATCGGCGTTTCATTCGGCGGCACCTGTTTTGAAACCGATGGTGACTCGAGAATTGCATACCTTGAAAGATGCCGCTTTGACGGAAGTGAAAGGATTTCTCCAAAATGTCATCATCTACAAACAAAATCCCAAAGAAGTCTTCTTGAGAGCAGTCAAAAATGCCTTGCCTCAAACTGGAAAAGACATTTTGGGCCGACGCGAAACTCCTATAAATGCACTGGACGCTTCCGTGTCAGGCATTCCTGATTACCTGACGCAACGCAATGATAAAGTAAAATGAGACGACGACAAAAACACCCCTCAAGAGGCCATCACACACACACAGAGCTAGAAAGACCAAGAAAAGCAGAACCTTCAGAGAATTAGACGTATTTGATTATTTAATAACAGAGAGAAAAAATGATGCACCGAGACTCTGACGAATGTTTCAAGTTGGAATTGAATCTGTTTACCATGCCACCCACTATGTTGACGATGCGAGAATCCCAATGGGTGGAATTTTATCCCCTCTCCTCTTTAACGACCACAGCCCCCATCGAATTTGAAATCAAAAGACAGCCCGAAGATTACATCGATCTTAAGAGCAGTTACTTGTACCTGAAAGTTAACGTTCGACTTTAAATGCTATAGACGGCGATGAGGAATAGCTCCCGTCAACAATTTCATGCCTTCCTTGTTCAGCGAAGTGGATTGGTACTTGAATAACAAACTCGTCAGCAGCAGGATGAATACTTACCTTTACCGAGCGTACCTCGAACATCTCTTGACTTGACGTACGGAAAATAAGCTAAGAACACCCATCTGGGTGTTTGCGTAGTATGGAAACCTGACACGTCAGGCAAATTGAGAGACCCCGATTTGATTAAAGAGAAAAAACCAGACCACAATGTGGGATTCAACGACCAACGAAACAAAATAAAGGCTCGTTAGAGTTTAGAACTGATAGATCGTTTGCATTGGACATGTGGTTACAAGAGAAGTATTTGCTGAACGGAGTAGACGTCCGCCTCAGACTGAATCCTAAGCTTTCCATTTGATGGCAAATACTGTCAATTACAAAACAGTCATTGAAGAAGACAGACTGTAGGTGCGATGCGCGGAAGTGTTACCTAAAGTGGTAAACAATGTCAGTCACACATTGAGCAGAACGACCTCCAAGCATCCTATACGAAGCGTGGAAGTGAAAACTTTCACCATTGCCGCTGAACTCAGATCCAAGATCCAAGATTATCTGTTCCAAGGACTATTACCCAAACGTTTAATCATTGGCATCGTTAGCAATGCAGCCCTAAATGAAGCCCCCGATCAAAATCCTTTCGAATTTGAGTATTCCAACGTGTCCAAGATTGAAGTCAGTCGCGATAGCAAAATCTTGTGTACCAGACCCTTAAAACCTGACTTTGACAAGCAGAATTTACTTGAGATCGTACTTGTCCTTGTACGAAGCTACCGGAAAGCTAGGGACAAACAGTAGTCACGGCATTTCGTACAACGATTATGGAGGGAGTTAAGCTTTGTGGGCGTTTAATTTCACTCCAGACCATGGCAGCGACGAGGGGCATTTCCACCCTCTAAAATCTGGTCAGCTTCGTGTGGAACTTTAGTTTGCTAAACCTCTACTAAAGACGGTGAACTCATCTTGTACGCCGAATTCGACAACACTCTAGAAATCAACAGTTTGAGAGAAGTCATTCTGGACTATTGGAAGCTATGGAAGACTATTATCCCTCTTTGAATGGTAGAGAATCTTTGGAAATCGAATTGGAGGATACCTTGGAAGCAGAACCACCAACCAAAAAAGACAAAGACGAAGAGTGATGATAATGTCCAGAGGGCCGGTACAAGATCAACATTTAGTCTCCTGTTTTGCCAAACACCTAGCAGAAAACGTTATAGGGTTGACCAAGAAAGATTGATATGGATGTCATAAAGATCATCCTAGTCAAATTGAACACGATAAATGTCTGATGATGAGTCAAGACGAACAGTTGGACGAGTATCTGGATGACGCTTGGGGTCTCATCTCGGCTCGGAAGAGGCAGTGTTACATCAGTGGTATAAAGACTTGCGTGATCATTCCTCCCCTCCATTGACTGCTTTAAAGACCCATTGCATCGAATCCCTCTTGGCACAGAGTACGGAGACGAAGCGAAGAGACGAGATATTCAAGCAAAAAGTCAGGATTGAATTGATAACTTATCATTACCTGTGAAAGAAGAAAAAACAAAACAAAATGGTTACCTGGGAATTTTATTACCTTTTGAAAAACAGTTCGTACACAGCTTCTTAGAATCCTATAATGTACGCTAAAGATGAACTTCCTCATCGCAAACCTAAAGACCATCAAACTTATGTCATCAACACGGACGACAGTCTTCTCCCAGTAACCCTCTGGATAGCCGTCTACTTTCCCCACGATGCCTGTGTTGGTTATTTTGATTCGTGTGGACCACCACCTTTGGAAGACGACATTATCGAACTTATGAGAAGGAATGCAGAAATGCCCAGACGACACGATTCAATAATGTGAAATTAAAATGAACAGAAAAAATGTATTGATGTTATTTATTTGTTGGTGGTTTGTTGATTAAATAAAACAGTTATCAAAAATTATAGCTGATGGTTTGTTTTAAAAACATGTTATCACTATCTATGCTCTTTGACTCCTCTCTATCCCTCACCATGAGATGAGCTATAGCGTTCCTACCAAAAACCGTAGGGATGTTTTCTATTGCGTCCGAGCTTTAGACATATAAAGCGAGAAAATCTCCATTCAGCGTTCCAAGGCGTACCGACTTCAAATGGCTTACTGCGTCACCATGTTGCCTTTCCTCTTTGCCTCGCCTAGACATGTTCAAAATTCCAAAATTAAGGAGTGCGACATTTACACATAAAAACGGGGCTGTGGTGGCACCATACCCACATCCCCGACTAATTAAGAATCCTGACCTTCAGGACTTAACCGGTCGCGAAAGCACGAGCTGCATATGCGGCCTAAATTTTATTATCATCAGCAGTCTAACCAAGAGCGCGGGCTCCTCTCTGACCGACTCTTCTTCCTTGCCACTGCCGGACATCAAATTAATAAATGTGTCTAACACATATTAAATACACGAAGAGAGACTGACCAATTTGCCAAAATATATTAGTGTTTGTGTGTGTATGTGTGTATTTTTTATTTTTGTTTTTGTTTGTGTGCGTACGCGTACGTGTGTGTGTGCGTGCGCGTACATGTGGGTGTGCTTTTTATTTTTGTTTGCGTGCGTGTGTGTGTGTGTGTGTGTGTGTCCCCTCATCTGTCTCAGAAAGATGCCTATTCTCTCTAGCCTAAAAATATTTATTCGATTGTTTGTGTGATAGATTTATGTCCATATATCTATGTATGTCTATGTCTATGTCTCTAACCCTTTCTCTAACCAGGTCTCTATGTCTATGCCTCTATGTCTGTCTTTATTTGTCCCAAGATTAACGCGTATTCAGGTCAGTCCCTTGCCACACTGTTCCACCCGATTGAGGTCAGCCTCTTGCAACATTGTTACAAACGTCCAGTACGTGACGTCACCCCTGTTCGATTCCTATTGTCCCTAGACAGACCCAATTCATTGTCGCTATACTTTCCCTATGTTAAATTCATATTGTCCATAGACAGATCCACCCATGTTTAAGTCCCATTGTCCCCCATTTCAAAACTCACTATTGTAACCTTAAGGTCCCATGGTTTCTCAATCAACCCGTTCACTACTTATGGGTCATTGTAGAGGGAATGAATCCGAAGCATTTTGAAATTGTTACAACGTTTCGAAAATAATGATGAAAATTGTGTTTTAAATCTAGCTAAATATCTACTGGCAGCTTGTAAAGTGAGATTTACTGATGTTTCCATCTTCTAATTAATCTGATTATTAAATTTCCCTATCATTAATGTTTATAAGGGTTAATATCAGTCACTTGCAAAGGGAAACATGTGAGAAACATTGTGTTTAAGTTGCAAATAAAGATTAGATTTTCTTCCGTTCTGTTAATTTAATAACATTTATTTTAAAAATTATAATGACAGATTCGTATTATCATAATAAAGTTGATGTAAGCCAACTACAACCGAGGTAACGAACCACGTCTTCGTTGACCTAACGGGCCGATTCTATGATATTTAAAAACAAGCAGGTAAAACTAACTTTATTAATGCAGAAACATATAACTAAATTGTAATTATGGGCAATGTTTTATTAAAATTAAATACGTTTGATATTATTTCTAAGATAGGAACATGCAACACGCACCCGTGCTCACATTTTGGCTCACACATGTGACAGGCTGTTTTCTTATAGGACCTCGTAAACTATTATGTATGCACCGTCTAAATTCAGCTTTATATCTGTTTCATGTCAACTCGAGATTGAGAAGAAATTAATGCTGTCAAGGATGACTAATGCATCGATCAAGCAGGCAGCTGACTGGACAATAAACACAATTATTCAGTTTGGAGTATTTCAATATTTTTTTAAAATCTCTATACTACTCATTCAGGATTCGTGGAAGACACTTTTGCCCAGTTGTTACGGCGTTGAATTCATGACTAGTAGATTCAGGGTTCGATTTTCAGGATCGATCGGTCCGTATCGGCATCTCTGGGTCAAGGCACGTCTTCACTATATAACCTGTGCTGTATAACAAATAATAAACCATTCCGCATTCTAAATCGGATATTCTGTTTTCATTGCAAATTTCACCGTGAGTTTATCTTTGAATGTATATTAGATTAATATAGGAGTTATTATGTTTATTACACCCTTGAAAGTATTAAGAAACAAATGTAGATTACTGTGTTTACGTGTTACTGCCCCTCCCGGCACGTAACGTTTATGCTCGCAAACAACAAAGATCCTAATCTGCTGTAGTATATTTTCGTCTTCAGATCAGGGTGTATGTTGTCTTTTCATCTGATTACTCATAACAAAATTGCACAGACCCAGATCGACCAGCGCATTATGTGACGGCAGATCTTGCTCTGTGCAGTTTGCAATCGGGCTCATCTTAGATTCGAGTATGGGCGATATTGATTACATCGTGTGCCTTGTAAGTGGGTTTGGGTTAAATAAACACTTGTATGTTGAATCTTTTTATCCGATTCTTTGGAATGAACACTTTAATTTCTTTCCACGAAAAGACACAAATTACCGGTCCCAAACGTTGGGAAAGTTTTACGATTTTACTCACTGACAAACCTGAGGCAAGACCAGTAATTATACATAAGTGGTGCGGTACAGTGCTTAATTTGTTGTATTTATGTGACAAGAGTTACTTATATCTTAAGCTAATTATAGCTTTCATGATAGGACCCTGCAATTCCAAGCCTATCATTAGATTTTACGATGTGCATTAAATATGTGTAGACAGCTTAAAATATTCCCTGTATCCAAAAAACGAAAATAATAGTTATATTTTTAAAGAGCAGAAACTAGATCAATTCTGCTAATTTGAGGGTACGTTCACCATCATCACTTCATCATTTATAGTTTCTCACCCCGCGGAAAGGTTCTCTTTGAAGTAACCGCGACTTTGACTGAAATGCAATGTCTAAGTTACGGACAGGTAGTTTGTTTCAGAATAGGTCTAAAGTCGTAATATTATATAACACGTATTGACATTACCCAAAGTACTTTGAATTACGAATTATGTAAGAAGATATGTATAACATGAAGCAGGAATTGTTAGAAAATTTTCTCACTCAACGTGACAAGCAAAGTGCTAGATCTTAATATTCTCTCAGTTACACTATCTATAATTCTCTCCTTGATCTCGGGTCACAATTAGCATTTACTAAAAATCTTTTACCTCAAACAATAAATATCAGCAACAACAACATCGAATTCACACAGTCAGTACGAAACCTAGGTGTGCCATCTCTGACAAAACAAACTGCTGAGGAGATAGAACAAAACAAAACCGCAAACCGAATAGCGGGTAGAGGTCTGGCCCGTCGTCGTTGCTGATCAACCACTTACTGATCATTGTTAGAAAGTCGTTTTAGACAACAACCAATTATAATAAAACTGTTCAAGTGTGTATCTGATCCAGAATATGACATGGATGCACCAATACTCAAAGATGAGTTTGTATGTGATTATCATTATTATTCTTATGAAGCACGAGAACCAGACCAACGCGGAGGAATCGAATTACAAGTCCAAGATACATCAAGTTATTTCTTGCCCGCTGAGGTATTTATTGAAGTTCACGATAAACTAGTGAAAAATGATGATACCGCATATGCACCAAATAAACAATGTGGATTTGTTAACAATGGTATTATGGCGTTGATTTACAGTGCCACATAGATAATTGATGGTAGAGAAATCGAAGCATGCCTTGTTAACGTTGATATTACTACGACAAGTATCGGTCTTGCAAGATACAGCGATGACTATTCGCGATCCGTAGGTCTATCAATGGTGTTCGCGAAGGACATTACTGACCACCTTGACGATAGCAGAATCTCGTGGTACAATTAGAACTGGTTAATCCACAACTAGCGGAAATGATGCCTAGAACAGCCGCTGCTTTTGCGACACTACAGAGTGCTAATCCAGAATTCAGCCTGGGATTTGCAGCACGGCTATCTCAGGTTAACGCAGATAGTGGATTTTCATATATGATACCACTGTCACATATCTTCAAATTTTGTAGACATCTTAGAAACGTTATCTTCGGAGAAAAACGTACAATTGCACTGGTTCGAAGAGCCACAAACAAAGATGCTATCTGGCCTGCTGGGGTTGGTGGGGGTGGTACTGGTAAAGAAAAACTAACAAAACTAGCATCATGGAAGCCAACGATGACTCCGTCGTTGACTGAAGAACAACAATTAGTATCGTTCATAAATAACGGCGGCAAGTCAACACTATCGTGGCTGACAATGACCACAGACACAACTCCTAGAACAGTGTGTGTGACTCTGATTTTTTAACGTAGCTTTAAATAAAATTCAGTCATATCGCTACTATGTCTGCAGTGTGCAGTCACATTATCCTGACTCCAGGCCGACGAGTCCTAATACTAACCTCTAAATGCTGAGCACCAAGCAAGGCAGCTGCTAGTACCATTTTTATAAGTCATTGGTATGACTCGGCCGGGGATCGAACCCACGACCTCCCCCATACCAGGCGGACTAGTGGTTGTTCCCAGCACAGCAGGAATATTTTCATGGCAGATCGCATCACAGCAGGGAATTTCAATACCACTACACATATTCGTTGCATTTCGGCATGCCGCCAGGTATAACGACGAGACAGCAAACCCAAAGGTATTTGACAGATTAGTGGTGTCTACAATTTCGCTGAGGATAAAGAACCATCCTAAGACATAATACTGAATTTTGACCAAAACAACGTTGCACAGGCGTATCATAGTTTGATTAGACATATGGGGCGTGATGGGAATGTCGACTCCGGACTGTAGATATCTCAGCGGGATTTCTCGACGTTTTATCCAATTTATTATTTCTGGTTGGAACATCTGGATTTATTAAGAGAGTCAGCCGTTGACATACATGTGCCATACATGTGCCAGCTACTGTTGGTCCTGCTTCAGCTGGTGCATACCAATCAATCGCTGTTATCTTGTCACATAAAACAATGTTGCTTGAATGTACTTGTGAACGAATAAGAGGCATTGATGCTCTCGTTGAAAACATGCAAAAGTTCTCCAAACATGTGATTAGAGTATGCATTATGTTATAATGTCATATCATCACGTCAATATTACTCCGACACCTGGTCAGATTAAAAGCTTCAATCTGCATCGAAGAAGAATTCTGGGGGAAATATAGCTCTAAAGTCAGCGGCGTTGCAAGGCCCCCATACATTATCGTTTACCGAACATAATTTCAAACACTACTATGATGCCAATAAATCCAAAATTGGTGTGAGACTTGATCTTTTTGCGAATGCGATCAGCGACACAACAAAACCCGGCGGTATATTTCCGTTTCTAGCTGAATTACTAGCGCTAATTACAGCAGCTGCTCCAGCTGTTGCAAAGCAGCTGCACTTGGTGCCGTTGGAACAGCTGCCTGTATGGCACTAAAAAAGCAACAGGACACAGACTGAATACCTCAACAACAAAAAACGCGGTCTAAGATTACCAGGAACTCTGTATGGTTAAGGTCTGAGACTGCTGGTGACGTTTGTCTAAAACTCCCCATGTCAAATTTTGATTTACTTGATGGTATTCAGCGATTAAACATTTAAAAAAACTTCAGAGGTGTTTTTCATTCGTGGTCAATTACCAAAAAAAACAAATCGTGTTGAAATAGTTAGCATTAATCTCAATATTGGAAGTTTCCGCCCTTGTACTGATTGGGCTGCATACGCATTTGATCCACGTGGAGTTGTTTATTTTGATTCGTATGGATTGACACCACCGAGAGAATTTCTACGATATAGTGGCAGACGGTGAGATACCACCCTGGTATTCAACATTACAAACACAGACAACAACGGATCTACCAGTACGCGGTCCAGAAGTGCTTGAGGTACTTAACGCCTGTCAAGGTCATCAGCACCGCCGCATAAAGTCGTGTACGAATACATAAGTGTTCGTTTTAAACAGGTTAATAGTTTATAACGGTAGATATTTACAGAAGATCTGCTAGACGTAATTGCCCAGGTGAAGTTGATTTATCTGCATATGTGATGCAAGATGAACTTGCTGATCTGTTTGTCTCACCGGGGTTGATCCGGATTAGGTCATTATTTTTCAGGATCAGCAATGACAGATAAAGACGAGCAATATTAAGTGGGTCTATATAATCCTGGGAGTTCTCGGTGGAACCAAGGATAGCATCGTGCTATTTATCGGCGACAGAAAAACAAAAAACTCGAATATATAAATTGCAGAGTTTCGTAGACATATTCCTATATCCGGTGGCTCAATGACCGGTTCACTCGTCATGACTGGAAATAAAACTGCTGGTTTGGGAGAAGGACTTTGTTAATAACAACAAGTGATAGATTAACCGCATTACGGTCTGAGTATGATTTTTACGCAACCGCGTTTACGATGCATCTCAGAAACTATCAGATTCTTACTCAGGTCACCCGTGATTGTCTTGGAAACCCAATAGTCGTCAGGACTAAGCTCGCTGACATTCCCGCACAGCTCAGTGATATTGTAAGAGTTGAACCTCAATCGAATTGATTTTCATATCGTTCTCTGAAACATCAGCATAGGTTGAAAAACTTCGAGAAGAGATCACAAAGATAAATGATAATATTACTAATACAGATAACACTATAATGAATGATTTACAGGACATTATAAACAGAGCATTTATACTAGATCCATTTACCATCATTCCCGTGGACAGCAACGTTAATATGTTGAGAACCCCATACGCTCGGAATATATTATCAAAAGAATATTTCAGAATATCTGTCACACATATGTTTCGCAGAGAAGCGGTTGGTTATGAGCTTAATAGAGGAGATATAAACGGCATTGAACTACATTTTTTGGATGGTAATCATGGGGTGATTATTTCATCTCCAAAAGACTATCATTTTCAATGTAAATAATCCGAATGAGATTAGCGTAATGTGCAGAACATTACCAGAATTTACAAAGAGATCTGAGACTATTATAGTCTCCTTTTTTTGGCTGAGAAACTGCTATTGTTCGGGCCACACATCGGGCCACAGTAGGTCACAAACAACAGTCGTTTTAAACAGGTTAACGAAGAAATACGTGGACAACATCAACATCCCGATGGTGACCTCGTTAATAACAGTCGATTATGGATTGACCACGTTTAGAGATCAATACACTAATCATGTAAGCGTGTTTTAAAATTTTCGTAGAAACATATATACAACCCGAGATAATTTCTTTGGAAATCCAACGGTTGTCGATATTTAGCTTGCTGAATTTTCACACGCCTCGTTGACAGCGCCGAACAAATCAAAGCAATTCAAAATCATGTTGTTCAGGCAATTCCGCTCATCAACACGGTATACACAGTACGGTCTGGATCGGCAACTTGGTCACAACAAAACATCTCAGTCAAACATACCTCCCGGGTTACCTCGGTATACAGGATCTCCGTGTTTAGCGCCGCTAAATTTAAGATATTTACGACATATATATGGCGTAATTCCACTGATATATTTTCCGGAATCATCTCAATCGTGTTAAATTAAAATGCTAAGGAAATATTCGTACTGGATCCAGAAGACAAAGCCCAAATCGCAACGACATATTGGTAGTGTCTAGAATTCGTCGCGGCAAAACCTCGGTTGCTAACTTAGTATATATCATAAGGAATCCGACACAATCATTTATGTATAATCAACCATGTACATGGAAGGCATCGCTGAAAGTAATCATCAACGAGCACATGATGAAAGAAAAATATATCGCAGGCGAATCATCGTCATCGACAATACTGTATACCCGGTTTCCTCGCTGGTCGCTGGAACAACGACATTAATCGGCACATTATCAGCGACGCACATGATACCGCATGTTGTTGGTATCGGAGTGTTTGTTGTTGTCGGCACAGTATCAACGACGCAGATGATACCGCCTGTGGTTGGAATCCGCGTAGTTGTTGTTGTTGGTGTTACTAGTATACTCAATATTATCGAGAAAAAATATATATGTGCTAGTAAAACAAATTGCACGAGCATACGGAAATAACTTACGCTGCCACATATGCGTGCATAAATATATCATCGCTACTGTCAGCGGGGTTAAACGACGGTGCAATATCAGACAATAAAGTTCATGCAACTAAGGATATTGATTATCATTATCACAGTAACGCCAATATACCGTTGCCAGCTCAATATTTAGAATCCACCGTATAGATTATAATGACCTCAGAAATAACCACACCACTGGAACAGATCATCGCTAACACAGCATCGCCGACGACAACAATGATATCAGAGACGTCAACACAGCCTGAATTCGATATTGCTTTTGGAACTCCGATAAAAGCTCCTAATGCTCGGTCACTTGAAATCGCAGTTGCATAATTGCGAGTTTATTATAGTTGGCCAAATTTCAGGCAAAATCCTTTGGTGGAGTAGATGCTAATAATTCACTAGTTTTCCTCTATAAAATCAGAGGTGGAAAACCCCTCGCCAAGGCAACCGCTTATTTTCCAGTAGTATCATACCAAATCGAACAAATCAATGATAAACTTCAACACAAAATTAAATCAATAACAGGAAAATAATCAAAGACCGCTATCAAGGTACACGAGCCAACGCTGAGTGCCGCCATTGAAATATCGACGCAGGATTAGGCCTTTTCCATACGTGAGTCCTGAATCAGAACTGCTTGGATGGCCGGTGGTAAATCAATCACCATCAGATGATGAACAAGTCCTCCAATACAACAGACTGTCAACATCACATCGACGGTTTCTGTAAATCTAGTCGTCGGTAGCTATACCTCGTCTGGGCAAGCATTAGGACAGGCCCAGCAGGGATATGTTCTTTACAGTTTTTCCCGGATGTCATTCTGGGTCATTAGATTGTGTTGGTACCCGTTAATCCTGTTTATTTACAATGTCATAATCCATTGCTGTCACGAATACGTTTTCCTTTAACCGACCAAGTCGGTTTTATTTTACACACCTGGTGAAGATTTAACTGTTCGTTTGTCTGTGCGCGACAGACCGTGCAATATTCTTTCTCGGCCAGTGACCAAAGTAAACCCCAACATTTTTTGGTCGTTAACTTGTTTTCTATATGTCAGTTGTTTGGGGTACCGGTGGACTCGCTATTTCGTGGATTCCTTGGCGGATTCTCAGGGTATCTTAAGAGATTCAATACAAGGTTTTTTTTAAGTTGCCTCGCACGTGCACTTACAGCCGCTTACGTTTTCATATTGTCGAGACAAATCTGATCGTATTTTTTTCAATCACGTTTGCCAATGGAACACATTTGTCTATATCATATTGTTCGTTTAAATTCGACAATGACAGTTCCATTTCGCGTTAGAGTAGTTAAATAAATCTTCACGTCGCTGCTGTATCATCTCAAAATCTTCGTTGGTTTTTCAACATCGAGTTGAATCGCGAGACCATCAGGTTGTAATTGTTTGATCGTAGAGATAATCTCGTTAATATCTTCCTGGTTTATTACACAATGAATGTATTTCTTTAATACAAGATTTTGTCAAGACCAATTCGATAACGTGTTGCTGGATTATGTAAACCTATCGTGATGAATCCATGAGGGGTTTCCTGAGCATGTGCGAAGAAGTTTTTAAACTTACCTATGTTCAATTCAATAACATCGTCCTCGCCCGCTGAAAAGTCTTTAAATTCCTTAAGTACCATCGTTGGTCATCCACGGATGGCGCTAGTAAATAATGTTTGTCCCATTTGAGCCATCTCATTATCAGGTTGAGCAGCAACTGGGTTTTACTCTAGCCAGATGGACCAACTATAATAGCTGGAATGGAATTAGGTAACACTGGATGATGCTTCACCGGTGCTTGCTCACGTATTGCTAAAAGGTCAATCACGTTCATATTGTACAGATAAAATATTATTTATAATCATGCTTTTATATTGTGTTTTTATATTGTGTTAGATGCAAGACAGTCACTGGAACTAAATTTCTTAGAGTAACCACTTTGAGAAATAACAGGGCGGCACTTACAGATAAATGTGTAAAATGCGGCACACAAAATATAAGTTTTTGAAGTTGGATCGTTCTGCGATCCATGGTGGTGATATTGCTAAGGCTGTCGGGAAAACACCTGGAACGCATTGGACTAAGTATCCTGATGAAAATATCTCCCAGGATACAATTAGTGTGGTCCTGGAACTCGCCTTGATACTTGATATTAGACTTCACGAAGAAATCAACCAAAACCAGGCGAATTTCAGGTAAATGCGATTGATCAAGGATGCCATGTTCATGATGTCGTGTATAAAAATCCAGATCAAGAACAACTACATATCGCGGGTGTCAAGTTGATTCATACGCTGACTTCGATAAAACATAAAAATATACGAGGATCACTCGAGAATTGGTTGATAAGATCGGTGATGAAAAGTAAAATAATGTTGGGAGCTGGCAATTAAACCCCAACAATTAAATAATGAAGTCGATTTGTTATAGTCCAATCGGATACTGGAGAGGTATAGCAGCAATTAAAAAACTCGTCGATGCAGCAGGTGTCACACGAGCTGTAACCGCAAATTGGTCGTCACGACAGGCCATATAGCAAATTTATCTTCCATGTACCAAAACGATTTAACGTTGACGGTTTGATGTCAGCACACCCAACGAAGTTCATCCGGCAGATATCTTGTTTTAAGCACATGACGCGTATAAACGGCGCACATACAAATAAGCGTTGACTGTCGCAGATGTGGCAAGCGGATACAAAGAGGCTCAGCCGTTATCGTCAAAAATAGAAACTGGGGTCGCAGCAGCATTTGAACGAATTTATCAACGTGGACCATTGCGTTGGCCACAAATGCTGCAGGTTGATCCTGGCAAAAGAATGTATCGGTGTAGTAACGACGCTGATGCAGCAACAACACTATAAGATTAGACGTGGACACACCGCGATACATCGCAATCAGGCAGTCATGAACGATTTTATCAAACACTTATACAACGACTCTTTGGACAAAAATATGCCCAAGAATTACTGCACACTCAGGTACAGATCTCATTAATGGGTTGCGAGACTACTTAACGTGGTGGCCTCAATAAACAAAGAGATCACGAGTGGAATTAACATGAAACTTGTCTATGCACTTGCGAAATAAAACACATACCACGACGAAAATCACCAGATCAGCTACAACAACTAGTGTTGGGTAGTAAAGTAACAGCGAGGCATTCATATGAACCTGGTGAACTTGAGGGTGGTGCAGCAAGAGCAACTGGTCCCGTGTGGAGTGTAACAACGCATAAAATTTCAAGAAAGGTAAGATCTACTACGTTTCCCCCAATTTACAGACTAGTTTCAACAGCTCCTCAACTTGGAATTGTGCGTGAACAATTACAGGCGATTCCTTAAAACACCCAGTTACCACCAGATTGGATACGGCGTCGTAGACTCTAGCGGGGGGGGGGGGGGGTCCCCAAAAGTGCCAACAAAAAAACCGCTAACAAGATTCACACGCGTTGAGAACGAACCTTCTCTACGTCTGTTACATTCAAGCCATGACATTTTTGCGTATCGATTCTGTCCACGATACCTTGTCGTACATCATTAGGAAAATATTGCCACAACATTATGTTACGGCAGGCGCAGTGATTATGTTGTCGTTGTTTAAGCGTTATGACAAATTCCATATCCAGATCATACTGGCGTAATTTGTGTCACCTCTCGCATAATTTGTCAATTTTTATTACGTTGCGTTGATAATTTCCGCTGTTGTTGCTTGTGACGGCGGCGGAGCGCAGCTGCTGCTACTGATGGCAACTCCTGCACATAGAAAACCCTCAGTAGCTGATATTTTTTTATTACTCTAGACACAGCCAGATAAACTAAATTTGACCATTCGATGCGATCATCGCCAATCCAGATATTTGTATCTGATATTGTTAATCCATGACACGAGTGAATTCAGCACGATGAGTATAACAACAACGCCTGTTGTACGGTCTCTACTGGAACCTCATCGATATCATTAAGAACGAGTTTGTGTTTTTTGAGGACACCTCCGGTGTCTAATGCTGTAATATCAACAAGTATATTTTGCTGAGTGTGTCTGTTGGTCGATAACATAATGGAACTAGCTTATCATGAAATGTTTTCTTGTGAAGCTCAAATAATTTACGTGAATCACAGACGTTTTTCCTAGATACAACTATTAGATCATTAGTGCACAATAAATTCCAGAAATCAGACATTGGTGTCTCTGGAATAACAGCACGCATGATTTCACATTGAATCTTATCTGGTTGTAGTCTGATTAAAGATTTCAGTTGTCGTTGTTTATCCTGCGATTGATAGTCATACAAAATTTCTTCATAGTGGCCAACATAGTTTATCACCCATTTGTGTGGTGATTCACCTGTAAACGGCGGAAGCTATCCATGATTGCCATACGTGATAATTGCAGTAGATTTAGTTGATAACCAATCAAGAAATATCTGTAACGTTTCTATGGATACTGTACAAATATCATCCCAGATAATTATTCTCGGGATATATTTCTCACTCATTTGTTCGGGCGTCGATGCATCACTACGCCATCTAAAGAAACTATAATACGTGAATGCACTGAAACCAGATTGTCTCATCTCTCTGGCATGCCGGTGAATTGGCGACAACACAATCATTTCAGAGTTTTTAAATAATTATATCGCGCGTGTTGTTTTACCAGGACCACCTGGACCATTCCGATAGACCGTGTTATATCTCGTGATTGGATCGTTTACTGTCAGTGATGATGAAATCTGCGATAAATTATCTTTGCGATAATAAATATCTGGTGTTTTAACGTCAGCCGACTCAGAATATTTACGTTTTTTCATGTTTTATTCGCCATGAACCCCAGTTGACATCACTGGTTTCACAAGATCAATTTTACAACGACTAATATAAAAATAAGCTGTGGCGACTCTAACAGCGTCATTGGGAAATCTGTTGATCATCAAGAATAGGTTTATTGGTGATTAGGAGAGCAATGATGATTTCAGATGAGTAAGTTGGGGAGAAATGCCCTCGTAGTAGATAACTATTGTACCTACGTTTTTTTTTTCTATCTTGCATGGTTGCATATATCCGTGACAACAAAACGCCTCGCGCCGCTGTGTCCTTGACAACAAAATCTAATTCGGCTGGATCCATGATTAATCTTGTGCAACGACGTGCATTGTCAGATGATGAACCCTGAGTAAACTTACCGATAATTTTTCTGCAGATACCCTTGTCGTCTTGTGGTAACCAGATCGATTTTTGTGATTTGTATGAAATTATCGCAGAGGTTACAGTTAAAGATGTAAAAAAAAACAGCATCGAGCACATATCGTAATACCACTATTAGAACACAACCACGCTGATTACATGCTCAACAGTCGTTGAGATTGACACTAGTATCCGGTTATTAAAGTTTCTACCAAACCAAATTGATATCACAGGATGAATACTCGCTGAAAACGCGAATGGTTCAATCTCAGCAAATCCATTTAGATCAATATTTGGTAGTGGTCCGTTTTTTGAAATTCGTGTCATTTGGTGTGTTGGGTGTGTTGGGTGCCCTCATAGTTAAAAATAACGATGACATTCGCCAAGCCCAGGAAAAGACGCCAGATAAGCAGCGGTGCTGTCAACAGAAGTCATGTCATAGGAATTATATTTTGTGTTCCAAAGACCGACATAGCCAAACTTAACAGAAGATTGTGATATATCATCGAGAAATTCTTTTGGAGTTGGACGCCATTTATTTTTTGTTGGGCTGCATGAGCCAAAAGGGACTACGCTGTAAAACAATTAACGAGTAAATCATCGTTGTCGCCGTCATATCTTACCGCAATCTTTTTCATAGCATGCTGGAGTGATCCCTTTGGATAAAGAACGCCAGATGGCAGAAGAAACTGATCAAATTTTTATTCATCCTACTCAGAGTCATCTCCATGAAATAGCCAGACCGATACAGGGTCACACTTACTTATGTTGTAGATATCCCTGTAGATATCGCCGTCATAAAATCGAGTATTCTCTCCCTTGGACATTTTGCCACTGAGTCGATCCATGCATGTAAATTATGATCATATAAAATTATTGAAGCAACCTTACTACAGTATTACCAGAATGGTACAAAATCTAATTGGTTATTATTTTTACAATTAATGGAAACTTTAATGTTTTCTTTTCTAAAATAACCACGTCATTTATTTTCACTCCGTTAATAAAAAAGTTTTCCCAGTAAATTCTTGATTCCGTAAGTCGGTTTCCTCGTGTTCAGTTTACAAAATGTTCTCTGACACGTTGAACCACGCAATTTAGCGAGTCAGTTTTCATCGGAGCAAGAGCAGCTAGGTCTGGTTCATTTAAAGCGCATAAACAACTTACTGAAACTGGATATACGTTATTGTAGAATGGTTTGTAAATTCGGTTGAAAATACCTGCTTTAGAACTTTTATCTACTGTGTCTTCTTGATTCCTTAACAGGGTCGAGTTTATCACGAATTATCTGTCATATCATGATCACTAACATGTTCAGCAATAAATTTTATTCTGAATATTTTGTAATTAATTTGGAGTATGCGCGTTTGGTTATAGCGCCCCGTTGTAAGGAATTCTTAGATAGTTGTGATTACTTGTTTGATTATTGGAAATCGTATAGTGGAAATATTCCTTGTCCCGAAATAATTAGCATGGGTGTTTAATAATTGTTTCCCCGTGTTTTTAATTTTGGTTGGGTAAATGACTAAGCCTCAAATGTGTTGAGATACAAAAGCCGCGCAGTTAAAAACCGATTGATCTGCGCCCATGGCTATATGCAGGGTGTGATTCTGGTTGAGATAATTATGTGATGACAGATGTCTGTTTTTGTGTTCTTATGGATAAGCTGTTTAGAATTTCGTGTGCAGTGCTAGATCAGAACAGTTTTTAGAAGTGTTTTGCTGCTTGGAACCAGAGTTTGGTAAATTAGATATATTTGTTTGGTTTGTGCTGTGAGTGAAGAAGACCTAAATTGTTAAGGGAAGATAGTGGTTTTATGTACAATTGTTAGGGTGTTAATGGATTATTTTTCTGTCCCTGTAGAGTTAGTACTAGTGGTGAATAGATGATGGACGGTCGAGTCTAGCATTGGTCTGTGGACGACAGTGTGTGTCGCGCCAGATTTGGGCGTTAAAGTCGTGGTTGACCTGTTTTTGCGCTTCGTAAGAGAGGAGTTATTCTCTGAAGAACACATTCTCTAACCTCGTTGTAACGGTAATGTTCATGTGTTACATTGTCTTTGACCTGCTAGCGACTTGCCAGTTGGAAATTGCTTCGTGCAGTGTATTTTGAAAACTGTTTGGTACTACTTCGACAATTGTAATGGTCCAGTGTGGTTTCCATCATGCATTGTTTGAATTGTCTGCTTGGAAATGATAGTGTCCATTTGGGAAATTCGGAAGGACATATCAATTTTTTTAAGAGCAACTGCGTACCACCGAATAGTTGAATCGATTATGTGATGGTGTTCAAGATTTTGCTTTCGGGAGTTGGTTCTCTTATGACCATGTTCGATCACTATAACATTGGTTAATTAGTAGCGAGTTCAATGTAAGAAGATAGGATCGGATGACCAAGACTGAGTCGAAAAATATATTTTGCGCAGGTGCGCTAAGGTTTATAGGGAGACGTGTTATCTTGGTGGAAACTCAAAATCCAGGTCTATGATTTTCGGGTAAACAGGAATGGTTCTGTGTTACATTTGTTGTCTTCTTAGAGACCTATGTCTAGAGAAGTCGTTTCTGTGGCGTATTCCGAGGATTGTTATGAGAGAGTTTGAAACCTGATAGAGTCGGAACATTTTCATGTTGGATTCAGCGTAGTTAATTTCTATTCTTTGTTGACATTTAATTTACTTATAAGCAATCAGTATTTCCCAGAAAAGTTTCTTTAAGGTTGTGAGTGACGGGTTATTAGAAACAAGCCCATTGGTTCTGAATTTTATCTTAATCATGTTTGGGAATCTTTAATCGGGTTGGTGGTTGATTTTAGGGAAAGTTATCAATTTTGATTAGACTCCATAAGTGTGACGTTTCTGTAACTCAAGGGCGACTGATCTTTTGAATGCGGGGGTAATGTAATAAATTTGGGATATGCGCATTTGGTTATAGTGCCCTGTTTTAAGAAATTCTATGATATTTGTGATTACTTGTTTGATTATTGGAATTCGGTGCAGTGGAAATATTCCTTAGTCCGAAATAATTATCCAATTACTAGGAGCAAATATGACGGAGCGAAATGTTAGTGAGTTTCCATGATGTCATGGTTTACTTTTGGTGAATTAAGGTCAGAGCCGTACGAGTGTCCCTGTCGTTCCATAGTCCCTATTAAAATCTATTCATGTACATTGGTTGTGTGACTGCAGGTGCAGTATTTATGGTAGGAGACTGGTAAATTATACAATGGAATAAACAAGAAGGGACTCGGCAGATACCGTTGACGTCGACATGGTGGCGAATATGATTCAATTTTACAGCGAAATGTGGCCCGAAACCATGATTCGACTGGCCTAAGGTAAGTTGTATAGTTTTACGTCGTGAACTGCTGACTGTATGGAAAGTTAATGAAGAGAAACAATGCAGATGTACGGTTGATAGACAATTGGAAAGTTGTAAGATCTGTGGTCTTGCATTGATTAGAGTGAAATTTATGTATAGAATGGACACGTTGGGCTTTCTAATTTACAAATGAAGTTGTATGGAAGTCTTTGGGAATTTGAGGTAAACTTATGACTTCTAGCGGAATCGCCCCAGGGTTTGACACCCCTCGGTCAAAGCAAATACCCCTGGTTTGTAACAATATACTCATCGGCATCAGCAAGATTATTAACGATATCAGATGCTCGTTTGTCATCCATTGTGGAATCAATAAATGTTCCATCGCCATCAATCTTAAATGCTGAAAAAATATGGGACGCGCCATCGTTGATAAATCTGTTCTTTGCTTGTTTGATAAAATCATACAGTTGTAACTCCAATGGTAGTTGTTTTTGTCACCCGGTAATCTGTCAAAATCTAATTTGGTGATGTACTCAAGCACAATCGCAGATAACCTTGTAAATTCATATTGTGTTGCTTCTAGTGATTTGATGTATTTGTTTATGAGATTTAAATATGTTTTTGATTTTGGTAATATGATTTTGTGCCCGTTGAGATATTAATATTTTTGTTGCAGCAATCTAGCTTCATCCCATCGTCCCACGCTATATGATTACTTTTTCTTTAATATACATAATAGTATTTCTCTAATTAGGCTTTCATCTAGACTTTTACTTAAGGTATAATGATCAAACAAACGTGTAACAGTTGCAAGTGGCTGTTTATGGCAGCACTATAAACTGTCATACTGCAGACATCGTAGCAATATGACTGAAATATTGTTAAAGCTACGTTAAAAATATAAATCACACACACAATACTTCTCTCTCATGCGGAAATTTCCCAAAATGTTTCAAAACTGCCATGTTAAGCCCCTGTTGTAGAAGCTAACACGTGACCAGAAAGATTTAAAGAACTACCGACCATGTTTCTAGCCTCTTATTCGTTTAAAAAATCTTTGAAAAATTTGTTCTATCCCAACTTGTATCGCATATGAATTCAGATAGTCTTTTTAAATATGTACAGTCTGCATATGACCCTCGCCATAGCAGTGAAACTGCACTTCTGAGAATAGCTAATGATCTCTCTGTTCAGGATAGTGGAAAGATTACAGTCCTCACCCTCCTTGACTTCTCTGAGGCATTTGGCACAAGAGACCATGATACATTACTTCACCATCTCCAGCATGTATTTGGTATCCACGACACAACTTTACCAAGGTTCAAGTCCTACTTAGTCAACAGGACACAAATTATGTCCGTAAGCGGAAAACATTCCAGCCCATTTGATCTATGTTTTGCTGTTCCACAAGACTCTGTTCTCAATACCGTTCTTTTCATTCTATACACTCTCAAGTGTCATAGATCGACATCAGGTGTCTCACCAACTGTACGTTGATAACGCTCCAATATACAAAACTAGCTAGCCAGCTGAAGTTGAGGCTGCGATCCAATGCGTAGAAAGGTGCATATCCTATGTGACATGTAACAAGCTTCCGCTGCATGATGGTAAAACTGAAGCTGTCCTGATCACCTTGCAAAGACTTTCTCATTCATATCCTTTACCTCAGACAATAAGTATCAGCAATGCAAACAATAAATTTACAGTCAGTATGAAACCTAGGTGTCACTCTCGACAGTACGTTCTCATCACGCCAACGTATAATGATCATGCGCACGGCTGCATATAAGATACTTGTGTTTCTCAGTACTTTAAAGACAGGACTATTGTAATTCACTTCTGTCTGGTTCGTCTCAGTATCTGCTACAGAAACTTCAAAATGTTCAAACCACGGCTGCTCCGATAATCCTTAAATACAAAAAAATGTTTACACCTCTCCCGCTCCCCCGCTCTGTAACCTTCACTGGATACAGAATCAGACACAAATTATGTTTACTATGCTACATTTCGTTGACTGAATCCAGACCAATGTATCGATGTGACCTCACCCATATGTATACCCCATCTAGAAACCTACACTCCTCTTCCGACACTCGCATTCTCATTGTCCCCACTGTTCAAACGAAGTCATACAGGCAACGTTCTTTTGCTTACCAAGGCCCAGCTTCGTACCCATTAATCTTAGACACATGGACAACGTGTCCTCATTCAAGACTGCTCTTTAAACGCACCTATTTCGACTTCAAGAACAGACTTAAAACCTTAATACGTTTGCTTCCTTAATTATCTGCAGCATGCTTTTGTTTTGTAATTTCATGGTGTTTGTGTTTTTAATCTTGTCTTCTGCATGTTTTTATGCGTTATATAATATTGTAAAGGGCTGATAGCTTCTAAAAATTAATCGCTGTCGTCAATGCATATGACGTCATAGGTCACATCGGTGGTTGGGAGTAACTTTCAATACTTAAGGTAGACCTTGACCTTTAATTATCTAGTTTTAATCTGGCTAATGGCTCGTTCATAAAGTACGTGAGCTTAAGATGATTCTGAAATCAAAGATCACATCTGTGCTTGCGAGTCTCTACAGTCGCTCAAAATGAATCGAACACTCCAGCTTGCGCACTAGTTTCAAACAAGATCATTCAAGGTCACCTTCAACAGGTGTTGTTTTCTGACGTCAAACACCCCAAAGCTCCTATAGTTTATGAAGCAAGTCATAACCATAATCCAACAAGGTCTTTCAAGGCTACTGCCAACAAAAGGCATTCAAGTCAAGTCAACACGTCAACAGACCGAAAAGCTCTTATATATTATGAATAACGCCATTACTCAAATTCAAGCTATGCTATTCAAGATTTCCAACCCAAAGTATTCAAAGTAACTCCCAAACGATGATGTGACTTATGACGTCACTAAACGCTCTCAGTGAGTACCCTTTATGTGCTTTTCATCCTACGATCAGAGTAAGCTGGTCCCAGACGATACTTATCGTCCCCTTGCATTGTAATTTGCTAGAATCAGGAAGATATTTCGAGAAAGAAGTGCCATGATTTAATGTTAGGTTTGCCTCTGGTTTCTTTTGAAAAGTTATTTGTTTTAATAATTAGGAAAGGAAAGACTATAAACATTATGAACTTTTATAGAACGTTGTATTTGCTTGTTGTTTAATAACAACATTAAGATGTAAAATAATGCAAAATGTCCGCGTTTTCTGGGTCACACCGTCGCGTTTTGGTTGTTTCATTACTACATGAGTATGAGCCAGTAAATCGACGATGAAACCTTTCAAGATTTATTAAACTACTGTGAGCTAGTAAGTAGCAAAAGTTGATAGAAGTCTATTAGTAATGGCAAAATGAGGTTCTGTTTAATGTCTATATATGAAACAAAAGGAAAATAATCTTGGCCTGCTGTCAACTATTTATATCGGTATCTAGGCTTCGAGTTTGGTAGGATTTCTGATTTTCCTCTACTAGCATCACTCCTATCCACCCACAGTCAATTTTTTAGAACCATACTACTCAGAAAATATCACAGATATCAGTAACTGAACTTACGATACTGTACAAAACGCGGTCAGTATAGGCTGTAAAAGGTGTACATTATCCTTTCACATTACATTGAGGAGTCTCGGTGACTCAGTGGTTAGCGTGCTTGACTTGGGACCGAAGGGCTGCTGGTTGGAATCCTACTTCTGATCCGTCTGGGTCAGCAAATGTGGTATGTGATCTGCAAAAGTACTTTAATTCAATTATCCTAGACACTATATGGCCTACCCAGTGTAGGTGTGCCGTAGAACACCAAACTAATTATATTACAAACTTTTGTAAACAAAATAAATCACATACTAATTGCACTGAGCAGTTTAATAGCAGCAGAACATGTTTGTTACATGCTGCTAAAAAATCACAAATTAGAAAACGTGTATTGCCCTAATGTATACGGGAGGAAGAGCAACCTTTGCGACCTAAAATTACATATGCCGAGACTTCACGTAGTAAATAGCATGATGATCGATGACTAGGTAAATTGCTTCAGTGCAAATGCATGTTATCAAGACCACGCTTTGAAACAAATTAAGCAGTGCCAACGATTGTATAGCAGGCAATCCCATCAGTCATACGCTAAAAAGAATAGGAATTAAGAAATTAAAATGTCAGAAATTAAGGGCGTTTGTAAATATACAATGGGTTTTTATCATTATTTGATGACAACTAAGAAAACAAGGAGTCTTGTCCCGCCTATCGTTAGTGGGAAGCCACACATAACAATCAATCTTCATACGTTTGCGCTGTAAATAGATTTTTGTTAAAGGTTTTGTTTAAAGTTTCTCATTCGCATGTATTGATTTTTAATTTTATTTATTTATTTATTTTGCATTCAGCCGACTGGTTATCAACAGTAGATGCAGTAATATTTAATTTTGTTACTGAAATTGATGGTGGCATGTTTGATATACATAATTGAATCATATCTATCACCTTTACATATATTCAATCAATACAAGAGATGTATGCATATATATTCAAATACACATCCTTGTGTGTGTGTGTGTGTGTGTGTGTGTGTGTGTGTTTACACAGAGACAGGTAAGAGACATAGCTAAAGAGATAGTGAAAGAGGGGGAGAGTATGACAACATGTTATACAAACAGAATACATAACGTATTAAATTGTTGACTAAAGAAACACACACACACAGATATATATATATATATATATATATATATATATATATATATATATATATATATATATATATATATATATACATGCATACATACATACATACATACATACATACATACATACATACATACATAGAGAGAGCGAGAGGAATATGGCAGATATATATAACTGGTTGACTAAAACACACCAAAATGTTGGATCTATCAAATGCTTAAATACATACTCTTTTGCGAGAAGACGAGATTATCATCAGAACATTGAATGGATTTGTGATAGTTAATTAGCAGCGAAGGTAGAAATACCAAGAAATAAAGCAGTAAATAAAATCATGTAATTTACAGCATTATGCATCTTATTACTCCGTGCATTAGTGCATTATGCATCGTATCACTGTGTTCATTAGTGCATTATGCCTCGTATCACTGTGTTCATTAGTGTATTATGCATCGTATCACTGTGTTCATTAGTGCATTATGCATCGTATCACTGCGTGCATTAGTGTATTATGCATCGTATCACTGTGTTCATTAGTGTATTATGCATCGTATCACTGCGTGCATTAGTGTATTATGCATCGTATCACTGTGTTCATTAGTGCATTATGCATCGTATCACTGCGTGCATTAGTGTATTATGCATCGTATCACTGCGTGCATTAGTGCATTATGCATCGTATCACTGCGTGCATTAGTGCATTATGCATCGTATCACTGCGTGCATTAGTGTATTATGCATCGTATCACTGCGTGCATTAGTGTATTATGCATCGTATCACTGCGTGCATTAGTGTATTATGCATCGTATCACTGTGTTCATTAGTGTATTATGCATCGTATCACTGCGTGCATTAGTGTATTATGCATCGTATCACTGTGTTCATTAGTGCATTATGGATATAAAATGTCCCAAATTTCTCATTTCAGCAGAATTATTAGAATTTAGTATTAAAAAAAACTGAGTACTCTTGGACATGTCAGAAAAAATATTTATGTTCCCAATAGACTGACTGATTCACAGTTCCCTCAAACCAAGACTGTTTAATAAATCTCGAACTAATGATGCCCAGTTTTTCCTTTCAGTATGGATTACTATGTCAGTAAGAATTACGTTATATATGGCAGATGTATGTTGTCTTTTTCAGGGTGGATGAAAGCTTAGTCCAATATTTCATGATATTTTAATATATCCTGATCTATAATTATTTCGTTACTATATGATCAAAATCAGTTTTGAGTAAAATTTGTTAACTCTAAGAAGACGTTTACAAAAATGTAAGTGTTACCATTCAACAAAATTTTATTCAATAAATTTAAATACTTCTGTTCCGTAAGTAAGAATATGTTAAATGAATACAACAGCAATTTTCGTGTTTTACCTTTTGGGTAACATTAAAATGTTTATCCATTGCAAATAATGCCCTTCAAGTTTGTGCAGCTAATGTTTTTGAGTAAGTGTGAAAATGTTCCCGTTGTAGAAACAGTTTTTAAAAACACAAATTTATTCACAGTTAGTTACTCTGAACCTTTAAATAAGAATATCATCTGGTATTCCCACCCACAACCCTTAACCTAAAACAATCATTGTTGGTTTCTTAGTAACGTTAAGGCGCCACTTATCATAATATGTAGCCATATCATCTAGGTACTTTAGTAGATTATATATCCTAACTGTGAAATACATTCGTAAATGTGATCAAGAAATAATTCATCTTGTGACATTGTGGCAATTCCAGCCATCGTACATATATTTCCAAATATGGAAATGATTGTAAAAAAAATAACAAATATCATATTTGATGACACTGATGACAGTGATGACAAAAAGTATGTTCCACAGGAGATTAAAACACAAAGAACAGTAGAAACCACTAACATTTCAAAAATTATTCGGGTCATGTGACACACATTCCGATTTTAAAGTTTACAGCCATTACATCTTTACCAACAGGTTTTCCTGCTTCCAGTTCAATTTCTAATTACCATGCTCATTATTATTGCCACATCAGATGCATACATTGCAGATCTGGGGGAAGATTTGGGGTGCTAGGGGTGTAAAAATACATTTGGGGGTGCGGGATGGAACCTGTGTAAAATGGTGGAACGATTTCACAAGCTGTGGTGGATATTTAGATGGGGTTGATGTACAATGGTGTACCTGAAGATTTGAGCCATTATAGGTAGAGGTACGATGGGGTTGGTGTTGTATGAGACTCGATGGGAATCTAATATTACATTTGGGTCGATATGGGATTGATTGGGATATTGAGCCATAATGACATCTGTTATTGTATGTAAATTTATGTAAGCGCAAATTATATCCAGGATATTTCATTGTTACAGTAGTCATAGGCTATTATGCACATTTAGAGTATTATTTAAAAGAAATGTGTCGACTGCAAAAGATAATTTTAGTTGTGCATGGTTGTCTTTTTCTAGTCTTCTTGGCTTAAACCGCTTGGTTTCAATGTTCTAAGGCGGCGTATCCTAGTTTGGTGACTCCAGTTGGGGTTGTGAGCAATTGCAGTAAGTACTAATAACTTGTTAAATATATAATTTGATTCACTTACTTTGATACTTTGTTGGGTAGCTGGTCGCCATGAGAACTGCTGACATTTGCCATCATACGAGTCTCTGGTAAGCGATAGAAATACAGCGGTTATGTGCTTCTAGTGCCGATAACGACAATAAACATGCGTTTCTGTAGCCACCGAAGGGATTATTAGTGGCATCCACAATGCTAATTTCAACAATACAACTTTGTAAGCAGCACCTCCATGACACCAAATTGCATGATTGCTGTCACCTTTCCGTATAATGTGACTGTGCGTTTAACTCTGAAAATAGCCTCACGAACATCACCACGAAACCCGGGGTATATGACTCAGAGGACTCGCACACGAAATTGATAATGAGTTTCCTAAAAGGTGGCCTGGATGGTGTGTGAATCCAAAGCTGCAATCAGCATTTATGGCAGTTGCAGCTGGCGTCTCATCAGACGTTTGCAACGGTTCACTGAAACTAATTTCCCTTGTCGGGTACATCCTTATAAAATTTATAGATGGGCAACTGGATCTTGTATAATCATCTCTGTATCTCTTTGGTCCAATAACCATCCCGGCAATGTCACTTTGTTCAAACATGCTTCAATTTATTTTCCATTGATGAAATATGTACGCTGCTAAACAACGCCATTTTACTGTATACGCCAAATCCAGTCCGGACATTCTCGGGGTATTTAGCATTGTCGGTTTGCAGAAGTTTTCAGTCAAATACTAAGAAAGCCTTACAAGGAATAGAAAATACTGATAGTATCATGCACTTCTAATTATATTCGATCTTTTTTATTGTGATCTTTAGACGGATATGAATAATATTTAACATCATTTTTATTTCGATCAATCTTCACAGGTGCGTCCATGTCAAACGCGAAATCTGAAAGTTCTTCAAATTTTGCCATTATCTATATATTATCGTTTTGTCTAATTCCTTTCTGGTGGCTTCGCTATTCGCGTCCAGACCTAGTCTCCCATAAAATTCCGCTTCACATTGCCCCCTTAGAAAACACGATACGAGTAAGACTTGTTGAGCAGTTTCATTGCTCATTTTACTGACTTGTGCGGGCACTGTTGCTGTGGATAGATTGAACTACTCGCAATGCTAGATTTTGTAATCGAACCGCAGCAACAGATTTGATGCTATAAAAGAACTCGCATTGCAACTTGCTTAGAGTTTGGTGCAGCGGGCGATCACAAGGCCATGAGCACTTTTGGTGCTCCTGTACACAATCTGTGAACAACAGACCATTTCCATAATATAATATGGGTTTTCTCTCGTTGAAAACACGCACGGGTAATAAACGTCCACGTAGGACAGTCATTATATGCAAATGTTAGATAGATCTCTAATGTGCAGTCGTATTGTCAAGGTCTCCTCAAAGAGATCTCCATGTGTCCTCCTGATCAACAAGGGTAACACAAAGATAAAACAAAGATATGACAACCGGGGATTATGGCATGGAAGCTAATCAGGTCCGTGTGTGTACTCTGTATCAAAATACTCAGATGCTGACACCCAAACAATATTTAACCCTGAGATGCTACGCTTGCGGACACTCCGCTTTTATAACTGTCACTGAGGCTGTCGTATGTTGAATTCATCCAAAATCGTACACGTAATTCTGACAAAGTCAGACGCAATATGATATCTAGACCCTCCAGGTTCTACTCGCAAATTGTATGGCTTGGTGAAATCTCCGAAACATCTTCGGGTCAACCGATAATTATTCTTACTGACAACCGTTTGATATAAACCAAATATGGTAACGATTTAATCGAGATGATAGAGCTGAGTGTAGACTCCTGTTCTCGTGGGAATATTGTAGAGTCCTTTTCAGTCATTGACTGATTACATGTTTGAAAACAAAACAAATTATTAATGGGAAGAGCTTCAGAGGGTCGTGATCAGATATTAAACCAACTGTCACACATGCCCAATGATACTAATCCAGTCTCGAGTATACGGGATTCCTTTGGTGTAAAGAAAGTCACGTCAAATTCTGATTTCGTTGATTAGATTGTTATAATTGATGTGATGTTCAGTTTCTGATCATTGATGTGGTGTTCAGTGTTGCACAAGGAACGAAAACGACGCATCGCGACATATATTTCATGTACAGCAGGAAGTGTTTTAATAGACAACGCTTCAGAACTCATAATCATTGTTGGAAAACACATCATTGATGTTTTCAATGAGTTTGTTTATTAACAAACGAAATGTCCACGGGTTCATCATGTCGTTGATGAGTAACCGCTGACTAGTCGATTCGGCCTCATTGATAACTTCATGTGCATTGTTGTCAGCGCAAACTGCTCCCCATACTAGTGTTTCCAACCAATCATCAGGTTTATTTATTTTATGTTAACACGCCTTTGAACCCTGCTGATCCTCGTTTACGTCAACGTTTGTGTCCACTACCACCGAGACCCTGTTCACGTTTTAGCGATTCCTCATCCGGTGTGGAGTAATATTGTTCTTCCTCGCCAGACACATTCTCCGGATGGGAATAATATTTTTCGGAAAACAATGCCTCAAGTGATTTTCACAGTTAGTGGGAAATGTTTGTAATCATACTGCCTATCTTTCTAGACGTCTGCTTTACCATCCTTTCTAGATCTGTCAACAAGTTTTTTTTAATCGTGGCCACTTAAAATCATCACATTTTTGTTTTCCAATATTCACTGATTCCTTAAATACCCATTTCGAACATTTTCTGTTGTTGTAACTCGGGCGCATGTCACTGTCACTCTTTTCAAGTCATAATAAAGAAACATTAGTGCAGTAAATTTAGGAGTTATACTGACCAGTGGAATAGTCCGTAGTCTTGTTGAATGTTTACACTTGAATGACTGTCTGTCAATATGTGGTCATAAGTGTGATCTGATATGTCTCCTCAATCTTCACAGAATGAAAATAAACTGAATCAGTACATTATCGATAGGCAATGAGATCTCTTTAGATATAAATTTCTCACCCATGCGACAGAGGAATCTAGTTGTTTTGTTTATATCTGTCTAGTCATCTCAGACCAGTCGTCTCAGTCAAGGCGTCCACGCCCTCAGAACTACTTTTTAAAACAAGAAACCTTTGTTGTCTTCTGCTGTGCCTGACGTAGTTGTTCTAAAATCAAACAACAACAACAAATATATAACAAAAACATAGTAACTTAAGGTAAATCCATCCTTGAGAACACACCATACAAAAACATTTCGAGTGAGAAAAAGACACACACATACAATGTAGAGCTTTTTGGTATTATGCTAGTTCGTTCCACACAGCATGGTCAATTTTATCCTATATGCAGGCCTTGTTCAGTACATTTTCAGGTCAGCGTCATTAAATGTAGCTAAAGCTACGTAACTAGTTTTAAATACTTCGTGTGAAACAAATTATATACTGTTAGCTACATTGATTGACGCTGACCTGAAATATGACTCCTACAGATAGGATAAAATTCTCAATGCTGTGTGAAATGAACTATGACAGAAAATACTGATCCATGCACATAGAATATAGACCTATACACTTCATAGCCTCCCAACTCGCTTAACAAATATAGAAAACTTAGGAACAGCTAGAAATGTGTTATGTCAAACATGCTTTTTTCTAATTTTCGTAAGCATCTCCATTTTGCCCCAGTTGAATTAAAAATATACGTATGATATTTAATGACAAATGATGCATTTACCAGCCAGAGTGAATCATTTATCCGTCAACAAGTTAATCCATAAGCGAATTTCACGGACAACACAAGTATGTCACAAAGAGTTTCACCTCCTCCAAAAAAAAGGAGAGTTATATACGATAGTGACACAGATCACTAATTATCCGTGAATAACCCAAGCACGGACACTCAAGCTACATGTAACTGTTTCTTATAATAATAGCCTATACACTGCAACAGAGGTGTGGACCCAGTATCGTTTCATTATTTACAATAAAATTTTCTAAATTGGAACTGATGAAAATGAAACATTTTCTTGTAATAAATATTAACTATTTATTGGTAATTTCATATAATATCCATACATTAAATGTGATAATAGCTCAATACTATGCAGCATTTTATGTTGCTATTTTTTTGGGCTTACGCATAAAAACTGTGTACTTCGGATGACACGGTCACGCCACAGCCCTCATTAACATATTTGTATTAATGCACCGCATGTAAACATTTGCGCGTGAACTATATTGTACAAGTGAGAAGTTCTTTTGTACTTTAAGGGGAATTATTGGGTGAGAAAAAGAATCTACGTTGGGTTTTGGACCGAGACAAGGAAATCCCAGTCTCGGGGTTACATTATATGTCTCCCCCTCGGCAAGACTCGTGGGGAGACAAATAATGTAACACCTTGACTGTGATTTCCTTGTCTCGGTCCAAACCCTAAATAGATTCTATATAGAGAGATGTCACCTTGTGAATTAACTAAAGTCATGAAACGATCACACATTTCCAAAAGCCAGGCGCTATGACGTGGTGTTCTATGTTACTCAGTACTGTCTGATACGCGTTGGCAGTAGTTCACGCTAGTGGTTTTGTAGTAGTCATGATTGACCTATAACCAGCATCATCTACATGAGAGAGAGAGACGGAGGGAAAGAGACAGACAGACAGACAGAGAAAGAAAGATAGAGAGATGAGCAAAAAGAGGATCTAAAGGCAGGACAGGACTAAGACTTTTGCATTAAAATGTTGGATAATCAAAATGTTGTATGTTTAAAAAGTCATCAAATAGTCAGCTGACCTTTAGAAAATGTGTTCCTGGTCGCTTATGAAAAACGAATGAGAGTTCCAAGCCACAGCACCTTACCTTGCGGACAGGCTAAGCCCCAGTATAAAATGAGGAATATTCCAATACAAAACCTTTACTGAGAATACAGTGGTCGACCTGTAAAGATGAATAATTCAATAAAGCAACAGAATGAGGATTTATTGAGGACTCAAGTTCAATGCACTCAAGTGCGATGATGTATCAGTTGATAAGAGTGATCGCATACCCTTCAACATCAGCGATTAAGCTCGACCTTACCTCTCCTCTACCATCGAAAGCGATGCCGTTCGCGTGCCTTCCCGCTCGCTCTACGAACGAGAGCGATTCAGCACGACCTTTATGCTCTACCTGTAAAAGTGATATCATACGTGTTCCTTCCTATGGATTTCGATTCCATGAGTAGAAAGGAAAATGACCTAAATAATCCGAAGGACATAGTCCTATAACTGTAGCTAGAGCAGGATTAGTTTACTAGGAACGAGAAATACAGTGTTCCAGTTGGTGTGTGAATCTTCTCGAACAGGAATATAAAGATACAACTCACTTTGGACATTCTATGTAGTCTCCGTGCTGTCACTACCTTCCTTTGATCGTTCCTTTATATAATCTTCCTATGTAGAATTTGACACTTGGACACATGTGTTGACTGGTTATGCAAAATACATCGTCTGTAACTGATGAAAGAAAACATGAACATTTTAATATTATGACACGTGAACTGGTTGTTCCGCTATTAGTGTATTGTTTTACATGTACATTGGTTATACTATGAGACGTATTTTCGGACATGTCCTTTCAGTGTAGCATTAACTGTGTATTTAGCTGTGTATTGGTTGCCCGAAGAATTCTGAAATTTTGCACATCGACTTTGAAGTGTGTGTGTGTGTGTGTGTGTGTGTGTGTGTGTGTGTGTGTGTGTTATAGCACTTTGAAAAATAAATAAACATGTATAAAATGTTCTGTGTTGCTCATAGTTTCATCTGAGTTCTAAACTCAACAGTTATGGATGTATCCTCCTCCGTTCTTAAAGTGACTGATTAAATGTTAGATTGTCAAAGTTGAGAGGCGTTGTGTATTCGCCATCCTTTTAACATGTTGATTGCTGGACCGAATTGTTCAGGCAAAACAGAATTTGGCAATCAGTTGATCGAACACAAATCACAATTGTTTCATCATCCACTACAACATACTATTTGGTTCACAAACAGTGGCAATCTGCTTGTCCATTAATCTAAAAGAAAAAAAATCCATTTCCTTTGTATTCGGTATTCTTCCCGAAGACTTTGGGATCGTGTCGGACTTAAGTCAAACACATCTTATCATCTTCGGTGAATTAATAGGTGCAGACGACGAAGAAATTAAATTTGCTTTACACGAAAAGGACATCATCACAATGTTATTATTATGTACACTAGTCAAAATATATTTTTACAAAGCAACAACTAGCAGAATTTAAGTATTCGAGAAGAGCGCTAATACCTAAATCAAGTTGGTATGACATTCAAACATACAGTAAAACAAATTTCAGTATAGAAGATGTGTTGAAAAATATTAACTCCCGAAAACTTCCAGAAGATAAGAAAATATCCAAGATGTAATTAACTAATGCGATGCATTGCCAGCAATTTCCAAACCCATTGCACAGATGCAAAATCATATAATTAAAATGCATCTCAAGAAATCATTAATACGGCGTGTGAATGTTGTTTGAATCTTTTAAATGGAAGAGCAAATTTGACACAGAGAAAGCGAAAGAAATTGGGACATTCTTCCTCTCATCGAGAAACGAAAAAAAAATTTCAATTATTTAACCAAACATATTTCTTTAACGAGTACGATTTCTGCCCGTGGTGCTGAGACTGTTGTTTTAAAGGTAGCAGCACCTTCGTTAGGATCAATTGCTGATAAAGATTAGAAGAACTCTCTTTCCTGGAACGACATGACACTAGTACCTTTGGATCTTTTGGAACGATGCAAACTCATTTTCGTTGCATATAAACAATAGATCGAGCTGCATCGTTGAAACGAAAAATGGTTACATCAGTTTACCTCCTAATCCTGATCTCACCAAGACGGGACAGTTAAAACAAGAATTACAGTCGTTGATGGATCTATCCGATCTGTCAGAAATAGAACCAATACCACAGTTACTGATAATTATTCCGACGTCTTCAACGGTTTCACTAGAGAACGTTAGATAAGACAGCTAAAACTACTCTGAGAGATTCAAAGACTATTATGAAAAGCGACGATAAACCAAAATACCATAACAGACATAGCCACGGGAATCAAACCAGAAGTGAATACTGGAGATGTCTTTCATATTCCAATAACAAGTAAGATTGTAGCATCTTTGTTGACACCGTCTCCTTCTCCAAAAGGAGAAGAATTAAAAACTTGGGTCAACAGGATAAAGTGACATCTTCTTCAGCAGAAGAGAAAGAAATAAGGAAAGACAGCAGTGCAAATTATCAGCAAAGGTCACCACGCTGCACACGGCTGATACTCGTTTTGTTCGTCTAACACGACAAGCCTCATCGCAATAAAAAAATACCATACGAATCTAAGAAAAGTATCGAAGTCGCCATCATCCAAAAAGATTAATCTCCTTGCAACTATACGACTTAAGTAATAAACCCTCTTACGATAAAATCTACACAATCAGACAAAAAGCAACATAAAAGGAGTTGGAAGTTCTTTTGTTGCCAAACACAAATATATATCTTGTAGACCAAAAGCTGAAAAGAATTAGCAGTAATACAGAAAAAACTCTCAAATACCAAGAACAAATGGAAGAGGTAGATAATGTTGTTGAAATGCAAAGCAAATTTCTAAAACTGTTGAAACAACTACGGAGAAATTTGGCAGCTCATAATCCCTTGCCTTGTTTTTTCCTCTAAAGTTGGGGGATTCTGTTTCCATCGTGGCATGAATAAACAAATGTTTTTACCAAACGGCTGGTTCTTTTATTTTATTAAGTATCCTAACTTAAAACATGCGACATAATTTTCTCCGTGAATAATGTAAGGAAACAAATTAAGTTTATACTAATGCGCCTTTGCGAAACGATGCCTTGGATATGATTTGCTCTGGCAGGAGCTGTGTACTTTTATAGACAACTTTAATGAACATGAATCTGTAACAGAAAGAACAATTTAAACACCAGATATTAGATTGATATCGAAAATCTATCGAATATGATGATGAGATGAAGGAACTGCAGACAGAATACGCAAGACAGGAAGCATACAATAACTTGCAAAAAATAGAAGCTTCAACAGAAGAAAAATTATATTTACACTGTAGAAGCAATAGAAAATAATATTTGCAGAGATAAACAATATATTTTAGAGTTATCCAGATTGTTTGGCTTCTGGCATGCTGCGCGTTTAGCTGGGGAACATTTTATTTTGTATATTGATCGGCATTGAGTATATTGAAGGTCCAAAGAAACAAAATAGTAATTATTAATTACTCTGTGCTATTAAAATAACCATTGATTGAGAAGGACGGCCCATTTAAATGTATTGATCTTCAACTTCTTGCAATTTAATTCCATTTCAAAGAAATCCGTTTTTTTTTTCAACTTTGTTGCACAACAATATTATTTTGTTAACTCGTACCATTTGCCTTCTAATGTCCCATTGGCCTTTCCTAAATAATTTGAATACTTTTATATTGTCCCAAAAAGAATGTAATATGTTATTTGTTTTACCTTTTATGTCCCCTCTCTGTAGTTTACGTTGCCTGTCTGCTAAGATATGGTTGTCTATGGTACTTTCTTATATAAACTGCAAACCCGTACGTAGAAGATGTTGTCCTGTGTACCTATATTAATTACGTCTCTGTTAATTTGAATTATTTTCTCTTCATATCAATATCGGATTTGTTCGCGTTTTAAAGGTACTAACTTTAGTTAAATAACTTGGGTACTTCCGACGTTTAAAAGCCAGATAGATTAAAGAGTAGATTCGTAATAAGAGTCGAACGGACAGTTGCATATGAACACTGATGGATTCACTACAATATAACTGCTTGTCTTTATTTATTATGTGTAAAAGAAATCTTAAACAAATTAAATTATGTGTGCTCTTCGTTGTCGCTCAGCGACAATGCATGTCCGCACAGAACAGCGCTACTTTCATTGTTTGTCTCTTGTAGTGCTCAAACGTAGAGCTCAGCAACTGTTCAAGTAAATAGATACGTTTGTTTAATAAGATTATCAATAATAATAATAATAATAATAATACGAATCAGGAGTCTTACTGTGCTATTGAATATTGATTTTTATTTTGTATTGCAGTATTCTTATACAGGTGGGTTACGCCGAGAATTATGCTGCTCCGAAACTCTCGTGTATTTACTATTCAAACATGAGTGAATGAATAGCTGTCGGCTTCGTTGGCAAATCGTTTCTTTATGTTTTATTCTCTGAAATTAAAGAAATTAGTATGGATCCTTCATCATCTGAGGAATGAAGATAATGGTATAGTCCAAATTGTATGACTGACAAGAAGTGAGCAAAATGTTCTGACCGTTTGGTATTGATCACTAAGGACACATAACTAATTAAGGTGCAGTCTTTTTACTAAGAAGGTCTCCATAACGGTGTAATGGTATATCAAAACCAGTTGAAAATCCTAATCCTTCCTCTGCCCATATTCGCCTACCACCACTACTGCTACTGTTTATGTTACACCATTGCCACCATTACTGCTACTGCTTCTTCTACATAGAATAGGGAAGATCGAAATAAACCAAAGTGATTTTATTTGCATAATGTTGACACTTCTCTCTCTCTCTCTCTCTCTCTCTCTCTCTCTCTCTCTCACACACATGCGCACAAAGAGTAGTTTATAGTGCAGTATTTTTGCAACGTTTGTATAGTCTCGTAATGTTATTATAAATCACACACAGAGACCGATTCAAAATGCGTCATTCTTGCACAATCTATATCAGAAATATATATGGTTCGGGAACATTCCTATGTTCATAGAGACATTCAGCTTGATCCACGACTGACTACCACTGCAACAAACTGGACAAACCAGTGACATCTCAGAATCGCAGCAACGCAATATGCCATTATTGATACTAAAGTGAAATACGCTTTCAGTCACAGAAGTGTCTCAAACCCCGCATCTTTTATTATTAGCCTCTCGTTTGTTTTTCTCTGTATACGGCCTATATTCTCGTGTATAACACTGATCCAAGTTTTAACAATGTGCAGACACGCCTGTCGTCGAACAGTGCATAAGTATATCTGGGTTTACGTTGTTCGCTAGAACTCATAGACATACATACATACATGCATACGCACGTACGTATGTACGTACGCACGCACGTGTGTGTGTGTGTGTGTGTGTGTGTGTGTGTGTGTGTGTCATAAACGTCGTCCTTTAAAAATTATTTTTGAACTGTTTTTCTCTGATTCTCTTGTTTTGTTTGCTCTAGACAGTCAATCAATTAAAATCTTGATTAACGACTTAGAAATGTAGTCTATTGTCCACATTACCAAGTAACAGTGTTAGGAAATAATTATTTTATCTTCGTAATAAAGTTAACTCTCAAATAGACATTGATCTTTTTTATCTCAACAACCCACGCAGACGTTGCCCTAATCTGATCTGTACATCGTAAATTGCATATTCGAAAGGCATGGGACAGTCTTTAATTACCTTTCTACGTCATAAATGTAATATTTGAGTAGCATTATCTAGCTACATTACCTGTAATCTAAGCAATAGCTGGTTTTGTTGTATGTGATATATTTTTACGTCGAATGAAGCAACTCGCATGCCATGCATAAAAATACTTAGATCCAGGCAACCAGGGCTTTCGTTTGCCTTATGTATAGACAGTAAATATATTTTAACTGTGTGAGAGAAAGTTGTTACCATAATAATTGGATCAGAATGCCCCTTGATATGGAAGGGTAAAATCACATAAAAGTCGCCAAGATTTTTTGTGTAAAAGTGCTTCTCAGTAATCCAATCTATAAAATGAAGATTGTTATTTAATGATGGTACTTGAAATCTCAACAGTACTCCTGAGTTATCGCGGTAACACTTTGATCTCTACATACAGTAAAAACAATCGTACAGTATAATCTCTTCTAAGCCTGCTAAAATAATAGTTTAAGTCAATAGCTTATTCTAGTCTATTTGTACATGTTTACACAGTATATACTACAACTTTAAACAGAAACTCCCCAAAACATAATAATCAAGTGCTGGAAAGGATGGACACATAAATAATATTCACAACAAGTTACTGTAAACAACAATAATAAGCTACATTATTGACACGTATCAAAAACAAATTTTGCTAGCGAACATATTGCTTTCTTATTAGTAAAAGTTAAGAACTGATTGTACTTATACATGGCTTGTTTGTTCTAGAAGTACGTTTCTATTAAATTTACATGTAAGTCAGTATATATTAAAAGCATTTAAAAATGATATTCATCTTCAATATCATCTTTGTCACATAGCTTACAATATCTTTCATTTCTATCGATTCTATTGTTTCCACATTTCCTAGTGCCAATTCTCAGATTATGATCTTCTCATACGTTTTGTTAAAGCTGATCTATGTTTATGGTTACACAAGAATTTACAATAATCTTCCAGTCTGAAGCCCATTTTGATATGTTTATACAAAGACAGCTTATCTTAATTTTGTGATTTGAGAAAGCGGACAAATGAAACGTTTCTGTAAGTAACCCTTCGACTGAATCTGAAAGTAAACGCTGACAAGAACACGAAGAATGATAATAGCATATATAAAAAGGTTTACAAATATTAATGAAAAGAGCTTTTGTTTAATACAGGTGACCAAACAATGTTTACAAGAGAAGCGAGACAATAAAGTATTAATAATCAATATATTCCAGATAGTTTCTGGAAGATAAGCAACAGATGACGAACTTAGCATATGCTCTACAGATTGACTCATTTTCGTAACATGTATGTCCTCATGTGACAGTCCTAAAAATCATTGTACTTTTATTTAAACAATGCCGCATGTGTGTGTGTGTGTGTGTGTGTGTGTGTGTGTGTGTGTGTGTGGATTTTTAACATAGTTTCAACAATTTTCGTTTATATCGCTAAGATGTCTGCAGAATGGCAGTGTATAGTGATGTCTAAGATTGGGGCATCATGCCGCAGACATGTAGCATCCTGTTCCACGCAGTCACATTATTCTGACACCAGACCGACCAGTCCTAACACTAATCTCTTAATGCTGAGCGCCTAAAGAGGCAGCTGTTAATACCATTTTTTATGAGTATTTGGGATGACTCGGCCGGGGTTCGAACCCGCGACCTTGCTTAGGCCGCCCGAGCGATCATGGTAATCGTGAACTGATTCACTGATTTTCTAAGGAAAGACGGTGAATGCACTGAGTGAGAGCCAAATGTAGTGGTCTCTTACAGTAATTTATATAACATATAATGAAGTATGTTTTAAGATCTTGTTTAAATGACGCTTAAACAAATCATGTTTCATTTGTCAATTCAATATTTGCTATTAACAAGTGACAGTTGGTAAAATATAACGCTCATTATACTGTTAGCATAAAATTGCAATTAGCAATACTGCATACGTTCACAGGTTAATTAAATGCAGCGTAAACAAATTTAGATGCTTTCATGTACAAAGGAATTTCACTGCTGATTAAAACTTTGCATGCTAAGTAACATACTGGACGAACCTTCAGTGAACTCACTGTTTTAATTATCTGCGACTCAGCTGTATGGTTACTGAAGATGGGGTACAATTGAATGTTAAAGAATCAACAAATCGAACAATTCGGCACAGATATTTAACTTTGTTGATTTTACTGGATATTGTTCAAATAAATTTAAACTTTACAAAGTCAACTTCAGTACTTCAAAAAGTTGGTAGCAAGACAGGGACTGCATTTCCTTATAAAGGGGACGCATTGTCCCAGTAATTGATATCTACGAAGCTATAAAATAATGAAGAGTTTTTCTACCTTTAGAAGACGGGAAAAGTTTAGGAAAACCTGTTTAAATGGACATAAATAAAGTTATTTGATCCCACTCCATCTACGCAGATGTTTATATGGCTATGAGCGTTCCCTTGAATTTTATTTTAAATTTTTGAACAACTTCAATCATTCTACTTGCATGACTCTCGACAACCATTGCCGTAGTATAATAAATCACAGTCCCACACCCCGGCCCCAAAGCACTGTGTTGTGCATGTCGGGCATGGCTGTTTAAATCAAGTACAACCCCTCTCTGTGCTCGATAAGTTTTATTTCTCTCAGGCCAAATAGCATGCAGTATATGAAGTAAGAAAAAAACACTTGTGCTGTAATTATAACTCATCTCGTTTTGAATATTTCTGGACTGAAAAACTGCTTCCTCTTGATATTTATCCTAATTCTCATTTAGCGACAACTATTATGTATTGCAAATGAAAAGCTAATTCTTTTTAAAACTGGCGAACGAATTTTACTCAGACCAACGATATATTGTGAAATATGCGGCATTTCGTTGTTTTAATGTACTTTTATTTCTTATCTATAAGACAGCACTTTAAAAATTAGAAGTATTGAAAACACGAGTTGAGCTCTTATATAAATATGAAAATGTATAACTTTGATCCGGTTGCATTGCTTCTCTACTTCTCTAAGATACTCGGTTCTCTATCGTCTGTAATATATATATATATATATATATATATATATATATATATATATATATATATATATATATATATATATATATATATAGCACCAGTTTATATTCACTGCAACGCAATGCATTAGAAATAATATCTGGCACTCTTTGGGCTGTGAGAAACAGCTTTGTAAAACATCCTTGACAGCTGTAAACAAGCGTTTTCTACAGGAGTACAATGGCAAACCCAATGTTTCTGTTTATCCCAATGATCACGTGTGCCCAAAAACTTCGATCTTCATTTCACTATAATGCCATTCATCATCTTCAGGACACTGACTGAATAGTAAGCCATTGATACAAGTGCCTGGTTTGTGGGATAGTGTGCCAGTGTTGCTACATCAAGCGTCAACGATGGCCGAAACATACAGGTAATATTAACAATTTCCAATTAACTGTATCACATATGAAATTAAAATTCGACACCTGTTATAGGTTAGAAGTAAGAAATTTACTTATCTTGAAATGTAAATTGGAAATGTTTGGTGAAACGCTTAAATTAGAGGACTTTCTTGTACATGATATTTCTTCTCGATTTTGCTTGATTTTTTAAATTATCATTATCTGGTGGACACTACTACAAAATTTGCTATCAATGTTAATAAGTTACATTTACTCTCCGCCATTTATTTGAACATTCGTCTTGAACGAAAATATATATATTTGTATTGTTTTGCCAGTCTGTCAGTGTCTGCATAAAACAGTGATCTGCAGACTAGTAATCACGTAGGATTCGGAAAACAAATACAGTAAATCAAAAATTAAAAATCAACTTCATTAGTGATTTTTCCAACCTTTCTAAATTCGATCATCTGACAGTCATTTTTTTGTGTCAGCAACACTGTTGAATAATTACTTCCTTAGCAATTAACAGTAAACACAACGACATCTAGAATGAAATATACCACATAATTCTGGTCATTGATGTTTGTTTTGGTTGGGGGTTATTTTTTGTATTAACAATACTTTAGGTCTGTGATATGTCCATATTCTTAAACAAAATGTGTGTTTGTATGTGGTTTGGAGCATTAACAATTTTCCAGTCATATCGCTACGATGTCTTCAGCGTGGCAGTGTATAGTAATGTGTAACACTGGGGCATCGTGTCGCAGACATGTAACATAATGTCCCACCCAGTCACATTATCCTGACACAAGGCTGACCAGTTCTAACACTAACCCCTTAATACTGAGCACCAAGCGAGGCATCTGCAAGTACAATTTTTATATGTCTTTGGTATCACTCGGCCGGGCTTTGAACCCGCGACGTCCCGCATCTAAGGCGGACGCTCTAGAACGGTCCTTAAACAAAATCGTAATTCCGCTAATGTAGCATATTCCCAAAAGGAAACAAACGTCACAAGTTTCCCAATGACCTCCTGACCTGGGATTCTTGAGCTTGAGTTTGAAACTGACAATTTTAGGGGAGAATCGAGTGGGAGCAGCCGCCCCCCCCCCCAAAAAAAAAGGAATATTCCCGAGCGTGAAACAATAGGAAGGTTTCCAAGAGTACGTTGTATTTTTTGTTAGATGGTTAAAATGCAGAAGCTTCTGGGAGTTTTTACCCCAGGACCCATTGTGTGTTCCTTCCATTTTCTCCTCCGAAACGATTTTTCTGGTTCAGCCCCAGTTTGTGACACCCAATGGAGGAGTAACTTCTGAAAAGCAAGTTTTTATTGGCTAAGACTGTGAATTCAAATTCACGCTTTGGCTCAGAGTTGTACTATTTTCAGACTTAGTCAGGCCCCGTATTCTCGAAACTTCTTAGTACGAAACCCGCTGTCAAAACTTTGACAATCTTCAACTTAAGTTATAATAATCACAGATCTTGCAGATTTTTCTAAACTGGGGTCAGTCTATTTGACTACCAACTTTGATGACGTACACCTTAAGTATCTGACCTTGTGGTTGGATCTTGGGCTTGTGTTGCTTAGTAACAAAACTTGGAGAATACGGAACTAGATTTGATCCAAGGAGTATGCCTCCTTAAATGAAAGTTCAGCATGATAAAAGAAAAACAAAAATTAAGAATATTCTGAATATATCCACTGTGAGCGACTGTACTTTTGTCAGCGTTACCGAGCGTGAAACATTTAAAAGTTTGAGCTTGAGAAGGATTTTGGTCCCAACATGTATAAAAAATATAAGGTCCTGAAAAGAAACTTTTGAGTTAAAGATTCAGTTTATACTCTCAGACGATCCAATGTGACCCATTACGTCGTGTCTTTTATGATTAATTAACACAAGATTTAAAGCTGAATATTTTTTAATTTCCTGACCTAAACATACAGGTGCGCCATACTAGTGAAATTTATACGGCATCAAAGTCTACCTCTCGTGCGATGATCTCTTTTCCTCTATGCGAATACAATGTCTCCAAATAAGATGCGAAACCTGGACGTGAAATGTAGATAAATCATGTCGTCAGTCGAAAAATCTAGTTCAAGTAAAGGCTTGAGGGCGTTGTCTACAATATTAGGAATGAATCATATTTTCGCATTCCTTGCGAATCGTTTTAATGATAAAATACGTGTTTTAGTACGATAGTTTACTTACTATTTTTAATGTATTAGTCCATAAAGAACCAATGCAAACAATAACATGAGTGCAGTCATTATTTTTAAATATCGTCTTTAGATTGTACGACTGCTTTTATTGCATAAACAATTCATCAGACTGTTAATGCAAGGTAGACATGAGAAATCATCTTACGGGAAGCACTTACTTATACACAGAGGAGCGGTGAGGAGGGTGGAGACACGGTTTTAGTTTATGTACAATGTAGATGAACATGCATTGTTTTTGTTTTTTCTTGTTGTTCTTTTTGTTTTTGTGTGTCGAACAAAGCATAAGTTGGCTTGAGTTAAAGGTTATGTTAATTGTATATTAGACAAGTTGAGAGCAATACTGCAAGTTAGCATTTGAACTTTTAGTTTCCCCAGCGCATGTCTATTGTTGCAGAAACAAAATGTAGAGGTCCTCTACAATAACCTGTCACGTAAACAGTTGAGGTTGTCTACTAGTTTCCGAGCGTTACCAGTTGCCACATAATCGTTACTTGGTCATGATTGTATGCAGTAGGGTTTTTTTCAGAGACAAATCGTACCTTATATTATATACCAAATATTTCTTCTGCCAGTTCAAAAGATACTGAGGAAGGTCAAAATACGTAAATATTGCGAAGCAAGTGCTGACCCTTTTTCCACCACGCCTAGTAAAGTGCTATAGCTTATAGTGAGCTCAACATTCTCGATTCGGCGGTCCTGAGTTCGAGTCAACACAGAGGCGATGAGATTTATTTTCTTTTTCTTACTCTGTTGAAAAATACGTTGAAAACAACATTAGTAACAGCTCTTGCTTCTCGTTAATTCAGTGGCCACAAGTAACACGAGGACGAGAGATATCCCACTTAATTAAACAAAAAAAAATTAAACCTTGTTATTATGCGAGTAAAAAGGAGGAAAAAATGGGTAAAATGTCAAAATCCTCAAAAACAAATTACTATCTCATTAGGGAACTAAAACTTTATAGTCAAGCACATATTCTAATGAAACTGTACATTTGACGGAGTATATGGAGCGGAAATGATACAAGTCTGTTTTATGTAAAGATAAGTAGAACGGAAAACATCTAACTTGTTAAGAGTGGGGTTTCTTTTCATAATTGTGCCGGTTAACATACTTTGTGTGGATGGACAGACATGTAGGAGCAAGCAAAGCAATGGAGGCATATAAACTATTAAATGTATGACTAACTTTGGAAGCAGTGATCTGTTTTATGATTCACACAAATTTTGTTTAGGGTATGCCACTGATTATGTTTGACACTTGTCCATCTACACTCGACATGATACAGAAACTTGATACATTTGTCTGTGAAAAAAACCCGTCTTTCATGAAAAGACATACAAATAAGCAAAAAGTGGGACATCAGACAAATATAGTTAGCATCATTTAAACGTTTTAAGGCATCTAGCTTTTCCGACTGAACCAGTAAAAGCTGTTTAAAATCATTTATATTTTAAGACAGAACCAGTCAAAACTGTTTTAAGACATTTTGATTTTCATGCAGAACCAGTCAGAGTGATACTTATTTACCTTACTGATACTATTACCTTTATCATCCATTATGTATCATGTTTGCTATGGAAGACAAGAACTAAAAGTACCAAACCTGAATACTGCATTATTAAAATTATTTTTATGTCATTCTATCGACGTTAGCAATGTTAGCAAGTATTACCTGGCCGTTCATATAGGCGATAATATATACTGGCATTTAAAGACTACCATGGACCAAACTACTTTTTGAAATAACGATTACTTATTGAACTGCGCATCCATTAATTTAATTAAAACACCAGTACAAAGTCATTTCAAGGTCTTAGTTATTCTCGTATGCAACTGGATGATGGATTCTTGAAATAAATCGGAACAATTTGATTCATACCACCTTTCCACTGGTTAATGTCCTTCCTCATTTCTCTCTCTCTCTCCTTTGTTTGTAATAAGCACAGTGTATAACCGTATTATGCTTGGTTTCGTGCTGTCGTTGTTGTTTCTTTAGCTGGGCTTCGTACATGAGGAGGCATTCGAAAAACGGCAGAATCGGTGGTTAAAGCAAGCTTCATTTGTATCTTCTCCGTTACTTTCCTGTGTCAGGGTCGCTAAAAATATCCAAATGTGACAGATGTCTAATTTTTTATTGGGTCAGACACGAACTTACATCGCTTGCACTGTTTGTTTTCTTTTACTGGTAAATGTTGCACTGTTTTGTACAGTTTCTTTGGGGGTCAAAATATTCGCTTTTATTCTTAAAGAGAATGTGTTGGAAATAATGTGTTACATAAGAGGAGGTGTAATTTGTCTGGGATGTGTGTGTGCCCGTTTGCCCGTCCCAACGAGCACGCACACACAAAAAAACGTATAAAAACTGAAGAAATACGTGAAACAATGTGAAATTCAATGACGTCATCTAAAAGTGCATTAAATTAAACCTGTTATATGTTATTTCTCTATGTGGAGTGATTTCAAACAGTAGTATCAACGCCTTTGTTTAGCCTTTTTTCATTCAAATCAGTTATTTTAATTTTGTTTAGTGTTGTTTAATATAGGCCAATGCACACTGGTATTTTAACACGATTTGAAAAACAAAAACAAAACAGGTATCTAGAATGCTTCTAGGATGCTCGAATTCCAAAATGTTTATATCTCGACATGGAAAACCAAACCCAAAAACCAACTCCCAAACCAAACCCTAAGTCAGACACATCGAAACAAACACCAAAAATTAAAACAAAAACTCGCTTACTATACAAAGAAAAAATTAATTTGAAAACAGTTAAGCCTGTATATAAAAATGGAAAATAAAGTAGCTCCAAAATACGAGGCAATCGTACAAATCACAACTGTACTACCAAATACCATAATGGCTGCTTGCGACACAACGATATATGCTATATTCCAAACTATGGGTCTTTGTGTAAGGACAGCAATAGCACATACTACAAGAAAACACATACGTAAGAAACCTAGTACCCGACATCTCCAAAATCGACAAACTACAAGGGCGCGAGGGTCGCACACATTTGCAGTCACTCTCTGTGCTTCCCACGTTTGTGGACGACATATACGTGTTTAGCTACCTTCACCGCCAAGATACTGTATACAACAAAGGCAGAGTGCTATATACAGCTGGAAATAGTGAGTCGTTGCAGGTATCATTGGAGCGGTACAGAAAACAATCGCTATCAACCACAATGCCCACTCAATCGTATGTATTTTGCCCACAATTGTATCTTGGCAGCACCACCGAGATAGTACGACTGACAAGAGCACAAATCGATTTTCATGCAAAAAACGCACTTGAACCCCGTAAGAATCGTAAAACAACTTCGTTGGTAGCATACCTGCCACCGCTGTATTTGTAACAAAAGTGGACATATCCGAAATTCCTACTGACAAAATGCTGACGTGTTTTGCAGACTTCAATCGATCACGGACATGAACTCTACTCCATCCACTTTACAGGAGATTTCTCTATTTTCGAAAGACCGCATCTTGTAGAATACCTATCTTCCAAAGGGTTTGGCATATAAGGAAAAGACGCATTGAATTGCTGTATGGTACTAGTCGATCGGCCCAACAGCACAATCTAAAGAGCCTGGTCTGCACATACAAAAACAGGCTGTGTATCTGTGCCATTGTATAATGACCGGTGATTGGGAAGCAGGGTATTTGGATGGAACAAATGCAAAGTCGGTAGCGGCCATTGTATTTCTATACGAGAGTACAATAGTCCAACGAAAGTCAGTACAAATAATTCAATAATCCTTTGTCGATCGCATGACATATATTAGTCTTGGCCAACTCAGCAGCTTTATGGAAACTCGAGTATCAACCACGCCAACAAAATCAAATCTGCCCAATCCGCGTGTAAACAACAATCGTTGTCGTTGTCGGCACTCGCTGCACAAATCGTTTGTAGCAATCCGTTCGCTTTTTTGACTTCTAGTGAAACAGTCCATGCCTTTTTCGGAAAGGTCGTTGGTCGTACTCAAAAACAAGGTCTAGTTGGTGCTAGTCCACCACGATGGTTTTTATGGTCGGTCAATGTCGATGGCGGCATTATTCTATTGATAGTCCATAGATCCACCAACTCAACTAGTAGTAGTCTTCGCGAAACTTCGGTCCGTTGTTGGTTATTTCGTTTCTGGTGGACAAAATACGAGAATTTGTGCAAAATGGTTTCGAGTCTCCAATCTGTCGCACAAATCGAATAGCAGTTCGACGCAATTATCCGCATCCATGCAGCTTCCCACAGCCGCCTTGTGACCGATCGCACTTGCCTTGTTTGCATGCTCTGTCGATTTGTTGATACGGAATATATCAACCAACGTTTCCAAATCTTCAAGCTCTGGAACTACCCAGTCTGGAAGATAGTTGATCGGCCGATGCGTTTCCGAATGTAGGATTTTCTGGAATCGTTTCCTTGCTATTTTCAAAATGCTTTGTCTGCTCCACAACAGCTTGGCCTCACGATCCTCCACAGGTTATACCTCCTCTTCCACTTGTATTTCTTCCGCCAGATACTTTTCCAGCGCGACCACGCTATCTTAAAAACTATCTCTTCTTCGTCTAAAGGCGTAACAAACCGTGTTGCCGCTTCCACAACATCCTTTTCCGACTCATTTTCTTTCCCAGCTGTGTCTGTATCCATTATTCCCCAATTCGGTATAGTCTTTTGTTGTCAGTCCCTTACCGTGTTCTTGCCTTCACGAAAGACATCTTTCCACGAAGGTCAGTAGTGAATGGGGACACCCTAGGGACTAGGGGACTTCCATGTTAAAAAGGTATATCCACTCTGGGGACTACGTAAAATTTAACATAGGAGAAAAAAATACCCACTCTGGGGACTATGTAATTTAACATGGGAGAAAAAAATATCCATTCTAGGGACAAGGGGAATTTAACATGGGAATAGAGTGTGAGTCTATCTAGGGACAAGGGTAAATGGAACAGGGTCGGGACCCTATTTTAATATGGTCCCGACCTGATGGGTCTATGGAAAGGGAACATATGAAAACTGAAACAGGGAGGAGTCTCTATTTTTTTTAAAAAATAAAAAAAATAAAAAATGGGGCTAGGCAATTGAAAGTCTATCTCTTTTCGAGAGATTGGAGTGGCCCTGAAAAGGGCCTTTGGGTTTCTTCTTCTTCTAACTCCTCAACTTCTTTATCCATCCCCTTATTTTTTCCATCATTCCTTTCTTCTTCTTCTTCTTTTCCAGTCCGGGTGACCCATGGCTCGGAACTTCTGTTGGATTTTCATCCAGTTAGCATTCAGTTTCTCTAGTTCTTCCTTTTTCTTTCTATTTTCTTCTTCTTTTCTATCTTTTGCCCACCTGTCCTTTATTTTCTCCACTTCTTCATCTATTACCTTTCTCATCTTTTCTTCCCCTTTTTTCAATCTTTCAACACTCCTTTTGATAAAGGGCAACTCTGACCTTTTTTCTATCTCTTCCAAAAACCTTCTTACTTCTTCTACCTTCTCCATTGCCTCTTTTAATGTCCCCACTCTGACATAAGGGGGATTTATTAGCCCTCTCAATCTCTTCACTTCTTCTTCAATTAATCCCTCTATCATCTCCCTGGCTAATTTTAGTTCGTTCACGTAGTGCACACTTGTTCTTAACCTCCAATCTCTTTCAATCCTTTCAACTCCATATTCACCATCCACCATCCAAAAATAAACATGCCTTAAATCATTAAACAGTTGGGACACTTCCATCTTCTTTTTTTATTCCGTAGAATGGTGCGATCGACGAACACTGTGGGTTCTTATAGTTAAAGTGCGGACGTGAAGGAAAACATCCCCCAAAACAAAATTGATATTACCTAGATTATCACTTAAAACGCGCGGACGTGAAGAAATACATCCCCTACTTTTCTCATTTCATATAATATACTATCCACATAAGTGAAACAGCAATAAACAAACCCCAAATCTACTATCCACACACGGAAAGCATTATAATGAAACCCAATAATCTACTATCCACACAAACGTACATGAGCGCTTACAAATAAACACACACACACACACACAAGAAAAAAGAGTCAGTGTTTATATTCACACTAATCTACATACACACATTGGCAAATCGATTACTATTTCTTTTCTAGAGTATTGGGTAGCCCTGAAAAGGGCTGCTTGTTTTTTGAACTCCAGTGACACCTGGTTAATGATGGCACGTTCCAGGCCTGGCACCACACACACATCTTCTTCCCCAGTCTCCTTTCACTCTTTTTGGGGGGAGAGCAGAGGCGGGATAAGTGGCTTCAGAATCCCAATCTTCTGTCTCTGGGATTCGGAAATTTCCTCTCTCCTTTTCTTCCTCTTCTTTCTTTCTTCTCTCCTCCTCTTCTTTGTTTCTTCTCTCCTCCTCTTTCATTCTTCCCTCTTCTACTATGGCCTCTGCAGCCAGCTCATTCACTATACGCCTGGCATATTCCAGGTGTACATGAAGTTCAAGCAGTTTTGCTAGTCTGGTGTTCATTCTCTTGATCAATCAACAAAGGTAGCTAGACTGCCGAGCGATTTTAAATTTATACTAAAAGCGCGGACGTGAAGGAAAACATCCCCCAAAACAAAATTGATCTTACCAAGATCATGACCAAACAACCCGTGGACCTAAAAGAAACACTCACTTTTTTACTATCCATTAATAATTTAAAAATTTTCATTAATCACTTCAATATACTATCCACATACGAAAGCAATCAAATCAAACCACAAATCTACTCTCCACACACCTCAAACAGCAAAAAAAACACTATCATTATCTACTATCCACACCAACACATACACCCACACCACAAAAGAGTCAGTGTTTATATTCACACTACTCTACATACATACATTGGCAAATCAATTGTTATTTCTTTTCTAGAGTATTGGGTAGCCCTGAAAAGGGCTGTTTTTTGTTTGCTACGGCAATCTTTTAGTTTCTAAGAATGCGACGTCCTCTGACGATAGACTTTCTGACGATAGGTCTGCTTCTTCGGAAAGAGAAGAAGAACTCTTTGGTGTCGATACGACAATCGACAAAGCCTCTGTCAGGTTCAGGTTCCTGCTGCTGTTGCTGCTCTCTCTGCTGTTTCTGAAGTCTGTACTTCTCTGTCCATTCTTCTTTTTCCCTGTTCACTTCTTCTCTGAAGAGCTCTTCTATCAGGTCTTCAGTGACTTTTAACATTCTCACATTCTCTGTCTCTTCTGGCTTCGGTATCAGACTGTGTCTGACCCTATGCAAATTCACGTAGGCTTCGTTTAGCTTAGCTAGTTTGGAGAACATCTTCGTAGGAGGATGAGTCGATAATGGATGGTTAGACTGGAAACTACCCCGGTTTTTAAAGTCAAAGCGCGGACGTGAAGGAAAACATCCCCACACGGTTTTCGAGTCGGACCGTTCAATGAGTGTCATGATAGGGATAGTAAGAAGTCAAAGAGCATGAATCAAAATTCCTATAGCCAAACAAGAGACAAAGGCATTTTTTCAAAACACAACATTTTTTTATTCAAAATCACTTAACACTAACAAACTCTAACATTTTTAACAATAATCCAACAATATAACATCAAACATTTTTTTAAATGACAAACATTTTTTTTGCAACTCACACATTATTTTGGACAGGGCTGACAACGTTGTGAATGAAATTGTGATTTCCACTGTTGGAAGTCATTAGGCCATTGATGGACACTACGTTTCCTAGCTTGAGACAAAAGATAAGCATAATGGTCACAAAACCATTGATCTACTTTCACATCGTTTCTAGAAGAAGAATGAGGATCAAAATGAGTCACTAAATGTTCTAAGGAATAACCCAGGCTGCGACGATACAGAAGATACACACAATATTGTCCACACACCAAGGAATATGTGCCTTGTAATTTCACATTATTGAATCGGGTGGTCTGAGCATTTCTTCTCGTAAAGTCAATGATATTGTCTTCCAAAGGGGGCAATCCGTACGAATCGAAATATTCCACGCATCCTTCTTGAGGAAAGTAGACGGCTACCCATTGGTTTCCTGGGAGATGACCGTCGTCCGTGTTGATCACATAAGCTAGATGGTCTTGAGGTTTACGATGAGGGAGTTCATCTTTAGCACAGACGACAGGATTCCAAGAAGCCGTGTACGAGCTGTGGTTCAAAAGGTAATAAAGTTCCCAGGTATCCATGTTTTGTGTGGGTTTTCTCTTCTTCTTCTTCTTCACAGGTAATGATAAGTGATCAATTCGATCCTGACTTTTTGCTTGAAAATGTCTGACAGGTAAAAGGCGTTTAGCTTCGTCTCCCCACTCTGATTCAGAAGAGCTTCGATACGATGGATCTCTTCAGTGGTTAATGGTGGACAAGAATGTTCACGCAAGTCTTTATACCACTGATGCAACACGACTTCGTCCGAGATGAGACTCCAAGCTTCGTCCAGATACTCGTTCAATTTTTCTTCTTGACTCAGCATCAGGCATTTATAGTGTTGAATTTGACTGGGATGATCGTTTCGACATCCATAGCACTCTTTCTTGATCAATTCCGTCATTTTGTCGACCAAGTGTTTGGAAAAACAGGAGACTAAATGGGCTTCTTGTTCTGGCCATCTTGACTTCATCATGATAACTTCTTCGTCTTGAGATTCTTCTTCTGCCCCGGTCTCCTCACATTCCATCTCCAAAGTTTCTCCACTAGGCAAAGAGGGATAACAGTCTTCCATGGCTTCTAATAGTCTAGAATGACTTCTCTCAAACTGTTGATTTCTATGGTATTGTCAAATTCTGCATACAGGAGGACGTTCACTGTGTGATCTGGAGGTGGATTTGCAAACTGAAGTTCCACACGAATCTGACCCGATTTTATAGGGTGGAAATGTCCCTCGTCGCTGCCTTGGTCTGGAGTGAAATCAAAACCCCACAAAGCATAGCCTCCTGCATAATCGTCGCACGAAATACCGTGACTGGTGTTGGTTCCTAACTGTCCCGTGGCTTCGTACAGGGACAAATACGATCTCAAATAATTCTTCGCGACACCAAAGTTGGGCTCAAAGGGCCGGGTACACAAGATCTTGCCGTCGCGACTGACTTCGATCTTGGACACATTGGAATGTTGAAACTCAAAAGGATTTTGATCGTGGGTTCCGTTGAAGGCTGAATTCCTGACGATACCAACAATCAAACGTTTGGGTAACTGTCCTTGGAACAGATGATCTTCGATCATAGATCGCTGTCCAGCGGGAATGGTGAACGTTTTCACTTCTACGCGTCGTATCGGATACTTGGCAGTCGTTCTGCTCAACGTCTGACTGACGTCGTTTCCAACTTTAGGTAACACTTCCACACGACGCACGTAAAGTCGGGCTTCTTGAATGATAGTTTTGTATTCATTGGCATGGGCCATCAAATGGAAAGCGGCACTGCTACGATTCAGTCTCAGACGGATATCCACACCGTTCAGCAAATACTTTTCTTGTAACCACATGTCCAAATGCAAACGATCCATCAGTTCTAAACTTCGCCCTTGCAGAATTTTCTTACGACGGTCGTTAAACCCCACATTGTGAGGATTGTCATCTTCCGTCAGGACTGTGTCGCTAAACGTGGCTACACCTGCCGTGTCAGGTTTCCATACCACGCAAGCATCCAGATGAGTATCCTTGGCTTCTTTTCCGTACGTCAAGAGATTTTCCAGGTAGGCACGATATGGGTAAGTATCCATGCTGCTGCTGACCAGTTTGTTATTCAAGTACAAGTCCACTTCGCTGAACAAGGAATGCATGAAATTGTTGACAGGAGCTACTCTAGCATCGCCTCCTGGATTGGTGTTGTCCGTTTTGATCACTTTCACTTTCAAATACAGGTAACTACTATTCAGATCGATGTTATCTTCGGGTTGTCCTTTGATTTCAAACTCGATGGGAGAGGAATCCGTCAAAGAGGAAACGGGATGAAATTCCATCCACTGGGATTCTTGCATGGTCATCATGGTGGGGGGCATGGCAAACAGATCCAGTTCCGACTTGGAACAGGCGCAAGACTCTCGGTGCATCATTTTTTTCTCTTTCTCAATAATCGAAAACGTCTAAGTCTCGAACGGTTCTTCTTTTCTTTGCCTTTCTAGCTTTAGACGTGTAAAGTCTGGTGAAAGGGTGTTTTCTTCGTCGTCTCTTTCTGCCTTGTCCTTGCTGAATGCCTGACTCGGCAGCGTGCAGGGCATTTATAGGTGTTTCTCGTCGGCCCAAAAGGTCTTTGCCCGTTTGCAGCAAGACAATTTTGCCTGCCCTCATGAAGGCTTCTTTAGGATTTTGTTTGTCGATGATGACATTTTGGAGAAATTCTTTGCCTTGCGTCAGTGCCGCATCTTTCAAGGCGTGCAATCCGCGTGTCACCATCGGTTTCAACACCGGGGCCACCGAACGAAAGGCCGATTTCAACATATCTCCTAAACCGTGTCCTCGCTGTCGAGCAACCCCTCGGTACACTGGATACATGACTTACGAGTCGTGAGAGAACCGTTTTCGAAAATGGAGTTTCACTGTGACTTTTCCTTTGGTGAATGAAATATTCTGTCCCAGATCTCCTTTTATAGCAATGTTGACCGTGTCCAAATACGACTTGCTGACAGGCAAATAGTGAGGATGTACAAATTCGCGGTGAACGTGGTAAGTGTTTCCACCTTCCTCGTCAGCGTTCGTGGCAGAATCCACTTTGAAAGGAATGACACGCAGTAACGGTACGGAGGTGTGTCCCACCACGTTATACTCCACCACATCGGAGTACACAAACATCAAATTAAGTCCTTGGTTCAGTTCTACCGGGGCACGAAATAACTTGCTAAAAGACTCGTTGTCGTAAATGATTGGTAATTCGTTTTTCTTGATCATGGCCATTCTCATGTCCATGTCTCCTCCCAACATGTCAAACAATTCAGGACAAAATAAAATGGACACGATTTTACTCCCGTCAAATTTCATCAAGAAGCGACGAGCTGCTTTGTGGTATTCCATGGTGACACTTTTTTGGCACTTTCCAAAGCTTTCAGAAACACGACATTAAACCTGGAGGCTATGGTACTCACCAAATGTTGACCACTAAAATAATAGCCTGGGGGAACGAACAAGTCATAGGTGGTGTACTTTTGATTTTGTGTGCCAGGGGTTTTTATGTTATATTTGCCATGGGTATCCAAGTACAGTTGCATTTGTTCGTCATAAACTTCCACATCAAAAGAATTTTGATTGCGAAGGACATTGAGGACTTGGGTCGGGTGAATGATTTCTACTAAAGCCACTTCCCAATGGGCTTCGTGATCTAATGGGATGGTCTGAGGTAATTTGTCCGTGTAACAGCACAACGTGTTCTTGAGAAACACCTCCATGGAACTGTCACTGGGTAAGGTTCAGTAAAATTGGTTTTGGTGACTCATAATTCCAGAGTTCTGTGGCTGTCCGAGGGGTTACTGGACGTCAGAGGCGTGTCTCCGCCCAAAATAGGGTTGTTGTTGTTGTTATTGGAGTGGTGACTGACACTGGCACTGGACACAAGGTTCCCGTGGTTCCCGTTCGAGGAGAATTTCAGGGAGGGATTGGGAAGCAGGTAACCGATGCAGCTGCTCAATAAAATGGTCCACAATTGTTTGTCTCCTTGTCGCAAACTCAAATTGGCGATGGCTGCCCCGATGACACAATACACCACGAAGATTTGGCAGAAAAAGACGATTTGCGTTTAAGGCACACGTTCTGCACACCACACCCACAAAGGTTGTTTTTGTAAATCTTGCAGAGAAGAACTAGGTGAAGGAGTGGTCGACGTAGTTGCGTCTGTGTGAAAGGGCATCTTGGTCACTTCTTTTTATAGTCGATGACTTGCGAAGCGTCGATCCAAGAATCAAAACTGGGTGGATATCCTTTCCAACGTACTTTGACTTCTTTGACACGTCGTTTACCCACTTTACGGGTTCTGCGTTCGAGAATGCTTTCGATGTCGTACACGTCGTCTTCTTTTTTGGTGACACGTTGTAACTCGGGCAAGTAAAAAGTTCCTTTGAGCACTTCTCCGTTCATGTCTTCCAATTTATAGACGGCAGGATGACGGCCATGCACTCGTCCAGTGACACGAAACAATTTGGTCGTCCAGTTAGGTAAGTAACCTTTGTCGAAAATGCGTTTGGTTTTGCCAATGCGCACCCAATCTCCTACGGCTAACACTCCACTTTTCTTGGGGGCAGCCCTCGTCGGGGACATACCAAACAGGCGCTCAAACACCAACACTTCGTTCTCGGGAGTCACTTCTTGCGGGGCACGTCCGATGCTTCGATGGTAAGATTGGTTGTACGCTTACACCAGGTGCGGTAAGATGTCGATGTAATTCAGAGTGTGGTGATGCGTAAAATATTTTCACATGCGTTCTTTCAAAGTGCGTTGAAAACGTTCCACGATGCTGGCTTTGGTTTCAGGATTCTCGGTAGTAAAAAAATGAATGTCACGTTTCTTTAATTCTTTTTGGAAAGCTTGGTTCAGAAATTCGGTACCTTTGTCCATTTGCCATCGAAGAGGGTGACGACGGCTTTGTTTCAACACCCGTTGCAGGGCTCGCACTAACTCGCTGCTCGATTTGGAAGTCAAGGGTACGACCCAGGCAAATTTGGAAAAGATGTCGATGACACAAAACAAATATTTGTAGCCGCGATTGTAGCTAGCCAAATGAGAGACATCGGCTAAATCGGCTTGCCATTGATGATCGATGCCTTCCATTCGGGTGCGACTTCTGGAAAACTTGCGTCGAATGGGTTTGTTAAAGTGTAGGTAGCTTGTTCTTGTAACCATCGTTGCACTTGAGGTAAACGGAGACTTTTCAGTCGCGTTTTGGCAGCACGATACAATTTTTGAACTCCTGCGTAACCTGCAGGATAGGAGGGATCGTAGTAAATGCTGGCTAAGACTTTTTCCATTTGTTGGTTTGTGTGTTAATAAGGTACCCACTCTTGGAAGATGCTACTCTTTTTCTCTTTGGGTACTTTCTTGGATTGCAATGCTTTGCGTGTGCGACCAGCAATAGGTGTGGAAGAGGAGGATGTCTGAGCGAGGGATATCGGTTTTTGTTTCACTTCTGTCTTCACTTCTGTCTTCACTTTCTTTTTCTCTTGTGATGAAGAAGGGGTGGTCATCATCTTTTTAATCCATCCAATTCTGGAGGTAGGTGGTGTTGTTAACTTGCGTACTTTTTCTGGTGGAGTTTGAAACCCTTCTTCTTCTTCTCCTTTTTCTGTCTTGGTCACTGGTGGTGGTGGTACTGGTGACGGTGCTGGACTTTTCATCAAGGTCTTAAAATCTTTCAGAGTGGGAAGAGCTGTTTCGTCTGAGGCTTTCTGGTGAAAGAGTTGCAATCGTTGCAAGAGTTGACCGTACTTTTGCGATTTTTCTGTTTCTGACAAATCTTGGCGATCCATCAAGGACTGCAATTCGTGTTGTAACTGGGATATCTCGCTCAAATGGGGATTGGGAGGTAAATGCGGGGTACGTTGTTCTTGCCAACGATGGTATTCCATCCATCGTTTGTAAGGCACTAAAGCTAGTTTTCGTCCTTCCATGGGGTTGTCAGGGGTCGATTCTGAGATCTTGGGACTTCAGAGGGCCTTTTTATCTTGCTCCCACCAGTCCTCCCAACATGGTTCCCAAGACTCCTTTCAGCAATGGGCCTAACAAGAGGGGTAAAATGCCTCCACGTTGGACCAACATCTTCTTCTTTTGACGAATGGGAATTTTCTTTTGAACCATTTGGCGAAGAACGTGACGATGTTTGCCTAAGCATTGTTTCTGGTGTTTGGACAAAGAAATCGTGCCTTTCAAGACGTTCAAACAACATTCGCACACGGTATCGATGACCTCTCTGGAGGCTGATTGAATGAGTTTTTTTCGTAGGGGTGGAGAAGCTTTGGACAGGACAGATAACATGTCCCCATGTTTGACTAAACGAGGAGGCAGTCCTTTCCTTTTCTTTCCTTGGGATTGTTTAGAAGAGGGATGTTTTCTGGAGGGTGACATCTTCAGGAGCACCAACAAACACTGATACCCCTACTTAGTCACAGGCCTTTTTTATACTGGAACGCGTCGCCACTGATTGTCGTTACGTCGTATCAACTTGAGGACAGGCATGACACGTCGTACAGGGGTACGCAACGGACTAAATTGAGCCAGTTCTTGCTTGGACAAATCCAGTAAACTTTGTAACATGCCCGATCTTTCTTGAACTTTGATTTTGGGAGAAGGTACTTTGTGAGCAGCAGCCACTGCCACTAAATTGGAGGGTCCTACCACTGGGGAAATTCTTCTTGGGGTCATCAACGGAGATGTTCTTGGTGTGATCAACGTCTCCAAGTACTCTTCAGTTCTTGGTGACATCAACGGAGAAGTGAATGAACCTGAGGCTACCGGAGACGCGGTCACTGCCTTTGCAGGTCGTGCTTTGCGAGTGTAAGGCTGCGTCCTGACCGAAGTACCTCTCCTGCGACTAGTTTTCTTTTCTGGGGACTTTTTCTCTATTTCTTTTCCTGGGGGCTTCTTTTCTTTTTCCGGGGTGGTGTCTGGTAAGAGGAGGGTCCCGCCACTGGAGAAGTTCTTGGAGACACGGGTCTCCTTGGGGATCTGGTCTTGACACCGTGGCTCTTTTTCTTCTTGGAGCTTCGTTTGACTTTTTTCTTGAAGAGAACTTTGGGGGCATTAGGATCCCATCTTAAGAGAGAGCTAATGATGACCCCTCCTAGAGTACCGCTCCCTCCAGGTTTCAAAATGATTTGGTTTTTGGTTTGAGTGTCGATGCGGAGATCAGCCAGTTGGGTCAAAGCGACTTTGTTTCGATCAAAAAAGCGTTTGGTGTGATGAGGAATCTGAATGATCCCTTGGAGTAACTGACGTGCCGTCACCGTGAACCATCGTAAGACTTCTTTGAGACTAGCTTCTAAGACACGAGCCCGTATTTGTGGATTTTTTTCTCGCCTGATGACATACAAGACACGAATCAATTTGACGGGAAGATGCGACTGAAGGGACGTCATGTTCAAACTGTGTGTGAGACAGACGAAAAGTGTCTGAGGTTTTTATAAATTTTTTTGGTAGAGTGAAGTTAAGTCGAGGACGGAGACGTGTACAGGACAGGCCCTCCGTCTTGGCACCAGTGGTGAAACAAGTGGGTACGAAATCGCAAATGATCGGGGGTCGTAGGTTTCAAATCGTCGAGTAAATAGGCGTGTGGAGTTTGAGTGGCATTGTCGTACCCCTGAATCAGCCAAGGCGTCCCTAACTGTTTGGCTAAGACTTGCACTTGCGATATATCTCGAGGACTTTTAAACAAGACCACGTAATGTGCATTGAGACTGATGGTTCGATGGGCTTTACTTTGTTGAAACAAATTTTGAGTGATGTAAACGACACTGGCATTACGGTGATACCCTTTGCGCGTGAACCACAGTTTAATTTCTTCTTCGTCTTCTCCTAACATGTCGTCGAAAATGACCAAATGGGTTTGACGGGAGTCAGAGACGATGCCGTCGTCTTCTTTAGGAATGCCTTCCACAAACACGATGGAATCGCCTTGACTTTCTCGCAAGAGACTGTACGCCGATTGCCACTCTTTGTACCACCACACGATGCGTTGAGGTGGTCGATCGATCAAATGATGTTTATGTTCGATCAAACGTTTGACAAATTCGGTTTTGCCTGAACCGCTAGGTCCAGCAATGAGCATGTTAAAGGGATGGCGAAGATACAAAGCCTCCCAACTGGCACGATCTAAGTGTTCGTCGATGACTTTGACAGTGGAGGAAGAGGGAGCAGAGATAGCAGAGGTAGCCATAGTGTTAGGAATGTCACTTGTGACACGAAAACAAACAAGACAAGAGTTTATATACTTTTTTCACGACACGTTTATTGAATGTTTCAAATATGAAGAACACGAAAGACAAAAATACATAAAAGCCAAATAGTTATGTACAGGAATAAAAAACACATCAAAACGATCAAAGTGGAATAAAAACAAGTGTCTGTACAACATGTTTTGGGTAATGTTCTGACCAGATTTATATTGGATAAAGTCACACAAGTGTCCTCCCGAAAGGGTCTTTCAGGCATGTCCACGACAGTCCTGTCCTGGGTGACGGGTTCTTCTGGTACTGTCATTAACACAGGCTGAAAAGTGACTTTTTTCCTTGAACACCTCTCGTGCATACTGGGCCACTTCTTGGGTCCAAGCCTCAAAACCCCCTTTTTTCCAGGCACGGACATCTGTCCAGTGGGGGTGTAAGTCACAAGCTACACACACATCGTCATACACGTCTTCGGTAGCTAAAAGTTCACGAATCTTTTTTCCTGTTGAGGTCGAGAAGTATCCAGATGAAAACGCAAGGCTTTGAGCAAAAGGAGTCTCTCGTGACCATTTAAGGCCATTAGGGTGGTAAGTACTGATCGTAAAGAGCCCACAAAGAATCGGCTGGTAAACGAAATCTCAGAAAACAAGTCACTAAGACACACACCAGGCGTCGTCCCAAATTGATTGGATACAGTTCTTGTAATAATTGATGGTAATGATCCACGGTTTGAATATGGTCATTGAGTTCCTTCCACGGAATCTGTTCAATCACTTGTGACATAAGCCATGGCATGAATTCCTGATTTTATAGTCTCTTTATTTCGGAAGCAATAAAGGTACTTTCTAACTAGACATCTTCGTTCTCCAGTAGGGAATCTAAATCTTGCATACTGTAACCTACACTTCAGAGTTTATCTAGATGTTTCGCCTTCCGCTAAGCAGATTCCACGTAAAATATGTTGGTAATCCTTTAACTCGTCTTCCACAATACGTTGCTCTAGGTGAATCTCGAAGTAACCAAAATTACGAACATTTAGTTCATTCACTAACTGAAAGTGATGAACAAGGTCTGACCACTGAAACAATTTCTGACGAATCAGTCCTCTTATACCATTCAGGTACCAGTGGTTAAAGATCTGGTGACGTAACGGATGCAATTGTTCTTTACGTTTGACTTGTATTTTGACCAGCTCTCGGTAAATGCGTTCTCTCAACTCCACAGGCAAAGCACGAACGTTCTCTTGTAAAGTATCCATGAATAGGTCATACTAAATCCTCTTTCTGACGCAAGAAATGTACCGTTTGCACAGACATGGTTTTACTTCAGTGTCAAATTTAAATCGTTTAGTCACTAATTTACACATTACAATTCGTTCAGAAGTTTCCTCTTTCACTAAGTTGACATTGTGTAAAAGATGTTGGTAATTCGTTAACACTTCCTCTGGAATTCGATGCAGTAAGGTTACAATGTAGTAGATAGAATCATCAATAGCAAACCAATCCTTTTTAAAACTAGGAGGTCGTTGATCAATGTCTGTCCAATGGAACACTTTCAACTGAATCAGTCCTTGTATAGCATTCAGGTACCAGTGGATCAAACACCGGTGACGTAACGGATGCAATTGTTGTTTACGTTTGACTTGTATTTTGACCAGTTCTCGGTAAATGCGTTCTCTCAACTCCACAGGCAAAGCACGAATGTTCTCTTGTAAAGTATCCATGAATAGAGCAAAAGTAATCCACATAGTGGGTAATTTCTGACCACTGCCATTCAGGGTAATGTCCAAGAATCTCACTGAACTCTCTTGATGTAAACGGCCTTGAGTGATATAATAGGACGAATGCACACTTGACCCAGAGAAATCTAACACACTGGTTGACTTTTTTCACTTTCCTCTTGTGAATTTCTCGACACAAAAGTTCTACAGTCACCCATTGAGATTTCACTCTGGCAAGTCCCTGCCAAACTTCCTTGTAAATCTTCTCTTGCAGTTCTTTAGGTAATGATTCAATATCGTTTTTGAAATGAAGTTTAAATACTGGTCTCGGTGATCTCCAACATTTGACTCCTAGCCAGTCTGGTTTCTTCTTCAACGACATGGTAAGTTACTTCAATGTCTCGGTCCCACTAAGGGTAAGTAATGACAATTCGGTGACCATCGAGCATGTTCTACGTAGGCCGAATCTTGCGGTCCCCAGTGGTGAAGTGACACACCGCAACTGAAGCACTTGACTTTATCCCCTTCACCCAAGTAGTAAAATCCGGCTCTGGCTAATTCTTCGGGGGTTGATCCTCCCAGATACTTAGATACTTACTTCCTTTGAACGATTGAAGACGATTTTCAAAGTCGCAGTATTCCGACAAACGCACAGGGAACAAATATTCGTCTTTCACAGGTTCGTTTCGATGAGGGTTGGGTGACATGGACAGGAGTTTGCTCAGGGCTGGATGACATCCGTAGGGAGGTAGACGTGAAGGTGGACATTCACCTTTAAAACGAAACCCAGTAAAATGTCCAAGAGGACGAGCAGCATCGCTTTCGCATCCCTCAGGTTTGACACGCACAGCATCACTTTCCATGATAGGGATAGTGAGAACAAAGTTCCCATGATGCTTTACGGCATCGCTAAGGTCACAGCGTACAGCATTCTTCCCATCGCAAGGCTCACAATCGCATTCCACTTCAGAAGCCCCAAACTTGAATTGTGCCTTTCTGAACTTGTTTTTGTATTTCTCTGAAAGCATTCATCTTGTTCGCTTGGTCTTGGTAGTCACGGTGAACTATCTATCTTGCCTAGGGTTCCTTTTTATATACAGACCAATACCGACATGTCCATACGGTAAGGTGAAATGATTGGGAAGTCGCACTCGCTTCTGGTACACGATTTGATAGACTTTTTCCAAGGGTCGACTGACGATGTAGTGAGTGGGTAAACGTACAATCTTGTTGGGTTGATAGGTGGTCACTTTAAAGCGTTTATCCTCTCCAGATTGCAAGGCTTCTTTCAATACCCCAAAGTTGATCACACGACTGGTACGTTAATTCAGAGTCAATCCTTTCACTTTGCACGTCGTGTGCACTTCTCCTTGTTTGTCCCGGTATTCGTAGCCGTAATTTTTTGGACCGCCACTGACGAAACTTAGAATCTTGTCGTCGGGATGCTCGTCTGTCCAGGCTCCTAAACGGTCTCCTTCGATGTCAGGGTGCTGTTGACTCGGGTGATGGATGTAAATGCAACTGTCCGTGTCAAAGTACAGGACACGTTCCCCTAACAGTTCTAAAGCTTCGTACAATTTTAAGCGAGCAAGAGCTGTCACGTAAGCCGCAATGATGACATTTCCAAAGGGGTCGTCTTGTACAAAGTCCAGATCTTCTTCGTAATTGACCAAGATCAAATTCTCGCGAACGACGTCCACGTGTTTCATGTATTTGGTTTTGTCGTGAATCATCTGGTAGTAGCGGGACGGTTCCTTCAAATATTCCGTCTTGGGTAAACACGGTCGTTGTGCCATTTTTCCCCACAAGCAATTTAACATCACTTTGGCAAACGATCGCCTGCCTTCGTTTTTCTGGATGTGGTCTAAAGAGATGCCTTCTTGTGCCCAGTATTTCTCTTTGAATGTCTTTTGATCTTCGAGAGTGTGACACCAGGAAGGATAGCCACTGGCTTCTTGCTTCAGTTTCAAAAAGGCATCCACGTAGTCTGCGAAAATGCCTTTCAGCGTGGGGTCACCCTTGTGGTATTGTTGTGTCTTGGGAAAGTGACAAATTTCGTACACTTCTAACAGTTGGTATCCCATGTCCAAAGCTTTGAACAATTCTACGCTGACCCACGTCCCCGTCAAGGCCCGTTCTTCCTGGGTGTGCTGACAAGGTTGATCTTGGTTGCACGTTTCCGCACAAGTACGGCACAAAGGAAACATCAGTTTGCCTTGGCAATGGTGAGTTAAGACGGGATGGTATAGGTTCGTGGGAGGCAAAACTTTGCACTTGATCAAGCCTTCGTATTGTCGAATGTTTTTCAGGTCGATGTGTTCGGTGAACAATTGCGGCTGTCCTGCAGGAAAGCGACAATATTTGCACACGTAGGGATACAGCGAACACACGTCCAAATATTTGATTTCTTCTCCTTTCTCTTCGTCGGCTTGGTACAGCAAACAGGTGGCATTGGTCCTTCCTCCGTACAAACTATCCCTTGGGTTCAGGGGGTCCATGAACTGGTAGCTTTCCACGAGCCGTTTAAACTCGGGATCGATTTTCAAACGGTGATCGTATTCGTGTTCCCACATTTCCACCACTTGGTATCCTTCCTGTTCTAACTTTAGGCATCGCTGACAAGTGTCCTGGTACAAGTCTTTCATGGTTCGTTGTAAAAACTGATTTTTAGTGCTACGATCAGGGTAACAGACGGGGCATCCGTGAAATAAGCAACCGTTAAACTCGTACACGATCTTGGGGTTTTCTAAGTCCCAGCCATCGACCGAATGCGTTCCGATGGTCTTTTTGTCCCCTCCGTTGCGGGCATGCTGAATCCACTTGTCTTCCTTGTCGCACAAGTAATGTAACCAGTGTAGGGTTTTGACCGAGTATTGACGTTTGACATAGTTGATCGTTTGAGGACTGATGACAGCCACGGTGTTTTCAGGCATGAATCGTTGGCGGTACACTAAGGAACACGCTTTGGTAATGGTGCAAGCTTCTTTCAAAGGATCGACCCCTCCGTGTTCCATGAACAGTTCTCGAAATTTTCCACAGCAACGCCGTAAAATGTCCACGTCGGAACGACAATACTTTAGCATTTCTTCATGAAAGTCGAAAGGGTCCGAGGCGTGAGCCTGGTACCAAGCGTAGAAAGCGTCTCTTTGTTCGGTACGCATGTTGTCAGGGTCGTAATAGTGAGCCTCAGGTAAATAGGGTAGAACGGCGTGTTGATTGGCTTCGGTATTGAAAAAGTGAGGAAAATACCCTTTAGCCATTTCTGTCATTCCAAATGTTTTAGGCATTCGGCTCAAAGGCATGGCCAAGTAGCTCATCGAATCTTTAAACTGTACTTGTCCCACTTGCATGAAAATGATTTTGGCTCCGTTCAAAGTGACTTTAGGACGCTCGGTGCCTTGTTCCGTATAGTATCTGAGAAGAAACTGTCCATCGTATCCGGAGAAATTGTGAGCCATCACCGTGGCATGACGATGACAATCTCCGTAACGTTCGATGTCCTCTTGGCTCCACGTCTTGTCGATGGGGTCTAAGACTCATTTGGCAAAATCGTCTAGCGTCTTTGGTCCTCGAAAGATTTTTTCACGCCCTCCAGGAATTTTCCTGCAGTGAGGGCAATAACTGAAGATAGGTTCTTGAATACACTTCTCGCACGCTCGATGAGCCACGCAGAAATTAGGAATGTGAATGCCAGTCTCTTGCATGCATTCGAAATCGAAAAAGATGAAACTGCCTTTCTTCTTCTTCTTCTTCTTGTGACCGTCATCTTCCTTTGGTTGGGGTTGGTATGTTTGCACGTAACATTGGTGTTCCAAGTCCACGATGTGGTGACAAATGTGACATGTTTTCTTTCCTGAACATACGTGTGCCTTGGCACTATTGGTACGTATGCCTTGTCCACACGTGAGGCACAATCTCAGCAGTTGACAAGCGCATTTCTTCTGTGAACCTTGCGTCTTCAGATGCTGTTGGTAACAGGTAGGCTGACAAACGTGCGCTGACAAGCTGGACAATGCACTGGTTCTTGTCCTTCGTCCAGACAGGGTTGAGAGGCCAAACATCCTGAGCATTCGATCCACAATGTTTGTGTTGTTCTCGATTATTATAACCACGGTCACATTTCTCACAGTAATATTTGTATCCCAGGAATCCAGTGATACTGGTAATGGTATCGAAATGTTCATCGTGATGATAAAGGTGAATGTATTTTCCGTCCTTAAAATATTGGCCTCGAAACAACAGAGGCCCACGCACTTCTTGAGGGTGCACTTTCAAGGTGTATCGTGGAGCTAGGGTATCTTGCAATTTTTTGCATCTCAGGAATGCCACAGGGTGAGTCTTTGGACAGGCCTTTTTGTTGGAACAGAAGTTCTGCTTCGTTTCGTTGTTTGGCTCGGTTCGATTTTCGGATGTTCTCCCATTCTCTTTTCCATTCAGCCGTGTCGTTCTTGTTGGCATAGGTTCGTCCAACCACGATAGCCCTGGCTAAACGCATCTGGTCTTGAGGGTTGTTAATTCGGACGAGGCTTGTTTTGGTGTTACGAAGGCCGTCCACCAATAAGACCTTTTTATGGCCAGTCCCTTGAGGAGGAGAGACGTGGGTCATGTCCAGTGTGGCTTTTCCATCGGTGATGTCAAACTGGTCATTGGATTGTTGTACGTGTTGAATCTTGTCCATGACTTTGGAAGCGGTCAATTCTGCAGGGCTGCTAAACTCGATCCAAACAGGGGATTTCAAACCGTCGTGTTGTATGGAAAGTCTCAAGCAATCGTCTTCTTTGGGTTGACATTGTCGCTTGAGTGTGGTAAGCAAAGAATCCCACACCCCGGTGATGAACCCTTCTGCTTTCTCTAAGGGTACGTCGGACTTGAAATCTTTAAACTTCACCGTGTATTTGTAAGCCGTGGTTCTAAATTTTCTAGAGGAGCGCTTTTCTGTCTCTCGAATGGAATAGTATTTTTCAGGGTTAACTAAGGGTGGTGAACTTTGTTTAGAGGGTTCGGATTCTGGTTCACTCATGTCCTCTTCAAAGTCACTGGCATGAATTTGTGCCAAGACTTCAGCTCTGGTACGAGGCGATTGATCACGTTCCTGCCTCTTACTTTCTTCTTCTTTCTTCTCAAATGAATTGGATCGTTTCATCTTGATAGCAAAAAGTCAAATGACTAAGATTTAAACACCATGGACTAATTTATAGTCATGGCAGACCAGTGTATATAAAGGGTATGTGTCTTGTCCTTTCACTATTCATTTCACTCTCAAACCGAACACAACGATGGAAGTGACTACCCAGATGGAACGTTTCATCAGAGCGTTGCGAGGGGTCATTAGAAAATTTCCTTCAGACCAGCCCATGGACTACTCTCCTTCCTTTCGAGATAAAAGTGAAGATACTTGCTATATCTGTCAGAAGAAAGGGCATTGGTCTTCAGAGTGTCCAGACCGTCAAAATAGAAAAATAGAACAAAAGTCAAGATACCTGTTATCATTGTCAAGAAAAGGACATTGGTCTCCAGATTGCCCAAAAAAGAAACAAGAGTCAGAAGAAGAGAGGGATTCTTCAGAGGAAGAAGAGGAAGAATAGGAAGAAAACAAACAGGTGAAGAAAAAGAAACAGGAAAAGAAAAGAAGAAGGGAAGAAAGTGAGGAGGAAGAGGAGAAAAGACTGTGACTGTGAAGAAATTCAAAAAACAGAGAGAGTGAACAATGAGACAGAAGAAGTGTATGAACTTTTTAAAGTGTCATGTTGTGAATTGTGAATTGGATTGTAAATATTTATAAAAGAATAAATTAGGTATAAAAGGTAAGTGTGTTTGAGCTTTTAGTTTAAAATAAGAAGCTACACTCACGCACTCATATACACAGACACTTACTATAGGGGGTAAAATGTTTTTTTGGGGGGGGGGTTTTAGTTTGAATGAATGTTGGCAATTGAAAGTCTATCTCTTTTCGAGAGACGTGGGTGGCCCTGAAAAGGGCCTTTTTGTGTAGGGGTGAGTTTAAGCAATCAACTTTAACTGTCTTAAGCCTTTGCCACGGCCAAGGCCTACTTCTGGACTGCGTACTGTTGATGATGATGATGATGATTTGGTTGAAATCACTAAGGGTGGTACGGTAGGCTTAGTCACAGGGTTGCAGTGTTTAGCTCGGGAAGGTCGTATTCTCTTCGGTCGTAATAAAGAAATCTGATACATTTGTTTCAGACTTCTTAACTCCGCTAAAATGTCTAACAGTACCGTGCCCGTTTGATTTTCACACCCTTGTTTCTTTGCTGCTGCTTCTTCTTCTTGTTGTTTTTTTTTTTCTTACCTCTTCTTCTTGCTGCTGTTGCTGTAGAAGAAAAGCTTGTTCCGCTTCCTTTTGCTGTTGTATAAATTTCTCCAATTCTTCTTTCTGTCTCTGTCTAAAATTCTCCACGTGCGGTAATGAAGAAGGTGAAACAAGTTCCGGAACAAATTCTTGCGAGGTAAGAAAATCCACAAAATCCCAATTTACCTCTTCTGAAAGTAAGTCCGGGTTCCCTTGGGTGGTCTCCACTGCTGGTGCACCCCAATTGATCGTTTTCTGAGTTTCCGTCATGTTGAATAACTGTCGCATAGATTGACTGCACACAGGCGCTAGCGAATCTATATAGACCACGTGACGTCACAGACTGCTCTCTTCGGATTGGATGCGGGCTGACTGAATTATGTAACGCGTGTTTGGATTGGTCAATGAACTCAATCCGTTTCAATCCTTCCTCTACCTATAAATAAGCGCAGTTCACTGCATTGATTCACCTGTTCTCGGCGCCTCAAGATGTGGACCGACGTTGAATCTTCCACCCGTGTATCTTCGATGATGTTCAGGACGGACATACCGATGTATGTCCGATCCAAATCGGCAGTTATCCATAGGACCGACACCAGCCTATGGATACGTAGGATTTACGTGGAGAGGCAAGGATGCCTCAAAAGAGTGTTAGTGTATGGACCTACCATTCGACGAAGCCTAAGACGAAGAAGATGTTGCAGATGCCCTTTATGTTAAGGGCATATTAACATAAACCCAAGGGCCCTTTTCAGGGCCACCCACATTTCTCGTCAGAGGAGGAGTTTCAAAATACTGTTTACTTAGCCCTTTATTCTTTCTGATTAACGATTTGACACTTCATACGAAAGCTGCTGAAAATGACACAACAGTATGTGCAATCAGCGATACAACCAGTTCTCTTAAAGAAATTTACAACAGGACATTGATAATTCGATACTCCGGTGCAAAACCAATAAAATGTACTTAAACACAAATACAAAAACACCTATAATTCAATAAAAGTAAAATGAAGGCAAACAAATCAAGAAATGTTAGGTTATCAGTATATCTGTTCAGGGAACTAAATTAAATAACAGAAAATCAAACAGGTTAGGCGTAATAGTGACAGGTATCTGTAGTGGGGAATATTAAATGAAGCTCGTGTGTTCTTCATTACCGCCAGAATAGCCTTACTGAAAGACTGTTTTCGTATGCTGCTAATCTTAGTATGATAATTAAGCTCCAAAAACAAGCAGCTAGAGTTATTACACGAAAAGACTATCATTTTTTTATTATTATTTTTTTTTGGGGGGGGGTGTCTTTGAGGGTGGTTAATTTGTATTAGTATGGTAAATTACTTTAAACCTATTTTGACATATAAATCGTTTTATTGCATGATTCCATACAATGTCTCAACGGTCTTCCTTTTACACAAGCTGTGGTCTATTTTAAGTCCGTATCTTCATTTTCCTACGATTGAGGGTGGTTAATTTGTATTAGTATGGTAAATTACTTTAAAGCTATTTTGACATATAAATCGTTTTATTGCATGATTCCACACAATGTCTCAACGGTCTTCCTTTTACACAAGCTGTGGTCTATTTTAAGTCCGTATCTTCATTTTCCTACGATTTAACGCGATTCTGAACAAATCGTATTTTACATATTCTGTAACAGTGATGTGGAACAAAATTTCAAATGACATTTTTAAAAAACAACACTTTACCTGATTATAATTGGCTCAAAGAAACTGAGATACCCAACTTGAATGCCCCTCTTAATTTCCCATCTACTAAACCTAAATGCTTATCTTATTAATTTTGTTTACTCTAATGTAGTGTGTGTGTGTGTGTGTGTGTGTGTGTGTGTGTGTGTGGACACTGACGTGTAATCATTATAATGGTTAGTTTAGCAAGAATAGTTTTGTACATATACATTGCATTTATAGATTTAATATTCTATTCTTTAAGGATTACATGTAAAAAAATTTTGAATCTGAAACAAGTATATTATCCTCATAAACTATTACTATTATTATTGTTATTATTAATATTATTAAATGGAAATCTGCCAATAATATCCCATGAATCGAGCCACGACTATGTTTTTATTGTTTCCATAGCGATTCGTCTTTTTCTAGACATTTGTTTGGAAGTCTGTTGCCTCTTTCAGAGTACAGTCATCGAATTCATCCAATGCACAACACCGATTTCATCGAATGCGCAGCATCGTTTGTTTTCACTTTCTTCAAGTACGTGTTTCATTGAATTCATCGAATATACAACACCACTTGTGTTCACCTTCTTCAAGCACGTGTTTTTCTATAGGTTCTGAGTATATGCTTGGTTTTTGGATAGATATCCAAAGGATTTTCATTTCTGTTTCTTGAATGGTCTTTGGTGTGTCTGTTTCGTTTTTTCCTTTAAATTTAGTGAGACGGTCTTTATTCTTTTCGGTGGTTATGCTGTCATTGTTGTGTAATTTCTTTCCCAATTTCAAAAGATATTGGATAATAAGAAACTTTCTTATATGATGGGTTTAGATACCAATCTTGTCACGTTACAGAGTAATAATACGGACTGCCCGTCGCGTGCTCTGATTTTCTCATGAGAAGACGTATATCTCTATCAGCATAGTATAAATTTCAAGATAATTAATTCTTTGATGTTTATGAGATTATGTGTGGTAGTATTATCTTTGAAAAATTGTTGCAGCAAAAACAAAATAATTACTTTCATGATTTTGATCCATATTTTTTTTATTAATTCTGCTGCCGCATTCATGTATCCTCGTCCTAATTTTCCGAACAAAATCAAAGAAACATTGTACAGTTATAAGCTGTGGTATTGCAGTGTTACAATAAGCCAAGAAACGGACTAGTGCTTTACTGTTATATGGGTAGGTTTGCATATTGATTTCCTACGTTGATATCGTAGAACATAGTATTCCAAGCTCTATTCCTTGACTATGGAGTTTTCCTTTAAGTGCTTCGAACATTAAAATCTCGTTAGTTTATTTGAAAAGCGTCCCCTGTACACAAAATAGGCTCTTCCTTTTATGTATATTTACTGTTGTCCAAGAATACACGGACTGTACATGCAACAATTATGTTCGTCGCCTTTTAGTATCCTTGAGGGTGACAATATAACTTTTACAGCAAGCAGTTTAAAGACATTCATTTAAAAGCTTACTAACAAATATCAAGCGAATTTGGATTTATTGCAGCCGAGATTTTTCTTCACCTGGCGAGGAATCTGAATCGTCTGCATATGAGGAGAGCGAAGATTCTGGCATCACGTTTTGCAACCTCGCCTATGAAAGTGATCATTCGGATACAAAAGAGCTGCCACCTTCAAGGAAGGACATAGGAGCGTGCATCTCCACGTATGTCCAAGAGGAGACGGTCCATGCCTCCAGTTCTACTGTAAACGATGTCGCTCTAGAACCGAATGAGACCAATCAAGCAGTCAAGGTTCCTGAAATCTTTCTTATCTCCTGTCAGACAGGACATCATCCTAAACATGAAATAAAGGGAGTTAGTCAGAACGGGATAATTCCAAATACTCCGTTGCAAAATGAAGGTAAGATTTAAATTAAATCTAGCACTTTCCCAACAAATATTTATGTTTGCATGGTACGTATTTGCTTTGGCAATTGCCCAGGAGAACGAACTAAGTTGTGTAACTGCTGGATATATGAAAAGCAATGTGGTGAAATTATATCCACGAAACTAAAGTGATACACTAATTATAATACACATATTAATTACTAGGTCGTCATGCGAGTGTGTGTGCTACACACGAGTGCATATAACGCCAATTGAATAACATCTTTTTTGTGTGCTTAGTCGTGAGGGAATATGAGCTCGTGTGTGTGCAGGCAAGGCGATGAGTGCAGTTTACCCACGGAACTGGGTTCGAATCTCCGTAGAGTACGAATAAAAAAATTATCTAACCTGTATGATAATATTATTTGTATTAAAATATTAATTCTGCCTACAATTATCAAGCATTCTCCTATAGAATCCAGGGATAGCAGTTTCCGTTCTGTGTGGAGTTTATTTAGAATTCTCTCTCTCTCTCTCTCTCTCTCTCTCTCTCTCTCTCTCTATATATATATATATATATATATATATATATATATATATATATATATATATATATATATATATCCGTGTACGTCAGTCCACTTCGACAGCATGTCCATGCTCCAAAGCACTACTCGACAAAACTGACATTTTAGTCACCGGCGTAAGATCTTTTTGCACACTGATGGCCATATTAGATTTGTCCTGTCAGATTTAAAGCTGGGATATAAAATACTAAATATATTACGTTAATCACGCGTGCGGGGTAGACGGGATGACATATCCGTCACCTTTTCTTCGAAACACAATGGTAAAAACAAGAAATGTGTCCGAATTTCAAGAGGCATATTTCAACACCAAGAATCGGTTTCTCGTGGTGTTAGTGATATTTACTGATCTTAATCTATGGACTCAAAAGTTAGCTGCGGTTTAAGAAAACTCCCAAAATCATAACTCGTGCAGTGCTCTTTAATTGGTTGCTTTCATTCTGAACAAAACTGATTGCTAGCGTTTTATTCAGCACGAAAGGGCAATGTACGATATGGAATATTTTTAGATTATTCTTGCAACATGCATCCAAATAATTGTGAATTGTAGGTAAGATAGTTTCAACTTTCATCAAATATTATTGTGGAATGGATGATTCTGTTGGCTGGGACAGAAAGTAATCCAAATTTGTTAGAATCATACCCATTTTGACCAAAGTTAGAACATTCAGAGCTTTCGTTAATATGAAAACAAAGGTCATATTTCAGTATAGGACATCAAAGGTCATATTTCAGTATAGGACAACAAAGGTCATATTTAAGTATAGGTCAATATAGGCCATATTTCAGTATAGAACAATAAAGGTCATATTTCAATATAGGTCAATATAGGCCATATTTCAGTATAGGACAATAAAGGTCATATTCCAATATGGGGCAATAAAGGTCAATTTCAGTGTAGGACAATAAAGTCATATTTCTATATAGGACAATAAAGGTTAATTTCAGTATAGGATTAAAAAAGGTCATATTTCAGTCCAGGACAAAAAAGATCCTATTTTAATATAGGACAATAAAGCTCATATTTCATTATAGGACAAAAAGACCATACGTCAGTATGATATTTTATATCTGTATGCCTACCATATTTAAAGTTATATAGGTGTTTAATTGTAGTGTTCGACAAAACTACAAAATGACACATTAAAATTATTCTTTTGGATTTTTCATAAACACATTCACCAATGACCAAACTTCATTATTTCTTTGTTTGTATTTGCCTCAATTCCTTATTTGTGTGTGTGTGTGTGTGTGTGTGTGTGTGAGAGAGAGAGAGAGAGAGAGAGAGAGAGCAGTAAAACATCTCTTGCGAAGGAAAGATAATTCCCAGATATAGTATGCAATCATCGGGTTTCACACACGGAACTTATTCACAGATTTCAGACTAATGCGATTATTTTACATTCCTTTTCCTCTTTCTCCTCTCCTCTTCAACAACTAAGTCTGACAATTTGGACTTGTCGCTTGTTCTGTTGATAAGGGTTTAATTTACTCGGACGATACCTTTCATTAAATATAGGATTGCAATATTATTGAGCCTCTTCAGTTCCTGCCTCCATTTGTCGCCTATTACGAGATACAGGTGTCCGAACAAATGCATCCAACGTATAAGAGACGTAATTACTATAATAAAATAAATTTAGTAATATACTAGGTTATTCCCCCTCACTACATCAATTCTACCCAAAAGTGCCAACACTTGAATTTTGTATATAAAAAAAATCACAATCTTGTCATTTTGGATGTGAAAATTATGAGAGAGGAGATTGTCATTACCTAATTTTAATAAGTATTACTATTTTTCTATGACCATATTGCCATCAGTTAAAAAGGAGGTTGTCACTACCTAGTTTTAATACAAATGGCTACATAAGGCGATGGATCTCCATTACCCTACAAAGAATGATAAAGGACACTAAAGGTTATGTTGTCTTCCATGGTCAAAGAGATAGTTAGCGCAAATATTTTATCCTCTTTTAATCTACTAAACACGGATGTCATACTTTTGTGTTTAGGATCGAAAATTTGAGTAATCAGAAAGAGACATGAGCAAAACTTTAAATGTATTCATATACCACGGAAGACCCATGACAATGCCTGAAATGATCTAAACACAGACGGATATATGTACGGACGAAGAAGGGTAACATAACGTATCTCTGCCAGTATCGTGGTGGGGCATGGAAAAAGACAAATTAGAAATGAAACCCATTGAAAATATCTGCGCTATTTTGGCGCAGCATATTGTGCCATCCATTAACGTTTTCTTTCACGATATCTTCAGTTTCACAAGATGTATTTTCACCAAACGTTGCTGATAACTTGTAATTGAGATATTGGAGAATCCTGTTATTTCTGGGTAAAAGGGTCAAGGTCACTGTGACTGAAAGAAGAAAATGGTTTCCGTACAGTAACATTTGTTCCACATCACGCATTTGGACCTGATTTTGTGTTTAGGTTGCACTTGTCGTAAGAGAGTAGCATATTGATGTCGGTGTGGAATGGAGGGTTATATAAGGTTTACAGTAAAAGAGTAAAATACTTTTTATGATGTCTAGTTGGTTCTACATCAAACTGGTGCCGACTGGACGTCCAATATCGCCGACACGGCATTGATCTTGAAAATGTTGCCATCGCTACTAATACGGAACGGAAAGTTATTCTGAAATGATGTTTTCACCGGAAGACTTCTTATGAATATTTCTCCTAAATGAAAATGGTGCCGATCTGGTGCCCAATATAGATGTCACAGTAACATTCTTTAACATCATGTTATTGATGTGATTCTTGAACGAAAAGTAATATTGACATGGGGTTTTCACCAGAAGACTTTCTGTAATTTATGTTAGTTTTTGAAGAGAAAATTGCTCCTCGCAGATACAATAAGGTCGCCACAGTGACCATTTTGAAACTCTTGTTCTCACTACTCCACCTGGATGTATCAACACCTGGATGTGTAAACACCTGGATGTATCAACACGCTTTTTTAGAATATTTCTAATGATCACTAGTTAGTTCTATTTGAAGATGGTGCCGCTTAGATATTCTATATGGACAACATAGTGGGTATCTTGAACATTTTGTTGCCACTACTTTTCCTGAATTTATTGACATGTCAACATTGGGTTTTCGCTGAAAGACTTCTTATAATATCGAGTTGATCCTAATAAAAATGGCGCCGATCTGCTCTCCAGCAGCCATCATGGCCGAAACAGCAGCGATCTTGAAAATAGTATGCTACCTCTCCTAGATGAATGGTTCTATTGACAAGAGATCATGTAATATCTCGTTTGTCGTAATGAACATGATGCCAATCTGATATCCAATATAAGTAGTTATATGGACCACTTGGGGGATAAACGGGAATATCCGTTACGCCATTGTTTACATACGGCAACAAAAGGGAAATGTAATGCTCCTTTTGAACATGAAATTTCCTGTAAACACTTATAAATTTTATTTGTTACATTCTTAGACGTGATTGACCTCAAATGTGGCAACATTATGGCAATGTTAAAACAGGCTGACCTCAATAATATGGGGCACTTGAGGTGTCTGCTGGAATTTACATCACACCGTAGGTTTACATTATGGGTTATAACACTTGTCTACAGGAAATCATATGTTGAAAATATCCATAGGTTTAACAAGCATGTGCCAATTTATGGGTGTCTACGGGAATTAACGTTGAGGTTATATTGTTACATTGTTAAGAATTGGTTGACCTCAAATGGCATACATAATATTGCGAATGATGAAACTCGACACAAGCAATGACTCCACGTTCATTGAACATTCGTTTCGTATAACTTTGACAGGCTATGAAAATCTTGAAAGTTTATTCCAAATCTTTACAAAACGTCGCCTATAGATATGGAAGGACCTACTCACAAATCTTTATTTAAAACAGTACTTGTCTACATGAGACGAGGAAGCCAAATACATTGTTGCAGTTGTGGTCTGACGATTCAAATGGACAGTAAAGATTCCTTGAACACGCCGTATCGTCTCCATGTTGTCGCTAACCACCTTTGGTGGACCAGAATCATTATACTCATGGATGCTTTAAAGGAGAAAATATTATTTTGTATTTGGTAGCTCGAGAACGCATTTATATTGACCTTGTACAGATTCAAGTGAAAATCAAAGAACATTTACATCCTTCACGACATCGACGTTTAATCCTCGAGTAACTGAATGCTATTAAATGGCTGATTAGTTTGAAAATGTTATCTTGTAAGATTTTAGATGTCATGGCGTCTATATACAATGTTACACTTATTCTTAGAATTATATGTGAATGAATCCAGGAAATATTTCGCGCTTATAGGTTTACACACAAAGTCTATACAAAATGCATCGCATCAACACGAGACTCCTTCACGACGTGAGGCAAGATAATAATTAAACTTCATCGATATGCTTTACCACCAGATTCAATCTGAAACGTGTGAATACTTCTTGACAACATAATTCCTGTAAATGAATAGTTTAAAAGAGCACATTTAGAATCCGTCTCGTGAGCTACAAGAACGCATTTACTGGAAGTTTGTCAAGATATAAGTGACCGCAAAGGGATCCTAATTGTTTACCAGCGAATAACCACTGTCGGAAAGAGATGTTTTGTGCCAACACACGATAAGACTAGTCTACGAAAACATCATAAGACTTACTATACCCGTCTTCAAATTTGCATCGAATTTCATGGGTGGAAGTCAGTGACGGTTTTCAAGACTTAGTGAATTATCAACAGCTATTGAAAGAATGAAAGAACTTATTCCACAATCATATTTTCTGCAAAGTTGAATCAATTTATCTTTTTTTCAAACAGTCCAACTGTTCCTGGGTAGGATTTGAAAGAAAGATTTCCACATTTGATGACATTTTTAAAAAAGCCTGTTGATTTCACTAAAGATTTCCAAAATGAAAATTAAAGCTTGTGATTTAAAAAAATTTAAAAAAACATGGGGAATTTAAATTTCAAAAAACAAACTTTTTTGAAATGTTTTAGCCAAAATTCATATATCCGGGTCTAGCAACCAAATTTTCTTTGTTACGTGTTTAGGCTCTTACAAAACGTAAAAAGAACAAAGTGAAGACAACAAGCTTTATAAAATTCAACAAAAAGTTGAATTGAAAAAATGAACTAACGGTTTTACCAATCAAATCCTAAAATAATCCAAGAATTGAAAACTAGAAATCCTAGAAACAAAAAGTTCTAATGAAACTGAAATCCAAAATGGAAAGCGATGGCGTATGTTGTGGTCAACGTCGTACTGATATGTCAACAGTCTTTGCTGAATCACAGAAAATAATATTCCAAGCTAAATTCTGTATAAATTTCGATAAATGTCCTTGTCAAAGTTTAGAGTACTAGTATTTCCAAGGAAAAGAATCACTTTTCTTTAAAATAAAATAAAATAATTTGCCCCCAAACTCGTCACAACATAAAACACATGGACGTCTCCAGTTTCACGGCAAGTATCACTATTATTTCTCAAAGCATCAACAATAAATCTAGCTACAACGCAAAATAGATTCCCGGATGTGGGTCACTCCTGTGGAAAAACCTAATTGATACATGTTATTTAACACGTAGTCCAAGTATGGCCATGATTCTACTTTATGAATCTTACTCTGAGAAAGAATTTAAAAAATATAAAAATGTTGTTTATTACAAACTATCACTGGTTCTGAATCAAGGTCAGGAAATAGGTCAGCATTATATACAATGTTTCTATAAAGTTGTTCACGTCAATAATATTAATAAAAATCAGTCATAATTGAACTCTGTTCCAGTAAATAAAGTTGCATTACAATAGCAAGTAACGGAATATAAAAATTTCAAACTTACAAACAAACAATTAAATTAAATTAAATCAAATATACATAATACAAGTGTTTAGGTAAACACTAAGGTGTCTGCCGGTACTGACTCTTTCCAGTGTTTAGGTAAACACTGGGATGTCTGTCGGTACTAACCCTTTCTAGTGTTTAGGTAAACACTGGGATGTCTGCCGGTAATGACTCTTTCCAGTGTTTAGGTAAACACTGTGGTGTCTGTCTGTATTAACCCTTTCTAGTGTTTAGGTAAATATTGGGGTGTCTGTCAGTACTACCATTTCTAGTGTTTAAGTAAACACTTGGATGTCTGACGGAACTGACTCTTTCCAGTGTTTAGGTAAACACAGGGGTGTCTGTCGATACTGACTCTTTCCAGTATTTAGGTTAATACGTGGGTGTCTGCCGGTAGTGTCTCTTTCCAGTGTTTAGGTAAACACTGGGATGTCTGCCGATACTCACTCTCTCCTCTTTTTGGTAAACAATGGGGTATCTGCACGTACTGACTTTTTCCAGTGTTCCTATGCGACAGCAAATAATTCTAAAAGCACGAAAAGAAATCATCGACACCATATATGAATGTTGTTTTAACGTTTCGAACGGTATGGTGCTTTTGGACCAGAGAAAAAACAATCAATTAGGACGACATCGTCAAGTTTTGTAGTCAGCTCGTGATAAAGAAATTGCTCATGAGTCAAAAAGACAAATCAAAAACTCGTTTACGGATGAGGATTTATATCCATGTTGTCGTGGCCATCGTCAAAAGCGGCTACTCCTTTGTTAATAGCGATTGCTGGACCTCTGTTAAATGGAAGGATGAGATGATGAAGAAGGTAAAAATGGCTCAGTTTCTGGAAAGACATCACACTTGTACCTTTGGATAGTAAGGAAACACGGAGATTAACTTTAGTTTCATACAAACGATGGATTGTTGGTACTAACAACGGATATCGCAATAATTTTTTAAACTTAATCTCACCTAGATATGGCACATTCGAGAAGAATTACAATCATTGATGGATAGAAGAGATATGTTAGAAACAGAAAGATTGCAACGGCACTGACCATTACTGCAACGTCTTCAACTGTTTCATCAGAAAACCTTTGAGGAGGAAGCTCAACCTATTCCAAGAGATTTTAAGAATGGCATGAAAAACAGAGAAATACAAAAACAAAGACGATGTTTCAAACTTCCTCTGCTCCTTTTCTTCCTCTTTCCCGCATGACAACCTTCTTGATATCGTCCCCTGCTCTTAACCTGTGACTATTTCTTTTCCTATTGCTCGTCGGGCACTTCAAGCATCTTAATCACAAATACAACAGGAACAATCTAAGATTAGTATAACAAAAATGTGAGGCTTTCTGAGAGAAGCAGCAACAGTAATCTCATGGATACTTTTTTTAGTCAGGATTTACTACAATCCTGCTCATGCTGATGGATACGGAATAAGACTGTAAGACAATGGTTACGATGGTTACAAGAACTAGAAACGATAAGTTACACAAGCCCATACGACGAAATGTTTCCACAAATCAAACGAAACTGGCTGGAATCTATCATCAATGATAGGTGACATGTAGATTTAGCAGATGGATCTCCTCTAGCATTGTACAATCGATGTTACACATACTCGTTGTGACATTGGCGTGTTTTAAATATCAGCTTCGATAGTTCCTATGACTTCTGAAACAAGTTCAGAGTTAGTGCGAGTTTTAAAACTGGTTCTTTAACCAAAATAATCGTCAACTCTATACGATGGCTGTTGTTGTTGGGTTTAACGCCATTTTTTAGCACACGATAGGCTATACATGCCGGCCAGTATTAATGGTGGAGGAAGAACCCGGGAAAACCCCAGAAAGAACCAACGACCCACGAGAAGCTATTGGCAAGCTTTCTCACATACCCACATTGGCCGAATCTGAGACTCGAACCCACGCAGACAGAGGTGAGATGGCAGTGATCTGTAAGGGAGAGCGCTTTAGACCACTCGGCCACTCGGGGCCCCTGTACAATGGCAAAAAGGGACTAATTTTCTGAACCAAGCTTTTCAAAAAGAATTGAAAAAGACACAAACATTTTTTTACCACTGCAAATCCTGAAACGAAAGCAGTGTCTTGGAATGTTTTGAAGAAAACTTCGACATAAACGTATGTGGAAATATTTGACACAAGCATACTCAAAAATACATCGACATGTTGCCACGTCTAGGCAAACCTTACAATCAACCATGCCTTCGTAGCACTGGATGTGCTCCAGAAAAAATGACACCTGAAAACGAAGTGATGATGTTTGAGAGATTTGTTTCCAACGTCGGTCAATAAAAAAGGAAGAAGTATTAATAACTGTAGACTAGACTGGCTTTGGACGAACATAAACTCAGTTTTAACAAAGGTTATCCACCCAGATGGACGATATCATTGTTTCGTGTCATGTGACAAGTACGTGAAAGTGATCCTCCTCTTTAAAAATTTGAAGATATGAATCGAGGAGTGTTAAAAGGAAACTTTTACTTGCCGTGTTTTAACGAGCGACCAAGAGAGAAGACAATATCTACAGCATTCTTGATTGAAGACCACATAAAGTGGGAAAACGTCAGCTTCGTGAAGTGAAAGTTCGCTGGAAAGGATATTCGCCCATTTTATGTTCTTAGCATGTGAGATATGTTACAAGTTAGCATTTCGTATGGTAGCACCTATCTTAAAATCTATGGAGACGACGATTGCATTCTTGAAAATGTAGCATGCAACCTGGTCTAGAGCTTACCATGTACTCTCTTATACTAACTTAACTTGTAGATTGTCTCTGATTTTTCTATCTTCTCTCTAACTTTTTCTGACAGTTACATATTGCAATCATTTCCAAGATTGGAAGGTCATTAACCTTACTTCTCAAGCCTTTACCAATATCATTTCCTAAACAACACTCACCAGCCAGCCTCTGTCTTTATTAGATTGTTTCTCCATGTTAACGGCGCCATTTAACAAACATTGACCTAGTCACTTAACAGGCTACCTTTGGAAACTAGTTACAAAGTCAGCAAAGATACCTTGCCACAAATTAACCATGCCTCCAAATAAGTGTCCTCACACTAAAACTGCAATGTGTTCAGCATGACTAGATATTTTAAACGAAAAAGTGTTGCAATTAAAGTTCTATTTTAGCATTAGGAAGCCTTATTGTATAATTAAAGAGTTCTAAATGCAGTCATATATTGTAAATCCTGCCGAGTATTTCCTATCAGTCCTATTGTAGTTTAATAGTTTTCACTTCAGCGCATATTTTAATTTTCGAAACTGAAGTTTATCGTGTTTCAAACGAATTTTGCAATTAAACTTTCTCTCTAAAAGGTATATTCTTTCCACCAACTCGGGCGTTGCCTTTGGCGTCCACTCTGGGTCGTTGGTAACAGGTGTTTCGACGTGGTACTTTCCATAGCGTAAGGGCAAGGTAGGTTCATAACTCTGGATGGATCATCGCGATTATTGTAACTAGCATTGTCATGCTTATCGATATCATCATCACTTTTGACGCATATCGCCATTATCGTTTTTATCTCGGACTTTACATAATTTAATTCTGTCCACATGAATTACTTGCGATTTGCCCCTATATCCACACTTTACGCGGTATGTCACATCCCTGAGTCGTTTAGTAGCTTGAAATGGTCCCTTCCACAAAGACTACAGTTTAGTTGACAGACCTGTTTTCTTTTGTGGTGTGTAAATCCAGACCAAATCACCTGGTTTGAACTGTTCCCATTTCAATCGACTGTCGTAGAATCTCTTCTGAGGTAACATACTTTGGTTTAGGTGGTTCATTGCAAATTGATGAGCTAAACGCATTGTCTCCGGAAGGTTTTCCACCCAGATGTTTCGAGAATATGCATCTGGTGGCCGTCCAAATTGAATACCGAGTGGAACGGTCACTTCCCTACCCAGCATCAAGAAATCTGGAGTGAAATCTGTAGACTATTGGATACGCCATTGTTAAATATGGCAAGTTTTCATCTCAGTTGTCTTTATGTTCATTTACATGTGCAAAAAGCACCACAGCGAGCGTTCTTTTGAACCTTGCAACCACTTCATTGCTATGTGGGTGGTAAACAGTTGTCCTTGTTATTTCTTTACCCAAAAATCTGCGCATTTCTTGGAAAATTTCAGATTAGAATTTTGTACCTTTATCCGAATGAATTTGACCGGGCACGCCAAATCTGCAGATTATCTATTCAGCAAGTACACTGGCTACGGCTATGGCATCCTGTATAGGCAGTACAAATGCCTCTGTCTATTTAGTAAAATAGCCTCCATTTACCAGAATGTATTTATTTCCAAGTGACGTTTCTGGCAACGGTCCCATAATATCCAATGCTACTCTATCCATTGGACTTCCTGACTTGCAGAGTTGCCTCGGGGCTCTTCTCTTCTTGCCTGGAGACTTTTTCCTTGCACATACTTCACATGTATTACAACAGTCCCTAACATCATGCTGTAATCCAACCCAATAATATCCTTCGCTGATTTTATTAAGAGTTTTTGAAATCCCTAGGTGGCCTCCAGTTTTCCTATCAACTGAAAATTGCAATACACTTTTCCTGAGTTCATAGGGGACAATTGCTTGATGACGTCTCGCTTTACCATTACATGCTTGATATCTCCAATACAATAGTCCATTGTGAAATTCAAATTGGTTCCATTGATCACATAAACTTTAAACTTCATTACTGTGGCCTTGTACCTCATTGCAGCATGGTCTTACGCCAAGAGTCACCCACTGTCTAACTATGGATGGTTCATTATCTATGAGGTGCCGTAGCGGATTAAAGGTGGTCCAATGAGAACGTTGCAATTTAAATTTTAATATCATATGTCAAGAATTCCAGTGTCATATGTTGAATCAGATTGTATGTCCTTAAGGTTCTGGTTCGTTTTCCAGGTCGATGTTTTAGATTGTGTGGTTTGAATTACATACCAACGGTTGAAATTTCGATGTCATATGTCGAGAATGCCAATTTCAAGTGTTGAATCAAACTGCTCGTCCTTAAAATTCCATTTTATTTTCTAGATCGAGATTTTAGATCGTATCTGTTGAATTACAAAGTAATGGATGAAAGTTCCATTTACATTGTCGAGGTTTTAGATTGTGTCGTTAGAATTATACGGCGGTAGTTGAAATTTCAATGTCATATGTCGAGAATGCCTAATTCACATGTTGAATTAAACTGTTCGTGTTGAAATTTCTATTTCATATGTCGAGTATTTAGATTTCATCTGTTGAATTACACAGCGATGGTTGAAATTTCGATGTCCAATGTTGAGCTTTTGGATTGTATCTATTGAATTACATAGCGGTTGTTGAAATGTTAAAGTCATATGTCGAGAATATCAATTTAACATCTTGATTCACATTCATTGTGCTGAAAGTTCCATTACGTATGTCAAATTTTTAGATTGTATATGTTGAATTACACAGCGGTAGTTGGACCTTTCATTGTACTTGTCAGAATTGCTATTTTTATATAGTGAAATGTTATGCTTGTGTTAAAACGTACATTACACGATGAGAATACCCCCTTTAACAATTCAAAATAATATCGAGTTGCAAGATGTATCATTCGCGTATTCAGTTGTGAGGCGCCATTACATTTTATGCATTTACAGTTTGAAAATTACCATTCAAAGGTCGAGAATTATTATGAATTTCCTCATGTAAAGCGGCGCGTAATATTTTTAAACAATGTAGCTGCTTGTCGTTGTCATTCGTTTCTCTTATCATGATACGCATAAATACGAGTACATCTCTGCTGAAAGTATTGATCTTACTCTTATTTTGACAAACAATAGTAATGTGCTGCATGACTGAATTCTATTAATTTTAATGACATTAAAAATTCTTGCAATTACTGTTAAGTATATTTGATTTAATTTATATTTGATTTAATTTAATTGTTTGTAAGTTTTAAAATCTTTTTTTAAAACTGTATAACATGTTAAGTAACGTAATTTTGTTTGCTGTAATTTGATACTTTCCAGAAATTAGTTTGACCTGACTGTCATGTTTACCCCGACCCAGAGTAGCCAGTTTGAAACATGTATAATCAAGGTAATTCTGACGGGTCATTGTTTGATGTCGAACATTGCCGAAGGCTAGCACTAATCAGTTACGTAAGATTGTTGTGGCTAGAATCGAAGGACCGGACATCGGAGTTGCGAAGTCACAGACAGCCAATTATCACCTAGGTGTCGAAATGTTTCCAAGATCAAAAGAAATTGCCTGAAGAAGTGGGAGTGTCCTAACTTCTTTCCCCTGCAAACAGACAGACATGTTGAACTGGCCGCTAAGACGATTGGACAGGGGCACAGCGCCACCCAATCAGAATCGAGATGGGGGGGAGACGTTGATTTGGGTAGAATGATATCCCTGCGTTTTCCGGCAAAAGTTAGTTCGCTGAGAGAAATTACCCAGAGAAGAGGTTAGCGTAACTCCGAATAGTCATTCGTTATTGGCGGGGAAATCTTAGAGAAGAAATTCTAAGTACAGAAAGCTTCAAAAGGAAGCTTTGAGGGACAGACCAGTTAAAGTTTGGTCCCGTTGTCTTGGATAGAGAGACGGAGGAAAGGAGGGAAGGAGAAGAAGGTGAAGTTGAAGTCTGGAGCGAAGCTGGAGGAGATAGTAGAGAGGAAACAGAGACAAAGAAGGAGTTAGAGGAACGGAAAGAAGGAAGAATCAGCGGGAAGAAATAGATGAGTAGATGCAAGGACAGGGGGGAAATCGAACTCACACGGTAAATCACGGGATGAATTAGGCTGTCACTTGGTTGAGGGAAAGACGAGTGATTGGAAGTTATCGTTTTTAAATTATCACATTTATTAAATTGTTATTGATTGAATTTCATCTTCGTGTTCTCTATAATTTAACCGTCGGCATTGCTGACTGGGGGCTCAGAGCTGTAAATCTACATCATCACTAATTTAACTTTCTAACCTAACGAGCCAGGGTGGAACTTTCAATTTAATTTAATTAAATTATATTGGGAGAACCCCACCCCAATACGACAGAACGTCACACTGACTGTTTAGTCGAAAACACCTATAAATGGAATGTTGTATCTTTTTGCTGACCTAGTTCCTGATCTTGATTGAAAATCAAGTAAACAACATTTTTTATTTATTTTTATTTTGGGATACATAGAGTGAGATCGAGGCTGTACTGGAATACGTGACCCTAGACATGTAAATTGCTTCTTGACTGTTCTGGAAGGTGATCAGATTACCCTCATACGGGTATCTATTTTGCGTCTTATTTGACTGTATAACCTTTGTCTTTAGAGAAATTAGTCAGTTGGGCTTTTAACTTGAAAATGTTTGTTTGTGACCGGTTTAAGTTAAAATTGTATTTATTTTTTGGGGGGGAATTATTAATTATTTTTCCTGGGAATATTTAAGTGCTGATACAGAATTCTTGGATAAAGATATTTCTTGAAATTTTTTTCGGAAATTCAAACACCAGAATATTGTCTGTAGAACAACAAAGAACTGTAGACACAACAGCGCAATACTAACTACAGCATACGTCATCGCATTCCATTTTGGATTTTTCGTCGGGACTCGAACATGAATGTATTAGAACATTTCATTACTAGGACTTCTACAATTTAATTCGTGGATTGTTCTTGGATTATTTCTGGATTTAATTTCTTAAAATCGTAAGTTTCTTTTCATTTTTTTACATCGTTTTTCCATGGAAATAAGATATTTGTTAAATTTTTCAAAGCGTGTTGTTTTCACTCTTTCTTTGTTACTGTTTATTAGAGCCTAAACGTGTAACATAAGAATTACGCAGATAAAATGACAAGGAGGGTAAGCTTGAACCCTAAGCTCGGTGACATTCTAACTAATCAAGCCGCCAACACAAATGGGTTAGATTCAGCTGCTAGCTTGTTAGATGATGGCAGTAGGGCAGTAGAGTCAAGCATCAACAGATTAGATCGGTCGACGGCTTGCAAAAGTTACTTTCATAATTCCATTCATGTATATTTTATTCTTCACTGATGTAAACTGTACGTGGCGGTTTGCAAGTGCTACTTTCCTTCTGCATTATTGTCAATGGCTGTTTGCAAGTGCTACATTCATAATTCGTCATGAATATTCTATTCTTCATTGATGTAAGCTGTAAATAGATGCTTGCAAGTGCTTAGATCTACTTTGCTTCTGCCTCACTATATCTTGCAATTTGCCAACTACTGAATTGATTCTGTTTTTCGACAGATGACATTTAAATGCCAACTACAACGTACTCATTGGTCCAGCGTTTGTCCGCTAAGGCGCCTCGTAATTATCGCCACACTGAGATTCCAGCAGCTTTGATATCGTATATGAAGATGTTTACGTACCATTGTTATGATTTTTGGAATATAACGTACTCACAGCAACTGTTTTGTGCGTTTTTCTCATCGTCGCTTCAAATATTTTCAACATTCGTTTGTCTCCCGCACTGTCGGCATGGCGTTCTAGATAATGCATCCACATATATATGACTCCATCCTGGTCGGTGTAGGATTTCAAAGTCATAGTGAGCCAACATCTCAAGCCATCTGGTCAATTGGCCTTCTGAGTCCTCTGACGTCATGAACCATCGCAATGCACTGTGCTCAGTCCGAATGAGAAATCGTTTCCCATACAATTATGGTTTGAAATGTTTCACAAAGTACATTTGCAAGTAATTCTCTCCGTGACACACAATAGGATCGTTCTGATTTTGACAGTGTCATATTTCCATATGCCACAACTTTTCGCGACTTTCCTAAACCTGGGAAATTATTACACCTATTCCATTTTTACTAGCATCAGTATCCAAAATGAACTGTTTTGTCGTGTCAGGATATGTGAGTATTGGTGCTGTTGTTAACTTAGCTTTTAGCATTTCAAACGCTTCTCTGCACTCTTTGGTCCATTTAAACGTCCTTCCTGACTCCTTAAATTTATGTGAACAACTAGCGATTGACGAAAAGTCTTTTATGAATCTCCTATAGTACGAACAAATCCCCAGGAAGATGCGAAGCTCTTTTACATTCGTTGGTGTAGTCCAAGATTTCACTGCCTCGATTTTTCAGGGTCGGTTTTAATTCCCTCTTCAGACAGGAGAATGTCACTTCGTGTGCAAACAAGTGACACTGGGAAGGTTTAATCTTCAAGCCTGCCTGTTGCAATCGAGTGAAAACTTCCTATACACGGCTTAGCTCCTCGTCGAAAGTTTTACCGAAAATAATTATGTCATCCAAATATATCAAACACAATTTCCGTTATAGTCCTGCCAAAAAAGTCTCCATCAGCATTTCAAAGGTGGAACCTGAATTACGTAATCCAAAAGGCATTACACGAAACTGATACGATCCAATTGGTGTTACAAAAGCTGCTTTTGGATTGTCTTGCTCTTCCATTTCTGTTTTTCAATATCCACTCATTAAATCAATGGTATAAAACCAAATTACACCCGAAAGTCGATCCAATGTGTTGTCTATACGTGGTAGAGGATAAGCGTCTTTCACAGTCAGTTCATTGGCTTCTCCATAGTCGACACAAAAACGAGTAGTTCCATCCTGCTTACGTACTAGCACTACGGGCGAAGCCCAGGGGCTTAAAGGTCACCGGCCATACTCCAACATTTTCCTATTTATATCAGATTTGCATTACATGATTAAAAATAGTTATACTCGCACACAAAAAAAAACGAAAAAATTATCAAGGGTAAAGAAGAAATAATAATTTAATTACTCGAAATAGAAGTATACAACGCTGTTACTTTCCCTTAGTTACGATTTCCCACCTATAGAGGACGCGACCGGAAATGACATACATTTATCCCTACAAGACGATGTCCATGCTTCTTGCTGTCGAAAAATAAAACACTATAAACTATGGATAGGGAATATTTTAGACGAAACTAATGAAAACTAATTTACTGTTCAGCTTTATATCGGTATGCGTGCACGACGGACTAAATTGTGTCGCTTTCAGAACTGTTCCAATTTTAAATTTATTTTGAAAATTCCTGTTAATACAGGTAAAAAGAATCAATGCTGGCTTCCCTGTGTCGGCAGACTTTATAAAAAAAAATGAAAGAAATCGGCACAATTAAAGAATCCAAAGGAACCAAACTTGACTTCCTTTTGTAGGCCAACTACAGAAGAAAAAATCGGCACAATAAAAAGATGTCAAAGTCAATTTTCCGGGGTTGGTTTGCATTGTAATAAAATAACCTATGTATTTGGTATCCTGTCGGTAAGTTTAAACAATGAGTTTATTGCTCCATGCCAGTCGTGTTTATCGCCCGGGCTTCTATTCGTTTGCCATATGTAATCATAATTGATGTTTGCTTTAATAATATTTTTATAACCCATGCCAGCAAAAAGATTATCATTTGCACTCACATTGAATGTATATTAAAATAATGATTTTTTTATTTTATTTGCGATATACCGACTTATAGTTAACCTGGTTACAATACAGTCTGGGTCAGTTTGCAATAAATAACTTATCATGCGTAAATGGCTGGTGCCTTCAAACAATCGGGTGATACTTTCGTCTCATTTGCGATTTTGTTATTTGACATAAGCGATACACACTACACTAAGGATGCATACGCAAGCCGGCATCCACTACATATACGGAGTTCGTGAACGTATATTTTAAAAAAATAATTTTCGCATGATGAAAAAGAAGGAATATATGATAACAATGCAAGGTTAATTTCTTTCATTTTATTTTCAAACAAGTGTATGTTTATCAATTTATTTTGTACCGTGAGTGGGGGGGGGCACAAATTAAACACAAAATTATTTCCTTTCTAATTTGTACTGAATAATGGAACAAATATGATTGACGATATTGACCAGTAATGACAAGCTTTCAATTTACGCGCGCAAACACTAAGACAACTTGAAAAATAAAAACAAACAATAAAATTAACTGGTAAGAGCTTCATATTGCAGAAACTAAATACTGACAAAATGCTCAATATTATTCTCTCTCTCTCTCTCTCTCTCTCTCTCTCTCTCATGTGTAATCTAGTATGTATTGTATGCAGCTGTGTTACAACGTGAAGCCTAAAATTAAGTATATTTGTTATAATATCTCATGTAACCTACCCTTAGCAAAATGTATACGTATTATGTAGAATATTATCTGTTACGTATTTTTGTTTTATAAATGATTATTCATAATTTGGCCGGAAGACTTAAATTGAGAATGTCGTTGTGCAGATGCATATATTTGTTAACATAAAAATGTATATAAATATTAGAACAAGCAAGATATGTCAGTTTGTGTTTTCTCTCATAAATATGCACGTTACGAAGTATGATTATTTTCTTTCAAAGAATATCAAAATAGTTTGTTTAAATTTAGTTTTTTTTCCCTAAAACCTATCTTACATAGCATCTACTTTTTTGTTTAAGAAAAAGAACGTACAAACTATTGTTAAGTTTGGCCGAGTTGTATTTCGAGTTGGGCCGAATTGTCTTTCGGCCAAATTCACTATAATTCAGCATAAATGATACAACATTCCCATCCTTCCCCAGTTCGATCCCACAGATTAAATACACTTTTTTCTGGTAAACATGGTTTTTCGGAAAAAGAAAGAACGCTTTTTCCCTATCATCACTCTTTTGGTTACATACGTAATCAACACAGTGCACCATATTTGCTGTACAAAAGCACGATCGTACGCTATATCACATAGACATTTACGTGGGGAAATTAAGCACTTGAATGGCTAGGTTGAATAGAAGGGATAAATGTACGTCATATCCGGTTTTGGCACGCGGAAACTACCGATTGTTTACGGAGATTGCCGAATAATTTTTTCATTTTATAAAGTTGAGTTTTAAGTCTAATTAAACATTTTTATGGTGTGCATACATAACCATTTTGTTTTGTTTATAACTATAATAATATCACACGTTTGTACAATATAGGTGGCAGGTGACGGCTCTATAATATCTTGAGTTAACATTCTTTCCACATGGTCTTCAATTTCGTCTCTTGCGTGAATCGGAATTCTACGTAACGGTTATCTTACTGGTCTTGCATCTCCTTTATTTATCTTGTGACGTTTTTGATTGGTTCTGACAAGGTCATCTTTTGATTTAGCAAATGAACCCGAGAACGTACATATAAGTTGGTCAACGTGTTTGGGCCGATGTAAGACCCTATTTCGTTTCTTCAGGTAACTTTTTCAGGTGTTCATGCATTTGGATGGTTTCCACTTAAGCCAATAAATCTCCAGAAACATCATCAACATCCTCGTCATCCACCGGTATATAAAGACCCATAATATTTCCAGCATGGACAACTTTTGTTTCGTCGGTAACGTTCATGACCCTTAGAGGAATGAAATTGTCGGATATAGTCCTAATAAGTATTTTTCCCACCAGAAGTTGCTTATTTTCAATAAATCCCTCAATTAGTTCTATATTCCAGTCGAACAGAACGCGTGGTTATTTCGTACTGCTTGCAATTTACAAGGAATGTTCATTTCGTGCATTGTAGGGATCGATATTGCCTCTGATAACACAACTCTAGCGCATTCCATCGACTTAGATTTAATCATATTGTATGACAAAATGGTGTCCACACTCGTCAAACTGACTCACAAAATCAATATTGATTGCTAATTTTTTATTTTGAAATCCAGTCTTAAAAACTCCTGCTGTCAACCCCATTGTTGCAACAATAACGCAATGCTCGCTACGTTTCCCTCCAAACGACTAGGAAAACTTACCTTTTCCAACTACTTCTAGCGGTTTCCCATCTGCAAACAGAATACTCCCATAACATCATGTAACCGAGGTCGATATTCCTGCGCCATCGTCTCATAGACACTCTTTGCTATTATGGTAACCGTAGCACCTGTGTATATGAAGAAGTTCACACTCATTCCGTGCACAGATCCCAGAAGGTACGTTCAAGCATCTTTCATCGTTGCCCGACCAGTTATATTCCAAGGCCTTGAATAACGGTCCCACCCCTGGCTACTGGGGTGGGCCCAGCCTAGTTTTCTGACCGTTTGGGCTTACGTTTTGGACAGTCTCTTTTGAAATGACCTATTTCTCCACACGTGTAACACGATCTTCCTTTCGTTCCATTTTTCCCTGCAGATTTTGCCTTAAAATCCTTTAGTATAGTTTTGAGTACCGCAACTTCTCTCTTAAGTTCCTGGATATAACCTCGTCCTGTATCAGAAATTGTCAAGTTTTTTGCATATCTTCCCAAATCCTTTCGCTGAAGTTCGGTTCTGTTAAAGGCTTCGAGTTCAACTCCAATCTGAATTGCTTCATCAAGGGTTTTAGGACGTGCCTGTTGTACTCTTGACCTAAGTTCGCTGTCAGTTCAAGAATCGATCAATTGCTCCTTCGAGTAATTCTTCTGGCGCCTTGGGATATGCTTGGGAAGCTAGTCGGCTTATCGTTTGTCCCAATTCTGAGAGTGTTTCATGTTCCCTTCTAAGGCGGCTTTTTAATTGTACTCTGTACATTTATGTTTGTTTTTTGTTTTCTGGCGCGAACCTTCTTTCTAGCGAATCCATGAGCCTGTCATAATCTGGAGTTCCAGATCCCAGTAGCTGTTGGACCTGACCCCTGAAACTCACTGCTAGATAAAGTCCTTTTTCTTCTTGAGCCCATTTGTTTATCCTGGCACACGTACTAAAATGCGTTTGAAAGTCCATCAGTGGTGTGGTGCCGTCTAACGTTTGTAGCGTTCCAAGTGGCCGTGTCAGTTTATTTTGTTCCGAAAATTCTAATCTTCTGTGGTTAGCTTGATTTCTTTCGCGGGGTCTCGATGGCATCATTTGATGTTCAATTCCGAGAGTCATGCGTTTACTTTCTTCGATTTCACGTTCCATTTACAGAATTTCATGGTTAATTCTTTCTTGTGTATCCATGACTGACGAGACTGCCTATAATTGCGCCATTTCATTTATTCGTAAGATTTTTCAGGGTTTGCAGCTACTTTACGAAATAAATTATCCCGCCGCTGCCACCAAATTGTGAAGCATACAACCCGGTCTAGATCTTACCGTGGACTCTATAGACTGTCTCTGATTTTTCTATCCTCCCTCTAACTTTTCCAGACATTGACATATTACAGTCATTTCCAAGATCACAAGGTCATTAACCTTACTTATTAAGCCGATACCAATATCATTCCCTAAGGAACACGCACCAGCCAGCCTCTCCTTATAAGATCGTTTCTTTCTCCATTTTAAGGCGTCATAAGACAAACAATGACCTAGTATGATCTATATCACTTAACAGGCTAACTTTGGAAGCTATTTACAAAGTCAGCAAAGATATAGCTTGCTTCACAAAAGTTGAAGCTTTAATTTAGATTCAAGAAAAAGAATTCAGAGGCCCTGATGACAGCAGGAATAAAAGGAATAAAATATGTTGATATAAACAGGAAAAGACTTCATAGGGTGCTGAGACACTCTTATAAGTTCGCTTCATGCTTCTGGAGTAGGAATTACTTTCTCCTCTATGCCCACGCAAGTATGTGGCATAAATAAACATAAAAAACAAATGGAGAATCTGATGTTTTTGAACACTATCTTAAGAAAAGAAATTTTATATATATATATATATATATATATATATATATATATATATATATATATATATATATATATATATATTCTTAATGAGTATGAGATATGAAGACCGTGTCTTCTGACATGCAGGAGAGTGCATTCACCTATTCTAGACCAAGAAGTTGTTCCTGGGTTTTTTGTCTGACTTGACTGGTTTTAAGAAAATGAGGCAGATAACAGCTTTTTGGTCTATGTGCCAATAGGCCGACAAAGCCATTGAGCTTTTAGGTATGAATTCAGTGGAAGTAGTCTGACAGGTATTATGGTAGCAATTGTTTTTCTTTTCTTTTTTAAGAGATCTTCTTGCTAAAGTTTGGTGAAATAAACACACATTTTATCCTACTTCAGCATGCCTGTCAGACACTGTCATAGAGAGCAATGTAAGATTGCAGTTTGACAAGTACTAAACCAGGTACCCCATTGCATTTAAGAAAGATCAGATCTGAGCAGATACATTTTCAATGATTTGTATCACATTTGAAGAAAAAGCATTGAAAATAATACAGAACATGATCTAGATGTGAATTAGCATCATCCCTCATGTTACCAAAAGACTCTACTTCTTAAGCATTACAGAAACTACAACTGTTACATAATCCACCTGTCACAGCTATATTGTTTTTGTTTATTTCTGAATACAATGTAGCCTACACATCAAGTTCCCTCCACCTCCCTGGGTTGTTGGTAAAAGACTGTTTTGGATGATTGCTGATTTGACCCAGGATTAATCAGCTCAAATTATGGGCAGATTTGGGCCAAATGACAGGTTGATTCGGACCATGCAAAATATTATTTTAAGTGTCATCCAGGATTTAAATGTGTCATTTATATCTGGTTAAACTATATTTCTCCTTATTTCCCAGGTATGTTGAGCAGTTGAAATATAAGGAAATAAAATCCCAAAATTAAATTATGCAAGGTAATAGGCTTGATATATATATATATATATATATATATTTATTTATTTATTTATTTATACAAAATGAAATGCAATAATGTAAAAATGTTCATCTTACATCATCATTTTAATAGTAAACTATTTTTAATGCAGCTCATTCACATTAAAATATTTTATTCTTATAAAAAGAACATAATTGCTAATGCTGAAAAAAATGAAAACAGGGCACATGCAATAATATATATATATATATATATATATATATATATATATATATATATATATATATATATATGAGTGTGAGTGTGTATGTATCATATATACTAAAAGAATTCAGCTGGGGTCCTGTCAATTTTATGACTTGATTCCATACAATATCACCCATCTATATTCTGCTATTCTTTTGGACCGGGTAATAATTAAAATAAATGACAATGATAATATCATGTGAAAATTGTGGTGTTAGAAAGATGAAATATTGATTCAACTCTATGGTCTTAAACTAATCAACAGAAAGAAGCAAAACCAGCATGTTTAGTAAAATTAAAACATATTTCTCTAAGTTAGAATGTAAAAATTGAGAGGAACTTACAGTATTGTGAATTAAATGCCAAATAATCCTAAATTTTATATCACAAGTCAAAAAGATTAGAATCTTTGAATAAATTCCACTGTTGTGTGTATTATTGTGCCAAAAGTCTTGAATGTGCTGATTTTCTAATAGCCTTGATGTAACACAGTGGTATAGTCCAGGAAGTTCTTTAAATGAATTCACAATAATCAAATATATATATATATATATATATATATATATATATATATATATATATATGCTCTAATTACCTTGATGCCTTTTTTAGTTAAAAAAATATGAATGCATTGGCTCATATCTATTTTGTTCAGATTTTGGCTTAAGACTTGCTACAAACTATCTAATATAGCTGAAGTTCAACCATTTACATTCACTTATTATGTTTGCAAGAACAGTAGGGACTATTTAACATGGTTTAATCAACCTGGCATTTTGGCCAAATTAGCATGTAATTTGGGTTGAATAAGCCATCAGCCATGGGCCGAATCAGCCAGTATTTGAGGTTATTTATTTGGTATATCTGAAAAAAGATTGTGTTACTTAAACTGCGATTTTGCTCTCAGGTAATAAAAAAAAGGTAATAAGTTAATCACTGAATAACCAATAAAAAATAATTTTAACATAGTTCAGTTTTGGCTACTGAGAAATTTCAGCCCATGGTGTTTCAGTTATTCTTATTTTTTTATTTTATTTTTACAAATCTCTGTCATTTATGATCCCAATTTACTATTAGGATAAGAATTTACAATTAATAAATAATAACCTCTCAGCGTACCTGATATTTTTGTCACGTCTTGCTTGTTTTCTGCAACTGTTTCATGTTACTTCCTTCTGAAAATGTACTATTTTGACGGGTTTCCAAGTCGCACTCACTAACAATGTCAAGGTGTGTTTTACCTTCAAACGAAATTAGACTTTAAGTCACGTTTACATTAAACTTCGACGGACACCAGCTTAATTTATTTTTATCATCATCAGAACATTGCATCAGCAGAAATATATAGCTACACAGTCTTTCACGATAGAAACACACTATAATTCAGAGGTCAAAAAATAATTATGGATACGCTTCTGTTATTCACGAATGGAGTGTTATTGTTTTTCACCATTATAAAAATGGATGTCTGGAATTATTTTTATCGTTAAATTGGAAATTTTTCGTTATGATCTGATTTCGTCAAAAGCATACAAATGGAAATTATCTGGCTGTGGTTGAGATGTGTGTATTTTGACTCATTGTAATATTTTATTGTGAAAACGAGATCTGCGATAAACATTGCCAGGAGACAACATTTTGCAATTTTGCATCATCGATCATTAAAGCAAGGTAAGGTGTTGTTATCCTAATCGCATAGGTTGTCCAATTTCCTCAGACCTTTCCCATTCCACAAGGGATGGATCATCTGTTTTTCTCGGACGGTTTGGGTGGCCTGGGATCTTTACGAAGAAAACGAACCTCTTCCTTCAAATAGCCTGAAGAAGAAAATTCTTCTTCTGACTGATTATTAGAAGAAAAAGAAAACAAATAGATCCTTTATATCAGTTGAAACAAAAATTATCTTGAGGTGAAATATAACAAAAACAGGTTTGAAAGAAGAGCACAGCTTAATTGTCCATGTATCGATATTAACTTGGACATTTTGAGTTCTGGCCGGATTCGCTGATGGTCACAATAATGTACTGAACAGTAAGGGCTTGGATTAAATGGTCAGTACCTTACAGTGGATGAATTTGCTATCTGTATGTTAACTGTTGTGTATGTTGTTATCAAAAAGTTGGAACTAAAGTGGGATGATTAAGCATACGCTATAGCTGATAATGTGAAAGAAGGACAATGTGCTGACATGAAAGAGTCTGTTGATAAAAATATGAAGTGTTAATAATGAAGCCTTCAGTTTTCTAGCTACACAGTTGATACATTAGGCAAGGGAACTTTGAGTGGGATGCAAACACCCTGGCAAGATATTTATCAAAGAGGGGCAGTAAACATTAAACATAGTTACTCAATGGACTAGAAAATATGTTGCGGACTTGAGAAATTACATTAGTTCAGAAAACAACTGTCCTCCTGAAAATTGCACAATGATTTGCAGTCCTACAAAGGAATACATGTAATTAACTCATTCACTTGTAAGTAACAAAAACATGACATGTTTTGTGGGGGTTAGGGTTGGGTTGTTTTCTTAATCCAATTTTTTCTGAAAGTCTGATTTTACCTGAATGCATTTCACAACAGTTCCTTGCCTACTGCACTGGCATATGTGACAGGTTTCAAAGATGTGATTAAAGGATTATAAACAGAATTATACTTGTCACCATTAATTTATGACAGATACAATCATCTCGTAACAAAGAAAAAGATCAACATAATTAACTATTTTGTCATGGATATCATAAAAGTCATAAAAAGATTCCTTGGAAATTTCTGTATATTCCTTGCTGACGGAAACGACTGATGTTCCTGTACAGTGAAAAATTATCATGGTATGTACCACCAAAAAATATACTATGGTAAACTGGTATACTAGTATAGCCAAGCAGCTCTAATATCAATAGTGTAGCTTCATTATCAACACTTCTTTCTTGTAACCATAGGCTCTTTAATGTCAGCACAGCGTCTTTCACAGTATCAGCTATAATGTAAGCATAAGAATCACACTTACATTAAAGTTTGTAGATTATGCCTTGTACAGGAATTAATATACACATAACAATTTCATCTACAATATATTAATAACCATTTCATTGGGGGGGGGGCTGTGATTTTCTTTTGAGTTTAGATATTTTATTTTATCTCGGGGTAATTGATTTGTTTTCCAGATAATAATGTGGATATAATATGGCCTTATTTTGATATACATTAGAACATGATATTTTATTCAAGTATTGACAGATTGAAGTTAAACAAAATAGTGTCATCCCCTGCCCCAAAACATTGAATTGATGGTCCTTAATATAATTGTTGTTTACCATGGTGTGTATTGCAGTACATTCAGAACTACTGTGGTATACACTGGTACAAAATGTTTCATGGTACCCAACTCAATGTCTAATCCCCCTAGGCTGAAGCTGATTCCACATATTCATTTAGTTGAGCAAAAACTGCACGTGTAGTTTAACGAACTTTTACTCATCTCACTTCAAATAACTGAAATGGCAGTCAACAAAGTTTGAAAATTGCATCTATTAGGTTTTATCTGGATTTATAAATTAGACTGAATAAAGTAATATAATGCTAAGCTGTTCAGTAGTGTTGATAGTGCTGCCATCTAAGTGAGGGATTATCAAAAGTCTGTCCTCCAGATTCTCTGTCAACACTGTCAGAACAGAACCCCACAGCGCTGATTGTAATGGCAGTAGGATGACATGCCTGCCTCCATTATGCATATCATTGTCAATAACTTGTATTGCCAGACTACTGTCATATAATGTGCAAGTAGATCTTAATGTAGGCCATTTTGTTTTGTTGATGAAATTGAGGGAGCAACATGGACATTAATGATAATAATGCATATGTATCATACATGATGTTCAGCTGTACACTGAGTCATATCTCCTTGTTATACTTTTCCAAGTGCTGTCTATGCTGGGTGTATTTTGGGACATTCTTCATTTTAATTGTACTATTTTATGACAGCCAACATTCAGCGCTTTTCAAAACATAAGTATTGACTGTATGGTGAAATGCAGTCAGGTTATATTTTTTTATCTTGCAAGTAGAAAAAACAATTTTCTCAAAATTTTGCAACATGAACTAAAGATAGAGAATATAGAATTTAATTTGTCACACCATTTTCAAAAAGAGGTACATTATAACACTCACTCTTGTTCTGCTCTGATTTTAGTATTTTATGCCAGCTATGAAGTCCCAGCTATGACCAAACTGGTCCTGCTCTTTTTCAGACTTGGACCCTCTTTTCAATTCTAAAGGGGTACTGACCCCAAACATGCAAGATACCAACCAATACTATAGCTAGTCAGCTATAGTTAGAATAAAATTGAGATGAAAACATGGTGATAAAATTCTCTGACATAAAACTGACCATTAATTAGAGTCTAGACACTTTTATTGTTGATTTTTTTTTTTTAATTTCCAAATATTCCATAAAAATGCACACACAATAGAAGTATCCTTACCATGAAATCTGTTTAATTTATATTTGGATGATATCTAAGATGTCAGCAATTTAAAAATTTTAGAAGAATATGCAACACAGGCATTATTATTATTATTATTATTATTTCTATAAAAACGGGGATTAATCTATACAGATTTTCATGGGAGACAACTCTATAGACAAAAATGAATTTAAACATTTAATATTATTTGAGTTACCTCCCTGAATAATTCTCACTATTTTTCAAATCCTCAAATTGCACCTCCACGCATTATGTGATGTCATATATGGGCTTAATCCTCTGTGGTAATTCACCCAACATCCCTCGCCCTTTCAGTCTATTACAGTTACCCTTTCAATATATTTCAACATGGATGATAGGTGGGATTAAAGACTGACTACATGGAACCTTGTAATCCTCTTCAGATCAGTGCAGCATGGACTGAATCATGTGAAAATTGCACGTGATTGCACGAACACACACACACACACACACACACACACACACAGGGTCTGTTTTGCAACTGAAAATGCAAGGGGGAAATTCACTCCTTGTTTTGAAAAAAATGATGCAATTTTCTGAATATGAGAGGGATATGACTTGAAAATATAATGTGATTTTCTTGCATTCTGTTCATTTTTTAATGTGATGCTTTAGAAACTAACATCAATTCTGCAATCAAAAGATCCAAGAATAGAGCCTGTATACATCTGCATGCACTGGGGTACCCATTACAAGATGGGTCCATCTTAGACTTGAGAATAAATTTCAGAGTCATGTACTACTGGTAGACAGCTCCTTTAGACTTATGATTTTCATCTCATTTAGGTAAAATATGCAGTGCAGCATTCACAGTGGCTGCTATTTGTATATCATGCATATACTGTATATATACATTTTACATATTGTATTATTTTAGAAGCACAAGGTATGATTTCATACAATCTACTTTAAACAAATAACTACTACAACATAGGACAAATCAGGATGTACTGATCTTTAGCTGGGATAATTTACCTTTCATATCTGTGGTGCAGTTTGTTCACTTTTCTACCATTGAATATTGGCAATCCATTTCCCATCTTGGAAGTAACCCACTACCATGGTTGTGCTGGTTAGCCATGATAATGCAGTGCGCAGAATGGAACATGTGGTCAACTGAAAATGATATACAGCTGGAAACATTTTATTGCAGTTTTTCCAATTGCTGTACAGTTTTTGGTATGCACATATCAAACATAAGAGCCAATTTTGCATTTCTTATTAATATAACATGTGCTGAATCTTTGTATTCAAATTTTCAAAACTGTGTGGAAGTGGTGGCAAGTAGGCAAATCATGTTCTCTAACTTAGCAAGAGAAGGTGCAGTCAGCAACCACAATTGTTTTGAGTATTTGCAGCTGAATGAAGTCTGTCAAGTCTAAGTACATGTGAGCACACACACACACACACACACACCAGATGAAGTTGACTTAAAAGGAATATGCCAGGTGTGATAATGTTCAATAATTGTGATAATGGTATTACTTACAGCAAGGTTGACAGGACAGAATTGATGTATGGTTTAGAAATAAAAAGCATGAATATTTGTGACTTAAGTTAGACAAATCACTGCTGCATATCATATCTCATTCAGTTTTACCTGTATGCATACAGTGTGTTGTAGATCAGTATCTTCAGCTTGGCTCTTTTTGAAGCTGGGACATGGGGATGATGTGGAGGTTGTTCAAATATGGTAAATTTGACATTTTTTTAATTTATCTTGGTTCATTCATTTAAGTTGAATTCATAGTTTTAAGCCAAGTTATGTTTTGGCATTGTCTGACCATCTGTTAACATTTGCTTGCCCTGTTCCAACTTTGCAACAGGTTCAACCATATTGGATGTAAGTTTGGTACCATTTTCATTAAAGATGAACATGACATATTACAAGACTTTTGGTGAAAACCCTATATTGACAGCATTTTGAATATTTACATCATGATAGCAATATTTGAATGTTGAAAGTATAATGCATAGTTATCATGTATTCTTTTGATTTTCTGATGTGATGTTTTAGTAACTACACTGTACCATGTCTTGTGCAATCACAGTTCTAAGAACAGAGCCTGCATACACCTGCATGCACTAGAGTACAAACTGCAGCATCTATTCTTCATTCAGGGGATTGAGTGGCTGAGTGGTCAAAGCACTCACTGTTTACGGATCACTGTCATCTCACCTCTGTCTGAGTGAGTTTGAGTCTAGGATTCGGCCAATGTGGGTATGTGAGAAAACTTGCCAGTAGGTTCTCGTGGGTCGTTGGTTCTTCCCGGGGTTTTCCTGGGTTCTTCCTTGACCATTAATACCGGCCGCCATGCATAGCCTATCATGTGCTGAAAAATGGCATTAAACCCCACAACAACAACAACTATTCTTCATTCACCAAATGTACTGGTGACCAGATATAGCATATCATGTGCTGAAAATGGCTTTGAAACCCCATAAGAACCAAACACCAGATATTTCATAACAATTTTGTACAAATGAAGGCTTTATTCATTGTTTTGACTCGACTAAACTGAACATTATAATTTTACTCTAGATTGATTTCAATGACCCAGCTATAAAACTAACTGGCTGATTAACTGATTCCCTATGTTTACTTACCATTATTTGGATTAAAGTTGCTTATTGGCATTAGCTACCATTGTGTGACTGTAAAATCCCTTTGCTTTGGATCCAACACTGTATTGCATGCTTCATATTGACATTCACTGATTAATGGATTCTGAGTTTGATTATAGACCTTATAAGCTGTTGGTCAGCTCAGCTTAGAGAAGGACTTACAACACTCCCTAACTAAGAGGAGTTCCATGTGTCCCCGACCCTGCAGATGGCCTGACCACATGGGGATCTGGTTTGGTGAGATTATAAGATTTGTATATCCTGACCACTTACATTTCCACTCAAAATGTCTATCTTCCTGTGTAACATAGACCCTATAGTAATCACTGGTGTACAGGTTCTTCAGCTCATATGGCACACACACGACATTTCTAAAACTGTTTGATATCATGTGGCAGATGTTTGTGTCTATGTACCCACATAGAGAAGACAGATCTAAGTACATACGTCATAAGCCTTAGTTAGAACTGTAACATTAATAACAGTTTTTTAAAAAAATCAAAATTATCATCATTTCAATTTCTTCAAAATTTATATAAAGTGATTAATAATATAGCTTATACTCTTTAATTATAACCCCAAAAATCCACTCTATTTTAATATTTTAGCGAAACTTCCACCAATTATTTTTGCAACACGCTATCAATACATTAGATATTATATACATACAATGCCCCAAACACAAAGGGATATCCATGCCCCAACCTCAAAGTCAATGAAAAACCAGGGGAAAATATCCATGCCCCAACCTCAAGGTCAATCGCACAACAACGGAAAATTTCCATGCCCCAACCTCAAGATCTGTGGCACAACAACAAAAAATATAATTCTGTTACTTTAATGGAAAGTCATACTGATATGAGGTTTTCACCAGAAGACTTTTTAATAGGTCTAGTTGTGACAAATTGAAGATGGTTCTGCTAGGATTTATAAAATGGCCACAAAAGTGGCCATTTTGAAAATATTGTTATTGCTACTTTGCTTGAATGGACTTTCATAACACTATAGGGGTTTCACTAAAAGACTTCTAAGCAACCATCTTCAAAATCTTATTATTGCTACTTCATCAGAACTGAAAGCTATATAGACATAAGAAGTCTTCCTATGATGTCTTGTTCGTCCTAAATGTAAATAGTACAAATTTGACAGCCAAGATGGATGCCTTAGTGTTCTGTCTTTAAAATCTTGTTATTTATTATCCTGCTTTGAAATGGAAAGTCAAATTTACATGAAGTTTTCACCATAATACTAATTATAATATTTTGTTGGTCGTGAATGAAAACTGTGTTCAGTTTATTCAGAATCTTGCCACTTATACCCTGAATAATGGATGGTAGTCTTGTACTTGTGTCTAGTTGGTCTTTAATGAAAATGTTGCCAATCTACATCCAACATGGCTGCCACATTTGTCTTTAATGAAAATGGTGCCAGTCTACATCCAACATGGCTGCAACAGTGGCTGATCTGAAACTCATTTCACTTTAGATCATCAGAGTTGGTTTCAACACTTTGCAGTTAAAAGAAGAAATGGTCTTGTCTTGAATTCTTGTAAATTATTTTCAGACAGTAGAGTGTAAGTCCTGTTGAGAGGCTCTTATTTACCAATACATTTGTATGTTTTGATTTGTTTGGTAAATATTTGTTTCACATGAGTATTTTTTTAATTAAAATTCTTGCCCATGCAATATATTGATTAATAATTTAGCATTCAGGTAAATGCCATCCCACTCCTCAACAACAAGCAAGTGCATACCTTTGATTTAGATATATCCAATAAGGACATCTGTTAAGAAAGCATTTTCTATATCTTTAATTGTCCAATTGTATGCATGAAATATCCTTGGTTACATGAATTCAACACAGAATAGAACAGGACCTTGTCGCAGACCAAATTCCCATCAAGCAACTTTTTTTATTGAGAGGGTGATCCCAAATTAAGTTTTGCAGGGATGGGTCAGATGTTCTTGCTTCAACATTGCCTTGAAGGTATTATATCAGCTTGGTCTTGACAGTTCTACTCAATAACTGTATGTTTTGGAGGAAAATGACTGGCATTTGCAGTGTTTGTTTTCAGAACATGAATGCTATTTTTTATTTTATTTTGAAAGTGGGCCATTTCAAACACTAATAACTCTCAATGTACTTTTGCTATATTGGGGTGTTAAAAAGAGCCGGCCTTTTCAATGTAAAGAAGCAAAAAAAGAAACGTTGTTTCAAAGCTGGCCGGCGTAGAACAGGAAGAAGAATCAGTTATCTCCCTTATTTTGGCACAACCATTTAAAAAAAATTCGACCGTTAATTTAGATAACCTAATTCAAATCCCCATTAATTTGTCAACCTTTGTATTAACTATCCAAGAAATATCTCTGCGCATTGCATTATTCAATACCCAGTCAGTAGGACCACTGGAAAAGCGCACAGAAATAGTTAATTTTATCAACGACCAGGATGTTGACATATTTTTCCTGACAGAAACATGGCTAAAAACATCAGGCGATGAGCCCAAGAGTGCGGATCTAACACCCACTGGTTACTTCATCAAGTCGTTCCCCCGTAATTCTCGCGGAGGTGGAATTGCTGTCATCACAAAGAACTCCATGATAAAACGTCTTTACACCACAACATTCAATTTCGACCACGCATCGTCTGAACTAGTCCAAACTACACTAACACGGGAGCAAAGGTCAGTCCATTTTTTCTGCCTATACCGCCCTCCTCCTAGCAGTAAAAACAAGCTGGCTGACTCTCTCTTTTTGGAGCAGTTTCCGAATCTCCTGTACTATGGAAATTCGATAGGTGGCAACCTGATTATTCTTGGAGATTTCAACTTTCACTTTGCCTGTCCCGGAAACTCAAATACATCAAAACTCATAGATTCCATTAATGTTTTCAACCTCAAACAGTCAGTTAACCAACCCACCCATAAACATGGTCACATTTTAGACTGAATTCTTCATAGACCTGATGATAACATTCTACGGTCCTCTCTGGTATCCCATGACCTTGCATCAGGTCACCTCTGCATTATATGCCATCTTGATGTATCAGTCCCTAACCCTCCACCTTTATCTGCTACTAAGAGAAACCTCCGTATGATAAATAGAACCAAACTAATGCACGACATCCAAGCTAACCTAACAACTTGCTTACCTCCTACCGCAGAACAACACGATAACTGTCTGCGTTCATTGCTTGACAAACATGCCCCAGCTACCAAGTACAGAGTATCAATTCAAGTGTTCTCCATGGTATAGCAGTGTTAGGGACCAGCTTCGCATTGCTAAAAGAGACCGCCGTAAAGCTGAGAGGCTATGGCTTTCCACCAGACTCATTATTCATAAGCAAATCATTCTATGAAATCGCTAAGAAGAATGTCACAAATATAGTCCATGCAGCGAAATCAGCCCACTACACTACAAAGATCATGGAAAGTTCCAGCTGCAAAGAGCTTTTCGAGATTACTAACAAGCTAATGCCAAGGAACAAATCAACACCACTTCCAACTACCTTCTCTCCAGTCGACCTTCCGGACATGTTTGCAAATTTCTTCCGTGACAAGTACAAACCATTAGAGATATGCTTGACACCACAATTTCAATTGACTCGTCGTCACCATACAGTTGGGATACAGAATTTGAGCGGCAACCATTAGTAGCATTTGAACCTGTCTCTATGGATTTCATACGTACAATCCTGATGAAGAGTGCACCAAAGTCATGTGAACTTGATCCAATTCCAACATCACTGCTGCTTGAGTGCTTAGATCCAGTATTGCCTTCACTAACTGATGTTATTAATACCTCTTTCTCATCCGGGGAATTCCCATCATTTTTCAAAACTGCCATTGTAAAGCCTCTGCTGAAGAAACCAACACTAGACCATAACGATTTAAAGAACTACGGCCCAGTTTCTAATCTCACATTCATATAAAAAATCTTAGGAAAGGTTGTTCTATCCCAGCTTGTATCTCATCTAGATTCAAACAGTCTTTTTAGCAATGTACAATCTGCATATCCCTCTGTGTTGGGTAGCGGAAAGATTACAGTCCTCACCCTCCTTGATTTGTCTGCAGCATTTGACACAATAGACGATGATATATTACTTCACCGTCTCCAGCATGTATTTGGCATTCATGATACAGCCTTACTGTGGTTCAAGTCCTACTTGGCCAACAAGACACAAATTGTATCTGCAAATGGAATACACTCCAGTCCAGTTGATCTATCTTGTGGTGTTCCACATGGGTCTGTTCTTGGACCTGTTGTCTTCATTCTGTACACTCAGTCGCTCTCAAGTGTCATAGATCATCATCCAGTGTCTCACCAATTGTACGCTGATGACACCCAAATATACAAATCTAGCCACCCAACTGAAGTTGATGCTACCATCCAAGGTGTAGAGAGGTGCATTTCTGATGTGAAATCATAGATGACATGTAACAAGCTGCAGATGAATGATGATAAAACTGAGGCCATTCTGATCACAACACAAAGACTTTCTTGTTCACATCCTTTACCTCAAACAATAAATATCAGTAACGCCAACATTAAATTCACACAATCAGTACGAAACCTAGGTGTTACTCTGGACAGTACTCTCACATTGCACCAACATGTCATGAACATATGCAAGGCTGCATATCTTGAGCTGAGACGCATCAGCTCAATTCGCAAATATCTTTCAGTTGATGCCACTAAAACAATTGTGTGTTCATTAATACTTTCAAGACTGGACTATTGTAACTCAATTCCGTCTGGTTCATCTCAGTATCTACTCCAGAAACTTCAAAAAGTTAAAAGCACAGCTGCTCGGATCATACTTAAAGTACCACGATCAGAGCACACCTCCCCGCTGCTCTGTTCCCTACACTGGCTATCCATTTGATCCAGAATCAAACACAAAATTTGTTCTCTGTGCTACGTTTCACTGTCGGACTCTAGTCCAACATACCTATCCGACCTCACCCATGTGTATACACCAGCAAGATACTTACGCTCCTCTTCTGACAATCGTATACTCATTATTCCCACATTGAAAACAAAGTCATATGGACAGCATTCTTTTGCATACCAGGGCCCAGAACGTGGAATGAATTGCCCACTGAACTTGGACACAAAGACACAGTGATCACATTAAAGAGGGCTCTCAAAACTCACTTATTTCAACTGCAAGAACAAACTTAAAGTCCTAATAATGTTTCCTACCTGAAATATTCTCAGCATGTTTTTTATTTTTTAATGTTTTTCTAATTTCATCGTGTTTGTTTTTGTAATAATGTTATTATGTTTTTTATCTTATAGGTGTTGTCTAATGTTTTCAAGCTCTTTGAGCTTCTAAAGATTAGGCGCTATACAAAGTCCTCATTATTATTATTATTATTATTATTTATTGTCATGCCCAGAGTACATAATATAATAAATGAATATGCATCTGATCAGTGATTAGTGAATATTTCAAAGAAAGGCACAAAATAAAAAGAGACGCTTTTCATCTGTTTTAGGAATTTAGCATAACAAACAATGATACAAGAAATGAATGTTTTGCAACGTTGGACTCCCTCGTCTTTATTATTCCGTTTATTTATGTATTTGATACAGTTAGGATGCAGATCGTATTGTGGCCAATATTGTTATATCTTTTCTAAAAACAGTTTGCACGGGATATTTTTTTATCGTTTTAAACGTTTGCTCTTAGACCGATTATGCATAAGATGTGCATATGTGCCCCACCTTTGTAGTAGCTTTAAATAAAAAAGAATGTGTCCTAAGAAAGGCATCCACAGCAACATAAACAGGAGGTATTGTCTGCCACAGCTTTGTAGTGAGGACATTCAACTCACAGCAGGTTACATTCCATAAATATAACAAAAATGGCTTCAGGTAAATAACAGAATAAACTTTCAAAAAAGCAGTACTGAAGCATTATTTGATGAAAGTCATTAGCCCTATACATTACAGTTGACCTCATATAGCCACTTATAATCTCTATAATCCAGTACTGAATCATTCTGCTGTACTGGGTAGTTTTACATATTTAGGAACAATGATAATCTCTTAAATCCAATTCTGAATTATTTTGCTGTGCTGGTTAGTTTCACATATTTAGGAACAATGATAATCTATTAAATCCAATACTGAATTATTCTGCTGTACTGGGTAGTTTTACACATTTAGGAACAAGGATACTCTCTTCAATACTGAATGATTTTGCTGTACTGGGTAGTTTTACATATTTAGGAACAAAGATAATCTCTAAAATCCATTACTGAATGATTTTGCTGTATAGAGTAGTTTTGCATATTTAGGAACAAGGATATGGAATTTCTGGCCACATCATTTAGATCAGCCGTATCTGTTGAATGTTTCAAAGAATATATTTCAGATATGTAAAACATGATTTTGATTGATTTCTATGTATCGTCAACAAAAATAAAAATCCTATTTTCATTCCAACGTTTTTGTGTGAGTGTGTGTGTGATTTGGATTTTTAACGTAGCTTTAACAATTTTTCAGTCGTATCGCTACGATCTCTGCAGTGTAACAGTTTTTAGTGATGTCTAGCACTGGGGCATCATGCAGCAGACATTTAGCATGATGTCCCACCCAGTCACATTATCCTGACACGAGGCCGACCAGTCCTAACACTAATCTCATAATGCTGAGCGCCAACCGAGGCAGCTGTTAGTACAACTTTTGTCGTTGTGGATGTTAATCTATGCTTTTTGTTCGAATATGATTGATATGTTTATATGATTTTGATTAATTTCTATGTATCGTTAAATTTTTGTAAAATTCCTGTTTTCATTCCAACTATTTTGTCATCGTGGATGTTAATCTATGCTTTTTGTTTGAATATGATTGATATGTTCACAGTAATGTAAAGTTGTATCGCTTGGTTGTTCCTTTGTGTCATGTTGGAACTTAATTTATTCCTACACGTGTTAAGTTTGTATATACATGCATATGATTGTTAGAAAGTAACAGAGGACCTCAATGGAGACTAGATATGCGTATATTCTACTTGTGAAATAAAGAATTGTTATTATTATTATTATTATTATGTCACTGCCACAACCAGTTAAAATCTGTTAGAAACTTGCTGAGAGGCTTAGTCTTGCTTTTCAAAAGAATTCGTCAAAAGTGAGGGCTAATATGCTAATATAATAATATGTAACACTTGTGCCTGCAGATTGGGAGTGGGGGAGGCACCATAGAGGCGCCCACCCACCTACCCCAATTGCCGAAAAAAATAAAAGGTTTTTATGTGTTGGTCTACATCCTAAGGTCTGTAGTGTTGTGTGTTTTAAATAACAGAATTTTAAGTTAAAAAAAATTTATTTAAATCTGTTTTCGAAGCGTGGTATTTCCTAGTGTTGAGGAACCCAGGTTGGCTCCTCTATACAAGGGGTTGTTCATCCGACCAGAGACTTTTGTCCGAGACGAATTCCTTTCCCCTGAATTTTTGTAATCTTTGCCAAGGATCTCCTAAGTCCTGTGTTTGCTATATGTGTATTTGCTATATTGTTTATGTGCTATATATATTCTTGTAAGGACGGCAATATGTCAGATTGCCTGATTGTCTATTCGTGATTGCTTATTTTGTATTTTTTTTAAATTGTTTAAAATTTTCAATTTAAAAATAAAAATGTATATTGTTTTTTCGAGAAACAATTATTTGGGTTGCTAGCAGATTTAGCACTTTCATATTAAATGTATAGATCTTTATGTAGTAACATTCCATGTTTAAATAACCGAACTGATGTTTTCAAAAGAAGACGCCTTGGGGATTAAAAAAGGCTTGTGCGGAGCAATGGTGTTGTTTATGGTAACATCGGGGGAGCAGTTTGTAGTGGGAGATTATCTTCCGTTGTTTTCACTAACAGCCATCACATTCTGAGTGACCAGTGATATCGGCGTTTTTAATCAGTCTGCATGTTATGTATTAAAACGTTTCGTGCTTACACTAGTTAAAGACGTGTGATTTTGTCAAATCTACATGTGTGAATCTCTAAACCCAGAATTGCGGCCCTGCAGGCATTAAACCTGTCTAGTTTGCTAAGGATTGTAAAAGCAGCCTTTCTGGAAAGACGTCAGTAATGCGCAAATCAACATGCCTAAAAAAATCTCTCATAAAATCTGCATGTTGTAGTTATTTGCACAACCTGTTTGGAGACACACACAAAAACATAACGTTTATTCTAAATTGATGGTGACATTTGCAAGGTACAGTGGACGCCTGCCTCTATAGCATGGATAATTTATCATTATGCACTCACGTGTGACCTGCACTAATGTACATCAGTCTGTAAATTAGACTGGAATATTTATTTTCCATCTGAAACTTTCACAGGCCAGAAATCATTATTTAATTGGCTACCATATATACTTACTTACAAATCAGATCCAGCTGTAAATGACATAAATCATGCTGTAATTAGTGTCATAGATACACATTCTTCCTTGCCCATCAGTAAGGTCGTATGCCTTCAAAAGTGTAATTTAAAAAAAAATCATTAATACTTATCAGTGACAGTTGTCAGTGTACTTTGCACACAAAAAGGAAACTTGAAAGATTTAGAAAACAAAATTAACTGGTTTAGTACAGCAGCGCAAATAGGTTATTAGTGCCAAGGCAATTGGAGTAAACTGCCATGCCCAAGGAAACACAATGGGGAGTGGGAGGAATGTGGACGTGGCGGTTGGCCTGGGCGCCAGAGGTTTTGGGGTGCCACAACCTGATTGGGTTATCATCATCACCCCAGGCGCCATTTATCCTTATTACGACACTGCAACTAGTAGGAATCGAACCTGCATCATTTCAGTCGCATGTCCATCATGCTAACCACTGAGCCACCACAACTTCCGCCTCCGTATCTCTTATCACGTGGAGGAGGGTGCATCAGGCCAGCAAGGGATATAGAGTGAATTATTTGCTTACGGATTTTTACATCTTAAATCTTAAAAAATCATCTTATGTGACATGGAAAAATCAAACAGACTGGAAAAATGACAAAAGGGATGCCTGTGATTTCTCGAGGACTTTGACAAGGGGTGGGGGATTTAGCTGTCATTAACTGTCATGATTTTGTAAGCAAGAATTTGTTTGACATAAGATGATAAAGATAGATGCTACTTGTAATATATATTGGTAAAAGAGTTCTAAACAATGATATTTTGTCACTGTAAGATGAAAGAAAGAAAGGAATTTTCATATTTTAGATCATTGTTAATCAGGCTTGAAGAATCATTATGTATTAAAAACGCAGTACACTATAATTTACATCATGCTATAAACTGTGCATTTGAATTATTTACTCTAATTTTTCTTAATTACCAATTGAATATTGGTTTCTACTGTTCCAATATCAACATAAATGTTTCTTTTCTTTCATATTTTGATTGCAATATATTTTTTTCCAAATCATAATGGTCTTTAAGAAAAACTTTCAACCCCTCTAATCCATGCACAACCTTTTATATACATATATGCAATATTTGGCTAGAAGTAAACAAAAATACAACAGTTACTCGTATATTCCATTTGCACTTGTATTTCCCAGTATTATAGTCTTTGCATTTGGCACAGTACCTATGTTGACTTTATTTCGAATCCAGCTGGACACATCATTCCTCAGCCAGTCTATCACATCACATTCCTATAACACATACAGTAATGTGTCCGGTAATTTATTTTCAAATGTACATTTATCAGTATAAGACAAAAACTGTGAGTAACGCGAAATTAAAACCTTTGTAATTTCGAATTTGCTTGTGATTTTAAAATCTTCAGTATACATCCATATTCACATTGAAAGTTTAATTCCATTTCCGTTCACGGGTTGGTTTAACATCAAATTTCAAGAGTTGTTGGTAAAGATGTTTACACCCGTTATTATTATGAAAGACGATTTCCAAATGGAAAGGGATAAGTGGTATAACCGGTGTCATTATATCTAAATGCAACTTTTTGCATAAGAACTTGACACACTGAATTATACCTTGAACAATAAGGAAATTCGTGTTGAGACCATATTTAGCTTTAATACTATCAAAATCAGTAATAGTTCCCTGCTCTGTAAGCATATCACAAATACAAACTGCTTTATGTTTAAACCATTTCTTATAGAAAACTGATACCATGTTCACTCTTATAAGTTAGTTCATCCATAAATTTGCTTTGATAAGATCTTCTCCTGTTCGCGGTATATTGTTCTTAATTGGTTTCCAAGCCAATAAACATCATGGCAAAATGCATTTTTTGGGTGGTCTTTTTGGATAATGTCATTGCATTTTCATCTCCTAACAAGAATATGTATTTAATCTCACATATTTCATATTCAAATAAATTGACATGTTTTCTAGAAAGAGTTGACGAATCCATGTTATTGTCAAAGCTAATATAAATTTATCAATGTCTATCATTGCCAAGCCAACTTTAGACAGAGTTTGATGTATAACCTCTCTTTTAATTTTATCCACTTTTGACTTCCATATAAAGTTGAAACATAATTCAATTAATTCCCGGATAAAAGTTTGTGAAGGATTTGGTAATGAGATGAACAAATGATTAAATTTTGGAATAATTTAAGTTTTCAAAACTTATTTTACCAGTTTGGTGTTCATGATCGCTTTTCCCAATGTTTTAAAAAAGAATTTGATCATTTCTTTTTTATTTTCGAAATTCATATTTGCCATTGTATCCTGTTCGACAGAAAACTTCATTCCCAGTGACGTCAGTTCAGTCACCCGCTGTAATTTTAACCTGTGATGAAACGTTTCTGCACCGTACTTCCTGCTTCCTATCCAAACCACGCTTGGTTTGACAATGTTAAGTTTCAGTACTGAAATCTCTGTAAAGAAGCTTAATAGATCCGTAGAGGATTTCAGAGATTCAAACGAGCCATCAAGAATTAAAGTAGTGTCATCTGCAAACTGTGACGGTATATATTCTGTTTCTTCAACTTCATACCTTTTATATTTTATTAGTCTTTAATAGTATTGGAAAAATTTCAGCAATTAATAAGGAGATATATGAGGATATTAGATCACCCTGAAAAAACTCTGAAAGAAAGCCATTTTGTAAAACTGCCGATGAGATATTACAATTAAATGATTAAGCCCTATGTCTTATACTTGGTCCAAAATTAAAGAAAGTTAGAATATTATGAATAAATTTTTTCATGAAATGGAATCAAAAGCTTTTTTCAAAATCGATTAATAATAGTATAGCGGGAATTTGTAACTTTTTCTGTAATATGCATAAATGTCATATATGATCCTTATTTCGTTTTTGTGTTGTTGTTTTTTTTTTTGGTCGCCAATAGACATTCCTTTTATAAAATCAATTTGATTTTCAGATATTATTGTATTCAATGCTGTCCTAATTCTTGTGGCATTACATCATGACGCCAACCTGTATACCATATTAAGCAGAGAAATTGGGCACCAGTTCCTCCAGTACTGTTTGGTTTTACCTTCCTTGGCTATGCACATTATAACGCCTTGTCTCAAAAAAGTTGAGAATGATCCAGTTTTGTATGCTTCATTAAATGTTCTAACTAGAAATTCCCCAATGTCAATTCAGAGGACATTTAAAAATTCAGTTCCGAAGCCATCTGGTCCTGGGCTTTTGTTATTTTGTACATTTTTCAACGAACCTTTACCTCTTTTGAAATTATTTGGAGTGGTCAGGCCTATAACTTGGTTATATTGTCACTTTTCCTACATTTGGTATAAGAGATTCAGACACAAGATAGAAATCTAATCTAGCAAGTTTTAAAGGACTTTTTCTTCTCCATGTACATCTCTTTAATCCAGGATTTAATGCTCCAAATGGATCAACAAGACCAAATGTTTCTTTAATACTTAATAAGGCATTCCTGACATTAAGGTTATTACATTTCTATAATATGAATCAAATTTTGAATCTAGAACCAGGATAAAATTCTCACATACAGTAGATTCATTTTCATATATATATATATACATATATATATATATATATATATATATATATATATATATATATATATATATATATAATACTGGGTTTTTTTCTAACATAATTAAAATCATCATTACATTTTTTTAAATCTCCCTAACAGTTGGCAGATAATATTTAAATTTTATAGCTATCCGTTTTCAGTGTAAAAATATACATTTATCACATATGAAATGCACCATTTTTGTGATCAAAAGTGAAAATGGTTATAAATACAACAAGTAGATTCAGAATAAAAAAAATCCAATTAAGAAAACATCAGTGATTTGATATATGCCAGTCAATGTCCATTCTAAACTCTCTCTCTCTCTCTCTCTCTCTCTCTCTCTCTCTCTCTCAATAAACTAAAATTGGCTACAGTATTCAAACATAAATGCATTGGTATGTAATGTAACTAATTTTATAAGTTAACCTTGCATCTGATACTATCATAGTGACGAAAGAAAGAAAAAACAAAGAATATAAACAAACAAACAAGAAAAAGGCAACTAATGTCAAAGGTACGCTTTTGGCTAAATGTCTCCATGCATGATAGATGACAAGCATTGCTGCGATTGGCTTTAAATAAGTTTTAAGTAAAAATAAATAAATTAATAAATCTATTTTTTATGGCATTACTACCAGAAAATAGAATTATGGCAAGAAAATGTTAAATTGTGTGTGCGCGTATATATAATGTGACTTGGTGGGACATGCCACATGTTTACGGCATGATGCCGCAGTGTTAGACATCACTGTAAACTGCCACGCTGCAGACATTGTAGCGATATGACTGGGCAATTGTTAAAACTACGTTAAAAATACACACACACACACACACAGAAAAAAATTTGTTTCAGTTCCAAAAAGAGAGGTTCCGCAAAATACATATTGAACAAAAAGGTATGCAAGAGAGAAAAGTGAAAGCTGAAAGTAAACTAGTGAGACAAAGAATGATATCTGTCTACAATATAGGCAGTCAGGACTGAACAGCAAAAGTTGTAGGAGAAAGTAAATGTTGGTAATGTAATATACAATATTACAACTTGGACTTTAAACGTACAACGGACTGCCAAAATTAGACATATTTGCAGTAGATATTTGTTGTTTAAAAGTGCCACGAAATGTTTTTCACATCAGATTACTTGCATTCAGTCTCCCAGTCGTAGTGACATACATACATACATACATACATACATACTAGAGCTGGGTACCATGAATAGTTTTTGTATCGCGGTATTTCCTACCGTTGTGATATTAGGAACCAACAATTCATTGTTCTGTTGCAGGAACCTGGCACTTTTCCGTTTAATCTAGCTCTGCCAATAACTAGAAAAAAATCTTACTCTGATTTATAGCAAAATAACACCATATTCTATTCATGATATTATTGGGAAAAGTATTAATTATCTTGAGACAAAAGAACTGAAAATATTTCAGCTAAGATGAAAATCCCAATCGGCTGTTCCGACAAGTGGTCATTACCTTATAGTAGATAAATTTGCTATATGTATGGTAATTGTTGTACAAATTGTAATCTAAATCAGTAACTAGTGGAATGAATAAGCATACACTATAGCTGATACTGTGAAAGAAAGATGCTGACATGAAAGAGTCTGTTGATAAAAATATGAAGAGTTAATAATGAAGCCTAAGTAGTAAATGGGGGCACCCTAGCGACAATGGGAATTAGCATTACAAGACCCCTTGGGCAACTCTAGCGACAATGGAAAATTAACATGGAGAAAAATCGTGGGACAATCTGGCGACAAGGGAAATTAACATGGAGAAAAATCGTGGGTCACTCTAGCGACAAGGGGAATTTAACATGGAACTATAGTGTGGGTCTGTCTAGCGACAAGGGGAAATTAACATGGGAATAGAGTTTGGGTCTGTCTAGGGACAAGGGGAATTGAACATATGGAAATTGAACATGGTGGGTCTGTATAGCGTCAAGGGGAATTGAACATGGTGGGATTGTCTAGGGACAATGATGGTAGAGGGTCAAACACAACAGAGACAGAAACATACATACACTAGTACAAGCGTGAGATTTATATATAAAGCATTACCAAGACCTGAAATCTTGCTGGGGTGTTCAAAAATTTGCATAATTGTAATGATGCTATAAATAGCTATAATCAAGGAAATGCTCAACGACAAAATGGATGTGACTAAAAGTAACGCTAAAATGACGAAATTGTCCCAGAATTTAAAGGAAAATAAACATATCCCCGAAAATTAAGTTACAATGGTTTAGACTAAAATGGATAAAATTAGTAACTACTTACAATATCAACTTCTGTGACGATCGTGAATAAATACCTATGTATCTATAATCAGCTGAAATTCCTATGAAATCCCACTATCTATTTATAGCTCCAACTTGTGGGTTTTTCCTTTGGAAAATCCCACTATCTTTTTATAGCCTCAGCTTGAGTGACGTTCCTGTTTATGAATTCTAGTATATATGTATAGCTACAAAATGTGGAAATCCCCAAGTCGATATTTATAGTCTCAAAATTTCCAGCGTCAGTGACGTCACTGTACTGAACACTAGGGGATAAATGTCAACAGTGTTGCAAGTGGCTGACCTGAATACACGCTACTGCAGGTAGGTAGGTAGAGTGTATCTGATAGGGATAAAGTGAGTTTTTATAGGGACAAACAGAGACCAATACACACACACACACACACACACACAAAGTACGCGCGCAGACATACGCACACACACACACACACACACAGAGAGGGAAGAGGAAAAAACAAACCCCAAATATACTATCAATACAGAAGGGAGATAACACAAACCCCAAATAAACTATCAAGACAAACGTACGCGAACGCATACAAACCCCAAATATACTATTCACACAACGTCGCTAACGCATACAAACCCCAAATATGCTATCCACACTCGGGAGGAAGAAGAAAAAAACAACCAAATATACGATCTACACAACGTACGCGAACACACACACACACGCACACACAGAGGGAAGAGGAAAAAACAAACACCAAATATACTATCAACACAGAAGGGAGATAATACAAACCCCAAAAAAACTATCCACACAAACGTACGCGAACGCATACAAACCACAAATCAACACAGAAGGGAGATAATACAAACCCCAAATAAACTATCCACACAAACGTACGCGAACGCATACAAACCCCAAATATACTATCAACACAGAAGGGAGATAATACAAACCCCAAATAAACTATCCACACAAACGTACGCGAACGCATACAAACCCCAAATATGCTATCCACACTCGGGAGGAAGAAGAAAAAAACAACCAAATATACGATCTACACAACGTACGCGAACAAACACACACACACACACACATACACACACACACAGAGGGAAGAGGCAAAAACAAACCCCAAATATACTATCAACACAGAAGGGAGATAATACAAACCCCAAATAAACTATCCACACAAACGTACGCGAACGCATACAAACCCCAAATATACTATCAACACAGAGTGAAGAAGAAAAAGTTTTTTGAAAGCACCTAAGCCCTTACCTGCAATGACCAACTCTGCCAAACACCTACACCCCACCCCCACTCCCAACACTACAAAACCCATTTAACCCGTTATTTTATGGCATCAGTGTGTGATTTAGGAAACATCAAGACACAAAATGATGGATGAATAGACTGACTATTGTTTACCGACTTGCATGCCTAAAGAGCGTGCGTGAAGGAAAACATCCTTCCATTTCAATTCTAACTAAAACATGATCCAGAGGGATAGAGAGAGGTGAAAGAGCACAATTTCATAAAGTGTGAGTAAAAACAAAACACGCCATCCTTATTATACAATGTCAAGACCAAGAGACACTTACGTTTTCTTTCTGGTCTATTCTCTTTTAGAAGGTAGTATGAAATTTCACATCAGGGCCAACGCATCGGCTTACATTGTCAATTTTTCCATTTCCATGTCTTTACTGGCACAAGTTCTTCATCATCTTCAATTTCTTCTTCTTCTGAATCACTCTTCTCTGTTTCGTCTTGTTTTTGTTTCTTCTCTTTTCTCGTAGGGCACTCTGAATTCCAGTGTCCTTTCTCCTGACAACGATATTAGGTATCTTGACTTTTGTCTCTCTTTCTTAGACGAAGCAGGTATTCTGGAGACAAATACCCATTTACCTTTGCAGATATAGCAAACTTCATTAGCACTTACACACTTTCGTATGACTCTCATCAAATCAACGATCAAAAGAGTAAGTTTTGTTGCCACTTTCGCATGTGAATTATGCTTTCGTATGACTTTTAGCAAATATTTGACCAGCAGGTCGATCTGTGCTGACTCTTCCATCTTCTTGATCGTTTGAGAGCGGAATGAATACTCTGACGCTAAGACACTCTCCTTATATACAGGGACCTGCTGCGTATGAAACCTAGTCAAATGTAATTTTGCAATAAGATGAAACGATTTCATTGAGGAAGTAAAAAGCAATGATGTACCGTATCGCCTCACACAAAACCTGAAGTGTTAGTTCAAATCCGTGTCAGCGATTTCGAAGACGACATAACTGAGCTTTAATCAATGCTCTCCAATTATGCCACAAAACCACGAGTCCTGATTCACGCCAAAAGAAATTTCATTCGGTCCATAAAAAATAGTATCATATCTGAGAAACGCAAAAAGGAACTTCCAGAAAACTGAGAAAGACGGCTTACACCTACAACGTAAATGTATGAGTTCAAGTAGTGCGTAAAACTTAGTCAAATTAAATTTTTATAGTCAAGACGAAACGATCTCTTTTCGAACAAGAAAGCAGACACCAAGCGACAATGGCGATCCGTGTCACACAACACTTTTCAAAATGTATATTATCAGAGGTTTGTTCTAGCGATCTGCACGGTTAAATTAAATGTTGATGTATTTTGCAATAAGACGGACACAATTTCCATGGGATCACCCATGGTACGAATGTTCGTGCATTAGTTTAATTTTTAAAAAAAATTTTTTATATAAATCGCCTATAGGATAGACCCAGTAAAGCATGGCCATTCTCGTCACTGTCTGAATAGCTACTCAAGTCAATTCGAAGCGAACGCGGTAAGAAAATAAGTATAGCCAATGAAATGGCTTACAACGGGTGATGCATTGTTTTGTTCTAGGACTGTGTGGCATAATAATCCCTATGCTCTTGCGTTGTTACCATTACAGTGCAGACAGACTGAAATGTGAACTTACAAGCCCTCTTTGTGTGTGTTGTACCATTTCCTCTTACCACATCAAAATACTGAGCGTCACAGTATTGGTTCGCGTTTTCAAACTGACCATTTTTTTTATATCTCACTTAAACATTTCGACATAAACACTCACACTCACATCGGTAGAGTCAGAACAGACGTGTTACAGTATTGAGGGGCATGTTATCTTTTCGTTTTCAAACTAATAAATTTGGGGCTTGTATGAAGTAAAGAACCGAAAGTACAGTGAAACTCAAAGATGATGACCCAATCTGTCTGTCTATTGATGCGTGTATTTACTTAAGAAGAAATATGACCTCTAAAACACAAAGAGATACGGCAAGCATGATTAGATCAAACACAACGATGTTTTCCTTCACGCCCGTGTAATTTAGAGTTTCAATCGTCTTTGAAGACAAACTTGGTCTCCTTTTGTAGGGCTTGAAATAATAAAAGAAACTGAAAAATCTTAAGCACTTTGCTATAGATAATTTCATCAACAGACTAAACAACATAAATACCGTTACAACAATAGAAAGCCTTAAATCTTCTATCAAAAAGAAATGCATGAAAAAAATTAAAGATTAACGATAACTAACCAATGAAACCGAATTTAACAAAGGCAATGACATGTGAAGAAATGCCTCTCACTTTGGAAAGGTAGGCGAATGTACTCTGTCATGCACCATCAACTTGAAAAAAATTATAAACAGAGAGAAACCTGAATTCAAAATTCAGTTGTTTCTTTTTCTTCAAAATTGTTTCGTTTCTTTTTTCTTTTTTTTTTTTTTTGGAACAAATCTAAGCACTAATATAGAGTGGAAAAGGGAAAATGCACATACAAGCTTTGATATTTCTGAAAAAATGAGGGGATATTCCTAACGTTCATAACCACCTATATATGCTTGGACTTGTCTGTGACTTATCCACAAAACAAGATGTACATATTTCTGGTCAAGCTGCAAGTGTGTGCGTGTTTTTGAAAATGGTAAAAATGGGATATACAATTTTCTCGTGACACTTATAAAGTGAAGAGTCTGTGCAAGTGTCAAAAGCCAAAGTCATATAAGTTTTGTATTTTGTACGGCTTGTAAAGATTTTTTGGGGAACTTGAAGCTATGGCGATCGCTTCAAGTTCCCCCAAAAAATTTCAGGGCTACCCCATACTCTCGAAAAGAAATAACATTCCATTGCCTATGATATGTTAGTCAGTTAGAAGAAAAAATACAGAAGTGAGTCTATCAGGACATGATTTCTTTATCTTGGTTAGAAAGTGTGACTCTAAGTTGTTCGTTTCCGTCGCTTATCAAAATTTTAAAAATAGTAATGTTCTGTAAAAAGTGAGTGAGTGTTTCTTTTAGGTCTGTGCGTTTTTTTTTTTTTTGTTTTTTTTTTTTGTTGGTGATAATATGGATAATGTAAGTTCGGGTACAACGAAATTTAAAGAATTAGGCCCAGAACTCGGTGTGGAGGGAAGAAATATACGCAACAGCAGCGGGAGCCAGAAATGCAGACCTAGCCAGTTAGCACTGAGGCATTCTGCGTTTGACAATGCCTTTGATGTCGTACACGTCGTCTTTTTTGGTGACACGACTTGATTTGAAATAAGTACGGGCTAGCGTTTTGGTGAGTACTTAACATCCATGGCTGTCTTGCTGAGCACCTTTTTCCTCCTTTACCACGCTCTGACAGAAAAATGAGTGTGTGGTGAGACAATTCCCACTCATGTTTAAAGCCTTTCAGTCAGGTTGTTAAGGACTAGTTAGTCCTACACCTGATTGGCTAAATTTAAAAGTAGTCTGTGAGTACATAAAAGCCTGGGGGGATGAGGCTCTCTTTCCTTCCCCAGGAGTAATTAAAAATCACGCGGTGCGTTATTAAACCAGTGATACATGCTCCATTAGAGCGAAAATCACTTTAATTCAAGTAAGCAAGCAAGCAAGTTCGGGTACCGTCTCTAGCACTCTTGATGACACCAACTGTCTGGGTTATTTTCTTTCTTGCAAGCCCCTATGTTCCACTTCTGTTTGTGATAATAACTTGTGATACTTCACATTTTCTAAAGTGGAAATCTTTACAAGCCGTACAAAATACAAAACTTATATGACTTTGGCTTTTGACACTTGCACAGACTCTTCACTTTATAAGTGTCACGAGAAAATTGTATATCCCATTTTTACCATTTTCAAAAACACGCACACACTTGCAGCTTGACCAGAAATATGTACATCTTGTTTTGTGGATAAGTCACAGACAAGTCCAAGCATATATAGGTGGTTATGAACGTTAGGAATATCCCCTCATTTTTTCAGAAATATCAAAGCTTGTATGTGCATTTTCCCTTTTCCACTCTATATTAGTGCTTAGATTTGTTCCAAAAAAAAAAAGAAAAAAGAAACGAAACAATTTTGAAGAAAAAGAAACAACTGAATTTTGAATTCAGGTTTCTCTCTGTTTATAATTTTTTTCAAGTTGATGGTGCATGACAGAGTACATTCGCCTACCTTTCCAAAGTGAGAGGCATTTCTTCACATGTCATTGCCTTTGTTAAATTCGGTTTCATTGGTTAGTTATCGTTAATCTTTAATTTTTTTCATGCATTTCTTTTTGATAGAAGATTTAAGGCTTTCTATTGTTGTAACGGTATTTATGTTGTTTAGTCTGTTGATGAAATTATCTATAGCAAAGTGCTTAAGATTTTTCAGTTTCTTTTATTATTTCAAGCCCTACAAAAGGAGACCAAGTTTGTCTTCAAAGACGATTGAAACTCTAAATTACACGGGCGTGAAGGAAAACATCGTTGTGTTTGATCTAATCATGCTTGCCGTATCTCTTTGTGTTTTAGAGGTTATATTTCTTCTTAAGTAAATACACGCATCAATAGACAGACAGATTGGGTCATCATCCTTGAGTTTCACTGTACTTTCGGTTCTTTACTTCATACAAGCCCCAAATTTATTAGTTTGAAAACGTAAAGATAACATGCCCCTCAATACTGTAACACGTCTGTTCTGACTCTACCGATGTGAGTGTGAGTGTTTATGTCGAAATGTTTAAGTGAGATATAAAAAAAATGGTCAGTTTGAAAACGCGAACCAATACTGTGACGCTCAGTATTTTGATGTGGTAAGAGGAAATGGTACAACACACACAAAGAGGGCTTGTAAGTTCACATTTCAGTCTGTCTGCACTGTAATGGTAACAACGCAAGAACATAGGGATTATTATGCCACACAGTCCTAGAACAAAACAATGCATCACCCGTTGTAAGCCATTTCATTGGCTATACTTATTTTCTTACCGCGTTCGCTTCGAATTGACTTGAGTAGCTATTCAGACAGTGACGAGAATGGCCATGCTTTACTGGGTGTATCCTATAGGCGATTTATATAAAAAAATATTTTTAAAAATTAAACTAATGCACGAACATTCGTACCATGGGTGATCCCATGGAAATTGTGTCCGTCTTATTGCAAAATACATCAACATTTAATTTAACCGTGCAGATCGCTAGAACAAACCTCTGATAATATACATTTTGAAAAGTGTTGTGTGACACGGATCGCCATTGTCGCTTGGTGTCTGCTTTCTTGTTCGAAAAGAGATCGTTTCGTCTTGACTATAAAAATTTAATTTGACTAAGTTTTACGCACTACTTGAACTCATACATTTACGTTGTAGGTGTAAGCCGTCTTTCTCAGTTTTGGAGGGAAGAAATATACGCAACAGCAGCGGAAGCAAGAAATGCAGACCTAGCCAGTTAGCACTGAGGCATTCTGCGTTTGACAATGCCTTTGATGTCGTACACGTCGTCTTTTTTGGTGACATGACTTGATTTGAAATAAGTACGGGCTAGCGTTTTGGTGAGTACTTAACATCCATGGCTGTCTTGTTGAGCACCTTTTTCCTCCTTTACCACGCTCGGACAGAAAAATGAGTGTGTGGTGAGACAATTCCCACATGTTTAAAGCCTTTCAGTCAGGTTGTTAAGGACTAGTTAGTCCTACACCTGATTGGCTAAATTTAAAAGTAGTCTGTGAGTACATAAAAGCCTGGGGGGATGAGGCTCTCTTTCCTTCCCCAGGAGTAATTAAAAATCACGCGGTGCGTTATTAAACCAGTGATATATGCTCCATTAGAGCGAAAATCACTTTAATTCAAGTAAGCAAGCAAGCAAGTTCGGGTACCGTCTCTAGCACTCTTGATGACACCAACTGTCTGGGTTATTTTCTTTCTTGCAAGCCCCTATGTTCCACTTCTGTTTGTGATAATAACTTGTGATACTTCACATTTTCTAAAGTGGAAATCTTTACAAGCCGTACAAAATACAAAACTTATATGACTTTGGCTTTTGACACTTGCACAGACTCTTCACTTTATAAGTGTCACGAGAAAATTGTATATCCCATTTTTACCATTTTCAAAAACACGCACACACTTGCAGCTTGACCAGAAATATGTACATCTTGTTTTGTGGATAAGTCACAGACAAGTCCAAGCATATATAGGTGGTTATGAACGTTAGGTATATCCCCTCATTTTTTCAGAAATATCAAAGCTTGTATGTGCATTTTCCCTTTTCCACTCTATATTAGTGCTTAGATTTGTTCCAAAAAAAAAGAAAAAAGAAACGAAACAATTTTGAAGAAAAAGAAACAACTGAATTTTGAATTCAGGTTTCTCTCTGTTTATAATTTTTTTCAAGTTGATGATGCATGACAGAGTACATTCGCCTACCTTTCCAAAGTGAGAGGCATTTCTTCACATGTCATTGCCTTTGTTAAATTCGGTTTCATTGGTTAGTTATCGTTAACCTTTAATTTTTTTCGTGCATTTCTTTTTGATAGAAGATTTAAGGCTTTCTATTGTTGTAACGGTATTTATGTTGTTTAGTCTGTTGATGAAATTATCTATAGCAAAGTGCTTAAGATTTTTCAGTTTCTTTTATTATTTCAAGCCCTACAAAAGGAGACCAAGTTTGTCTTCAAAGACGATTGAAACTCTAAATTACACGGGCGTGAAGGAAAACATCGTTGTGTTTGATCTAATCATGCTTGCCGTATCTCTTTGTGTTTTAGAGGTCATATTTCTTCTTAAGTAAATACACGCATCAATAGACAGACAGATTGGGTCATCATCTTTGAGTTTCACTGTACTTTCGGTTCTTTACTTCATACAAGCCCCAAATTTATTAGTTTGAAAACGAAAAGATAACATGCCCCTCAATACTGTAACACGTCTGTTCTGACTCTACCAATGTGAGTGTGAGTGTTTATGTCGAAATGTTTAAGTGAGATATAAAAAAAATGGTCAGTTTGAAAACGCGAACCAATACTGTGACGCTCAGTATTTTGATGTGGTAAGAGGAAATGGTACAACACACACAAAGAGGGCTTGTAAGTTCACATTTCAGTCTGTCTGCACTGTAATGGTAACAACGCAAGAACATAGGGATTATTATGCCACACAGTCCTAGAACAAAACAATGCATCACCCGTTGTAAGCCATTTCATTGGCTATACTTATTTTCTTACCGCGTTCGCTTCGAATTGACTTGAGTAGCTATTCAGACAGTGACGAGAATGGCCATGCTTTACTGGGTGTATCCTATAGGCGATTTATATAAAAAAAATATTTTTAAAAATTAAACTAATGCACGAACATTCGTACCATGGGTGATCCCATGGAAATTGTGTCCGTCTTATTGCAAAATACATCAACATTTAATTTAACCGTGCAGATCGCTAGAACAAACCTCTGATAATATACATTTTGAAAAGTGTTGTGTGACACGGATCGCCATTGTCGCTTGGTGTCTGCTTTCTTGTTCGAAAAGAGAACGTTTCGTCTTGACTATAAAAATTTAATTTGACTAAGTTTTACGCACTACTTGAACTCATACATTTACGTTGTAGGTGTCAGCTGTCTTTCTCAGTTTTCTGGAAGTTCCTTTTTGCGTTTCTCAGATATGATACTATTTTTTATGGACCGAACGAAATTTCTTTTGGCGTGAATCAGGACTCGTGGTTTTGTGGCATAATTGGAGAGCATTGATTAAAGCTCAGTTATGTCGTCTTCGAAATCGCTGACACGGATTTGAACTAACACTTCAGGTTTTGTGTGAGGCGATACGGTACATCATTGCTTTTTACTTCCTCAATGAAATCGTTTCATCTTATTGCAAAATTACATTTGACTAGGTTTCATACGCAGCAGGTCCCTGTATATAAGGAGAGTGTCTTAGCGTCAGAGTATTCATTCCGCTCTCAAACGATCAAGAAGATGGAAGAGTCAGCACAGATCGACCTGCTGGTCAAATATTTGCTAAAAGTCATACGAAAGCATAATTCACATGCGAAAGTGGCAACAAAACTTACTCTTTTGATCGTTGATTTGATGAGAGTCATACGAAAGTGTGTAAGTGCTAATGAAGTTTGCTATATCTGCAAAGGTAAATGGGTATTTGTCTCCAGAATACCTGCTTCGTCTAAGAAAGAGAGACAAAAGTCAAGATACCTAATATCGTTGTCAGGAGAAAGGACACTGGAATTCAGAGTGCCCTACGAGAAAAGAGAAGAAACAAAAACAAGACGAAACAGAGAAGAGTGATTCAGAAGAAGAAGAAATTGAAGATGATGAAGAACTTGTGCCAGTAAAGACATGGAAATGGAAAAATTGACAATGTAAGCCGATGCGTTGGCCCTGATGTGAAATTTCATACTACCTTCTAAAAGAGAATAGACCAGAAAGAAAACGTAAGTGTCTCTTGGTCTTGACATTGTATAATAAGGATGGCGTGTTTTGTTTTTACTCACACTTTATGAAATTGTGCTCTTTCACCTCTCTCTATCCCTCTGGATCATGTTTTAGTTAGAATTGAAATGGAAGGATGTTTTCCTTCACGCACGCTCTTTAGGCATGCAAGTCGGTAAACAATAGTCAGTCTATTCATCCATCATTTTGTGTCTTGATGTTTCCTAAATCACACACTGATGCCATAAAATAACGGGTTAAATGGGTTTTGTAGTGTTGGGAGTGGGGGTGGGGTGTAGGTGTTTGGCAGAGTTGGTCATTGCAGGTGAGGGCTTAGGTGCTTTCAAAAAACTTTTTCTTCTTCACTCTGTGTTGATAGTATATTTGGGGTTTGTATGCGTTCGCGTACGTTTGTGTGGATAGTTTATTTGGGGTTTGTATTATCTCCCTTCTGTGTTGATAGTATATTTGGGGTTTGTTTTTGCCTCTTCCCTCTGTGTGTGTGTGTATGTGTGTGTGTGTTCGCGTACGTTGTGTAGATCGTATATTTGGTTGTTTTTTTTTTTTTTTCTTCTTCCTCCCGAGTGTGGATAGCATATTTGGGGTTTGTATGCGTTAGCGACGTTGTGTGAATAGTATATTTGGGGTTTGTATGCGTTCGCGTACGTTTGTGTGGATAGTTTATTTGGGGTTTGTATTATCTCCCTTCTGTGTTGATAGTATATTTGGGGTTTGTTTTTGCCTCTTCCCTCTGTGTGTGTGTGTATGTGTGTGTGTGTGTGTGTTTGTTCGCGTACGTTGTGTAGATCGTATATTTGGTTGTTTTTTTTTCTTCTTCCTCCCGAGTGTGGATAGCATATTTGGGGTTTGTATGCGTTCGCGTACGTTTGTGTGGATAGTTTATTTGGGGTTTGTATTATCTCCCTTCTGTGTTGATAGTATATTTGGGGTTTGTATGCGTTCGCGTACGTTTGTGTGGATAGTTTATTTGGGGTTTGTATTATCTCCCTTCTGTGTTGATTTGTGGTTTGTATGCGTTCGCGTACGTTTGTGTGGATAGTTTATTTGGGGTTTGTATTATCTCCCTTCTTTGTTGATAGTATATTTGGGGTTTGTTTTTTCCTCTTCCCTCTGTGTGTGCGTGTGTGTGTGTGTGTGTGTGTTCGCGTACGTTGTGTAGATCGTATATTTGGTTGTTTCTTCTTCTTCCTCCCGAGTGTGGATAGCATATTTGGGGTTTGTTTGCGTTAGCGACGTTGTGTGAATAGTATATTTGGGGTTTGTATGCGTTCGCGTACGTTTGTCTTGATAGTTTATTTGGGGTTTGTGTTATCTCCCTTCTGTATTGATAGTATATTTGGGGTTTGTTTTTTCTTCTTCCCTGTGTGTGTGTGTGTGTGTGTGTGTATGTCTGCGCGCGTACGTTGTGTGTGTGTGTGTATTGGTCTCTGTTTGTCCCTATAAAAACTCACTTTATTCCTATCAGATACACTCTACCTACCTACCTGCAGTAGCGTGTATTCAGGTCAGCCACTTGCAACGCTGTTGACATTTATCCCCTAGTGTTCAGTACAGTGACGTCACTGACGCTGGAAATTTTGAGACTATAAATATCGACTTGGGAATTTCCACATTTTGTAGCTATACATATATACTAGAATTCATAAACAGGAACGTCACTCAAGCTGAGGCTATAAAAAGATAGTGGGATTTTCCAAAGGAAAAACCCACAAGTTGGAGCTATAAATAGATAGTGGGATTTCATAGGAATTTCAGCTGATTATAGATACATAGGTATTTATTCACGATCGTCACAGAAGTTGATATTGTAAGTAGTTACTAATTTTATCCATTTTAGTCTAAACCATTGTAACTTAATTTTCGGGGATATGTTTATTTTCCTTTAAATTCTGGGACAATTTCGTCATTTTAGCGTTACTTTTAGTCACATCCATTTTGTCGTTGAGCATTTCTTTGATTATAGCTATTTATAGCATCATTACAATTATGCAAATTTTTGAACACCCCAGCAAGATTTCAGGTCTTGGTAATGCTTTATATATAAATCTCACGCTTGTACTAGTGTATGTATGTTTCTGTCTCTGTTGTGTTTGACCCTCTACCATCATTGTCCCTAGACAATCCCACCATGTTCAATTCCCCTTGACGCTATACAGACCCACCATGTTCAATTTCCATATGTTCAATTCCCCTTGTCCCTAGACAGACCCAAACTCTATTCCCATGTTAATTTCCCCTTGTCGCTAGACAGACCCACACTATAGTTCCATGTTAAATTCCCCTTGTCGCTAGAGTGACCCACGATTTTTCTCCATGTTAATTTCCCTTGTCGCCAGATTGTCCCACGATTTTTCTCCATGTTAATTTTCCATTGTCGCTAGAGTTGCCCAAGGGGTCTTGTAATGCTAATTCCCATTGTCGCTAGGGTGCCCCCATTTACTACTAGCTTACACGTTTCTAGGTAGGCTATTGATACAATAGGCAGAGGAACTTTGAGTGGGATGCCAACACTCGGGCAAGATATTTATCAAAGGGTGCCAGTAAACATTAGACATACTCACCTATCTAGAAATTATGTGGCGGGCTCGAGAAATTTAAGTTAGTTAGAAAACAACTGCGCTCGTGATAATCGTAGAACGATTATCAGTCTTACAAAGGAATACATGTAATTAACACACTCATATACGATAGTAAATAACCAAAACATGACGTGTTGGTCTTCAGGGGAGAGGGTTGTTTTCTTAATCCGAATTTATTCAGAAAATCGGATTTTGCCCGAATATGTTTCACAACAATTCGTTTGTCTATTATACTGGCATATGTGACAGGTGTCAAAGATGTGGTTAAAAGATTATAAATAGAATTATAATGTTACAATTAATTTGTGACAGATACAACCGTTTTCTAACTAAACAAAAAGAAACAAAATATGTTAACTATTTTGTCATCAATAGCATAAAAGTCGCAACAAGTTTCCTCGGAAATGTCCGTACTTTCCTTGCTGACGGAAACTACCGACGTACCGGTACGGTCAAAAAGTACCATGGCACGCACCACCGGAAAAAAAACCCCACCTCGGTAAATCTATAATACCGCGCAGCTCAAATACATACACATCTACATTCACATACATACATACATACATACATACATACATATTTTGATCTGTAATACAAAGTTTTTAAAAAAAGATATGCGAATAATTAATTATTCAGACTGATTATAATGTAGCCAACTGTGTAATGTCTCTTATCACGTAAGCAAGAATTTTACTTTTCCGAGGGTGGAATGGTGGAAGTTTTTACGTGTGAATACCCCCCACCCCCATTCAGCATGTTTCATCAGATATGTAAATTGTGATATAAATTACTTTGAGAGATAAAAAAGATCAAACTTACTGTTGTTGATCTTCATTATCATATTCATACAGTTTTGTCGCCTGAAGAAAATTTATTATTCCCGTCATTTATGTGAATCTGCCCAAAGCAACGTTCCCGTCATCTATCAATATCTGCCCGCAGCAACTCATGAGTCGCTGGTGCAGACTGATTGTAAAACAAAGTCAAAGGTTAGATGGAGTATTCTATTGTTTGTTGTTTTAATTTCCTTTTGTACTGAGCTTGACAGCCGATAAATTGATGAAAGGCATTATGACTTAGAAGGCTTTTTAGCCATGGTCCAAATTACTACAAACAGGTTACACCCAAATTACAAATTGAATAAAATAGAAAACCACTTGAAATCTAGATATCCTTACATTTATAAAATAAATTCTTCTGTGTAACCTTAGACAACGACATTTTATGGTTGAGTAATTAATTTACAGTCGTGCACAACAGCAGTGTGGAGTCTATGACGTACATACCTACAGTACTCTCTCTTCGTAACAAAGGAAACCCTGCAGTTATCCATGTTATAAGCGAGGGAGTCTAACACTGGAATTTTTTTAAAAAGATGCGTAATAATAGTGATTTACATCACAAATATGGAGTAGTTCAAAATATGAAATCACATTATTATTTGTTTTCAACAGTCAAAGACTACAATAAACTGAAAGAAACTTATTTAGTCGGAGAAATGACCATACCATTACTACGGTATGGGAAGTTGTATACTGACGGGCATTATAGTATTGTAATTTAATTTGTTTCTTGTTTTGTTTTAACGGCATTGTTGACACATTAGTGGGTATATAATACTGAAGAAATTGGAGCTAAGTGTTTTACCGAGAGATACACTGAGGCAGCTTCCTCAGGCTGGGCTGGGTGGGTATCTAACATGCGAGACTTGGATTACGAACTTGACCTTGCCTACTAAGCTACCATGCCCCCACCCCCCACCCTACACACACACCAAAGGTGCCGCTTTTATAAGATTATTTCCACAAATTTGTCTTCCTCGCGAGAGGTCACCTCTTTCACAAGTCCACATGTTCATCGCAGAATAGGATGGGAAGTGGGGGGGGGGGAGTGGTAAAAGAAGGGATTCGATAGGTCTGGAATTGAGCTTTGGGGTGGGTGGGTGTAATGATTTAGAATTAAAAATAAAAATAAAAACAAAGTCCAGCTCTCAGCTTGCATACAATATTCTTTCTCTCACTTATAGAAAGAACAGCATATATTAATTGATGCAAAATATCAAAACATTATCTTCATGTTAAAAAAAATAATATCGCTCGAAAGAAAATTTCAAGTTTCCACCCATGTTAAGTCCATATAATTAGCGTCTCGTGCTCATCAGCATCACATTGTTTATGTCTTTACTTCAAAAGCTAGGGAGACTACATGTATAAATTAGACGCTGTATCTTGTAATCCTTGCCACTATTCTGGGGCCAATAGTATGTATCAAACTACTAAATCCTGTTTACGGTCTGAAATTAATGGGTCTTTCAAAATATTAGTATCTGTCTATTTCCTACACATGAGTGTAGCCTATACATGACACAAGTGCATCCATGTAGTATTTGATTGTGTCCCGTTTTCAATTGCTTCGCACTGGTAGTTGCAACATTTTTCAAGATAATTACACGTTGATGTCAAATTACTTCTTTAATAACTACGAGAGAATTGAAAACAAACCCAGGAAAACTGGAATTAATCCCTTAAGTTTTGTTCAGTTATACACCGTTTAGCTGTCAGTACATGTCTGTATTGAATACTACGCGGGGCCCCGAGTGGCCGAGTGGTCTAAAGCGCTGTCCGTTACGGATCACTGCCATCTCACCTCTGTCTGCGTGGGTTCGAGTCTCGGATTCGGCCAATGTGGGTATGTGAGAAAGCTTGCCAGTAGCTTCTCGTGGGTCGGTGGTTCTTTCCGGGGTTTTCCCGGGTTCTTCCTCCACCATTAATACTGGCCGCCATGTATGGCCTATCGTGTGCTGAAAAGTGGCGTTAAACCCAACAACAACAACAACAACAACAATTGAATACTACGGAAGTGGTCCGCTGTTTTCTGCATTGATGGATCAATAGTGACGGAGTTTTGTTCATTATCGAGCCAAATAGCAATTAAGTTTCTCTGAGAAAGCAAAGTCCAGATGTCGCGCTGTCGTACTGAAAACGATACGAATCAGTGATAGTGTTACTGGAAAAACACATTTTCTTACAAATTCATAAAATCATAACATATGTAAATGACAGTGGAAGTGTGTTTTTGAAAGCCCAGCTTTACTGATTCTTTTCTTAAATTGGGAACTGTTGGTATTGCATCGTAAATTAGTGTTTCACGTTGTGGTGAAGTAGTATTGGACTTCAAAGCACTTGTTTTGTACTAATTTATGAATTGGGATATTTTCTGTATCAGTTTTTGTACTATCTTGTGTTATCGTGAATACTGTTTATTAAATATAGCAATGATAATCTTTAACTTGACCTTTTACGGGGACGTTAACGTGATTTTGTTAAAAACTCTGCCTTGTGTCTCGGATGGATTAGTATGGATTCGCTTACCATACTATTGTTCTGCTCACGTGTGCATGTGTCAACTAACGAGGTTTTCACTGACTGATGACGGATCATAAATTGACATATACATGCTTGTGTTGACTTCCGATAGCTAGAGCATTGTCGACAGGTCAAATTGATGATATAATGCATGTTGCACATGTTGAATGTGTTTTAGGATCGGCTTCCAAAATATATGCTAATGGACAGTAGCCAATTAACAGATCATGGCATTTAAAAAGTAAATCATCAAAAGGGACCGCTTTCTGAAAAGCGGACAAAAACGGACCAAACTGAGCTGTGTTTCGTGTCACTTGAATCATCCAGTTTTATGAGTGCTTGTTGGACGTGTGGGTTAGCTGATTTTGACAAGTGTGATATTAAGTTTGTTATGATGAGTGATAAACTACCGAAGTGTCTCCAGGACTACATTGATATGCAATACTGATGTACAACCATCAAAAACAGCCACGGGGAACACAATAATATATCAAGAACAAAGAAAATTAACCAGAATCATCAAAATGTTTGGAGTCGGTATCCGAAAAATGAAGAGGTTATGTTCAGTCCTAGGTATGTATGAAACTGTTGTGGAAACGAATATATATATATATATATATATATATATATATATATATATATATATATATATTCTTTCTTCTTTTTGTGAACACACCATTTGTAGTGGGGAATCAGGACACAGTCCTATCCATTCTTGTACAATATATTTCCATGCAGAAGGTAGCTTCTTTTGCTACGACCCTAAATTTAGTCACGAACAGAACCTCCCAAGGCTTGTATGAAAAGATATCATCTGATGGCTCTTTGTAACTTTGCTGAGGACCCCGTGTCATCCTGATATGGGTCCTAACTTAATGTTGGATAGTGCTAACAAACATCCATCTTTCTTGCTGGAGAACCTTGCACACGCATGCACTGCGTAATGTAGAGAAATACAATTTTTGTACAATTTTTTTAATTGTATAGTTAGATGACCTATTTGATTCTTCTGTAACTAAAGCAATTTGTCAGTTTTGGAACATAATTGTGTTGTCTTGGTGTGTCTTGGAGGAAAGACAAATAGCTCCCATTTCCTTTACATGATATAGACAGTAATGTGCTGAAATTATAATTAAAAACTTGAGAACCCCAAAACATAACAAAATAAATCTTGTAGATCGAGATTTTTCTTTAATTGGTTTTTCTTGACAACTTTATTTTTTTTAAAGTCATAGCCCTTGACAATAAACTTCACATCTTCTGGGATTTTGCTTGTGACTAGTACGGCCCAAGAACCACCAGACATATTCTAATGCAATTTGGGAATACATGTGTCCAGTCATGGATGTGTATTGGTCTATAAAGCCCTTGATAAGTGACCACCTCTATCTCTGAGCCAGAATGATACACTTGTCCAGTCATGGATGTGTATTGGTCTATAAAGCCCTTGATAACTGAACACCTCTATCTCTGAACCTGTAATGATACGCTTGTCCATTCATGGATGTGCATTGGTATATAAAACCCTTGATAACTGAACACCTCTATTCCTGAGCCAGAATGATACACTTGTCCAGTCACAGATGTGTATTGGTCTATAAGGTCTCGCTGGACAGTGTATCTGGTGCATTTTCCTCTAACAATGACCTATTGCAGAAAAATGAGAATAATTTTGCAATGAAGATTCAAATAAAATCAAACTAATGAATTTTTTAGAAAGCATGCATGTGAGATTTTTGCTGCAGTTCTTTGGACAACTGGTGGCTTTTATCTTCAACCAACACTGCCACCAACCCCTCTTTTTTACATTCACTTTTGACAGCAAAGAGCTGTTCTGAATATTTTCCTGTGACAAGGCAGCTAAAGGAATCAGTATGTGCCTTATGCATGAATAAAGTTCACTAGTACTATAACAGTTTAGCATACTTTTCATCACCCCTCAACCATCTCAACTTTTAGATATTTACCTCTGTAGCAGACATATATAAATATGTGTGCCAAGCTGGCTGTTCATTTGCAGCCCAAGTTACGCATTTATTCTCCAATGCTAGTCTAACTGTGACGGGCAGTGTGACCAGACAAGCCAACCCATTTTCAAGCCAAACTCAAAGTAAATCTAAACCACATTACAGATTTAGCTTCTAAGTGAATTTAACAACGCTAGGCTTGTGATAATTAGGTTTATGCCTTCTACCTTGAAAATTAGGGAGGTGTCAAAATGCGAAACTATCCAGTGAGACCCTAAGCCCTTAATATCTGAACACCTCTGTCCCTGAGCCAGAATTATACATTTGTCCAGTCATATATGTATTTGGTTTATCATCCCTTCATAATTGAACACCTCTATACCTGAATGATAAGCTTGTCAAAATTAACATTGCTTTGTTTACTTTTTAAGATCAGCATAAAACTAGCAAGACCAGGAACTAATCCATTGAAAGAGACATTAATATATACAGAATCTGAATGGAATCCCCTGTCTCTTGAACTATGCAGGATGACAGTCTTAATTACCATGTTTAAATCAGGATATTTCGGCTACATTAGCATAATATTTCCCTCACCAAATAGTTTGGTATTGTCTGCTTTGTTCTTATGTGTATACATAAGTAAGCTACAAACATGTTACAATGATCTGTATATGTATATGCTATAAGTTTTCAGTGAGATAGTTGTGTGACATTAACCTGTAATTATTGCATTCATTCTTTCTTACGTTTATAAATATTTTATACATGTTGCATGTCCAAGTGTGCGTCATATGAAAAAATTGGGCTAAATGAGTTGTACCTTCTGAAGATAAAGTATTTATTATTATTATTATTATTATTATTATTATTATTATTTGTATTATTATTATTTATAATGTGCTTAGCTCATGAACCATTCAACATATTCTATTTGAATGTGTAGAAAACATTTCTTCTTTAACATAGATGTGCCTTTTATAGGTTTTGTTTATTAAAAACATTTTTAGCAGAGTTCTGTCCCTTGTCAGTGAATTTAATGTCTTTACATGGAATGTTTATGAAATCATCATAGCTCAATAACTTTTTAGCATATTCTGATTGTGCCATCGATCCGGATTTTTCTTTCATTCATTTTTGTTTTATCTGTTCCATTTTGTAGAGAGTTACAGCCCTTGTTAATCAACTTCATATCTTTTCAAGGGATATAGCTTTTATTGAGTAGTGCATGAAGGAGTCAGATTCCAAGCATTCCATTTCATCATTTTGGAGTCATGCCTCTGAATGCTGACGTTCTCTTTGGCTTCCACTGAAAAGATCCATCGTTTGAGACCTTACATAATAACTTGTAGCCAGTGAAGAAGCTGTTGCTAATGTATTTTAATTATAATAAATAACTAAAAACCCTAATCATTCAGAATAACATTTTGCCATTTCCTTTGAGTCTGACAATAACCCCAAACAGTGCATGTTTACCAGAACTATTTTTAAGAAAGATAATTCTTGAATACTTCCTGCTGTTGGTTGCAAATACTTTTATGGGGGCACCTAATTAATTCCAGCAATTGTTACTTTATTTTGATGTAAAGTGACCACATGGAGCATTAGCTGGGCTTTTTCAAATTTATGGAAAGAAACACAAGTGAATTTTTTAGATGAGCCCTGATTTACGTCATATTAAGGTGTCCATATATCACTTTCATGATGTATTTACTAATCTGCATTGGTACTAATTAATCTGCATGGGTGGCACTGGTTGAGACACTGTAGGCCCAGCGCTAATAGATTTGTTACCTATGCATTTGGCATAACCTGGTTCCTTCTGGCCAATGACTAATCCTGTAAATAAACTATACTTAAAAAAACAATTAGTGTCTATGCAACAATAGTCTGTGTAATTTAAGTGAAATTGGTTCTTTTTCACTACTTTGACTGTTTTTGTCTCTGGTATTTGACCCAGCAAACTTGCTAAATTTGTTAATCAGCCAGAATAAGAGGTTTAAATGTCATCATTTTATGCTAAAACCTCATTTGTCTTATCTTTTACCAAATGGTTGGAACTAAATTGAAAATTCACTGAATGGGTAAATATTGCTAGGTAGAATAATTGATACAACATGCTTTTTCCTTGTCCGCTATTGACGAGTGACAACAAATCACAAGTTTGTTTTCTCATTTTGTCTCTTATGTTTGATACTTCAGCTCACACGAACAGGCTGCAGTTTATATTGGCCTTTAGTCCCTTCTGGCCTAAAGCAAAGATTTAACACTGAACGGTTGCATGATTTCACTTCCTATGAACTAAAAACTGGTTAGATCCATAATAATACTGTATTGTATATTACTCTGTTTTCATTTTAGTGAGAGTTGGTGCAGTATGTAGCAGACTTCTTGAAAGATACTGTCTAATGATAACTTATGCCCATCGTAGAGTTGAATTCTTTGAAAATATAAATTAATGTAAACATTAAAACATAAGAAAAGAAAATCCATTGCTTCATTGGCAAATTAAATGAAATTCTAAGACAGGATGATGCTGCATTTAACCATTCTTATTAAAATGTTTTGGGTTTGATGCCATTTCTCTGTGTAAGGTAGGCTTTTCATGGTGGCCAGGATAACGGGTGGAGGAAAATCCTAGAAGAACCACCAACCCATGGGAAGGTACTGGCAAGCTTTCTTACATACCTACACTAGGTGAGCCTGAGACTTGAACCCACATGGATGGAGATGAGATGGCGGTGATTGGTAAGGCGAATGCTTCAGACCACTCAGTTACCTGGAGCCCCTTGCTAAAAATTTATCAAGTTTTCTCATTTGTGAGTTATTTGTTTCACATTAATACTTGGCAGATAATTGATACAGCAATTAGTTGTGTAAAAGACCCATATCTACCCACTTTCAAAGCAAATGCCCCTTCCCTCAGATGCAAACATCATATTTCTTGGTTAGTAAATTATAACACTCTTGAGCCTGAGTTGAAGCTTAGAATTTGTTTTGATTTGGAGATGTGACGTTTACAGTAGTTAGTGGGTATGCCTCAGGTGATGGCAGATCTATATCTTTCATGTTTACAGTGGGGGTATGCATCAGGTGATGACAGATCTATGTCTTTAATGTTTACAGTAGGGGGTTGGCATCAGGTGATGGCAGATCTATGTCTTTTATGTTTAAAGTAGGGAGTATGCATCAGGTGATGAAAGATCTGTGTCTTTAATGTTTATAGTAGGGGGTTGGCATCAGGTGATGGCAGATCTATGTCTTTCATGTTTAAAGTAGGGAGTATGCATCAGGTGATGAAAGATCTGTGTCTTTAATGTTTACAGTAGGGGGTTGGCATCAGGTGATGGCAGATCTATGTCTTTCATGTTTAAAGTAGGGAGCATGCATCAGGTGATGGCAGATCTATGTCTTTCATGTTTACAGTAGGGGGTTCACATCAGGTGATGGCAGATCTATGTCTTTCATGTTTACAGTAGGGGGTATGCATCAGGTGATGGCAGATCTATGTCTTTCATGTTTACAGTAGGGAGTTCACATCAGGTGATGGCAGATCGGGTTCATTGATATTTACAGCAGGGGGAATCTCAGGGTTAGTGCTGGCATTAATAAAATTGTCACCCAGAATTCACCAACCTTAATATTTTGAGTCAAATTTTTAAAAAAAGCAGCATTTTCATAACACAGTGCTACCCTTTTATCTCAATATCTGACCGCTCCAGTGGCCTAGTGGTTAGAGTGTCCGCCTCAGAAGCGAAAGGTTGTGGGTTCAAACCCCGGCTGAGTCATACCAAAGACTTATAAAAATGATACTAACAGCTGCCTCGCTAGGCACTCAGCATTAAGAGGTTAGTGTTAGTACTGGTCAGCCTGGTGTCAGGATAATGTAACTGGGTGGGACATCATGCTTCATGTCTGCGGCATGATGCCCCAGTGCTATACATCACTATAAACTGCCACACTGCCAACATTGTAGCGATATGACTGAAAAATTGTTAAAGCTACGTTAAAAATCCAAATCACACACACACACACATACACACACATATCTCAGTATCCCTGTGACCAAGGTGATATTGATGACTTAAGCAGATGTTGAAATAAGTGTAAAGGGGAGGGGGCTAAAAAATGAAAGTTTGCATAGAAGTGAAATTTGTAAGAGGTAACTTGTCGTCAGTGAGTAGGATTTACACTGAGAGTATGTATTGACAACTTACAACTGTGCAGAAGAATCTTTAATGCGTAAAGCTTAGTACATGTGTATGAAAAATGCATGAATTCGAGTATGGATCATATGCTTTCAAGTTGTTTACATGGGCTGATTTGGTCAGCTGGAGACAGCTATCCTTTTGCTGAGGCTGTTAATAGGGAAATGAAAAAACATGAACAGATTAAATAGTTTCACCAACAGGCGACCAAATATCTATTATTTCAAAAGATTTGAAATTTGATTTGCTTTTTATGTTGCTTTTGGTAGCGATTGTAAGCTTAAACAATTTTCCTGCAAGGTATCTCTTTGGAAAATGCAACAATCGATCAGATTCCATTACTTTTATTTAAGTTTGGTGCTGACTTCCTTTGATAAAAGGTGCTTTGTATTTATTGAAGACTGTAGTTGGCTTGCTTTGGTGAAGGGTGCATGTGTCACTGCTAAATGCAAACTTTTGAGGACCAAAAAAATGCCAGTTCGTTATTGCGTCAGTATTATAAAATAATTATAGCACACTGATTGCGACCTTTTGTAATGTTTTTTTCATTTGCTTAGTATTTATAAAGAACAGTCAGTGCTTCAAAGTTAGTCAGTTTTCTTTCAGCAGAACTGTACTTTTTAGATACATTTTTTATATTAAAAACGCCTCAAAAATGGTCATTTGACCAATTGTAGCTGTTTCTGCAGCTGCCTTTAGAAGCAGATCAATTGTAGCTAAGGTGGTGGCATGACTGTCTCAATGTATCACAGCATACATTACCCAGGCCATGTTTCAGTATAAGAGGATTATGATGTAAAAATGCACTGTTTAGATGCACTTGTTATTATGAAACAATAGATAGATTCTAAGTTTGCATTTCCCTTTCATGGTGCATTTGAATTTTTCTGCCCAAACCCAAAATTGTATATGAAAACTTAAATAACCAATTAATGTTGCCCCCAAAATTGCCAGATAGTATATTTTGTCGCCAGTAAGCAAAAAGAATTGCAATAATGAGTACAGTTATGAGCAAGATTTTGTATCTGATTTGTTGAGCTGATCAGCACATTATCAACTCTATTTATGATCATATCTTTATCTGACATGTAAATAGGTACATCATGATGTATTTGTTTTATTACATGCACATTAATGATGTGATCTTGATGTTTTTTTGGCTGTGTTTCATACTAATTGAGAGACTGCATTTCTAACCTTATTTTGATCATACTTGGTAAGTAGGCTAATATCAAGATCTCTGATGATTTTTATTATCATCAAAACATGGAGGGTGTGGACTGACTTATTTATGGATGTAGTCTCTAAGCATGCACCACTGAAAGTACATCAGTAAAGAATGAAATCCAACCTAATTGGCTTACTACTGAAATCCTAGATGCTATGAAAACATGAGACCAATTCAAGGCTATGGGAAACCATGCACAATATAAAGTATGGAAAAATAAAATAACAAGTATGATTAAAAAAGCTAAAAGTTCTTATCATCAGTCATTGCTTGAAAACAAAAAGAGCAACACAAACTCCATTTGGAAAGTCTTCAATGAACTCACTGGAGGAACACACATTGATCAGACAAATAAAATTCATTCACTTCTGGTAAATGACACCATTATAGTCACTGATGACACTGACATTGCAAATGTTTTCAATTATTTTTTTCACCAACATTACCACAAAATAAAAAGAACCAGTAACAGAAAACAACTTTAATGAACTGAAACAGTTCTGCAGCAGCAAATCTCTAAGGAGGTATATTTCTCTATTCCACCAGTATTAAAAAAAACTTTGTTAAAAAATATCTCAGTGAACTTGATCAGACTGGTCCACAGTTCATTAACTCTTCAGCCTCTGCTATTTTAGATAGCATAACATTGCAATCTCATCAGTCCCCAAAATATTGAAAACTGAAAAAGTAACTCATGTTCACAAATCTGGTTCTAAGGATGATGCTGATAACTACTGACCAATCTCAGTATTACAAAACTTGTCAAAATTGATTGAAAAAGATGTCCATGACTCATTCATGTCATATTTAACCAAACACTTGCTGTTAAAACCTAATCAGTCAGGCTTTAAACAGAAACATTCATGTGAGACTGCCTTGATCTCCCTAACTCATAAATGACTTAAAGCACTTGACTAAGGTTGAATAATAGGATCTTGTTGTTGTTGATCTAGGGTTTAACGCCATTTTTCAGCACAAGATAGGCTATACATGGCGGCCAGTATAACTGGTGGAGGAAGAACCCTGGAAAACCCAGGGAAGAACCACCGACCCACGAGAAGCTACTGGCAGGCTTTCCCACGTACCCACGCTAGCCGAGCCTTGGACTCGAACCCACGCAGACAGAGGTGAGATGGCAGTGATCCGGAACGGTGAGCGCTTTAGACCACTCGGCCACTCGGGGCCCCTGAATAATAGGATCTGTATTTGTAGATTTCAGGAAAGCTTTTGACATGGTGGATCATGAAATCCTTTTGAAGAAACTGAAAATCTACCAATGTGATGAAAGTACAGCTAGATGGTTTACTTCATACTTAAGTGAGAGAACACAACATGTTTATATAAATAAAGTTCCGTCTGAACCAGGAACAATTAGATATGGAGTACCACAAGGCTGAATTCTAGGTCCATTACTATTTATTTTATTTATTAATGACCTACCACTTTTACTAAGGGACTTAGTATCATCTCCAGATCTCTATGCAGATGACACAACATTGTCAGACTTACAAAACACAAAGCATAAGCTCGAAATTTCTTTACAGAATGCCCTAAACAAACTGGACAACTGGTGCACATGCAATGGCATGGTGGTAAATACTGGTAAAACTAAAATATTACTTATCTCAACACAACAAAAAAGAACAAATCTTGATAGTGATGAACTATGACATGGAGGGATAACAATTTTTGAATGGTCTGTCTTGATAGACTACATGGTGTTTTGGTAGACAATAACCTATCATGGACTGAACATATCAAACATATCAGTAAAAATAAAGTCAATTCAAGTTTATGGCTTCTCAATAGGATAAGAAATTTTCTCCCTGAAAGGCACAGAAAACTATTTTATAACAGTTACATACAACCCTGTTTAGACTACTGTAATACTGAGTATGGGGTAATTCAAATGATAAAAACATAACAAAGCTGGCACATCTTCAAAAAAGAGCATCTGAGCTAATATCAATCCAGAAAAAATTCAAGGCAAATTTAGCTGGTAAGTTAAAAATATTAGGCAATAAAAAACTGAATCTGTTTGAGAAAAGTCAAATTAATATTCAGGATATCCAATAATAGTGCTCCTAAATATTTACAATTACTATGCCAGTATAGGCTACCTGGCAAAACTCCCCACCTGTGATCCATGTCTACCAGACTGTATAAAATTCCCAAACCAAATAAGGAATTATTTTTAAAAAGTTTCTAATACTCTGGAACTTGGCTTTAGAATAGTATTCCAGTTGAGATTAGAAATGCCCACTTTTATTTCCTTCTTCCAAACCTAATACATGTATATCCAGTGGATTCTGAGATGCAGCTAAAATAAATAAATTCCTTTGTATGATGGCCTCAAGGTAGATTAGTTCTTAGCTAATTGTGTCACCCTCTTTAAATAAAGTCAGTATGTTAAGTTGTTAACACCCCTTTGTTGGATCAAATCCATCAGTGATATTTTTTTACCCATACTCACTTGAGTATGTCAAATAAAACCCTGGAAAATCAAATACCAGTTGTTGTTGCTGTTGTTGTGGGGTTTAATGCCATTTTTCAGCAGACGCTATGCTATGCACAGCAGCCAGTATTAATGGTGGAGGAAGAACCCGGGAAAACCCTGGAAACGACCACTGACCCACAAGAAGCTACTGGCAAGCTTTCTCATATACCCACACTGGCTGAATCCGAGACTCGATCTGGTGCAGACAGGTGAGGTGGCAATGATCTGTAACAGAGAGCGCATTAGACCACTCGGCCACTCGGGGCCCCCAAATACCAGTGGCTTAATAGTTAAAATGTGATCAAGAAGAATTAAGTATGATGTAAAGAAAAAATTAATAAAGCAAAATCTGTCCATTTTTTTAATATTTTTTGTAGGAACAAATGATAAGCTTTGTACAATTGCAGTATACTTTAGAGCAGGGGTTGGAAAACCTACAACACGTGTCACAAGGTGGCATGTCAAGTGGTTTTGTGTAGCACGCAAAGGGCAGCCAAAAATCTCGATTTTAACAGTCTCATACTGGTGGCATGTTATTAATCCAGAAAAAAGGGGCAAATTATGTAAAATAGGTTACCGACCCCTGCTTTTGAGTATACACCATAACTGCTTTGTGGTCCAAGAATTGTGAACTTTTTCATGTGGAAGATATCTGAAAATACATGATACAATGGCATGCAGAGTAATGGAAAAAAATTGCAAGACCCGTTAATTATTAGTTTATAAGAATCTGTTGGCATGTTAATTGAACAAGAATTCCTAGAGCTATGTGACCTATTTTCAGTTTTGCTTATTACTTCTCAAAATCATGATATTACATGTACTTAAGGCAACTTCAGTGATGTAATCCATATACAAGTCAATTCAGAGTATAAGATGAATCTGAGATTTCAGATGAAAAAGTTAATTGAGCTATAGGCTGGAAAGTATGGTACTACATAAGCCTCCTTTAGTGAAATTGTCAACTTTTAGGTTATGTAAGTCAGGTGTATGTGGCATTGAGACCACTTGGGACTCTGTTCCTCATCAGCTAATAAATATATTAAACAAAATTATTTAAAATTTAGAAACTAAGTAAGGAAAAAATCATGAAACTAAGACATCGTTTCAATTTATATATCTACATACTTGTCTGTTTTTTTATTTGAATGTGAGTCTTACTAAAATGATGCTCACCTCTGTCTGCATGGGTTCTCTTCTCATGCTACTTAGCGTGGTACGTAGAAAAGCCTGCCAGTAGCTTCTTGTGGGTCAGTGGTTCTTCCCTGGGTTTTCCAGGGTTCTTCTCCACCAGTTGTCTGGTTTTGGTCTTGAGCTGGGTTTCATAAATTATTAGATTCAGTGGAGTTGGTAAGGGAACGAGTTTATCTCTACAGGAATACCTCAGATGATCTGATCTGCCTTTGCTTTTTTATACAAAACACTTGCATGATCAATCATTTGCTTAGAATATGCAATTTTCCATCTTTGCTAGCCAAGGTTCTGATAACCCTATCTGCACCTTGGCGGATTCAGTACAGCTATATCGGTGCTTTGTCCTAGCGACATCTATTGGATTTCATGTGTTGCCTCCGTTATTATGCAATTCCAACTAACCAATAGCATGATACATAATGTACATCATCCAAAAAAGGGTGGTGGTAATTGACCTAAAAATGATGCTTTGTAAGTTTATCATCAAACGTATGATCATGTACCGGACGGAAGCCACTACAAGTCTATTTGGGTGAAAGGTATTCGTGCAAGCATGGACCGGCACTGGAAAATTGCTTATTTATAAGTCCATTCAAGTTGTATGCTCCCCTTGTCTCGATCATATAGGAACAGTGTTCAAATTTGAACAACTTAATTTTGGTTGGATGTGGTGGCTTGCAATGAAATTCACAGACTCAAAGCACAGAAATATCTACTCAATATGCCAAGGTGATGATAGAGTTATCGGAACCTTGGTTTGTGAAGATGGCAATATATGGATATGTCATCCAACAAATGAAAACATGTTTAAGGCAGTGATGCCAATGAGACACTTAAAAATCAAAAACATTTATCAGCACCTAAGTATACAAAGGAATATTTCAATTCTGGGAGAAATAAATAGAAAGGCAACAAAAGAAATTGCATTTATTGGTTATCCTCTTTTAATTTGAGCATTGTTGATGCTGGGAGAGATGACAGCTGTCACCATGTGAAATTTAAGAAGATAGATAACACCAGGATGAGTTATCTAGGTAGAAGCCATTAGTCTCCATGGGATTTGAACTGCAGTTGCAGTAAACTGAGCTGGAGGTCCTTAAGGTCCAAGTGTACTTCATGAATGTTTTGGTTCATCATTATGTTGGCTTCAGTGGATCAGATCACATTTCTGAACTTTCCAAATGCATACCTTCCAAGTGATATTTTATTATACCATACTGAAATTTGGTCAAACTTGTAGGGAAAAAATTGGACGGTCTTTCTTAGAAGGTCTTGCTAGGATTGGCAGGTCAGTGTCTGCATTTAGTTTTGTCTCTTGCATGTAGGGCCAGGGAACTTGGCTTCCCTATTTAATTTTACATGCCTGAGTAAGAGCACATCGAACTTTTTGGTCCAGTCTTGAATAAAATTGGTAATTAATTTTGCATTTCAATTATAGCATGCCTTGTAGTGGGGAAACTGATGCTAATATTTGTTTAGAACATCACAACCTTCCAGAATGCATGTCTGGTGTTTCATTGCCACTTACAAGTAACTTCAAATCAAACTCAAAAACTTGTCTTTCATGTATTTTATATATATATATGTATATGAATGACTTAAATGCACCATTTTGGTGTTATGTACAATAAATATAGTACATTTAGTTCACTGATCTGTCCACAAGTGTTTGCCAAGAATCAACTTCATTATGGAGGTGGAAGAAGTCAAGAATATAGACATGAACACAGGGTGTAATTGTGTGTGTGTGTGTATGACATTTTCCAATATATTCTGTCTATAAGAGGCTCTTAACCTGACTGAGTCATTTTTCATATCACTTCCCTCTGATGCTGGCTCTGGGATGTAGAAATTATAGGAATGTTGCTGTCTCTGTAATGTCATTAGAGGAGACTCACTGATGGAAGCAAAATTTTGACCTGCGATGCATCTCATGTTCCAGCTAAGCAAAATTTTGGTCATATTAAAAGATTGCAGTTTATATTTAAAAAAAGGCACTTTGTGTTTGTAGGATTTTATACTTTTTGTCTTTACTTTTCTTTTGTATGCCTTTATTTGGAGAACTTAGCTTACTTGGCACTGTTTACCCAGGATGGTGCTGATGTGATGTTTAATGCAAGTCATAAATAAATACATTCTTGTCTCTTGTTCATAGCTGCAATGTCTTAGTGGCTAGCATGCCAGAGTTGCAATTCAAAGGGTCAGGTTTTAATCCTACTGTTGCATCAGCAAGGATCAGCTACCATATTGTGTCCTTGGGAAAGGCACTTACTCCATTTGCCTTGGCACTAAATAACCTTCATTTCTTGCTGTACCATAAAGCTGATAGCACCAAACCAAACTAAACCATTGCCTCTTGTTCAGATTACACATGTTATTATAAAAATTTTAAAGTTTGGATGAGAAAGGGGGGAATGAGAAGACTTTCAGGTGAAGGCAATTAGATGACTCCATGTTGTCCACAGTGTATTAAGGAAAGTAAAAAATCATATGTTTTCCTGCAACATGACTGCCCCATCAAACATTTTGCTTACTCCATTTTTTTAGGCTTGATTGATAGTAATGCCAAATGAGCTTATAGTACATCACTTTGGTGTGCATTTAGTCTCATCTGTTATGCATCCTGCATCTATTACAACTACTTGTTACTTCTCTGGAGTCCATATTTCTGATTCAGTTTTTATCAAACTTGGAACATGGGCTTATATCATCAAAAACTTGGATGAACTCAATAATGAACATAATTCATACTAAGTAACCAGGTGATCTTGCATTTGAATAGCTTGCTATCACCTAGGAGGTCATATTTTTGATCTGGTTTTCATCAGGCTTGGACTGCTTTTTTGATTATGATCTTAGATAAGTTTAATAAAGTGTGAGATTCATGCAGATAAATGAAATGATCTTGCATTAATTGGTTAAACTTTTTACAACTCTGGAGGCAGTATTTCTGATCTTAGTAGTCTTTATGGCTCTTACAGCATGTCTTATAGTAGTCCATCAAGGTTCACTTGCAGAGAAAAACTTTCATGGCAAGATGATTGAAATGATTTCTAACCTTTCTACAATACACTCTGCAGTGTCGGTGATAGTATTTTTCATACATCATCATCAACATCATCATTAATCAGTCGCAACTTGCAAGATGTGAAAGTAGCTTATGTACATGCCTCTACAGGCAAATAAGGCAAAAAAAGCCAAAATATAGGTAATAAACTTTAAGATACAGCACAGATGTATCACTGGTAAGAACCCATTTTTCAATTTTGTTTTTCAAATTTGCTGCCTTTTTCTCAATATCATTGTCGTTTGAATCTTCACAATTGAGAAATGAGACATTAAAGTTATTGTTGTTTTTTTGGTGTCATTCAGCAATGCAAAGTACATTGTCATTATTATATTTCCTTGAAAGAGATTGCATGCATCACAAGGCAATGAATTGGGCTTGTCACCATCATAATTCATTCCATCTTATGTCCCTTTTATTTCCTGACAGTAGAATATCCTGTTACACTACATCTTGTCAATGCCTGACATGGTGAATAATTTAATATAGGCTACTCCAGATTACAGAGATTAAAATATATAGATATTAAACTCTGCAGACAAAATCTGTTTACCTGATATACTTGCATATAAGTCAAGTCAAACTGCAAACAACAAAGACCCTGATCTGCTGTAGCATAGCATACATGCAGATCAGGGTCTGTGTTGTTTGTTCTATTGCTAACAAACTGCACAGACCCAGATCTGGGTCTGTGCAGATTACAGTTGTACTCAACCTTATTAGTGATTATATATGGTACTTGAGGGAAAAATGAAATTTTAGCTGAATTTTATCATCTATTTTGATGTAACAGGAACCTTTTGCCTGAAAACAAGAAGTTGATTCTTATGTTAAAAGATACACAAAATCCATGATATTTTTAGTCTGGTGTCGAGCCAGTATTGAGCTGTAAAAATTTGATCCTATACATGTACACTGTTTTCAGGAGTAGCTAGAGTTTTATTCTGGATAATTCCTACCATATCTAGCAATTTTGTAATTATTCTGTCCTCCATCCACACAAACATAATATATATCCTAAAAAAATTTAAGTGAAAGAAGCATGCAGTGCTCATCCATCACATGCCCATTCATCAAATTTTCAGCCTATCTTTGTTTTTTTTTTCAAGGGTGAGTAATATACTGAGAATTTGGAAAATATAAACAGCCTTGTTTTAATTGCTTACACTACAGTTGCATTCAAAGCATTGAAGAGTTATGGGCCTTATCTATTAGTGTACCATATATACTCACTTATAAGATGATCCCAACTGCAAACTACGCTGACCCATATATGCCATTTCATATTGAGCTGGCAGATCTGGGTCTGTGCAGTTCATTAGGAGTAATCAGTTGTATGACTGAGTGACAGATCAAACTCAGATTGCTGGCAGGATGTCATCACCCGGTGATTCTGGTATTTTACAAATCACTGCTGGTCATCAGTCGATATTTCCATATCTTTCCTTCCTCCTCTCTCTCTCCTCTAACCTCTTTGGTCATCAAAGTCTAGGTCATGGACTGCGCTGTTTCCACTGTGTATTCATATGTGGAATTATTTTTATTTTTTCTCCTGAGATCAAGAAATATCTCATATCATCTATTGAAATTCAACAGAACTAGCTAATATTGCATAATACACAAACAACCTACTATCATAAATCAATGCCTTGTTAGTGGCTACTACATTCTTAACTAAGTACCATGACATAATTAGCCCTCTCTGATACTACCATTGTCCATCTGGACTTTAAATTTACCCCCTGACCTATGAGGACAATTAATGTAGTGGATATCCAATAATAGTGCTCCTGAATATTACAATCACTATTCCAGTATAGGCTACCTGATAAATGTTGCCACCTGCGATCCATGTCTACCAGACAGTATAAAATTTCCAAACCAGATAAAGAATTATTCAAAAAAAAGTTTCCAATACTCTGGAACTTTATTCTGGAATAGTATCCAGTTGACATGAGAAATGCCCACTCTATTTCCTTCTTCCAAACCAGTATATCCAGTTGTTTCAGAGATGCAGCTAAAATAAATGAATTCCTTTGGATGAGGGCCTCAGGGTAGATTAGCTATTCAGCTAATTGTGTTACCCACTTTAAATAAAGTAATTACTATTATTATTATTATTATTATTATTATTCAACACACATTCTCAGTGTTACACCATTGTTTCAGTTAGAATAATTCACAACTTAATTACACGGACATAACTCCTTGTCTTAACTGTTACTTTGCTAATTAGCGATGCCTTGAAACAGATTTTGTGACATAGAAAATCAATCCTCAGCATAAATTGTACAGATCATTTACAACATATAATTTACATATTCACCCAATTTATGTCAGAAACAAATACATGAGGTCTTATAATACATAATTTCTTTTTCATACAGACAAACAAGTCTGAACTCATTCATATAGCAAATATGAATCATAGTACATGCACTTATTATTTATGAAGTCCAGTAAAACTGAAGTATGAATTTAAAAGGAATAAATTCAACAATATCTACAGACTAACATCAATGGAAATACATCGCATGCAAATGAGACTAACCTTGTGCTTTATCAGAGCCCAAGCTTGCTTAACAGAGAATTCCCTCAGCCTTTTACTCTGCATATGGGTCTTACAAATTTCCAGGCCCCCTTGTTCTGTGGACTATTTATTTAACAAGAGCCTCAAGAGGAGTACTTTCTACTGATCTCTTGAGCCCTTCAAGCTTTCCCTCTTGGCAGAAAAACTTGGACTGCTTAATTCTACAAAGGGGCCATCTCAAAACTCCTGAAGTTCGCCTGGGATCACACATCCTTGTTTAGCTTAGTCAATCAGGATTACCACTTTATCTGCCTGAATTCTTATCAGTCCCATAGAAGTTAGAAAATTCTTTCTACTTCATCTTTATTAATAACTTTTCTGGAAAATATCATTTTATGACACCAGTTTCAAATGGACCACAACTTCCTAAAATACTCTCTCCTGGTTGTTGTTGTTGTTGTAGGGTTTAACACCATTTTTCAGCACAAGATAGGCTATATATGGCGGCCAGTATTAATGGTGGAGGAAGAACCCGAAAAAAACACAGAAAGAAACACCGACCCACGAGAAGCTACTGGCAAGCTTTCTCACATAACCACATTAGCCAAATCCGAGACTCAAATCGACGCAGATAGAGGTGAGATGGCAGTGATCCGTAACAGTGAGCACTTTAGGCCACTCGGGGCCCCACACTCTCTCCTGGTTCATGTCACTTTGTACACTTTACTGCTATGACCCCCCATTAACATTTTGACCCCTGTCTGTTCTAACTGTTAACAAGCAGGTCCCTAGTTAAAACTCAATTCATGCCCCAAACAGAACAGATCAATTATTACATGCTGCCAAGCTACAGTGATCCTAGCCTATACATTAAACTTAGTGTTTGCATGTCATGCTGACCCCAACAAAATGTATTATGAAATTATCTAATGTAACTAGTCTACAAAAATTTTGCACCATTACATATGCATAGATGGAATCATTTGTGCATGTTGTTGCATTTGTCAAACCCCTACTATGAACTGTTCGGTGAAGCTTCTTTTGAGAGCCTTACCTTTAAAACTGCTTTTCTGTTCTCCTTTGCATATAGTGAACTTGTTATGTCTACAGAAAAAAAGCTTGTTTACGGCTAAACTGCAATTAAGAGTCTGTTTCTGTCCTTTGTCAACCAGGTATTTTAGCAAAAAGCAGCTTTCTTTGGCAGCTCCACTTTTTATATAGAGATCCCCAGTGTCAGTTGTATTTGCACTGGGGATGAGCCAGTTAGACTCTTATATTATGAGTTAGGGCTCTATTTCTGTTTGTATGCTTCTGAAGGGAGAAGAAGGGGAAGGAATCATATTTTTTTTCTGCTTAGGGGTTTTGCTGATATTTCAGCAGTCATCATTTCCAGATGGATTGTCCTTGTGATCAAGAAACCTTATCAGTCTCTAATTCCTAAGAGGTACCTATTATAGGGCTAAATTTAGTTATTTCAGGTGCTATGGTATTTATGTAAGTTTTAGAAGAGATCTTTGAAGATATATTTGTGTATAAGTTTTCTAAATTCTCTCCATAAATTTAGTAATAGTATGTCAATGATAGAGGAGTAGATCTACAGTCACTGTTAAATTTAGAGGCTGAGATTAAAACTGCTCCGGTGGCTTAGTGGGTAAAGCATCCACCTCAGATGCGGAAGGTCGTGGGTTTGAACCCCTGCTGAGTCATACCAAAGACTTATAAAAATGGTACTAACAGCTGCCTCGCTTGGTGCTCAGCATTAAGAGGTTAGTATTAGGACTGGTCGGCCTGGTGTCAGGATAATGTGACTGGGTGGGACATCATGCTACATGTCTGCAGCATGATGACCCAGTGCTAAACATCACCATAAACTGCCACACTGCAGACATCGTAGTGATATGACTGAAAAATTGTCATAGCTACGTTAAAAATCCAAATCACATACACAGATGCTGAGATTCAAGGGTGGGGTGAATACAATGTTATGATTAGCTACTCAGATGCTATGGTGTCAAGTTACAGTGCTGAGAAATTGAAACAAAAAAGTCAGTGTGGCAGATGGATTATGTGTTTGTAAAGCTAATTAAAATCAACTATAGTAAGTTTGCCTTAATACTTAAACATTAAAATTAGTGACCAGTTGAAGGGAAATTTAAATCTCTTTTAGTAGGTATAAAGTGCTTAAAATAGTGTTTGGTAGTTATAGTTTAATTTTGAATTAATTTGCTCATAAGGATAAAGTTTGCAAGTAATTTCCTACTCAATGTAATATTTTGGGAAATTCTAACTTAGAATATCAGTGGGAAAAAAGTGTGTATGGAGAGTACATATTTGGCTTTATTTTGGATTACATAATTTAGATTCTGTGCATTTTGATAAGTATTTAAGAGTTAGATAAAGGGTCTGTACCTAACACAATCACACCAGAAGTTTAGTTCTAGAAAAGGTCTTCTGGGAATGCTCTCTCTGAAGTCCACTAGGATTGTTTATAAACCAGGACAAACACAGTGCAGGAAGAATGGGCAGTGGCTCCAATTCCTTCCCCTAGGAGCAATTAAGTAGCCTACCTTGTAGGGATAAAGCAGAGGTACATGCTTGAAAGAGCGCAAACCTCTTTAATCCAACATAGATAGATAGTGCAGGGAGTCAGCATGAAGAACTAGAGGTATTAGAGTTCCATTAAATGTAGAATAGAAAAACCCTCTTGATCGGGACTAATTCCCCGTAGCACAGTTACATCATATAGGCGCTACTACATACATACCTTTCATTCATCCAGATTGAAGTCCATGAAATTTGATGCATTGCACTATTTTGGGCCACATAATTTGTTCGTTATTGGAAGATGTTATGAGAGCTATATTTTGGCAGTCTTGTATTTATTTTCATATCTTTAGTCTTTGGTACACCAGAACAAAGACATATTTTCTTTGGAATCAACAGGTGCCATTTTAAAAGTAGCCCAGGTTGATGCCAACTTACAGTAGTGGGCATTTCTACCACAAGGTTGAAGACCGGTATATAATTTTTATACCAGTGTTGTGGCCATCAGCCTCCCAACATTGGCAAATTCAGCCAGGCAATAAAGACAGGTAATAAATTGCTGATATTAAAATGTAGTTTGGTGGAGGTAAAACTCATTTTAATGACCGAATATTTACTTGTTGCTATTGCCATATTTCCTCCTCCCACCTTCTCTGATGTCCCAGAGATAGTCTAGGGCTCCAAGAAAAAGGATGGCTACGACAAATGTATGGATGGTGGAAATTTGCATCTCAGAAAGGTAATTAATGCAATTACAGTAGGTAAGTATTACATCATTAAAAGCAGCCCTCCCTCCTACCCAGATATGTTTATCTCCCTGTGTTTGCAAAAGTTGAGACTATTTTCCTACAATGGTTCAATGTTGGCCCGGTGTCAGTGATTTGCCCAAGACATTTTCTTCTGTCATTTGCCCTCAGTCAGATGCTTTGAATCCACAAGCAATTTTGCCATTTTCCTGTATTGTTGAAAGCCATTTTTGCTACTGTGTCACATGTGCCCTTCATGGTACAAACCATAACTGTTTCTCCACTTTTGGATGGATGGCTAACACTTTGGGTCATAAAAATGCTATTGATCTTGGTTATAGTCATTGTAAATTGAATTTAACAAAATAGTTTATACCTAGTGTAATTCAAGATAAATGCCCTTTTTAAAGGTCCAGATCAATAATCTCCAGTCAACTATGCTGGACAAGGCATAACATCTTACTCATTGTACTACTGTTAACAGCTGTTCAGAGGAGAGGCCAAAAGGGCATACTCCGCTTTAGGTCCTGTTTACTGCATGGCCAATATATACACCAAGTTTAATTTTGCCCCAGTTGTTAATAATTGTATGGTTCCAGATGCTGGCTTCATTTCACATCTGCAACTGTCATTAATGTAACTGATCGACTGTTTAAATTGTTAAAAATTTTGTGATAGTGGCGCCTTGGACTTTTATTCTTGTTGCAGATCCCCCATAATGGCATTTGTTGAAGTCTAGTTTGACATTGTAGTACTTTTGTTCTGTGTGTATCTTGTTTTATTTTCATGAAGACCACCTCCTTTGAATTGTTGTCTTGTATATCAATTTTATGTCAAAGGAGGCAACTCTTTTAGGTAAATGATTAGACCTGATAGTAGTTATTTCCCTTAGATGCTGTTGTCCTGTTTACTTAATAGCAGACAATACTTTTAAAGGAAATCAATTATTGTGACATGTAAAGAAAATAAAATTGAGCAAGTATTGTAAAGATTATTTACAGCAATGTAATTTACAGCAATATGTTTACAGTAGTAAAAAGGACCATGAATATCACAAAAGTGTTTTTCAATCGGATTATCTGTAATTTAGTATCATTTCAGTCTTCTAGGCCATCAGTATTCCCATAATTTTTTTTTTTTAATTGATATGAATGTTCAAACAACTGTTGAGGCTAAGAAGTTTTTATGACTAGGGTAGTTTATGTGTCAGTTTGTCTGAAAAATCAGCCACCAGCATATCCATATATGCTTTGGGGTTGCTTTATTGACCTAAATGTCAGTCCACTATGTTTGGATATAATTCTTTCTTTATTCTTTCTTTGATTTTTGTGAGGAGGACCACAAGTAGTATAGCTAGACAATGAATTTAAGATACCATAGCAAGAAAATGTATGTAACCATTGGACTTTCAAATTTGCTTATTGATCAGGTTTAGTTCACAGTCAAAATTTAAAACAATGCGTTTTCTTTTGCAGTGAAAGAGTTATATGTAATTATTCCCACAATGATATGGAGGTATATTGTGATATAATCCTTTCTCTCTGATCAACTGTCCTTAACAACATCTGCTGAACTGCTGGGTGGAAATTCACCAAACTTATTACATGGGTTGTCCTTGTTATAACCATATGACATTTTATGCCTCTTGCCTGGGTTCCCATGCTTTTTTTTGGAGGGGTCAACAGTCAAATATATAAAAATTAAAGTTATGGTGACATATTTTTAGTAAACTTTAAATGTGCATGAGGGAACATATAATGGATTCTACATTACGAGTCTAGAATCTGTTGTAGAGTTGAAATATAATCAGAAAATGTCGGTTTGCCTGTTGGAGCCATGAACATAGGCCCAGTTTACCTATATAGCTGTTTTTTTACTATACTTTTAAATTAATACATACATATGAATCAACTGACTGAGGGTTTTCATCCCAAGATGATGGGTGTTTCCGCTTCCTCCCATCATTTATTGAAATCTTTTTTTGTGTACTTGAAATTATTAATAAAACATAAAAAGAGATTTTTTATGTTGGTTTTTTTTTACAGCTGGTGTCCAAAGTAGTATATTTCTTGCAAAGATTTCCTGTAATCATAATAATGATGACTAGCTTTGAGCTTGAAACATCAATTACTAATTGAAAGGCAGTAATGAATAATTTGATTATACATGTACATGTACTATGTATGATCAGTAGTAATTCAGAAAGGATTAAAGATATTAATGGATTAGGATTAGATTACTAAAGAATTCATACAACAGTTAGCTTGGATTCATTTGTCGGGATGGGTTTGGCTTTGGGTAGTTGGTGTTAGACCTTAAATTATCCCCGTTGGTTCAGGGTTATAGAATAGGCATGGTTTGTCCATGCTGCAGAGTTTACATGACAAGTTTTCTGTGGGTTGCATCTCATGTTAATGATGGTAGTGAACAAAGAGGGAGAAGATTGCCTCACTGATGCTACACACTACATCAGTCTTAACTTAAGCTAGATAGTGGTCAGAATGGCCTAGTCTGGTATGTCAGTAATTGACGTGTCATGCCAATCATAAGGGGTTCATTTTAAATATATAGCACTGAGTTTCAAAGTAATCTTCGTAAGTAATCAGCATGATGTTGTTAATCAAACCTTACAAAGGACATATATAGTGAGCCATGGTTGCTCAGTGGTTAATACTGCTGGACACTTGATCATAGGAGTGTTGGTTCGAATCCTACACATTATTCCAATTGCCTCTGCACTAAATAACCTACTTGTGTTGCTGCTCCATAAAGCACCTAAACCAACCATTTAAGGGCAGATAAAACAGCCAAAGCTGCTCAGCAGTCACCCATTCCCAAATGGAAGATTACATATACATATGATAGGTGAATGGTATCCATCACACACTACACATTTGGAGGTGGTATTGTGCCGATTGTGTATCAGACATGCATACCTCCTGAAGGGTGAAACTGGACTGGAGTTTGTACCCTGCCATTAATTGTCCACTGAGAGTGGAGCAAATTCTTGTCAAGTAATTTTGATTTCTACCCCATGAGACAAAAGTATTTTAAACATGAAATGCTTGGAGAAACTGTAGGTGTTTGTACCACCAGAAGCAATCTTGAAATTTTAAAGAAATGAGATTTATACAAGAAATTTCAACTATGGTAGGATTTTACAGGTGTTACATTTATCTGTTATTTTGTATACATTGTATAGGATTTTAAACTTGTTTATGTGAATGACCAAGTGGTCTAAAGCGCTCTCCGTTGCGGATCACTGCTATCTCAACTCTGTCTGCATGGGTTCAAGTCTAGCATTCAGCCAGTTTGGGTATGTGAGAAAGCTTGCCAGTAGCTTCTCGTGGGTCGTAGTTCTTTCCGATGTTTTCCCAGGTTCTTCCACCGCCATTTATACTGGCCGCCATGCATAGCCTATCATGTGCTGAAAAATGGCGTTAAACTCCACAACAACAACAACAAACTTGTTTATGTTTTATAGTTTATCCTGTTGTACTTAATTGTACATTTGCTTGGGAGGTTTTATAATGTTCCCAATTTTTCTTGCAATTAATTTTTGCATTTTTTAAAACCTGACCTTTTATTTTCACCACAGAGCCATGTTTATGCTGAGGTGCCATAAAAAATGCATGCATGCATGCACAAAAACACACACATGAGGGTGATAGAAGACTTTGTAAAAGATTGGTTTCAGACAGAGCCAAGCATATGCTTCGTTACTGCCAAGCCGCTACTGCCAAGCCAAATGCAATATTATGTTTATACAAATAATAGACTCACACTGGCTTTTCTGTCAGGACAGTGACACTCTGCTTCACATTCTGCTAGGTAAGAGAGTGGAAAACTTCGACTTTATGGATGATCTAACAGGCAAAATTTCATATGTTTGGTGGCAGAAGGTTTTAGAATCAATGTACAGGAGAAAAAATGAACATGATATCTGACATTATGCTTGGACAAGGCTTTCCATTAGATTTAAAGTTGGAGGCCTGCCAAAGTAGGCAATGGGTTTGGGGATGACCTTCCCCAGTACGGATACAATTCTTAAAGTAGCCAGGTGTAAAGTAAAATTAGCAGGTAAATGTCCTGCTCCCTGCTAATAAGGAAAGTCCTGAATGGACCAATTTAAATTTTGACAACCATCTACTTTATTCACAATTGTTAGATTCATAGTGTTCCATGGTAAAGCTAATGTGATAATTGATTTAAAACATGACAGTCAAATGCACATAATCCCAATTCTTCAAGATGTTTGCATGTTCTTTAGCATGTTATTCTTGATCGTTGTTCCCATTATATTTCATTTCTCACTTGTGCATTTATATATTGTGTGTTTTCATAATAGAGCTTTCCATTTCTCTGGTAGTTCATATTGCTTTGTCATATATTTGAAAACTTTCATGCACACATATGTACATGCATGTTTACACACACACACACACACACAGAGACATGTGTGTGTCCAAATTGTTGGATGTTCTTCAAAAAGCCTTGTTTTGAAGATTAGACATTTTTGTTGTATTTCCCTTTCCATGCTGGCTGTGATTAATAAAATTGAGGCAGAAAAAATATTTTTAAAAGGAGGACTAATGACCTTTATTATACTTGTGTAAATATATTACATGTCTCTTGTCTTCTGTATTCATTAATGTCACTGTAATGTTCATCTTACTATTATATAATAATAAAAATAAATGAAGGAAATCTATTTTGAAGATGAGATAAAGTCAGTTATATATACATGCATATTGCGATGGATTATACTATGTGTGATCAGAATTATTTTGGATAGTGTTCAAGGTATTAATAAATTATTGTTGGATTACTCATTATTAGGTAGCAAAAAAATGTGTGTATCTGGTTGGCTGACATCCCAGTTTTTGGGTACTGACCCTAGGAGTTTTTTTCCTCCTGGGGAAAAAACTTTTAATAATTTTTTTTCAAGAAATTCCCCCAAATTGATTTGTGCATCTAATTGAGCTGGTTTAGTTCAGATCTTGAAGCAGTTATTTGTTGTTATTGTATAGTTTAAGACCATTTTTCAGCACACGATAGGCTATACATGGCAGCCAGTATTAATGGTGGAGGAAGAACCCAGTAAAACCCTGGAAAGAACCACCGACCCACGAGAAGCTACTGGCAAGTTTTCTCACATACCCACATTAGCTCAATCTGAGACTTGAACCCATGCGGACAGAGGTGAGATGGCAGTGATCTGTAATGGAGAGTGCTTTAGACCACTCGGCCACTCGGGGCAGTTAGTACATTATATATATTAATCATTGTAATGTATATATGTAATGTATATATATTGTTTTAAAACAATTACCTTCCTACCTACCCGAATTTTAAAACCAGTGCGATAGGAAATGTAAAACCAGTGCAATAGGAAATGTACCATTTTTGTTTGTGGCCTTAAAAATGCTCAGGTGACATAAAACAGGTCAGTTTGGGTAAAGTTTCAGTCCCTCTTTGTGTCTAAACTTGAAGCTGATTTTAATTCAAAACTCCTGACCATATTTTGTAAAACTCCTTGTGTGTTGCCTAGAAGCTAACCTCGCTTCTGTCCTATGTAGGTCAGTACTTATCAGAGACATGTACGTATTATTATTCTTAATTACCATTTATCCACTTCTGTACAAACAACATTGTTGGCATGTTTACATTAAAGCAAGATTTGACTGGTTTGAATTCAAGTATTTCTATGGGTATATTAGCCTTTTTGTGCCAAGGTCAGTACTACAGTGTTACAGGTGTGTGTATGTATGTATGTATGCATGCAAGCTGGGTTGTCATAAATTTCAGATCGGTTATACTAATGACTGTATAGGGCACATTGGAGGGAGGTACCGTTTCATGAAGCTTGCAGTATTTTTTGTTTGTTTGGGGTGCCAACGTGCCATTTTGTCCCATGCAGTCTTGTGATAGCCATGTATGTATGGATGGATGCATGCATGTATGTATGTATCTGTGTGTGCAGGGTTTAGTCAGGTCAACACACTACTGGCTATATATGTCAGATATAACGTGCTTTACTGACTACCCATCAAGGTTGAGAGATCGTTTCATTGGTATAAACATCAACATGAGATATTTTATTTCATTAGTTAACTTGTTTACACACCAACAGTGTGAGGACTTATCATCCGACATGTTTGCACACCAACGTTGAGAGGACTGCACAAATCAAGTGTATATTCTCTCATTTATAAAGCAATTAGCATTAATCTTAGAAAATTAATAATTACATACTTTTTGCTATTAGGGATTTATTTAACAAGTCTTTCCAGTGACAGTTGGTATACATATGAATCAGGTCTTCCCAAGGTATGTCTTATAACACAGGGAAATATTGTTTTACACACTTTCTTTACCTGTTATCATATCCTTCTAAGATTTTGGCCCTACCAATATGACCAAAATGTATTACGATCTAACTTAAAAAATCACACAAATTCCAATATTTAAATATTTTCACATGTTACTCCACATACATTTGGAGGAAGCATTAGGAGGATATCCTTTTAATGTCAGAGGTCCTCCTTAGTGTGGGGTTTTCCTCTTAATGTAGGTAATGTGTACACACAAACAAGATACACACACACACACACAGACATGTGTGTGTCTAAATTGTTGGATGTTCTTAAAAAAGCCTTGTTTTGAAGATTAGACATTTTTGTTGTATTTCCCTTTCCATGCTGGCTGTGATTAATAAGATTGAGGCAGAAAATATAGTTTTAATGGGAGGACTAATGACAATTATTATACTTGTGTAAATATATTACATGTCTCTTGTCTTCTGTATTCATTAATGTCACTGTAATGTTCATCTTACTATTATATAATAATAAAAATAAATGAAGGAAATCTATTTTGAAGATGAGATAAAGTCAGTTATACATACATGCATATTGAGATGGATTATACTATGTGTGATCAGAATTATTTTGGATAGTGTTCAAGGTATTAATAAATTATTGTTGGATTACTCATTATTAGGTAGCAAAAAAATGTGTGTATCTGGTTGGTCGACATCCCAGTTTTTGGGTGCTGACTCTAGGAATTTTTTCCCCAGGGGGAAATTGTTTTAAATAATTTTTTTCTTCAAGAAATTCCCCCAGATTGATTTGTGCATCTAATTGAACTGGTTTAGCCCAGAACTTGAAGCAGTACATTATATATATTAATAATTGTAATGTATATATGTTGTTTTTAAAAAAGAATACCTACCTACATACTCTAACGTGCAATAGGAAGCGTACACATTGTTGTTTGTGGCCTTAAAGATGCTCAGGTGACATAAAACAGGTCAGTTTGGGTAAAGTTTCAATCCCTCTTTGTGTCTAAACTCGAAGCTTATTTAAATTTAAAACTCCTGACCATATTTTGTAAAACTCCTTATCTGTTGCCTTGAAGCTAACCTTGTTTCTGTCCTATGTAGGTCAGTACTTATCAGAGACATGTACATATTATTATTCTTAATTACCATTTATCCACTTCTGTACAAACAACATTGTTGGCATGGTTACGTTAAAACAGGATTTGACTGGTTTGAATTAAAGTATTCCTATGGGTATATTAGCCTTTTTGTGCCAAGGTCTACTACATTGTTACATGTGTGTGTGTGTATGTATGTATGTAAGCAAGCTGGGCTGTCATAAGTTTTGGATCCGGTTATACAGGTGACTGTATAGGGCACATTGGGGGGAGGTACCATTTCATGAAGCTTGAAGTATTTTTCTTTATTTGTGGTGCCAGGGTGCCATTTCATCTAGTGCATGCATGCATGTATGTTATGTATGTATGTATGTATGTTATGTATGTATGTATGTATGTATGTATGTATGTATGCATGTATGACTTTCACAGAAATTTTTGGACTTTGAACCATGACCATGAAGTTTCTGTAGGCATTAGAGTGATGCTCATCTTCATTTCATTCATAATGTTTATATAATTAGATATATTGCTTTTGTAAAATCCAGTTACTCCACAACTTGAAAGACTGATTCATTACATCTTGATGTCACGGATATGATATTACTTTAAACCTACCATGTGTACTCGCATATAAGATGAGTCCAAATGCAAAATGCACAGAAATAGATCTGCCATCACATAATGCAGTGGCAGATCTGGGTCTGTGAAGGTTGTTAGGAGTAATCTTTAGAATAAAAAATATAGACCCTGATCTGCAAGTGCATTTTGACTTGGCAGATCAGTATCTTTGTTGTTTGCACTTTGACTTGACTTACAATTGAGTACATACGGTAGTTGTAATGCAGCAGTTTGAACTCTCGAAAGACTGGAATTGAATGACATTGCTAGGAACTGTGCCTCCTTTTAAATACATGTAATGAAAAAGAAAAATTCTTATATATGTTAGTAATCACAATAATAGTTCTGTAAAAGAAAATGATAAAGTCATTGTAAAGTGTAATAGAATTTTTGGGAAATCTTTAGCGATTTGCAGCTTGCCATTAATCAGCCTTGCATGCCTTTTGTTACTTAAAATTGATCTCAGTAAATGTGTCATAGTGAAAAAAAGAAAAAAAAATCACTCCCAAAATACTCTTTTAATATGTCCATTTGATTATAAGTCTGATTTTTATATTGCAAATATTTTTATGACTTTTTCAATGTTCATTATTCTTGGGCATTCAGTCTCAGAATACGTTTCCCGTACTTTTCCATGTAATAACCCTTACTTTAAAATAGAATTTTTGCTAGGAGTAGCACAAGAAAATAATTTTTTGTGATTTTGGATTGTTTGGACTGTTACCTTTGTTCCAATATAAATTTTAACAAAGTTAAATTCTCCCACATTTCACAAGCCACCATAGCTATCATGAGGTTAATACGTGGGTTTATGAGTCCTAGGAAGGTGATATGGGGTTCTTAAACATAGTTGCTTGAAATTATCTTGAAATTTAGACAGGTGAAATGGAAACTGGATGTTATCATTTAGAATTTTGTATAACCCTCGCATACCTGCTCATGTGTGCATGCACATGCATGTGTACATGTATATGTATGTATGTATGTATGTATGTAGATAGGTAGGTAGGTATGGCACCATGTAGTAACAATTATTACAATCAGATTAGGCTAGCTCATACATATAGTCTGTGGCACTCAAAGTTTTCAGTGGACCATGCCAAGAATTATACAGAACTTAAAAAACTAAGGTAGACACTTTGTATATAACCACATGAGAGATACTAAAATAAAGGGGCACAAAGATAAATTCAATATTTTCAAAGCCATGTGTTGTGGTTCTTAATTATTTATGAAAATGATGTAATGTTGCATTAACTAAATAACAGGTGAAATGTTTAATAATTACATGTATATGGAATAGTTGGTAATCGGCACTTAAGTGTAGGGTAGCTTACCTGTATGTAAATATGATCATCAGATTTCACACCTGAATCACAAGTATATATTCTGGTCATGATGTGATGGACCAGTCATTATAGTGATACTTTTAGAGACACATTGTGTGTGAGGAGAAAATAGCACGCTGTCAGTGTGCAACTAGGCTTACTACTTGTGACTTCACATTGTGGGCAGTGGGCAAAATGGAGAAGCCTTTAGTAGGTATGTTAGTTGTTGAATAGGTGGCAAGAGTAGTGGTATGAAGACTTATAAATGGGTTTTTCAGATAATGGCAAATGTATTTGAACCTTGTTCAAGACAAGTTAATTCCTTCAAGAGAACTTGAGTTTCATTTTGCATGAATTATTGGAAATACATTAATGTTTTTTCAGTTTTGTCTGAGAGCAAAAAAATGCATTGTAATCTTGAAGCTCACCTGGCTGTGAAGTCATGTGAATTTATGGTATGATCCTTTGTCCGTTGTGTATGTTGTGCATTTTTGCATTGAGCTTCATTAGTGCACAATTGTTTTTGTTTTTTTACATCTTTTAAAAATATCATTAAACAGAATTTGACCAGATGTGTCTGAACATATCATGAAGCTTTTTAAAAAAAATTCAAAAGATAGTGGTCTGTTATCAGTTATGGTTGCCTTTTCTAAAACTAGCCTGGGACAGGTACCATGGTGTGTCCTTGGGCACTCAAGGCACTTTACTCCAATTGCCTCAGCACTAAATAACCTACTGTATTTGTGTTGCTGTTTTGTAATGCACCAAAACGAACTAAAAATAGATAAACCTATAAGCTACTTCTTTTCAAGAAGTGCTCAATAAAATCTGAGCATATTCGAAAGAAAGCGTCCATACATGATGCTGTTTCAGATGGGTTTAAATGTTGATATGCTATCAAATACAGTCACTGCTAATAAAAAAAGAAAATACTAATCGTGCCAATTTGCCTTTTAAATCAAAGGAGATAATCTTGCCATGTTTTCCTCCTTGCTGAAAACAGCTTTGTTTTAATACATGATTCATGAATTTAAAAAACAAAAATTATTTATACTAGTAAAATAATATACCTTAGCGAATAAATTAATTAATCAGTAATTTTTAAGCTGAAGAAAAGGATAATAGAAATATAGCAATCAGTACTCAAAGTTGATAAAATGAATTATGCATAAGGGTAGCTGGGAAAAGAGTCAAGTGTATGCAGTTGTGTAGAATGAATTTATTGTATTCTGTCCTTTGGTGACACACCTTATTTTCATTGCCAGGAAAAACTAATCAAAGCCACATGATAAGTAAAAATGGTATTGCCATTTTTAAATTTGCTTTAATATTTTTTGCTTTCATGTTATTACATGTAAAATATATGCATTAATGTATGGTATTTCATGGATTAAATGCCATTATTCGCACATTATTAATCCTACTGGTCATAGGTCAGAAGATCTTTCATGACTGCCTTTTACTGGCAGCCTGTTAAGCACAAGTTCATCACTACTCCACCTAAACTATGCAGAGGAATGCCATAAAATTTTACATGTACAGTCATCCCAAGGTCTAGTTGGCCCTAAATGAAAATGGTGCTACTTCTACATCCAATATGGCAGCTACAGGAGCCATCTGGAAAGTCTTGTTATTGCTACTTCCTTCTGAATAGACGATCATATAAACATGGGGTTTTCATTAAAAGATTAAAATGGTACCAGTCTGACTATCTTGAAAATCTTTGTATCGCTACTCCTCGTTGATGGATGATTATATTGACATAATATTTTCTAGACCAGAAGAGTTTACAGGATGGCCTGTTGTCTGTCATCCATCTGTCTGTTGTCTGTAATCCATCTGTCTGTTAGCACAAATTTATTATCAATATTCAGAAACTACTTGTAGAACTGCCTTAATGCTTCCCATGCATACCAGATATTGATATGTACCAAAATTATGTGGATGTGTGTGTGTGTGTGTGTGTGTATGTGTGTGTGTGTGTGATTTTGATTTTTTTTTGCATAGCTTGAACAATTTTTCAATGATACCGCTTAGGATGTCTACATTGTGGCAGTTGATAGTGATGTTTAGCACTGCAGCATCATTCAATAGACATGTAGCATCATGTCCCACCTAGTCAAATTATCCTGACACCAGACTGACTAGTCCTAACACTAGCCTCCTAATGCTGAGCTCCAAGTGAGGCAGCTACTTGTACCATTTTTATGTCTTTGGTATGACTCTGCCAGGGTTTGAACCTGTGATGTCCAACTTCTGAGGTGGTTACCACTAGTCACTTAGGCCACCGGAGCAGTTTGTGGATTAGATAAGAAGGTCTATTATTTCTACAGAAGAATCATTGCTTATTTGAGTTTTAAAACTTCATGGCATGTACAGACAACAAAAGCGATAAAAAAATTGATAAGGCAAGAGAAACAACGTGTTTCAAGTTGGCCTAATGTCCCTGTCTTTTGTTGCCACTCTATTACTTTTTTCCCCCATAGTAAAATTTATTGTTTGTTACATTTGTTTAAAACTTTTATATAAAAATGTCCTGAAATAGATCTCTACATCCATTTGAGCCAGTTTTGCCCAGTACTTGAAGCACTTACTACAGAATAATAGCAATAGCAAAATAAATTGCATTCCAGTACTTATAATTCATAGCATATAAGGCATATGAAATAAGGATTTGTTTTGTGTTTGGTTATTATTTTTAAATATTTCCCAATGAAAACAATTCATGTATACAATACTGGATTCAGATATTGGTAATATCCGCAATGTAAGTGTTAAACAAAACTTTTGGGATGAATTAAAACTTGAATTTTAATGCTTTTCTCTTTTAATAAATGGCATCAGTCTTCTGATGATTTTACAATTGAGTCAAGTAATATAGTTTTAAACAAATATTATTATATCAGTGTTTGTGATTTAATTAAAAGTAAAACATGGGTCTGCCAAATTTCAACAATTCATGTTACTTGTTAAGGCTATTAAGACACGTAACTTCTTAAGGCTATTATGACATGTAACTTCTTAAGGCTATTATGACACGTAACTTCTTAAGGCTATTAAGACACGTAACTTGTTAAGGCTATTAAGACGCGTAACTTCTTAAGGCTATAATGACACGTAACTTCTTAAGGCTATTATGACACGTAACTTGTTAAGGCTATTAAGACACGTAACTTCTTAAGGCTATTACCTGGCTGTAGATTTTCTATCATATTCCATGAAAACAATGGAAAACGCTGGAAAATTCTAGCATGGATAATGCTGGAGTATTTGGACTAATATTCCAGCCTCTGTCCAGGGTAGGCTGGAAAACCCTGAACAATTCTTGCATGGAAAACACTGGGCAATTCTAGCATGGAAAACGCTGGAAAATTATAGCATGGAAAACGCTGGAGTATTTGGACTAATATTCCAGCCTATGTCCAGGGTAGGCTAGAAAAACCTGGACAAGTCTAGCATGGAAAACGCTGGAAAATTCTAGCATGGAAAATGCTGGAGTATTTGGACTAATATTCCAGCCTCTGTCCAGGGTAGGCTGGAAAACCCTGGACAATTCTAGCATGGAAAATGCTGGAGTATTTGGACTAATATTTATGGCGCTGTTCTCCCCAGTCATCATGAAAAGGACTAAAATGGTACTCACCATAGCACAGCAGAATTTCATACTTATACACTGTAGTGTCAAGCTCATGTGGTGAACAGATTTGGACATATTTATGATTTTATATGCACCAGATATTTTCTGGTCAGGATTTAACTAATTTTTCAGGATATCTTTTCATACATGTATAGTTTGTGTTACACTAACATTTTTGTATAGTGATGTTCTTTTGATAATGAACATTTAATTACATATGTGGTACAGACAATAAATGATGTACTACTTCAGCACTTGTGGTTTGTCTTTTTAAAGCAAGGGTCAAGTGTGTGTTTGTGTGTGTGGTTTAGTTTGTTAATTTGACTTGTGTCCTCTATTTCTCAGTATATATTTATCATAGGTTTGAAATAATAGTTTAGTTTCAAGTTAAAAAATCTGTGTTACAGCGCAGTTTAGTCATGATTGCTCTTTCTTTAGGTAATTAAAAATAATTCTTTGTACCAATCTTGAAAATTGGCTAAGTTCTTTTCCAGGGTCTTCCATGCTGAAATTTATCCAAAAAATTCCAAATCTAAACTGTCCAATGCTTTTCCATCATTTTCCAGGGTTTTCCATGCGGAAAAAAATCAAAGTCCAAAATGTCCAGCATTTTCCATGCACAATGTCCAGGGTTTCCATGCTAAATTTTGTAGAATATCTCATTTTTCCATAGTTTTCCAGGGTTTTTCTATCGTATTCCATCCTTTTCCAGAGTATACGATGGAAAAAGTACAGCCGGGTAAGACATGTAACTTGTTAAGACTATTAAGACATGTATCTTGTTAAGACTATTAAGACATGTAACTTGTTAAGGCTATTAAGACATGTAACTTGTTAAGACTATTAAGACATGTAACTTGTTAAGACTATTAAGACATGTAACTTGTTAAGGCTATTAAGACATGCAACTTGTTAAGGTAATTTCCAATGATAAGCAAACTGTTTCTTCACTTTCCCTAAGTCTGTCTCTCTTGTCCTTGTCATTGTGGAGCTACATTTGTATCTAAAAACATTAGAGTATAGAAACAATTATGTAAACATAATATCTGAAAATTACAAGGCATAAAACATATTTTGCAATAGAAATTTCATGTTTGAAAAGAATTTTTTAAGGCATTTAGAAATACATTAACAATGAATGATTACAAAATTCAAAATATCCAGTCCTCTGCCCCTTTCTTTGTCTGAAAAATGAATATTAGTTGTTGGATTGGTCAGGTGCTGACACACATGTAAAGTTTATTACCTGTACATATAACCATAATTTTGATTTCTATGCCAGACCTGTGTCATTGTCAAAGCCAAACTATTAACTAAAGTACAAGACACATGGTGGTACACTGCCTGTTCAATTATTCCTCATTTATGCTGAAGCATGTTTATCCATGCTTTTTTTTTTTTGCTCTATTTAATTGTTCTCTTAACTAGATAGTTTGGTGTTTTATGGCACAGCAACACATGTAGGTTATTAACTGACAGTTGAAATATAGTTCTTTACTAGTTGGCTAGAATAACAAAAATGTTTCCATGTGCTATAAGAAATTTGATGATGAAATGAAAGTTCTTACCTTAAACTTTTTAAATCTAGAGTCTACACTCCATATAATGCCAACATTCATCCACAGACAAAATTGGCACTACGTTCTTTCTTCATTTTAAGATGTTGTTAATGGCAACTATAGAGCATAGTACCTTACATTGAGACCACCTTATAATGAAATACATGATGATACACAACTCAGTACTGCTGAATTAAATGGGTATTATAAGGAATGGCCTTATAGTGATTGAGTACTGTATAATGAAGTTCACAATTTAACTCATTATGGTAGTACCCTTCTTCTGAGTTCAGTAGTGTTAAGGTCATTTAAGATACACTACAGTGGGTGGTATTACAGAAAAGTTGACATGGAGCTCTACAGTACTACCAAATAATCTGGACTTTTTTTTATAGTCGCAGTACAAAATACAGAGGGAAAAACATTTTTTTAGACCTGATTTTTTATACCCAAAATTCGCTTGTCAGTATCTGATTTTGTGTCTGGATCTTAGACTTTTTGGCTTCAAATCTAAGGCAGACTAGTCTGAACTGCACGCAGACAGGAGAACCTTTGCAAAAAGTGGGATAAGATAGGATTTTGGAGAAAAAAGGCTTAATGACATGTAAATGATGTTTCCAATAAGCAAAATATAAAAATTAAAAAAAAGAACTCCGTCCTTTACCCTTCTGCATATGTGCGAGCGAAATCGCCAATGAAAAGTGTTTCTAACACAACTAGGCTGCAGGCTAAACTAAAATCTCATTCAAGCCAATTTGTTTGGATGTAATCAGAAGTAACTCCCAAAATGTGTTTCCTGCTTGCATTTCAGGCAAAATGACAAAAAATCTCCATGGGTTAATGAATTAAAGGGTACAAGACTTACCAGTCAATATGAATATAAATAGATGCTAAGAGTACGAAATATGAAATCAAATTTAGTGATTGGCAATTGCAAAAATACAACTTATCACACTTAAAGATAATTTTATCAAAACCACACATGAATCTTTATAAATTCCATTGAATTGTGCTCTTATTACCAATATGAAATAAAAGGCACAGTAGATTTTCGTCATTATATGTAACTTAGTGTCCAGTGCTTCTTAATATTTGTAGCTAGTCTGATTTACAGTAAAACATTCACTCACTATTAGAATCAACAGCATTCTCCTTTTTGACAAACAAAATCCAAGATTGATATCTCTTCTCACTCCCTGGGAAAAGGTTCCTTTACATTATTTCATAGTCTGAGTTTTCTCTGACCCTTGACACCCCATTTTTGATGTTTGGATATTTATGTTGGGGTGTGGCAAGGGTCAGAGGAAACTTGGACTAATTATTTCAAAGACTTGTTAGAAGACAGGTGGAAGATATGCATATTGGAATAAAGTTTTGGTAAAATGGAGTGGAGAAAATTGCATTTTTGTTCATATTTTGGACTGGTGGATGATGGAAACTGAGGGTGATGGTAATGATGCAGGAATGAAAGAAATTACAAAATCAGATCAGAGCAATTTGTAGACAATAAGAGACAGACCAGGCAATATATTATGTGGCGTTTTAAAAATGTCACATAGAATTTAACATAAATTTCTTGTAGTCCTAAAGAATTATAGAATGTAAATTTTCTAGTCCTGCTAAATCTTTACTAGTCCCTCCAACAAAACAATGTCATGGACATATTTGAGATTTACTAGTTGAGCTGTGTACCACAAACAATCCTGTACCATGGTATACAGCAATTATATTAGGGACCAACAATTTATCGCTTCATGGCAGGGGCTTGACTCTTTTAAGATAAAAAATTATGTCTGTCAGTAGATGGAAAAAACATCTTATTCTCATTTATAGCAAAATAACTGTTATGGGATGGTGCCTTAAGTCCTGAATAAAGCAGTTTAATTGGATGAAATCTTAACTTTGTCATTAAGTCCAGAACCAAACTTGTAGCCATAATTTGGTTAAGTTGGGACTCGAAAAATTTGAGTAAACTTTATTATCAGACCTGGATTTCACCAGCACTCACTTCATTGTAGACTTAGTGCATGATCAGAATCCAGCAGTCTGATTGGTTGAAATTAAAGCTTAGTGTAACACTGACCAATCAGTAGTCATCAGTCTAGACTTTAAAAGTTGCGCTGGTGTAATTGGGGCTGGTTCCACTTGGGCAATTTTTTTACATCAGATGTACTAAGACAAATTCCACATGCAGGTTAATTGTATAAGTAGACTTTTTAATGCCCCACCACGACAGTGGTATGGCTTATAGTTTTATCTTTGTCTGTCCATCCATCCATTTGTCTGTCACACTTTGGTTATTTTCTATGTTTAGGTCAGGTTTCGGTCATTGTGGTGAGGCACCAACGCTTTGAAAACGCATTTCTGGTTTGTATATAATAAGCTTGATTTACAAGTATTCTGTAATATTTTAATACATTCAGTTTAACTTGCCTTTTTGAGAGAAAAATGCAAGACATTAGAGCAATACTGATGTCTGCAGCATCAACACAGTGTTAATATAGTAGACTGTTACATGAACTCCTGTTATCTGAAATACCCAAAATTATCTGAATTATTCAGGTCCCAGCAAAATTTGTTCTTTGTTTATATTTTTACATCTATTATCCAACATAGATTATTTAAGTACACTCCTTTTATCTAGATAATTTAGCAGTCCGAAATCCTCTAATCCGCATCATCTGAAGTGTGTAAGCTATCGTGAGTGGCATGTTTAATTTCTTGAATCTTGACTCCTGTTGGTCCACGCTGTGAGTACTTTGTTAATGAAAAGACAGGTTATGTTTGTTGTCTCTTATTGACTTGCCATTTGATAACCCAGCTATTAATTACATTAATGGCAGTAATTTTGTGTAAAGTAGGTTTGAGAAAGGAAAGTTGGAAAATCATATTATCCCATTGAAAGCTATGTTTGTACATGTCATTTTCAGAAAAAATTTCCGAAGTCAGTTGCTTACTACATTTTATCCAAATCACCAAGCCACTGAAACTGGAAGTGATACAAAGCGGAAGAGTATAATATAATGCCATCCTTGAAATTGAACAGGGTCTCAGAAGCAAAGCTTAGATTGCAAGCAGTGCAACATTCATAGAAACATGCTATCAGCATTGGCTGACAAACAAGAAAATGATTAAAGATGGCTAAATAAAGTTAGAAGACAGAATGCAATGAAATCCAGTGCCTTTGATGAGGCTGAAGAGGCAAGTCTATAGTGGTTTTAAATTGGTCTTTGCTAGAGACAAGAACATCCTTGTCTCAGGGCCTATGCTTTTAACAAAAGCTGAACAGTTCTCCTAGATAAGTAATAAGAAAACAATATATTAAATGGTGCTTTTTATTTCTGTGGAATATATATCAATGCAAAGTAAAGGTATCATCTTCAGAGATTTGTTAAAATTTTTGTCAAACAACAGCATTGTATTGGAAAAGAAATGACTTGATGCTCCTTAATGACCTTTGGTTATATAACCCCAGTATTATCCAAAGTTTTCTTCTAGTCCTGGACCCCTCCCTGGACTTTGGATAATCAAGAGTGTGCTGTATTACTCAATTATTATAGTTGCATAAATAATGGATTATGAGATTTTCGATGTTTAGGTTACCAATCAATGAAAGTCAATACCTGTGAAACTGATTTCCACAGGAAAAGATAGGATTTTACTTAATTATGTCAATAATTGTAATGTCTAGAGACATTTACAAAACTGAACCTCTTGTATGATTTGTATCATTGTACCATTTAGGTACATATAGCTTACATCAGTTAAAGTTCGACAGGTGTGTGCTTTACAATAATTAATTGGTAATATATGTGTGTATAATATTGAGGATATATGGTATGGGTTGTTATGAATATTTGATTTAATTATATGTCATTTAATATGTATTTATTTCAATTTAATCGTTTGTCAGTTTACTTTTTTTTTTATTTTTCATTACATGACATTGTAATGTAAATTTATTCACTAGAGACGATACTTTTTTCAGACATCGACTGTTAGTTTATAAACACCAGGTGTTGATCTAAATCCTGACCTTGTTTCAAAATTTGTAGCAACCATCGTAAACAAGTTCTACCTTTATTTTAAAATGATTGGTTGCTGTCGAGGTCATGATGGGATTTTGCCTTTAAGATGTAAACAGTTTTCTTTTTTTTTTATTTCTTAGAGTAAAATGATTGGTTTTTGTCAGGGTCACACTGGGTGTACATGACCTTTAACAAGTACATAGTTTCTATAACCTTTGAGAAGATGATCACGTGACCCCTTGTTTATGTTTTACAAGATCATATAGCCTCAGTTTTAGAAAATTATTCTCAGTTGCAGCTGGGCATTTTCTTACACTAGAAGTTGTCTGTTGTGCTGTTTGGAGTTACTTTGATTCAAAAGGATAAATTCTGTCATTTTTATGGAAAATATGTTGTTGTTGTGGGGTGTAATGCCATTTTTCAGCACACAATAGGCTATGCAGGGCGGACAGTATTAAAGGTGGAGGAAGAACCCAGAAAATACCCAGGAAGAACCACCAACCAACAAGAAGCTACTGGCAAGCTTTGTCACATACCCACATTGGTCGAATCCTAGACTTGAAACCACGCAAAGGGGAGATGGCAGTGATCCATAATGGAGAGCGCTTTAGACCACTCTGCCACTTGGGGCCCCAGGAAAATATGTGTGCTCATGTAAAATTGTTCAACAAGGACAGCTTTTTATAAATTTTATTCAGCTATCAGAAACCGGAGTGATAATTCTTGTTTCTACAAGGAACTGTAGACTTCAACACTACAGATTGCAGCATACGTCATTGTCTTCCATCTTGGATTCTTCTTCGGGATTTGAACATGAAATCAGTAGAACATTTTGTTATTAGGACTACTAAAATTTTATTCTTGGATTATTCTTGGATTATTTTGGATTTGATTCTATAAAACCTTAAGTTCATATTTGTTTCTTTTCTAGAGAATTTTTGCAGGGAAATAAATTATTGTATTTTTCAAAGCTTGTTGTTTTCACTCTTTCTTGTGTTACTGTTTATTCGAGCCTAAACACGTGACATAAGAGGGTAATAGAACTAATTAGTTAATGATGTTGTAGTAGAATTTGTACCAGTAGGAAGGTATGTCACACATTGCCTGTATGATGTACCTTTTTCTGTCACTGTCCTTTACTAGCAAAATACATTATTCCTGCACAACATTGGGCCTGACATCACCTGAGGGCAGTCTCAGTAGTCACTTATATTGAGATCTCAGATTAATGTCGAGCTTGCTATGTGTAAACAGGGAAGTAATTAGTTTCTAGGAAATTTGCAATATATTAGTCCGTTATTAAGTCTTGTAGTGCTAAGATGTTCAGGAACCTTTCAGGTAATGGTTTTAAATTAGTTGGACTGTAATAATGTAATACTGGGAGAAGGATCAAGTAAATGTAGGTAAAAATTCAAACAGTCTTAAGGAGCAATCTCAATGAAGTGAGAAAAATGTCCTTTGAAGGCAACTGGTTGTTTACTGAAGATTTCTATTTGTGTTAATATGGTTTACATGACCTTAAAGTGTTGGATTAATAGTTCCATTACTTAATACAGGTGAGGGGCCCCGAGTGGCCGAGTGGTCTAAAGCGCTATCCGTCACGGATCACTGCCATCTCACCTCTGTCTGCGTGGGTTCGAGTCCAAGGCTTGGCAAATGTGGATATGTGAGAAAGCTTGCCGGTAGCTTCTCGTGGGTCGGTGGTTCTTTCCGGGGTTTTCCCGGTTCTTCCTCCACCGTTAATACTGGCCGCCATGTATAGCCTATCTTGTGCTGAAAAATGGCGTTAAACCCTATAACAACAACAACAACAACTTAATACAGGTGACCATTAAATCAGGTTTGACTTGAATATTCAAGGCTTAGTCATTCAGTGACTATCAAAGCACTTCTGTTGCATGTGTTATGATAAATATTGTTTTATTTTATTTTTATTTTTTCATGGAGAATTAAAAATTCTATTTTATTACCATTTTGAATTGATGTCTTAAATGTATAGTTGCAATATTGCAGTTATCCACCAGTAACATCAGTGACAACTATGGTTTGAATAAATAACCACTATGTGGTGAGACATCTGTGCATGTGCTTTCCTGTGCATTTATAGGGTTGCTTCAGAATATTCACTTGAAATGTTTTGGATTTGGTCAGATTTGAATGAAATTTTAGAAACTTTAAAATAATTAGAATTGTTTTAATAGCAGTTTATTATATGATTTTACTTGTTAGCAATATTACCACAGTGTAATGTGGGTTAAGTATATATGTATGAAGTAGCATTTTATGGTACCTGACAGCTAGCACAGATAATGACAGTTATGTTGCCAACTAAAGGGAAAGTTTTTAAAAATATGAAGATCTTGATACTGTACTCCCTCATTATAATGCTGTCCATGGGAGTCACAGACTATACTGCCTTATAGTGAGACTGTCTTATAATGAAATACATAATGCAGTATTCCCTCTATATAATGCTGTCAATGGGAGTCGTATACTATACTGCCTTATAGTGAGACTATCTTATAATGAAATACATAATGCAGTATTCCCTCATTATAATGCTGTCAATGGGAGTCATAGACTATACTGCCTTATAGCAAGACCATCTTATAATGATACATATAATTTTGTGAGTTGTTATTGCTCAGTTGGTAGAGCATAAGACTTGTAATCTGAGGGTCACAAGTTCATTACTCAACCAGGTCAGCCTTGACTGACTGTTTTGGTAAAAGCACTTAGCTCCCATTTCTGTGGCATAAACATAACCAGTAAAGTGTTAGAAATTCCATTAAAACTAACAAAAAAGCCCACCCCCTTTGCATCAAATATTTAGTATTATATAATAAAAATGAGATTTATGACCTTATCTACCTTGTAACAGGAATGATGTTATAAGAAAGGGTCCTATAGTGTGAAGTATGGTGTACCTCCAGCTGTTGAAGTAAGTGTTGACATAAACCTTCATGTTGAACTTCAGTGCCATTTTTGCAAGTTGATAAAATATGCATAATAGAGAAGATGGTCTGTTTATTTAGTTGTGCTATAAATGCTTGTCACCTATACATTTTTATTATCAGCTGGTTGCTTCAAGGTTTACATGTACAGTTATGTGATAAGAGCTGTTTCAAAATATTGGAATTACTCAGTGTCCTGAAAGATTAGAGCTTTGTATTTTAAGAGGACTTCATTTTGTTGGCATAGTATTACTTCATTATTAAACCTTTCATTGTAATACCATTCCCGTTAAAAGTGAGTATACTTATTGATCCCATTTAATTATGTATTAGTGAGATTATTTCATTATAAGGTTGTATACTCTGTGGTTCCCATGGGCAATGCTAAATGAGGGAATACAGTCTTTTGTAGACTTTTCATTTACAATAGTATCTCAATAATTCAAACTTCAAAGGGACAGACAACAAATCTGTGAGGTTGATACCTCAAGGAATCAAGGTTTAATACAATTACAGTCAAACCTGACTAGAGCAGCCATTTTTGGGAGGTGGGAAAAGTTGTATGTAAAATTTTGACAGGTGGCTGCTTCAGTGAAGTAGATTTCTGCATGATAGCGCTGTCTTTATAATGCAGTTAAATTATTGAGAGTCCTAGAAGTAACCTGGGTTATAGCTACTTTAAACTAAGATATGTTTCATTAAGGCTGTCACTGCCTTATTATGCATAAGCACAACACCAAGAGGTAACACTGCGAAAAAATCAGATACCAAGGATAGGACAAAAATGATCCAATTTGATGGTTGATTACTGAACAATTATAACAATGCAGCAGCATTACCTAAAGAAACATTATAATTTTGTGTCCTGGATCTTAAAAAAAAGCTTTTTGTTCATCAGGTAATTGCTAGATACATATGACCTTGATTAATTTTATTCGAAACATTCTGCCAGACTTAATTACCATTTTAGTGTGATTTGTGTGTTTGAATCTTCTTTGTTTGCAGCTGTGAGATTCAGATTTATTTGATGTTTGAATTTTCATCAGATACAATTTGATTACCTAAAACATTGTGGGAACAGTTTTAAAATTTTTAATTTTAATTAAGCTTTGCCTTCTGGTTTTAAATTTTACCTCATGGTCCAGTAAACATGTAAATATTGGCACTACGCTGTGTAACATACGGTAGATGCCAGTGTATTCTAAAAGGGCAAATGTGTTGTCAACACCAAGTCCTGTTGCAATAAAGTTGGCTGCATTAATATGTGAGTATAATGCAGCACTTAATCGGAAATTTCATTAAATGATGGTGTTTTCATGAATGACTTGCTATATATTACATCATTTTGGAGGTACATGTATTTGTGATATTTTTAGGCAAATTTTATCTTTTTAAAATTTAAATTAGCATGTTTTAATTAAGCGAATCTAATATTCATTTTTCCCTCCTTGCCTTGTAATTTTTGGCTTTGTTTGGTCATATGTGGCAATACTTCTCAGCATAAATTATGTATATATGTATGTATGTATGTCATTTCACAAGTTAGATTATCAAGGAAAGGCTTTTGATAAATATGGTACAGAATTTCGTGGGCATTATTGTGCAGTGAAGGAGATTAAGACACAAGCCTCAAGTTAGGTCTTGACTTAAGTCTTTATGGTGGAGATAAACTCATCAGATTCAACATTTCAAATAGCAGACCTAGGTGAGGAAGGACAACTCAATAAAGTAGGAGCTGGCCACACCTTTTGGAGTGGCCAATGTAAAGAAGAGCAATGTGAAGCTGGTGTTGGGTTGTCATCAGAGCACAGCTATTTAGCAAGCTCACAAATGCCCCCAAAGGGTATGAATGAAAGACTAATACTTTTCCACTATCTGGAAAAGGACATGCAAAGTAAAGAAGAGCAATGTGAAGCTGGTGTTGGGTTATTACTCACTATTATGAGTGCCTACACACTGACCCTGACCAACCCAGATGAGATCAAAGAATATTTTTTATGAAGACCTAGAGTCTTTTATCGCAGAAGTACCAAAGGCAGACAAGCTGATAATCCTTGGTGACTGCAATGCTAGAGCTGGCACAGATCACCAAATATGGCCAGGTATGATGGGCAAAAATGGCATTGGAAAATTTAACAATGGATAGTTCCTGATGATCTGCACTGAACACAACCTTCTAATCACCATGCAAGACAGTGTTCTGCCTTCCAAACCGCAACAAGAAGTCTTGTATGCTCCAAGCATTGGAATCTTACTAGAAGAGTCAGGCAGCATGTCTGTGTTACAAAGGCCGTGATTTATGCAGACTAATGGACTGATCACATACTCATGATCTCCAAGCTCAATATCAAGATTCAGTCTAGCAGATTACCACAAGGCATTGGAGAGTGCCCAAAAGCTTAATGTCAAAGATCTGTGCAGCCAGCTGGATACAGTAGATATATAAACTCTGAAAATACGGAGAAAACTCATCCTTCAGAGACTGTGTACTCAACTGCATCCAAAACCCTCGTTCCCAGTACTTGTAAACATCAAGATTGGTTTGATGATAATGATGCTGCCATACAGAGACTTCTGAATGAAAAACGTCAGCTACAGAAGGCCTGCTTAGAAAAACAGCATTTCAGCCTTCAACATTAAAAGGGCTGCCCAATGCAAACTAAATGAATTGCAAGACTTGTGACTGAGCAAAATGGCAGAGGAGATTCAGTTCTATGCAGATAGAAATGACATGAAGAACTTCTATGATGCTTTGAAGACAATCTGCAGGCCACAGTTATTAGGAACATCTCCAGTACTGAGTGCTGACAGTGCCATGCAGCTAGCTGAAAGAGAAAAGATACTTCAGAACACTTCAACAGCAACCTCAATCAACAGTCACCTATCAGTGAGGAGGCAATTGATCAACTGCCCCAAGTGGAAATTAACATAACACTTGCTGATTCTTCAATGCTGACTTAAAATATGAAAGCATTTGACCACTGTCATATGGGAAAATATCTGGATCAGATGCTATACCAGCAGAAGTCTACAAGGCCTGGGGCTTGCACATGGCACACAAATGTACTATGCCCTTCCAGTCAATGTGGACTTGGGGAACTATACCCCAGGAGTACATATCCATTATCCACTGGTTCTAGTAGAAAGGCAATAGATAATTCTGTGACAATAATCAGGGCATATACTTGCTGTCAACAGTTGGCAAAATAATTACCATAATTCTGCATCACATCTATCAGTTGGTCCATGAGAGAGTCTGTGTAGCTTCAGGAAAGGACAAGGGACCACAGACATGGTGTTTACAGCTAATCGACTTGATGGGAAACATGAAAGAACTCCAACCTGTACAAGAAATTCATCGACCTTACAAATGCCTTTGAGACAGTCAGCCATGGAAGCCTTTAGAAGATCATGGCAAAATTTGGTTGCCCTGAGAAATTCATCATGATGGTTCAGCAGTTCCATGATGGCATACTCGCTCGTGTCATTCATGATGGTGAGTCATCTAAACCTAGTCAACAATGCACTCAGGCTGAGGGCTATGTGTTGGCCCAACCCTCTTCTGTATGATATACATATTGTGAGGGGATTTTTTAAATGTGACAACTCAAGTGACAGTTGCACCATAGTTCTGACTGACAGTTATTTGCTCCATGTTCAAGGTAGATGTTAAAAAGTGCATTATAATGTTTTAATTTTCATTCAGTGTACATGAATATATGCATCAAGGTGCTTGATTCTGTTATGTTACGGAATAAATTTTCACAAAAGGTATTTTGATTACCTAATAAATCACATCAGGAATGTCAAATTATTTAACAGATGACAAAGTAATGGGCAGTAGTTTCTGATTTTCAGATCTTGATTACAGTTAGTTTTTTTCTTCTGTTTTAGCCATGCAGCATGAAGGTAATTTGTTCCTTTTACTTGCAGACACCTGTTATAATTCATTCACTGCATGGCATATTCAGCCTGTTGTACTCATCTGTTGAAGAGGATTAACAACTTAACATTTTAATGTAAGGTTTATCAAAATTTTTTCTGCAGGAAGGATGCCAAATGATGACCCTGAAAGTCGTGAGACCCTTATTGACCAGCCAAATGGATATGCTAAAATCCTTATTGAGCGGTCAGTGTACAATCAGAAAAATTTCGATGAGAACTATGTGCCAGGATACAGGCCAAATCCTTCCTTGAAAGAAAAGCTTCAGCAGAAATGCATGCACTGTCGGTGTTCTGGAGATTGCTGGAAAAATTTCATCCTTAAGGCATTTCCTTTCATAAGTATTTTGCAGAATTATCACATCAAACAGGATCTACCTGGTGACCTCATATCGGGACTAACAGTTGGCATCATGCATCTACCTCAAGGTAAGTCATTGTTGTATGAAATCTCGTCTGCAAAATATTATAGATTCATTTTTCTTGAGGAACTTGATCCTCCCTTTATGTTAGCTCCCAATGATTAAAATTCCTTAGATTATGGTAAGTACTCTAAATTTTTGTGTTTTGGAGAAAAAACAGGGAGGGTGTATACATTATTTAGACAGACAACCTGTTATTCCTTGATGATGCTAATAATGCTTGTAAGTTATTCTTATTAGGATTGTATCTTCACATTTTATCTCTCTTTTGAGCATGATAAGGGGTGGGAAATATGGGGGCGGGGGCATTTATCAGTGTTCGTGGTATTATTTTTTTTACATGATTGGGAGGGGGCATAGAAGGCGATGCCTGCCTTGGGTGCCTTTTCACCCAGCGCAAACTTTCAATGGCCTTGTCTCTGATTAACTCTAAAAAAAAATTTGATTCTCACAAGAGTGGACAAATATGCAGAGTTGACTTTTTTTCTTCGGATGACTCAATGGACAGGAAATGTTCAGCTATATATTTATAGACTGTACATATATGTGTCATACACTTCTGATCTTGAGCATATTTCTGCTACGCAAGTAAAGTGTCATTGTAATCTCAGATTTGATTCTTGGAAAGTCAACTGTAACCAAGCAACCAGAGAAATTAATTATCCAATCAAGTTTGTTACTTTTTATTATGATCAGAAAATATAGATTGGTTTCATTGCTCATGACAAGTCTTAATACGAGCCATTGTAATTTGTCTGTACACAGGAAACAGTCTGGTTTAAATATACACTGAATCATTTAGAATTATATAATATGATTCATGTATATTTTTTTCTTCAGAGTATGAATGAAAAATTATTAATTAATGTCAGAATATGGCCCATTAACCCTACCTGGAATTCTCTTCAGTCCAAACTAAAACAAGAACACAGAGTTAATCTGGTTCACCTAGTTGAACTAAAAATGTGGGAACACTGAGAAAAAAACAACATCATGGCATCCAACAAATATACAAAATCTATGCAGATAAATGTCTTGCAGTCAGTTGTAATGCAGACTGTGCCATTTACATTGTTGTTACAGACCTTGCAACTAGCATGGCTAAAATATCATACTATCAGAGTAAATAAATTTGCCACTTTACAGTAGTTCTAGAACAATTTCTGCACCCAGTAGTCCTCCCTAATTCACACAATTATGCAGCAATTGGAATGCTTTTTCTTCAGCTGCATCTGATACTGTATCATTAGTAAATATCCATGGTGAATCAAAAATGTTTGGTGGTTTCTGTTTCTGGCAGTCTTATATGATTCCATGTATATTGGGTGCCTCAACTACTAAATCTGATCTGACCAGATTGAACTATGTGTCATCATACCAGAATTTCCTTCAGAGAATTAATGGTGAAAAATGATGCCTGTGTCAAATGTTCTGTTGATTTGGAAGGACAGTTACTTATTGAATTATAATTTGCTAGAAAAATTTAATTTGAAATGTTACTGGTTATTGAATCTCAAAATAAAATGATTTTAATACTGAGTCAATGAAACTTCTTAAATAATTTCCAGCTTTTGCTCTCCAAGGCTTGCAAAAACTAGAAATCATTGAACTTATTTCATAAAATGATTACCAGATGTTTGAGATCATCTATGTATCTGTGATAGATTTCAGTTCTACTCATAACTGTTCATGGAATTTATGGATTGAAACGAAATTTACTTTACAGCTTAATTCTAAGAAAATTTAGTTCAAGTTTGATTCTCAGTATTTTCTGAGAAAATTACAATTCTAACAAAATTTAAACTCAGTAATTTTGCAAATTAGATTTAACAGATATGCATCAAACATAACTTGGGTTTAAAAATAAGCTATTGATCACAGCCAGTTGTAATCAAGACATGAATGTACAAGTAAGTTTTTTAAAGTTGTATAGATACTTTAGTTATATAAAACTATTACACTTTGGCAGCTTTTGACTAGGTTGAATTTTTGTTTCAAGTTCACAATTTTTCGATTGTTGCTCAAAGTGGCAAATTATGTACATCTTTATGTTGACTGTAATATATGTAGCATCCTCATCAAATACGATATACTTGGTTCCATCTTGGTCAAATAAAAAAATGACGATTTGGCATTTACCCTGTTGTCAAGACTTAAGACAGTTGTTGGAAATTGGGTACATGGTGCAGAAGAGCACAATAAATAGCATTGGCTTGAAGCAAAAAACACAACTATTCGATTTTGTATTGTCCAAATTTCTGTTCAGTTTGATGCAAACTGGTAATTTATTCAGTTTTATAATATAGATTAAGCTGTATATGTCAGAAATGAAGATTTAGTTTAACTCACCATACCATTCTTTATAGAGAGAGAGAGAGAGATAATGTATAAATTAAACATGTCATTGAAATAATAGATCATTGGTTCATCTCCATATGTTTGATTTAATTGGAAAGTTTTTAATAAGTGTGATTTCATCAGAGTTACTTGCGTAGTAGGTTGCCATATTGTTTGATCATTTTATTATTTCGCAAATGAATTGCAAGACTTGTCACTTTCCTGGCAGGGATTGTGATGGCAGCAACAGCTGCATTTGCCAGGTCAGCGATATTTAGGTGACATGTTCTGGTTTGTGAATGTCACATGTCATTTGTATCAGATGATTAATTTGATTGCAGGTCTGGTTGAATATCACTAACAGTATTTTAGATGAAGTTTTGACCCTGATATTTTCAGAGTTCATATCTTGCCAGCATAGCAAAATCATAATGCAGTTTACAGGTGAGATACTATGGTTTATGCAATACTTGTTGGTTGTAGAGAAATCGGTAACAACTAATGGTACTAAGGATGGTCAGTTGGAAACCTAAGATGACCCTTAAGGTTCAGGAAACCAGAAAATGAACTGGAAATAATAAAACTTCAGAGCTCGACTTTTAGCTTAAGATTTTTTTCAAAGGACTTTATTTGTGTAACATCACTTTTGACTGGCTGAAATTAAGCAGTCTCAAACTCGAGCTCCAGACCTGAAAGAATACTACAAACCACCAACCTTTGAAGGTTTCAAGGATGGCCTATTGCTCTTTCATTAGCCGTGTTGGGACTCAGACATGTGAAAACACAGATGAAATGGGAGTATTATATTTACCACTGTACCATCCAACACCATTTTAAGCTACTTTTGAATGTAATACTTGACTACAGTCTTACAATTGCTGGAGATTAGAAGCAAATGAGGCAGAATATTTCTGAAATAAAAGTCATTGCAGTGATCAGTTATAACTGACATCATTACAAGCTGATATCTAATCAAATAAAAATGAATGTATTAACTTCCAGTAATAAGTCTGGGTGTTTCTGTTTATATTCTGTAACATTACAAAAATGTAATGAGGCAAATTAAGTATTGTCTGTTTTTTTAAAACTGTTCCCATCATGTACAAAATGCCACAGCTCTTGTCTCATGTGCAGGAGGGATGTCAGACATAAGTTTAAAAAAAAGATGCTGTAGATTTAGTCTTAGTGTATGAGTGTAGGAGGGCAGTTTGAGATAAGTTTAAAAAAATTTTGCAAATCCTGTCTCATGTGCAAGAGTATTGGAGGGATGTCAGAGATATGTATATAAAAAGGATGCTGCAGATCTAGTCTTCAGTGTATGAGTACTGGAAGGCAGTCAGAGATAAGTCTAAAAAAAATGTTGCAAATCTTGTTCTTCACAGCAGGAGAGTTGGAGGGCAGTCAGAGATTAGTAAAAAAAAATGAATGCTGCAGCTTTTGTCTTCAGTGCAGGAGTGTTGGAGGACAGTCAGAGATAACTATAAAAAAGGCTGTAGATTTTGTCTTTAGTGCAGGAGTGTTGGAAGGCAGTCAGAGATAAGTAAAAAAAAAGCTGCAGATCTTGTCTTCAGTCCAGGGGTGTTGGAGGGCAGTTAGGTAAAATATGCTGGAGATCTTGATAGTGATATAGGATGTAACAAATCTGACAATGGTTTCTATTTGCTTTAAATAAAGGCTGAATATTTATGGCTTTTTAATGCTATTCTTTTAACAGGCATGGCGTATGGCATGTTGACTGGACTTCCACCAGTGTATGGATTGTACTCTTCATTTTTCCCCGTCATCTTGTACTTCTTCTTTGGTTCCTCCAGGCATATATCTGTCGGTAAGTACCATATATACCGGTACATGCTTATAAGTAGACTGCAAACAACAAAGAACCAGATCTGCCATAGCATAATGTGCCTGCAGATCAGGACTATATTATTTATTCTACTGATTACTCCTAACAAAATGCACAACTCAGATCAGATGACACGTTATGCGACAACAGATCCGGGTCTGTGCAGTTTGCAGTTGGACTGGTCTTATAAACCAGTAGATATGGTAGCAGTTATCTTAAAAAAACAAGTGTCAACAAACATCTTTTACTTTTTTGGCTCAAAAGAAGTTTTCATATGGATCCTTTTTTAACAGAATATGTCAGTGTCAACTATATAAGTATTGTAAACACCGTACAGTTATCTGGGAATAAAGGTGTCAAGGTTAAGGAAGCTCCACTGTATTTTATATCTGGGAATAAAGGTGTCAAGGATAAGGAAGCTCCACTGTATTTTATATCTGCACTTTTGTATGTATAATCTCAGTCATGCCCCTTCATATGTGTGTCTGTTGATATATTTATTTGTGCATAGTAGACAGTAGGATGAGGAACACATTTTGCTTTGATGAATAACCCAGGTGTAGATACATAAAGAATTATTATATTGCAAAATGATGTTGGTAGTAAGAACTTTTCTGCTAATATTATTTCTGTTTTTCCAATTCTGATATTAAAACTATAGTCAGGTTATATTGTTCTCTGAAAGCTTATGTCAGAAACGATGAAAACCATATGCAAATTTAAATCAAGATTAGTCATTCATTTCCTTTATAGACTGAAGTATTTTCAAGTCATACTTTTTTTTAGAAAGATCTTCATATTGTTGCCAAAAGTACAAGCCACTGTGGTAAATTGTTAGCCACTGGAATGTGCTTTTCATGTGAATTATTATATTGTGTTTCTGATGTAAGTTAAGTTTGTAATACCTCAAGTTTCTTTTTTTTGCTTTTGTTTTATATTCTTTTTAATAACTGTAAGCTTGAAAAAAAGTTTAACAAAAAATTTATATTTATTTACCAGGCACTTTTGCAGTGGCTTGTTTAATGGTAGGATCAACAGTTCAGAAAGGAGTGGCCTCCTACAAACTTGCACACCCAATTACACCAGCATTACAAGATACAAATGGCAGTAGTAACAGCTCACTCCTCCTTGATGGCCAAGATGAACAATATTTGCATGTGCAGCTGGCATATGCAATGTCGGTCTCCTTTGTGGCTGGTATTGTACAGGTATGTAAATTGAGAATGTTATATGATGGCTAATTTAGTGTGCAATCTATGAAATCTTATATGAGAGCAAATTTAATATACAGTCTATAAAATCTTATGAGGGCTAATTTAATATACAATCTATGAAATCTTATACGAAGGCTAATTAAAATATAAATATAAAATATATGAAACGAAGGCTAATTAAAATATAAATATAAAATTTATGACATGAGATGAATGAGTTCTAGTGTACCTGCTTATAAGACCAAGTGAGCTTATAGTATGGCAGTCACACGGTGTTCATTTTGTGTTATGTATCATTCATCATTCATTGTATGTTGTCTCCTGTGTGCTGTCCATCTATCAGCATGTGCTTGTTACCAATCTCACGCCTGTACGAAATAATTAGGCAGATTCCACCTGGAACTTAAGCAGACTCCAGGCGGAATCTGCCTAAAATGTTAAAAATCTGGTTAATACAAAGGCGGACATGGAAAATTTGAGAAGTCAAAGATGAATCCATCTAGAGTCCGTCTAACTCTAAGATGGACTTTTGTCAAATTCCTGCTATAAATATATCTTTAGGCATAATTTTGGACTTGGTTGATTTTCCACCCACCATTTAGGTGGAATTAGGAACTTAGTCACTGACATCTATTATATGAAAGGAGGAATCTGGACTTAGTTTATTTTCTAACCAACATCTAGGCGGAATGAAGAACTTAGTCATTTACATCAGTTAAATAAGGCATAATTAGGACTTGGCTTTTGTGTGTCTGTAAAGTTAAATGACTGAAAATATAGTGATATTTTGTGATTGTAATATCACTGACAGTTCAATAAAAATATCAATAAGATATAATAACATTTATTGTTTCTTGTACAATTTGAATGATTTTCAGCAGCATTTATATTTCCTGTTTCTGATAGCTGTAATTTTATTGTTTATTTTGGGCACAATTTATAACTTCTTTCCACAGCTTTCCCTGTTAAATTTCTTTTTCAAATTTGTTATTGTTGTTGTATTTTTGTTTAACTTCAATTGGATTTAACTGCCCTCAAACAAGTTTTCATCTTATTTTCCATTTTAAAACATTTTAAAATTTCGCTTTTCTCCTGACCTGAATTTCCTCGATATGAACCCATTTTTTAATATCGTCTCCAAAACTTTTTTAAAAATAATGCTCTATCCGGTCCCATTCCACAACGAGCTTTCAAATAAGTATTTGTTCCGTTTATTGTTTAACTGAGGATCGTTGTTTAAAGCTTTCTGATTGGTCAAAATTTTGTAATTGCCCAATGAATCGTTGCGTAACAGAAACTGATGGGAAAGAGCATGTTTGCTAAACATGGCGATTCAAATTTTCGAGCGGGACGAGAGATTAAATAACCATTTGAAAAATGTGGAGCAATGAGAATACCCTGAACGCAAATTTTATGGGAACATAATTGGTCAGTCTGTATGAAAACTAAACACCAGGACAAGCATTTTGCTTTTTGTGCCATAAAGAGCTTTACATTAGCGGCTAACGTGCTAAATAGGACAAGGAACTGAATCAGGAATCAGGATGATTTCGAAGTTATACAACTCCAAACTGATTAACTTCAGTATTTAAAGAGGGACAACGTGTAGATCACTGGTGGGAATTGTTGCCAGATATCCATGTCTATCAAAGATAGTCATATCTTTGCGGAATTTTCTTGGCTGAAAAGTAGAATCTACTTTCAATCTCGTGAGGCATTATTGTATATATTATCAAAATATTCTTGGTGTGTTGGAATTCAGTGTAAAATAAGAGTAATTATATCATGATAAACATTTGTCATGGCTGCTTATGGAACAAGGACTAATTCGAGAGACCACAACATCATCATAGTTTGTGCAATCAAACATCCAGTCTACACTACAAGTGACATAAGGCAGGCTCCTAGCTTTTCTTCTTCTCATAATCAAATTGTCTCAGATGGATGCTTTTCTGTAATTTTGCATTATTTTCACGTCTGAATTTTTCAATGCAGATTAATATTTTATATTTTATATATGTTTATGTGTTCACAGATGCCTGTGCATATGTTCCAGGCTTGATACTTTGATTTTTAAAACCACTTAATTATTTAGTGTCAGATACTTCATATCATGTTGTATATACTGTATACATTGTACATCACAGATAGAAGGCCTCAAGGTTGATTAGTTCTGTAACTAATTGAATTACCTTCACCAAATAAAGTCATTATTATTATTATTATTTTTATTATTATTAACTCCCATTTCTCTTGCCTTGGATGTCATATAATTACAACATCAGTATAATTGTTTTCATGCACACTTACATATCACCTTGGTTAATAAAGTCCTGTTTAATTCATATCCATTATTTCTTTGAAACCTGCTGAAATGTCTGAAACACTAAAAAACTTCAGTAAAATACTATATAATGATCAAATTTCAGTGAATTCTTACAACAGTTTTAGTCAGTTTTTTTGTAAACCTCACAAATATTTCAAAGAAATTTGAGTGAGACCTCAGCATAATTTCGATGAAAGTTTTGGTCAAAATATGTGTGAAATCTCACCAAACTTTAAAGTGAAATGAAAAATACTTCAGTGATGCCATGTTGGATTAGATTTTGTATGCAAGAAAGAAAATGAAAAACGTAAATCTTATTTGATAATGTCTGTCAAAATAAAATTTAGGATCCATTTTAAATATTACTGTGAATATTTATCATTGATTCCCAATAATGTCTAAAAATCATTAGGCAGTTTAATAGAAATCTGAGGTATATTTTTTATGGTTTAGGCAGAAATTGCTTAAAAAAACCCATCTGAAATCCACCTTAACATTTTCATTATTGAATGGGGTTTCTGCAGTATTTCCGTCTAATTAGGCAGATGAAAAGATTCCGCCTAGTAACAGTAATTTGTATATTTCAAGCTATATTCCACCCTGAATCTGCCTAAAAGTGATAATAAGGGGAATCTAGGTTAAATAAGCGGAATAAACAAATTCCGCCTAGTAATAGATCGACTAATTTGCATATTTCAGGCTGTATTCCACCCTGAATCCGCCCTGAACCCACCTAAAATTTATAATAAGTGGAACCTAGGCTTTAAGTGAAATCGGCTTTAAAATTCCGCCTGGAATCTGGTTAAAGTCAGGGCAGAAGTTTTCGTACAGGCGCAGTCCATATTTTTTTTATCCAGTTTCAGTGAAGCTTGAAATATGGGTTTATATCATAAAGCTCTTGGATGAGTTCCATAATGAGTGAGATTCTTTCATGTTAGTGAGGTGATCTTGTTTCTGATGGGGGGGGGTGACCTTGTTGAGTACACACTTTTGAACCAGTTTTGATAAAACTTGAGATATGGATGTGTATCATCAAGATTTGGCATAGATTCATTAAGAGTAAGTTTCCATGCACTTTACCATCTGTTGGCCAAATTACTGATTAAATTTTAATTAAACTTAGAATATATGCTTATGGAAACAAGATCTTGGAATGGATGAGTTCCATTATGAAGGAGATTCATTCATACTAATGATGTGATCTTGCATCTGATTGGTTGAGTTTGTTTATCTCTCTGGAGGCCATATTTCTGATCCAGTTTGTTGATTCATGGTGGCTGAGTGGTCAAAGGTACTTGCCTTTACAGTTCACTCTGACCTATGTCCACATGAGTTTGAGTCACAGCTCAACCAGTGTGGGTATGTGAGAAAACTTGCCAGTAGCTTCCCATGGGTCTGTGATTATTCCATGGGTCAGTAATTACTCCATGGGTCATTGATTTTTTCATGGGTCAGTAATTATTCCATGGGTTGGTGATTGTTCCATAGATCTTTCTAGTTCTTCCTCAGCCATCAGTTACTAATATATGACATTAAACCACACACAACCAAACCAAACAAATCTGATCCAATTCTGATCTTATTATTGGATTATTTGCGTATATCGTCAAGATCTTTGACAATTTTGATAATGAGCAAGAAACAAACATAATAATGGTGTAATCTTGCATCTGCTTGCCTAGCTTTTTATACAATCTGGAAGCCATAGTTTCGATTCATTTTTGATCAGGCTTTACTTGTACTATCAAGATCTTGGACAATTTCAATAACAAAGGCAATCCGCTTGTATTAATTTGTGAGCTTAACATATGCTTGGCTGAGCTTATTACCACTATGGAAACTACAACCCCCAACTGTTTATTAATGGGGAATATAGAGTTATATCTTTAGGATCTTGGATCAATTTGATAATGAGCAAGATCAATACATATTAAGGAGCTAATCTTTCGTTTTATTTATTATCTCTTGGGAAGCCTTGTTTATTATATGTTTTGGATCAGACACGAAATGTATGATTATATTATCAAGATTTTGACAGTTTGGTATGAACAAAATCCACATAATGAGTTGCTCTTGCATCTGAATGGCTGAGCTTGTTAACACTATGTAAGCCAAACTTCTGATCCAATTTTTTTCAAAATCTTGGAAGATTTGTTGATGAACACAGTGTTAGATCTGATTGGTTGACCGTGTTACCACTCTTGAAGCCATAGATTTTATCTGATTTTGATCAAACTTCAAATGTAGGTGTATATGATCATGATCTTACATGAATTTCAGACTGCCACATCACACTTCCAAGCTTTTCAAATACATTATTTCATTGTTGACATTAGCAGTGCATGATATTTTGTTACACTTGACTGAAAATTTTATTTACCTATTGAGAATATCTTGTTGGGGTTGGCAGGTCTGGAATTTGATAATGCACTGAACTTATGCATATTAATTAGTAATCTTGCATGTGATAGGCTGAGCTTGTTACTGTTGTGGAGACTATATTTCTGATTGAATTTTTATCAGTTCTGGTAAATTGACTTTGAATCATTAAGATCTTTAATGAGTACAATTATGAGTAAGATCGATACATAATAATAATAATAATAATGTGATTTTGCATCTGACTGGTTGAGTTTATCAACATTATAGTGACTGTTTCTAATTATGCTCTTTTTTTAAAAAACTTATCTTTGTGAATTGACTTAGGTCATAAAGTGTTGTATTATGAGCAAGCTCTATCATGAATATGATTGGCTGAAATTCTTATCCCCTGAAAGACTGCATTTCTGACCCAATTTTAACCAAACTTGATAAATAGTTTAATGTTGTCAAGATGTTCAGTGATTTTTATTATGGGTGAGACTTGGGCATATTTATATCGTGATCTTCTATCTGATATGAAATTTAATTTTACCACTCTAGATGCCGTATATTTGATAGGACTTTGATCAGACTTTGTAAGTAGGCTTATGTTATCAAGATCTTGGTTGGGGAAGATTATTGACTGGAATTAATGCATACTTCATGTATTGATGTGACTTTGCATCTTTTTGATATTGTAAACAATCTACCAACTATATTTTTGATCAGAGTTTGAACAAACTTGTAATTATAGTCTCAAATTATCATGATGTTTGGATTAGTTTGATTATGAGCGGCATCTACATATATTAATGAGGTAATCTTTTATCGCATTTCCTTTGCTTGTTATTACACTGGAGACTAATCCCAGTTGGATTCCAGTCCACTTTAAGCTTATATTATTGTAGACAAATTTAGTAAAAGGTGACATATCTGCTTATTATTGAGATATTCTGCATCTGATTGACTCAGTTTGTTACCTTTCTAATCTAGAGATTTATATTTCTCTTCCAGTTTCTATAAAACTTGGTAAATGGGTTTATGTCATCAAAATCTTGGGTTTCTTCACTTATGGGCAAAATACAGTGCATACTAATTATGCCTTTATCTTTAGAAAGTTAGAATGAATTTGTATCAGGAAATAGTAAAATAGTGGAATTTTAACATATTGTAAAATTTGGATTTAGTTAATGTTTTCTTACAACACTAAGCAAGCCTGCTTACTGAAATGGGCATTTGTTAAATAGTGTATGTCAAGTGAGCAGTATCAGGCCTTTTTTGGCCTCATGTTATAATGGTTGTTTGCCTTTGCAGTGAGAATTTATGCGACAACATATGTAGATGTTGTCAAGTGGTAAATACAAGTGAACCCTAACATGTTATGGTATAACATGAATTTGGTGTAGTCACATCATGGTTCACAGGGGATTACCATTTATTATCCCCATCATATATAATCATTGCACACTGTTTAGCATCATACACACCAGTGATGCTGATGGATTGTTTTTTAAAAACAGCTTAAATACTATTAATTAATCAGTCACTATCAGTTTGAAATGTTGAGCTTTATTTTGCATTTTTGTTTAGTTACTTCTAGGTATTGCACGGATGGGCTTTGTGACGGTATACCTGTCCGATGCCCTTATCAGTGGGTTTACAACTGGAGCAGCCTGCCATGTTTTCACCAGCCAAATCAAGCATGTATTTAGTATAAAAACAGAAAGATACAGTGGAGCTTTCAAGCTTGTAAAGGTAGATAATCTGTATTACTGCATGTAAGAGAATATCAGTATCGCTATGCTCTAGCATTGGGGATATTTTGATACCCTCTGTCTTTCCTACTTTCCATCTGTCCAAAAATTCATCCGGCCTGGTATATAGGTTACCCATACGGTAACCATCTACAACAAATGTAATTTTTTTCCCTACGTTCCCTTCAGCCCCTTGGAGGGAGTCAAAGGTAAAATAAGTACAAATATCAACACATCTTTACAATATTTTTGTATCAGTAATATTGATTCCTGCAGTTTTGTAGGAAGGCATATTGTGTAATGTCAGTTTAGGTATTTTGGATACAAATTAAGTGGAATACAATATTAAGACTTATCTGTGGACATTATTTACTTCAAACTGGAAGTAACATTGGCCAATAACCATAACTGCTGTTTTGTAGCATCCATTTGGACCATATATCATGGGTCATGCAAAATAGAGGCTCATCATGGGGTAAAATCAGACTCCTCTATTTATTATTGGACAATTGTTCATTTATTTTAATGTTTAACCCTAAAATTTGTGAATTAATGAAGTCAAAAACTAGACTAAATTAAGAATGTAAATAAAATTTTGTTTATATTAATCAATATATCATGATTGTTATATCTAATATTGAACAAATTTTAACCTTCATACAGCTATTGACCATATCAACACTGCCAGTAAGGGGACTGCTGTTTCTTGCTTTCCACTAACATGAATGCAAGAAAACTAATATTATTAAGGTTCAAGGCAGGATCAGCTATTAGTTAAATAAATGAGTAGTTGATGATCATTTGAGCTAGGGATTTATTATAAACTTTTCAGCACTTATCAGTAATGTGTATTACATTGTTATCTTATCAGTAATGTGTATTACATTGTTATCTTATCAATAATGTGTATTACAATGTTATCTTGACTTTACATTATTGATGAAAAGCTGAGATCATAAGACAGTTGATCATTTTTCTAAAATAAATATTTAAATAAAAATAAGAGTGCACCAAAGTCATGTGAATTTGATCCAATTCCAACATCACTGCTGCTTGAGTGCTTAGATCCAGTATTGCCTTCACTAACTGATGTTATTAATACCTCTCTCTCATCATGGGAATTTCCATCATTTTTCAAAATGCCATTGTAAAGCCTCTGCTGAAGAAACCAACACTAGACCATAACGATTTAAAGAATTACGGCCCAGTTTCTAATCTCCTATTCATATTAAAAATCTTAGAAAAGGTTGTTCAATCCCAACTTGTATCTCATCTGAATTCAAACAGTCTTTTTAGCAATGTACAATCTGCATATCACCCTTGCCACAGTACTGAAACTACTCTTCTAAAAATAGTTAATGACATTCTCTCTGCTTTAGAGAGTGGAAAGATTACACTCCTCACCCTCCTTGATTTGTCTGCAGCATTTGACACAATAGACCATGATATATTACTTCACCGTCTCCAGCATGTATTTGGCATTCATGATAGAGCCTTACTGTGGTTCAAGTCCTACTTGGTCAACAGGACACAAATTGTGTCTGCAAATAGAATACACTCCAGCCCAGTTGATCTATGTTGTGGTGTTCCACAGGGGTCTGTTCTTGGACCTGTTCTGTTCATTCTATACACTCAGCCGTTCTCAAGTGTCATAGATCATCATCCAGTATCTCACCAATTGTACGCTGATGAAACCCAAATATACAAATCTAGCCACCCAACTGAAGTTGATGCTACCATCCAAGGTGTAGAGAGCTGCATTTCTGATGTGAAATCATGGATGACATGTAACAAGCTGCAGATGAATGATTCTGATTACAACACAAAGACTTTCTCATTCACATCCTTTACCTCGAATACTAAATATCAGCAACACCAACATTAAATTCACACAATCAGTACGAAACCTAGGTGTTACTCTGGACAGTACTCTCAAACATGTCATGAACATATGCAAGGCTGCATATCTTGAGCTGAGACGCATCAGCTCCATTCGCAAATATCTTTCAGTTGATGCCACTAAAACACTTACGTGTTCATTAGTACTTTCAAGACTGGACTATTGTAACTCAATTCTGTCTGGTTCATCTCAATATCTACTCCAAAAACTTCAAAAAGTTTAAAACACAGCTGCTCGGATCATACGATCAGAGCACACCTCCCCGCTGCTCTGTACCCTACACTGGCTATCCATTAAATCCAGAATCAAACACAAAATTTGTTCTCTGCTATCTTTCACTGTCAGATTCTAGTCCAACATACCTATCCGACCTCGCCCATGTGTACACACCAGCAAGATACTTAAGCTCCTCTTCTGGCAAATGTATACTCATTATTCCCACTATGAAAACAGTCATATGGACAGCGTTCTTTTGCATACCAGGGCCCAGCAACGTGGAATGAATTGCCCACTGAACTTAGACACAAAGACAGTGATCCCATTCAAGAGTGCTCTCAAAACTCACTTATTTCAACTGCAAGAACAAACTTAAAGACCTAATAATGTTTCCTACCTTAAATATTCTCAGCATGTTTTTTCTATGTTTTCTGATTACATGGTGTTTGTGTTTGTAATCATATCATTATATATGTTTTTTATCTTATAGATGTTGTCTAATGTTGTAAAGTGCTTAGAGCTTCTAAAGGTTAGGCGCTATACAAAGTCCTCATTATTATTATTATTAATAGTAATAGTGTTTATTTGTAATAGAGGCCACTGGTCCATGATACATATCGATACATCATGTGGTACAAAAAGATGTTGTGAGTAACAAAAGAACATCATATCTGTTAGAAGTCTTATACATGAAAGTAACCATTATTGCATTTTATATAATTGGGTGAAATACAAATATATTTTACACAGTCATGACACAAACTTAATTTAAAGAGAACCCTAAGGCCATCAGGGAGCAAATTTTGTGACTATTGATTTGGAGTCTTATATAGCAGGAGTCATTGATAAGACAGTTTCTCTAATTTTTAAGGCTTTTATAGTAAACAGTGCTAAACTAATCATCACAGTTTAACTTGTATCAGGTAGGATAAAAGTCCTAAAATTTGTCTAAAGTTGGATTTTTATATGCAAAGGTGGGTAAGTATTTTCTTCATAATTCTCCACATAGCTGAGAAGTGGTAATAAAATGAAATTCATTGTGATGTTACAAATTTGACACAATGTTTCTTCATAACAAACATTTTTATATCTTCCTGTGTCACCTCTGATTGGAAAGTTCCCCACTCTAATCATAGTGATTATATAACAAAAATCTCTATCTTCTAACAGTTCTTGACATTGTATGCAGCAGGATTGGCCTGATTCCAAAGTATATTTCATCTTCACATATATACTGATCATAAGTCATCCTTTGAACTCTTTAATTCCATGTTGTTATTATGCCGGGAATGCATGTGTAACTATCCTAGGTATTAGCCTCATTCCTGATTTGGCAATATTTGGAACACTGCAGTCATTATCTCAGTGATTAGTGGCCTCTTATGGTATCAGTCATTTTAAAGCTAAACATTTATTTGTATTGCAAATTTTGACCATTGAGAAATAAATTTTATTGTATGCACACTTAGCTAATACTCTGTGTTTTATAGGTTTTTAATTACAACTATTAAGGTGTAGTTTTGTTGCTATCAATAGCAAAGCACAGTTGCCCCTGCAAGCGCTCACTCGCAGAATTTTTCCATGTAGCTGCTACTCAGCAAACAGCAGAATTTTCCCTGCCAAGCACAGAATTCTGCAGGAGGTATGAAAGGCTTGTCAGCATCTCTGCTGGGACCTGTTCAAGTTTCTGAGGGTCATGTTAAGAGCTCTGTACATTTGGACAGTGCATGGGAATATCTTTTACTATATTTTTAATACAAAGTCCATATAAGGCATTGGCCAAAGAAAGGTAACAGATATAAATGTATTTTTGAAATATTGGCTAAAATAATAATAATAATAATAATAATAATAATAATAATTTTAATAATAATAACAATAAAAGTACCAAAACAAATTTCAGTATTGATGGTTAATGTAGAATAGTGGCAATAAGCATAATTTGTATGATTATTAATTCATGATTTAATTAAACTTAAAACAAATGTAATCAAATCTGTTTCGCATAGAATACCAGCTGAAACCCCCTTCAATATTAGTTATAGTAGTTTTTATCTTAATTACAAGCCAAATTTACCTTTTAATCAGTCGTATGTATTGATCTGCCTTATGTATTTGAAAAGTCCAGTAATATCTCTACATTGTGCCCCTGTATAGTTACCAGCCAATGAAGTAATGCTGGTGTCAGTTTAGACATTTAGTGAAACAGAACAAGAATAGTCCTTTACCATGTCAGGTTCTTAAACAGTGTCAGGTACATGTCATTTTTCTGCAAATGGTAAGATAAGGTTTTGGAAATAACTATTTAAATACTGGAAGTTATTTCAAAAGTCACTTGTTTTATTATACAACATATTTTCACCTTTTTTTGCTGGGGGAATTATCGTAATTATATTTTAATACTATAGTCAGGAAGGAAATGTTATGTATAATATTATTTATTGTTTACTACTGTGAAGTAAATAGTTGTAACAAATTTTATTGACTTGTCTGATAATACACAATAGCTGATAATACCCCGATAAACTTTATGTAATGAATTTTGGGATATTAATTCCTACGGGTCAGGTTTGTTGGGCAGAATGTAAATTGTAATCAGATTCAATTATAGAACTGGAAACGTTTGAGGAAATTATCCAGCCTTTGAGGAAGAGTGGGAATTTCTTAATATAGGATGGATTTAATGAAGAAATAAAGATAGGGCTTGAAAAGGTAATGTTTAATTTTGGACCATTTGGTTACGTTTTGGTGCTCTGTGCTAGAAATAAGTGTAAATCCTGCAATTGCATATCTTTGAATAAACCATGTGTAATATGTATATGTAATATAGATCATATGGATTTGGCATGGTGGACCATAGAATTTGTACTAGTTCCCATTATGGAAATCCTGGTATGGAAATGTCATACGTGAAATAATCATGTGAATATTTGCTGGAAATATTTAGAATTGAATTTTTGTTGAAGAATATTTGTCTGAAATGGTCAGTGAGAAAATCCTGATGAACAGCCTACTTGCATAAATTACTATACATTATTATGGCAAATTTAAAGGATTTAAATAAATTAATAATTATTGGATTTACTTCGTAATTGAAACATCAAGTGCAATATTAATTTTTTTAAAATATAATTATACTTGTTTTTCAGACATATGTTGAATTCTTTGGGAAGCTTCCAACAACAAATTCAGTGACGCTGATTGCCTCCGTAGTCTGCATGTTTATTCTCTACATGGTATCAACTTACATCAATGCCAATCCTAAACTAAAGCCAAAGATGAAAATGCCAGTGCCTATAGAATTAATTGTTGTAAGTTATCATTTTGTAAAGTTTATTTCCAAAATATTTGTATGTGCCCACTGTATTATATTTTGATGTTGTCCTTCCAGCTGTTTGTCTGTTACTAAGTTTATTTCTGCACAATAACTTGAGTTCTCCACCATCTACTTTTACCATACTTTGTGGATGGTTTGCACTTGGAGTAAGGAAAAACCCATAATTTTGGGTCAGTCTCACTGTCATGAAAGAGATCAAGCTTTTCTGCAGTGTCATTAGTTCTCCACCATCTGTTGTCATCAAACTTGTGGATGTCTTGCAGTTCCAGTAATGAAGCAATATATCAGTTTCAGGGTCCAAAGGTCGATGTAACTGTCTGAAAGGAGAACATGGTTTCTGCACAATAATCCCGAGTTCTCAGCTATCTATAGTTACCAAACTTAACCTACAGTTTTGGGTCAAAAGATCAAGTCAAATTTACTGACTAATTTTATATTACAGATCTTGACTAAATGTTTTGGATAGCTTACACTTGGGTAGGAAAGAAGCCTATTGATTTGGGGGTCAAAAGGTCAAAAATCAAAGTCACTGACTGAAAGATCAATAATGATTTGTACATAAAAGCATAAGTTTTCTATGTTGAGGACTATGGAACACGAGACAGATGTGTAATGTGCCATTCAAAGCACTTATTCTAATTTAGCTTATTGTCTAATGGAGGTAATCCAAATGTAAGTCTATGGATTGTTTCAGCAGGACTGATTGCAGTAGTTTTTAATGCTTTGGGTTTTTTGGCTCTTTTTTAAAAATATCTGTTTGTTGCGTGGGATCCCAATTATTGCTGGCCATATATTGATAAATTAATCTACAGTGTTTTTTATCTATCAGTTTTCTTTTTCTTCAAAATGCAGTAATAGAAGAGTTTGTGTGCCTGTGTTAAATGTAATATTGGTCTTTACAGTGATCCAGTCATTATATTAAAATATAAAATGTAGTCTGCAAAACAAATTAAAACAAAAAATCTAATATAACATGGTTAAAGTGATGACAAAATACACACTAATTTTGATTTGCTAAATTTGATCTTTGTTTTCATTTTTTATTATAAAGATTTCAGAGTTTGTAATTTATCAAAATAAAATTTGTGTTCATTGTCCATAGAAAAAATCACAAGGGAGCTACGATCATCCAGATGCTATTTTGAAAATTTGCTAAAGTAAACATGCCAGTTTTCTTGTCAGTCCATCTAAGAAGAGTTCAGAAAAGATAGTAGAGAAAGAAGATTTATTTTAGATTATTTGAGCTTTCCTAAACATTATGTTGTTTATGACTTTATTGCAAAAAAAGATTAATCAGGTGATTCCATGAATAATAAAAAGTAAGTATTTTTATTAAAAAAAGATCAGATCTTAGTTGAGATTATAGACAAATACCAATCGACCCAGGAGATTATGACTTAAGTAGGTTATCCATGAAAAAGCTTATATATTTTGATACTGTGTTATCAATGGGTTTGCACAGTGTTGCAGTAGTGTGTAACAATGGTGTGTTGTTCATTGGCCATAAATGGTGGAGACAACTGACTTCCAAAGGATACTTTGCAAGTTTAACATTGAAAGTATGATGACATACAAGAGAGAAGATATTGCAGGTGCAACTGAGTGAAAGTTATTTGTACAAACATGGACCGGCAGTGGAAAATTGATTATTTATGAGTCCATTTGAGTTGTGCACTCTCCTTGCCTCAATCAAATAGGAACAGTGTTCAAATTCGAGTAACTTAATTTTGATTGGATGCTTGCTGCTGCATCCAATGAAATATATAGACCCGAAACACAGAAATATCAGCTCGATCTACCAAGATGTAGATAGGGTTAACATATCGCAACCTTGGCTAATGAAGATGGTTTAAAATTGGTATTTATAATTTAAGGTATCTAGAACATGATTTCATTGGGGCAGAGTAGCCTCATTTAGCGCCTACCAACTGTTGGAGACAATCTTAGACAACCAAGAATACAAGAAGCAGCTGTATTTCAAAATTCTGTTTTGCATTAAGAATTTGCATTTTTTTAGCAATTAAGAAAACTTTCAAATAAAATATTTATGACTTAAATGTAAAATATTTTGTTAAATTTCATGAATCGTAAACTATTGCTCATTAATTCTTCATTTCAAGCTGTTTTTTTGTACTATTTAATTGAATATTTTAAATAAATATTTTATGCATACATGTAGTTAAAACAATTTTTTATTAAATGTGCAATAAGGCCAGAATATAATAGTAATCTCAAGCATTGAGCACCTCGTTTTTGGAATTTAGAGATTTTGTGAGATGATGTGAGATTATCATTTTCTGGTATTGCAAAGCTGACCTGTTGGATAAATGACTGATTTTGCTCATTTATTCTTTTTTCTCTAGGTTCTGTTGGGAACTGTGATATCTTATTTTGTGCAGTTAAATTCTAAGTATGGTGTGGTCATAGTAGGTGATATACCAACTGGGTAAGTATCTTATTAATATTCATAATATGTAAATTGCCTTTCATCCATCATTGTTACAAAAGAAACCAAACTTATTTGTTCAAGGCTTATATGTAAAATGAACAAACTATTGGATACATCACACTCTGATTCATGTATCACTGAAGAAAGTACGATTTTAGCTAGTCTAGACTAGACTTTTAACTGACCTGTGTTTATACAGTTATTAGTTTAATGAGGGGAATGTCATATTTCAGATAATTGGACATATTTGTTTTGTTTTTCTGGCATATTTGAAACTGCACTTGATCCAAGGCATACATTAAAAAGATCAGTAATTGCAGTTATTCTTGACAAGTCACATGGTAAGCCATTTTGAATAGCCCTGGAGCATGTACAAAGTTACTTTGCCAGGGATATCTTCAGAATATTCCCCTCTCCTTTCCATGATTGAAGTCAAACTTTGTACATTCCAGGCATAATGCCAAGTGAGCTTATAGTATGTCCCATCATTCATCATGTGCCATGTCAAATTGTCGGTAAAAGAAAAGATTGTTTCACAAAGTGGAGTGTCATTAGGCATTCTCAGTTTAGAGGGAAATATGAAAGTAATTCAACTTAAGAAAGAGAGAGTCATTTGATCAGTGCTTAGAAATGTGATGTCAGAAAGATTCAAATAATCATCAGTATATTTGACTGCAGTGGGAAAATGGAATAGATGGACAGTGATAATTGTCAGATGTTTGTACCCTAATTTTATTGACAAAATGGTTTTTATTACCATATTGATAATTTTTTAAGAAAAACAAGTATGAATATTACCACACTGATTCCATCACATGCCTGTAATTTTCAAATTAAAAAAAATTTAAATATTTAAAAATTAGTTATGCCTTTTATACTTTATTTATAATTATTAGTCACATCTGCATGATCCCCCTCAAGAAGGATCACCTCTCTTTTAAGGCCTAATTCCTGCTGCAGAAGCAGTGGCCATATAAGACAGGAACCACTGTATAGCCATCATTATAACTTAAAAAAGCTTAAAAGCACTTTCTTCAGTAATCAGCAATTAATGAAATTTGACAGAAAGCTTAAAGGCATAAAGACCGTTCAGTTTTATACAGTTTATACATATCTGTCATCTGATGTAGCCTTTATTATTAAAAATAGAAAAACCTTAAAATTACTTCTCAGAAAATTACTTAACAGACAAAAAATCATAGTGGCATGAAAGCTTTTCAGTTTTTAGTTCATGCAGCCAAAGGACTTCTATCCTTGTATCATGGTACTATATGTGTTGTGCATTGTCCAAGAGCATGTCAGCAGATTCTTTGTTCCAATTCTTATCTGGTACAGAACCAGTCTGTAGGTATTTGGTGCTAAAGTCAAGTCAGATTTATTCTAGTTGAGGCATGTGTTATAGCAAAAATACTTTTCAAATTATTTCACAGATACATTAGGAAATAACCAAAAACAATTCAGATATGAATACATAAATTACACAATACAGCGTTCCATTCTAGGGCAGCTTCATGCCCCTTGCAGGCTGCGTGGAAAGGATTTTAATATTGGTCAGGGTGATAAAACAAAGAAACCTTGAATTAGCTTATATTACTAACTCCAATACTAAGGTAACTTCTTTTTTTACAGCAGAACTTAATTGTGGACAAGAAGTTTAAAAATGCAGAGGCGTTATCTACCGAATTCTTAATAGAACACAGACTACCCCTAGCAGTAGAAGACTACATTGGTCCTTTGTTCAAACAGATGTTTCCCAATTCCAGAATTGCAGAAAATATGCATGTGCAAGAACAAAATCATCTAATATATTTAGGTGTTTAGCAGAAGATACTTCATTTAAAATTGCAGAAGCCATGAAAATTAGGCTGTTTAGTATTGCAACAGACAGGAGTAGTGATTATGACAAAAAGTTGTACCCAGTCAGTGTAAGAGACTTTGACATTGAAAAAGGCAAAGTCAGAGTGCTCTTCTTTCATTACCAGAATTAACAGTAGATTCCACTGGAGAAAACATTGTTTTTATTTGCTTGATAATGCTTTGAATGAACATAAGTTGGCATAATTGTATGAAGTTTTTAGCTGATACTGCATCAGTGATGACTGGAATTCTTAAAGGAGTTGCATTCTGTATTTTGTCAAATGTCTCCATCATTGTACATATCAGGTTGTCTCTGTCATATAATGCACCATGCTGCAGGAAAGGCTGCTGATAAAGTAGAAGGAGAACTCCTAAAGTATCACGTTGGCACCTAACAATGTACTTCATGCAGACAGAGTTGATTTTTATCATCTTATTTCCCAGCTAAAAGACCCCAAAACTGGAAGATATAAATTTCCTCTTCTTTGTCAGGTTATGAAAGGAATACTAGTTCTGTACCATTCTAATGCTGACTGTGAGAGATTGTTCAGTATTGTTAGCAAAAATAAAACTGAATTCAGATCCAGGCTCAGTAACCCAACACTTAGTTCTCTACTGGTGTGCAAAACATTCATAGTCTCAGCTGGTACAAAGTGTTTTGAAATGCAGTATGAGAGTCTGTTGCTTTTTAAAACTAAAAGCATTTTTTATGAAAATTTGAAGCACTAATTGATGTTAAAAGACCAGAGGGATAAATAAATCATTTCGTACACGTGCTCATTGAATTTTTATCATGTTATATGTGGATTACTCTTTTTCTGCTCGGATTACTTTTTTGTCCACTTGGATTACACTTTTTCCTCACCAGGGGTTGGCATGTATGATGTTAGCTTGTATCTTCAAAACCTCAGATAGATTTGATATGGGCAGTATCCATGCTGAATTTGGCCAAGTCTGTTAACACTGGAATCCTTATTTCTGAGAAGATTTTGATCAGGCCTTTTTTGCAGATTTGTATCATCACAATCTAGGATAAGTTTAATTAGTACAGTAAAACCTGTTATTAGAGACTGCCCCTTCTGCCAGCAAAAAGTGGTCTCTCAAGACGGGTGGTCTCTCATAGCAGGTTTGTACAAAAAGGCCAGTTTCCAAGGTACAGTTTTAGAACAATTTCATGAAAAGTAACCACAATCACTGTACATATATTATATTCTTTATTAATAGTTCTTGCTAAAATATTTTATGCATTCATCTAAAACCAAATTCATATAGCAATAAAGATCTTCTATTTTTAAACATGAAATAACATTTACATTTGAAGATCACATGTTTTAGCATATGAAATTGTTTCTGAATTACTCTTTATCTTTTATTTTAAACCTGAATTTGTTTTACCAATGTTTAAACTGCTTTTTTGCAAGTAGTCTGCTCTTTTTCACTTCTTACAGTCACAATAATTATTTTCTCCAGCTTTAAAATTTGTCACTTTTTAGTTGGAGGTTCGTCCATTGTTATTAAGGTGTTAAAATTATTAGTGCTCAATTGTAATATTGAACATAAAGATGGTTTTTACTGGGCTGTGGAAAAAATATGAAAAATCTATACATGTGCATTGCATATCTTACAATTAATGAAATTAAAAGAAACAATTATCTCATCCAGAAACAGAACCATTTACTCGGAGACAAAAGTCAATAGCTTCATTCAGAGATGACATACTAGGATTAACTCTATAAGCAAAGTGTGTAACCTGGTCGCACCAACTTGACTAGACAGCTTTGTGATTGGGAAATAATCACTTAACATCGGGGGGAAAAAACAACAAACATCACAGGTCTTGAACACTATCAGTAGGCTCCCGCAAATGATTCTCTTTTGCAGGTTTAATAGACAATGACCTTATTCACCCCGGCAGTACAGATTAATTCTAAAGACAAACAATATAAGAGACCACTATGTCAACTTTGGCATTACAATGGCAATTCATGACATGTAGAAATTTAGCCTGGTTACGGACTGTAGCATTTATCACCGGTAGGAACAATCCTATTTTTTTTTAATATACCTTTTATGTTTGTTTTTAATCAGAACAATTCATTGTAATAATTGATTATATATAGGTCAGTGGTGTCTGTATGTTCTCACAATACGGTAATGCAATCGTTCATAATGCTGCCAGGTCCTATGATAAGGCCTGGAAGCAGGCTAAGTGCAGGAATATTTAGTCTGGTTCCCTACTTTGTATGCCCTCTGAATTGCTCATACCTATATGAATAGTGGAGAACAACACAGGGAGCATACAAAGCAGGGAACCAGACTAGGAAATAATCTACCTATACATTAGCCTGGTTTATGACAGAAACTATAAAACACTATAAGCATAGCTAGAAAAAATTCAGACATCGGTAGCCAGCCTAGTTTTTTTATTTTTTTTTATTTAGAACAATATGAGTAGTTGTTTTTACAGGGATTAAATAAAGGTCAGTGAAATTTATCCTCGTTTTTGTGATGCAGTCGTTCATAGCAGTGTCAAAATGCATATTTTGCCAAGACATCATGGTCGCTGTTTGTGTTCAGCAGGTGTTCACTCATAACAGAGCATGAATATAATAAATTTGATCCATTCATTATGATTGTGGTTGGAAACTACAGGTGGCCGCTCATAACAGTTTTTACTGTAGTGACATACATGCATGAGATGATCTTGCATCTAATTGGCTGGGCTTTTGAACACTCTGGAGACTACATTTCTGAAAAGACTTTGACCAGATTTGCTATGTAAGCTTGTATCATCCAGATCTCAGATGATGTCAGTTTTTTGCAAGATCCAAATATTTTTATGAGTATCCAAGCTGATCAGATGGTGGTAATCAAGTCTGCAACCTACTTTTTATGACTCTAGTGATTTAACCTCTGAGCCCAGCAGCTGTCTTGGGTTGAGATTTCAAAATTTCCAAGTTAAGACTTCAAGGATGAGAGTTGGTAAACTGGGTAGGTGGAGACAGCCTTATGAATATGTGCTGACTGCGCAGATTAACTGCCTTTGTAATGCCAAGTAAGTGTATGAACTTGAAGATTCCCCAGAGACAGGAAGAGTGTTATGTATATTTGATTTAATTTATATTTGATTTAATTTAATTGTTTCTTTGATAGTTTTAAGTTTTTTATTCCATTACATGCTATTGTGTAATGTAATTTTATTTACTGGATTTGACATTGTCCAGAAATTTAATTTAGTTATTAACAGCTAATAATAGAAACTTTTAATTCTTGGACAAAGACAGTTATTGAAATTTATACAGAATTCAAACTGGAATAATATTTTCTGTGATTCAGCAAAGAACTCTTGACACGACAGTATGATACTATCTATAGCGTACATCATCACCTTCTTTTTTGGATTTAATTGGGAATCAAACTCAGTTTCATTAGGACTTTTATTAACTAGGACTTCTATTTTTTAATTCTTGGATTATTTTTGGATAGCTAGTCTGGCTTATTACCTATGAGTTAGGGGCCCCGAGTGGTCTAAAGCACTCATCGTTACAGATCACTGCCGTCTCACCTCTATCTGCATGGGTTCGAGTCTCAGATTCAGTAAATATGGGTATGTGAGAAAGCTTTCCAGTAGCTTCTCGTGGGTCGTGGTTCTTTCTGGGGTTTTCCTGGTTTCTGCACTATATCTTGAGTTCTTAAACACCTTGTTTGGCCAAACTTTTGGGATGGCTTTCATTTGAGACAAGAAAGTTGCCTATCTATTTTGGGTTCAGAATGTCAGAGGTAAATATCACAGGGACGGAAAGAAAGAAAAATGATTTCCATAAAATTGCACAAACTTTGTAGATGCCTTGCATTTGAGACAAGGAACACTTCGATTTTGGTGTTTAAAGGTTAGTAGTCAAGATCAGAGGGATCCCACACAAAAAATGTAGTTACCACAAAATCACTGAAGTCCTATGTGTCAGACCATTGACACTTTGTGGATGGCTTGCAGTTGGGGTCAGAAAGGTATCTACTATCAGTTTTGATCAATAGGTCAAAGGTAAAGGTGACTGAAGCTGACAAAATGAAAAGGACCTGACTGATGGGCATATAAAATGTGTTGTTTATGATAGTCCTGGTTGAATGAAGTTTATGACAATGTTGTAAGTACATCTGGTCTTTGAGTTGTTTATTATGGATTGCTCTTGGAGAATACTACTGTCATCATATGAAGATGTACATATTGACAGATTCACTGTGCTCCAATACTTCTTTTTAGGACTATTTTGCATGTGACTTGTAGGTAAAATTAACTGTTCTCAGAATAGGGTCTTTTGTTTTTGAGGTGCAAATGAATTCAAAATGTGCTAACCATTTATGATAATTAGTCATCATATAATGTTTAGCAGATCAGAGTCTATGCTGTTCACATAAAATCATAGAACAAATGTAGACTCTGATATGCCATCAGTTAGATGTTTGTATAATCTTGTAAATATTGTACAATTACATGTTTTTGTTGAGCTCATTACTTTGCTTTTATTATGCTGTTAAATATAATATGGGCCTATTTGATATAGCACAGTAAAACAATGTATTATGTTACGATTAACATAACAGAAAAGAGCACAAACCAAAATGTTTGTAAAATTCAGCAAATAATTTATTTCCCAGGAATACAAAGTGAAAATTTAAGAACAACTTATAGTATTGTGAATTAAATCCCAAATAGTCTTAAAAGTTCTATAATAGGTCAAGAATTATAGAGTATTTCCAAATGAATTCCAGTGGTGGTTCAAATGAATTTCAATACTGAATGTGCTGATGTGCCAGTTGTCTTGAATGTGCTAATGTGCCAACAGTTCTGATGAATTACAATGATATAATCCAAAATGTCCTTGAATGAATTCACAATAATCCTAAAATAATGATTTAGTTGGAAAAGTATTAATAAGCACTTTTGTAATTCCACTGAATTATTTAAATAAATCCTCTCAATTTAAAGACTGATTCCACTTTGGATGTTAAGACAGTAATGAGTAATTCTGAAGTAAACAACATTAGACACAATACCAGAGCCAGGATGAGGGTCATTTTCCTATCAAATTTGTAAACATCTTGCTTCTTGAAAGTTATTAATTTCTTTTTAAAAAATTAGACCTTGAACTCAGCAGTTGTAAACATTGAGAAATAATAACAATGTAATATGTTTTTTTACAAAATAACAAAATGTTAGTCAGGTAAGCCTAAAACTCAATTACTGGCCAAGTTCAGCCACAAAGTATAGATATACATAACATAACACATAATCATGGAGTAAAACCATCAAACAGTACAAGTTAAATGTACATAACTGAGTGAAGCATAAGTCCAGCATTGTTTCATTAGTTTCATAACTGATCTTAAAATGTCCTCACATGAGAACAATGTGTTGTTTTGTGAAGCTGAAATCATGAAAGTAAACAATGTCTAACATGTTCTGCCAATTAGAACTCAGAGTAATTTTTCTGAAAGTAATATTGGATTTTGTTTTCTTTCAGATTACCAGTGCCAGCAGCAAACCATTTTACTGCCATAACAGATGTAATTGCTGATGGAATAGCCCTGGCCATTGTCATTTTTGCTATTTCTGTCTCAATGGCTAAAATACTAGCTAAAAACTATGACTATGAGATTGATGCAAATCAGGTAATTTGCTTGGCTCATGTTTGTGTGAGTGTGTTAACCCTTTGCCTCATAGTGTATTGCTTTATAGGTAGTTGATATACATGTACCAAAGTTACACAGTGTAGTGTACTATAAATAGAACACCTAATAATACCTGTTTGACTCCATACACATTGGTCTGCCAGCAATCTGTTTCAGCAGTGTAGTACGTGTTACATTCAACATCAATTTTAACCATTTTTGGTTCAGTGTAAAAGGATAGAACTGAATGGATGTTTGGATCAAATTACAATACAACACAATATGATGAAAGATGGAAATTAAGAAATGAATTAATAAAAATATATATATATTCTACAAATACAGTGATTCTTTCACACTCTAAACACACATCTCATTCATTTACTCTTTCCAGACATTCACAGATAGGAAGAAAAAAAATGAATGATATATTCAAATGTATGACAGTAAGATTCATATAATCTCACTTAATGATAATAAGATTAAAATAATCTTATGTAATTTCATGTAATGAAAGTGAAATTAAAATAATCTCTTGTGATGAAAGTGAGATTAAAATAATCTCCTGGAATGAAAATAAGATTCAAATAATCTCATGCAATGTAATGTAATTAAAGTGAAATTCAAATAATCTCCTGGAATGTAAATAAGTTTCAAATAATCTCATGTAATCAAAATGACTCAATTGTACTCAATTGAAACAACAGTCAGTTGGAACAAACATATGACTCAGTCATTTGTACAGTTGTATGATTCATAAATATTTGTAAAAACTTGTTATACAAATGTAACACTTACCCCTATGGCTGTAGAACAAAAATGGAGAATGTTCACTCCTGGACAAGATCCAAAAGACCAATGTGTCAGTTATAAAATAAACTTGCCTTAAATCAGCATGAGAGTGAGTATTAGTAAGGGTAAAATACCTGTGCATACCGTGCTTTTAGTTTTTCTCACCACAAGCGATGCATGATGAGATGCATGCTTACATAGAAAAACAATTATCCACCCTAGGATAACGTTGTATGCAAGTACAACGAAAATGATCAAACCATTCTAAGGTGAAACCATGTTATTTCTTGCCTTATTGTGTGAGAATTATATATAGAAAGATTTAAGAGTAAAATCTGTTCATTATAGTTGTACAGTTATTTTTGATGGAGGAATTTTGTTATGTGGTTTAAAATCTTATTCACTATCAAGCCAATGAAGCCATATAGCAACTGTAGCTGCCATTTCTCATTCTCGAAATTTACTTGTTCTTTGTCTCTGTCTACATAGCTAAATCACCTGAATTTGATAAATTATAATAACTCATTGATGCCTACATCAACATCAGAGCCTTTGCCTATGTTATTGAAGTTTTAATAGTCATCATTCTAACTGTGCAAACTTCAGAAAGTTACTAACAAAACTGTGGCCTCCATTTTGGAGAGTTGAAGATCCAACCCAGTTACTTTAAAGAAGACCAGAAATCAAACTTTTCCTTTTATATATGATTTTCTCTACAGATTTTAATTCGACTGTAATGTTTGTAAATTAAATATCATAAGTGGGTAGTGATTATATTGCATGGAAGATACCACGATTCTGTAAATTGGCAAGTTTTTCCAAGTTTTGATGAGATGGCAGATCACGTCCTTAAATACAAACATAGCCAGTCCTTCAATACAAGCATAAACATGGTGAGCGAGACAGACAGGAGGAGACCAGATTTGAGTTGCACATACAAACGTTGAATCTGCTGTCGGGTATAATAGTTTATGTAGAGTACTAGTCAGTGCTGAAAGAAATTTTTTTTAGGCACAGGCCCTGGGCTGGTGACTTAAATAAACTCAAGCCCTGCCTGAAATTCCACAAGCCTGGACAGTTCATACCTGTCAACTCTGAAGCTAAGAGAAAAACCTCCCAATTCTTGGGGTATTTCCTCATCTACCTCCCGATCTCGTAAAATCTCCAAAATTTTCACAGAGAAGTCCTGATTATTACATCATGGTTCAATTTTCATTTGTCAGAAGAAAACAAAACCCAAACCATACATAAATAGATATAACGTATGCAATCCACAGATGCCATATTCTATTTTATCACTTGTGAATATTGTAGTGATGAAATCAGTGCCGGATTTAGGCATAAGCTAAACAAGCTACAGCTTAGGGCCTCACAGTCTGAACTCACAGTCTGAAGGGGCCTCTCAATTTTATTTTATACCAAATAGGGCCTTTACAGCTTCCCATAGCTTAGGGCCTCACTATGTCTAAACTACCACACTGCAGACATCGTAGCGATATGACTGAAAAATTGTTAAAACTACGTTAAAAATCCAAATCACACACACACGTCTAGATCCGGCACTGGACGAAATAATTAATATCACACAACAGTTTTTTCCTTCAGTAAATAGAACGTTAAGATTAAACATTATTCTTGTAAATTTCAGATGTTTTTAAACAACTACAGACCGCTCTGTTGGCCAAATGGTTAGAGCATCCGCCTCAGATGCAGGAGGCCATGAGTTCAATCCCTGGCCGAGTCATACCAAAGACTTACAAAAATGGTACTAACAGCTGCCTTGCTTGGCGCTCACAATTAAGAGGTTAGTATTAGGACTGGTTGGCCTGGTGTCAGGATAATGTGACTGGGTGGGACATCATGCTACATGTCTGCGCCATGATGCCTCAGTGCTAGACATCACTATAAACTGCCACATTGCAGGCATTGTAGCGATATGACTGAAAAATTGTTAAAGTTACGTTAAAAATCCAAAGCACATCAAATCACAAATAACTATAACAGTACTATAGTAGAAAAAATTAAAAGAATAAAATTGTCACCAGTTAGCTTAAATGACTGATCACTGTGAATGCTGTGAAATTTTCTCTGCAAACAAAATCACTTCTGCATTTCCGCCAAAGAAATTCGGCCAGTTTACACCTGACATTCCTCTACCGTATATGTAAAGTTTAAATACCATGATTTTATTAAAAGAAGGAATAAAAAAATATATCATGCAATATATGTGCCCCTAAAGAACTAATTCAGAATAAATATTTTATTCAGTAAACAGTGTTACATGAGTGAAGACTTAAATCTAAAGAAATAAGTGGGACGTAAAACATGGGGAAAACAGTTACCACATGAATTGTAACTTGTGACTGCTAATTTGAACTGTTAAAATAAAGTCCTAGGCCTTGTAAGTTGCAACAAAATAGACATCGTTTATTGAGCAATCAGTTGCTGGTGCTTACATACACACATTGTTGATCATAGTTTCTTTGAAGTGTGTCCGAAAGGCAGTCCTTTTCACAAGATAAATGCATTGATAATGATTAACTGTTAATTAGTCACACTGGCTTGATTGTTTGCATACTTAAACCTAAACTTGAGCTATTTAGCAGTTTAGCCAGAGCTGACCAGAATATGAAAAAGGGCTTGTCCTGGGGGAATAATAAGACATATCACAGGGAGAAATGGCACGTCCCATGGGTGCTCGCACATTGGGCAAAGGGGTGGGGTCAATAGTCTCCTCCCCCCGTTTCTATTGTCAGTCAATTAATGTGAAACTTTTACCTCTTTTCTTTTAATCGCTGCCATTTAAACTACCCAAGGGATAGTTTTACATCAGTTCCAATCATTACCGATTACTGTTTATACATACTACATGTAACAGGCATAGACTGAAGAAAAAAAAATTTTAAAATTAAGATTACTGAATATTGTGTTTTCTCAAAACACGACAGGTTTAGAATCTTATTTTTAGCAAAGATTCCATTTGATTAAAATCAGATCTCACTTTCACCTAGGACAGTGGTAATTTGATTTAGATTGTGCCGTGTTAAGGCATGTATGTCAGCATCTTGAAAATACAGTTACTCATTTCACCAGCGCAATTCAAGTTTCCTCGGGCAAACAATTTTAGTTTTGACAAGCCCGACGGGCACCTCAGTTTCAATATAGGATGGGCCTGAACTAAAATCAGAGGGGCCCCAGGTGTCGGGCTATCAGATTCTTTAGCACTGCTGGTGTAGATAAAAGATTTTTGAATTGATTGTTACATTTTTTTTTCAATTACTTGGCTTTCTGCCTATTTTTGTAACTCACACGTTTAGCACTTTTCCCAAGATTTAAAATATTCAAAGGTATGTCTGGAACAGCCACAACTTCTAGTCTAGGCCTAACATTTGTGTATCTTAGAACTACCATTTTTTCAGTATCCCTCTTATAACATTCCTTTGAGAAATGTAATGAGCACAGAGTGCTGTATGGTGTTGTTTTGAAATCGACTCTTTTGTAATACTGTATCCATACTTTCTTTATGCCTTTATCTTTTGGAAAAGAAAAGAAATTTTGTCCACAGGCTTTTCTTAATGGCTATTACACCCATAAGCAATGCAAAACGGCATTGCCTTTTACTCTGGCAACTCCCACTTGGGATGCTGGAGTCGCTACTATAATGTCATATCCTGAAAGTAACCAAATAGGCATGGAAGTTTTGCATATGAGGTCATGGAAATTTAGCTCCTAGAAGATAGGCCAATATTTAAATATTGGCACTGTGGTCACAGATGATACTTCAGAATGTGGTTTTCTGCTATAGCACTTTTATTATTATTCTATATTTCCATTGGTTTCTGGTCTCCTTTAAATAGCAGATTACAACTTTAGCTTAAAAAAGGAACACATGATCTGATGTAATGGTCATTTACATCAGTGAATGTAATATCTGATAGGAAGCACTATGAAAACCAGCTCAAAATGGCTGATGTTTAGAGTGGGTGTCTAAACGCGCTTCCATGAGAATGGTGTAGAGGTGTCAAAACTCACTTCCATGTTAATCAGGTGAAGGTCTCCAAAGGCACTTTCATAAGAATGGGGTAGAGGTGTCCAGAGATGATTACAATTAGGTAAAAGGTTAAATTAAACATAAAAGCATTTGAAATATTATTCATCTAGTTTGAATTGGATTATCAATTTTAGCATTCTTAATTGGAGTTTACCTTAGATTAACAAGTTTAATAGATAAATGGGTCCTATGGACTCATGAACTTTCTAAATTAGGGTCCCAAAGCCATTTGTATAGTAATATATATTTCAAAAATTTAGCATTTGGGCACTCAAGGTGTCTGCAAAGAGTACATTTGCTAGTGGGTACAGAAATTCTGCCTCGGGAAAAAACCATGTTCTATTTTTGTGGCTTTATTTTAAGGTTGATATAATGATAGGTATAATGAGAGCTTGACGCCTTTGATGCCCCACCACAACAGTGGGGAATGTAGTGTTACCCTTATATATCTTTACCTGTGGTCCATCTAGCCATCTATGTATCACATCTTTGTCAAGGTTTGCATTGCAGCTATTTCAATTACTTTGATGGGGCCTCTATGGAACACAATTTTATGTCCCATCATGACAGCAGCTTTGTCATATAGTGTTACTCTTGTCCATCCATTAGTCTGTCTGTCCTCTACAGCTTGGTTATGTTCTGTGGTTAGGTTGTTTCAGGCACATTTCTAGTTTTACTTATAGTGGTATGAATTTATTGTTTAAATATTTATTCTATATATTGGCTTAGAATTTAAAGATAAAATTGCTCAAATTTCCAATTCTGATTGTCTTAAAACTTGTCTACACATATTTAATTTTACTCTTATTTGACTTGTATCATAATGAGAAGAAAAAAATTGATATTCAAAATTCATCTTCTTTTACTCATTTTGTCTGTTATTTTAGTAAAGGTTAATTTTTGTCATGAAATTTGTTTGTGCTTGTTTCAAAAGTTTTTTCAGTTAATTTTAGTCCATTTTTAATTATTTTCATCACATCATCTGTTTTTGTTTATTTCAGGAATTAGTTGCCTTTGGTATATGCAACATCCTGTCTTCATTTTTTTCCTCTTATGCTACCTCAGCTTCCCTGTCCAGAAGCCTAATACAGGAGAGAGTTGGAGGAAGAACACAGGTTTGTGCAATAACTATTATGAGGAAGTAGGACCATATAAATTATGTCCTCGCCATTCTGATCATCATAGCAATTAGAGCTCAAACCATCTCTAAAACATTTGAAAGTTCTTTTCTAAATAAATAAATGTATTCTTAGTGAGTGAGTTCATTTCTTTGTGCATGATGCTATTATCAAATTAGGCCATTATTTTGTCTTTTCCTTGGTTTAATACATATATTGTCTTATTTTGCCTTAAAATATTATGACAATGAAAATGAACCATTCTTTAAGTATGGTCCATGATAAAAACAATGTAACATTAGTTTTACCAACTTTTGAATTCTACTTTAATAGTCTGATTGTTTTGTCTACATGCATACTCAATGATTTTGAATTGTTTATAAGTATACCCTATGCTTGTGAATTATTTACATGTATACCCAATGCTTGTGAATTGTTTACATGTATACCCAATGCTTGTGAATTGTTTACATGTATACCCAGTGTTTGTGAATTGCTTGCAAGATTACACAATACTAGTGAATTGTTTACAAGCATACACAATGCTTTGAATTGTTTACAGGTGTACCCAATGCTTATGAATTGCATACACATGTACTCAGTGCAAGTGAATTTTTTATAAATGTACATAATGCATGTGAATTGTTTACAAGTGTACACTATCCTTATGAATTGATTACATGTATACTCAGTCTTATGAATTGTTTATACGTCAACGCAATGCTAGTAAACTGTTTACAGGTATACCCATTGCTTGTGAATTGTATGCTATTTATCAGCAGTTTTTGTTGAACCTGCCATGGTGGAAGCTCTTTGGTATTTGTGTACATGTCTGTATATCTGAACAGACATACATCCACACAAAAGATTAACCTCCATGCTGAAGTTTTTCTAAGTGTTTTCTAGCTAAATAAAAGAACTGAAATGAATACCAAATTTTCCTATTCAAATGTTCATTTGCTGTATCCAGAATAGAATTATAATATTCATTAATGTTAATAGTGCTATAAGATACATTCATTGTTATTCATATAGCTTTGTTACTTATTGACTTCATCCTCCAGCAAGGTACATTGAACACAATGTGAGCATAGACATCTAAATCGCATTAAATGGTATTTTAGAGGTCTTAAATAACTTTTTCTGGGATTAGGACTAAAAGTAGAATGATTACAGTGTTATTTTCCATGAATATCTTTTAACTCGGTATCAACAAAAAAGTAACTTTACTAGCATCTTATCCGTACTCATCAGCAAACAGTTCTTATCATGGTTTTCAAAAAGCAGACCTACCAACACCTATGAACTTGCCGTAAGCCTTATGAAAATGACCCTTAAAATATGGACTAACTGAAATGAAAGGAAAAACTACAGAAAAATGATTGCTGCAGTAAAATCTAGATATTAATTGGCTTGTCTGTTTTTTATTTGCATCTGGGTTTTATATTAGCTTTACTGGAATCAGTCAGAGAACCAGACTAACTTTACTGTAGTGCCCCAGATGCTTTAAACTGCACATATTTTTCCATGTGAAGCATCTCTATGATCAAACTATTGATTATAGATTTTTTTTAAAGTGGCACCCACCTACCGATACATGCTAAATATGAAAGATAAAAAAATAAACCTCTTAAAAAAGTTTTAATAATCAGTACAGAAGAATAAGAAACAATATTTAGATTGTTCTGAATAAAAGCAGGAAGGGACACAATTATGTTTATTGGACATGTAAATTTGAGTACATCACATGGTGAGAGATATTATTGCTGTCATAATGTGAAATGAAGAAAAAAACTCCAAGAATTATATCAGATTGAAAGATAGCAACAAGCCATTGAGCTGCATATGGTTTGGAACTAAGTTTGTGCTACTGTACTAGAGGTAAATAATATATATGTGTACTTTACAAACTTTTCAGATGAACATAATATTTATCTTTGATGCATCAATTTGGAAAATCGAACTTTTTAAATACATGTTTGCCAACTTGACAATAGTAGTACATATTTTATTACACCTTAGTGAAATCTGGTCAAACTTGTGTGCAAAAATCAGCTGCCTTACTGAAATGATCTTGTTAGGGTTGGCAGGTCTGAAAAGGCATACATTGAAATTTGTATTTATTGTTTTGCTGTCTTAGCCATTAATCCACATCAGAAAAGGATGGAGGCCTCACATGGCCAAGTGATCTAAAGTGCTTGCCTTTGCTGATCATTACCATCTCACCTGTCCATGTTGGTTCAAGTCTCAGGCTCATGTGAGAAAACCACCAGTAGCTTCCCGTGGGGTTTTCATGGGTTCTTCCTTATCCATTTATACTGGCTGCCATGTAAAGCTTCTCTTGTGCTGAGAATAGGCGGTAAACTCAAAAACAAGAACAACATCATAGAGGTTGAAAGAGCAACAAGAAACTTTTGCAAATGTGTTGTCTCAAAAAAGTGAACCTAAATCATAATGAATCCATCGTTCATTATCTTGCATAGGGAAAACATGTTTAATTTGCATGTGCACAATAAAAGACAATAAGAGAAAGTAAGCACTAACCCTTATTTTATTACATGTACATATATTGTTGATTGCTAAATGAACAATGAAGAGGTCAATGAGTAATACATTTAGCATAACGGTTGCATTTATTCCATGGATAATGTCAAAGCAACATAATTTTGAGATCCACTGATGTGACAGAATTTATTAAATTTTGCGTTGTCATTTCTAGAGCAATGGTGCTTAATGAAATGTTTATATCTACCTAGATTTTAACATAAAAATGGAACAGGAAAATAATGTAATGAAACAAATAAGTTATAAATCCGTAGAGCACCATAAAACTGTATGTCAAGAACAGGTTTATTTGAACCAGGGGTTTTAAAAAAATGGCCTATAAGGCAAACTATTTTCTATAGAATAATTTATGTGTTAGTTTCTTGTAGATACAGTAGGAAACAAATTTTATTGCTATTGTATTGAAAATATAATGAAAACTGATTTTGAAATGTGAAATAATGTTTCTTTTATTGACACAAACTGTCAAGGCACTAGTAGTGACTGTAAAGAGGTGTAGTAACAATCAGTTAATTAATGTTAAATGCTCGAATTTTGTATGCAGTGAAAATTTTAAGGATATGTGGCCAGTTTAATTTAATTAAATTTGGAAAAGTTGATTTATACGTAAAGGGTTTCTTGACTTTCATATTACCCCTATTCTAAACCATGTTCTTTATCAACTTGCCTTATTACACATTATCGTTTCAAGCGTGCCAAAATACAATGAAATGATATCGTGATGTTATGAAAAATGTGACTACTCAGATGTTACAATCTGGTTACAGTGAGTAGGAATTTCAATTCAGGTGACTTAGAAGGTTTTAAATTATTCCCATGTGAAGTAATTCGACTTTGCATAGTTTAAAATTTTTACTTGTTCCTTTATTCGGAATACTTGCAAGGTAAACTCCATTTTTCTATTTGAATATTAATTTTAAAAAAGGTATTCTGATTTTAATGTTTGGTTATTTGTTTCAGCTCTCCAAATAATGTCCTCAAAATCAAAACTCACAGGTGGGTTTGACATGCGGGTTATGCTCACCTTGTCTGTGATAGATCATACAAGTCCTACTTTTCATGAAATTCTCCATAATAGCTACTTACATAATATAGAGACTATATCTCATCTATTTTAATTTCAGGTTGCTGGTATAGTGTCCAGTGTTTTGTTACTAATTGTGCTTTTAGTTCTTGGACCTTACTTCAGGAGTTTGCCAAATGTAAGTTTCACTCAAAATTACACAGCAAAATGGGCATACGTATAATAATGTTTCCTCATCAAGTGAGTTGAGAAATCAGTAATGAGAATAGAGATGGACAGATATGCAGATGGTCAGATACATAGGCAGATAGAAGAAAGCATTAGGCTAAAAATTAAGACAAATGAAAAGTTCAAATTTTGGTTCTCAACATATTCTTTTAAATATTGAGAAAGTTGTAGCAACTTTCATGGTTACTTGCCATAGCAGATAGGTGTACTTGGGTATCAATTTTTGATGATCGTTGCATTCTTGTCATGACCTATACTTAGATATCAATTTGTAATGATGACTGCATTCTGTTCATGACCCATACTTAGATATCAATTTGTAATGATTGCATTCTTGTCATGACCCATACTTAGATATCAATTTGTAATGATTGCATTCTTGTCATGACCCATACTTAGATATCAATTTGTAATGATTGCATTCTGTTCATGACCCATACTTACATATCAATTTTTGATAATGATTGCCTTGTTGTCATGACCCATACTTAGGTATCAATTTTTGATGATGATTGCCTTGTTGTCATGACCCATACTAAGGTATCAAATTTTTGATGATGATTGCATTCTTGTCATGACCCATACTTAGATATCAATTTTTGATAATGATTGCCTTGTTGTCATGACCCATACTAAGGTATCAATTTTTGATGATGATTGCATTCTTGTTATGACCCATATTTAGGTATCAATTTTTGATGATGATTGCCTTGTTGTCATGACCCATACTAAGGTATCAGTTTTTGATAATGATTGCATTATTGCCATGACCCATACTTAGGTATAAATTTTTGATGATGATTGCATTATTGCCATGACCCATACTTAGGTATCAATTTTTGATGATGATTGCATTATTGCCATGACCCATACTTAGGTATCAATTTTTGATGATGATTGCATTCTTATCATGACCCATACTAAGATATCAATTTTTGGTGATGATTGCCTTGTTGTCATGACCCATACTAAGGTATCAATTTTTGATAATGATTGCATTATTGCCATGACCCATACTTAGGTATCAATTTTTGATAAAGATTGCATTATTGCCATGACCCATACTTAGGTATCAATTTTTGATGATGATTGCATTATTGCCATGACCCATACTTAGGTATCAATTTTTGATGATGATTGCATTCTTATCATGACCCATACTAAGATATCAATTTTTGATGATGATTGCCTTGTTGTCATGACCCATACTAAGGTATCAATTTTTGATAATGATTGCATTATTGCCATGACCCATACTTAGGTATCAATTTTTGATGATGATTGCATTCTTGTCATGACCCATACTTAGATATCAATTTTTGATAATGATTGCCTTGTTGTCATGACCCATACTAAGGTATCAATTTTTGATGATGATTGGCTTGTTGTCATGACCCATACTTGGGTATCAATTTTTGATAATGATTGCCTTGTTGTCATGACCCATACTAAGGTATCAATTTTTGATGATGATTGCCTTGTTGTCATGACCCATACTAAGGTATCAATTTTTGATGATGATTGCATTCTTGATATGACCCATACCTAGGTATCAATTTTTGATGATGATTGCATTATTGCCATGACCCATACTTAGGTATCAATTTTTGATGATGATTGCCTTGTTGTCGTGACCCATACTAAGGTATCGATTTTTGATGATGATTGCATTCTTGTCATGACCCATACTTAGGTATCAGTTTTTGATGATGATTGCCTTGTTGTCATGACCCATACTAAGGTATCAATTTTTGATAATAATTGCATTATTGCCATGACCCATACTTAGGTATCAATTTTTGATGATGATTGCCTTGTTGTCATGACCCATACTAAGGTATCAATTTTTGATGATGATTGCATTCGTGTCATGACCCATACTTAGGTATCAATTTTTGATGATGATTGCCTTGTTGTCATGACCCATACTAAGGTATCAATTTTTGATAATAATTGCATTATTGCCATGACCCATACTTAGGTATAAATTTTTGATGATGATTGCCTTGTTGTCATGACCCATACTAAGGTATCAATTTTTGATGATGATTGCATTCTTGTCATGACCCATACTTAGGTATCAATTTTTGGTGATGATTGCCTTGTTGTCATGACCCATACTAAGGTATCAATTTTTGATAATAATTGCATTATTGCCATGACCCATACTTAGTATCAATTTTTGATGATGATTGCATTCTTGTCATGACCCATACTAAGGTATCAATGTTTGATGATGATTGCATTATTGCCATAACCCATACTTAGGTATCGATTTTTGATGATGATTGCATTATTGCCATGACCCATACTTAGGTATCAATTTTTGATGATGATTGCATTCTTGTCTTGACCCATACTTAGGTATCAATTTTTGATAATGATTGCATTATTGCCATAACCCATACTTAGGTATCAATTTTTGATGATGATTGCATTTTTGTCATGACCCATACTAAGGTATCGATTTTTTGATAATAATTGCATTCTTGTGATGATCCATACTTAGTTGTCAATTTTTGATGATGATTGCGTTGTTGTGATGACCCATTCTTAGGTGTCAATTTTTAATGATAATTGCATTCTTTTCATGACCCATATTTAGGTGTCAATTTTTGATGATGGTTGCATTATTGTGATGACCCATACTTAGGTATCAATTTTTGATAATGATTGCATTCTTGTCATGACCCATACTTAGATATCAATTTGTAATGATGATTGAATTCTTGTCATGACCCATACTTAGGTATCAATTTTTGATGATGATTGCCTTGTTGTCATGACCCATACTAAGGTATCAATGTTTGATGATGATTGCCTTGTTGTCATGACCCATACTTAGGTATCAATTTTTGATGATGATTGCCTTGTTGTCATGACCCATAAGTAGGTATCAATTTTTGATGATGATTGTCTTCTTGTCATGACCCATGCTTAGGTATCAATTTTTGATGATGCATTCTTGTTATGACCCATATTTAGATGTCAATTTTTAATGATGATTGCCTTGTTGTCATGACCCATACTAAGGTATCAATTTTTCAATGATAATTTGCATTCTTGTGATGATCCATACTTAGGTGACAATTTTTGATGATGATTGCGTTGTTGTGATGACCCATTCTTAGGTGTCAATTTTTAATGATGATTGCCTTCTTTTCATAACCCATACTTAGGAATGAGTTTTAGATGTTGATTGCATTTTTTCATGACCCATATTTAGGTATCAGTTTTTGATGATGATTGCCTTTTTGTCTTGACCCATACTTAGGTATCAATTTTTGATGATGCATTCTTGTTATGACCCATATTTAGATGTAAAGTTTTGATCCTGATTGCATTCTTGTGAAGGCCAATAATCTGTGTTAAAAGAAATACAACAAATCATGAAATTGTTTACATTTAATAAATTGGTCTCATCAACTGTTGTTACTTTTGTTTGCTGATTTATTGATGGACAACTTCATATATGTACATCCTCTTTTTCAGTGTGTTTTGGCAGCTATTATCATTATTGCCCTGAGAGGAATGTTCCTTCAAGTATTTGACCTTCTCACTCTGTGGAAAGTGGCCAAGATTGATTTTGTAAGTTTCTCTTTACCCTGAAATATGCCAAATTGAGAAATACAATCTTTGACAGTTTTATTTCACAAGTAATATTGCAGTACACTTTGTATTTTTCTACCACCTTATAGTTATTTAGTTCTCAATGAAATTTGAAAATTGTCATGAATTTTGAGATCACCTATGTATAAATCCATGTTGGATTATGATATAAGCCCTGTGTCTGGCATGCATCATCTGTCAACTCTTGCTATTTTGAACTACTGCTCACATAGCACGGGACTAGTTTCAATCAAATATGGCAAAGAGCAATGCATCATGAAGATCTTTTAGTACAAAATGATGCCATTCTGCCCTCAGATATTCTTCCTGACCTTTAAACTACTTCTCAAGAACTGAGGAAAATTATTTGACCAAATTGGACAGAAAGCATTCTGGCATTAAATGTTTTCGAATGAAATCAAACCACCTTCAAATATAGCCAGTGTTACTAAAAAATATAGTTGTTGTTGTATTGGGTTTAATGCCATTTCTTAGTGTATGATAGGCTATACATGGCAGCCAGTATAACTGGTGAAGGAAGAACCAGGGAAAATCCAAGTAAGAACCACCAATCTATGGGAAGTTACTGCCAGCTTTCTCACATACCCACATTGGCTGAGCCCAAGACTTGACCTTACGTGGACAGAGAATAAATGGAAGTAATTTGTACTAAAAATAGAAAGAAAACATTAAACTTTTATTTTAAAAAAACATGCTTAACAGATTTTGACAAAATATGACAGAAAGCACCCTGGTATGCAGGGTTTTCGACTTTATACAGATGGTGCTGATCTGCCATCAGATGTGATCACCATTTAATATTGTTGTTGTTGTTGTTGTTGTTGTGGGGTTTAACGCCATTTTTCAGCACACGATAGGCTATACATGGCGGCCAGTATTAATGGTGGAGGAAGAACCCGGGAAAACCCCGGAAAGAACCACCGACCCTCGAGAAGCTACTGGCAAGCTTTCTCACATACCCACATTGGCTGAATCTTAGACTCGAACCGCCGCAGACAGAGGTGAGATGGCAGTGATCCGTAACGAAGAGCGCTTTAGACCACTCGGCCACTCCATTTAATATTACAATTCCTCATTATAGTTTTTGATAACTGATGTTTGTTCACCATCAAATATGATTACTGTTACTAAAAGAAACACAACAGTTTTACAGCTTTATTTTGTTTTAAATCTCTTAAAAGAATTTAGCCAGCTTTGATAGAAATCATCCTGGCTTAAAGGCCTTTAATATTGAACAAACAAACCTTCAGTTCCTTCAAATGACAATGAAGATGCAAAAAATAAGAAAAAAAAGAAACTTTGGACTAATTGTTTTCATAACTTGTGCAATCAACAGCATTGGAAAAAACTTATGCCAGAAGCATCCAACTGACCTACATTTCTTGGCCAACTGCATCAGCATTTAGCAACTAGGCAGATGTCAACCAGATATGTTATCACATTCCTACTTGGGCCTTGTATTATTCTTACATATTGGGTTTTGATTCCAGGAGTAGATCTGAGTAGTTGTATTTTTATTACTGTCTTGGAGCTGTACAGTGTGCTTAATCATTCATGAGTAACATGCATCCAAATGTGAATGATGTAAACCAATATGTGCCTTCACATAATGTGTGAAAAGATCCAGGTCACTGTTGTTAATTAAAGATCATGAGTCAAATCAACAGTTACACATCTGGTGGTACCAAGCAGGCAAATTCAACTTATGCTAAGTAGATTTGTCACTATCTTATGCTACATGGCCTCAAATGGAAAACAGCAACTGTTTTTCAGTTGGCTTATAAATTATGATGTTAGGAAATGGCTTATGATAAATAAAATTGCATATCAAGCTGGCAGGCTGGATTATTTCAGAAGATATTTTCATTTTTATGGTACTTTGGATGATGAAAGTTTTTAAAGTTTGTAAATTATTAAGGTGTATACATTTGATGATTATGGTAAATCCAAACTTGTTTTGACCTTTCAGTGTGTGTGGATAGTAGCATTTTTAGGGACTGTGTTACTTGATGTAGACATGGGACTGGCTGTTGGGGTCATCTTTGCATTGTTGACCATCATATGTCGAAGCCAAAGGTAAGTCTTAGATCAAGATTGATCTCTGATTGTGACACTCCTAGACGTACCTATATTTTATATAAATCCCCATGTTTGTTCCTTACAGTTTTTGTGTAATCTTTATATCCATCTAATTTTGTTTGAGAAGCAGATGCCAGTATTTCTTCTCGAAATATGTTACCTGACCATAATGCATTAAGATTATACCAACTACCTTGCAAGTCCAGCCCTCCTGAGCTGAAAAAGATGCTACAATATTGGCCTTCCTTCTGGTAACTTGTTACTTGAAAATTGTTTATTTGGCTTCTACTTCATGCATTTAATTATAAGTGATGATTCATTGATTTTACCAGTATAGGCAGTCAAATTGGCATTCATGCAGGATACTTGTTATAGAATTGATTATTTTATTGTCTGTCCACATTATAAATATTAACTGTGATGCTCTAATTATCCACTTGTACAGGCCACATATGCCCTATTATATGTATTTATCATAGTGATCACAGTGATTAACTCTGCACGCAGAGGTTGAGACCATATCATTTACAGGGGAGAAAGATGGAGAGCAACAACAACCTAGTTACGTTCTCGCATATCAGAATTACAGGCCAGCTGTGTGGATCACCATCCTGTACTCCATCTTATTCTCAAGAACTGGTCAGTGTCATACCATCCAAGATGGCTATGTTCCTTCATGACCAGACTCAGCTATGTAACTCTGATTGACATTAGCCATGACTACATTCAATCATACAGTATCAGCCACCAGAAAAACAAACTTGCCCAGTTCAGCTACTTACATGGTTCTACCAGGCACTTCTGCATATAATGCATAATTTAGACCTCAGTGACCAAGAACCAAGTTTTTCAACTGACTAACCTGCATAGTTCAGCCATGCACTTCCTGTGGATTATGTCCAGTTTATATTGGTACTCTGTTGGATCAGTTTACATAGTACCTCTTGACAACTTCTGGTGTACAATGTCTATCTTGGTGCCTCTATTTCCAAGAGATGTCTCTTCATTCAGTGCCATGCCTCTGCCACCCAAAGGAAGCCTCTATTTAGACACTGCTGCATATGTCCACCATTCATTATCTCAATCCAAAAAACAATGAAAACTAGGCCCTCGAAGTCCTATCATCATTATTAGATCTTACTGTAATAAGTGAAACTCCACACTGCATGCTTGGACCAAAGAAGCTCTCTGCCCACTTCTTTTAGAGTTCTGTCCTCTTTCCTCTACAATACCTGCTGGGTCTACAGTCCAACATAAGGTGCTCATTCTCTACGGAAGTATCTACTTTAATTTTCTTCCACATTCAGACAAAGTTACTGATACTTTGGGGCAGCTGACATCATCAATTACAAGTCCCTCACAGATGCCTTCCTTCAATTTTCTGTTTGGATAGTAATCAGTTGTTTTGTATCTTCATGACCATAGAATCAACATGGCATCTAATATCTATGAAAATCATGCAGTGGGCAGAATAAAGCTTAGCTTCTCCCATACTGAATCTCAACGGACATGCATGGGAGCATGTTATTGTATGGACCACTATGTTAACATAGAGGCCCAACATACTATGGCCCAGACCATAACAGCAGCTATGAACTTATGACAGGTGGAACAAGATGTAGTACTCTCTTCCTCCACATTACTTATAGACCATCATAAGCCAACTATTCTCACAACCTTAATGATCATCTTATCTCCTCTTTAATGATCAGGTTGATGGAATTTGCAAAATGCCACCAAGAATAAATTCTTTCCACCCTGTACAGTCTCAGCTACAGGAGAGGGATTTGCAAGACAACCAACAAAGTTTGCAGGGATGTCCCTAAAGCACAGACCACTGAGAAGCAGTCCTGTAGAATTTACAACTGTTGAAAACCACAGTTCTCCCAAACAACAGAGAAAGAATTGAAGGGATGGCAGTCATTTTTTGCCAGTGTTTCCACGAGACCCTACCTATCTCACTGACATACATTCATGCTCCCCTTATCACAGATCCCATTAGGAGGAAGGTCCCAATCTTTCATTGTCGCATGGTGAACATTTACCATGACAATATGTGGACACCTGACAAGTTGTTCATGGGGGAATCAGGCTCACGTTCTTTGCACCTACTAAGCTTTGCCCAGAGTCCCTCAGCTTCAGATGCATCACATATATCACGTTCATCAATCTAAGCACCTTTAGTCAACTCTTTTAGTCTCTTGGGTTCACAATGGAATGCAATGCAACAATAGGTTCTAAGCACTGTCCATTGGGGAAGCTATGCAATCACTGTGGACTTGAAAGAAGCGTGACTTCACAAATCCATTCACAAGTCCTGCCTACAAAAAGAAAAGGCTACAAAACAGCAAGCTACCGATATTTTGGAGAAAGACATGATTTCACATGTTACCCTCCTTCTCTTTCTCAGTCTCATTGTCAGCAAGAACATCTTTTGACCTCATACCCTTTAAGCATTTGCTTGGCTAGGTCTCAAATCATTATTCAAGTAAAAAAAAGTATATTAACCCCAGAAATGAGAATTGAATGAATGCAGTGGTAGATTTCTTGCCTGTGTGAAGTAATCCATCTGCTGGAGAATTCCTTTGCCTACTGGATTTTGTACAATGCCACAACAGATATCTTAGTCCTAGGATGCTTTCTTGGGTGACCATCATGGTGATTATGTGGATTAAATGGAGGCCAAACCTTGACCATTTGACCTACCTGAACAATCTGCACAGTGAGGTTGCATCTTGAAGACAGGAAAACCACTCTGGACTCGCATCAGGATACCTCTGCATGCACAACCTCTGCCAATAATGATTGGTATGGATGCAAACACAAAGGACTGGGGTAGCAAGTCTCCTGTTTTGTAATGCCATAGGAGTGTGGCCTCCATCAATCTTATTATTGACATAGCATCCTCGAGATGAAGATTGTTTTGAAAGCTTTCATTGGTGGCTGGAAAACCTACATGGGAATGGAGTTTTCATTCTGTTGGACAACAACTCTGTGGTGACTTTTCTCAAACAGCAAAGCGGACCAAGTCCCCAGACCTTTGTATTCTTGTTTTGGGATTTTCTAAATTGGTGTCCTCAATGATAAATCCTTATCCAAATTCAACATATCCTATGCTGGCTAATATATTGGTGGACTCAAAGTACTGTAAAAACAAACTAACACAAATAAAACTTAACCTCATGTGAATACTATGTCAGAGTCAGTTAAGTTAAAGTGTACTCCGAATGGCTGATTTTCATTATTTTCAAATCTAAATATTTCCTCTATTTCTGCCACTATCAGAGTCAATTTTTTTTTCCTTTGTTCAGCAATCTTCACTATATTTAAACTAAAATTTTATTTGTTTGTCTTGAAATCAACCAGTGGTTTATGCTGATTATTCTCCTCATGCAGGATACAGGCCTAGACTAATACTGTCTCTCAGACTTGGCACCCAGGATACAAGCTAGGTAAACTGAGCCAGGTTATCATGGCACTCAGGGTATGAAAGAGGTAAAGTGTGACAAGTTATAGTGTCAACAGGTGTTAATGAGTTAAGTGAGATTGCCATTCACCTCAGAGGCATACAGAATGAATGGCATATATTCTCAGTGGTGCACACAAGAAAACTGTATACCACTGCAGGCATCCATGCCTTAATAGTTAACTTCCTCTGGCTCATGGATGAAAAACAGTTAGCACCAGTCACAATTAAAAACATATCATTTCATGATACCAGCATACTGCATTGTCATGGAAGAGAAAATATTAGACAAACCAAAGATCTATTTAGTCTTCTGTTCATTTTGGATTTCACCAGTCTTAAGGACGCTGGATGCTTTCCCAAGCGGAATTTATCTTGAGTATAAACCTGGTTGAACAAGACACTATTTGAATTGCTCTCAAGGATTCATTTAGTTCACCTATCATCACTGCATTGGCAAATGACAGGCAGAATGATACTTTTCCTATTGTTGGACATATCTACATGTGGCTCCAGCAAAATGGATCAGTATTACTGACAAAGCCCCCAACTTTCATTTCCATTAACAGGCTACCATTCATGGGTAATCAGATATTGGTAATAATTCCGGTCTCTTCAGGGTAAGGGGTTATATTTCCCTCCACCTCTTACCAATTCTTCTAAGGTATTATGATTGGGTAAGATATTTGATGAAGAAACCAATTTTTTTCTAGTAAAATGTTCCTTCAGTAATCTTACCCAATATAATACACATACACCCTCCAAGCCTCCCCACAGTTACATCCATATAGAGAGTGCGCCCTCTGCTCCAGTAGTAACTGATGATTTCATGGGATTTGGTGCCAATCCCAGTATCTAGGTGAGATCACCTTAACTGCCACCTATGTGGGCAGATAGCTTTTACCTTTGTTACTTTTTTAACTTAACTGTTATGAGGGCTGGATTTGTGAGGTAGTAGTAGGTCTCATAAGGTATTATGATTGGACAAGTATTATCGAAGAAACATATTTTAATAGAAAAAATTTGTTTCTCAGGTACTATTGCTTGGTATGTAGATGCATCATTAGGAGTAGTAAAACTTTTAGGAAGTAGTTGATCACTGTGACCTATATTTCATGCTCCAGTAATCTGCATTAACACCTACATTTAGCATAGATTCTTTGACACTAAAGCCTTCAATGTAATGTAGCATAATGCTTATATGAGTTATATGGTGTATTACACCATTTAGACAAAGCTTTGCAGGACCACCCACCATTATAAGCGTTCTGCCATTCATCATCTTTATCATCATCATCTGTTCTTGGTGAGAAAGCAATATTAATTAAATAAAATAATCCTACCATGAATTTTATGATAAATACACATTCCTGTCAAGTTTTAAATTGTGATATTGTATAATACTGTTTCTTTGTTTGACATGGATAATTGATAACATGCACTTAAAACCAGGTAGATGACAGAATGCTTTGAGAATGACATCCTAAATCAGTTTGTTGTCACAGTAAAGTAAGAAATCTGGATTAAAGTTTCTATTGTAAAAAATATAACTCAAAGACTTCGATCCGAAGCATCTTCAAAACTGTAAAGGCCCTTATTCTTATCTGTTTACCTGTCTCTTTGCAAGTGTTTCCCCACCCACCCCCTGCCTCCAAGTATCTGCAAAGGATTGTGATTGATTTTGAAAGATGTTGTAATTTGATTCATGGTGCCTTATTTTTTTTATTTTGTTTGTTTTACATCTCTATATTCCACCTTGCCTGGAATATATGGTTTTCCAAATTAGCTTTTCATGTGGGTCAGTGGTTCTTTTCGGGAGTTTTCCCGTTCCTCCACCATTTATACTGGCTGCCATGTATAGCCTATCTTGTCCTTACAAATGGCATTAAACCCTACAACAACAACAACAATAACATTTTGTCACACGCATTGGGGATTGATATATGAATGGGGGCAGGGCATCAGTAGTTATATAAATAAGTCAGCCTGAACATGCAAGCATTGTTTAGTATGATTTCATTATTTCACATCTTCACACATTCTGCATTGATTACCTTGTGTTAATGTGTGGTTTTTTTATAATACTTTTCCTCCCATTGTTTGGCCAAGGCTATTTTGATTATGTTTGCTGTATCATAGAGAGCACTCTTGGTCGCTATGCCCTGTTGGTGTGATGGTGAGAATAAAAGCTTGGTGCATAAGTTCCCAGTATGGCTGACTCAGTCTGATCTTGGTGATAAATTTCTTGTTAGTTCTACATCTTCTGTCATATAAAGTCTGTCTTCTGATGACCATCTATCCATTAACAGTCATCTAAAGTCTGACTTCTGATGACCATACAGTAATACCTCGTGCATTCGCGCTTCTGGATTCGCGAATTCACGGATTCACGAAATTTTCATTGGTACCCTCTACGTACATGTTTTCTTTATTTTATTGAATTGTACCTTCGTTATATGACTTCTGTGACATATGAAGTTTACCTAGTTTACCTTCCTGACAATGACAAAGAAAACGTCAGTCATTAAGTTTACAGTCCCATTCGTTACTTGGTTTTACCTTACTGTGAGTGCAAAAGAAAACGGCAGCCAATGAATTAGTATAGGCATAATATTAGTATACATGTACCGTACTGTAAATGCGCTAGTGTGGCAAATACCCATTAGGCGATACTGTACTCTATTTTTACGTCAACCATTTATTTCTCTTTTTAAGGGTAATGTATTAAGCTAACTTTTAAATGAAATTAAAGTGCTTTGGGAGCATGATTTGGGTCATATTTAGGGTTTAAAACCTAGAAATAAGCATTTATTGGCATTTTTAGTGACTCGTACCAAACATTCGTGATTCCTCCTGATCCGCGACTGGTTCTGGAACCTAACCTCGCGAATGTTCGAGGTATTACTGTATATCTATTAACAGTCATCTAAAGACTGTCTTCTGATGACCATCTATCCATTAACAGTCATCTAAAGTCTGTCTTCTGATGACCATATATCCATTAACAGTCATCTAAAGTCTGTCTTTTGATGACCATCTATCCGTTAACACAAATTTGGGTTTGCTACTCAACCTAAACTACTTGGATGATTGCCATGAAACCAGATATACACATTCATCCCAAGGTCCGAATGGTCCAAAAGATTCATGGTGCTGTTCAGACAATCTATATGGCCACTACAACAGTCGTCTTAAAAATCTTATCATGACTCCATGTGAATAGATGGCCATATTAACATGGATTTTCACTTAAAGACTTCTTTTGATGTCCTGAATGAAAATAATGCCAATCCAATGTCTAGTATAACCACCATGGCAGCCATCTTGAAAATCTTTTTTGCGAAATCTTGTTGGTCCTTAATGGTTCCACTTGGACATCCAATATGGCCACCAAAGCAGCCATTTTGAAAATCTTGTCACTACTTCTCCTGAATGAATGGTCGTATCAAAATTGGGTTTTCACTAAAAGAATTTATATTATGTCTGGTTAGTCCTAAATAAAGTGCTGCCAATCTGACATCCAGTATGGTCACCAAGGCAGACATCATGAAGTCAAGTTGGTCCTAAATGGTTCTGCTCAGACATCCAGTGTGGCTACCACCTTTAAAATCTTTTTATTGCTACTCCTTCTGCACAGAAATTCACATTGACATGGGGTTTTCACCAAAAGTCTTTTGATGTCTATTTGGTCCTAAATGAAAATTGTTCCACTTGGACATCCAATATGGCCACCGGAACAACCATCTTGAGAATTGTTATAACTCCTCCTCCTGAATGGAAGGTCATAGCGACATGGTGTTTTCACCAAAAGACATTTTATGGTATATAGTTGTTCCTAATGAAAACCATGCTATTCTGACAGCTAACGTGGTGAACACAGCAACCATCTTGAAAATCTTATCAGTACTCCTAAGCTGAAAGTCACATTAACATGAGGTTTTCACCACAAGAACTTTTATGATGTCAGCTTGATCTTGAATGAAAATGGTACCAATCTGATATCCAGTATGTCCACTACGGCAGCTAATTTTGTAAATCTTGTTATTACTGTTGTATATCAGAGATGGTTTCAGCACTTAGTAGTTAAAAAGAAAAAATGGTCTTTCCATGAATTACTGGAAATTCTTTTGGGCTAGTAGAGTGTCACTCCCTTTGAGTGACTCTTGTGGATTGGTGGTGTATGAAACAGTTTTAAGGTCCAAAAACTTACAGATAAAACTGAACATAATAAATAAAGTTTAGTTTAACACTGGCCAAACTATACCCTCAGCTCTTTGCTTCTTTTTTCTTTAGGCCCTATGTCTGCCTGGTGGGTCAGATACCTGATACAGATATCTATAGAGATATTTCTGTGTACAGAGAGGTAGGTGAAGATGTATATTATTAATTTAACTTGAATACAGTCGTAATTAAGATAGAAGGATTTTACTCTTAAAGTGAAGCTGTATGTGTAAAGCTGGGACAGCCTCCCAGTTGTCTGAAAATAAACATGACTACATTAATAATAATAATAATAATAATAATAATAAAAATACTCTTAACAGCACCATTCAGTTCTTTTTGCAATCTAAAACTTGTTGATTTGGTGAGAAAAAAGCAGATGAAGAAAACTCATTTGAGCACCTCCTTTGAATTGATGCCTTTTCTGCTAGTAATTTTGGGTATGACTGTCACTTTGTTATCATCTATTTTCTATGCAAAAACCTGCTTGTCTCATCAAAAGCTGGCTGGTGGAATAGTTTGCTTTTCTAATAATTTTTTTCCAGCAATTATTTTCTTAAAAAATTCTTAATTATTATATATGAAAATTGTTCATTTCCACTGCCTATTCCAGAAATTTTGTGACTTGTTCAGTAACTTGGCAAAAATACTGCAATGCTTGATGTCTTTTTCAAATGATTTTTCAGATGTTGTAAATGATAAGATATTTTTCAGTTGATGAAACATAACAAATATATCACTTTATGAACACTTTATTATAACAGTCAGAACTTGTTAGAGATTTACATCATCCTTTTTTCTTTTGAAGTGCTTCAGTAACAGTGTCGCCACTATATTGAGAATTTAAAATGGCAAATACAGTTCTTTTTTTTAATCATCCTGATGATTTTGCACAGTGATTGCAGTTATTTTGAAAGCCCTGATAATTTTCTTTTTTGCAAAATTCTACATTCAGATGATGGAAAAAATATAGAAAGATACCACTGCTTGCACAAATGTTGTAGCTGTGTAGGGTAGGTGGCAACTACATTGGGGAATTAGCTGGTAGAGCAAAAAAACAAATGTCTAGGCTACATATTTCTTTAATGGTTCCTTTTCACTGTACCAAATTCAAATTCAAAAGCTCCCTCTAACCATTTCTGTCTCTGTATATATATCAGCCTAGCGGACTTCACAGGAGACATCCTGATATCATATTTCTATAACTGGTTTGATTGTTTCTGGTACACAGATCTGTGTTTCCTACAATAAACTAAACATCTGATATCTCACTAATGAGTTGTCTAGAAGTTGAATTGAAAACATATAAATGATTATAATATATCTGATCAGACTCACACTCACTTTCAACCTCTCCCTCAAATTATAAATGTTAAATAAATGTAGTTTATGTGTAAGGGTTGGCAAAGATTGTCCGAGTTCAAGTATAAAATATCTATTTCTTTAAAATATATATATAAGTTACTGTTGCTAATTTGAGAAAATTAATCTACTATCTTGTCTCTAATATCATCAGCATTTTCAGAATTTAAAAATAATTGTAAGTCCTGTAAATAATCATTTAATTAATTTGCATAAACACAAATGCCATAGTGCTAGTCCTGTTAACACATTAACCCCTGGAGCTTTTTGTCATTTTCGCCTGAAAATCGAGTAGGAAACACATTTTGAAAGCTATTTTTGAATAGACTCGGAAACACCAAATCCCCGGTCATCTTTCAATAACATACTGCCTAGTTGTGTTAGAAACATCTCTATTTGACTCGTACATGAGCAGAAGGGTAAATGTTGGAGGTTTTTTTTCTTTTTTCTTTTTTCTTTTTTTTTTTTTGCTAAACAGAGCCATTATTTTTGTATGGAGACCACTCTTTATTCCAAATGCCCATCTTATCCTACTTTTTGCAAAGGCTCATCTGTCTGTTTGTAGTTCATACCAGTTTGCCTTAGATCTGAGACCAGAAAGTCTAAAATCCAGACACAAAATCGGATTCTGACCACGGGCAAATTTTGGGTAGAAAAAAGTCGGGTCCAAAAAATGAGGTTTTTTTATCTGTATTTTGTAGTGCAACTAGATATTCCAGATTATTTGGTACCATTGTAGAGCTAAATCTGTCTACCTTTCTATAATACCACCCACTTTAGTGTATCTTGCATGACCTTGATGCTACAGAGCTCGGCAGTAGGCTACTACCTCCTGCCCTGTTAAGTCGTCACCAGGGGTTAATGTGTTAAACCAAATGATTAATGTCCATAAGGCGATGGGTTGAGTGTGCTGTAAAGATTCTGCTTGTATTGTTTTGGACTGCAGAAGCAGAACATTTCTTGAAATGTGGATTCTATTCAACATGACTATAAGACTAGAAAATTGGAAAACAGTTAAATCATATAAAAAGTGCCAACTACACAAATGACATTCTAAAAAGTTGATGGCTTGTGTGTTCAGTCAAGCAAAACCTAAGGGAAATCATTGCGCCCAATAGTTAGATGAAATATTTTGTTTCTCAGTGATATCTAGTAAATAATTATTAATATCACAATAAAATCTATTGTATATACTCATTTTAAAAAATAGGGTTGTTTTTCATTACACTTCTTGAAGGATTTTTTTCTTATTTCAGGCAAAAGAAATTGAGGGAATTAAAATCTTCCGATTTGAACATTCTTTAATTTTTGTCAACACAGAACATTTTAAAACAAATTTGTACAAAGTAACAGTGAACCCAAAAGAATTGAAGATCAAAAGAAAGAGAGCTCTTGATAAACAAAGAAGAAAGGACAAGAAACAGGTTAGCTTTGACACTGATTTTTTCACACTATTTCCACTTCAGGTGTTGTTGTTGTAAAGTTTAACATCTTTTTTCAGTACAAGATGCATGCATGGCAGCCAGTATAAATGGTGCAGGAAGAACCCAGGAAAACCCAAGAAAGAACCACCGACCCACAAGAAGCTACTGGCAAGCTTTCTCACATACCCACATTGGCTGAATCCAAGACTCTAACCCACACAGACTGAGGTGAGATGGCAGTGATCTGCCACTTTAGATGAATGGTTTTGCTGATATTAATCCCATGAATTTGGAACCCAAAATACTTTTTGTTGATTATCACTAGCTTCATCCAAATACATGCTGGGATGCTGGATGAGTCTAAATTCAGGAAGGAGGAACACCCAAAATTTGCGAAATGTGCTTAGTGTGTGCAACAACTCAATCCTAAAATCACATACCGATTAATTATTCCAGAAATTAAAACACTGGACTGATCAAATCACCTGGACTAAGATGTCACAAGATTTTCATATCCAAGCCATTCACTTGAGTGAAAATGGATATTATAGTATTTGAAATGAAATATAGAAGGGTGATTCAAAAGTTCAAAATATTTGTAAGAATTAAATCATTTCATGCATATTTAGCAATATAGAGAATGGATCAAGTTGCAGAGGATCCTGGCAAAACCTATTGGTCTAAAAATTTGACTTTTGTATGAAATCATTGAAAAATAATGATTTCACAGCATTAGGATTATTGCATTTTCAGGAATAGTGCAAAATCAGCATTTGTATGACAATATTTTGATTATAACTGAATCATTGTAGTGAATTAAACACCTCTTCTTTCATATCTTGCAAGTTTAGTTTCCAGACCAACATTGCAAAAGTGTTGTGCTGGCTACAGTTTCTATATTCTTCTTTAATTCTTTAATTGCTAGTGCTACTGTAGTGGCTCACTGCTCTGCCTGACTGCTGGGGTCACTACTGTAGCTGATTTGTGGGCTGACCACCAAAGCCTGATGCGGATGCTGCAAAAAGATAACTTTTAGTTCATTATTTGTGGATATGGACCAATATTTTTATTTATTTTCATTATAATTGTTTTATTTACTACAACAATGCATATATACAAGCTATAACTACCTTTTGTCTGTGTGATTCTTTTATCACACTGACCTCAACAAGATTGATGATAAAATTATATGAATTAGACATATAAGACACTATTTGTAACACTATAATTTGCCATTATTTTATAGTTATATGTCAGATCTGTATACCTAATTATTTACAAATGTTTAAATAGTCATTATGTTCTGTTAGTTCTTAATATGCTGCTGGTAATATTTGTAAAAGCAGTTTTGTTTTACAGAAAGACAGACATCACACTGCTTACATATTATGGACACCTCATGCTGCATCTTTTTTTTCAAACTTCATCATCATGCTTCTCTTTTGTCCATTTTACTTCATAGCTGTTAGTTTCAGCCACAGTTCTTTGATTTAATACCATGGGAAAATATTTATATAAGAAATATTTTCTCCCTCACATCCAGAACAAAGCTCGGACCAATGCTTTCAATGAACTCGGTGCCCTGCAGAGTACATGGCTCTCTTATCCACGCTTCACTATCATGTATCATCTGATTCTGTCTCGATTTCTGACAGACATGACAAAGATGATAATTAGATGCCACTGCTTATTAAATCAATATCACCAATTTTGTCCTTTGAAAAACCTATATAAAAAAAATTTGAATTGCTAAAAAAAGCCACTATTTCCATTGTAAAAATGTCATGTAATAACTATCACATGTTTAAAAAAATCAGGAAATCCCCATATTTAGTATATGACAATATTTAATATATTTCATCTTTCACGATAAGAACCATTATTTATAGATTATATTTAGACTGGACAGATGTTCTCTTCTGCCCATTTTTGTCAAATTAGATCATTTGTAACATGAACATACAGAGCGGATCTATCCATCACTGAGGTCTAAAGTACGTGACAGGAAAGCAGGAAAAGAGTTAAATACATTACCTGATTGTAATACCTTAGAAGTACTACTACTGCCTCACAAATGCAGCTAACCTATGCTAAAACATTTTAACTAAAAGTTATCTGCTTACCTAGGTAGCAATTAGAGTGATCTCCCCTTGATTCAGGATTGGTACCAAATTCCATGAATACTTAAATTGCTACTTCTGTTTGTGCCGATTAGTTTGCTCTCTACAGACAGAGAGTCCTCGCAATCCATATACAAGCATACTGGAAGTTTTATACCTTAAAGCAAGTTGGAGCAGTGTTATCTTCAAAGGTAAGTATACTCCTATAAATTCCCAACTTTTCTGGGATTTTTTTCATTATTTGAGGACAAAGTTTCTGGCTTTTCAGTGTCATCACTTTACCATTATTATATGTTGAGGTGCCCTTGGTATGTACCTGCACTGATTGTGATTGCATCCCCTCACAATGCTATAGCTGTATTTAAGTAGGTGCAGGTCTGGTGTGTGATATAGAAACTCATATGTATTGCTATATAATTTCCACTGCATTTGGATACATACAGGCAAGTTTTCTATATTAATCTAGTCTTAGCATACACATTGTAGTTATATATATATATGATGCTTTGCTGGTTTTACCTGTAAAGGCTGTCATTTGTCATTCCTACAGGTACCATTGTATTACAATTGATATTATAGTATCCACTTTGTAAGTACCGCTAGCAGTAATGACATTTCATGCAATTTTATGTGCTTATATGGTATGTACTATAGAAAAATTAATTATAGTGCTGTATAGTTTCCACCATGATTGGATACATAAAGGTAGTTTTCTATGTGTAGCTTAGTCATAGCATCACCTTCACTGGTACTAGAAGTGTCAATGAGGTAATTTTGCTTGTATAGGCAGTAAATTTTCCCTTCCTACAGGTAGCTTTTATTAGAATTTACATTTTGATGCCCACTTAGTATTAATAGCAACACTCCAATACTCTACCTCTACGACCTTCCACATGTGCCCTTTTACAGGTATTTTGTAGCTCTGCACATACACTCTGAAGTTCCTAAAGCAGTCTCATTTACAATCTTGCATATAAGAATTATGGACTGGCTACATGGATCAATATCCCATACCCTGTTCCAATCTCATGAACTGGACAACATCATACCAACCAAGATGGCCATGTTCCATCATAATCATATATATACACCTCAAATCATAAAGGGTCATGACACCAATCGATCATACAATATCATCCACCAGAAGAAAGAACTTTGTCCAGTTTCATGAACCAGGTTATACCGGTTCTCTTATAAATCAGTCTAACCTGCATAGTGCCACTAGATACTCCCTGTGTATAATGCACAGCTTAGTATCTCAATATCCAAGAGATATCATTTCACAGTGCTCTAAGCCCCTTGTCATCAAATGGAGCCTGTATGTAGTAACAACTTGGATGATATATAACTAATTCAGGTCATTTCTGCGAGTAACCTTCCTCAGCATTCTTCTCCAGCTTCTTCTCATGTAGTACAAGAGAAGTTGACTTCAGTACCTTTATCCAAAGATGCTTGCAAGTCCCCTCATCATTATTAGATATTACTTGATGCTTGATAACTCATCCTTACAGGCTTGGGCTGAAGAAATTTACCGCCTACTGCCACCGGTGTTGTATCCTCCTCCTTCCACTGCAGCAACTGCCTGGTCTAAAGTTCGTCATTTGATTGTTGACTTAAAAGGAAGAATCTACTTTCAAATTAATTCCATGGTCTGGCAGAGTTACAGATATTTTGGGCTGCTTATATCATCTATTACAAGACCTAAACATCAGTGGACACTTTCTCACAAAGATGTAGTTCCCTCAAACTCTAGTTGGTGGATCTGTAAGTCCCACATACCAGTTTCCATTTGGATATCCCAGCAGTTGACAAAGATATCACAAATTTGGAGATGATAAAGTCAGTCTTTGTACAGTTTGACTGGAACTCTTTTAACAACACAGCAATAGGTACGCAATGTCGTGGCCATCTGTGTTGGATGTAGTACTAAAGTGATCCTTCAACAGGCAGTACACCATGTATCTTCTCCCACCCTGAATCCAACAGAACATGCATGTTTTCTGAATGACCCACATATTAAACAGAGCTGCCCAACATACTATAGCCAATGCCATAATAGCATCCTCGAACCTGCAACTGTTGGAATGAGATGCAGTGCTATCTACCTCCACCTTTCTTAAGACTATCATAGGGCCAAGCTGCACTTGCAACCTTTATCATCTAATCTGCTGTTTAATGGTTAGGTTGACAAAAGTATGCAAATATGCTACCAAGGAGACCAGTTTTCCTCCATCACAATCTCAGCTACGCTGGATGGATTTTCAAGGCACTCAACAAAAGGATTACAGAGATGCCAACAGGACATGTGCGACAGGGAAGCAGTCCTACTGAATCTACTACCATTGAAAAACAAACAAAAGTGGACAAGAGGGAGATAGACAGGATGATAATTTTCACCAGCGTTTCTGTACTCAAAAAGGTTCTCTCAGTAAAAAAAAAAACATCTACATGCTGCCTTTATCACAGATACTGGTACAGGTACAGGGCATCCAGTTCTTTGCTGCCAAGTAGGACAAGGTATGTCACAACTACTTATGGACCCAACAAATGGTTTCTGAGGGACTTTGTCTAAGGTTCCCCCAGCTACAAACCTGATACTCCTCACCCCCCCTCATGGACCTAAGTGCACTCAATCAGTTCATTTGTGCACATAGTTTCATGATGGAAAAAACATGATGGGTTCCGAATGCCATTCCGTTGGGAAACTATGCAATCACTGTTGACTTAATAGATATGTATCTTCATGTCCCCATTTGCACATTATCCAGGATGTTCCTAAGAATTTCCTACAAAGACACTGTTTACCAGTTAAGGGCACTCCCACTTGATTGATGTACCACAAAATTGGCCAGAGTCCAAACTACCTTCATGGTGGCAATATGAACTAAATTTCTACATTATACAAAAACATCAGGTGAGTTATATCTTGGAGCAAGATATGATAAGATATTCCTTGTTATTATCCTTCTCAAACTTGGTTTCCTTGTCAACAGGGATAAATCTGACCTCATTCCATCTCAGCATTTTGCTCATCTGGGTATGGACTTCAACAGTCAGGTAAACAGAGTATGTCTCCCTCAGGAATGTGAATTGAAAATCAGTACAATGGTGGCTTCCTTACTTATACAGGCTGATCTACCAGCCCAAAACTTATTTTGCCTGCTGGGTTTGCTTAATATGGCAGGAGACCTCTTAGTCCTAGGTCGCTTCTTTATGTGCCGATTATAAATGATAATGTTGTCCAGATCGAAGCAGAGACTTTGCCAATTGGACCAACTTCTCACAATCTGCATAAATATTAGGTTCCAGCTCACAAGATGGGGCACCCACTGCAGTACAACCTCCAAAAACACAGTCTTTGCAGCTTGGCCCTATGATAATCTTAAGAAAGGTGGAGGTAGATAACACTGCATCTCATTCCACCAGATACAGGCATAGATGGCCAGGTTGCAGACCTCATTTATCATTCCAGAAAACCAGTGGTATATGGCACTCTTAGGATCATCATCTACATATCAAAGTTCTTGAGATGAAAAACATTTGGAAAGATTTACGTTGGCAGCAAGAGGGTCTACATGGGAAGTAAGTTCTCATTCAGTCTGACAACTCCACTGTAGTGATTGATCTGAGATGGCAAGGTGGAACCAAATCCTGTCTTTCGGTTCTTGTTGGGATTTTCTAAAGTAGAATCTTCAACAGCAAACACAAATCCAGGTTCATCATATTCTGAGCTGACCAAATGCATTAGTGGATTCATTCTTGAAGAATCTACTAATACAAACAGAATGGTTTCTTCATCTGTCAGTTTTCACTTAAATTTGTACCTGATGGGATCAACCAATGGTGGACCTTTTTGCAACAAGGTAAAATACCAGATTTCCAACCTTTGTCTTGTCAGTCCTGGATCCAAAAACCTTGGCAGTTGAGGTTCTTTTTATAGATTTGAATGGCCTGGACACATACACTTACCATCCAACACCTCTGACTCTGAAGGTCATAATGAAAGCAAGAGAATTGGAGTGTCACCTCATCCTGATTATTCCAAACCAGTGGAAAAAAATATGGATCAATGACCACATCAATCTTGCAACAAAAATCTCCAGGAAAACCAAGATATACCCTCATCTACTCAAGCAACCACAATGATCATCCCAACCCAGAGCTGCTGGACTTGCATGTATGGATCATATTAAATAAGCCCTCTGAAACTAACAGTTTTCAAAACCAGTGGTGGAACTGCTCCAGTGGTCTAATTGGTTATAGCATCCACCTTGGATGCAGGAGGTTGCGGGTTCAAACCCTAGCCGAATCATACCAAAGACCTAAAAATGGTACTAGCAGCTGCCTTGCTTGGCATTTAGCATTTAGAGGTTAGTGTTAGGACTGGTTGGCCTGGTGTCAGAATAATGTGACTGGGTGGGACATGATACTACATATCTGTAGCGTGATGTCCGCCTCAGTGCTTGACAGCACTATAAACCGCCACAATAGTGATATGACTGAAATATTGTTAAAGCTATGTTAAAAAACCTAAATGCACACACACACATGCATAGACCAGAGGTGGAGAAATCATTCAAGCGACATGGAAAATGGAAAACCTTCACACAGTGGTATGCCAAAGAATACATTATATCACTGCAGGTATCAATACTTCAAATAGCTAACTTCCTACTTTATCTCTTTGACGAGAAACAGTTTGCACCAGTCACAATCAAATGCTACCAGTCTGCACCAGTCACAATCAGATACTACCATTGCATGATCACTGACATTTTGCATAATCATGGAAGAGAGGATAATGGACAGAACAAAGACCTATCCAGTCTTACATCCAATTTTGATTACACAGTTCCAGAGATGTTGTCTCTCTGCTCAAAGTAGAACCAATCAGGGGAACTTAAACCAGACTGAACAAGACATCATTTTGACTGCTATCATGAGTTGATCTCATTGGTTTACATCTCATGCAAGACCTGCTTCCTCACTGCATTTGGGAATGGCAAGCAGAATCAGTGAAATACATGCTGTATCAGAGGACCCAAACTACTTGCAGTTCTGACTAGATGGGGAACTATTACTCATGATGGTTGCTGCTTTCATTGCCAAGAGCAGGCTCCTGTTCATTGGGAAGCACACTTTTATAGTAAAATTCCTGTCTGCTCTTGACACTAGTTCTCAAGATCATCAACAGAACCCAGATCGAGTTCTAATGTGGTACTTAAGAAGGACCGAACCATTCCATTGAGGAAGATCACACCCACTTGTTACCCCTCATAGAAGAAAAAGACAATGAATCAGCACAGCCAATTTTGTCCTGGATAAAGGGTGATATTCATTCTGCATATCAGAAAATAACCTCAGACCAAATGAATTTGCTTCACATCTCAGCTCGCATAAATTAGGGAAATTGCCACAAACATTACATTTGAGCAAAACTGCTCTCTAACTGACAATATCCATCCTGTGGGATGGAGATATGAATACACTTCTCCAGCTTTTATCTCAATATCTTTCATCCTAAAAGACTCAACTCAGATCTGGTGGGACCTATAGCTGTGGCACAACAGGTTATCTTCCAAGGTCATTTGACAGCTTCCTAAGGACATGACCTCACGACTTATGCAGGATTTGTGGGATGGAAATTTTTTCCACATTTGAGGCCTCTTCTCAACAAATGGAGTATGGTAAGATTATATAGAAGATATCTTAAATATCTTAGGGGCCAGGAGATTGTCTCTCTGAAGTAAGGAGATGTATCTCCCTCAATCTCTTACCTATTCTCCTAAGGTGTTAAGATCAGGCAACGTGTTTGAAGAGAAAACCTATTTAAAATAGTTCATCAGTTATACTTGCCCGACCATAATATACATACACCATCCCAGCCTCCCTGCAGTTAGATCCATATGGACAGCATGCCTTACACTCCAGTAATAAATGAAGTATTCATGTGATTTCGTACCAATCCTTGTATCAGCGGAGTTAAACAGCCACCTAGGTAACTGGATTTGTGAGGCATTAGTACTTCTCCTAAGGAATTATAATCCAGTAATTGAAGCAACTTATTTTACTAGAAAAAAAATTGGTTTTCAGCATTTTTACATTATTATCATCATTCCTGTCTGTCTGCTACAGAACACTATTCAGACTGTGATAACCCTTGGTGACAGTGTCGAGCTACAGGTTACAGGGGACGAGATGGAATATGTGGAGACTAGCATAACAGACCTTCACCCATCTCTGAAGACTAGCTTTCATACCATCATTCTGGACTGTTCCACCTGGAGTTATGTGGATTCCATGGGAGTTAAGGTCCTTAAATCTGTAAGTATATACACATATACACAAAATATCAGCTACAGATAAAGAAGGAAAGCATAGGAACAGTGGACCTAGTGCATATTTCTTTAGCTAGATGGTAGATGATGGTTGGGGAGGGGAGGGGGAGAGGGATAAGGTTTCTTTGAGGAGTTGGAAATGGTGAATTTGGCCATAGTGTGAAACAGGTAAGTTTACCAGTGAAATTAAAATGGAATGCAGAATAAATGCAAACTGAATTCAGAATGAATGCAAACAAAATGGAAATGCAAAATGAATGCAAACAAAATGGAAATGCAAAATGAACAAAATGATGCACCTGACTCTATTAATTTCACAATAAAAAACAATTTTAGACACTGGAGAATTGTAGGCTCATGTCTCCCTAATCTGGTATTCAAACACCAATATCCTACATGATAAAAATGTTTTTTCAGAATCCTAGGCCATCAATCCCACAAGAATTTTATTGGAAACATCATATGCTGCCATCACCCTACCAAAATTATTCCCATGGAAAAGTCTTGGCCAGCTACCCGGCCATATTAGGTGTTCTTTGCAATTTTATCTCCATCATTTTCAACCTTTTTGTATCAGTGCTTTTAAAAATTAGGATTTTTGTATGGTAACTTCTTGCTTTGGAACTAAAAACACAGCTTTAAAGAATTAACTAGTGTAATTATGAAAATCAAAGGTGATTTCCTAACTGCTGTATTAGCACATCAAGGTCAGTGGAACCTCGCCTTTCACTTTTCACTTTGCAATTTTATACAGATGAAGTATCTGAAATTTCCATTAACATTCAGAAACTTTGAAGAAAAAAAAAGACTACTAATATTCTGTATCAAAGTACTACAGTCATGAAGACAAGAGAAGATATAATATAAATAATAAACAGCAGAGATGAAAAATATATCATCTAAACCTACAGTTCAGCAACACTAAAGAAAGATATAGTATTACAGGTAAGAAAAGACATTTCTGCCTTCAATATTGTGTAAAAATAATGTTCAATATATATACTTTTAAGTATTAGAAATATTAAAAGTAGCCTATTTATTGTTTTTAAGTTAAGAATAATTAAATTTGATTAATTTATGATAGAATTAAATGACTGTAAAGCTTTAGTTAACAGTTTAAAATAAATATGACATAATTAATATTAATTTACTAACATGCATTTACCTGAAAAATTTACCAACACTGCACACAGAAACTAAAAATGATTTCCCATCTGAAACATTGTGTTTGTTAAGTCAATAATCAGTAGCAGGCAGACATTGTTGACATGCAGTTATTTGAAAACACAACAGTTTATACAGATACATTTTGACAATGATATTTTATTGAAATACACTTGTCCAGAAAACTGAAAACAACAAAGGGAGACAAGATATGTAAAAGGTTTAGGAATTAATGGAGAAAGCATCTCAAGTGGGAAGATTTAATGGAACACTTGAGACTATAATATGAAAATATGTACATATATTGCATAACCTTATTGATATGCATAATATTTTATATCACAGGTCAATATGTATAGCACCAGTTAAAGCCACTGACCATAAAAACAGGTCCAGTATGAATCTGAAAATACAAGTCTGTTTTTTTAAAGGTTGTGTTACTTATTTCATAAATATTTTGGCTTTGTAAAAGTCCAGCTAGATTTATTGATTAGACTTGGTGAGAAAGAAAATTGCATTTTATATATTGGTATCACAAAACATTGCCCATACACATGATAAAAAAAGATGAAATGGAAAGTAATGGTCAAAATCAGTCAGTTATACTTGGTACATAATTTGGTCAGGAAGTGAGTTGTGATACACATTGCTTTTTGTCAGAATAAATTATCTAGTGCTATGTATACATCTCAACCACTAAGTGAAGATTCTTCCATTGATTTATCTGTTCAGATAGAAAATAAAAATCTATATCCATGTACAAAGTAAAGACAAAATTGTTTGGGTTTTCTATGTCATAGAATATGTTATAAAAATCCAAACGGAGATAATCTAGATAGTCCACAGATATATGACACTGAGTATTATGAATATTGGTTAAATTTATATATATATATATATATATATATATATATATATATATATATATATATATATATATATATATATATATAGATAGATAGATAGACATATATATATATAGATAGATAGACATATATATATATAGATAGATAGATAGACATATATATATATATATATATATATATATATATATATATATATATATATATATATATATATATATATACACACATATGCATATACATATACCACGTGACCCCGCTATAGCATGCTCCATTATAACATAAATTTGGATATAACATGGTTGTAGCATGTCTGCCGAAAATTCATATACATGTATTTTCACACACACAAAAAAAAATTGTTCTTAAAAGTACAAAAAAATGTAAAAAGTTTATCACCATTTTGGGGAAGAGATTGTGGATGAGTAATACAAGACAATTCTGGCATGGCTTCTTAAATTTTATATGTATTTTTCTTGTACATGAAAAATAACGTATTAAAAGTTTATTTAGGATTGCGCAGGGCTTTGCCATTGTCGCAAATTGCGATATTTTTTCCTTATTGGCAGCAAAATACGATCTGGCAATTTTTTGTTGTTGGTGACATTGTTGGCTGTTGAAACTTGTATATATAACTATTGGTTTGGGGTGGAGAAATTCAGAGGGCCCATGAAAGGAAGCTGCAAACTTTATATAAAATGTACTGAAATGTATCTATTGTTACATGAACAAATTCTTTGTCCATAACCATCTTAACAGTGCTTTGTTGTATCATAATCAGCTTATGTTGACATCTAGCATGAGTATTGTATGCTGTGAGATATCTCCTTTATTTGTTGTTGTCGACATTTCTGGTAGCGGAGATCAACCAGACAAGGCATTATCTCATAATTTATCTTTCATTGGATTGTTGGCCATCCGCTAGTAATTAATATATTGACATAGACTGACATTTGTATGTGGATGGTAAGTAAAATTCCACTTCTTTTCACTCAGAATTAAATCCTGTGGTTCCCAACTACCATATTATAGCAGGGTCAAATTTATAAATACAGTATAAATGGCATGAAGGGAAAATTATACATATATGCAACTTGTATTGATACAATAGAACTAGACTGATACAATTATAATTATTATGGAATAAAGGATTTGTCAAAATCGCTTTCATCTGAAGTAAGCAGAAGATATGTCAAGTAAATAAAAGACATGATAATCTTCTGATTATCAAGACCTTGGTAAACAAATTATCCAGATCAATAAGTAGCAATATTATCAAATAATCATGACAAATATATTTTGTATAACAAGGATTTTGAAGGTAATGGATTTGAAATAAAGAGAAAAAGTGCCAGACATGCCAGAGTTGATGATTTGAAAATCTTACTATTACTGAAGCATATCAGAAATAGTTTGATTTCTTGAAAGAAATGGTCTTATCTTGGAATCATGGAAACACATTTTGGCCTGTGGAGTACCAGTCCTTTTGAGGGACCCTTATAAATTACATACTGTAATTTGTTTTGTTTTAGTCTGGTGTTTATGTAGAATTAACTGTCTCCTAGAAATACACTCCTGACACAAGAATTGCTGCTGTCATTGTCAGTGGAACATCTGCAATGACCACAAAGCACCTAGTAAATATTTTGTGAGTAGCCTGTTCATCTAGCATTTTTTTTAGTGCCTTTAGTTTAATCATTCTAATTTTCCTCTATTGATTTACCCCAAAACCATGTTAAAAAATTATCAATTTACCACTCACTGGTGAAACTGGTAATCCAAACCTAAAAGATAAAAACTGGGTAGAGTATATAATTTTGTTTGATGTCAGATAATCCTCTCAGCTCTATAATTTTTAAACTGTCATCATATTATGTTTGATATCTCAGTTCATCTAGCATTATGAATATTTTGTAGGGTTTTTCTTAATTTGTGTTATCCCATTTATTCTATTCAGTTAAATGCCTGTCAGTTATTTCCTTGTATTTTCCATTTGCTATGCAAGTTTATTTCTTGTTTATATCCATCATTGGAATGTTAGCTTGTTCCTGTCATTGTTATTATGATCTTGTACTCTGCCAAATACTTTTTAAGGTTATTTTTTATCTAACTGAAAAGTGTACAATAGCAAGGATCATTCCGATGGGATCCAGTGCAATTAAAAGTGTACAGTGGCAAGGATCAGTCCAGTTGGATCTGGTCCAATTAAAAGTGCACAGTGGCAAGGATCAGTCCAGTTGGATCTGGTCCAGTTATAAGTGTACAATGGCAAGGATCAGTCCAGTTGGATCTGGTCCAGTTAAAAGTGTACAATGGTAAGGATCAGTCCAATTGGATCTGGTCCAGTTATAAGTGTATGGTGGCAAGGATCAGTCTAGTTGGATCTGGTCAAGAGTTTAAAACCTCCTTACATTAAGGATGGTTTTTATGATATTTCGAACAATACAATAAATTATGACCCTTTTGCTGCAGCAGCATTGCTAGGTATCATTGGCATCGTAGTAAGCTGTTCGTTTTTTACATTAGGTGGAAAGTTAATTCTTTTTTTAACTGATAATGCCAATTTATTATTGCTTGCATTAATTAGCAATGCTATCAAGAGGTTTTTATAGTGGTCCCCCTTTTGAATGGCCCCCCTGACCAGTGGCCACCAGCTTCTAATGGCCAGAATCCCTAGGCACCAACGAGTTTGTGTTCAAAAGTACCTCTCAAGAAAGGCTGCCCCTCTAACACAAGCAGCGGCTGGTATATTAGTACAAAAATGTAAAATGTTCCCCTCACAAATGGCCAATTTTTATTCAAATGTGTCTGGAACCAATAATTAATTCATATCGTAAGGTAAGTAAGCAATTATCTCTACCATCAATACCTGTCTCCCAATGTCAGGTTTCTGTTACTCAAAGAAGTGTTGGCTAAAGTACATATAACACCAAGATTAATATTATATCATTATCTATAAAAGCCGACGTTTACAGGAAATGGGCTCAGCAATGTTGTGATAGAGTTTTGGGTTTCACACATCTGTCAAGTTCTTCTCTTTGATAACTAGAACTGAACGTAATTGTCAAGATCATAACATGGTCAGCATAGGCTTAAATATGGATTTTGTGAATCAACACATAGAGAAACTGACCTTGAACAAAACAGGGTACCACAGAGAAATTAACCTTGAACAAAATAGGGTACCACAGAGAAAGTAGCTTTGAACAAAACAGGGTACCAGACAAAGACCAAAAAATCACATGACGATACATCTATTGCTTCCTTTATGAAGAAGGCATTTTGTTCACTCTACAAAACTTTCGTCTGCGTAATCAAATTGCATACAGTTAGCAACATCCAAATAAATCATTACCAAACATTAACGTGTCATCACATAAACGGAGACGTATTACTTTAGAAAAAAGTTCGTTATTCTACTTGGCAACATTTGGTGGGTGTGGAGGGGGGACTTGCAGAATATTTTTATGCAGAAAAGATTTGAATAAAACAATTTTATTTTGAAAGCCTCAAATAAATATCATAACCAATAAAGAGATTATTCAGCAGCAGTGGAAAAATGGAGCAAATAGAAAGAGAATTAATGTATGTAGAAAGATTTAAATGACGTTTTTTGATGGTTTTGCAATGTGCATGACAACAATACCCCTCACATATCACGCTTATGTCAAGAATAAGAACTATTAATGTACATTCAGTTGAAATAAGTCTATTCTTAAGACAAGAAGAACCTTTTAATAATTAATGTTACTTTTAAATGAAGATATTAAATGCTTTGAAGTATATAACTTTCTTACTACGTACATTACATATACTTCTCACAGAAAATTTAGTCCCCCTCTGGAAAGGCCACCCATCTTATAAAGCCACTTTCCCAGTGCAGAAGGGGTGGCCGTGTAAGAGAGTGGGCCACTGTAATTGTTAACTGAAAGAATATAAAGAGAAAAGGTCAAAAAAGGAAAGGAAATTATGCCAGCTTCAGCAGCCATGAGATGATTATAGACCATTCTTTATATGTTTCATGATCTACATGTTTTAAATCGTGTGATGATAAGACTTTCACCATTCACATCTGTCTTGTCTTCATAATTAATATTAATTTTCTTTTTCTTTTATTCTGATAAATTTATAATCTATCATTTGCATATTTTCGCAAACTTTTTTGTGTCAGTAACTGGTATTATATTCTTGATCACATTTGTATTTTTAGCAGTATGTATTCTTGATTAGCTGTACCAAATGACATTTTAAAATTGTTCTTGTACCAATAATGTTGTTCAATTTCATCACCATATCATTGGATAACAAACATTCTGTCACAGCCAATACCATAGTTTACACCTGAAATGTTATTACAATGTTTTTGTTGGAGTCATTGTCTCAGTTGCTTAGCATTAAGTCTTCTAACAATTTTTTCACAGTGTCTTGAGCAGAAGAAAAGAAAGTAAAAGATGTTCAGTTTTGTACTTGGCACGTAAAATATAAACATATAAAATCCAATACTTTGAGTTAGTCTAGATATTACTTCTTCTGTTAAACCGTTGCTATGAAAAAAGGAGGCCCATTCTATGTTTTTGTTGGCTGTAAAAACTGAATTTTGTTTTATCAGTCCTTTTTCTCCTGTACTCAACTGTTTCAGCTCCATAATTAGAATGTATTTTTTTATGCACTTACCCCACATCATCTGGTCTTCGTTCTTCAAAGCTCTGATGAACTGCTTAATAATGTTCTTCAGGGCCATTGTCAGTATGATAAGAATTTTTTCCACTAATATATCACCAGTCATAATCATGAAGAATATTAAAGTTATTCCAGATTATCTTTAATTGTTTTAGGTCTGTGTTGTTGCTTCTGGATTAGCAGTTTCAACATCAAGTTAGCATTAATGAACAAAAATATTTATTTGAAATAAGCATGATATCTGTATCTGGATTTCACTAACTCCGGTATACTTGGATCATATAAATGGCCAATAAGATATTCTACATAATGATGCTGCCATTCTTGCTGCCCAGTTTAACTGTTTTGACAAAATGTCATATCACATTGCACTGTCTATCAGTTCGTTGAATCATCATCATCATCATCAAATTATAAGGTGTAAATTATACAGCATATTAAGTGATTTTTACATAAAAATCATAATCTTTGTTGTATATTTTTATCATTTTATATATTTGAGCAGTATCTTTATTAACTGGAACTTTCATATGGAAAAAAAATGTTGTTTTTGGAATCTAAGTCCATTATTTATTTATTGAAAGTTATCAATTTTGCATCGGTGCTTTATTCATAGACTAAAAATGTCTGATATTATTTGTCATGTAAAATACTTTTAAGGTGAAAGTTTATGCTGTGCACTTAAAGTAATTTAGGCAGTACTTTTTCTGTAAATTTGCATTATTTCCTGAGTTCTTTAAAGTTCTTTTGGTGTTTTCTTAAATATAAAGGCTACCACTAAAAAAAGGGTTGAAATGAGGGTGATAAAAAGTTTGGTTGTGTGGCAAACCTGATATGGGCAGTAGGGTCATGGTGGACTGTGATTGGTGACCTTGAATTTTTTAAAATTTTATTTTTAGCTCTACTGGTCCAAGACCAGGAGAGTTTATGGGATTGCCATTTTCAAAATATTGTTATCACTACTCCACTTGAATGGATGAGCCTATCAATATGAGGGTTTCACTAAAAAGACTTCTTAATGATGTCTGCTAGTTTGTAATTGAAAGTTGTGCCGATCTGATGACAGTATGGCCACCATGATAGCCATCTTGAAAATCTTGTTATTGCTTCTCCACATGAACAGATAGTCATATCAATATGGGGTTTTCACCAGAAGTCTTCTTATTATGTCTAGTTGGGTCTAAATGAAAATGGTAAAGCTAGGACTTTCAATATGGCCACCGCAGGGGACATCTTGAAAATCTTGTTTGCCACTTCTCTGGAATGGATGGTTATATCAGTATGGGGTTTCACTTAAAGACCTTTTATGATGTCTACTTTGACCTAATTGAAAACGGTGTTAATCTTAATTCCAATATAGCCTTTAAAGCAGCCATCTTCAAAATCTTGTTATTGCTATTTCTACAAAATGGAAAATCGTAATGACATGAGGTTTTCACCAGAAGATTTATTATTCATAACTGATCCTAAATAGAAATGGTTCTCTTCAGAGATCTAATATGGCCACATTAGCAACCACCTTGAAAATCTTGTTGTTGCTGCTCCTCCTGAATGTATGGTCATATCAACATAGAGTTTCACTGAAAGACTTTTATCTGATGTCTTCTTGGTCCTACATTAAAATGGTGTCAGCATCATTGGAAAGTCAGATCAGTATTAGGTTTTCACTAGAAGATTTTTTAAGATCTGTGGTTGGTACTAGCTGAAAATGGTACCAATTTGAAATACGATATGGCCACTCAGGTAGCCACTTTGAAAATCTTGTTATTGCTAATCCTAAATGGAAAGTCATATTGACATGCAGTTTTCACTAGAAGGCTTATTATGATATATAGTTTGTCCTGAATGAAAATGGTCCTGATCTGACCTCAAATATGCTGCCACAATGAACATATGGAAAATCTTTTCACTAATTTCCTGAGCGGATGGTTCTAATGGTGTCTAATTCTAATGGTGTCTAGTTTGTCCTAAATGAAAGTGATGCTGATCTTAGAAAATAAAATGAAAATGGAGGCAAGCAGTAATTTATTTAATCTCACTCTAAACGTTAATACAGTAAACCTATAATTATATAACTGTAATTCCTATTTAAAAGTAGGTATGGTTAGGGATGTACTTGTGAAATTATAATGTACTTCATTATCAGTTGGTCTGACTGTAAAGTGATATGTTCCATGTCTTCTATGGACAGGATTATAATGTCTTATTGTAGGTATGTTACATATTGTCAGTGATGTACATCATAATAACTGATATATGCAGTGTTGCACCTTGAGCATGCATAGGTGACTTTTTGCTACCCCAAACTGCCAATGTCCCATATATTTAACAACTTACAATATCTTGATCATTATAGGGGAAAAGAGGTACATAAAATGTTGTCTTGACAGTTCAACCAAGATGCAGCTCTGTTTATCTTAGAAGTAATATCATTCTAAATGATGTTTACTGTATAATCCAACATGATTTTGGGAGATAAACTCAAATGGTAATCTTTTACAGCCATATGTATTCTTGAATCAAACTAAATATAGAGTTTGGGGGAACAAAGTTATAAAATGATATGTCAAGCCAAACAAATTCACTACAAAAGAGTACTGGATGAAAACCAAAATAACCCGAAAGCTATCTGGAAAGTGTTTACAGGGTCTGAAACATGCAAATGTAAAAGTAAAACTGAAATTTTATCTCTCAGTCATGAGGGCATTTATACTGATAATCCAACTGATATCTCAAATATTTTTAACTTTTTTATTCAAATTGCTGAAAAATTTAAAGAACCCAGAACATCATCTGATCATCTGGAACTCGAACATTTTTGAGCTAAAAAAAATACCAATCAAAAGTTTGAAATTCCTGAAATGAGTCCAGAATTTGTGTTGAAATATGTATAAAAAATGGATGATTGTAAAGCTACAGGACTTGATATGATTGGACCAAGGCTACTAAAGGTAGCTGCACCTGCAATTGTAGTGAGTATAGCTTTCATTTGCAATGAAAGTATTAAGTCAAATAAATTTCCACAAAGTTAACATGGAAAACTGCCAAGGTTACACCATTGCATAATGCAGGAACAAAAGATGATGTAAATAACTACAGACCTATCTATATCCTTCCTTATCTCTCCATATTACTAGAAAAACATGTACATGATTATTTTCTCAACTATTTGAACACTTATGATCTTATTCATGATAATCAATCTGGCTTTTGCCAGAATCACACCTGTGAAACTGCATTTGTATCATTGATTGATAAATGACTGAAAGCATTAGAACAAGGAGAAATGGTAGGCACTATAATGGAAGATTTTCATAAAGCTTTTAATCTTGTAGACCATGAAATTTTGCTTGAAAAACTAAATATCTCAATGCAGTGAAAACTCCCTAAACTGGTTTACTTCTAGCTTAACTGATAGAGTGCAAAAGTATCTTTCAGTGTTCAACTTTCTGAAAATAAAAATATTAATTGTGGAGTACCACAGGGCTCTATACTTGGACCTCTCTTATTCATTCTCTTTATCAACAATTTACCTTTTAACATTGAAACCTAAATTTCTTCCACTGACCTCTATACTGGTTTTACTACACTGTCTGTTTTATGGACAAAACCAAAACGGTACTTGAAAATTACTTACAAGATGCTCTCAACAGACTTCAAGTATGGTGCAAGGAAAACAGTATGATCATTATTACAGAAAAAACAAAAGCCCTACTAGTTAGAACACAACAAAAACGAGCAATGCTTAAGATAGCGACAAACTCCAGGTTCTATTTGACAACGTGAGCCTTAATATGACCTCTCAAGATAGAATTCTTGGTGTATTCGTGATAACAATCTTACTTGGTCTATTCACATTAAACATGTTTCAAAAAAGGTTAATTCTTATCTTTGGCTACTGAGGAAAATCAAAACATACACTCCTCTTCAGTATAGGGTCATCTCTTATAAAAGTTATATTTCAGCCATATCTGGACTACTGTAATGTAATTTGGGGTAATACCTCTAATTCAAACATAACAATACTTTTAAGACTCCAAAAGAGGGCTTGCCATTTAATTCTAGATCAATGTATAGACAGTTTCCAGGATGCAATGAATAATTTAAAAGTTTTAACAATACATCAAAGAATATTTCTTAGAGAGACCAAATTGATGTATAAAATATCCATAAAAGACTGATGTATAAAATATCCATAAAAGACATTCCTGTCTATCTAAGCAATATAGTTCACCAAAGAGATGCTGATGGCACTCCAAATTTAAGGTCCATAAGAAGTAAAAATTACAATATACCAAGGCCAAAGAAGGAATTGTTTAAAAAAGGTTTTCAATATATTGGTCATGTGGTATGGAACAACATTCCCAGTGACATAAGGCAGGCTCCTAGCATTTCTTCTTTTCATAATCAATGTCTTAAATGGATGAAATCTTGAGAAATGTGAACAGTTCTAATACAAAAAATACTGCCTGCTTTTCTGTATTTTTTTGCATCATTTTCATAGTTGAATTTTTCAATGCAGGATGATATTTTATGTTTTATATATGTTTATGTTTTCACAGATGCCTGTGCACGTGTTTCAGGCTTGATACTTTGAATTTTAAACTTAATTATTTAATGTCAGATTCTTCACATCATGTTGTATATATTGTACATAATAGATAGAAGGCCTCATGGTAGATAAGTTCTGTAACTAAATGAGTTACCTTCTCTAAATAAACAAAGTCTTTATTATAGCCACTGGCTACATGTTGTTATCCAGTTATTGAGAGTAAAGAATGGATTATGGCAATAATGATTCTTTCAAGTATACTATAATATTCTTTTTTCTTCAGGTCATTGCTGATTTTAAAGATGTGGATGTCAAAGTTTATCTAGCTTCATGTAAAGGTTTGTATACAGAAAAACAGTTATGTTTTAGAACCAAGTACACCAGTATAGCAACCTGGCAAATATACACTTCATGTTAGTAGTAAATAACATTTACAGTAAAGATTGTTTATAATGTTTCACATGGGACTAGGATCTTTTACAAAGTTATAACCATGAAATGTTACATCCAAAGTCATGTTGTTTTGGGGGATTTAAATTGTTTGTGTATCTATCCATGTTGATGACATTGGATATACTTGTAGTAAACAGTTTATACTGGTATGATTACTGTCAAAACTTGTATGTAATGGTAATTTCAAACAGCATACATTTTATAAAACTACATTTTGTCATGATAGCAAAAAAAAATAAACTAATACATTTTACAATTGGATGAAAGTGCAAACATATATGTACCAGCCAGTAATTGTAAAAAGAAAAAAACTTTTATGTGAAATTGTTTTTCAATAATTTTGTTTCTTCATATTGATCACTAATTTTCACAGACAGTTTCCACAAGGTAAAATAAATTTATATTGCAATTGTTTTTATCACAGCTGTAACATTGGCACAGTCAGAATTATCATAACCAAGAAATCAACATCCTTGTTACCAAACCCAAGTAGGTGTCACACCATAGCAACAAGGGTAATATCATCAGCAATAATATCACTGTTATGACATCTCTTTGCTTACTAAACCCTGCCACAGCAAAACATTTTGCAACATATTCTTTGGAAACATCATACCATGCATGATAACTCATACAGAATGTGGACAGTACATTTCATGCTGGGGTTTTTTTAAGGTCCATTAAGTATCTTTGTATTAAAGCACATTGATACTTGGATTTCTTGTCATAACTGTCTTTGTTTGTTTGTTTCTCAGGATATATTTTTTTTCTCCTTTTTCTGACCAGCAGATTTTCAACTATTTTCACAGCAGTTAGAATTCAAAGTAATGAGAGATTTACTTAAAGCTGTACTTAATTAGTAAATTTACAGGCATAAAATGATATTGAAGGATTTTTCCAAATTCTTCAGTCAAAAAGTACAAAATAGAAACATTTTTCTTTTTCTTTTTAATCACTTAATTGCATTGAACCAGGAACCTGTAATTCTAAAGTTCTGATTATGAATGAGGTGTGATTATCATGCCTTTGTTACCTGGTGTCTTTGTAAAGCATAAGAAGGTGTGGTTTATATAATGATTATGAATGAGGTGTGATTAACATGCCTTTGTTACCTGATGTCTTTCTAAAGCATAAGAAGGTGTGGTTTATATAATGATTATGAATGAGGTATGATTAACATGCCTTTGTTACCTGGTGTCTTTGTAAAGCATAAGAAGGTGTGGTTTATATAATGATTATGAATGAGGTGTGATTAACATGCCTTTGTTACCTGGTGTCTTTGTAAAGCGTAAGAAGGTGTGGTTTATATAATGATTATGTCCATCTGTCTGTTACTAAGTTTTTCAGTTTTGATGAGAGTTTTTTATCTCTGTTATCATATTTTTACTCATATGTAGATTAAGTGAAATTCATCTTTCTTACAGCTGGAATCAGAGAAATGTTTGCAGTTACAAAGTTTTATGACCACGTCAGCAGGGAAAGTATTTTTGTGACACTTCATGATGCAGTTTTACATGCCCAGCATGAGAATCAGAGTCGGAGAGATGTTCAGGTATTTCAGCTTGGAAATGGCTTTTTGTATGTATTTAGCATCAGCAGTCTGATAAAAGTGGCGCTCTACAGTTTCGCATTTTTGCATAGGGTTAGAATTTTAAAGACAAATATTTTCCCTGGCTTTCCTCACTGGTTATACTGGCTATTTAAAAAAGACCATGTATATCTTAGGTATAATTCAAAGAACCTTTAATTCCCTTTATTTTGATGTATGATTGATGGGTGTAATATGGGTTATAGAGTATACAGCTTTTTTTCCTTTTTATATATTTGGTAATTCATTCATTGCACTTTCAGAAGCTGGTATTGTCTAGTCTAGCAAAATTCATTTTCCCTATTTTAATAGCTGCTATGCTTAGTGTACTTTAGTCTAATTCAGACTGATTTTTTTAGCACAAGGGAGCAGTCATTTGAGTTAGCAGTGTGCTTAGATCATGTACAATTTCCAAAAGTACAATATCCAAAGAAATATCATCCACATTACATTAATGTAGCTTAGAGGTATGCAAACATTCTCTCCACTGTGCATGTTTTAAATGCAAACAACTTCACCTTACATACGTCACTCTCTCAAAAGTACATTATAATTGGTGAGCGCCCCCAAAGTTGGAATTTTCTTTCCTTTAATTATTTTTATATGTGACATACTTTTTAAGTACTCTGGATAGTGTTTGAAAACACTGGCAGTGATTACTTTCGCTGATTCCCAGAAGATGTATGTAATAAATAAAGCAGACGTGGTTTAACTTCTTTCATTGTCTAGCAGTAGTCACCAGTTTAAAGCATGTTTATCAAATAGGCTTCTGCTGGCACATGGTTAAATTGTTCTGATACTGAGTTTGTTTTAGGATGCTGTGTCAGTACTTTTGTTCCATACTCCTGAAAATTTCTTGATTGATTTTTCTGTATTTATCAATGTAAGACATCCACTGAAATTGTTAACAGGATAGACTCAAATCTGCCACCACATAATGGACAGGAAGATCAGGGTCTATGTTGTTTAGTTAAGGATGGAAGGTATAGTTATATCAACCAAAGAGATTTGTTCAAACAAAATTGCATGAGAAGAGAAATTCTGTGTGATTGAAACAGTGAATAAAATGTTGCTGTCACAGTACCAAGTTTATATATGATAGCCCAAAATGCTGACATCATAGGTGAGACATATAATTATTGAAATAAGACATTTTGTCTCATTGCTACAAAAAAAAAAAAACATTTCTCAAGAGAATGCTAAAATATTTTTCAGTGGTAGCTTGAAATACTAATTTTTTTATCCTTTGCTACTTATGAGAGTTTGTTACTAACTTATTGCAGAGCTATCATAGAAACGAGTTGCTAGGGAACACTACTGTGGTTACAAAGGATAGAAATATGAGTGGGGCAAAAACAGTGAATGAGATTAGAATAGTGAAGGACTCTATAATGTTTATTGATCCTGAGTACATCCAGCCATAGAAAATTCCTCTAAGCAGGAAGGTATCTAGATATTCAAAAACAACATGTGGCAGCTACAAAGTTTGTTGGAGGAAAGAGCTGAAAAAGAAATCTAAAGAAATAAAGAAAAGACTAGGAAAGAAGAGGATACAAGTTGAAAAGAAGGAAATCAAAAGAAAGCTCATCTATTTGTTAGAGAATAAATAACAAGTGTTGAGGAAAAAATCAGATGTTAACACATAATTGTTCAGCACAGGAATTGCAGAAAGATGGAATTGCTGTCAAAATAAATTTTAAAAAGTAGATATAAAGGGAGCATGTTTAGCACAAATGATATTTGACACAACTGCAAGGATTTCTGAAAGTTTTTGAACAGAGATAGACAATGCAGGAAACACTCAGAGAAAGGTAAATCAGGAGAAGAAATTTTAAGGACAGACAGTGGTGAGAAGACAAAAAAGTCAAAGTTGTTACTCTGGTTCAACTTTAAACTTTAAACATGGACAATCCAAATATTCTCTCCACCTCATCAGTTGAACTGTGGGTCATGAAAAGGATTTTGAGTTTTTTAAAATCAGTTTGGTGTTATTTTTCTATCAGTTTGGTATTATTTTTCTATCATTTTGGTATTACTTTTTTATCAGTTTGGTGTTTTTAAAAATCAGTTTGTTAATATTTTTCTGTAAGTTTCAAGTTTAATTATCAGTTCTCTTTCAGTTGAAACTTCTTGTCATTTGATGTGCTGTTAACTAAACAATAAACAGGGCACCTGTGGTCATGGAAATCCTGGAAAAGTTTATAAATTACAGAAAGGCATGTAGATGCCTTGAAAAGTTTTGAAATTTTCATAAGTCTTTCAAAGTATTGGAACAGTCTTAGAATTCTGTCATTTCTGAGTTATCTGATTGCATTTTCATTAACTGAAACAATAGCTTTTTTGACCTACATAACTTTGATAATAGATTTGTTAGAGTAGGCTCCCCTGAAACTTCAGTCAGACTACATCCAGGGATCTTACTGCCATTCAAAATCATTGTACTCATGGCACTTGAAAAAGAAGGATTGCACTGAAAGTAAAATGACTAAAAATATGATGTTTTTGTGGTAAAATTATGTGTTGGGTAAGTATTAGGAGAAGCAAATTTATGTATTAGGTACTCTTGAAATTATTAAAAATGTCTTGGAAAAGTTTTGGAAAGTCATGGAATTACATTTTTTATAGATTGCAAGAGCCCTGAGTAAATACCTGTATTGATTAGTGTTGAATTGATCATTTGCTTACCTTTACTTCAGGGTCAGCAAGCTATGCGTTTTGTTTGCTTAGTGTTTGCTGTGTTTCAAAGAGAATTAAAACTTTATCCGACCATAAATATGAAATTTGAAAAAGCTCTTCAGTCATTTGAATTGATGATTAGATAATTTGGTTATAAATAATTGAGAAAAAACACAACATATGGCTTTAAACTGTATGTTTGAGAGTTTTTCTAGACTTAAATTATCATGTAACTAAATTAAACAATTTTTGACAAGTGTTACAGTAATAATGATTTAATGTTGAGGATAATGTGGATGTTGATAAGCATTATCTGTCTGTTTTGTTATATGACTGACAGCTTAACCATATGTATTCTCAGTTTTCATGGTAACCTCCATTTGCATTAAGATCTTAGATTGGTGTACTTACCATCCTGTAAGTTTGTCAATTTTTTTGTGAACTAGTATTTTGAATATTGAATTTAATAGTACTGTTGTATAATAAAAGGATTCAGCACTTAACTGGTATATTTTCAAAACAAAATTACTATATGCTGAATTATTCTATACTATATTATTCTATATTATGGACAGCTATTGTCAAAATAAGAGTGTCAGTCATGTAGTTACAAGTTTTTAAGCACATAGATTTGAATTACTATATAAACTGGTCTGTAAGTCGGTCATACCGCATGCAATATAGACCCTGATCTGCTGTCATATAATGTGCTAGCAGATTGAGGTCCATGTTGTTTTTTCTACTGATTCTTTCTAACAAAAATGCATCAGTTCAAAAAATCTGCCAGTACAGTTGGATCGGACTTCATCCATGAGTATATACAGTACTCAGATTTAAAACTATCTGATTATCCAATGAGTAAACAGTACTCAGATTTAAAACTGATTATCCCACAATTAAACAGTACTCAGATTTAAAACTGTCTGATTGTCCAAGAATAAACAGTACTCAGATTTAAAACTAATTATCCCACAACTAAACAAGACTCCAATTTAAAACTGATTATCCCACAATTAAACAAGACTAAGATTTAAAACTATCTGATTATCCAGTGAATAAACAGTATTCATATTTAAAACTGTCTGATTATCCCACAATGAAACAGTACTCAGATTAAAAACTGATTATCCCACAATTAAACAAGACTCCAATTTAAAACTATCTGATTATCCAATGAATAAACAGTACTCAGATTTAAAACTGTCTGATTATCCCACAGTGAAACAATACTCAGATTTAAAACTGATTATCCCACAATTAAACAAGACTTAGATTTAAAACTGTCTGATTATCCCACAGTGAAACAGTACTCAGATTTAAAACTGATTATCCCACAATTAAACAAGACTCAGATTTAAAACTATCAGATTATCCAATGATTAAACAGTACTCAGCTTTAAAACTGTCTGATTATCCCACAATTAAACAGTACTCAGATTTTAAACTGATTATCCCACAATTAAACAAGACTCAGATTTTAAACCGTCTGATTATCCCACAGTTAATTAGTAAACAGATTAACTGTCTGATTACCCCACAATTAAACAGTGCTCAGATTTAAAACTGTCTGATTATCCCACAATTAAACAAGACTCAGATTTAAAACTGCCTGATTGTCCCACAATTAAACACTACTCAGATTTAAAACTGTCTGATTATCCCACAATTAAACAGTACTCAGATTTTAATCTGTCTGATTATCCCTCGATTAAACATTGATTTAAAACTGTCTGATTATCCCTTGATTACAATAAGTTATTTCCTTTAGCTCAGATTGTCTTGTACTATTGAATGTAGTCATGTACAACGTAAACAATGAACTTTAGTGACACTATGAGATGGTAGATCAGAGTCTCAGCTGCTTGTTGGGTTGATGTTCATCTCACAAAGATGAACAGAGAATTTAGATGTGATTGGGGTATTATGAAGTTGTGCTTAACATTAGAAGGTGAGAGGGAAACAGGATGGGGTATTTTTCTTCACTGCAGATTTTTATTTATAAACATTTGAAAGAATGTTTTGCCCAAAGAAAATTGGCCTACCCAGTCTTAATGGAAACTCAATTTGGCATTTTGGTCTGTCTATATGTCCATCCATTTATACCTCATTATTTTTTTATGTGGTCAGTTTCTTAAGTAAAGTTGGTCACTGATGCCTGTTGATTAGTATGTGAATACATCTCGACATGTGTAGCACTAATTTACCAAAATCTTTGGAGTGCACTGGACATACATTCTTTTTCTTATATTTAGGTCAAATATTTGAGGTGAAGAAATTGATTAATTATTTGATTAATGTTAACAAATTATTCTTATACATGTAATACAATGTTTTTTCAAGTTTTTTTTCTTTTAATATGAGTTGAAATACTTACAAAAGTATTCATTAGAATTTTGTTAATTTCAACATATGTGTTTTATCTTGTGTATTGTAGAATACTGCTGTGAATGGGATAACACAGGATTTAGTGGACACTGCTAATGAAGATGGCCATGATGGCAAAGACAGTGTGATCCATATTAGTTCTAACCTCCAACCAGTGAGTTATCTTATTAGTACAGTACACTCTGTTTATAATGATATCAATTAACACAAAAAATATTGGAATTCCAAAGCACATCACAAGGTCTCTAATAATGTGTTATGGAATATTTTACTTTGTTTATGATGAAACTTGGATATAACACATGATTTTAGGGTACATTGGACTTTTAATTGGAGTTAACTTTGTTTCATCATTCTAGGTTTAAGTTACTGTAATTAGTGCACACTAGATATTGAACTTCATTTACTGTAATCCAAGGATTGTGGGTCAAGTACCCTCTCCCCCCCAAGGCCATCCCTGGTCACTGGCCTCTGTGTTTCCTTGGCAAAGGCACTTAGCTCCCCTTTCCTCAGTAGATTTTAAGCCTCTGATGTGTTATAAGTGCCATTAAAATACTAACCAGTAGGTAGCCAGTGTTTCTCAATAACATTGGGACCTTGCATTTAATAAGCGAGTAATAGAATCTCAATTAGTGCATAATACACATTAAATGTTATGTATCTGCTTAAATAGTAAATTATCCCAGCTGTGTCATATAATTATCATTTATCCCATTTCATCTGTAATTAATGTGGACTCTAACATGGCATAACAAGCAGTATATCACATGTATAAAGATGATGTTCAGAGGTCACATGATTATTGTATAGCCTCTGTCTGGAATCTTTAAAATGACATAACAAGTAATGTAGCACATGTATATAAATGACATTCATAAGTCACATGAATGTTTGGCATTAAAATAATAATGACATTTCTTTTTGAAGCAAAATTGGAAATCAGAATTTCTCATAAATCTTTAAATGTCTCACAGTCACTGATTCTGTCAAGACATTGTATACAAAATTCCTCTTGGACTTTCTGCAGCTTGTACACTGATCTCACTAAATAAAAAGTACGGTGCTGCAGAAAATGGATGAAAATGGTTGCTGTATCTTTACACATATACCTTGTATAACCTGCCAAGGCATATACCATGAAGAAATTCAGTAATCACATAAACAGTATTTATTATGCTCCTACCATGCTTATACCCTGCACAAACCTTAACATAAACTTGCATACCTAAAGAATAAGCAATTTTCTACTGTTGATATTGATCTGTTGTGGAATATGGTAGCATTACAGAAAAAGCAGTATTAACTTAAAAAGTGATTTTTAAAAAACCATTAAACAGAATTTGACTATCTTTTACAGTCTCCTGACATAAAGCACTGTAAGAGATACACATGATGCCGATTCACCTTACAGTTTGTCTGCTATTCCCCCAAAAAAGAGCCTTGAAAGAAATGAGGCGGATCTGTCATAAAAAATGCAGCTGCCAAAAATAAACACATGAAACATTTGAACAAGTTTATTTCCAAAAACCACTGAACAGACTTTTACCTTTGACAGAAAGCATAAAGGCCGTTCTTTTAGAACAAACAGTACTAATGCTGAATCAGATATGGGTGAAGATATTTTAAAAAAACTCAAAATTCTTGAAGCAGGTGTTTTCATAACATGAAGTCAACAGCATTAGAAGATAATTCTACCAAACCATCCTACTTATCCAGGTTTATTGGCTCACTGCTCTTGCATTGGCTATAAGGCAGATGTCAGCCAGTTGAATGCTCTCATGTCCTTGTATTTCTTACAAGGCTCAGGTTATCCAGACTTGCTCAACCATACTAGCAGTGGCTTAGGGCTGTTCCATAAGAACATAGATGGGACCAAGGGAAGACACTTTTGAAGTGGGGTACTCATTCATAGATGTTATTTAGAATTTTCTTATCATTTTAATATGAATTCTGTGCAGTCAAAGTGCCCAGGCATATATTTTTTTAAAACTGCCTTCCCATGGTGTATGTTTAAATGGAACAGCCTTTGGAATGATTGTATGCAAGCATCATATGTCAAAATGATTAATTTTAACACCACATTAATATGTAAAGTACAGGAACCGTAGTAATTTCAGCATAATGGTGGTTTCGTTTGTTTATCACTTTTTAAGTCAGTGTGTTTTAATTAGTCACAAGTTACTTTGATTTTCTTCATTTGCAGAACTCCAACGAAGCCTATGCATAAGACCTTTCTTACTATGGAAGGTAAGTCATCATTGCCCTGTTGCAATGCTATTCAGTTCTATGCTCAGTTCTAATGGCAGTGACTGTACAGCGTAACTTATAACTATAGATATTTATATATATAAATATATATATATATATATATATATATATATATATATATATATATATATATATATATATATATATATATATATATAGAGAGAGAGAGAGAGAGAGAGAGAGAGAGAGATGCTATGAATTCACATTACTTACTACATTTTCTGCTTGTTCTTGGATGGCCAAAAATAATTTTTCTGAAAAACAACAAAAGAATTTCATTCAGAATCTGAAAACAAATGAGGGCTGTTTCATTTAAACATATATGGTACCCAAAAAGGTAGTATTTTAAAAAAAATATATGCCAGGATACTTTGATTGCACAGAGTTCATATTAAAATGAAAAGAAAATTATAAATTGCATCTATGGGTGAGTACCCCACTTTAACAGTGCCTTCCCAGGGTCCCAGGTATGTTTTACTGGAACAGCCCTGAGCAAAAACTCATGCCTTTGCAACCAAGCCTACTTGTATGATGTGCCTGAAGTCACACAGGAAAGTAATCAGTTTACTTGAATGAAGTAGAAAATGTATCTGCCATGATTTAATCTGACCATTATCTACTAACCAGGATAATCTACATAAATATTACTCAGATTCGTCACAAAGTTTGTAATTAAATAAAAGCAAAATGAAATTAGAATGAAACTAAATTGTAATTTTACAGGTAGTTAAAGCAGTAATGTTTTTTGATAGGTTGGAAAGTAGAAGGTAAATATTACTGCAACAGAACTAATGAACTCACCTAGTTTGTTTGGTGTGGTGTCCATAAACAGAATCTTGTAGTCAGCGTAGCACATTTTCTTACTTCAGTCAGTATTAAATATAACAAATATAAGTTGTATTGAGCTGTAGTTTGATATTTTATGTTGTAAATACAGAACAGTAATAAATACACAAAGCAAAGAATAGGGCTTTTATTGACTGAAGTTCTGTAGATAAATGGTTTTATGGTTTATAGAAACTTTTTTTTTAATACAAAGGTTGAATAGATGATTATTTTTAGAACATACCATTCTGCTAAAATAGTTGTCTTTAAACACTGCTTCACAGTTGCAGCCCATGGTAATAAAGAATTTAGTGGCAAAATATTGGTAAATGCTCAAATGGTGAACACCAGAATGTCATTTTCATTACAGGTGACCAATTAGTTTTAAAGTTGTATGCAGAGCTGTTCAGGCCATTTGCAGCCATTTTCAGTGTAAATTATAGAGGTTCTTCTGTGACATGAAAAGCATTCCAGTGATCCCATTGTGATTAATCAACCTTGTTCTAGCCTATGTGGTCCAGATGTATTCATGACACTATTACGATGAAGTGGTGTGATTTGGATTTTTAACGTAGCTTTAACAATTTTTGCAGTCATATCACTAGGATGTCTGCAGTGTGGCAGTTTATAGTGATGTCTAGCACTGGGGCATCATGCCACAGACATGTAGCATGATGTCCCACCCAGGCACATTATCCTGACACTAACCTCTTAATGCTGAATGCCAAGCAAGGCAGCTGTTAGTACCATTTTTATAAGTCTTTGGTATGACTCGGCTGGGGATCAAACCCACAACTTCCCGCATCCAAGGTGGACATTCTAACCACTAGGCCACCAGAGCCATCCTATTACATTGAATGTATATCCATACACATTTTATTGCTGTTTTGTTACTATAGTGTTCTCTTTACTAGACTGTTGTTCAGGGAAGTCATAAATGTATACTGCATTTTAATCAAAGTTGTTTTATACTGAGGCATTTTTATGTTATGTGTTTAAGCTCGAATAAACAGTGACACAAGAAAGAATGAGAACAACAAGCTTTGAAAAATATAACAAATAATTTATTTCCCTGGAAAAATACTGTAACATTTTTTTTCAAATGTGAGAATTTACGGTTTCCAGAATCAAATCCAAAAATAATACAAGAATAATCCACAAATAAAAGTTTGAAGTCCTAATATCGAAATGTTCTAATGATTCCAAGATCAAGTCCTGATGAAGAATCCAAGATGGAAGGCGATGATGTATGATGTAGCCTGTACTGTGTTGACATCTACAGTACATTGTAGAAACATAATAATTAATTCTCCAGTCTTGGAAATCCAAATAAAATTTTCAAGAAATGTCCTGGTTCAAGAGTTCTGTATAAATACAATAATATTTTCAGAGAAACAAATTAATCTTCTAGAGTCCAAATAATCTGAAGAAAAATTAACATATAACTAAAAAAACCTCAAAATCGTCAATACTGCTTACAACAGAAGAAAACAACTTGATATCAAGTGTTTAAAAGCCTGGACTCTCTCTGAGATCTCACTGTCTAAACATCACTATTAATACTAAGTATTTCATGATTTCGGAAATGCCTAATTGCAAAATAGAGGATCATGTGATTATGTTTACTTGTAAAAGTCACATAGCTCCTGTATGTCCTTGACAAGAACCAGTCATTTTACTCGGAGAAAAAGTTGTTTACTTGACCCTCAATCAAGGCCAGGAACTATGTCAAAAATAGAAACAAGTGTTTCTATTATTAGATGTTTTTGGAAACATTCAGGTCAAACTGAATTTTCTGGAAAATATCAAATTCCTAGTAAACAAAATTAAATTACATTAACATGTAAAGAAAATGAAAAGACTCCAAAACCCACAAACAATCAAATTAAATCAAACACAACTTAAATCAAATATAAATTAAATCAAATATATGTAACAGACATGTAACCCCAAAATTGCATTCTTTTACCTTGGATGTGTTATGCAAGAAATATTGCTGTATTGAGGGGCTTTATAGTGGAGGTTCACTGTACTACTAATAAACCACCACCACCACTACTACTACTATCACTACTACTGATACTGCTGATATTACTTATGTGGATTTTTTTCCTTCTCTTTCAGGAGTAATGGTTGAAATCTACCTGTGAAACCATGGCAGGATTATACCTTTGTATTACAGTTATTAAGCAGTGTGTTAATTGGAGATTATGTATTATTAACAATAATAATGTTACTGATTAAAAAGTAAAATTAACTTAGTTAATTAAGTAATCAAGTGGATATATATGCATTCATTTGCCAGGAGTATATGAATTGATGTTAGGAGATGACAGCTGTAAACTGTTGGTAACCAACAGTTGTACTAAGGTATTATATCCAGTGGATCAATTCCACCTTCACTTAAAAGTTTTTATGCATATGCTTTCATGTGTACATAATGTTCAAAACCTCGGCACAAATAAAATTGATATTTAATACTCAGGAATTTTAGATCCTTGAATAGCATGTAGATATTATATATGTACATGCAAATGCCTGTATTGTGATTAAAGCTAATGATGAATTGAGTCTATTCACATTTTGGAGCTATTGGTAGCTTTTTTGCTAGATTAATTGACACTTCTTCTAAGGGTTGAGGGTTCGATATCCACCCAGGTGAATTGCTTCATTGTGTCTTTGGAAAGGCACTAAGCTTCCATTTCGTTGGCATGATGTAACAATAATGTGTTGTAAATGCTGTAAAAATATCACAGCTGTTTATATTTGATGCATTTTGTTTAGAATGTTGAACAATAAATTTGGATGATCCTTGGTAGATTTTTCAAGTAATTTTATACATTCTTCAAAAGTATCTCAACAACTTTTGTAATGACTTTGATACATTTGACATGTATTTTTATGAGCATCTTACATTGTTCCTAGTTTTTTATGATCTGTTATGATATAGAAGTTTTTGTGTGAATTTTTTTCTCTCCATACTTCCTAATCCTGGTATATAGATTTTTGTAAATAACAGAATTTTATCTCACAAAGTACATAAACAGCACATATTTTGCTTTTTTCTTGAATTTCAGGTTATTTGTTCATATTTTGTTATTTTAAACCAGAGTGTTCCATGGAGCATTATATATATATATATATATATATATATATATATATATATATATATATATATATATATATATATATATCAGTGGCTTGTCCATGTGGCCCACGACTTTGAAGATGTTGGACCACCCTGTTCTAAACCACAAAGAATTTTTTTGTCACAAAGACCTTAAATATGGCTCATGCAGCCTTGAATGATCCTTGATTTTGAGAGGTTACCTTGAAAGTTCCTTGAGTTTTTTTTAAAAAAGTTGATTTTATACTTAAATGGTCTTGTTGAAGACGTCTTTGAATCTGTCCAAAAACACTTTGAATTTTTTAGAGGGAATTCAACATTGGGTGCATCAAATAAGACTTGATATATGTAGTTTCCCAGATGGAGAATTGTTCCTTTGTGGTATTAGTACACTAATTATGTTTTTTCTTCTACCATATAACCTATTTATGCATTGATAAGTCAAGTAACAGATGCAGAAGGTTTATTTTCCATGAGTAAATATTCTCCTTGAAAACTTTTATTCATCCATGAAAACTTCTGGAACAAAACCTCTGGGGCTGTATGAACCATATTTATTCAGAGGTCGAAAATTCACTCAATGAACTTAAAATGACAAGTGAAGATTTGTGGCATTCTGGTGAATTTTTCAGTAGTTCCCCATTCAGAAAGGATTCAGGGCTGATCATTGTTTTTCTTCAATGAAAAGTATGTTTTGTTGAAAGTCCTTACTTTTATAAGAGCTTAGTTTTCCTTTTGTTTCAGTCAAGCTCATGCAGGTGCTTCACTCTTTTATTCCTAATACAAATAAATTCTTATCATAAGGAGAGCAGACTGGTCACAGTTTGTCATTACATATGGCTACTATTAGAAAGGTAACAGAATAAGTTCTAAAAGCCATTATTTTACATAATCAAAATCAAGTCATCAGCATTGTCAGCTTTTCCATTTCCATAATGGCTGGTTGAGTTTTGAGTTAATTTTCGATGGGTAAAAACTTTAGTACTTGTATTTAGTACTGGCCTGATTGGATGAGTGGAGTTTTGGACATTTTTCAACCTTTGTATTTACTTCTGTTGCTACATCATTGAATCATCACAAATTTGTTTCAGTTCATCCTTGTTTCATTTTGACAGTATTTTTCTGACTAAATAAAATAGACAGAAATCATTGCTATTCAGACCAAAAATGTTGTAATATATTTATACCATTGCATATTTGTGCTAGTAAACTAATTTGTGCTTGTAACATAAGTGCTTTCCATTAAAGGGTTCACCTCTCCCTATATATAAACAGATCAACTCTTGTCTGCACTCAGTTTCAGCTTTGTATTTTCAATACCATTAAAATTGTGGTAAATGAGATTTAAAGGTTGAACTGTACCAGTATTTACTCCATTCAAGCATTATATCTGAACATGCACTCAGTTTGATGGGTTATGTCAATACAGTGCCTTGTCACCACAAAGAGAGCCAAATGCCAACATCCCAAGGTGTTGAGTTCACATCTTGCAAGTTGTTGGAGCTTATGCACATCTAGCTGACACATAAAGTGTAGATTCTGACATCCATAAATGATTTAAAACTTATGAAAGAAGAGAAATATTATTGATGCAAAACATTTTTGAAATGGAAAATACACAATCTTGCATGTTTCAATGCCACAGCCTTAATATTGCAACAAGCAATACATTTTCAAAGAATATGGTTATAACATTTGTTCCCTCATTAGATTTAAACAACTGGTGCAGTATTTCGGTGTCAGGTGTGAAATTATTATAGAAATACTTTGTTGGGGATGTGCTCAAGTAGAAAAGGTGTAACTTGTCATGGAGTAACCTTTTGAATATCCCCTCCCCTCTATTAATCTTGAATTGCATAGAGTATAATGAACCTTTCCCTTATCTTGTAGTCTCTTTCTCTGTACGCAAGTGCAATCTCATTTTATCAGTACTGTCGCAAATCTTAAAACTTTAACTCATGACAGGTAAAGAATCTTGAACTTGGATCTGATCATTTTTATTTATATCCACACCTAAAAGGCAGAATATATCATGTTAAGGTAACCATTTATCTGTCATTCTCATCTTTTCCTCATTTCATTTCTGCACAATCGCTAGAGCTCTTAACAGTGATTCATTGTGAAACTTTATAAATAGCTTGTATATTCGGGTTGGGATGAAGTCTATCAATTTTGGTGTCACTGACTGAAAGAATAAAAATAGTTTTTACACAATAACATAAGTTGTACTTTTCAGACCTGGACCAAAATTTGGGGATGACTTCCATTTGGGCTAATGAAAAAGCTTATCAATTTTGGGGTTAAAAAAGTTTGAGTTTAGGTCACAAGTCTAAGAAGAAAATAATATTATTTAGTCCAAGGTTGCATAGTTTGACTATTGGTTAAGGTCTTTAAGACATAATCAGTAGTCTCCATTCAAAAGAGCCCTTCAAGTGCCTGCAAAGAGGACTGTTAAACACAGGGTTAGGATATATTTCATCATTCATGTTTTGTTATTTTTAAAATATCTTCAAAACATTAAACTTTGTTGATTTGAATGAGATTTTGTTCTTTGATTACTTGTCTTTGACTATTTTGATTAAAGAATTATAACATTAAGAGGAATTCTTTCATTTTAGATGCTTAGTGTTTAATCCATAGGTAATCGCAGTTCTGCTTTTTTATATAAAAGAGTTGCTTCTTTTAATGCCATTTATATTAGTTATTTTAAAATATGTGGATAAATTGGACATCAGCAGACTTTTGAAGCTAAAAAGAACAAAACTATTATAACAGCAATATAACAAGAGTATTAACAACAAGGCAACTACAGTAACAAGTTTCATTTTGCAGACAGAGGCATATCCATTACATATTTGCATGGGAACAATTATATTTAAATTTCTTGTTAAAGCTTCTATCTCCATCACTTGCCTCAAACACATATCAAGAAATTAGTGCTTGAAACTGACCTGTATTTTTCTGGCCCACCATGAATATGGAAGGAGCATACAGTGTTACTCTTGTCTTTCTGTACATCTGTCCCTCACACCTTAGGTAAGTGTTTTAATTAAGGTCAGTTTCTTGGGTACTGCAACTTCCAGAGCCATGCAACGTTGTATGTAGATGTGTTTTGGTCACTGCCAGATATATCAACCAGGCTTTGGTATGTGACCCAATTTTAATACATAAGTAACTTTGCGTTTGAGTAAGTTTCTCGGGAATTGTTTCCACCAGAGACATGTGGTTTGGTATGAGATGCATTTATGTGAGTGCAACATCACTCTACTAAAATTAGGTCACTGTGACTTGCATTTTGTGCTTAGTTAAGTTTGACATTTAAGTCATGTTTTTGGAATTATTGCTAAGGGCTGTTCCATTTAAATATACATGGTACCCAGAGAAGGCATTTTTTTTATTTCACAGAGTTCATATTTGTCACAGAATGGACAAATGGTTGGAATGCCACTTAAGGAAAATATAAAGACAGCTCACACCAAAAATTAAGATGATTTAATTAGATGCTTGTGATGAATACATTTTTTTTTTAAATTATGTTGCACAAATGTAAAATGAAGCCCAAATAACTGCAGTTAAACAGTTCTTAAATATCGACTGCTGTTAAAGTTCTTAAGAGTACTTTATTTTCGCTGGTATTTTTGTACTCAGTTATTCACTGATAATATATGCCCTCCAATGGCATTTTGACTGCAAAGGTATGTCCTCCAATTGACTGCAAAGGTATGTCCTCCAATTGACTGCAAAGGTATGCCCTCCAATTGACTGCAAAGGTATGTCCTCCAATGGCATTTTGACTGCAAATGTATGCCCTCCAATTGACTGCAAAGGTATGTCCTCCAATGGCTTTTTGACTGCAAAGGTATGCCCTCCAATTGACTGCAAAGGGCCTTCCACTTGACTGCAAAGGTATGTCCTCCAATGGCTTTTTGACTGCAAAGGTATGCCCTCCACTTGACTGCAAAGGTATGTCCTCCAGTGGCTTTTTGACTGCAAAGGTATGCCCTCCAATGGCTCATTCATCATGTAGGTGCACCTCCATGGCTTCTTCCACTGTGTAGTGAATTATAGGGTAATTCTTTTGATGTTCTTAGGACGTCCTGGGTGTGACTGCCCTTGTGACAGGATTACCTAGCTAGCACAATTCCTCCCTTCAGCAGTCTCCCAAACTAGTCCTAACTAAGTGGTTTATGTGACTGGGCACCCGTGTCCCAAGATTCTTTGAACGGCCTGTGTTGTTTGACATTGTGGCAGAATTCCCTGGCTAGCACAATCTTCAAAACCTGGCCTTGTCAACCCAGGTTGGAAGCAGCTTAATTTGGCCACTCTAAATGTCCCGGTTTTAGCCCCTGTCCACAGAAATTGTATGCAAAACTGCCCCAGTTTTACATTGTATATGGTTGCTTTATACAGACCCATTGCAGGTAACGTGAAGTGCACAAGCATCTCACCTGGTCAGAACTATTACGCCACTATCACGGTCATATTGCTTACATGAGTTTGTGTTCTTCAGTGAACTTTGGATAATGTGTTTTAGCACAGTCTACTTAAGATAATATATTTTAAGGTCTTTTATGTTGTTATTGGTCTATGCTCTTAAAATAAGTAACAGAAAAATAGTGAAAGACAACAAGCTTTGTAAAATTTAACAAATATAATTTATGTCCCTGGAATACAGAGTGAAATATGAGAAAAAAGAACTTAAGTATTGCGAATTAAAACCCAAAATAATCCAAGAAATACTGACACAAGTCCTAATAATTTAAAGTCCTGAATAAAACTCAGTAAAAGTCCTGAAGAAATTTAAAATGACATCTATGTCTGTAATAGCTTATAGATTGTTGATGTGTCAACCATCTTTTGTTGAATCACAGTAATATAATTCCAGGTTTGAATTCAGTATAAATTTCAGTGAATGTCTTTCACCAAGAATTTTATTGGAGCACTTTTGTATTTCCAGAGAAAATAATAACTCAAATTCAATAATTTGAAAATTCAGCCCATCTAGACACAACATAATACAACTTGAAAGTGCTAGATGTTTAAGCACAAGTGACCTAGTCCTCACAATTACAAGATTATATAGTTCTCTGTTTCTTCTCCGGTCAGAATTAGCATTTTCTGAAAAAAGCAAATATTGCCTAATGGAAAATAACCTTCAAGAATGATCCTGATATTTACAGAATCAAAACCATGACCTGGATTGAACTCTGGAAATTCCAAAACATAGACCCAAATAAACATATTTACTTCTTCTATCAATAATGATCCTGATTTTAAGCTCATGCACAAAAAGAATAATTTAGCTATGTATTAGTTGTTTACACAAAATATAAAAAAAGTAAGTCATGTCAAGCAGAAATGAACTCAGTTTGGACAAGGTCAAGTCCACATACAATGTTACATTACAGTAGCAATCAATAATAAAAAAATAAACAAAGCAAATTAAATATACAAACACTTCCCCACTTATAAATGAAAAATTTATGCAATAAAACTTTCTTTTTAATATATGTAAAATATACATGTGGGAAAAAATTATATAAGATTAAATCTTATGAATGACAGTATACATGAAACAATATATTTCTATACATGTGAAAGTGCATCTGCTATTAAATTGTATTTTCCCTTGATGTGCCTGATGTCGATATTATATTCCAGCAACATCAAACTCTACCTTAATAATCTCTGATTTTTGTTTATCGTCTTGCCAAGTAAAGGAATTTTGATCACTAAACACAATAATTGGAAAAGGAGCTAAACTAATATAGACTTCAAAGTGTTGTGATGCCAATATCAAAGCAAAACATTCTTCTCAATTGTGGAATAATTTCTCTGGTGCTTAGTTAATTTCTAGAAAAATAGCACACTGGATGATCCACACCATTTTTGTCTTCTTGAATCAAAACTGCTCCAACCCCAACATCACTTGCATCAACAGATAGTTTAAATGAATGACTGAAATTTGGAGCTGTAAGTTCTGGTGCACTCTTAAGTATACCTTCATCACATCAAAAGCCTCCTGACATTTTTCAGTCCAATGAAACTTGGTTTTCTTGCTCAATAAATACGTCAGGGTTCAGCAATTATGGAAAAATTCGAACAAATTTTCCAATAGTATCCAGCCATACCCAAAAATTGCATCAGTTGCTTTGCATTGTGTGAACCCGCTATAGCGCCCCGTTATAACACGAATTTGGATATAACTCGGTCGTGGTGTGGCTCCCGAAATTTCTTAACATGTATTTTTCTTGTACACAAAAAAAAAAAAAAAAAAAAAATTCTTTCTTAAAAGTACGAAAATAACGTAAAAAGTTTATTATCATTTTGGGGAAGAGATCGGGTATGAATATTACAAGTCGATCGTGGCGTGGCTCCTGAAATTTTATATCTATTTTTCTCGTACACGAAAAACTAGTATTTTTCTTCTAAAAAGTTTGAAACATTACGCATAAAATGTTTATTCAGGGATCGCGTAGGTCTTTGCCAATGTCGCAAACTTAGATTGTTTTTCCTTATTGGCGGCAAAATATACCATATGGCGATTTTTTTTTATTGGCGACATTGTTGACTGTTTGAACTTTTATATACAACCATTGGTTTGGAGTGCAGAAATTCAGAGGCCCCATGAAAGGAAACCGCAAACTGGATATAAAATGCACTGAAATGTATCTACTGTTACATAAACAAATTCCTTCTCCATATTGACAAACCATCTAAACAGTGCATTGTTATATCATAATCCGCTTATCGTGACATCTAGCATGAGTACTGTGTGTTATGAAATATCCGCTTTTTTGTTGTTGACATTTCTGGTAACAGAGATCAATCAGACCGGGCATTATCTCGTAATCTATCTTTCATCGGATTTTCGGCCGCCGCTAGTAATTAATATATTTGCCAAGACTGACATTTGTATATGTTTGATAAGTACAATGCCTCTTCTTTTCACTCAGAATTAAATCCTTCAGAACACTCACATTTTCTGTAATAATCCCTGTCATCAGACATCAGACCAGAACACCTGCGTCTCTATCGTCCGTTGACCCTTTGTTAATTTTCAGACGCATGTGTGGAAGGCAGCATCACGCTGCTACCACAAATGTAAGAAACAAACGAAAAAACATGAATACATCTTACTTATTGGTTTATTCAATAGGCATGGAGGGACAGTAAATAGAATAGTCCAAACGATGGCCAATTCCTTTTTTAAAATGTACCCAGATAAAATTGTTTGATGAAATTTCAAAGGAAATAGAATACATTTGAAGCACCGATTGTTATCTAAACGTACTCAGCAAATGGAAGAAAAAAATCAGTCTCAATCATGCAATACAATTATTTGATGTAGCCGCCACAATAAGAAATGGGCATTTGTTTGGTTCTCCAAAGCTGTCCTTTAGCGGTGACTTCAATAACGCATGCACCCTTCATCAAAGAAAGCTGACTACAATCTTTCAATAAAAACAAGAACTTTTCTTCAAAGGAAGTCAGTACCAAACTTAAATAAAAGTGATGGAATCTGATGGATTTTTGCATTTTCCGACGTGACTGGAACACGTTAACTGTGCCGTGAAAGTTTCCTTTTTGTATGGAAAAAGTTTATGCTTACGAACGCTACCAACGGCGGCTTAAAACGCAAATTAACTTTTACCGACTTGGGACGTACTGAAAAGTAAATGTGCTTCGTCATTCGTTACGTGACTGTGCTATGTTTTTCCACTGAATTCAGACCAATATTACCTGTGACAAAATTATTGAATATTTTAAAGCTGTGTGTGCATATTTTCGATGGAATCACTTGTATTGTGGGATTCAATATATACGATGAGGTTCGCGGGTGAGTAGACGGTGTTGAAACTCTATTCATGCTATACATTAGACATGTATATATAAACTGTATTCACGTATATGTACCAATTCGTGGTTCTCTAAATAAAGTAAAGTATTATATGTCTTCTGTTTTCACTAAAAGTGTATTTCTCATTTAATATGCATCAATTTAATTTGGTAACTGTGCCGATGAAGCAGGTATTGTACCGCCCGCATTTATTACCTACACACCCCCTCGCAATTTTTGGGGGGTACATGCATCATTTCCTTCAGCTAACTAACCTGGTTGCTTATAATATGGTTCGGTCTATAACGCGGTCGGGTTCTATGGCTCCGAACTACCGTGTTATAGCGGGGTCACACTCTAGGTTTAACTTGTCCATATCCCACAATATGACCTAGAAATGTTATATAAGCATGGCAAAACTCGCTTTTGGATAAATTAATTGTCAAATTTACATCAGTGAGTCTGTCAAAGAATTTCCAAATTTTCGCTAATGATCTTTCCAGGTACCATTGTAGATGATGACCTCATCGATGTAAGCATCACAACTCTCTAGACCAGATATAATAACACAATTATCTAGACTAGATGTAATAATGTTCATTACAAGTTGAAAAGTACTAGAGGAACATTTCATCCCAAACGGCATCGCTTTATATTAATGAAGTCCCTCTGAAGTCACGAATGCCAAAATTTCCTTTGCCCTTTCCATCAGTTCAGTGGAATTTGGCAAAATCCTTTCAGAAGGTCATATTTGGTGACATGCTTTGCATTTCCAATTTTGTCAATGCAGTAATTTATTCTTCTTAATGGAAATGAATCTGTTTTAGTCACACTGTTCACCTTTCTATAATCAGTGCACATGCGGAAAGTATTATCTGGTTTCGGAACAAGTATACATCGTGAACTACAGTCATTTTACTCAGCTCTATAAAATCATTCTCCAGCAAATACTGAATTTCTTTTTTTCAAACATTCCTTTTTGAGAGGGTTCATCCTGTACTGATTTTGTTTCATAGTTGTGGAATTTACAATTTCAACATCATGGTAGATTTTATTTGATCTTGTAGTAACATCTGGAAATAAGTGCTCATATTCAAGGTCCAAGGCTCGGCTAGCGTGGGTACATGGGAAAGCCTGCCAGTAGCTTCTCGTGGATCGGTGGTTCTTTCCTTGGTTTTCCAGGGTTCTTCCTCCACCAGTTATACTGGCCGCCATATATGGCCTATCTTGTGCTGAAAAATGGCGTTAAACCCTAGAACAACAACAACAACAACTCATATTCAAGTAATAACTGTTTTCACTCTTTTTTTTTTTTTTGTCTCTTTTCTTGTTGCTACAAATGTGAAAGTTTCTGGTTCAGATTATTCATAATTTCTGAATTTCGAAGATTTGTTACTCCAGAAACAACACAGTCCGATTATATTACATCACGTAAATCATCAGTGTGTGGATCAGGTACAACTAAAATAATTGCATGATTAACCTGGCTATCTCTATCAACATACTGGTACTCCTTTAATTTATTTACATCACAGGATTATTACTATTGTAATTTAACTCGTTCATTTTCTTCTTAACTTAGTAAGGGCCTTAATACCCAATCTGAAGAAATTTTGATGAATGAGCAAGAGAGACAGAACTGCATCACCAGACTGAAAAATTATCTCCATTGTAGCTCTGTTGTACCTTAATTTCACTTTTGACTTGAATTGCTGGATGCCTAATTAAAACATAACTGGCTGGAAAATTCCAGACACAAAATTTTACCCTTAATCAGATTTAATAGATTTGGTAAGGCCAAATTGAGTAGAAAAAACTTTATGAAACCTTTTACTATTGTTTCAGTCTTTATATTCCTTAAAGGAATTGCCTCTGGGAATCTTTTTGAAACACACATTATGTATTAGTTACCTGGGTTGGTCCCAGGTCTACCATTATTCTGCTAAATGGTTCGTTAAATGCAGGATTAGGTTGCATATGAGCCTTATGTGTCTTCTGATTGGGTTTTCCTACCATTTGACAAGTTTTAAAGCTCTGCAGTATTTACAAACATCACTTTTAAAACATTTGGCCAATAGATGTGAGTTAAGATCTTGTGATAAGTTGATCCCTAAATGACCAGCCCTTTGAGTTTCATGGTCCAGATTAAGAATTTGCTGTCTGTAAGGTTTTGGAACTACAATTTGATAGTTCACTGACCATTCGTCATCAGCAGGTACCTCTGGTTGTCTACATTTTCTCATAAGAATCCCATTTTTATGAAATAACAAACCGATACTTCTGTGGCATCAATTTCACTAATGGCCCTTTGAAACGAATGTAACAGGATCATATATTTTATAATTTTATATATTCATGTTTTAATTAGGCAGAAATAGGTATTTTATTATTTTATGTAATTAATGTTCATTAAATGAGTGAAATAAAGTCATCAGTTGCAATTATTGTGTCATTCTCATTTTACACATATTTAGTCACTTAGGCAACCTTGAACCAGGATTACCTGTTGAGTTTTGTTCACTCTGAGCAATGAAGCCACCCTGATTGCTGCTCATGCTAAATTGTTCTATTGTATGACAAGTGGTAAGTAACTTGTCTGTATAATCAGCATAGCATGAACAAAATATTAGTGGTGGTTATTCCATTGGAGCTTCTGAAGGCTGCTGGTCATGGGATTGTGGTAAGAAAAGTGCCTGATGATTCTTTTGCTTCAAGGAAAATGTGACTTGACCTTTGTCCCAAACGATAAGGTAAATAGATTTATAATATGATTGATGTAACAGTTTATCTTATATGTACTCTGTATATTTCTATGAAATGTATGTTGATGTCTTTTTTAACCTCTAATAGGTTATCAACCTGCATATTCGTTTTTGAGCCTATCATTCTGTCCATACGCTTATCTGTCTGTCTGCTCTCTACTTGTGCTCTACACACTGATTGTTGTTTAAGTTGATTTGGTCGACTATCTCTCTAGAAGGATAATTAATAAATATATGGGGTAGTAAGTCATTCATATTGAATGTACTGTAAACAGAATCGATGTATACATGCAGAACAATAATCCACTGATGATGGTATTATTTATAGTTGTAGTAAATTTATTTTTATTATATTTGCAGGGTGTAAGAAAGCAGGAGAAATATATTTATCACCATAATCCCAACCTCGTGCACAATTAAAACCCAATTTTCTTAATAACAGATACTGGACTTGTACTTTCTATTCTTTGAGTAGAAGACAAGTGCTTAACATTTGGCACCCACCGTGGGGCCTATTGTGCTGAAGCCGAGGTTGTGTATATGTGTTTGATGGAAACAGGACTAGATCAAGTGGATTAAATAAGAGATGGAGATTCAGTTCCCTTCACGCTGCCAGTGGATGTGTACATGTTTGTACTGCAGCCATATAGATTTATAAAAACAACTTCGTCATAGAAGAATAGAAATAGAACTCCGGCTGTGTTTATTCTCTGCTTCATTCATGGGATTCAGGAAATGTTTTTGTGAGCATTTTCATTGATACTCTGTGGATCATCTGAACCTTGTGATTGAAAGTGATATTCATCCTGCGCTTATATAGACTGATATGTATGTGTTTTGACTCATTAGGACACTGTATTATATGTTTGTTCATTTAACCTGGACCAAATTATTCTTTTATGAAGTAGGTAAAAATGGTTATCATCAGTTCAAGTTGAATTAATTTGTATTTATTACAAAAATAATGAATAATTGAACTTGCTATATATTTTTGGTGCATTTATATCCTAAGTTCATGATATAGCTATCCATCGTAATAGATACTATTATTAATGGAATTTCCTCCATGAACTTTAATTTTGTTGGCAATCATTCGTTTTAATCTCCATAGTACAATTTTAGGAAATATGTTACTCTGGAAATTTCTTAAAATCTGTATTATAAGAGTGTTAGAATACAGGTAGTTCTGGTTCACTTTATTCTACTAGAACCTATTTTCTCATAGATTGTACTTTTCCAATGGTACAATATTCACTATTGACAACACAAAAATGGTTCTAGTTCAAAACATAGTTCGAGCCTTTAAGTCTTTAAAGGTCGAGCCCAAGGCAGACACACCTGAAGATTTCCCAAAGTGGATGGCAGACTTTGTTGGGTGCATCTCCTGTTAAGGAAGAGCTGACAGCATATGCAATGACGTTTGTGGCCATTGGTTCTATATCTGTCACACTACCACATGAATTAAGGATATCGGTATTTTCAGGAGACAGGAAGAGTGAAACATAGTATGAATTATGGAGATATGAAGTTACATCCTTACAAACAAGGCACATATCCACGAGACCAGGTATCTCCTGCCTTCCGACGTTCCTTGAGAGAAGCTGGACAAATTGCTATGCGATTGGGTCCAACAGCATCCATCAAGGAGTTATTATCAAAGCTGGACAGTATGTATGACAATGTAGATTTGAAGGAGACTTTGTTAGCTGACTTTACAGTGCTTGCCAAAAAAGAGGACGAAGTTATTTCTACATGGAGTTGTAGGCTGGAAGATTTGCTGAACAAAACCGTCCGAAAAGGGTTAGTGAAGACCAGTGGGACAAATGATATGCTAAGTGCTATTCTGTGTACAGGACTTAAAAAGACACTTAAGGATGTGTCTGGCCATAAGTTGGACTCACTCAAGACATTTGATGAATTGAGAGTAGCTCTTCATCATATTGAGTCTGAATACAGACAATGGGAAGATGAGCTAAAACACAACAACAGAACTACCCATCTTAATATGGCATCAACTTCAACCACATCACAAAACAAGGAGCTTAGTGAATTGAGGGATCTTATCCAGCAGCTGTTACATGAAGTGATGATGCTTAAGGAGCATTCAGCATCCTACGTATCCAACAACCAGCAGCACTATTTAAGTCTATTTAGGACAGATAATACTGATGAGAGGAAAGACTGAATATGCTGGCGCTGCGAGAAAATTGGACATTTTGCTTCTGCTTGTAATATTCGACTAGACCATTTGAAACGTGATTTATACTTCACGAGTCCTATGGCTGAGGGCAAGCAGTAGGCTTTCCAAGGGGTTGCCCAAGAAGCAGAAAGGAACTGACACAATAGAGCTAGTAGGACAAGCTAATGAGATTTCTGTTGTCATCAATGGTATTCGAGTAAATTCACTGACTGATACCAGATTGACCATATTAACAGTTAGCCAGACATTTTATAACAAGAATTTGAAGATGACTCAGATTGAGCCCATTACAGATCTTTTGAATGTTGAATGTGTGAATGGTCAGAAGTAACCATATAATGGCTACACAGAGGTTGAAATAGAAAGTTACATTCTACAAAATATGGAAAGACAACATTGTCTAATGCTAGTCATGCCCGACAACAACTACAGTAGTTACGTTCCTGTGTTAGGGACATACTACCGAATGTATGATCTAGAGGAATGTAAAAGTGAGCATGGAGCAAAATTTCTACAGCTCGATTACCAACTCTGTGGTATTTGACATTCAGATGTTTGACCTTGCGAGAAAAGGAGATAGCAATTATTATAAACTTTTGTCTAGGTGTTTTGAAGAGCGCAGAGTCACATATTATTGTAGAAAGCAATAGCAATGTGATACTGCGAACCTTCGTTGATAAAGAGGTACCTTATCATTCAACATATGCTCTGCTTCAGAATTTAGTGATGTCCACAGTAAATGAAGACTTAGATATTTCTCCAGGTCTAGTGACTTACAACTACACGAGGAATGGTCTGATAGAAGTTCATGTGTCAAACGTGACTGCTAGGACAGTTAGTATTCCGCCCGAGCTATTTTGTGTGAGTTGCATCCCGTGTCTGTGACTGATATCCCAGCAGATGTGGCTGGAAGGGAGCGAGTAGATGACCTCAGTCAGATGGACATTATCTTTTGACAGTTTATCTAAAGTAATCTACAAAAATTAATAGAGCTTATAAAGAAATTCGAAGACATCTTTTAGAGAAGTGCAACAGATTTGGGATTTATGGCAGCTGTAAAGCATTACATCAATCTGATCGACAAAACACCTTTCAAACAAAGATACCATTGGATACCCTCTTCCATGTATAGTGAGGTAAAAGATCACCATCACCAATTACTTGCTAGCGGACTGATTCGTAAATCACATAGTCCTTGGGACAGCAATGTTGTTTTAGTGAGGAAGAAGGCTGGGAAGCTTCGCTTGTGCATTGATTTTCAGCAGCTGAATAAGATGACAATCAAGGATTCCTTTGCCTTGCCCAGGATTGAAGATACATTGGACTGTTTGGATGGATCTAATTATTTTAGTGATGGATATGAAGCAGGGGTATCATCAAAGTGAATTAGATGAATCTCATAAGGAGAGGACAGCCTTTAGAGTGGGTCCACTAGGTTTCTACGAGTTTGAGAGACTACCCATGGGGCTTTGCAATGTACCAGCTACGTACCAGAGATTGACGGAAGAGTGCCTTCGAGATATGCATCTGACCATCAGCATGATCTATCTAAAAGGTATCATCATTTTCGGTAAAACCTATGAAGAACGTTTAAAAAGTTTGGAAAAGGTCCTAACAAGGCTTAGGAAGTGTGTTTTGAAGTTGTCCCCAAAGAAGTGCCAATTCTTCAAGGAAAGGGTCATATATGTCGGCCATGATCAGAGACAGGTGTTGAGGCAGATCCAGGCAAGATTGACAAGATCGTAAACTGGCCAGCTCCACACAGCCCTGAGGAAGTGAGACAATTCCTTGGATTTGCTGGCTATATTACTGCAAGTTTGTGAAGAATTTCTCGAAGATAGCTAGACCATTATCAGAACTAATGCCAAGCACTCGGAATAAATCCGGTAAGAGTCAGAAGCAAAATTCGGCACATACCATGGACCGGAACAGAAGAAAGCCTTTCAACAGCTGAAGGATGCTCTCTTCACCACCTATTCTAGCTACATTGACATTGGGTAACCTTTTGAGCTGCACACAGATGCCAGTCAATACGGCCTTGGTGTGGTTCTGTGTCAGATTTAAGATGGCAGCAAGTTATCAGCTTTGCCAGCAGAGGGTTAACAAAAAGTGAGCAAAATATTTTAGCTCATCGACTGGAATTCCTAGCATTAAAATGGACAATCATTGAGAAATTTAGTGATTACCTTTATGGATAGTACTTTACTGTGTACACTGACAACAATCCGCTCACGTATGATGAGGACATCATTTAAATGTGTGGTGGGAAGTGTGTAACAGGATCATAAAGTTTATAATTTTATATATTCATGTTTTAATTAGGCAGAAGTAGGTATTTTATTATTTTATATTATTAATGTTCATTAAATGAGTGAAATAAAGTCATCAGTTGGAATCGTGTTATTCTCATTTTACACATATTTAGCCATTTAGGCAACCTTGAACAAGGATTACCTGTTCGAGTTTTGTTCACTCTGAGCAATGAAGCTAAACTATTGTTCATGTTGGGTTGTTCTATTATATGACAAGTGGTAAGTAACTTTCTGATTGGTTAATTTGCTACTTGTCTGTATAAACAACATAGCATGAACAGCATAATAGTTGTGGTCATTCCATTGGAGCTTCTCAAGGGTGATGGTCATGGGATTGCGGTAAGAAAAGTGCCTGATGATTCTTTTGCTTCAAGGAAAATGTGACTTGACCTTTGTCCCATATGATAAGGTAAATAGATTTATAATATGGTTAATGTAACAGTTTATTTTATAGTTACTCTGTATATTTATATGAAATGTATGTTGTATTTTAGTACCTTCAATAAGTTATCAACCTGCATATTCTTTTTTGAGCCTATCATTCTGTCCATACGCTTGTCTGTCTGTCTGCTCTTTACATTTGTTCTACACACTGATTGTTGTGTTTATGTTTATTTGGTCCACTATCTGTCTGGTTGGATAATTAATGAATATATTGGGTATATATATAGACATCACTATAGATGTAATTCTTTAACTCTTCAACTATAGTAATGTGAGCTGAGATTTTCTTGGCCAGCTTTCATGGTTAAACCCCACCTATCAAATAATTGCTCTTTTTCTCTTGCAAATTCGACATGGGTTTGTCCAATTTCTTTATTATAGTTCAGTGTTTTGTTGTTATGCCTTAGGTACGAACTCGTAATCCTTTAAGATACATTCCTTAACCAGACCAAAATCAGCAATTTGCTGTACTGACAGTGAAGTGTAGATGTCATGAGCTTTGCCAAAAATTGCACTTTGTAATAACAGTCCACTTGCAAATTAAATTAAAAAAATAATCATAGAATTACAGACACAAGTCCTAACAATTAAAAGTTCTGAATACATTTTAGTGGTATCCCAAAATAAATCCAATGATGGCAGTGTTAACGTGTCTGTAATGGCCTGTATTGAAGTGATGTACCAATAGTCTTTTGTTGAATCACAATAATATAATGCAAGAATATAACCTCATTTGAATTTCAATATAAATCCATGTCTCTATTTCCAGGAATGTTATCTTTGAGCACTTTGTATTAATGTAGTACTATTGTATTAATGTAGTACTATAACTTTAATTAAATAATTTGATTAAGTAAATTCCAGCCCAAATCAAATGCGGAGCTCAACAATAATGCAAATGCTTCTCCTCAGATCTTACAGCATGAATTCATTAATTTCTAGATATACAAGATTATATAGCCCTCTAGTTGACCTCGTGTCACAATTAGCATTATCTAACAGAAACTATTACCTAATGGAATATTTCATTATGAAAGGTTCAAAATGTTTACAAGATACAAATCTTAATTATAAGTAGAAGGTCTAAAATTATAAATATAAAATGTCAAACAGACAGACCAAGCATATCTCCCGGAACTTAGTGTTCTGGACTGATTGCAATAAACACGTTTGGACAAGGTCAAGTCTAAAATACAATTATCAAAAAATTAACAAACAATGCAAATTAAACATATTTAACAAGTGATACAAAGAAAATGGGATCAAAGTGCCTTTCCAAAGTTGACTCAAAAGAGAACTAACCTTGGTGGGTAAAGATCACCCATGAACATCAATATTGGGTTTTCACAAAAAGAATTTGTCTAGTGGTCTAAATTAAAATGGCGCTTATGTTATGTCTAATATGGCCATCATACGAGCTATCTTGAGAAAGAAAAACCTTCTACCCAAGAATATCAGTTCAAATAGAAGGCATGGCTATGAAAACTCATTTATAGGTATCCCTATCCCCGTCCAAGGTAATATTTTTAAAACTATTGAGATGCTTACCACAGTCATGTGCAAGTATATAATTCTTGAGTACAAAATTGAAAAATACACCCAACTGACATGTGACTCATGGGCAGTTCTTATTCTTTGACTTGGATATGCTTTTTATTATGATCTTGAATAGTAAGACCTGACAAAAACTACTAAAGGTGGGATAATGAATTCTAACAGTGTTTGGATGCATCAGTGTTCTGGCATCAATTAATTTATATAGCCTAACTATTACCAATGCCACTTAAATAATCCTTCAATTGAATCATTCCATGAGAAGGCAATATGAACAATGTCACAAATATTAAATCAGACAAATAATTATGATGCTGTTTTCCTTTATGATCTAATTTCCAAAATATTAACAATATATGAAAATAGCCTGTCTTGGTGTTTGAGTTAAAGGTGATAAGCCAAATTATGGTTATTGCCACTTAGATAATCCATCAATGGAATCATTCCATAAGTAGGCACGATGGCCTGAAATCTTTTGTTCAGCTAAACATATTCCTTCTTTGAAACTTTTCGCTGAAAGTTTCCTGACTGTTGGCATTCCATTTCTATTTCAAAGTGGTATTGCTCCAGGTGGAAATGCTCAATTAACTTAAAAAGAGATGGGTGATTGCAATCAACACTTTGTTGAAATGCGCTATGCCAAACTTCCACCAAGTTTGTTTGTACACTGTAGACTACCACCAATGTGACCATACACATTAAGTGGTGAAGTGAGGACTAGCTCTGATATCTTCTCTGCCTTCTGATATGTCTCCTCCCAATAGTCTGTGTTGTCATTTCTTATGGACAAGCCTATATCAATCTTCAAATGCAGTAAGAACATTGACTGCAGGCACAAAACTCAATGCCAGCAGAAACTTTAATCTGAAATTCTTACTCTCTATACAGCTGCAAAAGACCCAATCTCTGAACTTTCTCTCGATACAATGAAAAAGACACACATTTGGATAAATGTGCTGTATGTCATTTTGCATAAAACTTGCTGGCTGCAATACTGGTTTAAGTTCTTCGAGTCTTTCGAACAGGTGTCTGTATATTTCTGCTCTGTCTAGTATGTTAGAGTAAATAAAAGGCATGATCTTGCTATCAATCAAAGCATGAATTGTAAAATCCTGATTAAAAAATTAATTGGCACCACTTTGAATTACTCTTCTACAAACCAGTATATATGACAATACAAAAGATCTAAACTGTCCTGTGTTACAAAAATCTAAATTATTTTGTCAACTGGGCCTGAATCCCACAGCAAGAAAGCATCTCCAGGATTTACTCCCATCAGTATTTTCTGTCATTGCGATATATGTGTCAACCAATGAAATAATACTTTCTCTACATTCCCCAATCACATAAACGTTAGAAATACAAGCCCTATTACTTCCCAAAGCCAGACCTCCCCAAGATGAAAATTTGTCTTTTCTGACTATAATATATAGACAAACGGTGAGAACTCTTGTCCATCAACTCTCATTGCCATATACAGGTGGCATCTGTTTAAGCTTTCTTTGAACTGAGCATAGTTTCACTTAGCCTGCTAAAACCAAGTGGATATATTTGTGTTTTGTTCATTCCATCAGTTGAGGATTACATTATTGTCATCGATATTATGTCTACAGGTGTTATACTTTATATTTTAAATTTCAGTCATATTTGTGAATTTTCTTGACCTATGTGGACTTATTGTGTTCTCTGACCACTTTGTCACCATGGCTACATTGTAATATAAAAATGTGTTTGTAATTTGTATTCATGCGTGATTTTTTAATTGTTTAAGTACATAACAATGACAATGAAGTGCAAAAAATTCAAGGTCATATGTTGATTTTCCACCTGGCATACAAGGTTGGCAATGAAAATGACTGGGAGTCAACAGCTAGAACAGGGGTCTCAAACTCAAACCACCCTGAGGGCTACATGGGGGCATTTTTGATGGCCCAAGGGCCGCACCACATTTGTTATCTCTTCTAATGCCAATCATTTTGTGGGCTGTTGGATACGGCTGGGCAGGTCACATGCATCCCACAGGCCATGTGTTTGAGACCCCTGAGCTAGAATATCAAAGGTGATTAACTGGATGGATCAACGTGCAATTGCGAATTATTCGATTTCTTTTACTAACCTTGATCTTGTGTAGTGGGATGCATACTTACACTTTACCTTGCTCAATCCTCATCACACTATGACCAAGCAAACCACTCCCTTCGGATCACCATTACTGTCCAGTGGCAAGAAAGAGGACGTATAAGACAGGCAGCACAGACTGACTTAGGATCTTATTTTGCCACCTTCCTCCCCTTGTGTCCTCTCCATTAATGACAAAAGTACCATCAGATTTGGTTTGGTAAATACTTTTACAATAAGAGATTGATCAGAGTGCTTATTGAGAAGCAGGTGGTGGAGATTGTTTGGAATCCATAATTTCTGTAATTTTACTCAAAACTTTTTCTGTTCAGGTAGTCTAATGGCAAAATCAGACCAACCATCGAAAATCAATGTGCCCTTCCACCAGAATTCAGGATGGAGCTGGCCATATCAGTCCACATCTCCATCCATCCGTACAAATTTGCAATCAGTCTAGATCTGACGGCGCACATTTCCATGTTCCCATCCATTCATCATCATGGAAATTTCTGCGGTTTGTTTAGTATCACTTAAACAAAAGTCATTGGGATTTTACAAAACTAATCAACTCCGTCATGTCCCTTTTCCATATGATATCATCTGCTTTCATGACAGCATATTTAGATACATTCTCCAGAAACATATTGTAAGTTTTATTCTATTCAAAGAAAGAACCATCTCATTTCATTTTTACATTATCTATGTTTGCCGATCAATTGGGAAAAGTTCTACATTTATCCATTCTAACAGTTTCAGGGTATGAAATGTTTTAACCAACGGAACCAGGTGCATCTTCCCCACCCTCGAGTTGTCTGAATCTTGGATCTGCTGAGACCATTTCCAACAATAAATAGATAAAAGCCAGGGAGTTTCTGTAACTCTTCAGATTATTCAATGCATCAGTGGATTTTATACTGGGTCACCTATACATGCACTTTTGCAGATGGTGTAGCTTTCTAAATGGTGGAACAGTGTAACTAGCAAGACTGTATCTTTTCAGGACCAATGGCACAAGAACAGTTGGCTCATGCAGGAATACCACTCAAACAGATGCCACCAGACATGACAGTATGCCCATCTATTCCCAGACTTCAATACTGACAGTGACAAGTGGAGTCTGGAGGACAAAGATCTCCACGTCAATCTCTTGAAGATGAAAGCTATCATCAATGCCTTTCAAATTTGGAGTAAGAACAAGGTCATGCTCATGATGTCAGACAACCTGGTGATAGTATTGTACCTCCTCAAACAGGGCAATACCAAACTCTGCATTTCAGTCTGGGAATTTCACTTGATGTTCACAATGCAACATCGACATCAAGACCAGACACATACCTGGCAGACTCAACGTCTTGGCTGATACTCTATCAAGGAGGGGACAGATTCTCCATACAGAATGGTCCTTCCATCAGTTGTTTTATCAACTTTACCTGCTTTCAGGGTATCCGATGGTTGATCTTTTTGCAACAAGGTGGAATCATGAACTGCCCACCATTGTTTACCCAGTACCAGATCCCAAGGCTTGGTCTGTCAATACCCTTTCTCTAAACTGGGATGGTATGTGTGCCTTTGCCTACAACCCCCAAGATTATATAAAAATTGAGGGTCCAGAAATGCAAAAATGATTCAGATTGCTTCTCTTCACAGGGACAAGCCCTGAATCAATGACCTTCTCAGTCTAGTGATAGATCTACCAAGCAAGAACCTGACCAGGCCGAATCTTCTCAACAGTTACGAGCATGTCTTCCATCCTTGCACAGAATGTCTTTTCCTTCACACTTGGTTCTTGTCAGAACAACACTGCAGCAAAAATTATTCAACTTTTCAGTTGTGGAAACAACTGCACAAGCTAGAAGGTGCTACACTTTAAAGGCTGCCAAGGGAAGTTGTGTATTGTCAGGTACAGTTGCAAAGTCAAAAACAGTGTCACTTTGAGAGCCTTTGTCCCACAAGTGGCTGACATTTTCTTTGGCTGTTTGAGGAGAAAAAGTTGGCTCCAATTACTGTTAAGAGATACCCATCTATAATATTAGACATTTTCTGTCTTCTTGGCAGGGGGAGCTTGGTCATAGCAAAGACCTCTCTGATTTGTTGTTCAGCTTTAACTTGTATAGGCCTAAATCACTCACTTTGTTTCTTAAGTGGAATCTTCCTGGATTCTGACTTTGCTGAATTCAAACAGATTCAAGCCTTTAGGCAGGATTATGTTGAAGCTCCTTTCATACAAACCCTGTTTCCTGATAGTGTTAGTGTCAGCATGCAGAGTCCATGAATTACATGCTCTCTGTTGACCCAGCTTCAATCACAAAGTTTAGCAGTCCTTGTGACACAGCCCGATTTTGATGCCAAGAACTGGTTGCCATCACAAAACGTCATCACATGTTCTCTTTCCTGTATTGACACATCCCAAGAAGTTTTCAGGACCTGGTATGTGTGCTCAGACTTGATATGAAACAGACTTTGCCAGTGTGTGGAGCTCAGAGACACCTCTTTTTCCCAGTTGAACCTGGGAAGGAGGACATAACTCCTCAAGCCCTCTCATCATCGCTAAAAAAGGTAATATATATGGCATATTTTGACATATTGCCATTAGTCACCTCATGAAGATCTCTGCTTGCTAAATGAAAATAATCAATACAAGCCTTGCCTTTATCCGCAATGTCTCTATCAAAGAAATCGTCTAGGCGGCCGGTTGAAATGAACAGGCAACCTTCTAAGGTTTGTATTTTCATGACTTGGATCTACATCAATACACTCTGGATCTGGTAAGTTGAGTCTCAGTCACACCAGTGGTTACTAGACCCAACTGATATTAGCAAAATCTCTTGATGAGCACCCTGCACAACTTACGCTGGTTTCGCCTGGAAATTTTATGTGGCAAGATCTCATTTATTCTTTCCAGACATTAACAATTATTTCACCTCTGGTTGTGCTGCTCACAATTAGGAGAATCTGTTAACTTTCATATGTGGAATCCAATATTCTCCTATATGAGGTTACCTGAAGTATAGTTTGGATGCTCAACATTCCCTCCTATTACCTATTCTCCTAATGTCAATGTGATCAGAGAACATATCACATTACTTTAATACCCTTCTATCCTGCCTGCAATGCAAGCATCCCATTACACAATATTCCACTCAGTTTAAGCTGGTGCCACTTATATTTTATGTTAATGTGATCGGGTAGGTATTCTTGGAGAAACATAATTTACTAAAAATTTGCTTTCTGGGAATCAATCCTCACCATGACCAATATTTTTCTTAAAATAATGGAGGCATTTATATGCATATGCCAAAATATTCATTAATGTATAGGTTTCATAATCCACAGATTTCTATTAATTAATAGGTTTCACATCGGATACTTCTTTTGTTCTCATATCGACTTAAGTCTTTACAGTATTTGTGTACATAAATTAATGTTCTCATCTCATACGATGTGCTCTTTTGATGGCACCATTTTGTTGGGGTGAAATTGATTTGTGCTCTTTTTTTAGTGCACCAGTATAGAAATGGCTCAGCTTTAAGTTGGACCACACCAATTTTGTTTACAATAATATCCACATCTGTATATTGAAAATTTCTTCAGCTTATATAGCAAGGATTTGAGCAATTAAATGTTCAAATAAGCTAGAAGTTAATGTTGTTATTAAAAATTGTATACTTACTTGAAAGTTAATCATACACGTTTTGTTTTATTTATTTCACATGAATTCAAATACTGCTGAGCACCTTTGTTTTTAGGAAACCACAAAAGATATTTGATCTAGAGAATATCGGGTTACAAAACGTGTCTTTGTTTCAAGAATGTGTAGTGTCCAAATTTCTTCCAATAAATACAAAGAAATACAGTCTTCATTAAGAATTAGGTTAGTGATTTCTCATTGCTGAGGATACAAAGTTGCAATAAATGTTACAATCAGATAATTATGTGATTTGTAAATGCCTGAGCAAGTTTGGTTCACTCAATTACCGTGCTACTAGTTCACAGCTTTCAGCTCTCTTCGAAAATAGTTTGGTACTATGTCATGACTGTACAGTTGTGTAATATATCTGTATATACCATACTGTTTCCTGTAAGAAGCACAGCTACATTTATTTCAGGGTTATTATCTTTTTATTAGTAGTATTGTTTACTGATTTCCTAACTGATGCAATAAAATGTTTAATTAAATTTTTCTGCTTCCTTTTTGAGAACCAACTTTAAAAGAGATTTTCTGCACATGTGAATAATGAAATGCTAGCACTGAAAGAAATTTTGTAAGAATAATGAGACCCTAGAAGGGACTGATACTCTACTGGCTAAAAATAATGTATAGGAATCCAAGATAAAACTTTTCTTTTATCTGTATAGTGCTGAAACAATCTGATATTCTTGAACCATAACAAACTTTCTAGTGGCCACTGTATCAACCATATTGGATGAAACTGCCACTGTTTATATGCTGGACAAACAAAACAACAAAACATCATTAGAAGGCTTTTGATGAAAACCACGTGTCAATATGACCATCCATTCAAAGGAAGCGGCATTAACAAGATTTTCAAGATAGCAGCCCAACTGGCACAATTTTCATTTAGAACCAACTAGACACCATATAAAAGTATTCTGGTGACACCATTATATATCATGTCAATGTCTTTTACTTGTTTTACTGTGTCCTGACAAAATTTTCTTCTGAAGATAATGTCAAAGTTAATGTGCAGTCTCTTGCACATAATCAAAAGTCATTCCTGATCAATAAAATTAAACCCAAAATATATTTAAAAAATGAGGAGTAACACGTTCAGTCTAACAGATACAAGTTCATCTCGAGATCTCACTAACTGCTGAATCTGTCCATTATCTTGATATATGCATATTCCAATTTTGATCAAAAGAGATAAGAACTCTAACAAAGTAGTCAACCAATGACAAACAAGATCACCTTATAAATATGCAAAGGTCTACATTATTATGGACACATTTTTGAGATCTGTAAGTACATGCTCCAAGGCTAATCAAAATTAGATCACAATTAAGATATGACAGAACTACAATGGAGAGATCTTTTCTGTCAGTTCTATCTCTTTTGCTCACTCGTGAAAATTTTCTTAAGACTAGATATTATAGTCCTTGTTAGAAAGAAAATGAGCGAGATAAATTGCAATATTGTACTCCACGGATGAAAATGTATTAATGGAGTATCAGCATGTTGATAGAAATAGCCATTTTAATTATGCAATTTATCTGTACCTGTCCCACACTATGAGGATTTAAGGGATGGAATGCAATCAGACTGTAGTGACATTGGTGTAACTAACCTTCAGAATTCAGAAATTATGAATAATTTGGACTAAAAACTTTCACATCTGCAGCAAAAAGAAAAGAATAAACTAAAACAGCTATTACTTGAATAGAAGTACTTGTTTCCAGATGTTTCTGTACAAATAAAATCTACCATGATGATGAAATTGTAGATTCTGCACCTGTACAAGATGAATCCTCTTAAACAAGAATGTTTAAAAAAAATAGTTCAGTATTTTCTGAGAATGAATTTCAGAACTGGGTAAATGTGATTGGAGTTCACCATGTATACTTGTACCAAAACCAGATACACTTTCCACATGTGCACTGACACAGAAAAGTGAATAGTGTGACCAAAACAGATCAATTTCTATTGCCCGGAATTGATGATGGCATTGATAAAATTAGAATGCAAAATATGTCACCAAATTTAACCTTTTGAATGGATTCTGGCAAAGTCCACTGATGTAAAAGGCAAAGGAAATTTTGGCATTTGAGACTCCAGATGGCCTTTATCAATATAAAGTGATGCCATTTGAAACAAAGGTTTCTTTTACTTTTCAGCATTTAATGAACATAATTACGTCTGGTCTAGATCACTGATGCTTATGTCAATGATGTCATCATCTACCACACCTTGAAAGATCACTTTGAGACAATTTGAAAATTCTTTGATAGACTCACTGATGCAAATTTGAAAATTAATTTATCCAAAAGTGAGTTTTGCAGTGCTAGTGTTACACTTCTTGGTCATATCATGGGACATGGACAAGTTAAACTGATAGATGCTATGGTCAAGGCTATCTCTGAATTCTCTGTGCCTATCAGTAAAATACAACTGATGTGATTTTTGGGTATGACTGGATATTATTGGAAATTTTGTTTAAATTCTTCCATCCAATGTGCTACATTTCTAAAGAAATTAAACAAACACCAGAGAAATTAGTATACACTCAAGAAGGAATGTTTTGCTTTCATAATGGCTTTGCAACACTTTGAGGTGTATAAACAGTTCAGCTTCTCCTCTCATTATTTTATTTAGTGACCAAAACCTCATTACATTCACTGGCAAGGTGAAAAACAAAAGTCAAAGATAAATTAAGGTGGAGTTTAATGTTGCAGGAATCCAATATTGGCATCGGTTAAATTAAGAGAAAAGACAGCAGATGCACTTTCACATATGTAGAAATATTATATTGTTTCGTGTATACTTTGTGTCATTCTTAAGATCTTATGTAAATTATTATCACATGTTCATTTGATTAATAGTGAAAAGAAAGCTTTATCGCATAAGTCTTTTCTTTATGGGGGAAGGTGTTACATATATTTAATTTGCATTGTTTGTTATTAAGTTTTTTAATTTATTTTATTTTATTATATGCTATGGATAACTGTATTTTGGACTTGACCTTATCCAAAATCAAGTTAATTTTCTACCTGACCTGAATCATTTAAAATCAAGTTCATTTTCTACCTGACCTGAATCATTTATATTTTTTTCTGTAAACAATACATAGCTAATATTTTCTCTTTGAGAATGGGTTTAATATTATGATTATTTAATCATTTATCTTGGTCAAAGTCAAGGACATTGTGTTTTCCATGTTCTTTATTATAAGTTAATAATAGATCTTTTAATTATACTTAAGATTTTATCTTGTAAACCTTCCAAAATGAAATTTTCTATTAGGTAAGTTTGCTTTTCTTTCTTCTTTAGAAAAAAACTAATTGAGACTCGTGGTCAAGTAGAGGACTATATAATCTAGGTACTAAAAAAAATTATTATTTGTGTTGTAAGGTCTGAGTAGATTCAGATGTATTATTGTTGTGTCCAATATTTCAGTTGGGCTGGAATTTATTTATTCAAATTTTTTAATTCATTATTTTTCTTCCTGGAAATACAAAGTGATCAAAAACAGCATTCTTGGAAAGAGAGACTTGAATTTATAGTGAAATTTCAAAAAAGGATATATTCTTGGATTGTATTATTGGATTCAACAAAAGGCTTTGCACATCACTACAACACAGGCCACAATGGGCACATCAAAGCTTCCAGCATTGGAATACAACTAAAATTTGTTCAGAAATTTAATCATTAGAACTTGTGTTCGAAATTCTATGATTATCTGGGAGTTATTTTGCAATACAGTAAGTTTTTTTTACATGTTTCACTTTATATTCATAGGAAATAAATCATGTTGAATTGAATTTTACAAAACTTGTTGCTTCTCACTCTCAAAGAATCCATAGACCCCCCCCCTTTTTTTTTTTGCTGGCATGCTTCATAAAGTAAAACTCTGTCAACCAAGAGTTCTAAAATTTATTTTTGTTGGACTTTGCTAATAGTTGCCTCTGCAATTCTCTTTTGTTCAAAGTCTGTAGCTCTAATATGGCTGAGACTCTGTCCAGTGCAGCAATCCTGTGTGCAATTTTTCCAAGACTCAGGGTCAATGTTTAAGTGTTGGAATGCTTTGAAGGAATCTTTGAAGCATTTCTTCTGATCACCTGGAGATTGCCTTCCCTCCCTCAGCTCACCACAGAAGATCTTCTTAGTCACTTTTTGACAATTTTGCAGTCATATCACTATGATGTCTGCAGTGTGGCAGTTTATAGTGATGTCTAGCACTGGAGCATCATGTTGCAGACATGTAGCATGATGTCCCAGTCACATCATCCTGACACCAGGTCAACCAGTCCTAACACTAACTTCCTAATGCTGAGCACCTAGTTGAGAGATCTTTAGTATTCTGGTATTGGTTTCATCATCAATTTGGAATGCATGTGACAGCGGAGTGCCAAGAGGGACTGCATGTGACAGTGGAGTGCCATGAGGGTCTCCTCATACTAATCATGTAATATTAAATGAATGTTTGATAATAACTTTTGTTACTGAAAAGACTGAAGAACGAGAATTCTAAGTTTAATCTAAAAATTAACAATGTATTCACAATAACCCTTTTCTTGGAAATATCTTTCATCGCATTATTTTCTGTCATATTATGAACACAATAAAGCTGTTTTGTTTTTGGATTTCCAAATGACCCTATTTTTTTACTTCCAATTATCAAAATATTTCCAACCAGAATTTAGAGAATAATAGAAAAGAACTAAATATTTTCTAAATGTGATCAGACCAACTTTATTCTCTTCCTACAGTATTAGGCAACATGCTCACAAAGATGCTTACTATTCCAATATTTTCAGGCATCTAGTGAACACAGACTAGACAAATTTAATAATGGCTACTGTTGCAAGCTGTCTGGTATTCATGGCCAGCTTCAAACTTACAGCAAGTTATATTAGACACAAATTATTTAATTATTAATGGAGTGAATAATATCTTTGTATCAGATACAAATTATTTAATTATAAATGAGTGAATATCTTTTTATCAGGCAGAAATTAAGCAATTATAAATAGAGTGAATATCTTTATATCAGCCACATATTTTAAACTATACACTATACACAGTGAATATTGTTAATCAGCCACAAATTGTTTATATCAAAAAAAAATTTTAATTATATATGGAGTGAATATCTTTATAACAAACACAAATTATTTAATTATATACAGAGTGAAATATCTTTTAAAAAACTTTATGTTGTTGATTACTGCTAACAAGATTTGTTCTCAAGGAAGAAAAAATTAGGTCATATAACAAGTTCACTGTCAGTATTAAAAGGGGGGAGGGAAAGTGAGTAATAATGACAGTATTGTTCCAACTGACTGACCCAATTAGTTTAGCATGAAACTGGAACTTTTTCAATTTAATAAACACCTTTCCAATTATAGGAAGGTAACTTAACAAGGATCCTTTGCAAGGATACCATATTCAAATGTAACAAACAACTTAGAACATTTTCAACATATTATTTGGCTTTCTTAAATTATTTCAGCACATTGAGTATAAATCCATGGTCAAGGACCCAAGATATAAGCAATATTTTCCATGATTTAGAAGAAGAAAAACACTGGCATATAAAATGTAGAATACCTATGCATTCACAACAAGTAAATATAAATGAATTGAAAATTATACTAGCAATAATGTTTGATGCACAGGATCAAAATTCATTTTGGTCCCCTATTAATTAACAAACTGGAATATAAGAAAGCAAACTTGATAATAGTTTACAATGAACATTCATTCTTTCTTCTTTTTACCATCATTCAATCTGCCAAGTGTAATTGAGTAGAAAAACTTATTTACAAAGTGAACCTGATAAATATCACATACTTTTGATAGAAAGTGACCAGATATCAGCTTAAAAATGGAATGATAACTAGGCAATTGTAAATCAATCAGTTTGAGTCCAACAAACCCTGCACAACACAAAATTGCACCTATAAAGGGAGATAATGCTTTTGCCTGAGGATACTTCTGCCAAGAAATGAGGGCTCCCACAATGGCTAAGGTAATATGGAATCCAAGAGTGGCCTCAAATCCTCGTGGATGAAGCAGAACCAGTCCATAGCTACTAAAAGAAATCATCATGAGCATCTGAGCTCGAACAAGGCTCCATCCATACTTAAGATACATTCCCCAGATAAATACCCACATAAAGAATGGTAGTGTATACCACTGATCTAATACAGAAAATTTATGTAGCTGGGATAAAATCCGGAGAGCTTGAATTGGTCCATATGCACATCCCATAAAGTTGAAGATATAGAATAGATATGAATCAATCTCGGACACAACTTTCTTCTCATATAAGATGGTTGTCACTGCACACCAATATGCTCCCATGATAACATATCCAATGTTAACAAATGTGTTCAGTGGCATACGGATCCATTTGGGAAACAGGTGCTTCAAAAGTGGATTTGGAACTTCTGCATAATGCTGAAAACCTAGATCTACAGTGGCCGAGTCAAAATAGTCCAAATATACCAGAAGACACATGGCAGCTGTTGGAAACAGGACTGAAAAAAAAGCCTTTGGCATTGCTGCAGTGAACATGATGCTTGTGATACCTGCAGTGGAAGGCTGAAAAAGATTTGAAAAATCCATGTTTAAACACACAAAAAAACTCCCAAAGTTTAAATGTTATTTTAAAAATCCAGCCAATACAGATAATCATTACAAAAATACAAGGACACAATCAATATACAACTGAGTACATGAAGAAATATAGTTTTTCTCCCTTATTAAGATAAATTGGGCCAGCCTAAAGAAATTGTAACCGTTCAAGCCTCCCCCCCCCCCCCAGTTTATCAGATGGTTTTTGTCAGGGAAAAAAGGGCATGGAGTTGTTAAAATCAATGAGCAAGGTAAATGATTTATCAAAGACTTAGAACTTTTCTAAATAATACTCCATATCAAAACTGGTTGAAATTTCTTTTTAAAAATAAACTCGAGGAATGATGAGCAATTTGCTCATGTAAATATACCCCAACATTCCACCCCTACTCCATGACAGAGACAAGTCTGTAGTGAAACAAAAGTCCCTTGAGTCTAATGGCTGAAAAGAATTTCCAGGAGTCCAACATAAGACCATTTCTTCATTTTAAAACCATCTTAAATATTCTTGAGAAATTGAAACATACCAAACTGGCAACAAACGGTTTTCTTAAGTTTGATATTAACATGTTCACAAGATGATAACTTTATGTGCCATACAAAGTTCTTTATCATGACCATTGACTCTGAACCTCACAGCACATGGAAAGAAAATCACTGAACATATCTCAAACAATGCCAAGATATACCAGCATGCCAACTTTTGTTAAATTTAGAAATAACTTTTTTTTATAGAATAAACCAAAAGTTGCTTAAGTAAAATCAATAAATGTTTTCATCAGATATATCCACCAAGTTGGTAAAATAACTTTAATGAGCTAACATTTACTATTATGTACTGCTTCCCACTTTATATAAAATTTGTGTCTATGTCTGCAGAAGTACAGATATGTTAGTGGTCATATCTGCACTATATCATTAAGAACCAATTAAATATTACAAGAATGTAATCATGCAATGCCACCATTCAGGTAAAAGGACTAAGTGAAAACAAGAGTTTCAAGATGGTCAGTTTGGTGCCCACTTGGAGGCCAGATAACCATTGCCATTAGAACTAGCTGCATATTGCTCTAGTGTTCTAGTGAAAACCCAATGTTGACGTGAACAACCAATCAGAAGAAGCAGTCATATAAACATATTTAGGATGGTCATAAAGGAAGCCATTTTAAAAGTTATGTCAGCATAATTTTAATACAGGAAAACCTACATATTGCAAGAATGAAGTTAGTTTTTTTTTAATACAGTGCAGCCATCCATTTTGAAGATGCAGCTTTTAGACGATTTGTCAAAGATTGGGAGATGTTGATATGTTAATTGATTCAGGATGAATAGCAATAACAATGACAGTATTTTCATGATGGCACAATATGGCAGCCTTATTGAATATCAGATTGGCACTATTTTATTTAGGATCAACAAGATCATTATAGCAAGCATTTCAGTGAAAACAACATGTTGATATGACCAAGTGATAATAAGATTTTCAAGATAGCCACCACAGTAATCATACCGATTGTCTGAGGGCCACCATTTTCACTGCACACCAACTAGAGATCTTTACATGAAAACCTCATGTTAACATGACAATCCATTCAGGAGAAATTTTGTTGATTTTTTTTTTCTGGCTACAGCAAAATGTTCCCAATGGTCACTTATAATGGCAGTCAGATTAGCACCGTTTTCATTCTGGACAACTCACAATGAAAACCCCATTTAAATATGACCATCCAATCATTATGAGTAATTATAAGATATTCAAGATAACTGCCACAGTGGGCATATTAAATGTATGTAAGTCATCATTTTCATTTCAAACCAACTAGATTTCATTAGAAGACTTCGCTTGAGAATCCCATGTAATATGACACTTTGTTCAGAAGGAGTTGCAATAACGATTTTCAAAAAAATGACTGCAGTAGCCATACTGGATGTCAGATGGTACAAGTTTTCATTTAAGGCCAAATAGCAGTATTCATTACAAAAATGGAGAAATTGGGGCCCAATGGTCCCTACAACATCAGAAAGTCGAAATTGTGTAAAATAAAATGGGTTATAGATATCCTTACCTGTTTCTTAATGATTTAAGCAATCAATTTCTCCAGTCCTAGATTTATTAGATGATACTTACCCTACCATCATGCCTTAGGAGTACTACTACTACATTGCAAATCAAGTCCTTCCAGCCAAAATCTTTAGCTATGGGAGCTAAATGCCGGCTGACCACATGAGGTAGTCAGATGAAGCTATCTCCCTTAATAGTGGGACTAGCACCAAATCCTGTGTGTACCTCAGTTACTAATGGAGTAAAATGCATGCTCTCCTAGTAAGATGCAACTACAGGGAGACTGTGAGGATGCACCCCGTTATTATTGGGTAAGCATTATTGAAGAAACATTTTACTAGAAAAATGAGGGGCCCTGAGTGGCCAAGTGGTCTAAAGCGCTCTCTGTTATGGATCACTGCCATCTCACCTCTGTCTGCACTGGTTTGAGTCTTGGATTCAGCCAATGTGGGTATGTGAGAAAGCTTGCCAGCAGCTTTTCATGAGTGGGTGGTTCTGTCCAGAGTTTTCCCAAGTTCTTCCTCCATCATTAATACTGGCCGCCATGTAGAGCCTATCAGGTGCTTAAAAATGGTGTTAAACCCCACAACAACAACTAGAAAAATTGGTTTCTTCTTAAATATGTTACCTGATCAAAATACCTTAGGACAAACAGCAAACAGTGGAGGGAGTTACATCCCATTACCATCTCTGATCCCCTAAGGTATGTGAGTCAGCTTCTGGATTGAGAAAATGGCTGGAGCATAGATCCAGCATGCCAATATGTGGCTGTGGGGAAAATAATCCCACCCACCTCCTGCAAATCTAGTGTTATGCCACACCCTTAAGAAATTAAAACTGACCTGGGACAGTAACCTTTTGTGCTGTGGTACTTACCTCAGAGCTCTCACTAGGTCACTAAAAGCTGCCTCGCTTGGCACTCAGCATTAAGAGGTTAGTGTTAGGACTGGTCGGCCTGGTGTCAGGATAATGTGACTGGGTAGGACATCATGCTACATGTCTGCGGCATGATGTCCCAGTGCTAGACATCACTTTAAACTGCCACACTGCAGACACTGTAGCGATATGACTGAAAAATTGTTAAAGCTACGTTAAAAATCCAAATCACACACACACACACACTCACTAGGTCCTATGGACAACCTTGGGTTGAAGGGCCCAGTCTAGAAAGAGATAACACCACAAACGTCTGATTGTCCATGAATGGAAGCCTGTTCTTGGCAATTAAAGTAGGGGCCATCATGAGTGACACTGTCCCATTCCATCAAAACATCTGTAGTTAGGGTCAACCGAGAAGGCATAAATTTTACTGATTCTGGCTGCTATAGCAAACAGGTCTTACACGACAAGTGTACCAATGAAGCTGTTGAGCAGATCAAATGGTATCCTATTCTTCCAGTTTAGCATCCACAATAGATTCCACTTTGGGCACCAAGCAAGAACCTTTGGGTTTGTAAAAATCAAAATTTGACAGAAGATCATAGAGGTCTTTGTTTTGTCCTACATCCTCACACCAACTCGCTTCTTTTCATGTACTTTCCTCAGAGCTCTCACTAGGTCACTAACAGCTGCCTTGCTTGGCGCTCAGCATTAAGAGGTTAGTGTTAGGACTGGTCGGCCTGGTGTCAGGATATGATTATGAGAACCAAATCCTCAGACCTCTGCATTTTCATTTGTGATTTTAGAAGATGGTGTCATCAATGACACATTCTCGTACAAATTCTTATTTTGGACCAGTCCTAACACTAACCTCTTAATGCTGAGCGCCAAGCGAGGCAGCTGTTAGTGACCTAATGAGAGCTCTGAGGTAAGTACATGAAAAGAAGCGAGTTGGTGTGAGGAAGGGAGATCATCCATTCTTATTACTGAAAATAAATGGATGATACATTTTTGCAGTTCCAATTGTTCAGGTTAAGATGTGTTACATGTTTGGCCTACAGAGAATTAACCCAAAATCATATAAATTTGTTAAGCATTTTGACTCGTGATATTGGGACAATCACATGTATCACATTCAAGTGAAACTGTTTCCTAGCTGACATTATACGAGCTGTGGAATGGAAGTCAGAGTAAACTATCTCTAGCCTTTACCGCAGGGATATTTCATTGCAGAAGGTTGAGTTAGACCTCGTGGAACCTACTACCACAGCACAAAAGGTTACTGTCCCAGGTCAGTTTTAATTTATGATTATGCAGCATATTAGACATTGTGGACTGGTAGCCTCCTACTGTGATTAGAGCTAATGTTTTCTCTTCAAATACCAAAGTAGCACTTATTTAAGGTATTGATACCTTAAGTGAAGAAAAGTATTCATGCTTACACCACTAAGAAAGCTCTCCACTTAGTCTTGCCTTCTGACAATAATCCAACACCGTGGAGTTGTCAGAAAAGATGAGAAAACCCTTTCCATGTGCATCCTAGCCCATTATGCTTTTGTCTGTACAAACCGTCAACTTCAAAGGTTGTGGTTCTCCCACTTTTTTAAGATGGGACCACGTATGCATGGAGAATGGTAATGTTTGTTCAAAGAAGCAATGATTTGGGCTTCGTTGGTACAACAGTTCCATTTACATTGGCCTGATAAATAAGTTGCCTAGTACAATAAACCCCACAAGTGATTCTTGGGATGAGATGGTTGTTTGTACAGATATAAGAAAAGAAGTCCCACTGAAACTTTTTCAATGCACATTCCAGCAGGAGACTGTTCAGTGGGAATTCTCTGGTTGAAATGCGATTCTAGCAAGAATTGAGGCTATCTTCGAAATCAATGGCACTTGATATTGTGGCCCTACCAGGTCTAATCCTAGGTAGAGACCAAGTGACTGATGCAGAAGCCTAGGTTATGGTGCCAAGGAAGGATACAGACATTGGACCCCCCCTCTCCAGCAAGTGCCTGTGCTCTAATGTTGGGAAGACAAACAAGATATTGATATAGGTAAGTGGATCCATAATTCAACATAATAGCCCAGATGGTATTTGGAATTGACCTCATGAGATCAGATTTGGATGGAAGACTGATTGTGGTGGAAATGGGCCATCTTATCTTCCATAACCATGTTAAGTTCCTTATGCTTATGGGATATGTGGCTGGGCCCTATTTACATTATGCAAGACAGCATTTGAGGTCCTCACTGATAAGGGCTTCACCATTCCTGTGCTGCTATGTCTCTGTCTATGCCTTGTCTTATAGAGAATGCTCTATAAATCTGGCACTTGACTAGACCGAGGTAACAGTTGATTGCCAGTTGGTCTTTCTTCATTAGCATATCAACAGATGCTGGAATACTGGACCAAGCTAGAAGGAGGAGGAGAATAAAACTCTGGTGTAACAAGTGACTTCTTATAGCAATGCACAGAAGCCAGAGTCTTCTCTTGTCATCATTAGGACTAACAAATACAATGGAGCTTGTGACTGTACTCCATCTCTCAATATTTCACTTTCCTTTCCTTTCTGCATCAGGGACCTCAACATTTTTAATATGAAACCCAGTTTTGATATCAAGGGTATTTTTGACTCAATCTTGCATCTCTAGAAGGGTGTGGAGATGCTGAAGCCTCCTGTACAATCTGAGATATAACTAGTAAATAAGGTCGAAATTGGTGGCCAACTATACCAGTAGATCATCCCGATAGGGATAAGATAACTTCCAGATGACCACGAAGAAAGTCCTACCTTAAAGTGGCATGTGGATGAGTTTATTCCTTTTCAAGTTGGCATTGGGTCACTTAACTGGATACAGGGTGTTCTGAGTGTCTTGTAGCAATTACTTTTAGAAGTATTAGAACTAGTTATTGCAAGTAATGCACACAGAAAACAGATTTTACTAAAATGGACTGTTCTAGTAACTGGAAAAGGACCGTGTTTACATCTACTTGTTTACACCTAGTACAGTCGGCTCCACTTAAATGCATATCGCTTAATTGCATAGATCGCATAAATGCATGGCAAAAGTTTGGTCCCATTTTACATTGTAAATATACATGAATTCCACTTAAATACATACTCCGTTTATATGCATAGCCTGGGTCCGGTCCCGAGGCTATGCATATAAACGGAGTTGACTGTACTAGTATCAGTACCCAACCACATTGATTCAAAGGCATTGTAGCTAGTTTACATTGTGAGCTTCCATCTGGCTTGATAGGCCAATAAGTTGACAGTATTGGGGTCTCCTGGTGACAATCAGGTTAGAAATTATAAACTGATGAATGAAATCACAACGTTTTATGCATTTTTTATATATCTTGGATGCTTTGCATTTTAACTTTGGTAAGGATCTACAAACTGGAGGGTTATTCATAAAATAAAAGATGCCTGACTTGATATTTATGTTTTTACTTGCACAAGCAACATAAATATCAAGTGAGGCAACTTATATCATAGGGCTAATGAGAGGGTGTGCACATCATAATGATACAGTTTGGTAACACAACACAATGTACTGTTGTCAACATAGCCATATCAACAATGGCTCGTTCCAAATGAAATTAAGAGAATCGGTCAATGAATAGAGGGTTGGGGGGACCAAAAATAGGTTTGGAGCAACCCCCAACCCTCTGTCAAGTGACCAGTAGGTCTGTCCCCCTCAATTAATTTCATTTGTAAGGAGCCCATGCAGCCAGATCCCTCATTCTTATGATCAAACGTGGGTGCAGAGAGCATGATTTTGTAACGGTCTCACTAAACACCCCAAATATATAACAGGACACTCCAAAACTCTCCAAGAACACCCCAATATTACAAATCATCACATCAAAGCTATAAAAAAATGCTTCAAGAAGCAAAAAAAGCAAATACACGCATGGACATTGATATTATCAATGATGGAACTGGTTGAGAGACCCATTTCTGATAATAACCAATAGAAAATCACTCTTATGCATCAAATCTCTAATTTTACAAAAGGTTTTTGAACAATTTCCTCATTAAATAATAATCCTCTGTACATTCTTCATTTATTTTGTTATAAATTGTTTATGTTCAAATTTTCCTTTCAAAAGCATACATTGCACATTTTTACAGAAACATTCAGAATACATAAACAATAATTGTTACCAACTCCAAGGCAGTGATTTCTCTTGATTTTACTTAGATGTCAAGAAAAATTGTATGTAATTGTATTCAGTAATATTTTATCAACATCAAGGAAATGAACAGTACGATCTGAAGACATTTGTGCATTTACCCTCATGTACATGGTACAGGGGTTGTTTCAAACGTGTTCTGAAATCTTTGAAAGTGACATTGTTGTGAACCTTTTAGAAGGTATTTTTTTTAAAATCAAAATTGATTAAGGGAAGTTGATTAAGCATTTTTACTAACTTGCAATTACAATAATGTAATCTTCTTTTACACAATTAAGATTTGTTACAATGTAGTTTCCATTATTCTCTTTTAGAGTCTTACTGCCAAAATAAATCAGAAAATGTTTTACTTGAAATTAATCGGGGCCCTGAGTGGCCAAGTGGTCTAAAGCGCTCTCCGTTACGGATCACTGCCATCTCACCTCTGTCTGTGTGGTTCAAGTCTCGGATTCGGCTAATGTGGGTATGTGAGAAAGCTTGCCAGTAGCTTCTCGTGGGTCGATGGTTCTTTCCGGGGTTTTCCGGGTTCTTCCTCCACCATTAATACTGGCCACCATGTATAGCCTATCGTGTGCTGCAAAATGGCGTTAAACCCTACAACAACAACAACAACTTGAAATTAAAGTATTGCTTAAATCCAGCGTTAAATGCAAACATGATTACTGGGAAATAGATCAAATAAGAGAACACACATTATATATATATATATATATATATATATATATATATATATATCGTTTCTTGCTTCTTATCCACTTCTCCCTGTTCTGTCCAAAAGGAGAAATCACTTCTCCCTAAAGTTCAAGTCTAGCTTGACCCCTGTGGCTCTTGCATAAAATCACAAGATGAAAAATACACTGTAATTAATAAGGCTAAAGGAACTGCATGAAAACATGGTCAGCAAAGTAAAACAAGTAAAGTATAACCAGTTAAACAGCAAAATCATCTCACTTCTACACTATAAATAACCACATACTACAACATGTCAGTGAAAAGCCCCATCTTGGACTAACACTATCTGAGGACTTCATGTGGGAATTGCATATTATCAAATCAACCAAGAAAGCAAACACTACACTAGCATTCCTAAAAAGAAACCTCAGACAATGTCGGCAGACATATAGATGAACTGCCTATCTAGCACTAGTCAGATCCATGTTAAAATATGGTTGTGTTTTCTGGGATCCATACTACATTAAGGCTGTTGATAGAATTCTGAAGGTCCAACCAACACCAGGCAGCAAGATTTATATCTGATGACTACAAAACCAGACAAGCAGGATGCATCACCAAAATGTTAACTGACCTGGGTCTACCAGCACTCCAAGACAGGTGTTGTTGTTGTTGTTCTAGGGTTTAACGCCATTTCTCAGCACAAGATAGGCTATACATGGCGGCCAGTATAACTGGTGGAGGAAGAACACTGGAATACCCAGGAATGAACCACCGACCCACCCAAGACAGGTGTTGTAGGATTTGTTTGACATATCTCTATATAGTAGTCAAGGAGTTAGTGCCAGCTCTCTCACCGAATATATTTTTAAAACCATTATGACAAAAACGCTAGATTAAAGCCAAATCTTTTCCAAATTTTGAAAGCATAAACACTGTAGAAAAACTAGTATCAAATAATAGTAGATATTTTGTAGCTGAGCAATGTAGAACAGAACAATTTAGTAATTCTTTCTTTGTAAAAACAACTGTGGACTGGATAGTACTAGAATCATCTCAGTGACATTTTTGTGTGTGCACAATCAGTGGAGAGCTTCAAGACAGCTCTTGAATAATACTACCTTTCTATCTGGCTTGCTCTTCCGGTACAAATTTATGCAATAACTGGCCCTGCACTGTGCACATTCAGAATCAGGCCTGTCAATGTGGGCCAATAAAGTTAAAAACTTAAAGATGAATAACTGAGAAACAGAAATTCTAATAATTTTAAACACATTTAACTTGCCATTTTGTTTAACTTATTTAACGACTAATTTGAACATTAAATTGCTTTGCCTCCTCCTGGTGCTGTGGTATTGCTATTTATAAATGTTCGCGTTACTGTACCTGAACACTTTTTGTCAAAATGGGAGTTACTTCCCTTGGCAACTCTTCACTTCAATAATTTTCCTCTTGCACAACAATATCATTATATATTCGCAGTTTTTGTTGTTGTTGAAATTTAAAGCAGTGTTCTTTAAAGACTTAGGGTGGCTGGTGAGTCTTGAGTTGTCCCAGGGTGTCTATGGGGTGTTGTGTGAGACCCATTTCGTGATCTTGAAATGGTCATGTATTTGTGATAGAGAAATGAATCTAGCATGGATCTTTGTGACAAAGTTTGTCGGCGCCGACTAATCACCCTACGACTGTTCCAAAGCACTCTTACCTACCCGGTATACATATATATACAATTTTTAAAAATCAAATAAAAGAGTAATCAGTTTAATTCTGCACTGTATAAGTATCAAGTAATATCAGCAGAGCTTTTCCCTTGTCCATCATCACCAAAGAAAAGACCCCGAGACTACCCCAAAACTACACCAAGAGACACCAAGACTGTCCCAAAACACTCTCACCTACCCAGTATATATACATATACTATTAAGATAAGTCAAATAAAAAAGTAATCAGTATAACTATGCATTGTATAATTGTTGAGTTTTTTTCCTTGTCGGTCATCACCAAAGGAAAGACCCCAAAACACCCAAAGCCTACACAAAGAGACCACAAGACTGTCCCTAAACACTCTCACCTAACCAGTATACATTTATACAATTTTAAAAAAATCAAATAAGAAAGTAATTAATAAAGTTATGCACTGTATAATTACTGAGTTTTTCCCCATGTCAGCTATCGCCAAAGGAAAGACCACAAGACTACCCAAAGACTACACCAAATGACCCCAAGACTGTCCCAAAACACTCTCACCTACCCAGTATACATTTATACAATTAAAAAAAAAAAAAAAGTAATCAGTATAACTATGCATTGTATAATTATCAAGTAATATCAGTGGAGTGTTTCCAGTAAGACATTTTCAGTAATTCATTTAAAGGTTTTTGTTTACAAAAAGTCGTTTTCTCTGACAAAGAGGGATATGCTTAATAATTAGATCCTACATTTATATTCTTTAAATTATTTTATTATGTTTACAAAACCTATAATAACTTTTAATTTTGACAAAGAAATAAATATGTTAATTAATTAACTAATTAAAGGAGAACCAAAAAGTATGCCTCTGTTTGACAATAATATTCAGTATCAAAATTATCTTTATTGTTTGTCGTGCTCACGCATTTGCAAGCATAACTATCATGGTATCAAAGATGTATAGCAAATCAAGCACAGCTTACCATATTATGGAACAGAATGGGTCCAATGCATGGTATCAAATGGACTACCAATCATTTTGTCCCAGTTCTAAAGAAGCATGGCTGTCATGCAAAAACAAACACTTTCTGCCTCCCGAAATGAGTACACCAATTGTAGGCAATAAGCAGAAATTTTCTTTCGAAGTAATGGATAACATGGAGAAGAATTTTAAAATTATCTGAACCGAGAAGTCAGCATCATCAAAGACATTATCAGAGACAATAAACAGTTTTGCAATAGCTAATGACTGCATTGTAAATCAGCAAATTGTTGCCACTGATCAATGCATACAACAGAGCAATCAATCAATCACCGTTGATGAGTCTGTTATGTCAACTGAAATGAACGGTGACAACACTGATGAGAACGTTGAAAATGATGCTAAACCAGCCTATTTCCATGTTCCTATAACCGTGAAACAATCGATATCAGGACAGTGGCATTCTGGTCACGAAGCATACAAACTGTTCACTAAAAAAGAATACGCAGTCAGGTGCCCCTAAAATTAAGGTACTATTGATGCCATTTAAGATTAAATTAAACAATTTTGGGGTACAGTGATAAAGAATTTCAACTGTAAAACATGGTTTTAGGCGTCTTGTGGGTCTTTACAAGTCTTTGTGCGTCTTTCCTTTGGCGATGACCGAAAAGGGTAAAAACTGATGTTAAACGATAATTATACAATGCACAGTTATACTGATTACTTTTCATCTGACTTTATTTAATTGTACATATACCTTATGGGTAAGTAAGAGTACTTTTGGGACAATCTTGGGGTGTCTTAGGGTAGTCTTGGGATGTTTAGTCGGACCGAAGTTTGTCTCCACATTAAGTTCCAATTTGCCTTGCTCTTTAGTGACAATTTCATATGTTTTATATGTTTCAATAGCTTTTTTTATAGCTCGGGATACACTACCTAAGCTCAGTAAATTAGCTAACTTTTTTCACAGTAAAATTATCCCCAATTCATTCAAGGGTTTGACAGATCAATATATAGAGATAGACTGCTTCCGTTACCGTCAAAATTGGAACTCATGTATATGTTAGGAAAAGAACAAAGATGTACCAACTTGTGAGGTAGGAAACTGTGTGGGAAAACAGAATAATTTTAATTTTTTCATAGAATAAGAAATAGCTAATAATTTTTTCGCTTAAAGGATTTTTTAACGTAATAATCTGGTAGTTCTGTCATTTTTGCAATTATGGAACTTATTAATAATTTGCGCATGTGCACTAAGCTCATTAGAGAACAGCATTGTGGGAAAACTTCAATATGGCTGCTCCCATATTGAAATGGAAGCGGGTTACAAACACTTCAGGGCCATGTCCAAGGCCTCGGCACGGACATCGAGCTGTTGCGATCAAAGAATTAATGGTTGTTTTCGGTGGTGGAAACGAAGGAATCGTTGATGAACTCCATGTTTACAATACCGGTATGTTTTCTTTTGACTGGTTTTGAAAATGGAGTTTATGATGGCTGCCATTGTTGATATGAACTGTCAAAGTGTGCGCCACCTGTTAAAATGCATTAGATTTTTTATTTGAGTCCTTAAATACTTACCAAATTATCACAGACATGGTTTATATTTATTTCTCATTATGCATTTATCTTTACTATTGAGAAAGTGCCTTGCTTTTCTCCCGCTTTTTGGATTATCAAAATGGCGGCGCCCAACGGGCTGCCGGCTGCAAGTTTGATTTTGAGTTCAAGACTTTTTCTAAAGTTGATTCTGTATATTCTTAGTATATTTTTGTTTAAAAGAATAATTTTGAAAATTTTTCTCTCATATATACATATATATTATAATGAGTGCATGTTAGAAAGAATGTTTTCTTGCGGCTTTGAATAATTAGGTCAAACAAATAAGATGGCGATCGTCAACAAACTTTCCTGTCAATATCTCACGGAGATGAGATTCAGCGGGAACTCGTAAAATTCATTCAAATATTGCATATATTAATTCAGATGGAAGCTTGACTATAGTTTAGAGACATAAATTTCTTAATGCTTTTTTTAAAACACTTTGTACAAGTTTTTCAATAGTTTCGGTGCCACCTAGCAAAAAGAAGTGTGCCAAGTTAGGTAACTCGTAAACAACTGATAATTTGGCATACAATAGATTACTAATTCACTAATACATGCTTTCAAAATTCTGGCACTGTAGTAACAAACTGTCCGAGTTTCTCAGAGAGAAAACAATCATATATAATATTGAAAGGTTGGCAACCAGTTTTCTCAGGGTACTGTTGCAGCATAACAATTTGTTCATTTTTTGTTGTAATACAATTAAAAATATTCTTTAAGATCCTAACTTGTCCGGAATTATAATTTTATCACCACAATACTAGCGTGGCTATGAGAATCTTAGGTCCAAAATAATCCAGAAAAAATTGCTGTTAAAACAACATGAGCAATTTTTGTGTCACCATTTCCAGAATCATATATATAAGCACAGTATGCAGGAATCAAAACTTGTTGGAAAGCTACAAAACCACAAATAAGCTACCAGAATCTATTAGCAAGACAAAGGAACTAAAAATTATCAACATTACATATTCAGCAGAGCTGAAATGAGGAAGGTGTGGTTCTGGTTTTATTGGAAAACAATTTAATGTAGGTCAGTTGGTACAAACTTCTTTTTTTAATTTTTAGTCCAGATGGATTCAGAGAAGGCATAAACTGGGGGGGGGGGGGAGAATTCATTTGCATCCTGAATTTAATTTTGTTTGTAGTTACATCCTTTTGTTAATTTGTTTTCACAAGAATGTATTTTTTTTTCCCTAATATTTTTTACCTGTAGGGTAGGTAAAATAATTAGGTGACCATAACTATACATACCTTTTTATTTGACCTAATACATGTAATATCAAATGGGGTGTGGGAAGGGAGAGAATTGATATAAAACTGTATAAGCAAAATAAACCATTTTTTTAGGGGAACATAAACCTATCAACAAACATGCAAGACTGAATACCAGACATGAGTTTTGTCCGTTTTAAAGTGGAATTCTGCTTTTCTCCTGACTTGAAACATTGAATCAGATTTTTCTTGATATAGTCCATTTTTTATATCATCTCCGATCCGGTTTTTTTTTAAATGGTGTGTCCAGTCCTGCAACGATTCTTGTAAAGTATTTGTTCCATGTATTACTTAGCACAAGAGTCTGGTAAAGACTATTTTGATTGCTCAAAAGTTTAAATTCATCCATTGAATCTTCATGTAATGGAAATTGATGGCACTGGAAAGAAGAAGCATGCTTGCTAAACATGGCATCCCAAGAATTTGAGAGAGACCATGACACGAAAAGTTCAGATAAAGGTTTAAAAAATGTATGGGAATGGCTGGAGTGAAAAGTTGATGGACATTTAGTTGGTCAGTTTATAAGAAAACTGGATGCTAGAGGACTGACATTTTGTGACCTCTGCAAGAAAGATCTGAATTACGGTAATCACAATTGGAAGAGTTTGGAACAGCACCTACAAAAGAAGCTGCATACAGAAAAATTGAAGCTCAGAAGGCAGTTGGAAAAAGTGCAGTTAATTGCTATAAGAAGAAAGATTTCTTGAATTAGAGAACAGATGTTGCCCTCTGTCAGAATATGCATACTGCATGTTGCCAATACAAGCACGGAAAAAGGCTCTCGTTGGGAAGGAAAAGAAACGATTGCACATTGAGCCAAGAAAGTCAGTGGTGACAAAAAGGAACGCTAAAGAAATCTTTACCAAAGACACAAAAAGAGCTTGACTGGCATATCAACAGGTTGTATCTAGTGGAGAAAAAGATGAGTGAATGTATGGGATTATTTGTGTTTAGTTGATGTGCTTGAGTGTTTATTTTATAGATTTATTATGAAAAGAGAGAAGTATAATATGTTTGTTGCAAAAATTGACAAATTATTGTGACCTAATTATGATGTGAATATTGACATGCACATGAAATAACTTCAGCATCATTAGTATTGCAGAACAAATTCATGTGACAATAAATATTGTGAAATTATTCAAGTTAAGTTTAACATTTTTGGTAAGTTTATTTGTTTTTCAAATGATTATTTTGTTTTATATTATGATCATAAGTTACACCAGGAGCAGTTTTTTATGATTGTAAAATGAGGTTTTGGGGGGCACTGTTCCTCAATACCCCATTGGGGGAGGACCCCTAAACCTCCCTAAAAATTGTTTCAGCTTTTTTTATGAAAGACCAAGATCCTGTCTGGAATACTGAGACACCAAACATTCCACTTATGGTAGCAGCTGCAGCTTACATGTATAACATTTACACAACACACTGACAGAACAAGTTTTTAAGTCGGATCTGAGGTTGTTTGAATATTGTTAAGGAGACAATTCTTGAGTTAAGATGATGCATAGCAAAAAGATTTTTGCTCTTACCTGGATGTTCTAGTATTTGGAATCTTGATGGTGTTTACATACCTGAAGTAATATGAAGAGATTTTTTAAACTGCCAGCTTATTTAAGAGACATTTCTTGTTTAAAATTTTGAACCATTGTCTTTATTTTGAACATTTCAAGTGCTGTTGTTATCCATCAGATGTGGATGATTGATACATTTGCTAATTCCAAGAGTTCATTTTTCTTGAATTTATTAAAGAAAAATCATGGATCTCTTTTTTGAATCTTTTTAAGTTAGTTCATAAGTTTGTGATAATAGAGGGGTATGCAGCCAATTGTATATCATGTGTGAGTTATTTTACAATTCGTTTAGTTGTTTAGATGCTTTTGACAAATCTTTGATTTACTCACTAAAGTTTAGCTTGAGTGACTCAAAGTACCATATTTTCCAGCGTATAAGTCGATGCGGAGTATAAGTCGAATTGACCAATTTTGTAAATTTTCCATCCTTCGTCCATATATAAGTCGATTTGGAGTATAAGACGAGACCAGGTCAGTAACTTGGCTTTGTATTTTATACTACCGGTAGTAACTTCCGGTTGCATGAATATTGATGGTATCGTTGTATGATATTCCATATTACTGGCAATCGTGAAATTGCATTACCAATGCTAACATGCTTGTGATTTTACTTCTGAACTGCTATATTTTGTTATCAATTGACACAGCTGAATAAACAGTCCATGCTTGTCTTATTATAATTGAAAGCACATCCATGTTGTAGTTCATTTTATTACCTGTAGTTATGAACGTAACTTATACAAACTTGTCATTTTCTATCGTAAGTTTGAAAGTCACAGACTCCGTTAAATCGATTCATATCTTTATATATAAATATACTATTTTTTAAGTGTTTGTTCTGTTTGGATTTGGATATAATTAACATTTTATTACTAATCTATTCAGTGCTATACCCCACTATTATCTTTATCGGCGAGTTCGAATACAAAGTAATGGGTATGATCTCTTGTCCTTATAACAAATTTTGTATGGACAATGACTTCAATAAAATGTTGACAGATTTTCATTTCCTTAAAAAAAGGCTCATTTCCCTACTGGCAGCCTCGCTGATTTGACCTATTCTGTCGATTCTTGCCCTCAATCTTTTTTCAATTATAGCCAAAGTGCTAAGCATGTTTAATTACCGTGTAAATAACACTGCATAGCCATGTGGTTGTTGTGACAATGTACATCGTAATTAAAACAAGAATGAATTGTTGATTTAGAGGTGTTTATTGATAATGGAATATAGTAGGCTCGTAATACATGAGGATTATCACAATCGTCAGGTAACTCAAAATACCGTCTTTTTTCTCTTTGCAAAAGCTACAAATAAAAACCGCCCTGAATAAAAGAATGATCTTGTACACAGACAATTTTTTTCATCTCTCACTCTCTCTCTCTCGTGCGCACACACACAAGCACGCGCGCGCTCACAATATATCTGATTTTAGTTTAGTTTAAACCATATTTGTTTTAATTATGATATCCATTGCAACAAGAGCCACGTGGCTGTGCATGCTATGGAAAGATTGATCAAAATATACCGAACTCATTAAAATGTGCCCGTACTATAGCAATGAAAACAATGCCCATGGCTAAATTCATTATTTACATCTAGAGAAGGGAGTGGGCATCATTTCCTGTTGTACTTAATCCCATTGATATTAAAAACGGGTAGCGTAATTGATGCGGATTAATGATAAAGAACGATGGGGTACCGGCAATATGGTAACTAGTATCGGTAGCTAAAGCCAATATCAAGGTCTAAACAATTGCGGCAACTGGCTTTGATTGTTGTTGGAAACCAAAGACCAATTTATCAACAACTGGTATAATCAAAGAGAGACACCGAATCATCAGCTGGTTAAGAATGAATATAGGTGAAGTGTTGACATTACAATTTGCTTTAAACTGAATTGCGAAACTAAAAATCATTTATCACTGATGATCTATGAGTACTGGTAGTCCATCTATATATCTGATTTTAGTGTAGTTTAAACCTAATTTATTTGAGAAACTTTGTCAAATACAGTTAGAAACATATGATTTGGGGGATTCAGTAGAATGCATGATCTACATTATTTTATAAATAATCATAGAACGCTCGAGTTAATATGGATTACATCCCTTTGTAGGATCAATTGGATAAATTAAAAAGCTATGCCGGTAATTGCTCACGTGTGTCCAACATTATACTGGAAAATCAAATATTAATGGACCAGTTATTTCATATCTTTTTTTTAAGGAACAAACAATATGCTTTGAATTAGTACAGTACACTATAGAGTATAGACCGTAAGTGTGCTATGCGACCCGGTGAAGTTTTTACCGGTACGGTAAATTGTTTTCTTTTATTTTAAGTTTGAGAAATAAGAAAAAACACGCAGAATGCAAAATAAATAATGACAAAACTTACAAATATAAACGCAGTCATATTAGTTTATGACAATTTATTGACATAGTAATTTAAAACATGAATTTGTACTTCTATGTGACCTGTTTTCGATTATGCCGATTATAGAGCAATGTCAATATATATAAGTCGATGCAATTTCAATGACACAATCCATATATAAGTCGATTCGGAGTATAAGACGAAGACCAAACTGTCAAGTCAAAGAGTATCGACTTGTTGACTTGGATCAGTGATTGTTGGTAAAACACAGCATCAGAAGGAGAGTCTGCTTATCTCTTTGATTGATTGCAAGGATTTGATTTTGATTTCAGACGAAACAGTTAAGTTTAAAGTACTCAACTTTCTGTGTCGTAGACGTTAATCCAAGCAGTCATTTTCTGACTTATTCAGTTTGCGTTAAAGAATTTTTAATCATGGCATAGGCGTTTTGCTGGAGCTCAGCTTGGTTTGATTTTTGCTGGTTTCTATTTAAAGATGACTCCAAGTCATGCGATACAGCATTACTACAGTTGATGGCTTTTGCTTAAACCAAGCCAGTAAAACTAAACATTTTATGCTGTACATGGAAGCACCCTAACTATTTCCCTTATAAGTGAACTCTGAACCAAAGATGTTAATTGTACATATATTCAGTTGGTGACTAACAATGACAATATTAGAATGGGATTACAGTTTGTTTCACACATCATTGCCATTTATCTTATCTGTAATTCAGTAAATTTTCAGGTCATTGTCATTAAATGTAGCCAGAAGTGTCTGATTTGCTATAAATACTTCATGTGAAATGAATTATTTACTCTCCGGTACTGAGTTACAGATAGGATAAAATTCATGATGCTGTACGGAACAAACTCTACAAGTTTTGACACCTTCCATTATAAATGCATCTCCTGGAAAGGTCAGAACTCGTTTCATTTTCTTACTCTAAAATATCGTTTACAACTTAATTTTCTCCGTTCTGTGCAAGTGATAAACGATGCATTGATGAGACTGGTTAGTTAGTATTTGTGCCAGTAAAACTTGGTCTTGTACTGCCTTTTTTCCATCCTTACCTGTCGAAGGTACTGGTAGAAGTGAGACCCTAGTGGAAATGCTGGTTTTCTTTCCATGTGCAGTCTTCATCTAAAACACTTTTCATAACCATTCTGATTCCAAGTGATAGGCTTGACTAATGTTAATCATGCAACTTCTTTGTTCAGGGCACTTGCATGTATATTGCAGTGAAACCTTATGTACTTCTACTCTTTGATTAGTTGATTATCTTTTTCATGCTTGTTTTGCTTTCTCTGGTCTGCTTCAGGTGCTTCTCTAAGCAGCCTTTTAGCAAAATGGGTCGAACCTATTTTATCCCCCACCCACCGCCAAGCTCAGCTAGCATTCCAGCATACATTTGAATTAAGTTTGTCAAGTATTTTGGGTTCCAAATTCGTGGTGCAGGATTAACATTAGCCAGGTCATTCACTTGAAATGGGAATTTATACAATAGTGTGTGCATGAAGTTTCAGAAGGTTCATTTAACAATTCAAAAACAGATGTAATATGCAGATTATTGCTGTTACTTAAAACTAGGCATGATTCATTCTTTGCACATAATATTGTAGAAAGAAAATTGTTCATGCCAACATAAACATTCCAGGATTTGATCCCATTGTTCAAAGGTCAGGATTTGCTTTTTATTTAGAAAATCAACTGATTTTAAAAGATGAAAGCGTTGAGTGGTACCTTAATGGTTCCTTTAGTTTTTACTCTTTTTTTTTCCTTCTCCTTTTTTGTTAATTGTTGTTCATTTTTTAATAAAAATAAATTTTTCAAAATCCCTATGGCTTAAAGATAAGTACTCATTTTGCAAAACACAATATTCACTGTCAATTTGGTGATTATGTCAAATTATCTAATTCTTATACAGATGTTTACTATGGAGTACCATACTTCTCTAGGGTTATATAAATGCTATGATTGAGCATATGATATAATTTGATTGGAAAAGTCTGCATAATGAATATTCAAATGTGTATTAAAAATTGCAAAATTTCTACAGATGTGTGCAGTATACATTTAAACAAAATTATGTGCTATTTATTCAGACTGATTGGCCCCCCTCCCCCCCCTGCATGTTAGGCTTACAGCTGACATGTAAAAGCTATTAACATTTTGCCCCTGAGTACAAGTTCGGTAAACTATCCTTAGGAGCATTGTGGTATTGTTTTGTACTGCCATATTTATGCACATGATAAAATAATTGATTATATGTACATAATGAAACAATCAAATGTGCAGACAGATATACTGCCTGGATGTGTGCAGAGTTCATTTTAAGCTGCATAATTTACACTAATTTTTCATCTTGGTGACAATGTTGCTTGTATTATGCCCTTAGGGCACATGAAAGAGACACCACAAATAAGACAAAAGAGTTTACAACTTGGACTGACTTACTTGAACACATCCCAAGATGGTTTCTGAAAAGAGTGTACTTATTGCTAAAGAAGCACAAGGCACTCTGTTTCATTTTTCTGTTTAAATTACTTTTATTTCGAAATATTTATTAGTCTGAAAGATCATTTAAAACATCAATAGCTTTAACAAATGTGTTAGACCAAAAACATTCTATATTACATCACTGCTTTTTGTGTCTGAATGTGGATGCATTCTAGTGTTACTGTCGGTCAAGAATAAAATGATTCTTTACTTAAAAATGAGAGATATTTACTAAGATAACAAGAAGACCAAAACTTCTTTTTTTTTTACGTAACTGTTTTCATTGCTATGTTACACCGAAATACCTAAATCCTCTGAGTACCCACTGGGAATTTTAAGTTCACTTTAAACTTTTGAACTTGATTTTCCATATCATGCAACTAGTATACATTATGATTGTTTCCTTTACTGTCTTTGATCACATTTGCAAATGAGTCTAATAAACTATCGATTAATGTTACATGTACTTAGGATATTCTCAGTGTTTAATTAGTAAAGTGAAATGAGTAGACTTAACATAAGAACGTGACCACTAGCCAATACTTATATGTAGGATTTGAATGTGTTTTTATTTTTCTGTTGAACCCAGATTACTTGATTGGATACAATAGACTAATTTATGTGATAATACAATGTGTGTGTGTTTAATTGATTGTTACACTGCGACCAACACTTTTATAAGTTTGAGATCAAAACACAATACTGAAATAGGTTCTCACCCATCAGATTCAAATCACATCTTCACTGTCCTACATAAAGATCTCACAGCGACTGCTTAGGGATCATGTTCTGGTGACTTTTGTTATTACCATAATTGCTAATTTTATCAGCCAATCAAATGAAGTCCTATATCTTCGCATTTGGGAGTCTGAGCAGTATGGCATAAGAGTATCAATGTGTACTGAACAATTTTCATATTTCTGAAACTGTATTTGCATCGGCTAATTCAAAGGTCACCAGAACATGACCCTAAGGGGTTGCAGTCAGATCTTAATGTGGGACAGTGTAGATATGATTTTAATCAGATTGGATTCTCACTGAAGTGTTCACTGACATTGCATTGATGATTGAGTGATACTTCTCAAACTTGAAAACAAGAGGGTATTTTGCATTTATGATGATTACACTGAAGAAAATCACAATATCTCTAATTTTTTATTTTTTTTTTATTTCAGCCACCAACCAATGGTTTGTGCCAGCTGTACGTGGAGACATCCCACCTGGGTGTGCTGCATATGGCTTTGTGTGTGATGGCACACGGATCCTGGTGTTTGGTGGCATGGTGGAGTATGGCAAATATTCGAATGAACTGTATGAACTGCAAGCCAGCAGATGGGAATGGAAAAGATTAAAGCCCAAGGCACCCAAGGTTGGACCCATGCCATGCCCTAGACTGGGTAAGTAAGAAAAGGCTTGGAAACTTTTCCTCTATGCTGTAGTTTCATTTGTTTTTGTGGTATACTTTTCATGGTTTTGTAATAAATAATAAATTTGTAGTTTGTAATTAAATTTGTGAATTTGCCTCAGTCAAGTATTGCATAGTTATTTAATTTTGTGGATTAATCTCCTTACATACCCTAATTAAAGAATACGAAACCAGAAAATTACGCCAACAACAAAAGTTTATGGCTTGAATGGTCAAAACAGTAGTGACATCAGTATGAGCACAGATGAAACATGCTAAAATCAATCCACACATTTGACAGAACCAGGATGTTAATTGATTGGTAAATTGGTTTCTAAATCAGTAAGGTTTTGTTTTACATAAATTTTATGCATTTCAAGGGAATAGTGAGCATAGTAAGTTTATTTTTTTTGTTATGTCTCCTTTTCATTCTGTAATAAAACAGTGGCTTCTGAACATGAATCAGATTGTAATGGAAAATGTGAAAGCTTTTTGTCTTTCCTTAGAATCTCCTTTCTTGGTTTTACTGCCAAATTATGAGTGGCTGTCTTGTAACCCTTATTGCTCTGCAATCTGTCAATGGAAGACTAAATTTTTGCTTGCTAGTTAGAAGTTATAATTCAGATCGAAATTGTTATCACACCCTCAGTCTAAATTCTGATTGGATGTCGCTTTGACCCAATCCAATCAGACTTAGCAGACAGTGTTCTTCGGGAATGGATTTAGAACACACCCCGTTCCTCACTGGTTTCTCTAATCTTTGGACAAACTTGTAACACATAGGTGGAAAGTCGCTCTATCCCCAACATCAGTATCATCACAGGTGAAGGGTTGATTTATCAGCCTTGATTAATACCATTTAGGAATTAAGCTACACTGCAGTTAAAATGTTTTCACCTCCATGGAAAAAGATTTGTATTCCACAAAAAGTATAGATTGGAGTACACCAAAATTTGGTCTAGCGTTCAGCCATCAAACATCAGTGTACATTATGCTTTTCACACAGTAGTGTGCCGAGAATTTTACAATTGGGAATATGCACAAGGGCTGGTATTGTTGCTTATAATTTACCTGTCTTATATGTGCCATGTAGTAATATTTTTATGATTACATGTATGAAAGATAAATTGTAAGCAACGAAACGAGCCATTGGAGGTATGTGGCAGAACGATGTGAAACAGCACACTGCTATAGCACCCCCAGCAGATTTCAGTTTTGGAGTACTTTAAGCCACCTACTCAAGTCCTGCATGCTACCAGTGCTGAAGCATTGTTTGTGAGCTTTCTTTTTGAACATAACCTGTCTTTCTTAGTTGGAGATCAGCAACATTGACAGTGAAAGATTATTTCTTATTGTGAGGAAAAATAAGACAAGCTTTAACATACATGCCAAACATTATGCTTTTGGCATAATCATTATGCTTTTTTTCACTAAATTACGCCTTACTCATATGTGTTCGGATTACACATTTTCTGTATATCCCCCAAAAGAGTTAATAATTTGTTTTCTCATGCAAGCGCCTGTGGATGGCTCTGCTTAATTTGCATACAGGCACTTTTTGACGCCTCTACATCATTCCCATGGAAGCGCCTTTCGATGCCTGCTGTAAACATCAGCCATTTTGAGTGGGGTTTCATAGCGCCACCGTTAGGGTAAACCCTCTATTAGATACTACATTCATTGCTGTGACTGACCATTATGTCAGATCACGTGGTCACTGTTTATGCTCTGGTCGAAATCTGCTATTTAAAGTAACTGGGTCGTATTTAGAATCACAACTGTGAAAGCTTCAATAACTTAGGTAAAGGCTCTGATATTGATGTAGGCAGCAATTAGTTTTTATAAATTATCAAATTCAGCTGACTTAGTGATGTAGATGCAGACAAAGAACTTGTAAATTTCGAGTATGAGAAATGGCAGCTACGGTTTGTCACGCGGCTTCACTGACTTGACGATGAACGAATTCTCTCAAGATTTTAAAGAACATAAAGAAATTCTTCCGTGAAAAATAATTACACAGCTATAACGATTGGATTTTACTCTTAAATTTTTCCATACATAATAGATGTGTACCAAAAATATAAGATGGTTAAAATTGCTGTTAAACATACACTGCACTGCTTAACAGTTAACAGGCAGACCTATGTGTAGTATGGAGTCGAATAGGTAACAGATTTTCTATTTATAGTGCACTGCACCGGGTAACTTTGCTACATGAGTATTGAAAAGCTAAAAAGCTATACACTCTTTTTAGAGTCTGTGTAAGAGTTTTTGACAATGAAAAGGGCAAAGTTAAAGTGATTGTCTTTCATAACCAGAATTAACAGTAGATTCCACTGGAGAAAACATTTTTTTTTATTTGTTTGATAATGCTTTGAATAAACATACTTGTGAGAGATTGTCAGGTATTGTTAACAAAAATAAAACTTAATTCAGATCCAGGCTCAGTAACCCAGAACTTAGTGCTCTGCTACTGTGCATAACAATCATAGTCTCAGCTGGTACAAAGTGTTTTGAAATGCAATATGAGAGTCTATTGCTTTTTAAAGCTCAAAGTGTTATATACGAAAACATGAAGCAGCAATTGATGTTAAAAGTCCAGATGGATAAATAAATCATTTTGTACATATGCTCATTGAGTTTTTATCATGTTATATGTGGATTACTCTTTTTCTTCTTGGATTACTCTTTTTGTCCACTTGGATTACACTTTTTCCTCGCCAAGGGTTGGCATGTATGCTTTAAGTGCCTCCTTAGGTGCTGATAATTTGCAGCAATTTTAGTCACCAAGATTAACCAGCAGGCAAGAAGCTTGAACTGTTTTGAAAACAAATTTACCATAGCCTGATTGAGGAAGTTCAAGACTGCCACGGCATCTATCATGACAAATAGTGTCAAGTTTGTGTATATCAGTAAATTTGGCTGCAAATGTAGTAGTACATGTAATCAGTGTAAATAATATGTTTTAGTTTTATTTTGGGATTTTCATATAATGCAGTACTGACCATCGAAGTGGATGGAGTTAGTGTCATGATATAATTTTTCACTAATTGTGTTCAAAATTCACTAATTTTTATCCCACTTTTCACTGATTGCAAGTCTGCAGGGTTGGCAGCTCTGTTAAAATTGTACTTTTGTCAGTTACCCCTTTTTATATCTCCTCGAAAAAGGACGGCTTTTAATCAAAGACTCAGAAGTCATCAAAGACCACCTTTGCGAACTGCTCTGGTGGCCTAGTGGTTAGAGCGTCTGCATTAAAATTGAGCTATTTTCAAAACCTTTATCTATTTGTTTTATCTACCTTTATCTGTCTATTCGTTTTATCTACTCACCCTCCTTGAAATCAAGCTATTTTCAAAACCTTTATCTATTCATTTATCTTTTGCTATGCATGTCTTTGCTATCCTATTTTTATGTTTTTGAACCCTTTTATCCCTCTTACATATCTACATATATTATTACATGTGTTTAATTGTTGGCATACGATTTTGCAAACAATTATAAAAAAAGAAAGTAAAGATCTTTTCTTGTAAAATAAATGGAATGAGATTTCAGAAAAAAAGACGTTATATTTTGTGGCATGCTCATATCTCCCCAAGGCATGTTTAATTTTCTGGTTAGTTTTGCCCTGGGGCAAACTGACTTTCAGAAAATTTATTAAGCCTTGGATCATGCTTGTCATTTAATTTCCTAAAGACTGCTGAGGCATTCAGAAATTATTTTTTCAAAGGCATAAGTGGAAAGTAAATTAAAAGTTTGCTATAATTCCCATTGATACCACTTTTTGCTGTGGTGGGACTGAGAACCATATCCTTCCTCACAAAGGTAGGCTTTAGCAGTGATGGAGGATGGAGATGCTTGCAATTCAATATGAATGATAGCCCAGCTGCCACATTGTGGTTGTCTTGGTAGACACATCCAGGAGAAAATCATGTTTTCCGATTTGTTGACTCTTGCCCAGGTAATACATTTGCAAACAGCAGATTGTAAAAGGGGCTTCATCAGCCAGAATTTTTGTTCTTTCAGCAAGAAACAGACTTAATCCGAAACTTGGAATAGACTGGTGCTGATTAATCTTGTTACATGTTTAGGCTCTATCAAACAGTAACAAGAAAAGAGTGAAGGCAACAAGCTTTATAAAATTTAAAAAATAATTTATTTCCCTAGAAAAACAAGGTAAAAGTGAGAAAAAGAACTTGTGGTTTTATGAATCAAATCCAAAAATAATCCAAGGATTAAAAAATAGAAGTCCTAGTAATAAAAAGTCCTAATGAAACTGAGTTCGAATCCCAGTGAAATCCAAGATAGAAGGCGATGACGTATGCTGTGGTCATTGTCATACTAATGTGTCAACAGTTGTTTGTTGAATCACAGAATATACAGTAGTCCCCCTCTTGAACGGCCCCCCTGACCAGCGACCACCCGCTCCTTACAGCCAGAATCCGTTGGTACCGACGAGTTTGTGTTCAGAAGTACCCCTCGTGAAAGGCCACCCAGCTAACACAACCAGCGGCCTGCATATTAGTGCAATAATATAAAATTTACCCCTCACAAGCAGCCACATTTTATTTTAATATGTATCCAGTACCAGTATTTTATTCATAAGTAATCTGATTTATGTTTCCCGATGTCAGGTTTTCGTTATTGAAAGAAGTGTTGACTAAAGTACATGTACCACTAAGGTTAATATTATATCATTTACGCCTCAAGAGAAGCCCCATTTATTCCATAAACCTGAGAAAGACTCAAATTTTAATCCATACAAAAGGGTAAGTACATGTAATCCAATTAGCCTTACTGCTGTGTTATCGTAAGATGTCCAGTTTAGTCACTGATAATTTTTAAGATTACAATTATTGAACAGTAGTAACAGTTGAGAAGTGGTAGTATCGATGTACAATACACAAGTCAGCAGGAAAATGGTTTGATAGCCTTTATGGCTTCCCTTAGTAAGATGTTGAGCTTGTTGTCTTTGATAATTAGTGGCTATTACTACTGTCAATAATTGTCAAAATTACAAATCCTAAAGGCCGCGAGGTCAGATCTGTGTGATGTTAATGCTACATATCAAAACCATTTTGGCTTCTCTCACTTAGTGTAAAAAAATGTATAAAAACAATAGGGTACCAGACTGCTACTAACGAATCACGTGACAAGATCACTTCCTTTATAAACATAGGCAATTTGTTTAGATGCATACAAAATTGTTTTATCAGTATTGTAGTTGGCAACATGAATAACTTACTGCAAAGAGATCAACATATCATAGAGAAAAAGAAAAATTCTCAGTTTAGAAGAGAAAGTGAAATTAATTTGACTGACCGAGTGGTGGTGGTGGTGGGTCAAAGATCCTTGCAGAAAACTAATGTCGGAAAGGCTCAGATAACAATATCGTGAAAGATAAGGAAACAATTCTGCAGAAGTGGGAAGGTGAAATGGATGGAGAAAGGAAGATTGTTTGAGCCAGGATATGTTTGTATCCTGATTTGAATGACAAGAAAAAGCAACAATTTTGTCAGTTGAATTGGGATATGACGAGTTTACCGCAAGTAACAAATGGTTGCACAGATTTCAAGTGCGACACAATATTAAGTGTTCTGTCCTTAGTGGAGAATCAGCTGATGTCAATAATGAAGATTGGAAGAAAAGACTAAACGATATATGCATGGGATTTGACAGCAAGGATATTTTTAATTGTGATGAGACTGGTTTGGTTTTTAGACTGTTACCAACAAAGTGACAGATGATGTGATTTGTAACATAATTATAAAGACAGTTTTAAAACTATAACAATGGTTATTCATAACATTCTTTTGAAAAGGATGAAACAGTTTGTTTTACATTTATTTCAGAACATGCATGTGATTTTTTTAATGAAAATATTAAATGTTTTAGACTTAAATGTACTTGCGACTTTCTTCATATGTATTTACTATTCACGTTTGTCATCCCCCTCTATAAAGGCCACCCTCATTATAAGGCCACTTCCCTGCTGCAATAGGGGTGGCCTTATAAGAGGGGGACTATTGTGTTATTCCAGTGTTTGAATTATGTGTAAATTTTTATAACTGTCATTGTCCAAGTATTAAGTTAGAGCACAAGTTTTTCCAGGGAAAAATAATCTCTTGGAATCCAAATAATTTGAAGAAAACAAAATAATTAGACCAAATAACTGGTCACGACATAAAACACCTGGACATCTCCATTGCTAAGGCAAGTAATGGCTATTCTTTCTCAAAACATCAATAATAAATCTAGCCATGATGCAAAACCGATGCCCGGATGTGGCTCAATCCACTGGAAAAAACCTAATTGGTACACATCATTCGTCACTTACTCCAAGTATGGCCTCGATTTCACTTTATGAATCTTACTCTGAGAAAGAATTTTTTTTTTTAAGTTGTTTACTTCAACTCTTACTGGTTCTGAATCAAGGGCAGGAGCTAGGTCAGCATTAGATACAAAGTTTATTTTATTAGTTGTTTCCGAAACACAGTCAGGTCAAACAGAACTGAACTGAATTTTCTGGACAATGTCAAATCCAATAAATAAAGTTACATTACAATAGCATGTAATGGAATAAAACAATTTTTTTACAACCAACACACAATTAAATTAAATCAAATATAAATTAAATCAAATATAAATTAAACCAAATATACATAATGCTTAAAAGTCCCTAAATTGATTCATTTGAATTTTCTACAAATGCAGTTAGAAAGTCGAAGAGAAAAAAGGATGGGTGAGTGTTCCAATCCAGAGTACTCAGATCTTCTTCTGATGTTTACCACCTGACTTGTACAATATGCTTCCAGTTTACAGTTCTTTAGACTTTGGACTGTTTCAAAGAACTTTGTTTCAGTTATAACAAAATTTCATAAGCACCCTATGGTCATAATTGTTGGCATGTTTTTGTTTCATTTTGTGTAGCATTAAATACTGGTACCCTTACTTGTCTTTGTTATGCTAACCAGTAGATAGCCGACTTTTTGTTTTTGAAAGGTGTTGTGGATTAAATGTTTTCTTGAAAGAAGCAATGCAACATAAAGGATTATTACATACTTGAGCTGTACAAAATTGTTCACTTATATTGTTAATTTTTTGGCAGGTCACAGTTTCACTTTGCTTGGGAACAAAGTCTACCTGTTTGGAGGCCTGGCTAATGACAGCGAGGACCCTAAAAACAACATTCCCAGGTAATTTTTACCTCATTTTATTGACACATGTAGGAAGTCTTGTCTCTGTGAAAATAGCCTAAAACAACATTCCCCATGTAATTTTGACCTCATTTTATTGACACAAATAGGCAGTCTTGTCCTTGTGAAAATACTCTGAAATGCTTTTGTTCTGTACCAGAGAATGAATATGCATTTTGGCAATGTTAATTGTTGTTGTGGATTTTCTTGAGCTATTTCTCAAATTATCCACTTTTATAATTGTAGGGGATAATTATCAAGACCATGTTATTAGAGAACAGAGACATAGCATTGCCATTGCCAGGTGTCACTAGTTTTTAGCTTTACTGCTGTACTGATAACATTATACATTTTACCTCTGACATTCCAAGCCATTCTAGTGTTCAGATTGGAACATCCAACTTTTATTTTTGATTTATCATGTTGGACAATCATTCTCCTGTAGGTTGTATACATTATGTTTTTAACAATTTTGGCCAAATTTAAGTGACTTTGTCCTTTTTAGGGACAAATTTTAGGCAGCCCAATGGGTATAAATCCGAGCATGGATTCGTAGTGTTTGTACCGGATCCATTGGATCTAATTCATTTTACCACCACACCAAGAGCAGCCATCCAGATAACCCATTCCATTGAAATTGTCCAGCCATTTACAGGGATCTTAGTGACATATCCATCTGTCTAGTTGCACTGTTAGTGACATACCCTTACTATGCCAGAGATTTCGTTGAGAAATCTGTCCATCCTGCCAGACCACTGGAGCAGCCAACAAGTGGACAGATTGGGACTCTGCACACAGTTAGTGTCATAAAGCTCCATCAACTCAGCCATGCTCAGATCCAACATGGAATGGACTGATTTAAGCTTTAAGGCCACAGTCAAGAAAATTTATAGGGTGTTCGCAACTTAAGAATTCACTCCACCCCTACCACCGCTCAAGACTAAGTTAAAGCATTGGCAGATATTGACAAGGAGAAAGTCACCCTACTCTTCCCCCAATCTGCTAATATTAGCTCTTTACCTCATGTAAGTGCTTTTGGATGCCTTTGCCCAATTTACATCGAAGCGCTTTTTGATGCTTCTACACCATTATCATTGAAGCGCCTTTCGATGCCTGCTGTAAACATAGCCATTTTGAGCTGGTTTTCATAGCGCCACCTTTGGGGAAAACACCCTGTTAGATACTACATTCATTGGTGTGAATGACCATTTCGTAAGATCATGTGGTCGCTGTTTAAGATCTGATTGTAATCTGCTGTATAAAGTAACAGTGTCGTATTCTACACTCTTCAAAATGGAGGCCGCGGATTTTGTTCAGTACTTTCTTGAGATTACACAATTAGAATCACAACTATGAAAGCTTCAGTAAATTAAGTAAAGGCTCAGATGTTGTTGTTGTGGGGTTTAATGCCATTTTTCAGCACACGATAGGCTATGCATGGCAGCCAGTATTAATGGTGAAGGAAGAACCCGGGAATAACCACCAACTCATGAAAAGCTACTGGTAGGCTTTCTCACATACCCACATTGGCCGAATCCTAGACTCGAACCCACACAGACAGAGGTGAGATGGCAGTGATCCGTAACGGAGAGCACTTTAGACCACTCAGCCACTTGGGGCCCTCTCAGATATTGATGTAGGCAACAATTAGTTTTTATAAATTATGAAATTCAGATGAGCTAGTGATGTAGATGCAAAGAACTTGTAAATTTCAAGTATGTGATATAGCAGCTTTGTTGTTGTTCTTGTAGGATTTAACACCATTTTTCAGCACACGATAGTGATATACATGGCGGCCAGTATTAATAGTGGAGGAAGAACCCGGGAAAACCACGGAAAGAACCACCGACCCACGAGAAGCTACTGGCAAGCTTTCTCACATACCCACATTACCCGAATCTGAGACTCGAACCCACACAGACAGAAGTGATATGGCAGTGATCCTTAACGGAGGGTGATATAGCAGCTACATTTACTTGTGCTTTCACTGGCTTGATGGTGAAACTTGTATCTCTAAATTTTTTATAGCACACAAAAAAGTCTTAACTGAAAAATAATTATACAGCTATACCAATCTTTAATCTTTCTATACATACATGTATTAGATGTGTACTAAAAATGTAAAATGGTTAAAATTGATGTTAAATGTAACATATACCTCACTGCTTAAGAGTTAACAGGCAGGTCTATGTTTATGGAGTCAGATAGATAACAGCTGTTCTATTTATAGTGCACTGCACTGTGTAACTTCGGTACATGTGTATCAAAGAGCTAAAAGGCCGTACACTTTAGGAGGTATAGGGTTAACAAGATCAATGACCGGCTTTGAGATAGAATTGGTGACACAGGAAATTCTAAGGATATCTACTCAGAAAGCCAAGTCCCATTGATATTCTTATCTCGCTGGTATAAAACTATGTCTTCAGTGTTAGATTTGACCTCATTGGCATTTTATTTACTCGAAGAGAAATCTGATAATAGCAATGCTTGGGAGGCGATGGCCAGGATTGCTGTCATTAACTGCACCGCTCACCATACCACGGCCTATGCATGTCTGCGGTCTACATTGCTTAATCCTCCTCATACTCTGGCTTTACACTCAACCCTATTGAGGTCACTGTTGCGTTATGGAGGACAAATTGAGGAAGGTCGGAGGCAGGCAGCTCAAAATTTGACCCTCTAACTTGCCACTCAACCCAGCCCCCACCAGTGTGGATGGACATTAAGCAGCCTCAGGATAAGGAATCTTTTCAGTCAGATGCAAACCAGTATTGATTAGAACTAAGGAGTCAACAATCTAATCAAACTAGGAGTCAGTTGTACAGATGCGGTTAGAAACCATATTTCTCAACCTTCTAGCCTCCTAACGGTAAACATTGACCTACCCCTACTTACCACCTGCAGACAAACATCCTGTGTGCGGCCAGCTTGAGTAATTTTGGGCTCAGTGGATTTCCCTTTTACCACACAATAATGGGGTGATCCATGTAATTTCAAAGGGTTTCGGTTTTCATTTATCCAACCCTCTCCCCTTTCCTCTTCTCCCCTCTTTACTGGTGTACAATTAGATGCAGAAGAGGCCTTTCTTCAACACTCATTAAAAAACAGGCAGTAGAGATTGTGCAGAGACCACAATCATGGGCTCTTTATTCAAGGCTGTTTCTTACTCAGATGGCAAATGACAAGTTGAAGCCCATCATCATCTTGAGTCGCCTTGGCCAATTCATTGCACCATGTAAGTTCATGATGGAGACTGTGAGATCAATACAACTCTTCTTCCAATGGGACAAGTATACCATCAGTCTCATTCTGACTGATGCATATTTCCACCCCACATTTGGCTTGCCATGACATGGTTTATCAGTTTAGAATCCTACCATTTGACCTTTGGTTTTTACCAAGATCATGGATTGTGTCATCACTTCACAATGATGGCAGTGTACCTGGACGAAACATCAGGTAAGTTCTATTCTAATCCAAGGCAGGAATGATTCCTCACATTTAGATGATAAGGCTTTCTAGTGCACTGCAAAGAAGTCTGACCTCCACCCATATCAGAATTTTATCCATCTGGAGTTTCTTACCAACCAAACTAATTGAATCCATTTCCAACAGGATGTGGATTTCTGTTAGATAGTTTTTGCAACCACTGGAATTGTTCAGTGTGGCAGTGAACTACTTGGCCATCTTTATTTGTGCCCTTTTCAAAGATGTTACTAGCAAAATGTTGCTCTTTTTCAAGTCCCCTCGATTAATCAGTCATGACCACACCCAAGATATGTCATTCCTGCGTTAGTTGCACAATCCAGGTTGGCTAATCATGGGCATCCCACTGGAGCAGACCCATACAGAAATAATGGTATGTACTGATGCCAGAACTTATGGTGGGGGTGCCTACTTGTTGCCAGTCTTCAATAACATCAGCGGCATTTGTGATCCAGGCCATTGTCCTCTATACATCACCTGTCATCGATGTCATTCTCTTACGAAATAATGGGCTCTAAGCTTCCTCATTATGTCCGATAATTGGGCACCAAAATCACCTGACCTGTTTATTCAGATTTGGCAATTTCTACATTGGTGCTACAATCCATATCAATGTACGGACAAGATTTTCTTCACAGACTCAGTGTCTTGGCCGACACTCAATCCAGTAAAGGTCATGCACTAAACAAGGAATGGTCTCTCCATCAATTGGTCTGTACCCGGATCTGTGCCATTTGGGGACATCCGACGATCGATCTTTTTGCAGCAAGGAGGAATCACAAGTTGCCCACCTTCTCTCCTGTCCCAGATGCAGAAGCGTGGGCTGTGGATGCACTGTCAATCAGTTGCAAAGGGTGTGGGTATTTGCCTACCCACTCCAGTACTGATACCAAAAATAATCCAGAAGTTATGGGGTCAGAAATGCCAGATGATTCTGCTAGCCTCTCTCAGATGGGACAAGTCCTGGGTTAACAATAGATCTGCCTAGGAAGATTCCACCCTTCCCAGATCTTCTCAAGCAAACACACTCAGGGATTATTCATCCAACCCATAACATTTTCTTATCAAGACAAAAAATGTAAGTTTTGATTATGGTGTGAATCTCATCGAGCAAGAACTCCCTCCACTCTGAAGGCTTACGAGGGAAAGTTGCATGTTTTCAGGGACTGGTGCCATCTCAATAGCATTGTCACTCTGAGTGCCTCAATCCCTTAACTGGCTGACTTCTTTCTGTGGCTAAATAATTGTCCATAGTTACTTTCAAAGGCTGCTGCACCATTATCTCTAACACATTCTGGCATCGTGGCATGTGTAATATTTGACATGATAAAGTCATTTCGGATCATTTAGCCAAATCGACCAAAATCATTCACCCTGTTTCTAAAATGGAATCTGTCCTGGGTTTTAACATGGCTTAATTAGAATAAACTTGAAGCATGAAATGGCACTTTGATAAACAGAGAGAATAGTTATTGAATAATATTTATTACAGAAACTTTGAGGCATTGCAGTAATTTACTAGGCAACTAGATAAATCTTATTTGAAAAACTGGTCACCAGTGGACAACCAGTGATTTTCAAACTTTTTCTACCACTGCACACCTTTGTGTTCATGCTGGTGCACAACTGAACTGTTTGTTCTTGAGAGCACATTATGCTGAATAGAAAACTAAGAAAAATTGATGCCAATATTTCATTATACTTTTTATGTTTCAGGTATCTTAATGACCTTTATGCTCTAGAGTTAAAGACAGGAACATCTAGCCTGGCTTGGGACAATCCAGCCACAGCAGGACAGCCTCCACCCCCAAGGGAGTCACACTCATGCGCAGGATACATGGAGAAGGATGGAAGGAGGCCACGACTGATTATTTATGGAGGAATGAGTGGCTGTCGACTGGGAGATCTGTGGCAGTTGGATATAGGTAGGCCTGAACTTACAATGGTCATTGTAACTGTTAGTAAATTACAGATCTCCCTGGTTGTAATGTTAATTTAGATATAATGCCTTACTGCTCTTCCTTGTTGTAACGTTATTTTGGATATAATGCCTTACTACTCTTCCTTGTTGTAATGTTAATTTGGATATAATGCCTTACTGCTCCTCCTTGTCTTAATGTTAATTTGGATATAATGCCTTATTGCTCTTCCTTGTTGTAATGTTAATTTGGATATAATGCCTTACTGCTCTTCCTTGTTGTAATGTAAATTTGGATATAATGCCTTACTGCTCCTCCTTGTTGTAATGTTAATTTGGATATAATGCCTTATTGCTCTTCCTTGTTGTAATGTTACTTTGGATATAATGCCTTATTGCTCTTCCTTGTTGTAATGTTATTTTGGATATAATGCCTTACTGCTCTTCCTTGTTGTAATGTAAATTTGGGTATAATGCCTTACTGCTCGTCCTTGTTGTAATGTTAATTTGGATATAATGCCTTATTGCTCTTCCTTGTTGTAATGTTATTTTGGATATAATGCCTTACTGCTTCTCCTTGTTGTAATGTTAATTTGGATATAATGCCTTATTGCTCTTCGTTGTTGTAATGTTAATTTGGATATAATGCCTTATTGCTCTTCCTTGTTGTAATGTTAATTTGGATATAATGCCTTATTGCTCTTCCTTGTTGTATTTTTATTTTGGATATAATGCCTTATTGCTCTTCCTTGTTGTAATGTTAATTTGGATATAATACCTTACTGCCCCTCCTTGTTGTAATGTTAATTTAGATATAATGCCTTATTGCTCTTCCTTGTTGTAATGTTAATTTGGATATACCTTACTGTTCTTCCTTGTTGTAATGTTAATTTGGATATAATGCCTTACTGCTCCTCCTTGTTGTAATGTTAATTTGGATATAATACCTTACTGCCCCTCCTTGTTGTAATGTTAATTTAGATATAATGCCTTATTGCTCTTCCTTGTTGTAATGTAAATTTGGATATAATGCCTTACTGCTCCTCCTTGTTGTAATGTTAATTTGGATATAATACCTTACTGCCCCTCCTTGTTGTAATGTTAATTTAGATATAATGCCTTATTGCTCTTCCTTGTTGTAATGTTAATTTGGATATACCTTACTGTTCTTCCTTGTTGTAATGTTAATTTGGATATAATGCCTTACTGCTCCTCCTTGTTGTAATGTTAATTTGGATATAATACCTTACTGCCCCTCCTTGTTGTAATGTTAATTTAGATATAATGCCTTATTGCTCTTCCTTGTTGTAATGTAAATTTGGATATAATGCCTTACTGCTCCTCCTTGTTGTAATGTTAATTTGGATATAATACCTTACTGCCCCTCCTTGTTGTAATGTTAATTTAGATATAATGCCTTATTGCTCTTCCTTGTTGTAATGTTAATTTGGATATAATGCCTTACTGCTCCTCCTTGTTGTAATGTTAATTTGGATATAATGCCTTACTGCTCCTCCTTGTTTTAATGTTAATTTGGATATAATGCCTTATTGCTGTTCCTTGTTGTAATGTTAATTTGGATATAATGCCTTGATGTTCTTCCTTGTTGTAATGTTAATTTGGATATAATGCCTTCCTGTTCTTCCTTGTTGTAATGTTAATTTGGATATAATGCCTTATTGCTCTTCCTTGTTGTAATGTTATTTTGGATATAATGCCTTACTGCTCTTCCTTGTTGTAATGTAAATTTGGATATAATGCCTTACTGCTCCTCCTTGTTTTAATGTTAATTTGGATATAATGCCTTATTGCTCTTCCTTGTTGTAATGTTAATTTGGATATAATGCCTTGATGTTCTTCCTTGTTGTAATGTTAATTTGGATATAATGCCTTCCTGTTCTTCCTTGTTGTAATGTTAATTTGGATAAAATGCCTTATTGCTCTTCCTTGTTGTAATGTTATTTTGGATATAATGCCTTATTGCTCTTCCTTGTTGTAATGTTAATTTGGATATAATGCCTTGATGTTCTTCCTTGTTGTAATGTTAATTTGGATATAATGCCTTACTGTTCTTCCTTGTTGTAATGTTAATTTGGATATAATGCCTTATTGCTCTTCGTTGTTGTAATGTTAATTTGGATATAATGCCTTATTGCTCTTCCTTGTTGTAATGTTAATTTGGATATAATGCCTTATTGCTCTTCCTTGTATTTTTATTTTGGATATAATGCCTTATTGCTCTTCCTTGTTGTAATGTTAATTTGGATATAATGCCTTGATGTTCTTCCTTGTTGTAATGTTAATTTGGATATAATGCCTTACTGTTCTTCCTTGTTGTAATGTTAATTTGGATATAATGCCTTATTGCTCTTCCTTGTTGTAATGTTAATTTGGATATAATGCCTTGATGTTCTTCCTTGTTGTAATGTTAATTTAGATATAATGCCTTCCTGTTCTTCCTTGTTGTAATGTTAATTTGGATATAATGCCTTATTGCTCTTCCTTGTTGTAATGTTAATTTGGATATAATGCCTTGATGTTCTTCCTTGTTGTAATGTTAATTTGGATATAATGCCTTCCTGTTCTTCCTTGTTGTAATGTTAATTTGGATATAATGCCTTATTTCTCTTCCTTGTTGTAATGTTAATTTGGATATAATGCCTTGATGTTCTTCCTTGTTGTAATGTTAATTTGGATATAATGCCTTCCTGTTCTTCCTTGTTGTAATGTTAATTTGGATATAATGCCTTATTTCTCTTCCTTGTTGTAATGTTAATTTGGATATAATGCCTTCCTGTTCTTCCTTGTTGTAATGTTAATTTGGATATAATGCCTTATTGCTCTTCCTTGTTGTAATGTTATTTTGGATATAATGCCTTATTGCTCTTCCTTGTAATGTTAATTTGGATATAATGCCTTACTGCTCCTCCTTGTTGTAATGTTAATTTGGATATAATGCCTTACTGCTCGTCCTTGTTGTAATGTTAATTTGGATATAATGCCTTATTGCTCTTCCTTGTTGTAATGTTAATTTGGATATAATGCCTTATTGCTCTTCCTTGTTGTAATGTTAATTTGGATATAATGCCTTACTGCTCCTCCTTGTTGTAATGTTAATTTGGATATAATGCCTTACTGCTCCTCCTTGTTGTAATGTTAATTTGGATATAATGCCTTACTGCTCGTCCTTGTTGTAATGTTAATTTGGATATAATGCCTTACTGCTCGTCCTTGTTGTAATGTTAATTTGGATATAATGCCTTATTGCTCTTCCTTGTTGTAATGTTATTTTGGATATAATGCCTTACTGTTCTTCCATGTAATGTTATTTTGAATAGGTTTGTCTAATGTATGGCAAATAAAACAACAATAAGCTTAGTAGTAGATCTTTAAAATAATGTGAGGATGGCCTAATACCTCATCAGAACGTATTTCAAGCTTAAATAGTATAGAGATCCCCATCCTATAACCATGAAGATACTGGGAATGAAAAGACAAATGAACACAAACAATTGACAGATGCCCATGGGTAGTCCTTACTCTCAGTGACCTAGCCAAGAAACTCTAACTTTGGTCTGAATTCTAGTTTCAATAGTGCATTTATTTTATATTTTCAGACTTGATGACATGGACAAAACCTGTCATTCAGGGAGTTGCCCCTCTTCCTAGGAGTCTTCACTCAGCAACTGTTATTGGGAACCGAATGTTTGTCTTCGGAGGTTGGGTGCCTCTCGTTATGGACGATGTGAAGGTTGCTACACATGAAAAGGAATGGAAGTGTACTAATACACTGGCATCGCTGAATCTAGGTAAAGTATACATCATGTGGATTATTGGAAGATAGCAGATGTAAACAGTGACCAGGAGTGACCAAGTGGTCTGTGATGCTTACTTTCACAGACCACTTAGATCTCTCTGCATGGATTCAAGTAAGGGCTTGACGAGTGTGGATATATGAGAAAGCTTTCCAGTAGCTTCTCGTGGGATTGTGTTTCTTCCCCAGTTTTTCTTTCACAAGATATAATGGCCACCATATAGCCTGTCTTGTGCTGAGAAATTTCATGAAACCCCACAAAGCAAAACACAAATAGCAAATGCATGGATATGCAAGTGTGAATAATTAGGTCAGTAATATTCTTTCAGAAAATTGCTTTGTTTATCATATATCAAATAAATCTTGTTATGGTTGAAATCCCTCTTGTTCGATTTCTCAAGTGGCCATTGTCAATAAGACTATTGCATATAATGTAGAATTGGCAATTAAAACATACTCATTGCAATGTAATTTTGTATAGGATATAAAGGCGTATTTGAATACCCCTGCTTGGCAAAAATGCCATAGTATTTCTCAGCTTAACAAGAGCTTTGCATTACAACTGCATTAACCAGCATGCCTTGGAATCTTTATCCAGAAAGTAATGAGAAATTGTTGGCCATATTAATGTTTAGCCAAAGTCTGTAGGTCCTGGAAGTTGTGATTCTCACAGAAAAAGGTGCTCCTTTTGGACAATTCTATGTTTACTATGCAGATAACATGACTTGGGAGCCCTTGGCAATGGAAGTGTTTGAAGATGCTTTGCCACGGGCTCGTGCTGGACATTGTGCTGTTTCTATCCACACTCGACTGTATATTTGGAGTGGCAGAGATGGTTATAGAAAAGCCTGGAACAATCAAGTAAGTAGATTTCATTGGTCAAAAGTTATGCATAATGGAGGCTATCTCCATATTGGAATGGTGTGTTCCTTGTAGTGTAAAGAAGAAAACCTGTAAAAATGTGTTTTGAGAAATGTGGTGATTTTGGTATTAGACTGTTTTGTCTTATTATATGCCTCAATGATGATGATAAGGGCATATTGCATTCCCCTTGTCAATATGTCCATCCATTACACCATGGTAAAGTTGCGCATTAAAATCATTTCTGGCACTGTGGTGGGCTACCTGTGTTCTGTTGAAAAAATTTATTTTCCAGTCGTAATTAAGAAAATGAATATTATAGTAATAGAAGTAATTACCACAGTTATTTATTTCATTGTTCCTACACCAATGAAGATGAGATATAGGGTTTTGCTCATTGGTTTGTATGTTCATTCAGTAGGTTGTTTGTTTATTACCTCTCAATATCGTGTTACCCTCAATATCTTGGATATTATTTCATCTACACTTATGAAAAATTGATAAGTAGATACATCTTTGAAAGAGTAAACTTGGGCATCCCAAGTTAGGTCAATATGACCTAATTTGTTCTGTAATTACTCCCTCAGTATTTTTGGACCCATTTTCACTTACACTAATCAAATTGTTATTTAGATACATGTCAATAATGAAAAAAATACCATATAAACGCTAGGTCACTATGATTTAATTTGTATGCATGAGTGACTTTTGTAGTTTCTAAAATTCATTTTTTAGACTCATTATCTTGAACTGTTTCAGTTTAACTCATGAAAACTGGCATAAAGATACTATGTATGTGTAATATTTAGCAACACATCGGTACAATTTTTGCTATAAATCATGGATTAAATGGTGAGTTCTACAAATATACCAGGAGGCCCCGAGTGGCCAAGTGGTCTAAAGCGCTTACCATTCCGGATCACTGCCATCTCACCTGTCTGCGTGGGTTCGAGTCCAAGGCTCGGCTAGCGTGGGTACGTAGGAAAGCCTGCCATTAGCTTCTCGTGGGTCAGTGGTTCTTCCCTGGGTTTTCCAGGGTTCTTCCTCCACCAGTTATACTGGCCGCCATGTATAGCCTTGTGCTGAGAAGTGGCGTTAAACCCTACAACAACAACAAATATACCAAAGAAAAATTGCCAACAATTTTTAGGAAGATAAACCCTCCCAAATAAATGTAAATATATTGTCCTTCAAGATAAAATGCAAAAGTTTTTGGAAGGGTTGTAAAATTATAAAAGTAAGACTTGATAATTAAGAAAATTGGAAGATAATCTCTTCCAAATAAAAGTAAATAGATTCTCTTACAAGATAAAAGGTACAAGGTGCCAAAAAGTGTATAAAGACCCAACAATCTAAAATGATTAAGCCCTTAAAAATATAGAATCTGAATTTGTTTTATTATATAAACCACATTCCTTTATAAAGATTTTCTGGATTAACATCATCAGAATGCTCTTGATCAAGAAATCATCCTAAAACTTGTGTCTCAAAGTTTTGGAGTTGATGTAGCTGTAGACTTTCCATCTCAGTTTTGGAGTTGATAACAAGTATGTAGATACATATGGATGAAAGTAACTAAGTCATACCATAACTAGGTCATTATGACTTAATTTGTATGCTTGAGTGATTGCTGTATTTTCAGCTATTCATTCGTTGCACCTACAGTATCTTCCACCCCATTTCACCTACTCATGCAATTGGGTATGTGGATGGATTTCGAGGTGAGTAACTCAATCATACCAAAGATAGGTCTCTTTGACCTAATTTTAAGCTTGAGTGACTCTGTATTTTCCTCTACATTCTGTTTGTTTTTCTGTTACTCAAAAGGTACTTCTGATGGGCAATAGGATTCATGTTTATGATTAAATACCATGTCAGTTTTAAAACAATTCTTCCTGCATAAAAATGTAGAAGACAAACATCCATAACTGAATGTATGTTTGGTGTGAAATTAAACAGGTAAGTTCTTTGACTCATTAAATCCCGTTTTTTTTTTCTGGTTTTTTTTTTTCTGGCAATAGAGTTATTATGTTTGTGTTAATTTTACATGCAAACTCCATTGTAGACTTTGATAACATGATGTTCATCATTTCAGGTCTGTTTCAAAGATTTATGGTATTTGGAGACTGGTAAGTTTAAGTATTATTTACTATCTATACACAACATTTAATTATTTTGTTGTATGCATGCATACAAGAGCAGATCATTGCACACCAAGGAAGGCAGTCTGTATTTAAATGCAGTGTTTTAGTTTTTTTGGTGGTATTGTGATCAACAATACATGAGATAAGAATGCTGGTCTTTATCAGGCTATTGTCTTTGATAGCACCCAGAAGTTGTAACATTATATTACATATATGAAGTTAGGCTGAATTTTATGCTAAAGAATTTAGATCAAGGAAAATTAACATGCTTTCAGAAAGGCATATAACATAATGAATATGTTATTGATGTGAAGATTAAGATGATAATCATTATAACATTATTATTATTATTATTAATTATTATTATTCATGAAAGATCTGGGTGTGTATGATCTTATTTTTTAATTAGTAATGGTATTTCCAAAGGTTGTTTACCAAATTTTTTCTGACATTATTTTTGAAGTTTTGATCATCAAGCTTAGCAGTCAAATTTAACAGCATACTGTATACAATGATTGATTAATGAAGGACAAAACCAGAAGGTAGCTAAACAGTTTTTCCTATCACCTTATGAGGAACAAAATTATTATTATTATTATTATTATTATTATTATTATTATTGGTATTGTTATTATTATTCAGAGAAGCCTCCAGCTCCATCTCGTGTCCAACTTGTCCGAGCTAGCACCAATGCTCTTGAGGTGTGCTGGGGAGCTGTACCCACAGCTGATGCCTACCTACTGCAGTTACAGAAATATGACCTTCCCCCAACACAGAGCACGACCCCAACATCAAACCAAGTGACAAATCCTCTCATCAAGGCAATTTCTGCACCACAGCAAGTGCAGCCTACACCATCAGCAGCTCAACTACAACAGCAACAACAAATTCAGCAAGTTCAGACTCCAACTATAATCAGGACACCAGTAGCTGGTAAGCACCCTCTGTCAGTAATTTTCATTAATCATATTCTTGGTCATATAAATTTTCTTGTGCAATTCTGATATCTAGACAAGTGAGAATATTAAGCTATAAACCAACATCTGTTTATTTCCTGATGTATCATTTAACTTGAGTCACAAGCTTTTCTAAATTCTTTAAAGTCTCCAAGTTTCCTGGAACTTCTAAACTTTTTATCTCTTTGAAGTAACCAAGATTTTAGTTTTACTTTCCCCTCTTTACCTCTGTTTTAGTGAAATACTCAGACTTACAATTATTATTTCAACTTCAGTGTACCGAAGTGAATCATTGTAATAAAAGGAATTCTAGTATTATATGCACTTCATTCTCAAGGCTTGGCTTTATGATATATATATTACACGCATTGTGGATTTCTGAGTGCCCACTATGAATGGGCAGATTTCCATTACATTTGGTGACTGTCCTCCAAGTCTAGTTGAACGCTATCGCAGATTTTATTAAGCTTCTTTCTGATTTTATTGCATTCACCCTGCATGTTGGCACACTAAACAAAATGGTGGGAGAAACCCCAGCCCCATAAACCTGACTATGGAGATGTTACCTTCATATCCTGACTTGTATAAACTATACAGTAGTAAGTTTGCTTGTGTTATTTATCAGTGGCCTAACCTGGCATATGTATAGACTAAAATGTGTAACATAGAAAAAAGAATACCATGTTTTACATTTCTTTGATAACCATACCCAACCCCCCTGAGCAAACTCTTGAGCCAAGGCAAGAGTGTACGTAATAAAAATTGTCTAACTACAATGTACATCCTTTCATCAACTACATGTACATGTACTTGATAGCACATACACATTTAGAAATGTACATATTTTTTTGCATGAAGCTTAACTTTTTTCTTTCTAAGTACTTTTGTGATGTTTATCACAATCACACAAGTTGTTCATGCAAGATTGCTATCATTCATGCAGTTGTCTTTTAGAATAGACTTGAAGCTAGTTATGTTAAATTAAGCAGCTGAATTAAATTTTCAAAATTGAATAAATGTCATTGGTAGCAGTAACTTTTAAAATTTGAGACTCATAATTATAGTGATTACAAAGAGTCCTGTTTATAGCATACAAGTAGATAACAAAAGATATAATGACATGCATGTGATAACAAGGGATATAATGACATGCATGTGATAACAAGGGATGTAATTACATGTATGTGATAACGAGGGATGTAATGACATGCATATGATAACAAGGGATGTAATGACATGTATGTGATAACAAGGGATGTAATGACATGCATGTGATAAACATTTCTACGTTAATTCATTAAGAATAACGTGGCGTTCAGAGATGCTGACAGCGAGTGAATGCATGAATTGTGCAAGATTTGTACAGTGCAGTGATGTGTGAGAGCTCCTGCAAATTATTTTAAAATACAGCAAATAAAATGTATATCAAATTATCAGAGCTTGAAAGATGTTATTGGAGATTTGAGTGGGTGATTTGAGCCCCAAAATGGCATTTAATACGAGTCTGATGTACATGCTGGATGGACAAAAACAATCCAGTCAACCTCCTCTTTCAGCAGTTATTAGAAATTAAATTTAGGAATGTCAGAATATGAAGCCTTATTAAAATACAGACTAGTGCAATTTCAATTGTTTAATCAAGAAATTTAGCCCTGTGTGATCTTGTTCTACAGAGCTATATAGCCGTGTAAAGGTTGAGATAAATTGAATAAATAAGAATCTAAATAAGAAATGAAGAACAATAGATATTTATTTGATCAAAACTTGTCCAGAGTTTATGTTAGTGAAAAATCTTATTTTGGATCAGAAGTATCCAAAACACAGTACCTATGAGCTGTGGAAAATTGTACAGGGAAACCATAAAAAAAGTTTCCCAACTTGTTCAAGCTGGCTAAGCTTTCTTTGTACATACATGCCAGCCATTTTGCTTTTGGCATAATCATTACACTTTTTTCACAAAGTTCTGTTTTCTGCTAGACTTGATATGGATTATGCTTTTTTTGCCACATTAAAAAATAACAAATAACATAAAAATAAAGCAATAAAAAGTTATTTGTCTTTTTTTATTATCATCTCTTTAATTCCACTCTTATAAATTTGATAATATTCTTTTTAAAAAAGGTGACTGCTGTGTAAGAATAGAGAACATTCCTTATTTGGTATTTATAGTATATGTATATGACCCATTTCCTAGAAAATAGAGAGGTTTCTTCAAAAGTGAAATTTGTCTAACAGATTCATTTTACTGAAAAGGTAGTGAACCAGCCAGTACTTTTTTTTTTAATGAAAATGGCACCAGATGTTAAGTGAAATGGTTTATGATGTGAGTTGTAAATGTTATATGATGGAAAATGGTACAGCAGATGTATTTTTTCAAACTTCAAAACCTCTCTGATCAGGAAAAAGAGAAATGAACACTGCTTTACAAACTTTAAAAGAAGAATATGCAAGTAATGTAATTAGCACTTTGAGCACCAGGCCATGATCATTGCAGAATTCCAGTTCACAATTATTCAGCAAAAGTTATACCTGTAGACTAGTTGAAGTGAGTGCTGATTATAAATAATTTTTCAGTATATTTTGTGTTTGTATTTTGGTTCTAATCCATATGGATTTTGCCTTTTGTGACATTAATTTTGACCAACTTCTGAACCAGGTTAGTGGTAAAAATGTATCCTTTTCACATATGTGCTGTGATTCTGGCACATAATATGTTGATTACAATTTTTATGTCCAAATTATGATTTTTTTGCCACTTGTAATAGCAATAATTATGCTTATACCTCACTGGGGATTGGCTTGTATGTTTCTACGTGTACCCTTCAGACAGCAGACCAAAAGAGGGTTCTCAGCACTGAACAATATTCTTACACAGATAAAGAAAAGGTTAAGCTCAGAAATAGTTAACAGATTAAGGCTTATAAAGCTTGAGGCAACATTATTTTTTTTAAATAGAACTTTAACAGAGTCGAGCAGGAAGAAAGAGATGGATATTCAAGTGTTGGGTAAATACTGAACTATGGCTGTTTCCTCCTTCCCCTCATTTATTTCTACCTCCCCCTTGTTTTGTTGACAAGATGGAAGCTCCCCCTTTCAGATAAAATCCTGGCAGCATATCTGGACATTGTGTATTGACATAATACAAAAATAATGCTTGAGCTATTCTAGAAAATGTTCTTCTTTTGTGTCACTTGTGGGTTTAGAAAAAGACACTGATTATTTGAGAGTATGACAGTTTTCTAAATGCACTAATTCATCTACACTTCTTTGACATCTGCACACTATCAATGGCTGGTAATACCATTTGCAAAGTGATTTTCATGGAAAGGTTAAATGTTTCACCAATGTCATCAAGCACCAACAAAAGAAAGACATTCTAACTTAAAGTTGGATGTTACATGTTACCTTCCTGGCTTGAGTGAACAGCAGTCAGTTATGAAGTATACAAGACAAGACATTGGTTAGCACGGATATTTTAAAATAACATCAGCAGCTGAATGGAAATGTTTCTTGTTGTCACAAAACAGAACACTGATAAAACTTTCAGTTTGTGAAAATGAGTTTGGACTTGTGATATGGACTGGGAAACACAACAAAGTATTGGGTCGTCCATTTAATTTTGAGGGCAGAACCTGGGATTCAAGCAAGATAAATTTTTTTATGCCATTGGGGAATCGAAATCTTTTTTAAAATTCTCAGCCCCTCCGCCCCCCATTAAATGGTTGGTAAAGTTCTGATTAAAAAAAATCTTTTACCAGTGGTATTTAAAGCAAACCACATAAAATAATCAAGCATGTTTATTTGAAAACATATATGAATTGCTTCTAACAAAGCCACTTAAACCCTTTTTGATATGATACTGTAAAGACTTGAATGAATTAATTTTGATACCTTTCTCTGTGTAGAATTAAGAAATTGGTTAAGTGTAATGTCAGAAGAAACTTGCTATGATAATAGAAATGAACACACTGGCAATATCTATGTCTATCCTATAAGACTAAGCCAGATTATAACAGCACTCAATGAAAGTACAGTTAAAGATAGATTCGATAGCCCTGACAGTCTTATGACCTGGTAATTTAGGGTGGTGAACAATGCATTAATGATAGAAGTGATGTTTTTTATATGTAATAGTGTACAAGTTAAAGAAGAAAAAGCTCTCATAATCCACTTTGAAACTAAAAAGAAGCTAATATTTAAACACTAGATACTCTATATTTTACAGCAATTATACTCTGCTTTATAGCAAATATAAAAATATAGATTGCTTAGGGTCATTTTGTATAATAGTATGTTTATCAGTTGGATTTAAAGAAATGTTTATAATTCATCATTATCATTATGATATTTTAACAGTTTTCAAACTTAATATAACAGCAGTTTAATTTCGCTTGACCTACTAGAAGGCTTGAAATCATTTTATTTTCTATTCTGTTGCCAACAGTATTTCAACTCTAATGCTTTGTATAAAAAAAAGTACCTGGTGAAAAGGATGATTGGGTCAAAATGGAATGAGTTAGTTGAATACTTGCAACTTAACTGATAATAAAACTATATTTGCTTGACTTGAAAAGACAAAATGAAGTAATGTCTACCTCAAATTAAGTTTATAATTTAACCAAATAATAATTTTCATTGAAAAGGACAATTTTCATCACTTTTAGCCATAAATTTGGTAACGTTAAGCTTGTTGTATGCACAGACCAGTAGTGGTATGGTGTTGTATGAGTTGATAACAAATTAACATGGCTGCATGTGCTTTGTAGAGTCTTACATATATGCCAACCATTATGCTCTTGGCATAATCATTACGCTTTTTTTCTTCACTAAATTACGCCTTATCAGGGCTCGAATTTAACACCAATTCCTTTGTAGCAGAAGGACTAGTATATTGAGAAATTTACTAGTCCTGCCAAATCTTTACTAGTCCTGTTCACAGAACAATGGCACACAGCTTTCAGGTATGTTTACCGATTAAGTTTTAAAGTTCGAACAACCCGCAACAAAACTGGATGTTTTCTGTGTGTTTGTTTTTGCGAATTGCGTACACCAGTTACACCACATAACGTTCCTTTCCTCATCATAATTCAGCCATTCCCTGTCTTTTGTCCATTTTTTCTGAAACTTTCCATTATGCTTTTCCCTATCATAAGAATTATTCCTCATCATTCTCATTCAACTTTTGCTTTTTTTCTGGTGGCTGAACACCTTCTATCAAATACCATATTCTGCCTGTCTTATAAGGAGGGAATTGTGCCTTGTTTTGAAATACGAGATGTTATAGTATAGCTGACGTGAATTATTTAAAGCAAGAGAAGGAATGGCACATTGTCCTTTATATAAGAAAGTCCGAGCAAGAAACACATTTCAAAACACGTGTCTTTGCCCCCTCCCACAATTAAATGGCTTCTCCCTAACAAAGACTTAACTTCAGCAGATGTTCTGCATGATCAAAGCAGTGGCTATTGTAAACACTGTTATAAAATATTAGCATCAGAAGATAGTGTTAGTTTCAGCTTGGAAATGAAGCCATCTGATACTCGGCGCATTGTATTTAACAGCTCCAATTACGGTATCATAAGTCGTAAGTTTGGTAATTGTTCCTAATTAATCAAACCTCAGTGTATTGAAATTAATAATAAGGTGGAAAATTTTCAAATCTTAGATGCCCATGCTCAGAGATTTTAATTCCCAACAAATGTACAGCATTCTGCTTGGATATCTCCATGTGTATTCAATTATTTGTTCATTCTTGTAAGGGAAAAATATAAAAACTATTCTTATCATCATAAAAGAAAGTAGTTCTATGGAAAGGATGTGTCAATAATGTAATTGTAATAAATTGATCTAATTCTTATAATTATTTTGATGGAAATGTAAAATATGTAGTTTCCTGTTTGTGACTGTTGGAGCGTTTGGGTAGCGAGCAAAGAAAAAAGAACCTTAGACCAAAAAAACGTGCAAACTAATTTCTTTGAATAGTTTTTGCCGTGTTCTTTGTGTGGTATATCGCTTTGTAGTTTGTTACTGTGGTCGAGTGAATAAAGTGTGATACCACATCATTTTTTCATTTAATTCATTATCAGATTAATTAGGATCAATTACCAAACTTCTCTTGTTAATGACAGGACCATAATTTGTGCTGTTAATTGAAATGCACAAAATCAGATGGATTCTTTTTATAGAAACGCACCTTTCCAAGGCAGAAATTGACTTCATCTTCTCATGCTAATATTTTATGACTGTCTTTACAATGACCACTGCTTTGATTCTACAGAACATTTGCTAAGTCAAGTCTTTATTAAGGAATGGCATAAACAAATGCTGACTGTTGATAACTGAAACTTACTAGCCCATCAGACTATTAACATTAAGAAAGTTACTTGTCCGACAGGAAATCTGCCAACCTCAGGCTAGCAGACTACCACTAATTTCGAGCCCTGCTTATGCGTAAATGTATTTCGATTTCACGTTTTAGGTATGTCCCCCCCCCCCCCAAAATAATTAATAATTTGTTTTCTCATCTTTATTAACATCCCAATAATCCCACAGATCATATTCTAGAAAAGACAGTATCCATGTAACTACGACATAAAAGTACACTTGTCCATAGACTTGCATGCACTTTCCTAACAGTATTATGTTCTATTTATAGCTACTGTCCTATTTCCAATAAACATGCTGGTTTCTAATTACAAACTTTTGACCTAGGATTCTATTTATAGCAGCTGTACTGCTTAGTTAGAAGAGAACAGACTGGTTTTCTAATTTTTAATCTTTGCTCGCAGATTCTTTGTTCTAATTCATATCTGGTACAGAACTAGTCTGTAGGTATTGGCACTAAAAGTCAAGTCGGATTTATTCTAGTCAATGCGTGTGTTAGAGCAAAAATGTTTTCAATAATTTCACAGATGGGAAAAGACGAAAAACTGATTCGGAGATGAATACATGAATTACACAATACAGCATTCCATTCTAGGGCAGCTTCACGCCCCTTGCAGTCTGTGTGGAAAGGATTTTAATATTGGTCAGGGTGGTAAAACAAAGAAACCTTGAATTAGGTCATTTTACTAACTCCAGTACTAAGGTAACTTAATTGTGGACATAAATTTTATAAATGCAGAGGCGTTATGTACTGAGTTCTTAATAGAACACTTACTACCCCTAGTGGTAGAAGACTACATTGGTCCTTTGTTCAAATGGATGGTTCCTGATTCCAGAATTGCAGAAAATATGCATGTGCAAGAACAAAATCATCTAATATTGTTAGGTGTTTAGCAGAAGATACTTCACTTAAAATTGCAGAAGCCATGAAAATTGGGCCATTTAGTATTGCAACAGACAGGAGTAGTGATAATGATGACAAAAAGTTGTACCCAGTCTGTGTAAGAGACTTTGACAACGAAAAAGGCAAAGTCGGAGTGCTCTTCTTTCATTATCAGAATTAACAGTAGATTCCACTGTAGAAAACATTTTTTCATTTACTTGATATTGCTTTGAATAAATATAAGTTGGCAGAATGGTATGGGGTATTCAGCTGATACTGCGTCAGTGATGACTGGAATTCATAAAGGAGTTGCATTCTTTATTTTGAAAAATGTCTCCATCATTGTACATATCAGGTTGTCTCTGCCATGTGATGCACCATGCTGCAGGAAAAGCTGTTGATAAATTAGAAGAACTTCTGAAGTATCAAGTTGGCACTCTACCTGACAATGTACTTCATGCAGACAGAGTTGGGGTTTTTTAATTCTTATTTCTCAGCTAAAAGACCCAATATCTGGAAGATATAAATTTCTTCTTCTTTGTCAGGTTATGAAAGGAATATTGGTTCTTTACCATTCTAATGCTGACTGTGAGAGATTGTTCAGTACTGTTGACAAAAATAAAACTGAATTTAGATCCAGGCTCTGTAACCTAGTGCTCTACTGGTGTGCAAAACATTCATAGTCTCAGCTGGTACAAAGTGTTTTGAAATACTTTATGAGAATCTGTTGCTTTTTAAAGCTCAAAGTGTTATATACAGAATCTTGAAGCTGCAATTGATGTTACAATTCCAGAGGGATAAATAAATCATTTTGTACATATGCTCATTGAATTTTTATAATGTTATATGTGGATTACTCTTTTTCTGCTTGGATTACTGTTTTTGTTTCTTATGGATTAAACTTTTTCCTCACCAGGGGTTGGCATGTATGGTTTTATAAACAGTGGCTTAGAGATGAATCCAAAGAGTAGGTCAAAGGTGAATTCAAAACAGTAAGTCAAAGGTTAATCTAAACAGTAGGTCAAATGTGAATCTAAACGGTAGGTCCAAGATGAATCTAAAAAGTAGGTCTAAGGTAAATTTAAACAGTAGGTCAAAGATGAATTTAAACAGTAGGTCAAAGGTGAATTTAAAACATGTCTCTAGTACTCTGGCTGCATAGCTCTTGGGAAAATTTGTCAAATGTATCTTTAATGCAGAAGTGCTATACAGTTGCTGGACTAGAGGATGGATATTGGTATATGTATTTCATTGTGTGTGAAAATGTTGAGCAAAAAAAACTTGTAAAGTGGCAGATGGAATAGTCAAAAAATGACTTTGTGTTTCTAATTTTATTCTTTATTTTATTAATTGAATTGGCTATGCAACCATGTACAGGATTGCTTCAGTTTCTTTTTCCTTCTTGCATCAACTTACACATTATCTTTCTAAAATTTAAAAGCAGAATATCTCTCTCATTTTTTCTCATGTTTAGCCAGTTATGAGAATCATCGTAGCATTGAAGTTTTTTATATTGTGTGAAACACCTAATATTCTCAAGGGATACTTTACACAAAAATGTATTTTTTATCACTAGCAATACTTGTATGTTGGTGTGTTTTAGTCGGTGAGTCTTTAAATACCTAAAAGAATTCTGTACGGCTTAAAAAGAGCATTCTGCATGATGAAATGGTAATTCAGTAGTCAGGTCAGTTTCACACAATGTAACTGATGTCCTTACATAATTATTTAGCAGCAATTTTATGATCGGGACACTAAAATTTAATGTCAATTATCAGCCATCACATGTGCATCCATGACAGCCACCGTTATGTCTGTGACAGACAACAGCATGGATCTATAAATTTTCACCATGGAATTTCTGAAGTGTACAATGCGTGTACTGTGTGCATGTGTGTGTTTGTATATACACACATACACATATCTTTGCTCTGTAGTCTAGCAGATGTATAATTCTTCTAATCTTGATTTCAGTTTACTGTTTTGGTTTTTTTTTTTTTTTTACACATCATCTGGTTTAGTACTATAGTGTTTTTAATTCTTGGGACTAACCTCCGTCTGTCATTGGCTGTGTATCTTTTTGCTGTAGGCCTTACCCAGTTGCGAGCTGTTGCAGGAACCTCTGTAGCCGCTCTGGCTATGCCTCAGACTATAAAAGGTATTCACGTTATCTAGTTGCATGATCATGGTGCTTTTGTTTTATACAGTAATATTGGCTAATGTTTGCATGATTACATTTTGTACTATTTATTTACTCATAAAAGTGATGTCATTGTATGAGTTGATTGACTCAGTTAAAGAAGTACATCTTCATTCTGCACATATCAGCTTCAAAGACTGTTTATTTTGGATATCTGAGTTCCTTCGCTCTTAAGATTGTCAAACACTGCCATCTCCCAATTGTGAAAATCATTGCCATTTCTTAAATAAGCAAAATCTTTACCCCTAACTAATGCCTTACCATCCTAGGAAGAGGTCAGTAAATGCAAAGTTTTGTGTGTTTAACTAGTTGTCTTGCCTGTCACTGGCAAGCCATTCATATAGTTATCACTTTTCCAGAAATGGCAGCATCATCAAAATTTGCAAAATTGAAATACCTCCATTCCTCAAAGTATCATATCCCTCCATTTCCTCAGTTATGAAAAGCCTTCCGTTTCCTAAATCTGCAAATTGTACATCCAATTAGTAGTTCCTTTCCATCCTGTGAAAGAGCTTGGTAAACACAAAGCTTCATATAGTTAATTAGTTGTCTTGACTGTCAGTGTCATTGTCTAACCTGTCGGTAGCATTGTAAATGCCTGTAGATAGTATTGTCTAACCTACCTGTAGCATTATCATGCCTGTCAGTCACAAGAATCTTTTTCCAGTGATGGCAGCATAATCTACATTATGATTAGTTTTAAAGTTTCTTGAAGGTCATATATCTCTGGCCTCAGTTAATGTCTTCAGCATAAATTTGGGAATAATATTGCCCTATGCCTATTGTTTGTTTTCTGATATGCTAAGGTTTTCCTGTCTGGCCTGTAGTCTCTCTGCATTTTGCAGTTGGATTTGACTTATGAGTGAGTATATACAATAGTTGTTTATCACTGGTGTATTCTCTGGGTCCTTGTTAAATATTGAATCAATATTCTAGCTAAATAACCACGTGCAAACACATAATTATTAGGAGTTTTGTAAAGGAACAAAAAATAAGTTTTTTTTTTTTTTTTGAAGATATTTGCAGTCAGGTACTTTATAATTTATTGTCATATGTGGCCTTGTTTTGTCAATTGAATTGTGTTAAAATAATACTAGTTTTAAACAGTTTTAGAAATGCATGCTGTATTGTACCTTACAACTTTCATGCTTTCTCAGTCTTTATGAAGAGTTCACAGTGGTAAAACAACATTATTTTAAGACCACATTAGGGGCATCTCGATTTGTCCAGCATTTAGTTATGTACATGATGAAATGGAAACAAATTGACATGGATAAACAAAACTTGATCTTACACATTGATTACTTGATTTTTACTTTCACTTTAGGTAAGCAATTTTTGCAATTGTTTGGTCTTTAGACTTGTGCAATTTCTGAATTTTGACTTAGAACCAAAACTGTAACAAAAATTGTCTTTACCGAAGTCATCTTGATCATACAAAGGCTTGACTTTTGTTTCTAATTGCATATAGGAATTATACATTTTTAGATTTTCCAGATTATGAAAGTATATGCATTATCAAAAGAGTTGACCAGTGAGCCTCCATTTTTAAAGATAGATATATATATATATATATATATATATATATATATATATATATATATATATATATATATATATATATATATATATATATATAGCTGTTTCGATAGTTGACACTACATACTGGTAAGGACCAATATATACATTTTGTGCTTTGAATTGCTTAAATTGAACATATGACCTGAGTTCCAAAGTATGTGTAGAGTTGCATGTACTTTCATGTTATGTTACCTGACTTTTTGCAGACCTGCCAACCCTCATGATTTTGCTGTACGTTTTATGGAAATTACCCATAGAATATGGACTTATGGAATGAAAACACAAATTACAGAAATACATTTGTTTGCAAGTAAAATCCAGATACTGGCTTGTCAGTGTTTGATTCAGACCTAGGTTTCATACATGTATTAGCTAATGGGGAATTGGTCAGAGAACCAGACTAACTTTACTGGAATAAATCAGATGCTTAAACCTGCACCTATTTTGTGATGCAAAATGTCTGCATGATCCAGCTATTGCTTGCTTTTTTGTATGTTTTTCAGCAAACTGTCAAGACAAAAGGGACAATAAACCTCTTAAAAGGTTTTAATATAAAATGGAATATTGAGATTCGGGGGGGGGGGGGGGAAGCAGGAAGGGCAACAGTTACCGGTATGTTCAGTAGACATTGTGTGTTGATTACTTCAAGAATCCGTTGAGCTCAGTAGGTTTTAAAACTGTTGTTTGTGAAACTACTGGAGGTAATTAAGGTTAAACTTGACAAACTTTAGTTCAACATTTTTAAATGCATGCTTTCCAGCTGTTTGACAGTAGCACTACATGATATTTTGTTATGAAAACTGACTCAACTTGCAGAAAACAATTGCTTTGCTGAGAAGGTCTTATTAGTGTAGGCAGGTCTGCCTTTTGAACTGAATTGTGCCCTTTTATTAAATTCTGTTTCATTCTTTTTATATTGCTAAGGAAGTTTTTAACTGTTCAGTTTCCCTGTTTGTTGACTTACGTCTGCTTGGTGAGTATGCTGCAATATATTCATATCTTGTACAATAGCAGAGAACTTGGATTTGATGTCCAACTAAAGGTGCCATATAATTAGAGAACACTTTAATTTGATGTTTGACAAAAGGTTCCATATGATTATAGAACACATTTTAATTTCATGTCTGACTAAAGGTGCCATATGATTACAGAACACATTTTAATTTGATGTCTGACTAAAGGTGCCATATGATTACAGAACACATTTTAATTTGATGTCTGACGAAAGGTGCTGTATGATTACAGAACACATTTTAATTTGATGTCTGACTAAAGGTGCCATATGATTACAGAACACATTTTAATTTAATGTCTGACTAAAGGTGCCATATGATTACAGAACACATTTTAATTTGATGTCTGACTAAAGGTGCCATATGATTACAGAACACATTTTAATTTAATGTCTGACTAAAGGTGCCATATGATTACAGAACACATTTTAATTTGATGTCTGACTAAAGGTGCCATATGATTACAGAACACATTTTAATTTGATGTCTGACTAAAGGTGCTGTATGATTACAGAACATATTTTAATTTGATGTCTGACTAAAGGTGCCATATGATTACAGAACACATTTTAATTTGATGTCTGACTAAAGGTGCTGTATGATTATAGAACACATTTTAATTTGATGTCTGACTAAAGGTGCTGTATGATTAGAGAACATATTTTAATTTGATGTCTGACTAAAGGTGCCATATGATTACAGAACACATTTTAATTTGATGTCTGACTAAAGGTGCCATATGATTACAGAACATATTTTAATTTGATGTCTGACTAAAGGTGCCGTATGATTATAAACACATTAATTACTGTAATACCTGTAAGTAATGCCAAATTATAGTATTGCAGCCTAAATTTATATTTGATGAATAAATTTGATGGCTTCAGATCCTATAGGGGGTTTCACAGTTGCAACGGAGTTACTGATCGTAGTGCCTAAAATTACCTCCCTTAGCTCCAATGCGCATGCCCACAAAAATTTCCAGTTCCGGATAGTTCACCGTTCCACACTTGGTTAGCGAAACATAAAGTCGACAAAGGAAGGAATCTTAGCTGTACTACACAGATCATTATGGTTAAACCAATGAATAAATTATATGTCAAACATCTTTTGTTCATACTTGAAAAAATAATTATAGAAATTACATCAGATAATTAGATTCAGTGTCCATACTTACATTATATCAGATAATTAAATAATATTTACTTTCCATACTTAAATGATATCAGATAATTAAATTAAATACAATGCCCACACCTGATAATATAGATTCATTATCCATAATTTCAGATACATTTGTAAGAACATTTCACTTTGCTCTCTGATTTTAAACATTTATTGCACATTTTTGGTTATATAACTTTAACGAAAACAATCTCAACAATTTGCATTCTTCATATGTTGATATATCCTTCTTTCTCAGTTACTTTCACAAGGCTAATAGTTTGTTTTTAACACGAGTTAAGAAAGTTAAGACACGAGTTCAATAAGAAAATTATAACACGAATTTGATATGTCAGCTGATTTGTAATGCTGAATATTTTAAACTAGAAAAGATTTTTTTTTTTAATGGAACACAGTATTTTAATGAATTCAGAGGAACTTAACAAAGCAATAATTACATTAACTATCATAACGGTAAAGGAGTGTAATTAATGCAGACGGAATATTTATTCATATTTGGGTGTAAATTCATTAAATAACATGCCCAATTATGTTTTTGTTTTTTTTTTCATTTTCTTTTCTTTCATTTTCTTTTTGACTTTTGAAACATCAAGTATCGGATGGTACATGCAATAACTTTCAGCATGATTTTTCTTTGTTTATGCTGACACGTAATAACTCTCAAATTTGCTGGGGTCTTTAGACAACATTTCTGATTGCCACCAGCAAATTCATCTAGAACAGCTTTCTTAAAATTAGTTTAACTTTCCTTACATCAAATATGTTTTAAAGAGTTTAAAAGATCCAATTATTTCGCAGATTCTGTCCTATTACTTTGGTTCGCCTTTTAAATCAATATTGATCCACGTGACTGGATGTGAAATTGCAAATAGTATGATTTAAAAAAAGAAACTGCTTGTAAGAACACACTGTACAAGTCAATAATAAATGGATACTCACAAATATTCATATTTTTTGTCTTTATCTATCAGTCACTCTTTCTATCTTAGCATCATTTTATACTCATTTTTAACCAGAAGTATGTTTATGTAAAATACGTATGCGAACACAAATTCATTCAAGGATATACATACCCATAAACCAGATGAAATGAGACAGACATACATATAGACAGGCAGACAGATGAGAGCCACAAATGTCCTATACAAGCATAGCGGGTCTAACATCGATATTTCTCCAAACTGTATACTCTAAAATTTCCCACTGTTCAAGGAAATAAAATTAAAATAGTCATCAAGGAGATTCGTACATGCGTCTGTCTGTTCAAGCGTGGTTGACATTTGTTCATTTTTTAAAAAAACTCCAGTGATTTCATGAAAAATATAATGAACATTAATAGAACAGCAACAGTCTAAATTAATAATAAAAGAACCTTAAGAAGTTAGAATTTTTTTCTCATTCTCGTTTAACCTCTATTAACTGCTATGCTTGAAGCCGTAAAAAATAAATATATTTTCATTGTTCTTCAAGCGAGATAAATTGCAAGAACTTTTTACGCAGCGATCCACTTTCGCACAATCAAATAAGATAAATTAGAGCATAATGTAGTAATGGAAAGATAATGAATTTCTGAAATGGGCAGAGAATATTTATTTGAAAGCTGGGAGCAGCGCAAGTTAGTAAGAAAAAAAGATGTAAAAACAATTGATCAAATATTGATTGAATTTCTTTCTATCGATAAGTTTATCGATCCTGCTTGCATAATGTTAGCGGTCAGTCACATTTTCTTGATCTACATCTGCCATCTTAATTGATTGAACTATCCGGAAGTGAGTTGCACAGAGATGCCCTCTGGTGTTTTCAAGGGGAGATACTACCCATGAAACTCCTTATACCAATAGAGCAGGAGATACAGCGGTAACTATTTCTGTCTGTCCCTCCATCCATTTGGTCATACAGGTGCTTTCCATGACATCACTATTATTCTGTGGTCTCTTTTTTCAAAACTTCTTACATGGTTTACTCATGGTTGTAGTTGTTGTTGTTGTTGTTGTGGGGTTTAACGCCATTTTTCAGCACACGATAGGCTATACATGGCGGCCAGTATTAATGGTGGAGGAAGAACCCGGGAAAGAACTACCGACCCACGAGAAGCTACTGGCAAGCTTTCACACATACCAACATTGGCCGAATTCAAGACTCGAACCCATGCAGATAGAGGTGAGATGGCAGTGATGCGTAACAGAGAGCACTTTAGACCACTCGGCCACCTCATGGTTGTAGAGGTTTTTGCATACAAGTCATGTTTCTATGGCCTAATTTTCATCAGACTTAATGGATACAATATACATGTGTAAGGTCAGTTCCCTATTGATTCTGAAGCCGAGGGGTGAAAGATCTAGTTTGATAGGGGGTGGGGGTGGGGTAATTTCCACTTAAAAAGTAAAGTTACCAAATCCAGTTATGAAAATTCATAGGTGGACTACACTTGGCCAGCCATCTGACTTAATTATTTAGCCCAGTGGTCAAGGTCACAAGAGCCCAGTGGTCAAGGTCACAAGAGCTAAGATGTAATTTTTGTTTTAAGAGATGAGTCTGCTTTCCTCATGTTTCCTATATCAAATTTGTATCCACTTCATAGTTGCGATGTATCTGAAGGGCACCTCTCTCAGTAGATCAAAGGTCAAGGTCGCTAGACATGACATTGAAATTTTTTTATTAATTTTGCATTTGAAATAGCTACAGTCAGTTGGAGGGATTAGTAATTCTTCTGACGGCTATTTTCAGAGTAATGTTTTCTTGGACATAGAATTTTTAAAATTTGCTGTTTCCTATATTTATATTACATGAAGGTCATTTTATATTGTGTTGGAAGGACTGTATATATCAATTGTTACATAATTAAATCATTTCACCCTTGTGTTTTAGAACTAGGATGAATACTTTTGTCCTATGATGACTGTAAACTAAAACAGCCAAAACTAATTGAGAAATGGTAGTGACTCAAATCTTGCTGTGACTTGCCTGACTGTTTTGTTGTAGTTTCCTGTGGTAAAAACCAATTAGTAAATTAAATGAGAATGTGTGCTCAGATTTTTAGCAGAAGAATTTTAATTTTAGACTATTAAAGATCATTTTCTCAACTAGATGAACTTTGAAGGAAGAAGAAAAAGCCACACATAACAGTCAGTTAATGGATATTTCATCTGGTTCAAATGTTAGTGAAATGTTTTGCTGGGCGTAGAAGAATACATGTATCATACACCAATGACGACTTTTATAGTGCATGTACTACTTCCAGGTGATGGCTACTGAATACTTTACATGGTTATAGTGCTTTCTTTGTTATTGACAAGCAGTCTTAATTTAGGTTTTGTTCTCTTAATTCTGTTTCAAAATGTGCATGTATTGAATGATTGTTTTTATGTACTGAAATTATTATTTTTTTGTAATACAGTGGAAAAAATATTCCTAAACCAGATACAGTTTTAGCCTTGGCATCCATCTGCTTCTTGTCCACACCCATAATAACCTCACTGTTGAGTGATTTTTCTTTATTTGACATTTATGTATCTTTTCTAGCTTAATTAAAGGCAGGCTTTAAAGAAAGTTTCTCTTATAGGTGACCTGTGTATAGAAGTTTGGTTAGAATTAGAATAGCCTAATATGAAAGAAAATAATGTGACCTGTCACATTGTCACATCGTCAAAAATGCCAGTTTGTTTTACTTTTCTTTTTCAGTATTTTGATAAATGTATGAATCGTATGAAGTTGTATCATGTATCACTTACTGCAAGTGATATCTAGTGATATCTAGCATTTTATATAACATGATATATTTGACATCTCCTGCCATTTGATATCTCCTGGCATTTGATATTTAATACTGTGAATTCGTGTATTTTAGTGGTCATGAAAGTTTCTGGTTTCCTCAAAAATTGAAGTTTTAGTTGATACTTAAATTCATGGATTAGGGAAGGGGTCCTATTGTTTCCAGGAAGTATGGTTGTCATTCATTTGAGCTTTAATTTTGGGGGTTTGTAATGGCTGAAATCCATGAAATAGGTACCCCATGAAAAATAGGGAATTCACAATATTCAATTTGTTTTTATAATATTCACAGCCTATGAACACTTATGAAAGATCAATTACATATATTGCAGTCACTGGTGTGATCCGGCCACAGAAATCCCCATTAGGAGTTGCATCGGCCAACACAGCAGTACAAGTGACAACACCACAAGTGGTCAACATTGGACAGAAAAGTCCTGGGATTATTACCACAGTAATTTATCTTACATTTTTTCCCCTGCCATATGACAGTAAATGTTTAGACAGATCTTAAGATCCAGCAAGTATAATATTCTGTTTTTAATTAATAAATTTCTCTAATCCCTCAGAGTTTGTGTTTTACTCATTCCTCTCTGTCTTGCTTTACTAATAGGCCAGTTATTATGAAGGGACAATGAGAAGTATTTCATTTATCTTGGTCATACTGTTGTTAAAATCTGAATGGTTTTCGGCCATAGAAGTTGCCATTATATTTAACTTTGGTTTCGTGTAATCTGTTCACAGCAGACAGCTGTAGGGGGTCAGATGACTGGAATAGCGGCACTGGCTGCAGCAGCAGCTGCAACACAGAAAATCCAGGGAAAGACTCAGACAACCAATACACCATCTTCAGGGATCAAGGTTGTGACTCCCACTGTTGTCACACCAACTGGGGTCAAAGTCACACCTGTACAAGGCAAAGTACAAGGTAATCTAAATTCCAGGTAGAACTTGGACTACTTAACTTTGAAACATTATGTTTGCATTTGACTGTCATTCCCATATACCACTTTCATCTATGAGCATAGCAGTTGTCCATATATTTTATATAGGGAAACAATTCTTTTTTAAATTTCAGTTTATATCACATATCTAGTATTATATGCTCATTTTTTTTCTCTGTTAACTTTACATTGTCAGAATTGTTCAGTATTTTACGACATTGCACACCTTCATATTCCATTCACGTTCATAAAGGAACTACTTTCTATTGTAAACAAACAATGGATGCAGACGCCAGCACTTTTCATTTGTAAACAAATCATGTACACTCGCGTAATAGGCGCTTTACGTTTGGGTTGATTAAATTTGTTTCTGAATGAAGTAAAGCAGATGTTTCGTAGACTGCCACATACCAGCTGCTTTGGCACATTCCACGTTAACTTTTTTGATACAGTGTTTTGGATTTAGGCTAGCTATACAATAGATGCCAGAAAGGATCCTTACAAATAACATACAAGTGACAAAGCATGAACTGTCTTCTTTAGCTGGTAATAAGAATGGCAAAAAAATATACTTATAGTTTTACATCCTGAATTTCCTCAGAATGTACTTTCTTAGTTCTGCAAATCCAAATTACATGAGCCATGTCATAGGTTCTCAATCTTGATTACACATTTCAAAATTGCACAGTAATTTCGTATATAAGTGCAGTTACATCCTCCTTACTGCACTCAAAATGAAATAAGCATTAGATTCCATCGTGTCTTTTTGATAAATACAATTGAAAGACTTCAGAAACAGAAACACATTCACAATATGACTCTAAATTTCAGTTTTAACTAGACACGCCATTTTCTTTCAAAAGTTATGTCAAGCGCGCAACTAAGTTCAAATTTATCTGGGCAGGGTTATGTGTGCAATAATAATCTTGTGTAATGATGAACCTGCGCTTGTGTATTTAGTTTGGAATACGGCATACATTCAGTTACTTTGTTTCTTGTAATGTATTTTGCTAATATAATTAAGCATTAGGTAGAATAAGAAAATGAGCATATAATAAAAAGGTTACTGCATTTGTATGGGAAAATATGAACCCGTTTTGTCAGATGGATATACTGCACTCCCAAGGTCGTGCAGTATTTACATCCAAAAAACTTGTTCATATTTTCCCCATACAAATGCAGTAACCTATAAATCTTGACACCATTTTTAGGGGATTGTTTTTGGACTTAAATTGCATGCATATTTAACAAAGAAATATTAAATATGTGGAGTTAGTTAGAATGTTAAGAATTTTTAAATGGTTTGAAAATTGTTTTGTAAAAAGAATAATGGATAATTAAGCTATTTGAATTTCATTTATCTGTGCCAGCATCATTTTTCGTGATTTTTCAACAGTTTGGTATCTTTTTGGTGTACAAAATTTGCTTTTATGACACAAAACAATCACCATCTTTGGCACCATCATATACTGGCCAGGGGGTGGGGGGGGCCAAGAATGAAAAGGCATTTATGGTGTGACATTTATTTATTTTTACATTGGTAGTCCCTATACAAAAATTGTTTTCTATTTTTGGAGCTTTGAGCGCTTTCAGTCTCTCCATGCCAATGGCATAGTGTCTATTCTCTTTTATAAAATATATCATCTTGGTAACAATCTACAGTTCCATGGTCTTTTGTGACATTTTTATTTTTTAAGGGAGGCAACTCAAATTTAGTTAAATGATTGCAGAGTAGTTATCTCCTTGGATATTATACATTCATATCAGTTAAAACAATGTTAGAAAATCTTTTTAAATGAAATCACAGTAATTTATCAAATGAAAATATTTATTCTCATGTGTCACATAAAGTAAACAAAATTTGTAAAATGATTATTAATAAAGGAAATATTACACTAAATAAAGGACCATGAATAGCAGTATCTTTGGAGTTATATTCTTCATCTAGAGCTTGTGTAATTACTTAAACACTCCACATCATCAGTATTCTACGTATTTTGATTTTTCACTTTCAGCAACCACTCTACCCTCGGGTACACAGACAATAAGGGTTACCACCCCAGGGGCTACAATTCTGAAAAGTGCTACAGGTACAACCCACCAGGGACTTACTCCAGGGACAAAACAGATCATTACTGTACATAAAGCCGGCACAATGTCCACAGGGGGAACTGGCCAGCCACAGATTGTTACCCTAGTCAAAACTTCACAGGGCATGACTGTTGCTTCAGTAAGTAGACAAGAAAAAATAACTATTTTACATCAAAATATTTTAGCATAATTAATTTTGGTTACATTTTTTTCATAAATTTAATGTCTTAATCCATAGAAAAAATAATGTATTTGGTCAATCTGTAATACGACTTTGTCTTTTCCTTGTTTTGAATGTTGATTTTGAAATTGTTCCTTTGCTTTCATATGTTACTTTAATCTATAGTTGCAGTAGCTCAGTTGGTAGAATATCAGACTCATAATACAAGGGTTGTGAGTTAAATACCCACCTATGCCAGCCCGGCTCAGCTGCCTGTATATCCTTGAGGAGGCACTTATATCCCATTTCCATGGTATCATAATAGACCTCAGCTGCCTGTGTGTGTCCTTGAGGAGGCACTTATGTCCTATTTCCATGGCATGATAATAGACCCCGGCTGCCTGTGTGTCCTTGAGGAGGCACTTATGCCCCATTTCCATGGCATGATAATAGACCCCGGCTGCCTCTGTGTGTCCTTGAGGAGTAACTTGTGTCCCATTTCCATGGCATGATAATAGACCCCGGCTGCCTGTGTGTGTCCTTGAGGAGTAACTTGTGTCCCATTTCCATGGCATGATAATAGACCCCGGCTGCCTGTGTGTGTCCTTGAGGCACTTATGTCCCATTTCCATGGCATGATAATAGACCATTGCTGCCTGTGTGTGTCCTTGACAAGGCACATATGTCCCATTTCCATGGCATGATAATAGACTGCGGCTGCCTGTGTGTGTCCTTGAGGAGGCACTTATGTCCCATTTCCATGGCATGCTAATAGACCCCGGCTGCCTGTGTGTGTCCTTGAGGAGGCACTTATATCCTATTTCCATGGCATGATAATAGACCGCGGCTACCTGTGTGTGTCCTTGAGGAGTAACTTATGTCCTATTTCCATGGTATGATAATAGACCGTGGCTGCCTGTATGTGTCCTTGAGGAGGCACTTATGTCCTATTTCCATGGCATGATAATAGACTGCGGCTGCCTGTGTGTTTCCTTGAGGAGGAACTTATGTCCTATTTCCATGGCATGATAATAGACCATGATGCCTGTGTGTGTCCTTGAGGAGGCACTTATGTCCTATTACCATGGCATGATAATAGACTGCGGCTGCCTGTGTGTGTCCTTGAGGAGGCACTTATGTCCTATTTCCATGGCATGGTAATAGACCCTGGCTGCCTGTGTGTGTCCTTGAGGAGGAACTTATGTCCCATTTCCATTGCATGATAATAGACCCTGGCTGCCTGTGTTTGTCCTTGAGGAGGTACTTATGTCCTATTTCCATGGCATGATAATAGACCCCAGCTGCCTGTGTGTGTCCTTGAGGAGGTACTTATGTACCATTTCCATGACATGATAATAGACCCCTGCTGCCTGTGTTTGTCCTTGAGGAGGAACTTGTGTCCTATTTCCATGGCATGATAATAGACCGTTGCTGCCTGTGTGTGTCCTTGAGGAGGTACTTATGTCTTATTTCTATGGCATGATAATAGACCGTGGCTGCCTGTGTGTCCTTGAGGAGGCACTTATGTCCCATTTCCTTGGCATGATAATTGACCGCAGCTGCCCGTGGTGTCCTTGTAAAGGCACTTATGTCCCATTTCCATGGCATGATAATCGACCACGGCTGCCTGTGTGTGTCCTTGAGGAGGCACATATGTCCCATTTCCTTGGCATGATAATAGACCATAAAGGACTAAAAGTATTGTTAAAAGCAAGTAAACTGTATTTGAAATTTTTTTTTTAGCAAAATGTGGCAAAAATACAGCTTATAGTCATGTCTGGACCTTTTTCACCATTTTCACCATCTGAATCTGCATTGTAGTCACACACACAAACCCCAAAAATAAATTTTTCATACTGTCTGATAGAGCAGTCATCAATTTTTTCTAATGAAAGAAATTCATGAAGTGATTCCTGTCTTATATATGACATAGACATGGATTCTCTTTAATTTTGAAAAATGTGATAGATTATAATTGTTCATTTAGATTCATGTCCATGTTGTCTTGTCCATGTCAAAACTACATTAGCTTCACTGAAACCAAGTTGTTCAAATTTGTCTTCAGACCAAGAGTGGGACTTTGCCTCAGGGTGCCACCATTGTGAAGCTTGTTACCACTCAGGCAGGTGCTGGAAAACCTACAGCAATTATCACAACCAGCCAGCCAGGCCAGACACCATCAACTATACTTGGGATCAGCAGTGTTCAGCCTCAAGTGAGTATTGGTTAGATGGGGCTGGTAATGTTCAGATCCATCATGGGTGAATAAAAGGATATGTATTGTGCTTGATCTAATATGCATACAAACTTAAGAGTGTAAGTTAGAGAAAATACCATGTGAAATGGAGAAAAATGGAGTAGATTGATGTATTTGCTGTTTGTGGAGATTTCTCACAGATTTTAAATTGATGGTTTCTACTCTTTGTAATGCTGCTGATATTAACAAATGTCGTGACACACTAACTAGGCCACTCGAGAAATGCTAATTGCTGGGACATTATAAGAATTTTACGATAGTGCATATATTATTGTGCCTCAGATTAGAGGGAATGAGATGTCACTTTTCCCTGGGCCACAGTAGCAGATCCAATATACAGGTGCTTTGGTAAAGTTTTTAAAAGACATAAATTCTGCATCACTTGCTGTATTCAACTGAAACTTGGATAAAATCTTTCCTGTCTTACCTGCTTGAAGAAAAGCTACATGTAACTGGTAGTAGAAGTTAGAAATAATGAAGACTTGCATATGAGACACCGCTTTCTGCAGAACATTTGATCCTGCATTTATAAGTGTACTGGGGAGGGCAAAAATGAAATTACCGAGGCATTAACAAATCCTGGAGAGAGTGAAACATAGCCTATTAGAAGATGCATAGTAATTATGCAGTTGTACCTTTTTTTTAATGCATCGCATGTTCAGTTCTCAAGTTCTGATTGGCTGATTCTCATTTACTAATGACTGTTGTTCTTGACATTGAGAATTGTACCAGTTACAATGGGCACTGTTGCTGATAATATGAAGTCATGTGATCTACTAAATCTATTATTGCCTTTCCCATGGGAACTATCCTCCTTCAGTGTTGTCTGAAGGAGTATTTTGGCCCCGCTTTTGGGGCTAGAACTATAAGCATTATAGGGAAACAGTTTACTCATGAGAAGGCAATAATATAATATAGCAATCAAAAGCGAAAACCTGTGGCTTCTGATATAATGTTCAAAGAAATCTTGCATCGCTTTTGTATCATTAATGTTATTACCATAAAATACCATCCACCACAAATGGCTTTACATAGCAAACCTACAGTAGGATCAAATCAGAAATTAGATTTATATTGTACTTTTTAATTTTATGTGTATGTCTTTTCTAGAGTGCCACAAAGACCATTATCCGAACTGTTCCTTCTTCCATCATCTCAGTAGCCAAAGCGAGTCAGGCAGGGATAACCTCAGCACCAGGCGGTGCTAAAACCATTGTTATCGCAGCACCAAAAGGAAGCACAGGGAATCTTGCCACTCCAACAAAAATCATCTCATCAGTGCCCAAGCTTGCTGGTCAGGGCAATACTCAGTTCATTGTTGTCAGTCCCCAGGGCAGTAATGTGGTTACACCAGGTAGGGTCACTTACTCGATTGGTCTTTTTCTTTCCCTCCTCTCAGACTTTAATTTTTTTTTGGGGGGGGGGTATGTGTGTGTCTGCAGCAGGTTATACATGTATGGTCCATTCAGTGTATCTTGTCTGCCACACAAAATAGAAAACAAGTGAAAATTACAGGACATAAAATAATTTTCAAGCTTACCTAAGTGGAATTGTAAGTACAAATTCTGGCATTCATTTTTTTATTTTCTTTAACTTTTAAGTTTAAAAAGCCGTCTTTTGTTATCAATTTGTTTCCTTCATTCTATAATTAAAATGTTTATTAAACAAAATTGCTACAATGCTGAACTGAGTTGAGAAGGAACTTAAATCCCCCAGTTGATCTAACTATTGTTTTTTTTGTTGTTTTTTTTTCAAATGAATATCCAGTAAAAAATTAGTGTTGTTTGTTTTTTAACATTCAAAACACCCAGTGTCTTGGACTTTGTTTCTTTAATTATTGATTGGGAAAATATCAAGAAAATAGAAGATAAGTTCTGTAATTAAATCTCAATACAAAAGACTTATAAGTAAACGTGCATGCTTATAGACCATATCTTCTGCTTTCTGATATTAAGTCAATGAAGATTTTCTTGAACTCATTAACTCCTGAGCAGAACAGGTAGGCATTCCCCTACAGCATACTTGCAGAGAGATCACCTAGAGCAGTGTTAGCTTTACCAGTACCTGTATCCCTGCAACTTGCTGAGAGTACATGGCTTGCATATTTTTACAGAGGGAGCTACTTGCAATAAATGTTATTTTCTTTTTTGTGTTCCTTTAATTAAGCTAAAATTTGGCAAAGCAGTTCTAAATAAAATTAATTACATAATGGTATAAATTTCAAGCTACATGCAGAAATAAAACTCAAGCGTAAAGATAAAATAAATAATTTTCTTACCAATTTGTTTCTCTTGCCATGAATAATCCATAAAATCCATTATGAATTCACACTGAATAATTAACACTATCAACATATGAAATTCATTCCATTTTATGTACACACAACTTCCACTTGTCATCTCTCTTGCAAACTTAACCTCGTGTGAAGAACCACTGACCCAAGAGAAGCTACTGGCAAGCTTTCTCACATACCCACATTGGCCGAATCCTAGACTCGAACCCACGCAGACAGCAGTGAGATGGCATTGATCCATAACGAAGAGCACTTTAGACCACTCGGCCACTCGGGGCCTCTTGATGACTCGTACGAGATCTATTAAATGTGTGACGTTAATAATATATTATTAGTCCACATATAGTATATGCTTTGTATGATTCTTGGATGGCAGTATTGTACAAAGTAGGTCTCTTTTTTTAAAAATATAAATTTTATTTAGATCAGCTTAATTCATAAAAGTATGATATATACTGTCCTATAAGTTCAGCCCAAATACAAACAACATGGATCCTAATTGTCTGTCACATAATGTGCCAGCAGATTAGGATCTCTTTTATTTCACTGATTACTCTTACAAACTGCATAGACGTGAAACTATCTGCTTATTATGCGACTGCAGAAATATGTTGTTGCATTTTGCAGTTGGACTTGACTCATAGGTATATACAGTAGTGTTAAATACTTAAGCGAAATTTCTTGCTCATCTTTTACCAGGAGTAAACAAGTCCATAACAGTCTCAACCCTGCCAGTACAGTCCACAACAGGCCTAAACACGCTGCAGCAAACACCACAAATTGTCACAGCAACTGTTGCCCCAGCTGCCAAACCAGTTGTCACACTTGGGGTCGGTGTCACAGGTAAGCTATAATGTTGCCTGTGAAGGAGTTTGTGTATCTACTTCTGACAGTAAGTCCATACATAGCAGTAGCTATTGGAAACACCTTTAGCAGAAATGGCAAATCTGATTGATGCATATCAAAACTATTAGTTTTTAAACTGAATTTGGAATTTATCCTTCTTTGATGCAGTCACTTTCAAATAACCAGTATGGAAATGCCAGCAATAAATCTTTTGAGATGCCTTGTTTTGTGTTGTATCATTGGTTTGCTGTTACCTACCTTCTGCCATGTGTTCACTCTGTGTTTTAGATAACCTTACAAATTGCTCCAATTTGTTTTAGTGATATTATCCACAAATGTCAGTTCTGTTAATTCATTTACTACATACGTGTCTAAGTGTATGAGGTAACTGTACCCATCTCTGTAAGGTTATAGTTTTAACAAAAACCAAACTTACAATGATGTTGTTAATGTTGATTTGGTGTTTTGTGTCAGAGCAGCACAGTAGGTTATTTAGTGCCAAAGCAGTTGGAATAAAGTGCCTTGCCTTGGATGCACCACATTAGCTGACCCAGGCTTGTCTGATGGTAAGAATCGAAACTGTGATGCTTTCAGTCACAAGTCCAGCATCCTAACCACAGCGCCACAGTGCCTACAGTGATGTTGTAAAATAATGAAATGAAGAAACCAGTGAGAAAGTATTTCAGTTCTAGCAAATCATCATTGCTCAGTATTACACTGTCTGTGTTTACTATAATATTTCGTGTACACTAGTTGACTAGTGAGCCTGTGTATACCATTATGGTCTGGTTATGTTTGAGCAGCATTGATCACTGATGACAGTGTAACAAACTACTTACCTAATTTGCATATTTTTACATACCCAGTTGTATGTGGACACAAAGATGCTGCCATAGCACATATATTTTGGTACAAATGCTTGCACTTGGAGAACAGTGATGTGCGAGAACTTCTACAAATTAGTTTAAATAACACACAGTACATAGGTTCAATAGACATTCTATTGTACATATAAAATAATCTTTGGTATAACAGGGGCAAATCCCACACTGCACCAGCCAAGCTCTGATTTTGTTCTATAGGAATACCTCGGGAGGAGAGACTTGGGGGGAGTTTGTAGGTTTGTGAAGTGTCCAACACCTGTATGTGGAACTGCAAGTGGCTGTTACGTGGTATATAGGGACACTGATAACCAAAACTTGACAAGTCTTATCCTGAGAATGCTATGATAACAAACATCAGTCAATACGCCATACATGCATTGTAGAAAGCGGGTATGAAGTATATGGGCATAATAGTTGAGTACATTTAAGTACTGACACAAATTGGGGGTCAAAAGCAAAGTTGTGAATGCATGAAATTTGGCAATGGCCCAAACAAAGTGATGGGAGCACTGTGACTATGGAACAGTGTGACTGTAATAAAATTAGTTTAAAGTCATGGATATGAAAATCTACTTTGCATGATATACAGTTTTATTTAACTGTTCACCCATAAATTGATTGTCACATATAAGTCATGCCAGTAGAGGTATCTTGCTGCTTGTTACAATATGTTATGTTGTTTTTTCAGGTAGGCAACTGTTTTCACATTTGAGTTATTCAGCTTGACATCATAAATGGTCATTAAACTAAATTTGATTGGCACATAGTAAATTCTGAAGTATATCAGATTATTGGAACTTGGGAAGTGTTACTGGAGATAACAGTGAGTGATTTTGAGCCCAAAAATGATGTTTAATACCCCTTCAGTGGTATTTTAAAGTTAAACATGGAAAAGGCAGAATACCAAGCCAAACTAAAATACAGATGATTTAAAAGTAGAGTGCAACTTTGGTTTCAAACAACTTAGCATTGCCTGAATGTGTGCTATGAAAATGTGTAGCCTATTTTGGGTTTAGATAAATTGAATAAATAAGAATCAATTGATGAAATTAAAAAGCCGACTTTGACATTGATGGACTTGAAACCCAAATACTGCATTGGGAATATATGATTGAAGAAACTGAAGCTTTGACAGAGCTTATTTTAGCGAAAAATCCTATTTTGGAGCAGAAGTATCCAAAAGATAATAATGGTTAGTTGTGGAAAATTGTACATAACAACCATAAAGAGCAGTTTCCAAACTTGTTCAGCTGGCTAAACTAGGTATGTATGTTCCCCTTCAGACAGCAGACTGTGAAAAGGAGGTTTTCAGCAAGTACAGTATTCATGCACAAATAATGAAAGGATTAAGCTCAGAAACAACAGATTAATATTTATACAACTAGAGGAGACATCTTTTGAAGATTTTGATTTCAGTAGAGCTCTAACCAAGTGGAGCAGAAAAAAAAGACAAGGATATTGAAGTGCTAGGTAAATATTGAACTGAGTGTTTCCCCACTCATTTTTTTCTACTTCCCTGTTATTTTGGTGACATGTGGGAGCTCACCCCCCTTCTTATAAAATCCTGGAGTATCTCTGTCGATGTGCCCTAGACCAGACACAGGGTTTACAGCTATAGGTGCACTTGCCTTAGACTTCGCACAGTTCATTTGTGTTTTAAATAGTTAAAATGAATTGGAGAACCATGTTTAGCTATTCATTTGGTTGTTGACACTGGTATAATGAAAAGAATTTGGATGGAAAGCATATTACTCATGGGTAAATAAAAAATCTCAGTTTTAAAATTAGAGGACCAGTCCATCCTTTATTAAAGGAAGATAGTATTGAAAGGAAAATTGTCATCTTTAAAATTTGTTTCGCACCTACATAATGGATTAAAACGTTTGTCCAGTGAAACATACTGATTTTTGTTTGTGTTGTCCAATACCAAAACTTTCATAAGACTAATTGCAAACTAACATATGTTTGAATGCTTAAATATTCCTAATATATCAAGCACATGAGGAAAGGATCAAGGTTGTTTTGGTATTTTTTCTTATATATTTTTTTTTTACATACATTATTGTTCACTGAAGTCAATACCTAGTTGTACCACATTTACATGACTGGGTGTATGATTTTCTGTCATCCACAGTGGAAGTATTAGACCTGATTCTTCAAGATAAAGACATTCACGTTAACACTTGCTCCCTTAATACAGGTTGGCATAGTCTTCTAGTGCCATTACATTTCACAAAACTGCATTTTAGTGTAAGACAAGTCTATATGGCCAAGTGTAAATAAGACAAGTCTATATGACTGAGTGTGAATAAGACCAGTCTATATGCCTGAGTTTGAATAAGACAGGTCTGTATGCCATAGTGTAAAAAAGACAAGTCTATATGCCAGAATGTGAACAAGACAAATCTATATTCCTGAGTGTGAACAAGACATGTCTATATGCCTGCGTGTGAACAAGACAGATCTATATTTCTGAGTGTGAATAAGATAAATTTATATGCCTGAGCGTGAATAAGACATGTCTATACTCCTGAGTGTGACTCAGACATGTTTGTATGCCTGAGTTTGAACAAGACAAGTCTATATGCCTGAGTGTGAACAAGGCAGATATATATGCCTGAGTGTGAATAAGATAAATCTATCTGCCTGAGTGTGAACAAGACATGATGTTTATATGCCTGAGTGTGAACAAGACAAATCTATGTTCCTGAGTGTGTTCAAGACAAATCTATATGTCTGAGTGTGAATAAGACAAGTGTATATGCCTGAGTGTGAACAAGTTTAGTCCATAAGCTTGAGGGAAGCTCATATTTGAATTATCTGATGATTTTAAACATTGATTCAGACTCTGACATAGCATAGACTATCACAGATGACAATGTAATTGTGCAGGGAAAATATTAAGTGCAACTTAAATTATGAAACTGGTGGCATTTTTTTAAATTCTTTATTTATGTATGCCATTGTACTATAGAAGTGTTTTTTACTTTCAGTATTCTTTCTTTTATGTCAGGTCAGACTGGTGCATCAATCATTCGAACAATTGCAGCATCACAAGTACTATCTACAGCCACCACTTCTGCTACATCACTTCTGACCACGCCAGCAGCAGTCAACAATCAAGGGCAAGGAGCCACCCCAACTATTTCCTTGATAGCCCAGCCATCATTAGTCCAGACCCCCATAACTATCACCACCCAAGGGGCAAATACATCAGGTATACATATGGTGCCAGCTGGTGGAAGTGTGCCACAGATTCTCCAGCAGGTTCCTAAGCCTGTCCAGATTACCATTACTCCACAGGGCACCAATCTCACACAGGCAGATGGAAGCACACATGCTGAGCAAGCCTGTACAGATGGACACCACTGTCCACCACCCCAGACAACCCAGACACAATGCACTAATGGACAGCACTGTTCGCCTATGCAGACTGAGTGTACAGATGGACACAACTGTCCACCAGCACAAAGCCAAGAATGTACCGATGGGCACAATTGTCCTCCAGCCCAAAGCCAGAGATGCACTGATGGACACAACTGTCCACCAGCACAAAGCCAAGAATGTATGGATGGGCACAATTGTCCTCCAGCCCAAAACCAGGGATGCACAGATGGACACAACTGTCCACCAGCACAAAGCCAGGAATGTACAGATGGACACAACTGCCCCCCTGCTAAAAGTCAGGGATGTACAGATGGACACAACTGTCCACCAACACAAAACCCAGAATGTACAGATGGACACAATTGTCCTCCAGCGCAAAACCAGGGATGCACAGATGGACATAACTGTCCACCAGTACAAAGTCAGGGATGTACAGATGGACACAACTGCCCCCCTGCTAAAAGTCAGGGATGTACAGATGGACACAACTGTCCACCAACACAAAACCCAGAACGTACAGATGGACACAATTATCCTCCAGCACAAAACCAGGAATGCACAGATGGACATAACTGTCCACCAGCACAAAGCCAAGAATGTACAGATGGACACAACTGTCCCCCTGCTAAAAATCAGGGATGTACAGATGGACACAATTGTCCACCAGCACAAAGCCAAGAATGTACAGATGGGAACAACTGCCCACCAGCCCAGAATCAAGGTTGCACAGATGGACACAACTGCCCACCAGCCCAAAATCAAGGTTGCACAGATGGACTCAACTGCCCACCAGCCCAAAATCAAGGTTGCACAGATGGACACAACTGTCCACCAGCCCAAAATCAAGGTTGCACAGATGGGCACAACTGCCCACCTGTCCAGACTCAAACTCAGGAATGTACAGATGGACACAACTGTCCAGGCCAAGGAGAAACTTCTGATGAAACCAACGCTGTGCAGTCAGATCCAGCTGAGGAAAATTTAATGACGGAGCAGGTATGTAATCATTTCAGGTTGTTCGTCTTCATTCTGCTTTTTCTTTGCTCTTCATTGCAAAAGCAGGAACGTAACAATTTTTAGAAGTGGAGACAACTTTGACAGTATCTGCAATAAGAAAAGACCATTGTCAATAAGATATATTCAAAAAAATCCAGTTCAGTTATCCATTATGCCCTGTGTCCATCATTATTTGTGTGTCATCTGAGATCCATAATGCAGCCATCAACAATTGCTTATTACCACTCTGAAGTCCATATTTCTGATATGACATCAGTGAAATTTGGGATATGTGTTTATATCGTAATATTGGGTCAGTAAGTTTCATGAATATTAATGATTAATGAGGTTTTACCATTCTGGAGGTCGTATTTATGATCTGATTGTTTGAAACATTGAATGTATCCTAATATCATTAAGACCTCGGACAAGTTCCACATTGAGCAAAAAGTTGCATCTTATTGGCTAAATTTGTTTCCACTGTTGAAGTTCTATTTCTGATTTTCATTCAGTTTGGAATGTATTTTTATATCATTAAAATCTTAGATGAGTAGGATAATGAGTGAAATCCACACATGCTAATGAGACAATACTGTATCTAAATAGTTACACTTTCTTCCACTCTTGAGGCTGTATGTCTGGTCCAATTTTGATCAAACTTGAAATATTGGTTTATATCATTAAAATGTTGGATGAGTTCTGTAATGAGCGAGATCCATGCATACTAATGAGTTGATCTTGCATCTGATTGGCAAAGATTTTTGCCCCACTGGAATACTTCTGATCTGATTTTGATCGAACTTGAAATAGAGGCTTATTAGCATCAAGGTACGTTTGATAATGAGCATGAATCGTGCATGCTAATGATACGGTAATCTTGTATCTGATTGGCTGAGTATGTTACCACTCTTTTTAGAAGCCATATTTTTAATCTTATTTTGATCATACTTAAATTATATGCTTATATCATAAAGATCTTGTTCAACTTTGAAAAAGAAGGAGGTGCATGTGTTGATTTTGCATCTGATTAGCTGAGCTTATTGCCATTCTGGAAGGTTTATTTCTGTTTAGGTTTTTTTTTGTTCCAACTTGAAATATGGGATTGTATTATCAAAATCTTTGAATGGTTCAATTATAATTGAGATTCACACATATTAATGATGTAATCTTGCATCTGATTGACTGAGCTTGTTTAGCACTGAAACAACATTTGTGATTGATTTTGATCAAACTTGGAATGTGTGCTTACAGCATAACAATCTTGGACTTGTACAGATTTACAAGCTGATCTTGCACATTATTGGCTAAGCTTATTACTACTCTGTTTGAATGTGCAAGTTATCTTACCATTGGAAATTCTCACTTTCATTTTGAGGTAGGAAAGTGAATTCTAAGCCACTGTTTGTATATCACTTTTTTGGCATCAATGGTATCAACATGGCAGTTTAATCTTAGGAGCTTTTGAAATTCACATCTTCTACACCATTTGCTGTATTCAATGGAAATGTTGGTGTAAATATTTTATATGTACCCTGATTTGCTTGGATTTCTGATCTTTCTTGTGTAGTCTGCGAGTTACATCATGCTGTTCACGAGACACAATTGGAACATCCTCAGCTTTTACCATTCAGTGCATGAAAAAACCTCAGCTGTAAATAGTAAACATTTTGAACTGGAACAAGCTCATTGTGACCTGTATTCATCTTCTGGCTTTGATGAAGTTCTTATACTTTTGTCTATGGCAGAGCATATTATACTATCACCCGCATCTGTCTGTCCATCAGTTTAAAAACAAAATTCATTTCTGTGCAATAACTTCAGTTCTTCTGCACCTACCATGATCAGCTTTGCACAGCTTTCCTGCTGATGAAAGAAAGAAGCCTGTCAGTTGGAAGTTTAGGTTGGTTTAATGTTTAGATGCCATATTGTGATTGCCATTGATTGGCTGTCTATACATGGCAGCCATTATATTTGGCGGAGGAAGAAGCTGGAAAGAACCCTTATCCAAAGAAAGCTAGTAGCAAACTTTTTCACATAAACTTTATTTCTTTTAGAAGATTCAAGGTCATTGACAGAAAGAAGGAGAATGGTTTCTCAACAATAACATTAGTTCTACAACACAGATCTTGACCAAGCGTTGTGGATGGCTCAGACTTGTTGTAGTGAAGAATATTTTTGATTTTTAGATGAAACTCACTGTAACTGAAAGAAATAATTGGTTTCTGAACAGGAACATTTGTTACCCCAAGTCAGAGGTGAGCTGTCAGTCATCTATAAAGCAAGTGCCTTAGACCACTCTTTTACCTGGAGACCCTCATTTTGTGTTTGACAGAGTTAGCAAAGATATGGTGTAAATGACTATTTTTGGTGAATCAAATTAACATCTGAACAACTTATATCGGTGCCAGTCAGACCTACTTAATAATAAGTAGATCTCAATTTTAATTAGATTGGAGAGAAAAAGCCTACTGATTTGGGGATAAAAAAAATAATCAAAAGTCAGGTTCACTTTGCCTGAATTTTTTAGATAAAAAACAAATAGGCTTTTGCATAATAACTTTAGTTTCAGACCCTGTTCATTCATCAAAGTTTGTGCATTTAAAATACAGAAGAGGCTTATTGGTTTCGAGATCCAAAAATGGCTTTTGCTTGATAACTTTCTGTTTTAGAGTTACTTCCTTGACAAAACTTTGTGGACGTCTTGTACTTGGATTAATAAAGAAACCTTTAGATTCTGGGTTCTAAAGGTCATGTTCATGATAAGTTGGATAAGAAAATAATGGTTTCTGTTCAATAAGTTTAGTTTAAGACTGCATACTTAAACCAAAGATCAAGGTGGTTGAGACTGGTTGGTTAATAATCAAGCATGCCCTACTAATAGCTTCATAGTGACTATTAAACAAGGGATGGGTGTATATAGTGCTATTAATGTTCAGTTCATGACAAAATGAATTTATGCATACTATCCTACCTTGCATCATTAAACTTTGTCACAGTATTCATCTTGATAAGTACTATAGCCTTATTGCAAAAAGCATTCACTGTGACCTATTTTCATGCTTCATTGACTTTGTTGAAATTGTATATGTAAAAGTTTTTTTTTATTGGGTATTGATGATGTAAAGATGTTGAAATTTGATTATTGGAAACATCTCTGGAACCAATGGTCACTGTGACCTACATTTTATACATACATACCAATGCAGGCTAAGTACTTGTGTCTACCTCATGACCACATTATTATATACTATATACAGACAGTAAGTCAGCTTTGTGATTGTCTTCAATTAATTCTGTATACAATCGTTGCTCAAACAGTAGCCGACATGTGTTTCTTCTTTAACTGCATACACAACCAAGAAGTAGACAATGCGGTGGTTGATAAAAGATTTTCACAATTTAATAAACATCAAAAATCGAAAGCTGCCAACATGTTTGCTGGGCTTGACTGTGTTATTAAACGCACTCAGATGACCAGTAAATAATTTCCACTTTATTAGTTGGAAATTGAAAGGGTATGAAATTGTGCATGCATTCAGCTTAAAAATCTTTATAAAAGTATATTTCACATGTATCTTTTGATATTCGCAAAATCTGAAGTAAAAGTTATCTGCAAGCTGAAAGCATGTGTTGTTTGTTAATTATTCTTGCTGTAGTCATTCAAGTGAATAGGCGTACAAGTGTTAATTATTGGAAATTTACAATGGATAAAGGTACATGGAAATGAATATGATAAAATTTTAGCAGTATGAAATTTGTACAGACACTGTTCATAGACCCTGGATTGTAATGAACTGTACATGTGCTCTGTCTTTCTTAACCTAATTTTGCTGTTAATTTTTCCCATTGAATTCAGACATATTGATCTGTGACAAAATTACTGAATAGTTTAAATATGTATGCAATTTTTGCAATGGAATTACATGTATTATGGATTAACTGCATGCCACAACAGTACAATATCGGACGGTAAGTAAACGGTGTTAATACTCTGTCCATGCTGTATATTAGACGTTGAATTCAGACACAGTCGTCTGTGACAAAATTAATGAATATTTTAAATCTGTGCAATGGAAATACATGCATGATGGATGAATTGCATGGCACAAAAGTAAATGGTGTTGATACCCTATTCATGATATACATTAGACATGAATAAACGTATATGTGCCAATGTGTTCTCTGAAAAAAGTAATATACTGTAAAAACCTGCATTAACATGACCCTTTTATTAACACGATCCAATTTTTTGGACCCCAATTATCGCGTTATAGCAGGGTTCAACTGTACATGAATGAGATGAGTGGACTGCATATATTTCATGTGAGGCCTTGCTAATTGTAGTCCTCCTGGCTGGACTGCATATATTTCATGTGAGGCCTTGCTAATTGTAGTCCTCCTGGCTGGACTGCATATATTTCATGTGAGGCCTTGCTAATTGTAGTCCTCCTGTCTGCCACTCCAAGGTTACTCAAAGCCTATGATGTTAACAATCTGATTAAAATCAGATCTCTGATGTTATACATGAAGATCTGACAGCGACCAGTTAGGGGTTGTGTTCTAGTAACCTAATTGCTAATTTTCTCAACCAATCAGATGAAGTCTAATATCTTCATGTTTGGAGACAGAACACTGTGGATGAAGAGCATGAATGTGTACTGAACGATTTGATTCACTTTTGGATATTTGAAAGCTGCATTTTCATTGGCTAATTCAAAGGTCACCAGGACACTGACCCTTAAGCGGTCATCATCACATCTTCACATAGGACAGCGGAAATCTAATTTTAATCAGATTGCTGACTTTCATCAAGTAGAATCAGATTTCTTGAGTTGGACAGTAAGTTTGAAATCAGTGATTTATAAAAGCAGTAAAACTACATTAATTTCAAGTTGTTAGCTATACTGGTCATTTACCAGAAGAACTTAGCGATTGTCTGTTTAATGTCCATACATAAATTGATCATGTGCCCATTAGCACAAGTTATTGATACTTTTATGATTGGAGGATTACCATGAAATTTGACATGCATTCATCACAAGGTCTAATTGTTCCTAAATGAAAATGGTGACACTTGTACAACTCATGAGGCTGCTCAGAGGCTATCTTGAAAATCTTATTGTTAAGACATGGTCACATCAACATGGGCTTGTCAGTGAAATACTTATTATGACTGCCTGTTGTCTAAAGTCCACCCATTAGTTGATCATGTTCTGTTGGTTATTTTTACTTGGAGTATAGAAATGAAGTTTGACATGTACATTCATTCCATGGTCTAGTTCAGGGGCATCCAACCTCTTTTGGCTGGGGTAGTCATATAGCTACCATGTCTGCAGTGTGGCAGCTTTTATTGATGTCAAGCACTGGGTCATCATGCCACAGACACTTAGCATCATGTCCCAACCAGTAACATTATCCTGACACCAAACCGGCCAATTGTGACATTAACTTCTTAGTGCTGAGCTCCAAGTGAGGCAGGAGTTTGTACCATTTTATTTGAGTCTTTGGTATGACTTACCTCAGGGTTCGAACCCATGACCTCTTGCATCCTAGGCGGATGCTGTAACCAATTATTCCACCGGGGGGGGGGGGGGGGGGGGGGCAAAACATAAAATGCTTAGGGCCACATGAAAAAGAAGTTCCTTATCACTGATTATAATTATGCACTTTAATATGCATTTTTTGAAAAGGACTGGCTGAATGCTACACAATTTAAAAGAATGGGCTGCATGTGGTCCACGGGCCACATATTGGACACACCTTCTCTAGTTGGTCATAAATGAATGCTGCAGCAACCATTTAAAAGATTTTCACAAGAAGATTTCAATATAGTGACTAATTGATCCAAATTGGAAATTATGCCAGTCTGTCATCAAGTAAGGTGACCATCTTGAATTACTGCTACTCGTCCTGTCAACATGGAGTTTTCACCAAAAGACTTTTTATGATACCTAGCTGGTTGCAAATGAAAATGGTGCTGACCTTACATCCAGTGTGGCCACCATGATGGTCATTTTGAAAAATCTTGTTAATGTTAAAGCTCCTGGATAGACACATGTGATGTCTAGCTCATCCACGATGGAAAATAGTGCAGATCGTACATCCGGCATATTGACAATTTTGAAAATCTTGTTATCGTTCAAGAATATTAGAGATGGTTTCAACAACCAGCAGTTAAAAAGAAGAAACAGTTTTATAATAAATTCCTAGAAATTCTTTTTGGTCAATGGATCTTGAGTCAGTTCGAGCTACTCTTGAAATCAACTGATAGTATCATGGAGGGTAAAAAATGGTATTTGATATTGTTGTATGGCTTTTTTGCCCTGTTAGTGGCTGACATTTCATTGACCATGTAATTTTTTTTATTTATTTCTGCATGATAATTAATGTTTACAATGGCCACTGGAGAGAGTTAAAGAGTTGTAAATGTGAACTATGTAATCATTGATTATACTGATTTCACTAACATATTTCATTGATGGTTGAAATGACATCAGATTTTATTTTCAGCAATTGTTTTTGAGGATCTGTTCTTCACACATCTCAGGAAAAGTAAAATTTACTGTTTAGGAAGTATCACTACACTTAGCTCGGAGACTGTTTCAGAGAGTTGAAATTATTCAGCTTGGAAAGAGATGAGGATGTTCTGATTGAAGTGAGACTGTATTTTGCAGAAACCTTGTTTAATGGTACTTATTTGTATCCAGGGTGAAACAGCTCAGTCAGAAATTGACTCCACACAGCCTGAAGCAGATGTTGCACAGCAGCAGCTTCCATCAGATGAGGCTGTAACAGGAGAGACAGAGGCAACAGTCCATCAGCCTACAGCCTTGGAGCAAACAAGTACAATTCCAGACCAGATCCTTGAAGACCAGGAGCCTGAAATCAAAGTTAGTCAGATATTGAAGGAACAAATATCCAAGCTTTACCTGCATCTAACCAGCTGCTAGATTTCTAATCAATTTAATTTGGGTTTATGTATGAATCATTACATAATAGCACCTGAAGTACACATTCATCTAAAATTGGGCAGCACAGTTGCAATGTTGCACATAGGATCTGAATGTGTCCCCCACCCTCCATATTTGGGAGACATGCAGGGTACTGTCATATTTTCTTTGGACATTTACATTATTGCAATACAAGTTAATCAAATACTTGAGTAACTTGTGAAAATATTAACATGTCTGAATAACTGTTATGCTGAAATGAACTGCAGCATTGAATTTTTGGGATCTTGCTTTCATTTGATTTTAGTATGCACCCATTATCTACCAGCATATATTATTATAAATATATGTTTTCTGAATTGCTTTTCTTTTCATATGAATAAATCATTAATTGAATGATATGATGTTTATTTGTATAAATTTAATCTCTTTTGCCATTATATGAACCTCAAAATAAACTAAATATTCCTGGCCTTAGGGGTGACTTGTACCTCTGAAATACTTTACCGTAATTGCCGTAAAACACGCTACATTGCAATTCAGCCGTAAACCTTGATTGTTTTCATTGACAGACATTATTTTAAATAGATATTCATTTTGCCATCAAGCATTTTCATCACTTTGCATCTTTGGCCATTGCTAGTGCCAGCAGACATAGGCGTATTTTGTTAATTTTTTCTGGCAAAACAGTGTGCACAAGGACACAGGTCAGTATTTGGAGGACGTAGGGCAAAATTTGTGGGAAATCCGTGAGCCCACATTCAATGTGCAACACTGCATTTGAATGCTAATTCTCACTAAATCACATAATCAGTAACCATATTTTATTAAGCTTATTTAGAATGTTAACTATCAGGCACTTACTTCAAGAGAAATATTTATTAGAACTTGTGATGAAAATGATTAAGTACATTATCTTGGGAGGGTTATTTATAAATCAACTCTAGTCTCATTGTTGTCTCACTTGAATGTTCTGTTGATATAATTGGATAATGTAGTACACACACACACACACACACACACACACACACACATATATATATATATATATATATATATATATATACACACACACACACACACACACACACTGTCCTGTATTTTAGGGGGGCCCCAAGTGGCCGAGTGGTCTAAAGCGCTCACCGTTCTGGATCACTGCCATCTCACCTCTGTCTGCATGGGTTCGAGTCTCAGGCCTGGCTAGCGTGGGTATGTGAGATAGCCTGCCAGTAGCTTCTCGTCGTGAGTTGGTGGTTCTTCCCGGGGTTTTCCAGGGTTCTTCCTCCACCAGTTATAGTGGCTGCCATGTATAGCCTATCTTGTGCTGAAAAATGGCATTAAACACTACAACAACAACAACTGTATTTTAGGATTTGAGAAAGTTTAGTTTATTTTGTTGTTACTGTCTTACTAGAGTCACGTAAACATAGTTAAATGGATATTTTGACACAGCAAATTCAAATCCATAAAAACATGACCAATATAACCATTTTAATATACTTTGGAAAATTTTCTCAGATAAAACAAAATACTGTGAATTCATTGTCACTCGAGCAGAACCAATTGGTTTTCATGGATAAGTTATATCTTGAATTTATAGTGCAACAAAATTTGAACGAAGCTGATATTGATACTTCCACCCAACTACTGCCGTATGTGATGGTAAAGTGATGCTCCTGTGTTGTTAATATCAGTTTTATGCAGTCCATTGAAGTAAGTTAACATTTATGAAATGTGACAATATTGAAGTTCAGTAAAATAAAATGTCAATCACAATTTGTGCCTTTTTTAGCACATATATCCCTGAATAAATTAGTCCCTTTCTGTATCCATGAAAATATCCAGCATAATGTATGGATCATGAAAGCACAGTATTATCTTCTCTAAGCTGTTCCATACTGATTAAAATGTATTATTGTCATGGCAACTACTATGTTTGTCATTTGATCATTTATTTCAAAGCTGACTGGTTATCGCTGCATTTTTTTATTTTGTTAATCACAATTGCTTTTCACTTTTCTGTTAAGTAAACAGAACACATGAGCATTTTGTTACTAAATACATTTGACACATAACACTCAGTGCAAAGGGCTATTCCGTTAACATATATATATATGGTGCCCAGGGAAGGTACTTTTTTAAATATATATGCCAGGGTACTCTAAATTGAATCTATGGGTGACTATTCTACACTAAAAGTACCTTCCCTGTGTCCCATGTATTTTTACTGGAACAGCCCTGATGTCCAATAAACCTATAAGCCCTGATGTCCATGTGATGTCCAATAAACCTATAAGCCCTGATGTCCATGTGATGTCCAATAAACCTATAAGCCCTGATGTCCATGTGATGTCCAATAAACCTATTGGCAAAAGGGAAAATAAGCCTTCTGAAAAGTGTTAATAATCAACAATAAACAGGAAAAATAAAAAGGAATATTCAGATTCTTGTGAATAAAAGCTGGAATGAACACAATAGGTTTATTGGACATCACGTGCCAATTTGAGTATGACTTGTGGTGGGGAAATATAATTGCCATCGTCATGTGAAATGGAAAAAGAATTTCCAGGAATTATGTCAAGTTGAGAGACATCAAGAAGCCATTGAGATGCAAAGGGTTTAGAACTAACATTTGTGCACTGTACTGGTGGTAAATAAAGTCTACGCATACTTTACAAACTTTTCAGTTAAACATAATGTTTATCTTTGCTGCATGTTCCGAATACTGAACTTTTAATTACATTTTCAGCTTTACAATAGCAGTTTATACATTTTGTTACACCTTACTGAAAACTGGTCAAACTTACTGGAAAAAATCAACTGCCTTACTGATCTGCATTTCATACATAACACTCAACATTGAATAATACAGTACATTTCATACATAACACTTAGTACTGAATAACAATACATTTCATACATAACACTTAGTGCTGAATGACAATACATTTCATACATAACACTCAACACTGAATAATACAGTACATTTCATACATAACAGTGCTGAATAACAATACATTTCATACTTAACACTTAGTGCTGAATAACAATACATTTCATACATAACACTTAGTGCTGAATAACAATACATTTCATACATAACACTCAAATGCCTTACTGATCTGCATTTCATACATAACACTCAACATTGAATAATACAGTACATTTCATACATAACACTTAGTGCTGAATAACAATACATTTCATACTTAAACACTTAGTGCTGAATAGCAATCAGCAGATCAGTCCTACTTTCTCAAAGCTCATTTTAGTCGCATGTGGACATTACCTGCTTTGTTTGAATTGGCTTATGAGTAAATATTTTCAGATCAGCTTCAAGCTTATACGAGAGTACATCTTCACTTTCCTTCTGTTCATTATTTGAGCAGTCACCCAGTCCATGACAGATCAATTGCATGAATTGGCTTATATGTAGATATTTTCAGTTAACCTTAATCTTATATGAGAGTATATCTGCACTTACCTTCCATTCATTATTTGACCAATCACTAAGTCCATGATAGATATATCCAAGGGTTGCCCCATTCATGCAGATGGTACAAAATGAGATGGATCACCCACTTGATGTGGCTTGAAAACGTTAAAGAGTACTGCTGCCTTCTGAGTGCACTAAGGGGCATTGAGTCACATACAGAGTTTACATGGGATCAGAATCGGGTCAACAAGCAATGGACTACTTCGGATCAGGCAGACCTATAACAGTTGAAGATTTTGTTATGTTTCCCATTCTTTCAACACTGTCAGCAACATTGTGAAAGTTGAAAGAATAAAACTCAATTTCAACAGAACTGTTTATATAAGCTTAAAATAAGCTTGTTTGATGTCACCGGCTTTGTTTTAGCGCATGATTGTCAAGAGCATTTGATTTAGATAGCTGTCTTCTTTCAAGACATTAAAAAAAAAACTAATTGCCTTCTAAACTTCAGCAGTGGAATTAAATTTGTTTTTTTGTACATGCATGCAAAGGGGTGTTAGCATCTTCTTTGATTCAGATCTCCACATTTATACCAATGAGTAACTTACCCAATCAGGCTAATTACTGCTGTTGAGATTAAGTCTGTTTGCTCAAAAATGCATGGAAATGAATGTCAGAATAGTCTTTTATAGTGATATAAGCAATTGTTGCTTACAAAAAAATTCTTGAATAACAAATCCTTGAAATTAAGTACCCACAAACATGAATTTATAAATAAACCACAAATTTTGAAAACCACAAATTCAGTGAGTCACAGTAAATGAGTATTCCTAGGTCTGTATTACAGGTACAGTCATGTTATATCACAGTGGTGTTATTTTGATGGTGTTACATTTGCAGTGATGTTAGAATTTGTCTTTTTTTATGGACCTATGAATCTGTGATCACTAAATAGCATCATTTAGCCCTGTTGCGGTAGGTGCCAACCTTAGCCACCTCTGTACACAAAAATAATTAAAATTTAGTTGTGCATTTAATTGAGCCTATATTGCCTAGTACTTGAAGAGCTTAATGCATTATATATACTAATCATTATAATATATATGATGCTAAAAATATTATTTAAAATTTATGTACTAATAATTTATTTATATATATATATATATATATATATATATAGTTTTAAAAAAAACATCCCTAATTTTAAAACCAGTGTAGTAGGAAACACATCTTTTATCCAAGTATCACACCCTTGCATACAAAAAAACTGTCACAGTGATGTACATTTTATGCTTTGCTACCATAAGCTGAGTATTTATGTTTAGCCCATGACCCCATATCTTTTTTCCATGCTAGACACAGCACTATAGGAACAGTGCAATTGGAAGTAGAATTAAATAAGTTGATTCAGTGGTAGTCTTCCCATATTAATGACTGTGCAATGTATTTTGATAGGTTACTGATGCCAAGTTGATTATGTATTGTACATGTAAATGATTATAAGAATTAGAGGAGTGGACTGCATGCAGTTCATGTGAGGCCTAAGCTATGCTGGGTAATCTAGGTAATTACTGATGTATGAATAGTGGTCATTCTGGCTGTCACTCCAAAGTTACTTAAAGCATGTGATGATGTTCACCTGTAAAATCTGGCTTTAGCTAGTGGATCATGATAATAGCTTATTCATCAGATGTTAAGAAAAAACAAAAAAAACTGAGTGATCTTCCTTTTATCAGCTCATTAACATACCTCATCTTTGATATCATAGTAAAAACTGATCTATTTTTATTCTTTTATTTCCTTTATTTCCTGTTGCAGTACTAAAATTTCATTGTCATGATCAGTTTAGTCTGAATTTTCTGCCTGATAATTTCTGTTTCTAATGACTGCAGGAAACTGTTTAAAGCTTCATAGAGGCAGGCTATGTAATCCTTGATGACACTCTGGTTTAGAAAACTAAAATGATTGACACTATTGCAAAAAAATTGATCCACATTAATTTTTGTACTTTCTTTTAGTGTATCATTCAACTTTTGTTTCTTTTATTTCAGCATGAGCCAATGGATGCATCATCAACATTAGATGGAACTTCAGTAGATTCCCTATCCATTGGCATTAGCCTGCCCTCGCATCTCGATGTCCAACTTCCTGCAGAGCTTCTGCAGCCCAAGGAAGAGCCCATGGAGACCCCAGACGAGCAGAATCTGGACATTAGTGAGGGCATGGATATCAGTGGCACCAATGCTGCCTTGGATGCCATTACTGCCATGTCAGCAATGGCTACAGATGCAGCTGTAACAAGTCCAGCTGCATTGACAGTGCAACAACCCACAACTCCAGGGACCACAGATTCTGGTAGGAAGACACAACTTTTGTATGGGGGCCTCACATTGCCAAGTGGTCTATAATGCTCGACTTTACCGACCACTGCCATCTCACCTCTGTCCATGTAGGTTCAGGTCTCAGGCTTGTCCTAATTTGGTATGTGAGAAAACTTGCCATTAGTTTCCTATAGGTCAGTGGTTTTTCATGGGGTTCTTCCAGGTTTTTCTTCTACCAGTTAAACTGACTATCATGTATAGTCTATCCTCTACTAAAAAATTTGTGTTAAAAACCACAACAACAATTATTGTATACATACTAATTTATTGGAAAAGGTCTCACTTATTTTTCTTAAAATATTCATTTGGTGAAATACATGTATCACTTCTTTAAACAAGTTTTTCGTGTTCAAAAGTTTCGTCAGCAAAATTAAATTACAGTACTGTACAATCGCAACATGGGAATAAATCATTACAAAACTTAAACATGTCATCACATAATTGAAGAAATAATACTTTAGAAGAAAAAGTAAAAGTTATTCCACTTGACAATGGGGAGAGTTCACTTGCCGAAAGATTTTATGTTGGGAAGACTCAAATAAACAAGATCATAAAAGATAAGGAGAATACTCTATTGCAGTGGGAAAATGAAGTAAATGGAAAGAGAAAATTTTAAATATGAAGTAACGTATGTACCAGTATTTAAAAACTGTTTTTCAATGGTTTTGTAATGTGCATACCAACAATCTCCCACTCACATTTCATGCCCAAAAATAAGAATTATTAATTTATGTTACTTGAAATAACTCTGTTTTTAAGAAATGAAGAACATTTTAATAACTAATGCTACTTTTAAATGAGGATTTTAACTGCTTTAAGTTCTATGCAGCTTTCCTACACTATACACATCTCACAAATATAGTCCCCCTGTGGAAAGGCTACCTGTCTTATAAGGCCACTTTCCTGGTGCAGAAGGGATGACTGTATAAGAGGGGGACCACTGTACTGAAAATAATTTGCTAGTGAATTATTGGTAACAAGACAGTTGTCACAGCTATGCATGTTCTGTCAGGAACTTCAGTTATGGAAGGAACCTGTATGGTAAAATTTGTCATAAGATGACATTTACATAACTATACTATTTTCCATAAAATTAAGTTGGAAGTTTAAATGATGAATCTAATAATTAACAGAGAAGTGGAAGTCATTGTTTTCCGTGATATATCTAATAAAATCTAATAAACAGTATAATGCATATAAGTATAACTATTATGTTTAATAATTCACTTGTGTCTAAAGTCATTAAACTCCATTGTTCACTGCTTTCGTTCACAAGTAGGTGTAATATGCTACATGTCTTTTCCACTAGATCCTCTCTCTACACTGGCCATGGCAGCTGTATCCACAGCTGGAGCAGTAGTTGGAATCAAGCAGGAACCGGGGACCAGTTCATACGTACCCACTAGTGCTGCTTCAACTGCAGATATCAAACAAGTAAATACCCTTCATCTTTTTGATTCGTTTATTTTTTATTTATTTTTTTTATTTTTTTTATCTTTATGAGCTGATTTTAGAGGGAAGCAAGACTAAGCACTAAGCAATCGTGTTTCAGCCAATGTCAACATTTTAAAAAATATTTTTCTTTTTTTTTTTCTTATTTTTTTATTTTATTGCATATAAGTTCTCAACCTACAATCGTAACTTCTTATACTTGGCATGATTCAGGATGAACCCGTGACAGTTCATTCTATGACATAACCTTTTACTTTGGGATCATGATCAGCATCATTGAAATTTTTACATCAATGATGGTTACAAAGCCAATTCATTCTGTAAAATGCTAGCTTCCTCTTTGGTTACAGTTTATTAAATCCTGGATAGATTTTCTTCATAGCTGGGACAAATTCAAGACAGTTCATGCTAGTTCACCCTTTTGACCTTGGTGTCATAGTAACAATCTTAGAAAACTTTATTTTTGTTGTTGTTATGCATGAATAATTTTGGCAGTGTTTTATGCATGTGTTCATCAGTCCTTTAATTTTTCCTATTCTGGAAGAAAACGCAAGTTCTGCAGCACATACCACCACAAAATGCTACAGATAGCTAGCTTGCTCTGTATGTTCAGAAGAACCATATAGTTTGGGCTCAAACAGTCAGAGGTCAAGGTCACTGGCTGAAAGAAGAAAAATGGCTTCTGCACAATAAATTGAGCTCTACATCACATTCATGGACTAAACTTTTTGAGTGGCTTGCATTTGCAGCAAGAAAAATTATGTTGAGTTTGAGGGTCAAAAGGTCAAAGATTAAGATTAAGGTCACCGAATGTAAGAAGGAAAATGGTTTTTGTATATTAGCTTGATTTCTAGACCATGAAACTCGGCACATTTCAGGGAGGGCTTGACTTAAGGTATGGATGAGGTCTGGAGTTTGGGGATCAAAAGGCCAAAGTCAGGGTTGTTGTGGTTTAAATGAATATGGATTTTGCAGAATCACTTTTTTCTAGATTAAATTACTTGACCAAACTATTTGGATAGCTTGCACATAGAGTAATAAAGCAACCTCTGTTAGGGGTCAAGAGTTCAGAAGTCATGATCATAGTAAATCTATTAAGATAATAATGATGTCTTTACAACATCATTAGTTCAAGGCTGGCCAGTAGCTTCTCGTGGGTCGGTGGTTCTTTCCGGGGGTTTTCCGGGTTCTTCCTCCACCATTAATACTGGCCGCCATGTATAGCCTATCTTGTGCTGAAAAATGGCGTTAAGCCCTACAGCAACAGCAACAGTTCAAGGCTCTATATGTTGACCAAAAATCCAGGTAACAGATACTCGTTGGTCAGTAATCTCTAGATACCCAACTAGTTCCTATACAAAGTGCTGTTAAAAATGGGATAGACAAATAATATGCTATTTCTTGGTACTCTTGTTAAAGCATGAATGTACAAGCAATTAACCACATGAAAATTCTCCTTGTTAAATAAAGGCATATGTCTCAGGAAATTTAGGAAATGAATTTATTATATTATCTAAGAGACTTTGTGAGAAATAGCTGAAATCATTCCACACTTCCATTACACTTTTTATGATACCACTTTATTGTGTATTTTGCATGAAGTCGTGAAATGTCACCGGTTCATCATACTCAAAATATGTAATGAATTACAGAATGTAATTTGGATGATGTCATGTTATCATGAACAATACAAGCTGAACAACAATAGACATATAATTTCTTGTGCAGGAATTGAAATTACCTACCACTCCAGTGAAGAAAGAAGCTAACCAGTGGTATGATGTGGGAATCATCAAGGGGACATCCTGTCTTGTATCATACTATCATCTACCAGCAGAAGGGAACCAGACTAATGGGGACAATGTTGTTAAACTGGTATAGTCTGAGATTTGTCATCAGTCTTTATCATCTTGTTTGCTTAATTTCAGTTTGAATTAGGAGTTTATTCCTACATTTTAAGCAAAAGAAAATTGACTGAAAACACATTATTCGGATGTGTTCAGAGTAGGCAAAACATTTTAATTTGAAGAGTTTAGTTCATTATTGTTTGTGTATTTCTTTAGGTAGATTATTTCATCATAAAACTTTAGTTTATCCACTACTTCAGGGCTTCCAAGCTATAAAAGATATTGGCCACATTTTGACCAATTTCAGCAACAGATGTGCTAATATTATGAACTACTGAGAGAGTGGCGAGTGTATGGTGAAGTTGTTTACATTTGCAACACACACAGTCGAGAGAATGTTGGTATACCTCTATATTACTTTCATGTACTGTGGCTGAAAGTTCTTTGGAAATTGTACTCATGGAAATTATGCATGGTCTTGGCTCACAGTCCAGGAAAGTGACATTGAGAAAGTGAGCAAGAGATACTCAGAGTATACTTCCTCTGATGAGAGAAAACATCCAAGAACTGCGGAAGTTTATAATATCTGTAGAGCATCCCCATATGATTTAATTTTGGTTGTATGGCTGAAAAATGTAAGTTACAAGCATCAAAACAATCCTTTTGAATCATTTCCTGAAATTTGCCCTCCCCCCAAGAAAATCATTAGAGTCAAAGTCCCACACAAGCTAGTCTCCCCACCACCACCTTATGATGAAAAGAGAGCTATTTAAAAAATACACATTACATTTTGTCAACATAGCAACTTATGTTATACTGAAAGACAGGAACATGAAACTTGCCACAATTATTCCTGAGATGTCACCAGTAAATTTTACAGTTTGAAAAGGAAGGATCAGATAAGTTACCTAGAGGTCAGAGGTTAAAATGTTTGCATATTTTTCTAACACTAGAATGTGGAAGAAAGCAGTTATGCTTTGTCATCATTTCATTCATAATTACATTACAAATGAATGGAAAGAAATTTTTTTACTGTATATTTCTTTCACTGAAATGCAACAGTTTTAAATTTAAGTTGACTTCACTCCTATGTTCTAAGATTTCTAATTTCCCATAATTAAAGTCATTGCGCACACAATACTGCCCAAAGGCATATTGTGTAAGCATGTGAAAAATAAGAAAAACTAGCTTATTTTCATGCATAACATCATAGTTAATGTATCGTTTTATTCAGAACATAATGCATGATATGAAATATTTGCACAAATTTTGTATAAAAATATTTTTTTAGGTGACGCTCAACAGTTTCATATTTTGCATAGGGTTAGATTTGTAAACAAAAAGAATTTCTCTGGTTTTTCTCACAGGTTGTACTGGCCGTTTAAAAAGACCTTGTATTACTGAGATATTGTTCAATTTTTTAAAATTCCCATTATTTTTGTTGTACGATTGATGTGAGCAATATGGGTTATAAAATATACAGCTTGGCCTTACTTCAGATGTGCACCTTTCAAAAAACTGCTAGCTCATTTTGGTCATTTTCACTACCTGGACTTGAGGAGTAAATTGTGAGAGAGAAAATAGAGCTGATACTTTTTTTACATTTTATATATTTGGTAATTCATTCATTGCAGTTTCAGAAGCTGGTATTGTCTAGTCTGGCAAAATTCATTTTCCCTATTTTAATAGGTGCTAAAGATAGTGTACTTTAGACCAATTCAGGCTGATTTTTGGAGCACAAGGGAGCAGTCATTTTAATTAGCCGTGAGCTTAGATCATGTAAAATTTCCACAAGTACAGTATCCAAAGAAATATCAGTCACAGTACATTAGAGTAACTTAGAGGTGTACCAGCATTCTCCACATTGTGCATATTGCAAAAGCAAACACTTTACACCCACCAGTCTCACAGAAGTTCATAATATATGTAAAGCGCCCCCATATGCAACTTTGACATCAACCAAAGACCAAAGGGACTTGGCAGATTGGTCTTTACTTGGAACATATTGAGATTCCCACGATACACACACACACATGCACACACACACACACACAAAGAGTCTACATAAATGTAACCTTGACTTGACCACTGTTACAATTAAGGGACATATATTCATCATATACAGCCATTTTATTCCTAAAAAAAATTAAATCCTGAATCATCCACTACCATTTTCCATGTCATATTTTCAGGACATTGATGTAGTTAGTGTACAGGATCATAGTGTGTTGAAGAGACAAGAGCTCCAGCCAGGAACAGCATACAAGTTCCGTGTAGCTGGAATTAATGCATGTGGACGTGGACCATTCAGTGAGATATCTGCTTTCAAGACGTGTCTGCCTGGCTACCCAGGAGCTCCGTCAGCTATTAAAATCAGCAAGGTGAATACTCTCTTACCTTAAAAATGTTTAGTCAGAAATGCTCATTAAGAGTAACAAGTTTGCATATGAAAACAGTGGTTTTGCTGAATGCATCATCTCACCTGCCACTTTTTAGAATGTTTCACACAACATCTAAATTGCACAAACAAATCTAGCATTTCGATGTCGATGTTGATGATGACAATACTGCCAACACCAGAAAAGCTGTTCCCATGTGATCTTTGGGGAATTGAGACATGAAGAAGGCATCTCTTTCCACAGATGTATTCTCATAACTGTTGTGTTACTTAACAGCATTAAGAGATGGAGTTGAGAAATCCAAGTTATTTTTATGCTGTTTAAACTATTAATAAATTATAAATATCCATATATTGTCTGAGTACCTTGAAAAGTCTTGATTTTCTTGAAACCAAAAGGAATTATTAGTTTTCATTTTATGGATTTAAATAAAAAAGAAAAGAAAAAATAGCTCTCAAGTTTGTGGTGGAAGGGAAATTTGCACAGTTGTACATTTTGAACTTAAAGTTGTACAAAGCCCGGATGTAGCCATGGTTAAATTTGAATCATTTGTACACTTCAAAATGGCTGGCTGCCAATTCTAACCTCGGTGGCTAGACGAAGAGAAATATAAAGTTTCGATTATGAGATCTTTCTCAGAGAGCTTTGCAAAATGCCAATTATGGTGGAAGGATATTAATTAGAATGCAGTGGGAAAGAGTGCTCTACGGTCACATGCAGGGGAGAAAAAAACCAAGCTCTCGTAATGGTAGCTAATATGGCAAAACAAGAAGCCTTCAGCATAAAATCGTTTTTAATGAATAAAGCATGTGAACACAGAGATTCAAGTTTTAAAATAGTAACTGTAATTATGAAATTAGTTCAATCCTGTTCTATATTTTGATTGAGTGGAAATAGGACAGACAGTAAGTACAATGAATATGATAAATCTAAAAATATAGACTACAGCTATGCTGAGAGAAATATTAATATATCTAATATGAAATGGTTAATTATTCAGATGCTGTTTTCAAATAAGTGATAATAAAAAAAACTAATATCTTAGTTACTTTTTTGTTTCTTATGGGGGTGGGTGAAGAAGAAAGGCATTGAGACAGTGACAGCTGATGATGATGACTATGCATTGAAAGCAAAGACCCATAGGAAAATTTCCTTTATCGTGACATCAAATAGTTTGAGGAAAAGTGTTAAGGACAAAATCGCTGAACTTAGAGCTCTTGAAAATAAAATGCTTGATGACAAGCTTCAAGAACTGAAAAATTCACTCTAAAATATTTTGGACTTTGTAAATAGTTTAGTGTAGACAGAGTAAAATGAACATAGTTCAGTGACTACATTATTCTAATGTCCAGATGTAGGATGTTTAGTGTTAATGGGTATGATATCAATGATCATAATCTTGATTTCATATTTTTTTAATATATAAAAATTTGCAAGATAGGTTCCTCGTATAAACTATTAGTAAGTATTAACTTGTGTTTACATAAAGTTTCATTTATGTATTCTTAAAATTATTGTAAGAATGATCCTTGAAAAACATGATTTTAAACCTTGAAATGAAATATGAACTAACCCTGGAAACATTGTTATTTTTTGAAAGGATACTGCTTGTTTAGTATAGACCAAAATTTATTCTTTATGTTTAAAATTTTTATATCAAAATTAATCTTCTGAAATTTTGCTATCCAAGGCTGCATATCTTGAGCTGAGACGCATCAGCTCAATTCGCAAATATCTTTTAGTTGATGCCACTAAAACACTTATGTGTTCATTAGTACTTTCAAGACTTGGACTATTGTAACTCAGTTCTGTCTGGTTCATCTCAGTATCTACTCCAGAAACTTCAAAAAGTTCAAAACATAGCTGCTCGGATCATACTTAGAGTACCACGATCAGAGCACACCTCCCTGCTGCTCTGTACCCTACACTGGCTATCCATTCGATCCAGAATCAAACACAAAATTTGTTCTCTGTGCTACGTTTCACTGTCGGACTCTAGTCCAACATACCTATCCGACCTCACCCATGTGTACACACCAGCAAGATACTTACGCTCCTCTTCTGACAATCGTATACTCATTATTCCCATTATGAAAACAAAGTCATATGGACAGCGTTCTTTTGCATACCAAGGCCCAGCAACGTGGAATGAATTGCCCACTGAACTTAGACACAAAGACACAGTGTTCACATTCAAGAGTGCTCTCAAAACTCACTTATTTCGACTGCAAGAACAAACTTAAAGACCTAATAATGTTCCATACCTGAAACATACTCAGTATGTTTTTAATTTTTTAATGTTTTTCTAATTTCTTGGTGTTTGTTTTTGTAATAATATTATTGTATGTTTTTTATCTTATAGGTATTGTTTAATGTAAAGCGCTTAGAGCTTCTAAAGATTAGGCGCTATACAAAGTCCTCATTATTATTATTTTTATTATTATAACAGAGTGAAGATGGAGCCCACTTGTCCTGGGAACCACCTCAGAATACTGCTGGGAAAATCACCGAGTACTCAGTCTACCTAGCTGTTCGCAATGCGGCATCCCAAGTGGAACAGAAACCAGGGCAAGCTGCACAACTGGCATTTGTCCGTGTGTACTGTGGTCCTAATGCTTCCTGTGTGGTAACCTCCAATAGCTTAGCATCAGCTCACATTGATTTTACAACCAAGCCAGCCATTATCTTCCGTATTGCTGCTCGTAATGAGAAGGGTTATGGACCAGCCACACAAGTCCGGTGGCTGCAGGGTAAGTGATTATATAAAGTGTTGTATTTTTTCTTCTGGTCAATAACCAATGAAAACAGTTCATGAAACTGTTCAGAGACCAGAAAAACTTACGGGATGGTCTGATGTCCCTCCTCCATCCATTAGCCTAAATTTGTTATCATTACTTCAACATTGTCATGAAACTTCACATGCACATTTATCCAGGGTTCCCACGCTACCGGGAAGTCAGGAGAAATGACATAAAAAAGGTCCTGACCGTGAAATGTCCTTGAATTTTGCAAATATTGACGAAAGTTTTTTAAAAAAACGGGAATTTTCCTCCACAACTTAATGTCAGAAACAACTACGTAATAGTCATAACTGAACTGATCATGAGTTAAATTTATCAAGTTCTAACCAGAAAATTAGGAGGTTGCAGTATGGATCATTTGGGTGCTTGATATAAATATATTTGTTGAGACAATCCAAACACTCAGCGGATTAGATTCATCTAGTAGACTTTTTGTTTCACAGATAGCTCGATATCCATATTTTTTTTATGGAAGGTATGAAAACCAGTTTAGCAACACATGAGGCCAACATGGTGGTGTTAAAGCATAGCCGCTTTGCAGATTGGATAGCAAACTTAAACGTTAAATCAAGTTATACCTGCATGAAATCGATATGAAAATTTTTTTTTTTCTCAGAAATGGTGATAGTATTAAAATCTTTGTCATTAATCTGCTGAAAGATGATGAAACTAATGCGTTAATGAAATTTGAGCTGGTACTAGCAATTTCTATGGCATGTCGCACGAGCACACAGAATCTTACAACCGTCATTTTCAAATATCATAGAATTTTTTTTAAATTAAAGTCATATACTGGTTGTAATAATACAAAAACAAAAGAGCGCAACATTCTCTTTATTTATTCCAAGACTAACTTTGGAGTTTTGTTGTATCACATGACTACCACAATGGCATGTGCTCTCACGTAGGGAGCATATGAAGCAGGGACCCAGACTACTCTGCTTGATGAATCAGACTGGCTTAGTTTCTTGTAGTTGTTCATGAAATAAATATGTTGGGAATTATGTTCTTTCTGGTCTTTGCGAAAGGTATCAGACTTTCATTTAATTGAAATTTTGTACAACAACATTAAAAAGGAGTTTGTTGTTGATATCACGTGACTATTGGACTTCCGATGTCGTTGTTTGAGATTCGTGAAGTAATGTGATTATTAATGCAATTGACAAGTACCAGGTCAGGTATCATCTATGCTGAGTTTCAGCTATTCTGTCAGTGGAATAAAGACATAACATTTATAATATTTGCCATTTTTGAGAAATTAATAATTTTCCTATTCATTTCATGCAGGTACAAGTCGATATAGCCTAGTTTAAATTTGCTAGGCCCACTGGTAAGCTATCTTACAGTGGCAGCAGATTCCAAATTTTTTATATGTAATTGCTCTGAACCCACACTCCATCCAAAATGTCCAAATGTGAAAAATGGGGCTGGAATATTTGGCAGAAACCTGGATTAGAAAAGTTTTGAATCTCTGAGCTGAACTTTGGTGCGAAACTATTACACAGGTACATGTAGCTTGAAGCATTGGTTTCAGAACTTAAATGGAACGCAGGAGAAATGGGAAATTGTCGTCCCTTTTATTATATATTAAGAAACGATAAGAGCTCATGTATCAAGACACGTTTGGTTTATTGAACTACAAGAAGAAAAGTTGATTTTACAGAAAATTCAGTCCTTGTTTATACAACATAATATAAGTTTTAAGGTATTTTGTCAAAATTTAAATCAACCCTTTTGTAAATGTCCTTAAATGATGGAATTTTTAACCAAATCGTCTTAAGGAGTTTAGGTTGGTTGAAAAATCTTGTTTGAGACTTTATTGGCTCACTTAATTTCAGGGTTAAACTTTTTTCGTGACAAGTTAAGATTCTAAAACTATGCATTTATTAGTTTTCGTACTGTGATAGGAAATGTTTACTTTGTTTAACATGTACACATATTGCTCTAGAATTCTTTGGAATTAAAAGTTTGAAAGGAAACAAAATAATTTATCCTCATTACGTTGTTTCCATGTTGCAATATAATGCAGGTCAGCAAAGTAAAGTTAGAATTTGTATCCTGTACATTGAAATGGCTTTAAATGCCAACTTATGGGAATATAGTCAAATTTGTTTCGTGTGACTCATCTTGTGGTTTTGAACATGATCATCTTTTCTGACATCATGTTTTGGAGAGTCTTGAAAGAGAAACATGTTTTATAATCCTAAATGTTTTTTAATTCCATTTATTAATGGTCATATGTTAACCTTGAAAAAATTTATTTCATCCTGGAAAAGACCTGGAAATTTATATTTAGAAAAACGTGGGAACCATGTTTATTCCATAATCTAGTAAGCAGGGAACCAGACTACTCTGCTTGATGAATCAGACTGGCCATGTTTCTTCTCGAAATAAATATGTTGAACCTTATATTTTTTTCTGGTTTTTACAAAAGTTATTAGACTTTCATTTAATATAATTGAAATTTTGTACAACAACATTAATAAAATGGAGTTTGTTATTGATATCACATGACTGATGGACTTCCAATGTCATTGTTTAAGATTTGTGATGTCATGTGACTAGTAACACAAATGGCAAATACCAGGTCAGGTTTCATTTATTTCGAGTGTTGTCTTGTCTGTCAGCAGATTAAAGAAATAACGATTACAATACTTGCCATTTTTGGGAAAATAAATAATTTTCCTATCGATTTCATGCAGGTATAAGTTGATATAACAGTTTAAATTTGCTAGGCCCACTGGTAAACTATCTTACGGTGGCAGCAGATTCCAAACTTTTTATATGTAAATGCTCTGAACCCACACTCCATCCTAAATGTCCAAATGTGAAAAATGGGGCTGGAATATTTGGAGGAAACCCAGATTAGAACATTTTTGAATCTCTGAGCTGAACTTTGTTGCGAAACTATTACGCAGTGACATGTAGCTTGAAGCATCGGTTTCAGATCTTAAATAGAATGCAAGAGAAATGGGAAATTGTCTTCTCTTTAATTATACATTAAGAAACGATAATAACAGCCCATTTATCAATACAGGTTTGGGGACTGGTTTATTGAACTACAAGAAAACAAGTTGATTTTATTGAAAATTCAGTATTTGTTTATACAACAATATATAATTTTGAAGGTCTTTTGTCAAAATTAAAATCAACCCTTTTATAAATGTCTTTAAATGATGGAATTTTTAACCAAATCATCCTGAGGAATTTCGGTTGGTTTGAAATTTTATTGGCACACATATATTCAGGGTTAAACTTTTTTCATTACAAGATAAGATTCTAATACTTTACATTTATTGGGTTTTAATTTTCATGCTGTGATAGAAAATGTTTACTTTGTATAACATGCAAATATATTGCTCTAGAATTCTTCAGAATTAAAGGTTTGAAGGGAAACAAAATAATTTATGCTCATTATGTTGTTTCCACGTAGCAACATAATGCAGGTCAGCAAAGCAAAGTTAGAATTTGTATTCTGTACATTGAAATGGCTTTAAACGCCAGTTTATAGGAATATAGTCAGATTTGTTTCATGTGACTCATTTTGTGGTTTTGTACATGATCATCTTCTCTGACATCTTGTTTGGAGTCTTGAATGAGAAACATCTTCAGATTTGGAAAATGCATGTTTTATAATCCAAAATGTTCTTTGATTCCATTCAGTAATGGTTGTATGTTAACCTTGAAAAAATTAATTTCATCCTGGAAAAGACCTGGAAATTTTTGTTTAGAAAAGTGTGGGAACCATGTGAAAGTGACTAAACCTCAACCATGGTGACTATCTTGAAAATATTATCTCAGCTCCCAAACGAAAGGTTATATCAACATTGAGTTTTCACTTCTTATGATACCTAGTTGGTCTTACATGAAAATGGTGCCACTTGGATGTCCAGTATGGCCTCCAGTGTCCATCTTTAAAATCTTATTAGCACTTGTTGAATTGGTGGTCATATCAACATCAGGTTTTCGCCAAAAGACATTGTATGATATCTTGTTGGTCATAATAAATATGGTGCTAATATGGCCACCATGGCAGCCATCTTGAAAATTCTGTTATCACTATTTTTGAATGAAAAGTAATATCAGCACGGTGTTTTCACCAGAAGGATTTTATGATGCCTAGTTTTACCGGAAAATTTATTTATATCTTTGAAATTGCAAACTTTGTTTCTTCACATAATAGATGCAGCACAACAGGGTGCCAATGCAGCTGTAGGTAAAGTAGCAGTTAAAAGGACCATGCCAACACCTGGGGGAGAAGCGTAAGTATTCATAGGGTACTTTGGTTTCAATGTAGAATGATCCACCCATTAAGAAAATGGGAACACTGCCATCATCCATTTCTTCTTGCATGATCATAATATATGTGGAGTTGTACTACTTCACAAACCGTAATCTGCCATTTACAACTTTTGTTCATGTCTAGCCAGGACATTCACTAAAGAGATCTTGCAAACATTCCATTCATCGCTTTTCTCAAGTTTGAGTCATCCAACAAGTTTCTTGTCACAAGGAAAGTATACTCTAAAAGATTTTGCTGTATTTATCTCTGTCCTTAGCACAGACAAATATTGTGCATCGCAGCTGTCTGATTTTGCCATATAACAAGCAGTAAGTCTGCATCTTACATCTATAGTTGACATACATCTCAGTAGTGGTCTTCATTGCATCTTATTTGAGGTAAATGATTGCCTATTCTCATTAATTAAGATCATCTATTATGCTTACTAGCATTTTTTCATTGCATTGCTTGGTTGATTTTGCAAGTACATGACTTTGTTTTGTTCTCTGTAAATTATGCATTACAATGGGCAGGATTTGATGTGGAGCATGTTAAAGGTTCAAGCTGTCTGAAGCTAATCATCCTATATGCATTACAGTATATGCAACCAGTCAGATCATACTTGTGAACTCTTCACTCATTGGATGAAGGCCGACTAGATAACAATTTCAGACTGAGTGAAATAATAAATAGGGGTCACCTATAGTAGAGAGAAAGTACGCATGTATTGTAAAATTTGTTTAAAATATATCATTGTTGCTGCTTGTGAAATCCCACTCTTCCAAGGTGCAGAGAATAATAGATTTTAGGAAATAAACTTTGTAATTTCACACCAATTGAAACAGCATGTAAAGTGTCAGAACAAGTTGAACCATGAACAAAATCAAGCGGCCGCTGACAAAAATTCCTCTGAAGCTGAATGAAAGCATACAAAAGTATAACTCCTGCATTTATGTTGCCAAAAATAGTGAGTCATTTAAACCATATGATGGGCTGTCTAAACAAGAAAAGAATTTAATAGATTTTGGGGGAAGGTATTGACAGGACAAGGTTTGAATTGCATACCTGAAACATGTTTATGTCAAACTATATGTGCAAAATATGTATCCGGGTTCAGGCAGAACTAAAGCTGGATGGTGTGACATCGTTTCCCAAAAAGATGCTGAATGTGTATTAGTAGCAATTGACAAGGTTTTGGAATCGGTGAGCACAACACAGGATGATATAGTCAAAATTTGTTGTAATCTTGATGATGCCTCTTTAATAATGGGCAAAATACATGGTTTACTTCAAAAACTTACTGAAAGGCTACTCCATCAGCTTTCAATCTTCTGTGTGGCACACATTCAAGAACTGTTACTGGTCCCCAAAACAAGAGAGAATTGTAAATAATCAGAGCTGAATTTATTGAAAACCCATCATACTACATCACTCCCTCGATAACTTGCAACCAGATAACTCACGAACCCAATTGTAGCATGGGGTCAGGTGAGTACCCAATTTTTTCACACCAGAAAATACAAAAATTGCGCCTGTTTTCTGCACATGAAGAATATCAGATTTGGTAAAAGAGTCCTGGATATATCATTAGTTTTGTCATCAAAAGCGTTGGTTAGTACCTGGAAATTTTGATTCAATATCATGAAATTCTCAACTTTTAACAAGAAGTCATATATTTTGTTAAATATTCTTTCCAGACAATATTTAGCACACTGTTAATAACAATATTTGACAGATTTTTGATCATTGTAAATGTCACCAATCCCCACTGGTGGCAATCCCTTAATAATAATAAAAAAACAGTTACAGATGTTTTGTAAAGTGAAATTCCTGTTTTACTTTTAGCTTTTAATTTGGCTTGTGTGTAATAATCAAAATATCAATATGCCCTCGTGTACAAAAACATAGTAAATGTCAATCCCACCATCACAGTGATACCCGCCATCATTACTATGGAAACCTAATTAAGTGCTGTATTATGATTTCCAACTTCCAGAAGTATCTGTTGTTTTGTTATGCTCAGTTCAAGGCAGACCTTCTCTTTATTAAGATGTTAATTTACATCTTTTGTATCAAATCAATGAAAGGGAGTAAAATAAAAGAAAAGTTAAAAGGTATGCAGTTCCTACCTGCAGATGAGCTAGCAGTCACAGCTCTTCATCAGGTCAGCTTGTTTCAATTGATCATTGAAACACAGTTATAAATATTTTGAGAGTAATATAATTAAACTACTGTAAATTAGGGCTGTTCCAGTAAAACATATATCCACCCCCACCCCACCCCCGGGGACGGCACTTCAAAAAAACTTATGTAATAGGTTGTATTTCAAACTATTTTGATTCTGACAATGGAAGATTGGTTAGGAAAATCACTTCTGTTGTGAGGTTGTGTTAACAAAATGAGAAATCGCTGGTGGGGTTGTCAGAAAAAAAACCAAATATATATTTAAAATCGCATCAAACCCCCTCTGACGTGAATAAAACATTGGGTCAGAAAATGATGCCAGTGCACGTAATTTGTATGAATTCGCGTACTTTTAAAGCAGTGATACGTGTTGAGCAAATTACGTCAACGTCGCGGATATAAAAATGTGCTTTGCACAGTATGCAATTTTTATTAAACTTTTAACTTTAAAAGTGCATTTCGCGACGTAATTCGCGCTGCCGCAGCTGGCTCACAACACTTGATGCAACATCCAGATCTCTGGATACTTCGGTTTGACATGAATGGCTGTTAAACTAAATTTGATTGGTTCATTGGGCCCTGGAACAAGCATTTTGTGGTAGTTTTAGACTTAGTTTCATCATGGAAGTTTCACAAATGCGTGTTTCCAATAAGGGCCACACAGGAAACCAAAATGGCTGAATCACAACACAGTTTGTCCTCAGATGACGTTTTCAGTTGGCAAATACTGGCTGGTGATAACTATGATGACAATGAATTTCATGTATATCGGTCTGTTGGACATTGGGAAAATGTCACTGGAAATACCAGTGTGTGATTTTGAGCCCAGAATTGATGTTGAGTGCGAGTCCAATGTACGTGTTGGATGGACAATATGCCGGTTATATTTATTCAAGATACCCATGTCTGAACAAGCAGACTATGAGAATGTTGGACTTAAAACCCTAATACAGCATTATGGAACAGAAAAATCTGGCATAAGAGGCAGCAAAGCACTGATTCAAGGAAGTGAATCTTTGGCAGAGTTCATGTTAGTGAAAACTGACAGAGGTCTCGGAAACGCTTATTCACGCGTATTTGGACGCTAATTTTTTTAATTTAGGTGGGTGGTAAAATTAAGACTTGCCAGTTCTCCTTCAGTCACCTGCATAGTGGGAAAATGTGTTGATCAGTTAGCTGTGCTGATATTTACGACGACTGAATTTAGTAGCTGAAAGCCCCCCCCCCCTCCAAGTTGTCACCATTATAAGAGTACATCAAAGAACATGCTGCAATAGCTGAGCGGCAGGATCAAAGGCTTTGACTGGCAGCTGGGTGGGAGAATCTGCTGATATTTACAGTGCTTGAATTCAGAAGCAGAAAGACCCAGAGATGTACATGTGGTCATTTATAACAGTACATCAAATAAACAACTTTAGCTTTCATTATTTTGTTCATTTCCGAGTGTAACGGAATAAGCAGTGCACGTGACCTTGGAATCATGACACATAGAGACTTGGACTTGAATGTGTATTTTGGGGTTCAGCGTCAAACTGACAAAGATTGTAATGAGATTCAGGAGAGTGCTAAAGTTGCTAGAACTGATAGTTTGGAAGGGACATTAGCAAAGTGTAAGAAAGTGTGTGATGCCTAGCTTAATGCTTAGAATAAGACCTTCCTTGGATCAAAAACATTCAGACTCACTCTGATGGACAAACAAGAGCAATGTCAGTGTTATACTGAATGTAGAAATTAAACTCTGGCAACCAGTAGTTCTTATAATTTGCATAGTTTTCTGGGAGGAGAATGCAACTTTTGCTGGTGGGACTCATATTTTTACCAAAATGGGAGCCATGGACTCTTAGTTTTAAAATCCTAACAAGGCCTTTGGTTCAAAACTTTTCTTTTTGGAACAGAGATATCCAAGAGAGAATACCCATGGGGCCATACCTGTGAGATGTTGACAATTGCACAACCATAAAGAACAGTAACTTGTTCAAGCTAGTTATGCATATGCATTTCGCACAGCAGGCAATGAAAGGAGTTCACAGCACAGAATAATATTTGTACAAAGAGGAGGAGGATCATATTAAATTCAGAAACAATTAACAGATTAATGCTCATAGGGAACATCAGAGAAAGAATCCCCATACAAGATAATTAAGTGTGTGTAGATCTCTAGTTGGCAGAACCATTATGGCAACAACAGAATAAAGAGAAAACTTTTATATCATGCAGATGTATGACCAAATGAAGTACATGCTCTCTATGTGCAAAAATTAAATGACATTAAACATAAGAGACTGCATGATCTGTGTAAACTCAAAGCAAGATGGATAAAATTTGTCCTGTTTGTGTTCGGTTCTTCCCGTGTATATTTTGATCATGGTGGTATTTTCTGCAGACCTTTTGGGCCTTGGTTCCAAGCCATCATTTGGTATTTGTATGACAAATTGGATAACTAAAAAAGTCTATTATCTAGTACACTACATTTTTAAGCAGTGTCATTAACTAATGATGAAAAAATACTTGATGTCATACTAATCTGTTCATCCTGAATCTTTTTTTTTAACCATCTCCTTTAGTCTTACTGGTACCAGTGCTTTTAATAAAATTATAACTTCTATTTTCTTGCAATCTAAATATTTGTAATGATGTGTTATCGTCAAAAGGTAAAATGTGTTTAGTATTGTAAAATCTAAAACTATTAATTAGCAAGGAATTAAAGTAAAAAGTGGGCAGAAATTATTGCCATATTACAGTGTTGTTAGAAACAACAGAATAGCTGTACAAGATGTATTTTTGCAAAGTTGTAGAACTAGCGCTTGTATTGTCACCACATATTCTACTTAAATAATAATATCATTATTTCTGTATATTCCTATCAGTATTTTCCCATTGGTAGTAATTTTCTATCTGATGTTGTTCATTTCTTGTGCAATTTTTACAGATCCAAGAATTCTCACAGTATCATTAAAAAACAATGCAGTCTGAACCAGATGGAGTTGTTTGAGAAGAAATTAAATTTTTTAACCCAAAAATGACCGAAGCTTTGAGTTCTTGCATTAAAGTCTCACATTAAATAATATTTGAAGTAGCAGTGATAGTAGTTTAGGCTGCAACTGTACTAATTTCACCTTTGGTATATCCAAATCTTGAACGTGATGGAGGAACATAGCTCCAAAATAAACACATCAGTTTTAGAACCTGTTCAATGACTACGAATCAAGTATCTGAGTCCAACTGAATTGCTAGAAATTTTTTAATTCTTTTGACAACATCGTAATTAGTTGTCAAATATGGAGTAAGCCTATGGTCTTTCTGCCATCCCAACCAAGGCCCCACCACATCCACGTGACCATGCCCAATGACATCACATTAATAATCGCTATCTCTTCGAGAATTTTGATTTCAGTAGAGCCTTAACAGAGTGGAACAATAAGAAAGAGTGACAGATATTTAAGTGTTAGGGTGATATTTGACAATGGCTATTCCTCCCGCCACCACTTCCTCATTGGAGATCACACACACACAAAACTTAGAGCAAATACTGAAATCCTGGCAGCATCCCTGCAGGGGAGATAACTTGACTATTCGATTTTAATCGGTCTCTGGTTATCCCATGGTATTTCTGTTACTTGAATATTATCTTACAGTGTGTCCAGTCAGCATGGTCAAAAAAGCTTACAACCACTGAGAGTTGTTGAAGGACTCGCATTACTACAGATATGAAAGAATGAGAACCATGCTGTAAATCAGTGAAGATAAAATAGAGTATATATGGGTTTGACTGTCCCTAATTGGTTGATAATGAAAGTAAGATTTTAGTAAAAACAATCTTTTGAGAGCTTGTCCTACTTGTAACTGAAAAAAGTGAGGGACATTGTTTTATTAACATAATTTCCATCCCTTTACAGACCTGAGTTTGCACGACTCATTACTGAAATCAGCAGCTGACTCTTTGGTGCAGTATTGAAAGCACACATTTCAGATTTGTATAGATCCAGAAAATGGTGCGGCTTCTGATGGTTTTCTTTTCACAAAACCTGTCGTCATAGATGTGTGTATACTGATACAAATTTGATCATGAGCACTCGAAATGTTAAGTTACTGAATTTTAATATCATGGTGTTTGCACAGGTTTACAGTGGGAACTGAATTAATACAGAGAGTCCTGAACTCTTGAGTTTTGTGCAGAAATATGGAATCCAAGCAGAATACATCCAGAAATGTAGAGGTTTTCAATCTTGGATTTAGTCTCCCCGTTGCATTTCACACTGATACGCATATTCACAGAACAGTTGTATAGTAGCAGGAAAAGTAAGTGAGAAATTTAGATTCATATCATAAACAAGACAGTATGTGGGGGGACAAGATGATAAGAACAGGCTGGAATGGAGAGGTATAATAAAAACAATAATGAGTAGAAGCGTGCCTCTTTTTTTATGTGTGCAACATTATTTTCTCAGCTTCAGTAAGAAATTTCATCAAAAGGAAGACAATAAAGGGTGTACAGTTAACTAAACCAATATAAATTTAGCTACTTAAAAGCTGTATCAAATTGATTTTAACCTTCTCATCACTTTCTGTCCATTCTGGTGATATGTCCACTGAATCAGTTTGGTTGGAAAAATATTTGGCAACTTTAAAAATTGAAAAACCTTTGGCAGATTATGATTATACACTACTTCTGTCAGAGAGATGTGAATAATTTTATTTCCTGGTTTGGTGATTGTGGTTGTTGCTCAATTCAAATGCATCATTGAAAAACATTGATGCATTCTCCTACTTTGTTACAAATATTTATTACAGATGCATATCTCCAGGTATCAGTGAATATAGCTTGAATAAGTTATTACAGTTCTAGTTGGAACAATGGACATTGTTAGAGAAACTTGAAATGAGCTAAAATGTACACTTTTCGGTTAGTGTGTGATGCAGGATTGCTCAAGACTTTTCCATCTCGTATGCTCACCATGAAAAATCCATTTGTACCAACTGATGATGACTTTAAGGAACTGTCAGAAAGGCATATTTGATGATATTCAAAGGTCTACAAAAATTACTCTAGTCAAAAGTTATAAATTCATATGGCTGTGGCAAAAATGATTGACCAGTACCTTTGCTGCTTTTGCCACAGTTAATTAGTTGGTTGATTTAATTTGGTTTGATTTGGGGTTTTTAAATATTTTTTAACAATATTATATTAGGTGGAGGAAGAACTCTGAAAGACCACCAACCTAAATTGGTTGGTCTGTGACACAAACTCACTTGGCGAGATGTGCAAGTGATGTAAAAGCAACCACCTTAGTACACTTGGGCACATGGAGCCTCTGTTGATTTGATGTTTATCTCCAACAGCCGAAGTCATTTAGACATGAGATCTTGGGTTTCGGTTGATCATTATGGCCTTTACACAATTTTCAGATGATGAGAATCTATATATGGCAGCCAGTTTTACTGCTGAAGAAAATCCAAGTCCTTTTGAGACACCAAACACCACTTATGTAGGACCACTGACCTTCCATAAGTAACTGGCAACATTCTCATTTGCACATTGGAGGCAAGTAATTACATGACAACCATCTTGTACCACTACCATGGAAGAACCTCAGATCTGTATCACAAGACAATCATCTTATACCACTCTGCCATGAAAGCCCCTCAGGCCATAGGTATAAATCTCATATGAAAGACTAGAAGTGGGAGATAGAACCTGTGACAACTAGATTAAAAGTGCAGAATGTTATTGCTAGGCTATCAGTGATGATGATGATGCTGTTGACAATAGAGTTAACTGCAATGACATTGATTTTATGAGTACTCTGGGAAAAATGCTTCCTGGACTTTCATCCATTTTTTAAAATCTAACTTGTGATATAAAAATGTTTGCCTTGCTATATTTTTTTTATAACTTTATATTAGTCTTGCAACAAGGCATAAAAATAAGACATCTGTAGCTGAAAAAGATGTTCTTGCAAGAAATGATATACAGTAGCCCCCCTCTTATAAGGCCACACATATTACAGCAGGGAAGTGGCCTTTCTAGATGGGGATCACAAATGCAAATAGTAAATACATATGAAGAAAGTGACAAGTACATTTAAGTCTAAAACATTTAATATTTTCATTAAAATATCACATGCATGTTGTGACATAAATGTAAAACAAACTGTTTCATCCTTTTCATCCTTTTCAAAAGAATGTTATGAATAACCATTGATATAGTTTTAAAACTGTCTTTATAATTATGTTACAAATCACATCATCTGTCACTTTGTTGGTAACAGTCTATAACCCAAACCAGTCTCGTCACAATTAAAAATATCCTTGCTGTCATATCCCATGCATATATCATTTAGTCTTTTGTTCCAATCTTCATTATTGACATCAGCTGATTCTCCACTAAGGACAGAACACTTAATATTGTGTCGCACTTGAAATCTGTGCAACCATCCATTACTTGCGGTAAAGTCGTCATATCCCAATTCAGCTGACAAAATTGTTGCTTTTTCTTGTCATTCAAATCAGGATACAAACATCTCCTGGCTCAAGCAGTCTTCCTTTCTCCGTCAATTTCACCTTCCCACTTCTGCAGAATCGTTTCCTTATCTTTCACGATATTGCTATGCGAGTCTTTCAGACATTAGTTTTCTGCATGGATCCTCGACCCCACACACACACACACCTCAGTCAGATGAGAATTTTTTTTTTCCTCTGACATATTGATCTTTTTGCAGTAAGTTATTAATGTTGCCAACTACAATACTGATAAAACAATTTTTTATGCATCTAAACAAATTGCCACATGTTTATAAAGGAAGTGATATTGTCACGTGATTCGTTAGTTGCAGTTATACATTTTTTTACACTAAGTGAGAGAAGCCAAAACAGTTTCAATATGTACCATTAACATCACGCAGATGTGACCTCGCAGCCGTTAGGATTCGTAATTTTGACAATTATTGTCAGTAGTAGTAGCCACTAATTATCAAAGTCAGCAAGCTCAACATCTTACTAAGGGAAGCCATAAAGGCTGTCAAACCATTTTCCTGCTGACTTGTGTATTGTACATCGATACTGCCACTTCTCAGCTGTTACTACTGTTCAATAATTGTAATCTTAACAATTATCAGAGTGACTAAACCGGACATCTTATGATAACACAACAGTAAGGCTAATTGGATTACATGTACTTACCCTTTTTCTCGGCTTTATGGAATAAATGTGGCTTCTCATGAGGTGTAAATGATATAATATTAACCTTAGTGGTACATGTACTTAACACATGTTATGAATAAAATGTTGGTTCTGGATACAAATTAAAATAAAATGTGACCACTTGTGAGGGATAAATTTTATGTTATTGCACTAATACGCTGGTCACATTAGCCGGGTGGCCTATCGCGAGGGGTACTTTTGAACACAAACTCGTCAGTGCCAACGGATTGTGACCGTAAGGAGCAGGTGGCCACTGGTCAGGGGGGCCGTTCAAGAGGGGGACTACTGTAGTGTAAAAGTAGACAAATAATGCAACATCACTTCCACAGGCATCAGTGGGGGGGGGGGTTCTGACAAATCATGTATTATATGTTTACCAAAACATTTATTGAAAAAAATAATAACAAGGAATCATAGAATCTGACCACACATTTAAAGCAATACAAGATTTAACTATTATTCTAATCAAAAGCAGCATGCCTGAGAACAAAGAAAAATAGCAGGACATGGTGATCACTTTAGTAAACACACAGTTTGGTTACTATGCAAATTCATGATTTCTGTATTAGAATAGAAATCCCTATTATAAAATATGTATACATAGACATTAAATTAGTAGGTATTAAGGATCTGATCAATGACATATACAAATAATAAGCCACCATGAAAATTTGTGATTTCACAGTATCAGAGACAAACTTGGATGACAGACAAACAAACAAAATGACAAAAGATTGATTATATTGAATGAATGCAAATAAAAATATGCAGTAGATTATATGATCTATAAGAATTGACTAGATTACCTCCAGCCAGCTGTCATTTAAATCGCTTCTGTCCCCAACCCAATATTAAAATCACTTCTACTGCCCACTAACCCATAGTCAGAAATTATGTTTAAAAAATATGCTTCTGTAGGGGCAGTGTTTTTCGATTAAAACACATCTGACAGTGGTTCATATTTTTTTAAAATTACTTCTGTTGTGGGTTGGTTGAATTTGAAAGTGCCTTCCCCCCGTAGGGTATATGTTTTACTGGAACTGCCCTTAGCCATTTATTATCATTTTCATATTGTGATCAAAGATAGCATGGAAACAAAGTGAAATGAGTACTTACAAAAGAAATCTTGCTTTGTTGTGAATTGACAACAATAAATAGCAGTGATGTAGCTCACAATGTTTCTAAGTACATGTGATGGTTATTGAAACCTCTTGGAATAATGTTGTTAACAATCTTTCAGAGGTTGGGTATCTTTAAAATAAATGTAATTTATACCCACTAAAAAGTGAACAAGTTCATAAGAGAAAGCTTTTTATTGACTTTATTCCCAAAGTGATCGTAAAACATGTATTGAGCCATTAAACATTTCTGATGCTGTCCCTGAAAAACTTCTTCCATATCGAGTCTTTACTTTAGTTGCAGAGGGCTTTTTTTTGTCACTTCCACAACTCAAACATCAAAGAAGTACATTTTCAAGCTGCTGCTTCTTGACTTGATCTGATGATGTTTATGAAAGTATTGACCTTCCACACCACCATTTTATTCTTCTGGGTACTGACCGAGTTTTCTCATCTTCCTTCTGCTGTCAGTGGCCAATATTTAATATTCAATATTTAACAAAGAAAGAGTAACCTTCTTTCAAACAGTTACAAAATTCTGGCTGACATCTTACTCTGCTTTGAGAGGCAACTGCAAGACATTAGTGTCAGCAGACCTTTCTCCTTTTTCATCAAGCGGAGCATATCATTGAGTCTGCTTCTGACTGTATGATGCATGTACTGAACAGTGCAGCTCAGCAATAACTGTCCAACTCCGGAGCTGCTTCATTTAACCTCCTGATCACAAAGAGAGATGCCTTATCCATGTCCGGATGTGCGAGGTTATGTGTATGAACCCTGGCCAAGCCATACCAAAGACTTATAAAAATGGTGCTGCCTTGCTTAGTGCTAAGCATTAAGTGATTAATGTTAGGACTGGTCAGCCTAGTGTCAGTATAATGTGACTGAGTGAGACATGATGTTAAATGTCTATGGCATTATTCCCCAGTGCTAGACATCACTATAAAATGCCACACTGCAGACATTGTAGTGATATGACTTAAATTTTTTTAAAGCTAAGTTAAAAATCTAAAACACACACTTATCCATATGCATGAGACTGCTCCAGTGGCCTAGTGGTTAGAGCTTGCACCTCGGAAGCAGTAGGTTGTGGGTTCGAACCCCAGCCGAGTCATACCAAAGACTTACTAAATAGGTACTAACAGCTGCCTTGCTAGGCGCTCAGCATTAAGAAGTTAGTGTTAAGACTGGTCAACCTGGTGTCAGGATAATGTGACTGGGTGGGACATCATGCTACATGTCTGCGGCATGATGCCTCAGTGCTAGACATCACTATAAACTGCCACACTGCAGACATCATAACGAAATGACTGAAAAATTGTTAAAGCGACATTCAGAATCCTAATCACACACAGTCATGTGCATGATGCTTCAAGATTACCATAAGTCAGCAGTTAAGATGTTACCCTTTGTCATCCAGGTTCCTGTTCCATGGGAGAGATCAGGAAACTGCTGCCAAGGAGGCAAACTTTATTCAGGTCTACACACTCATAGCCCACCTTGATTTCCAAGGAGTGACCAGAGCATAAAGAAGGCCCCCGCTGTGACACTCCCAATGGGAAAACCCTCCAGACCTTACTCTTCAACAAGGCTCCTTTTATGAGAGCAAGAGACAACACAGGGAGAGAAGACCACTTTAAACCCAGATTCTGTCCCTACAATTCTTCATTCCCATAGAAAATAATGTCATTTTCTTGCATCCTTTTTCCACGAAGTGGATGGGAGGAAAACATTACTTCAATGACCCATCCTTCCAGAAAAGGGCATTTGTAATTGTTAACACCAGGGCTCTCCGCACAGTTGAGATACGCAAGCTTGGGATAGACACCACAAGGTCAACTGTCAATGCCCGTGCCACCAGGGACATGGTATGGCCATCTTAGACCTTCAGGATGTATCTTCGTAGACAGGTCTTGACAGAAATTTGTAAGGCTTGCTACCTAGGGCATAATATAGCACATTGACTTGGTTGAGCCACACAACAGGAACACATCCATGGCCTTGACATCAAACTCTATAGAGAGCACCCTCCAACAACACGTGAAGAGCAACTGTTTGTAACAGAGTTCACAAACTTTCTCGAGTTTGTCTCCCACAAAATTGAACCATGAAAGTTATCATAGTGACCTCATTTCTCATGAGTTAAGTACCAGTGCAAGGTTCCCTTCAGCCCTTTTGCATTTTAGCATCTTGGTGGCTGAATCTTCACCAACTTGACCCCAGACGATGTCATTTCTTGATTGCCAGAGGCACCATCTCAGACAATGAATGGACCTCTTATAGCTCTGGCAAGCATTAGGATCAGCCACCAAAAATCACAGCTTGCATGACTGGTTGCAGTGCCCAATGCCCTGCCTCCAAATGAGTAGTGTTTGGTCTCTTCAGGAGTTTCCATGCATATCAAATAAGGCCAAAGCATGTGCCTTTTTACCATAGCTGGAAACTCATATCTGGAATGATCGTTTGGATTCTAACATCTTTGCTGTCGTGACCTGTTGTTAGACCAGACATAACCATGCCCTACTCATTAGCATAACACAGAATATCAAAGTATTTACAATATAAACTTCCTTAAAAGTTGAGTAAAACTGCACACAACAAAGATCCGGATCTGCCTTAGCATTTTCAGTTCTATCTTTAAACTTGGTAAGCCTTAGTATCATTCTTTTGTAAAATAAATAGAGTCTGTCTGGCCAACATTTTAAGAGTTATGCCCATGTTTCTTATAAACAGTATTAGCTCATCCGTCCGTCCATCACATTCATGTCCAGTTAATATGTACACAAATGTATCTTTATTAAACTTGATGTGCATTTTGTGTCCCATACAAGACTTGGCATGGACTTTTTGAGTACATGTATATCCATCTTTTTAAAATCGTATTTACACTTCACATCTCTTTTCCATTTGAGACGTCTTATTGAAACTTGGTACACTTTTGTGTAATGACTGGATTTTGTGTCTTGTGAAGGATGGGTTCTGTTGGATCAAGTTTCATACGAGTTATTGTCATCTCTTTACCTCAAGTTGTATATCTGAACAATTTGAAATATCTTCATAAAACTGGACACGCTCTTGTATTGTGACTTGATTGTACATTTTGAGGAGAGGAAATTAGCCCATATCACTTGCATGTGCCACCATTCATGATTTCTAAAATATTGTGTGATCATGGAAGGAAAGGTATAATCCAGAACTAAATCATATATGACCTTCTAGCCCATTGCATCTTCTCTTTATTGAATCCCATTGTGTTTTGTTCAAAACAGATCTTGTGTTGTGTTTTAATATGCTTAAGCAAGTCAACTTTTCAAGCTATTCTAAAGCCTCACTGACTCTGCACTAGCAATCAAAAACAGTTGTAACCTAATCAGTTGACCAGAACCACTTTACCAGGACCAATTCTGGGGATAAGGGAATGTAATGCACTCCACCTAGTACTTATTTTATAACACATTACAAATTGGCAATGTATTTGAAGAAGTCAATTTTTTTAGTAAAAAATGTTCCATGGATATTACTCTCCTGATTATTCCCATCCAGCATTCCATCATCGGAAGAGCATGCACTTCTGCTCCAGTAGTAACTGACAAATGCCAAGATTTAGTGATCATCCCTTCAAGGGGAGACCAATGTCATCTGAAATAAGTATTGATAAGCAAATATTTTAGCACTCTTATTGGTACAACAAGCCAAGGGATGTGGTTAATGTCTTTTAACACTATGGAGGGCTGGATTTGAGATGTAGTTGAGGACTCTTAAGCCATCTTTTAAGACCTGTTTTGGGATGTTAGTCCATTTGCTAAGTACCAGTATATGTTACTGAATGTGTGCATTCTTACAGCAAGGGCTAATTTTAGAACAAAAAATATTTTGCATCATCCTTGATATGTTCTGCCATCTTTGTTTTTGTTCTCACCTGCTTCAGTACTGGCATAAGTTCTCATCCTGAGAACAGCATTTGCCAACAGTGTTCATCAGATGAGGGTATGAATTGACAAGAGAACATCTCACGTTAAGAACTGTCTCACCCAAAGAAGCACCTATTAAATGGGGTGACAGAGTGGTCTAAAGCACTCACCATTCCGGATCACTGCCATCTCACCTCTGTCTGCGTGGGTTCGAGTCCAAGGCTCGGCTAGCGTGGGTACGTGGGAAAGCCTGCCAGTAGCTTCTCATAGGTCGATGGTTCTTCCTTGGGTTTTCCAGGGTTCTTCCTCCACCAGTTATACTGGCTGCCATGTATAGCCTATTTTGTGCTGAAAAATGGCGTTAAACCTAGATCAGCAACAACACCCTATTAAATGTATTATGATCAAGCAAGTATATCAAAAATAAATATATTGATCCACATATTGCTTTCCACAAGAATGGCAAAGTCACAGATTTAAGAACCTGCATTTCGTTTCAAATGATCAATGTTTGACATTTTTGTGTTAGAAGTTGTCATATTAACCTTTATGTTTATTTGTAAAGCATTTATGTAAAACGTACTTGATCCAACCATTTAAAGTAGATGCAAGATCCATCTAATTCCTGCAGACATTTATAGCTGATTTTAGTTAATTTATACTTGATCATTTTGCAATAAAGCAAGTTAAGCTTACTACTTGAAAGACTTCTCTCCTAATCAGGCATATGATAGCATGTAGAATGATGAAATGGGGAACTTTTAGTCTTGAAACTGCCAGAAAATGAACTCTTCTATATTGTAACATACAGCTTAAACTTTTTAAACTCTGTGTTCAAGAGTTTAAAATGCATAATTTGCATCAGGTTTCATCATTTTCTTTGTAGATGAATATTTTATTCTTGTCCTGATGACCAGTTAGATATTTTCTTTCTTTTCAGAAGGGCACAAATTCAGCAAATAGGGGTCATGAAGAAAGTGAAACTTGATGAAGGAGATGCCTGAGGACACTAAAATCATATGCCATGATTGCTAAAATACATTTCAAATTCTGGAGATCTCATCTTCATGTTTCTCCAGTCATTCTGAAGATATTAGAACTTCGTGAAACTCACCAACCAACCACTGATATACATTTGAACATTATCATTAGATAAAGTATATATGAATGGCTTTTGCCATTTTTTGGATGTTATTATAAAATATTTGATGCATTTTAAATGTTACAGCTGAATCATTTTCAGATAGTGACACTACTTATATAACAGGGAATGGATGTTATCAGTGTGCCATAGAAGCTAAATAGTTTTGAAATAATTTACGAAATCTGATGCTAACCAAATGACAGTACATCAGTTGATTGTTTTTGTCAACTTTTTATGTGAAAGTGTAATATGTATTAACACAGTATATTTTTGCACAATACAAGACAACACAAATGCTCCACTACCAGAAAGTATTAGAGATGGGAAACATTAGAAACTATTTTTCCAAAGCTTTATATGTCACTAATTTGTATTTGTTACTAACTTGTTACCACACAGATTTTGTTAATTTTACTGACACCATAAACTGACTAAAATGGTTTTTACGCAACATTTTTGTAAAAATCATATGAAAAAGGTGAATTGTTTATTTCCCATAATTGTTTGTATCAAATATCCTTTAGAAGACCATAACTTGTATTGTATTTATAAGTTTAACAGAACTGTCGTTATATGCATCATTTTCATGGGCTGTCATAAAGTAGTAATATAGAAAATAAAGAACATTTCAAGGTTTTCCCTTGGAATTTAATTAGATGCTTTTTGTTAAACTCTTGCATTATAGCTACAGCTATGAATACACATGTACATACGGCATACCTTGTATATACATGTCATCTTTTTAATATATTTTTGTAAATATCTTACATTTGTACATTACCATTCTCAGCTAAAGTGTTATCCATCTGTCTCTTGTACATGTATTCAACTTTGATGTATGTCAACAGAAAACAGTGTAATTTTTTTTTTTTTTTTTTAATAATACATTGCACAAATGAAATAGGGGTATACTGGAAATAGCATATAATAGGGTGCGGTATTCTGGAACCAGCTTGTAATAGGGTGGGGTATACTGGAATCAGTTTGTCTCACTTTTGTTTACTTGATGCCTCCTGAACCATTTGAGATATCTTCATTAAAAACTTTGGATGCTTTTGTATCATGACTAGATGCGTTCTTAAAAAAAAGAAAGAAATTCTGTCTGGTCAGTGTGTAAGAGCTGTCCCCATTTTTATTATTAAAAAATTGTGTTAATCCATCTCTCCGGTTAATATATTCAACACTGTTTAGATAATTTAATGAAACTTGTCATGCATTTGTATTCCATACAAGATTCCGCTTTGTTGGACTTGTTATCTTCCGATATTTTAAAATTTGTATTTATATTTCATGTCTTGTGGTGTTGGTCTGGAGTATTAGGTAAGAACCCACTGAAAGATCTAGTTTTAACAGAAGCAGCTACAAGTGTTTAGAACTCGCAGAAAACAGTACACATACTTTTAGATAGACTCCTGAGTCTTCCTTTTCCAAGAAGGTTTATATCTTTTCATAATTGGGAGGGTATTCTGAATAAATATTATTTACATGTTAGATTTGGACTTGATAAAACATTTGGCTATTTCCATGAATGAAGAAACCCGATTTGATTGAATGTTCAACATTAGTACATATTTTGTACTTTACTTCATTCCAAGGATTTCAGAGTGAAAAAACTTTTGTGCATTTTGATTTTTAAATCTGAGCAATAAATTTGCAAGTTGAGTATGTTGTCTTTTCAAATCTCATTACTTGAAACTAAAAAGAAATGTCCCTTTAAATTTAATTATATTCAGTTTTGTTATTTTGTGTATTCTATTCTAGCTGTGCTTAAGGCTGCTGAAGTTGTTATAGTTGTTGTTGTTGATAGGGCAGATTGTCTGTTTTTATACAATTTTTCAATCCATCAGTAAAAAGTTTATCAATTTTCTAATCATGTATGATATTAAACAGTGCTTGCTTAAGATGCATCTGGTAATTCAAGCAATTAATGAATCTCATTTAGCCAGAAATCTTGTATGGCTCTGTTAGAACTCTGCTACATAAAGGAATCTTCACACAAAAAAAGGACTTAAAAAATGATTTTTCCTTTTAATACTAAACAGACTTTGCCAAAATATGGAAAAGTGATTTTATTGGCCGAGAAGAAGAGTTTAATGTAATAGTTAATGTCACTGAGGTGATGAGATGTCGTTTCACTTAAACATGAAAATTTCATTGGCTGACCAAGATGTGCCTCCTGCATCAGCATCCATGCACAAGGTGATGTTGAATGATATTCCTTTAAGCTGTGAAAACAAAATTTTGACTTGAATTTTTGCAGAAATTATGTCCAGATATATTTGGAGATGATGTTTTCAAAGTTCACTTCTAGAAAGTTTGACTAAAATATTCTTAACATAGTTTAACAAGACTTTGAATTTAAGTGTAGGACCTTAAAATTTTATACCACTGTGTTCAGATCTGCATGGGTTTTTATCTAGGACGTACAAATTGCATGCCTGTGATAAGATAGACCAAAGTTGTTTTCAGTTGTACCATTACAGGATACTCACAACAGGCTTAGTTCAAGGCAGTAGGTCAGAATTCAGTCTGTTTTGGTTGCTCTCTGTGCTGCATGTCTATAGAATAATTCCATCAAATGCTAAACTCTGTAAAGTGTTTTTGATTTTGAGGAGGATTAATTCAATCTGGAACACAATTTAGATTGAGTTGATTGTTAACAAAGGCACAGAATCGTACAATGTCACATATGTAAATATATTATCATTGAAAGATAGGAATGTATATTTTTGGAGTCAGATTTTAAACAATTTTAGATGTATGTGTATGTCTTAAGGTATTTTGAATGTAATTGTGGAATATGTTAAATGACAAATGTCTACATGTTTATTTCTTGCACCTTGTACTGGACAGTAAAAATAAAAAAAGGTGTAACAAATATTATTTCTCATGGCTTTTAGGTTTAAATATGTTTGGTATTTGTGGAAGGCAGTTAGAACTAGTTACTGTGTTATAAAATGTACAAAGGCAAATTCTAAATTGAGTGTATGAATAACAATCAGATTCTGAGGAACCATGTGTTACATATTGGAACAGCCCTCATTGCAGGATGACTTTTTTTTACCACATTCATAATGCATGCAGTGTTTTTACAATTTTTAATATCATAATTTGGAGGGGCCCCGAGTGGTCTTAAGCGCTCTCCGTTACAGACCACAGCCATCTCACCTCTGTCTGCGTGGGTTCGAGTCTCGAATTCGGCCAATGTGGGTATGTGAGAAAGCTTGCCAGTAACTTCTCGTGGGTCGGTGGTTCTTTCTGGGGTTTTCCCAGGTTCTTCCTCCACCATTAATACTGGCCGCCATGTGTAGCCTATCGTGTGCTGGAAAATGGTGTTAAACCCTCCAACAATAACATCATAATTTGGTCCAGTTTGATAAACAAGAAGCCATGACATTTGTTTGAAATATAGAGAATGTGTGTGTGTGAGCATGTGTATTTTGGATTTTTAACTTAACTTTAACAATTTGAGTCTATCGTGCTGAAAAATGGCGTTAAACCCCACAACAACAACAACAACAACAATTTGAGTCCTAGTGCTACGATGTCGACAGTGTGGCCATTTATAGTGATGCTTCTAGAATCATGTCCCACTCAGTCACATTATCCTGATACCAGGCAGACCAGTCCAAACACTAACCTTTTAATGCTGAGCACCAAGCATGGCAGCTGCAAGTACCATTTTTATAAGTCATTGGCATGACTCAGTTGGGGTTTGAACCCGCAACCTCTAAAGAGAATGTAAGAGGTCAAATTGTTTCCATGAAACAAAATTGTCTGAATTGACAACTGAATGCTTGATCGATTCCAAAAGTTGAATTACTTTTGTTTGGGTAAGTTCACTTCTGAATTCAGCAGAATAAACTTTTAAAATATTTATTTCATTCACACCTCTATTGATAAGATCACCAAAATCTTTGCCAGAATATAAATATTTGTCATAATTTTGTTAAAGATTCTCCCTATCAATATTACATAGGTTGCTACTGAATTTATTATATACCCTTTTAATCTTATATGGTTGATCTAACATTCACTATGGATGTTTAGTCTGTACTTCCATATCACACACCCTGACCTGATTGGAATTTAAATATTTTCTTCAGCATCTGCATGTTGAAATTTTGAGGCTAAATGATATGATTTTTTTCAAATCCCAGTTTATTCAGAATTTCATTTGCAACACGATTCTCAAAATATTTAGAAAACATGGAGGGGGGGGCTGGCTGTAAAACAAAGCTGCATTTGTATTTTGTTCTGAATCGAGGAAATAAACTCAATTTATATGGCTTATAAATGCTTTCTTGATCTGACAACCTAGCCAATTCTCTGTCAAATACATTACCTGATCACATTAAATTAAGATAATTTTCTCTGCTACCTCTAAATCCAGCCCTCAAGAAAAGACAATATAATTAATCAATATAAAGAAGTCGGACCTTATCCTTCTTGGCATTTATCCATCCAGATATGAAATTCTTAAGACTTATTAACTTGGTGTCTTTCTCCCATGCATTGAAAGTGAAGCTTATGTTTTGGAGAAAACATCAAACAAGACATTCTCCACAGAGAAGGCAGCATTCCTGGACGACACACTACAAAATCATTAGGTAAGTATGGTTTATTGTCCACAACATGAACAATTCGCAATTCAGGGTGGGTAATTAATCAATGTAAAGAAGTTAGAGTTATCCCTTCTCAGCATTATGTCCATCTAGATATGGAACTCTTAAGACGTATTAACTTGATGTCTTTCTCCCAAACACAACATTAAAGATCACGTGTTGGAGAAAACATTCAAACAAGACCTTGTTTAGACAAGGAAGTTTCTTACAGTTCTTCAGCATACTCATTGTGGGGGTGGATCTATTAAAATGCCATTTTATTACTGGACCCATGATGGTCAGCTGCATGTGGACTCTTTAACAGAAGGCTCTTTATATCAACCTCCTGGAAATGAAAGCCATTCTCAATGGAGACACACTACTGATTTCAGACCGTTTGCTTATGGTGACAATGTGGGGAGGGGGGGACAATCAAGAGACCTTTGCCTCAAAGTAGAGGAATACCTTCATAGGTACTCCCAATATTGAGTAATATTCAAGTTCAACACATCCATGGGCAGCTCAATATCCTGGCTGACTCATTATTGAGGGAGGACTACAGATTCTTAAAGAGTTATCCCTCCAAGAATCTTCTATCAGGTCTGTGCACTTAACGACAATCTGATGCTTGACATTTTCATTTTCCATGACCCCAGCAGCATTGGCTGCACATGCTCTTTTAATCAGCTGCGAGGTAACTTGGGCATACAACTTCCCTCCACCAATTTTGATTATGAAAATAATTAAGAAATGATGGGCACAGACTGCAACAGCTCTAATTGCCCCACCAAGATCAAACCCCCTGGATCAACATTCTCCTCAACTAGTTTGCCAGATGAGTTATAACAACCTCTACTCTGCACAAGCTGTCAAGAGTGCCACTAATCCATCCATGTCCAAAGATATGCCTCCTTTGCTCCTGGCTCATTTCAGGGATGTCCTGATTGACAAGGAGTTTAGATCTCAGCACCCAGTACAAATGCCAAGCTTCTTTATCTTTCTGGGGCCCCAAGTGGCCGAGTGGTCTAAAGTGCTCTTCATTACGGATCACTGCCATCTCACCTCTGTCTGCAGCGGTTCGAGTCTAAGATTCAACCAATGTGGGCATGTGAGAAAGCTTGCCAGTAGCTTCTCTTGGGTCGGTGGTTCTTTCCGGGGTTTTCCGGGTTCTTCCTCCACCATTAATACTGGCCGCCATGTATAGCCTATCGTGCTGTAAAATGGTGTTAAACCCCACAACAACAGCAACTTTATCTTTCTCTTTGGAGCCAAGAAGTTAGCCTGTTTCACACTCAAGGGATGCTGTTCCATGATCACAGAGATAGGTCTGACATCATGGAAGAAATGACTTTAGCTGTAGCAAGGCAATCTCCGACATACAGCAAGGCAATCTCCAACATACAGCAAGGCAATCTCTGACATACAGCAAGGCAATCTCCAACATACAGCAAAGGCAATCTCCAACATACAGCCCAATTCTGACATATCCAGGCTATGCTCACTTAAATTATTCCAAATGGAATCTCTCTTGGGTGTCAACATGACCATCCTCATCCACATTTAGTTCCATTGTGACAGTTCAGGCATTATAATGACAACCTGGTTACTTCCTAAGAACAGTTTGCTGTCACTAGTCCAGCACCAATACATATTGTTTCCTCTCCTTGATTGAACTGTCAAGAGCAGCATAGCTGCAGTACCCTCAGATGTTACCTTAAATGCAAGGACAGTATCTGCATCAGCTGTAAAGACTATTCCTACCACTGAAAGAAGGAATACAAGACTTAATTCCAGCAGCAGAGAGAATGAACAGACCTTTTGCCAGAATGTCATTTTGAAAAAATGAAGCTTCCTACGAAAATTTAAAAAATAAGGACAGTAACGCTAAACCAAAGCCTATAACTGACTGAGAGTTTCTCTAATTGGGTTAGTTTATTTTGTTACTTCATTTTTGTTGTTTGTTTTTTCTAAATTTGTATGCGCATTTTCATTTTCCCACTGGACGTTTCATTGAGGTCGCACCCTCTCTGCTGCTATAAATGTATGAGTAATTAAATCATTAATATATCAATAATGGAATCTTACACTTGTAGATTAGCTTGAGAAAGATTAGAAGCAATATGAAAATATCTCCCTGTTCGTGATGCTCTTAAACAAAAACTACATGAATGTAAGGAAGCACAAGTTGAATACGCAGACGGTACAGAAAAATTATTTAAACCTGTTACAAAGGTTACTGAATGAGTTGCAGAAGCTACTGAATGTTTTCTTCCGGCATTAAAACAAACTGATGAGCAAACTGAAAAAATAGCAAGAAAAACTAAACAGACAAAAAATATTTTAAGAGATCTTCCAGCTGAAAAAAGCTGCTGCTCAACCACAACCTGCCCCTCGGCCACAACCAGAACATGAAGATGAAGAAATGCTTGAAGGTGCTATTGGTGAAGAACCAGAACCTAAACCATAAAAGTGAAAAATTTAACCCAGGAATTATTGATGAAATAAAAACAACTTAATGACATTGATTTATCTAAAATTGGATTATATTCTTATAATTACAGAAAAAAAATACTTAAAATCTGGATATGAAAATATAGATTAAAAAACGGGTATATCAAGCATATAAGTTACTAGCTAGAGATAATGATCCTGAATTTGTAAAATATCTGACTAATATAGAGAAAATTCAAAAAAGTATAAGAGTATTTTCAATGCAGAAACAAGCTCAGATGGCATCAGAGTTATTAAGAAAATTTGATGGTCAACTAGGTCCTTTTAGGAAAATATTTAAACCTGAAATTATTAAACTTAATGACCTCACTAAATTAATTGATATGGATATGATGAAAAAGAAAAATATATAATGCCTCAATATCTTCAAAATCGAACACCACGAAAATGGGCTGGTGAGGTATATGGAGCTACAGGTGATTTAGATCAAATTAATTTGAATGATTCAAATTTAGTACAGTTTCAAAAAGTAGTAAGAGAATATAAAGAAAAGAAAGAAGAAGAAGGCCAACAACAAATGGAAGAGGAAGATGTGCTGAACTGATTGGAAAATCTCCAAACACCGGAAGTGTTCTTGCCAATGTTGACTGGCTAGAAGTTCTGACCAAAGGAAAACGCACAGGAAATAATTCTCCAGAAATTATTAATGAAATATCTGATATTTGCCAAAAATTATTTACAGGTGGTGTTATGGATCGTAACATTTATCATTCTCTCATTAATGAAATTGTTGATGATTATCACAGCGACTGAAAACAATTAATCAGTGTGTAATTTAAAAATGATCATACATAATGCTCAACGTGAGCCTGTAATAGTTAGGATAGTAAACTCATGATTGCCAACTTACAAAGTGATTTATGGAGATGGACTTTGTGATGTTGTTCAGGGTTTATTTAAGAGAACAGCTCCAAAAGCAATAACAATTGCAAAACAATTGGGAATGAAAACTATTTAAACTATTCATGATAATGGTATTGTTGTTGTTGGTAATGTTGCCGGTATAGCATTTTCATCGATCAAAGAAAGATTAGCTCGATTAGTACAAAGAAAACCACAATCAGTAAAATTACCCAGCAGTGAAGTTATGCCTGCAAATATCAGTAAAATAATTAATCAAGCTGCAAATTAAAAAAAAACTAGCAGAGTTGGCTACTAATGAATTTGTTCCTACGAAGCTGACTAATAGAATTATGCTGACAAGTACAAGTTTTTCAGAAAGTGGTCTTTGTGTTAGACAAAGATAGTTATAATAAGATGTTCAAGCGTTATCTGATCCAGCATTTGATATGGACGCACCAGTTCTCAAAGATGAATCTATACGCGATTATCAGTATTATTCTTATGATGCACGTGTACCTAACGCACGAGGACGAATCGAACTACAAGTTCAAGATACAAGCAGAGATTTCTTACCTGCTGAAGCAATTATTGAAGTAGAAGGAGCGCTTGTAACCGATGTCCCCCTTAATACGGCATATGGAGCCGATGTTATTGTTGGTTTTGTTAACAATGGTATTATGGCGTCGTTTGATAGCACTACTTTCATGATTGACGGAAGAAATATTGAAACAATTCAAAAAGATGTTGATGTTGCTACAACAATAATAAATTACCACCCAATTAAAATATAATGAGCCTTCCAATCAATGTTCAGAATTTTAGGTATAATCAAGCACGTGAATGGCAATCAAAACTAAAAAATATCGTTGACGAGTATACAGTACAAGTAAAAAAAAATATCATAAACGTGAAGTTACTGTTGTTACAATTGTGTATTCAGCTTCTGCTGTTATTGCTGGAACCGGTGTATTATTATCAACAATAACATTGATGGCGCCAGCAATTATAACAGTTTGCATTTCAACTGCAACAACGATTGCCGACCTTCTTAATATTATTGCAACAACAAAAAAAATATGTACGTGCACAAATGCAAAATTGCATGATTATATAATAAAAATGCACGCATCAACGCAAACATATTCCAAATTATCCTCGTTAATATCAGCAGGTCTTAACGATAGAAAATATAAGATTTTGAGTTCACGGATAAAATTAAAATCTACAAAGAAATAATGGCTGTGATAATATCCACGCCTGATTTAGATAATAATAATAATAATAATAATAATAATAATAATAATAATAATGTCAACTCCGAACCAGTTACTGCAACAGACTGTTGTTAACACATCTCCGCCAAGAACTACGATGATATCGGTAAACTCAACCAATCCTGAATTTAGCGGTAACTATCCAAATGCAATTCGCGCGAATTTAATAGCGCAAGCACAATTACGAGTATATCATAGTTGGCCAAATATCGGATCAAAATCATTTGGTGGATTACAAGAAAAAATAATTCATTTGTATTTGCAAATGAAAATAAAGATGATGGAACTCCGGATTGGCAGGTTATCGGCGTACCTACATGCAATTACCAACTTGAACAAATCAATGATGAATTTCAATGCATAAACAGCTATAACAGTTCACGAACCAACATTATCAGCTGCGATTGAGATATATTCGCAAGATTATATTGTAAATATTTATCAGTCGTCAATCAGAAAAGTGTTAGGTTGGCCTGAAATTCCTCCAGCGTATAAAGGGCCGTCAGAACCAAAGATAAATTAATTTATTACAAATGAGCAAATATTTTTAAACCCTCCAGAATATCGAAAAGAATATAATTGGTGGGGTAAATATGCAGTTAGTTATGATATAATTTTTTTAAGACCACCAGAAAAATTAATTATTTCTGGGGATGGTAAATATATTTCTATTCCTGCTATTCCCGGGCCAGTAAAATTGTTTACTGTTAAAGATTATATTGAAATTCCTAATGAGGATTTTTAAAAGTTCAAATAGTAATCAAATTAAAAATGAGATTCAAATGATATTAGCAGCTCAACCAAATTTATTTTCCAGTATCACACAATATTACAATAATGATGTAAACCAACAAATCATTGAAATGATATATCTGAATCAAAATTATATCAGACTCCGAGGGGCCCCGAGTGGCCGAGTGGTCTAAAGCGCTCTTCGTTACTGATCACTGCCATCTCACCTCTGTCTGCGGCGGTTCGAGTCTAAGATTCAGCCAATGTGGGCATGTGAGAAAGCTTGCCAGTAGCTTCTCGTGGGTCGGTGGTTCTTTCCGGGGTTTTCCGGGTTCTTCCTCCACCATTAATACTGGCCGCCATGTATTGCCTATCGTGCTGAAAAATGGCGTTAAACCCCACAACAACAACAACAATCAGACTCCGAGTATACTAATTCAGTTATTATTGAAGCTGTAATCTATGGATATATATATACATATCAAAGAGCAAATTTTAAATAAATTTTTCTGAATCATAATAAAATAACTGACGAAAATCTATATAATTTTATACTGCCCGAATTTAAAATCGAAAAGCTAAAAAAGTCAGTTGACTATCTTATTAATGAAAACGTTCCAAACAATTGAGTCATCGAGAAAATTAGCCCCACCAGCATCTCTTCTCAGATATAACAATGATCCATACGGTGGCCGCAGACATATTTCACCAGGAATTGTAAATATAACTTCAACTATCGCAGTCAATATTGTGTGTGGTGCAATTGATGGGACCTATTAAATGGATCTGGAATAATCTTGTCATGCTCAACAAGGATATATTTTAAATCACTTACACCGTAACTATCTCCTGGATATTTGATTGTGCAAGCGCCTATTAATCCGGTTTATCTGCGCTGTCATAATAATTTAATGTCAAGAATAAATTTCAAATTTACTGACCAGAGCGGACACTTTATTGATTTCCGTGGACAATCTCTGAGGATAAATATGTAGGTAAGATCTTAACGTTTTCATGGGTATATTCAAATTATGGAGGGATAAAATATTTGATACAATTAAAGTCGAGTTAAAATTTTTTTATATTTCTCATGTAGATCAAAAGCAAGATGATAATTAACCACGATAGGGACTGTAATACTTTCACTTTAAAAATCCTTACTATTTTCACTTTCAATTTCAAAATCCTCTTTACTGTTTTCACTTTGAATTTCAAAATCCTCTTTACTATTTTCATTTTCACGATCTGACATAAACTTTTTTAACTGACTAACGCGCGTGTTAATTTTTTTCCGTTTCGTATTCGTGAGCTAATTCTAATTTAATATTTTCCATGACGCTTGAGAGACATTGGAACATAGCTTGTTGGATGAGTTTAGTAAACCTGTATTCTGCTGGTAGTGTTTAACTATCTTCAAATTTACGTGTTTGCAATGATTCATAATCACAAATAAATTTTTCTGGATCAAGTTGAATTTTTATGCCGTCTTTTTTTAATTGTTTTTATTGCAGAAATAATATCATTAATATTTTCATAATATATATGTTTTAAAAATATTTACATATTTATTGTCTTAAGCTATTTTCAGCGTATATGTATCCTTAATTCTAAGGACGGCACAATCCCCATGTAAACCCTAGATTGCCAAACGTCATTCTAGCAGGTTCAGAGGATACATATATAGTCTAATACTATAAAGACGGCACAACACATATAGAAGCATATTTACAGCATTATATTAAGCTATTTACAGCATTATATACAATCTTAGTTCTAAGGATGGCACAATACACATATAATCTTAATTCTAGTTCAGTCATGAAATAGTGCCATGATAATGGTTCAGTTATGATAATGATTCAGTCATGATGATGGTTTAGTTAGATATACCACATAGTTCCATGACAATAGTTCAGTTATGATAATGGTTCAGTCAGGAATACCACATAGTGCCATGACAATAGTTCAGTTATGAATACCACATAGAAGTTACAGAATGAATTTATAATTACTCTAACAATGAGTATAATGACACAAAAAACTAAATAAATAAATATTAATATAATATTAGTAGCAACACTACCGGAGATATCTTAGCTTGACAGAGTTATCTCATTTCAACAATAATGAAGAATTATCTTTTATTTATATTTTTTCGAAAAAATCATTTCCAGCTGTGTTCATTGATTGAAATATCATTTCTTCATGAGTTTCTGTATTTACAGACTTAACAAGTCTTGCAATGTTTGAATGTTTGTCAGTATTTCCAAATTGCTGCTCTGGCTTTTTGTAATGGCTCGCAAGTTATCTAAAGAGTTATTGAATTTTTCTCCATCAATTTAATTGATCACAAGACCGTCTTCGAGTACCCACCGAAAACACGCGTCGACAAGCCTATGACTGGAATAAGGTTTATTCCCACCAGCAGAAACTTTGAGATAACCAGTATTAGTGACAACACCATTAGTTTTTTTAGTAGACAGTGCCTGATGATACCATCACGAGATGCCTCATAATCCTTGACGATAGGATGTCTCACAAATTCATAGTGCTCCACTTATATATAATATTATTTGTTTAAATGCTTATTTGTCTCAACTTTATCGTTATTATCAGTGTTATTATTATCATAATATCGTTTCAGTTCTCTGTATTTTTTTACCACTGCATTTCACACACAACTGCCTTTCTCCTCTAACTCCAACACCACACTTCAAACATAGTTTTGGTCCTAAACTCCCTCTCCGTACACTTTATAAATGATAACCACAGAATTCATTGACACAGCATTTGTCACAAGGATTTTATAATTGCTGATACAACGAATACCTTTGTAAATCGAGAAACAGTTTTCTTGCCAAATGGAATTAAATTAGGTACAATTTTGAGTTATATTGAACGTGAGTCACCGCAGTTTACTCATTTAAGGTCTTCAGTGCTCGTTTACGTTTCAATAAATCTATTATCACTGATAAAAAGAGTTACTGAGTTGGCTGTCAGAGTCGCTACGGATTCGTTTTATATCAACAATAATATAGGATTGCTAGAACAACTATATATCGGCACTTGTGCTTCAGGGGATGAATGGAGAATAAAACAAGAAAATATACTCAATTATTCTGAATCCGCCGACGTTGAAATTAACAGTTCAGAAATAGTTGTATTAACACCTACACACAGACTCGCAAGAGAAATGAGAGAAAGAAATATTAAATCATGCACTTATCATAAATTCTTTCTATGGAAGGGAGATAAATGGACTCCTGAACGAATGGGAGAGAAATATATTCCAAGGATAATTGTTTTGGATGAAATAAGCACCGTTTCATTAGAAATGTTAAAAATATTTCTTGATTGGTTATTAACAAAAGTACTGCTGTAATAGTGTGCGGCGATCATGGTCACCCACCACCTTTTGTTAGATTGTCTCCACACGAATAACTAAAGAATTTTGTGGATTATTATGATGATCATAGAGCACTTTGTCCAGAATTAGGAGAGTTTAAGAAATTAATCAGATTACAACAGAATAACCTTCAATATGAAATAATGCGTGAAATAATTTCAGAAACTCCTATTAATAATTTTTGGAATTTATCGAGACCAAATGATTTGATAATTACAAGTAGAAAGATAGTTCGTGAGACACTTCAACAATTATTTATGTTAATTAACCAAAAAATTCAAATCTACCCGTACCATTGTGTTATCGACCAGTAGATATGCGACGACTAAATATCGACGTTGATATACCAAGATCGTCAGAAAAACAAAATCTTGTATTAAATTATATTGTTTTAGTTCCTGTCGGTGTTGTCGAGAGTGCGTTAACTCCTGACTGAGCCAGGGACAAAAGTCCTTGGACGCTAGGATACGCAATGACGATTCATTCATCACAAGGATTAACTATCTCTGGCACTAATGTCTGGATCGTCGATGATCGTATCGAAGGGTAAAATTTAGTTTATCTCGCAGTGTCTCGAGTCAGAAGAAAATCTCAGCTGCGGAGAATTGTCATAGACTTCACAGAAAATAATGATCAAATTCAGGAAACCATTGCTGGCAATGACGATGATATAGTAAGAAAAAAACTTAATTAGTTATAAAAAGTGTGACACAAAAAAATCATTGTGCGAGCTGTACCACAGTAATGTTGTGGCAATATTTATATAAAAAAAAATCCAAGACAATTTATCGTAGACAGAATAGCAATTTTGGTCATACACGCGAAAATTTAACGCTGACCTGTCTTGAATGTACTCGACGTCGTGGTGTTAGTTTATAAAAGTCAATGCGGTAGTAATTGTGTAATTGTGTGTCTTCAGGAATTACTTGTAATTGTTTACGTACTAATCCACGTCGAGGAGCAGTTGAATCTAATCTGTAGATTGCAAGTCTACCCGTGTGGATCTTAACACGCTAGACATTTTATGTGTTGTAATACTCCAAATAGGATCAGTCGCTCTCCCCCCCCCCCCCCCCCCCCCAGGTTCATATAAATACATGACAGTCACATTAACTATAACTGGTTGTTTTGAAAATTCATGTCGCTGTACTTTTTTTTTTTTTTTTGTAATTGCATTAACGGGTTTCATGGCAGTTGCACGAGTAATTTCATTATTTAATGCAGTTATCACACTTGGTAATCTTGCGACCCATTCGCGAGATCCCATATATTTCAGAATTATTTCCCTCCGCATATTGATATCCAAATAATCGCTCAGCAAGTGTACGATTAAATCGTTCAACAATTGCCTAATCAATATCAATTGCAGTATGTCCTCGTTTGATTTTGACATTGTGCTGCTTCATCAACGATGATACCGCACCAAGAAATTCCTTGCCAGGATCAGTCTGTAATGGTTGTGGCCATCGCATGGGTCCTTGTTGATAAATTCGTTTAAAAGCAGAAGAAACTTCAGTTGCTGTTTTAGTTGATAACGACAGTCAACGCGTATTTATATGTTGATTGACGTCGTCCAATTTTAATAGTATCATGTGGTAAAAACAGGATATCTGCTTGATGAACTTCATTGGGAGTGCTGATATCAAAATGTGCATGCTTAATTTGCTAACCATTTTGCAGTAACATAACGTGTAACATTTGCTTCATCAGCGAGTTTACTAATAGTGCTCTACCTTTCCAATATCCTCTTGGGTTATAATAAATCGATTCCATTATTTCCAGAATAGGTTGATTAATTACCGGCTCCAAATAATAATTTACTTTTCATTGCAGATCTTACCAACCAGTTAGCTAATGAATCTCTGACAGATTTAGTTTTTACGGAATTTAACGAGTGAATCAACTTCACATCTGCAATATGTCGTTGTTGTAAATCCTTATTTTTATAAGCTACATCATGAATATGACATGGTGTGACAATAGCGTTTATAAGATACTCTCCAGGTCTTGGTTGATCTTGCTCATCAAGCCTAATATCAAGTCGGGTTCCAGGACCGCAATAATTATATCCTGGAAGATGTTTTTCAACCTGGGTATTTAGCCCATGGAGTTGCGATATTTAGCCCAGTGAAGCAACGATATCACCACCTGTCGTCATAAGAGATGAAATAAATTTGTATTTATTTGAACCACGTTTCACACACTGGCCTGTAAGTGCGCGCTTTTTATTTTTTGTTATTATTGTTGTTAATCCGCTTGTAGGTGTGGATTCTCCGCATCGAACACAGACAGTATAGATCCATATGATTTATTATACCTGTATAACATGGATGTCATTGATTTCTCAGCGACACGAAAGCAAGAGCCAGTCAAACATATTTCAGCATTACCGAATTCCATCAGAATGATAATAATAGGTCCATCTGGATCGGGTAAAACTCAATTATTACTTAATCTGATAATGAGATGGTTCAAATGGGATAAGTCTATTTAGTGGCACCATCTGTAGATGATCAGAGATGCTACGAAATGCTTAAAGATTTTAATGAAGACGCAAAATTGTTAAACGAAGATGATGATATTATTGATTTTATAACCGATATTGATGAAGTCCCATCTGTAGATGAACTTGTTGGATTTATAAATAATTTAGTTGTATACGACGACGTAATGCTGGACAAGCATTCAAATCCAGCTAGAATATTTTATCGAGGTAGGCATAAAAACACTGATGTGATTTATGTTACTCAGCGATATACACAAATACCTAAAGTGATCAGAGATAACTGCAACATTTTAGTTGTGTTTAACGGAGTTGATACACATACTTTGAGAAACATTCATCAAACCTGGTGTAGTGGAGACATGGACATGATTAAGTCAAAAAAATTTCTCTTCAAAAGCACAATCTGCTCCGCACGGATTTATAACAATAAATTTACACGATGCCCGATCACGATATCGTATAGGTCTTGATAAAATATTTGGATATAAGACTGATTTAATTACTCATACATTTACAGCAGCAGAGAGGGTGCGACCTCAATGAAACGTCCGGCGGGTAAACGAAAACGCGCATACAAAATTTGAAAAAAACAAAGACAAAAATAAGGTAACAAAATAAAATAACCAAATTAGAGAAACTCTCGGTCAGTTAGAGGCTATGGTTTGGCGTTATTGACATTAATTTTTTAATTTTCGTAGGAAGCTTTATTTTTTCAAAAATGACGTTCTAGCAAAAGGTCTGTTCACCCTTTCTGCTGGTATTTCACAAGCGCTAGCCAATTGGCTAAACCTATTATTAAATCAATGTAGTCTGAACTCTCACAAGATTAGGTACACTAATGAAGATTTCACCTCATGAAATACGAACAATTTACATCAGCCTGACCTTTAATATAGTGTTTCATTGAGAGACTGGCACACACAATGTGCTTTCTTTAGCCTCTATTTAAATAACATAGCCTCTCTTAGGAGAACCGATTCTCGTTTGGGTTAGTGGTAGCTACACAGACAGCGATCACTTTCAATTCATAAATGCATAACCTTAGACATGAATTTGTCACTTTTGCTGGATTCGCCTGCGAAACTTCTGATAATGAGACAATAACCAAATGTTGAGTCCACGGATCCCCGTCACACGTGTATAAACAAATTGTCTCTCATTATGCTAAACTAACATTAGAAGTTCATCTTCTTCTAAAGTAATCATACTGGTGACACAAGTAATGTGATCAGGTAAGTATTATCGGAGAATCATAATTTACTATTTTTTTTTAAATAAAAAAAAATGTGCTTATAGTGTGGTATATTAAACTAAGTGTTATGCCAACTCCGCCACTGCATCATGGACAGGCAGATACTGGGATTTGGGTCTGCGCTGTCTAATCGACTTGTGATTCAGAAACATCAGTGGAAACTAGAAGACGGTGATATAAATTTGCCATTTATTTATCAGGAGTTGCTGCATACAATTTCGGATTATTAAAATGGATTATTTACCAAGCTGACAATTTAAACTCGTATTGCATCAGATTTGTTTCACCCAATTCAGATTGCTGTCTTGCATTTGATACGGATAATTCTAAGTCATGAAGATGCTTGCTTTTTCAATTTAGCATTACTCCCCTCACAGAAGATTAAGCATCTTCAAGGACAGCAGTTCAGACTTATTGGAACTGTCTGCCTGACACATTTCATCTAGTTCTTAACAATTAAGGCTGCTGATTACATGCCAGCAAAGAAGCCAGGAAGACGAATGCTAGATCTTTGGGAATATTTCAATATCATTATCAATCCTGATAATTATGCAGGTTATATGATACAAAATCATTAACAAAAAATAACACAAAAACAGGAGATGTGAATATCAACATTAATTTTATACAAATTTCTTTACTCGAGAAATATTTTGAAGCTGATTTCACATTACTTCTCCATAGTGAGACAGAAAGACTTAGTTGAGTTTGATACAACTAATACGCCAACACAATTACAGCTCTGGTGGTCTTCACTCTCTTTACCCAATACCAGTGTAATTTCCTTCTGCATCTCGATTGGGATGGACTTTGGTATTGACATTCCTGTTGATTTAAATTGAAAAATGGCATATATTGGTCTTTGTAAACGGATAACTGCAGTAGTTGAATCAAATTTCAGTATTCGTTGTTTCTATAAATACAGCAAAAGTTGGTGTCCACATGTAAATTCAATACTTTACTCTCCAGTTTGAAATTATGTCACTGATATGATGCATCATGTTATCCAAGTGTATTGAACACTATGAACACCGATGGAGATTAGACGTCAAATGATATGGATGCAACTTTTATCATTTGTAAAATAATGAACAAGAAAAATGCTTATACAATTTAAATAACCACATCAATAGTCCTTTGAAGGAAAACGTACAGACAATACAACTATACAAGTCTTTAAGGACTTAAACCATAAATGACATTTTGATCTGGCATAAATTAGCCATGCAGGCTTTCTCTAGCAGAAAACCATTGTGATCTCAATCACTGTCATGCTGAAAAATGTACTCACAACCCTACTCTTTTCTTTGTTTATTTCAGAAGAGTGCCTGATCTTCACTCTTTGCAAAATTTGTTTGTCCGGGTACTTTTCTCATACACTTTCGTACGTAATGACCCACACTTTGTGATTCAATTAAGAGTACCTTGAGACAGTCCACACCAATCTGTAAGTAGGTTAGTACTTTGGGGTTGCTTGGGCCCATAGCTATAGCAATAATTTTTTTAATTTTCAAAAAGGTAATACTATAGCATTTTACAAGCAATCATCCATTAATCGAATTCCAGTTTTTCTTGGAGGTTAACGGTGTCTATGTTTTTCATAATGATGTATCATCTTGAATTACGTCTCCCTGAATTTGGACTCCAACCATGTGTCACTCATCCAAGAGTATCTGTTATTCAAGATCTGAAAAAGGATGTCTTTTTTAATTGGATTGAGCTGGACTAATGTTGACAAGATCCAGAGAATATTTCAGATGTTAATTTACTAACTAGTCCTTCTCTGTAAAGTTATGTGTCATGGAGTTTCATAGATATACAAATATACATATTCAGTGGGCATTCACTTCTACTCTCAACACTAAGGCAGGCAAGTGCTCCTGTTAGGCAGATTAGTCACTAGTGAACTGTTGATAAAGAAATGGTTTCTTTCACATATAAATGAAATGAATCCAACTCCATTTTTAATTCTAGGTTTTTAATCATTTTGATTTATGTGCGTTATATTGTATCATATTAACTATGTTTCTATCCATTTTGTGGATATTTTGTTTTTTACTTTTTTTATACCCCGTGTCATAGTCTGTATTTGTAATGTCATAGTATTTTCATCCATATCACCATTTTACCTGACCTCTACTTAGCAGAGGAGAGCTACTTTTCTGCCACGTGACCTTCATTGTTTGCATATGCAAATAAAAATGGAATGTGTGTACACTGTTACATCCTAACCGCATATCAGCCATTTATTATTCTGAGGATCTAAAGAAACATCAACAATAATCCTGGCTGCAACATTTGCTTTAAAGGCAGTAAGAGACATGTACCGTACCTTTGATCAATTTATACCACATTTTGTATACATTCTTTATCAAGCATGCATGTTTTTCTGAAAATGAAAAAATAAATCCTTTCCGCATATTTTAGAAAAACGATGTTGATTTTGTTTTCACTTTTACTAGTTTGACATGCATTTGACTTAACAAGTAACAGGCGGTCCATTTATTGACGCTATTGGTCATGGACCAGAGGAGCTTTTGTCAATCATCCATTACTAGCAAAAGCTTGCTATCACTACTCCTTGATTACTTTGCAGATTGCCACATACACATCCCAATGTTTAGTTGCTCTTAAAGGAAATAGTGCCTGTCTGACATCCAATAATAAGGACGTTAATTATGCGAAAACAACTCGATACGTAAATGTAAATGTGAAAATTGTATTATCAAACCAACTTACACTTAACAAAATCTTTGTCTTGCATGGCTGTTTTTACATTTTCCGACTTTAAGTTTTGCAATGTCTGCGAAGCATCACTGGAGCCTAGGTACCCGGCTATTTAGTCACATATTCCCACCTGACGGATATTCCTAATTTTCTTAACGAGCCCTGTTGTTACAGGTTGCCCCCGCCCCCCCCCCGCCCCAGCCCTCCGTTCATTGACGGATGCTCCTAATTTTTTTTGTAACGTGGTGCTGTGTTCCAGCAGGCAGAAAATGCTTGTTCCACATTATTCTCCCGTTTTATTTGTGGGCACACCTTCGACCTTTAGCTATAAGTTTTCGGCCTAGAGCGTGTCCCCCCCCCCAATGGATTTTATACGAAACATTCAAAGGCTTTTAAGTGTTCATGTTACAACCCTCCTATGCTGTTTCTACCGTAAAAATCAAAAAGAATTTTGTAAGAAACTGTATTTAGTAGTAATTTCGTTGCAGGGGTGTCTATGTATTTTTTAAAAAAACTTTCTTTGGGGAGTCATACTTTAAAGTTCCTGGATATTCAGCCCACCCCCTTTCTTCCTCTAATCCAATACGTGAAAATGCATTATATGTTCCGCACTTTTTCCATTAACATATTCGTCAATGGATAGTTTCCATTGCACCGCCTTAATATCCATTGACTATGACCAGCGGTCAGCAGATTGTCCATATATGTTACGTGTATGCTATAATGTTATGTCTGCTTTAGGATTTTTGTGTTGAGAGTGGACTTTTGTTCAGTCGATTCTTTATGGTTTTTATATACAACATTTATTTTTCTAATTTATATGCCCACATGTCAGGTTTTTTTTTCTCTTTCTTTTCATGTTTCTAATGATACATATGAATGCATCGTTACCATATGGCTTTGTTTCTTCGATTCATGCATATGCATGTTTGGTCCTTTTTATACTAGATAATCATTTGTTTTGCGAATTTATAAAAAAAGACGCATTTGCTTAAGGGTATACAAAAATACAAAAATAACTAGCAAAAAACGTTGTGTTTATGTTCTGTTTGTTTGTGGTGCAGTTCTATCCAAATTCGCCTTGGATGCCGATAGCTTATACTTCCATATGGAGTATTGCCACTCTATCCATCCATAATACAAGATGGCCGTTATCGCTTAGTAGTAGAGAGGGCGAACAGACTGTAAATGGTTCACCCGTATTTTCGCAAAATACGACTTCCTGGGGGATCACAAAAATCGTTTTAAAAAAACGCGATATTCAGCGTAAGACAACTCCGTCGATGACAAACTGGCTTACCTGTTATCGCTGATGTTTTTTTTTCTTTGTTGCATCGAAGGAAAATGCGCGATTATTCGGTGACAGGTTGAGAGCGTCGCCCTCCCTGCTGCTATGAATTAAAAAATTGCTATAACAAATAATGGCCAACATTGGAGAAGCGTATACTACTAGATTAGCTCGAGAGCGGCTAGAAGCAATTAAAAAATGTCTTCCTGTAAGGGATTCTGTCAAAGAAAAACTTGGAGCAAGACAAGAAGCGGAGGTTGAATTTGCAGAAGGTGCAGAACAGTTATTTAAACCCGTTGCAAAAGATACTAGTAAAATTGTGACGGGTATTGTAGGAGATATTGAGGCTGACAAGGAGGGTATTCCTCAATTATCAAAAAACTGCGGAGGCTACGGCGGCATCGCAAGATGTTATCAAAACCCTGCCGACCCAAATTGCTGAAGCTGTAGAGGCTGCCAATAAAACACGCGCTGAAATCGATGATTTTAAAATATTGTCGATAAGCTACCTAAACCAGAAATAAAAACTAGATATTTTACTCAGGATGCTTACATGAAAATAATGGAGGATCCTGCTAGTGTCGCGGCGGTGGGATATCAACTAAAAAGTCAGCTAATGAAGCCACAATTTCATAATACTCCAGAACACGAGTGGAACGCAAAAGTATTTCGTGAGTACAAGGATATTTCACAAATCAGCAATAAATATAAGCACGATTATGATGATTTTGTTAGTCAAGTTAATAAAATAAAGGGTGTTTCAACACCGCCAGCGAAAAAACCTCGGTCACGGAGACGAGAAGCATCGCCCGTCCCGGGTGAAAAATCCGGTGATGGGTTTTCAGGAAGTGGTTTTATTGACTGTCCTAACAATATCATCAATGACGTGCAACGATTAGAAGTTCTCATAGGAGGAAAGCGAGCTGGGAATAACTCACCAGAAATAATTAATGAAGCCGCTGATATCTGTCGGCGATTATTTCAAGGCGGTATCATGGGTATCGATATTTACCGAGAACTTATTGATGAGCTCGTTAATGACTATCATAGTGACTAGTTGTTAGATAAATGAATAATTAAATAAAAATGATCACACACACTTCTCATCGTGGGCCCGTACCAGTCAGGGTAATAAACTCGCGATTACCAACCTATAAAGCAACTTACGGAGATGGACTTGGCGATGTTGTTCAAGGTTTATTCAGAAGGATAGCCCTCAAAGCAATACCAATCGCAAAACAATTATCAAAGAAGGCTATTGACGTTGTTCGTAATAAAGGTCCTGGCGCTATTGGTAACGTTGCCAGTAAAGCCTTCCTGGCAATCAAGGATAGACTAGCACGATTAATACGCAGACCGAAACCACAACCGGTCAAATTACCAAGCACCGAAGTGATGCCTGCATATGTCAGCAAAGTAATAAATCAAGCTGCAAATCAAAAACTAGCAACGCTGATAAATCAAGGGGCTGAACAAATAAATACAAGTTTTATATCAGGAAGTGGTCTTCGTTTTAGAAGATAACAAATTATAATAAAATGTTTAAACGTGTATCTGACCCAGCGTTTGACATGGACGCACCAGTACTCAAGGATGAATCCGTGCGTGATTATCAGTATTATTCTTATGAAGCAATATCGCCAAATCAACGTGGACGAATTGAATTACGAGTTCAGGATACAAGTAGGTATTTCTTGCCCGCTGAAGCGTTTATTAAGGTCGTAGGTGAACTTGTAACAAATGTTGCCGATAATGTACCATACGATGCAGATGTCAGAGTTGGATTTGTTAATAATGGCATCATGGCGTTATTTTAAAGTGCCGCCTATATGATAGATGGAAAAGAAATTGAGACAATCCAAGACAATGTTGACGTTGCTACAACGATTATAGGCCTAGCAAGATATTCAGATGATTATACTAGATCAGCTGGCCCAACTATGATGTTCGCTGAGGATGGTTCTGACAATCCTGATGGGAGGCCTGATATTGTAAGACGACCAAGAAACTTTGCCGGTAACGCTGATGCAGATGTGGAGCTGATGTCTATTATTGCTAATCCAGATTACAACTTAGGATTTAGAACACGACAATTAATACTGACACCTAATCATAGAAGATTTTCTTGCGCAATTCCACATCTTTGGATTTTGCAGAAATGTCAGAAAGGTCATTTTTGGAGCCAAACACACAGTTGTTCTTTTTTTAAAAGGAGGATAATGATGCTATCTGGCGAGAAGCCGGCTCTCCTGAGGGTAAAGTAGTATTATCTAAGCTCGCGTTACGGATGCCGGTAATGTCACCATCAATTGCTGAGGAACAGCGTCTACTTTCTTTTATGGATCAAGGCGGTACATCAATATTGTCGTGGTTAACGGTAACTACTGACAGTAATCAAAATCCTGTCAACGGTTTATTCACCTGGCATATATCATCACAGCAGGGTGTTTCTGCACCGAGACATATCTTTGTTGCCTTTCAACTGGCTGCACGATTAAACAATCAAGAAAGAAATCCAATGGTATTTGACGCTCTTGGTGTTACTGAAGTATCTTTAAGAATAAACGGGCATCAAGAACCATCCGAGGATATAACGTTGAATTTTAATGATTATCAAATAGCACGTGCATATCATCGCTTGATGACATTTTTGGGACGTGATCAAAACATAGATACTGGTTTACAAATATCACAACTGGATTTTATAAAGCTGTACCCGATTTATTATTTTTCGGTGGAACATCTTGATTTAGTTAAGCAATCTGTCGTCGATATACACTTCAGAGCTATGCTAAATTCAGCTGATAATTACAGAGCAATTGCTGTCATACTCAGCGACAAATCAATGATACTTGAAGGTGTTGGTGGGCGAATGAGAGTTATTGATGCCCTAGTGGAAAACGTGTAGTTTTCAAAAACATGTAGACAATTAGATCAATCGCGTTTATTATAAAATGTCATACAGTCACGTTATTGTTACTCTGACTTCTGGTCAGGTAAAGAAATTACAATCGAAAAACGCGAGCGTATGTGGGACAACGATAACACTAAAAAACGATCAAATTGGTAATGGTGGCCCAAACAAGTTATCGCTGACTAAAACCCAACTAAAACATTTCAATAAAGCAAAGCCAGCAAAAACTGGAACTCAGCTTGATTTTGCTCCAAAAGCCATCAAGGATATGGTTAAAACCTGTTATATATTTCCACTTCTCGCCGCGTTACCAGCTATAATAGCTGCTGCTGCCCCAGCTGTCGCAAAAGCAGCCGCGTTAGGAGCTGTTGGAACAGCTGCTGGAATGGCATTAAAGAAAGCAACTGGAAAGGGAATTTTATACAAGGAGAACTTAAAAAAAAAGATCATCACGGACACAAAAACCAACAAGGCGTCCCAAAAAGTCCAATATGCCTCAGCCGGGTCGTCTAAAATTACCAGTGGAACAGTACGGAGCGGTCTAAGACTTCCAGGAACTCCGCCTTCATGGTACCCAAAACGGTTTTAAAAATACAAAGTATTTCACCGATGTCAAATTTTGATTTGCTCGATGCTGCTAAACAACTTAAAATAAAAAATTTCAGAGGTGTTTCTATACGACATCAGTTACCGAGACAACCGAATAATCCAGAAACTGGAATTATTAATCTCGATAACAGCGATGGTCCAGGAACTCACTGGGTTGCTTACGCGATCGATCCACGTGGAATTATCTATTTCGATTCAAATGGGTTAGCACCGCCAGTTGAATTTCTCAAATACGCACGAAGCACTCGCATTCCAGTCTGGTACTCAACGCTACCAACACAAACACTAACCGATCCACCAATATGTTGCCGTGAAGTAATTAATGTGCTTGACGCGTTATCAAAATCAACCAAACCGCCTCACAAAGTCGTACATGAGTATACCGCGGGCCGATTCAACATTTTAAACAATCCCTAAAGAATAATGGTTGATATTTACGGAAGAACTCTCATCGAAACAAAGATTTAAAAAAACGCGGTGATATAGATTTATCAAAGTATGCAACCAAAGATGAAATCGACAATCTTTTAACGTTATCCGGGATAGACCCAGATGAGGTTTTTATTTTTCAGGACCGATACGGAAAACTAAAAACCAGCAATATCAAATGGAATGACATAGTTCGCAGGGTTCTTGGAGCTACCCCGGATAACATCCCTGTGTTTACTGACAGCGGAAAAATCAGAGACTCAAGTATATCGTTTACAACCATCAGAGATCAAATCGCAGCAAGTGTGACTAATCGCCTGAAAAATACCGGTGACACAATGACAGGTGAACTCAACATGAATGGGAACAAAATAGTTGTTTTAAGAGATCCAACATCCGACGAAGATGCTGCAAACAAACTATATGTCGACAATGTAGACAGTAAACTATCCACGCTGCGGGCCGAATACGACGTTCACGTAAACGCGTTTGTAAATCTTCGTAGAAACTTAAGAAAAATTAATGAAACCGCAGAAGAATTCTTCGGCACTCCGCTCACCGTTGACGCAAAACTTTCTGATATCAAAACCAACATTGACATGATCAAACAAACACAGCAAGATATCGTAAGTGGGATTCCTGAGATCGTTAACAAAACCAGTTTGATTAAAATCCCACCTGGAGTTACTCCCGGGCATATCACCAACATAGTATACACGGTATCATCTGGATTTGCAACATGGTCTAAACAAAATAAAACTATCAAATACACCGCAACAGTCACTGGAGTGTATAGGTTGTCTGTGTTCAGTGCTGCAAAATTTGAGATTTTCACAACATATCCCTGGCGACATTCCACCGACAGGTTTTCCGGGGTTGTGACTATCATATTAAATAAGGGAACCGAAGAAGAGTTTATACTGGAAGCCGCCGATAAGACATTAAACGCAATATCTTACTGGTGGTGTTTGGAATTCGTAGCTGAAACACCTCAATTGGTTACTGCGTAAAATAATAAATGGCATCCTTAACAGAGTTAAGGACGACAAAGTCAATGACAGCATCAACAACAACATTAGATGCGCAACAATATAGATACGATCAAGAATGGCAATCAGAGTCAAAAACCTCATCGACAAATACAACCTAAAAGTAGAGAAATATAAACGACGAGCAGTCATCCTGGATGCTATAGTATACTCAGTATCCGCGTTAGTTTCATCCACCGGAGTAGTATTTTCAGCGCTAACGCCAGTAACAACTGCAATCGCAGTAACAATATGCGTTTCATCATCAGCGGCAATCGCAGGTGTTTTTAATATAATCGCAAAAAAATATCCTCATGCACAAGCACAAAATTGCACGATTACGTCATGCAACTAAACACAGCCACGTCCGCATACTCAAAATTGTCGTCGCTGATATCATCAAGCCTCAACGACGAAACAATATCAGATTCCGAATTCGCGTTAATGGTTAAGATATACGAAGACTGCACCCGCCATTTAAAAACAACAAAGATAAATAATGACAGAATTACTTCAACAGATAGCCGAAAATACAAACCCCCAGAAAACTTTGATGATAACAGTAAGCTCGACTAGACCAGAATTCAGTATTAATTTTCCAACTGCGATTCCGGTGAAAGAAATCGCACTAGCACAATTACGAGTATACTACAGTTGGCCCAATATTAGATCAAAATCATTCGGCGGATTACCAGCGAATAATTCGTTTGTGTTTGCAAATAAAAATAAACAAGATGATACACCCGACTGGAACGACATTGGGTTACCAACCGGGTCTTATCAAATTGATGAAATTGATGAGGAATTACAACGTCGAATAAAAAATATCACAGGAAAAGAATCCAAGATAGCAATAACTGTTCATGAACCAACCCTGTCTTCTGCAATTGAGATAAACTCTCCTGACTACGCCGTGGATATATATCAAAGTTCGATCAGAACAGTGTTAGGATGGCCTGAAATACCACCTGAAACACCATCAATACCACTAGAACCGAAAAAGTCTGATTATGTCATGGATAAGACTTCATACCACAATATGGCACCATCATACAAAGATATTTTACTTGGAATAAAAAACGAAACGTTGGGTAGTAAATTTGAATTCGTTGATGAGCTTTTTAGTCGTTGGGAATTTCCCTTAAAACAAGAGACTATAGGACCAGACGGAAGTAGAATTGTAGCTTTATATTTTTATCAAAATGATATTCTTAAGTATTTTGCAGTCATTAATCAAGGACATAAAACACAACTAGAGCGACTACGGCAAAGTTTCCAAGAACACCTTTTTGATATAACAAGTTCACGCAGCGAAATCATTTCACGAATCGAAATATTAAATCAGCTCGCATCAGATATGAAATATATTAACCAACGAGTAATTCAGGCAACAATTAACGATGAAACCGGTTCTAAACAACGATTTTTGGAAGCATATTCGTTAACAGAAGCTACGCTGCCGAATTCTAAACTCCCCGGGTATAACGCAGACGTACTAAAAAAATCAGTCAGTGATCTCATTGATGAATATTTTCCTGATATACTCGCAGAATGGAGAAAAACACTACCACCAGCAACTATTCTCCGGCACAACAATGACACCGAAGGGATAGGCCGACAGGTATCCCCGGAAATCGTAAATATAACCCCTGTGGTCGCGGTCAGTCTTGTGTGTGATGTCATTGATGGCAGCTACAGCACGGACACGACAGTATCAAATCAAGCCCAGCAAGGATTTGTTCTTTATTCATTCACCCCGAAAGATATACCACCTGGATATCTGATTGTGCAAGAGCCGATCAATCCGGTTTATTTAAAGTGTAATAGTCCACTGTTATCAAGAATAAATTTCAAACTAACAGACCAATCAGGCCACCTTCTGGATTTAAGGATTGAAACATTACATGTTAATTTACTTGTGAAATCCTAAAGATTTCCATCCTAAGGATTTTGTCTTAAGACTTTTATCCTAAGGATTTCCGATTAGACCTTAGAGTAATTATATAATGTACCAACATGTGAAGGTTTTCATACACGACAAGGAAGTACTTGAAAACTACATCAAAGAGGTGTTTATGCAGTCCCCGGTCAACACAGTTGATTTTGTTATTGATGTATTCGGTAATGAAGATTATTTTATCAACACAGGGACAGTTAGATGAACTGCGGCAAAAACGTATTTCTATGATCACATGTGACAGAGACCAGATTTTAAATTATGCACATTCCTGCATTAAATTTGATCGGCTTAAGAAAATATTATTTAACTCATCAGATTGATGCAGGTCAGATTGATATAAGTAAAAGTAACTTATCAGATTGATACAAGTCAGATTGATATAAGTGAAAATAACTCATCAGATTGATATAAGTAAAAAAAATATTATCTGTATCAGATTAATATAAGTAAAAAAAATTAACTCATCAGATTGATACAAGTAAAAAAATATCATCTGTATCAGATTGATGCAGGTAAAAAATATTTTTTTTTTACTTTCGATTTCATCTCCACGTACTTGACTTCCATTTCCCAATCACCTTGATTTCATCAAGGGGTCTAACTCTCGATCGCTTTACAATCTGACATAAAAAAATTTTAGTTGACTTACGCGAGCATTAATTTTTTTTGATTCGTATTCTTGAGACAATGTTGATCTAATTGTTTCAATTGCACGAGACAACGAAACAAATTCATTCATTTATGCTTCTTCTACTGCAGCCAGTGATTTATATAACTCTGTCTGGATTTTCTTTATAAATCTGTACTGAGCAGGCAAAATATACCGCCCTTTGCATTTAGACTCATACAGTGTTTCAAAACCAGACATGATGTTTTCAGGATTTAATTCATCAGATATATTAATTCCGTTTTCTTCTAATTTTTTAATAGCAGAAATTACATCACTGATATTTTCGAAAGTTCATTATTTATATAATTATATATTTAAAAGAAAAATATTTTAAACCATTATGTGAACTTCTAAGTTGTTTTATATCATCCTAGCAAGTCCAGAATGGTGTTTTTTAACACTATTTACCGAACGAATTTAATAAAACAAGTATATTGTCTGTGAAAAAAATATTTATTGTAAATAAACGATTACACCCGCCCGTGTTGACAGGCTTTGATAAAATCCTTGATAAAATCAAAGGGGAAGTAATTGGAGATGTTTTACTTCCGTATATTACAGAATTATCTCCCTTGTTTAGGTCGAAAAGGAAGTAGTATGTTAATAGAATTTTCTGACCAAAACATTTTAGTGAATACTACATCTTAGCTCACCAAAAAACTTGAATTTAGTTCTACCTTTTCTGGATAATATATCACCTGTAAAGGTAATGACGTGGGTTGCGCAGGGAGAGAAATCCATAATTGACTTTTACACAATCGTTGCAGAATTATCTCCGTTATCTGCATCTACATAGGAAAACGAAATCCAGCTATTAAACTTGTATGAAAAAGTTGATTTGATTATTTCATCTGCAACACGTTGGACCGAACGCGGCTGAATACCGAAGTACTTGCCAGCCACATGCATTGACTCAAATTTTCTCTCTTCACCGGTCGCTATATTTAAAGATTGAACCATCTTAGGCCTTCTGCTTCCTCCAGTATTTCCTTGTTCAGAATTCTTCCCTTGTGTGATAGCTTGTAAATTTTGAAGAGAGTTATGAAGTTTATCTCCGTTAATATGATCGATCACAAGACCGTCTTTGATCTCTCCCAAGAAACACTCGTACACGAAACGATGACAGAGATAATTATATTTCTTCCCAACACCAAACCTTAGATAACCAGCATTATTAACAACACCAACTGTTTTTTTCAGCCTACAGTGCCTAACTATTCCATCACGAGACGCTTCGTAATTCTTCATGATGGGATGTCTGACAAATTCTTGATTCATTATACAATAATAATGTCATTTGTCTAATTTATAATCTGCCTGAAACCTAGTTATATAATCGGGCTCACATTTCAGCGCATCATTGTTATTTTTTTATCATAATATCGCTTAAGTTCACGATATCTTTTTCAGCGCTACCTGTACATAACCGCGTTTTAGCCCTGACTCCAATACCACATCGCAGACACGGTATTGGTCCTAAACTCCCCCTTCGAATGCTTTGTGAATGTTTCCCGCAGAATTCTTTTCTGCAGAATTTGTTACAAGGAGTTTCAGATCTCACTATAAGCCACTTGCACTGATTGGTTTGAGACATTATATATATATATATATATATATATATATATATATATATATATATATATATATATATATATATATATATATATATATATATATATAATATTTCTTATTTAAATGTTTGTCTTAAATATAATATGGATGAGTTTGAGAGACTATCCAAAATCAAACCCTGGAAAGCTTCCAGATTCGATCTTGACAGACTAACCCCTGGCTCGCGGAGGCGAGCCCTGACTGATCTGAATGATATTACCAGAGATGCCAAAAAAGAATTTCGTAATGATGGAGCATCTCACGTATGGTCTACATTCAAAATTGTACGCGACACTGACGAAGCCAACGTCGACGACGTTATTGATACCACAATGAGCGATACACGAGCGAAAACAATTATCGATTACCTTAATCAGAAACACTTTTTCAGAATAAAGTTTATTGTGCAAGCAGATTCCGATACGTGGATTATCCGTGACAAACGCGACCCTGTCCTTGCTAATAGAAAAACCGTTGTGTTAAGTAAAAATTCCAAACCAGGAATGTTGACTGGGATTGACAGACCATATTACCCTCGATCGTATCCTATGACCGAGGTTGTTTATGGAATCTATCCGCTAAATGACTGACCTAACATTAACGATCTTGCCCCGATCAGATTTTCAAAGCTGAATTGTGTAGCCGAGCGAGTAATTGAATATTTTACAAATGCAAAGCGTGGAAACGGTTTAACTGATTTGCGACGTGAAAAAATAGCGAAGTGGGCTGAATCGGTTAAGGATACAGGAGCGTCAATAAACGATGTCGCTGAGTTATCAAGTAAATTAAAATTTCCAATGATAGTAAAAACGTTAACGGGAGAGGTTTTATATGAATCAGATAGTAAATCAAGGGGAGCGCCAATTGAAATTATTGACCTCATGCTTGGACCAGTGCAGTAACAATATTTCCACGAGATCGTGTTGTGAGATATTACTCGTCAGAGAGCTCTTGGGGTGGAATGTTCGATGTTATCAACCGGATAAGCAAAAACGACCCCGTGTCAGTGTGGTTGTTTAAAAGTTCCGATGATGGCGAGTATGATCAGTTTGTAAGACCTAACGGCGAATTATATCGTAAAGAATCTCTGCATGAAGAAATGAGAAAACTCGCACTGAGATACTCAGAAAATACTGAGCAATTATTAACTAATTGTTTTACAGTTCCGTCAGTTGCTGCCCACGCCGCGAGAGAGAGAAATTCTTGGAGACCAACACCCGCTGAGTTTCTCGAAGATGTTCAATTAAGTTGTACCGAATACGGACACGGCGGTTTGTGGAATACCGAATATAACCACAAGGATGTCATTTCCGTGGACATGGTCGCGTGTTATCCAGGAAGTTTTCTCGGGATGGGCGAGTGTGCTGGATATTTTAAAAGATGTGGTCATCCTTGTCATGAGATGGTAAGAGTATCAATTAACGGTCCATTACCCAGTTTTGATCTAACAGGATTTGCTCGTGTAGTGTCGTTTGAATTCGCTGAAAATCTGCATGTTATTTGTTATGTTTGGTTTGGCAGACACTTCTCGGAGAAACGTTGGGCACCAATAGTGTTATTACGATATGTGCTTGACAGTAAAATATTGATATCGTTGGTTGTCAGTGAAGCAATTATATCATATCGGCCGCAGACTTCGGTTTGGTTACCAACACCGGAGCGTATCAGTCTCGATGAAGTCATCGAAGAGTATGCGCGGGAATGTCCAAACGTTTCTGCTGATGTCATTGTTAATGACGCTCCTAATATTCTTAAGATTAAACTCAGCAACAGTGAAAAAACAGCAAAGGATCTCGGTAGAAGAATAATCGGTAAATTTACTCAGGGTGGTGCATATCATCATAAACAGCATCACTCACGATTGATTATGGATGATGTTGAATTAGATTTCATAATTGCTGATGCCGCTGCGAGAAATATATTTTGTAATCGGAAAGACGCTTACTTGTCTGACGGAACACGGTTGGGCACAATTGTTAGTTACATTAATGGAGAATCACCTCAGTATACACATCTAAGATCTTCGATGCTTGCTAATGTTTCTATAAATTTACTGTCGATGATAAATAGATTTCCTGACACTGCAGTTAGAGTTGCTACGGATTCATTTTATATCGATAAAAGATATTCAGAATTATTGGCTCGTTTCACAAACAATGATGAATTATGGAGTTCGTGGAGAATAAAAAAGGAAATGTTACATTGTTATTGCGAATCCGCTGATGTTGCGGTTAAAGATAGTTATTGCAAATCAGAATTATTAGAATTGTCGTTGGCACCGTCTATGTATGATCCAGTATCCAGACACAAAACCGTTTATTTGAACGGGCCGGGTGGGTCTGGTAAGACAACTCGAGTGATCGAATTATTTCGACAGAATTCAGATATGATTGTGCTAACACCAACACACAGACTTGCCAGGGAGATGAAACAACGAGAAGTTAATTCTTGTATTTATCACAGCTTTTTCAAATACAGCGGTGGTGTGTGGACTCCTAACCGAATGGTAGAGAAATATATTCCAAAAACTATTATTTGGGATGAAGTGTGCACAGTGCCCTTAGAAACATTACAAACATTTCTCGATTGGCTATTAACAAAAAATACTGCAGTGGTTATGTGCAGCGATCACGGTCAGCCACCTCCGTTTGTTGGACCATCTCCACATTTGTGGTTAAAAAATTTTGTTGATTATTATGAAGAAATAAATGATGATTACAGAGCGCTAGATGCAGAATTAAACGAGTTCAAGAAATTAATCAGACTACAACCGAATAAAATTCAATGTGAAATTATGCGTAAAATAATTTCAGAGACTTCAATGAGCGATTTTCTGCAAACGTGGAGACCAAACGATAGTGGCAAGTAGAAAGATAGTCAGAGACACACTTCAACAGCAGTTATTTCAGTTACACAAGAAAATATTTCCAACACTGCCAGTGCCATTGTGTTATAGACCAGCTGATTCGCGGTTACAGAATATTGACGTTGATATACCAGGACAGTCAGGGAAACAGAATCTTGTGTTGAATGATATTGTCACAGTTGATGTCAATGTTGTTGAAGATGCACTGCGCGCTGATAAATCCCCGTGGACGCTAGGATACGCAATGACGATTCATTCATCTCAAGGACTGACTATCTCTGATACAGTTGTTTGGATCGTTGATGATCGCATCGAATGGTCGAACTTAGTTTATCTTGCAGTGTCTCGAGTTAGAAAAATATCTGAATTGCGGAGAATCGTCATGGGCTCGTCAGAAACCAATAATGATGATATTGACATGGATATAATAAGAAAAAAATTGGCTGGTTATAAACAAAGTGACAAAAAAAATAATCTCAATTTTAATGTTGATGTTGAATTTATCATGACGCTGAAACAACAGCAGAATAATCACTGTGCAAGCTGTAATTGTACAATGTTATGGCGGTATTCTAGTAATAATCCAAGACAATTCACCGTAGATAGAAAAGATAATCGTCTTGGTCATACACGAGAAAATACTATGTTGACCTGTCTTGAGTGCAGCCGGCGTAGGGGTGCTAGTTAAGTGATCTGGGCGGTAATTGTGTGTCTTCGGGAATTACTTGTAATTGTTCACGTGTGAATCCACGTTGAAGAGCAGTCGAATCCAGTCTGTTGAGTGCGGGTCTACCAGTAGATCTAGTTATGTTAGATATATCGTGTGTAGTGATGCTCCAGATAGGATCAGTCGCTCTTTTTTTACCCTTTTCAAGTTCACCTGGTTCATATAAATATCTCACAATGACATCGCCCAGTATTGGTTGTGCTGAAAAATCACGTTGGTTGTTCGAGTTATTTCATTATTTAATGCAGCTATCACACTTGGTAATCTTGCAACCCATTCGCGTGATCTCTTGTCCTGAATGAATTCCTTCGCGTATTGATATCCAAATAACCGCTCATTAAGTGTTCGATTAAATCGCTCAACAATTGCCTGATCACGGTGAATTTCAGTATGCCCTCGTCTGATGGTGACGTTATGTTGCTTCATCAGCGACAATACTGCACCCTGAAATTCTTTGCCAGGATCAACTTGTAACAACTGTGGCCATCGTAGACCACCTCGTTGATAAATTCGTTCAAAAGCAGAAGCAACCTGAGATGCTGTTTTAGTCGTTAATGGTTCTGCATCTTTGTATCTACTTGCAACATCAACTACAGTTAGCGCGTACTTGTATGTAATTTGACGTCTTCGGATTTTAATAGTATCATGTGGCAGAAATAATATATCAGCTTGGTGAACTTCGTTAGGAACACTAACATCAAAATGTGCAAAATGAATTTGTTTAGATGGTGGTTGGTAAATTTACCATATTGCCTGTTTGGATAACCACTTTTTAGCAGTAACGCGTGTAACTTTTGCTGCTTCAGCGAGTTTACTAATTGCTGCGCTACCCCTCCAATATCCTCTTGGGGAATAATAAATAGATTCCATTTATAATTAATTACCGGCACCTAGCAGAGGCGTAGCTGGTGGGGGGGGGGGCAGGGGGGTACATATGTCCCCGGGCGCCAAGGTACAGGGGCGCCAAAATGAGGCTTACAACGTTACATTATAATAAGTAAACAAAGGTAATATTCAAAAATGTGATTAAACGGGGAAGGGGCTGGGGCGCCAATTTTATAGTTCGTCCCCGGGCGCAAAATATCATAGCTACGCCTCTGGCACCTAGCGCTAATTTACCTTTCATTGCGGATTTTATTAACCAACTAGCTAACCTCTCCTTGAAAGATTTATCAGTGATGAAATTTAGCGCGTGAATTAATTTCACATCTGCGAGATGCCTATCTTGTAGATTTTTACTTTTATAAGCTACATCATGAGCATGACACGCCTTATCAATAGCGTTTATCGGATACTCAACTGGTTTTGGTTGATCTTGGTCATCAAGTCTGATATCAAGTCTGGTTCCAGGGCCACAGTAATGATATCCTGGGAGGTGTTTTTCTCCTGGGTATTTAGCCCACGGAGTCCCGGGTAGTTTTATTAATTTTGCTGCAATATCACCTCCGTGTTGCATTTTTTTTTACTTGGCTTTGGCTTTGACTTTCGTTTTAACTTCAGTTTTGGTTTTGGCTTTGGCTTTGGTTTTTCACCTGACTGCACTGACTTGTCAGTAGAGATAAATTTAAATTTCTTTGCACCGCATCGTTCACACTTGCCCGTAACCGCAGATCTATTATTTTTTGTTGTAATGGTTCTTAGATCACTTGTTGGCGTGCGCGCCCTGCATTTCACACAATATAAATCCATATTTATTTTATATTTATTTTAGATTATTCTAATGGAAATCACTGACTTTTCTGCTACAAGGAAACGAGGACCAGTTAAGCATCATGCTGCGCTGCCAAATGATGTTCATATGATTATCGTAGGGCCATCTGGGAGTGGTAAGACGCAGTTGTTACTTAACTTGATAATGAAGTGGATGAAGTGGGACAAGTTGTATTTGGTAGCTCCATGTGTGGACGATCAACGATGCTATGATGTAATAAAAGATTTTAATGAAAGCGCAAAATTGTTAAATTAAAACGGCGATGATGTTGTTGAATTTATAACTGATATCAATGATGTGCCGAATGTTGATGATTTAGATAAATCTATTAACAATTTGGTCCTATATGATGACGTAATGTTGGACAAACAATCAAACCCTGCTCGGATATTTTCTAGAGGCAGAAACAAAAACACTGATATGATTTATGTAACTCTGCGGTATACACAAATACCAGAGGGGCCCCGAGTGGCCGAGTGGTCTAAAGCGCTCTTCGTTACGGATCACTGCCATCTCACCTCTGTCTGCGGCGGTTCGAGTCTAAGATTCAGCCAATGTGGGCATGTGAGAAAGCTTGCCAGTAGCTTCTCGTGGGTCGGTGGTTCTTTCCGGGGTTTTCCGGGTTCTTCCTCCACCATTAATACTGGCCGCCATGTATAGCCCATCGTGCTGAAAAATGGCGTTAAACCCCACAACAACAACAACAACAACAAATACCAGAAGTGACCAGAGATAACTGCAATATTCTTGCTGTGTTTAACAGAGTCGATACACATACGCTGAGAAGTATTCATCAGACTTGGTGCAGCGGTGATATGGACATAAACAAGTTTAGAAACTTCTTTTCACGAGCGCAAGCTACTCCACACGGATTTATAACAATAAATTTACATGATCCTCGAACACGGTATCGACTTGGTCTTGATAAAATTTTTGGATAATTATCAGCAGGGAGGGCGACGCTTTCAACCTGCCACCGAATAATCGCGCATTTTCCTTCGATGCAACAAAGAAAAAAAACCATCAGCGATAACAGGTAAGCCAGTTTGTCATCGACGGAGTTCTCTTACGCTGAATATCGCGTTTTTTTAATACGATTTTTGTGATCCCCAGGAAGTCGTATTTGGCGAAAATACGGGTGAACCATTTAGAGTCTGTTCGCCCTCTCTACTACTCGCTTAACCGGCTTGAAGCAGCTGTTCCGTTTCGTTTTTAGTGCCGTTTTCATGATATTTGTGCTTGTTGCCTGTTTTCATCTTCATTATTGTGTTCATTATGTATTGGCTGTTAAATTCGCATGTGTTTCTTCATCTCCTTGTTTTGGAAACGAGAACAATTAGACTTTTTCTCAGCTGTCTTGTTCCACTGTTTTTGAACAAACCGCCATCACGTGATACTCGCCAGTCAACCCGTTTATGCTACGATGGACCCTCATTAATTGCTTTAAATGACCACTCCTTGGCTCTCCAGTCTACATTGTGCTCTAAACTAAACGAACTGGGACTACATTCATCATTACCTAAATGTAAACAGAAGCGAAAAAGAAACGTTGTTTCAAAGCTGGCCGGCGTAGAACAGGAAGAATAATCCCAGTTACCTCCCTTATTTCGGCTCAACAATTTAAAAACATTTCGACTGTTAATTTAGATAACCGAATTCAAATCCCCATTAATTCGTCAACCTTTTTGTCAACTATCCAAGAAATACCTCTACGCATTGCATTATTCAATACCCAGTCAGTAGGACCACCGGAAAAGAGCACAAAAATAGTTAATTTTATCAACGACCAAAATGTTGACATATTTTTCCTGACAGAAACATGGCTAAAAACATCAGGCGCTGAACCCAAGTGCGCGGATCTAAAACCCACTGGTTACTCCATCAAGTCGTTCCCCCGTAATTCTCCCGGAGGTGGAATTGCTGCCATCTAAAAAAACTCCATGATAAAACGTCTTAACTACACCACAACATTCAATTTCGACCACACATCGTTTGAACTAGTCCAAACCACACTCACAATGGAGCAAAGGTCAGTCCATTTTTTCTGCCTATACCGCCCTCCTCCTAGTAGAAAAACAAGCTGGCTGACTCTCTCTTTTTGGAGCAGTTTCCGAATTTCCTGTACTATGGAAATTCGATAGGTGGCAACCTGATCATTCTTGGAGATTTCAACTTTCACTTTGACTGTCCCGGAAACTCAAATACATCAAAACTCACAGATTCCATTAATGTTTCCAACCTCAAACAGTCAGTTAACCAACCTACCCATAAACATGGTCATATTTTAGACTGGATTCTTCATAGACCTGATGATACCATTCTACGGTCCTCCCTGGTATCCTATGACCTTGCATCACATCACCTCTGCATTATATGCCATCTGGACGTATCAGTCCCTAACCCTCCACCTTTATCTGCTACTAAGAGAAACCTCCGTATGATAAAGAGAACCAAACTAATGCACGACAGCCAAGCTAACCTAAAAACTTGTTTACCTCCTACCGCAGAACAACTCGATAACTGTCTGCGTTCATTGCTTGACAAACATGCCCCAGCTACCAAGTGCAGAGTATCAATTCAAAAGTGTTCTTCATGGTATAGCAGTGTTAGGGACCAGCTTCGCACTGCTAAAAGAGACCGCCGTAAAGCTGAGAGGCTCTGGCTTTCCACCAGACTCACTATTCATAAGCAAATCTATGAAGTCGCTAAGAAGAATGTCACAAATATAGTCCATGCAGCGAAATCAGCCCACTACACTACTAAGATCATGGAAAGTTCCAGCTGCAAATAGCTCTTCGAGATTACTAGCAAGCTAATGTCAAGGAACAAATCAACACCACTTCCAACTACCTTCTCTCCAGTCGTCCTTCCGGACATGTTTGCAAATTTCTTCCGTGACAAAGTACAAACCATTAGAGATAAGCTTGACACCACAATTACAATTGACTCGTCGTCACCATACAGCTGGGATACAGAATTTGAGCGGCAACCATTAGCAGCATTTGACCTGTCTCTATGGATTTTGTACGTACAATCCTGATGAAGAGTGCACTAAAGTCATGTGAACTTGATCCAATTCCAACATCACTGCTGCTTGAGTGCTTAGATCCAGTATTGCCTTCACTAACTGATGTTATTAATATCTCTCTCTCTCATCCGGGGAATTCCCATCATTTTTCAAAATTGCCATTGTAAAGCCTCTGCTGAAGAAACCAACACTAGACCATAACGATTTAAAGAACTACCGCCCAGTTTCTAATCTCCCATTCATATCAAAAATCTTAGAAAAGGTTGTTCTATCCCAGCTTGAATCTCATCTGAATTCAAACAGTCTTTTTAGCAATATACAATCTGCATATCGCCCTTGCCACAGTACTGAAACTACTCTTCTAAAAGTAGTTAATGACATTCCCTCTGCTTTGGATAGCGGAAAGATTACAGTCCTCACCCTTCTTGATTTGTCTGCAGCATTTGACACAATAGACCATGATATATTACTTCACCGTCTTCAGCATGTATTTGACATTCATGATACAGCCTTACTGTGGTTCAAGTCCTACTTGGCCAACAGGACACAAATTGTATCTGCAAATGAAATATACTCCAGTCCAGTTGATTTATGTTGTGGTGTTCCACAAGGGTCTGTTCTTGGACCTGTTCTCTTCATTCTGTACACTCGGCCGCTCTCAAGTGTCATAGACCATCATCCAGTGTCTCACCATCTGTACGCTGATGACACCCAAATATCCAAATCTAGCTACCCAACTGAAGTTGATGCTACCATCCGAGGTGTAGAGAGGTGCATTTCTGATGTGAAATCATGGATGACATGGAACAAGCTGCAGATGAATGATGATAAAACTGAGGCCATTCTGATCACAACACAAAGGCTTTCTCATTCACATCCTTTACCTCAAACAATAAATATCAGCAACGCCAACATTAAATTCACACAATCAGTACGAAACCTAGGTGTTAATCTGGACAGTACTCTCACACTGCACCAACATGTCATGAACATATGCAAGGCTGCATATCTTGAGCTGAGACACATCAGCTCAGTTCGCAAATATTTTTCAGTTGATTCCACTAAAACACTTGTGTGTTCATTAGTACTTTCAAGACTGGACTATTGTAACTCAATTCTGTCTGGTTCATCTCAATATCTACTCCAGAAAGTTAAAAAAGTTCAAAACATAGCTGCTCGGATCATACTTAGAGTACCACGATCAGAGCACACCTCCCCGCTGCTCTGTACCCTACACTGGCTATCCATTTGATCCAGAATCAAACACAAAATTTGTTCTCTGTGCTACGTTTCACTGTCGGACTCTAATCCAACATACCTATCCGATCTCACCCATGTGTATACACCGGCAAGATACTTACACTCCTCTTCTGATAATCGTATACTCATTATTCCCACTATGAAAACAAAGTCATATGGAAAGTGTTCTTTTGCATACCAAGGCCCAGCAACGTGGAATGAATTGCCCACTAAACTTAGACACAAAGACAGTGATCACATTCAGAGGGCTCTCAAAACTGACTTATTTCGACTGCAAGAAGAAACTTAAAGACCTAATAATGTTTCCTACCTGAAATATTCTCAGCATGTTTTTTTTTTATTTTTTAATGTTTTTCTAATTTCATGGTGTTTGTTTCTATAATAATATTATTATATGTTTGTTATCTTATAGATGTTGTCTAATGTTAGTAGTTATGTGGGACGATTCAGCGTCAATGGGAATTAGCATTACAAACCACCCTGGGACTGTTTAGCGTTAATAGGAAATTTAACATTACGGAAACCACTGGAACGATATAGCGTCAAGGGGAATTTAACATGGGAATATGGGACTGTTTAGCGTCAAAGGGAATTGAACAGGGTGGGACTGTATAGCGTCAAGCGAAATTGAACATGGGAATAGATCGTGGGACTGTTTAGCGTCAAGGGAAATTGAACACGGTGGGTCTGTATAGCGTCAAGGGAAATTGAACAGGGGAGAGGGATATACAAGACACACACACACAATAGACAATAGACATTTGTTTAAAAAAAAGGTAGGCATGAAAGTGAATCTCTTTTCGAGACCTATGAGTGGCCTTGAAAAGAGCCTTTGGTTTCATCATCATCTTCTTCTTTTATTTCCTCCACTTCTTCCACCAAGTTCTCACTTTTTCGATCATTCCTTTCTTCTTCTTCTTCTCCTTCTCTGGCATCCAGTCTGGATGACCTATCGCTCTGAATTTCTCCTGTATCATGATCCAATTGTTGTTGAGTTTTTCAAAGGCATCTTTTTTCTTTAAGTTTTCCTTATCCTTTCGTTCTTTATTAAACTTGTCTTTGATCTTCATGACTTCTTCCTCAATCACTTTTCTCATAAGTTCTTCCGATTTCTTAATCTGGTCCAGGCCTTTTTTGACAAAGGACCACTTTGTCCATTCCATTACGTCTTCCAAAAAGCACCTTACATCTATCACATTATCCATGGCTTCCTTTAAGTGACCAATCTTTACATACTCTGGATCGATAAAGCCTCTTAGTCTTTTTACTTCTTCTTCTATCATCTCTTTCACCAGATCCATAGCTAATTTCAGGTTTGTTACTTGCCTTTTGACAAAATCCCGGGTAACTTCATGCTTCCATTCACGTTCAATCCTTTCCACTACATAGGCTCCATCCACCATCCAATACCAAATGTCCTTCAACTGGTTAAACAATTCTGTTACAGCCACCATCTTCCTTGTCTTTATTCTTTGTAGAATGGTGCTAACGACGAACGTTGTGGGTTCTTATATAAAAAGCGCGGACGTGAAGGAAAACATCCCCTACTTTTCTCTTCTCATATTATCTATTATTCACACAGTAATGACTAGATAAATAACATAACCATAATCTACTATCCACACACACACGCAAAGCAGCCAAATCAAACCCAAACTATACTATCCACACACGCCAAGCAGCAAAAACATAACCATAATCTACTATCCACACACACACGCAAAGCAGCCTAATCAAACCCAAGCTATACTATCCACACACGCCAAGCAGCAAAAATATATCCATAATCTACTATCCACACAAACGTACCTGAGCACTTACAAAACCCAATAATCTACTATCCACACAAACGTACGTGAGCGCTTACAAACACAAACACATACACTCACACTAGGAAAAAAGAGTCAGTGTTTATATTCACACTACTCTACATACACACATTGGCAAATCGATTACTATTTCTTTTCTAGAGTATGGGGTAGCCCTGAAAAGGGCTGTTTTTTTTTCTTCAACTCCACAGACACCTGTTAGTGGTTGCACCTCCCCGGTCTGGCACCGCAAACGCATCTCCTACTCCAGTCTCCTTTCACTCTTTTCGCTGGGAGTGCAGAGGCGGGATGAGTGGCTTCAGAATCCCAATCTTCTATCTCTGGGATTCTGAAATTTCCTTGTTGTGCCTGTGGTACAGCCATTCCTATCTCCTTTTCCTCCTCTTCTTTTTTCTTCTCTCCTCCTCTTTCATCCTTTTTTCTTCCAATATAGCCTCTGCGGCCAGCTCATTCAGTATGAGCCTGGCATATTCCAGGTGCACATGAAGTCCAAGAAGTTTCGCTAGCCTTCTGCTCATTTTGTAGTGTTGATCAATCAACAAGAGTAGCTAGACTGCCGAGCGGTTTTTCAATTTACACTAAAAGCAAGGACGTGAAGGAAAACATCCCCCTAAGACCCAAATCTTATATTACCTAGATCATCACTTAAAACGCGCGGTCGTGAAGGAAAACATCCCCCTAAAACCCAAAACTTATATTACCTAGATCATGACCAAAAACGCGCGGACCTAAAAGAAACATTCACTCACTTTTTTATACTACCCATCATTATTCTAAAATTTTGACAAGCCACTTAAATAAAATACTTACACACACACACACACACACACACACACACACACACACTTTCCAAGCAAGATAAAGAAGTCATGTGCTTATACACGCACTTCTATTTTTTAACTTATTATAGGCAGTCGATTGTTATTTCTTTTCTAGAGGTTTGGGTAGCCCTGAAAAGGGTTGTTTTGTTTTTGTTTGTGTGTGAACTTGAAGCTATGGCAACCTTTTAGGTTCTAAGATGGCGGCCTCCTCTGACAATAGGCTTTCTCCCAGGATAAGGTCTGCTTCTTCGGAAAGAGAAGAATATTTCTTTGGTATCGATACGACAGTTGACAAAGTATCTGTCAGGTTCAGGTTGCTGCTGCTGCTGCTGTTATTGCTGTTGCTGCTCTCTCTGCTGTTTCTGAAGTCTGTACTTCTCTGTCCATTCTTCTTTCTCCCTGTTAATTTCTTCTCTGAAGAGCCCTTCTATTAGGTCTTCAGTGACTTTTAACATTCTCACATTCTCTATCTCTTCTGGCTTCGGTATGAGACTGTGTCTGACCCTATGCAAATTCACGTAGGCTTCGTTTAGCTTAGCTAGTCTGGAGCACATCTTCGTAGGAGGATGAGTCGATGATGGATGGTTAGACTGGAGACTGCCCTGAAGGAAAACATCCATACACGGCTTTCGAGTCGGAACGTTCAATGAGTGTCATGAGAGGGATAGTAAGAAGTCAAAGAGCATGAATCATGATTCCTATAGCAAAATTAACCACAAAGGCATTTTTTTCAAAACACAACATTTTTTATTCAAAATTACTTAACACTAACAAATAACTATAACATTTTAACAAAAACTAGTCAATTTAACATTAAACATTTTTTTTCTTCAAATAACAAACATTTTTTAACTAACACATTATTTTGGACAAGGCTGAGAACGTTGTGAATGAAATTGTGATTTCCACTGTTGAAAGTCATTAGGCCATTGATGGACACTACGTTTCCTAGCTTGAGATAAAAGATAAGTATAATGGTCACAGAACCATCGATCTACTTTCACATCGTTTCTATAAGAATAACAAGGATCAAAATGAGTTACTAAATGTTCTAAAGAATAGTTCAGACTGCGATGATGCAGAAAATACACACAGTACTGTCCACACACCAAGGAATCTGTGCCTTGTAATTTCACATTATTGAATCGTGTGGTCTGAGCATTTCTTCTCGTAAAGTCAATGATATCGTCTTCCAAAGGAGGCAATCCATACGAATCGAAATATTCCACACATTCTTCTTGAGGAAAGTAGACGGCTACCCAATGGGTTCCTGGGAGATGACTGTCGTCCGTGTTGATCACATAAGCTTGATGGTCTTGAGGTTTGAGATGAGGGAGTTCATCTTTAGCACATACGACAGGATTCCAAGAAGCAGTGTACGAACTGTGGTTCAAAATGTAATAAAGTTCCCAGGTATCCATGTTTTGTGCGGTTTTTTTCTTCTTCTTTACAGGTAATGATAAGTTATCAATTTGATCCTGACTTTCTCTTGAAAAATGTCTGACAAGTAAAAGGCGTTTAGCTCTGACTTCGGACCCTGGTTCACGAGAGTTTCGATGCGACGGATCTCCAGAGGCGTTAATGGAGGACAAGAATGTTCACGCAAGCCTTTATACCACTGATGCAACACGACTTCTTTCGAGATGAGACCCCAAGCTTCGTCCAGATACTCGTCCAATTTTTCTTCTTGACTCAACATCAGATATTTATCGTGTTAAATTTGACTGGGATGATCGTTGTGACATCCATAGCAATCTTCCTTGATCAATTCCTTCATTTTTTCTTCCAGGACTGTAACAAAACAAGAGACTAAATGCGCTTCTTGTTCTGGCCGTCTCGACTTCATCATGATGACTTCTTCGTGTTTGTCTTGGGATTCTTCTTCCACTGTCTCTTCACATTCCATGTCCAAAGTTTCTCCAGTAGGTAAAGAGGGATAACAGTCTTCCATGGCTTCTAACAATCTAGAATGACTTCTCTCAAACTGTTGATTTCTATCGTATTATCAAATTCTGCATACAGGATGACGTTCACCGTCTCAGTTAGAGCTTCTGCAAACTGAAGTTCCACTCGAATCTGGCCGGATTTTATAGGGTGGAAATGTCCCTCGTCGCTACCTTGGTCTGGAGTGAAATCAAAAGCCCACAAAGCATAGCCTCCTGCATAATCTTCGTATGCAATGCCATGACTGGTGTTGGTTCCTAATTGTCCCGTGGCTTCGTACAGGGACAAGTACGACCTCAAGTAATTCTTCTTGTCAAAGTCAGGTTCGAAAGGTCGGGTACACAAGGTCTTGTCATCGCGACTGACTTCAATCTTGGACACTTTGTAATGTTTAAACTCAAAAGGATTTTGATTGTGGACTCCGTTGAAGGCTCTATTCTCGACCATACCAAGGATTAAACGTTTGGGTAACTGCCCTTGGAACAAATGATCTTCGATCATGGATCGCTGTCCAGCAGGAATGGTGAAGGTTTTCACTTCCACGCGTCGTATCAGATACTTGGTGGTCGTTCTGCTCAGCGTGTGACTAATGTCGTTTCCCACTTTAGGTAACACTTCCACACGTCGTACGTAGAGTCTGGCTTCTTGGAGGATGGTTTTGTAATCGGCACTATCAGCCACTAAATGGAAAGCGGCACTGCTACTATTCAGTCTCAAGCGGACATTTACACCGTTCAGCAAATACTTCTCTTGCAACCACATGTCCAAATGCAAACGATCCATCAGTTCTAAACTCTTTCCATCTTTGATTTTGTCTCTTCGTTCTACAAATCCATCATTGTGTGCTCTGCTTGTATCAATTTCAGTTATGTCAAACTGGCCTGCATCGTAAGCTTCCCATATCACACAGGCATTGAGATGAGTGTTATTGGTGTCTATTCCGTACGTCAAGAGATTTTCCAGGTAGACGCGATAAGGGTAAGTATCCATGCTGCTACTGACTAGTTTGTTATTCAAGTACAAGTCCACTCCGCTAAACAAGGAATGCATGAAATTGTTGACGGGAGCTACTGCTTCACTGTCTATATCACCTCCAGTCTTATCTACAACTTTGACTTTTAGGTAAAAGTAACTGCTATTCAGATCGATGTAATCTTCGTGTTGTCCTTTGATTTCAAACTCGATGGGAGCTGAATCCGTCAAAGAGGAGACGAGACGAAATTCCACCCATTGGGATTTTTGCATGGTCATTTCTTGGTGGGTGGCATGGCAAACAGATCTAGTTCCGACTTGGAACAAGCGCAAGACTCTCGGTGCATCATTTTTTTCTCTTTCTCAATAATCGAAAACGTCAAGTCTCGAACGGTTTTTCTTTTCTTTGTCTTTCTAGCTTTAGACGTGTGAAGTCTGGTGAAAGGGTGTTTTCTTCGTCGTCTTTTTCTGCCTTGTCCTTGCTGTGGCGCCAGGGAAGTAGGAATGCCTGACTCGGCAGCGTGCAGGGCATTTATAGGTGTTTCTCGTCGACCCAAAAGGTCTTTGCCCGTTTGCAACAAGACATTTTTGCCTGCCCTCAAGAAGGCTTCTTTAGGGTTTTGTTTGTCGATGATGACATTTTGGAGAAATTCTTTACCATGTGTCAATGCCGCATCTTTCAAGGCGTGCAATCCGCGTGTCACCATCGGAATCAGCACCGGAGCCACCGAACAAAAGGCCGATTTCAACATATCTCCTAAACCGTGTCCTCACTGTCGAGCAGCCCCTCGGTACACTGGATACATGACTTACGATTCGTTAGAGAACCGTTTTCGAAAATGGAGTTTCACCGTGACTTTCCCTTTGGTGAATGGAATATTTTGTCCCAGATCTCCTTTTATAGCAATGTTGACCGTGTCCAAATACGACTTGCTGACAGCCAAATAGTGAGGATGTACAAATTCGCGGTGTACGTGATAAGTGTTTCCACCTTCCTCGTCAGCATTCGTGCTAGAATCCACTTTGAAAGGAATGAGACGCAGTAACGGTACGGAGGTGTGTCCCACCACATTGTACTCTACCACATCGGAGTACACAAAGATCAAATTCAGTCCTTGGTTCAGTTCTACCGGGGCACGAAAGAACTTGGCAAAAGAATCGTTGTCGGAAATGACTGCTATTTCGCCTTTTTGTTCTACTTTCTTCCTCAAATCCATATCCCCGCCCAACATGTCAAACAATTCAGGACAAAATAAAAAAGACATGATTTTACCCCCGTCAAATTTCATCAGGAAGCGACGAGCTACTTTGTGGTACTCCAGGGTGACACTTTTTCTGACACTCTCCAGAGCTTTAAGAAACACGACATTAAACCCGGAGGCAATGGTGCTGACCACTAAAATAATAGCCTGGAGGAATGAACAAGAGATAGGCGGTCCACATTTGAGTTTTTGTGCTAGGGGTTTTCTTATCATATTTGATGGTATCCAAGTACTGTTGCAATTGTTCGTCATAAACTTCCACTGAAAACAAATTTGATTGGGAAGGACATTGAGGACTTGGGTCGGGTAAATGATTTCTACCAAAGCCACTTCCCAATGGGCTTCGTGATCTAATTGGATGGCCTGAGGTAATTTGGCCGTGTAACAGCACAAAGTGTTGTGGGGAAACACCTCCATGGAACTGTCACTGGGTAAGGTTAAGTAAAATTGGTTTTGGTGACTCATAATTCCAGAGTTCTGTGGCTGTCCGAAGGGTTACTGGAAGTCAGCGGAGTGTCTCCGCCCAAAATGGGATTGTTATTGTTGTTGGAGTGGTGACTGGCACTGGCACTGGACACAAGGTTCCCGTTGTTCCCGTTCGAGGTGAATTTCAGGGAGGGATTGGGAAGCAGGTAACCGATGCAACTGCTCAATAAAATGGTCCACAACTGTTTGTTTCCTTGTTGCAAACTCAAATTGGCAATGGCTGTACCGATGACACAATACACCACGAAGATCTGGCAGAAAAAGACGATTTGCGTTTTAGGCACACGTTCTCCACACCACACCCACAAGGGTTGTTTTTGTAAATCTTGCATAGAAGAACTGGGCGAAGGAGTGGTCGCAGTAGCTGAGTCTGTGTGAAATGGCATGATGGTCACTTCTTTTTATAGTCGATGACTTGCGAAGCGTCGATCCAAGAATTAAAATTGGGTGGATATCCTTTCCAACGTACTTTGACTTCTTTGACACGTCGTTTGCCCACTTTACGGGTTCTGCGTTCGAGAATGCTTTCGATGTCGTACACGTCTTCTTTTTTGGTGACACGTTGTAACTCGGGCAAAAAAAACGTTCCTTTGAGCACTTCTCCGTTCATGTCTTCCAATTTATAGACAGCAGGATCACGACCATGCCCTCGTCCAGTGACACGAAACAATTCGGTGGTCCAGTTAGGTATGTAACCTTTGTCAAAAGTGCGTTTGGTTTTGCCAATGCGCACCCAATCTCTTACGGCCAACACTCCACTTTTCTTGGGGACAGCCCTCGTCGGGGACGTACCAAACAGGCGATCAGATAACAGCACTTCGTTGTCGGGAGTCACCTCTTGAGGGGCACGTCCAATGATTCGATGGTAAGATTGGTTGTACGCTTGCACCAGGTGCGGTAAGATGTCGATGTACTTCAGAGTGTGGTGGTGATGCGTAAAATATTTCCACATGCGTTCTTTTAAGGTGCGTTGAAAACGTTCCACGATGCTGGCTTTGGTTTCAGGATTCTCGGTGGTAAAAAAATGAATGTCACGTTTCTTTAATTCTTTTTGGAAAGCTTGGTTCAGAAATTCGGTGGCTTTGTCCGTTTGCCATCGAAGAGGGTGACGACCACTTTGTTTCAACACTCGTTGCAGGGCTCGCACTAACTCGTTGCTCGATTTGGATGTCAATGGCACGACCCAGGCAAATTTGGAAAAGATGTCGATGACACAAAACAAATATTTGTAGCCGCAATTGTAGCTGGCCAAATGAGAGACATCGGGTAAATCGGCTTGCCATTGATGATCGATGCCTTCCACTCGGGTGCGACTTCTGGAAAATTTGCGTCGAATGGGTTTGTGTAAAGTGTAGTTAGCTTGTTCTTGTAACCATCGTTGCACTTGAGGTAAACGGAGACTTTTGAGTCGCGTTTTGGCAGCACGATACAATTTTTGAACTCCTCCGTAACCTGCAGGATGGGATGGATCGTAGGAAATGCTGGCTAACACCTTTTCCATTTTTTGTTTGTTTGTTAATAAGGCACCCACTCTTGGAAGATGCTACTCTTTTTCTCGTGGGGTATTTTCTTGGTTTGTAATGCTTTACGTGTGCGACCAGCGATAGGTGTCGAAGAGGAGGATGTCTGAACAGGGGATATCTTTTCTTGTTTCACTTCTGTCTTCACCTTCTTTTTCTCTTCTGATGAAGAAGGGGTGGTCATCATCTTTTTAATCCATCCAATTCTGGAGGTAGGTGGTGTTGTTAACTTGCGTACTTTTTCTGGTGGAGTTTGAAACCCTTCTTCTTCTCCTTTTTCTGTCTTGGTCACTGGTAGTGGTGGTGGTAGTGGTGATGGTGCTGGACTTTTCATCAAGGTCTTAAAACCTTTCAGAGTGGGAAGAGCTGTTTCGTCTGAGGCTTTCTGGTGAAAGAGTTGCAGTCGTTGCAAGAGTTGACCGTACTTTTGCGACTTTTCTGTTTCGGACAAATCTTGGCAATCCATCAAGGACTGCAATTCGTGTTGTAACTGGGACATCTCAGTCAAATTGGGATTGGGAGGTAAATGCGGGGTCCGCTGTTCTTGCTAACGATGGTATTCCATCCATCGTTTGTAAGGCACTAAAGCTAGTTGTCGTCCTTCCATTGGATGGCAAGGGTCAATTCTTCGATCTGGGGTCTCCAGAGGTCCTTTTTTATCTTGCTCCCACCAGTCCTCCCAACATGGTTCCCAAGACTCCTTTCAGCAGTGGGCCTTACAAGAGGGGCAGAATTCCTCCACGTTGGACCAACATCTTCTTCTTTTGACGAAGGGGGATTTTCTTTTGAACCATTTGGCGAAGAACGTGACGATGTTAGCCTAAGCATTGTTTCTGGTGTTTGGACAAAGGGATCGTGCCTTTCAAAACGTTCAAACAACATTCGCACACGGTATCGATGACCTCTTTGGAGGCTGTTTGAATGAGTTTTTTTCGTAGGGGTGGAGAAGCTTTGGACAGAACAGATAACATGTCCCCATGTTTGACTAAACGAGGAGGCAGTCCTTTCCTTTTCTTTCCTTGGGGTTTAGAAGAGGGATGTTTTCTGGTGGGTGACATCTTTGAGTCTTCAGGAGCACCAAAACACTGATACCTCTACTTGGTCACAGACCTTTTTTATACTGGAACGCGTCGCCACTGATTGTCTTTACGTCGTATTAACTTGAGGACAGGCATCACACGTCGTGCAGGGGTACGTAACGGACTAAATCGAGCCAGTTCTTGCTTGGACAAATCCAGTAAACTTTGTAACATGCCCGATCTCTCTTGGACTTTGATTTTGGGGGAAGGTACTTTGTGAGCAGCGGCCACTGCCGCTAAAGAGGAGGATCCTGCCAGTGAAGAAGTTCTTGGTGTCATCAACGTCTCCAAGTACTTCTCATTTCTTGGTGTCATCAACGGAGAAGTGAATGAACCTGAGGCTACCGGAGACGCGGTCACCGTCCTTGCAGGTCGTGGTTTGCGAGTGTAAGGTTGTGTCCTGGCCGAAGTACCTCTCTTGCGACTAGTTTTCTGTGGGCTTTTCTTTTTCTGGGGACTTTTTCTCTGTTTCTTTTTCTGGGGACTTTTCTTTTTCCGGGGTGGTGACTGATAAGAAGAGGGTCCCGCCACTGGAGAAGTTCTTGGAGACACGGGTCTCCTTGGGGACCTGGTCTTGCCACCGTGGCTCTTTTTCTTCTTGGAGCTTCGTTTGGTGTTTTTTCTTGGGGAGAACTTTGGGAGCATTAGGATCCCATCTTAAGAGAGAGCGAATGATGACCCCTCCTAGAGTACCGCTCCCTCCAGGTTTCAAAATGATTTGTTTTTTGGTTTGAGTGTCGATGCGGAGATCGGCCAGTTGGGTCAAAGCGACTTTGTTTCGATCAGAAAAGCGTTTGGTTTGATGAGGAATCTGAATGATCCCTTGTAATAATTGACGTTCTGTCACCGTGAACCATCGTAAGACTTCTCTGAGACTAGCTTCTAAGACACGAGCCCGTATTTGTGGATTTTTTTCTCGACTGATGCCATACAAGGCACGAAACAATTTGACGGGAAGATGCGACTGAAGGGACGTCATGTTTAAACTGTGTGAGACAGACGAAAAGTGTCTAAGGTTTTTATAGATTTTTTTTTGAGTGAAATTAAGTCGAGGACGGAGACGTGTACAGGACAGGCCCTCCGTCTTGGCACCAGTGGTGAAACAATTGGGTACGAAATCGCAAATCATCGGGGGTAGTAGGTTTCAAATCGATGAGTAAATAAGCGTGTGGAGTTTGAGTGGCATCGTCGTACGCCTGAGTCAGCCAAGGCGTACCTAACTGTTTGGCTAAGACTTGCACTTGCGATTTATCTCGAGGGCTTTTAAACAAGACCACGTAATGCGCATTGAGTCTGATGGTGCGATGGGCTTTACTTTGTTGAAACAAATTTTGAGTGATGTAAACGACACTGGCATTACGATGATGCCCTTTGCGTGTAAACCAAAGTTTAATTTCTTTTTCGTCTTCTCCTAACATGTCGAAAATGACCGAATGGGTTTGACGGGAGTCAGACACGATCCCATCGTCTTCTTTAGGAATGCCTTCCACAAACACGATGGAATCGCCTTGACTTTCTCGCAAGAGGCTGGACGCCGATTGCCACTCTTTGTAACACCACACGATGCGTTGACGTGGCCGATCGATCTAATGATGTTTATGTTCGATCAAACGTTTGACAAATTCGGTTTTGCCTGAACCGCTAGGTCCAGCAATGAGCATGTTAAAGGGATGGCGAAGATACAAAGTCTCCCAACTGGCACGATCTAAGTGTTCGTCTTTGACTTTGACAGTGGAGGAAGAGGGAGCAGAGACAGCAGAGGTAGCCATAGTGTTAGGAATGTCACTTGTGACACGAAAACAGACAAGACAAGAGTTTTTATACTTTTTTCAGGACACGTTTATTGAATGTTTTAAACATGAACACGAAAGACAAAAATACACAAAACCCAAAGGCTTAAGTACAACGATAAAAGGCACATGAAAACCATCAACGTGGAATAGAAACAAGTTTCTGTACAACATGTTTTGGGTAATGTTCTGACCAGTTCAACTGGGGGTAAGGTCACAGAAGTGTCCTCCCGAAAGGGCCTTTCAGGAATGTCCACGATAATCCTGTCCTGAGTGACGAGTTCCTCTTCTGGTACTGTCACTAACACAGGTTGAAAAGTGACTTTTTTCTTTGGACGTTGAAAGGAAGGATCACAACTCTCGAGTATACTGGGCCACTTCTTGGGTCCAAGCCTCAAAACCCCCTTTTTTCCAGGCACGTACATCTGTCCAATGGGGGTGTAAGTCACAAGCTACACACACATCGTCATACACGTCTTCGGTAGCTAAAAGTTGACGAATCTTTTTTTCCCGTAAAGGTCGAGAAGTATCCAGATGAAAACGCAAGGCTTTGAGCAAAATGAGTCTTTCGTGAACATTTAAGGCCATTTGGGTGGTAAGTACTGTTCGTAAAGAGTCCACAAGGAATCGGCTGGTAAATGAAATCCCAGAAAACAAGTAACTAAGACACACACCACTTGTCGACCCAAACTGAACGGAAACAGTTCTTGTAATAATTGATGGTAATGATCCACGGTTTGAATATGGTCATTGAGTTCCTTCCACGGAATCTGTTCAATCACATGTGATAAAAGTCGTGGCATGGCAGCCTGTTTTTATAGTCTCTTTGTTTGGAAGCAATACACGTACTTTCTAGCCAGAGATCTTCGTTCTCCATTTGGAAATTTAGATGCTCCAAACTGTAACCTACAGTTCAAACTTCGTTTAGAAGTTTCCTCTTCCGCTAAGCAGATTCCACGTAATAGACCTTTGTAATCCTTTAACTCGTCTTCCTCAATGCGTTGCACTAGGTGAATCTCGAAGTAACCAAAATGATGAACATTTCGATCATTCACTAACTCAAAGTGTTGAACAAGGTCTGACCACTGAAACAATTTCTGACGAATCAGTTCTCTTATAGCATTCAGGTACCAGTGGTTCAAACACCGATGACGTAACGGATGTAATTGTTCTTTACGTTTCACTTGTATTTTGACCAGTTCTCGGTAAATGCGTTCTCTCAACTCCACAGGCAAAGCACGAATGTTCTCTTGTAAAGTATCCATTCAGGGATTACTGATATTGTCCTACTAAAGGTAAATAGTGACAACTGGGAGACCATCTAGCATGTTCCAGGTAAGCCGAATCTTGTGGTTCCCAGTGGTGAAGTAATACACCGCAACTAAAGCACTTGACTTTATCCCCTTCACCCAAGTAGAAAAATCCGGCTCTGGCTAATTCTTCGGGGGTTGGTCCTCCCAGATAATTAGGTCATTTTCCTTTGAACGATTGAAAACGATTTTCAAAGTTGCAGTATTCAGACCATCGCACAGGGAACGAATATTCATCTTTCACAGGTTCGTTTCGATGAGGGAAGGGTGACATGGACAGGAGTTTGCTCAGGGCTGGATGACATCTGTAGTGTGGTAGACGTGAAGTTTGACATCCACATTGACCATGAAACCCAATAAAGTGTCCACGATGACCAGGGACATCGATTTTGCATCCATCAGGTTTGACACGTACAGCATCACTTTCCATGATAGGGTAGTGAGAACAAAGTTCCCATGATGCTTTACGGCATCGCTAAGGTCACAACGTACAACATCGCTCCCATCGCAAGGCTCACAATCGCACTCGTCTGCAAACTCCTTTACGCAGTTACAATGGTAACCGCATGGACACTTGCAGTTTCCTTCCGGACATTTTCCGTCGCAATGCATGGGTCTTATCCATCCAATATTAGTCACACTAGGGGAAGATAAAACTTTTTTACAATCCCCAAACTGGGACGATGTCTCTTTCAAAGGATTCATGTTGTTCGCTTGGTCTTGGTAGTCGCAATGAACTAATGATCTTGCCTATGGTTCCTTTTTATACTAGTCGCAATGAAGTCTCAAGCTTGTACATCGTTCCTTTTTTATGTCTTGTTTTGGAAGGTACCGTCTCTAAGGTGCCGTCATAATTGTACCGTAGTGTAATGGGTGGAAAGGCCATAGAAAGGTAAGGACAGTGCGGAGACCATCTAGTATGTTCCAGAATAGCTGAATCTTTATAGATACATAGATCTATTCGTAACTTCAGGCCACAACTATTTAACTGTACTTCCTATCCCAATCCAGTCTCAGGTCCCAAGTAGACAAATCCTGTTCTAGCTAAAACATTCGAAGTAGGTAATTCTTCCCTATCCGCAGGCCATTTTTGAAACGTTTCCAATCGACGGGCACAATCACAATAGTCAGGCAAGAAGACCGGAAAATAGTGGGGTTTGAACTTGGAGTTCTCATTGGGTTTCTCACTCGATTCTTTTGTGGCGAAGTCATTCTTCTGGTGAGTGGCTATCCACTTACAACCAATGTTTTATACCAACATGTCCATACGGTAAAGTGAAGTGATTGGGAAGTCGAACTCGCTTCTGGTACACGATTTGATAGACTTTTTTCAAGGGTCGACTGACGATGTGGTGAGTGGGTAAACGTACAATCTTGTTTCGTTGATAGGTGGTCACTTTAAAATTGTCATCTTTTCCAGAGTGTAAGGCTTCTTTCAATAAGCCAAAGTTCACCACTCGACTGGTACGATAATTCTGAGTCAATCCTTTCACTTTATACTTCGTGTGCACTTCTCCTTGTTTGTCCCTGTATTCGTAGCCGTAATTTTTAGGACCGCCACTCGCGAAATTTAGAATCTTGTTGTCGGGGTGCTCGTCTGTCCAGGCTCCTAAACGGTCTCCTTCGATGTCAGGGTGATGTTGACTCGGGTGATCGATGTAAATGCAGCTGTCCGTGTCAAAGTACAGGACACGTTCCCCTAACAGTTCTAAAGCTTCGTACAATTTTAAGCGAGCATGAGCTGTCACGTAAGCCGCAATGATGACATTTCCAAATGGGTCGGCTTCTACAAAGTCCAGATCTTCTTCGTAATTCACTAAGATCACATCCTCACGAACGATGTCCACGTGTTTCATGTATTTGGTTTTGTCGTGAATCATCTGAAAGTAGCGGGAAGGTTCTGTCAAATATTCCGTCTTGGGTAAACACGGTCGTTGTGCCATTTTACCCCACAAGCAATTTAACATCACTTTGGCAAACGATCACCACCTGCCTTCGTTTTTCTCGATGTGGTTTAAAGTAATGCCTTCATGTGCCCAGTATTTCTCTTTGAATGTCTTTTGCTCTTCGGGTGTGTGACACCAGGAAGGATAGCCACTGGTTTCTTGCTTCAATTTCAAAAAGGCATCCACGTAGTCGGCGAAAATGCCTTTCTGACTGGGGTCACCCTTGTGGTATTGTTGTGTCTTGGGAAAGTGACAAATTTCGTACACTTCTAACAGTTGGTATCCCATGTCCAGAGCTTTGAACAATTCTACGCTGGCCCACGTCCCCGTCAAGGCACGTTCTTCCTGGGTGTGCTGACAAGGTTGATCTTGGTTGCACGTTTCGACACAAGTACGGCACAAAGGAAACATCAGTTTGCCTTGACAATGGTGAGGTAACACGGGATGGTACAAGTCGGTGGGAGGCAAAACTTTGCACTTGATTAAGCCTTCGTATTGTCGAATGTGGTTCAGGTCGATGTGTTCCGTTAACAATTGTGGGTCCCCTGCAGGAAAGCGACAATATTTGCACACGTAGGGATACAGCAAACACACGTCCAAGTATTTGATTTCTTCCCCTTTCTCTTCGTCGGCTTGGTACAGCAAACAGGTGGCATTGGTTCTTCCTCCGTACAAACTATCCCTCGGATTCAGGGAGTCCATGAACTGGTAACTTTCCATGATGCGTTTAAACTCGGGATCGGTTTTCAAACGGTGATCGTATTCGTGTTCCCACATTTCCACCACTTGGTATCCTTGCTGTTCTAACTTTAGGCGTCGCTGACAAGTGGCCTGGTACAAGTCTTCCATGGTTCGATGTAAAAACTGATTTTTAGTGTTACGATCAGGGTAACAGATGGGACATCCGTGAAATAAGCAACCGTTAAACTCGTACACGATCTTGGGGTTTTCTAAGTCCTAACCATCGACCGAATACGTTCCGATGGTCTTTTCGCCCCCCTCCGTTGCGGGCATGCTGAATCCATTTGTCTTCTTTGTCGCACAAGTAATGTAACCAGCGTAGGGCTTTGACCGAGTATTGACGTTTGACAAAGTTGGTCGACTGAGGACTGATGACAGCCACGGTGTTTTCAGGCATGAATCGTTGTCGGTAGACTAAGGAACACGCTTTGGCAATGGTGCAAGCTTCTTTCAAAGGATCGACCCGTCTGTGTTCCATGAACAGTTCTCGAAATTTTCCACAGCAACGCCGTAAAATGTCCACGTCGGAACGACAATACTTTAGCATTTCTTCCTGAAAGTCAAAAGGGTCGGAGGCATGGGTCTGGTACCAAGCGTAGAAAGCTTCTCGTTGTTCGGTACGCATGTTGTCGGGGTCGTAATAGTGAGCCTCAGGTAAATGGGGTAGAACGGCATGTTGATTGGCTTCGGTATTTAAAAAGTGTGGAAAATACCCTTTAGCCATTTCTGTCATTCCAAACGTTTTAGGCATTCGACTCAAAGGCATGGCCAAGTAACTCATCGAATCTTTAAACTGTACTTGTTCCACTTGCATGAAAATGATTTTGGCTCCGTTCAAAGTCACTTTAGGACGTTCGGTGCCATGTTCCGTATAGTACCTCAAAAGAAACTGTCCATCCTATCCCGAGAAATTGTGAACCATCACTGTGGCATGACGATGACAATCTCCGTAACGATCGATGTCCTCTTGACTCCACGTCTTGTCGATGGGGTCTAAGACCCATCGGGCGAAATCGGCTAGCGTGTTCGGTACTTGAAAGATTTTTTAACGTCCTCCAGAAATCTTGCTACAGTGAAGGCAATAACTCAAGATAGGTTCTTGAATGCACTTTTCACACGCTCGATGAGCCACGCAGAAATTAGGAATGTGAATACCGGTCTCTTGCATGCATTCGAAATCGAAAAAGATGAAATTGCCTTTCTTCTTGTGACCATCCTCTTTCTCTTGTTGGGGTTGGTATTTTTGCATGTAGGATTGGTGTTCAAAGTTCACGATTCGGTGACAAATGTGACATTTTTTTTCCCTCGACATACGTGTGCCTTGGCATTATTGGTAAGTATGCCTTGTCCACAGGTAAGGCACAATCTCAGGAGTTGACAAGCGCATTTCTTCTGTGAACCTTGTGTCTTCAAATGTTGTTGGTAACAGGCAGGACTGACAAACGTCCGCAGACAAGCTGAACAATGCACTCGTTCTTGTCCTTCGTCCAGACAGAGTTGAGAAGCCAAACAACCTGAGCATTTCGATCCACAATGTTTGTGTTGCTCTCGATTGTTATAGCCATAGTCACATTTCTCACAGTAATAACCATATCCCAGGAATGCAGTGATACTGGTAATGGTATCGAAATGGACATCGTGATGATAGAGGTGAATGTATTTTCCATCCTTAAAGTCTTTCCTTCGAAACAAGAGAGACCCGCGCACTTCTTGAGGGTACACTTTCAAGGTGTAGCGTGGAGCTAGAACATCTTGCAATTTTTGCATCTCAGGAATGCCACAGGGTGTGTCTTTGGACAGGCCGGCTTGTTGTAACAGGAGTTCTGCTTCATTTCGTTGTTTGGCTCGGTCGGATTGTTGAAGAGTTTTCCTGGCTCTTTTCCATTCTGTCGTGTCGTTCTTGTCGGCATAGGTTCGTCCCACCACGATAGCCCTGGCTAAACACATCTGGTCTTGAGAATTGTGAATTTGGACGAGGCTCTTTTTGGTGCTGCGAAGACCGTTCACCAATAACATTTTTCTGCGTTATCCGGTCCCTTGAGGAGGAGAGACGTGGGTCATGTCCAGTGTGGCTTTTCCATCGGTGATGTCAAACTGGTCATTGGATTGTTGCACGTGTTGAATCTTGTCCATGACTTTGGAAGCGGTCAATTCTGCAGGGCTGCTAAACTCGATCCAAACGGGATTTCAAGCCGTCGTGTTGTATGGAAAGTCTCAAGCGATCGTCTTCTTTGGGTTGACATTGTCGCTTGAGTGTGGTGAGCAAAAAATCCCACATCTCGGTGATGAACCTTTCTGCTTTCTCTAACGGTACTTCGGACTTGAAATCTTTAAACTTCACCGTGTATTTGTAAGCCGTGGTTCTAAATTTTCTAGAGGGACGCTTTTCAGTCTCTTGAATGGAATAGTACTTTTCAGGGTTGGCTAAGGGTGGTGAACTTTGTTTAGAGGAAAACTCTCTGGGTTTGGATTCTGGTTCACTCATGTCCTCTTCAAAATCACTGGCATGAATTTGTGCGAAGACTTCAACCATGGTGGTACGAGCCGATAGATCACGTTTCTGTCTCTTACTTTCTTCTTCTTCTTTCTTCTCGATTGGATTGGATAGTTTCATCTTGACTGCAAAAAGTCAAATGACTAAAATTTAAACACCATGTGTTACTTTATAGTCATGACAGACCAGCGTATATAAAGGGTGCGTGTCTTGTCCTTCCACTATTCATTTCACTCTCAAACCGAGCACAACGATGGATGAGACTACACAGATCGAACTTTTCATCAGAGCTTTGCGAGGGGTCATCCGAAAATTTTCTTCAGACCAGCCGAGGGACTACTCACCCTCCTATCGAGATAAAAGTCAAGATACTTGCTATATCTGTCAGAAGAAAGGGCATTGGTCTTCAGAGTGTCCAGACCGTCCCAAAAAAAAGGGGGGGTTAAAAGAGACAAAAGTCAAGATACCTGTTATCGTTGTCAAGAAAAATGACACTGGTCTCCAGATTGCCCTATGAAACAAGAGGAGCAAGAAGAAGACGGGAGTGATGAGAGGAAGAGGACGAAAGCAGACAGGTGAAGAAACAGAAACAGGAGAAAAAAAGAAGGGAAGAAAGTGAGGAGGAAGAGGAGGAAAAAGCTGTGAAAGTGAAGACATTTTTAAAAAAGAGAGAGTGAAGACAGAAAAAAGAAGAAGCCTATGAACTTTTTAAAATGTTATGTGGTGTTGTGAATTGAATTGTAAAATTTGTACCAGAATAGAAAGTCTATAAAAAGTGTCTCTTGGTTTTGAGTTTTAGAATAAGAATCTACACTCACACACTCCATCATTCACACGTACACTAGGGGTAAATAAGGTTATTTTTTGAGTTTTAATTGATGTTGGCAAATTGAAATATTATTTCGTTTCAAGAGACATGGGTGGCCCTGAAAAGGGCCTTTGGGTCTTGGTGGGTTTTAAACAACAAAACTTAGGAAGCAATCAACTTTAACTGTCTTAAGCCTTTGCCACGGCCAAGGCCTACTTCCGGACTGCGTACTGTCGATGATGATGATTTGGTAGAAATAATTAAGGGTGGTAAGTTAGGTGTTGTGACAGAGCTGGATTGTTTAGCTCTTGAAGGTTTTTTCTCTTCGATCGTAATAAAGAAGTCTGATACATTTGTTTCAGACTTCTTAACTCCGCTAAAATGTCCAACAGTATCGTGACCGTTTGACTTTCACCCTCTTGTTTCTTGGCTGCTTCTTCTTGTTGTTTCTTTCTTACCTCTTCTTCTTGTTGCTGTAGGAGAAAAGCTTGTTCCGCTTCCTTTTGCTGTTGTATAAATTTCTCCAATTCTTCTTTCTGTCTTTGTTTAAAATTCTCCACGTGTGGTAAAGAAGGAGAAGGCGAAAGTTCCGGAACAAATTCTTGCGAAAGAAAATACACAAAATCCCAATTTACCTCTTCTGGAAGTAAGTCCGGGTTCGCTTGGGTAGTCTCCACGACTAGTGCACCCCAATTCACGGTCTTCTGAGTTTGCGCCATGTTTATGCTCACTGTGTCGCATGGATTGACTGCGCACAAACGCTAGTGCCTCTATATAGGACATGTGACGTCACGGACTGCTTTCTTCCGATTGGACAAAGGGTAACTGAATTTTGTAACGCGTGTTTGGATTGGTCAATGAACTGAATCCTTTTCAATCCTTCCTCTCCCTATAAATAAGCACAGTTCACTGCATTCCTTCACCTGTTCTCGGCACCCCAACATGTGGACCACAGTTGAATCCTCTACTTTAATCTCATCGATGATGTTCCGGACGGACATACCGATGTATGTCCGATCCAAGTGGACTATTGTCCATAGGACAGAAACAAGCCTGTGGATGAGAAGGATTTACGTGGAGAGGCAAGGATGCCTAAAGAGGGTGTTAGTGTATGGTCCTGAAGTCAGACGTAGTTTAAGGAAAAGAAGAACATCTCAAAGATGTCCTCTATGTTAACAGAAGGGTATGTTAACATAAACCCAAAGGCCCTTTTCAGGGCCACTCATAGGTCTCGAAAAGAGATTCACTTTCATGCCTACCTTTTTTTTTTAAACAAATGTCTATTGTCTATTGTGTGTGTGTGTGTGTGTGTGTGTGTGTGTGTGTGTGTGTTGTATATCCCTCTCCCCTGCTCAATTTCCCTTGACGCTATACAGACCCACCCTGTTCAATTTCCCTTGACGCTAAAAAGTCCCACGATCTATTCCCATGTTCAATTGTATATCCCTCTCGCCTGTTCAATTTCCCGTGACGCTATACAGACCCACCCTGTTCAATTTCCTTTGACGCTAAACAGTCCCACGATCTATTCCCATGTTCAATTTCCTTTGAAGCTATTCAGTCCCACCCTGTTCAATTCCCCTTGACGCTAAACAGTCCCATATTCCCATGCTAAATTCCCCTTGACGCTATATCGTCCCAGGGGTTTCCGTAATGTTAAATTTCCTATTGACGCTAAACAGTCCCAGGGTGGTTTGTAATGCTAATTCCCATTGACGCTGAATCGTCCCACATAACTACTAATGTTGTAAAGCGCTTGGAGCTTCTAAAGATTAGGCGCTATACAAAGTCCTCATTATTATTATTATTATTATGAAGAATGTTGCCAAATTGCAAACTATAAATTAAAAAGGACAAAAAAGAAGAAATGATTGAGATAAGTGAAAGGTATTAATATTCTCATCTACTGGAGGATAGGGAGTGTAGGTATTCCCTATATGATTACATACTGTTTGTCCATAGGCCTATTTAGCTCGCTTTGAACCTCGTAATATAGATCCATGCGATCGTCGCCGATTACTTCTCGCTTCTCATGGAGCCCTGTCCCCGTATTAGATGTTTTGTTCCTTTCGTGCTGTTAGTACTTAAAGGACATTAGTTGTCCTGCAGAGGAGTAGCCTCCTCTACGTAACAGTATACTATTCTAGATACTTTCTATAAATGACATAGTTGAAGTTTTTCTAGATATAAACCTGTTGTTCTTTCTTCTGCAGAATCAGCATGTGTACAAAGATGTATCAGTCAACACAGGCCTCATTATCCTCTATACGAATATTATTCCTTAGAATCACTTCATCTATGTCTTTATTATCCATGACTTTATCTCTAGTAATATTGCTGAAAAACTATTAATGTTCCAGTATAGTATTACATCGAAATAGTATATATATATATATATATATATATATATATATATATATATATATATATATATATATATATATATTACATTTACATGTGTCCGTACACATGTTCATGTACATACATGTACGCATATACATCCTCACGTTTATACATCCATATATTCACGCACATACATACAACCTCACATTTATCCATCCATATATCCACTCACATACATATGTGAAACATATCCCCATATATACTTTAATTTATTCATAAAATCAACTTTAAAAACATTGTATTAGCACGGCTCATACACATTAATTATGTGGCACCCGAACATTTTAATATGTAATACCCTCCCATTAAAATATCCCCATGCATTGAAACTATCCCATACTGGTGCCTTATTTCTTAATTGGATTATAGTTGCTCCCCCGTATGTACATATGTAATATTGTTATTGTCAATTACAAAAAACATTTAACTTTTCTTCAGTATAATTTATATTTCTCTCTTAAAATTGTAGGTTTCCTGCAAATGGATCAGATCATATTCTCTAAAACAGAATCCTATAAATCAACTTTATTCTTCGTACCCCTGGTTATGTTCAAAGTTGTCATTTTAAAACCCTTCCCCATGGTAAAACATAGTCATTAAAACATACTTTTCATTTATTGTAAAAGTTCAAATTTCAAGATTCAAATTCATAATCTCAGAATAATATCATTCGATATTTAAATTGATAGAGACATCCGGTACTCAGCCGACGGTCCTTTATCATTGTTGTTTTGTTGTTCCATTTTCGTGTTCGCTTTCGTCATCTGTAGTATCTTTGCTGATCATGGAGTCACTTTTAGCCTCTGTTCCAATATCTATATCAACATATGTCTTTCCATCGTCATCCATGTCGTCCTCTTCCATCTCTTGTCTTCGTACCTGTATCGTCCCTTCCGTTTCTTGCTGATGTCTTTGTTCTTTTATCTCTTGTGTATTTGATTTTTCTGACTCTGTCTCTTTCTTATTTAGTCTTCTTCTCGATCTCCTTTTCCTGCTGAGAGTGGGATCTTTGTTTTTGAGGGTTTTTTTTGCTTCATCTGGTTGGGTACTTATCGTCTTCCTTCTAATTGGAACTGGAGTAGATGTTACTAGTTCATGGAAATTTCCTTTGTTTTATTCTAGTCCCTCATTTTTGTTTTCTCTCCCTCGCTATCACCATCAGTATCGTTATCTCCTTCTGAGGAGCTTTCTTCGGACAAGCCGTGAAGCAGATAGTATGTTTTTTTCTCTCACTAAACTTGGCAATCTATTTTCGATTGCTCGTTTCCTAATCTTTTTTCTTCCCTTAGGGAGTACTGGCTGAAACACTTCCTGATATTCTTTCCTAAAGTTCGCCCATTCCATTTCTGGAGCTATGATTTAATATGTGTTCTGTACAGAAGCATTTCCTGTTTGGCTTTCTCTACCCTCTTCTTCCTCTCCCGCAACATCCTCATTACCTCCCTCCACTTATTTAGGTACTGTATTATGCGCCACTCAATCTGCGTACGTGTCCGCTGGCAACGACTGTATTTCTACAATTTTCACAACTCTTACACCATCTGCTGACCAAAACCCCCATGGTTTAAAAGAATGCTGGTACTTTCTTTGCGTCTTTCCTTTCTAAAGCTAGTATTCTTTCTCCGAGTTTAGAGTAGGGAAGCCCCAGACTGTTGCCATCTTAGCCCTTATAGCCTTTACTATGTACGCAGTTTTAATCTTGTTCTTGAGAACTTCCGTATCTATTTCCATAAAGAGATCGGCTACATGCAGATCTATTGTCTTAGCCTCTATGTCCAGCTGGACGGGGGGAGCACTTTTAATAAGTACTCGTTTTCCATTAATTTCTATCCAGCCCTCTTCAGGGTGGGACTCTTCTCCCTTGGGTACAACATGTACCTCCCCACACCACCATTTTGTAGATCCCACTCACCTCCGAAGCTATAAAGATTTTTGCTGGTCGTGGGCGGTCCCCTGGATTTATGTTTGTAAAATCTATTAATTGGCAACCTAGAGGGTAGGGGTGGGGGTGCGCCACAAGCACCCTATCCTCACCCATTTTTACTACTTCTGTTCTAAAGTAGTTCTCCAACTTCGCCATACTGTCAAGATTTTTGTACTAGTAAAGCTTTTTACGACATAGAAACACAATTGGCGTAAATGCAAAAGTACAAAAACATTTTGTCAGCAAGACCTCTCTTTTATAACAATCCAAAGATATATGTCACATGTGTTGACAGGTGACAGAACAATTTGTACACAGTAAATTTTCAGTACTAAATTAAAATTGTCAAAGTCATAAATGGACAAAATGTCTTCCACACAAAACTATATATCCATGCTTGCCTAAAAAAAATAAAAAAATAATAATAATAATAAAAAACGTGGGCAAACAAAAACTTGGCATGTATGGAAAATTATCAAGAGCACAACTGAAAATTTCAAATAAATGAAAATGCTTAAGCAAAGTGAGCCCAGTCAAAATGACTGCGCAATACCACGGTAAGCAGAATTCACAATTCAAAACAAAGCAAATAATGTTAGTGGTATTACGAAATAACTTGCAGTGAGCACAAACTCACTATTCAAAGCAAAATGCAAAATCCACAATTAAAATACAAAGCAAAAATAATATTTAAAGCACAAAGACCCAAACACAAATGAAAATATTATGCAAGGGCCAAAAAGTAAATGGTAATATTAAATAACTATTTGAAACAGCTAAATAAAGAAAAAAATGTGAAATAAAAATTAAAAAAAACACAGAGGACATTAGTGCAAAAAGTAAACGAGAATGTAAGTAATATTTTGCACGTGAAAAGACAAAACTATGCGATCTTACGCCTTGGTTGCCATTTTATTTGTGGGCACGCCCTCGACGTATAGTTATGATAAGCTATCGGCACCGGTCCTAGGGCAAGGCGAACGAGGCAACCGACTTGGTCCGGCGTTTTCATGAGATCAACTCCGCATTGCAATTTTTGTTCATCGCTTTTGCTGCCTCGGGCCCCGCACATCATAAGGCCGGGCCTGCCTCCCCCCTTTCATTCTCTATACCTATATTTTAACCTATTTTTTGCTGACTTATTAGCTTGTTACATGTTACGTACTCCCACCCATCGACATATTCGTCTACGGATAGTTTCCATAGCATAGTCCCTATTTTCAGTGATCACGGCTATTGATCTCCCTACTGTCCATGTATGTTATGTATATGATATAATGTATTGTCTGTTATGGAATTTGTGTTAAGACCAGCTTTTGTATATATGAAATCGTTTCCTCTTGTTGACCTTCTAGCCGTTTGCTTTGTTCTTTCCATATCGAAGACATTCTTCTCAAGAATGAGGGTCTCCCACGTTCTGCACAGCACAAGTTGAGACCATGTCGCATGAATGACATATGGGTTTCCCCCTGCCATTTTAAACCAATCAAAGCAGGAAAATCATTCTGTTCTATCCAACCGGAAATAAACATTGACGCCTCTAGTTTCTGCTTATTCTATATAAATCTAAATTTACTTAGACATTATTGCATAGATTATTGCATGGTCTGTATTTTTATTTCTTAGACATACTTAACTTGTAAACGTTAATTACATTACCGTGACGATTGTTTAAGAAAATGGCTGAACTTCAATTGCAGTTCGCTCCATTGAACAGCATTTTGGATGGCGGTTTCTGGCACAAGTTGTCCAACAACAAACTCAATGTGTATGGTTTAGATGAAAGCCCTAAAGCAATACACGGTTTCTATTGTAATGGTTCGTATAGCCTTTATCTTTATAGTCCGGATTTTATATAATAATTCAAGTACTGTCGTATCATTTATTTTCGTTGGGCGCAATTTTCATGGTTTTGTATTTTTTTTAAAAAGGCATTTTCATGGGTACTTAAATTGGTGGTTTTGCCTGTCGAAATTTGCATATTAGTAGGTATTTAATTTCATGGTTTAACCTCTACAAATACCTAAAATAAAGCATACAAAAGAATAAAATTATGCCGACGCAAACGGCGGTCACTTTAATGTTTAAAACAACACTACCACCTGTAATCAGCACAAATTAAAGATCTGGCAAGTTCAATACTTACACCGTATTTTCGACCAAGTGAATAACATCAGTCGAAGCCGACGCAGTCAACAACACTAAAACAATACTTTCATCTCTATGAGCACAAATAAATCACCTGTCAAGATTAATCACTTTCACCATGTTTTCGTCATCAACGGAAGCTGACACAGCCAACAACACTAGGCTAGTCAGTTATTAAAGTACATATGAATAATCGCTTACTTAAACCACTGTTCACCCAGTTGCACTGTCAGTACTTTCTGATGATCATGATGTTAACATGGTGGCTTGAGAGTGGTAAAATTCAACTTAGACCCCCCCCACACACTGAATGGATAATTGCATCTCACATGACAATGAGTGAAAGATCGATCCTAATTATCAGTGGTTTTGAGAAAGCTGGATTTGTTTAATTCAGCACTTCAGTGATTATTTACCTGAGAAGAATTTGTGAGTACCATGAGACTTGATTGACATGATGTTGATACAGTGGCTTTGTCCAAAAATATGTGAAGTGTGAGCTTTAATACTCTGTTGTAATTAGTGTATATACATAGTGTTTCATTAATAATAGTGTTTCAAGAAATAGTTATAGTATTTTACAGGATTGTTGTTTTTTTTGGATTAAAAATGCATGGATAAAATGAAATGTGCTTTCAGAAAGATTTAAATGTTTCAACAATAGTTGTACTGGAATGAAGGATAAATTTAAATAAGTATTAAACTTAATTTTCATATGCTGTTATTTTGTATTATTTTGTCTTTCATTTCCAGTTTTACTATTGTTTGAATACATTATGCTTTTTCTCTATTTTCTCTCTGTCCTTACCTCTCGTATCAATTTAAGGCAGTGAGTGTAAAATTATGGCTATCGGATACCTTATCAAACTTGTGCATAGAAATAATATAAAATATTTATAATTCTTGTTTCAAAAGGCTAAAATGAAAAATAAAACAAACACATGCAAAAGCTAATATTTAATTACCAGATTACAGTATTGATCTTGATTTATCAAATAATAGTTGCTGTGTTAATCTCTAGGAATGAAACACAGTAAGAAAACGGGGGTCGGGTCATCATCCTACGTGGCTCATTTTTTGTTGGGGATTTAAATTTGTGGTATTATGGTTCAGCTCAAAATCAGTAGCAATACATATTCAAGTTAGGGAGGGTATATAAATATAAATTTTATTGATGTGTATCTTACATAGAATATTACATAGTGGTTTATAAAAAGCTATGGTGCACATTTTCTATATAAAAATCCAAAGTTTCAAATACATTATGCTAATCTATGTCCCAAGTTTAGAGGATTGTGTTCCATTGCAAAAGATTTGCAATCCAATGCATCTCTTTAACTGATATATCAATGTCATTAAGATTAAACTTTGTTAGATAAATCTTGTGATTTTAAATTTGTTCATGATTCAGAAAAAGTAAAATAGAAAAAAATTTAAGACGTCTATCAGTGTCTAAGAGAAAATTTTGAATGATCAAGTAGTAGATTTGGAAAACAGTGAGATACTCTTTGCCAATGACTCAAATCTGGTAAGATATTTGAATATAATTGTGTACTAATCATTATACTGAATCTGCATTCCATGTATATGGTGATATTGTATATGAGAACAAAATATAAATTGAAGAAGAAAAAAAACTAAATAAAGCTTTATGCTTTCATAGATGTACAGTTCTGTATATTTTCACAATTTTATTTACAAAACGCATGTAATTAAAAAGAACATTTTATATGGATGTATATTGTAAGTAATCTGTTTGACTAGCTCAATGCAATGAAAAGACGATGCTTCTCCATTAGCATGGGGTTTTATGAGAAAACGGAGTGTCACTGACACCACAATCCCAAATTAAACAGTTTTTCATTATGGTCAAGTCTCATGTCATGTTTGGGATGATTACAAATAAGATATTGACTCTACCTCAGTACAAGCTATTCTCACTCATAACACATCATACTGTATAAAACCCAGTGTTATAGTGAAGGATCAGTCTAATAACTGGGGCTGTCATAAGGGGTTGGCGATAGGGGGTTACCAGCTGGGGTGCCAATCTGAGGTGGAAGGGGGAACTATTTTGTGGAATTTGTGGTATATTTTTTTGAGAATGGGTGGTTCCAAAGTTGATGCTCTCCCAAGGGCACTGTTTTGTCCAGTGCAATCTTTTATGGCCCAGTTTTTAACATTATTGACTCATCTCCAGCAGGATGAGTAGATCCTTAAAAATAGTTCCAGCTCTATTCAAGTTTTATGACTTTGAGGTATGGTCCTAAGTTAATATAAGTTTTGGGTCTGAAGGTAAGAATAGACATGAATTATGGAGAAAAATATTTAAGAATCTTTGAAGCACCAGAAATGCAACTGTGATGTTTAAGAACTGTTAAGCTTTTGAAATATTCAATGCTGCTTTACCTGAACCAATATTGTCAGTTTTAAGAATGTTTCTGTTTCAGTTAAAGTTAGGCTTTAGTAAGTAGATTCTTTAAGCAATTTAATTTTATTTATTGCACTATATATAGATTCACTGGAGAAATGATGAAAATAGTACAGACTTTTAATATTATTAAAAACTCAGCATTAGATTCGTTAAGGAGTAATTAACTTAAAAAGTTTTACAAATCATATACATATTTGCTAAATGGTAAATGATAAGAAATATACTCGGATGCAGGAAATCTCAGCTGATAAAATACCAAAGTTTGAAGCCAGATGACTCTATAATCAACTCATCTTTGTAGTATTGCATCAAAAATGTAATAAAATTATGGGTACAAGTTATAACTAGCATAATTTTATTTGTCTCATTAAAGTTAATAACAGACTTCATCTTTTCAGGTGACCCACCAGGAATGGCCTGTAGAATGAATTTGGAGTATGTAGCCTTTGATGTGTAAGTTCTCCAGCAGTGTATTTAATCTGAATTAATTAGGCCTGCATGGTTATCATATGTAGGAATCATTATGTAAACTTTTTATGCCAGTATATAAATTCGTTTCTAGCAAATAGAGTATGGACAAGAGTTTTATATTAGTGATAACATTAGGATAGGCACCAATCTTGCAATATGATGGGTCAAGATCCAATTCCTAAAGTGCAATGTGGGATTAACAATCACTCTTCAATGGATAATCTTTAGTTCCTGAAATATATACCTTCTGTGAAAAAAAGAGATGTATATAAACACTTTAGAGCAGGGGTATCAAACTCAAATCACCCTGAGGGTGGCATGAAGGCAACTTCAGTGGCCCAAGGGCTGCCCCACCTTTGTTATCCCTCATGACACTTTGTGATGCCAATCATTTTGTGGGCCACAGGATACGGCTTGGTGGGTCGCAAGCAGCCAGCATGCCACATGTTTGAGACCCCTGCTTTAGAGGCTTTACTTTTGAACAGATTCCAGTCACATTTACTATATAGGCTTATACATGTGCAGTGTATCATCAAGATCTTGGATGAGTTTAATTGTGATCAACATTTCTGTATATTAATGTGGTAAATTTGCATCTAATTTGCTGACCTTATTACCATCAGTAACCCATACTTGCTGTGCAAGCTCATATTATCAAGATCTTGGACAGTTTTGATTCTAAGAACAATGCATAATAATGAAGTGTTCTTGACTGAAGTTGTTAGCGCTCTAGAGGATTAATTCCTGCAAAGATTTGGACCACATATATCGTCAAGGTCGTAGATGAGTTTGATGATGAGCAACAAGGTCGTAGATGAGTTTGATGATGAGCAACAAGGTCTTAGATGAGTTTTATGATGATCAACATCCATACATATTAAATAGATGATTTTGCTTCTTATAGGCAGAGATTTGTACCACTCTGAAAGCCATACTTTTTAATTTAAGATTTTGGTATATATATATATATATATATATATATATGCAATAAACTGATTACGAACAGTGCGAAACTAGTATCTAACTAGCCTGAGCACTTTCAACTCTTTAATGAGTCTTTTTCAAAGGCAAATACAAAACATAGACAAGACAACAAATAAAACAGAAAAACGGTTATGTTTGCAAAACTTTACATGGCTGACTCTACAGGAATTAAACCTTTTATTCTATTATGTGTCACCTAGTTTGTTTCAGCTTGTTGCTGATACTGGAAAATATTTGTATTGAATGAGAAATTGATGAGCCATAATGACATCTGTTTTTTTATGTAAGTGCAAATTATATCCCGGATATTTCATTGTTGTAGTAGTCATAGGCTAGTAACCAAAATTAGAGAATTATTTAAAAGAAAATGTCTTGGCTGCAAAAGATTATTTTGCTTTTGGAAGACTCATTCAAGAGTCGAAAGTGCTTAGGCTAGATAGATACTAGTTATGCACTGTTCATTGTCAATTTATTGCATTTATTGCATTTATCTTAATCAATCCCTGACACACGTGATCCCTTGCTGGATCCAGTGCATTCAAAAGGATTGTTATTCTCCATATGATTTGTATTCTTTATACATACATATATATATATATATATATATATATATATATATATATATATATATATATATATAATCTTTGATGATTTGATGAAGACCATGCATTTTAATGAAGTGTTCTTTTTATTTGTTGAAGCTTATCAGACTTGGTATGTAAATGTATATGATACATATCTGACATAAGTGTTATTAAGAGCAAAGCTATGCTTATTAATAAAGTGATCTGGCATGCATTTGACTTGTTACCGTTCTTCGAGGTCTTATATATATATATATATATATATATATATATATAGTCAAATCCACTTATCTTGATTACATCAGAGGTGTCAAGTGTCAAACAGTTGTCAACATAACCATGTCCCAATAAATAAGGTTTCATTTTATTCTTAGGTTTACTGGGTTGGTGCCAACAAACATGTCATATTTGTAAGATTAATTATTGCTTTTTTTAGTATTTTTGCGATTTCGTGATTTTTTTAGATAGAATTCAGACTCTGTCTGTACATAGCAGACAATACAAAGAGAATGGTGTAAACAATTATGTATATGTACATATGTGTGTGCTCTCTGCCAGACTATTTCCCGTCTTGAAAGACAACTCTTTCCAAATGCTCATTTAGGCGTGGTGCAGTTGTGAAGTCTTGTTCTGACGAATTATAAGGCATGTACATGACATGGCTGGGAAAGACAGAAATTAGTCTACTTGCCGTGAATTTTCATAGAATTGCACCAACATTTGGACTTTTGCTTTAATTTTTATTTTTAATTCTGGACAAGTGACAAGAACTTTTAAATGACCAACACAATTTTTTAAATTGTCCCAGGCAGGCTGGTCACAGAATTTTTCTGTTCATATTTGTATGGTAAATGCTGTGTGAATCATCTCTGCTACAATTGGATAAATTGGTATTGTATTTACAGAACCATTTTTTATGCAAATATTGTGTTTATTTCATTCTTAGTCAGTGTACAGGTACTTGTGATCATCGTTGAACGTTTGATGCATAAAATAACAATGATAAGAGTTTCTAGTCATGTGTCCTACCATTAAGTTGTAAACATTTTCGTGAGCTATCTAATAAGGTGCTATGATTGATAAACATAACTGACAAAGGGCATTTTTAGATTGTCACTATGCCATAATTATTAATATATGAATACAGAAAAATGAACGCATTTTTTATACACTATACCACTTATTATGTTTATCGATCTGTCTGTTGTTATTTTTTTTTAGCACAGTAGCTTGATTTGTCTTCCACATACAGTCACCAAATTGATTTCAGGGATTAAACGGCTAAGGTCATTGTCAGTGTGAATGAAAGAACAGAAATGGTTTCTGCATATTGACTTAAGTCCTCTACCATCTACATTTACTAAAACATTGTGGATGTCTTGCATGTGGGATAAACAAGTACCCATCTTTGTGGTAGCAAAATGTGAAAGACCAAGGTCACTGACTGAAAGCCGAAAGAAGAAATATCTGCATAATAACATGAGCTATACATCACAGACCTGGAGCAAACGTTGTATTTGGCTTGCAAATTTGGATACGAAGAAGCATTTCAGTACTGGGATCAAAAGGTCAAGGTCACTGGAAGAAAAAAAATGATTTATTCACAGTAACTCATTATTTTTTCATCTGTAGTTATCAAACTCTGGATGAAGGCAAATCCTATCAGTTTTGAGATCGCAAAGTTAAAGGCCAAGGTGAGTGTGAATGGTTTAAGCATCAGTGCTATGTTACAGACCTGGTCCAAACTTTGTGGATTGCTCTGCTGAGAAAGAAGCCTGTTTATTTTAGGATCACAATATAAATGTTTATTGTAACTGTGACTGAAAGAAACATATTTTGTGCTTAATAGTTGTATCATGACCAAATCTTGTTTTAGAGCTTGCACTTACGGTATGGAAGGCCTATTATGTATTGAGGTCAAGGGCTAGAAAACTGGATATTGCAGAATAACTTAAGTTAGACCTTTGATCAAACTTTATAGATAGCTTGCACTTAGAGCCATAAACTATTGATTGTGTGGAAAAAAGTTACTAGATCACACTCTTGGTAAGTCTAATAAGAAAATAATGATTTTTGCACAATAAATTTAGTGTCTTAAGTTCCTGCATAGGTAACTGTTAAACACAGGGCAGATGTATAATATGCCATGCATTTGTTTCCATTCAGAGATTTCAAACCTCCTGTAAGGTGTTTTGATTGTCATGGAACCCTGATCAACACAAACACCATTGACAAATTCAAGGATTGTGACAAAAAAGAGCTGCTGGCCTTGGTTGGGAGAAAGGTAAAGTTGTTGTCAGTAAATTTCAAATGAAAACTAGCTTTTATGGCCATCATTGCAGTTTATATAGTTACTTGATGGGTTGCAAAATTGAAATTAAGTCCACAGTAATAGATTTAACAGTTAGACTTATCAAAAGATTTGTTTTGGAGTGCCTATTATTAAATTATTTAATTATTAATTGAATTTTAAGTTATATTGCAGATTTTTTCGGATGAATTCAGTGAAATGGATGAAACTGTATTATTTTATGGGGTTGGGGTGGAGGGGAGTGGAAACATGCAATATTAGATTCAAATCTTGTTTACAACAAAAATCTGCTGGTTTTTTTTGACATTTTACCCATGTATTGTTTCAGTTAATACATATTTTAGCTTTGTTTACTCTTCTTGATAATTGATGAAACATGGAAATGACTTGGGTCACAAATGGGTAGAACTGAGTTAACTCTTTGCAAGTGAGTATATATGTGCCAACAAAGACTTAATAAATACTTTATTTTCAGATATGGCAGTCTATTACAAGTGGAGAGGCACTAAGTAAACCAGATCTTCTGTCTCAGTTTCTACTACTTACATATGCCGTAAGTACAACAGTAAAACTTGCCTTGAGAGACCATCATTCTGACAACAAAAGGCAGTCCCTCAAGACAGGTTTTTGTTTATAAATGGTCTGTTATTGTTAACAATATTACTTGCATTCATCTCAGAATAATTTTATATATCAGTAAGGATTTATTGATAATAAAACATTCACATATATGCTTGCAAAGATGTTAACACATTAGTGGTAATAAACGACTGCTGTAGTTTTGATTAGAACTAGGATATATGTATTTATATATAATGTCTATGACTATAAAATTAACTCAACCAAAAATAGGAAGCTTTACAATGTCTATAAAATTAACTCATCCAAAAATAGGAAGCTTTACAATGACTGTAAAATGAACTCATCCAAAAATAGGAAGCTTTGCAATGTCTATAAAATGAACCCATCCAAAAATAGAAAGCTTTTCAATGTCTATAAAATTAACTCTTCCAGAAATAGGAGCTTTACATTGACTATAAAATTAACTCATCCAAAAATAGGAAGCTTTGCAATGTCTAGAAAATTAACTCATCCAAAAATAGAAAGCTTTACAATGTCTATAAAATTAACTCTTCCAGAAATAGGAGCTTTACATTGACTATAAAATTAACTCATCCAAAAATAGGAGCTTTACAATGACTGTAAAATTAACTCATCCAAAAATAGGAAGCTTTTCAAGGACTATAAAATTAACTCATCCAAATATAGGAAGCTTTGCAAAGACTATAAAATTAACTCATCCAAGAATAGGAAGCTTTGCAATGTCTATAAAATTAACTCTTCCAGAAATAGGAGCTTTACATTGACTATAAAATTAACTCATCCAAAAATAGGAAGCTTTGCAGTGTCTATAAAATGAACTCATCCAAAAATAGAAAGCTTTTCTATGTCTATAAAATTAACTCTTCCAGAAATAGGAGGTTTACATTGACTATAAAATTAACTTGTCCAAAAATAGGAAGCTTTGCAATGTCTAGAAAATTAACTCATCCAAAAATAGAAAGCTTTACAATGCCTATAAAATTAACTCTTCCAGAAATAGGAGCTTTACATTGACTATAACATTAACTCGTCTAAAAATAGGAGCTTTACAGTGACTGTAAAATTAACTCATCCAAAAATAGGAAGCTTTTCAAGGACTATAAAATGAACTCATCCAAAAATTGGAAGCTTTGCGATGTCTATAAAATTAACTCATCCAAAAATTGGAAGCTTTGCAATGTCTATAAAATTAACTCATTCAAAAATAGGTGGGGCCCCGAGTGGCCATGTGTCTAAAGCGCTCTTCGTTACAGATCACTGCCATCTCACCTCTGTCTGCGCCGGTTTGAGTCTCAGATTCAGCCAATGTGGGTATGTGAGAAAGCTTGCCAGTAGCTTCTCGTGGGTTGGTGGTTCTTTCCGGGATTTTCCCGGGTTCTTCCTCCACCATTAATACTGGCCGCCATGTATAGCCTATCGTTTGCTGAAAAATGGCATTAAACCCCACAACAACAACAACAACAATCATAAATAGGAAGCTTTACAATGTCTATAAAATTAACTCATCAAGAAATAGGAAGCTTTACAATGTCTATAAAATTAACTCATCCCTTAATAGTAAGCTTTACAATGTCTATAAAATGAACTCATCCAAAAATAGGAAGCTTTACAATGACTATAGAATGAACTCATCCAAAAATTGGAAGCTTTGCAATGTCTATAAAATTAACTCTTCCAGAAATAGGAGCTTTACATTGACTATAAAATTATCTCATCCAAAATTAGGAGCTTTACAATGACTGTAAAATTAACTCATCCAAAAATAGGAAGCTTTACAATGTCTATAAAATTAACTCATCAAGAAATAGGAAGCTTTACAATGTCTATAAAATTAACTCATCCCAAAATAGGAAGCTTTACAAATGTCTGTAAAATTAACTCATCAAGAAATAAGAAGCTTTACAGTGACTATAAAATTAACTCATCCAAAAATAGGAAGATTTGCAATGTCAATAAAATTAACTTTTCCAGAAATAGGAGCTTTACAATGACTATAAAATTAACTCATTCAAAAAAGGAAGCTTTACAATGTCTATCAATTTAATTCATCCAAAAATAGGAAGCTTTACAATGTCTATAAAATTAACTCATCAAGAAATAGGAAGCTTTGCAATGTCTATAAAATTAACTCATCCAGAAATAGGAAGCTTTACAATGACTATAGAATTAACTCATCCAGAAATGGGAAGCTTTACAAAGACTATAGAATCATCTACAAATGCAGCTGACTTTTTAAGAGACAAAGACAGAAATTACCCAAGGCATAATATTAACTCAGTACTAGAGTAAAAGCTGGGTGAGATGATTTCTCATTCTCTAATTATTACCTCAGCATTGTGCTGGTTTTTCAGAGCAGATAAAGTAAAAAGTAACAAAATATACAATGTTCATCCAAGACTGCTTTTTTAAAATGAAGGAATGGTTAATTGTAATGATTTCATAATACCTTTGGCACTACAGTGGTAATTATTTCATGTTCTTCAGTCTAGTGTATGGTCATTTGCTTGCTATGCACCCTGTAGCTTTAGCAAAATCAGTAGTCAGACAAAACTTCTTTTTTATCAGGGTTCAGAACAACCTGCACTACACCTGTCAACTTTTCTCAGTAACTGTGTTAAAGAGGATTTTGTAAATGTCACAGGTGTTAATATCTGGTTTTGTGATGTGGTTAAAGAGGATTAAATATATGTCACAGGTGTTTATTTCTGGTTTTGTGATGTGGTATTCATATCAGTGTTGAAATATATATTTGTCCTAAACATCATGGTTTCTGGTTGCATTTAGCTGGTGGTTGCTTTTAGGAAGTGGTTCCCAAACTTTTTCGAGCCCCCCCCGCCCCCCACCTTGGTTATCCTCAGCACACCCTACCTTACCCTGTAAAAAGCATTATTCAGCATTAGTGCCCCCCCCCCCCCACTCCATAATCCCATTGCCCACTTTTGGAACCACTGCTTTGGACAGTTTATTTATATAATACAATCTGTCATGATGATTTTGGTTGTAATTGACAGATGGCCACTCATAACAGAGGTCTCTAAAATCAGGTTTTAATATTAAACTTTACTATTAAATTTGCAACAACTGAAAATTACCAGAATAGTTGTAAAGTACTTTGCCATAGCATGTACTGTCTGTACTCATACGTTGGAGCTAACTGCAAACAAAATGGACCCAGATCTGCCATCACATAATGTGTTTTCAGATCATGATCTGTGTTGTTTGTTCTATTGATTACTCCTAACTAAATGATGTAGATCCAGGTCTGTCAGCACATTATGCAATGGCAGATCTTAGTCTGTGCAGTTTGCAGTTGGACTTGATTTATGAGTGTATATGATATACATAGTTTATAGTTGTTAATGTTGTTTCGTTAACAGTGAATCACTGTTTTGTATATTTTATATACATCATAGTGTTCATGTTGCTTTTTGGAATAAGGGAGAACTGCCTTTGTATTCCAGGTAGTTCACTTAAAAAAAATTCATTAATTTAAACAAAATTAATAGAGCTTACTTTCAACTTCTGTGCTGATTTAACTACTTGGGAGTCAGGACCTATTTAAAGATTTTTTTTAGAAACCGTTTATGTTCAGATAATTAAAAATTAAATTTAAGAAATTTAATCTCCAGGATTTGAAGAAATACCATTATTACTACTGGTTTGCCTTTGCTTGTCTGTGTCCCTCTGAAGATTTCAGACTGGACAGAAGTCCACAGAAGCTTCGTGAAAGATTAACTCCTTCACAGGTAAATATGTTTTGATGCCAGTCCATCAATTTGTTTTGTGTTGTTAGATTTATAAGGGGTTATAGCAGTGTAAGAGCAGATGCAGAATGTATACAGGGAGTGTTCAATTTTGGGAGGCAAGTGGTTCATTTATCTTAATATGGTCATGTTTTCTATTTGTCACAGGAAACTTTTTAACTTGAAAAATAGGTTTAACTGAACTCTTGAATCTGCCACCTCACATGATGGCTAAAGGGAAATACATTTGGGAAACAGAGACTGTAACATACCATAGGTGATTGTTATGTTCCTGCAATGATGTAACATGCCATAAGTGATTTTTATGTTCCAACAATGGTGTAACATGCCATAGGTATTTATTTCCCCAGAATGATATAACATGCCATAGATCAGGGGTGGGCTTACAGCCAAGGGCTTTCATGCGGCCTGCCAAGGGTTTTCATGCGGCCTAGGAAAAAGTCATCATTCGCACTGACTCTGTTTATGTTACTCTGTTTACCAAATAAATGTGCTTCTTTTGAAGTTTGAGTTTAAGTTTTCAAATATTAACAACATATTAACAACTGAAAATTAATTATGATGTTATTTAGAAAAACCTAAAATTATTTTACTTAATGAACTATGCGGCCCGCAATAAGGTGTAAATTTGTGTATGCAGCACTTGCACTGGAAAGTTTGCCCACCTCTGCCATAGATGATTGTTATGTCCAAATAATGATATAACATGCCATAGGTGATTATACTTATGCCCCCACAATGACAAGCCATAGGTGATTGTTATGTCCCCACAATGATATAACATGCCATAGGTGAGTGTTATGCCCCCACAATGATATAACAAGCCATAGGTGATTGTTATGTCCCCACAAGGATATAAAATGCCATTGGTGACTATTATGTCTCCACAATGATATAACATGCCATTGGTGATTGTTATGCTCCCACAATGATATAACATGCCATAGGTGATTTTTATGTCCCCGCAATGATGTAACATGCCATCGGAATTTAGTTCCCCATAATGATGTAACATGCCATAGGTGATTGTTATGTCCCCACAATGATATAACATGCCATAGGTGAGTGTTATGCCCCCACAATGATATAACAAGCCACAGGTGATTGTTATATCCCCACAATGATATAACATGCCATTGGTGATTGTTATGCTTCCACAATGATATAACATGCCATAGGTGATTGTTATGTCCCCACAACAATTTAACATGCCATAAGTGATTTTAATGTCCCCACAATGATGTAACATGCCATCGGAATTTATTTCCCCATAATGATGTAACATGCCATAGGTGATTGTTATGCCCCCCACAATGATGTAACATGCCATTGGTGTTTGTTATGTTCACACAATGATATAACATGCCATAGGTGATTGTTATGTCCCCACAATGATATAACATGCCTTAGGTGATTGTTATGTCCCCACAATGATATAACATGCCTTAGGTGATTGTTATATCCCCACTATGATATAATATGCCATAGGTGATTGTTATGTCCCCACAAGGATATAAAATGCCATTGGTGATTGTTATGTCCCCACAATGATAGCAAAAGAGGGCATATAAGTTTTTCCACTATTTCACTGTAAGTCCACATGTCTGTGTTTTTCATCCACATGGTAGTTCATCCACCAGAAATCCATAGTAGTACTTTAGCATAAATTCTATTTAGGTAAGAGCCATGAAAGTATACATACTTTATTATGGTCATAAGTACATGACCTCAATAGATTTTTATGCCATTAACTCAAGTTTTAAATTATTTGTATGCTATACATCAAATTTTAAATTATTTTGTTTCATTTTTAACTTTTTGGACTTAAATATTTTTGCAAAAACTTTGTTAAAGCTCCATATAGCAAGTACAACTTGGTGTAGAGAAATTAAATTTAGAGAGCATTTTTGTATTAATATGTGTATAAACATTTTATTTTCATTCGATTACAACAGTATTTCAGTTTGTGTTTATGTTTTAAAACGTTTTTGGAACTTTAGAAAAAACTTGTTAGCATGAGTAAGCGAAAAGGTCTTCAGATGGACAAATCAAGTCAGCACCACATGTCTCACAACCGTAGACAGAATTTTCTGAAGCAAGAAGGCTGTCCACTCTGAAAGCATACAAAGGCAAATGTCATACCTCTCCAGGCATCTTTACCTCAAATAGCTAATTTCCTCCTCAGGTTTTTTGAAGGGAGAAAGTTAGCACTGAGTATGGTAAAAGGTTACCACTCCAAGATTGCTGACACCTTTCATCATCGTGGAAGAGAGGATGTCAGACAGAACAAAGACATAGCCAACGTTCTCTCCAACTTTGATTATAAAAAACATTGGCTCTGTGCCCAAAGTGGAACCTATCATGGGTACTAACCTGGATGAACAAGATACCATTTGTACCACTTTCAAAGGCATCACTGGCTTGCCTTTTATACAAGACCTGCTTCCTCATTGCAATAGAGATTGGTATGCAAAATCAGCAAAATACATGCCCTATCAGTGGACCCAAATTACATGCAGTTCCAACAAGAAGGGGTCTGTTTTTCTCATGATGGCACCCTCTTTCATCCACCCTCTTTCATCACTAAGAACAGGCTTCAGTACATGGGTAACCAGACTTATATAATTAAACTACTGTATACTCTGGACACTTCAGGTCAAGGCCACCTAAAGACCCAGCACAGGCTTTGAAGTGGTATCTTAATGGGAGATCATGCCTAATTTTACCTATCTATCAGCAAACACTCTTTCATCCTTGATAAAATTGGTTATTTGCTCTGCATATTAGGAAAAAAAACCTAGTTCAAATGAAATTATTACACACACACTCCTGAGGTTAAAGCAGTTTCCACCAGCCTAGCATTTGACCAGAACTGTTCTCTGACATTATTAAGCATGTGGGAAGGAGATCGGAATCCACATTTTTCAGCTTTTATCTCCAAAATCTGTCATCCCAAATGGCTCAATACAAAATTTTGGGACCTATATCAGTGGCACAACAGTCACCTTTCCAGGTTACTTGACAGCATCTTAAGATGCAGCTTCATGACTTCTGCTGGATTTGCGGGGGTGACAATTTTCCTTATTTGAAGCCACTCCCTGACAGATGGAGTCTTCTCCAGCTGGGGTATCTAGAAGCTATCCCACATACCTTAACGGACTGCAGATGGTATCTGGAGAGTAAGGGTATGTATCTCCCTCCACCTCTTACCTATTCTTCTAAGGTATTATAATTGGGTGGATACTTACCCAGTCATAATGGACATACATCATCCCAGCCTCTCCATAGATACAGCCACATAGAGAGCATGCCTTATGCTCCAGTAGTAACTGAAATATGCACAGGATTTGCCTCCAAATCCTTATGCCAAGAATAGATCACTCTGCCCAACTGCCACCTAGGTGGGCAGATAACTTTTAGCTTCTATTAGCTAAAGATGTTATCTGGGAGGGCTGAATTTGTGAGTCAGTAGTAGTTCTCTTACAGTATTATAACTGGGTAAGTATTGTTGGTAGTATCTCATAACCTTAAATGATGTGAATTCACTTTTCATGTATTTTTCTACAAAGCACAAATGTAAAGACCCAGTAAATAGTAATTCTTCTTTAGGAAATAATAGTACCCTTCCTTATGTACAAGTTCAGTAACCCACATTTTTTTTGCAAAATCATGAAATTTTGTGCACACAAAAGTATATTAATTGCATACAAGTTCATACTATATTGTCAATTCAACCAACAGCAAATATTATACTTCATTAACCTAAAATTTATTAATTTAATATTAGTGTTATTATCGACATCTTTTAATCACCACCACCATTTCTGTCTTCATTATCATCAGCTGCATCAGCAATAATAAGAACAGCAACAATATTACCAAAAGTTAGCACATACAATACTTTCTTGTCTTTTGTTGTAGATGGAAAGTTTGATAACTGCATATGATGAATTTCAAAGTCACCATAACAACCACCAAGGGTATTTCATTGTAGTAGAGACATTGGATGATGTGTTAAAAATAGATTCTGTGCAAAATATATCAGAGTACCTGAATCAGAATACAAAGGTAAGTTATGTTGTACATGAAATGTTTTCTTTGGAATAAATATTATCCACATATATTGATACTAGTGTGTACTAACATCATTTTTATACCTGTTGCCTTTTTTGGGTTGCAGTTACAGGGTTAGCCTACTCGCATCACCTAACATCTACATAAAGTTTTGTGATACTGATTCAGGGTATCTGTATAAAATGTTTTTTATAATACAGAGGATTCTTGCATATAAAATGAACACTCATGTAAAATCCTATATGAAATATACATATTGTCTCTACATTTCATAGCTTCCTGTTTTCCTTGACAGGTGCTGTTCGGATTTTCAGACCCTTGCACTCTAGAAGGGAACCCTGGCTGGCCTCTAAGAAACTACCTAGCCCTTATCTCTTATTACTGGTTTGTATTTTTATCTTCTCTTACATTTTAAACAGCTTTTCTCTTGTCTTTCTGGCATTCAGTGAAATTAGGGGTTAATTATTGATAAGAATAAATTCGTAAATTGGATTTTATGTCATTTTATCAATTGTGGGATATCCAAACTTAATGCAGTATAGCAGAATGACAAAAAATTAAATGAATGGGTCTGTGGATGTTTGGATTTGGATAAATAAAGAAAACACCAGTAAATTGTTTTGTAATAAATTTACAGCCTACCAATTTTTATAACAACTGGGGTTAAGATAGGTTCATGCTGAATGAAAATTAATCATTCTGTGTAAGAACATTAATTATGATCAGTAAGTTTTAGGTTTCTGAAACTTTACTGAAATACTTTTATCTTTTATCTGGACCGATGTTTGCAGTAGTGTCAGGGAATAAGGGACATCTAAGACAAAACATCCAGAGTCATGATATGACTGTGTTATATTTTAATTCATGTTATAACAAAAGCACATTATAGCAAAGTTTCCTATTATAAATGTAAAAGTCTTGTACACACTCAGAGCTGGTCAAATCCCATAAGCCCAGTTCTGGACTATTCATTTTTGGATTCGGACAAACAAAATTTCTAACTAACAAATTGAGGATTTAATCAAGCAAGGCTCATGACAGTTTTTGATCTCATAAAGCACACACAACACAGATATGCATGACACCAGCCAGCATGATGTGCAGAAAAACTCTGAAGTTAAAGTGGTCAATGCTCCACTAAGAAAGGTCATTTTAAAATTAAATGAGAATGAAATGAAGAAAAAATAAATTTGAGTTCTCTTTAACACAGCCTGCAATCTAGCCCTTTATGGACAACCATTTTCTGAAATGGAATTACTGTGTGCACTCCAGGAGAAAACTTGGTACTAAATATGTTTTACATTATTTCTTTTGATTTTCCTATGGATTAAACAGCATATGTCTCATTGAATTGAGGTAGACTTTTTTGGGAAAGTACAGATGTAGGTGGAAAAGGGAATTTTCTAAAACCACTCGTCCTGAAGAAGTGGTTGAAACATTTTGATCAGCCCTGATGCACCTGTATAAATGTATATGTCTCCTTATTCTCAGGTAGATTATCAACATATATTTTGAACATTTTGATAAATTATTTTGCTGTCATGGTAACACATCGCAATGATATTTTCCATTATTTATTGTATTAAGGGTACACAATTTGTTATATTTTGTGGAACAATGGACATATTAGCTGTTGTTAAAACCTCAAGTTGCTGAAGAGATTTGAGAATTTTATTGAAAGCTGGGACTAATACAAAGATATATCTGATGATAGCAAAATTGTAAGATTTAAGCAAGTGAAATTTTCCAAAGTAAAGTTAGCACAAATTTGACTTGAAAATAGTTGTTACAAAAAAAATCTGGGTATGTGAGAATTCTACTGGTAGCTTCCCACTGGTTGGTAGTTCTTACTGGGGTTTTCTGGTTTTTCCTCCACCAAGTTATACTGGCCACCATACATAGCCTACCATGAGCTGAGAAATGGCATTAAACCCCAAAACAACTACAACAACAACAACAGCTTATTTTAAGAAAGTGTCATTAGGTCTTATAATTATTGTTAGTAATCTGGTGATTTTTAAATATCATTTGTTTGGTTCATGAGAACTGATCAAAAATTGATTTATTTGTCAGAGCTTTTTCTGTATATTTTTCATTGATTATGTACACGTTTTTGTTTACTTGGAAAATTTGTTGCCCTGGCATAGTGGTTAGCATTGCTGGATTCATGACCAATAGGGTGCAGGTTTGAATCCTAGAATTGAATGAGTTCAGATCAGGTAATGCCAGTTGCCTACTTGTGTTGCAAAACACCAAATGAAACCAAACCAAACCTACTTTGGAAAGTGGTTTCTGTAACAGAAACAAAATTTGCCATGTTCTTGGTATGTTCATTGTACTAAACAGTCAAAGAATTATATCACAATAAAAGACAATTTTACCTTCAAGCTTGTTATCCAGATATTTTTCTTTTTTTCTTCTTCTTTAAATATATTTCCCAGTCATAATAACTCAGGAGAACAACTATTATCTTGTAAATCCAGCCCTCCCAGATAGAAATTTATAGCTAAAAAAGCTAAAACATATCTCCCCACCTAGGTGGCAGTCGGGCAGAATGATCTCCAATTGGCGGCAAAACCCACAAATATTTCTGTTACTACTTCTGCTCATGCTGAGAAGCATGCCCTCACAAAAGTCAGATTTAGTGTTGATACAAGTTCTCACTTCACAAGGAAAGTATACTCCATCTATATTTCCAGTTTTTCTACATCTATATTCATTTGGAAGGTCATTATTTAGACGCCCTGAGAGGTGCTTAATACAAAATCAATGTTAAAGTACATAGACATTTTTTGACAAAATGAACCTTGAGGTGTGATCCAGTACAATCCAGATTGAATGTTGTGTGCTGTGATGTCACAATGAAGGTTATGCACATTGATAAACAAATTCGTACTATCCTTGATTGTGACGACTCCACTTGATTCGCTCTTATTTTGACCCAAGTTTAGTACATGGCTACCATTGTAAAGTCCATAGCGATAGATAATTTTCATCTGGAGTGTTTCTTGGTGACAGTTAAGATACAGAGCATTCAATAATCAGGACTGAATAGGCTTTGGTTAAAGAAAATTAGTGTTAAATTTTAAAAGAACAATTTATATTTAATTTAAAATTAGTATATGCGCATACGTGACCCATGCAACTTGTACTATAGTTTACTTTAATTGGAATACGTAGGTTTATTATTAAGATTTACATTTAAGTTGCTTTTTTTAAAATTTATTCAGTCTTAAAGGTTTAGCTCTGTGCATTTCAAAAACAGCACACTAGTGTCAGTGTTGCATATTAATTGTGAAGTTGATAATTGATCTGCTTTGCTTTATAGGTACCCAAGTCTGCAAGAAGTTGAAGTATTATGTTTTAGATGCAGAATTAAAGATGGAAACTGTGACATATCACATAGCATAGTGCTAACAGTAAAACTGAGTCCAATGACCACTGAAGCAGGTAAATGTAATCTGCATATTTTTAGCCCAAGGTCCTGTTCTTAGATCCAACAGTCTGCAAATTCTGCACTACTGTGACTAAATAAATTATAAATGTTAAATATGAGTGCTTTAAAAAAATTTTTACAGATAATTTCTTACAATTATATCTCATATGGAGTGTATCTCTTATTGGCAATGAGATGGTGATGAGACAAAAGGAGAATTAGAATGGGAAAACACATGTACTTTTGCTTTGTTTCAAAAACATTGTTACATATTCTGCATGTATTTTGTTTATTTTATAGGCAATGGTCTTATGCACCCTGCTGTTGCAATTGAATGTATGCATTCAAAAACTGATTGAAAATATTTTTTTTATTTTTTTACAGATCTTCCAAAGTGTGTTGGATGGGAGAAGAATGAGAGGCAGAAACTTGGGCCAAGAATGGTCAACCTTAGTGCCTCCATGGATCCATTAAAGTAATTTTATACTGGAATCAGTGTATTTTTCTTTCAGTTCTAATATTATGCAATGTACAGTCATTTATTATTTCCTCCATAGCTCAGTTTCTTATTTTCCATAGGAGTGTTAAGAGCTGATGAATTTTATTGTGTGATCATTTAAGTTATAATTGAAATTCAAATTATAGTATATGCAATGGCTTACCATTGCTAATCCAATGCTTTTGACTGCTCATTTTGCCCTGTTCCACCGTACACCACCTGACTTGAGACAACCCAAGGATCATAATGCAATATCTGCATGGTCATGATGAATGTGGACTATATATATAGTTGGTCACAAAAATATTTTTACTCTATGAGCATATGTCTTCTTTCATCTGTGTTTACCTAGCATAGCATACAGACATGTCACCTTTCATTTGAACCACTCCGGTGGCCTAGTGGTAAGAGCATCTGCCTCAGATGAGGGATGTTGTGGGTTTGATCCTTGGCCGAGTCATACCAAAGACTTACAAAAATGGTACTAACAGCTGCCTCGCTTGGCTCTCAGCATTAAAAGGTTAGTGTTCGGACTGATCGGCCTGGTGTCAGGATAATGTGACTGGATGGGACGTCATGCTACATGTCTGCAGCATGATGCCCTAGTGCTAGACATCACTATAAACCGCCACACTGCAGACATCATAGCAATATGACTTAATTTTTTTAAAGCTACGTTAAAAGTCCAAATCACACACAGACACCTTTCATTTGTGTTGACCTAGTGTAGCATACAAACATGTCACCTTTCATTTGTGTTAACCTGGTGTAGCATACAAACATGTCACCTTTCATTTGTGTTGACCTGGTGTAGCATACAAACATGTCACCTTTCATTTGTGTTGACCTAGTGTAGCATACAAACATGTCACCTTTCATTTGTGTTGACCTAGTGTAGCATACAAGCATATGTCACCTTTCAGTAGGTTGATTAAAACACCAGATATGTATAGTTTTGCCTCCCGGTAAAAATATTTCATTGTTTTTTTATTGCTAATATTAAAGATTCATTGAATTTAGTGACACTAAAATTTTATGATTTACAGTATCTTGTATCTGACTAAAGATAAAAATGTTTACAACATTCATATGTTACATCGGGCTAAATTTATATATTTCTTTTTAATATATTCTTATCCAGTAGGGATATTTTGATACAGTAGGATTAGTTGAACTATCAGTAGCATTCAGTAGACAAATTAACATCATTTTTGAATCTTATGATCTTAAATTTACAATCTAGCCAGTTTCTAATTGTGATCAGACCTTCCATAACAGAACACTCATAAGAGTGTAGAAAAGTAGTCAAAATTCAGGATAGGTTTGATTTCAGAGTGTAAGTTTGCTATCTTCAACCTGCCATGATTCATGCCCTTAATGTGAATTATAATGCTTATATTTTAATATTGCATCAAACCCATCATAGAAAGTGTTCAACCTTAGCTGCTTAATTTATTTATTGTTGAAAAATGTTTATAAACTTTCCAAATTCTCTGCCAGCTACCATTTTCACAAATGTGTTGAGATTTGTCTATTTCTGGAAGTACATCAATGGTTCTTGCCCCGAAATAAATGCTACGTGACTTAAGATTGGAATGTGACATTTACACTAATATGTATAATTCAATCGTTTATGATGTTTTGTGTTATTAATATTTGCATCTACAATGTATTTCATTTCTTTTACACACATATGAACTGCAATAAAACAATTATGACAAAACTATCAAAGAGAAAAAAATGTAAAATGCATTTTTTTCTTTCTATTTCTGTCAAACATTCGATAAAATGACATATTTATACACTTGGTGAATTTTGTTTTTTTTTCAATGTTATTAAATAACATTGATTTTTTCCCGTAAATATTTCTATGAAAACTTTCATTCTGTTTAGTTGTCTGTTTGATTCATTTTTCCTAACATGGTATAAGAAGTGCATTTAAAGTAACCATTTTTTTGCATTGCTTTTGCCATCACAAAAATATGTCTTGGGCTTCCTGCTAATAAAAAGGTCCTGTAAACAACATGTGAACATCGAACCTGACTTGAACAGTTAACACCTTCTGTACAAACTTGAGGCAAAAATGGCATTAGTTAAATTCAACATTTCTGTTCTGCTTTCTTTTATTTGGATTAAAGTTTATTTCATTGAATATTTTTTAATCTGTACTTACTGTGATTGTCAATGAAAGGAATTGACCCAGTTAATGACATCAGGATCTCAAAAGAAGCACATGAGGTTGCGAGAAACAATGCTCACAAACCAAGGATGGGAATGAAGTTAGGACAGTTGATGATATTTCACACAAAAATGAGAAGGATAAACTTTGATTGCTATTTGGATGCCGGTCTAAAAATTAAGATGGTTTGAAGGAGATGTTTTAATTTATATTTATGCTCAAGGAGATCTTTTCATTCATAGTTATTTTCATTGCTGATCCAATGCATGCATTGAAGTATTGACATTATTTTCTGCCAAACCAATGTTATTGTGACATCATGGATTTCAGTTTGAATTGAAAACAATTTTGCTTCAGATTATCTGAGTCAGCTGTTGACCTAAATCTAAAGCTAATGAGATGGAGGTTACTCCCTGACCTTGACCTTGACCTGATTGCAAGGACCAGATGCTTATTACTAGGAGCTGGGACACTAGGATGCAATGTTGCTAGATGCCTTTTAGTAAGTATAATGTTCTTCTCTTCAACAATTCATACTTAAGCAAACTGTTGTTCTCAGTTCATGTATCAGACCAATAGATTAGAGAGATAAACACTCACATGCATAAACAAACACTCATACATACATACATACATACAGACACACACACACACACAGAGAGGCCCCGAGTGGTCTAAAGCGCTCTCCATTACGGATCATTGCCATCTCACCTCTGTCTGCGTGGGTTCAAGTCTCGGATTCAGCCAATGTGGGTATGTGAGAAAGGTTGGCAGTAGCTTCTCGTGGGTTGGTGGTTCTTTCCAGGGTTTTTCCTCCACCATTAATACTGGCCACCATCGTGTGCTGAAAAATGGCGTTAAACCCTACAACAACAATAACAAAATACATACATACATACATGCATACATACATACATACATACATACATACATACATACATGCATGCATGCATGCATGCATGCATGCATTTCTGTCTCATTTTTTCACATTTATCTGAGCTTTAAAAGTTGACCTGAAATCCTCAAAATCACAGAGTCTAAGATTAGAATTATTTAGTATGATAATTTATGTGATCTCATAAAATTTTAACTCTAATTAATCAAAGGTTAGCTAGATGCCTTAGTTCTTCTAATAAATGCCTAAGGGGCAGTGCAATTTCCAAAGGTGGAGGGGGGGGCCTTGAATGCCTGACACCACTGTTTGAAAATGTTCATACATTAATTTGTCTTGATTTTTCTAGCAGTCATTGGATTGCTGATATATGTATTTAATTATATATGACATACCATAATGAATATGTACAAAATCCATAACCCTCGTTATGGTATAAATTTCTTTTTTCTTTGGAAAAAAAATGTGGGGGGCATTTATTAGAAGGGGGGACTTCTATTAGAATAACTATGGTACTACTACTATTACTACTACCACTACTACTACTACAACAACAACAAATAATATCCTTTTTTAAAGAGGGTAATTTGATAAGTTAAATAAAATTGATATCCCCTGAGGCCCATGACTATAAAAATCAGTCACATTAATGCAAAGCATCTTTATGTAGTTTTTCTCTCTTGAAAATAACCATTTACAAGTAAGCACATCAACAAATACATGCTAAAATACATTATGAAAGTAGGGGGATTTAACTGCATATATAATTTTTTTGTTTCATCTCTCCAGTAACTATGTTTTGAAAACAACTTTCAGCAAGATTTTCTTGTATACTTAGCATATGTCGAACACCTCGCCTTATATAACATGGGATAGAGTGGACATTTCCCATAGGAGCATATCATGCAAGGCTTCATTTAAATGTACAAAACATTTACCCCTAGACCACGTGCAACTTCAGCATTTTCCACTACTTGAGTAAGAAGAGTGTGTCCTTGCCATTAAGAAAAATAGAATATTATCAGCCTGCAGTTTCTTTATCAGTTAAATATTAAATGAAAATGCAACATGTCACATCATTGATTTCTTTTGCAAGAGAGAGATAGAGATAGTGCCAATCTTAAGACCTAGCCCATGGATGCTTTAGATATGTAAATATATGAAAATGTTGCAAAGCAAGAGCACGTATTATTCGCACTATCATTGACTATTATGCTTATTGCACACGGGTCCTCCAGTGGCCTCACAAGCTCATGGTTGCACATTTGGCTGTTTACAAAAAGTTGCTTGGCCCTTTCCATCGAGGTCAAAAGGTTAAAAACTCATATCTTCTGATCCAGTGAATGAATATGCATTACGTTGTCACAGTGAAATGTCTACCAAATTAGGATTACCAGCTGTAGTAAATAGCATTCAGGTCTGCCTTTTATGACATGTAGATACAACTTGCTTAGTTACTGATATTTCTGATGACTTTTTTTAAGGCTCAGTTTAAATCAAAATATGTGTGAGAGCATTTAACCTGTTTATGTACATTATTCTTGATGATGATAATTTATCGAGCATGCATTTTATCCCATTTGAACTGCTCTTGAGGACAGGAAGATACACTCTTAGTTGTTTAACTTAGCCCAATGAGACTTATTTATTAATCTCTTTTTCCAGATTTGTATCATTTAAGCTAGATTTACTGCTGATTTGATCCACAAGTTCCATCTCAGTGGTCATTCCCACTGTCAAAAGAGATTTAGCTGAAAATTTGCATGCTATAAAATGAAAATCCGCATGCTATAAAATGAAAATCCCAATTCTAGGTAAGTAGAAAGTTTTTTGTTTGTTTTCTAACCCAAATTAGGGTTTCATATTGCATAATTTTCTTGGACACCCTTCTCATGATTTTATGTTACAGGGCTGGGGTGTGCGAGCCATCACATTTGTTGATAATGGCAGCGTATCTTACTCTAACCCAGTCCGACAGTCCCTGTTTGTATTTGAGGACTGTACAAAGGTCCCTGGGGGCAGATCAAAGGCTGAGGCTGCAGCAGAGGCCCTGACTAAAATATTTCCAGGGGTGGTAAGTATTGAAGTTGTGTTTTGCCTGCATCAGTAGACAGAATGATCAGTTATGCTGCCTGCCATGAAATAATGAGATTAATGAAAAACTTATTAAGAGCCATGCAACCTTTAGAATCTTCCTGGAGATTGATTGTGCAAACTACATACTGTTCCCACAATTTATTGTACCCAATGAATTGATTATTTTAAAAAAAAATTATAATGACTGTCAAATTATTGTGCTTATTTCTTTTTTTCTATGGCCTGAATTGGCTGCTTGCTTGTATGCATTTGTATGACTCAGATATGGTTTGGTTTAAATAGAAATAATCAAGCGGTTCCAATTGAAATGTCTCTTGGAGGGGAATAGCAAATTGATCTACAAATCTGCCACAAAAGGAAGTTATGGAGTATGTATGAACAGTAGTGAAAGAGAATTGTGTAAATGTTAAAGTAGTTACTTGGGGAAAGTGGGGAACACAAAGATTGTGTGCTCAGGATGACTCATGGGAAGAAGATTAGATGCAGAGATGCAGAATTTTGCCAGCATCTCAGCACATGGTACATAGCAGGAGGAATGGTGACCTTTAATTCCACTCACACTGCATTGTAGCTGTGGGTTTGACCTTTCCTTTGCAAGAAAATTTCTGGAAGCATCTTCAAGATATAAGTATTGATTTTCTAGCATCAGTGTCACACTCATTGTCAACATTATCAATATTCTGTTTTACCATATTTATCCCATAATAGGAACATGCTGGATAATAAGCCCTCACACCCTCATCCCCCATTTTCACAAACTTTTTGCAGATGTTTATGAAGAATATATTTGTTAAAAAATTAGACCATCCTTCCTTTTTGACAAATTCATTACATTAGTTCCCTGGTCTTATCATGTAGGAAATACTATAACATTTTTTCTAATACTATACATCACATCATGGTTAGAAGGGAAAGATAGAGTTTGTGCATTCCTTGCAACCCATTTGTTTTAATATACCTCAGCACTGGTCAGTTCTGTATCATAGTGGCACATGTTTCAATATACCTCAGGTATATTCAGTTTTGCATCGTAATGGCACATGTTATAATATACCTCAGGTAATGGCACATGTTATAATATACCTCAGGTTTGGTCAGTTCTGTATAATAATGGCACATATTTTAATATACCCCAGGCATGGACAGTTTTTCATAATATAGGCATGTTTTAATATTCCTCAGGTTTGGACAGTTTTGCATCATAAACACATGTTTTAATATTCCTCAGGCTTAGACAGTTTTGCATCATAAAGGCATGTTGTAATATACCTCAGGTTTGGACAGTTTTGCATAATAGAGGCATGTCTTAATATACCTAAGGTTTGGACAATTTTGCATAATAAAGGCATGTTTTAATATACCTCAGCACTGGTCAGTTTTGTGTCATAAAGGCATGTTTTAATATACCTCAGCACTGGTCAGTTTTGTGTTATAAATGCATGTTTTAATATACCTCAGCACTGGTCAGTTTTATGTCATAAAGGCGTGTTTTAATATACCTCAGCACTGGTCAGTTTTGTGTTATAAAGGCATGTTTTAATATACCTCAACTTTGGTCAGTTTTGCATCATAAAGGCATGTTTAATATACCTCAGCATTGGTCAGTTTTGTGTCATAAAGGCATGTTTTAATATACCACAGCATTGGTCAGTTTTGTGTCATAATGGCATGTTTTAATATACTTCAGCATTGGTCAGTTTTATAATACAGTAAAACCTGTTATGAGAGACCGCCCCTTCTGCCAACCAAAAGCGGTCTCTCAAGACAGGTGGTCTCTCATAAGAGGTGTGTGAAAATGGACTGGTTTTCAGGGTCAATAGTTAGCATTGTTGAAAAATAAATAATACCCATACTCACTGTACATGTATCATATCCTTTATTCATGAATCTTGTTAAATAATGCATGCATTCCTCTCAAAATATCTTTATATAATAAAGATATACATCTATCAAACGAGAATAAAATTTATGTTTCAACATCACATTAATATATACAAAAAATTAACAGATATGATGTATATATCTTATTTTATACACTTATTCACTTGTTTTTTTTTTAAAGAAATCCATTATACTTCTTTGTTGACATGTTTTACTCAGCTATTTGGTCTGAACATGTATCTCAGTTATTGCCCTTTCATGAATCAACTTCCCACTTACTGGTATGTTTTTACTCCTTGCGACACAAAACCACTCCCATACTCGCTCGTTCAGATCTCCGTAAACTGTCCGTCGTGCCGTGGCATATTTCCTCTTTGCTTGTGCACCTTTCTGCCATTCGTTTCTAATGGACTTCTTGTCTTTGATTACATTTTGAACTTGCGTTTTACCGACGCTTAAGCTGACTGCTATTTTGCGAGTGGTCTCGTCTTTTTCATTTCTTTCAATGACATTAATCCTTTCTTCCAGTGTTAAAATTTTTCTTTTTTTCAGCGGAGATTCTGCCGTTGTTATTAGTGTTGACGTTATAAAGACTATCGGTTTTGATCAGGTTTTGGGGAATTGTGGAATAAATATATATTATGTACCAATGAATGAAACCAAAAGACATAATTAACTCGTCAGGAAACAATACTGTACATTTATTCTGAGACGAAGTTTAAATCAACAGCGTTATAGCTCGATAAACAAATGTTCCGACCATCTGCACCCACGTAAACAGATTGTGGCTTGGTGAAACACTAACAAAAGAAATAAAAAATAATTTTAAAAAAATCCGGAAATAATTCTCACTTACTAGTATTAAAGACAATGAGCTCATTCACCGTCCAGGCATTATGGATTAACTGGAAAGCAAACGACGTACTCAAACCAACACTGAAGCCCTTTCAAACGATTTCTCACTTGGACATAAGGACTACCGGCGTTTTGTGAGTTTTCATACAGATAAAGAAAAAATACAAACCTCTAAATTGACTGCGTATATCCATCATTACTCCCTTTGATGTTACTCTTACTGGCTATTCACATGACTTCGGCACTACAATGGCGGTTAGTGACATGTACTTTAGTCTGGTTTACTGCAGTTTACAAATGACACCGTACGCTGGAGTTGTAAATTTCACAAAACTGGTAAGACAAATTATTTTTAAATACTTTATTAGAGCAATCTTTGCTATTTATGCAGTCTTTGTTACAAAGGATTAAATGATGGTTAGAGGTGTTTATCCCGATATATGGTTGTTCAACTATAGTGTTATTTAATGTGCACTTTGTTTGCATACTACATTTATCCCGAGCTCTAGTGTTTACAAAGGATTAAGTTAAGGTCAGTGGTGTCAATCTGTTTTGATTTTTTGGCGATGCGGTCGTTCATAGCAGTGTCAAAATGCATATTTTGCCAAGAAATCGTGGTCGCTGGTCGCGTTCAGCAGGTGGTCGTTCATAACAGAGCGTTTATATAGTAAAATCGATCCGTGCATTACGATTGTGGTCGGAAATGACAGGTGGTCGCTCATAGCAGAGGTCGCTCATGACAGGTTTTACTGTAATGGCATGTTTTAATATACCTCAGCATTGGTCAGTTTTTTGTCATAAAGGCATGTTTTAATATTCCTCAGTGTTTGTCAGTTTTGTGTCATAATGGCATGTTTTAATGTACCTCAGCATCGGTCAGTTTTGTGTCATAAAGGCATGTTTTAATATACCTCAGCATTGGTCAGTTTTTTGTCATAAAGTCATGTTTTAATATTCCTCAGCATTTGTCAGTTTTGTGTCATAATGGCATGTTTTAATGTACCTCAGCATTGGTCAGTTTTTTGTCATAAAGGCATGTTTTAATGTACCTCATCATTGGTCAGTTTTGTGTCATAATGGCATGGTTCAATATACCTCAGCATTGGTCAGTTTGTGTTATAATGGCATGTTTTAATATACCTCAGCATTGGTCAGTTTTGTGTCATAAAGGCATGCTTTAATATACCTCAGCATTGGTCAGTTTTGTGTCATAATTGCATGTTTTAATATACCTCAGCATTGGTCAGTTTTGTGTCATAATGGCATATTTTAATATACCTCAGTATTGGTCAGTTTTTTTGTCATAATGGCATGTTTTATTATACCTCAGCATTGGTCAGTTTTGTGTCATAATTGCATGTTTTAATATACCACAGCATTGGTCAGTTTTTTTGTCATAATTGCATGTTTTAATATACCTCAGTGTTGGTCAGTTTTTTGTCATAATGGCATGTTTTGCTACCTTTAGAGAACAGTATCAACAAAGAGAAAACTTGGAGATAATTTCTTCTGCAGGATATGTTTAGAAATGACCTTGTTTGACTAAACACTGTTATGAGTAGGAAGAAGTAGAAAACATACATCTGCATGCCACATAATTATACTATGTTAAAATAGTATGTTACAATACTGTATTGTTATACTTTATTATAGTATTGTTATAATACTGTATTGACAATACTGTGTTACTATACTATACTGCAGAACAATACTGTATTAATATACTGTATTTCAATATTGTTACAATACTTTATTACTATAGTGTATTTCATTACTGTGTTAATAGATGTACTGTATTAGAATACAAAACTTTATTTCAGTACTTTATTGCTATACTATATTACAATACTGCATTTCAATGTTTATTGCTATATTACATTAAAATATACTGTATTATTTGACAATATGTTTATGAGATACAGTATCCCCTCACTGTTATGACCAATGTCAGATCCAGACTAATATATGAATTATCAATGATAAACAGAATTGTAAAAACAAAACTTAAAAACAAAACTAATTTGCAAAGTTCATCATTTCTGGGTCAGAATGAAGTGTTGGTAATACCATACCATTTATTTTGTTGAGTTTAGCAGCAGAGAGACTGAGCCCACCAACTATTTCGTCAAACAGAACCTTCTATCGAAAACACTCTTGATAGAAGATTTGTCTTCACAAAATAAACCCTTCTAGTCAGAAAACACTGATAAATAGGCTTTCTCCGCTGACCAGAAGGGTTATCTGATGAAAAATATCTACCTATATAACTACTTCTCGATACAAGGGTCTACTATACGAAACATTCGGTGGCTCAGTCTCTCTGCTGCTAAAAATGCAAGCATTTCTAAAAATACAAAGTATTTCTAAAAGTCCTAAAGGATTTCTAACTAAAAATTGTATCTAACCCAACTCGATACCGTGTCTGAGGATCATGTAAATTTATCGTTACAAATCCGTGTGGTTTTGCCTGAGCACAACTAAAGAAATTTCTGAATTTATTTATGTCCATGTCACCACTGCACCAAGTCTGATGTATATTTCGTAACGTGTGCACGTCAACGCCGTTAAATACCACGAGAACGTTACAGTTATCTCTGATCACTTTTGGTATTTGTGTATACCGTTGAGTTACATATATCACATCCACGTTTTTGTGTCGTCCACGTGAAAATATCCTGGCAGGGTTTGATTGTTTGTCCAACATGATATCATCGTACACAACTAAATTATTAATACTCCCATCAATATCATTGATACTCTGTGCTTCATCAATATCAGTTATAAAATCAACAACATCTTCTTCACTTATCGATTTTGCACTTTCGTTAAAATTTTTTAACACGCTGTAGCATCGCTGATCGTCCACAGATGGGGCTATCAAATATAATTTATCCCACTTCATCCACTTCTTTATTAAATTAAGTAACAACTGCGTCTTACCCGACCCAGATGGACCTATAATAATCATTCGAACATAATTTGGTAGCACTGATTGATGTTTAATTGGCTCTCGTCACTTTGACGCAGAAAAGTCAGTGATCTCCATTAGATATATCATAAAATAATACGAATTTATATTGTGTGAAATGCCAAGCACGTATCCCAACTGCGGATATGATAACAATTACAACAAAAAATAATCGACAAGCGCTTACAGGAAAGTGTGAACGATGTGGCACAAAAAAGTTTAAATTTATTTTAAGAAAAAGGGAGGTGATATTGCAGCCAAGTTACCAGGAACACTGTGGGCTAAATACCCAGAAGAAAAACATCTTCCAGGATATAATTACTGTCGTCCTGGAACCCGACTTGATATCAGACTTGATGCTCAGGATCAGCCCAATCCAGGTGAGTATCCGATAAACGCTATTGATAAGGCTTGTCATGCGCATGATGTAGCTTACTGAAGTAAGGATTTGCAACAGCGCCATCTCACGGACGTGAAATTAATTCATGCGTTAAATGCCATCACTGATAAATCTTTCAAAGAAAAGTTAGCATCCTGGTTGATAAAATCCGCAATGAAAATTAAATTAGCGCTAGGTACTGGTATATAATGGAGTCGATTTATTATTCCCCAAGTGGATATTGGAGAGGTAGCGCAGCAATTAGTAAACTCGCTGAAGCAGCAAAAGTTACAAAAGTTACTGCTAAAAATTGGTTATCCCGACAGGCAATATGGCAAATTTATCTACCGCGCCCGAAACAAATTCACTTTGCGCATTTCGATGTTAGTGTACCAAATGAGGTTCATCAGGCTGATATATTATTTCTGCCACATGATACTATCCGAAGACGTACATACAAGTACATGTTAACTGTAGTTGATGTTGCAAGTAGATACAAAGATGCTGAACCGTTAACGACTAAAACAGCATCTGAGGTTGCTTCTGCGTTTAAACGAATTTATCAGTGTGGTCTATGTTGGCCAAATCTATTACAAGTTGATCCTGGCAAAGAATTTCAGGGTGCAGTATCATCACTGATGAAGCAACATAACGTTACCATCAGACGAGGACATACTGAAATTCATCGCGATCAGGCAGTTGTTGAGCGATTCAATCGAACACTTGCTGAGCGGTTATTTGGATATCAATACGCGAAGGAATTTATTCAAGATACGAGATCTCGTGAATGGATTGCAAGATTACCAAGCGTGATAGCTGCACTAAATAATGAGATTACACGAACAACCAACATGAAACCCATTAATGCAATTACAGAAAGAAATATACCAACACAACGACGTGATTCTTCAGCACAGCCGATACTGGGTGATGTTACAGTTAGATATTTATATGAACCGGGTGAACTTGAAGGTGGTAAACGAAGAGCAACTGATCCTGTTCGGAGTGTTACCACACACAAGATATCTAACATAACAAGATCCACTGGTAGACCAGCAATCTACAGGTTGGATTCAACTGCTCCTCAACGTGGATTCACACGTGAGCAATTACAATTCCCGAGGACACACAATTACCACCGCGATCACTTAACTAGCACCCCGACGTCGATTACACTCAAGACAGGTCAACATGATATTTTCACGTGTACGACCGCGATTGTTATCTTTCCTGTCTACAGTAAATTGTCTTGGATTATTACTCAAATACTGCCATAGCATTATACAATTACAGCTCGTGCAGTGATTATTTTGCTGTTGTTTTAACTCAATAATAAATTCAACATCAAGATCAAAGTAGCGATTATTTTTTTTGTCACTCTGTTTGTAACCAGAGAGTTTTTTTCTTATTACATCACCATCGGTGATGCTGTTGTTTTCATTATTAATTTTATCAGCTATTGAATCTTCCAATACAATTCTTCGCAGTTGAGATATTCTTCTGACTCTGGACACCGCTAGGTAGACTAAGTTTGACCATTCGATTCGATCATCAACAATCCAGACAGTTGTATCACTGATAGTTAGTCCTTGAGATGAATGAATTGTCATTGCGTATCCTAGCGTCCATGGAGATTTATTCATTTTCAGTGCGTCTTTGACAGCATTAATATCAACTAACACAATATCATTTAGTACTAAATTCTGTTTCTCTGTTTTCCCAGGAATATCAACATCTATATTCTGTAACCGCGTATCAGCTTGTCTATAACATAACGGCACTGGCAGCATTGGAAACTTTTCCTGTTGTAATTGAAATAACTGCTGTTGAAGTGTGTCTCTGACTATCTTTCTACTTGCTACTATCAAATCGTCTGGTTTCCACACGCCCCAAAAGTCGCTCATTGAAGTTTCAGAAATCATCTCGCGCATAATTTCACATTGAATTTTATTCGGTTGTAATCTGATTAATGTTTTAAATTCTTTCAATGTTGCATCAAGTGCTCTATGATCATCAGATACTTCTTTGTAATAATCAACAAAATCGTTTAACCAATCATGAGGAGATGCGCCGACAAACGGAGGTGGTTGACCGTGATCGCCGCACATTATCACTGCAGTATACATATTTCTCTGCGAGTTTTTTCATTTGTTGTTGCAACGACTCCGTCCGGTATAATTCACCGTTGGGTTTTACAGATTGATCATATTCGCCATCTTCGGAACTCTTAAATAACCACACTAACACAGGGTCGGTTTTACTCAGCGTGTAAATAACATCAAATATGTTTTCCGAGTAAAGTTTTACAACATGATCTCGTGGAAATATTGTAACCGCATCAGTCCAGGCATGAGAGTTATGATCAATAATTTCAATCGGTGATCCTGACTTTTTATAATGCTTCGAATTATATAATATTTCCCCGGTTAGTGTTTTTACTGTTATTGAAAATTTTAATTTACTTGATAGCACAGCAACATCATTTATTGATGCCCCAGTATCCTTGACTTGCTCAGCCCATGCTGCTATTTTTTCACATCGCAGATCGGTTAAACCGTTTCCTCGTTTTGCGTTTTTAAAATGTTCCATTACTCACTCAGCTACACAATTTAATGAAGTCATTAATGACGTCTTCATCGGGGTGAGTTTATCAATTTTTGTTTTTTTTTACCAGATAGATTCCATAAACGACTGCGGATACGCTCGAGAGTAATATGGTTTATCAATCCCGGCCAGCATTCCTGGTTTGGAATCTCTACTTAACAGAATGGTCTTTCCGTTAGCAAGAACGGGGTCAAGTTTGTCACGGATAATCCATGTATCGGAATCTGTTTGCACAATAAATTTTATTCTGAAAAAATATTTCTTACCGCGTTGATGTTCATCACTTTGATATCCATCAACGAGGTAATCAATAATCGTTTTTGCTCGGGCATCAGTCATTGTAGCATCGACGACTTCGTCAACATCGATGCTGTCATCGATGATTTCGTCAATTTTAAATGACGACCATACATGAGAAGCGCCGTCGTCGCGGAATTCTTTTTTGGCATCCCTGATAATATTAAATAGATCAGTTAGATTCCGTCGTCGTGAGTCTCTGTTTAGTCTGTCAAGATCGAATCTCCCGGCGCCAAATAACTCCTTCATATAAATATTTAAATAAGAAATATTATATATATATATACAAATGAATAACTGCAAGTGGTTAAAAGTTGGATCCGTAACAGTCTGTAATAAGCCCTGCAGGAAGGAATTCTGCGGTGAACACATACAAAGCATCAAACGAGGAAGTACAGGACCGATACCGTGTCTTCGATGTGGCATTGGGGTCAGGGGTAAAACACAGTTATGTGTGGGATGCGGAGGTAAGCGATACCGTGAACTCAAGTGATACTACAATAAAAAAAAATAATGGAGATGCGCTGAAATCCGAGAGCGATTGTATAACTAAGTTCTCAGACAAATTATAAATTAGACAAATATATTATTATATAAACGAATCAAGAATTTGTCCCACATCCAACCATTAAGAATTATGAAGCATCTCGCGAGGGAATAGTGAGACATTGCAGATTGAAAAAACCAGTTGGTGTCGTTGAAAATTCTGGTTATCTCCGATTTAATGCTGGAAAGAAACGTTATTATAATCATAGGTTTGTGTTTGAGGTATTTAATGGAGAGATCAAAGACGGTCTTGTAATTGATCACAAAGATAATAATAAACTTAATAACTCTCTCCAAAATTTACAAGCCATCACGCAGAGCGAGAATTCTGCACGAGGTGACACTGGTAAATTTAAGAGCATTGCAAGAAGAGCTGTCAGATCTCTCAACAAAAATACTAGTAAAGAAAATATATTTCGCTCAGTGAACTCAGCTGCGAAGTATTTTGGTATTAACTCCCATTCGGTTCAACGTGTTGCAGAAAATATTATCAAATCAACTTTTTCACGTAAGTTTGATAGCTGGATTATATTTTCTTATGTAGATAACTCTACAGTGACTACTTGAAAGTCAATGATACAATTATTTCCCCCTTGTCACCTTGACAGCGCGTTATAACACTTCACAGGTACGAGCAGACGGTTTTCTGCACAAGGAAGTAAATAACTTCCCTTTATTTTATCACCCTTGATTGTATCAAGGTGATAAAATCAAAAATGGCAAAGTCCTTGATGAAATCAAGGGACAAACGTGTATTTATCTTTTTTTTACAGACAATATCACTATTTTATTACACTTTTTCGGGTTTATGGTTCATCTGTATTTTCCACATGATCATATTTAAGAAAAAACATTTTAAACAAGTCACGCTGAGCTATTTTTGGACTTCCAGGTATCAGTCGGTTTATATACAATATCGTCCAAATAATATATGGGGTTTTGAAACCCAACAAAGTTGCACAACTTTCTCCGTTATAGCCCCATCAGGGGTGGTCTTTTACCACCCAACGGGATTGATTTTGGGGAGGGGGGTGCAACTTTGTTGGACGTAGAATATAACCCCGCATCTGTCTGTGTTGTCTATATGTTTGCACCGTCCTAGGATAAGTTAGAATTAAGTTATATGTTTGTACCGTCCCTAGGATAAGTTATATAATTGTAAATACAATTGCTGTAAATATGCTTCTACTGTAAATACTATGTGTTTGTACCGTCCCTAGGATAAGTTAGAATTAAGTACTAGGATAAGTTAGAATTAAGTACTTGGATAAGTTAGAATTAAGTACTAGGATAAGTTATATGTTATGTGTTGTCCCTATATGAACCTTGCTAGCATATCAAATGGTAAGCTAGGGGTTCACAAATGGGGAATGTCTCGTCATTCGCAAACACACCCTCTTTCTAGACTGTTATTTGACAGGTTAGGAGCTCATTGGGTCGTGTTTCCGCTCCTGAGTTTGGTAGCCTATCATATGATAAGCTAGAAGCTCAAGGAGATGTGATGTTTTTTTTATTTTAAATATATAAAAATATATATAAATGTGAATCACGAAAATATCAATAATGTGATTGATGCTATTAAAAAATTAGAAAAACAAGGATTTAATATATCACTAAATCCTGAAACAATTCTGTCTGATTTTGAATCGTTATATGAATCTAAATGCGCAGGGCGTTATATTCTTCCTGCTCAATATCGATTCATAAAGATGATTCAAAATAAGTTACATAAATCGCTGGCCAGCGTAGAAGAAGCACAAATAAATGAATTTGTTCCATTGTCTCGAGCAATTGAAAAGATCAGGCTGGCATTGGCAGCCGAGTATGAAACTAAAAAGATAATAAATAATCACGTTAGAAAATTAAAGCATTGTATGTCCCTTGAAAATGCTTGCATTAAAAATCCTTTAGGATTTTCAAAAGTCAGTGACAGGGAAGTAAATACCTCACCTTGATTTCGTCATTGACTCTGTCATCCTTGACGAAGTCAAATACTTGGAAGTGAAATCGAAAGTAAAAAAAAATATTACTTTTTTTTACTGTCCGATTTACTAGTAAATACCCCAGAATAACGTATTTCTGGAAATGTCTTTGACATTTCTAACGCTAGCGAAAATCCTAAAGGATTTTTACTGCATTATCTTATCAAGATGATCCTGTGAAATACATGAGTGAGCATAATTCATGATTTGGTCTGGAAAACACATGATCATTGTGATATGATTCTCTTGTATTTGTTTCAACTGTGATTCTCTCAGTAAAAAATTATCATTACCGTATTTATCAATAACTATTTTAACATCACCAATCAACGACGTTCCGCTGAATACTTTTTTGATATATTCTTCAAGTACTTGTTTGTCGTGTATGAAATATTTCACGTGCTGATACATGCTATATTTTTTTTTATCATTTAATATAATTTATTTTAATGGTGATGGCACTGTTATTGTTGCCGACATCACTGTCGGTGTCGTCACTGTCAGTGGAAATGTCAGAGACATTTTCATCACTGTCACTAACAATAAAATCACTGTCAGTGGAAATGTCAGAGACATTTTCATCACTGTCACTAACAATAAAATCACTGTCAGAGAGATCACTGTCGGTGCAAATGTCAGAGACATTTTCATCAAAATCATCATATTTTTTCGGAAATGCTTTGCATTTCTGGGAAGCCTTTGGAAAATGACTTGCATTTTCATTGAAAATCGAAGATTTTTTGGACATTATTATAATATGATATTAATTGAAAATCGTTTCACAATTTGAAAATCCTTGGAGTGTAAAACACTCTAGGATTTTACCAGCCAATTAATACTAATAGTTTCATTTCTCAGGTCCAAAAGTCTACCCTGTTGGTCAGTGACTTTAAAATTTATCCTTGTCAGCATTGGATTTAAACACTGTAGAAATACTGCATTAATTGGCTCTTGTACAATCAAAAACCCAGGTGGTTCTTCAGGAGTAAATGAATATAATATAAACCCTTGCTGGGCTTGATTTGATACTGTTGTGTCTGTGTTGTAACTGCCACCAATTGCGTCACACACAAGATCGACCGCGACCACTTCAGTGATATTTACGATTCCCGGAGAAATATGTCTGCCATCACTGGCTGTGGAATTGTCATGTCTGAGGATAGTTGGTTCCGGTAGTGTTTTTCTGTGTTGTGCAAGTATGTCATCGAAGTATTCATCGACGATATCAGTAACAAATTTTTTCAAGATGACCGGGGAAACGTATCCTGGAAATTTATAATCCGGCAATGTGGCTTTCATAGTGAATATGCAGCTAGAAATCTTTTCTTAATACGATCTGTGTCGGTATCAGTGTGATCAATTATTACTTTAATTACTCGCTGGTTAATATATTCCATGTCTGCGGCAAGCTGATTTAACATTTCGATTCGTGAAATGATTTCGCTGCGTGAACTTGTTATATCGAAAAGATGTTCTTGGAAGAGTCGCCGTAGTTGTTTTAGTTGTGTTTTATGTAGTTGATTAATTTCTTTAAAATATTTATTAATATCTTTTAGGTGAAGAATGAAAACTTCTTCTTGGGGTTTCTCATAACCAACACCAGCACCCCAAGAAGCAGGGTCTGGGACTTTTCCTTAATAACCAAAAAACCAATAAAATTCGTCCGCACTGAGGGAGCTCAAACCACTAGTCAACTTTGAATTTTTCATAATATCCAGACGGTCTTTGTATGTCGGGGTAATTTCGTGATATGACTGCACGTCAGTGATATAATCAGACTTTTTTGGTTCTGGTGGTATCAGTGGTGTCGGTGGTGGATTTTCAGGCCATCCTAATACAGTTCTGATTGAACTGTTATAAATGTCTACGGCGTAACCCGGTGAAGCGACTTCAATGATCGTTGACAACGTTGGCTCGTGAGCACTTATTGATATTTTTGCTTCTTTTCCGGTGATACTCTTCATTTGACGTTGTATTTCTTTGTTGATTTCTTCTATCTGATAAGACCCTGTTTGTAAATGAATGACGTCCCAATCTGGAGTACCGTCGGGGTTATTCTGATACGAAAATACAAATGAATTATCTGGCAACTGTTCGTGAAATGATGTCGACCTGATGTTGGGCCAACTGTGATATACTTGTAATTGTGCCAGTGCGATTTCTTTTGCTGGAATTGCAGTTGGAAAATTAATATTAAACTCTGGTTGCGTCGAAGATATTGTTATCATTGATGTTTTTACCGGAGCTGTGTTTGTAACTATCTGCTGAAGTAATTCCGTCATTATTTGTTTGCTGTCATTTCAAATCGAAGTTCTTTGTGTTTTCGTAATCGTTGTACACGCTGGACATCAACGTGAATTCGGAATTGGATATAACTGTATTGTCAAGGCTGGATGATATCAACGAGGACAATTTCGAGTAGGTGCTTGTGGCCGCGCTGTTTAACTTTTCATATTCGTGTAATTTTGTTAGCGCACACGAGGATATTTTTTTTGCAATTATATTAGCAACTCCTGCAATTGTCGTTGATGTTGAAACTGTAATTGTAATCGTGATTGCAGTTGTCACTGGTGTCAGCACTGATAATAGCACCCCAGTAGATGCAACTACCGTGGATACCGAATACACTATTGTGTCTAATACAGTTACACGCCGTTTGTATTTTTTTATCTTTGTTGCGCATTTGTCAATAGTGTTTTTTAACTCTGACTGCCATTCGCGTACTTGATCATATCTATAATGCTGCGCACTTAATGACTCTGTCATTAATGTTGTCGTTGATGCCATTTTATTATTTTACACGGTAACCAATTGAGGCGTTTCAGCTACAAATTCCAAACACCACCAGTAAGATGTTGCGGTTAATTTCTTGTCTGCAGCTTCCAGTATAAATGTTTCTTCGGTTTCCTTGTTTAATATGATAGTCACAACCCCAGAATACTTATCGGTGGAATGTCTCCAGGGATATGTTGTGAAGATCTCAAACTTAGCGGCACTGAACACAGACAGTCTATACACGCCAGTGGCTGTTGCTGTATATTTGATAGTATTATTTTGTCAGGACCATGTTGCGGATCCCGATGATACTGTATATACGATGTTGGTGATAAGCCTGGGGGTAACTCCAGTGGGGACTTTAATCAGGCTGGTTTTGTTAACGATCTCAGGAATTCCCGATACGATATCTTGCTGTGTTTGTTCGATCGTGTCAATGCTTTTTTGTATCAACGCGATTTGATCTGATAAACTTCTATCTGTTCTGACTACACCTAACCGGGTGTTAATCTTGTTGATATCATTGGCGTTATTAGTAAGATTTGGTATGATTTCAGAAAGTGTCATGTCGATTTTAAATGGCGATTTGCCAAAGAATTTTTCTATGGCATTTTTGCGAGTGTTTTTAAAAATATTTACGTGATCATCATACTCACACCGCAACGTTGTTAGTTTATCGTCAATGGCGCTAGTGCTTGCGTCAACATATTGTTTGTTTGCGGCATCTTCTGGGGATGTTGGATCTCTTAAAACAGTTATTTTGTTACCGTTCATGCTGAGTTCACCTGTCATTGTATCACCGGACTTACTTGCACGTCCCCCTGCGGCTTTTCATGCATCATCTAGCAGCATCACAATTGATATCGACGAATCTCTGATTCCGAAGTTGTCAGTGAATACAACAATGTTGTCCTTGATAGCTCCATGGAACTTAAGAATTATGTCATTCCACTTAATGTTACTGGTTTTTAGTTTTCCGTGCCGGTCCTGAAAAATAACAACCTCATCTTGGTCTATGCCGGTCAGATTTAAAAGATTATCGATTTCATCTTTGGTCGCATATTTTGATAAATCGATATCTTTTTTTTCTTCCTTTGTTCTGCTTGATCTTCCATAAATATCAACCATTATTAGTTATGGGATTGTTTAAATTTGGAAATCACATCTGTGATTTCAACGTGTATTCATGCACGACTTTGTGAGGAGAAATCTTTGATTTTGAGATCGCATCAAGAACATTTAATACATCACAGCCACATATCGGAGGATCGGTCAGTGTTTGTGTTGGTAATGTTGAATACCAAACTTTCGCCCCTGTCTTTGACCCTGACTTTGTCAGGGGGATGTTTTTTGCATATCGAAGAAACTCAATTGGCGGTGCTAGCCCGTACGAATCAAAATAGATAATTCCACGTGGATCGATCGCGTAAGCAACCCAGTGAGTTCTTGGACCATCACTGTTATCAAGATTAATAATTCCGGTTTCTGGATTATTAGGTCGTGCTGGTAATTGATCTCGCATAAAGACACCTCTGAAGTTCTTTATATTTAATTGTTTAACAGCATCAAGCAAATCAAAATTTGACATCGGTGTAAAAACACTTTGTGTTTTTACGCTAGCATTTTTCAAAACCGTTTTGGGTACCATGATGGTGGAATTCCTGGAAGTCTTAGCCCTGATCCACAAGCGGATCTCCCTTTTTTTTGTATCCTTTTCCTGTGGCTTTCTTTAGTGCCATTCCAGCTGCTGTTCCAACAGCCCCTAACGCGGCTGCTTTTGCGACTGCAGGGGCAGCAGCAGCTATCAGTGCTGGTATTGCCGCGAGAAGAGGAAATATACCACCTGTTTTAACCATATCTTTGACAGCTGCAGGAGAGAAATCAAGTTGAGTTCCAGTTGTTGCTTGCTTTGCTTTATTGAAATGTTTTAGTTGGGTTTTAGTTAATGACAGTTTGTTTGGACCACCCATTAGCTGATCGTATTTTAGTGTTATTTTTGTCCCACATGTGCTCGCGTTCTTCGATTGTAATTTCTTCACCTGACCAGGAGTCAGAGTGACATTAACATAACTGTATGACATTTTATTTAATACGAGATTGATCTAATTGTTTACATATTGCTGCTAGCAGTGTTACATATTTTCCACTGGGGCATCGAGGACTCTCATTCGTCCACCAGCACCTTCAAGTAGCATTGTTTTATCAGAGAGTATGACCGCGATTGCTCTGTAAGGGTTACCTGAGTTTACGTTAGCTCTGAGGTGTAAATCAACAACAGATTGTTTAGCTAAATCAAGATGCTCCAGCGAAAAGTAATAAATCGGATACATACTCGTAAAATCCAACTGTGATATTTGCAAACCAGTATCAATATTTTGATCACGTCCCATAAATGTCATCAAACGGTGATATACACGTGCTACATTATTAGTGCCAAAATTCAGTATTATATCCTCAGATGGTTCTTGATGTCCGTTTATTCGCAAGGGTACTGCAGTGATACCAAGTTGATCAAATATCATATGAGAACGTTCTTGATTGTTTAATCGTAAATTAAGTTGAAACGCAACAAAGACATGTCTTGGTGCCGCAACACCTTGCTGTGATGATATATTCCACGTGAATAGCCCATCAACATAATTTTGATTAACGTCAGTGGTTGTTGTTAGCCACGACAGTATTGATTTACCACCTTGATCCATGGAAGAAATTAACCGCTGTTCTTCAGCGAGTGACGGAGTCATCACCGGCATCCACAGAGCAAGTCTTTTTATATTTACTTTACTGTCAGCAACGCCAGCTGCTCGCCAGATAGCATCATTGTCATCACCTTTTCTCACAAGTACAACTGTGTGTTTGGCTCCAAAAATGGCCTTTCTGACATTTCTACAAAATCCAAAGATGTGAGACAGTGGAATCGCACATGAAAATTCTCTATTATTACCTTTCAACATTGATTTTCTTATTCCAAACCCTAAATTGTACTCTGGGCTGGGTCTTAATATCGAAAATGCATCACCTGGTCTAGGCGGCATTCCAGCAGGTTGTGGATCAACCACAGTATTTCGTGCTGTTTGTACCTCCAAATACGGTCTTCCATCAGGAAAGTTAGAATTGTCTTTGGCGAACATCATAGTTGGGCCAGCTGATCTAGTGTAATCATCTGAATATCTTGCCAGCCCAATAATTGTCATAGCAACATCAACATTATCTTGAATTGTCTCAATTTCTTTGCCGTCTATGAGATATCTGGCGCTGGAAAATAGTGCCATGATGCCATTATTTACAAAGCCAACTTGGACATCAGCTGCATATGGTGTATTACCGACAACATTTGTTACGATTTCACCTGTAACTTCAATAAATGCTTCCACGGGCAAGAAATATCTACTTGTATCCTGCACTTGTAATTCAATTCTGCCCCGCTGATTTGGTTCTCGTGCTTCATAAGAATAGTACTGATAATCGCGCACAGACTCATCCTTGAGTACTGGTGCATCCATATCGAAAGCTGGATCAGACACGCGTTTAAACATTTTATAGTAAATCATAGTCATCTAAAACGAAAACCACTTCCTGATATCATACTTGTATTTATTGGTTGATCCAGTATCTCTGCTAGTTTTTTATTTGCAGCTTGATTTATTACTTTACTGACATCTGCAGGCATCTCTGCGGTGGCTGGTAATTTGACTGGTCTGCGTAATCGCGCTAATCTTTCCTTGATTGCAGTAAATGCCTTGCTGGCAATATTACCGATAGCACCAGTAACTTTATCTTTAATAACATCAATAGCTTTCATTGATAGTTGTTTTGCAATCGGCGCTGCCTTGGGTGCTAGTCTTCCTAATAAACCTTGAATAACATCACCTAGTCCATCCCCGTAAATTGCTCTATAAACAGGTAGTCGTGAATTTATTACCCTGACCACGACGGGTCCATGGTGAGCGTTATGTATGATCATTATTATTTTTTTTTTTATCTAACTCGATGATTTCAGTCAATGATTTCATCGATAAGTTCTCGATACGTGTGAACATCCATGATACCACCCTGAAATAATCGCTGACAGATATCAGCCACTTCATTAATTATTTCTGGTGAGTTATTTCCAGCTCGTCTGCCTCCGATGATAATTTCTAGCCGTGATACATGATTGATGATATTATCAGGACAAGTAATGTGACCACCAAGACCACTACCTGTAGCTCCATAGAGGCCAAGATCTTCGAGAACATCATCATCTTTTTCATCTGGACGATCCTCCAATGGCGGTGAATAGGGGGGAGGTGGAAGTCCTTGTTGTCTACTTTTGTCAATCTCCTGCATTGCCTTCATAAGTTTTGCAAATCCGTCGTCATTAGATTTGACCGTTTTCTTGTTGTAGTACACACGATACACCCATTTAATAAAATTGGTATCATTCGTGGACTTATATTTCTCGCTTAAAACTTTATGTTTGCTATATAAACCAGCTAATATCAATTCAGGTAATTTTTCTTCTGGTGTGTTTTTAAGGGTTTTAATAAAACCCGGATCAAATCTTGCAGTTAGTTCAACAATTTCCTTTGCTGCTTTGGGTGCAGCAGCTTTGGCGACTTTAGTGCCTTCAGCGGTGGATGGAGGTATTGCCACAGCTATATCAGTTGGAAGTTTTTGTAAAATCTTTTTTGTTTGTTTAGTTCTCCTTGCAATTTTTTCAGTTTGCTCAGCGGCTTGTTTTAGCGTTGAAAGAATACCTTTTTTTTTTTCCTCTTCCGTAATATCTCCCAATAAAGCTCTTTCAGTGACCGCCGCAGCCTTTTCAGTAGCTGTTGTAATGGGTTTAAATAACTGTTCTGTACCCATAGCAAATTCAACTTGTGCTTGCTGTCATTGTTGAAGTTTTTTTCTAAAACGATCGCGGACAGGAAGAATTTTTTTAATTGCTTCTAATCGCTTTCGCGCTAATCTAAACTATATGCTTCTCCGATATTTGCCATTATTATTGATTTTATAATTTTTTAATTCACAGAAATCCTTTAGGATTAGAAATACTTTGTATTTTTAGCAGCAGAGAGACTGAAACAACACCGAATGTTTCGTCTAGTAGACCCTTGTATCGAGAAGTAGTTATATAGGTAGATATTTTTCATGAGATAACCCTTCTGGTCAGCGGAGAAAGCCTCTGTCAGTGTTTTCTGACCAGAAGGGTTTATTTTGTGAAGACAAATCTTCTATCAAGAGTGTTTTCGATAGAAGGTTCTGTTTGACAAAATAGTTGGTGGGCTCAGTCTCTCTGCTGCTAGTTTTGTGTAGCAAGGGACACAAGTGTGTTTCAAATAAGAATTTTTACATGGATGGAACTTTACACTTTTCGTCAAAGTACTCAAGCAGAGTTAAATTTCAAAGATTACTGTACTAATAGAAACATTTTGCTGGTATTTTTACAGAAAGCTAGAGGTGTCAACTTATCCATTGCAATGCCTGGTCATTCCATTCCAGGTAAGTTCTCATGTCACCTGGCCCATGTGATTTCCATTGCTATGCTCTGAAAACCTAAACTAGAGACAGAGGAAAATAAAGTAAAGTAATATGAAAATGAGGTACCAAAGTAATATTGGGGACTAGATGCCACTGTGAGCATTCAGAAGGTACATGAATTAAGGAAGTTTTTTATTCTTTGGTAAACATAAATATAAATGGATGCTTTCATTAAGAATGTTGTCACAACAATTTAGTTTTATGTAACCCATCATCATATTTGATGCAGGACATACTATGTTACCATCAACACCATTTCTGTAGATAAGTAAAAAAAATCCCATTGATGTAAATGATCTGCATAGCACTTTTTACCCAGACTGATATATGCAACTTTTATTCATAAAAATAGTCTGGGGAAATGAAGACTAATGTGTAATATGATCAGTGTTCAAAAACTGCTAAGGGTACTCCAAATCTTTGCTTTGATTGCTTTCACTGAACTACCAGCGGTAGTCCAAACTTCTGGCCATAAACTACTAGACGCCCACCAGGGCTATGGCATTGACTGCTTTCACTGAACTACCAGGGTACTCTAAGCCTTAAGCATTCATTGGTCAAAACAGATTGTTAGGGCAGAAAGCAATTAAGTTTTATGAAATGGTCAACAAAAATTCAATCAAAGTTGAAAGAATTCAATGCATTTTTTGATTTTTAAATACATATAGAATTTTTTTAAAATAAATGCTTATTTAGTTCAAAGAAAAAAGGTGAATTCAGTCATAATTATAAATCCAGCAGTAATGAATTTCCTTCACAATATTAAGAAAGGTGATATTCTAGGTCCATGAGCTGCACATAAACTTTTAAATATTTAGCAAATTATATTTTCTAGTGAACTCTTTAATGAAACTGACTGTTGTTTGCTTTTTTTACAGTAAGCCACCTCATCTCACCTTGTGTCTAGGGTGTCACAAACAGCATGTCTATGAAATTTTTAAAAAATAACCAGACACTTTTTGGATTTGTTGCATACAGATTCTTTATGAGCATGATCTTCATGTAACCCAAATGGGGCCATTGCTGTGTCCATCTGTCTATTACCAGTTTATTTCCAAGAGCATAACTCAAACTATTCAAGTTGTTTCACGCACATCAAGCAAGTTACACTATCGTACCTTCGGTACTTGTAATTTTCTGCATTAAATATTTTTTTAATTTACAATGGAATTATTCTTTTTGGCACAAGTTGGATAAAATTATTGTGTTTGTCCATAAGTAGCGTATAAATTCAGGGTACTTGAACACAGAATACTACCAAAGGTGTTGGACCAAAAGGTACTTTCATTCTGTGTATTTACATACGAAGAAGTCTGAATCAAATTCATCATTTTACACAGAGTGATGTTAATGTTTCTTGGTTAGTTGTTTTACAGCACTTCAGCACTTTATTTGTCTGTATCAGAGGAAGTGGGAGCTAAATGCTGAGACTGCCAATGCAGGCTGGCCCTGATGGGTATTGAACTCATGACACATGGACTAGGAGTCTGATACTCTAACAACTGAGCTCCCTTTTTACACAAATTGTATGCATACTATCCAAAAATCCAAAAATTTAACATGTACTTTAAATTTCAATTTTTTTAATTATTTTATTTTATATTGTGTAAATCAGTGTATTTGATGAATTTCCATGTTGTAAATATAATTTTGAATTTTATTCATCATAACACATAGTACATGATCAACTTTACAGAATAATTTCCATCTGCTTCTTTCTAAGATTGAAAAATAGTAATATTCAATTTATTTTATAAATTTATGCAAAATGAGCTCTATTCAAATTGTACTTCAGGTATAATCATTTATTGTTTTAAGATAGACACAATATAATCTTATATGACTAAACTTATCACAAGAGATATGATGATAAATATAATCATAGCATGATAAATGTAAACACAGTAGTGTTATTTCCTTACCTTTCATCTGATGTTTGTAAGAGCCATACAAGATGGATATTTTATCTCCAACAAATTTGGCACAGACAACCTCCTGTAGTGTAGGATTTTATTGCTTCTTGGTTCAAACTGTCTTTAATCCAAATTGTGGATGACATAATTTTGCATCTTACCATCCTGTGAAAGCGTAATGGATATAACATGTTCACTGGTCTGTTTATACGTTTGTTTTGTGATTGAATGTGGATACATTCTCTGGTGACTTTAGAATAGAATAAAACAAGATTATTTAATAAAAGAATGACACTCATTTAGAGAAACGGCAATATTGAAACTTGCCTTTTTTTAAATAATTTTTTTTTTAGATATTAGTAAACTGCTGGTGCTGCATTGTAATTACAAATTATAGAAAAATTTCTGCTCAGCCTTGAGTAAACCTCTGAGTGCCAATTTTGGAATTTTAATTTCACCATAGATTTTGCAACTTGCTTCACCATAGTGAATCCTGTCTGTGAAACTACACATTTCATTTAACCTGATATCCCATCTACTTAGTTCCTTTGCTATTGTTGATCATATTTGTGAATGACTATGATAAACTACTGATGAATGTTAGGTACTTTATGTTGCATGTAACTAGTGATCTCAGCATGCAGTTAGTCATTTGAAATGAGTGGAATTAACATATAACTGTGCCTATTTGCTCATGTGCAGGTAGGATTTGTGTGACTTTTAACTTTCTTTTATTCTACCCCTATTACTTGATTGATGCAAAAGAGAATGCAGGTCAACATTTAATTGATTTTATGCAGCCAACTTTTCCATAAGTCAGAGATCAAAACATAGTATTTAATTAGGTTCTCAAGGAAATGCTGTCAGGCATCATTGTGATGGTCGATTGGACCTTGTTTCATTTGAATAAAATGGAGACTGCAACATAATTAAGTTGGTAACACTAAAATATGAATTCACAACATGACAAAACTTATTTCACTGGTATTTATCTCCTAAGGTGTTACTACTAGTGTCATTGCTAACATTTTTAATGAATCAAAATTGTCATATTTTTCTTTAGTGTTCATAGCATTTTTTTCTAAAGAAAACATAACTAAACATATCTACTTAACAAAATTTACAAGGTCTTCTTAAAAGTTGCAAATTTCACGATGTTTATTTCCAAACAGTATCTGCCCTTTTCAGTTATAAAACAAACCATATATCAAGGTTTCATTTACCAATTTTGATATGATTTTATGATTTCTGTTCAACAAACAGGGGGACTGTTTGGGGGCATTTTCTATAGGAAATAATGGGATCTCATATTTAACAAACAAGGGCCTGTTGTTTTTTTGTTTAGCCTTTTCTATAAGAAATAATGGGATACACACTTCCCTCCACATTATAAGAGGGTCCACTAATTATCTGGAGATGCTGTTGTGAGTGATTGGTGTATATTGTGTGTATTTTTGAGATGGTGTACCACAGAAGTTTTTCAGTCATGTAGTTTAGAAAATGTTTTTGTTTTTGATGAATGCATAAGTGCATGAAAATTTGGTGCCACATAATTAATTAGAATTCCAGCATTTGATACAAAATAAAATAAGGCTCGAAATTCTTTTTCTACATGGATATTCAGAAGGATTAGTTGAACAGACCAAAAATGACGTACAACAACTTGAAGAACTGATAGACAACCATGATGCAATTTTTCTCCTGTTAGACACAAGAGAAAGTCGCTGGCTACCAACTGTTATTGGAGCTGCCAGAAAGAAGGTAAACTCACAGCCTATGCATGGTTTTTTATTGCCCACCATAAAGCAGAGACTATTATGTTATGATGTTGTCTGTCGGTCTGGTTACCGATTTAGTTTCCCCACACTAACCTGATTACTTCACCATCTAGTTAGCAAATTTGTAGTTGGTTTAGGGAAGGAAAACCCTATTAGTTTTGGGGTCAAATGCATACGTGCCAACCATTACACATTTGGCGTAATCATTACGCTTTTTTCCACTAAATTACGCCTTACACATAAATGTATTAGGATTATGCGTTTTCGATATATCTCTCCTCCAAAAATTTTGTAATAATTTGTTTTCACATTTTTATTAACATCCCATTAATTCGACAGACCATATTCTACGAAAGACAGCTTCTATGTAACTACGATATAAGAGTTCGCTTGTCTGTAGACTTACATGTACTTTCCTAACAGTTTTGACCTCGGTTTCTATTTATAGCAGCTGTATGGCTTAGTTAGGAGAGAACAGACAGGTTTTCTGACTTGTAATCATTGCTCACAGGTTCTTTGTTCAAATTGATAATTGCTACAGAACCAGTCTGTAGATGTTTGGCGCTAAAAGTCAAGTCGGATTTATTCTAGTAGATGCGTGTTAGAGCAAAAATGTTTTTCAAATAATTTCACAGATGGATTAGAAAAGATGAAAAATCAATTCAGAGATGAATAAATGAACTACATACGACAGCGTTCCATTCTAGGGCAGCTTTATGCTCCATGCAGGTTGTGTGGAAAGGATTTTAATATTGGTCATCGTGGTAAAAGAAAGAAACCTTGAATTGGCTCATTTCCCTAACTCCAGTACTATGGGTTTTTTTTGTTGTTTTTTACAGAACTAAATTGTGGACACGAATTTTATAAATGCAGAGACATTATGTACTGAGTTCTTAAAAGTAATACAGACTACTCTTAGCGGTAGAAGACTACATTGGTCCTTTGTTCAAACGGATCTTTCCTGATTCCAAAGTTGCAGAAAATATGCATGTGCAAGAACAAAATCATCTAATATTGTTAGGTGTTTAGCAGAAGATACTTCACTTAAAATTGCAGAAGCCATGCAAATTAGGCCGTTTAGTATTGCAACAGACAGGAGTAGTGATTATGATGACAAAAAGTTGTATCCAGTCTGTGTAAGAGACTGACAACGAAAAAGGCAAGGTCAGCGTGCTTTTCTTTCATTACCAGAATTTACAGTAGATTCCACTGAAGAAAACAATATTTTATTTGCTTGATAATGCTTTGAATAAATATAAGTTGGCAGAACTGTATGGGGTTTTCAGCTGATGCTGCATCAGTGATGACTGTAATTCATAAAGGAGTTGCATTCTATATTTTGAAAAACATCTCTATCATTGTACATATCAGGTTGTCTCTGTCAAATGATGCACCATGCTGCAGGAAAGGTTGCTGATAAATTAGAAGGAGAACTCCTGAAGTATCAAACTGGCACTCTACCTGACAATGTACTTCATGGGGACAGTTGATTTTTCCCCTCTTATTTGCCAGCTAAAAGACCCAGTAACTGGAAGATATAAATTTCCTCTTCTTTGTCAGGTTATAAAAGGAATATTGGTTCTTTACCATTCTAATGCTGACTGTGAGAGATTGTTAACAAAAGTAAAACTGAATTTAGATCCAGGCTCTAATAACTCGGCACTTATTGTTCTACTGGTGGGCAAAACATTTTTAGTATCAGCTGGTATAAAATGTTTTGAAATGCAAAATGAGAGTCTGTTGCTTTTTGAAGCTCAAAGTGTTATATATGAAAACTTGAAGCAGTAATTCATGTTAAAAGTCCAGATAGGTAAAAAAAGCATTATGTACACATGCTCATTGAATTTTTATCATGTTATATGTGGATTGCTCTTTTTCTGCTCGGATAACTCTTTCTGTCTGTTTGGATTACACTTTTTCCTCGCCAGGGGTTGGCATGTATGCAAATGATTGGAAGTCAGGGTCACTGTGACTGAAAAGTAACACAAATTCTACATCACAGAACTTGACCTTTGTGGATAGCTTGTACTTTGGGTAATGAGAAGACTGCTGGTTTGGGGGCTAAAGGTTTAAAGGTCAAGGTCACATTGACTGAAAAAAGAAAACTAATTTCTGCACAAAAACTTTATTTATACAGCACATACCTTGGTCAAACTTTGTGATTAGTTTGCACTTAGGATAGTGAAGAAGCCTATTAATTGTTTGGTCAAAAGATCAAAGGTAAATGTCACTAACTGAAAGAAAAATATTGTTTTCTACACAGTAATATTAGTTCTGTCCATCACAAACCAGTACCATATTTTGTGGATGAATTGCACTTATGGTAAGGAAAAAGCTTACTGATTCAGTAGCCATGAGGTAAAAAGTAAAGATCACAGTGACTAAAAGAAAAACGACATAATCACATTAGTTCTACCTCATAGACCTGGGCCAAGTTTTCTGGATGGCTTGAATTTGGAGTAAGGAAAAAGCATATCAGTTTCAGAATCACTGTTGCCAAAATTGTATTGTCTGGAAAATAAAATAATGTCCAGTAATGTATGGCAATATCCATAATCTCCATGCTTCTTTGAAAGCAGACCGCTCCGGTGACCTAGTGGCTAGAGCATCCACCTCGGATGTGGGAGGTCGTGGGTTCGATCCCCAGTCGAGTCATATCAAAGACTTACAAAAATGGTACTAACATCTTCCTCACTTGGCGCTCAGCATTAAGAGGTTAGCGTTAGGACTGGTCAGCCTGGTGTCAGGATAATGTGACTGGGTGGAACATCATGCTACATGTCTGCGGCATGATGCCCCAGTGCTAGACATCACTGTAAACTGTCACACTGCAGACATGGTAGCGATATGACTGAATTTTTTAAAAAACTATGTTAAAATATCCAAATCACACACACACACACACTCTTTGAAAGCACAGGGGTAATAAAAGATGTAATCTTAATGTGCCCCAGCAGTAGAATCCCAGTCGATTTTGGACATCAGTTATACTGAAAACAGAGTAAAGGTAGTAATAAATGGCAGTGACTATAAAAAGTTAAATTTCTGTTACCCTATAATTCCATAACTTGTACAATTCTTATGTTCTTAAGAAAGAATTCCATTGGTCTAAAATGACCACTGTAATTTGATATTAGTGAAGTTTCAAAAGGGCAATAATTGTACAGTAGTTGTACAGTAAAACCTGTCTTGAGAGACCACTGCTATGAGACCACCTGTCTTGAGTGACCATGTTATCCAAGTACAGATTTATTGATTATTTATTGGATGAAACAAGATGGCCGCTATAGCTTAACCGTCTTACTCCATCAAGTCATTCCCCCGTAATTCTCACGGAGGTGGAATTGCTGTCATCATAAAGAACACCATGATAAAATGTCTTAACCACACCACATCATTCAGTTTCGACCACACATCGTTTGAACTAGTCTAAACCACACTCACACTGGAGCAAAGGTCAGTCCATTTTTTCTGCCTATACCACCCTCCTTCTAGTAGAAAAAAACAAGCTGGCTGACTCTCTCTTTTTGGAGCAGTTTCTGAATCTCCTGGACTATGGGAATTCGATAGGTGGCAACCTAGTTATTCTTGGAGATTTCAACTTTCACTTTGACTGTCCCGGAAACCCAAATACATCAAAACTCACAGACTGCATTAATGTTTTCAACCTCAAACAGTCAGATAACCAACACACCCATAAACATGGTCACATTTTAGACTGGATTCTTCATAGACCTGATGATAACATTCTACAGTCCTCCCTGGTATCCCATGACCTTGCATCTGATCACCTCTGCATTATATGCCATCTTGACGTATCAGTCCCTAACCCTCCACCTTTATCTTCTACTAAGAGAAACCTCCGTATGATAAATAGAACCAAACTAATGCGCGACATCCAAGCTGACTTAACAACTTGTTTACCTCCTACTGCAGAACAACTCGATAACTGCCTGTGTTCATTGCTGGACAAACATGCACCAGCTACCAAGTGCATAGTATCAATTCAAAAGTGTTCTCCATTGTATAGTAGTTTTAGGGACCAGCTTCGCACTGCTAAAAGAGACCGCCGTAAAGCTGAGAGGCTTTGGCTTTCCACCAGACTCACTATTCATAAGCAAATCTATGAAACCTCTAAGAAGAATATCACAGATATAGTCCATGCAGCAAAATCAGCCCACTACACTACTAAGATCATGGAAAGTTCCAGCTGCAAATAGCTCTTCGAGATTACTAACAAGTTAATGTCAAGGAACAAACCTACACCACTTCCAACTACCTTCTCTCCAGTTGACCTTCTGGACATGTTTGCAAATTTCTTCCATAACAAAGTACAAACCATTAGAGATAAGCTTGACACCACAATTTCAATTGACTCATCGGCACCATACAGTTGGGATACAGAATTTGAGCGGCAACCATTAGCAGCATTTGAACCTGTCTCTATGGATTTCGTATGTACAATCCTGATGAAGAGTGCACCAAAGTCATGTGAGCTTGATCCAATTCCAACATCACTGCTGCTTGAGTGCTTAGATCCAGTATTGCCTTCACTAACTGATGTTATTAATACCTCTCTCTCATCCGGGGAATTCCCATCATTTTTCAAAACTGCCATTATAAAGCCTCTGCTGAAGAAACCAACATTAGACCATAACAATTTAAAGAACTACCACCCAGTTTCTAATCCCCCATTCATATAAAAAATCTTAGAAAAGGTTGTTCTATCCCAGCTTGTATCTCACCTGAATTCAAACAGTCTTTTTGCAATGTACAATCTACATATCGCCCTTGCCACAGTACTGAAACTACTCTTCTAAAAGTAGTTAATGACATTCTCTCTGCTTTGGATAGTGGAAGGATTACAGTCCTCACCCTCCTTGATTTGTCTACAGCATTTGACACAATAGACCATGATATATTACTTCACCGTCTCCAGCATGTATTTGGCATTCATGATACAGCCTTACTGTGGTTCAAGTCCTACTTGGTCAACAGGACACAAATTGTGTCTGCAAATGGAATACACTCCAGCCCAGTTGATCTATGTTGTGATGTTCCACATGGGTCTGTTCTTGGACCTGTTCTCTTCATTCTATACACTCAAGTGTCATAGATCATCATCCAGTGTCTCACCAATTGTACACTGATCAGACCCAAATATACAAATCTAGCCACCCAACTGAAGTTGATGCTACCATCCAACATGTAGAGAGGTGCATTTCTGATGTGAAATCATGGATGACATGTAACAAACTGCAGATGAATGATGATAAAACTGAGGCCATTCTGATCACAACACAAAGACTTTCTCATTCACATCCTTTACCTCAAACAATAAATACCAGCAGCACCAACATTAAATTCACACAATCAGTACGAAACCTAGGTGTTACTCTGGACAGTACTCTCACATTGTACCAACATGTTATGAACATATGCAAAGGCTGCATATCTTGAGCTGAGACACATCAGCTCCATTCGCAAATATCTTTCAGTTGATGCCACTAAAACGGTTGTGTGTTCATTAGTACTTTCAAGACTGGACTATTGTAACTCAATTCTGTCTGGTTCATCTCAATATCTACTCCAGAAACTTCAGAAAGTTCAAAACACAGCTGCTCGGATCATACTTAGAGTACCACGATCAGAGCACACCTCCCCACTGCTCTGTACCCTACACTGGCTATCCATTTGATCCAGAATCAAACACAAAATTTGTTCTATGTGCTACGTTTCACTGTCAGACTCTAGTCCAACATACTTATCCGACCTCACCCATGTGTACACACCAGCAAGATACTTACACTCCTCTTCTGACAATCGTATACTCATTATTCCCACTATGAAAACAAAGTCATATGGACAGCATTCTTTTGCATACCAGGGCCCAGCAATGTGGAATGAATTGCCCACTGAACTTAGACACAAAGACACAGTGATCACATTTAAGAGTGCTCTCAAAACTGACTTATTTCGACTGCAAGAACAAACTTAAAGACCTGATAATGTTTCCTGCCTTAAATATTCTCAGCATGTTTTTTAATGTTTTCTAATTTCATGGTGTTTGTTTTTTTGTAATCATATCATTATGTTTTTTATCTTACAGGTGTTGTCTAATGTTGTAAAGCGCTTAGAGCTTCTAAAGATTAGGCACTATACAAAGTCCTCATTATTATTATTATTATATAGTGTTATGACCTGTTATGAGAAACCACATGTCATGAGAGACCTTTGTTTTGGCAGAAGGGGTGGTCTTTCAAGACAGGTTCGAATGTATATGCCTGATACTCCCACTGCATTTCATTGAGGCAACTATTGGAGGCACTAACCACAATTAATGGCCCAGTTGTTAGCATGCTAAACATGCAGTCAAAAGGTCTACTGATTCACTGTTGACATGAAGTTGATTAATTATTGTTGAGCTGTTTAGTGAATAATGAAGATGATATCAGATTATGGAGAGAGGAACCAACTTTATCAGGTGTCAGATATGTGCAAAAGGCTATGACATTTCACTACAGCAACTCATACTTTTATTAATAAAATAATACAAAAAATGCTAAGATGTGTACCTTTTTTTATATGAAATCAAATTATATCCAAATTAAATCCAAACATTCTAACAACTATAAAACTTTTAGTAACTTTCAGCCATCTGTTATCCTGTCACATAACCACATATGAACCAAACAAAGTCTCAGTTTGGACAATTGATGCTTCACAAATGAAGCATTAACAAATATGACATCTTTCAGTGCTTGAGTAATCATTTGCAGAAACTATTCTGGGAAATTACACCTTACAAAGTGCTAAACATCAAAACTTTGTTAAATTCTTAATTTTAAAAACATTTTATGTTAAGTAAATGTTATTTGTCACAAGCATTTCTTTTCCTTCATGAATAACTAAAGACTATTTCATGTGGAATTTTTATTATAGATTCTTATATGTGCTGCCCTTGGTTTTGACACATTTCTTGTGATGCGACATGGAATGAAGAAAGATATGGAAACAGATGACCCCCCTGTCAAAGGCCAGATGTCTGACTACCGTTGCATACCAGGCAGCCAACTGGGTTGCTACTTTTGCAATGATGTTGTAGCACCAGGAGATGTGAGTCTGACAGTATCAAGCTAATCATACCAGATCTGATGTTTACTGGAGATAAATAAATAGTTAGATTAGTATCAAACTAATCATACCAGATCTGATGTTTACTGGAGATAAATAAATAGTCACATTAGTATCAAACTGGACATACCAGATCTGATATTTACTGGAGACAAATAAATAGTCAGATTACTTTTAATCATCATTATTGTCATAAATGAAACTAAAATTTGTGAAGTCAGAACATAGACAGTCGTAATTTTATCAGGAATCACAGACAACACTACTTTTTAATTTTATTTCTTTCTGGATAAAAACTTAACTTATTTGTTATAAAACTGACAAATTTTGTACAAAAAACACTGAACTTGAGAGTTGTTATATATTTGTATTATACATTAGTCCCCCACTATAAAACCCCTCAGTATACTGCTGCCTTAATTAAAATGCAGGTATTGTCATCCATCCAATTAAATTGGTCAAATTGTTTTATAATTTATTCTTTTTATCTCCTTAAAAAAATTTTCTCACATGAAAAACAATTCTAATGAGATTTTACATAATAAATTATTCTATTTGTAGGACTATCTTCTATTTTAAGGTTCCTTCATTAAAATGTTGGTCACTGTTATGTTTCCGATCAGCAGTCTTATAAAGAGAGAAGACTGTACTCTATCTTTTTTCACATATAATCTTTTCCTGGAGGACACAGGAATTTGTGTCTGTTCATTTCAGTTAAGATTTGTTTATACATTTGTCACTAGGTACTTATTTTTAACTCTCTCCTGAACTTTCTTCTGGGTTCATGTTTAATTTATGGGCCACTAGCACTTCCTTCATGGGATGATAAATTTGTACATATGATGATGCTTTCCAAATGGACAAGTAAAAACTTCTTGTCAAGCTCAAAAACTACTTTTGGTTTCAGTAATGTTAATTTAAAGGGAAGAAGAACTAAATTTTATGTTAATCAAATTTTATTGACCCTGTTGTTTTCTAACCTTGCATCAGGCATGAATTTTACATAAACAAGTTCTGCTGACCATTAGCCTATATATAGTTACATTCAGATGATTCTGGCTGTCGTTAGGAGATCAAAATGTATTTTCTTGTGACATACTATACATTTTCTAAAAGCAGTGTATTTAAGGGGAAGTATATTTAAAACAAATACTTGATCCTTGACAAAACTGTTAAATGGACAAGCCTAAAATCTGAACCCTGTTTGAATCAGTTGTTATCGACTGCCAGGAACACATGAAAATATCATAATTTATTATCATCTGTCTGGGCAGGAGGATAGACATCTGTTTTGTCTTCTGGATGATAACTTCAGTTACAGTGAACATGTTTGGTACATACATTTTCCTTTGCCCAGTGAATAACTTTTGGATAATATTTTAGATTTATTTATTTTGGAGTCAGTAGCTCCAAGGTTAAAATCAGTTTTGCTGAAAGTACATTTTGCTGTTGCATCTCATTTCTTGATGTTAATTTCAGTTATAAGATTTCAAGGCAACTTGCTACACGTTTCCTTCCACTCAAGGAATGACCTCATTCATTTTAGGGTCAGCAGGTCCAGGGTCAAGGTCACTTTTGCTAGAAATTCTGCATTTATTTTCTGAATGATAAATTCAGTTCTGATTAATTCAGTGCAGCTTGGTGCAATTGTTACTCTTTGTCTGTGGTATTTGGTGTTGATAGCTTGATGGCCAAGATTAATGTTGGTAAAAGCAGATGTTGTCTATGCATTTCACTTTTGGATGAGAGGCTAAATAATGTATTTTAAGTAACAGTAACTTTGACCCTCATGGTGAATGTCCACAAATCAACAGGATATTTGGGGGGCTAAAACACATGCACACACAAAGCTACAGATGGATGCATTGTGTATTGGTTAACTTGTTGTTAGGAAGTCAAGTGATTAAACAAGTGAAATGCAGTGGGCAAATCTAGTTTTAGTGAGAGCATCATTGATCTTTGAGCTACTGACCCACAAAATCATTATAGATTTTCCCTGGGTATGTGGCAGGCAGATAAATGTACTAAATTTCATTGAAATATGTTAACCAGAACTTAAGCTATTATCTGGAAAATAAATGCTTAAGAAAAATTGAAACAGTGGTTTTGCCCTTGAAGCTATTAACACTAAAATCAATAAGGATGCTTGGTGTTTAATCTTTTTACTGGAACTTGTCCAGTTCATTTTATACCAGAACTTTAAATTCTCTCCAGTTGGTTTCATTGAAATGTGGTTCATGTGTTATAATCTTTTCACTTAAGAAAGAGTCGTATTGAATCCAGAGTATGTAGCTTTAAATTCAAGGTAAGTGTTAATAATAATAGATTGTACCCTTGCATTTTCTGGAAAATAACTAATCTGTTCCAGGAAACTTGAAGCGTATGTTTCTCTTTGCATGATGGATTTCAGAGATGGTAGAATGATGGTTAAGGTCACTATTTCAAAAATTGGTTCTGACATTTGATTTCTGGGCAAAGATTGTACATATGTTTGACCTACAATAGTCTGGTATCAAGTCCTGTTTGCATTACTCATGTTATATTTCAATAGAGTCATTATCAAGTGCCATTGGTAGTACTTTTGTTATATTTCAATGCTGGCCATGTGTCAAGTACCATTTGATGTACTCCTGTTAAATTTCAATGCTGACCATGTATCAAATGTAATTTGCAGTAATCGTCATATATCAGTGCTGGCCATGTGTCAGATGCTGTAATTGTTATATTTCAATTATAGCCATGTGCCAAGTGTTGTTTGCAATAATCCTGTTATATTTTGCGGGCCATTTATGAAGTGCCATTTGTAGTCAGTTTTGCCTGTCATCCCTGCCGTGATATAGGCCGCCCACAAAAGATTGCCTGAGACTTCTGTCCTGTGCCATCCCCTTGAGCTGACTCAAGGTGTGACCCATCTTAGTGATGTCCACCTCAAGGATGCATTGCCAGGTGTTTCTCGGTTGGCCCCTTCTTCGCTTGACTTGAGGGTTCCACCTCAATGCCTGTCTGGTAATGTTTGTTAGCAGCTTACATAGTGTGTCCTATCCAACCCCACCATCTCTTGATCTGGTCCTCTACTGGAAGCTGGGAGGTTCTCTGCCACAGGTTGGTGTTGCTGATGGTGTCTGACCAGCGGATCTGGAGAATTCTTCTTAGGCAGCTATTGATGAAGGTCTGAACTCTCTTTACGGTCCACTTGATGGTTCTCCAGGTCTCTGCTCGATACAGTAGGACTTACTTCACATTGGAGTTGAACAGTCTGTTCTTGGTAGTCAAGGAAATTTCTTTGGAGCTCCAGATGTTCTTGAGCTCTCGCCTTTCTAATCCTTGCCTTGACGTCTGCGTCTGTGCCACCCCTGCTGGTTGATAATGCTACCCAGGTACATGAAGGACTCCACCTCTTCCAGGGACTTCCCTGCAGTGTGACTCCACAATGTCCACCGGATCCCATTTCTCTGCCATTTGATGGATGTCTTCATAATCCAGTCGATGGCAAGAAGGAAGAGAAATGGCAACAGCAAGCTGCTTTACCTCATGCCAGTCCGCACTAGAAAGCTGTCTGTGTGTGCTCTCCTGCATGAATGACTCTGCAGGTCATTCCATTATAAGCGTTCTTGATCAGGTTTAAAAGCTTGGTTTCAATGCCATATTGACAAAGAAGTTTCCAGAGTGTCTTTTGGTCCATGCTGTTGAATGCTTTCTCATAATCAACAAAGTTGATGTAGACTGAAGAATTCTACTCCAACAATTGCTCAGCTAGGATGCGAAGAGTAGCTATTTGGTCCATACATGATCTGTGCTGCCGGAAGCCCGCATGTTTATCTCATAACTGTGGGTCAGTGGCCTCCTTCATCCTCTCCAAGAGGACCTGGTTGAAGACTTTCCCTGGTACTGACTAGAGTATGATTCCTCTATAGTTGGAGCAGTTGCTGAGGTTGCCTTTTTTGGGGATCTTGATTAGGTATACCTCCTTCCAGTCAGTTGGTATTTCTTCTTCCTTCCAGTTCTTCTCAAAGAGGGGCTATAGCATTTTCACTGAAGCCTCTAGATCTCCTCTGAGGGCTTCTGCTGGGATGCTGTCGGGTCCAGCTGCCTTGCCGTTCTTCAGCTGGATGATGGCTTTCCTGATCTTGTCTATGGTGGGATTTTCACAGCTTATATGGATAACTGTGTTGGCTGGGTGGATTTCTGGGGGATTTAGTGGTGATGGCCTGGTCAACAGCTCTTTAAAATGTTCTGCCCATCTATTCAGTTGGTGTTCTGTACTTGCTGTGTTGTCCTTTATGGGTCTCTCTGCTTTGCTGTACTTGCCGGACAGCTTCTTGGTGATGTCGTACAGCTTCTTCATGTTTCCACTTCCGGCCACTTCTTGTGCTTCTGCTGCTACTTTTTTAACATAGTTTCTCCTGTCTATCTTGATGCTTCTTTTCACTTCTCTATGTGCATCAGTGTACTCTTTTTGTACTTTTATTTTTGTAGTTCTTGTCCTACTGATATTTACTGCTGCTTTCTTCTGTTTCCGCACCTGGATTTTGCTCAATGTTTCAGCTGAAATCCATTATTTCTGCTGGTGCTTCATGTGGCCTAGTACTTCTTGGCATGTTGATTTTACTGCCTCCTTAACTTTCTGCCATCTGTTGTTCGCATTGTCTTCCTAATTTTCAAGAAGCTCTTGTAGCACTTGGTACTTGTTGTTGAGCATCAGTCTGTATTCTTCTTTAGTTTTTGTATCTTTCAACAGGCTGATGTTATACTTTGTTTTTTTCTCTTTTGTGCCCATCCAGTTCTTCTTCAGCTTAAGTTTCAGCCTTGCAACAACTAAGTGGTGGTCAGATGCTCCCCTCTTCACCCTCACATCTTGCAGGGATCTTCTAAACTTCTTGGCCATGCAGATGTGGTCAGTCTGATTTTCTGTCACATGGTCTAGTGATATCCATGTGTTCTTGTGGATTCTCTTGTGGGGAAAGTAGGTACCCCGAGTGACCAGGTTGTTCAGTGCACAAAAGTCTGCGAGCCTCTCTCCATTTTCATTCATCTCGCCTAGGCTGTGGATCCCCATGGTTTGTTTGCATGCTGTGTTGTCTGACCCAGCTTTGGCATTGAAGTCACTCATCAGGATATTGATGTCTTTGTCTGGGAAGTTCACTACTATGTTCTGTAGTTTTTTGTAAAACTGGTCCTTATCTTTTTCTTTGCCGTCATTTGTTGGAGTGTAGCACTGTATGACCTTCATCTTCATTTTCTCCTTCTTGGTCCTAAATGTTGCCCTGAGGATTCTGGGCCCATGTAGTTCCCATCCTATCAGTGCATTATATGCATGCTTTGACAGCACGAGCCCCACCCCCTGTGTATGAGGCATGTCATCTTCCTCATGTCCTGAATACAGTAGCAACACTCCTGTCATCAGCCTTCTTTGTCCAGATTGAATCCATCTTGTCTCGCTAATGCCCAGTAGGGATAGGTTGTAGTTCCTTTTCTCTGCTGCTACCATTGCTGTTTTTCCTGCCTCATACTTTGTCTTCACGTTCCATGTTGCGATGTTAATTCTCCTGTTTGATATAAGGGTGGTCTGCTTTATGGCTTCCGTGGGCTTCTGGCTTTTACCACTTTGCGTCATAAGTCTTCCAGAAGAAGACCCTTCTTCCCTCAGGAGACTGCTCTGGTGGCCTAGTGGTTAGAGCATCTGCCTCAGATACAGGGGGTTATGGGTCTGATCCCAGGCCGAGTCATACCAAAGACTTACAAAAATGGTATTAACAGCTACTTCACTTGGCACTCAGAATTAAGAGGTTAGTGTTAGGACTGGTAGGCCTGGTATCAGGATGTGAATGGGTGGGACATCATGCTACATGTCTGCAGCATGATGCCCCAGTGCTAGACATCACTATAAACTGTCACACTGCAGACATCGTAGCGACTGAAAAATTGTTAAAGCTATGTTAAAAATCCAAATCACACACACACACACACATCCTCCGTCAGGCTTTCAGTTTCTGGTTTTTCTTCTGTTGGTATTTTTGTAGCAAGTTGGATTTTACAGGGTCAGGTTGCTAACCCCATGCCCAACCCTCCTTCTACATCTGGGCATGGGACCAGCAATGGTGGAGTTGCCATTTGTAGTATTTCTGTTATATTTCAATGCTGGCCATGTGTCAAGACCTTTTTGCAATACTCATGTTTTAATGCATCTGCTCTGAATACTGTGAGGGTAACTTGATGTTTTCATGTCTTTTTTTCTTAGCTAATTATATATGTAACTTATCAAGACAAAATCTTTTGAGTTTTTTCTTTCTTTTTTTCAGTCAACTCGTGATAGGACACTAGATCAGCAATGCACTGTATCAAGACCTGGAATATCATACATAGCCAGTGCCCAAGCTGTTGAGTTACTAGTGTCCATTTTGCAACACCCAGCAGGGTATGGACAGTAATTTTAGACACATTATTAAATTAAATATTGCATTTATAATGTTTGCTAGTATTCTTCCTATCTCAGAAGTTCTTTGTTTTTTTTTAAATTAGGACAATATATCAATTTTATTTTCTGAATTAGAGATATTGGTGTTATGATGGCAGCAGAAGTAGCAATTGTACATAGTTAAACATTCTAAGATCATCAAAGATACTAAGATTCCAAGCTACTGTATTTGACATAATACCAGGACTGTGCAAATAATAAATTTATTATTTAGATAATTTTAATGAAGTTAATAGATGATATAATAAACAATGTTACATACATATTATAAGAGTTTTCCCTCTTTGTTGGGAGCTCTCATCTTTGGAGGTGTGTTCTGTCTTCTGACCACTACAGTGGCCTAAATGTCTGCTTTGGATGCCGTTTGTGGGTCCAAACCCCAGCCAAGTCATACCAAAGACTTATAAACATGGTACTACCAACTGCCTCACTTGGGCATTTAGCATTAAAAGGTTGGTGTTAGGACTGGTTGGCCTGGTGTCATGATCATGTGACTGGGTGGGGCATGATTCTACACTGCTGCTTGATGCCCCAGTGCTAGACATAAACTATAAACTGCAAGAATACAGACATCATAGCAGTATGACTGAAAAATTGCTGAAGTTACATTACAAATCTAAATCACACACATACACACACACAGTCAAAACTGACTGAAGCACACATAAGATTCATTATTGGCACTGATTTAATCCACAGAGTTAACTGGTAATGAGATAACAGGCATGTTTTGAGCAGGTTTTGTCAGCCTTTTTCAGACCTGCCAACACTGAAAAATCAAAATCAGGAAAATCACCATTAAAAATCAGGAGGCAGGGTAAAAAAAATCAGGAGGTACAAGAGTAAGGTGTATGTATATATATATATATATATATATATATATATATATATATATATATATATATATATATATATATCATGATAATGATGTCTGTTTTTGTTATTTCAGTCCACTGTATGTTGCGGATTTGCATTTCTGCAAAAAGTTCATCATTTGTTTGTCCTTGGGTGCCAAATTCACTAACAAGAATAGCTTCCAGGGTTGATGCTGACAGGCTGGCTCTTTGGCTAGTTCAGTTGTTTTTTTCTTCTTCTGACCAATGAGAACGCTCTTTAAGCATTGCTGTTGCTGTGCGGTATTTAAAGTATTGATAGCATTTCTCTTCCATGGGTTGGAAACAACAGTTGGCCAGATCCATCCTTTCTTTTCCTGAGAGCAACCCACTGATGATCTGCTTTTTCCATATTCAATTCTGCATCTAAATTGTACTTGTAGATTTGGTAAAGCTGAAACTCTATGCACAGGGTTCCCACGCTAACAGGAAATTGGGAAAAAGTCTGGAGAAATGAAAAGTCCTTGAATTTCGCAAATATTTATGAAAGTCAGGGAAAAACCTGAAAATTGTCTGCCAATACTTGACACCTGAAACAATCATGTAATTGAGTCATAACTAAACTGATCGTGAGTTAAATTTATCAAGTTCTAACCAGAATATTGGGAGGGTGCAGTATGGATCATTTGGTTGCTTGCAATAAACATATATGCTGAGTCAATCCAAATGCCCGGTGGATTAGATTCATCAGTATACTTTTATTTTCAAAGTCAGCACAATATCCATATCTTTCCTTACATGGGAGGTATGAAAACCAATCTAGCATCACAAGAGGTCATGGTGGTGGCAAAGCATAGCTGCTTACTGGATGGCCTAGAAAACTTTAATGAGTGACATATGCATGAAATCGATATGAAAATTACTTATTTTTTCAGAAATTGTGAGAATTAAAATCGTTACACTGAAAGACATGATAAAACTACGGCATTGATGAAATGTGACCTGGTACTCAAGATTTGCATTGCTAGTCCCATGAGTACACAAACCTAACAACCCACATTTTCAAATGTTGTAGAGAAGAAAAAAATATTAATGAAAGTCTTATGCTGGTTGTAAAAAAATGAAAGAACACAAAATTCTCCATATTTATATATTCCGATAACAACTTCTGGAGTTTTGTTGTATCACGTGACTACCACGTTGACATGTGCTCTCTGCTTGATAAATCAGACTGCCAGATTGCTGGTTTTTACAAAATAGTATCTGACAGTCATTTAATATGCTTGAATTGCTGTACAACAACATTATAAAGGAGTTTGTTGTTGATATCACGTGACTATTGGACTTCAAATGTCATTTGAGATTTGTGAAGTCATGTGACTAGTAATGCAAATGGCAAGAACTGGGTAAAGTTTCATCTATGTCATAGTTTCGTCTTGTCTGTCAGCGGATTAATGACATAACAATTATAATACTTGCCATTTCTGAGAAAATAAATAATTTTCCTATCGATTTCATGCAGGTATGAGCCGATATAAAATAAGTTTAAATTTTCTAGGCCCGCTGGTAAGCGACTACCATATGTCTCTACTGCATGGTGGTGGCAAATTCCAAATTTTTGATATGCAGTTGCAATGACCCCACACCCCAACCTAAATGTCCAAATATGAAAAACGGGGTGGGAATATTTGGAGGAAACTCAGATTAGAAAATGGACTGCTATTTGTTTTAAGTCAAATTTGCTGTCCAGAATGTTGAATCTCAGAGCTGAAATAAGAAATTGTCATCCCTTGTAGTGTATATTAAAAAATGATATGAGCCCCTGTATCAGTACAGGTTTGGGGACTGGTTTAACGAATTACTTGAAGACAAGTTGATTTTACAGAAAATTAAATTGTTGTTTATACAGCTGTTTATAACTTTGAAGGTCTGTTGTCAAAATTTAAATCAACCCTTTTGAAACTGTTTTTTAAATGATGGATTTTTAACCAGATTGTCTTAAGGAGATTAGGTTGTTTGAAAAATCTTGTTTGGGATTTATTATTGGCACAGATAAATTCAGGGTTAAAATCTTTTCGCTACAAGACAAGATTCTAATTATTTGCGTTTATTGGTTTTTTTATACTGTAATAGGAAATGCTGCTTTCTATGAGATGCATTTATATATTGCTCTAGAATTCTTTAGAATTAAAGGTTTCAAAGGAAACAAAACATAATTTATGTTCATTATGTTGTTCCCACTTAGTAGCATAATGCAGCAAAATAAAGTTAAAATTTGTATTCTGTACAATGAAATGACTTTACATGCCAATTTATAGGAATATAATCAAAATTCTTTCGTGTGATACATTTTATGGTTTTGTACATTATTGTCTTTTCTGACTTCAATGTTTTTGGAGAGCCTTAAAAGAGAAACATCTTTAGATTTAGAAAATGCACTGTTTTACAATCTAAAATGATCTTTAATTCCATTCAGTAATGGTCATCTATGAACCTTGAAAAAAAGTAATTTCATCCTAGAAAAACTCTGGAAATTTATCTTTTTGAAAAGCATGGGAACCATATATGCAGATCATCAGTGTTGATTCCTTCATTTGGCTGGAGAAAAAGGCCAGGTCCTTAAACGATACTAAAGATTGTTTCAACACATCTGCAATGCTTGCAATGTGTTTATTAATGTCATCTGGACCACCACATCATACCAAGAGATGCTGTGAGCAACATTGGCAGAATGCATGATAGGCTCCACGAGTTGATGCACAAATGAAAGCAAACTGCTTCTCCCTATCACTCCTACAAATTTTGATCCCATTTCTTGTTCTTGGCTGGTGAAAATTCATCATTTACTTCCTTTTATTCTTTTTTTCGTTTCTTGCTGAAAACTTATCCATTATGTTGCTGTGATTTGCTGATGGGTTTGGATAAAGAGAACCACACTGAGAGACAGTCTCTTTGTATTGGCAGATGAAAACTGGAAATCAAGTCGGATATGGTAAAGTACTAAGAAACATACCAGGCACATAAAAACGAGATAGCAAAAAAGAAAAACAGAAAATGTTTGTGTAAAAATAAAATTGGATTTTTTTTTCTTTCTTGAGGTGAAAAAATGGGATGTTTTCTTTAAAATCAGGGAATCATGAGATAGGTCCGAAAATTGATATTCTCCTGATTTTTTCAGTAGGGTTGGCAGGTCTGCTTTTCCCTTCCTTAAACCATATGATTGTTGAGACATGTATTTAAAAAGACACTTTTTTTCAAATCTGAAATATGAATATCATGTACTAATATTAAAGATGAAGACCAAGACCTCATTAACTCCAAAAAAACAAATGTTGCCCTAGACTGCTACATTGAAGCCCTTTCAAAAGATTTCTTATTATGATATCAGCATTGTGCAGATTTTCACAAAACTGAACAAATCATTGAACTGAGTATGTATTCCTTTTGAAGAAAGAATGGTTAATTTCAAACTTCACCACTTCATTGATGGTTAGTGACATGTACTTTTTAGTCTGGTTTACAGCCTATAACAAATGACATACCAGCATGACCTGTAAAATGGTAGCCAGCCTCATTGTTTGCATTTTTGAGGGGTTGTTTACAAACAGTCTTTACTTTTTAGTGGTCATGGTTGCAAAAGATTATAAGAAGTCATTGGTGTTTGTCTCTGTTTTTGCAAGACAGTAATTTATAGCAATGCTGGTTAGAACAATCTTCACTTTGTCCTAAGTGGTCATGTTTACAAAGGCTTCAATCAAGGTCAGTCGATTTTATATCAGTGGTATAATCCATCTCTGCAACCTTAAAACACTGAAGATAAACTGACCTTGCTGATAGACTCAAAGGATGTTGATTTATGTTTGCTTGGTATCTCCTACATACAATCTAACTTACAAATTTACAAATAGAGCCTTTTGATTCTTCAGAATATATTCTGGTTAAAACTTTTTGTATGATCGTAATTTAGTGACGAAACTGTTTGTGATTTTATACATGTATGTATAAGAGAAAGACATGATCCTTATCATTTTAAAAAAAAAAATTTATGATCATTTTTAATTTTTTGATGGTCAATCCTTACAGTACTGATGCATCAGCAGATACAAGTGTTGGGGAGGAACATTTGACGGTCGATCACCGTAGTCCACTTGGTCTGGTTCCACATCAGGTCAGTGAAATTCAACCTTAAGGAAGATTGGCAGTTAAATTTCTGAAAATTTAAGATTTTGAAAAAAATGCATTCTAGCAACAAAATTGTATAGTTCTAAAGTTTGATCTTAAATATAACTTTGATCCAGTGAATTTAGAAACACAAATATTTTATGCTGTATTATTTGTATCACTATATTCATACTCAATTCCAATGATGTTTTGTTTGGAGTTAGACCATGGGAATGAATTTATATTTTGATAATTCAAAGCAATCCTAAAGGATGAAGAAATTTTAAGGTTCCTACTAATTTGATTGTACTATATTTTATAAATAAATGTTCTTCGTTTTAATAAACTGCATTGTCCAAGAATAAATTCATAGCTCATAAATGTAAACAGGTTCATTTATTTTCTACTACTTAGTTTAAAACCATGGAGTCATAAAATTTGCTAAGAAATAATCTAACTTTAATTATTACCTGTTTTACTCACTTATGTAAGTCAAGTCCTGACTTAAAAATAAGCAATATATAGTAATAATTATAAGTAAAAATTTAAAAGGATCTTATACTATTATGAATAAAATCTTAAATTAGTCTAGAAAGTTCTATCACAAGTACAAAAGCATAGTGTTCCAAATGAATTTCGGTGGTGTTTGGAATGAATCACAATCTTGAATGTGCTGATGTTCAAATAGTCTTAAATGTGCTGTTGTACTTGCAATCTTGATGTCTCACAATGATATAATTAAGAAGGTCCTTGAATAAATTCACAGTAATCTCAAAATAGTGATTAGTCCAAATGAATCAATGAGTGCTTTGTAATTCCAGTGAATGATTTAAATAAATAAATCTTCCCAAATTATAACTGAACAGAACTAAAAGACTGATTCCAATAGACAGAAGTTAAAATAGGAATGACATAATTGTGTTCAATTCAAACATATATAAACTGTCAGCTGACTTAAGACACAACAAAATGCCATGGATCTTGGTCATTTACAGTGTAATTTTTCATCAAATTCATAAACAAGGTCAGGTCTGTTTATACATTTTAGCAGACTACCTGGCAAAAGACAGGTAGATAATGGATTTTCCATGGGGAAAACCAATGTCCTGAACTCATATCCAAATAATATATTAATGTATTAGTCAACAATCATGGATAAAAGTTAGCTATGTAATTATTTGCTTACAAATGACCCTTATAACCTACAATCATGGACAAAAGTTAAACACACAATATAGATATTCACAAAATAAGTTTGAACCTGCTGGCAAATCTGGGTTTATGCAGTTTGTTATGAGTAATCATTAGAACAAACAATATACACCATGATCTGCTGGTGCTTTATGTGATAACAAATTAGGGTCAACATTGTTTGCAGTTGGCTTAACTTAAAGGCAAGTATATATGGCACTATTAATTCTGAAATGTTATATATATTACAACCAAAATGTAAACCACATACAGCAGCAGTGACAGGAAAGTACAATAGACCAGTGTCTCTACTGAATCTCATATTGGTTAATATTTTTTTGGCAAGTTTTTATTGTGGCAATAATCTTGGAATTCTTGCAGCTGAGCAACTCTGCTCCTGGCTATGTATACATGGCCAGCTTTATTAGCAAAGGTTTGAGTCAAACACAAGAAACCATTATTAGTCATATGTATATATAATAATCAAGAATCTTTCTCCTTTGTTAGATTCGAGGATTCCTGTCCAGATTCCACCAGCTACTGCCAGCTAGTAGAGCCTTTGACAAATGTACAGCTTGCTCCAGAACTGTATGTGCCTCTTCATAGATATTGCTGTTAACAAAGATAATAACAATAACATAGATATTACCAGTAATATAAATATATATTACCACTGACAGAGACAGATATTACCACTAATATAGATATTGTATGTGTGTGTGTGTGAAATTTGGATTTTTAATATAGCTTTAATAATTTTTCAGTCATATTGCTATGATGTCTGCAGTGTGGCAGGTTATAGTGATGTCTAGCACTGGGACATCATGCCACAGACATGCAGCATCATGTCCCACCCAGTCACATTATCCTGAGTGCTAAGCAAGGCAGTTAAGTCTTTATGGAACTGTTACACTGCATTGGGACCACTCCAGTGGCCTAAGTGTTTAGAGCATCTGCCTAAGATACAGGAAGTCGCAGGTTCAAATCCCAGCCGAATCATACCAAAGACTTACAAAAATGATACTAATAGCCGCCTTGCATGGTGCTCAGCATTAAGAGGTTAGTGTTAGGACTGGTCAGCCTGCTATCAGGATAATGTGACTGGGTGGGACATGATGCTACATGTCTGCAGCATGATGCCTCTAGTGCTAGACATAACTATAAACTGCCACACTGCAGACATCATAGTGATATGACTGGAAATTTTTTAAAGCTACGTTAAAAATCAAAATCACACACACACACAGCATTGGTGTCAAGCTTTTTTGGTGGCAAAAATACTAGTACTCCTTCTCATTTTGCTGGTGAAGTATCTGCACTTCCATATGTGACTAGATGTTGCTATTATTTAAATATATTATTTTATTAAAGTAGGAAATTGATTATTTTTGGTGAACTCTCCATTGTACAGAATATGTCATTTCAACAGTTCTACCAGCATTTATAATTTCATTTTCTTTTCAGTGAAATTGAAACAGTGATTATCACTCTCAATAAGCAGTCGTCTCTACAAAAGTATTTACAATTCGGTTTCCAAATCAAGTGACAAATTAATTATCAATAACTAAACAGGAACAAGGTTTTGCCTGTCTGCTGGAAAACACTGTACAGGTAAAAGCAGTGCTTCCCACTTAGGAAATACAGTATTATAAAACTGATATTTTTGTTATAGGGAATGCAAACAATTGAGGGAATTCAAGATGGCCGCTATCGCTTAACAGACTTGATGCAGCTGTTCTGTTTTTTGTGCCGTTTTCATGATATTTGTGCTTGTTGCCTGTCTTTGTCTACGTTATTGTGTTCATTATGTATTGGCTGTTCAGTTCATATGTGTTTCTTCATCTCCTTGTTTTGGAAACAAGAACAATTAGACTTTTTCTCAGCTGTCTTGCTCCACTCCTACAACTTCTATTTAAACAAACCGCCATCACGTAATACCCGCCCAGTCAACCTGTTTATGCTATGATGGACCCTCATTAATTACTTTAAATGACCACTCCTTGGCTCTCCACACTACATTGTGCTCTAGACTAAACGAATTGGGACTACATTCATCATTACCTAAATGTAAACAGAAGCGAAAAAAGAAACGTTTCAAGGCTGGCTGGCGTAAAACGGAGAATTCCAGTTATCTCCCTTATGCCCTTTCCGGCTCTACAATTTAAAAATTCGACCATTAATTTAGATAACCTAATTCAAATCCCTATTAATTCGTCAACCTTTGTGTCAACTATCCAAGAGATACCTCTGCGTATTGCATTATTCTATGCCCAATCAGTAGGACCACCGGAAAAGCGCACAGAAATAGTTAATTTTATCAATGACCAGAATATTGACGTCTTTTTCCCGACAGAAACATGGCTAAAAACATCAGGCAGTGAGCCCAAGTGTGCGGATCTAACACCAACTGGTTACTCCACCAAGTTTTTCCCCCGTAACTCTCTGTGGAATTGCTGTCAAAACAAAGAACTCCAAGATCAAACGTCTTAACCACACCACAACATTCAATTTCGACCACACATCGTTTGAACTAGTCCAAATCACACTCACATGGGAGCAAAGGTCAGTCCATTTTTGTTTACTATACTGCCCTCCTCCTAGTAGAAAAAACAAGCTGACTGAATCTCTCTTTTTGGAGCAGTTTCTGAATCTCCTGGAGTATGGAAATTCAATAGGTGGCAACCTGATTATTCTTGGAATTTCAACTTTCACTTTGACTGTCCCGGAAACCCAAACACATAAAAACTCCTAGATTCCATTAATGTTTTCAACCTCAAACAGTCAGATAACCAACCCACCCATAAACATGGTCACATTTTAGACTGGATTCTTCATAGACCTGATGATAACATTCTATGTTCCTCACTGGTATCCCATGAACTTGCATCAGATCACCTCTGCATTATATGCCATCTTGACATATCAGTCCCTAACCCTCCACCTTTATCTGCTACTAAGAGAAACCTCTATATGATAAATAGAACCAAACTAATGCATGACATCCAAGCAAACCTAACAACTTGCTTACCTCCTACTGCAGAACAACTCGATAACTGCCTGCATTCATTGCTTGACAAACATGCTCCAGCTACCAAGAGTATCAATTCAAAAGTGTTCTCCATGGTATAGCAGTGTTAGGGACCAGCTTTGCACTGCTAAAAGAGATGGCCGTACAGCTGAAAGGCTTTGGCTTTCCACCAGACTCACTATTCATAAGCATATCTATGAAGCCTCTAAGAAGAATGTCACAAATATAGTCCATGCAGCAATATCAGCCCACTATACTACTAAGATCCAGCTGCAAATAGCTCTTCGAGATTACTAACAAGCTAATGTCAAGGAACAAATCTACACCATTTCCAACTACCTTTTCACCAGTTGACCTTCCAGACATGTTTGTAAATTTCTTCCATGACAAAGTACAGATCATTAGAGATAAGCTTGACACCACAATTTCAATTGACTCGTTGCCACCATACAGTTGGGATACAGAATTTGAGCAGCAACCATTAGCAGCATTTGAACCTGTCTCTATGGATTTCGTATGTACAATCCTGATGAAGAGTGCACCAAAGTCATGTGAGCTTGATCCAATTCCAACATCACTGCTGCTTGAGTGCTTAGATCCAGTATTGCCTTCACTAACTGATGTTATTAATACCTCTCTCTCATCCGGGGAATTCCCATTATTTTTCAAAACTGCCATTGTAAACCTCTGCTGAAGAAACCAACACTAGACCATAACGATTTAAAGAACTACCACCCAGTTTCTAATCCCTCATTCATATAAAAAATCTTAGAAAAGGTTGTTCTATCCCAGCTTGCATCTCATCTAAATTCAAACAGCCTTTTTAGCAATGCACAATCTGCATATCGCCCTTGTCACAGTACTGAAACAACTCTTCTAAAAGTAGTTAATGACATTCTCTCTGCTTTGGATAGCGGAAAGATTACAGTCCTCACCCTCCTTGATTTGTCTGCAGCATTTGACACAATAGACCATGATATATTACATCACCGTCTCCAGCATGTATTTACTTACAGGTAATAAAAGGATACTTGGAGGGAGGCTTTAGATTTCTTTTGCAAGCTTTTAATGAACCCAGTTATTTGGAGGATTTAACAGGTCTCACACAGATGCATCAAGATACAATAGATGCTGAGGTAAATAATACAATTTTTCATTGTTTACTTTTTTGGAAATAATTAACAGTTGACATTGAATGAACAGTCAAAAAGAGGCTTACCTGACTTCTTAAACTAACAGTCCACCATTTCACTAAGTTGGTTTATGTAGAATCTGAGCTATCTGTCAATATTATATTATTTCCATGTTATTATTTTGCAATGATACTCTGACAATTTTCTTTTTCCAAAGATAAAAGCATAATTAATGTTCATAACTCTTGCTCATAATAGAACTCATACAAGATTTTCTTGATATAAACCTATTTACCAAGTTTAATCAAATTGGATGAGAAATCTGCATCAAGAGAGGAAATAAAGCACCACCAGTGAGATGCAAGATCATCTCATTGATATTCGCAGATCTCACCAACTGTAGAACCTCTCAGAGACAATGATGATATAAGCTTATTTTCCATCTTGGAGCAAAATCTAGTTTCTGAAGAAATTTGGCCTCTAGAGTGGTGACAAGCTCAGCCAGTCAGATACAAGATTACCTCATAAATAGTGATAGATGTTGCTAACAAGCAAACTAATCCAGCATCTTGAGAATATAAGTCTATATAACAAGTTTCATTAAAATGTGATAAGAAATATAGTTGCTTGAGTGTTGACAGCATCAGCCAATCATATTCAATGTCAAGTCATTAATATGAGTGGATTTAATTCATAATCATATTCAATAGAGATGTTGACAATATGCGTAGGTATTCCTTGTAATAAGACTCACTAATACCATGATGATGTTTGTCTATTTTCCTTAAGTTTGATTAACATTTTGATCATAGAAACATGCTTTTTAAGTATCAAGAAGTTCAGTCAATCAGATGCAAGATGACCTAATAAATATGTGGAGATCATGTTAAAAACCATTGAATATCGTGATCACATAAGCCGATATACCACGTTTGATGAAAATCAAATCAGACAAGAGTCAATAAAGTGCCAGCAAGCCCAGCCATCTGGCTGCAAGATCACTTCATTGTTATTTGGGATCAATGGGTACCAGTCTGGCCACCCAGACCCAACAAGGCTTTGGAAATACTCAACCCGACTGAAGAGTTCTCTACCAGGTTCCTGGCCGGGTACCTAGACCCAGTACCTGGCCAAATTTTCCCTTCCCTAATTATTGTGTATGGGTCTTGCTCATACTTGTATTTTTCTAACCTCATGATGATAGAGGTCTATTTTGCCAAATATCATCAAAACAGAATCAGAAATACAATATCAAGAGAGGCAGGAAGCTTAACAAGCAGATGCTAGATCACCTTATTAATATGCATCAATCTCATTTATTATTGAACTCTGTTGATATCTTCACCATATTCCAAATTTGGTCAAAATCAGATCAGAATTATGGCCTCTAGAATGGTAACAATCAGATGCAAGATTTACCACTCTGATGGTCTAGTAGTTAGAGCATCTGCCTTGGATGTGGGAGGGCGTGGGTTCAATCCAATCATACCAAATCTCTAATCCTTCTGGATGGATGGTCATTTTTTTTATGGAGTTTTACAAAAAGACATGTTTTCTAGTTGGTCCTAAATGAAAATGATGCCAATCAAACATCCAAAATGACCATTATGTCAGCCATCCTCAGTTTATTATTATACTCTTAAATGGATGACCATATTGACAAGGGGTTGAATGATTACTTCGGATATCTAGTTGGTCCTGGATGAAAATCGTGCAATCATATATCTGTTGTGGTCACCACAGCTGTCGCCTTGAAAATCATGTTATCGCTCAAGAATTTCACGATTGTATGTATGTGTGTGAGGGGGATTGGGAGTTTGTAATACACTCATACAATAATATGCATGTGAACTTGTGTGGGAGTTTGTAATACACTCAAACAATAATGTGGGGGAATGGGAGTTTGTGATACACTCACACAACAATATGCATGTATAAGGGGGTGTGGGAGTTTGTGATACACTCACAGTAATATGCATGTGTGATGGAGAGTGGGAGTTTGATACACTCATACAGTAATACACATATACATGAGTGAGAGTTTGTAAAACACTAACACAGTATGTGAGTGGGAATGGGAGTTTGTAGTACACTCATAACAATATGCATGTGGCTCAGGGAAGTTTGTAATACACACACAATAATGTGCATGTGTGTGAGGGGAGTGTGAGTTTGTAATACACACATGCAGTAATGGACATGTATGTGAGGGGAATGTGAGTTTGTAATAAACACATAATAATGTTGTTGTTGTAGGGTTTAACCACATTTTTCAGCACAAGATAGGCTATACATGGCGGCCAGTATAAATGGTGGAGGAAGAACCTGGGAAAACCTTGGAAAGAACTAACAAGCCACAAGAAGCTACTGGCAAGCTTTCTCACATATCCACACTTGCCAAAACCGAGACTCGAACCCACGCAAACAGAGGTGAGATAGCAGTGATCCGTAACGGTGAGCACATTACACCACTTGGGACCCCACACAATAATCTGCATGTGTGTGAGGGGAGTGTGAGTTTGCAATGCACAATAATGTGCATATATGTTAAGGGAGTGTGAGTTTGTAATACACACACACACACACAATAATGTGCATGTATGTTAGGGGAGTGTGTAATACATACACACAATAATGTGCATGTGTGTGAGAGTGGGAGCTTGTAATACTCACATCCTTGAGGGCCTCCATTGTAAAAAAAAAAATCTGATGTTAAAATGTTCAATTCTTATTTTGAAGTTGAATTGTATGTGATCATCAAAATGTTAATTTGTAACCTGACCATCTAGATGTTAATTTGTAACCTGATCATCTAGGTGTTAATTTGTAACCTGATCATGTAACCTGATCATCTGGATGTTAATTTGTAACCTGACCATCTAGATGTTAATTTGTAACCTGATCATCTAGATGTTAATTTGTAACCTGACCATCTAGATGTTAATTTGTAGCCTGACCATCTAGATGTTAATTTGTAACCTGATCATCTAGATGTTAATCTGTAACCTGATCATCTAGATGTTAATCTGTAACCTGATCATCTAGATGTTAATTTGTAGCCTGATCATCTAGATGTTAATTTGTAACCTGATCATCTAGATGTTAATTTGTAACCTGATCATCTAGATGCTAATTTGCAACCTGATCATCTATCTAGATGTTAATTTGTAACCTTCACAATCTAAATTAAAATTCTTATTATTGCAGGTTTGGGACATAAATGAGGATGAAGAATTCAGCAGTATGGATACCAGTTCAGAACTAGAATTTAAAGACATTTCTCCTCTTTAAATCTTTAACTTGGCTTTGCATGAACTTTAATCAATTGAATTTACCTTATGATCAAGCTGAGTAGAAAAAGACACACAGGACAGGCTGACAGATGGAAAGGTAGAGAATAAGAAAGAAACTTAAAAAAACAATGGACTGATGGAGATTAATCATCTTGACTCCTACACTTTATAAGGGAATATTACACTACATTAAAAAGTACAGCACTCTCAGTTTGGATCAGCAACCTATCTAATGTAAATTAAAGGCCTTATTTTTGAATGCTTCTGTATATTTCCTTGTCCACAGTGACTAAAATTGGTTTCCTGTTGAAAGATAGTATGTAGATCATGTGTCAGTTCTCTTATTTAACTTTAATGACATTTATGTTGAATAGTAAATGGTTACTTAGGATCTTTGAATAATAAAATCAAAACCAAACTTACAGATGAAAAGTTCTTTATTAATAATAGATCAATGTTCAGAATTACTTTCAGACATCTGTTAGGAAGGTTAACATACTTTTGAAAAAATTATGACAGAGATATGAGTGATATTCACTTGCAGGTAAGTGTTAATGATACAAAAGCATAGTAAAACAATATAAATTTATACCAATTCATCAATTCTATAAGATGTATGTAGACAAAACATACAAAGGAGACTGGATGCAACAATGAAAACTACTTGAGAAATAACGAAGATACACTGCATTTCTTGGTTGATAATGCATGTCCAACTGTAGACCTGAATCCGTTGTTACATACTGTTATGCTAAATCAGGGTCTGTGGCATGAACTGAAACACAGCGTATCAAGGAAATTTTGTAATCTCTATCTGAATTGAATTGCGATGATGTGCATTCTAATACAGTAAGTGATTTTTGCATCTCCTGTCTGATCTTATTTTTAGCCCATCCGATCACTGGATTCTAAACTTATGCTTGGACTCAAATTTTGTTGGTGAACCCCAGACTAGATTTACCAGTGCATTATGTGGTGGCAGATATCTGGGTATACACAATTTACAGCTGGTTATACACGATATACAAGCAAATATAGTCAATTAATGTCATGGCTTTAGCATTAGGAATCAGTTTAAATTTTTTTTAAGATTGACAATTGGTTTGAAAGAACAGATTAAGCATCAATTTTAATCAGTTGCAGATACTTTCTACATTTTTCCTGGCAAGTTTCTTTTTCTATAAATACTTTTAAACATGAAATGTTGCTTTGTGTCCTAGAGTCAATGGAATTCCAGTTAAGTGAGATATGTGATTGACAACTAAAAAGAATGGTCTATCTAAAAAAGCATGTTAGGTTGCAATACACTGACAACATTAAAATTAATGGTGTAAAAAGAAAGATTTCTTAAGAAAACAAAATTTATTTATTTTTAATTAGATCATTAATATTTGAAAATAATAATCAGATCCCTGTTGGTTAGCTTTGCCAACAAAATTTTTATTATTAAGATGTTAATTAATCCCACTATTGTCATGACCAGTTTTAAGTTATGTACACACATACAAAAATTGGGTTTTCTTCACAGACATACCTTAGAAATTTTACATAATTTATAAAAACTTTTAAATGGCCTAAAACTTTTTAACCTTTCCATTGTTTAATTATAGATTGTATTGCAATATGCAAATCGTAACTTTGCAGAGCTTGCATAAAAAGTTCTAAGTTGGAACATTACTTTTGTAAATTTATAAATCTGCAATATTAGATGAGCTGCCTTGTAAATTTCCAACCTTTGACATGGAAAGAAGGTAAACTAAAATGCTAAATCACAGCTGTCATGCAAACATTTTACTGTTCATTTTTAAAGAGAATTTTAAAGACATGGTACACTACCATCATAAATAATGGAATTAAATTATTCTGAATCCACTATTTTTTGTGGGGGGTATAAATTCTTTTTAATCACATTTTAAGACCCAACAAACAATGATCTCGCATTTAGAAAAATTATTATCCACTTGCAATCCACGAATTGAAGTACCAATGAAAATCAATTTCTGCGAGGCCTTGACAAGTGATATTATAGGATTACAAACTAAAACACTTTTAAAAGTATGCATATTATCAAAAAGTGTTATTATTTCATTAAGTAATTTGTTCCTAAATAACACACAAATTGGAAAAAAGATAACCCTGATAGTGCTTACTTTGATTAGACATGTACTGCAATAGTATTTGAAAAATTCCATATTTTGTTACAACTTTTTGTTTCTTTGAATGTTCAACAAAACTAATCTGTAGTTGCATGTGCTGTGCACCAGACACCTCTACATATATCCATATGACAGAAATTAAGGACAATTTGGATAAAGTTTACGGATGTAATTCTCCATCATATCCTACACTTTCATGGTGGTTTCATTGTTTTAAAGATGATCACGAACCCCCCTTCTTGAAGACCATTGTAATTGGTAAGCCGGGCAGTTGATGAAGATGCTCAGTGTAAAGTGGAAGATATCATAGGTACTATTCAGTAGTTTTTAATGTACTGAGAATCATTTAAAACTTGGAAGGTTTGTGCAAATTGTATCTGATCAAAAATAGCTAATCGCCAAATATTGAACAAGTAACCCTAGATCTTTGAATAAGATTGTCACAGATGATGAAACATAGATTTACTTTTTGAACCCGACTTATATGTAAATAATAAAAGTTTGGATTGAAGAAAACAAGCAGAGACCACAAATCTGTCAATATAGTTGGGATGTCAAGAATTTATGTTTCGATGAAAAAGACCCAGTCATCATGATACCTGTGCCTGATGCTGCTAATAGTTGTGGAAAACTAGTGAACCACCTAGCCTCGTATTGGTACCCGACATATGACAACATATCAGCACAAAAACATGCCATTGTGACAGGCTTCTTGAAGCAGCACAGCATCCAAACTTTGCCACACTCTCCAGACAGCCCTTATTTAACACCAAGTAATTTTTGACTAGATCCCATTATTACAGAGCATCCAAACTTTGCCACAATCTCCATAGAGCCCTTATTTAACACCAAGTGATTTTTGACTGGATCCCATTATCACATTTGCTGAGGGGCAAACAATTTCAAAGCCACCATGCAGTTGGATGTGTATGAACGAAATACTAAATAGTGAATACAAAATACCATTTAATAACTGGATAATAAAAAAACTTTGTTGTATGGTGCACTAATATTCAGAATTTGTTAAATACCCCATGCACTTGAATAGTGCAGTGAAAGTGCATGAATTCTCCAATGAACTTGAAAATTGTCACACCAGAATATTCACTTAATGCCACTTGTGTAATCATTTTTAAATGAGCAATTACATTTGTAGAGGTTTTTTTTCTCCAAAGATTTATTTTTGTCACTCAAACAAAAGGAAAACAACCGATTACTCTCACTCCATTCCCTTTGTATGTATCATATACCATAACATTTTATTTCAACTGTTTACTACCTGGTTCAGTGATGCTTTGAATACCATCATGTGGAAAACATTTCCCAGCCATTCATTTTGACGTATAATTTTTAAGATTCATGTAGCTTGGAAACTGAGAAGAAACAATGACACAAATTATCTGTTTATTGAATAAATTGCACATCCTTCACAGGGCACCCTGACTAATATTATGCATCTTTATATAATGGTGTCAAATGTTGTCATTAGGGTGTACAGGCAGTATTTCTGTAAGTGATGAAAATGGAGATCTCACACATGAAAAAAGAGAAATAAACTTATCACTTCTATCACAGAGGCATTTATGTTTTAATGGAAACCATTGCCTAGCCAGGTCTATCGATAACTTCCATTTTCACAAGAATTTGTGGCCTGCATTATTTTTATATTGGTTAAACAAACTATGATGTGGATTAACTGGACATTCTTCACTCACTCAGACATCTTTAGAGTTATGAAACTTTCATGTTGTCTGCACAACATAGTGGGCCTGTTAGAATCTTCCAAATGTAAGTGAATGTAATGCGGAAAATCTAACCCAGGAGTACAAGATTTGAGACATGATAAGTCTTATTACTCAAAAGTTAGAGAGTGCCTATTCAGTCCATATACAAGTTAGGGAAAAGATTATATTTCTTGCTTCAACTGTTTCAACCAAAAACATGGCAGAATATGATATGTACTATTATCACATTACTTTTTGTTCATTGATGAGATCAACTGGCTACACATTGCACCTGAATTTAACTAACTCTAGAATGACATAAATTTGTCTACCCAGGTAAAAATTTAACTCCAAATAGATACATACGGTGGCGAGAAATAGGAATAATTTTCTTGCTCTCGAGGCCAGCATCACATGAGGTCAAGTTTGGAAAAGCATTAAAAAGGTTTGTCTGCTGCGCTTTCTTGGTGCTTGCACAGACAGTGATTCACACAAAAGATGCATTTCATAAACTGCTTTTTTTAAATCTGGAAAACCAATTTTACAAAATCTAGGATTTGTGTATCTATCCTAACAATGGAATATTCTAAGATATGAAATAATAATGAGGTAGAACATTTCAAATTTTCAACTTTAACAAGCAATTAAAAAATGTAAACTTCTAGCTCTGGACTTTGAAGGGTTAACATACATACCATTCATTACGCTGTTGGTGTAATCATTACACTTTTTTTCTTCACCAAATTACATGTTACGCTTGCGTGTATACGGATTATACTTTTTTGGTACATTAAATAAAAAATAAAGCAATAAAAATGTGGTTTGTCATTTTTATCATCCCTTTAATTCCACTCATGTAAATTTGAGAATATTTTTAAAAAGATGACTGCTGCATAAGAATACCTTAATTATACTTTCCTTATTTGCTATTTATAGAAACTGTGTATGACCCATTTAAGAAAACAAATCAGTTTCTTCAAAATCAACTTTGCCTCAAGGATTCATTATATTGGTAAACTGGTTAGGTACTGGACCAGTCTATACTTATAAAAAATAAAAAAAGACCCCAGATGTTAAGTGCAACTCTTTACAGTGTGTGTTGTGAATGTTATGAGATGGAAAATGTTAGCGCAGATGATGTTTTCAAACTTCAAAGCATGCAAGATCAGAAAAAGGATAGATCAACACTGCTTTACAAATATTAACAGAACATGAGAATAATGTAATACAACCTTCTAAGTACATGATCAAGCTCATGGCAGAATTACATTTCATGATCATTAAGCAATAGTTACACATGTTGACTAGTTAAAATGAGTGCTGAATACAAATTATTTTTCAGTAATTTTTTGTTTCTATTCTGGTTCTAATAGTCCATATAGATTTAACCCTTTCTGACAAGAATTTTGACTGCAGAACCAGGTTGGACCTGTTCATTCATGCTGTAACTTTGGAATATAATATATATAGATTACACTTTTTACACCAAAATTACACTCTGATGCCATTTACAATAACAATAATTATGCTTATACTTATTGGAGGGTTGGCATGTATGGTTAACTTTGAGAAAGATGGGGCCTAAGATTAAACGGAACAAGCTTCAACTTAAAACTTGTAAGGATTGATTCAATGGACCGGGTAGGCATCTATATTCAGTGATCCTTAAACACGACACAGCCTAATGCTGATTTTATTTTTCAAATGATTACTGTTTTATTTACATTAATATACCCATGTAATAATGTTTAGATATTTACTGTGTAATAACACCTCATGCTGTCAGAAATGACACCTTAAATTTATGCAAAGGAAATGCATAATAAATGAAGCATCTGAATATATACTTCAACATGCAATAAACAAAATCTAATGTTTCAGACAAATGAAATGTCTGAAACTTGGCCAGTATTTTCAATCATTTGCTTTACAATGTTTGCAAAAGATACAAGATTTTAGCCTCATTTCATAATTTGCATTTGAAATGAGCACTTGTGTCAGATCCTCTAGTACTCTAAAGGACAGCAATAATTATGAAACATCACAAAGCATTCAGTACTACAAAAGTCTATTTATTGCAAAAAAAACAAAATACATGATGACAAAATGGTTTTCTTATTTAAATATGGGCTTATTTCAAGCTAATATGAAAACTTAGGAATTAAAAGAGATTTAAAAAACTAATTTTTCATCCGTCATTTTCATAAAGAGTATAACATTTTTGCTGTATTAAAAACGATACAATATTGTATCAAACATTTCTCTAATTTGCAATTCAAAAAATGTTTATGTCACAAAGATAGAAAAAACAGTGATAAAAATAATCTGTAAAATCTGAAGGACACACAGTTAAACTTTAATACCTTATAAAACGAGAGATTTCGATTCAGAAAAACATCTGTCAATATCTGACATTGTCCATATTTTTAGCTTTGAACTTTAAAAAAAAGCAAATGGTTAGGAGCTGAACTTGACCCCATATTGCATTTAACCACTTATATTTAAATATATGCTTTACTGAAGGAAGATAGGTGGTCTCACTCTATTTCCCCCAATTTACATAAATGAAGGGCATAGTTACTCCATGTGACCTATCTAGGTGAGTATACCAGAGAGCAAGAAACTGATATCATTACAAAACCTTAAACCTTTAGAACTGCAACAACATAAATGTCAATTAATTACCACTCTGGTCTTGACCTATATATTGCATATAACTGCATACATGTTGGATCCAGATGCAATATGCATAGACCCAAAATCTTGTAATGCCCTGGTGGATATTGATTCTATGCTATTTTTGTTTGGACTAATCAGTAAAATATGTTCTGGTATTGGATAGGAAGTGAAGTTTCACTCAAAGGGTGACGATTCTAGCATATGAGCTTTGAAGTGTTCATTAATACTGACAACTGATTTACATCTTTAAAAGTGAATAGGAAGGAAAAATATACTAGTGCAAAGGATCAAAATCTTTAATTATCCATCATGAAACAAGTTTAACAACCATTATTATAAAAATTGCTATAGCAAACTACATACTATTAATGGGAATATACTAATGTGTTTTTTTAGTAAGCTTAGTCAAATGTCACATGTACAAATATCGCTTCTATACAACTATAAAAATAGATAAAGGTGTCACAAAAAGGACAAAAAATACATACAAAGACATTACACTTTGATTTTAATCATCTCAAAATGGATTTCCTTTTTCAGCTACAGTCAAAATATTGCAAGTAACAAAATGTAATCAATAATGTAATGTTATATAAGAATGAAAATTAGTTGATGAAACATAGACTAATATTGCCACTCAGTATTGTATTACACCGATTAACATAGACCCTCATTCACCTGCATTTGTATACAACTTTATGGCAAATCTTAATCTGCATAGTTCACAATTGTTGAAAGATAATTTTATCATATACAGAAAAAATGCACTTATTTTATGTCACAACACACAGAAGGTGCATCATTCAACTGTCTACATTATTGATTATGCTTGTAATGAAACAAAAACAGACCTGCCACCCTGAGTGGAATTAAAATCAGGATGCCAAAAGGAAAAAACATGGGACTTGGAGAAACAAAATCAGGATTAGTATTTACGACCATATTTTTTTTATTTTTTTAAAAAAGGAATAGAAATTTTCATTGTCTTATTCTATTTACCTAATCTAAAACTGTATGCTAGTCATACCATCAAAAATCTTTCATTTTTTCCATTTTCATCTTTTACACTGATATTTAGTGTTGATTCCATTAACACACCAAATATTAGCATAAAAGATGAAAATGGAAAAATTATAGATTTTCACAGTATGACAGTACTGTATTCCAAACTGAATTTCTGCAACACTTTTGCTTTCTTGCACAGCCATTTTGAATCAAAAGGTATTTTTTAAAAATTGTTGCGGCATTTTTAAAGTTGTAATTTTGGGGGAAAATTGGGAAATCTGGATTTTCAGATTTTCAAACAAAAATTCAGTATGATCCCAAGTAAATCAGGATAAGTAGCAGATCTGCAATAAAATAACAATTATTAACTTTTAGTGTATTTAAATCCATTCCTACAATTCAACTAAAACTAACAATAATATAAAAACGTCTTAAAAACTCATTCTGAACTTCAGAAATTTCATTTAATATCAGAATATATGAATAATAATTGGTCAAATATGATTTTTAATAAATGATATAACACTGTAAAGCTGCAAGACCAGTTGCCTTTTTAATTACAGATCTTTAAACGCAGGAAAAAAGAAAAAATAACACATGAACAGAAGGAATTCAGAAGAAAAATATTTATATCTCAACACTAGTCCACTGCACTGTGAAGGAAAAATATATTTTTCTTAAATGAAGAAACTGTCTGCATGCTGAAATGTTTGCATCAATAATCCCTATTTGTAGTATACATTTACTCATTACAATAAGTAAACAAAAAATGACAAGCATGTAACTGCTATAATTGGACTCGAAACAGAAGATTAATTTGAAAACAAAATAGACAAAAATGATTGATGCCATATTTACTCACTTATTATTAACATCTGATGATAAAAAAACAGGCCCAATCTGCTTTGTAAAAAATGCTGCAATAGACTAGTTCTATGCCATCTGCACTTAGGGGTAAAAGAAGATAATGCAGCAATAGACTAGTTCTATGCCATCTGCACTTAGGGGTATGACAGTATGAGCATGATACTTTTTGGTGTTTAGACTCAATGCTATAATTTCTCAAACCTGAACATGTTACCAATTATTGTACATTTTGTTGTTGCTACAAACCACAAGTTTAAATGCCCAATAAACAATGATCCTTCTGTATAAACAATATACCCCATTCAACAATCCCCAAAATTAGGCACTGACAATAAATATTTTGCAATAGCACAACAATGTATACCAACAAAAATAAATTTTCAGTATTTTGTGGTGATTTGCAAGTACTAATTGTAGTACTTAGTAGCAGCAAATAGTTGAGTATCATTAACCTGACTTCCATCCAACCAACCATCAATTTATACAATATTTAAATTTATCCGGACATTTTTCATAGACACTGTTTAGTCTGATTACCACGACTGTATAACTGACAATCAGTTGCTCTGGCATTCTAAGGGTTAACACATAGCACAGGATAATCAGTGTTAACAAAGATAAGCATAAAGGTAATCAATGCAGTTACTGGCCTATTTCCTCTGCAGAACAGTCATGGCTTTCTTTCTGCCTTACCTGGTACTTGATAAATAACAAAGTGTTTATTAGTTTTTTAGTTTTGATACGTTTGAATGAAAACCACCACAAGCTATATTCAAGTAGAATTTCAGTTATTTGTTGCCTGATTTAGTAAGATACAGTGGTTTCCTGGGTAATAGTTTCAAAACACTGATTGTAGTTTGTATTAGTAGATTTCTTTCTAATGGAATTAAGGCTCTACTGCAATTGTTGAACAAGCAAGATTACAGAGAAATTGAAGATAATTATAAAATCAACATGTTCTCACAGCTGGCACTGTAATTTTCCCAGTAACTGCCAAATTTTCCCCATTTTATTATGTTGTGAACGAGGTAAAGGCTGCATCATAGAATTCTGCATCTTGCTCCTATTCAACTTCAAATGCTACCCATTATTGTAGCTTGTAATTTGTCCCATAATTAATCTTGTTCTCTAAATTTTGTCTTTCTAAACAAATAAAAGAATGATTTATTGCCAAATCCTGCATTCTGCATCCTCCTATATGTTGCAAATTTAATCCCTTCATTTTTACAGCCCTGAAAATATGTTCCAGATGTAGATGTTGCTGCTTTCAAAGCAAATATTCTGTAGATCACAGCATAGCCCATAAATATTCAACTGCCAAATATGTTTTTCTTTTTTTATACATTCAGTTGCATCCCAATCTGAAATTTGTATAGCCTTTGCAATTTTGACAATCGCCAGCACAAATACAGACTCTAAACACTTTAAAATTACAAAGAAATCTGTCTATAACGGACACTAAACAAGAAAATATGTAATTTATACTAGGTATCCTTTACAGAGATAAAACAGAGAGGGTCATAAATAAGGTCCTTTATAAGCAGTTACCCTTTACACCAGGTGTGTGCCTAGGCAGGTTTCCAACCATATACATGCATGTCATCTTCAAAAATGTTTATGAAAAATCTGTGACCTAAAGAACAATATGTTGTCTATATATGCCTGAAATATTCTACTACAGAACATAGATACAAATGTTTTCATCATTTTGCATTCTTAACTGCAGCGTCGGAATCTGTTCAATGTATTAACAAAAACTAATACCTCTCTATCTCACCCTCTCGCACATACACAAACATACCAACATATATTTACACCAACAAATATGCACAAAAGTACAAAAGAAGTTGTCAATGTTGCTAGCTATTTCAATATTTGTCAGGCACAGAACAATGATTGTCAAGATTTAGGTATACATTTATATCTATAAGTTTGTTTTTTTCCCCTCAGTTTTCTGGCTCATTTTGCAATGTTGCTACACTGCCAGAATAAGTACTTAGATTCTAATCATCTTAGAAAATGGCATCGTCCTTTCACCATTAATTATTTTAATGAGCTAAAATTACTAGCCCTTTCATGCACTAGCTAACATGGTCACATCACTTGTTATTCATATACAACACTTAGTGACAGGATTTCAAAGACTTAATGTCAAAACAAGTTGTTATTCCTTAAATGATATAATTTTCCATTTCTCTAATGGAATTAAATAATGCTAAAACATTCATATTGGACAACATGATAAAATATGTGTGCAAATCTGTTGCAGTCCAATGTGGTAGCACTGTGACTTCATTGTGGCCAATCATGAAAGACCTGCTACATGAGGGATCTAAAGGAAACACAAAGAGTTTAACAAAACTCAAATGACAAACATAGCCATTTTTCCCCAAAATACATTCATTATCATATTAATTTTGCCTTAATATTTTCTTGACATTGTTCAGATGAGGACAATAACTTTCATATCACTTTCATAAGGAGGTTAATTCCTTCTCAACAGAAACATTTCAATAAGAACTTTGAAGAAAAAAAAACTACCTTCCATGAAGACGGCTCCCCTCTATCCTGATTAACTCGAGTCTCTGTGCTGCATATGCTTAAGCTTTTGTAAATTGTACACCTTTCCCCGAACTTTTGCTGCATGTTGACATAACAACCATATCACACATATAACAGCCCTTGAACAATACTTTCCCAGCCTTACACCCTGTAGAACTTCCTCAATAATCTTGCTACCATTTGGTCTGAATAATTACCATCTTTTTGTGGTAATAAAAAGAAAATGATCACACTCTTATGCTGCAATGGTTAAAACATACACAATCAAAATAAGTGTTGTAAAGTTACATTATACCACCATGTCAAGTTATTTTGCAGAAAGCATGACTTCTTTCAGTGTAAGTGACCTTAACATACTGACCCTAAAATTGATAGGTGCATTTCTTATCTCAGATATTGTCCACCAAGATATCATGCAAAATCCATTTTTCTTCTTATAGTTACTGTGAACTTGACATTTAGAAGTCAAAATCATCAGGTGTATTTCTTATCTCAAATGAACCACTCCAGTGGCCTAGTAGTTAGAGCATCTGCCTCGGATGTGGGAGGTTGTGGGTTTGATCCTCGGCCAAGTCATACCAAAGACTTACAAAAATGGTACTAACAGCTGCCTCGCTTGGTGCTCAGCATTAAGAGGTTAGTGTTAGGACTGGTCAGCCTGGTGTCAGGATAATGTGACTGAGTGGGATATGCTATATGTCTGCAGTGTGATGCCCCAGTGCTAGACATCACTATAAACTGCCACACTGCACACATCATAGCGATATGACTGAAAAATTGTTAAAGCTACGTTAAAAATTCAAATCACACACACACACACACACACACTCTCTCTCTCATCTCAAATGACAGACATTTGCAAAATTTGGTCAATGTATCTTGCATACAATTAAAGTTATCATAAACAGTTGCCCTTCTTGCAGTTCCTGTGACCTTGACCACTGGCCTATTAGGCCCCAAATCAATAGGCTTCTTCCTTTCCCCCAAAACTAGCTACTTACAAAGTCTGACTATGATAAATGTGGAAAACTAGTTATTGTGCTGGAATGAAACAGAACAGATAGATTGACATCAACAAAGATACATTCTGCCTCATAGGAGATGTATAGAAACTGAACGTTATAACAACAGTATCCATTGACATGCACTCTTCAAAACTCAAATTTACAAGAAATGCAATATAATGCTTATAATCTTCAAGCCAAGAAGGGCATATTAAAAGGTAAATCAGCTTGATACATGGCAATTTGTGTTCAATCATCTACATCACATGTAAAATAGTTTAAAGTCAGATGAAACACAATTATAAAAACATGAATGCTGTACACAGTATAAGTAAACATCAATCACCCACAACCAATTATCCATACTCATCAATAACATGTCATCCAGATCTACACTTTGTTCTCTAGGCTTTCCACCAATGATCAGCAAAACATTTCATAGTACAGTAGCCACCATGGCACATACATCACCCCATACTTTGTTCTTTGTATATACAACATTATTTATCCCCAGACATTCATAATTTGTAACAAAATCCATGCTCCCAGAGGGACCTCAAAACCATTGTTTTATGCAAAGGTAGGAAAAAGACAGTAACCAAAGTACTATGCAGCTCGTTTACAAGTCAAACTGCAAATAAGAAATATCTTAAGTTGCAAAATGTGCCTGCAGATTATGGTCTATGCTGTTTGCTCTACAGATTACTACTAACAAACTGTACTGATTTTAACCAACTACCTTAGCTTTAATACACAACTGTTTCCAATAAACGAGTCCAAGCATAAAGGCTCATGATGTATTAACATAAAGTATTGATCTCTTAGTAAAGGTAGACTTTGCTTTTACCATTATTAAAAAGCCACATTAACAATCCGACAAAATACAGTAGAATCCTTACCTTTTCATTTTATGCTGTCTTTAGTGTTTCAACAAGTACATGTCTCAAGTTGGGGTGACACCTCAAATGAACTGCTTTTCATGTTGACAAAACAATGAAATTTGGCATTAACATGAAGGTAGGCTACTACGATTTGTACCACTGGAACAGGAGTGTCTGGGTTCAAAAGTGAACACATCTCAGCAGTTGAACACATCACATATGCAATGTTAACAACTGGAACATCCACTGCTAGTGGACTGGTCCAAATGTGGCTCATTTAGTACTATTTTTTAAACTAAAGATTACGCAATGATGGCTGAACATAAGAGAAGGTGTACAGTAGCCAATCAATCACAATGCAGGAAGTTCATTTTTTCTAGCATTTACCAGTAATTTAATATTTTCTCAAGAACTAATAATAATCACCACAGGACATGTTCTTTAGATGACAAAATAAAACATGATGCCAAAATTTCATATTTAAAATAAGTCACAACAAATCATTATTAAGCAGAAATTTTTTTTTAAAAATTATGCATAGGATATAAAGTCTCTTTTTTTTTAAACCAAACAAAAAATTAACCTTTTAATTCATAAACATTTTTAAGATTGAGACAGCACAATTATTATTACATGAATAGTCTGTTTTTCCTGCTGGTTGGAAGCAATCCATCTAGTTAAATAAAATGAGAAATGTACATGCAATGAAGAATGAAGTACAGTTTTACAACTCAGTTTTACTAATTTATTTACTTTGTAACTAATCATACATGAATTAACTCAGGGAAGAGATCATTAGTATAACATTAATCCACTCAAAAAATAAATGGAATCATTTTCTGTTCACCACCAATTAATCTTGCTTGGATTCATTATTAATACATTTGTTATTTTCATGAACATAGTTAGTCAGATTAGTGCTCTGATAACAGTTTTCTCAATTGTGATTGTAGGCAGCCAGAACAAAACTAGCAACAAATGCATGCATATAAAATCTAATACACTCTGAACTTGAGATTATCAATTTAAACATTCATTGCTGTAACATCAAAATTCATTGCATCTACATGCAACATTTCTCAAAAGATTTATGACATTATGCTACCAGCGTGATCAATGTTCACAAAGTTTGGATGAAGTGTAACTACATCAAGATATTTTCGACACAGAAATATTCAAAAATTCTTATGCAAAATGGTGCATTTGTTGCTGCATTTTAGATAAGAAAGTATCTATATATATCTGTAAATAATATATCAAGTATTTTTGGAAGAAAAAACAAAAGAACACCAAACTTAACCATTAGGAATAACAACCATCAATATACATTATAAATTCTCATTAGTAGAAATAATGTACATGCATATGGTAGTTTTTGTTAAATGAAATTATTAATATAACTGATTATCCAAAGCCACCTGAGCTTAGCTTTGTATCCATCAATCATCATAAAGCCTCAGTGCTTGTGAAGCTAAATCCCCTAAACATGCCCTGGTTCATCGTCTTAAGGAGATCCATATCAGGGGGAGTTAACTGTACCTTCTCCATTGTGAAATCCGAATCAAAGTTTGATATATCACTGTCTGATTTCTGAAACAGATGAAAGATTTAATGTTGAAAAATACTCACTCAAACAGACAAAAACAAATCCTCAAATTAAGGTATTTTAAGATCATTATCAATTCTTTTCAGTGATAAAGAAATTAAAGCTGGACTTGAAGTCTTTGGTTAAGATTCAAATTATGTCTTGAATTCTTCTTCATGCAGCTCTGAAAAACAAAGAATCTCATGAAATTTGTGTTCTTCCTCAAATAATTTTTGAGGAACAAAATACGCTCAAGTGTCAATTATTTCTCCTTAGATTACCTCTTCATTCCATAAAAATTCCAATGTTCTAAGCAGCAGCACAAGACTGATATTCTAAAATCTCAACTTAAGGAGACCATGTTGAGAATTCTGTCAAAAGAAAACCTGGATTTTTTCATGCAAACCCAGTACACAGGATATAAAACAGAAATTGTTTACAGTATACAAAGTTAAAACATTGGTCAACTCAAGGGAAGTGTTTGAATACAAAAGCAAAGCTTGGGAAACTTTGACCAACCATTGCATTATACAACTGGCTTGGGAAACTCTGACCTGCCTGTGTAATTGACTTGAGAGACCCAAACCTGCCATTGTACTATAAAATTAGGTGGGAGAAACTGACCTGCCAATGTAACATACACTTGGTTTGGGAAACCTTGCCAGTGTATTACATTATTGGTAACTAGATGTAACTTGTACAAAGGCAATGATGGTTTAGTCAGGTTTTACAAAATATTGTTTTGACACAAGCTTTCTGTTAGATATTACAAAATACTCTGTTCTGACACATTTTCTGTTAGATATGAAATACTCAGTGTTGTGATGATTTTTAAGCAGAACCCAGTATCTCACATAAATCCAAATGCGTGTCAGCAAAAAACCCATATCGTTTACAAAATTTCACACAAAATGTTGACATTGTTGAGAATGATATAACAAGTTTTCTTGCCAAGTTTTTCTTGGCAGGTAGATTAGCATGTGACAAGTTTTTTCCCGTTTTCACTAGCTGAGACAAGCATGACATGAAATCCTTGCATATCAATACATCAACTATAGACCTATTATAATAATATCTCTTTTGGATGCCACTTTGGTTGTTTGTTATCAGTTTGGTCTATTCAGGACTGCTCCGGTGGCCTAGTGGTTACAGTGCCTGCCTTGGATGCAGGAGGTTGTGGGTATGAACCCTGGCAGAGTCATATCAAAGACACAAAAATGGTCCTAACAGCTGCCTCGCTAGGTGCTCAGCATTAAGAGGTTAGTGTTAGGACTGGTCAGCCTGGTGTCAAGATAATGTGACTGGGTGGGACGTGATGCTACTTGTCTGTGGCATGATGTCCCAGTGCTAGACATCACGGTAAACTGCAACACTGTAGACATTGTAGCAATATGACTGAAAATTTGTTAAAACTACTTTAAAAATCCATATCACACACAACACACTGGTCTTTTCTGCACTGAGCTCCATCCCATACCTTAGTAATGCTATGTTGAGACGGTTCACTAAGGTTTCCACTTCATGTTCATCTCTTGCTAGGGCATCAATATCATCAGCAAAGCACAGACTGGTGATTGTTCTACCTCCTACACTGACACTGCCTTCATTGTCTCCTGAGAACATGATTCTTTCCAGTTAGATGTTGAAGACAGAGGATGAGAGAAGGCACCTTTGTCTGACTCCAACTGTGGTTCTGAACCAATCTCTTATGTTGCCATTGATGAGAGCTGTGTTAATTGCCTTGTTATACAGGTTTTCCATGGAGATGATATGTTTGCATTTATGTTGTATATCTGCATGGTTACCCACAAGGCTGCATGCTATACCTTGTTGAAAGCCTTTTTGAAGTCAATGAAGACATGACAGAGGTCTTGTTGATGCAGCTGCAGATTATTTTTCACAGAGAAATCTAAGACTGAAGATCTGTTCTATAGTGCTACGTCCTGCCCTGAAACCATCCTGTTCTTCAGCAATGATGTGCTCTGTTTGGTGTTTCAGTCTGTTGATGATAATCTTAAGCATAACCTTGCTTGGGTGACTGATGATGCTGACTGTTTGGTAGTTCTGACACATATGCAGATTCCCTTTCTTAGGAAGAGTGGTGCTCAGAGACTGGGTCTATTGGGTACAACATCCTCCTGTTTGCCAGATTTTGATGCAGGTTGTCATGAGGATATCCATCATGGAGGTTCCTCTTGTTTGAACAAGTTCTGCAAGTATAATTTCTACTCCGGCTGACTTCCCTATCTTTAGTGCCTTTACTGCAGCCTTTACTTCTTCTCTGTGGATCAGGTCAGCCTCTGTTGTGGTCAGTGGGAAGTTTAGTAAAACTTGGTCTCCAGAAGTCTACTGGTTTTAAGCTCTGAACAGTATTCTTATGGTTGTAAAGCTCTGAACAGTGTTTGTCCATCTGTTAAGAATCTCATGATCTTCTGTTGGGATCTAATCAGCCTTGTCCTGGATTATGGTAGATCTCCTGTTTCTCTGTTGTCAGGTCTTATAGCAATCAGTATGCCTTTTTACTGTTATTCTCATTCAAGCTTTTCTTGACTTCCTTTAATTGGTTCTCTAACCAGAATTCCTTCACTTTCTTGAATCTATTCTTAATCCTCATTTCCTCCTCAGTGTTCTCCTCACAATGCAGAGGTTGAGGCTATCTGCTGTGACCCATGGCTTCTTTATCTTACATTGCTTGCCAAGGAGCTCACTGACTGTGCATACTACTGACATGTTTATGTGGTGATCAAGGATTCTGTGTTGATTTCATCAGCACCCAGAGGGTACAAATTTGCTTCCAGTGCTTGTACCATGCTTGAATCTTTACATTTTTCAAGTTCAAGCTTGATCCAAACCTGTCTTATCTTCTCAAAATTTGACTGTCAACATCAGCAAATCATGGCTGCTTTCTATGTCAGCTCCTGGGATGCTAATTTTTTGGGTACTGTTAATGCTATACCAGAAGCACTTCCTTACCAAAATGAATCAATCTGGTTGTGATGTTTTCTGTTTGGACTGTGCCAAGTCCATCTTCTAGATAGTTTGTGGGGGGTCATAGGTGTTCGCTAGCACTAGTCCAGAAGCATGAATCATCTCACAATCGCCTATTCATTACAACATGGACCAGTCTTCTCACCAGTCTACCTCTGCATCTTCTCCCACAATGGCATTCCAGTCTCCTCAAATAATTAGAATATCCTTCTTGGGTGTCTGGTCAATGAGAATTTAAAGCTGGTAATAGAACTCATCTACTTCCTTGTCATCATTGTTAGATGTTGGGGTATAAATCTCTATGATGGTGACTTGAAAAGACGAGCCCTCAAGAAGATGGTAATCATCCTGATAGACACTGCTCGACAACCCATGACTGCACTCACAATGTTTTTATGTACCATAAATCCTACTCCATGGTTATGTTTGTCCGCATTCTCACTGAAATAAATCCACTGAAGGAAATAACAGTAAATGGACAGAAACTGGGCACAGTGATCACCTCTGATGAAGGACCGAAACCTGAGGTTCTTTCCAGGAATGCACTAGCTTTGCTGAAGCCTATTTGGAAGGACTGCATCATTACACATGGGTCCAAGATCAAACTTATGTGCTCCCTCATCATGTCCATATTCCTGTATGTAAGACTTGAACCCTGACAGCAGAACTAGAGAAAAGAATCCGTCTTAGAGATGAGATGTTATCAAAGCATCCTGAAAATCTCATACTTCAACCATGTTTCAAATGAGGCAGTGCACATCAGAATTCAAAGTACAACTGGATCATTTGAAGATCTGCTCACCACCATAAAAAAAATCACAAACTTAGATCATATGGTCATCTTTCATGCCCATCTGGCCTGTCAAAGACAATCCTACTGGACACAGTGAAAAGAAAGAGAAAACAACAGAAGGAGATGGAATGACAACACCCAAGATTGGACTGGCATGGATTTTGCAAAGTCCCAAAGAGCAGTGGAGAACAGGGCAAAATGGAGAGAGATTGTCATAAAGTCATCAACGGTGCCTTTACAACCAGCCAGGTTATGAGAAAAATGAACAAAATTAATAGTATCCCAAAGTTTAAACTGAATACAACTGATGTTCAAGATAAAACTTTTATCAAAGTGTATAATGAGACAAACTTACCACTTATGGAGACAAAACAGGCAAGACATAAACTCCTAGCCTATCAGTATATGAACTTTTGACCTACTCTCAAACTATACTTCATAGCAGCATTATTAAGTGCCAAGGTAACTGGAGGAACATGTCTTACAAATAACACCAAGGTAGCCCAATTGGCTGATTTTAGAGAGATGATCTAAATCCTAACGTTTTCAGTCCTGGCTAAGCATGCTAACCACTGAGCCACCTTGGCTCCTAAGCAAAATCTAGTTACCATGGGTCATGCCCTGCATCTAGCCATCATGGCATCTGACCTGAATCTAGCCACTATGACTCCTGCTCTGAACCTAGCTACTATGGGTCATGCCCTCAATCTAGCTACCATGGCTCATGCCCTAACTTTAGCAACCATGGCTCCAGCCCTGAACCATGCTACCATGGCTCGTGCCTCAAATCTAACTACCATGGCTCCTGCCTGGAATCTAGCTATCATGGCTCCTGCCTGGAATCTAGCTATCATGGCTCCTGTCTGGAATCTAGCTATCATGGCTCCTGCCTGGTATCTAGCTACCATGGCTCCTGCCTCAAATCTAGCTACCATGGCTCCTGTCTGGAATCTAGCTACCATGGCTCATGCCTCAAATCTAGCTACCATAGCTCCTGCCTGGAATCTAGCTACCATGGCTCCTGCCTCAAATCCAGTATCACAGTTCCTGCCCAAAATCTAGCTACCATGGCTCTTGCCTCAAATCTAGCTACCATAGTTCCTGCCTCAAATCTAGCTACCATGGCTCCTGCCTGGAATCTAGCTAACATGGCTCCTGCCTGGAATCTAGCTACCATGGCTCCTGCCTGGAATCTAGCTACTATGGCTCCTGCCTCAAATCTAGCTACCATGGCTCCTGTCTGGAATCTAGCTACCATGGCTCCTGCCTGGAATCTAGCTCCCATAGCTCCTGCCTGGAATCCAGCAACCATGTCTCCTGTTGCGAATCTGGCTACCATGGCTCCTGCCTCAAATCTAGCTACCATAGCTCCTGCCCAAAATCTAGCTACCATGGCTCCTGCCTCAAATCTAGCTACCATGGCTCATGCCTGAAATCTAGCTACCATGGCTCCTGCCTGGAATCTAGCTACCATAGTTCCTGCCTCAAATCTAGCTACCATGGTTCCTGCCTCAAATCTTGCTACCATGGTTCCTATATCAAATCTAGCTACCATGGCTTCTGCTGAAATCTAGCAACCATGGCTCCTGCCTGTAATCTAGCTACCATGGCTCCTGCCTGGAATCTAGCTACCATGGCTCCTGCCTGGAATCTAGCTACTATGGCTCCTGCCTGGAATCTAGCTACCATGGCTCCTGCATGGAATCTAGCTACCATGGCTTCTAGCCCAGATCTAGCTACAATGGCTCGTGCCTGGAATCTAGCTACCATGGCTCCTGCCTCAAATCTAGTTACCATGGCTTCTACTACAGATCTAGGTACAACAGCTCCTGCCCCAAATCTAGCTACCATGGCTACTGCCTGGAATCTAGCTACCATGGCTCCTGCCTCAAATTTTGCTACAATGGCTCCTGCCTCAAATCTAGCTACCATGGCTTCTACCCAGATCTTGCTACCATGGCTTCTGCCTCAAATGTTGCTACCATGGCTTGTGCATCAAACCTAGCTACCATGGCTCCTGCCTCAAATATAGCTACCATGGTTCCTGTCTGGAATCTAACTACCATGACTCCTGCATCAAATCTTGCTACCATGGCTCCTGCCTCAAATCTAGCTATCATCGCTCATGCCTGGAATCTAGCTACCATGGGTCCTGCCTGGAATCTAGCTACCATGCTTCCTGCCTGGAATCTTGCTGCCATGGATCCTGCCTGGAATCTAGCTAGCATGGCTCCTGCTCAAATTTTGCTACCATGTCTCCTGTCTCAAATCTAGCTACCATGGCTCCTGCCTGGAATCTAGTAACCATGGCTCCTGCCTCAAATCTAGCTACCATGACTCCTGCCTGGAATCTAGTTACCATGGCTTCTACCCCAGATCTAGATACAACAGCTCCTGCCCAAATCTAGCTACCATGGCTCCTGCCTGGAATCTAGCTACCATGGCTTCTACCTGGAATCTAGCTACCATGGCTTCTACCCCAATCTAGATACAACAGCTCATGCCCCAAATCTAGCTACCATGGCTCCTGCCCAATATAGCTAAGATGGCTCCTGCCCAAAATCTAGCTACCAAGATGGCTCCTGCCCCTAATCTCCTTACAATGGCTCCCGCCCCGAGTCTAGCAAATGAGTTGCAACATGCTGCGTGCCACTAGGAATATAACATTTTGTTCATGCTGATATAATAAATAGTAATACCTTTAAGCAGTTAGGATGAATCTGTGTAGTAGACCTTTACAAGCACAAAATCAATTTCTTCTTCCACTTATGCTCATTGTATTAAAAAAAAATTAACTTTTTAATAATTCTGCACATTCTTCACACACACTCTTGCCTAAACAAAATTCTGATTTACAGTACGTACAATCTTTGGCTTAAAAGGCGGTTCTATTTGCCTCTTCTCCAGTTTTTCCCAGTCCATGTTGCGGAAGAATGGGTGACTTCGGACTGGTCCTGCTGGACTCCCTGGCATTCCCATCCTCTCTACAGGGTTGCGTTCTAACAGCTGCATTTAAAATAATAAATATAGATTTTCACTAATTTCATTACATAATAAACTCCAACAATTTGTAAAGTTCAATGCAATGCATGTACAAGTTAAAGTTGTAACTTTTCTTCATATAGACCAGGGATTTTATTATTTTTTTCATATTGTTTTGGGTTTTTATCAATTTTTGTTGTGTCAGAGATAAATATGAAGCTGTTGTTTTAACTTGCATTACAGACAGGATGGTTTTAAGCAAATATTGGTGAAAGATTGACCTTGAAGTACTTTACTTAGAGTAACAGACAAGCTATATTAAATACTTTAATGGTGTTTGAAGTTTGGTCCTTCACTCTTTTTCCTCAGGAATGAGTTACCATACCAGAGACAATTTAGCTGGTTCATTAGATGTTACAGATGAGTTACCATACTAGAGACATTTTGGCTAGACCATAAGAAATTACAGATGAGTTACCTTACCAGAGACAATTTAGCTGGTTGATAAGATGTTACAGTCAAGTTACCATACCAGAAACATTCTGACTGGTCCATAAGATGTTACAGCCAAGTTACCTTATTGGAGGGGGCCCTGAGTGGCCGAGTGGTCTAAAGCGCTCTCCGTTACGGATCATTGCCATCTCACCTCTATCTGCGTGGGTTCAAGTCTCTGATTGAGCCAATGTGGGTATGTGAGTAAGCTTGCCAGTAGCTTCTCGTGGGTCGGTGGTTCTTTCTGGGGTTTTCCCAGGTTCTTCCTCCACCATTAATACTGGCCGCCATGAATAGCCTATCGTGTGCTGAAAAATGGCGTTAAACCCTACAGCAACAACAACAACAACAACAACAACAACAACCTTATTGGAGACAATTTGGCTGGTCCATAAGATGTTACAGATGAGTTACCTTACCAGAGACAATCTGGCTGGTCCATAAGATGTTACAGAAGAGTTATTACCTTACCAGAGACAATTTAGCTGGTCCATAAGATGTTATAGATGAGTTACCTTACCATAGATATTTTGGCTAGTCCATAAGAAATAACAGGAGAGTTACTGCACCAGAGATGATTTAGCTGGTCCATAAGATGTTACAGTTTTGTTACCATACCAGAGACAATTTGGCTGGTCCATAAAATGTTACAGTCAAGTTACCATACCAGAAACTTTTATGCTGGTCCATAAGATGTTATAGACGAATCACCTAACCAAAGACAATTTAGCTGGTCCATAAGATGTTACAGTCAAGTTACCATGCCAGACACAATCTGGCTGGTCCATAAGATGTTACAGACGAGTTACCTTACCAGAGACATATTAGCTAGTCCATAAGATGTTACAGTCAAGTTACCATACCAGAGACAATAGCTGGTCCATAAGCTGTTAGAGGTGAGTTGCCATACTAGAGACAATTTAACTGGTCCATACAATGCTAGAGGTGAGTTACCATACCAGAGACAATTTAGCTGGTCTACAAGATGTTACAGATGAGTTACCCTACCAGAGACAATTTAGCTGGTCCATAAGCTGTTAGAGGTGAGTTGCCATACCAGAGACAATTTAGCTGGTCCATAAGATGTTACAGGTGAGTTGCCTTAACAGAGAAAATTTGGCTGGTCCACACCATGTTAGAGGTGAGTTCCCATACCAGAAACATTTGGATGGTCCATAAGATGTTACAGTCAAGCTACCATACCAGAAACATTTTGGATGGTCCATAAGATGTTACATGTGAGTTGCCATACCAGAGACAATTTAGCTGGTCCATAAGATGTTTGAGGTGAGTTGCCTCAATAGAGACAATTTAGCTGGTCCACAAGATGTTATAAGTGAGTTACCATACCAAAAGGGGCCCCAAGTGGCTGAGTGGTCTAAAGTGCTCTCCATCACAGATCACTGCCATCTCACCTCTGTCTGGGTGGGTTTGAGTCTCGGACTTGGCCAATGTGGATACATGAGAAAGGTTGCTGGTAGCTTCTCGTGGGTCGGTGGTTCTTTCTGGGGTTTTCCCAGGTTCTTCTTCCACCATTAATACTGGCCACCATGTATATCCATTCCTGTGCTGAAAAATGGCATTAAAACCCTATAACAACAACAACCATACCAGAAACATTTTGGATGGTCCATAAGATGTTATAGGTGAGTTGCCATACCAGAGACAATTTAGCTGGTCCATAAGATGTACATGTGAGTTGCCATACCAGAGACAATTTAGCTGGTCCATAAGATGTTTGAGGTGAGTTGCCTTAACAGAGACAATTTAGCTGGTCCATATGATGTAAGGTGAGTTGCCATACCAGAGACAATTTAGCTGGTCCATAAGATGTTACAGGTGAGTTGCCATACCAGAGACAATTTAGCTGGTCCATAAGATGTACATGTGAGTTGCCATACCAGAGACAATTTAGCTGGTCCATAAGATGTTTGAGGTGAGTTGCCTTAACAGAGACAATTTAGCTGGTCCATATGATGTAAGGTGAGTTGCCATACCAGAGACAATTTAGCTGGTCCATAAGATGTTACAGGTGAGTTGCCATACCAGAGACAATTTAGCTGATCCATAAGATGTTGGAGGTGAGTTGCCATACCAGAGACATTTTGGCTGATAAGATGTTGCAGACAAGTTACCAAACCAGTGACAATTTAGCTGGTCCAAACATTGTTAAACAGTTACCATACCAGAGACAATTTAGCTGGTCCACAAGAAGTTACAGGTGAGTTGCCATACCAGAGACATTTTGGCTGATAAGATGTTGCAGACAAGTTACCAAACCAGTGACAATTTAGCTGGTCCAAACATTGTTAAACAGTTACCATACCAGAGACAATTTAGCTGGTCCATAAGATGTGACAGGTGAGTTGCCATACCAAAGAAAATTTAGCTGGCCCATAAGATGTTACAGGTGAGTTGCCATACCAAAGAAAATTTAGCTGGCCCATAAGATGTTACAGGTGAGTTGCCATAACAGAGACAATTTAGCTGGTCCATACAATGTTAGAGGTGAGTTACCATGCTAGGGACAATTTAGCTGGTCCACAAGACATTAAAGTCAAGTTACCACACCAGAGACAATTTAGCTGGTCCATAAGATGTTACAGGTTAAGAAGCGTCTTCCTTAAAAATGAAAGATCAGATCTGCTTCTTTTGAACAGTCATCACTGCTATCAATTTTAATCTAATTTTGGCATAAAAGTCTAGAGCTGGTTAACAGTACAGTAACATAATTTTTTATGATTTCTGCACAAGCCATAACAATACAGTGAAGTAAACAGAATGCATTCTGCAGAAAGCTAATTTTTATTTAATGTTTCTCTGAGAATATTTATTGTACCACAATAATGTTTTATACATAAACTCTGCTACATACTGAATGCAGTGAAAGAAAGATGAACAATTGTCTTTCCTGTCTATGTACCATTTAGACAAAGAGAAGAAACTCCTATCCATTACCTCCCAGTACCACCGTGAGGTGACTACCCATCAACTGGATATTTAACAGTTTAAGCTGAGTAATACATCAACAAGGTTTGGTTTTGTGGGTTTCATGCCATTTATTCAGCACACAACAGGCCATGCACGGTGGCCAGTACATTTCATGGAGGAAGAACTGAGAAAGAACCATGGAAGAACCACTGACCCACTGAAAGCCACTGGCAAACTTTTTTATAGACCACATTTGCCAATCTACAACAAGAACATCAAATGGACAGAAGTGAGATGTAGTGATCTGTAAATGCAAGTACCTCAGATTACTCGACCGCCCAGGGCCTAATACATCAACAAGGATATTATATTTGTGGGTAGGTGTGGGTGGGTTTAAAAGTGATGAGATCAAGTTAAATATTCATGGAAAAACAAAATTTTACTAAAATATTAACAAAAAATTTACTTTCTCCATTGAGCACATTTCCTGATTACATTAACATTAGAATGGGTGATAGGAGGATAAATGTTTGAGCATCCAACTTCTGCCATTGGTACCATCTGAAGGAAGAATAGATGGATTCATTATAAAAAAGATAAACCAAACTTATAGCATGACAGCACAATCTATAGTCACATAACTTTTTATGACACTATGTGGACAAGATGAAAAGAACAACTTTTCTGCACAAAGAACAAATCCAGGCAAATCCAGCAAAAGTGCTAAAACCCACATGCATGAGGATGTTGTACTGACATCAATTTTTGCCTGTGGTCATGATGCCACAGCCAATGGATACACCAGATTCAATTCACATCTCTGTAAGGCTAGATCACTGAGATAAAAACTAGAGAAGGCTGACTGTGTATGCCAGACAATAGTTTATAAAGTCTTGCATCAAAATGTTATATCCAAATGCCAGACTTGCTGAGATTGCTCATATCTTATGAGCTGAAATTCACCTGATTTCTCAAGATCTCGAAGTACACTGTGCATATTATCCCTTTCAGCTGTGATGACATGGCTTGAGGGATTATATCTTCTTATCATCGATCCCAGGATGAAAAAGATGTTGGGACCTATAACAATATTCCATGTGCTTCAAGTAGTGGCAGAATGGACCAGGTCTTGCATTGCCACCTCAATAGATATATCAATGAAGGAAAAGGTATAGATATAAAAAAAATTGAAGGAGAAGGTATAGATATATCAATGAAGGAGAAGGTATAGATATAACAATGAAGGAGAAGGTATAGATATAACAATGAAGGAGACGGTATAGATATAACAATGAAGGAGAAGGTATAGTTATAACAATGAAGGAGAGGTGCAGCTGACAACTCTTTGACAGCCAGCTGATGGCAACCATTTCTCCGCTACACAGCAAGGCTGAAGACATTATGACCATGGAAACATCCGATCTGAAGTGGAGATAGTTGGGGAGTACTCAAAGAGCATACAAAAACTCACCCTGCATGCAAAAAGCTAGAGATGTCAGAAAACATGTTTTATAGAACAGAAGCTTCAGTGAGATTGTAGCTACAGACACAAACTGATCTGAACTGAGCTACATCAAAACCTATGAAAAATTCCAATAAAAAAACAGGGTGAGGCATTTTGGCCTGTTAAGCCAAATTTAGATAGCAGGTCTGATAGTACATGATAGGCAGCCATCATAACTGGTGGAGGAAGAACCAGAGAATAACAAGGGAAGAACCATTCATGGGAAGCTACTGGCAAGAATTTTCACATACCATACTGTCTGAACTTTGAGATTCAAGCCTACATGAGCAAAGGTGTGATGACAGTGATCTGTAAACACAAGTGCCTTGGCCCATTCAGACATTCAGGGACCCAAAAGCCAAAAAAATAGCTGCCCAGTTGCAGGATCGATGTACTCAAAGGGACAATGCTACTGGTCTTGCACCAGTTTCTGAAAATCTACTACATTCATTCTTATGTTTTTACAGTGGAGAGCCTTCTAGTTCATGAGATATTCCTTACAAATTTGTTTCGATATTCCTGACAAGCCAAACATAAAGGAAAAGCCTTTCCAGGCAGGAGTGAAACACCTGCATCCATGGCTGTTTGCAGACTGGGCCTTATTGGGATATTCCTGGGGATGTTGATCACTATACAGATCTGATCATTCTCTCTGGACCTGCACCACCTGAAAAGGGACAAACATAATCACTCATTTTCTGAATTTTCTGCATTATCCTTGGTACCAGAATGATGATGAAAGAGGGTAGTCATATCTCCCAAACTCATTACAACTAACTGAAAGTCCTTCCACAGTCCAGGCTTTTGAGCTGGGGACAGAAGAAAAAGCGTGGACAGTGTCTGATTCCACATCATCAAAATGTCTATTTTTGGATAACACAAAAGTGCAATAATTCACTAAATGCCAGAACACTAAACCTGGCAGGAATATGATCTGGATCATGATATTCTGCTGGAAGCACAAGCAGAGATAGTCCTAAACTAGAACATATACATGATCAGAACCTACAGAGCTACAGAGCTGATCCTTCCAGAAATGAAATGCACTGAAAATAGCCACTATTTCCAAAAAGCTGATGTGAAGATGTAACTCCTCTAGCTCTCACTTGGCAGTCACACTGGTGAAGCAAATCATCAGGTGGCTCCCCATCCATGTCAGCCAGCATCTGTGCAAATCAGGACTTCTGCTTGGTGTTTTTCCTGGAATTCCTGCTGTGAGCCATTCTTTGTTCACTGATGCAGGAACAGTACTATTTTAGTCAATAACCTAACTTGCTGATGTTCTTTATGAATGACCATGGACGGATGTTGAGATGGAATGCGAGTGCACACAAATCTTGTTGCTTGGAAGCAAAAGCAATAGAATTTGCATGGCAATATTTGGACACAGACTTGGAAATACAAAATTAAGTCTAATGATAGCAAATGTGTTTATCTTTATGAAAAGCCTGAATGACTGCAATTTACATTCTAAACCTTGGAGACAGCTGATGAATATGACTGGTCTATGGCTTTGGGCACTAGATAAAACACAGAATAAAATCCTGGAGAGTCCAGCTTGTGAACTCTCTCCATCTACTTGTCGAGTAATGAACAGATCACTTTCTGCAAAATCAGATGACATATCTGTCATGGAAGGAACACCATAAAGGAGGGAGCTGATAAACTAAATCGTAAGTCCCTCCAAAGCAACTTAGATGACCTGTTTGTTTTGATGAAAAAGGTTCGAGTCTGGTGCCTATGAGCAGGTTGTTGCCAGGCAGCTGGGTTGGCAAGTCAGCAACAACAGTTGGGAGGTTTGGGGAAGGAGAAACCTTGCTTCTTATCTCCTCCAGAATTCAGACCTTCCAACATTGGAAAAAATCAGAATGAGGAAAATCACCATTAAAAATCAGAAGTCAGGGTAAAATATCAGGAAATACAAGAGTAAGGTGTATATATCATGATAAAGATGTCTACTTTTGTCATTTCAGTCCAATGTATGTTGCAGATTTGCATTTCTGCAAAAGTTCATCATTTATTTGTCCTTGGGTGCCAAATTTGCTTACAAGAATAACTTCCAGGGTTGATGCTGACAGGCTGGCTCTTTGGCTAGTTCTGTTTTTTTCTGACCATTGAGAATGCTCTCACAGCATTGTTGTTGCTATGCAGTTGTTGTTGTTGTTGTTGTTGTTGTTGTTGTAAGGTTTAATGCCATTTTGCAGCACACGATAGGCTATACATGGTGGCCAGTATTAATGGTGGAGGAAGAACCCGGAAAACCCGCGGAAAGAACCACTGACCCACGAGAAGCTACTGGCATGCTTTCTCACATACCCACATTAGCCGAATCCGAAGACTCGAACCCATGCAGACAGAGGTGAGATGGCAGTAATCCGTAATGGAGAGCGCTTTAGACCACTCGGCCACTCGGGGCCTTGGTATGCAGTATTGAAAGTATTGATAGCATTACTTTCCCAAGGGTTGGCAACAACAGTTGGCCAGATCCATCATTTTCTTCCTGAGAGCAACCCACTGATGATCTGATCTTTCCATTCAATTCTGCATTTAAATTGTAGATTTGGTAAAGCTGAAACTCTATGCAGATCATCAGTGTTGATTCCTTCCATTCGGCTGGAAAAAAAGGCCAGGTTCTTAAATGATACTACAGATTGTTTAGACACATCTGCAATGCTTGCACTGTGTTTATTAACGTCATCTAGACCACCACATCATATTGAGAGATGCTGTGAGCAACACTGGCAGAATGCATGTCATGATAGGCCCCGCGAGTCAATAGATGAATCAGAGCAAACTGATTCTCCCAATCACTCCTATATTTTTGATCCCATTTCTTTTTCTTGGCTGGTGAAAAGTCATCAGTTACTTCCTTTTCTTTTTTCGCTTCTTGTTGAGAAACTTATCCATTATGAAGCTGTGACTTGCTGATAAAGGTCGGATAATGAGAATCACACAGTGAGACAATCTCTTTGTATTGGCGGATGAAAATCGGAAATCAAGCCGGATATGGTAAAGTACTAAGAAACAAACCAGACACAGAAAAACCAGATATAGAAACATGGAAACGGAAAATGATGTTTTTGTAAACAAAAATAGATTTTTTTCTCGAGTTGAAAAATCTGGATTTTATCTTAAAAATCAGGGAATCTAGAGATAGGTCCAAAAATTGGTATTCTCCTGATTTTTTTCAGTAGGGTTGGCAGGACTGAGAATTAAGGGGTCTATTGCTGCCTGAAATTACACTAATTGTTGCTCCAATCTTTGCGTCTCTCAATTCAACTGCATCTGGGAAGATGTATGACTGGCATCTCTGAAAATCCTTGTTCATCCATTTTGACTTGTCCAGATGTAACAGTCTCAACAAGCACCATTTGGGATGGGGAGGGGGACCCTGTCATGGCATCCTCACTTAACTGGCACTGGCAACTGAAGACATCAGGTGATTCTGTCTACAAGACTTAACACACCACTCTTGGGACTTCAAGTTTTTATAAAAAAATCCCTTCCAACCACACTGCACATACACTGCAGGTCAAAGTCAAAGAACACCTTATGAAAAAGAGACATCTATCATGATGTCCTCATTGGGTTTAAATTTCTTGCACTTGCTAATCTTTTCATTACTGCTTAACTAAAATAACAAGAATGTCAAAAGTACTGGAAAATAACAAGCTGAATTTGTTCACACATAACATGAATTCATTACTTAATAAACAATCAAGTCTGTGTGCACAAATAAACAATCAACAAATTGAACCAACAATAGTGTGTTGGAGCACAGAGCCAAAATAACTAACTATACAACTGTGAACAAATTCCCTCAAATACTTAACAAAAATCAATACAAATAATTGGAACATGTAGCAAATATATTATCAGTATAATGTTGACCATACACAATGAAAACTTGAAATGGTAAAGACACAGTTGATGGGTAGCCACCTATCAGTGATAACGGGTAAAGATTTCTTCCCTTTGTCTAAGCCAAAAAGGAGTGGCTGGATTCAAAGGGTTGTAGAATTTATTTCCTTATGTTAATGCTATCAGGGAATATATTCAACAGAGAAATTAAATTTGTCAGTGAGTGCTTGCTTATGAAATACGTCCCACTCTAGTAGTAATAATATGGCAAAGCCCATTCTTATATGCTACGTAAATTCAACATGATACAACTGCATAGTTACCAATTTCATGAAGATATCTCAAATGGTAATGTGATAAAGCTCTTACAAGACAGTCATTATATGTATCAAATTTCCTGAAGATACCTCCATTGGTTAAAGAGATATGAAGTGTGAATACATTTTTTTCAAAGATGGAGAAGTAGCAATCTGATAGAGCTGCATCCTGAACACAAAAAACTAAATGCACCCTAAGTTTCATGAAAATATCTTCGACAGTTCAGGAGATAATGGCTGGAAAAGTGTATGGATAAATGAATATGAATAAAATGCCAAACCGACCGACTCGCTTATTTTCAATACAGAATACAATATCTCCTCATGATAGAAAAGCATAACAAGTTTCAAGAGGACATCTCAAAGGACTCAAGAGATATTAACTAAGCAAAAGTGTAATAGCTGGATGGTTAAGCTGTCTCTGGCATACCCCTTCATTTGTGGAGAACTCTATATGTGAAAGGAAAAACACCACCTGTAGAATAGTCTGAATTTGTACTATATGGCAATATCTGATTGTAAAGCAACCCATTTTAAAGATACCACATCTCCCTGCAGTTGTTCTTTATAAACCAATTTATTGTACATACCAGACTAAGTATAGAGCCAGCTTCTTTTGGCAGCCAGCGGGGATAGTGGGGAGTATCATTCAGGATGGAATGAAACAAGTCATCTTCATCATCTCCATGGAATGGAGATTGGCCAATCAACATCTCATACAACAGGACACCAAAAGACCACCAGTCTACAGAACTGTTGTATTTGTGTCCCTTAAGAATCTATAATAAAATTAAATGTTTATTAACTAATGTGCATCAAAAACAAACTACACTGAAAAATAAATCAAAACTTGCCAATTACTGTACAAACACAGACTTAAAACAATATAAATTGACAAGACTCTAAATAAAACTAAAGTCATTTACAAATATTACGAGAAGAAATTACCACAAAAAGTGCAACTGTGACTCACTGTTTTTACAATTTAGTATCAATTTTGCATTTTCTCAGTATGCAGTTGCTGAAAATGATTCTAGAGTTACCCTTATTGATATACCCCCATTTATGTTACCCTTTTAGAAAACAGATGTGATAAAATGTATATTTCATATGAAAAAAATGTTTCAGCAAAATTACAAGAGAGTATTAAATATTAAACACAGGCTGCAGATGCACTAGGAATATAAAATGTACCTTTCAGGATTTCAGAATTAGTAATTTAAATGGAAAGAAGAGAAAAAACTAGCTCTGTAAATATTTTGTGAAACAAATGGTTATGAAAGCTTTCAAAACAGGCAAGCCTCTGGTGAAAAACACCTCTGGAGCTATGTAATCTGGAGTCCCACAAAAGGTTGTGGCTCTGTTTTCTGCAAAAACCTTCTCTCTGCACATCCCAAAGTCAGCAATTTTAACATGGCCATCTCGATCCAGTAATACATTATCTAGCTTCAAATCTCTGTAACAAGATCATATATTGATATGTATAAACATCAGCATGTAACAAACTTTCTATATTTTGCAAATTCATATATATGCCCTACCTACATAATTAACTTAATCAAACTTACTACATCATTCAACTGTCAGCTCCACTCTATTTATATGGGGAAGCTCTATAATAATAATAATAATAATAATAATAATAATAATAATAATATATAAATCATTATGTTATGTATATTTAACTTAATTTATATTTGATTTAATTTAATTGACTGCTTGTAAGTGTTGATTTTTAAAAAAATGTATTTACTTGTGAAAGTAATTTAATTGTATTTACTGGAAATTGATATTTTCCAGAAATTAGTTTGACCTGACTGTTTTGTCGCAAACACCAAACTTTGTATCTAAAAGCTGACCAAGTTCCCAACCTTGATCGAGAATCAAGTAAACAACTTTTTTTAAATTCATTCTTCATGTGTGATTGATATTAGTGAAATCGAGGCTGACTGGAATACATGACCATAGACATGTGAATAGCTTCTACCCTGTTCTGGAAAGTGATCATGTGACCCTCATATGGGTATCTATTTTACGTCTTAGACTGTATAACCTTTGTCTATAGAGAAATTAGTCAGTTTTAGATTTTTACCTTGGACACTGAAAGGTGTTTCATTGTGACTGTGAGGGGGCAAATTTCTGTCAATCTACGAAAAGCACATTAGTTTGGGCCAGAGAACAATTAATTAGATTTATGGAGACACGTGCTTGTTAAATCGCTATACTGCAATGATTTCTAATGTCTGATCAGTGGAGGTGGTGATTCTTAATTAAGCTTTCATTTATCTAGCAGCCAGACATACTGTTAGTGTCAGAGCTAACTTCAATTTCATATTGGAACTGTCAAGAGTTGAAAAGTTCCAGAAACAGTTATTCGAAAACCAAGGGCAAGCTGACTGCAATTTTTGCGCCTAGTTATAAAAGACGGTAAATATATTTCATCCTGACTAGTTACACTAAACAGGGGCATGTTTCCCACACAAAATTTTCTAGCTGTAAATATTCCACCCATCGAAAAATCAAATTAGTCTAAGCTTTGCTGCAAGAGTAAAGGTACAGGGGACTCTGAGAATGAATTTGGAAGAAATTCTCTCATAAAACATTTGTCCAAGGGACCGGATGTCTGGAAGGTTGACGGACACAATTTTGGCAGTAGAAGCGAGAAACGCTTGAAAGCACAAAGGTATTTGCGCCAATTTTCACGTAATTTGTTGATACCAATATTATGACTTGCTTGAATTTAATTGCTTATATGTGCATGAATTTATTTGTTTAAATTCATAGATATTTCCTGATATGAGTATAACCGTGCCGAGTTTGTATATATATATATATATATATATATATATATATATATATATATATATATATATATATATATATGAATTCGTACAATAATCTTTATATAAGGTTGTCAAATTGTTTGAATTTGTCATCTTGTTTATATAGGAATTAGGTTCTAAGAATTTCATGCATTACTTTAGTTAATATGAGTTACGAGAATCCGTGTGAATTCACTGATCTTAGGTGATTTCACGTATGATAAAGACTTGAGTACATATTGACTGAAATTAAAGTTGTTAAGCTATGAAGTGATATTATTGCTATGATGTCTGCAGTGAGGCAGATTATAGTGATGTCTAGCACTGGGGCATCACACTGCAGACATCCCACCCAGTCATATTATCCTGACACCAGGCTGACCAGTTCTTACACTAACCTCTTAATGCTGAGCGCCAAGTGAGACAGCTGCTAGTACCATTTTTATAAGTCTTTGGTATGACTTGGCCATGGTTCGAAACCACAACCTCCTGCATTCACAGATGGTTGAACAATGACCAGTAGACCTAAATATTATTCTGAAAAAAATCAAACAAATGGACAATTTTCATACAAAATATCTGTTCAGCTGCTTCTTATTTTCAGAAAATTCAACCCATTTATTTCAAAAAGGGGTGGGGGATTTTGGCCCAAAATGTTAAGTTCCAGAATTATAGACCTTGATGCTGAGTTGGAGTACAGAACTAAACTTTTGACCATTCTGAATATTTATATTATTATACATAGTTATAACATCTGACACTCTATCAAACATGATATTACTAAATAAATTATGGATTCCATTAAAAAATTTGTCTATTCATGTTGAGAGTAGTACTTTTTTTCCATTACATTAATAACATGTATTATCAGAACATCAGTAATTTAAAAATATTACATGTATTTGATAAAAAGTTACTTTTGACTCTACAAATACTGGAAGTAAATCAATGATTTAATCTGAGATGAAATTGTAATTTTGATTTCTGAAAACAAACCTAAATCTTGCAAAAATTAACTGGGATCATTTACCTTGTGATAATTTTGTACAATGTACTTATACATTAAGCACATTGAATAAGTAATAATAAAAAAGCAATAAAAGCAATATTTTTCTGATTTATCTTCAGAACCAAAAAAATGTACTTCTCTAAATGTTTACTATTGAAAGAATTTACCTGTAAATGATTCCCTTGGAATGAAGAAACTGAAGACCACATATAATTTCTGATGCATAAAATCTGCAAAGGAAAATGAAAACATGAGATTTTATTGTACTTATTGCAAAGTTGGTTCACATTTACAATATTTACAAGTTATTATTTTTTATAAGTCAGCATGTTAACATATCACTTTCTGTGAATCCAATTGGTGAAAATAAGCCCACCAAATCCTTGTGCAGTATTATTATTACTTATCAACTGCAACCTATGCAGTGACCATTGCCATCCCACTTACTGGAACAAATTTATGTTGCTATTTACTATAAACAACATGACTGTAACTTCTTCAGTCAATAACTGAGGAAACATTTGAATCGAATGAGTGACTATCATAGAAATACACTATAGAATTAAAAGGGTCAAAATATGGTCCATTTACACTATAAAAAATTCTTGTAAAGCCAAACTAAAACTAGAAAACAAGTAAACCTGCAAGATGTTTGTTTGGCTAGTTAATAAAAATAAATGCTGAGAGATTTTTAGATACTCAATTAATCTCACAAGCATTTCAATGCAGCTGTTCAAACCAAACTTCCATATCAAACAGCTTGATTCCAACTACTTACCGGTCTTTCCTCATGTCCATAACATTGTTAGATGCATTGCGTCAAACTTTTATAAATCCCAATTTGTTTTGAATTTCATTCATAAAGATATTTTGAAAGAGTATGTACTAAAATAAAAAACCACAATCGTGTTTTGTTCTCAGTCAGGGGATATTGCTAACGAATAGAGCTTGGCCTGACTGCCTCAAGGTATTCCTACAACAGATCAAACTTGTTCTTTCTGCCGAATCAAAACAAAACAAGTATGCACTTTTAAGCATGTACCACATGCAGCCAGTCTGATTTACATTGCAATTAACATACAGCATGGATCAGATGTAACACCCCTTGGACAAACCTGATCAAAATGTCAACATACTGGAATTAACAAACATCACAGACAAAAAGTTGTCAAACTGTAGGGCCAGGAAACAAAGTTTTACAATTCAATAACACTGCATACTTTCAAATGAAGTCATGCTTATATCATTCAGTCCATCTACAGCTAGATGATTACAATCCAGCTACAGTATTTCTTTTCCATTTCTCAGTAAAAAGTCTGGCAAAACCCCTTAGCTCCAATTATATCCCCAAACTATGAAAATACTGTTGCATCTACCAGTAAATTTAATACCACTGTCAATGGTCATCGAGGAACAGATTATTTTTTCAGGTGGATATGTCCATGGAGGAATATACATTCCTTTTGGTGGATATGTGCATGGAGGAATATAAACTCCTTTTGGTGGATATGTGCATGGAGGAATATACACTCCTTTTGGTGGATATGTGCATGGAGGAATATACGCTCCTTTTGGTGGATATGTTCATGGAATACACACATTTTAGGAAGCAATATCCATGGAGGATAGAACATTTCTGAGTGGAAATGTTAATGAATATACACAATTTTTTTGGAGGATATGTGCATGGAGGAATATACACATTTTGGCAGTGGAAATGTACATGGAGAATAAATATTCAAATGCTTTGGGTGTCAATTTACATGGAAGAATATGCGTACTTTATGGTGGAAATGTTCATGGCAGTCATATTGGGATACAAATACACCTCTCCCGCACTATAAGCAAGGCGCGAGTTACCGAGGGACCTCCAAAATTTGAAAAAATTGCTTTGACATCAAGAAAACCGGGGGGAGGGTGTGTGTGTGTGCGTTAGGGAACTGGGCTGTTTAATGACTGAATCCTCATTTTACAATCACGTCAATAATAATTTTTAATAATGTGCTTTTTCTAATGAAGTTGTTCATTATTCTGTTTAAATAAATTTTTGTTTCCTCAAAATATCCAACATATGAAAGATCGTTCCAAGTGGTTTGAACAACCATCAAGTGTGCGCGAAAAATCTGTGTATTTACGTCACTGCTTTTTGTTTTCTTGACAAGTCTGGTTCCCGTAGTGGTATTTAATAGTATCTTGCAAAATTGGTAGTCCACAATTTGGGAACTAGACTAACTGTTGATACACCACCAAACAAGATTCCTTTTTTTTCAAAAACACGCGACATTTATTTCACGACACGTCTACGTCGAAACTCAATTTTTTATTGTTCAATTAGTAGAATGTTAATGTCATGATTTCATTGGAAGTAATAATGAAATTTCTTATCATCCCTGAGGATATCTCTAAATGCCAGTTCAAGAATTCTCTGAAACTCGCTTGCCCACAATGGTCCGTATCTGTGAAATCAAGCTCTTTATTTTACGAAGTATTCATTTCGCTTTGCTGCCTTGTTATCTTTGATCATAGTTATGAAAGAGTCGGTTAATTTAAGGTAGTTTCTGTTACATACACAATAACGTTTATTACAGTGTTCGATTGATCAAACGAAGTGAGTTCACCTGACATACTACTGAGGCTGCTAGATTTTAAGTTAGTCTGATTTTTGTGCCTTTTAACAATTCTTTTATTCCATCTCCTTTTTTTAATTCAAAAGACATAATTAATGTGATAATATAAAGGAGGCTAGCTCTTAATTCAGTGCAACAATACAATAAATACTTTCGCAAGTCAGTTACCATAACATGGTCGGCACTTAATTAGGTTCTCAGAGAAATGCTCACAAACATAACTGTTATGGTAGATTGACGCATTTTATGTTTAATTACAAGAGGACACATTGCACTAATGACGATTACACTTATAAGGAACTAAAAGATGGAACTAGAACACAAATTTCAATTGATAAGAAAAATTATTTAATTTGTATTTATTTGTATTTATTTATTAAAGTACTGCCTCCACTCGGCGTAAGTGACATTTTCATTGATCGAAATTTCCTTACATATCATTAATTGCGGTGTACTAGGAATGTCGTTTGGACAGAAAATGTAAAAAATTGTATGAATTATTTTTAAATATAATATTTCATAGTGTTGATTAAAATTTCCAGGTCCTATCTACCGTTTTCAACGATAAAATGAGCGATACATCAGAGTTTCCGTTACCAATTTTGATCGTGATTTTCTTCATGTTCAACAAATAGGGATAAATTTTTGGGGTATTTTCGGGTTTAAAAAATGGGATCCACTCCTGACACCGCGTTATAAGCGGGTTTGCGAGTTATCAGGGCACGAGTTATTGAGGGAGTGGTGTACATGGTCCTAAAAGTCCTGTTACTGGTCTGGATGACTGAACTAATTACAACACCTGGAAAATTTTCCATGAGATGTTGGACATTAAAATGCTGTTTTCTTCCTCATTGGTCAATGAACATTAAAGAAAGTATCTTTCTTTATCATTATTTAGAGTAACTGCTATTTTGAAATGTAGACTTTTATCTTGGTATGGTTTGATGCTCTTTGGTACAGCAACTTAAGTAGGTTTTTTCAGAACCAAGGCAATTGGAGTAGAAGTGTCTTGCTCATGAATATGCGAAGGTAGCTGACCCAGGCTGGTCTAATGGAAGTATCAAACCTATACTCTTTAAAGTCATGAGCTCCCTAGTTTTTTAAGAGGATAAAATTAATTTTAATTACATAATGCTTACCTGATATTATTGCATTGTAGTATCTTTTCCAAGTGCTAGTGCCAAGTCCAATGTAATTATTCCCTCCTCCAATTATTAACTGGAGGTCTAGAACAAAACATGATCCCAGTCTGATACCCTAGCCCACTTCCTACAATTGGAATATGTCCTTCTTCTGACTCGGATCAGGACTGAACAAGCTTAAGAGCAGGAAGGGAGTGGGGAATTGAGCAATAATGTCAGGTAAGTAATATATAATTAAAATTATTTTTAAACACTCCCACCCCAAATGCTGTTGAACCTGACCTCTGATCTTTTGATGTTAAAATGTATTGGGTTCTTTCCTGCTCCATGTACATGCTGTTCACATGCTCTGAAAAATGTAGATGATGTAGAATTTGAGTTATTGTGCAGGAACTGTTGTTCTTCCTTCAGTCACAGTGACCTGGCCTTTCAACTTTTGACCCTGAAATCAATCGAGTTTTTCTTTACCCAAAGTGCAAGACATTTACAAAGTTTAGTAACTGTAGATGGTGGACAACTTAATTTACTAAAACCAAATTTGGAAACAAACAAATGTATGTACAGATGGATGGATGGACATCATATAATATGATCTGCCATACGGCAGTCATATACAAAGGGGTGAGGTTTGGACTGGTCTTCTTTCAATTGCTAAATCTGATTTGTAAAAACTAAGACAATTTCCACTCCTAGTCCTGTATTTGAGGTAACTGTTCAATTATTACTCTCCAACCATGTGATTTTCCTAATTAAAATTTCCACAAGTCATGATCTAATAGTTAAAGTCACAAATATGCAACCATGAAAAGTGTTACCCTTAAAACATCTCATATGAAAACCATACCTTTTAATATTTGATTAAAAAACATTTTTTATGACAATGTAGAATACAGCACACTGTCACTATAATGCCATCCATTATAACACAGTCCCTGTTTTAAGGTGAGCATGGTCATGAATCCCACTTCATTAAGTGGTTGTAAAATTATATATTGTTGTTCTTGTGGGTTTAATGCCATTTTTCAGCACATGATACATATACATATATATACATGGCAGCCAGTGTATCTATACATATATATACATGGCAGCCAGTGTATCTATACATATATATACATGGCAGCCAGTATGTCTAGTGGAGGAAGAACCTGAAAATATCCTGGAAGAATCACTGAACCCACAGGAAGCTACTGACAAGCTTTATAATATACCAACATTAACTAAGCCTGAGACATGACCTCACAATTACAGAAGTGAGATGTTAGTGATCTGTAAAGGCAAGTGTCTTAGTCCACGCAGCCATCGGTGACCCCAAAATTATATGTATGATGTACTTAATTATAAGGTTGCCTCACTATAAGGCAATATATTCCATAGCCCCCACTGACAGCATCATAATGAGAGAGTGCTGTATGATGTATCACAACATAAATATCAGACTTGAATGCATGAAACTGTAACAATAATTGACAGGTACCAGATGGGTACCTTATACTTTGTCAGATCCTACTGCAAACAAGATAGACACTGACCCATATGCACTGGCAGATCAGGGTCTATATTGTCTGCTTTAATGATTACTCCTACCAAACTGCATAGACCCAAATCTTCTACATTATTATGCAACAGCACATCTGGGTCTAAGTAGATTGCAGATGTTTCAGACTTGTATCACATATCTGTACGCAAGTCAGACCCAACGGCAAAACAGCACAGACACAGGTCTGCCACGTGTGCTGGCAGATCTGGTTCTATGAAGTTTGTCAACATTAAACACATACACCCTGAATTGTCAATGCATTATGGTAGTGCCACAGACAATTGAAGAGCATATGCATTTGGTAGCCATTTGCTGGATAGTTTTCTGTAATGACTGACACTTACTGAGCTCTCGGCACCTCAAATTTGCCTGATGCCTGTATATGGAACATCAAATCTCCTCCATTTAGATACTCCATCACAAAGTACAAATGACTCTGAAATAAACCATTCTGAAGTTATGGATGCAATTATGTCAGGATAGGAAGGCACAACAATGAAATGGCCACTAAGGTGACTATTTGTTGAGATACTTTGTGCAAATCAGAAAAGTTCAGCAAGCACAAATTTGTGTCACAGAAATTAAATTCAGGAAAATATTACTCTTGAGAATTTATATCATAGAATGATAATAATGATATTGCAGAATGGTAACAAATATTAGGAATTTACCGTTATTGGCATCAATTTACTTGTGCTAAAATAGTATGATTTATATACTGTGGAACTTCTTTTGGTGAAATATAGAACTGGTATCAACAACATTTTATTTGAAAAACATTTAAACTGATAATAAAAAGATAAAGTACTCAAATCCTGGTAACAGGTTTCATACTATATATATATACATATATTATTATCACATACATTAAAAATAATATGGCATTTAAAGTATTGGTATAAAGCAAATTGATATACCAATACTATTGGAATATCAAATTGTGATCCACCCATGGCGCAATAATATGAATATATAAACATTCTTTCAACTGCAGGCCTACAGATCAATGATGAATTTCTACTCATTCATTAAACATAAATGACATGAAAATAACGATAAAAAGTATTAATAGTCTGTTTTCTAAATGAAATTATAAAGGTACACAATTTCATCGGAATCCTTTCTTTTTTTCCATTCCTCTCTCCCCTCTTGTGCATAAGGGACAAAATAAGCAAAAATCATGAGTGAGAGAGAAAAACATACTGCGCTGGAAGAAAACATTAAAACTGAACTTGTAACAAGTAACCTAGAGTAATCTGATTTGTCATAATGGTATGTTTCTGCTTTCCTTGGGATCTATCTACAGTTTTCATAATATCAATGATACATAGTTGCAATAGCCTGTTGACACTATTATGTTAAACTTGTCGGTTATGAGGCAACATACTATAGTGCATTAAATGCTTTGTTGTTTTTCGTTCTTAAACCTATTATAATGTTCTAAAAATCGATTATTAATTATTAAATATAAAAATGTTGGCAAGCCTCGTTTTCTTTTAAGGAAAAATTTATACATCTCATGGAATATCATTGATACAGTGTACACACATATATATGTGTGTATATATATATATATATATATATATATATATACACACACACACACACACATATATATATGTGTGTGTGTGTATGTGTGTGTTTATATGCACACATAAACACACACACACTTGATGACAACTGCTTTATGCAATATACAATATATACACATTACTTTAATGACTGATACAGCTTTGGAAATTTCGTTGTCTATCATATTTTTTCTAATACTATGCTGATAACTACTGCAGTTGCCCCTAAGACCGCAAAATAATCCAAATTATTCAACAAACGTCCGTCCTATATATACAATGCTTCGAACTCACCATCAGTCCTGCTAATGGAAAGTGTCAAACAAGTTCCAGTGCTTATTTAATCTGTGTAAGATCAGCAAATAAAAGATAACAGAACAATATCATGGTTTATCAGCTTTCCAGACACTCATCTCTATTTCATGTTTATCTTAGTTTACATTATTATGGTTCACATTATCATTTCTCTGATACCATTGATTGTGTGTCTAAACTCTCTGGTAAGTAAACTTCCCATGTGGGATTTTTGTTTCACTTTTACCAAACAAGTAAATATAGTGTACAACAATAACTGTGATTGGTCTGATTCTTTAAACTTGCTATATTCCTTCAGCTAAAGTCAGCTGACAGAAACAATTGTTACATGCTCAACAGCAAGACATTGCCAATTTTGTCTCATGACCTTCAAAGGGTGTAAAACAACATTACAATTGTTGCAAGCCAAAGATTAAAGATACTATGGATGGAATGGGGATATATATATATATATATATATATATATATATATATATCCTTTAAAAACTCCTGAAAGTACGAGTTACAGAGGGACCTTTGAAAAATTAAGGGATGGACATGAATGGTGTTAAATATTCATTTAATAATCCTGTTGGGCAAAAGTGTCAATAGCTATTCCTAATAAAGTTCTACCCTTTTCTGTATAAAAATACCTTTATTTCAAGTATATCTGAATAACCATTTAAATCATTACTCCAAGTGGTTTTAACACAAATCACACTTGTACCAGCAAAAATATTGTCGTGACACTGCCTTTGCATGTGAATGTGGATATATTCTAGTGTTACTTTAGAGTCAGAATAAAATAAGATTCTTTTATTTCATTAGTAGTTATAGCAAAATTATTGTTCATCCTTGAGAAAAGGTCGAAGTGCCAATTTGGGAATTTTAAGCATATTATAAGCTTTGAAATACATTTCCCCAAAATGAATCCTATTTGTGAAACTTTGATTATCATGGCCTTAGTACACAGTGTACACTTGGTTCATTTGCTATTGTTGATCACATTTGTGAATGAGTATGATAAGCAACTGAATAATGACAGAAACCTTTATTGGGTTACATGTACTTAGTGTCAGTGTTTGATTAAACAAATGAAATAAATTGATTTAACACACAATTCGGACCTACAGTAGAATATGCATGCCTTTTAACTTTTTTTATTCTACCACCTTACTTGATTTGATACAAAAGACAAATTCAAATTCAACATAATATTCAACTTCTTATTAAAAGTTATGAATTTCATGATGTTGATTACAATTTCATAGGAATAACCGATGTTTTCCACCATAAAATGTGTGAAGATTTCATCTACTAATTGTAAGCATGATTTTATTCATGTTAAACAAAGAGTGGCCTATCTTGGGATAAATACATACATACATACACACACACACACAGAGTTGGTGGAAATAACTGTAATGGATGTCCATGTATTATTATTGTCAAATACTGTTAAGTTAAAATTACAAACAAGTTTCATTCAAATACATTTACATTTTCTTCAATTACTGATTTAAAAAGAAAGAAAGAGCTAATGGAAAAACGACAGAGGATCAACAAAAAATGGATAACTAGCATGTTTAATGGAAATCTGAAACAGTATCAAAGTAGTGAAACTCTGGCCTAGATTGCACTCAAATCCATAAAGATTACACTCAAATCCATACAGATTACACTCAAAATCCATACAGACTGCACTCAAATCCATAGAGATTACACTCAAATCCATACAGATAACACTAGTTTAATTGTTCTTCTGCTGCTTTGCTGATCAACCTATTTTGGTGCTTCATTAATAAACTATATGAGGAAATTCGAAGTAGGACCTGTTTGCTTCATCAGACAAGAATCCTTTCAACTGAAATACTTCCTTGTTTGAACAATAGTCAAGAACTGAACAAACATGTGAAGGTTAAGCAAAACGTTATGCCAAATTTAATTTTTCCATCCTAGAAACAGTTAAAGACAGTTCTAACAAGAATTGTTAAAATTATTGTGTCTATGATACCAATGATGCCAATCTAAAGAATTTTATATCTTACTATACTGTCTTGTTCCAGGTCTATGATCCCAGTGATGCCAATCAACAGAGTTTTACATCTTACTATACTTGTTCTAGGTCTATGATACAAGTAATGCCAAACTACGGCATTTTATATCTTACTATACTTGTTCCAGGTCTATGATCCCACTGATGCCAATCTACACCATTTTACATCTTACTATACTTGCTCCAGGTCTATGATACCAGTGATGCCAATCTACAGCATTTTACATCTTACTACACTTGTTCCAGGTCTATGATACCAGTGATGCCAATATACAGCATTTTACATCTTACTATACTTGTTCCAGGTCTATGATCCCACTGATGCCAATCTACAGCATTTTATATCTTACTATACTTGCTCCAGATCTATGATCCCAGTGATGCCAAACTACAGCATTTTATATCTTACTATACTTGTTCCAGGTCTATGATACCAGTGATGCCAAACTACAGCATTTTATATCTTACTATACTTGTTCCAGGTCTATGATCCCAGTGATGCCAATCTACAGCATTTTAAATCTTACTATACTTGTTCCAGGTCTATGATCCCAGTGATGCCAAACTACGGTATTTTACATCTTACTATACTTGTTCCAGGTCTATGATCCCAGTGATGTCAATCTACAGCATTTTACATCTTACTATACTTGCGCAAGGTCTATGATCCCAGTGATGCCAATGTTCAGCATTTTACACCCTACTATACTTATTTTCATGGATTTCATGACAGCCACAAATTAAAAAACACAATGTACAATTATCCTATGAAATAAACAGGACCTTAGAATCCATATGATTCATATTAGCAAATTAGGTACCAATAGAAATGCCAATATTCACTCGTCCCTCCATAAATACATATACACAAAATTAAATAAATAAAAAAAACTGCTTCAGCTCCTAAACCGATTATTTTATGTCGGCATCCTGCTATTAAACAAGAGACTGCATATTATCTGTCATCTAATTATCTTTCTGCTTTCACTCATGTTGATATAAAAAACACAGATTTAAATCAGCAATAAGAACTTTAAGATCAATAAAAAGAACTGATCTCTGATATTTTCAAGTGTCTATCAAATCTATCATATAAAGGTTACTTTATGATTTTATTCTAGTAACACTTTACCAAATATATGAACAATAATTAATGTACAGTCAAAATTTACTATTTAAATTTCAATCTCTCATTTTAGTATTTTTAGATTTGTGCGTGTGTGTGTGATTTGGATTTTTAACATAGCTTTAAAAAAATTTCAATCATATCGCTATGATGTCAACAGTGTGACAGTTTATAGTGATGTCTAGCACTGGGACATCATGCTGCAGACATGCAGTATGATGTCCTACCCAGTCACATTATCCTGACACCAGGCCGACCAGTCCTAACACTAACCTGCTGAGCACCTAGTGAGGCAACTGTTAGTACCATTTTTATAAGTCTTTGGTATGACTTGGCCAGGGTTCAAACCTGCAACCTCTCACATCAGAGGCAGACGCTCTAACCACTAGGCCACCAGAGTGGTTTTAGATTTGTGTATACTCTATTACTTAATAGGATAATCATCATCAATTCTTTAGCGATTGTAACAAAACTTTATGCATTGGGGGAAGGGGCCACAACAATACTGCGATAAATGACCTTCCTTGATAGAGGTGATGGTCACAGCAGCAATAAAGAGGAACAGCACATATACAGTATAAGAAGACATTTGCAACAAGATAATAAAGCACACTTACAACAGTAAAAAAAACATGACTGGAGTACTCTTATGGCCCTATGAAGAATTTTTCAGTAATTCTGCTGGGCGTACAAGCCCAATTAGTTACTATTATAACTGTGGTCTCCCTTGAAATGCATGCAGTCCACTGATCTATTTTCCATACTCATTTACAAATACACAAACCAGATGAGGGTATCATATCACAATATACAATGTACAGTCATTGACATAATGTTTACCAAGAAATACACATTTTATTCATACATCCAACTATATTGGACAGAAATGAGTAAGCTAGATTGTACACATTATGGAAAACCCTATGCCATCATAAATACAAATACGTATCATATGTTAGTAAAGCATAAACTGTATGTCAGAGTGACTCTTTTTATGGTTGTATGGGAATACTACTAACAGAGATATCAAGTTACATAATCCAATCATGAACAGCACCCAGTAAATTAACATTAAACAAAAAATTTCATTTAGGTCAATAAGGCATGAAATAGCCCCTCACCAAGTTTCATCATTCATGATAGGATGGTATCATCCAGCTTTTAATACATAAAATTTAACCATGAGTGACACATGAGATAAAGGCCACAGTGACCTACATCTGTGATGAGGGGGTAATATTCATCGAGAAGCAATCCCTTACCAAGTTTCATGACTCTTGGTACAACAGAAAGAAACTCTTGCAGTCATGAGCTAAATTTGTAAAGTATTAAAATGTGAAAGCCAAGTCAAAGTGACCTTCTTTTGTTGTAAGGGTGTGGTACTAAAATATATATACATTATCTAGTTTGATGATTCAAGCATGAATGGTGCTTGAAAATAATCTTGCCACACAAAATCTAATCCAACTCTGCTAAGCATTAAATATATTCCAAGTAATCTATTTTTGCATGCATCACCTCACAAAGTTTCATGATTCTAGTTATAGAAGTATAACTGTGTAAAAATTCAACTAAATGCAAAACATAACTACAATTGTAAAATCAATGTACACTTATGTACAAAGTTATCCCCTTCCCTTGATGGTAGGTGCAACTAAACCCACTGCCTACTGTTGCTTAGGACAGAGGCAAAAGAGAGAGAGAGAGAGTGTGTGTGTGTGTGTGTGAGATTTGGATTTTTAACATATTGTTTTAAAAAATTCAATCATACTGCTATGATATCTGCAAGAGAGAGAGAGAGAGAGTGTGTGTGTGTGTGTGTGAGATTTGTATTTTTAACATATTGTTTTAAAAAAATTAAATCATACTGCTATGATATCTGCAGTATGTTAGTTTATAGTGATGCCTAGCACTGGGACATCATGCCACAGACATGTAGCATCCTGTCACATTAGCCTGACACCAGGCCAACCAGTCTTAACACTAACCTCTCAATGCTGGATACCAAGTTAGGCAGCTGCTGTTCCATATTTTAACAAGTCTTTGATATGACTCAGTTAGAATTGGAACCCACAACCTCATGCATCCGAGGTTGACACTCTAACCTAAACACTTAGGCAACCAAGTGGTCCCTAGGACAGAGGAACAAAGACAGCTGAGATGCAGTGAGGCTGTGTGCATGTATGTGAGTAGGTGTGAGTGTGTGCATGCATGCATGTGAGTGTGCTTTTATATATGTGAATGCCAACACCAAGAGTAGTACAATAGTTCTGTACTTCAAGGAGGAAAGCTAACTAAAGGTGGTCTCAATGCAGGTAGTCACTCATCAGGTCATATTTTTTGACATGATTGCATGAAAAATGTGCTGATTCATGACAGATGGTCTTTTGAGCCAGGTGAGCTAAATCTGCATACCTTTCAATTCAGCCATTATGAAGAACTTGTCAATTTTACTGAAACTAAAACATCATTTTATCATAAGATTTGTATATAATATCAAATATCAGAGTAATTAAAAACAAAAATAAAAGCACAAGTCTGTCTCCAGACATATACATTACATACATACATACAAGAAATGAATTAAATACATTTGGTGACTTATTCTTTAGGCTGTAAAATTATATGAGCCAAACCATATATGAAGTATAAGGCTTCCTTTTCAAGAAGGTCTACATTTCTGGCTTCATTTTGAATTTCTAAGGTATTTTTATGTAGTATCCCTACCTCAGTCTGGAAGGTACTGTGAAGATGAGTAAGGAAGGGATGTGAGCAACCGAGAGCAAGGACTCTCATTTCTACCATGGTACATTCAACATCATCATCCTCAAGCACAACATCTTTCTTCAAAACCTTTACTGCATAGAATTTGTTCCTGCCCTTCAGTTCAGCAAGCATAACCTTAAAAAGACAAGAGATCTTCAGATCAAAGCTGTAACAGCTAATAATTATCAAGAGTCCCAAGAACTGTTGCTTTTTAGCCTTTATTATATAAAATCTGTTTTGCACTTCAGGTCAGCAAACATTAGTTTAAACTAGAAAATTAACAAAATGCTCTAAATAATTTGTTTTGGAACCTCTGTGGTTTGTACCATTACCTACACAGACTATATAAAAGCACAACAATTCTGCATGAAATTGATTCATTTCTTTCAAATATTTTTACTCTTCAATCCTTCTGCATCTGCATGCAAATATTATCATATCTATATCTATTCCAAATTAATATCTTAGCTAATGATAATTCTGCAACAGCTTAGTCCAGGTCACTTTGACAGTTGTTGATTAAATAGTTTATGCTTGAAATATTTCACACAGTGACCCTTTAGCAAAACAGATAATTAAAAGGGTATTCACCCCTTCTCAAAAACAGACTTATTCAGCATCCAAAGCATGCAAATGGATGAAGCAAGTCAAGATTACCAAAAGGTATTTGGGGTTCCAAATTCATGTAGCATGCTTAATATTAGTCAGGTCATATTTAGGCAAATTTTAGCAATATTGTGCTTTTTTTAAAATCAGATATAGACTGGGTACAAGCTATGAGTCACCAGATCAAGCTGTGCCACTTCTGAGGGCATGGATAAGCATGAGGCCCAAGAGACTAGTGCTTTTTACATGTTAAATCAAACTCTAGTTTTTTGTAACATATCTGAATAAGACAAAGGTTATTAATTTGAGTATGGGGTAATCTACCTGGTATATGTGACTGTCAATGATGCTGTCTAACATAGCAATGATGTTTGTGGTCTCGTTTTCAGATTATTTTCACAGTACAATGATGGGTTTGAAAACCTATCACGTAAATGTTAGCCAATGTGGGTATGTGAGAAAGCTTGCCAGTAGCTTCTCGTGGGTCGGTGGTTCTTTCCGGGGTTTTCCCGGGTTCTTCCTCCACCATTAATACTGGCCGCCATGTATAGCCTATCGTGTGCTGACAAATGGCGTTAAGCCCCAAAACAACAACAACAACAACGTAAATGTTACTAGAAAAAATGATCAACATTACTGCTAAGTTGACCTATAATGGCCTGCTATATGATAATATAAAAATAACTGCATTTGTTGCAACAAATGGCTGTAATAATTGTAAAATATGTAAACAAAATTAACCAAAAAGGAGATTCACTTTTCAAAATGCTTTAACTACATAGGCACTTAAAGGGTTTAATGGCAAATCAGCACAATCCTGACCATGTAGTGATGCATAAATGTAAGTATTGAAAGAAAGAAAAAGTTAAACAAGATGCTCAACTGAACCTGATATCATTCACCTGCGTGATACATGTCAGCTTGTGAATGCAAATTCACAGATGTATTGAAACTGTAGAAAGAAAAGAAAAAGCTTGGAGCACAATGTTACTATAGTGCTAATTAATGTTGGTGTCAATGATCTACTTTCCAATACCATATATATGCACCCCTACTTCATTCAGACCTCAACATCGTAGCTAATATATTACATGCCATAATTACAGTACACTGTATAAAAAAATTCGATTTATTTTTTAATACTAACATGGATTTGCAGGTCATATTACTTGGCAAAAACAGGCTAAATCCAAAATACCAACACAAAACATACTGAAAAATTATTTATATTCACCATTCATTTTAACTATTCTACATGACTAATTTTTGCCAAACGATCATGAAGTCCAAAAATTATGCAATGAGTTTAGTCTGAGTGCTAAACTGCATCACTCACATTCTTTTTAACAAATTTGTAAAGCAGTGTTAGGGTTCATACAGAATTCTGAATGATAAATTCAAAGACTTTTTTCTGAAACTTTTAAAGACCACAAACATAATTTCCACGACCTATTTTCGCTAACATTTTGTATACAAGTATTGTTCTATGAGACAACACTGAATGCAAAATACTACAATATTGTTTAATGATGAAATTCAAACTATAATTAATCAAAAGAAAGAAACCAGGAAAACTCTACTTCATCGGAATCTAACAACCTTGGACAATTTTATTTGATTATGGAAAGAAATTAAAACGTTTGGGTTTCTTTCAATTTTCAAAGACTTTTAAAGACCTCAGGGTAATCTGATCAATTTTCCCAAACACTCAAAGCCTTAAAATTACTACCACATTTTCCCCAGACTGTCAAAGACCTTAAGAACCCTGAGTGTTGATTAGTCCTTTTTCTGACAGGACATGTTTTGAACTTTTAAAAACCCATCTACTCTTAAGAATTTTCATCCACAAGTCAAACCATAAAAGAAGCTCATTTAGGTCAATATCTGGTGGTGTCATTTTCTTTAAAAGTACAGATTGGTCTGCTAACTAACTTGATTATCAAATATAATGACTCTGCAAGGCAAAGTTTCAAATTAAAGAAACATGATTTCTTGGGTCATATACAGTTGCTATAAAAGAAAATCAGGATAGTACATGTAGATCTATGATGAGCAAATTAGTTCTCATGCTATTCTTATACAGCAGTCTTTCCTTTTAGAATATTCTCAAATTTTTATGAGTGGAATTAAAAAGATGATAATATAAATGAAAAATACAACTTTTTATTGCTTTATTTTTTTAGTTTTTATTGTACCAGAAAAGCATAATCCATAGACAGGTAAGCTATTTTGGTGAAAAAAGCAAAATTATTATGCCAATAATTGGCATGTATGCATTCATATTCAAATACATCCAAGGTTGAGATATCATAAGCTTGTATACCAAAAATCAGAAATATAACTTATGAGTGTTTACAAGCTCATCTGATGAAATACTGGACCAGTCCATTAATATGTCTATATGATGCTAATATTGGAGAGCTTGATGATAATAGCACATATCCCAAGCTTGAACAAAACTGGATTGGAAAGACGGCTTTCAGAATGGTAACAAGCTCAGCCAATAAGATGCAAGATCACTCAATAATATGCATTTATCTTGCTCAACATCAACCTTTGCCTGAGATCTTTAGATATATCTATATTCTGCGATCTTGGTGATATAAATAAATATTCCAATGACCAAAATCAGACCAGAAATTTGGCCTCAAGAGTAGCAACAAGCTCAGCCAATCAGACGCATGATGACCTTATTAATATGCATCAATCTTGCTCATTATCAGAAGAATCAGACAAAAAATATGACCTCCAGAATAATGACAAACTCAGTCAATGAGATGCAGGATTACTTCATTAATATACATAGATACTGTTCATACCTGAACCATATGAGATATTGCCAACATGAAAATACATTTAAAGTTTATTAAAACCAGTTATTAAAAATGGTCTCAAGACTGTGTAGATGGATAGAAGATTAACACATGACTGACACAGCCATACCATAAGCTCACTAGCCTTATGGACAGGTGAGCTAAATACAATGTCAAATTTCTGATACAGTTTGAAATCCCACCCAAAAGTCCTAGATGTTCTAATCATGGGACATGTACCTGGCAAAAAGACTGCCTCCATTAGTTGCCTCTTACAGCATAAAGCAGGGTACATTAAGCTGACTCTACATCACCCAAGTCTGCTGGGGTGCTAAACAAAAACTAGTGGATTAATCATAAAATCAAATTCTACATCATGCATTCTTATCTTGCCAAAAGTCATAAAATCAAATAAATTCCATATCATGCATTCTTACCTTGCCAAAACTACCTTTTCCTAATACTTTGAGCATTTGGAAGTCCTCTGGCTTAAACTTTCTTCTCGGTGCAGGTGGAGGTCGTGATGGTGGTTGCAATGGAGCATTTTCTCGTTCCCATATTTGTTCATAGCTCTCTGACTCTGAATCACTATCTTTTTTATTATCTTCCTTGTCATTCTGAAACACATATCAAGGGTCTGAAATGTATGTGGAAGGATCATATATATATATATATATATATATATATATATATATATATATATATATATATGAATAGGATTGTGAAATATAAAGACTTTTCATAAAAATCAATTAAAAGTTTATATGCACTGCTCACATTACATGAAACAGTCCTTTTAATCTAACTGAAGTTCATACACGCTGCTCAGATTTGCATAAAACTGGGTAATGTAGGAGCTGCTTCCCTCACAGATCTTAACATGTATTTATCCACTGAACTTACATACTGTAATTAAAGTTTCATGATTTGATTTGCACTCATAAACTGCTGAGTTGGTACTGATCAACATATCTGCAATGAAGTACTCTCCAAGGAAGCATGCTGAATGTCAGTATAAACCACATCTTAACAGATGACTGAATTCTGCTTCATGTTGTTTTTCTAATGTAAAGAGCCTGCACACAACATTCACACCAGCCTGAACACACGGATCATACAGAATAAAGAAAAAAGCAACACCCCCCAAAATAAATCTGTTGGAACCGATGCCTCGTTCACAAATGTATTACTACATTTTTGAAGAATAACACCAGATCTGTCCAAGACAAAAAAAATCACAAACACTGTCAACAGTATAATTTTAAAAAGTAATTTGACTGAGCTTTTAATTGGATTGGCAGTGCATGACATGCACTGTAAACAGCTAGAAATCATTAATCTGTTAATTCATGATGAGGTCACAGTGTCAAAGGATTATTAAATTTCAACAGTTGCCAAAATTATGTCAGAATTAGTTGCTAAAATTCAACAACATCCTTTTGCTGTCAAAATGTACCTAATACCCAAGTAATTGGATACAAGATTAAGCACTCTTTCTTCCAGGATAATCTCTTTGCATTTCTATCATTTTTATTTCCCAGCAAATGATTAGAATATGTAAAATTTCAAATGCTGTTTTGCCTCCCAATGTAATAAGAATTTCATAATATAAGTCTTATTATCATTTGTAATTGGTTGTAGTGGAAACTTTAATAAAAATATGGAGCCATGGATCTTATCAAATGTTAAGTGGGTTTGCGATTTATCTTGGTGCAATTTGATGAAGAAATGATGTATTCCACCAATAGTTCTGATTCCCTTATGTTTGTACTTCTGCATACCTGGATGTCAGTCTCAAATAATATATAGAGATTATGGTATCAAGCAAACAGAAACTGAATGGTCAGTCACCAATACATATCACTCACACACTTATGTCCATGTGAGCTTTGAGACTTGGCTTGACCAACAGGGATATGCGAGAAAGCTTGCCAGTAGCTTTGTGTGGGTTGGTTGTTCTTCCTGAGGTCTTCCTGAATACACTGGCTGCCATGTATGTAGTGAAAAATGGTATTAAACACCATAAAACCAAATAATCAAGCCCAGATTTTATCCAAACCTTATTTAACAAGAAGCCCATCTTGACCTGATTACATAACCTTACAGTTGCCAAGCTTATGCAAGCAGACTAATGCAGTATTGTAAAAACACAGTTTGATGTAATCTCCCAACCTTTACATCATGTCCATTTTGCCTACTTAACCAAAGCCTGATTCAAATCCTTTGCAAACAGATCTTACCCACACTCAAACTCATCCAAGATCTTTATGACCTAAACCTATTTAATAAATTCTGAGTCTCTAGAGTGGTTAAATGATCAGCCAATCTCATGCAAGATGTCATTTACATGAACAAATCCCTTTTATTACAGAACCTGTCCAAGACCACGATGATAAAAACTAATTTACCGAGTTTAAACAAACTTGCATCAAAATTGAGTTCAGCAAATCAGACAAAAGACTAATAAAGAACCAAGATCTTTCTCATGTCAAACTCACTAATTCATGAAATATGACTTTTCAACATTTTTATCAAAATCGAATCAGAAATAGAGATACTTGACTGTTTATGTACACATCCAATCAGACGCAAAATCACCCCATTAATATGCATCGATATCCTCATAATCATAATCAACCTGTGATCTTCATGATAAAGCCCAGTTAGCAAGTTCGATCAAATACAGCTTCCTGAGAGGCAAGAAGCTCAACAAATCAGATGCACGATTGCCCATTAATGTCAGTGGCTATAAAAAAATTTCCAGATCTTGGCAGTATAAACTCAGATGTTCCAAGCTTGGTAGAAATAAAACCAAAAATAATTATGGCCTCCAGAGTGGCAGCAACCTCAGCCAATCAGATACGTGATCAACACATTAATATGCATAGAGCTTGCAGATATTACCTAAATCACCCGAGATCTTGAAGAAGCAAGTTCATGTTCCCAGCTTACTTAGAATCTGACTAGACATATTGCCTCCAATGTGGTAACAAGCTCAGCCAATCATATGCAAGCTCATCTCATTAATATGCATGGCTGTTCCTCATTGTTTATCTTAGCCATGGTCTTAATGAGATAAGCCTATATTCCAAGTTTAGATATTTGCATACAACTTATACATGCATCAATGACAACTAATTTAACATCAAAATATGTGAGTGCAATGTATTTATAGCAGCATCTTATTTATATTTTAAAAAACTTAATCTCCAGCCCTAGGTTGGAGTTTTTTTGGGTAGGTCGAAAAGAGTAAACGACTGCTCCAGTGGTATGTGTAGTTGCATTTTCATGTCAATTCTGTAGAGGGTGGGGATCTCAAACATGTTAAAATTGTGAATCAGGAGATATGTCTCCTAAAGAGTAAACAATGGACCCTGGAGCCAATTTCATTTGCATATTAAACTTGTGTTTTATGTCAGTTAAATGCATACATGGTTATTGTGTTGGCATGTCAATCAATTCAATCATTTCCAATTTATGAGCCAGGGACTGAATTCCTGTGGGTAGTGATGGACACAAGATCCAATGCCAGCTGAGAATGTTATCTGTCTTTTCATGCCAATAATGGTTGATATGTATGGTTATAACTTGATACTAATAAGATCCCCCATGTTATACCCATATACATCTATATATACTTATCATGTAGTGACATTCAAATGGATCAATGCCTGCTGCATTTAAAATTTACCTTTTCATGACAATGTGTGTGTGCATGTCTTTAAATTAAGCTTGTTTTTTTGATATATATAAATGTAACAATTTATTGGATACTTACAGATAAATGAAAAAATAAAAAACTTTGAAATGTAAAAGTTTATGTACAGTCTTCAATATTTTATCAATATATTATAAATAAATGCATTATACGTAATAATAAAAAAGTAACAAAACTGTTTATTTCTATTTATTCATAAAGCTCTACTTTAGTTTTCATTGGAGATGCTTGCATCCTTATGATCTAGTTTTATGTATTTCTTTGTATCTAAATGTATTTTAACCATACTGCATATGCATTTTTCATGCCACTTGTGCATTTAAGATTATAACAAGAATGTACAAGAACAATTTTAAGCAATGACATCATGTTTATAGCACAGATCACACAGAAACAGAACGTATTTAATGATGTAAGCAATACAATTGAATTCAGTCTGAAACAATAAAGCAAAACTGGTTTACTTTGTTATATATATATATATATATATATATATATATATATATATATATATATATATATATATGAGATGGAATCATATATTTTATGTTGTGACCCAGGGGCTAACTTCCTGAGAGTAGGGAATAACCCTGGAAAATCACCCAGGGCCACAGTTTACAAATGTTGACACTTGTATTATGGATACCACATGCTAATTTCCAGTTATGAAATACAACTGAGGAGGATATTTGTTTAAAAATTATGTCAGAACACACTTACCTTCCTAGCTCCACCTCCATGATTAAAATTGTGAAAATGCTATTCCATGTTTAAATGTGTTTAGCTTTAAGGGTGTACAAGTTTAAGTATGTTACACATGTAGATATGTCCAACCACATGGATGAAGAGATTATCACAATATACTCATGCTTCCCTGAAAGCATGGGGGATAATGAACTATTAAATGGGAGAAAAAAACTTTGGGGCTTTAAGTGGTGTGGTGGGAGGGAAGAGAAATGCAAAGTGTAATATTGCTGCAACAAGTTTTTAACTGAATGTGGACTGAACTGGATGGAAAATGCTGATGTGGATTGAACTGGATGGAACCTGCATGATACCAAACACATTTGGGTGAAAGTGTGAAGTGGAGGTGATAATTACAAGTTTACTGGGGAAAACAATCTCCTGTATTAATGTGCAAATCTTACTAAATTTTGTGCAAGAAACAAGAACTACATAACCAAAGTGTTTACAAAATAATCTTGTGTCATCTGCAATGAATGTTGCTTCTGCACTACATTACTAAACTACTGATTGGACCCTGACCTTTCTTGCTTGGACTACCCACAGGTGCATGAAATGACATGTCTCTAAATTTGTCTAACATTTTTCAACAATCATCACAAGTGAGACAGAAGTATTCATATAGAGTTGATACATCATTACACTTATTACAACCAACCCATCAACAATGCTCAATGAAAACATTAAAGTGCACATGAAGTTCTTCAAAACAATATATTTTCTTGCAAACATTGTTCAATATACTTAAGCTAAAATTCTGTTGAAAATGTAACAAAACAAATGGGAAGAAAAAGGACTGGTGTACATGTTATGCAAGCAAATATACCCTGACCCAGAGGTTATAGACCATTTGTGCATGAATTTGCTTTCAAATTTATAATAATAACTTTCTTAAGTAATTAACTAATCTTTAAATTTACATGGTCAAATAGAACTTCACACATCTCAATTTCTGTTAATTTCAAAGAAATTAAGTGTGGACTCCAATTCCAAGTTGCAAAGTAAATTGTTTTCAATTTGGACTCATGAAGTGAGTTCTACGATTTTAATTTTAATCTAAATTCATGGTGGACTCTAGCACCGAATTCCAAAGTTTTTATTTTGAATCTTAAGTCATGGTGGACTTGAATACTAAGTTCCAAAATATTTATCTTTAATCTGACTCCTGATGCATTCTACCACCGATTTGCAAAGTTTTATTTTGAATCTTATGTTTATGAGTCTATGTTCTTAAAATAAATAACAGAAAAGAGTGAAAGACAACAAGCTTTGAAAATTTAACAAATAATTTATTTCTGTAGAATACAAAGTGAAAATGAAAAGGAAAAAAACTTATGGTATTGCGAATTAAATCCCAAAATAATCAGAGAATTACAGACACAAGTCCTAATAATATAAAGTCCTGAATAAGTTTCAGTACAAATCCTGAAGAGGTCCAAATCTGAAGGTGATGATGTGTCTGTTATAGCTTATGGAGTGCTGATGTGCCAAGTCTTTTGTTGAATCATAGTAATATAATTCCAGGTTTGAATTCAAAGCACAAATGGTAAAATCCTCACAGTTACAATATATATAGTTCTCTACCTGACATCAGGTCACAACTGGCATTTCTAAAAAAAAAACATTACCTAATGGAAAATAACCTTCTAGGATGACCTAATGAGCCTTGTTTACTTACAACACAATAACCTGTAAAATTCACTTAGGAAATTCCAAAAACCCAACCCAAATAAACATATTTAATCCTTCTTGTTTACCTGAATAATAATCATGATATGAAGCTCATACACATGGAGGATTTAGTTATGTATTAGTTTTGACATAAATAAAATTTAAAAAATATTAAAAAAGTCAATCAGGTCAAGCAGAAATGAACTCAGTTTTGGACAAGGTCAAGTCCAGCATACAATGTTACATAGCATGTAATGAAATATATATAAAAAATTAAACTAACAAACAATTAAATTAAATTTACATAACACTTAACTCATGATGGGCTCTAACACTCAGTTTCAATGTTTGATTTTGAGTCTCAACCTGAGCTCATGTTCAAGTAAAGGATCCTAGAGGAGTGCTCATTTCAAATGATATTTAGGCATGGAGTGAATAAATTTTTATTTTTGTGATATTTTACACTGCCTAGTAAGAGATCAAAATTATTCATTGAGTTTGATTAATTTGAAATCATCTCAAACTGAAGAACATATTTAAGACCACTCAAAAATAGACTGATTTTATATGAGATTTTATAAGATGAAGCTGCAGAATTATGTAGCAAAATGAATTTGAAATACATTCAGACTCCTCAAAACATTATGATGTCTTTATCATCATGTGTAGCATATTATTTTTTTTGTATTAACATAAATAGTACAATATTCAGGTGATAAAGTTTCATTAACCTCAGGGCCATGTGTCAGATTCAAGTCGGCAAGAACCTGTTGATGCAAGCAACTGTCATGATTGAACAATTTCAGTACATGCATCATTAAGCAGAAATTATAAGTTTATGTACTTACTTCAGATCACTGCAATCAAAATACAATGTCTGACAAAATGTAAGTAACATATAATTGACTTCTACAAAACATGATAAAGACAACTGCAAGAAAATATCTTAAGAAAACAAGTTGACATAAAAGAAGAGACACATGAAAGAAGCTGTGAATCAGTGACATGGTTTTGCTACAGATATGAAGCAGTGAATCAGTGACAGGTTTTGCTGTAGGTATGAAGCAGTATTTAGTAAAGCAGGACTGATTTGCTCAAGATTAAAGTCTGGAAATGTATTTAAGTTTTTTTTAAAAAGATAAAAGCCAAATCAAATATATGTGTTTGTTTTGCTTTTGACCCATCCCTGCATCACCTGAGACTACATACAGGATCCAAAAAAATCCATGATCCACAAATGACCTTTTCATCTTCAAAAACAGGGTGAACACAAGAAGACAAAAAATCCACACAATACACCCCCCAAAAAATGCTCAAAATGAGAAAATTGTACAAAAATCTAAGACTGTGCACAATTTTTTTTTTAAATTTCAAATTCCAGAGAACACATTAAGTTTATCTTTCTTAAAAAGAGATGTTTTCTCCACATTCTCCCAAAGATGAAATACTATCTTTTAACATCTCAGTGAAATTATGTATTTCATCTTAGGTAGAATGTGGAGAAATTAATTAAAAATCTCTAAATAAAAAGAATGTAAGAAATAATGAGAAAATCGAAAAGTACATTTGAAAATCTGCATTTTGCTGAAAGTCCATAAGTACTCTCACCCTGAAGAAATAACAAATCATATGTGACGATCATCCCTTCATACAAAATTAGTTCAGGATAAAATGAAAAACAAATGATCCTTCATCATCCAAGGATTACATCAGGTTACAATGAAACACAAACCACCCTTCATTATCCAAGTACTACTTCGGGTTACAAGGAAGTACACAATTCATCCTTCATTATCCAAGAACTACTACAGGTAACACTGAAGTACACAAATCATCCTTCATTATCCAAGAACTACTTTAGGTTATGAGGAAGTACACAAATCATACTTCATTATTCAAGAACTATTTTAAGTTGCGAGGAAGTACACAAATCATCCTTCATTATCCAAGAACTACTTCAGGTTACAATGAAACACAAATCATCCTTCATTATCCAAGAACTACTTCAGTTTACAACGAAACACAAATGATCCTTCATCATGCAAGAACTACTTCAGGTTACAATGAAACACAAATCATCCTTTATCATCCAAGAACTACTTCAGGTTACAATGAAACACAAAAATCATCCATCATTCAAGAACTACTACAGGTTACAATGAAACAAATCATCCTTCATCATTCAAGAACTACTTCAGGTTACAATGAAACAAATCATCCTTCATCATTCAAGAACTACTTCAGGTTACAACAAAGTACACAAATGATCGATCATTGTCCACAAAAATGACATAATGATCAAATACAAATCCTGGATTGGCACCAAAATAATGCTACAAATGACCTTATTCCAAATTTTCAGACAACACAATTCCTCCACTCAAAACGGTTACCTTACATTCACAGCTATTTATCTTATATGCAAACAAATTCTGATGTCACACCAAATATTTTCTGTATCTATTTCATCTCCCTTCATCTGCCGTCTCACCTAACCAGCAAAAATCCAATATTGCCTTCCTCAAGCTGGCTAGTTAAAAGATATTGTTTTTAGCACCACATTTACTTCTGCACTGTTCAGGCCAGGATTTTATCTGCAGGGTCAAGATTAACCATCAGTAGAAGAAAAAGCAGTCATTATCTCATCTGTGATACCAGGGAACAGAAAAATAATGCACTAATACGCTAAATGCTGAATCAGGTTACTATACATTAACATCATTTTCTGCAGGATCACTTTAAAACTGTACTCCAGACTTATCTGAATTTAAATTGGATATTTATAACTACTTGGTAAACAAATAAAAGGTCTTCAAAGTTGCTACCATTACAACCAAGAATATCAGCTGCAATATAGTGAGGGGGTGCATTTTAAGGATGACTGTACAATTATCTTATGCTATCACACAACTGGAGCCTGACATTAAAACAAGAATTTGTCCTAACATTATGGTGAAACAAAAGATTCCAGAACACCCCATGGAAACAATGCCCATGTGTACAGCCCTTTATGGACATCATTGGGGGATCGGATCAATAAAATTAGTTTACTCCCCCCAACCCCCTATATTTTAGTATCAGTAACACCATACCCATTGCTATTACATAGCGGAGTTTGTCAATCTGGTGGGAGACTGATGATATTACAACTGGTCGATAAACAACAACACAAGGAATACTCACCTACAGCAAGACTACTACAGGATGGAATCTGCCTGTGTACCTTCTAAGCAACGATGTATGGGCCCAAGGAGAAAATATCTTCACTTGGGTGAGCTAACAAGAGAAGGTGAAAGGAGGAGAAAGCAGTATGAGAATGACATCCTCCAAAGACAAAATACACTACTCTCTCGATAACTCGTGAACCCGCTTATAACGCAGGGTCAGGCGTGGATCCCATTTTTTAAACCAGAAAATATCCCAAAAATTGATCCCTATTTGCTGAACTTGAAGAAAATCACGATCACAATTGATAACGAAAACTTTGATGTATCGCTCGTTTTATTGCCAAAACCGGTAGATAGGACCTGGAAATTTAATGAATGCTCTGAAATAACAAATTCAAAATAGGTCATACAATTTTTTCATTTTCTTTCCAAATGACATTCCTAGTACACCACAATTAACGATATGTAAGGAAATTTTCGATCAATGAAAATGTCACTCACGCTGAGTGGAGGCAGTACTGTAGTAAATAAATACAAATTAAATAAAAATTTTATCAATTGAAATTTCTGTTCTAGTTCCATCTTTTAGTTCCTTTTAAGTGTTATCATCATAAATACAATGTGTCCTCTTGTAATTAAATGTAAAATGTGTCAATCTACCGTAACAGCTATGTCTGTGAGCGTTTCTCTGAGAACCAAATTAGGTGTGTTTGATAACTGACTTCCGAAAGTATTTGTTCTATTGTTGCACTGAATTAAAAGCTGGCCTCCTTTGTATTATCACATTAATAAAGGAGGTGGAATAAAAGAAAAGTTAAAAGGCATGAAAATCCTACAAACTTAAAATCTAGTGGCCCTGGTTTGTATGTCGGGTGAACTAATTTCATTTCATCAATCGAACACTTATAAATGTTATTGTGTATGTAACATAAACTACCTTAAATTAACCAACTCTTTCATAACTGTGATCACAGATAACAAGGCAGGCAAGCAAAATGAATACTTTGTAAAATGAAGAGTTTGATTTCACAGATACGGACCATTGTGAGCAAGCTATTTTCAGAGAATTCTTGAATTGGCACTTATAGATATCCTCAAGGATGATAAGAAGTTTCATTATTAATTCCAATTAATTAATTCACGACATCAATATTGTACTAATTGAGCAATACAAAAAATTGAGTTTCAGCGTAGACAATTGTCTCACGAAATAAATGTCTCGTGTTTTTGAAAAAAAGGAATCTTGTCTGGTGATGTATCAACAGTTAGTCTAGTTCCCTGCTCTGTACACTCCCGATTTGGCAGGATAATATTAAACACCAGTACGGAGTCCAGACTCATCAAGAAAACAAAAAGCAGTGACGTAATACACAGACTTTTTATGCGTACACGTGATGGCTGTTGAAACCAGTTTTAACAATCTTTCACATGTTGGACATTTTAAACAGAATAATGAACAACTTCATTAGAAAAAGTGTGTTATTAAAAATTATTATCAATGTGATTGTAAAATGAGGATTCAGTCAATAAACAGCCCAGTTCCCTAATGCTGCCACATATCCCTCGGTTTTGTCGATGTCAAAGCGATTTTGTTACATTTTTGGAGGTCCCTCAATAACTCGCGCCTTGCTTATAGTGTGGTGTAGGTTTGTGGACCCCATTGTTCACCAGTTATCAAGGAAGAGGTGTAAATGGGCCCATGAAGCAGCATAGACAATTCCTGCCCATTCTTCTCCTTTTAAAGGCTGCTAAAAAAAATCCAAAAAGCCCTATAACTGGAAACAAAAGTCTAGCTTGATCAACCCGAGCACAGATACAGCTGAGACTGGAGATCTCAACTTGGAGTGGAAGTGGAGGGAAGCTGAAAACCTGTTTGGCAAAGGAGAGAAGTAGAATCATAAATCTGACTACCTGATACATACCAGCTCTACACTTAGTATTGTGATATCTATACTGTGTGCTGAATTTTTGCACATGACTGAGAGTTGTACTTTCACTTTGTAGCTTTGGGAAATAAATTTGTTTTGCTTCTTTTTGTAATATAGTTTAAGACAACAGAGTCATAATAATATAACATTTAGCTCACTCCTTCATTTTGCAGAAGCTAAGGTGAACAAAGGAATCATCTTGATGGAAAGGATCTCAAAGGAAACTTCACCTGAAGGATTCGGTTGGGGGGGTATCAAGAGATCACAAAACACAAGATTCCATGTAGGTATTAGACAGTAAGACACTGGTCTTTGCTGGCTGTTCGAAATATCTGATCAGGTTTTTCAAGTGAAAATCTGTGCCAATGGCTGGGCCTTTAGAAAATTTCTGAGTCAGAAAGGGCCACTCGATAGTAGAAACTGACCAGTTTCTCTTGGAAAAGAAACAGACGAAAATCAGCCACTGCACGCATTATGGAATAACTAGGATTGATGCATTTCTATTACACCAATCACAAAAAATTCTCCATTTGGCAACATATGCCTTTCAGGTGGATCAAGTCCTGGACTGATCGATGCACCTCGCAGCTTTGATCAAAAACGTTTCTTTGGGGGAAAGATCATTTGAGACATGCCAAGCATGAAGGTGGAGAATCTGTGGGCTGTTGTGAAGGTGACAGTCCCTGTGCTGTGACCGGAGGTCCTATTCTCAGGTAAAGTCCACCAGCAGATCAAGAAAATTGCTGAACCACAATCACTGGGGCCACAGAGGGGCAATCAAAATGAGCTGATCAGTAGAGTACATGACTTTGTGTAGAATTTGTGGATCATCCTGAAGGGTGGGAAAGCATCAGCAAGCAGATGACCCCACTTCAGGAGGAAAGTATCCATTGCCCATGCCCTCTGATTGGAGACTGGGAAAACAAAAGGTGAGCTTGTTGTTAACCTGGTGGTAAATATCCACCAAAGGAGCCCCCCCCCCCATTTTAGAACAGGGAGTCTACTATGGATTGATGGAGTGACCATTCAGTTCTGTTTCCTCGACAGTCATCTAAAATATTCTTTTTGTGAGGAATATGGCAAACTCAGGATAATTCCTTCTAAAGTTGTCATCTAAGAAAGTTCCAAACCTCCAGGCTGAGAGAAGGTCCACGTGTGCCTCCTAGTCTTAAATGACTTAAATGGCTTGAAATTTGAAGAATTTCCCCATCCACGCCAACCAAGAAGTACTTCATCTGTGGAGGAAAGATAGGAATATGAAGGTATGCATCCTGAAGATGGATGAAGACAGCCCATTTGCCAAGTCTTATGACATTCCTGACTGAAGTTATGGTCTCCATCATGAATGGTTCCTCCAGCAGAAAAATAATGAAGGTCAATACACAAGGGCAACATGTTTATGGGGTGACCCAGAGGCGATCCAGTGTTATGTAAATTTCTGGACCACCATAACAGGACAAATTCTTGTCATGTGGTTGGGGTATCTGCACCTGGAAAATAGCAACAGGTGTGGTATTAATGATATTGGTTTTAATACAAACATTCATTTCCAGATCTCATTTATCAAGAAAGTATGCGATTGACACTGATATTAGTTTTAATGTAAACATTCATGCTATATTGCTATATGTCTGAATCTCATTTATTAAAAAAGTATGTGATTGACTAACAACACAAAGTAAACCCATACCAAAACTGAATCAAAATACTTAATACACTATTAACATCCCTCATATAAACCTATTTTCATAAAAGAAGTTTTATATCATACAAATCTGCATAATCAAGGCATAAGACTGATTACTTATTTTTATTGCAGAGCAATCTGCATAATGAAGGAAAAAAAATTGGTAAGAATGAACCAATCTCACCAGGACCTTTTTTTTTTTTTTTTTTAATTAACCCCATAATAGGGTGACCAATGGGTCGGGGAACCATCCCAGGGTCACCTTACAATCAAACATTTCTGGTTATCAGATAATCTAGGGATGATAAATATAATCTACAGAGAAAGTAAAAAAGAAAACACACACACACACACACATGCATATGGCACACAATCTAGGTGACATGGCCTTTCTGATATTACAATATTTTGTTCCTGTTTACCATCAAGTCAGAGACAAGTTAAATGTTCATTGTTGAGGTCCATTTTTGAAGAAATTGGTCCTCTTTTTTATTTACCTTAGCAGTGTATTTTTCAATGTTCTTATGCATTGCAACTATTTGCTTAAAAACAAAAATAGAAGGATTTTTCACATTGAATCTGCAAGTATAAATATAATATTTTGCCAAAATAAGCAGAAAATTACCCAAACTGTCCAGTTGTTCACTTCCAAAAACTGTTTCTTTTTTGGACACATGTACAATATTTGGGCAAAAAGGTGCAAAAACTTCAATAAAACGGTACCAAAACTGTGAAGTAATACTGCAGTCATAAAAGAGATGCTCAATACTTTCAGTTTCACTCTTACAGAAAGTACATTTGTTGTCATCAAATATGTTAATTCTTTTAAGAAAATCATTAGTAGCGATTATTCTATGGATTAATTTAAAGTTAAAAGAGATCAACTTGGTATCCTTGGTACAGCATTTTGCCCGGCTATATATATCAGACCACTCCTCACTACTTATATTTTTATTAAATACTTGCATCCAAGTTTCTTGCTTCGCAGTGTGTTGCCTTTTAGCTTCCTGTAAAAGATCTTTGTAAACAAACTTGAGTGAATCTTGTTTTCACAAGTTCGCTATTTTATCCTCCTGCTTATCAAAATTATTATGTACTAGGTGATTTTTTATGGCATCTTTCCATGCTTTAGGAATTCTGGATATTAAGGAGAAGTATTTCAAGAAATCATTGCTTCCAGTTTTTTGTTTTATTATCTCAAAAGGTATAAAATTACCGTGATCATCTACTAGATCGTTCAGAATTTCAAAACCAGCTTCTGTCCAGGATTTGTATTGATAAATCATTTTAGGGGGGACAAAATTTAAAATACTCATGGATAGATACTCGTTAGGACTTTGCAGTTCTTCTTTATATTTAGATACTGCCAAAATTACATCTCTCCAAAAACTGTTTTTAATGAACTTACTAAATTCTTCTAATTTCCTTCTCCCTAAATTCCAAATATCCTTTATATTTCTGAGTATAGTTGTACTGACTAAGCTCTGCCACATTCCATCTTCCTTTTCCAGCAATCTTTTAACCCATCTTATCTTAATATACCTAATGAATGAAAATATGTTATCATATTTAGTCCTCCCTCGTTTTCTGGGGAAACTAGTATATCACGTTTTATTCTCTCTACTTTTCCACCCCATACAAATTTAAATAATGTGCGATTTAGTTCTGCTTCAACTTTTGCTGATGGGTTAGGAAGTGCTGAAAAAAGATGTATGAATATGGGCAGAACAAGAGTCATTACAACAATTACTTTACCAACCATTGACAGATGTCCATTATTTATAACACAACTATTAGAGTCATTACAAAACAGTTTAAACCACTTACAAACGGAATCACCAAAATTAAAAGATTGTAAAGCTTCTTCCACAAAGATCCAGTTAATTGAGTCAAAGGCTTTTTCGAAATCTATTAACAATAATAAACCATATCTGTTTTCATTCTCAAGTTGGTCCATGATATCATATAATAGTCTGGTGTTTTCTCCAATGAATCTACCCTTCATATATCCTTTCTGAGTATCGCTGATTATTGATGGAAGAACCTTTTTAATCCTAGCTGCAATTGCTCCCGAAGCAATCTTATAATCAGTATTTAAAAGTGATATAGGTCTCCAGTTTTTAAAATATCTTCTGTCTTTTTCCTCCTTTGGTAGACATGTGATGACTCCTTGAATCTGAAAATCTGAAAGTTTTCCTACAGTATATCCGTAATTTATTGATCTACATATAAATCCCCCCAGAGACTTCCAAAAGAATTTATAGAACTCTACAGTGAATCCATCCGAGCCAGGACTTTTTCCATTTTCCATCTGTTTTAGAGACATACCGAATTCATTAATTGTAAGCAGACCCTCGCATGATTCTCTTTCCTCTCGACTAAGTTTAATATTGTGATTAAAAAATCTATTTCGAGTTTCTTGAGTAGCCTTGTCATCAAGCTGAGCAATTCTACTTTTGAATAATTCCATATAAAACTGTTTTTGTGCTTCTAAAATATCTATTTGGTCAGATATATTTGTCCCATCATCTAAAATAATTTCCTTTATTGTCTTATTAACATAGTTTCTTTTTTCAAGATTTAAAAAGTACTTTGTGCTTTTTTCCCCAAATTCATACCATCTAGCTTTAGATCTTAATATAACACCTTCTATGTATTTTTTCCTAAATTCCTCTAATTCTGCTTTTTTCTCTCTAAATTTTCTGGAATTTCCCCATTTATGTTATTCGACAGTCCCCCCTGAATTTCTATTATTTCCTGCCCAATTTTCTTTAATTTTTCCCATTTCTCTTTTGATTTCCTAATAGAATAACATATAGTTTCAGATCTTATTTTTGTTTTCAAAATTTCAAATAACATTTGATCGTTACAGGAAAGAGAAACATGGAGAGAGTCATCTTTATTTCCCCCTAGATAATATTCATTTACAGTGTCAGCTATACACTTTTTGACCAAATCAGTATACTCAATGTTCCTCAACAGTTGGGTATTAAATTTCCAATATCCTTTTCCCCTTGGAAACGTTGAAAACGCCACACTCAGAACAATAGCTGAATGATCAGTCTTGTATCCTGGTAAGATACATGCATCAGCTGTATTCATATGAATGTCATCCGATACAAGAAAGTAATCTAGTCTACTTTGTTTCAAGGGAGATTTTTGCCTCCAGGTATACATCTTTAAGTCTTGGTTGAATTTTGCCAGGGATCAATTAATTCCAATTCGTTTTTCAGGTCTTGAATCGCTGCCCTAGACTGTTGGTGTTTGTCATGTAAAACATTATAAGTATCCAAATCTAAGTCTTGAACAGTATTCCAGTCTCCGCACATTATAATTGATGAGTTCTCAAAAAATAAAGTCTCCTCCTTTAACTTTCTAAAAAAGCTAGGATTATCATCATTATAACCATACAAATTCACGAGGGTTATTCTGTTGCCATTAATTAGAATATCTAAACTAATAAATAACCCTTGACTGTCACATCTTTCTCTATGAATTATAAATTCAAAAGTATTTCTAAAAAATATTGCAACCCCAGCACTCTTACAAGAGCAGTGGCTAAATATACATTTGTATCCCCATTCAGCTGCCCAATATATTTCATCATTCTTTGTACTATGAGTTTCTTGCAAGCATATTATAGATACATTCTTTTGTTTTACTCAGTGGAAAATATCCCTTCGTTTTAAGACTGAACCTTGCAGGCCTCTAACATTAATAGATATAATTTTTATGTTATTATCCATGAAAACAGCAGAAATTTTACACATACATATTCTTGTACAGGAATATATGAAGTAATTATCACCTTGAGTTTATCATATGCATGACTTTCACACTCACACTCACACAGAATACAAACATCCATAATAAAAGCATCCATGGTGTTACAGTAAATGCTGTAGCTTTGGCTGCATTTAACATTGATACAGTATACTATGGACAACAAGTGAAACAACTCCATTTGCGATAACTCTTATGCACCTCTGACAGACCTTTCCGGAGCTAAGACAGTTTTGTAAACCAAACGGCACAGATTAAAAAGAATATAAATTACAACTTAATTAATGAAAGAAGGGGTAAAAGGGAAGAAAAAGAAAGGGTGAAAGAGCACATACATGGAAGTGGTGGGTGATTGAATGTATGAGCAAAAAATGTGAGACTGAGAGATTTATCATGGAAGAGTAATGTTGAGAAAAATGAGTAAACAACTGAGCAAATGTGTATATGAGAGTATAAGAGTGAAAGATGATTTATAAACTAGTGAGAATTTATTAGGGAGAGATATAACAGTGGACCAGCGAATAAACAAACATATTAATTAAGGATAAAATTGGTGAGCGAAAGAAATGTCTTATAAACAAAATATTAAAACAAATTAGAGTAGAAAAAGGAGTATAAAAACGAAAGTTCACATACCTATTCAGTCAATTTCATAAGTTCACAGAATTGCATATTACACTTATAATCTAATTTTCTCATCAATTTCATCATAGATGTCAAATTTTATCCTTTTTCTTGATTTGGTTTTACCATACACAGATCCATTAAAGTACCATACACTGTCAATTTCTTGATGCCTAGATAATTTATTGATAAGTTCAGTATTCATCCTGGTTACATCCTCTACCAGTCTAATTCCTTTGTACTGCAGAAAATCCTTCCGCTTCTTGATAATTGGAAGTTTACAATCCAGACTCCAACATGTGACAATCACTGGCCTTGGTTGTCCCTGTCGACCTGGAATCCTATGCACAGCCACTATGTCCCTGTTATCTAAATTAATTTTTGTAACTTCCTTCACCAATTTCGGAATTCTCTCTCTCAGATTTTCATTTTCCTCCTCCTCCAGCCCTAAAACTTTTCTGTTCAGTTTCCTTGAATATTGTTCAAATTGGTTTGAAGTTGTACTTGCTTGCTCTGATCTCCTCTCATAATCTTTCATATCAAACCTCATTTTATCATTTTCCTTCTTTGCTTCTTGTAATTTTTCTAGCAATTGGTGGTTTTCAAATTCCAGTGAATCCACCCTATCCATCAACTCTCCTGTCCTCTCCTTTACTACCCTTTCACTTTCTGCTACTATCTCCTTTCTCAGATCTTCCTTCACATTCTCTAACAATTTCCTCACAATAGTTGTAACAATTTCTGTTAGGTCATCTTTTTTCACCATGTCAGCAACAGCAGATGTAAAATCTGCTTTTGAAATGCTCCCTCTGAGACTTTGCTTTATTTCATCCAAGTCCAGCTGAATTGTACTCAAGGTTGATTCACTCATACTTGTGTCAGATGTCTCCATTAGGGTGCCACTCTGTAATCTGGTTTTTATTTGTTGCTTGCCTTGATCTTTCTTTCCACTCATACTTGTAGACAATCTTGTTTGGACTAATTTTTTCTCACTACTCAGTTGTGACACTGACATTTATTACTCACCATGTGCCAAACAATTCTTACAATTGAAGGCAAACTACATTGAAGTAAGTAAATGAGTCAAACAGATCAGGTAGGGAATGTCCCAAAACTGCACCACTAAACTTCCATCTCTATTCCATCATATTTAAATTTTGAGTGGAAAGACACATTTTTTTCAAAACTGATTAAGATCTACCAATAATGTTGTATGTCCTGCATTCCTTGAATATTCACACATAATCCCAACAAGTATGAACCATTTCACTGTAAAAATAACCACTTATAACTGCCAAAATCTACAGAGCCCACTTTACTAGCTTCCACCTATAGCCGCCATTACTGAACCCCCTCACCAGGACCTTCATTAATGCACACTTGAATGGTAATAAATTTTAATTGTGGGAAATTGCTTCCAACATGCCAAAACTTTTGATTGCTCTGAGTAAATGATGATAGAAATTACATGGACTTTATTATGTATCACTAAGACCCATCATGATAATGATACTAAAATAAATTAGCATGAATGATGTTGCACCTGCACACTGTACAAAGGCAGAAAACTGCAAAAAGGATAGATCCAGGCATGATGTTACACTGTGCTGGCAGATTCAAGTCAAAACAATGCCAGATCTACTGCTTAATTAAGCAACCATAAATATTATTGATAAAAAATGTTATATACCCAGTATTTATTGTTCTTTCCATAATAATAATAATAATAATGTGGGCTTTGTATAGCACCTAATCTTTAGAAGCTCTAAGTGCTTTACAACATTAGACAACACCTATAACATAAAAAACATATATAATGATATGATTACAAAAAATAAACACCATGAAATTAGAAAACATAAAAAACATGCTGAAAATATTTAAGGTAGGAAACATTATTAGGTCTTTAAGTTTGTTCTTGCAGTCGAAATAAGTGAGTTTTAAGAGCACTCTTGAATGGCACTCTTTGTGTCTAAGTTCAGTGGGCAATTTCTTAATAATTTCTTATACGGTATGCCACAATAATGTCTCAAAATAATCTTGGCAGATCATGGAAATAAATGTTATTATAAACAATGAAATGTTATCCCACAAATAAGGCACCATATAGAACTTGTACTAAATTTAATAAGTTGAAGGTCACCAAAAAATCAATATGTGTTTAATGGCACATAAGGTGCCAATTAAAAGTAACTTTTCTAAAACTAAAATTAAAAATGAAGAATTGCAAGAAATAAGATAAACCCTTCCAAATAAATTTCAACACAAAGTGAAACAAGGTAAAACAAAATGTAACAATTTACAAATGCTGATAAATGTGTATTAAAAAAGTATAAAGGTAAAATAAATAAAATCTTTAAAATATATACCACTATCCCTTGAAAAGTCCCAAGATTTTCTAGGATGGTACATCACCATCAAGTTCCTTAACTGAATTTACATACAAAACCAGATATAAAAAAATCTTCAAACAAAAAGGATATCCAAAAAGAAGTGCCGAGGTTGCTGATGTAACTGTGCAATAGTAGCTGATTGATTTAGAAACTTTGAGTGTCAGAACTATGATAAATAGGAAAGAGATACATGTATCTTCATGAACACCAAAACTACCAGCAGGCCTTGCAATGCATACATTTTAATTTTAGACAGTTACATAACAGTGTTAAATATGGTCATGTGATTCCTTGAAGCAAAAGGAGAACCTTACCTTTTGTACTGACTTTGTTATCTGGAAATTCAAAAATATATTTTGGTGCATACTTTACTACGCTACATACATGTGCTATTAGTAATATTATATCAGGATATGTGTGATGGAACCAGATAGTAAGAGGCCCAAGTGGCCCTTAGAGTGCTCACCTGGCTGATGCTTGTCTAACAGCCTAAACCTTTTGTACTGGTTTTGTCTTCTGCATATTCAAAGACGTTTCTGGTACATACTGTACTATGCCACATACATGTACTATTAGTAAAAAATTTACCAGGAAAAGCATCACGGAACCAGGTAACAAGGAGCCCAACAGACAATGACCAAGACAAATCTGGTCAATTGGATGCTTTCTGGTGAAAGTTCTTCCAATGTTATTGATTTGCATGCTGTAATATAATTTATTTTTTGTGGGTCTCTACTTTTATTTTCATGGGTACTTAAATTCTGGTTTTGTCCATTGTGTATTTTTAAAAGTATTGTATTCCATGGATTAACCTCAACAAATCCTTAAATAAAGCATACATATGAACAAAAATATGAGGAAAACAACCAATGATCATGCCAATGATTAAAACAGTACTACCACCTGTGTGAGCACAAATCAAACAACCTGTCAAGATCAATCACTTACACTCAGCATCAAAGGGAGTTGACAGAACCAACAACACTAAACTACTAACTGATTATTAAGTACATGTGAATAAACTCTTCCTTAAAAACTGTCCATAAGTCTGCACCATCAAGTTACTTTCAAAGTGACTGGTATTACCATAGTGCCTAAAAATGATAAAAATTGACTCAGATCCCCATTGGTTTGGATAATGACATCATTCCACGTATGAACTAGATACATCTGTTCAGAGCCCATCAAAGAAGGAAGATACTAACTAAAACAAAAAACAATGGAATCACTCTTCTGTTTGAGTCTGTCCCCTGCACAAACCAACTTTAACCACAAGAATCTACTTAAAACATTGTCACTGAAGCCAACTGATTCTGACTGGATAACTGAAGCCAACTGATGCTGACTGGATAACTGAAGCCAACTGATGCTGACTGGATAACTGAAGCCCACTGATGCTGACTGAATAACTGAAGCCAACTGATGCTGACTGGATAACTGAAGCCAACTGATGCTGACTGGATAATTGAAACCAACTTATGCTGACTGGATAACTGAAGCCAACTGATGCTGACTGGATAATTGAAGCCAACTGATGCTGACTGAATAACTGAAGCCAACTGATGCTGACTGGATAACTGAAGCCAACTGATACTGACTGGGTAACTGAAGCCAACTGATGCTGACTGAATAAATGAAGCCAACTGATGCTGACTGGATAATTGAAGCTCACATGATATTGTATGAATAAAATAAGACAAGCACAAGGATTGATTTTTAGATGATTTTCATTTAAGTATTAAATCTAATTTTCGTTTATAGTATTATTTCCAAATCTTTTCACTTTCAGTTAAAACAGTGTAAAAACAACTTTTCTCATTCTCTCTTATCTTACTTATCTCATAACATAGTGATTTAAGGCAGTGAGTGGAAATTATGGCTACCGGATACCATATAAATATGTGTGCATTAAACAATATGAAATGATTTCTACTTCTTTTTATAAAAGGGTGAAAATAAAACATATGTACAAGCCAATATCTTTAACCAGATTACAGAAAGAATGCTGATTTATCCAATAATTTTACTGATCTCTAGGAATGAAACACAGTTCAAATGGCAGAGCTTCTTTTTATTACATGTCGCTATTTTTTCATACGGTCTTTAAATCTGTGGCTCTGGGCAACAACAAAATACTCAAAAATTGGTACCCCATGAAAATTAGTGATACTACAGCATGCTATAAAAACAGCTCAAGATTTTTTTATTTCGAGTATCTTCATCCAATATAGTTAAATTATGGTCATCAGAACTGATGGTGGATCAGCCCTTAATGCCATGTGCAAAATAAGGTTGAAAACTCGTATGATTTTTTTCAAGAGTTTACACATTGGACAGAGTGCCAATGACATGCTCACTGGGACTTACAACCAGGTGAGCTCAACACTAAAGGAAAAAAGCAACTTACAGGAAGCCTTATCTTATAACAAACACACAAACCATCATTAATTAAGTTTGCTTTATTATTGAATGTAATTTCCTAGAATTCGTCAAACCTATCTACAGATGCCACTCATAGCAAAAGGACAAAATGGTCTTTGCAGGCAGGTGACCTCTATGGGACTTGGATCGTGACAAATGCATGTACTATGCACTGAATAGGATTAGCATTAGTAGAAGTAGTACTATCATTATTATTATTATTAATATGCATGTATTATTAGCAGTAGTAATATTTTATCAGGTTTCATGTATTTAGTGGAGCTATTTAGCAAAAACAAAAATAACAAAATAACAAAAACGTTCCCCACAAGATTGCTGTATCCTTCCACTAATCCCTCATGTACATTACATGTGTTAAAATATTTATAAATTTTTAGCAATTCCTTTATTTTGCATCCAAATTTAACCTATGATTGGAAAGGGCATGAAAACAGGTGTTCACACTTCAAACTCACTGAGATAAAAAGACAGCTTTTATGACAGACCTTTGATGATTAGGGACTGAGAAGAAGGTTCTAAGGTTATCATAATATGCCTTTATACCTACCATGCCTTGCCCATAAGAAGCTTAATCTGCAAACTTGGAGTGGTCACTGCTGATATGCTCCAGTGACTGTAGAAGGCAGGGTCAAACCGCTGCTTGGTTAAGAAACACATGGCCAATGACCGCAGAAGACAGGGTGAAACCACTGCTTGGTTAAAAAACACATGGCCAATGACTGCAGAAGACAGGGTGAAATGACTGCTTGGTTAAGAAACAAGTGACTGCTGACCACAGGAGACAGGTTGAAACAACTGCATGGTTAAGAAACACATGACTACTGACCACAGAAGGCAGGGTGAAACCACTGTCTGGTTAAGAAACACAAGGACACTGACTACAGAAGACAGGTAACCATTGATTACATGACATTTTATATAGGAAATTTGGTGGGAGGTAAATTAGAATTTCTGTTGTGACACGGTGATCATTACGACAAGTCTGACTGTACATACTAGTAGTAACCAAGGAATGCAATCATTATTTTCTTATTAAATCATTATGACTGTGACCTTTACACAACAGAATCAACCGGTTTCATTCTAACCCCAAGTGCAATTGATTCACACAGTCTGGTCAAAACACACACTCTAGAACAAATGCTTCTTATCTTAAATGCAAGCCCTTCTCAGACCTTGGTACTTTTAACTCCCAATCCTGAAGATGCTTTCTTACCCAGAGTCAAGTGCCATCCATCCATAAGCTTTGGTAAACGCAAGCTCAAGTTCTAGTGCAAATACCATTATTTATATCAGCCAAAGTGACCCTGAACTCTGACTCCAAAATCAATAGCCTTATTCCTTACTCAAAGTACATGCTATCCACAAAGAATAATCCAGATCTGTGATGCAGAAGCAATTTTTCTTCTTTCAGTCGCAGTGACTACAATACCCCAAATTCAGTAGGTTTGTTCCTTACCTTAAGTGCAAACTTTCAACAAGTTTGATCTATGGCTATGATGCTGAACTAATGCTATAGTGCAGAAACCATTTTTTCCCTTCCATTACAGCAACCTTGACCCTGGAACTTTGGACCCTAAAATCATTTGGCTTCTCTAACGAAAGCATAAGCCATTCACAAAATTTGGTAAAAGTGAATAGTGCAAAACCAAAGTTAATGTGCAGAAACAAAACAAGCAACAGACATAGTTGAATATAGACAATGTCACATGTGCTACCTTTTGGCAGGCATTTACAAGTTAATAAAAAGAGCATAAAACAGTCCTTCTGTGTTCATGCCAGCAATTTTTATGTTTGCTTTTGAGTAATTTTTTTGAAAATGGCAAGCTGTAGTTAACTTAACAAAAGGTCAGCTGTTAACATGCCCTCCAAACATGTTATTTTGTTCAACTCAGTTTTTGAACCAATAATGTAAACACTTTGCTATTTTGAAGAAGACAACAATCTTTTGATGAGAAATAAAATGGCTGACCTATGGTAATTATCCTTTGAGCCCTTTTTACCATTTCAGGAAAAACATTGAACTATTAATGGTTACAGCAGGTGAGATCAAGTGACATTTTAAACAAATACTATTTTTCAAGAATTTGCTGGCATTTTGATATATCTTTTGGTAGTCTAGTTCCCAGTCCAGGTTTTGCTGGTTAATGACAGGTTTCATGTCACTTGCTCACTCAAACTTGAGACCAGTCAGGAACTCATTATGAAATAATGGTTGGTTTAATAATAATTTTCTAACAAGAGGTGTAAATGGACCTGAGATTACTGGCTGTATCTACCATCTTGCCTGGTTTGCAGAATAGGAAGTAGCTCAATTCCATTTATCGGATGGTTGCAAAGATGGCAAAATAATGACTAAAAGTGACAAATGTTCTGGGTTACACTCACCAAAATGCATCACAACATGGCACTTGCCCAGTAAATATTTTTCCAAATAATTCAAAACAAAAGAACTTACAAAAATGCCCTAAAAGACTTTTAGAAAACGATTTCATTGTTATGTATGTTATATATCACTAATTCTCAGGATAACCCCATACTTGAAGATATACCCCCATCCAGAATATTAACAAAACTTTGCCAGTTGTTATATGTGACAGCTGTTTCCAATGACAAGACTATTCCATGCCTGTCTAAAATTGTTCAAAATAACCCCCCTTGGCTTATCATTAGAGATATAATGTAATCTTGGATTACTTACACTTTGAGCACTTTTCTGGGGGGAGACAGAAAGGCGTTCACTACCCTGCCCTAGGACTCCGCCCTTTTTGACCTGGTGTAGTGCTTCTGCCAACAGCTTCTGATTAATCCCACACAGGTTTGGCATGAACTTCTGACACTTCTTGTGACAGTTTATGCCACAAACTGAAAATGCAACAGACTTGTATTTTTCTTGGTGCATAACATGACGTTGATATTACCTTGACAGTCACTGTGCAAAAGAAATTTTGTCAGCACAACTGTAAATAAACTAATTCCTCTGCTAACTTTCTTTGTAAAGGATATAATAGTCAAATAGTTACTTTTTAACAGAGTGCTGTACACATCAATTTCATTTTGAAAAACAAATAATACAAAAAATAAGTAGAAAACTAGCAAATTGTCCTCAATAGTAAAGAACCAGGATGTATATATGTATGTATCAGCAGTGTAGCAATTGCCCAAGCAACCCCTACAAGGGACCCAAAAGAACCAGAACATATGTATGTACAATTGATGCAGTAACTGTAAAAGCAACCCATGCAAGGGGCCCAAAACTCCCATCAAAGAACCCTTTTGTTTTTACTGAGACGGGATCAAGTCTTAGTTTTAAGGAAGGGGGCACTGACAGAATTTCTTGATATTCCACTGTGTGTGTGTGTGTGTGTGTGTGTGTGTGTGTGTATGTATGTATGTATGTATGTCCATCAGCATAATAATAGGTATATGATACTATTGTCAGTTAAAGTTTTAAAAAAATTTAAAATAAAAAATTGTTCAAAAAATAATAGGATCATAAACCTTGTAAAATAAACATAGATATGAAGTACTATGACATAAAAGATACACAAAATCTACCAATATGATGACACAGCTTCATTTCACAATCTAACAATGTCATTTAAAGCAAATTCATTTCTTTCTGATTTATTCTTGACACTCTAACTTAACTACTTTCATATGAATGAACATGTACAAGATTTAATTAAACATTAAATTAACATCATCAGTAAAGACACTGCCAGGACTTCTACCACAGAAACTGGCAGGTCCAAAATTACTGAAGTAGTCCATAAATCTGTAGTTGTGCCAAAAATTGCTGCTCCTGACTGGATGCAGGACTTTTATGTTTGTTTCATTCATAAATGAACCACAAGTTTTCTTGTTCCATTGAAAGTTAATGTGGCCTTGCATGGACAATTTCTGTCATCCAAAAATGTATGGCAGACCCTGGACACACTTTGTGAACAGATTTTCAACAAATCACCATTTAATACTCTCTTGAAGAATCTACCTAAGTTGCTAGTGCTCTTATGTACTTGCTTCTTTTCACTTGTTCTGTCATTCTTTCATCCTCTAAAGTGAGTGATGTTCAGAACATTAAATAAAATACCTTACTGATGAGTTTTCCAGATAATAGTGAGGAATACAAAAACAAACTCACCCTGACATTTGAGACCCTGTCTAAACAAGCCATACAGTAATGTACCACAGTGATTGCAAAATGTTGGGGACATGTAGTTGTTGACTTTGAAGGTGTGTGGAACATTAATGTTGAATCTCTCTGACATCATCTGAAAAGATTTAGGTAAAATAAAACTTCCTAAAAACATTCCAAAGCATATATATATATATATATATATATATATATATATATATATATATATATATATATATATATATATATATATATCACTCAAGGAATGTATGTCAGGTTTCAATAAGGATGTTTTTCCAGAGGGTTGGTGTGGCCCCTGAATATTTTTTAAAAAGTCTAAAGAGGGAAAATAGAATGACATAAGGGGAAGTAGAAGGAAATGTATGGACAAAAGGTCAATTAAGAAAGAATCTAGACACACACAGACACACAATATCAGCAAAACAACAACTTTGTAATTTCTGTCTCAAATATTTAACTATTTGCTGTACTGAGAGATGCATTTTCTGTTCAATCTTGCTTTCATTTCAGTTTAGTTTAACTTCAACTACTTTTTAAAAATAATTCTCCCTTTTTGAACTGTTTTGCTAACTATGCATTTAAAAAAGCTATTTTCTTCAGAAATGGAGTCCTTTATGTCATCAACATCACCTGAAAAATAAGTAGCAGTTGGCAGTGAATTTCTACAGCAGAAATGTTAGAAGCAAGCATACAAAATAGGTCAATACTGGAAAGTTTCCATCACCAAACGTGTATGACACAAAAGATCGCTCATCTGGCTGACTTGTACCTAACAGCCAAATGCTGGACGAAATCTGGAACAATAGGATACTTTCTGTTCAGTGGTGTAGCAACTGCTCAAGCAATCCCTGGGGAGGAGGTACAAACCTCGCATCAAACAACTCTTATTTTATCTGAAGGAAGCCACAGAATTAACTTTTGTGGCAGCTGAAAGAGGGCACAATATTTTGCTACCATACTGTTTCTGTTGAAACACATTCCAGTGATCTTGACTGCACTGGTTATAAAAATAATTGTTTCAAGGTTTCCCTTGTTTTATGTCTTCATCCATACTGGAAGGCAGTCCAGCATTATTTGTGTGATACTAAAAGGCCACAGTACCAGGACAGTCTCTGTCAAAGGTGGTCTGGTCTAATTCTATGAATTATTTTTTTTGTAGTTGATAAAGTTGTGAAATCTTTATCTGTTTCCAGTAGTAGCAGGCATAATTAATGGCAGATCATCTGTATAAATGTGAAAGGCTTTCAAGTTAGGATACTGTCATATTTACTCAACTTCTGTTCATTAACTTTTTAAAAGTTACAAAAAATTTTCTAAGTTTAGTAAAAACAGCTGCCATATTGAATTGCAGATTGGCATGATTTGTCTACATTTCAAACCCTTCATGTCAGGATGCTTTGTGTCAAATTTGGTCAAATTCTTTTCTACTTTTTGTAATGGCAGCTATGTCTGATGGTGGATACAAACCATCTCTACAAATCTGAAAGCCAGAATGTTCTGTTAAATTTGGTCAAATTCTGCTGAGTAATTTCTGATAATTTTAGTAATGGTGGCCATATTTAAAATGGCAGATAACATCATTTTCAATAACCTGCAAGGCCTATATGTCACAATGTTTTCCATCAAATTTGGCGGTTTTAGAAAGAAGTCACTTAAAGATTGTGTTTTAAATAATGGTGGAAATATTTAATTGCAAATTAATGTTTGTACTGAACTGAAAACCTAATGCAATCATGCATTCTGTCAAATTCTGTTGAAAAGTTTTGTATAAAATTGAAAGTCACATTATGTCAGGTTGCTGTCAAAGAAATTTGGTCATGCTTTTGAGAAATGTTTAAGAAGTAGTATTTTAAAGGTTTTGTCCCCTATTTTTAGTAACAGTTGACATATTTGACAGCATAATGGCCTGAAAGACCTAAATGCCAGAATGCTTTCTGTCAAAAGTGGTCAAATTCTACTTATCAGCTCTTGAGAAGACACTCTTTTAAGGTTCTTATATACTGACCTGTGTATTACTGGTGGGACAAGAACAGACTGATGTTGTATATTAAACGGCTATTTATTACAAACACATTTATTGTTACATGGATGATCTGGCACTTTATATAGATGCTCAGTCTATATTTCCATACTATATATCCAGAATGGTACTCCTGATGTGTTTTCACTGCCATTCATCAATCAATATTCTCATATGCAACTAAATGACTTTTCTAAATACCAAACTGCTGTATATTCCACTCACATTGTTTGTCCAGAAATATTTTAACTGTAAAAGAGATGGCATTCAATAAATAAATGGCACACTTGGTCAAAGAACTCATTTGATATGGCATATGAATCCATCAAGGTAATCCTTACGCCATATCGAACTCATTCTTACTGGGAACAAAACACCTGTAGCTTTGTGCATGTACCATATATACTCACTTAAATGACGAGTCCAACTGCAAAATGCACAGACCCAGATTTTCTATGGCATAATGCACAGGCAGAGCTGGGTCTGTGTAGTTTGGTTGGAGTAATCACTAGAACAAACAACATAAAGCCTGATCTGCAGACACTTTACTCTGTGGCAGATAAGGATCTTTGTTGTTAGCAGTTTGACTCGACTTATAAACAATTACAAATGGTATGCCATACCTTGGTCTCCCTGCTATCTTTGGCACTGCCAGGACATTTGCCTAGAATCTTGTCATGGCACTTTTTATGTACAGTGCAATTGCATGCTGAAAACATATCAAAGATAGTGATGATGTCACTCTAAAAAGAAAGAATAATCACAAAACAAAATGAGCAAAAGAACAGTTTCATAGACAATGGCATAAAATCTCCAACATATTGCTTTTTAAAAAATCTAATTCATTTTACTTATTAAATGGATGCTGCAAAATTTCTCGTTAATTTTTTTTCAATCTCAGATACATCTACTGCAATAAATGTGCAGCAATGACAAAGTACTTAATTTGTTTTGTTCTTCTACAGCCAAAAGATTTTTGTTTCTGATATTTTATCTCACTACCATATATATTCTCATAAAAATTGACTCCAACAATTGACTCAAAAAAACTGACTCAACCCAAACCATGATCTGTCATTGCATAAATCAGGTTTTACACTATGTTTTGTACAGGTTAGTCCTTAAAAAACTGCACAGACCCAGATCTACCAGTACATTACATAATGGCAGATCTGTGTCAATGCAATTTGCAACTGAATGTAACTTAAATGTGATTATACAAAGTGATACACAAACAAATACAGCAAAATTATTTATAGCCAAACAATTCTGTAATGTTAATGTAAAGATAACTATTATATATGATGACAAATTATACATTAAATTCACACAAGAAATTCTAAATTTATGAACTGTACAGTATATATCAAATTATAATCCCATGTCTGATGACAATCCCACCCTGTACCTTTAGTGCAGATATTTACTACACAGATCACTGTTCATTTATAAGCCCATTCCATATGATTGGAAAAATTTATTTGGCTGACACCCAAACTCTCCCACCCCCAATGGGCTGATCAGAGTTGAAATACTTTAGTTCAAATTGGATTTTTAATTTCATACCTACAGAACAAACAAAATTCATAAAACTTGTTCAACACTATTATACTTACATGTACATTGGTAGCCTTGTTTGTTCAAACCCCTGAAAAGATTGAAAAATATTCATCATAAAAGTATTTATAAACAGGAGTCAAATGTTTCTTTTTGTCAGAGAGTTCATGCAATTCCTTTATCTGGCCATACCATTCACACAAGGATTTAACTGACCATTGCCTTTTCCCTTACAAGGATGATACAAACTTGTGTTTATGCAAGCAAGAGATGAAACCCAAGTATACAGTTATGAGTCTATGGTCTTAAACAATGACAGAAAGAAGGGAAACCATTAAGCAAAATCAACAGATAATTTAAGTTACAAAGTGAAACTTTAAGAGGAACTTTCAGTATTGTGAATTAAATCTCAAATAATCCTAAATGTTATATCACAAGTCCACAAGAATAGAATGTTATAAATGAATTCCAATAGTCTTGAATGTCATGCATTAGAATGATATAATCAAAAATGTCTTTGAATAAGTCCTCAATAATCCAAAAGTAGTGCTTTAGTCTGAAATATCAATGAGCACTTTGTAATTTTCAATGAATAATTTAAACAAATAACTCCTCTAAAATTATAACTGAAAACAACTATAAACTCTGACCACAAATTCCCAAAGAATGATATTAAAACAGGAATAAGCAATTTGTTTATCTAGTCCGTTATATACAGATTGTCACCTGATCTATGACACAACAAAATGCCATGGATGTGGGTCATTTCCCATGGAAAATTCCATCAAATATTGACAACAAGTTCTCTTCCAGAACAAATCTAAGGTAATAACCAAGACTAGGTCCTGAACTCAATTTCAAGTAAACATCTTACAAAAACATGACAATAGTCAGATAGGCCAAAAACTCAATCATGGACAAAGGACAAGCACACAATATAAATTATATATATATATATATAAAGAATATTAATGTACAAACTTAAGGCATACAGTAAAATTATTGCTAAAGCTGCAATTCAGTACAGCAACGGATACAGAAACAGAACATATATAATTTGCAAAACTATTTAATACAGAATATTAAGATTGATGTTCCTGATGTTGTAGGTACTGAAGTACAAACTTTAGGCACATACTACCAGTGCTAAAGTTTCATGTGACTACAGTAACTACACTGTCATAAGCCAAGGGTGAAAACCCACTACACAACTTTATGACCAATGGTTATCTTTTCCAAGAGTTCCTCAATTCATATAAATATAAATATACCTGTTTAAATAATCACTGTGAGCACAAGTAAAATTTTCTTGCACTAAGACCCAACATAACCTTTCATTCTGTCTGAATGAGCCAATCAAAGTTTCTCTTTCAGACTTAGTAAGTTATTGATCCATAAAATGGGCACCTCTGTTCGACAGGTGTAATAGTCTGTTACATTGTTTAGTTGATGATATACTTTTGTTTAAACATTCTGATGAAAAATTAAAAAGTCACAGCACAGGAAGTCATGGGTTTAAAAAGAGCATAGCGGATTGCTGTCCACAGCTTGTGACAATGCAGGAACTGACAGAGATAAAGGTCATAAGCACAAAGGTCATTCTTAAAAAAGCATCAAATTTGTATTTATTGATCATTTGAAGGTGCAATAAGAAAATAATCTGCTCTATTTTTTATTCTGAAGCCATTTTCAATAAGGCAATTCTTTGTTTCATTGTTTTCTTGCTTGTCAATAAGATATTTATTTTGAATTAAATGATGAGGTCATATTTTATGTCATCAGTTCGTTTACAGCTAATTTAGCAAGATCAAACTATACAATGGGCAGCAGTTATAACTTTAAAAAAAAAATCTTCAGGTTTACAAAAATGCCATCATTACTGTTGAAATGAAAGTAAAACTGGATACTGGATGGATGGACAAATGAAAAAAATCAACATTACAAACAATGAAATACTGATAAATTAGGAATATCAAAAGGCACATATTGAGCACAAGTCTAATATGTGAACCAATTTTCACATATCTTTAATAGTTTATCAGTTTGCAAAAAAATTAAAATTGTGATGGATGAATGGATACCAGTGTTCGCAATACTGAGGAACATGTACAATTTTAAAGAGGTATCTTAAATGAATTTTAGAAGCTTTGCCCTGAAAACGAAAACATGGATAGTGGGTGAACAGAAAAATGATCAAAATCATTAAATAAAGAATTTTAAATAGCAAAAAGTACTTCTGAATATGTAGTCTAATATATGTACTAAGTTTTGTACAGATATCATGACTTGTTTGCAAACTAAGTGCCAGAAACAAAAAAGAATAGGACAAACCTTAAAAGCCTTAAAATGCACGCATTACTTATTTGTATGACTCTCAATAATTGCAATTTTTACTGACTACCACTGAACAGTTCTGCAGTTAACTTGTTAACACAAAGACATACCAACAGGAGTGATTTTTCCAGTGCACTAGCATTAGACAAATTAACATGTTATCATTATTCATGATTTTCAGAGCTGCTTCTCTAGCAGGCAGACAATTATCTCAGTACCATTTATCCCAAGATTTTCTAAGATAATTTAAAGAAATTTCTATTATTGTGTCATCTGAAAGTTTTTCAAATAAAATAAATACCTTAACAAATGGTCAATAGCACATTTTCATAAACACATACCGTATATACTCGCGTATAAGCCAAATAATTAATGAAAAAGTAACGACCTGGAATGGGGGGGGGGTCGGCTTATCCACAGGCCAATATCTAAACTTGACAGTTTTTAGGTCTTTTTGTTGACTACTCTAATGGCTGTAAATCTTGAGACATGAAACAATAACTATTTCCGTGTCCTAAGACATAGACATGTAAAAGAGTAACTTTCTGTGACCCGTCAATTATTAAACTGTTACACAGTACTATGATTGATTTTGTTATTAATTTGCATGTGCATATTTTCTGATTTCTCCAACACGAAGTTAAATAAAGGTAAATACAGACTTCATAAATCAAGGGCCAGTTGAGTTTACCTAGGAGACCAAGCTGAACTATAATGTACAGTACTTACACAGTGCAAAGCGTACATAGCGTCACTAAAATCCTTACTTATTCCCAACATATTAGATGCAGATTTTGCTTTATTCACTGTTTCGACTAAATTGCCATCTTCCAGATAACATTTCAGCTAGTCCTTAATAGCTGTTTCATTTACGTTGAATCATGCGCTCATGAGTTACTCATTTTCAACCATATAAGTGATCCTACAAACTGGGGTCATATTTTTAAAAAGGTACGCACGTTTATTTATACAAGGCACGAAGAGTGGTAATAATAAAGACCAAAATTCTCATATAGTTCAACTAAGATCAACATCAATCAATTTTAGTTTTGTGTTTTAGCTGAACAAACAGCATAACTTTCCACACAATGGAAAGCTTGGAGGGAATGTTAACCGCTAACTATACAAGTACATTGATGTGTAATTGCCTTTCATTCCTTAATATTAGCACGATTACCGTAGTTTTGTAAAACAGGGTCAGAGGCATATCTATGAACTTTTCAAAAGCCAAGCAGGGAGACTGAATAAAAAAAATTGAGATTGGGACCTAAAATTGGTAGGATTTTCATGGCATTTTTAAAGCATTGTTTTCACAAAATATTGATTGATCTTCCTGGTCCAATATGCGTGAAATTTGCAAAAAGACTTGCTGTTTCTCCCTGTGACATGCCCTATTTTCATATTCTGGTCAGCTGTGGTCAAACTGCACAGTAGCTAAAGATAAGTCTTAAATAAACAAGCAAGAAAGCCAACGCAACTAATTAAAAGTTAATCCTTATCCATACAACTATTTTGTGAAAATGATTGGCCCTTGGCCGTAATTTAAAGAAAATGCATTCTACAACACTGTGCGTTATGCAAGCATCAGCAATTGATTGGCAAATAAAGGATTCCCAATTTTGGTGAACTAAAGGTACCAAAATACCTGGCCTCATGGCACCGTACATATGACAACTATTTTCCCCTCTTTGTATATCCGACCATATTCCCTTATTGTCAACTCGTAAAGCATTTAGTATTGTTGATTATAAAGCATGTATTCTGAATTAGTTTTTGGAAGATACATTTGCTGTGTGGTATCTATTTTCATTCCTTCTTTTAATTTAACAATGGTAATTATCACTGGTATATACAGTATAAAAATGCCAAGTGTTTACTCATGTAAGTTTCATTCATGGGAATGGTGCTATAGCAGATGGAGTTACAGCATCCATAGTGATCATTTTTGGGACTGAAATTATTTGTAGATGATTTTACTGTTGCGGTGTACTTTCTTGTTCCAGTCTATATTTTATTTCTGTATTACTGTAATGGTAAAACAAACAATTTATGCAAATAATGTTTAAACTTAACATTCTATTTAGTGAAGAAGCGTATTCTTTAAAGTAAAGTGATTATTTCACCACAACAATAATTCACAGGTGATACAACAAACATGTAGGACTTTTCTTGTTTAGAAGAAATGAAAATCGAAGACATAATGTAATAATCAGGAGTTCTCTGCAAAAAACAGAAGATATTAAGAAATCGGGAGGTAGGTGTGGAGCAACCCTCAAAATTGGGAGTTATTTTTCCTCCTGGCGTGAAAGTTGACAGGTATGGTGTAAGGTCACTTACATCAAAAGCAAACTACAACTCAGCTTTTACAGTATTAGCATTGAACTGTATTGCTTGTTAGTTGTGTTGTCATACTGGGATTACATTATAATGAGTTAGGTATTTACAATTTCAAACAAAGTAAAAACATAATTACCGGTGAACTGATATAATGTGTCCAATGCAATAATGCATAAACAAACAATAATCGAGTCAAAAGGGAGAGGTAGTGTTACAGCAACTTGCGAATGCTAAATTCTTTTCATCGTTTGATCAAATTATACACAAATCTAAATTAGACAGAAACAACAAGAAAACAGAAAATTATAAAATAAACTTACTTTTCAAACAAGTTTATACCATTTCTTTTTAATAATCATGCATGCCAACCTCGAGATAATTATACATGTAATTTTTTTAAGTATAACTTTGCCTAAATAAATGCATTTAGAACTTACCTTGTGCAACTTGAGATGTCTCGGAGTTGTAGGTTGGCTTATACGCGGGTCATGCACTTTTTAGTGTTTATACCTGTACAGTTTGGGGGTCAGCTTATACGCGAACGGGCTTATACGCGAGTATATACGGTAAGTACTGAACTAGATGGAACACAACATATTCTTTCCCATGCACAACATTAGAGGACATGGCCAATATAGCAAAAGACTTACCAGAGAAATTCATTACAGAATGAGCAGTAAGTTGGCTGTCGGAAGAACTTTGCAATGAACTGATGTCCCTGAACCTGATGAACTTTCTGTTGCTTTATTGCTCCTCTTCTACGTGTAATACCTCCAGTCATGAATTTTTCACCATCATCATGAAAAGGTGCTTGTTCTGAGCAGACACAAATCAAGCTTATCAGTAAATTTAACAAAAGTTCAAAGTGAGGAGAATATGTCCAACATGCATATGCAATAAACACTGAACAAATTCAATAATGGAAAAACAATGTTTTTATCTGACTCTGGAAATCAATCAATCAATGTTCCTTTAAATACCTTGGGGTAATGAGTTGCTCACTCTTGACTTTCACTTACCAAATGGCATTCCTTTCTCTCTGAAGCCATCATTTCTATTTCTATAACAGTAGCATACGCAAGTCCATCATTAAGGTGCTTACTTACCAAATGGCATTCCTTTCTCTTTGATGCCATCATTTCCATTTCTATAACAGTAGCATACACAAGTCCATCATTAAGGTGCTTACTTTCTATACACAATCCACCTTAACTGAAAGTACATGTGTACCACATTTTCCAGTCAGATTAAATCATTGGTTAGGACAATGAACATAGGTTATGCAGTTTGACACCACAAATGTTATCAAATCACTTCAGTAATCATCAGGTTGAGATAATATACTAGACCTATCAGGAACTGGTGTCTCACAAATGGCCCCACTCACTACCATCTGCTTGGCACAGCCTTAAACACAAGAGCTTGTATTGGGAAACCAATTCTGCCAAATGGGCATTCAAGGTGTGACATGGAATATTAGAAATCCAACTCATTCAAGGACTCATCAATATAAAGAGACATTCAAAATTTGGTTTAAAAGTGAACAATTCTTGTAAATGTAAAGCTGCAGAAACCAAATTCTGGAGGATGGCAATCAGGGGCTGTAACTCCTGTAAATGATGATATAGATAGCTAAAAATTAAACTTCTTCAAGGTCTTCCCAATATAAAGCTGCATGCCCAATTTAACTGAAATCCAGCACTTCTTGATAAAGCTGTACTGCATGAACCAAAATCAGGAGTAAAGGTAATAAGGAAATGCAACTCCAGTAAATGATGACACAGAATGCTAAAAACTGAATACATTCAAGGTCTCAACAATAATGAGATACACATCTGGTTGAAATCCAATAAGCCTTGGTAAAGTTAAAGTGAAAGCTTATGTTACATGTATTTATAATGCATAAGATGTAAATGACAGGCTTTTTATTACATGCTCATTTTTGTTTACTTTACATTTTCCAAATCATGCAGTATTTTGTGCAGAATTTGTATACTGCACAACACGTGTCTAAAAATAGTGTAGTCTATAAGGAACTACTTTGTAAACAAAACAATGTACACTCAATTAGTACGCATTCAGTTTTTTGTTTATTAGATTTGTTTGCTGCTTTGCAATTTTCCCCATTTAACTATTTTGATACAATGTTAGGCTAGTGATAGACGACATACAATTTATGATAGTCATAGCTGGGGTCCCTCCAATTGTGAGCTTGCAAGTAACAGGACAGAAACAAGTTTTCTTCAGCTGGTGATAAGAATGGTATGAAATCTATGGACATTTACGCATCTTGAATTTCCTCAAAATATACTTTCTTATTCAGTTCTGCATATCCAAAGGACATGACCCATGCAATGGAAAAACTGATACACACCAAAATTGTGCTGTAATTTCAACAAAATTCTCAATCATTCTCCTTACTGCACTGAACTGACACAATAAATCCAGTCCATTATAAGCAGAACAGTTTAATAAATGCACATTCATTTAAAACATGACTCTATTTCAATTTTAAGTAGACCAAACCAAGAATTTATTTAAACTAATATCAAGCATGTGATGAAGTTCAAAGGTCACTGGGCGGTAGTGCATTACTAGACATTCATTAATATTGTTACAGTGTATTGATGAATCTACAGTTGTGTATTTATTTTGAATAACAGCATAAATTCAATTACCATGTTTCCTGTAGTGTATTCCTTTATTATTAAGACTCAGGTAGGAAAATGAAATGAGTATATAATAAAAAGGTTATTGCATCTGTTATTAGAAAATATAAATAAGTTATTTTTTACTAATACTTTACTCCCATGGTCGTGCAGTATTACTCAGAAAAACCTCGTTCATAGCTTCCCATACAAATGAAGTAACCATAAATATAATTATCAGAATAGAATTATATTTTCCTGTCTCGAAATGAAATCATTTGAAAGTACCATATTATCGCTGTCACAGTCTGCTGTCGTTTAAAAGACTGTCCATGACATCACAAGACTGATTTGTGTAGAACGGTCCCAAGTAATTTGCAGTTGAAACTCATGATTACAGAAGGTCATTGGCAATACAGCAGCAGGCAGAGAATTTTCAGTTAATGAAAAGTCTGTGAGTGGAAAAATGAAGTGGAGCTTCAGAAATTAAATCCTCATAAAAGAGCACACTCAGGAAAGAATGCAAAGTGGCAAAATCTATAAGAAAAATACCCGGGCAAAGTGGGTTCTTGCACAAAGTGATAGCCAACATGCAGTGTCAATGGTAGCCATAAAACTCAAAGCTCAACTTATGTCTGTGGAGATGAAAATTGGTGATTTTAGAGGAGGTTCAGGGATCTAGGTTTACAAATTTACAAGATGAAACAACCCTTCAGCTCAAGCATAGACAACTGTTGGGTGACAGCTTCCTGATGAATGCGAGAAGATAGATGATTTCAAAGATTTAGTCCATAAAGAAATTAACCAGCTGAGCCTGAAACCTAATGATGTCATTAACATGGGTGAAGTGCTCATGTCCTTTGATATACTCGCAACTCTGTCTACAGCTGCAACTAGAGTGAAGACAGTCAGTGTAACAATGCACCTGTTTTATGGACATACTGGCATGCACAAGAGGTGGTGAGAAATTAAAACCAATGGTAATTTTTAAGACTATGCCTTGAGAAAAATTACCAGATGGCATTACTGTGGTCAGTAACAAAAAGGTTGGATGAACACTGAGGTGATAAAAAGATGGACAGACAGCCGCTTTCATGCATGAAAGGCGGGTTTTTAAACCCAAGTCTCTGCTCATTTTTGATGCCATGGCCGCCCATAAAGAAACATCAGCTCAAAAACATATCAAAGCCATGGAAGCACATATCACCATAATTCCAGGGGTGGACTAACCCAAATATTGCAACTGTTTGATGTAGGTGTCAATCACCAATCTTATATATATTAAGATATATCCACAAAATAGTTATTATGACTGTGGCAAACTGTATTTGAAACTGACAACATAAAAAACATTAACATTGCCACTGATCTAGAATGTGGAATGAAAGACAAATGGATAAACACACAGGCTTGACGATATTTTAATATTTATGATATAATGCGCTGAATTTTCACCTGTCAAAATAAAAATCCCTTTATCTGGAATGAAGGTAAAAAAATATTTTAAAATATTTGATTTTAGAGAAGATTTTATGCAAAAAAAATAAAGTTCTTTTTCTCAATGATCTTCCATGTTTGGCATTTGAAAGGCCTCAATTTTGGTAGTTTCTTCTGTACAAAACATAGCAACTTGCATGCATATTCTATCAGCAATAACTATTTCATTAAAACAAGTGGCTCAAAATTGCCACACACAGTAAAGATAGCACAAGACAATTGATGAACTGATCAAAGCAAATTTTTAAAACTTCATGCATACAAAGAGGAAAGTCTACTTCAGGGGAAGGCAACTTATTTTACATAGTGTGCCACTTTTTGTGGATTAATTACAAAATGAATAAGCTTGTGCTACCAGTAATAGAACAACACTCCTAAAATCAAGATTTTTAGCTGCCATTTGGGTGCCACAAAAAACCTCTTGACGTGCCACCTTGTGGCACATGTGATGTAGGTTGCTGACCCCTAGTCTATTTCTCTGGATAAGTCACTATTTAGTATGCATTTGTTATCATCTTCTGCAATGGTAAAAGGTCCATCTCATAATCTAGTTGACAAAACATCACAAAATACATGAGAAAAATTGTTGACATGTAAATGTATCATTAATCATAATTCATCATGACAATGGATGCAATGGTTAACTAATACCCAGTCCAACCTCCCATAACCATCAACTCCATAACACAGCCATATTCTGTATCAAAACATGTTCAAATAATTTATCTTTCCTCAAATGCCTCTTGCCTTACAAGCCAAAATATTGATCTACGTCATGGGTGTTGGCAAACACCTACCTTCATTTTCACTGAAGTAGCGAATCTGGATTTGAAGTCGACCCGAGGGCTTAAAGTCAAGCTGAAAAAGGATATTTTCAAATCAAATCAAATGTAATAAGTAATAAAAACAATATTTACTACAATCAAACTTTTGAGTTTTCTAATGCTTTGGAGTATCTAAATGACAATAATTTACAACAGAGGAATTTAACTCCCAAGTTATTACTATACATGGACATCATAAATGTAATGCTGTAAATAATCTTTATATATTTTTCTATATGTCCTTGTCTTTATATGTCACCAGAAAATTTACATTTACATTCAAAATATTATTTGAGAAACTAATTCTTTAGAAAGCATTTTCTACAAGTGCTTCAGGGGAAAGAACTACTATCAGGCTAAGAATTTATCTTAATTTGAGTTCCCTCCCTTGACATAAACAATTGATATTTATTGCTAATGGATCTAATTAGAAATTGTAGCAAAACAATAATGGTAGTTACTATCTTAAGTAACAGAAACTACTGGTAACAATTAAAGGATACCATGCTATAAGTATTCAGTCCAAACCAAAAATACAGTCTTGTTAAAATGACTCAACCTACTTTTACAGTGGTTTTGGAATAGTCTGAGATGGACTGGTCACTCGTCAGCAATGAATATCAGAAAATTATATAAATCATTTTATTTTGAATGTAGATCTTTTAGGTGCACAATAAAATTATACTTATCACCATATTTATCCTCCTATAATGATTTGGATTTTGCAATACTGGTAACTTGAAGTGTTTTCTCCAGGTTGCACCATTGTACTTGACAAGACAGTACAATTCAAAGGAGTGAATATAAACATCAGCAATAAACCATAAAAGGCACACTAATAATAACGGTCTATACTGTGCAAATTTGTGCTATGTACACCAAATGATAATTAGGCCTGTCCTCCAAAAAAATCAAAAACAGTTATCTCTTATGTCATGCAGTAAACTTCTCATTACCATGTGCATTCTTTGCTCTCAGCAAGTGAATTGTTAAAAATCAAAGAATATCTGATGTTTTAACACTGAATAATAAGTCAGTTAAGGTGATAATGACTTATGGTCTGATACACAAAGTAAATACTATGTATTTTTAAACTGTAGCAAACAAAATAATTAAGATTAATGACAATGACTATGAGGGTATTTAATACCGGATAGAAAATGCACAAGAAAATACAATAAGCATGACCAAACCCCGCATGATCAAAATGAAATACAAAGCTTTCCTTTTTAGTGCAAAAATGTAGAAATTTAAAGGAAAACACTCCAAAAGTATGTATATGTAGACACTAAGTTACTTAACTTCCTATCTGTAGAAATTTCTATCATGAATAAAAACGTGTGGAAATATTATAGTATCAATAAGAAATATTTGATTGAACTTATTCCAGTAACTTAAAGAAATTCAATGGCAATGTTCATAATTGTGGTGATGTATTTAGCAAGTATTAGGTTTAATTAGATGATGAAATAATAGGCACAATCCCATGAAAGAAAAATGCCCCATAAAGACCCAGGGTGTCCTTTAAGTATGCACATGACCAGAGACAAGTATATGTACATAATGCTGCTGCTGCTGCTGTTGTTGTTTTGGGCTTAACACCATTTTTCAGCACAATATAGGCTATAAAAGGATGCTTGTAAAACTGCTGGAGAAAGAGCCCATGAAAACCCTGTTAAGAACCACAAACCGATATGGGAAGCTACTGGCAAGATTTCTCAATACCACCATTGGTTAAGACTGAGACTCAAACCCACGCAGACAGAGGTAAGATTGCAGTGATCGGTAAAGGTGAACACCTTATATCACTCAGCCAAATGGAGCCACATACAAAATGCTTAACATTTTTTGTGACTCATCTGTCTTAGATCTCTCCAAGTGCTACACATTTTAACTGAATTTGTTCCTTGTTGAAGTTTAACTCCTTGTTTTCACCTCCAATGTCCATAATCACATTTTCTTGTGACTAATCTCATGCAAGTTATAACTCACCTGAGTAGCGGTATGATGAAGTCAATGCTGCTTAAATTGGCTGAACTTAAGAGAGGGCAGTTAATCAGCTATTCTAATTCAATTTAGAAAGGGTATCATATTGACAAATTAGTTAATTTGCAGGCAATATTTAGTCACTATCATACTTATGAGTTACTGCATATTTTGAAGATGGAAGCCAACATAAGACACAGTATATTCAACAGTATATCCAATCATCAGTTTCACTCTCTACCCGCTTTCCAATAAATAAACATATATATTCCTACTACCGAATAATACGACAAATCATATTCTTGAAGGTAACTTGGTGTAAATTCAGTTTCAAGGTTTTCATCCAGCCCAAATTCTTTTTCTCTCTCACTCCTGATTTCTGGATATTTTGTCCCTTATGCATGAGAAGGGAGGGTGGAACAGAAAGCAGAAAGAATTGCGATGAAACTGTGTACCATATTAAATTCATTTAGAAAATGGGGTTATTATTACTTTTTATTGTTATTGTCATTTGTCACTAATGATTAACCAGTGGAAATTCACCATTGATCTATAGGCCTATAACTGACAGCACACAGTCGAATGAATGTTTATAGATGTGTATTATATTGTATATGTCGCCAAGTGATGTAGCAACCAAGCAAGCAACTCCCATGATCGCAATCTGGGGGGGAATGCAGCCAAATTACCATCAAACAACTTTTTTGATTGGGAGGGGGTCCCAGAATGAAGTTTTTGGGTAAGAAGCCAGAAGATTGCGCTATGCCAATATTGTAACAAAGACTTATTTTGGCTAAAACATTAAAGAACTTGTCAAGACTCGTCCACTAACAAGTTTCACACTTCAAGGTAGGACAGAATGCATATAACATGCCACAAACTCATATGGTTATGAGCTAAATAGAGGAAGGGGGGCACATTATTTCTTCTGGTTACTCAAATACTTTACCTCATAATTCTCAGCAGACCTTGAGATATTTCGCTAAGATCTTCCTAACTAGTAAAATCAGAGTATAATCTAACCAGATGCCGATTGACTAATGATTTTTTATAATCAACAGTGGGAGAAAGTGCCAAAACCTTTATGTTGAGCATTCTACAGTATCCAGTGCATATTTAACAAAAAAGACTCCTGCTATGTGAACTTAACCTTGACCCCATAAAATCAACACACATTTTGTAGTTTAGCAGTGTTCAAAATTAACTTCAGATACTGCTGGACTTTCTGACCTTCCTCTACTGAAACAAATACACAATCCTTTAAAATATTACTGGTCTCATCTAAAAAAAAATTGGTCTTGGGTGCCTTGCGGGCCACAATTTCAAATGCTGGAGATTTTTAGATCATAGTGTGTGTCATGTTCAATATTATGTGCTAGACTGAAGCATAATGGGGTGAGCTTACTAGCACCATGTTCTTCTGGCTACCTCAATATCCAGCAGAACAATGCAGTTTATTATATATCCCCTCTTTTAAAAAATTCAATTTAATTGATACCTCATAAAAGTTCAACACATTAACCCCTGATGACAAGTTTACGTAGCAGGAGGTAGTAGCCTACTGCCAAGCTCTGTAGTGTCAAGGTCATGTATGATACACTAATATGGGTGGTATTATAGAAAGGTAGACAGATGTAGCTCTAAAATGATACCAAATAATCTGGAAGTTCTAGTTGTACTACAAAATACAGAGGGAAAAACCTAAAAAAATTTACCTTATTTTTGTCCACCCAAAATTTGTGCATGGTCAGAATCCGATTTTGTGTCCGGATTTTAGACTATTTTGGTCTCAGATCTAAGGCAAACCGGTATGAATTGCAAACAGAGAGAAGATGAACCTTTTCAAAAAGTAGGATAAGATGGAATAAAGAGCGGACTCTATACAAAAATAATGGGTCCGTTAAGCAACAAAATAAAAACTTTTACCCTTCTGCTCATGCGTGAGCCAAATAGGGAATGAAAAATGATGTTTCTAACATAACTAGACATTATGCTATTGGAAAATCACCTGGAAGTTGCTTTCTTAGGATTATTTCAGAAATAGCTTTCAAATTGTGTTTCCTACTCGAATTTCAGGTGAAAACAACAAAATCCTCCAGGGGTTAATGTGTTAAGGAAATGTTTTGAAAGAAATTACATTCTAATAAAGAATATCATACAAAATTTTGAGTGAAATGTGTCCAAAAGTAAACAATACATCTTTGTCTTTAGGTAAAAGAGATTTGGACATGTGATTTTGTTTCTTCAAGTCTATATTATTTGCTTAAGTGCCTGGTTCATTTTATGGAACTTTCTGCAATTAAGAGATGTTTCACAGCCAATATAATTGAGAAAATGTTCTATATTGTGTCATACAGAATCAAGAGTTGATGGTTTTTATTCAGGACCATAAGATTTTCTAATAAAAACAAAACTTTCTGTAATTAGTTTGTTGCTTGGGGATAATGTTTTCTATTGGTCTGGGTTCTCTTTTCAATTCAGAAAGCCACCTTTGGGCACGTCACATATCTCTTGCCATTTGCTACCTTGGTCATTCAATGAACTCATCAACATCAACTTTTTCCCCAGGAACATCCCTGTCTGAGCTCTAATCTGTACTGCTGTCCAGAGAGCTGACCAAATCTATGTGGCCAAGATTAGACTCCTATCAGGGGAATAGGAACCTTTATCAGTGTGTAAAATGGCCTGATAAAAACACTATCAGATGTTAAATTTGATAACAAGTCTATTAAATCATAGTCAACAAGCAATTCCATAGCATCTACATTTGACCTGATCACTTTTTTAAGCACTTTGAACACATTAAACCCTGGCGACGAGTTAATGTGGCAGGAGGATGTAGCCTACTGCTGAGCTCTGTAGCGTCAAGGTCATGCATGATACACTAAAGTGGGTGGTATTACAGAAAGTTAGACAGATGTAGCTCTACAATGATACCAAATAATCTGGAAGTTCTAGTTGCACTACAAAATACAGAGGGAAAAAACCTAATTCTTTGGACCCGATTTTTATCTACCCAAGATTTGTCCGTGGTTGGAATCCAATTTTGTGTCTGGATTTTAGGCTTTTTGGTCTCAGATCTAAGGCAGACCGGTATGAACTGCAAAAAGACAGGAACCTTTGCAAAAAGTAGGATAAGATGGGCATTTGGAATAAAGATTGGTCTCGATACGAAAAAAATGGGTCTGTTTAGCAACACAAAAAAAAGAAGAAAAAAAAAAGAAGTCCAACTTTTACCCTTCTGCTCATGCACGAGCCAAATAGTCAACAAAAAATGATGTTTCTAACACAACTAGGCATTAGTTTATTGGAAAATCACTTGACAGTTGATGTCTAAGGATGTATTCAGAAATAGCTTTTAAAATGTGTTTCCAGCTCAAATTTCAGGCAAAAACGACAAAAACATCCAGGGGTTAATGTGTTAATAGTAGTTCCCCAACAACGCTGAACATTATTACATATCAGCAAACTTGCTGGGTCTTATGTGTGCGTGACAACAGCAGACAAGTGTTTGACAACATCCAATAAGTGGAAAAATTGTATTGGATCATCCACTGCAGTGCAAATGCAAAAGAAGTCATGAACTGGATATACAGTGATAGAATATACTGAGTTCCATCAAGCTATGTTGACTAGTTTTGCAACCTATTTATGATATATGCAAGACATAAGGACAAAAAATCCTTCTAATTATATGATTTAGAGTAAATTTTATTTTTAGAACATGGGTTTAGACATTTGTATAATATCAACCTTATTATGAAACTGGATCACTTTATACAAATTTCTGTACAATACTGATAATATCCAAGAGACTGACCAATCTCTAAATGATGCTGATGCAAACTAATATTCATTTCAATCCAATTTTTATATATACAAAAAATGTAGTTTTAAATAACTGTCTTTTAAATTTTAAAAGAAATTACAGCAAAATTTTCAGAAGTGCATTGTGTTCATTATTATTCATTTAAGAATAAATGAATAAGCAATACATTATGTATATAAACTGCATTTATTCTATAAATTAAGTCAACATAAATTATTCTGAAATCTACCTGTTTCGGAAAATCTGAACAGACATCAATGCATGCTGCAATTTCATTCTGAGATCAACAGTACATCTTGAAAGTAATATCACCAACAAACTATTAGATATAAAAATGTACGAGGTAATGAACATACCATATAATCACTTATAAAACTAGTCCAGCTGCAAACTACACAAACCCAGATCTGACATCACATAATGCACCAGCAGATCTGAGTCTGTGTAGTTAGGAGTAATCAGTAGAACAAACCTCACAGACTCTTATCTGCAGGTGCATTATGCTATGGCAGATCAGGATCTTGGTAGTTTTTTGGCAGTTTTGACAAGACTTATAAGCAAGTATATACAGTATTAAAATAAAACAATCACTCAAATAATTGTATTACAGTGCTGGAGTGGGTTCAGTAGGAATAGGAGCTAGGCTTCAACTAGGCCATCATTAGAGCCTGTCTTTTCAGCAAACATGAAACCTGACCTGCCATCACATAATACACAAGTAAATTAGGATCCATGTTGTTTTTGTTCAAATGATTGCTCCCAACAAACTGAAGTATACAGATCTGCTGGCATACAATGCAACAGCAGAGTAGAGTCTATGTTTGCTGTTAGACCCAACTTGTACAGAGTATGTATGGTACCTTTGGATGTTAATGTGCATATCTACCATATATACTTGCTTATCAGCCGAGATCCTGATCTACCATAGCATAATGTGCCTGCAGATCAGGGTCTATGTTGTTTGCTGTACTGATTAATCCTAACAAACTGCAAAGACCCAGATCTGCCAGTGCATTATGACATGATCTGAGTCTGTGAAGTTGGCAGTTGGACTTGACACATTATGAGATGGCAGCTCTGTGTTTGTGCAGTTTTGACTTGTAAGCGAGTATAAACAGTACTTTGACTAGAACTGCATTGCAGGAAGAAGTATTATGGTATGCAGATAATGATACAAAAACTCTAACAAAGCAGCATGATTACATGGTCCAGTCAAAACTGGACATGTGCAAGATCATGCTGACCTTAAAACTGTATGATACATATATTGTTCTACCATAACTGTTTTCAGCAAAGGAGGGTGTGGATTAAGAAAGGACGAGAACATACCATATATACTCACTTATAAGTTGGGTGCAGCTCCAAACAAAATAGACCCTGTTCTGCTGCTGAATAATGCAATCACAATGTTCTTAATTCTACTTATTTTTCCTAACAAACTAAACAGACTCTGAACTGCCAGCACATTATGCAATGGCAGATCAGGGTTTATACAGTTTGCAGTTGGATCTAAAGTATATAATATAAACAGTAAAGAGCCCACTTTTTGCTGAGACTGCCTATTATATGAAAAAGTAAAAATGTTAACACTGAGATTTATTCTAGTGAGACTCTGGATGTCCAACTGGACAGACATGCACACAGACACCAAAGTGTGCAAAGTAATTGCAATTTTGAGTTCACACCAAGGCAGGTGAAGATGAAGATGAGAGAGAAAGCCTGCAAACACTCTTGAAATCTTGCAGAGAGGAAGCTACGTGCATGCACATAATTTGGTTGGAATTTGATACAACACACAGGAACTGTACTCCCAAAACAAAACAGTGTGCAGGGTAACCCATGAATTCTAAATGCCAACCCCCAAAATCTGCCAAGAACGGTACTGTGAATGGTACATTATATGCCCACCCTGTGTTTAACAGTCCTCCATGTAATCACTAGTAGAGCATGGTTAACCCTGAAGATTATGGACCAACAAGTCTCAATGACCTGGACTTTAGGTCTAGGTATACAGTCCTGAATTAAACTTGCTGTGCAGAAGAAACCATTATTTTCTTTTTTAGAGTTGACTGTAACCTCTGACCTTTAGACCCCAGTATTGACAGGTTTCTTTATTAGCCTAACCTTCCATAAACTTTGGTCACTGTAGGTAATTCAGAACTAGTACCATGGTTCTGAAGTAAATTTATTATTCAAAAACAGTTTCCTTCTTTCAATTTGTGACCTTGACCTTTGAACCCTGAAATCAATATACTTTTCTCTTATTCAACATTCAACAAGTAATTCACCCACAACTTTGGTGATAAAGACAGGTGCTGTAAAACTGAAACTATTATGTGAAAATGAAATGTTCTGGACAGTTGAATGAACCATCAGATAAATAGGGTCATGGCATAAGTATGCTCCACCAAAAGGTGGGTATAGACAAATAATAACTTCAAGTCAAACTATTTCAAGACTAATTAATCAGAGTCATATGCAACAAACAGACAAATTAAGACCTAACAGATGGATGGACTAATGGCTAAATAAACAGAGACACACAAATCAATACAGTAGAACCTATCTTGAAAGACTACCTGCCAAAAAACAAATCAGATAATAAGTACACCTATAATCTAGTCTCTTTCATCATAAACATTGAACCTTCACACCATAAACTACTTTCACTCCAACATCCCATTCATCTGAACATGTTGCAGTCTACTGTCTGCTTGCATCCTGTAGAACAGAATGTTTGCAAGCATCACATCTGGCTGATGCAATAAAAAAAACTTCTCTGCCATAATGTGAAATGTATTATAATTTTCCAATTTTAATAAATGTGCTCAGCTTTAAAATGGTGCAGTGTTTCTTTTTCAAAGCAATTAACTGACCAGTCAAAAAGGTTACTTAAGGTCAAGGATGCAAGTGGCATTGATGATGATTGCTGTATGCATGCATGCATAACAGCCAAAACCCTCAACTTTCATTTCGTAATGTGCTGACACATAAGGGTCTGTACTGTTTACATTAAGTCCTACATAAATATTCATGTACAACTACAAAATTTGCTGGTAGATCTGTGAAAATGCAGTCAGGACTAATCTGTTGAAGAAACACAAACCCTGATCAACTGGTGCATTATCTGATGTCAGACCTGGATCAATGTATGTTATGATTATTCAGTAGAATATAGACCCTCATCTACTGGTGCTTCATGTGCTGGCAAATCTGGGTCAATGCAGTAGGACTAATCAGTAGAACAAACACAGACTCATATCTGCTAAAGCATTATGTGATGTCAGATCTGGGTCTATCATGTTTGTTAGGACTAATCAGTACAATTAACACAGACCCAAATCTACTGGTCCCTTATATACTGGAAAATCTGGGTCTATGCAGTGAGGACTAATCAGCTGATAATAAGCCCTGATCTAATTGTGCATTATATGATGGTAGATCAGGGTTAATGTCTTTTTTGCAAGGACTAATCAGTAAACAGACAAGAGACCAAAATCTGCTGGTACATCATGCAATGGCTGAGCTGGGTCTGTTACCTGCAACTGGATATGACTTACAGTACAAGTGACCATAAACATTATGTTAAATGAACAGCACAGACCCTGATCTGTTTTGATAATGAACCTTTTGCTGTTGGCTGTGCAAAGTACCCAGATATATCAGTTCCTGTTAATTTCCCCATAAGCATACCTTTCAGATATAATTACAAGTCATCATCTCTCATGCCTGGTTTTTCTTTAGCTTCATAAATATAGTGACTGTATTTAGTGTAACATCATTCAGTTTCGACAATCTCAGAAAACAGAGTGTACTGATCTGGTATGAAAATTAATCTATTGCATACTTAGTGATCAATACATTATCATAGTTTTTGTGTCATAAAAATCAGATATTTTATTACAATCTTGTAACTTATTTCATTAATAATTTTGATGTATTTATAAAGAGTATTTGCTAACCTAAATGAAGTTAATCAAAAGGGAAGTGAAACAAAAAAGTGAAGAAAACAAAATGGCATAAAATATTCTGAATGGTTTAACCCAGAATAAAACGTTCTTGCTGTGATAAAAAGGTTCTAACATAACTTGTCAAGAATTAAATCATGGTAAAACATAGTAGCTGATTTAATAGTAGAATTTTAATCCAAAACTTTTCAGTCATGAATCTAGAACCAATGAGCCATAATAACTCCCTCCTAATAATGCTTCATTAACTGCCAAAATTGCTGTCTCTTTTTTTTAAATCTTCTCACTGAACGTTAGTTGCCTGCCTCTATGCACTTTTACACCCAACGTTTAATGCAGCTTGATGCAACTGGGAGCTATCTGAATTTGACCAATTGTTTCTCTGCTCCTTATACAACACCTGTATCACTTAAATGAACAAGAAATGTGTTCATGCAATACAAATGCCCCTCCATGATGACCTCCACCCAGAAAAGAACTGGATGGATGGATGAAAATACAGACAGATACACAGAAGGATGATAGCAATACTACATTCTTCTTCCATATTCATGAAACTGAAAAACGTCTAATACACACATTCTTTTCAGTTTCTATCTTTAAAAGGGAACAAGAATAAAGTACATTTTTAAAATTGAAGCTCTTAATTTTCCATTACTTCAAGGCTCAAACAACTGTCCACCTTAACTCTGCATATGTAAATTTGATAAATTTCTCAAGAAATTAATTCACTGGCAGCTGACACCATAAATAAACAATACAGAACTTTAGGAAACAGCAGCAGTGCTCTAGATACCTTTCAAATGTCTCTGCAACCATATCACAATCTTAACTTTAGTGGCCATTTCAAATTTTTGGTTACCTTGCCCTATTAATTTGGTCACATCAGAAAATATCAGCATAATTCAAATGAGTGGGGGAATTAATGGTGACAAAAACTGAAGGTGTTAGAAACGACGAATTAGAGTAATAAAAAAAGTGATTTTTAACAGCATACTTAGCTCTGCATGACAGCAGTCATTATCTGTTTCAACCTCAGAGTATCCACTGAAATTCACTATTTAAAGTATTCTAAGTATTATCTCTACAAATTGCCTAGCCTGAAATTCACTATTTAAAGTACTCTAAGTATTATCTCTACATATTGCCTAGCCTCAAATTCACTATTTAAAGTACTCTAAGTATTATCTCAAACATATTGCCTAGCCTCAAATTCACTAATAAAGGGTCTTAACTTTCATCTTCTGATGATGATAAATTATAGTAAGAAAGCTTCAATCATGGCTGCATTTGGGGTGGTTTTTGAAGGAAAGTGATTTTACTGTTGAATAAATTTTCCATATAGGTCTTCATTTCTGCATTGTCCAGGACCTGTACCATTAGCCGAGTCTGATTGCTCAGGAAATATATTAGACTTATCACTTGTAGGTTCCATGCAAGCCAGAGCAGTCACATGTAAGATGGTGACATATGCTGAAACCCAATATGAATCCTTTGTATCTTTTCTATAAAATTCCATATAGGAAATAATTTGATGGAGTGACAAAGCACAAAAGGGGGAAAATGCAATAAAATATGGCAGAATACTCGGTCACACAGTACAGTAAACCAGGTAAGATAAAACCATGACAAAGTATTATACATTTATGGAATTGTCTGAACAAGTTCAGTAAAAGAAAGCTCTCAAGTGAGATCATGCATGAAAAAAATTGGGAATGTTTTGGCCCAGAGTATGTCATCTCAGTCAAGTGAGAAAAATGAATGCTATGAAAATATGTGATGTATTCATGACATTATGTGGTAAACAATGTACGTGCAGATATGCAATGGCGGGTACCATATAGTACATGCATCTCCAAGGCATTTTCCCAATCACAGGCTGAAAGGCATGACACAACTGTTTTTAGTGTTAAACATGGTAATACCTGAAATTAGAAAGTGCTGATATCATTTTCTATCTGCAGCATTAGGTTTCTAAAGGTCACTAGAGGACAACCAGTTGACGATTTTTACTTGTATATCTCAAGTTTTAATTGCAAATTCAACCGTTTTACTTGCAGCTTTGAGGGATGAAGAGACTTTTGGGTTTTTGCTTTAAGATGTCACCAACATCTTTACGCATATGAGTAGCCAGCTTTGAGGGATGAAGAGACTTTTGGGTTTTTGCTTTAAGATGTCACCAACATCTTTACGCATATGAGTAGCCATCAACTCTATGACCAACACTACATAATACTATGTAACGTAATGTTCTGTGTAAAGTTTCTGCCAGACTTAATACCAAGTAAAACCATGATCATGATTATTTTTTAAAATGTTAATTTTATCTTACCTATACATAAACAAACAACAGTTTAAGAAATCAAAGAACTGAGAATACTGATGGAAGAATAAAAAGTTTGTTTAATATAGTAGACAGGATCAAAGGGAGTTATGCCCCTCTATATGGCTTGAATGGATTTTCAAGGTCAAAAGTTCAAGTAGAGGAGCATACAATAACTGTTTTATTATTAGAATCAATTTATTCTCAATAACAGAATGATAGGCAGAATGCTATAGGCTTACGGATGGAAATCCCTGCAAGCCAAACTGGCTGGTTTGTAAGTTACCACTTAATTCTAGAGTAAAATAATAACCACCAATGAGAAATGAATATAGTGTATCGCTGTAGTAGATAGTAAAGTAGATACAATGATGCTGCCTCTAGGCTGGAACTACATTACATAATGGAAAAACTTCTAATAAAAATGGCTATTAAATGAACATAAACCATACACAATGAAATAGTTGATAATGTATCCTTTCCATTCACATAGCTCTTTTGTCATTGAAAGCATAGATGGTATTAAAAAGCATCTCAAATCTGCAAGGGGTCAAAATTCACTGGGAGCAAGTTAATCATTTTTAGTTGATTGGAGGAGGGGAGGAGAGCTGTTTGAAGTTTTATGTACTATCCTTACAGACAAAGACAAGTACCTGTGGTTTGGGCAATTAACAAATAAGAAAATCTATATATTAGTTAACACTTATTCATGTAAGTTGTTTTTGCTGTACTCCTATATTTCTGAGTCGATTATCATTACATATTTTCATATCAATGCCAATTTAAAACTTCAATGAACAAAAATTCATTAAATCTGATGATTTTAACCTCTAAGAGAAACAAAAAATCTTAAAAGTAGTACAGTACAAAAAATAATTGTCATCTTTTTAAAATCCTTTTCTTCTATCAATGTGCTATCTGACAAAAATGAACAATGTTTGGCATGCATTACTTAAGGGAAAGAAAATGGAGTTGCAACCACTTTGAAGCTCAGTTTGATACAAGAAATTCATTTTGATTAACCAATGTTATTCATTCCTGACACATTCATTTCAATTAAAGTGATCTGTTATTAACAAGTGAGAAAATTTTTTAATTTAACATGAAAAATATTGCACACACTGTAAAAACATGCAAACTCAAAATAATTTTTGGAATTCAAATAAATTAAATTGTAATAAAATTTAATTACCCATATTGTTGCAATATTTGAGTCTGTGCATTTCTCTGCTAAGGACCTCGCTCTGATAGAAACATCTCCAAGGAAACGATTGGGCCGCTCCATGCATACCATTTGGATGACCCTGCCCTCGTATAGATGAGCATCAAAACAGGTGTTCCATTCTGGATAGATTGTCTTCTTTTTCTGTATTAGCTGCACACCACGACCTGGAAAGAAGTAGGTAACAAAACATTGAAATAATGCATGAACTGAATGCAAGAAAGGTGCAGAATTTCATTGCACATAAACAACCAGAGATACAAAATAACACTGCTTATCAAAACTGGCTGATACAAAACATGCTCCAACAAAGCCAAGGCTGATAAGCCCGTGTAACATTTCAGTCAATTCTACAGAAACCTACATTGGAATGAAGTATGGGCCAAGAAAGCAAAGTGAAAATAATTATATGCAAATAGCTCAGGACTGACTTGCTTTATGCTGACAGACTTTCTGGTGCTGAAATTTTTCTGAATTTCAGTTCTCTATGGACAAATAGACTGAACATTGATTCCGCAGAATGACAGGTCTCATCTTTTTAAGAGTTATGGGCTTGCAAAATACTTTCATACTGAGTTGGTTACAGCACCACCACTACCATCATCCTCATTATGTACTGAAAGTTTCTCCAAAAATGACAGGAAACAATTTATTCACATGTCCATTTTAGATATCAACTTGTCTATATTTGCCTCATATGTCCATTGCTGATACTAATTTGTCCCTATTTTGATTTGAAGGCAAGAAATCTGTACATGCTTCAAGACACACTCAGTCAATAAATAAACTGATGGCTTCCTCAATGCTAGAAATGTAGGAATCAATTCAAAAATCTAACCCTTTTACCTGCACATCCCATATGATGTTCATGACGTCATACTCTTGCTCCCCATAAAAAGAACCTCAATAAACCATAAAGCAACGTCATCTTAAAAAAAAAATATTATTCTCACATTCCCGGAAAAGCCTAAAAATAACCTAATAATTTCAACCGCAAGTCTGCATTTGTTATATATTCTAATGTTAAGTAATATGTCATTAAAATCAAATGTTAGTAAAGATGATGTATTTTTTTTGCCAGAGTTTGGTTATCTCACATGAATCAACGTTTAAATGGAACACGTAACATATTCATAGTAGATACTGTGTAATACATAGAAATGCATAGATGGGAGGCAAAGGTAAAAGTGTAGTTATGCGTAGATGGGAGGCAAAGGAGGTAAAGGCATACAAAAGTGTACCTGGGGAGTAAAGGGTTAAATGCCTCAAAAAATATAACTCCTTTAACCAATGAAACTAGCTGTGTAGCATTCCCAAAAAGATCTGTATAGAGTTTAACCATTTTTATCTGGTTTTGTTCCCCACTCAACCTGTATCTGATTTATCTGTCTAAATAAGAATGTGAAGTGCAAATCATATGCCTGCCATCTGGCAAATGGCATTATTACAATTCTTTTATATAAAACTCTTTCATTCATTGACTAATACCCTGTACTAAAAATTGTAGTGCCTGTTTAATTCATGCACTATGTCACTGTGGTTAAACAATGTTGCTTTCCAATACTAAATGATGTGCGCCACTTTACAAGCAGGTTTATTCTTGTCATCTAGGAAAAGGGCTTGTGTTTGCACTGTGAGCATCACATGGTGTCAAAAATGACCTTTGGACATGAAAATTCCAGGCAGAAATTTGGGGTTGGGGTGCATAAACTTCTCCTGTTATGAACTGCCATTGACTTCTTTGGTCAAGTGGGCTTTGTTTTAATATAGGTATCCAATATAAGTATATGGACCTTGTTGATCTCACTAGTGTATTTCATACTTTATGATTTTTTATACTAGGTCGCTGATTGTAGCATTAAATCTGTACATAAAACTTGACCCCTGCCCCATAAACCAACCAAGAGCACTCCATGGCATACCTCATGCCTTGTATTGCCTTGTATTACCATAATGCCAAATACTGCAACCACCAACAAAACACTTTCTAGGCAGTAACCCTGGGGTAATAACCAAAATCCCTTACATTAGTATGTCCTGCTGTTACAAATGAATGCATAAAGTTGAGTTAGCAAATGTTTCAGTATCTAACATTTGTCTCCCAAAGCTGATAGATACCACCTAAGGTTTAAATTATTTCTGCCTATGAGTAGATTCTGATTGCTGACTGCCTGCCAAAACTGCTTAGACTGTCTGGGTTGAATATTGTTTTAATCTCAGTAAGATTGCCCATATGAAACAAGCACATAAATTATAGGTGCCCCAAGTGGCCGAGTGGTCTAAAGCACTCACAGTTATGGATCACTGCCATCTCACCTCTGTCTGCATGTGTTCAAGTCTCGGGCTCGGCAAATGAGGGTATGTGAGAAAGCTTGCCAGTAGCTTCTCGTGGGACCCTTGTACCTTGGTGACTTTAAGTTCTAATTTGCAGATACCTTAGTTTGTTTTTCATCATTATCATCACCATCACAAATCTTTAATAATGACAATCAAATGGGGGGAGGGAGTGTATCACATTCTGCTGATAGTCACTCACAACAGTGAATTTATATAACAAATTATTACTATTATTATTATTATTATTATTATTGTTATTATTATTTAAAATTATGATTACTTTTCAACAATGTTACTTACAGCTGCCTTGCTAGGTGCTCAGCATTAAGAGGTTATAGTTAGAACTGGTGGCCTCAGGTGTCAGGGTAATGTGAATATGTGGGACATCATGCTACATGTCTGTGGCATGATTCCCCAGTGCTAAACATCATTACAAAATGAAACACTGCAGGCATTGAAGCGATATGACTGAAAAATTGTTAAAGCTAAGTTAAAAATCCAAATTACACATACCCACACACACACTTTTGAATAATGAACTAGTCACTATGTGGGTAGATTTGTCTGTTTGCATGGGAACTTTATTGATATTTACAAATCGGTGAACACTTTTCTGACCAGACCTAAAAATTTGATCTTCTACCAGAAATGGCAGATTATGTTCAGCTGTAAAGTTGGTAAATGGTGTCAGTACCTGCAACTTTATCCACAGTTGATGCAGATTCTGCAAATATGGAATTGAGTGATAGCATATTTGTGGCCATGTTTTATATGCTTTTCTGAGATGTAGTTGCTGCGGTTATGTATATTTAATTTGCATTGTTTGCTAGTTTTTTATACTTTTGTATTTCATTATATGCTGTGGGTTATTTAAAATTATAACTTTGTAGCTGACCTTGTCCAAAATCATGTTGATTGTGTATCTGACAAAGATCATTGAATTTTTTTAATTCTGTAAACAACTAATACATAGCAAATATTTACTCTGTGAGTATGGATTTAATATTGGGATCATAATGAATAGAAGTAAACATATTTACGACTTTAAGTCCGAGTCAAAGACATTATGTTTTCCCTGTCCTTTATTATAATTTTAGTCAGACCTTATAATTATAACTAGGATTATGTCTTATAAAAATCTGGAACCTTGCAGAACGAAATGTTCCATTAGGTATAGTTTTGTTTTGAAAATACTAAGTGTGAGGTCAGATGAAGGACTATATAATCTTGTTACTGAAACAATTATTTATTGATGCTGTAACATCTGAGCAGAATCAGTTGCATTACTTAGTGTCCAGTGTTTCATACTGAAATTCCATTAAGGATATATTCTTGGATTGTATTATTGTGATTCAACAAAAGCCATTTGGCACAACATTGTGATACAGGCCACACCACAGGCACATCAACAGTTCCAGCATTGGATTTGTTTTGGATATCACTAAAGTTTATTCAGAATTTTAAATATTAGGGCTTGTATTAAAAATTCTAGGATTATTTGGAATTTAGTTTGCAATATCATAAGTTCTTTTTACATTTTTAAATTTTGTATTCTAGGAAAATAAATTATTTGTTGAAATTTACAAAACTTGTTGGTTCTCACCCTTTTCTATTACTTATTTTAAGACAAGAGAGTAGTAATACTGTATGAGAGGTGATGTTATTTTTGCCACAGCAACAGACTTTAAAATCAGCTTTATAGGAATGCATATTCATATCCGTCTGAACATGATTGCAACCAATGAAATTCCCACTTCCAACCATCACTGAATTTCATCTGATATTTCAGTTGCTTGGATCTTGGCGTTTTAGCACTGGTGTTCATAGACATCTTGACAAACTTTAAATACCATGTCAAACCAACACAGTTTTAGGCAATTTGAGCTACTGTAAAATTCTGCCATAATCAATTAATATCTATAATCCTGTCCAAATTATTTTTGATCATACATCATAAGCATCAACTAAAATCCATCTCCACAACTTCAAGCATTGTGAAGAACATACCATGTGAGAGAATCAAAGTAGTTTTATTGTTTTATGCTGACTGAGCTCTTAAATAATGCAACCATAATCAGTTAATGTAAAACTAGACATCAATACAAAATGAAACACTGCAGACATTGTAGCGATATGACTGAAAAATTGTTTTATGCTGACTGAGCTCTTAAATAATGCAACCATAATCAGTTAATGTATAACTAGACATCATTACAAAATCAAACAGTTTGAATTACTTCTGCTCACATACTACAATCAACATTGATAATCTTCATACAATAAAGCCAGCTGACCATGCCAATAGTATCAAATGGTGAAATTAGCAACTACATTGTCTTGCCCTGCTGAAGTCAATTAAGTCATTACCATAAATATATCACACTGGAACCACAATGTGAAATAATGAGAAAAAAAATCACTAATAACTTTGTTTAGACAGAAAATTTCTGTGAGTAATAGGAAAGGCATGAGACACCCCTAAATTCGAGAGAACCACCACCACCCCCATGCAGGAGGTTCACATATATTTGTGCTCATACTGGATGTACAATTGGCACCATTTTCATTCAGGACAAAACCATATCTCACAAGAAGTCTTTTGGTGAAAACCCCATCCAATCAAGAGAAGTAGCTATAACAAGATTTTCAAGAGGACCACAGTGGATATCCTTGAATATCATTTTCATTCATGACCAAGCAGACCATGAGATTAGTGCATGTGACAAGTCTCATGGCAATCCTCAAGTCATTTAGGAAGAGTATTGATCAATTATGTGAACTCCTCTGGTCTATGACCAATAGAGCAAGAAAAGACCAGAAAGGTCAAGTCCCAATTAATACTTGCATGTTGTTGTTGTTGTTGTAGGGTTTAACGCCATTTTGCAGCACACGATAGGCTATACATGGCAGCCAGTATTAATGGTGGAGGAAGAACCCAGAAAGAACCACTGACCCACGAGAAGCTACTGGCAAGCTTTCTCACATACCCACATTAGCCGAATCCGAGACTCGAACCCACGCAGACTGAGGTGAGATGGCAGTGATCCGTAACGGAGAGCGCTTTAGACCACTCGGCCATTCGGGGCCCCAATACTTGCATGTCAAAATATACCTAAGATGAAATAGGAACATGAAATTACTTGCCCCAGTATTTTAAGTCAAAATTTAAAATTGATTGAGCTGGTGTGCAAGCATGTGCACTGCAAAATGTTCCACAACTCATTCTACCAATGTAATTAAAGATGGTGATTTCAAAGTTGGAGATAGCATTAATAACTATTTGTAAATATGTACAATTTTCCAAATTTATATCTTCTTGCACATACCCACACATAGATGGGGGAGCCTTGGGTGATGTAAATAAATAATGCCCCCCCCCCATGGTATAATTAAAGGCATCTTGATTCCAAATTCAAACTAAAGATTTCAAGTCCAACATGGCAGTAAAGTTCTCAATCTTTTTGATATACAGTTAGTAGAAATTTAATTTTTCATTTTTTTTTTCCATTTCTGTTTAAAATATTACATGAAAATCAAACTTGGTCCAAGACTTGCCAAAATAAATCTGGTTTCTTTCTGTCAAGTCCTTAAAAAATTACAAACCATATATGCACAAAGATCTGCAGTCACATAATGTGCTGGCAAATCTGGGTCTGTGCAGTTTTGTTAGAATTGAGAAGATCAAAACAACAATGATCCGAATCTGCAGATGCATTATGCAACAGCAAATCAGGATCTTTGTTGTTTGTACTTTGAGTCAACTTATAAGTGAGTGTATATGCTAGAAACTGAATTTATGCTGGCAATTCAAACTTCCAAGTCCAATAGGAGGTGTAATAACTCAAATTCTTTTGGCAAAATAAAACTTCTCAGTATACAGAATTGTTATACAATCCATTGAGTCCTTCAAGTATAAAGAATAATGATACAGGACAAAGTTTAAGTTCTAAGAAAAGGGTCATAACCCCTGCAAACTTTTACATGAGCAGATCAAAATCAACTAGGCCTGTGTTTTCTCAGCATAAAGCCTCACACTGAATATGGTTTCAATCGATGAAGTCTGCTGAAGTGATCTAGTTGAAATGAAATTCACAATGTTACACTTTTAAGAATTATGTATGTAATCTGTCAATTTTGACCAAAAACAACAAACTAGACTTAAATCTTCTAAATTAAATGTCTGACTTTGGTCCACACATTTTTCCAATGTTATTATGCAGAAAAGATGTAAGTAATTTTGTGAGAACAATGATCACAGAAAAGACATGCAACACTATATACCACACTCCACAGTGTTATGACTCTAGGGTCTTAAAGTATGCATCAAAAAATGAGCAAAACCAAGTTTTGTAAAATTTAAATGTTAATTTATTTCCCTAAAATACAAAGAAAAAGAATTAAAAATAACTTGCAGCATGGTGAATGACTTCTTAAAATCCTAAAGATTAAATCAATTCAAATATTTCCAAGTAATCCGAATGAGTTCCAGTCAACTATTCCAAATGATGTCACTATACTGTACTGATATGTCAGCAGTAACAAAAGAAATCAATATATCTGATATAATCCCAAAATGTCTTTAAATGAATTCACCATGATTTCAATACAACTATTAATCCAAACATCTTTAAATGAATTCACAGTACAGCTATTATATTTCCAAATAGTATTTACCAGTAAATGAATGTTATAGCACTGTTAATTCTAACAAATGATTAAAATTAAATAAATGATAAATGCTCTCTGAATAACTTCCAAAACCAATAGTACACTATAAGAATGTCTAAGTCTGCATACTTTTGCATAATAATTTACTTATACAGAAAAATAATACAGTATGCAATAGTGAACAATGAAAAATGAGACTCTGAATGAATCATTCTAGATATAATGAAATACTCTTATCAGTAAACAGAACAGCAGTTTCAGTTCTAGCCAATCAGAAAATTGGGTCAGTCTGACCTTTTACCAAAAACTAATGTCTTTAACAGATCATGTGATATTTACTTTAACTAAGAAAATTCATCAACTTATAAATTTATGAATGAAACAACGTATGTACTAACACATGACTCATCTTTCAAGTGCAGTCTAAGATCACATGACATTAGCATTAAAAATGTCATAAACTAAATGACACTTTAAAAAACTATTATGAAAATAATACAAATAACAGATACACATAAAAATTGAGATGGGGGATGAGGGAGCAGGAATAATTAATGGGTAAAAGTTCTAATTTAGTACAAAGATGAATATCTTTAAAAATATTACACATTTATAGTCATTTACTAACCATAAGATGATATCAATCTTCATGTCATGCACATTAACTGAAGCATGATAGTATCTATAAAACTATCTGTAACAACCTGAGATATATCCATGAATTCTTTCTAAGTTCCTGAGGAAAGGATGAGGACCATAATACTCTGCAACCTCCTTCTTATAATGGAGGGGAGCATAATTAGGAAAAATGTTTATTTTACAGAAACGATAAACATCTTTCAAAACATGACACACTGTAAACATTTTTAGGCATTGTAAAATAACCATATCTTGAACACATTATTATAATTATTCACATTAACTAAGGCACCATAATACTTACAAAATTATCTGCACACACATCCACACAAGTATTATAACTGCTCCAGTGGCCTAGTGGTTAGAGTGTCTGCCTCAAATGTGGGAGGTTGTGGGTTCAATCCCCAGCCAAGTCATACCAAAGACTTCTTGTTTACTGTAATATCATTATATATCTTTTTTTTATGTTATAGGTGTTGTCTAATGTTGTAAAGTGCTTAGAGCTTCTAAAGATTCGGTGCTATACAAAGTCCTCATTATTGTTATTATTATTAATTCTAAACTGTCCCAGTGTCCTAATGGTTAGAGCATCTGCTCTGGATGCTGGAGGTCGTGGGTTCAATCCCCGGTTGAGTCATACCAAACATAAAAATGGTACAAAAAGCTGCCTCGCTTGGTGCTCAGCATTAAGATGTTAGTGTTTGGACTGGTCAGCTTGGTGTCAGGATAATGTGACTGGGTGGGACATCATGCTACATGTCTGCGGCATGATGCCCCAGTACTAGACTTACAAAAATGGTACTAACAGCTGCCTCGCTTGGCGTTCAGCATTGACAGGTTAGTGTTAGGACTGGTCGGCCTGGTGTCAGGATAATGTGACTGAGTGGGGACATCATGCTACATGTCTGCGGCATGATGCCCCAGTACTAGACATCACTATAAACTGTCACACTGCAGACATTTTAGCGATATGACTGAAAAATGGTTAAATCTACATTAAAAATCCAAATCACACACGCACACACACAAATATTATTATAATTCTATGGTTTTAAACTAAGAAATAGAAAAGAGTGAAAATCAACCAGTTTTGTAAAATTCAACAATTTATTTTCCTAGAATACAAAAGTGAAAATTTAAAGGGAAATTACAGTATTGTGAATTCAATTCCAAATAGTCCGAAAAGTTCAACGCAATTGTCCAAAATATTTTTAGGTGTTTTGTTGACACAGCAAATTTTGCTATGGTTAGTGTTACACATAACCATCAACTTTGATGTATGGGCTAGGCTTGCAATAAATTGCTGCCTATGATGGATGGGATATGCTCTGATTGAGGGCATAGTTGGATTTTAATTAGGACCCACTAGGAGAACAGTTCAATAGATATGTTAACATAGGGTCAAGAAGAAGAAATGACAAAGTAGAGACAATCAAGGGACAATTTTAGGGCCATTTGAAATAAATATCATAAAATGTCATTTTCCAGACTAGTTATTAACATAGGTTGAATAGAGAGAATTAATCTAGCTTCAGTCTCTCTCTCTCTCTCTCTCTCTCTCTCTCTCTCTCTCTCTCTCTCTCTCTCTCTCTCCCTGCTATCAATAAACAGCATATCAATAAACTGAAGTTTGACAAAATAATAATTTGACCTTCAAAACCTTTCTGTTTTGGCTCCATAGTTTTCAAAACCACTGATATAACAATCCTGAAATCACTGCATTTGCTGGACATGTCCATCAGATCAAACATTTTGACCAGCACATACTCTAACTGGACATCAGCCACAGGGTACCTCAAATGTCATTATAGCGAGCTGTTTTCGATTTCTTTATCAATGAAACTGCCAAATAATTACCCTAACAGAGTAAAATTCAAATGTCACTGGGTCTAGTTTACAGTCTTTCAGTGATGGACTATCACTGAAGGTGTCATCCACTCAGCTTAGCAGTGAACACTATAGGTCCAGTTTACAGTCTCTCGTTGATGGACTATCAATGAAGGTGTCATCCACTCAGCTTAACAGTGATTACTATAGGTCCAGTTTACAGTCTTTCATTAATGGACTATCAATGAAGGTGTCATCCACTCAGCTTAACAGTGATTACTATAGGTCCAGTTTACAGTCTTTCACTAATGGACTATCAATGAAGGTGTCATCCACTCAGCTTAACAGTGATTAGTATAGGTCCAGTTTACAGTCTTTCATTACGGACTATCAAAGAAGGTGTCATCCACTCAGCTTAACAGTGATTACTATAGGTCCAGTTTACAGTCTTTCATTAATGGACTATCAACGAAGGTGTCATCCACTCAGCTTAACAGTGATTACTATAGGTCCAGTTTACAGTCTCTCATTGATGGACTATCAATGAAGGTGTCATCCACTCAGCTTAACAGTGATTACTATAGGTCCAGTTTACAGTCTTTCATTAATGGACTATCAGTGAAGGTGTCATGCACTCAGCTTAACAGTGATTACTATAGGTCTAGTTTACACATTGTTTTCTCTGTCGGACAGTCAACAACAATTTCGCTTTCATTATTCTCCTCCTAAATTTATTTGGGGATCAAATCAAATTTTAACAGCCAACTTTACCAAAAATGCCATCAAAAACCTTATATACTTGCTTATAAGTCAAGTTAAACTGTAAAAAACAAGGATCCTGATATGCCATCACATATTAACGCCTGCAGATGTTCAGGCTCAATGTTGTTTGTTCTACTTATTAATCCTAATAAACTGCACAGACCCTGATCTGCAAGTATATCAATGTGATGGCTGATCTTGATCTGTGCAGTTTGCAGCTGAACTCATAAGCCAGTATACATGGCAGGTGTTTCATATCTTCAAGTTAGTAAGTCTGGTAGTCATAATTCAATAAATTAATTTTTAAAACCATTGGAGTAAAAAAAAATACATATGTTGTGTGAAAACCTATGGCATATTTTCTGAGATAAAATGATTTTGTAAAAAAATATTTAGTTTCACAAGAAAATTAAATTTCACAAAAATATGGCTGCCCATGCTAATTTTCAGGAAAAAATGTTCAATTGGAAACATTAGAATTTCAGGATCCCTGATAAGCATGTCTATACAAGAGTTTTACCTTTTTATCAAACAAATCAATCAAATCACTTCCACAATCCAACTGTAGGAGGACGATATGTAACAATGAGAAAAGTATACATGTTCAAGAGAAATAGTCTGTTAATTAGATTTATTAATCATGCTGGATATAGTTATATGTATTTTCTTAAGGAAACTCTTATCTATATTAAGTAATTACAATCTGTAAAGGGGTCGAAATCGATTCCATCTGGAACCGATTTGTTATTACTAAAGTTGCTTGTGAATAATTCATGCTGAACTATGGACAGACACAGGCCTGGAAATCACAGAGATTTTAAAGAGACACTTTATATTACATTATAATCTATTATTCCTCTTTGTTCCATCTGGAACAAAGGGCTTTGCTGCTGCTCTCCATGCGTCACAGTCTTGGGCTATATATTTTCCTCCCTCTAGAGCATGTAAGATGGATGCTAACATTACTGGTCAGAGAGTGGCAAAGGCATGCTGTGTCTTCATAATCTCATCTGTTCCTCCTTACTTGTTCACAATGCTGCTGAAGGCATTAAAACTTGTGGACATTCTAAATGGCTTGTCCCTCTAAGAGAATAGATGTATCTTGGTTTGTACTGACTAACATGCATTTTGTCTTATCAACAGTGATCTCCAGGCTGGTAGTTTGGGCTATGGTATGTATGCTATCTTTAACTGCATGTGTTGGAATGTATGCAACAGCAGTCCACTTTTATCTGCAAACTCCAGATCTTCCAGTTTTTGACAAAAGTATAACCCAAGTGAAAAGATCAGTGAAAGTAAGATTCCTTGCCTGATGCCAGTGTCAACAGTGAAAGAAAGAGACAGGTTTGTTTTGTGTTCGATATGACAGGATGTGTTTTAAATGAGACACTGGATAAGATTCAATGATATATTGATGCATCAATACTTTTGGCATAATGAAACACATTTCGATACAAGAGGTGGATACACAATGAATGATACTTACCCTATACTGTAATCATCAGCAATCATGAATAATTCTTAGTCATTTGCCTTGTAATTCCTTTTAACTGAGAATTCATCATGTGCACAGGCACTCATTTTGTCAGTAGAAAAGAAAAAGAACTACTGGCAACACCCACCTGCCTTCTATAAATTAGATCAAGGTGATGTGGTTAGCAAAGATTCTATCCCCTGCCCAGCCAACTCCACGTTAATTATCTTATCCCAACAGTGCAATGAAATAAGTTACATTGAATTCTGATTCATGGTTATTGTTTGCTCAGATTACCTTGAAAGACCACATTCAGTCACCAAAGCACTGTCCACCTTAAAAAACACCACTGTAAATTAAATATTGCTCTCTCTACTGCAACAAAGAACCAAGCTTTTCCTCTGAAGAACAGTAAACACACTGCAAATTTAGCTTATCAAGGCTTGGCTGGTGCTGATTACCATGAAAAGACCAAACTGCATTAATGAAGCCTTAATCAATTTATAGTCACAAAGATATATCACATACTATGATTTAAGATGAAATGAAAAAAGAACAAAGTTATTTTCCAAAGAAGAAAAAAGGTTTTTAGAGTTTATACATTAATTATTTTGTTTCATGATGTATGAGTTGTTGTTGTTGTTGCTGTATATATATTTAAGCTAGCTAGCTAGGGCACCTGTATGAGATTTTACCTAACAGATTAACTGCAGTCATAAAATGTATGTCCCCTGAATGTGAATCTGATGAGAACATTATCACTGCTTGAATTTGAAACATTATATTTCAGTTCAACCAAGACCATATCAAAAAAAATGATTTTATCCAGTTATGGAATGCTCAACAGTACTGTTACAGTAATCATAATATTTGTTCTGCTGCAATGCAGTACTTTGCACAGCTTTAGAACATGTTACCAGTCATTACTGCGCATGTATTTCTGGTCACTGTTTAAAATTGCTGCACAGAACAAAACGCTACACAGTGTTGCGAAAGAAACGCGTTTATTAACATAAGCAATCAAAAAACAAAGTTATCAAAGTTTATAAGCATTATTTATTTCTTTATTAAGGCTATTACCAGTAAACAATTTGGTTATTATGCAACATGCAACGGATTTAATATTTCAAGGGGGCGAATGTGACATGTGTAGTTCGATCCACTTAGCAACACAAATTTTCTTTTATCTGTAACCCTCTATAAATAAAGCATTATTATTATTATTATTATTATTATTATTATTATTCAGTACATTTTCAGGTCAGCATCTTTAATTGTAGCTAAAAGTACCTGATTCATTTCACACAAATTATTTAAAATGAATTAGATACTTTTACTACATTTAATGTCAGTAGCCTGAACATTTATAAAATTCATGATACTGTGTGAAACGATCTATATGCAGTTATAGTTCCTTCATCCTTGTGTCAGATTAACGTGGAAAAAACTTTCCTTTAATCCTTGTAAACGATGTAGACCAATCACTTAAAAAAAGAAAATAAGGTGAAAGAATACACAGCTAAATATGAAATGTTGAGATATTGAATTATTCACTGAAAGTGATGATACCATCAGTGATAGTCATTATAAAATTTATACAGAATCAGTAAGGAGGCAAATTTGAAGCCGCAATGAGGTTTGTCACCTTGTGTACATTTTTATTTTTTTTATTATGGAAGGGAAGTGAGTGTCATCATTGTCAAAAGTTTTCCTTTTTCACAAACAAAAAAGTGCATGTAGCCAATGCAAATGTTTTGCATATGAGGGAATTACAATGTGAGAGATTTTATTGGTAATCACCCCCCTCCCAATCACACATCCAGACTTGTGGATGAGATTTTCCTTGCACTAGAAAATTGCACTTTTTCTTATGTTTTGAAGATAGCACTGTACTGTCTTCAACTTCAAGTGAGACATGAAATTGGTAATATGATGTTTTTAAAGCATTCATGCACCACAAAACAAAGGTCATAGTGGCTAACTGATGAGTCCTGCATCTATCAAATGGATCAGCCAAGATTGGCCTAAAAGATTGAATTGAATCACTGAAAATTAACAGTCTGAAAGTATGTTTGTTATCTTGTCATGGATGAAAATGGCATATAAATATAAGCTACATCTATGTCTGCCTTTAATTTGCATGCTGGAAATACAACCAGTATGTCAACACATAAAAGGGCACCACCTAACACTGAATGACCTTCTAATCATGGAAAGATCATCAAGCTAATATGTGTATCAAGAATGTGCTGTATCATAGGCTGCATATCCTGAATCATACTGATATGTGGCACAGGTGTGTTGTTTCACCCCTAATAGATAATCCTGACAATCCTCTCTGAGATGCCATAGTAACTCAGGATTTTCCACATGGTGCTTACCATGTCATGAAGCTTTCCTGATGTTCATTTTAATTTATTCCAAATGACAATATGTTGATCAGGGTTCTCTGATTTGGCTTTTCTCTTAAAATTATGAAATATACAAAAATATCTGACCAGCAACATTAAGTTTACAATAACAGTAATTGTTCTGCACAAACGTTACCATTGTCATTTGTATAAGAGATTACAAAAATGATAAAGCTGAAAAAAGTGCATGTACTGTGTTAGATGTTGGGACAGAGTTTAGTTTTATTTCATTAATTTCATTGATCTAAATACTGCATGAAAGCCATAATTTATTTATTCAGCAATTTCCATGGGTATAATTTCCATTTACACCAGACTGAACTGTGTATTGGCATCGCTGAGTATTAGGAAAATGTATTACAACTACTCTAACACTGCTGAATATAAAGTTCATAATCATTAATATCACGGTTTGACATAAAAACTGCTACCTTGGCAAATTCTGAGCTAATTAAGACAAAAAAATTTCATTTATTCTTCAAAGCTCACTATTTGAGGACATAATGGAAGAAATTAAATATATAAAACAGTAATTTATGCAATTCATGGCCAGTGATGATCATATTAACAAGATCTATGTAGCTTTCAAATTTTACCACCAAATTAAAATCTTGGGTTTTTTTAAACAAAACATATGGTTCATATTTCACGTTTTGACCTTATTTTTCTGGATTTTTTGTTTTAACTTTCAATGTTGGAATGGTTTATCTTCCTAAAGTATTTTACTTTTTATTATCTTGACATTTTTTGGAAATTTGTAATATTTAGCCAGGATTCTGCTGACATGCCATTAAATCCTTCCAATAATGCTTAAAATAGGAATCCATGCAAAATTCCCAGTGAATGTGTCATTCCACTGCAAGTGAGTCCATGCCAAGTACGTTTCAGACATTTCTATTCAATTAAATTTCCATTCAGGGCTTTTTTTAAAAAAATTATAATTTTTGATGTCATAATAAAAAAGATTTGTACATATGAATAAATTCAGATACAAACCCTCTATCTTTTAAATTTGCTTGCTGAAACTGAAAAGTAGATGGCCAATCACCATAAAATACTGCAACCACACTGATATACAACAACAAAAACAAAAGACTCAACTGGAAAGGAAGACAGCAATTTTGTTGGCAATCAGCTGATAATGAGAAAGTTGAGAATCATAAAAAAGTGTGGTTTTAAAATAAATGTAATTTCAAATGCAATGTGACAACAAGTTCAATGAAATAACAATTCAACAGTTTCCTGCAGATATTGATAATACACATTGTAAAAAGAGAGAAAAAAATCAGAATGCCCTGGAATGCAGTTATTATTGCCCAACTGCCAAGAAAAGATCTTGCACTTCAAGTCAGAATATACTTGTGCATCCATACCTACACTGTTGACTATGTTTATTAGCACAATACCCTAGCACTGCACCTTGAGAATTAATATCTCCATGCACTTTTTCTCTGTGTGCCAACATATGAAAAGGTTTTGGTGTTATCTGTTTAGCACAGCTATTTTTATAAATTGGTGGGGTTTTTTTTTATCAGACTTGACTTTACACAGAGAGTATTCAAAGTGACATATTTGAAAAGTGAAACAATCTCAAAGCTCTTTTTTTATACCAATTAAACAATTTCAATCAATATTTTAAGTAGTACTCAAAGTAAACTAGAAATACATTCTTGGAATACCAACACCATTAATTTCCGTGCCTGAAAACCATCCAAAACACAAAACTTAACCAAGAGTGAATGCTAACAAATGTGCTGATAAAATAAATAAATTAACAAATCAACATACTTTTCATGTACCATTATTTACGTGTATATTGCTGTGATTTACAGAATCGAACTTGTTCCAACTGAAGAAAACTTTGTGAAAAATATTAAACCGCTTTCACTATCCAACAAAAAACTTAACTGATAAAGTAAAACATGCTGCAAGAAATTCACCATAGATACCATACCTGACCTAAACTAATTTATCATGCTCAGTGCTCTTCTCTCCTCAAGAAAGTAACTAATGGCACTTCAAAAAAGAAAGTTTTTAAATGTTCAGAGTTAACACAGCTGTGTTCTTGCCTATGCTATCAAAATAGCCAAGAATTCAACAAAAAAATCTACATGCACTGCAACTTAGCAATATTATTTGAGTGACCCATCAAGCTCAGTGTTCTGCCAACAAAGTTTACTCTATAATCCCTGTATTTATATGTATACTAGTATTTATTTCAAAAAGTTTCCTGACTTAAGACATCTAAGAAACAACTGGACTAAACCATGGCCAGTAATCCATGCCTAATGCCTGTCTGTACCATGCATGTCCAATACCTGTCTGTACCATGCATGTCCAATACCTGGCCGTTCCATGCATGTCTAATACCTGGCTGTACCATGCATGTCTAATACCTGGCACTACCATGCATGTCTAATACCTGGCACTACCATGCATGTCTAATACCTGGCACTACCATGCATTTCCAAATAATTCTGCAAAAGCAGCAGGTGGTGATTTGGAATTTTAACATAGCTTCAACAATTTTTCAAATCATATCGCTACGATGTTCGCAGTGTGACAGTTTTATAGTGATGTCTAGCACTGGGGCATCATGACACAGACATGAAGCATGATGTCCCACCCAGTCACATTATCCTGGCACCAGTCCAAAACAATTCAGTTCCAACTCTATTTCACAATGGAATCTGTACCATTATTTAATTATCGTCTCAAAGAATGGCATGTTTGGTCATAGATGAGTTAAGTATACCTGGTGCCCAACAAAGAATGGTATGTCTGGTGATATACAATTTAATTATAGCTATTCTCAAACAAAGAATGGCATTTTTGATGATATTTGATGCAAGAAAAGCATCATAGACAAAAGAATAAAATGTATTATAGTCCACAGCAAATAGAATTATGATCAAATATGTCCCCACCTCCCTAGAATTTACATTAAAAACAAAAACCATTTTCAATGGAATCCTGCAAAAGCATCTTAAGTTGAACACTGTATATACCAGTATCTGAGTATCTATCGATGTGTGCTGCATACAATTAACACTAACGAAAGCATATTTCACAATTACTGAGTAAATAGTTGGTCAGTATGACCACTTTAGTTCATTTCTGAAAACTGCCTTTGGACTAATTGCCAATTTGCGAATTTCATTCGTAATGATCCTATTGATCAACTTTTCTCAAGACCTTTCTCAAGACATCAAAATCATGCAATTATATCTTCACAAAGGTTCTTCTCACAATTTTCCCATTTTAATTATCCACATTCAAGTTTTTTTTCCAGGATTCTTAATAAATATTTGGAGACTATGAATTAACTGACCCATTTTCTGCATGTCTTTAAAAACAGTATATATACATACACAGACACCAAAAGGTTATTGCCAAAATAACATTTTCATGTACAATTGGTAACTTTCAGACATCATTTGAAAAGAATTTTTTTTTCACTAATATTATTTGAGAAGCCCAAGTTTTACAATAAAATGACAATATAGACTAACAGCCCTTCAGAAAGTGGAGTAATGGCTTGTTTATGATTGGAAACAGCCTCAGCCAGCTACATGCATAATTCCAATTGTTGACGATTGGGAGAACCACATGTTCTTATTCACTAGACTGTTGACATTGATAAAATGAATAACATTTGTTTAAAATTATACTCCTTGCTTGTGGAGAAAAAAAACATATATCATAAAAGCATTAGAAGCATATCATACCCATTCTTGTAAGAGAAAACAGTTCAAGTAAAAACTTGATTCTCCCCCTCAAAACTGTTAATTCGTTATCCTCCAAATGCCTCCTTTTTGTGTCACAAGGTAGTACACCTATGGTCTGTGTCATGACCACATTTCATGACAGACAGAAGCAGACATCGTTTCATAAAGGAGTGAGGATCTAGCTTTACAATGATGCCAAGTGACTCGGACATTCTACTCGATGAAAAATGCAGCAAAAAAATTAGAATTTTTTAGATCAGATAATTTTTGAGCCAAGATCAGATCCATAGTCTGTGTCCAGATTTTCAATTTTGTTCCTCTGGTCATCTTGTTAAATTTAAAGCAGACCTGTCCAAATGGCACACATACAAAAGAACCCCCTGTGCATAAGGTAGGGTAGGTATGAGATGTGGAGAAAAAGGGGCCTGAAAATAAAGTCACAAGTCGAGAATAAAGGCACAAGTCCAATAAATAGAAGAAAAGACCAATTTTCATCCAACTGCTCCTGTGTGAGCAAAACAGCCAATCAAAAACAACTCTTTATGTCTCTTTGAACGAGAAGATCAAGAATGTCAACAAACTGAGGGTTTTCTTCACAAAAATTTAAGTTCAATCTGAAGCAATAAAAATACTTTATACTGTACCCCAATTTGTAGTGAAAATGAAAATAATAACTTGGGTACAGTGGGTTAACAACACTTTCACATTAAAACTTTCCTAGTCACATATACAGAAATTGGATTCAGTGGATAAATTGCATACAAAATAAAATTCCTAGAAAGGAAACAAAATTCTTATTTCATGCGTCTGGTATATTATTATGAATGTACAACATTGGAATGTTGTTGTTGTAGGGTTTAATGCCATTTTTCAGCACACGATAGGCTATGCATGGCGGCAAGCATTAATGGTGGAGGAAGAACCCAGGAAAAACCCCGGAAAGAACCACTGACCCACGAGAAGCTACCTGCAAGCTGTCTCACATACCCACATTGGCTGAATCCGAGACTTGAACCCACGCAGACAGAGGTGAGATGGCAGTGATCCGTAACGGAGAGCGCTTTAGACCACTCAGCCACTCGGGTCCCCTCATTGGAATGCAATTAAGTTTGCCTTTGATCTCATATGAGTTTTGGTACTGGACCATATGAAATGCTAACAGCTGATTGGTACTTGACCATATGAAGTGCTAACAGCTAATTGGTACTGGATCATATGAAGTGCCAACATCTGATTGATACTGGACCATATTAAGTGCTAACAGCTAATTGGTACTGGACCATACTAAGTGCTAACAGCTCATTGGTACTGGACCAATTATGAAGTCCTAACAGCTGATTGGTACTGGACCATATGAAATGCTAACAGCTGATTGGTACTAGACCATATTAAGTGCTAACAGCTCATTGGTACTGGACCATATGAAGTGCTAACAGCCCATTGGTACTGGACCATACTAAGTGCTAACAACTTATTGGTACTGGACCATATGAAGTGCTAACAGCTCATTGGTACTGGACCATATTAAGTGCTATCAGCTGATTGGTACTAGGCCATATTAAGTGCTATTGGTACTGGACCATATGAAGTGCTAACAGCTGATTGGTACTAGACCATATGAAGTGCTAACAGCTCATTGGTACTGGACCATATTAAGTGCTAACAGCTCATTGGTACTGGACCATATGAAGTGCTAACAGCTGATTGGTACTGGACCATATTAAGTGCTAACAGCTGATTGGCACCGGACCATATGAAGTGCTAACAGCTGATTCCAGGTTCTGATATAAGGTATGCACAAGATGAGCTTTCACCAGCATTTTTGCTATTTTTTATTGAAAACCATAATTCCAGTCTTCCAATACAGTGATGGCCATAAGAGATCTTATCCATAACTAGATAAAGTTTCTTCTGATTAGGGTGTACAAGGATTTTCAATGGATTTCGGCACAAAATGATCATTATAGTTCAATGTGCAATTTGAAAGCAAGAACCTCTCATTGCATATGCAATGCAACCAGAACATTAGCTGCAGTCCATCATGACTGCCATCAGTCATCAATATTGTTCTGGTACTATAAGAAACTATTGTAAGAAATTTGATATTTTCCAGCAAAGCCTATCTTCTTCAAGTTTATAATTTGTGAACAGATTTTATAGCTGATGCTGGTAGGTATATAATGGAATACTGTTCTTTCTATTACTAAAAGAGAATAATTCATGCACATATTATCAAGGAAAAACATTTGTACTCGATTAATTACTATTAGTATTATTAATATTTATACCAAAATTCTACTCTCCCACCTGCTACTGGATAAAAGAAATACTGCTTTACCTGTCTGGAAAACTGCATTAAAGTGTTGTCCTATCATCATCTATTTTCTTTTTGTTGTTTGTATTTAATGACAGACTGTGACAATACGAGTTATATTTATGTGGATTTTTTATTAGCTGTAGATAATGGTAAGAGATTACAACATGGCTAATTCTTTTGCTTCACATCTTAAGCTGTGCTTCTGCTTGCTTTTTTATGGTGGAATGAAACTGATTTGAAACCGACTTTAATGGCATTTCTAGCGATTCTACTCATTCTTTCGAAGCTGTCTTAAGGACACAACACAAGAATTTTCTTTCTATACCACTCAGCAAGATTTAGACAAAGCCAGAATAAGCATGTGCAATACCATATATAATGGCTTATAAGTCAAGTCCTGATCTGCCGTAGTATAATGTGCCTGCAACTCAGGGTCTATATTCTTTCTGTTCTACTGATTATGTCTAATTAACTGCACAGACCCAGATCTGCCAGTGCATTATGCAGTGGCAGATCTGGGTCTGTGCAGTTTGCAGTTGGACTCATTATATAAGCGAGTATATTTGGTACTGATTAATGTTGGGGATTGTATTGGCAGCAACCCCTCTACAGACTTAAGGATGAAGAATAGGCCTGATATCCCATACTGCATGTCCTAAGAAGGCACAAATGGATCTAGTAGCCACAGAGGCTCAGTGGTTAGTGTGCCAGATTTGTAATCAGAAGATTTGAGTTCAAATCCTATTATTGGATCAGCCTAGTCAGCTTACTGTGGTGTGTCCATTGTCAAAGCAATCAACTCAAAATAACCTTGACACTAAGCAACCTATGTTGGTGTAAAACAGAAAACTAAGCCAAATCCAACCAATAATTCTGTGCAACTTTATTATTAAATAGACAAAACCTGAATAAACAAATGCAGCTGAACCTTGCATACATGTATGCTGACCACCATGGGAATTCATTAGCAGTCTTTCCCTTTTTTAATAAACAAACATCTAAGTCCAGCTGCTACCAATGAAATTCCACACCAATAAATCTTCAACAACCAATTCTATCAGCCCAAAAGACACATCAATCAATAGCAAATTTTACTCTTGGCTATTGCAAAGAATTTATCCTCCTTAAAAAAGATTAAAAGGTCAAGCCTCGGAAAAAAACAAAGTTGAACGAACTGGTACAAATTTTCTAGAATAAGCTTATGAAGTGGGAATGTGTAAGATCTGGAAATAGTTCTACCTGGGATAGGTGCCTATTTTCTGGTTCTTAAAAAAAAATCTACAAAAATCTCTATCTTACAATACTTATCCTTTAAAAATCCAGACAGGACAATTTTCTGATTGCTAGGTATTTAGATTTTGTGAAGAGCAGCAAAATCAAACATTTGCTTCATGTTTTGAACAAAAGACTAAGTTACAGAATATTCCATTTTCCCAATGTCACCTTTACCCCGACCCAGAGTAGCCCAGTTTGAAACATGTATAATCAAGGTAATTCTGACAAGCCATTGTTTGATGTTAAACATTGCCGCAGGCTACCACTAATCCATTACGTAAGATTTCCGTGGCTAGAAGTGGAGAGCCAGACCTAGGAGCTGCGAGGCCGCCAGATAGCCAATTATCACCTAGATGTGGAAACATTTGTCCAGATCAAAAGAAGTTGCACGAAGAAGTGGAAGTGTCTTAACTTTTCTCCCTGCAGACAGACAGCCAGGTTGAACTGGCCGCTAAGACGACTGGACAGGGTCACAGCGCCACCCAATCCGAATCGAGATGGGGAGAGACCCTGATTTGGGTAGAATATCTCCGCATCTTCCAGCAAGAATTAGTTCGCTAAGAGAAATTACCCAGAGGAGGTTAGCGTAACTCCGAATAGCCATTCGTTATTGGCGGGAATATCTTAGAACAGGAAATTCTAAGTACAGACAGCTTCAAATAAGGTCAGTGAGCTAGTTGTTTGGTCTTTGCAGAATGCGACTGCATTTTTAATTGTAGATCGTATGTATACTTTATTATTACTAAAATCACAGTACGAAGAATTACTTTGTGGTGTTAATATGTTTGCATATTTTGAAGAAATGAGTTGATATTTGTAAAGAATTATATAGCTTGCTAGCCATCGTAAGAGTTAATATTGTAATTTGCTATGTGGGTATTTTATAGTAGACTAACACGTGTTCATGTGATAATAGATTTTGCCATTGTTGAATATTTGTGTAATGTACAGACATGCGTCTGATTATTGTCAGATTGTAGTACAATGAGATTAAATATATATGTGTATATACTGATGTGATGCAATGTATTGATGTCTGTATGACAATCGCTGATACCGTGTTATTATGCCATTGTTTACCTGCAAGAAGTGTGTGGGAATTTTGATGTGTACACATGCCTGACAGAAACCGTGATAGCCTTATCTGATGATTAATTGTTGATCTAGTCTGAGGTGAGATTCGATAAAGCATATGTTAACACCTTGTGGTTTTTCACAGGAAACTTTGAGGGACAGACCAGTTACAGTTTGGTTCCGTAGTCTCAGATAGAGAGACGGAGGAAAGGAGAAGAAAGGAGGGAAGTCAGGGGAAGTTGAAGTCTAGGAGGAAAAGGGGAGAGAAGGGAGGAAGAGGAAATTGGTAGCGAAATTGGAGGAGGAGGAGATAGTTGAGAGGGAAACGGAGTCAAAGGAGGTGTTGGAGGAACGGAAGGAAGGAAGGAATTAGCGGGAAAGAAAGAGATGAGTAGACGCAAGTACGGGGGAAAATCGAACTCACACTGTAAATCACGGGATGAATTAGGCTGTCACTTGGTTGAGGGAAAGACAGGTGATTGAGAGTTTATCGTTTTAAATTATTGAATTTATGAAATTGTTATTAATTGAATTCATCTTCGTGTTCTCTATAATTTAACCATCGGCATTGCTGACTGGGGGCTCAGAGTTGTAAATCTACCTTGTCACTAATTTAACTTTCTAACCCCACGAGCCAGGGTGGAACTTTCATCATAATTTAATTAATATATATTGGAAGAACCCCACCCCAATGCATGCAAACGTCACACCCAAAAAAATTAATGTATCAAGGACCTGAAAGTAATTAAAGTGCAGGACAAGTCTATCAAAACCTGGACATGGTATTGTTTTTATAGTTTTACAAGCTATTTTACAGTTAAGATAAAACTGTACACAACAATTGGCTATCTTTTACAAAGAGACTTTTACTTTATCTGAGGTCGTAGAGTCTGTAAAATCAATTTCTATCAGAGTTTAAGATGGGTACATAACCCAAAGTTATTTTAGATTTCACCATTAATAATACTGGAGTTCACAACTGCCAACCAAATTATGTACAAACATTAGAATCATGAGAATCATCAACATTTTTATGACTTGTGTACGAGTGCCTGAGGAGGTTGGAGACAAACAAAACTGGACTAGTGAAACATATGGTAATTTTTTTACTGCCAGCCAATTGGGATTAACACAGCTTTATGTTCAAGGAATCATTTCTATCTAGAACATTCATTACAATCTGTAAGTTGAAATTTTAAGGTTTCTATTTTTATCTGATTGCCAGATTAACTGATGTTTTCAGTATTTTCATGAAATAAGGAATAGCTAGGACAAAAAATTCTCAAGTCATGACACAACCATGTTATATCCGAACTTTATTTTTAATGAAACATGTTGCAGCGGGATTCCCCTGTACATGTGCTTATCTGGATATATCATTCACCTCACTACTGCCTTTGTGGGATTCCCTAATACATGTATTCACCTCACTACTGCCTTTGTGGGATTCCCCTTTACATGTATTCACCTCACTACTGCCTTTGTGGAATTCCCCTTTACATGTATTCACCTCACTAATGCCTTTGTGGGATTCCCCTTTACATGTATTCACCTCACTACTGCCTTTGTGGTATTCACCTGGCTGCTATATCTGGTGGATATCATTAATGGGATACAAACATCTAAGACAAAAATCTGTACTGTCATATAATGTGTTATCAGATCAAGGTTGATCTTGATCATTGGTATTTTCCCATATTGAGTGCATACATATCTTCAAGAGTTCAAAAGTTTTGGCAATATCTCACTGTCTTCATCAGCAACTAATGCTGATCACATGACTTGCAATAGTCATGTGATATGAAAAGACTGGTATAGATGGGTAGTAATTCAAGCCCCTAATCTCTGTTTAGTGTTTGCCTCTGCTGTTGTATTGCCTCATTCAACTTCCTTTTCCATGTATTGTCCTCAGATGTGATGACCTTTGTCTGACTGGGAACCATGGAATATCCTAAATTGCAACAAAGCTCAAGTGAGAGAGATCATACTCTCTACTGATGTGTTCCTTGTTCCTTATTTTCTAACACTGTTTCACCAATGTAGTCATTCTCAAAATCAGTACATTCGATATGATAAACCACACATTTAAAAAAAAGAATATTCTGCTTTGTCCATCACATGTCTAACTTGTTCTTTTAAATGGTTGTATGATTTGTGATATATGTAATCCCTTGTTGTCGGAACACTCAAGCTAGGACTTCTGATATACCGGTAAAAAGTGTTCCTCATATAAGTCACGTCATCAACATTAGTCGCAATGTGATATTGCTGAAAACTTTGACCTTTATGCTCAGAGTGGGAAATTGCCAATGATCATCAATTATCCAGAGCAAGGAAGCAAACCTTTCCAGTTGTAAGGTTTATCCTGTTCACTCAAAATTGCAATTTAAACAAACTGTTCACTCAAAATTACAATTCAAACCACTGTTCACTTAAAATTACAATTAACCTACTGTTCACTCAAAATTACAATTAACCAACTGTTCTCTCAAAATTACAATTAACCAACTGTTCTCTCAAAATTACAATTAACCAACTGTTCTCTCAAAATTACAATTAACCTACTGTTCATTCAAAATTACAATTAACCTACTGTTCACTCAAAATTACAATTAACCAACTGTTCTCTCAAAATTACAATTAACCTACTGTTCACTCAAAATTACAATTAACCAACTGTTCTCTCAAAATTACAATTAACCTACTGTTCATTCAAAATTACAATTAACCTACTGTTCACTCAAAATTACAATTAACCAACTGTTCTCTCAAAATTACAATTAACCAACTGTTCTCTCAAAATTACAATTAACCAACTGTTCATTCAAAATTACAATTAACCAACTGTTCATTCAAAATTACAATTAACCTACTGTTCTCTCAAAATTACAATTAACCTACTGTTCTCTCAAAATTACAATTAACCAACTGTTCATTCAAAATTACAATTAACCTACTGTTCACTCAAAATTACAATTAACCTACTGTTCACTCAAAATTACAATTAACCTACTGTTCTCTCAAAATTACAATTAGCCTACTGTTCATTCAAAATTACAATTAACCAACTGTTCTCTCAAAATTACAATTAACCAACTGTTCATTCAAAATTACAATTAACCTACTGTTCACTCAAAATTACAATTAACCTACTGTTCACCCAAAATTACAATTAACCAACTGTTCATTCAAAATTACAATTAACCAACTGTTCATTCAAAAGTACAATTAACCTACTGTTCACTCAAAATTACAATTAACCTACTGTTCTCTCAAAATTACAATTAACCAACTGTTCATTCAAAATTACAATTAACCTACTGTTCACTCAAAATTACAATTAAAAAAAAACAACAGACTCTGATCTGCCTGATCATTATGTGAAAGCAGTTTGTGGGTGATGCTGTTTACACTTAGATATACGACAAAAGCAAGTACAGTACACAGGGGTTGAAGAAAAAGACTATAAGCTATACATATGAATTAGGAATATTCATAATCCAGGAAAATTTCCTTATGTGAACTGACCTTTATTGGATAATGTTTAGCATCTGTACCCAAGTCTGGCATTTAAATGGTATCCCCAGGTTAACACCAAATCCATTTATCAGCCTATTCTGATGACAAATAAAGACTTATACAGCAAAACATGTGATCAGTCATAATCTTCAATCAAGTTTCTAATTTAGAAAAGATATTTTCTACCAGTAACCAGTCACCCTTGGGCAGTCAGCAGAAATCAATTACTAGGACATGTTTCTTGCCTCAGTGGTCTAAGTAAGCCCTGCAGCACCAATACAAACCACTGTTATCAAACCCTCTGCAGATAGAGGTTTTTCTACAATGCCTCTAAGGAATTTTTGTCATTCAGTACTAATTAGTGCTACCATATTATTTTATACTGGAAAATATGAAAAAAAACTGCTGTTGTATAAACATTTTCCATACAATCAAAACAACCTCTTTTGTATTTTTATGAGTGTCTATTGTGGCCAGATGTTCATTAAACAATCACTGTAACCCACTTTGGGAATTATCACTTATAATGACTACCTCATAATGACTACCTCCAAGTCTCTTTCTGAGATACAACTTGCATCAGTGAGACAGAAAACAACTAACAATCCATTTTGTCTCAAGGATTTCTTTAGGAGTTCTCTGGGGTCCCAAAACAGGCTACATTCACAATGCAACGTATTTCAAACTCTCTGAAACTTACATTTTCATTCATGTAATTAACTTCTAAAAATGTTATGTTTCCAACTGATCATATTTTATCTCAGAAAATGATAAAGTGAAGTCAAATTCCTGATCGTCCACGACAAATCTGTCTCCTTTATTGTCACCACTAAGAAATTTCATAACTCCAAAACAGAAAACAATTTAAATTTAAATGAACTGTAATCAATTATAGCATGTTTAAACAGATTACTGGATTCAAAAAAGTTAACTGAACAAATTTAGGTTATACACTATATTGATTATTTTGGAGACAATAAATTAAAATGTGAATCTGAAGAGGGTTAGTGGCGTTTTTCCAGTAAAAATCCATACCCCCCCCCCAATTTCATGTCAAAAATGAAGAAACTTTTTAAATTTTCGCGTAGTACAGCCATTTAAAACTCTAATATCTCCTTAGATAAAGTACTGAAAATAACCTCAGAGTCATCCATGCATTATGCTTTCATTACAAAATCTATGAACAGTGTTCTTGTGTGTAATTCAACCAACATTATAAATGCAAGTCTGAAAAAACACTTTAAATGGACCTACCAAAAAAAGCTGCAGTATTTAAAGAGTTGATTAATTTCAGTTTCGATTATGCCTTTGTGACATGACAATTCAACTTTACTTCCATTTAAAAAAACTTGTAGGATGGATATATATTACATTCAAGACACATATTAGTGTAAAAGTAGAAACTCCGATGGCAGGTTTCTCAGTTTGAAGGAGAAATCACATGGCTCATAATTTGATCAAACATCAATATCATATCGATTAAAATGAAACCCACCAATGTTTAGAATCAATGTCTTTTTAGATTCAGTATTATTCAGATGATTTGGCATATATGACTTCTTGCATGCAACTGTGGCATTAGGGCTTTAACATGGTTACACTCATAAAAATTATAATGCTATGCCACAAGTGTTGATGCATGTTAGGGGCAAGGTGGTTTTAGCAAAGCATTAAACAAATTATTGGCTATATCATGTGCAAGAAAAGTTAAAAAGTAATTTTACCATGGCCTAAGCAGGTATCAAACACACAACCATTGGTTATGAGACTTACGTTCTTTAACTGCTAAGCAACTTCCCTGTCTCTGTATCTGCCTGTACAAGACCATAAAGTCAAACCTAAAAAAAAATCCCAAAAATTTGGGAGCAGGTCTAATATCCAACATCCTTAGTAAATATCTGCTAACATTTTGAAAAATGGAGGTAGGTTTACTATATGGGTTTTATCATTCCATTAATATGGTAATTGCACAACTGTTGAGACCAGAGATTTGCACATACTGCTGCATACTGCACTCACAAATAGGGGTTTATTCCATTTATTCTGGTTTATTATGATTTCAAGCAAAATTGTAAGTGGGCCACTGTTCACTGTATTTAGCATTTCAAACATTGCAGATACTGACCTGGTGCAGTTTCTGACATCTCATGTAACTTATTCACTGCTACAAAGGGGTACACACGGTGTGTTTGTGTTCAGTTAAATATGGTAAATCTATTTCACACTGTACCACAGTAAGCATGCACGCCTATACCGGTCTTATTGCTTTATTTCGGTCACCACTTCATTATTTTACTCCTCCATGCAGGCTCCATTATGTAGAATAAAGTGCATGTCAGAACAATCAACTAATGGAGGCAGTATGTTTTCCATCACGCCCATTACACCATAAAGTTCAGAGTGGGGTCCTATACTTGTTAAAAGCGTAGTATATATGGAAAAATTTGGACATTGTATCTTAACAATTATATCCTTTGATTCCTTTATATTTGTATTGCATACATTTTTATAAATTAGATTTTGCAACAATTTTGTCTTTTATTTTAACCTCCTTGTAACAAAGTTACTCAGTTTAAATAAAATTTCCAAACCTGTCCAGGTACAAATGTGAGTTCAGCAGTAAATAATAATATTTTCCAAAAAATTCATTAATTCATGTTTTAACCACTGCCGCAATATTTGAGCTCTCTGTGCATGAAAGCTGATGTTGTCTATTACACCTATGATACAGGCGTGATTACCGTAGCTGAGAAATTCCACAAGGTTATATAATACAAAAATATTAGAAAAATGCCTGCAAACTTTTGTCTGGAAACAAACTTTCTTTTTATAATAACTGATCATTCGCCTAGATTACTTTGCTAAAAACAATTTCTGCACAACAGTTTCATTCCAAATAATTTCATATTTATTTCATCTTAAAAGATGTTGGGCCTGCTTAATTTCATGGTATTTATCTACATGTGATCTTGTACAAACTTTGGGACATCCCCCTGAATATGTGATTTAGGTAAGAATCAATCCTTCTTAAATGCATTGTTTTAGCATTGTGCAAGTAAACTACAATTTAAAGAAATTGTTGTCAAATTTGTTTTCCTTCCACTTCTGTGTTGCTTGAATTATAAATGAATCAGCTGATTACAGCATCTATCTTTAGCATTCTAAATTGAAATCCAACTGGTTCCAGGTGCTGGCAAATAAGAACAATAATGCTGTAAATTATATATGAAGGAAGGCTACAACAACTGTTCCCAATGATAGATTTCCATTTGCTTTGTGATGTATATTGTTGCTACACAGTAAATCGTGAATCATCTGCCATAATAATGGCAGGGACAAGCTAGAAGATAATAATGCTGACAGTAACTTGATTGTGTTTTGGAGCATTTGAGAAATAAATCAAAGGCCAAGTGATAAGAACATGTCAAATTTCCCTGGGCAACAGAACAGACTTTTGCTGTCTTTAATGAACACCCTGATACCCAAACAGACTCTTCTGGTGTTGAGATTGATATTGCTCCACTTGATATGTAATTAAGGGATTCTATTGAAAACACTGGCAATGAAGTAACTTTATGGCATAACACTGCACTGTATCCATTTCAGCCAATGGACAAAATGTGCATGTATGATGTCAAGTTCATATTTTCAAGGCGAATCTAATTATGTTTTGTTTGTGTCCTTCTACATTCTAAGGCCCTTGGGTGATTCCTGCCTGCACACAAGGCAACGATGAGACAGCAAAAATTATAAATGAGAACATACCCTATCTATCTTTCTGTCATACACATACACAAATTAGTCTCTGCTGCCAAAGAAACAAATGGAGTAAGAACAGTAGCTGAATTTAAATGTCACTACGAACACACTCACCACCCGAACCCATCTCAGTCTCCAAGTACACATGCTGGTCATAATGTTAATTAAGAATGGAGCAATCACTTGGCTCCAAGTACTCATGCTGGTAATGATGTTAATTAAGAATGGAGCAATCACTTGGCTCCATGGCTGGATAATTATATGTTAGTTATAATGATTATCTAAAATCAAAGGAATGAATCTCCATTGTTTAAGTGATGGTTCCACTGTGGCATAACTGCACATTAATTCTAATTATTATCCAAAATGGAGCTATTATTTCACTCAGTAACTAGAACCCATTTTACCACTGTGATGCCTTAGGCTTTCATTTACTGATAGGACAGCTTGCACTATGTATTCCATATATGGGTATACATGTAGGTCAGAGGTGGGCAAACTTTCCAAAGCAAGTGCTGCATACACAAATTTACACCTTGTCGTGGCCCGCATAGTTCATTAAGTCAAATAATTAATATTTGAAATAGCAAAAACAAAAGGTTTTTCTAAATAACATCTAATTCATTTTCAGTTGTTAATATGTTGTTAATATTTGAAAACTTAAACTTCAAAAGAAGCACATTTATATGATAAACAGAGTAACATAAACAGAGTCATTTCGATTAATGACTTGTTCCTATGCCACATGAAAACCCATGGCAGGCCGCATGAAAGCCCTTGGCGGGTTGCATGCGGACCGCGGGCTGTAGTTTGCCCACCCCTGATGTAGGTGAATGCATTTGCAGGCTAGTTTTGCATAGTAATGAATAAGAATGCAGAGTATATCCACATTTTATTGTCTTTTAAATGCCCTTGGAAAGGATTGTTGCAATTATTATTTCCATCATTATTAATACAGCAAGCACTAAATTCGCCATTGTGCTATAATCCAGCAATCCCATTATGTGAAGAATGTTCAAGAAACCACACAAGGAGTCATGCAGCTAGATGCATATGCATAATTCAGACAAAAGCAAAATGCAAGTATATAAATGTTTAGGTGACCTCAATCACCCTCCACAGTTCTTGTGTGTAAATCAGAAAATTTATATGGTTACACCCCTGACAAATATAAGAATCAAAATGGTTTGATTTGTGCAAGCATTTGCCGCAACATGTGAGATGACTTCAAACCTGAGAGATTAAAGTCATTCCAGAGTGATCTGGCAAGCCTTTGCACATGACAAACCACATATGATTGGTACAGAGTGATCTGGCAAGCCTTTGCACATGACAAACCACACATGATTGGTACAGAGTGATCTGACAAGCCTTTGCATATGACAAACCACATATGATTGGTACAGAGTGATCTGGCAAGCCTTTGCACATGACAAACCACATATGATTGGTATTCTTAAATGATCAGTAATCCAGAGCAGTAATTATGATTCAACAACAACTACCAAATAAGAGTCCATCAAGGAGAAACATGTGCACTACTGTACCATTCCGACAAAAGCTACCTAAAAGGAACTGACTTAACTAGTTGAAAAGAATTTCCAGGAATTCAAGTCAAGACCATTATTACCTTTTTAACCATCTCTGATATTTGTTCAACCATAAAAAGATTTTCAAATCAGTTCCTGTGGATGTCAGATTGGTACCATTTTCAATAAGGACCAACAAGGCATCATTTAGGATCCATGAGACATAAGTCTCCTAGTGGAAACCCAAATGATATGTATATCTATAGCTTTTGTACATCCCAGCACATGATTTATATCTAATTTTTGCAATTTTTATTCATGGATGTTAACTGTACAGATAAATCTTTAGTTAGATTTCACTTACATGGCAGGGTCTGTTAAGAAAGGAAAATTAAATTACATTGGATCTAAAAATACACGCAGATGTTTGCGTATGTGTTGACAATTACTAATAATAATCTTCATGATAATAAACACTTAATATAATGCCTTTGGATTAATTTCTCATTGGCTGATGGGGTATGGACAGTTCTATAAGAATTCGGTAACTTCCCATTGGTTGGGCTAGGTCACATGAATAGGCAAAGTTTGAGGTAAACTAAGTAGTAAGATCCATCACTGTATTAGGAAAGAAATGAGCAATTTGTTTCATTCTGATATATTGGAGTCATCCTCATTTCATTGTACTTAAATATTATTTAAGATGGACTGTTCAGTGGAGATAGAAAGAGCTCATTATTTGGACTATAACATTATTCTGGAGCTAAAGTGAATTATTCAAAGGAGTTATGGACAACACCATTTTGATATGATTCTTGGTGACACAGTACATTTCTGGTTTCGAAATTTATACAGAACTTCTCATTCTTCTAGATTTTCATAATTTTCAGGATTATTTTGGATTCACATCATAATATTGTTACTTCCTATCACATTTTGATTTTTAACTTTGATAATTAATAATTTGTTACATTTTACAAAGCATGATGGTTTTGCTTCTTTCTGTTACTAATTTTATAACGATAGAGTCGTTGTTGTTGTTGTAGGGTTTAACGCCATTTTTCAGCACACGATAGGCTATACATGGCAGCCAGTATTAATGGTGGAGGAAGAACCCAGGAAAACCCAGGAAAGAACCACTGACCCATGAGAAGCTACTGGCAAGCTTTCTCACATACCCACATTGGCCGAACCTGAGACTCGAACCAACACAGAGGTGAGATGGCAATGATCCGTAACAGTAAGCGCTTTAGACCACTCAGCCACTCAGGGCCCCCTATAGAGTCGTAACACCAATGTTGATGTGACTTCCTGTTTTAGAGAAACAAGATTATAACAAGTTTTTAAAGACTGCTGTCATGCTGACCTAATTGGATATCAAATTGGCACCATTTCCATGTAGGACCAACTATATGTTGTAAGAGGTCATTGTGAAAACACAACATCATCCGCCATCAAGCAGAAGTAACCATAGCAAGATTTTCAAGATGGCCTTTGTAGTGACCATACTGGAAGTCAGTTTCACACCATTTTCATTTACAACCAACTAGATATAAGAATTCTTTCAGTGAATACCCCATGCTGATATGACCATTTAAGAGTAGTGATAATAAAAATTTTTAAAGATGGCCACTGTGGCAATCATACTGGATGCCCGAGTAGCACCATTTTCATTTAGGACCACTTAGACTACATAAGAAGTCATTTGGTAAAAACCTAAAAACCTATGTCGATACAACCATTTCCTTTCAGCAGGAATTACAAAAAATAAATTCTGGACATCATAGGAAGTCTTCTTGTGAAAATTTTGTGGCAATATTACTTACTGTACAGGGGCCCCGAGTGGCCAAGTGGTCTAAAGCGCTCACCGTTCCGGATCACTGCCATCTCACCTCTGTCTGCGAGGGTTCGAGTCCAAGGCTAGGCTAGCGTGGGTACGTGGGAAAGCCTGCCAGTAGCTTTTCGTGGGTCGGTGGTTCTTCCCTGGATTTTCCAGGGTTCTTCCTCCACCAGTTATATTGGCCGCCATGTATAGCCTATCTTGTGCTGAAAAATGGTGTTAAACCCTAGAACAACAACAACTTACTGTACAGGAATAGTAATGATAAGATTTTCAATATGGCTGCTGTGGTGGCCATACTGGATGTCAGATGGGTACAGCTTTCATTAAGGACCAATTAGACATCATACATTCCTTTAGTGAAAACCCCTCGCCTATATGACCATCCATTTAGAAGAAGTAGCAATAAAAAGATTTTCAGGATGGTCACTGCTGGACCAAGCAGACCAAGGAGTGAATTTGTTTGTAAAATTTCATGACAATCCTCCAAGTCATTTTAGTGTGGAGTAGTCATAGCAAATTTATGCTAATGGTCAAATGGATGATATAAATAATGCTGTGTACCATAAAAAAAATTGTGTATGACAGTATAAAGCATTACATTTGGGACACACAATTTAATGCTCTGGAACAGGGTCCTGGAGCATTTTATATTTCTGACTGTCAATCACTGTAAAAGAAAAAATTTGTTCAGACTTTTACAAGATTAACACCATATTATATCCATTATTTGAAGGAAAAAAGTCTTGAAAACCCATCTCTGCTCACAAGAATTCACATTCCCCACATCTTATATTAGATGATTTGCTATATGTATGTTAATTGTTGCACAAGTTGTATTCCAAAATCTTTAACAAAATTGGGATGATTCAGTGGGCACTATAGCAGACAACATATTTATTAAGACATTGGGCTAACATCAGAGAGCTTGTTGATACAAACAAGAAGTGTTGACACAAATGACTGTAATTTACTTGTACGCTGTTGTAACGATAGGCAGGGAAACTCTGAATGGGATGCCAACACCCAGGAAGATATTTATCAGACAGGGACATTAAATATAAAACACTCTTAAGAAACAAGAAAATATTTAATGTTTTTGAGATATTAAGAAAATTCAGATGGAAAACAACTGCTATCCTGAGAATTCTTTGGACAATCCTTGGTCTTACTAAGGAATATATGTACTTGATACATTAAAAAATGCAAGTAAATAACTAAACAAATGAAATTTGGGGTTTGTTCTTCTGTTCATTTTTTTAAAATCAAAAATATTCTGAAGCTGATTTGGTCTGAATATCTTTCACACCATCCCATTCAGCCACAACGTTGGAACCAGAAAAAAAAATACTCTGGTAAACCAGTATACTGATAATACTGCACAGTTCTACAGACTACAGATCATCCCATAAGTTGAGACTTCTGGTCCATGGCTAGTAGAGCTCAAAATTGCCAGACAGGATCGATGTCCTATATTTACACAACTAGTACATGGAAACCTCTCTGTAATGAATACTAAACGGAACACAGCATGCTGTCTTTTATATACAAGTGTCCTTTAAAAAGAGATTAACGATGAAATTAAAAAGATATTTATGAATCTTGTCACATGTGATAAGTTGCTCTACTATACCAAATGTATCCAATGACAAGCCCATTGTTAATAAGCCCATTGCCCATGTTTACAACAAGACAAATATTTACCTAGAATTGTACCTGTCTGATAATAAGTCTACTTTGTGAGCGATTTATTGTAATATGGTGTCCAATGAGGTAGGTTAATTTTTTTTTTTACTGTGAGCTTGAGGATGTAGAATAGGCCTGATGCACCCTCATGCATGTCACAAGAGCTGATTAAGGGAGGAAACCTTTTTGATATGGAATGTGTCCCACAATAATGCTGATGGTGTGAAAGTCTTTAACCTTTTAACAGTGTTAGATTTATATATGGACTATTTTGTATTTTAAAGTTTTTTTGCCTTTATTTTTGTGCATTTGATTCTTTTTGCCTTTATTTTTCTTTTGTATGCCATTTTAGATATCCCTAAGCTTACTTGGTACTATATAGCTAGCACTGTGTTGATGTGCCATTAAACAATATACATATATACCAGGGAAGAGTGGTATACTGACAAAGTGTACAGTTTACATCTGATTAGAAAAGTTCTGCCTCCAATGATTAAGTTCATAATAAAGCTGAACAGCATGAAAATTACTTTTCCAGAAATAAACCAGTTTTTACTACTGGTAAATAATAGATTCCAAAAGATTTGTGGAAGCTTACATGTAGAATTAATGCATTCGATCAGTACAGAAAACTACAGTATTCTGGTTATTTCCACTAAAACTTCCTTGTACTCTTTCTGATCTATCTACTGCATGTGGCTTTGAGTATGAAAAGTTAAAATAGTCAATGAACCATGAAGAACAAACAGAAAACCTCCTTAAAACACCCTAAAGATGATTTGGTGGATAAATTAAGAGTGGATTCTTACATTCTGCCTTCAAATCAGTCACAACATTGTCTGTACCCTGCTTTGGTTTCCCTTCTTCAGTTAAATCCTGCTCTAATTTACTTGCAATGCACTCCATTCATTGTCGCTTGATCAATCTCTCCTTCTTGCATACTTTATGGCATATATAGTGTAAATATTACACCGCTCCATGTATTATTATGCTGACAATTTTCAAGAATCAATCGACCTGTACAGGACCCTATTGCTGCATTCAAAAGACAATGTTGTGAACTCATTTCAATGCAGTTCCCACAACCCAGTCTAATTATAATCAATGCAAACTGTATCAATCCATGAATATCATGTTTTACTGCATGAATTGGATCCCCATCTTTAATTAACAAAACAGGGACATTGTGAACAAAATCGGTAGAACTGTAGAAATGTTGTAATTAAGAAGCTCACTTCAGTCTTCATTTAAATCGGTGGATAAAGCTTTCCCATAATCATGTTAAGCATCCCTTCAGCCCTCTTTCTCTTACCCCCCCCCACAACACCAGTTCAACAGTTACACAGTCCTCTCACCAGGTCAATAATTTAATAACTGGCAATAAGCAGAACCACTATCAGCTCCAATCAAGGTATGATCCCTCTGAGTGAGGGACTGATAAGCTCCCTTGTTAACAAGGACATGGTGGCTGCCAAAATATTAGCAGACCCCTTAATAGGTAGAAAAAGATGCTTCCTACACGACCCTCCAAAAAACAGCACCAAAAAGCCTGTATTGTGCATAGAAGTCCCAGTGCAGATGCAGCTGTGACAATAGATATAGACTGGGAATGGAGCTGCAGAAAGAAGCGTTTTTTCTTGCAAACAAACCCAGCTTATAAAGGAGAGAAACAAACTCCTAATTACCATTGACTTGAAAGTAACTATTTTCAATACACAGAGCATAAATCTCATTCATTTGCCCCACAGATGCCAAGGACAGCGTGAAGACCATTTTAAGGGTAATGTTACTGAATAGAGCTTCATCCAATAGTTTGTAAAGAGGATTTGACAAAACCCATACAGCACAGAAAATTCCATCTAGATATTAGTGGTCATGAAACACTTCTCTGCAGCTCAAAATACTTAATAAGACTGGAGAAATGAAGATTGAAGCCAATGGCTGACACTTCGAGAGAACTTGAGCATGTTAAACAGGGCTGGCCTATAGCCCATAATAGTAGAGACTGAACTTTCTCTACCAGGAAGATAAAAAAGTCCGCAACTGTACGAAGATTAATGACCAGGATCAATGCACTTCCTATTACACCAATCACAAAAGATTCTCCACTTTGCATCATAGACTTAGATGTGAACTGCCTCTTAACATGGATGTAGTTGGCAACATAGCTGGAAAACTAGTCCTGGCAGACTGACTGCTTGAGATGCACCAAGTGTGAAGGTGGAGAATCTATGAGCTGCAGTGACGATATCCCTTGTGCTACATCAGCAGGTTCCTCCAGTGAGGCAATGCCCTGGGTAGGTCTACCAATGAGTCAAGCAGACTGCTGAATCATAATCATTGGGGTCACAGTGGGGTTATCAGACTGAGCTGAGCATTGTACATTTATACTTTGTGCAGCACTTGCAGAAACATTCTGCTGGGTAGGAAGGCAAAATCAATCTGACACAAAATCTGAAGGTGTCCACTGCCTAAACCCTCTGATCATATACTGGGGAGATATAGAATAGAAGCTTGTTGTTCCATCTCATCGTGAACAAGTTTACTAAGGGTTTCCACCACAATCTAAGCAGGAATTCTGCTATGAACTGATGCAGAAACCACTTCATGAGGACTACCTAACCTCTCCTGTCTAAATAAATTTCTTGTCCCAAATATGGTGAACAAAAGAAGGTTCCAAACTTCCATGCAGAGACAAGAAGCATGTCTTCCTCCTTGTCTCTTGAGGTGTGCACCCCTTAGAGCTATGAATACCACCCACATTTCCGAATTGTTATGTGAAGGTTAGCTTCTTCCTGGGATCACAAACCCTCAATAAGTAGCCCATTTTGGCTCCGAGTGTAAAAACACAAATCTAATAAGAGTATGATCTGGGTAAAAACCAGTCCCAATTGGCCCACCAACTTGGGTGCTGATGAAAATCTGGTCCCAGAGAAATCTGAGCTTACTGCCGAGGATCCAAAGCCGGTCTCCGGTGTGCCAAAAGCAGAAACTATAGAGCGCACAAGCAAAGTCTTCCTGATGGAACCAGGTCTGCAAAGGATATTCAAGGTCCTTAGGAGGGATTGGTGATTTATATTTTTAATGACGCTTTAACAATTTTTCAGTCATATCGCTATGATGTCTGCAGTGTGGCAGTTTATAGTGATGTCTAGCACTGGGGCATCATGCCGCAGACATGTAGCATGATGTCCCACCCACTCACATCCTGACATTACGCCAACCAGTCCTAATACTAACCTCTTAAAGCTGAACGCCTAGCGAGGCAGCTGTTGTTACCATTTTTATAAGTCTTTGGTACAACTCAGCCAGGTGTTGAACCCGCAACCTCCCACATCCAAGGTGGACGCTCTAACCACCAGGCCAATGAAGTGGTCCCTAGGAGGGATTGGTAAAGGTGGGATATTTCCGGTGAGAAGGAAAAAGTGGAATGTGAAGATACAATTCTGAAAGTCTATGGTGGCTACTCAGCCAAGCCAGGCTTACAATATTCCTGACTGAAACAGTGGTCTCCAACTGAATGGTTCCTCCTGAAGAAACATGTATAAGGCAGAATGAGAGATAATAAGCCTGAATTTTCTGCTTCCTTTTAAAAGCCAAGAAAAAATGGGAGCAGAAGGCTGGACACTGGTTGTTTCTCACCCCATCTACTGTGCCCTAACACAGTTTTGACTGTGGAAAAAGGATGGGGTCCTTGATGGAGGAGGTAGATCTTGAAAACAATCCTGGAAGCCCTTCCTCAGAACTGAAAGGACCCATGCATCTCCCTTGAAGTTGATGCCCAACTAAACCTTTGAAAAAAGGGATAGCTATGCATCCATATGGATCCCAGGAAAACAGATGCATGACAGAAAAAGCAGCTAGTCCCTTGAGCCCACCTCTCACCCCCTATTATGAAAGATGGAGGGGCCTGCAACTGCAACTTCCCTCTTTAAGCCCCTATAGCCACCTCATCCAGGTAAAGACGGGTGAGAAGGAAGTTTGAATTGGGATTGTGGTGTTACTGCCCAGATCAAGCAAACAATAAAATATAATATGAAAGTAATGGATGGAGTAAAAGAGATATAAGCAAAGATATAAAAGAGAACAACACAAGCCCCCATATGTAAAATATAACAACTTAATTACATAAACAAATGAAACTGAACAAGACATTTAGATGACTTTCTCTTAAGATTACTTAAAACAATGGATTTTGTCTGGGAACATAAACACCATCGTTTAGTTTAGCCAATCAGGATTAACTTTCTCTAACTACCTAAATTTTAGCACTCCCATCAAAGTCAGAATAATTCTCTCTAGTCTGCCTTGATTAATAACTATTCTGGAAAATATCATTTTATGACAATTATTTAAAATGGTCCCAAAATTTCCCAAAATTTTTCTCTGGCTTATCTCTCGACTTAACCCTACACTGACATATCTGTTGAACCATTATCCTAGCAGGTCCTAATTAAAATCCATTCTTGCCTCCAAACAAGAGAGGTAACTATTGCAAGCTACCAATTTATGATAAGTCTAACCCACACGTCAATCTTAATGGTTACATGTCACACTGATCATGACAAAATCTTGCACCATTAAAGATTCCTTCTTGGAATGTTGAGGCTGCTTAGTCCAAAAGAATTTAGCACAAGGCCCGGGCGGGCTGTCAGGATGTGCATTCTGGTCAGTTTTGACATTCCATGAGCAGATGTGAGAATCAAGCATTGCTGGTCTCAGGTCAAAAGAAACCATGGAGGGAACGAGGCCTATAAAGAGCATCACTGCCTCCAAAGGGGCAGCCCTAAGAAGATTCTTACTGTGTTCTATTAAGATCATTGAAATGTCCAGAGAAACATCCTTACAAAGGTGGAGTGACTCTGCCGTTAGCACCATGGTCGTAGATAAAGCATTCCTCTACATCTTAGCAGCTGCCTCCAGTAAGCATGTGAGTACAATCCTTCAGAGGATTTAAGGAGGATGCCTAAAAAATAATCATCAAGCGAGACTGTGGTGATAAGCATCCTTGTCTCAAGTTCAAGCACCTCCATAGTCTTAATTGGAAGGTGAGACCACATCCTTGTCTAAATCCCTACTTGCAACATCTCAACATTCAAGGGAGAAAATTCAATGGCCAAACTGGAAAGTACACTTGCTAGCTGGCTGCCAAATCCAGCAGTCTCAACTTGGAGGGGGTAAAACCACCTCTTCTGTTGCCTAGCAAACTCTGGGCCCCTCGAACACCTTTGTGAGAGCACTCTGGAGCAGAAGACCTGGATGTGATGCAACTCCTAAGAGTCTCCCGAAAAGGTATCCTTGTCCTGTGCTGGACATTCCATCCCAACATTTCTCTGTTGACTGGGTGGGTACCTGGAAGTAGGGACATCCTTGTACTGAAACTCTTCATGAGGAGTGACAGGACCACATTCAGTAATAGACTTTCCAGGAGGATGAGAACACTTCATGTCCTTCCTCAATTGTCTAAGGAATTAAGACCAACACCCCCACCCCCGTTTTTCTTGGACTACACACAAGCAGACAATGTGGTACTGCTATGAGGTTAAGACATGGATGCCCCCATATCTCATAGTGATAAAGAGGGAACATATGATCAGATGCACATATGTGTCAACTCCCTGTTCCATAAAAGAGTTGATGAGTAACATAAAGATAATGCAGGTGGATTAGTATTAACCCGACCCATGTACTCATACCAATAATGGGGTAATAATGAGTGGTGATCAAAGCTCACTGGTACCTAGCACCTGGCCACCAGAAAAGAACTGTCAGGAAACTCGAATCAAGTGAATGAGTCCTCCTCAAGACTTTCTGATTGTGACTGCAACTCTCCCTTGTCAGGGTGGCATGATCTGCTCATCACTTTCACTGGGCTAAGGGCCTTGAGAGGGTGCTGCTCATGCCTGAACTGGGGGCCACACTCACTCTATTCTGGAGCTATCTTCCCTTGGGAGGGGCATTCAAATGAACCTTACCCAGCAATGGATCTTGGCAGATCAACTTTCTGGGATTGTATGGCCCTATCATTTTCCAGAAATTAAGGACTGAGCCCATAAAAATCAGAAAGATCACACACACACCCCCGAATCAAAGAGTCATCTTCTTTCAAGTCCCTCGGGACTCAGATAAGGATCCCATGCAGTCCAGGGATCAAGGAAACTAGAAGGACCTTTCTTCCTCCCCTTAAATGCACTGACATTTGGCAAGGCCTCAAACCTTGTCAGACCATGAGCAACAAAACATATATGCTTGAACAGTTCATACACAAAAGACAGGTGGAGTGGGGGGGCATAGGACATTTTATGCAAACACTTCCTCATGCTCTGCAACATTTTAGTTTTCCTGTAAAGTTCCTGAAACTGAAATCAATAATAAAACTGTACCGATGTCACTTTTTGCTGATTATGCCGATACCGAGTATAGCCGATTATTAAAATTGCCAATACCGATTATGAGACCGATTATTTCAAGAAACCGCCTGTTCTACAGTTAGTAAAAGCACTAGTATTTGATTGACAAGTAAACCATGCCCTATTTTTGTTATAACTAACAATACCTAAAACGGGTGCGGATTTATGTTAACAGTTCAAATGTGGTCTCAAGCTACCATACATGTGATAACCACTTCCCCCATTTTATATCCCAGCTTATTTCTATTGTTGACTCGTATATGCAAATAAATCTCTTTACTAAATAACATATTTATTCCGAATTAGTTTTTTGGGGCACATATGCTCGTGATAGGTTTCTTCATTCCTTTTTTAAATTTAATGATGATAATCAATCAGTAATTCCAGGTCAAGTTGACTCATGGAAGTTTCATTGGTGGGAATGGAGATCATAATTTGCTTGAAGAGAAAAAATCTACAGCATTCAGTGATCATTCCTGGGATTTAGGAAGCAGTTCACTAATAAGCAAAGCATGTAAAGTGCAGAAAAATAAATTTCTGAACTCCTGGTTGATGGAGATGTACTTTGTGAAGCTAGCCATAAAAGCTGGGGGGGGGGGGGCATTTAATTCCTGAATGCGTGAAATTGATGGTCGCATTATACATCACTTATCTTACATTGCAAAGTAAGATCATAGAGTTTTAGTATTAAAATGTTATTATCTAAATAAAGTTTCTTACAAAACTATTATTTGGAAAATAATATACATAATATAGATTTGCTTAATACCTGATCATAGTTTCTATTAAAATAAGAGAGACTGAAGGAAAGTAGACATTTTACATTTGATAATGCATTTATTTCAGGTGACAACCATAAGACCTATGTACTAATGGTGATGCGCAATGCAAAGACCATGGACGTACTGGAAAACAGTCATGTAATGATTTATTTTGTAATATTATCGCTGTATTGCTTGTTGTCAATAAAGAAATAATTATCCCATCTTTCTCAATTTTCATTGCCTATTACATTAGTAGTCTTGGAAAAATATTCACTACTTATTGTGGTGACATTTTTTGAAAACTGGCAACAAAATATTGAGACTGGCGATTTTTTTTTTTTTGGCAACAACTTTATAAAAGCCAGAACCATCCCTGTAATGTGTATGCTGGAAGTTCAACAGCCACATGAGGCCTCATTGGCTGGTTGGCTACTGTGATTGAGATGAGTGCATGCATGAAACTGATAATTTGTTGTGAGCAGACAATCAGCAGTAGTTTACAGCAAGCATGTTAAAAAGTATTTACTTTTAAGAATATACTGTCTTTCAATTAACCCCCAAATCAAATGTTTATTCCTTAATTTCCACTATTTAATTCTGATTTAAAATTCAAGCCATGTCAAGATGACTGTTATGATTAAACTTATATTATGGAAATTTGTTTACATCAGCACCGATTATTTCTGCCGATACCAATTATGCCGATTGTTCCAATAATCAGCCCGATTATGAGTATGGCAGATTAATCGGTACAGCTTTAATCAATAACAAAAATACTGATAAGAACAGTGTTGTGAGACCTCAGATGAACATTAATAAATGTACCATATATATACTGATATGAGGCCACAGCAATTCTGGATGTTAAGGGGAAGGCAACACATACTCTAAAACCATCCAATTAATAAGTTACATTGATGATGATGATATGGATATAATAAAATTGGATGCCAACAGGAATAGCTGTTACTTATCACCAAAGAAGAGGAAGGGTATAATAGGATTAAGCCTTCCTAGATAAGACAGCACAAAAAATACCTCAGATTTAACAAGAGTGCTTTTACAGACTCACAATTTACAAGGACTGAGTGTATGATTACTTGAATAATACAGAAAAACTGATCAGAATGCCAGAAGCATTTAGGAATACTAGAAAAAGGCAATTTTTCCGAGAGCAATTTAAATACAAATGATGTGAACAATGGTATCCAAGAAAATCAGATAATTGCTGTGCAAGGGCCTACAAGATGAAGGCCAGAGTGGGTTTTTGTTCTTTCTGTTCTAGACATTCTGGAAATTTCTGTCTAATGGAAGGATGGAAGTTTCTAATCTTGATGAGGGTAATTAATTTTGTCCAAGAAAAAGCAAGCAAAGTAAAAGTGACAGGAAATGTATTAAAGCTATTAAAGATATGCTTTTATGGTAATACTATCCCAATGAGGTCATAGCTACTCATATAACATCTATCCATCTGTGACCAGTATAAACTTTTATCTGTCTGCATGATATGTACCATACATGTACTATCCAACTAAGTTCATAGTCGTTCAAATGACACACACACCCATTTGTGACCAAATTCAGATCTGAGTGTATAAAATGTCCCATACATACTATCTCAATGGGGTCATAGGCTTAGCTACTCAAACACACACCCATCTGTGACCAGTATAAACTCACATCTGCTTGTATACAATGTCCCATACATACTATCCCAATGGGGTCACAGTTACTCAAATACCACAAACCCAGACCCATCTGGTACCAATACAACCTCAGACTCCATTTCCTGGTAATGGAACTCACAAAACAAACAGCACAGAGCCTTATCTAGCACCTTCAATCATAAAACTTTACTGGACTCCAAATCTTACTCAAAAATATCAATCCAATCCAAAACTTGCTTTGTAAATTCTGATTAAGATTTCAGTGTCAAGTAGCATTTCTTACTCAAAATCCAAAGTCTAGTTTTATAACAAAGATGCCTTAAATTTAAAACAAGATTTCTATGTCTAGAATAGCGTTTCTTACTTGAATTATGAAGAAACATTTCTGACTCAAAATGGCAAGTATAGTTTTATGATAAAGGATCCTGGATCTGCATATCTTTCAACAAAAGTCATCTGGCTCAATGCTATTTGTGGTTTTCACAGCTGATACACATTACACATCAGGAATTATATCCATGGCAGAAATAGCATTAATTTTGCAAGGAAGCGCCCATCTATGACTGCAAAACTGCAAACCTTGTTAGATATTCACTGACAAACTTCTGTCACCTTGCTATGTAATGTTAGCAATCAATGCTGACCTTGCTATGGCATGCTGATGAATCAATGTTGTAACATCTGTATGACATCAAACCTGAAAATCTGTTGTTAATATTGTTGTTATATTTGTTTTACCGGTAGTTAGAAACAGCTCAGACTCCACACAATTATCATATCTGAAATTGTATGTAAACTGTAGGTCTCCAGCAGCCAAAATCACACACATATAAAACTGCTTCTAAAGGATTTCAAACTATTCCGAGATATGTAGCTTAAATAATATCTGTAATCTGAACTCATTTTAATGTACAGTGAATGCATTTTACTTTCAAAAATATTTATTAACACATCTGAATATGGAAGAAATATATCAATACTTTTTTTTATAACAATATGTATTTCTCATTTGCCCTTGGTCAATTAGGCAGATAATGATTTCTTCTTGTAGCTGTCTAATGAATGTAGAGGTAAGACTAAAAATATGCCTATTTTAGCAATACATCCATGAAAACATCAGCAGAACAAGGTGATAAAATGAACCTTTGCAGGTCTGTCCATGTGTCTGTCTGGTCTATTGTCTATCTATTCTGGTATTTATATATAAGTTAGTAAATTGATTTTTGAATATATTGAGTCAATATAATATCTCGAGCTCAAATATTAAACTTTGCAATGTAAGTGTTGTCATCAGGCATCAAATTAAATGCGAGCTAAAGTTGATGCCATATAAAGTATGACCACTATGGAGCCATCAGGTAGCTCAGACGGTAAAGCATTTGGACTCGTAATGCAAGAGTCACACTGTACAACACCCATGCAGTCCAGCCCTTGTCAACTGCCTCAGTGTCACTGAGAAAGGCACTTAGTTCCCACTATTATACAGCCAATGTATTAAATATGCAAATAAAACCAAAAGAAAATTATTCCTCAACAGTGCATTAAACAGATGGCTTAAATATATGATTGTCATTGTTGACCAATCAATCTCATGACTGTTAAGTCTTTAAGCTGAACTTGAGCACATAAGAATCTATGTACTTGTTTTGACCTGAGGTATGTGTCAGATATCTACTAGATTCCACAAATGTGAGTACTGAAATTTGCCCAGCTTCCTCAGCTATTTGTCAGTTATTAGGAAGGCTGTAGCTCAGTGGAGCACATCAACTTATGTGCCATCTACAGGTAACTGTGTGAATGTGACAGGATAAATACCTGCATGAAAAGTAAAGAAGGACCATGCATCTGACATCTTCTGGGGAAAGTTAGCACCATTTCTGCCATGGACCTGCAGCATGCTTACCACATTACCGTATGTACTTGCTTATAAGTCAAGTCCTGTTGCAAACAACCAAAATCTGATCTGCAATATAATAATGTGCTTACAGATTACGGTCTCAGTTGTTTGTTCTACTGATTATTCTTAACTAACTGCAGAGACCCAGCTTTCATCTGGACTTGTCTTACAAGCCAGTATATATGGTACCTTGGAAAATATCTTAGAATGCTTTGGGGCCATTCAAACATGCAATACTGAGCACTTACCAGGAGTGTTGATTGACTCTTTCACATTCACAGCAATATATGGATCAAATGTCTCCTCCACTGAATCCATTGTTTCTCCACGCTCCACCTGGAGCAACTTCACACGCACAAATCCAACTCCAGGCATTATGATTGTCAATACTCAAAACACTCTACCAGTGATTTTCTGAAATAAACAAAGAAATCTTCTGTTAATAAACTTCAAACTTCACCTAAAATAATGAAATTAGTATTATCCCATGAAGAAATCCACTCCATATTAATCCAAACAACATCAAGCCTTAAATGTGCACGGTCTTCTCAAGTTTTATAAATGCACCAAATCCACAGCCAATATGCATTTAAATCAGGGGTTTCCAACCTTAGCTCACAACCCAAATAAGGATCACAGGTGGTCCTCAAAAGGGTCATGAAAGGTCATCAGAACACTGTTTTTGCTTATTCAATGCTGAAAAGTGTCCTGATGGTGGCCAATTTTGGGTCACAGTAAAATAAAGACTAGGAACCACTGATTTACATACTCTGCTTCTTAATCAAAGTACATATACAGAATGCATACACATGTAAACAATATTGATATAAAAACACAACATTACCCCTTCCAACCACTCACCTGCACCACCAACTGACATCCAAGCTTCCACTTAACCAATCCCTGCAGCCTCCCATTCACTTATTTCCAACCAATCAAAGGTAGCTTCAAGTTGCTTGCTTTTCTTTAACTTTACAATTTTTAAAATTTAACTTTAATCTGCACTACACAGCCAGTATGGTGCTGATATGCTGCCAAGCCTTGTGTGTGTGCGAGAATGGACGCACACACACAGTGGATGTCAGATACATACTCACAGGTAAATGTACCTGCAAAAACCCTGTGTAGCAACTAATGGAACTCTTAGAAACATTACTGTATATCTGCCTGCTGCAAAAACATTTTGAAAGTGGTGTATATACCTAACCCATTCTCCATACATTAAGAAGATTTAATCATTGTACCATATGTACTTGCATAAAAGTTCCATCCAACTGTAAACTGCACAAACAAATCTACTTTCACATAATGCACCAGTAGATCTGGGTCTATGCAATTTTTGCAAGAGTGAACAAATATCACAGACTCTGATCACACAGTGCCTTGTTTAATGACAGTAATGGCAGATCCAAGTCTGTCTTGTTTGTAGTTAATTGTACCTATTACGTGGGCGAGTATATTTTTTTTTAAAAATCCAATGACTTTGCAAGGATAAATTTCTGGGGAAATTCAAGGAGTTATAATTCAACCTCACAAATTCAATAACTTTGCAAGGTAGTTTGTCTATGCTAAAACAAGAGTCCCTTGAAGGGTCTGATGCTCAAATGGCTGAATTTTTTTTCAAGGAATTCAAGATAAGACCATTTCTTCCTTTTAACTGCTGAATGTTGAAAACTTCTTTAATTTCTTCAGCAATACCAAGATTTTCAACTTAGCTGCTGTGGTGGACATTCTTGTTTTCAGAGTGACACCAATTTTCATTTGGAGCTACAGCAACTCCGCGGTTAGCATGCCAGACTTAGGGCAGAAAGGGTGCAGGTTGAAATCAACAACCAGCCTGTGTCAGCTATCATGGTATATACTTGGGAAACACACTTTACTTCAATCACCTCAGCACTAAATAACCTACTTACCAGTATATTGCTGTGCCGTAATGTACCAAGCCAAACCTTTTCATTTTGGACAAAGCTGACATCTCTAAAAGTCTTCTGGTGAAAACCTCACATCATAATTGTCATTGGGGGGAGGTAAAACAAGTTTTTAAGATTGTCATCATGGCATTTATATAATATTGGACATATGACTCGCTCCATTTTCAGTGAGGACCAACTAGGTGTTGCAAGTCTACTGGTGAAAACCCAATGTTAATAATAAAGCCATCCATTTAGAAGGAGTAGAGATAAAAATATTTTGAAGATGGCCACCATGGTGGCCATATTGAGGGTTAATCAATTTCACTCAGGACCAATTGGACATCATAAGAACTCTTCAGATGAAAACTGACTTTCTAAATCACTTTCCATTTAATAGGACTATTAAAAACAAGAATTTTCATATACTGGACTTTGGATCAGTGCCTTTTAATTTAGGATCAACAAAACATTATAGGAAGTCTTTTATATAACCATTTATTCATAAGTTGTGATAACAAGATTTTTAAGGTGGCTACTGTGGCAACCCTCTCAGACATGACCTTTCACAATCTTCATTCAGAACTAATGAGACATCATAAGAATTCTTGTGAAAACACCATGAAAATATGACTTTCCATTCCACTGAGTAGTGACAACAACACTTTTAGGATAGCCACTGCTATGGCCATCCTGCATATCAGATTGACACGATTTTCTTTAGGACCTACTTGAAGTCTTTTGGTGAAAACCCCATGTCAGAGTAACAATAAGATTTTCAAGATGGCTTCTTGTTGTTGTTGCTGTTGTTGTTGTAGGGTTTAATGCCATTTTTCAGCACACGATAGGCTATACATGGCGGCCAGTATTAATGGTGGAGGAAAACCCCGGAAAGAACAACCAACCCACGAGAAGCTACTGGCAAGCTTTCTCACAATTACCCACAAGATGGCTTCTGTTGTGGCCATATTAGATGTCAGACCAGCACCATTTTCATATGTGACCAACTAGATATCATGTGATGGGTTTTTTTTGCATAAACCTCATGATTATATGACCATATTCAAGAGAAATAGTGATTTAAATCACATGATCTTCAAAATGGCTGTTATAGCAGTCACATTAGATATCACATGGGCACCATTTTCAATTACAACCAACTACACATTACCAGGTGTCTTTTAGTGAAAATCCCATGTCAATATGATTTTCCACTCAGCAAGAACAAGATTTTTAAAGATGGCTTCTGTGGCTGCAGTTTAGAATGTCCAAGCAGCATTTAGGACAAATGAGACCATGGGGAGAAAGTCTGTTTAAAGTTTCTTTGCAATCTTCCAAGAAAATTAGCAGTAGCAATATGGACTCACGGACAATGAACAATGGATGAAATATCATCTATGACCAACTAAAATCCACGACATAGCAAATGTGCAATCAATATTTAAAAAACACATCAAGTCCTGATATCTGAATATTTTCTAAATTTGTTTAAAGTAAATGCAGGTTGGTTTCCACTTCAGTGCAACAGAATTTTAATGTTTAAAACTGAACAATCATTTTTTAACTTGAAAATCATGCCTCTGCACCCTACTGTTACCCTATAAGAAACTTATTTTCTTGTTTACGTACAATTATTCAGCTAATAAATATTGTTTTAGTTACCCAAGTTTAAACTTACCTGAAAAGTTTCCTACATGTAAGTATTCAAAAGCCAAATTATTCTGAGCCACTCCAAGTTTCATGTTTGTTACCTAAACCATAATAAATCACATCCAAGCACAATACAAAAAATCTTTCTTATCTAGATAACCAGGAGTGATCTCTGTTCCCTCAAATAAATCTCAAGATTTTATTATATCCTTTTAACTACTGTATAATGGAGACACAGAAAATGGGTCTGCATCACATTACAAACCAAAAGATTTGTGTTTCATGTTTAGAGAATGGGGGCTAACAGTACTTTAAACACTTTAGTGGCTATATCATCACAAGGAAAACACAGCTAAGTGCCTTTCCCAAGGATACACCATGGCAACTGACAAGGGCTAGAATATATGGGAATCAAACCCATGACCCTTGGTTTACAAGTCTGACGTGCTGCCTTAACTGAGCTACTAGAGGTGCACATTATTTGTGGTATGTACCAGAGTACTTTTCTTTTGTACCAATTTTCCATCCATATGGAATGTTTGGAAATTCCCCAGTAATCTTGTCATGCAATGATATTAACAGCATGTTTTCATTTTTCATAACAAGATAACTAATCTTTTATGAAAAATTGTACTTGTCACAAATTCATTTTGAATTCTATAAATATATATTTATTATCCTTTAATCACATGTTTGATGTATGTAATGCATGCCAGTATGGTGGCCAAATGGGTTCTTCTTAAAGATATCTGTGTGAAATCCAACTCAGAATGTTTTTTTTCAGCTACTTACTGGCACATGTTAATGTATTAAGCACATGCATTCCTTTGCATGATCAAGAATCATCTCGATGTTTTTAGGACAGCAGTTGTTTTTTGTTTGAATTTTTAAGTAATTTCTCAAGTCCATAAAACATTACTTTTTGTAGAGTATGAGTCTTTTATTATTACTGGCCCTCTCTAATAAATATCTTGCTGGGGGGAGGTGTGGTGGTGGTGGCATCCCACTCAATAATGTAGCTAGTGAGTTGTAGGTCTCATTGTCCAAACTTATTTTTATCAACACGATCTCAAATGCCAGCACATCTTTCACAGGGTGTCAACTATAGTGTAAACTTGATTATCACAGTTTAGTTTTAGATTATATATTGTACAATAATTAGCTTTAACACAGCAAGGTTGTGACCATTTAATTGTTGGGGAAGGGGCTGAAATTTTCGTTTGAGCTGAGATGTTTTCTTGTCTTCTATCCCAAGATAATTTTGAAAAATTCTTCAGATTATATATTGGATTTAATATGTAGTTATTTTGCTATAACTTAGAGGAAGATATTTTTGCAGCTATTAACAGATAGAATTTTTTTTTTAAATTGTCAAACCCCTGCCTCAGAACATTAAACTGTGTGTCCCTAATATAACTGTGGTATACTGAGGTAGTACTGTAGTATGTTCCGAAATAGAGACATATACTTTGGTACAAAAATTTTCATGCAAATCAAAAGAAAAACAGGCAGTGTAAACAATGATCTTTTTTCATTTACATAATCACAATATCCATGTAGTAGCCTAAAAAGAAATTAAGTTTCTCAAAGAAAATTGTGAAACCTCTTTTCAGGACACCTAGCTACTCATTTAAAGAATTTACATTAAAAACATTCATCCAAAATGTAAAGATATCAAAATATATTCTGCTTATTATATTATCTGTTTTTTATTAATACGTCTATGAATGATAAAAAAAACCAATAAATGCTTTAATAAACTGTCAGTCTCCATCACAGATTCTTTAAATGCTCCTTTTTTCACTTACAAAGTCACCATTCTTCACATGACCTCTGCAGCAGAACATGACATTATATCTATGTACACACTTTGCCAAGACAAAATCCAATTTTTATATTATAAACAATGTCCCTATTGCCCACATCATCTGTACAGCATTATATATACACTGAACCTTTCAAGACAAAATACAATTCCACACAGAGAAAAAGGAACCAACTACTAGCATATGTAAATTGTACCAAACTGTGCTGGTCAAAGTCACATATCAATAAGTAGGCCTGTCAAAAATCTCATTTTCAGTCAAGAAGATATTACTTCCATAGAACAGCCTCCAGACCTTTAAGTGGCTCCTAGGATGTTTCATCATCTCTGGCAAAATAGTAAAGTGTCACTATTGGTAAGATAAAAACCTGACATTGCCTTCTTCCTGACCCAGTTTAATGTTGATGGCCACTGAGTACAAGTCCACCATGACCGATAATTTTCAACCAGATTTTTTTGGGATAGATAAGGTGCAGATCATTCATAAACCAGGAATTAACCGACTGGTAAAACTACATAAGAATTAAATTTTAGAACAACAATTAATATTAATATTTTATTTTTGCTACAGTTTCACAAACCTGTTTTCTCAATGCTCATTATGATATCATAACCCCAGTGATGCCAACACTTGCTTAAGGAATGAGATCAAAATATATCTGCTTGATGTAATGAAATTATTGTACATGCAGTTTTTACTGTACCTCCCCCACCTTCTCCTTAAATTGTGTCTGCAAAGTCTCTATGCTGATGAAGTCTAGACAAACTAATGACTGTTGTAATAATAATAATAATATATAATAATAATCACTTTTAACACATTAACCCTTGGATGATTTTGTCATTTTCGCCTGAAATTCGAGTAGGAAACACATTCTGAAAGCCATTTCTGAATACATCATAAAAACACCAACTTCCAGGTGATCTTGCAATAACATACTGCCTAGTTGTGTTAGAAGCATCATTTTTCATTGGCTATTTGGCTCGCGCATGAGCAGAAGGGTAAAAGTTGGAGTTCTTTTTTTGTGTTGCTTAACAGACCCATTATTTTCGTATCAAGACCACTCTTTATTCCAAATGCACATCTATCCTACTTTTTGCAAATGTTCATCTGTCTGTTTGCAGTTCATACTGGTTTGCCTTAGACCTGAGACCAAAAAGTCTAAAATCCAGACACATAATCGGATTCCGACCATGGGCGAAATTTGGATAGAAAAAATTTGGGTCCAAAAAATTAGGTTTTTCCCTTTGTATTTTGTAGTGCAACTAGAGGATACACGGTACAAATTTCACCTCCAACTGTAAACATATGGAAACACCATGATATTCAAAATTCAATAATTTAAAATTTCTGGGTGCTGATGATGAGACCTATAATTCTCCATGCACATCTAACCTTGGTGCAAGGTTATGTGTGGAGAACACCATATAAGCCACAGCATTTTGTTTACATACATGTGCATGAAACACATGTTATTGATTCTGTACCAAATGAATCAGGTGCTACTTTCATTATTGAGTACTCCTGAGTCAAGCCTGTAAGAATGCTAAAATTGCATCAGAAGAAATCTGTCTATATTTTTTTTAAATTACATATAGGATAAGCTCTCAAAAGATATTTTTACTAAAATTTTAATTTTCATTATTAACCAATTATGGACCACCAAACCCATAAATATTCTATTATTTCTTCACCCATTTCTAGACTGGTTCACATTTCTTCCATATAATTAGTACCGTGTGTCCTAGAGATTCCAGATTATTTGGTATCATTGTAGAGCTACATCTGTCTACCTTTCTATAATACCACCCACTTTAGAGTATCATACATGACCTTGACGCTATAGAGCTCGGCAGTAAACTACTACCTCCTGCCATGTAAACTCATCACCTGGAGGGGTTAATGTGTTAATAATCACTTTTTTTAAAGAAGTATACATTTCAGACCCATAGTATATACTTGCAGTCCTAAAGTTTCACTTATAAGTGATTATACACCGCATCTGCAGATCTGGGTCTATAATGTTTGTAGTTTGTCTTGAATTATATACTAGTATATAGGATATTTTAAAGTTTCAGCTCTGACAGGAGCCAACAATGTAAAAGATGTGACACTTTCAAGAAGTTAAACAAAACTTGACTACTGTTCACTATGTTGTCAGAAGCTTTCTGCTCAAGAAGTTGGTATTGGCAAGACAGCAACACCTGATACCTTACACACATCATGGCATGAACTAAAGCTATAATGTTATTACCATATACATGCTTATAAGCTAAGTAAAACTGCAAACAACAAAGATCATGATCTGCCACCACATAATGCACCTGCAGACCAGGGTTTATTTTGTTTGTTACATTGATTACTCCTATGAAACTGCACAGACCCAGATCTTTCAGCACATTATGCAACAGCAGATCTGGGTCTATGCAGTCTGCAGTTGGGCTCATCCTGTAAGCAAGAATATATGTTACATGTATCAGAAAGTGTCATCTGGATTACAGAAAAGTGGCTACTAGGTGTCACAATACTTACAAACTCTGATACAACAAAGTACAGATGCCACTCTTCCCATCTGCTCTATCCAAAGCACCGCATCCTGATTTGCAATTGGTAATATTCCAAATGAAAAATAAAGATAAAGACCAACTGCTCTGTCTGGCTTATAAGATGACACAGCATTATCTTTTTGTCACAATGAATAAATTAAGTCTCTCTTCATCAATGAGTTAATCATAATAACTGGCAAAGGCCAAGTCACTGTACTGCTTCTTTCTTTGGCATAAAAAATCTTCCAGGTCTGAAGCCTAATTTCACTCAAAGCATTATCTGGATTGCACACAGAGGTGTCTCTTTCAGTTCATAAAATAGGTTATAATCAATTGTGTCTCGAGCTATTTAAAGTAGCATTAAAAAATTACACAATTAAACTTAGGTAACTCAAACATAAATCATTCAAATACTTGATAGAAATGAATGACCATTCTCTGACTATTTTTTCCTATTACTGTAACTCTAAAATTTGAAACATTCAAGAACATAAACAAAAATGCTAATCTCACACCTCTTCTAGTTTCAGATGCACACAACATTTTCTCTCTAATATGTGTGTCTGTGAGTGAGGGTTAGAGATTGTTCTACCTCATTTTAACACCATATTATGGACACAATGAGAAAAATAAACAATTATACTTTCATTGGTCTAGCCAACATAGGACAATAAGGGTTGTAAGAATACAACATGACACTTATTTTATGTCTTAATTTTTGTTTTAAAATATATTTGACATAACTCTGTGTAAATGCACAAATATCATCAAGTGAAGAAATATATTTTATTTATACAAACTTGAATTTTCCTTATAAAAGATCTGACTGATGTTTTGATAGTGGATTCCGACTGCACATGAAACATAAAATTTAAAAACTTTTTAAGGACGCTCCAAGATAAGTGTAATCATTTTCAAGAACCTAATTTATGAAACATCTTAAAGACATATAATGTTTTTTCATTCATTTTGTGATATACTTCTGAAACAACAAATTGTGGATTAATTAGGTCAGACCTCCACTGCACTCAAAGTGAAACATATTAACTTTACACTATAAGAGCCATTTGTCTCAATCAGTGCAAAATGATCAACACAATTTCAACTGTTTCAAAACAATGTACAAGTCACTCTTGATTTCCTTTAAAAAAATTAAAGGACTTTCAATCACTTTTCAGTTAGCATGCTAATTTTCAAGCACTTTAAAAATATCTTCAATTTGCCACTTAAAATTCAATCACCTCCAATCCTTGCAAGGTATGAATGTATGAATCCTGCAATATTCCAACAAAAATCTAGGTTTCTCAAGAGAATTGGATTATCCAAGTTTTACTGTAGTAGTTTATACTGTGGATAACCTAACAGAACAAGTGAAGTTGTTTTTATTGCTGTATTAATACTTCAATCAATAACCCCTGCCATAGCCACTAGCCCGGGGCTGGAGACTTAAATAAAATCACAAGCCCTGACTGAAGTTCCACCAGCCCAGACTCCAATTTCCAAGCAGCAGAGGGGCTGTACAGACCGAAACTTTTTGCACAATAAACCCCTCCAGGAAACTATTCCTCGATAGAGGGCTTATTTCGACGAAATAAACCCTTCTATTCAGAATACAGGACAAAAAAAAATGTCCCCCGAAAACTCGAAGAGTTTCCAGGGACAAACTCGTTGAGTTTGCACTGACAACTTGGGTTACTTCAATAAATCTGAAACAGTTTCCGTGGCGGGGTCGTTATTGAAAAATCCATGGGTCGGGTCCATCCCCTCTGCTGCTCTGGGAAATGAGTTTCCAAGGAAAAACATTTTTATGTTAGCGGAATTAAATCATTGACAAATGAATAATGGCAAATATTGGAGAAGCACATACGACTAGATTAGCTCGAGAACGTCTCGAAGCAATTCAGAAATTTCTTCCTGTCCGTGATAGTGTCAGACAAAAATTACAACTAAGACAGCAAGCACGGGAAGGCTTTGCAGAGACTACGGAGGAATTATTTAAACCCGTGACCAAAGCTACTGAAAAATCCGCAGCTGTTACCAAAGAGGCTTTAATAGAGCAAAGGAAAATTTTACAGGATATTTCAGCTGGACTTAAACCCCCGCCTCCACCCGATGAAGTTGTTGTGTCAGTACCTGCTGGTAAGCGAGTAACAGGGAGAATTACTGACCCCGCCAAAAGATTTACGCCGGATTATATTGAACTTCTTAAAAATGTACCAGAAGAGAAATTACCTGAGACAATACTGTTAGGATTGATTAGAAGAGATGTGTCTTTAAACCCAGAACACGGTTCTATGACAGATGATAATTTTATCAAATATTCGTATCGTATACGTGAAAATAAAAAACAAATCAGCAGGGACGATACAAAATACGATAGACTTGTAGATGCTATACGTAAACTTGAAATTCCACCATCGCAACCTCAAGAAGAAAAATCACCGTTGCAACACACAGAACGACAACAATATCCTTCACGGCGAAGAGCAATAGATCCTGGCCTAACTCCGTTAAGTGAATACGAGGCTGCATCTGAAGGAAGTCCGCGGGGCCAAAAATTCAAACAAACTAGGTCGCCGATAATTAGCTTAACAACATCTTCTGAAAGTTTGCCTCAAGACATTTTATCCCCAAGAATTGTACCATCAACAGGGGAGGGTTTAGGATCCGGTTTTATTGCCTGCCCTAATAATATCATCGATGATGTATCACGGTTGGAAGTTCTCATCGGAGGAAGACGTGCCGGAAACAATTCTCCGGAAATTATAAATGAAGCCGCAGATATCTGTCAGAGACTATTTCAGCGTGGCATCATGGATATCAGCATCTACCGGGGGCTCATTGATGAACTCGCAGACGGTTACCACAGCGACTAATAATTAAATTTGCTAGCAAATTCAGTTAGATAAACAATAATTAAATAAAATGATACTACACGATTCTTTTCGCAGACCAAGAAGTGTCAGAGTAGTAAACTCACGATTACCAGTATACGAGGTTGTTTACGGAGATGGAGTCGGTGATGTTGTTAGGGATTTAGTCACAAGAATCGCTCCGAAAGCTGGACCGTTAGCAAAACAATTCGCGATGAAAGCCGCTGATGTTGTCAAGGATAAAGCCATTGGCACTGTTGGTAGTCTTGCCGGGAAAGCATTTCAATCAATCAAGGATCGACTAGCACAGCTGATACGAAAAAAAAACCCAGTCGAGAGGTTGGTGCCAGTAAAACTACCATCCACTGAAGCTATGCCGGCAAATGTTAGTAGCGTAGTAAATAAGGCCGTAAATCAGAAATTAGCTGAGATCGCAACAGCAGGAATTACCTCCAAAGCGTTGCAAGATAGTGTAACTGCTAATTTGATAGCTGGTAGTGGTTTCCGGTGACGATAACATTTTAATTAGATCATCACAAATAATAATAATGTTTGCACGAAAATCCAATGACGCGTTTGATATGTCCAAACCAGTACTTAAAGATGATTCTGTACGTGATTTTCAATATTATTCTTATGAAGCACGTGATCCTAACCAACGCGGAAGAATTGAACTACAGGTCCAGGATACAAGTAGATACTTCTTGCCCGCTGAGGCCTTCATCGAAGTTGAAGGTAGGCTTTTAAAGAATGATAACACTAACTACGGAATCGGCGACCGAGTTGGATTTGTTAACAACGGCATCATGGCGTTATTTAAATCCGCTATTTACATGATAGATGGAAAAGAAATTGAAACAATTCATGATAACGTCGACGTTGCCACAACAATTCTCGGGTTGGCGAGATACTCGGATGATTACACCAGATCAGCCGGACCATCAATGATGTTTGCAAAGGATATAACCGACAGCCCCGAGAACAGGAATGTAACAATGAATAATGCCGGTGACGCAGTTGCATCGATGAACGAAAATTTTAATTTGGGTTTTGCAACACGTAGATCGATGTTAAGTGGAGATGAAGAGTTCTCAGGTGTGATTCCATTGTCTCACATCTTTGGATTCTGCAGAGATGTCCACAAGGTCATATTCGGTGCCAAACACACAGTTGTACTTGTGCGAAAACCTGATGATAATGACGCTATCTGGCGAGATGCTGCTGTTGCCCCTGGTCAGGTAATACTAACTAAACTGTGGTTGTGGATGCCAGTGTTGTCTCCGTCAATCACCGAAGAACAACGACTGTTGTCTTTCATGGACACGGGCGGTAAATCACTGCTATCCTGGAAAACAACAACCACAGACGTTATTCAGGGTGATAATGGTGGGTTGTTTACATGGCATATATCATCGCAACAAGGAGTATCAGCACCACGACATATTTTCATTGCATTTCAATACCGTGCTAGAACAGATAGCCAGGAAAGAAATCCAATGGTATTTGATACACTTGGAGTTTCTGAAGTTTCGTTGAGAATAAATGGGCATCAGGAGCCATCTGAGGATATATTAATAGATTTCGAACATCATCGTGTCGCACGCGCGTATCATCGTCTGATGTCATTTATGGGGCGCGACCTTAATGTAGACACTGGCCTGCAAATATCACAGCGAGACTTTATGAGTTTATATCCGATTTATTACTTTTCGCTGGAACATCTTGATCTGGTTAAACAATCTGTTGTCGACCTACATTTCCGAGCTCGTGTAGGTGTTCCTGCTGGTGGTTACAGAGCGATTGCTGTCATACTCTCCGATAAAGCAATGCTGCTTGAAGGTGTTGGCGGACGAATGAGGGTCATCGACGCTCCAATCGAGAATATGTAACGCAATTAAAATCAAACTTAGGATATAATGTCATACAGTCATGTTAATGTCACCTTGACTTCCGGTCAAACGAAGAAATTGCAATCAAAGAACGCAAGCACGTGCGGGACATCAATAACACTAAAACGAGATCAGATTACTGGTGGTCCAAACAAATTGTCGTTGACTAATACTCAGCTTAAACATTTTAATAAGGCACTAACAGCAAAAACCGGTGTCCGACTTGATTTCTCTGCTGCAGCTATCAAGGACATGACTAAAACCGGTGGAATATTTCCTCTTCTCGCAGCAATACCGGCGTTGATTGCCGCGGCAGCACCAGCCGTAGCAAAAGCCGCAGCACTCGGTGCAGTTGGAACTGCAGCTGGAATGGCACTAAAAAAGGCAACGGGAAAAGGATACAAGAAAAAAAAGGGACGCGGTCTAAGACTACCAGGAACTCCACCATCATGGTATCCAAAAAAATTCTAACGCCGTTGAGCAATTTTGATTTACTCGATGCTGTTAAAAAATTGCGTGTAAAACATTTCAGAGGCGTATTTATGCGAGATCAATTACCGCAACGACCGAATAATCCAGAAACTGGCATTATCAATCTCGACAACAAAGATGGTCCGGGAACTCACTGGGTTGCTTACGCGATCGATCCACGTGGAATTATCTATTTTGATTCGTACGGTTTAGCACCGCCAGTTGAGTTTCTCAAGTATGTCAGCAGATTTTCTAATGTTCCAGTGTGGCAGTCGACGTTACCAACACAAACATTAATTGATCCGCCCATTTGTGGGAGGGAGGTTTTAAATGTTCTTGATGCAATCTCAAGAAATCCAGCAACTCCTCCTCATAAAGTAGTGTATGAATATACCGCATCGAGAAATGCTAGCATTTGAAAAACAGCAATAAGAATAATGGTGGATATTTACGGAAGACCTTTCACACGAGGAGGTAAACCAAGCACAGATGCTGATCTCTCAAAATATGCGACCAAAGATGAAGTCGATAATCTTTTGAATATAGCTGGAGTTGACCCAGATGAAGTTGCTATTTTCCAAGACAGGCAAGGAAAACTAAGAACGAGCAACATTAAGTGGAATGATATAATTCGCAGAGTTCTTGGAGCTACCAAGGATAACTTCGTTGCATTTAGTGATGGCGGCCGGATCAAGGACTCGAATATATCAATCGCAAGCATCAAAGACAGTATTGATAAAGGTGTTGATAAATGTGTGAAAAAAGCCGGTGACACGATGACAGGCGAACTCAGCATGAGCGGCAACAAAATAACCGCGTTAGCGAATCCCGAATCCGACCAGGATGCGTCAAACAAACAATACGTGGACATCGTCAACGGTAAACTAAATACGCTGCGTGCAGAGCATGATGTTCACGTGGGCGCGTTTACAAGATTTCGAAGAAACTTCGTAAAAACTGATGAGGTCGTGGATAAGTTCTTTGGGACTCCTCCAGTCGTCGATGTAAAACTCGCTGATGTAAAGACCGACATTAACACGATCAAACAAACACAGCAGGATATCGTATCGGGTATTCCTGATATCGTTAACAAAACCAGTTTGATTAAAGTTCCCACTGGAGTTACTCCGGGGCATATCACCAACATCGTATTCACGGTATCATCGGGATTCGCAACATGGTCACGACAAAATAACACTATCAAATATACAGCAACAGCCACCGGTGTTTACAGGTTGTCTGTGTTTTCAGCCGCTAAATTTGAAATCTTCACAACATATCCTTGGAGACATTCCACCGATAAGTATTCCGGGGTTTGCACTGTAATACTAAACAGCGGAACCGAGGAAACATTTATGCTTGAAGCCGAGGACGATAGTTTAACAGCAACATCTTACTGGTTTTGTTTGGAATTCGTCGCTGCAACGCCTCAATTGGTTACCGCGTAATTGAATAATGTCAACGACGCCAGATGCTCAACAATATCGATACAATCAAGTCCGTGAGTGGCAATCTGAGTTAAAAACTGTCATCGAAGTAACTAGTCAAAAAGTAAAAAAATACAAGCGCCGCATAACAGTGCTGGATATTATGGTTTATTCAGTATCTGCCGTTGTTGCATCTGCCGGAGCAATACTATCAGCGGTCACTCCGGTAACTGCAGCAGTCGCCGCCACGATCTGTGTTTCCGCGGCCACAACAACAGCTGGAGTTTTCGGCATCATAGCAAAAAAAATATCATCATGTGCTAACACAAAATTACACGATTACACGACAAAATTAAATACAGCCACGACCGCATATCAGAAATTATCATCGCTGATATCATCATCGTTAGACGTGCAAAGTAGCGACGCTACGATATCAGATTCTGAATTCAAACTAATGTCAGATGCGTACAATGACTATTTGAAAACTAAACAAATAAATAATGTCAATAGAACTGCTTCAACAAATAGTCACAAACACAACACCGGTAAGGACCACAATGATCTCAGTGTCCTCGACGACACCAGAATTCGGTATTAATTTTCGAACTCCAATTCCAGTGAGTGAAATCGCGTTAGCAAAGCTCAGTGTGTATCACAGCTGGCCCAATGTTAGGTCGGCATCATTTGGTGGTCTGCAGCCAAATAATTCATTCGTGTTCGGGAAAAGCAAAGCCGACTCCGGCGAACAGGGTGAACTTGACTGGAATACAATTACACTTCCCACTGGGAGTTATCAGATCGAAGAAATCAATAATGAGATACAACGCCAAATAAAACGAATCACCGGCAAGGAAGCCAAAATATCTATAACAGCTCATGAACCAACGCTGTCTGCGGTCATTGAAATCTCAACGCCAGGATACGCCGTGGATATTTATAACAGCTCAATCCGAACATTATTAGGATGGCCAAAGGCCCCCGAGGTTAAACCTCGTCCACCAAAACCTGAAAAATCGGATTTTATGACCTATAAAGAAGCACTACACGACCTCGAGTACAATTATTATTTACTCCTTGCAGATCAATTACTAGCAAGAAAAAGTACTTTAATGCCCGATACTTGGAGTATAGAAGCTCCACGTGTTAAGGGGGGGCAGGAGCTCCGTGTTTACCGTCTAGATGATATAGAATCTGAATTATTTATTCCGATCAATCTAGTACATAAACAACAGCTACAACTCCTGCGAGTATATTTCCAAGATTATATTTCTGATTTAACAAGTCCGCGTGATAATATTATCACAACCATAGAAAAACTAAACAAACTCGCATCGGCCATGGAAACTATAAATCTAAGAATAATTCAGGCTTTACTGGATCTTAAAGACTATATCGATGATAATTATAGACAGATAGCCAGAGCAGATTTTGCAATTAAATATGGTATTCAAGTGAATGATATTTCAGATTTTAAATTTCCTGGATATAACGTGCCCGAGCTGAGAAAATCAGTCTCTGATCTCATCGATCAATCTTTCGAAGATATTCTTGCCGCGTACGAACGAATAAAACCACAACCTGTTATTCTCAAGCACGACAACAGTACAGCATCCGATGGCAGACACATCTCACCCGGGATCGTAAATATCACAGATGTTATTGCGGTCAATCTTGTATGTGACGTCATCGATGGCAGTTACAGCGCATCAGATACTACGACGGCACAACAGGGGTTTATCCTGTATACGTTCACACCAAGAGACCCCCCTGGTTTTCTGATTGTGCAAGAACCAATCAATCCGGTCTATCTACGGTGTCATAACCCGTGGTTGTCAACGATAAATTTCAAACTCACCGACCAGAGGGGGAATTTGTTGGACCTGCGTGACGAGACTGTTAGTATAAACTTACTGGTGAAGTCCTAAGTCAAGGGATCCATAATATTTATAATAGTTTTTTTTTCTGCACTGATCCATTTTCGTCATTTTATCGTGCAAATACCCTATCAAAACCAGCATAAGTTATCGTTGAAAGTGCTAGCACGCATTTAAAAAAAAACGGTTGTGTATAATGTATCAACCCGAGTACATTCATGCACGAGTTCATATTCATGATAAGCAAATTCTTTACGAGGCAATAAAAACCGCATTTCAAATACAGACATTCCCAGAACAGTATTTCCCCGTTAAAATAGTTATTGACGTGTATGGTGACGAAGACTTCTTGTTAACTCCGTCACAATTAACAGAGCTACAGCAAAATCATATGATCATAGTTTGGTGTCAACGAGAACAGATTATGAACTATTCTCATTCCTGTATTGATGTTGAAACGCTTAAGCAAATCCTGAAAATCTGAAAGCGCCCTTCACTTGAGAAACTCTTTGAGTTTCCAAGGGCAAAAAAAATAATACACTTTTTTTTTTACCCGTGGAAATGTGCTTTACACTCCAAGCGGGGGGGGCGCTAGCGTTCTCAGGTTCTACTTTCACTTTGTGCTGTGAGTCACACGCTATGCGGTTTATACTTCCTTGTCGGCCTCGTAGTCAGAAACACTAGTATTTTTGTCAGAAATGCAAGGCATTTCCGTGTCTAGATTCTTTATATAACCTTTTAACCGTCTCACCCTGGTGCTAATTAATTTTCGAGTCTCATACTCTTGTGACAATCCAAGACGAATCTTCTCAACTGCACGGCACAGTGGAATAAATTCAGATACCTGATTTTCAGTTATCCCGGCAAGTGATCTGTAAACACGATCTTGCAAACCCTTAATGAACCTATAACGAGCAGGGAGATTGTTCTTCCCCAAGCGTGATAGCTCATTCAAGGATTCAAAATCTGACATAATTGTTTCAGTGTCTAGTAAAATATTAAAACCTCGCTGTTGTAATTCTTTAATTTCAACAAGTATGGTATTTATATTTTCGTGATTCATATTATTATATATTTTTATATTTTTAATAGAAACACTTTGCATGAGAAACGCTAGCTTTCCAAAACAAAACGAGACAGTCGGAAACATTTATCCCCTGCAAGGGCCTAGATCGTCAAATAACGTTCTAGAACCCCACGAGGACTGCTTCCGACATGACAATACAACATGTAACACGAAACACTTTATCCCCTGCAAGAGCCTCTAGATCGTCAAATAACGTTCTATAGGCTCAAGAGGACGTGTTTAGTGAATTGACAAGGACAAACATATAACACGTAACTTATCCTAAGGACGGACCCCTCTGACTGCCAAGTGACTCAGAGGCACATTTATTTACAAGACGAGACAGCCCTGGCTTCTAGGATCGAGTTCTCTAGCAGGCCCGGCAAACATTTATTTGACAACACAAACAACCTTTACCTCTGATTCGAGTATCACAGCAAGCAAAGGTACAATGAACATGTAATCTTATCCTAAGAGACGGTACAGAACAGACAACCTTTACCTCTGATTCGAGTATCACAGCAAGCAAAGGTACAATGAACATGTAATCTTATCCTAAGAGACGGTACAGAACAGACAACCTTTAACCTCTGATTCGAGTATGACAGCAAGTAAAGGCACAATGAACATGTAATCTTATCCTAACTTATCCTAAGACCTTATCCTATGACGACACAAACATACACAGGTGGGTCATTTTCTACGGTCAGCAGCAGAGCAAAACCATCCATTGAATCGACCATTGGATGGTGCACAAAAGACACCCGCCATTGGCGGATTAAATTTATGGTTTTGCTTGCGCGTGCTGACTTTCGATCGACCCAAAGGTCTTAGGGAGCGATTTCGTATATAACCCAACTGTTACTTGCGAGTTGGAAATTCGCTCTAGCAGTGGGCGGGACTTGTTTAAAATATTTTAATTGTATGTTTTCTTAAGCGCGGTCATATAACAAGCACAGAAGAGCAAAACAGTCGGATATATTCAGTAAAACGAGGATATTGTTTGTAAAAAAATATATATTCTACGGTAAATAAATGATTACATGTTATGAACTCGATAAAATATTTTATCAAGGTGGCTTTCTTAGGGGGAGCAAATCCTCTGACCAGCAACGACAACTCTGCAAAGCGTTACACACTCTCGGAGGAGTTATCGTCGTTTGTGTCAACGATAAGAGTTATATAACAGAATGAAATCTTCTGTTTGAGCTTCTTTGAAAATGCTGTTTTGTAGATCCCATCTGCGACATGCTGTACAGAAGGTGGACAAATACCGAAATACCTACCGGCTGCGCTCATTGATTGAAATATTATTTCTTCACGAGTCTCAACATTCACAGATTTCACTGCTCTTCTTATAGCTGTTTTACATTTAACTCTTCCTCGTATGGTATTCTTGCTCTGAGTGATCGCTTGAAGGTTTTCAATACTGTTATCAAGTCTGTTCCCGTTAATATGATCAATGACAAGGCCTTTAGGGATCTCTCCGTTAAAAACCTCATAGACGAAACGATGACATAAATACCTCCCTTTCCTAACAGTAAATCTTAAATAACCAGCATTATCAACTGTACCAACTTGTTTCCTCAGCCTGTAGTTTCTCACTATGCCATCTCGGTTTGCCTCATAATTTGGAATAGTTGGATGTCGGACGAATTCTTGATTCATTATACTATAAGCAAATCATTGTCTAATTCATAATTTGTCTGAAAACTTATTTATGTAATCACGCTCGCATTTGAGAGCGTTATCACAGTCTGGATTTTTTTTATCATAATACCGTTTTAGTTCTCGATAGCGTTTTCCACCACACGCTGAACATAATTGCGTTTTTCCTCGTACTCCAATGCCGCATCTGATACACGGTATCGGTCCTAGACTCCCACCGCGGACCTGTTGAGCATGTTGTCCACAGTATTCGCCTCTGCAGGGTTTGCTACACGGCGCTGATGAATTTAGTTTGATCCACTTGCATTGGTTCATCATATAATATATTTGTCTATTTAAATATTTGTCTTAATTATAATAATGGGTTTTGAAAGACTATCCAGAATAAAACCCATATCAGGTTCTAGATTCGATCTTGACCGGTTAACCGCTGATCCACGACGAAGAGAGTTAGCAGAGGTAATTGGTGTTATCAAGAATGCCAAAGAAGAGTTTCGTCGTGATGGTGCCGCACACACGTGGTCTTCGTATAAAATTATCCTCGGAAACGCGAGCATTTCTCGTGACCGTATCATTGATGCTACCATGAACGATACAATCGCGCGTAACATAATTGGGTATCTCGACGATAGAAGATATTTCGTACAGATAAAATTTATTGTTGGAGTCGGCGAGGGAACGTGGATTATCAGAGACAAACTAGACCCTGTTCTTGATGCCAGAGGCGTTCGTGGAAAAACCGTTCTGTTAAGTAAAGACTCAAAACCGGGAGTACTTGTTGGGATTGATATACCATATTATGCCAGAGCGTATCCTGTGACCGCAGTTGTTTATGGAATTTATCCGATGAAGAAACCACGCGTTGATAAACTCAAACCGATGAAGGTGTCGGTGTTGAATTGTGTAGCTGAGCGAGTAATGGAACATTTTAAAAATGCAATGCGAGGAAACGGCCTAACACCGCTAAGACAAACTAAAATAACAGCGTGGGCGACACGAGTAGCGGATAAAGGAGCGTCAATAAATGATGTTGCTGAGCTAGAGCGATTACTAAAATTTCCTATAACGGTTTCATCGTTAACCGGTGAGGTATTGTATGAGTGTAAATACAATTCCCGTGGAACACCAATAACTATTATCGATCATAACAGTCACGCCTGGACTGACTCGGTTAGGATATTTCCGCAAGACCGTGTTGTGAAGTATTATCCGGAATTGCAAAGCAATTCTGGGAGCATGTTTGATTTTATTTATCAGATAAGTAAAACCGATCCAGTGTCTGTGTGGTTATTCAGAAGTAGCGAAGATGGAGAATATGATCAGTTTGTGAGACCCAACGGGGAAATATACAGAACAATGGCGTTACAGCAGGAAATGAAAAAACTCGCAGAAAAATATCATGCTGGCAACACTGATACGTTACTGACACACTGTTTTACTGTCCCGGGTGTTGTCGCGCATGTAGCCCGGGAACGAAATTCATGGAGACCAACTCCGAAAAGTTTTCTTGCTGATATCCAGCAGAGCTGTGTCGAATACGGACACGGCGGTTTGTGGAATACTCAGTATGATCACCGCGGTATGATATCCGTGGACATGACGGCGTGTTATCCAGGAAGTTTCCTTGGGCGTGGAGAATGCAGCGAATATTTTAAACGGTTTGGCCACGCTGGCAATACCATGACAAGAGTAGCTGTCAACGGTGTTTTACCCGATTTTGACTTGACCGGATTTGCTTGTGTGTCGTCGTTTAAATTCGCTAAGGATTTACATCCTGTGTGTTATGTTTGGTTTGGCAGACATTTCGTTGAGAAGCGATGGGCACCGATAGTGTTATTGCGATACATGCTTGACAGTCGAATACTGTTGTCGCTGACGGTCAGCGAAGCGATTATATGTTATTGTCGTCAAACCGAAGTTTGGTTGCCAACTCCAACGCCGGTTACGTTAGAAGAAGTCATCGAAGATTGGTCACGAGAATATCCAGAAACTTCTATCGACGCTATCATCAAGAAAGCTCCTGAAGTACTTAAAAGCAAACTCAGAAATGATGAAAGCACAGCAAAAGATCTAGGACGAAGAATAATAGGGAAATTCACTCAAGGTGGAGCGTATGATCATAAACAACATCACAGTCGATTAATCATGGACAAGACTGAATTGGATCTTATTGTCGCTGATGCAGCCACGAACAACATGTTCTGTAACCGCAAAGATGTGTTTCTGTCAAACGGGGAAAAACTAGGGACTGTTTTTAGTTATATTGACGGAGAATCATCTCAGTACATACATTTGAGATCTTCGATGCTGGCTTATGTATCCATAAATTTGTTGTCGATGATCAATAGATTCCCTGTTGCCGCAGTGAGAGTTGCAACGGATTCATTTTATATTGATAAAAAACACTCAGCGCTGTTGGATAATGTTATATCGGATGATCCATCGTGGGGCTCGTGGAGAATAAAGAATGAAATGTTACACGGATATTGTAAATCGGCTGATGTTGAAATCGAGGATGAGTATCGCAGCGCAGAAATATCTTCGATGGTTTCGTCGGGGGCAACTTCGTTGTTGCCGCCGGTGCACGATCCTGTTACAAGACACAAAACAGTTTATCTGAACGGTCCTGGTGGTTCTGGTAAAACAACTCGAGCGATTGAATTATTTAGAAACTCTGACATGATTGTGCTAACACCCACACACAGACTTGCCAGGGAGATGAGACAACGGGATGTTAACGCGTGCACGTATCACAGTTTTTTCAAATACAGCGGCGGCACGTGGACACCTGAACGAATGGGAACGAAATATATTCCCGAGAAAATCATCTGGGATGAGATAGACACTGTGCCGTTGGATACATTAAAACAGTTTCTGGATTGGCTGCTAAAGAAAAATACCGCAGTGGTGATGTGCGGCGATCATGGTCAACCACCCCCATTTACAGGTGAATCTCCACACGAGTGGCTGAAAACTTTTGTAGATTATTATGAGGAAATAACTAACGATGTTAGAGCACTCGATGAAACGCTGAAAGAGTTTAAGGCACTGATCAGGCTACAAACCAATAAAGTCCAGTGTGAGATAATGCGTGAAATAATTCCAGAGACTTCGCTGAGCGACTTTTGGGAAACGTGGAAACCAGGTGATTTAATTGTGGCAAGTAGAAAGATAGTCAGGGACACACTTCAGCAGCGGTTATTTCAGTTACATCAGAAGAAATTTCCCATGTTGCCAGTGCCGTTGTGTTATAGACCAGCTGATACGCGATTGCAGAATATTGATGTTGATATTCCAGGGCGCCTGACTGCGTCGGGTCCGGAGAAACAGAATTTAGTATTAAATGATATTGTCACAGTTGATGTTGATGCTGTTGAACAGGCACTGAAAATGAGCAAATCCCCGTGGACGCTAGGATACGCTATGACCATCCACAGTTCGCAGGGACTAACTATTTCAGATACAACAGTTTGGATTGTTGATGATCGCATCGAGTGGTCAAATTTAGTTTATTTAGCCGTGTCAAGAGTAAGAAGGATAGGTCAGTTACGAAGAATTGTATTAGATGATGTTGTCAACGACAGCTCAATCGCTGATGACACAATAAGAAAGAAATTAGCCGGTTACAAACAGAGCGACAAAAAAAATGGTAGAGAGTTTGATCCCAAACAAAGTTTGGATGTTGAATTTGTAATACAATTACAACAACAGCAGAATAATCACTGTGCGAGTTGTAATTGTTTATTGCTGTGGCAGTATTCGAAAAACGACCCAAGGCAATTCACCGTAGATAGAATAGATAGCAGTCGCGGTCATACACGTGAAAATGTGATGTTGACCTGTCTTGAGTGTAACCGACGCAGAGGTGTTGCTGCAGTTATTTAAATGATTGAATCACTTCAGTGCGGATCACTTTAGTGATCGGGGTGGTAATTGTGTATCCTCGGGAATCACCTGAAGTTGCTCGCGTTTAAATCCGCGTTGAGGAGCAGTCGAATCTAATCTGTAGATTGCGTTTCTCCCAGTTGATCTGGTTATGCTGGATATCTTATGTGTAGTAACACTCCATGTGGGATCGGTTGCTCTTTTTTTTCCTCCTTCTAGTTCGCCTGGTTCGTATAAATACCTAACGGTGACATTACCCAGCAGTGGGGACGCTAGCGTCCCTGGCTGCGTTGAAACATTTTGTTGCTGTTGTCCGCGTTCACTGACGCGGGGTATATATTTTTTGTGATTGCATTTACAGGTCTCATGTTTGTTGTTCTGGTAATTTCATTATTCAGTGCGGCTATCACGTTTGGCAGTCTTGCAACCCATTCACGAGATCTCGTATCGTAAATGAATTCCCTCGCGTACTGGTATCCGAATAATCTCTCAGCGAGTGTTCTATTAAATCGCTCAACAATTGCCTGATCCCGATGAATTTCAGTATGTCCTCGTCGTATGGTAACGTTATGCTGCTTTGTCAGTGATGACACCGCGCCCTGAAATTCCTTGCCAGGATCAACTTGTAATAATCGTGGCCAGTTTAGAGGTCCTCGTTGATAAATTCGTTTAAACGCAGAGGCGACTTCGGACGCTGTTTTAGTCGCTAACGGTTCTGCTTCTTTGTATCTACTGGCAACATCAACTACTGTTAGCGCGTATTTGTATATTTTTCTACGGACAGTATCATGAGGCAGGAATAGTATGTCAGCCTGATGAACTTCATTGGGCACACTAACATCAAAATGTGCAAAGTTGATTTGTCGAGGTGGTGGTAAGTAGATTTGCCATATTGCTTGTTTTGATAGCCAATTTTTGGCAACCTCGCGTGTTACTGATGCCGCGTTGGCGAGTTTATTAATTGCTGAGTTACCTCTCCAGTATCCGATTGGGGAATAATAAATCGCTTGCATTTTTATTTAATTATCCAGCGCCTAATACTAATTTAGATTTCATCGCTGATCTTACTAACCAATTAGCGAGTGACTCCTTAAATGATTTATTTTTTATGGCGCTTAGTGCATGAATTAATTTCACATCCGCGATATGCCTGTCTTGTAGATCTTTACTTCGATAAGCAACATCATGTATGTGACACGCTGCGTCGATAGCGTTTATCGGATACTCTCCCGGTTTTGGTTTAGATTGTTCATCAAGTCTGATATCTAGTCGGGTCCCTGGACCGCAGTAATTGTATCCTGGGAGATGTTTTTCTCCGGGATACTTTGCCCAGGGAGTTCCGGGGAGCTTTCCAAGTTTGGCTGCAATGTCACCTCCGCTAAATTCTCGCTTTTTTTTTGAAATCTAAATTTTTTTGTGCCACATCGCGTACACTTACCAGAAAGTGCTTGTCTGTTATTTTTTGTTGTAATGGTTGTTAGATCATTCGTAGGGGTTCGTGCCTTACACTTCACACAATATAGATCCATAATTATTATTCTTTATATACAAATGGAAATTACAGATTTTTCTGCGACAAAAAAGAAAGAGCCAGTTAAGCATAATTCAGTGCTACCAAACTCTATCCGCGCGATTATAATTGGGCCATCCGGTTCAGGTAAAACACAGCTGTTGCTGAACTTGATAATGAAGTGGATGAAATGGGATAAACTGTATTTGATAGCTCCATCTGTAGATGATCAACGATGCTATAACGTTATAAAAGATTTTAATGAGAGTGCAAGCGCGCTGAGTAAAGACGGTGAGGATGTTGTTGAATTTATCACTGATATTGAAGAAGCCCCCAGCGTCGAGGATCTTGATGAATCAATTAACAACCTAGTAGTGTATGATGATGTTATGTTGGACAAGCAAAAAAATCCCGCAAGAATATTTTCCCGGGGACGTCACAAAAACACTGATGTGATTTATGTTACTCAGCGTTATACACAAATTCCTAAAGTAATCAGGGATAATTGTAATCTTCTTGCGATATTCAATGGAGTTGATACACATACACTGAGAAATATTCATCAAACCTGGTGTGGTGGCGATATGGATTTAAATAAATTTAAAAATTTCTTCAGTCATGCTCAAAGAAAACCTCACGGATTTGTGACAATAAATTTACACGATCCCAGAACAAGATACCGTATTGGACTTGATACACTATTTGCAACATAAAAATGTTTTTCCTTGGAAACTCATTTCCCAGAGCAGCAGAGGGGATGGACCCGACCCATGGATTTTTCAATAACGACCCCGCCACGGAAACTGTTTCAGATTTATTGAAGTAACCCAAGTTGTCAGTGCAAACTCAACGAGTTTGTCCCTGGAAACTCTTCGAGTTTTCGGGGGACATTTTTTTTTGTCCTGTATTCTGAATAGAAGGGTTTATTTCGTCGAAATAAGCCCTCTATCGAGGAATAGTTTCCTGGAGGGGTTTATTGTGCAAAAAGTTTCGGTCTGTACAGCCCCTCTGCTGCTTTCCACATAAACTAAAATTTCCTTTTCTTTTAATACTGCCACACAAGGTTGCAATGGCTACATTCAAAAATAAATTCAATACGGTTCAAAGAGGTTTGAAGGTAATGCATGTGTAATTAGTATTCATCACAACACTCAATAGGGACTGGAATGGCTCTGGTGTTCAATCTTCTCTGCTGGATTCTCAGAGTGAATCCTGGTCAAAAACCGAGTAGTTGACGTATGCCAACATGTTGTTTGGGGGATTGCAGTAAGTGCAAAGAATTAATATACCCCCAATCATAATGTTTTGTGCTGGCATGCTTCAAAAAGCATAACTCTGTCAACCAACAGTTCTGGAATTTACTTTTGTTGGGCTTTGCTATAGCTAACTGCTTCCTAAATTGGCTTCAAAAATGAATTACACTATTCCAGGAACTAAAATGATCATGCTTTGCATTCTACATAAGCGCTAAAATCAAGACTTCAAATAAACATTGCCACTGTTCACAAATTTGTCAAATATATAATAAACTTGTCTTAAATATTCTCATTAAAGGCAATGATATGTAATAACTTTTGTTCTTATACATGCATCTAGCATCCATTTGATTTATTTATAATGGGTTGTTCTACTTCCTGATCCTACCTATGTAAATTAGCTCAATGGGTGCACCCACCACAGCCTTCAAGCCATTAAGTAATATGGGAAATGTTGGTTTATACCCGACCTCTTTGCCTTTAATTGCCCTTATTTGAACTGCCCAAGGGATAATTTTACATCAGCTCCAATCATGACCGTCTACTGTTTATACATGATACATATAACACAGGGGCTCGTATTGTTGCCTACAATTTAACTAATAATCATATATATATATATATATATATATATATATAAATTATTTTTTCATATTTTCTCCCGAGTTTTCAAGATTACTGAAAATTGTGTTTCCTCAAAACATGACCGTGTCAGTGGGGTTTGGGAGCACAAAATTGTATGTCCAATGTCTGTATATGTTGTTCTGTTGTGCATATGGTGAGGGAGTAGCATGTGAGTTGCTTGCATTGCACATGCCTAACATGCAACCATGGATTACATTAACAAGTTACCTGTTCCACTGTTCACTCCTCCAACGACTCTCCAGGAGTTAAGTTTAACATTTCTGTGTGCAATAAGTTACTCAAAACTTTGTATCAAACAAAATAACTATTGTACATCAGAATACTACACAGTGCTGGCAAGTTTTTAGTAATTACGCTGAGGCAGTTTTATGATAATTCCATGCCTTATCTTTTTGTGAATTGTTTGGGTGTGATGATTCATTTACTTTTAATTCTTTATGTGTATATGTTGTAGGTCTTCTGCTTCTTCTGGTGATTCATTTAGTCATCATAATGTCTGATTAAATTACAAGAACCTGTGGAAGCACAACTTTCTTTTTTTGTCCCATATACCCATAAAGGTATTACAGATCAGTACCATTTTTATTTTGGACAAACATGTATCATACAAAATGTATTAGTGGAAATCCCATGCTGATACAAGTACCTCTTCAGAAGGAATTGTGAAAACAAGATTTTTAAGATGGCCTCTCAGGCATGACCATTTTCACTCTGCGCCATAGTCGCTAAATATGCAAATCTACTATCTGGCAATTTACTATCCAATTTTTTAACATTATCTCTATCCAACTAACTGTGAGGTCATTTGTGTGTGTTAAGAGCAACAAATTAGTTCCAAATATGTGGCCCCAATACTTTGTGAATTTCATGACTTACATCCAATTCATCTCTTGGAAATAATTTTAAACTGAGTACAATTCTTTCAAAAAAATGTGTTTATATGTGTTTTTGCAAAACTTAAAATTACCCATGCTAATTGAAGCCCTTCCATTTTCAAATTTTAATTTTAGGAGGTGTGTAGTTTTGCATGCTGTACAACTCTTCAATTGTGGAAGTAAATCTTGCTTGTAGTTTGCAATCCCATAATGCCTCAATAGAAGTGATCAGTTAAAAAAAAAAAAAAAAACAGAACTTGTTATGTTTCTGGTCATTTTATTCAATCAAATGAACATCATTTTCAAATCAGAGCAAAGAAGTGTTTTAGTGAAAGCTCCATGTCAATATGACCTTCCAATTGTGAGGAGATGCAGAAACAAGACTTTCAAGATGGCCATAATGGTGGCCATGCAGATCAGATCTGTACCATTTTCATCTTGGTTTTTAGTTTTGTGGGTTTAACACCATTTTCAGCACATTACAGACTACATATACCCACCAGTATATTTAGTGCAATAAGAACCCAAGAAAATCCACTGATACATGGGAAGCTAACTACTGGCAAGCTTTCCTAAACACCAACACTGACTGAGGCAAGAACCAAACCCATGCAGAGGAGAGATATGAATGATATATCAAGATGAGTGCCTTAAACCACCAGCCATCCCAGCTCCTTTTTCTTGAAGGTCCAGCTGGATATTATAAGAAATCTTTAGGTGAAATTCTTATGTCATTATGATCATTCATGCAGAAGGAGTAGCAATAAAGAGATTAAGCTGGTGGCTCTGCTGGAAACCAGTTTTGTTTAAAACCAATGGGATATCATAAGAAAACCCCACGTTAATAAAACTCTCCATTCAGGAGAAAAAGACTTAACAGTTTCAAGATGGCCACCAGTCCAGTAATAACAAGTCTTTGGACTAAAAGAACAATTATTATTTTATGCTCATTAAAAAATACAAATGTGCAAACAAATTAAAGTTTGAAAATACAGAGAATCAGAGTACACGTTAATAACTGCAGACAATACAGCTGTACCAGATCCAATATCCAAGTATGCTAAATGAAATTCTTGTCTCATCATATCTATCCTGATGGCTGATTTCAATCCCATCCATACCAAATACATGCACCACACTCCAACAAAAGCTGTGAACTCTACGATTTCAAATTCAATGCAAACATTAAGTACCTGACCTAAATTACAAGGAAAACCTGGTAGAGGTAAAGTGTTTGGTGTTTACAGCTTTATGGTCAGCAACATAACTAAGGAGCAGCAGAGAGGGTGAACAGACCACTTAAGGGAGTGGTCACCCTTGTGTTTGGACCAAAAAAAATAGTGACCACTCATAGAGGTCAATACCACGTCTACGATTATTGTTTGTCCCAAACAGAATTGTAGACGCCCCCTCTCTGCTGCTATCCATGTTGTAAAGAAATTTTAAGTTTGATGAATATTTTTCTTTTCATCTGAATCATGGGAATCTTCATCTGTTTCATCTTCATCTGTTTCATATTTATTTGTTCTATGTTTCAAGTAATATTCAAGTTCTGATGGTGGTTTTTCTATTTTTGGATTTATGTTCTTTCTGTGTTTATAATATATCATCAAACTTCTGTATCGATCTCCACCGCAATGTTTGCAAATCTGATACAATCCTCTAACGCCGTTGTTACATCCAACACAACTTCGTGGACCAGCATGAGGATTTTTGTTTATAAGATAATTATGTTTCTTGCAATATTCTCCACGGCATTTTTTATTACATTTGTTAGTGGTTCCTTGACGCAGCCACGCACAGTTGTTCATTATTTTTTTAATTAAATTTACACCTCTTCTGCTGATATTAATTAAAAGATTGATATATTATATTAAAAAAATAATGGTACATTCGGAATCTCATACTGCAAGAACAGCTCGAGAACGATTAGAAGCAATTAAAAAATTTCTTCCTGTCAGAGACTCATTCAGAAAAAATCTGCAAGCGCAGCAAGAAGCACAAGTTGAGTACGAAGAAGAAACTAAAAAACTATTTAAGCCCGTCACTGCAACTACTGAGAAAGTTACAACTGTCATCAAAGAAGATCTTCTTCCAGTATCAGAAAAAATAGCAAGAAGAACTAAACAGGCAAAGAAGATTTTACGAGACCTTCCAACTGGCATAGCTGCAGCTCAACCTCCACCTGTTGGTGAGGAAATACTTGAAAGTATTGGAGAACTTCGTACTGAAGTCGCCGATGTGAGAAAAAAACTTGCATCTGAATCCAAATCAACAGGAGAAAACTTAAAATTAATTGCAAGATTTAACGAAGGAGTTGTTGATATTATCAGAAATACTGAAAGAGAAAAATTACCTGAGATGATAGTAAATAATATATCTGATAAATCTGATATTTTCAAACCTCTTCATGAAAAAACAAATGATGATATTTTCATTAAATGGATATATCGCATATATTACAGCAAAAAACAAGCTAGAGGTCCAGAATTTAAAAGACTTAATGAAGAAGTAAAAAGACTTTACAGAGAGAGACTGGAACAACCAGAACAAGGAGAATTCTCCCAGTATCAGCTTCCTCCACCTCTGCAACAAATAGAACAACAGCAATCTTCTTCGCCGCAGCAAGAACCTTCACCTCTGCAGCGATTGTACACCCGAAAAAGTGCTATATTGAGGAAACCAACTGAGCAGTTTAGAGAAGAAAGAGAACGGACGTTGGCAAGGGGGGATGATGATGATCCTCCGAGCGCTGTTGGAAGTGGTTTTCTGACTACATCAGAAGGAAATAATTTTATTTGTCCTGATAATATCATCAATGACGTGTCACGGTTAGAAGTTCTCATAGGAGGAAAACGTGCCGGAAATAATTCACCAGAAATAATTAATGAAGCAGCTGATATTTGTCGGCGACTATTTCAAGGTGGTATCATGGATATCGGCGTTTACCGAGAACTTATCGATGAACTTGTTGATGACTAGTTGTTAGATAAATGGTAAATAAAAATAAGATGATAATACATAATAATCATCGCAAACCTGTACAGGTTAGAGCGGTAAACTCACAATTACCAATCTATGGAGCTACTTACGGAGATGGACTTGGTGATGTTATTCAGGGATTATTTACAAGGATAGCTCCAAAAGTAGCACCTGTTGCAAAACAATTATTGATGAAGGCCATTGATATTGTTCGTGATAAAGCTCCTGGTGCAATTGTCAATGTTGCTGGTACGGCGTTCTTGGCGATCAAAGAAAGACTAGCACGATTATTGCGACGAAAACAACAACCACTAGTAAAATTACCAAGTACGGAGGTGATGCCTGCAGATGTCAGTAAAATAATAAATCAAGATGCAAATCAAAAACTAGCGGAATTATCTGAAGAAACAGAAAAAAATATAACAGCAAATTTAATAGCAGGAAGTGGTCTTCGTCGACGATGATCACCATTTGGAAAAATGATAATTATAATAAAATGTTTAGACGTATATCCGACCCAGTATTTGATATGGAGGCACCTGTCCTTAAGTATGAATCTATACGTGATTATCAGTTTTATTCCTATGACGCAAAACAACCAGATCAGCGGGGGAGAATCGAATTACAGGTTCATGATACAAGTAGATATTTATTGCCCGCTGAAGCGTTTATTGAAGTAGAAGGTAGACTTGTAAAGGGGGATGATACGGCATATGGTGCCAATTTGCGTGTTGGTTTTGTCAACAACGGAATTATGGCACTGTTTGATAGCGTCACATACATGATTGATGGAAAAAATATTGAATCAATTCAGAAGGATGTTGATGTTGCTACAACAATAATTGGTCTGGCGAGATATTCTGACGACTTTACAAGATCAGCTGGTCCAACAATGATGTTCGCTAAAGATATCACCAACAACGCCAACCATAATCAGTATATCAAGTTACTCACACCACGGGATACTTCTGTTGCTAATCAGGCAGAAGCTGCCAACCCAGACCGTGAAGGTAGACCAGCAGGTGATTTTGAAATCATAAAAGATATTGCCCCGACATACAACTTAGGGTTTGCAGCACGCCGAGCAGCGCTGTCAGGAGATAATAGAAATTTTTCATGTGCAATTCCATTATCTCACATCTTTGGATTTTGCAGAAATGTTAGAAAGGTAATCTTTGGAGCTAAACACACAATTGTGCTCGTAAGAAAAGGTGATGATAATGATGCAATCTGGCGAGGTGCTGGTGTTGCTGATGCTGGTAAAGTAAATATAACAAAACTTTCATTGTGGATGCCAGTAACGACACCATCTATTACTGAAGAACAAAAATTACTATCTTTTATGGATCAAGGCGGTAAATCATTGCTATCATGGTTAACAGTAGCCACAGATGCTATTCAAAGTAATGTTAATGGTTTATTTACATGGCATATAGCATCACAACAGGGTGTTTCTGCACCACGACATATTTTTATTGCGCTGCAAAATAATAATCAGATAAATGATCAACAACGTTCACAAATGATATTTGATAACCTTGGAGTTAATGAAGTTTCCTTGAGGATAAATGGACATCAAGAACCGGCTGAGGATATATTGTTAAATTTTAATCAAAATCATGTAGCGCGTGCATATCATTGTTTGAGGTCATTTATGGGACGTGATCAAAATATAGATACCGGTTTGCAAATATCACAAATAGATTTTACAGGTCTATATCCAATTTATTATTTTTCGCTGGAGCATCTTGATTTATCCAAGCAATCTGTCGTTGATATACACTTTCGAGCTCATGTTACTAACCCACCAGGTGGTGGTGCTTTCTACAGAGCAATCGCGGTCATACTTAGCGATAAAGCCATCTTACTTGAAGGTGGTAGTGGTCGAATGAGAGTCGTTGACGCACCAGTAGAAAATCTTTAATTATTCAGAAAAAATATTATTTATATAAAATTGTCGTATAGTCATGTTAATGTTACTCTGACTCCCGGTCAGGTAAAAAAGCTTCAATCAAAAACCGCCAGCAAATGCAGAACTAAAATATCACTAAAACGAGATCAGACTAGTGGTGGTCCAAACAAATTATCGTTGACAAATAATCAGATTAAACATTTCAATAAAGCCCTAGAATCAAAAACTGGAGTTCAATTTCATCTCTCTCCGAGCGCCATCAAAGACATGGTTAAAACGGGTGGTATACTTCCACTTCTCGCGGCCATTCCGGCATTAATAGCTGCAGCTGCTCCAGCTGTAGCAAAAGCAGCCGCGTTAGGTGCTGTTGGAACAGCTGCTGGAATGGCACTAAAGAAAGCAACTGGAAATGGATACAAAAAAAAGGGACGCGGCTTAAGATTACCGGGATCTCGATGGGGGAGAGGTCTAAGGCTTCCAGGATCACTTCGTTAGACGTTCCAGCATCAAATTTTGATTTACTTGATGCTGCTAAAAAATTAAAAATAAAAACCTTTAGAGGTGTTTCTATGCGAGATCAATTACCGAAACAACCAAACAAACTCGAAACAGGTATTATTAATCTTGACGAACATTCCGGACCCGGTACTCATTGGACCGCATATGCGGTTGATCCACGTGGAATCGTTTATTTTGATTCGTACAGGTTAGCTCCACCCGTTGAATTTATCAAGTATGTCGCACCACTTCACGCAGGAACCTCTGGTTGTAAAGTTTGGTATTCAACGCTACCCACACAAACAATGACAGATCCACCAATATGTGGCCGTGAAGTAATTAATGTACTCGACGCTATATCAAAATCATCCAAACCACCACATAAAGTCGTGCATGATTATACATGTAACAGATTCGTTTCGCGTAAAGCGTTTTAAACAACAGGTCTTATTATAATGGTTGATATTTACAGAAGATCTTCTACTAGTAAGAAAATAAAATCCGACGTTGATCTGTCGAAGTATGCGACTAAAGATGACCTCGCTGATATTATGAACCTGGCTGGAGTTGACCCAGATGAAGTGGTTATTTTTCAAGATCGATATGGTAAACTAAAAACCAGCAATATCAAATGGAATGATATAGTTCGACGAGTACTCGGTGCAGTTACGGATAATATTCCCGTGTTAACTGACAGCGGCAAAATCAGAGATTCAAGTGTATCATTAGCAACAATTAGAATTGAAATTGCAAGAAGCGTTGCTAATCGTATGAAAAACACCGGCGACACAATGACGGGTGAACTCAGCATGAACGGAAATAAAATAGTAGTTTTAAGAGATCCAACATCCGACGAAGACGCAGCAACAAAAAAATACGTCGACGTCAACTACAACACCGTAAATGGTAAATTATCCACGCTGCGGGCCGAGTATGACGTTCACGTGGGCGCTTTTACAAGATTTCGAAGAAATTTTCAAAAAACCGACGAATCCATTGATAAATTCTTTGGCACTCCGCACACCATTGATATAAAACTCGTTGATATCAAAACTAACCTAGACACGATCAAACGAACACAGCAAGACATCGTAGCGGGAATTCCTGAGATCGTCAACAAAACCAATTTGATTAAAATTCCAGCTGGAATAACTCCCGGGCATATCACAAACATCGTATGCACGATATCATTGGGATTTGCAACATGGTCGCAGCAAAATAATACTATCAAATATACCGCAACAGTCACTGGCGTGTACAGGCTGTCTGTGTTTAGTGCTGCAAAATTTAAAATATTTACAACGTTTCCATGGCGTCATTCCACAGACAGGTTTTCCGGGGTTGTATCTGTTATATTAAATAGCGGAACCGAAGAAATATTTATTCTGGAAGCAGCTGATAAGAAATTAACCGCAACATCTTACTGGTGGTGTTTGGAATTTGTAGCTGAAACACCTCAATTGGTTACTGCATAAAAATATATATGGACGGTGCACAATACAGATACAATCAAGCACGTGAATGGCAGGCGGCGCTAAAAGATCAAGTCAATCAATATACAGTAAAAGTAAAAAAATATCGACAACGATTAGTTATCATTGATGTGATTGTTTATTCAGTATCCGCTGTTGTTGCTGGAACCGGTGTCATATTATCAGCGTTGACAATGATGGCACCAGTAGCTGTAACTATTTGTATTTCAGCAGCAACAACTATTGCAGGTGTGCTTAATATCATCACAAAAAAAATATGTACTTGCACGAACGAAAAATTAACCGATTACAAAATAAAATTACATACAGCGACGGTAGCATACTCGAAATTATCCTCGCTGTTATCAGCGAGTCTCAGTGATGGAATTATATCTGATTTTGACTTTTCAATGATGACCAAAATATACGACGAAGGTATCGGTATTAAAGATACAAGTATTAATAATGACAGAATTGCTCCAGCAGATCGTGACCAACACAACTCCGCCAAAGATAACGATGATCTCGGTAAGTTCAACTAATCCTGAATTTAGTGTTAATTTTCCTACTGCAATTCCAGTAAAAGAAATAGCACTAGCACAATTACGGGTATATTACAGCTGGCCAAATGTCAGATCAAAATCATTTCATGGTATACCAGCAAATAATTCGCTTGTATTTGCTAGTAAAGACAAACCCGATGGAACACCTGACTGGGTTGTTGTTGGAATACCAACTGGCAGTTATGAGATTGAAGAGATCAATAAGGAATTTCAGCGTAGAATAAAATCAATAACGGGAAAAGAAGCAAAAATATCAATTAATGTTTATGAACCGACCCTGTCCTCGACGGTTGAAATACATTCTCCCGATTACGTCGTTGATATTTATAAATCTTCAATCAGATCCGTGTTAGGTTGGCCTGAAATTCCCCCGGTGTATGAAGGACTACCAGAACCAACTCGGGATGATTTTACATCATCGAAAAGTTTTCATCATAATATTAAAATGAATTATACAAGTTTCTGGTGGAATATAGAAAAACGTGTATGGGATAAACGGGATCAATTTCGTGTTAATAAAACCGGTGAGTACTACTGGCTCTTACACAACGTTGATGGCGGTAATTCATTTTACGATTTGAATATCAATAATGTCTCAGGGATTAACTATTTCTGATACACGAGTCTGGATTGTAGACGATCGTATCGAGTGGTCAAATTTAGTTTATTTAGCGGTATCGAGGGTCAGAAAAATATCTCAATTACGTAGAATCATAATTCCTGAAATCGTTGATAAATTTAACATCATCGATGATGATATAATAAGAAAAAAAATTAATCGGATACAAACAATCTGATAAAAAAATAAACGTGACTTTGATCTTGATGTTGAATTTATTATTGAGTTAAAACAGCAGCAGAACAATCATTGCGCCAATTGTAATTGTATAATGTTATGGTGATATTCGAGTAATGATTCAAGACAATTTACCGTAGACAGAAAAGATAACAGTCGCGGTCATACACGAGAAAATACCATGTTAACCTGTCTTGAGTGTAACCCATTCGCGAGATCTTTTATCTTAAATAAATTCCCTCGCGTATTGATATCCAAATAACCGCTCCGCGAGTGTTCGATTAAATCGCTCAACACTTGCTTGATCACGGTGAATTGCTGTATGACCTCGTCGTATTTTGGTATTATGTCGTTTCATCAGCGATGATACTGGACCAAGAAATTCCATACCAGGATCAACCTGTAGTAGCTGTGGCCATCGCAGACCACCTTGTGGTCCGAGTCCTCATTGATAAATTCGTTCAAACACATCAGCTACTTCAGATGATGTTTTCGCTGATAGCGGCTCTGCTTCTTTGTATCTACTTGCAACATCAACTACGGTTAACGCGTATTTGTATGTTTTTCTATGCACAGTATCATGCGGTAAAAACAGAATATCAGCTTGATGAACTTCATTAGGAACACTGACATCGAAATATGCGTACTGAATTTGTTTAGGACGTGGTAGATAAATTTGCCATATTGCTTGTTTGGATAACCACGCTTTAGCAGTAGAATGTTTAACCGCTGCTGCATCAGCAAGTTTACCAATTGCTTCTTTGCCTCTCCAGTATCCTCTCGGTGAATAATAAATCGATTCCATTATTAATTACCAGCCCCAAGCGCTAATGTACCTTTCATTGCGGATCTTACTAACCAATTAGCTAATGATTCTCTAATATTTTTATTTTTTATAGAATTTAATGCATGAATTAATTTTACATCTGCAATATGTCTATCTTGTAGATTTTGCCTTTTATAAGCTACATCATGAGCATGACAAGCTCGATCAATAGCGTTTATTGGTTCCTCGCCTGGTTTTGATTGATCTTGATTATCGAGCCTGATATCAAGTCTGGTACCAGGACCGCAATAATTATATCCCGGTAGATGTTTTTCTCCAATGTATTTAGCCCATGGAGTACCTGGAAAATTTGACATCAAATTAGCAATATCACCACCACGCTTATTAGGTAAAAAATTTCTTTCTACCGCATATAGAACATTTTCCACCATACGCTATTTTTTATTTTTTGTTGTAACCGTAGCTAAATCAGTAGTTGGAGTTTTAACTCTACAACGTAAGCAATATAAATTCATGTTATAAAATATATGGATATAATTGATTTCTCAGCAACAAGAAAACGAGAGCCAGTTAAACACCATCCTGCGCTACCAAATTCCATCAGAATGATTATCATAGGACCATCTGGATCGGGTAAGACGCAATTATTACTTAATCTGATAATGAGATGGTTGAAATGGGATAAATTGTATTTAGTAGCACCATCCGCTGATGATCAACGATGTTATGATGTACTTAAAGATTTCAATGAAAACGCGCGATTACTGGATGAAGATAATGATGTTATAGAGTTTATAACCGATATTGATGAAGCACCATCCGTAGATTCCATAAACGGATTTATTAATAATTTAGTTGTATACGACGATGTGATGCTAGATAAACAATCAAATCCAGCCAGAATATTTTCCTGAGGTAGACATAAAAATACAGACGTGATCTATGTTACTCAACGATATACACAAATTCCGAAGGTGATCAGAGACAACTGCAACATTTTAGTTGTGTTTAATGGCGTAGACACACACACACTTAGAAATATTCATCAAACTTGGTGTGGTGGTGACATGGACATAATTAAATTCAAAAATTTCTTCTCACGAGCGCAAGCTACTCCACATGGATTTATAACAATAAATTTACATGATCCAAGAACAAGATATCGTGTGGGTCTTGATAAAATATTTGGGTAACAGGGGTGATGATAAAATTAAATTTAATTAAACAGATATCATTAATATAATGAACAACTGTGCATGGCTGCGTCAAGGAACCACTAACAAATGTAATAAAAAATGCCATGGAGAATATTGCAAGAAACATAATTATCTTATAAACAAAAATCCTCATGCTGGTCCACGAAGTTGTGTTGGATGTAACAACGGCGTTAGAGGATTGTATCAGATTTGCAAAAATTGCGGTGGAGATCGATACAGAAGTTTGATGATATATTATAAACACAGAAAGAACATAAATCCAAAAATAGAAAAACCACCATCAGAACTTGAATATTACTTGAAACATAGAACAAATAAATATGAAACAGATGAAGATGAAACAGATGAAGATTCCCATGATTCAGATGAAAAGAAAAATATTCATCAAACTTAAAATTTCTTTACAACATGGATAGCAGCAGAGAGGGGGCGTCTACAATTCTGTTTGGGACAAACAATAATCGTAGACGTGGTATTGACCTCTATGAGTGGTCACTATTTTTTTTTGTCCAAACACAAGGGTGACCACTCCCTTAAGTGGTCTGTTCACCCTCTCTGCTGCTTAAGGCTATTTAGTGCCGAAGCAATTTAGTCAACTGCCTTGCCAAATGGATGGAACTGAATAGTTCTAAGTAAAATAAGTACATGATGCTTTTCTCTTCTTATACATGTTTTGTTCACAGAATTATTTTACAATACAAAATGATTATGAGCCCACCATTGCTTATGGGTATGTTCTGAGTTTGATGATTTTCAGAATAACTGCTTTTGTGTCAAGCCAAATTTATCACATTATGCTGTACATAACTGAAGGCCTTAAGGTAGATTACTTAAGGTACATTAATTTCTGTAATTTAAGTTACTTTCTCTAAATAAAGTTTTTATTGTTACAAGCATAACCATCTCCTATAGGAACACTGTGTACAAATTATATAACTGGTTCTCCAGTTTTCATACATCTGATAGAGATTATGACAATCTGTTCTCAACTGTCAAAGCAAACAGGAAATTTGATTTATTTCATCGATTACAGTTTTAGTAAGAACAATATAAATTGTGTTAATGAATATAACAGTACCCCAGCTCTAATTACTGTTTTTATATTTACTCCATTTAAATTTAGCAACACATTTAATTTTTCACTTGGAATTTCTAATTTAGCAGCCTAACTAACAATACCAATGGAAATACCATCCTGGAGTTCTTATTATTGTGCCTTGAAGCAATTATCAGCCTGTTTATATGCATCACTATGCCCTGTACTAGTGGTATCATTATATCCCATAATACTAGACTTCTTTAACTTCACTCCAAGGATAATAATAATAATAATAATAATAATATTAATAATAATAAATACTTTATTGATGAAGGTAACTCAGTATATTAGAATATTCTCCCCTGAGGCCCTTATGATGAACAAACTATTGAAAACACGAGAGAGAAAAAATACATTTAGTATAAAACAACAAAGTATCAATGAAATGCATTAAAATTATAAATCAGTGCACAATGTTTACAATGATAACTGCCATTCGAGATAGTAGTCACATGTTTTTGTTCTGAACACATTTTGATCTGTTTGTGATCTAATTTCAATAAAGAGTTCAGAACAGCAATGGACAGCAAATGATTTTTTGAAAAGTATTTGTTTTGGGGAATGGTGTATTGCAATATCATTTCTAATTGATCTCAACTTAGGTTATTGGTACTGGGGTTTTTCTGACTTAAAATGAAACATACCATTCAAAATATTCATTCTTTACTTTGAACATTAATATGGACTTTTGTTAGGCTACTCTGTATTAAAAATTTCAATCATTTCAATTTTGAGAATAGATTTCTGGATGGTGTCTCAAATGGTAAATTTAGAATAATTCTTGCTGCCCTTTTCATGTCTGGATTGTTTTGTATTAGTATCAGTATTTCCTCCAACTTATCCACCAGTGGTCCAAATGAGGAAGAATGAATGCATTGGGAAGAATGAATGCAATGAATACAGATCTTTCCATCGCTGAAATATTTTTTCCAACACATAACTGCTACTATGCCTTTAAACTTTTGCCCCACACAAGGATGAATAATACACCATATATACTCACTCACATAAGACAAACTGCAAACTGCACAGACCCAGATCTGCCATCACATAATGCGCAAGCAGATCTGGGTCTGTTTGTTGGGAGTAATCAGAAGAACAAAAAAACAGATCCTGATCTGCAGGTACATTATGCTAAAGCAATCTTTCTTTGTAGTTTGACTCATCAGTTATAAGTGAGTACATATAGAATGGTAGTATTTGCTTTACTATATTACTGGTATTTCATAGCAGTATGATTCAAACAGACATGGGTAATGAGAAAATTCTGCTTTGTGTGCTTGTTTATTTAGTACTGGTTTCTTTGATCCTTGAATATACATCTTTGATGTCACACAACTTGATTTGGACCACTCTAGTGACCTAAGTAGTTACAGCATCCACCTCGGATGCTCCAAGTCACTGGTTCGATCAGTTTCAACTGTAATTTTTATTATCATTTTAAATAAAAATGAGCTACAGTCAAACCTATCCAAATGGTCACCTCCATACAACAGTCACCTGGTCACCGTGCAATTCTAATTTCAAATCAATAAATTTCCAACATAAAAGCCATGTGTATAATGGTCACTTACTTTCCATGGTCAGTCAAGTGTTTTCTTACCAAATAATGTTTTCTCTCATCTTTAAGAGGTTGTTGTTGTTGCTGTTGTAGGGTTTAATGCCATTTTTCAGCACACAATAGGCTATACATGGCGGCCAGTATTAATGGTGGAGGAAGAACCCAGGAAATGCCTGGAAAGAACCACCGACCCTCGAGAAGCTTCTGGCAAGCTTAATCTCACATACCCACATTGGCCGAATCCAAGACTCGAACAAATGCAGACAGAGGTGAGAACTTTGGCAGTGATCCATAACGGAAAGCACTTTAGACCACTCAGCCACTCAGGACCCCTCTTTATGAGGTTACTATATACATGCAAATGAAAGTTTGTTTAATGAGGATGGTTGGTTACATAAAGGAATAGTTTGTGAATCACTCATACTCGAGTCACACTTGTCAGTGTAATTAAAAAGATATTATATCAGATTCAAAAGGAAGTGAATTTTTTCAGTAGCAGGAAAGGGGAGAATTAGTTCATAACCAAGATACATGCAATGAGAAAAGTAGGTGTTTTGTCAGAGCAAAAATGAAAGTTACCTTCTATAACAGTGTAATCGGCTTTTTTCCAAATCTTAAATTTTTTTGAAACATTATGTTAATTCAAACTTTATCAGATGAATACAATTTAATTGTAACAAGATACCAATTCATCACATTCAAGGGTCATTCAATATTTAAAAAAAAAACACGTCTATAAAGCATGTGATGTTTTGCTTCAGATGATAATAACAATAGCCAAATAAAGTTCATTTAATTCCCTATTCATCACAGGTCTCACATATGCTGATTCGTTTGAACTTGGGAAGCCGCACAAATGGTAAATCCAAATATTGCTTTAAGTGAGAAAAGCTGTTCTTAAGTCTAATAAATAAAGTTGCCCAAACAAATAGCCTAATAAATAAAGTTGCCCAAACAAATAGCCTGTCCTCTGTTTTACAGTCATATGTAAGCTGTCAAATAGAAGAAAATAGTCTTTTGTCATGGCGTACAACACAAACAAAATTAAAGCATTTTTTTACTTTTTTTATTTTCAGACTCAGTGACAATTTATTTTATAGGATTTAATAATGTGAGAAGGATACAGTAATCCTGTGAGGAACCAAGCACATGGAATGACTATATATATATATATATATATATATATATATATATATATATATATATATATATATATATATATATATATATATATACTTTATGAATACTAAATTAATAATAATAATAATAATAATGTTATTTAGTGCATGGTACCTGTTCAAAAACCAAGTCTGAACCTCCATATAAAGGCTACATGTGTATTAGTTAGAACTGTATATTGAAATCTCTTTGAAACTATGCCATTCATTTAAATTCTAATATTATTAGCAGATGGAACAAATTACTCTTCAAATGTGCAACTTAATTTCATTCTTAACAATGCAGGGCGCAGTTAACTGTAGATGTATCTGTATACTTGTACATATGATATATGCTCTTTTATGTATACAATATTTTTACATTTATATTTTAATTTAGATGTCTGGACTATGTAGTCTGAAATAAAGAATTCTTATCTTATCTTACTGCCAGCCTGGCCTTTTCCCATAGTTGGCCACTATTGACAGGTTTGGCTCTACTGTTCAGCTGAATTGTTTAGCTTCCGTATATAGGAAATCTGATTCATACACATGTCCATGCAGGAATTTTTGCACTATGCAAGGATAAAGAACTCTAGGAAGTGGTAAGAACAGCCTTTTTGGGGCATTCTATGCAATATCCGTGACAAATTCTGCAACTGAACATCATACACAAAAATATTTCAAGTGGTGCAAGTAATCAAACACATGATAACAGATTTTTACCTAGGAGAAGAAAAATATTTCCTTACTTTGTCAATAAAGTTACTTGGGGCTAAAGAATATCCTACATTCCCTTAAAACAGAACGGCTGTGCCATACTCCACAATGTATCATCAGTAGGTTCATGTACATGCATGGCCACACTATTTGTCTACTGTATCTAGCATAACAGGAATTATGTATGTGTATTAGAACTGGGTACCATGGTAATGTTGTAGTGCATTATTTCTAAATATACTGTGAGATGTACCACAGTATACTGCAAATATATTTGCGACACACAATTTGATGCTGCAAGACAGGGACCTGACACAAATTTAAGGAAAAAAATTCTGCCCATCAATAGCTGGAAAAAATATCTTGCTCTGAAATAAGGTAAAATAACATCATAAACATTACATGATTTGATAAATAAGTATCTGGAGAAAAGAAATAATATAATATCTCATCTCAAATGAAAATTGGAGACCCATTCCCTCTCAAATTTAAACATGCAGTACTTTATGGTAGAAAATTTGCAACTTGTATGTTTTAACTGTTGTAAAAGTTGTACTAAAGTGAGTTGATTCAACTTACACTATAGCTGAAAACCTGTAAAAGACTCTGTGCTGACTGACATTAGAATGCTTGTTGAGTGAAATAGTAAGTGCTGACGTCAATACCTACAATTTACTAGTGTACTATTGATATAATATGCAGGGAAACATTGAATGGAATGCCAACGATTGGTCAATATTTTATCAGAGAAGGCGGTGTATATATAACACACCAATCCAACACATTATACATTTTTTAGTGGACTTGATGTTGTGATGCAATTTGGATTTTTAACGTAGCTTTAACAATTTTTCAGTCATATCGCTACGATGTCTGCAGTGTGGCAGTTTACAGTGATGTCTAGCACTGGGGCATCATGCCGCAGACATGTAGCATGATGTCCCACCCAGTCACATTATCCTGACACCAGGCCGACCAGTCCTAACACTAACTTCTTAATGCTGAGCGCCAAGCGAGGCAGCTGTTAGTACCATTTTTGTAAGTGTTTCGTATGACTTGGCCGGGGATCGAACCCACGACCTCCCGCTTCTGAGGCAGATGCTCTAACCACTAGGCCACCGGAGCGGTTTTAGTGGGCTTGAGAAATTACATAAAATTAAAACAGAAAACAATTGCTCCTCTTACAATCTTTGGATTATAATAAAATAAATAACTTTTATTTTTGTTTTTGAATCAGAATGGTTTCCAAAACTCTGGATTTGAAATGAATGTCTTTTACAACTTAAACATTGGGCCACCATGTTGGTACATGTGACAAGGGTCAAACATGTGACTGAAGGATCATAAATATAATTAGAGTTGAAATATTCAAACTTAATCTGTGACAAATACAGTTGTTTGGGGAAAAAAATTAATAATTATTTTAAATTTTATTTTGTCAAGTAAAATGAAAACATGCTGTAGCATTAAATGTGTAACTCTGGAACAAAATACCATAGTAAACCTGTGTACTGGTAATACCATGCAACTGTAATGCATATAGCACTAAAATGACATGGGGGCCCCGAGTAGCCGCGTGGTCTAAAGCACTCTCCGTAACGGATCACTGCCATCTCACCTCTGTCTGTGTAGGTTCGATCTCGGATTCAGCCAATGTGGGTATGTGAGAAAACTTGCCAGTAGCTTTTCGTGGGTTGGTGGTTCTTTCCGGGGTTTTCCCGGGTTCTTCCTCCACCATTAAATACTGGCCGCCATGTATAGCCTATCATGTGCTAAAAAATGGCATTAAACCATACAACAACAACAACAAACTGACATATTTTAATGGAGTTTTACTAATGATGTGCTGCAATCACAAAATTAACATGTGCACATTGAACCATGGACTTGAAATCTCATTTCCACCATTCAATCACATTTTTGGAGCATGGGAACATTAAATTCAAGCCCTGATATTGTATTTGAATCAATCAATAAATGATTCCGTCAACCGAGAATTAAGTAATTGGCATCATTTTACTCCATATTACCTAATAACCAATCACTTAATTTTTGGAAGAGGGGGACCTCAGGGACTTTTTGACCCCAAAATAGCTTGAAACAAATGTTCATACTCAGGTTGGTGTTATAAAAAAGAACTAATTATATCAATTAGTTGAAAAATTATGTATTTTTGAGGTAAATAAAATAAGTATCCTGGCTCAAAGAAGATCCCAACTCAACCCCCATCCAGATGAAATAAGCTGACCTTTAATGAAAAGCTGTATTTGAAGAATGTCCACAACATGCTACTGTGTAAAATCATAAGAAATGTGATCTGAACAATAATAAAAGCATGTGAAGTTGAGACTGAAGATGAAACCTCTAATGGGCCTACAAAAACTTCCAACATAAAGGCTATGCATTAAATAACTTCACTGGAGAAACAGTGCACACCCAGTGCTTTGTTACTGTTTATCCTTTCTATTCCTGCCACAATACACATTCAAGACACATTTATCTTCTAGACCAAGAAACAGTGTTCAGTCTGCACTCATGTAATGGTTTATCAGCATGGAAGGATATGCATGAAGTATGTAGTTTCCCACTTGCAAGTTGTAGTGTTAAGTAATTAAAACTACATGTGTTGACTGTTCTTGTGATTTCTACCACTCTTTCAATATGTACACTGCTTGATTATGCAACTTTTCATTATAACCTGATTATGTGACTTTTCATTATAACCTGATTATGTGACTTTTCATTATTGCCTGAGTATGTGACTTTTCATTACTACCTGATTATGTGACTTTTCATTATAGCCTGATTATGTGACTTTTCATTATTGCCTGAGTATGTGACTTTTTATTATTGCCTGATTATGTGACTTTTCATTATTGCCTGATTATGCTTCATTATGTGACTTTTCATTACTGCCTGATTATGTGACTTTTCATTATTGCCTGAGTATGTGACTTTTCATTACTGCCTGATTATGTGACTTTTCATTATTGCCTGAGTATGTGACTTTTCATTATTGCCTGAGTATGTGACTTTTCATTACTGCCTGATTATGTGACTTTTCATTATAGCCTGAATATGTGACTTTTCATTATAGCCTGAGTATGTGACTTTTCATTATTGCCTGATTATGTGACTTTTCATTATTGCCTGATTATGCTTCATTATGTGACTTTTCATTATTTCATGATTCTGTGACTTTTCATTATTGCATGATGTGACTTTTCATTACTTCTTGATTATGTGACTTTTCATTGTGGCTTGATTATGTAACATTTCATTATTGCCTAATTATGTGACATTTCATTATGGCTTGATTATGTCACATTTCATTGTGGCTTGATTGTGTGTGTGTGTGTGTGTGTGTGTGTGAGAGAGATTTGGATTTTTAATGTAGCATAAACAATTTTTCAGTCATATCACTGGGGCCCCGAGTGGCCGAGTTGTTTAAAGTGATCTCCGTTACAGATCACTGCCATCTCACCTCTGTCTGCATGGGTTCGAGTCTCGGATTCATCCAATGTGGGTATGTGAAAAAGCTTGCCAGTAGCTTCTCGTGGGTCGGTGGTTCTTTCCGGGGTTTTCCCGGGTTCTTCCTCCACCATTAATACTGGCCGCCATGTATAGCCTATCGTGTGCTGAAAAATGGTGTTAAACCCTACAACAACAACATCGCTATGATGTCTGCAGTGTGGCAGTAATAATAATCAGTGACATGCATTATTTATGTATCCATTGTTATAATTATCATTTTCATCATTCTCTGACTGTGTGATTTTGATTTTTAATGTACCTTGAACAATATTTCAGTCATATCACTATGATATCTGCAGTGTGACAGTTTATAGTGATGTTTAGCAATGAGGCATCATGCCACAGACATGTAGCATGATGTCCCACCCACTCACATTATCCTGACACCAGGCCAACCTGTCCTAACACTAACCTCTTAATGCTGAGTGCCTAGCATGGTAGCTGTTAGTACCATTTTTGTAAGTCTTTGGTATGACTCAGTTGGGATTCAAATCCACGACCTCCTGCATCCAAGGTGGATGCTCTAACCACTAGGCCACCGAAGCGGTCAGCTTGATTATGTGACATTTCACTATGGCTTGACTATGTGACTTTTCATTATGGCTTGATTATGTAACTTTCCATTATTGCATGATTATGACATTTCATTATGGCTTGATTATGTGACTTTTCATTGTGGGGAAAAAAACGAATTTAAAAAAATTACAATCATCAGTACATGTACTTATCCCCACAAGTAATATTGTAATTAAAAGATCAAACAAGGCTGACTAGTGACAACTATGAACCATTCATATACATTTATACCATCTGAATAAATTCTCTTGAGCGATATTTGAAAAATTATTATTTAAAGGAATTTCTATCCTTTTATCATTGCAGACATATTTTATATCAGATCTGCATTATTTGTATAAATTTGAAAGGCCAGGATGCTTTTTGTCAAATTTAATCATTATCTATTCAGAACTTGAGAAGTTGTTTAAATATATTTGAACCTTAGGTAACAATCTTTGTACATACATCTAATAGTGGATAGGCATCATTTTGTTCAAACTTAAAACGCTTTCATGCCAATATTATGTCAAATTTAATATAATTATAAACATCAATTTTTTAGAAGTTGTTTTAAAGTTTTTTTTTCTATTAAAAGTAACTGACACAATATCTGACAATAGAGATCATAATCATTTGTACAAACTGTAAAATCCTTCACAAGTTCAAAATGGGATGCTGCAAAATTTCACTACATTCTAAAAATGTGGTTTTTAAGGAAATGTTATTTAAAAGTTCTACTTTTAGTAACTGCAGCTGTAGCTGATGATACATGGATATCTTTTGTATGAATTAGACAGTGTTTCATGACAGGACCTTTGCAAATTCCATAAATAATGGTTCTTTTTAGATGATGTCATTAAAAGGCTCCCTATTTTTAGTATGTTGGCCATATCAAATGGCAGATCAGCATCTTTTGCAAAACCTTTAAAAGCTTCATGTCAAGGTAATTCCATCGAAGTTAGTCAAACTTTCTTCAGCAGTTTAATCTGACACAATCTGAACCAAAAATCAAAAGACCTTCATGCTAGAATGTGTTCAGTCAAAATTGGTCTAATTCTGTTCAGTGAGGAGTCGATCATTAGACATTTGTTATTTATAGTAATGGCAATCATATTTTATGACAGATCAGCAGTTATCATTCATACAAACTTTAAAAACTTTCGGTCCAGGATATTCTCAGTAAAATTCAGTTGAAATCTGGCCCATGTTTTTGGAGATGTTGAAAATATCAATTGTTGATGGAAAACACTAAATGGACTGATAATGCACAAGAGACACAAAGCCATACCAAATGATGGCATAATTCACCCACATATATTCCCATGTATAATGATTCACCCAAATGCAAGCAGTACAGACATATCTGCCTGCCAAGCTCATGCCAGTGCTAAGGGTTTTTGAGATTCAAAAAATGTGTTTTCTAGTCCCAAGATGGGGAAGGGGGCAGTGTGTGTGAAACAAAAAGCAACATTATACAACAGAAAATAAGTTATCATCTTATATAGGCTTAGAATAATGTTGTATGTGATGTGATTTGGATTTTTAATGTAGCTTTAACAATTTTTCAGTCATTTCGCCATGATGTCTGTAATGTGGCAGTTTATAGTGATGTCTAGCACTGGGGCATCAATCACGCTGAAGACATGTAGCATGATGTCCCCCCCCCCCAGTCACATTTTCCTGACACCAAGCTGACCAGTCCTATCACTAACCTCTTAATGCTGAGTGCCAAGCGAGGCATCTGTTAGTACCATTTTTATAAGCCTTTGGTATGATTCGGCCTGGGACTGAACCCACAACCTCCCGCATCCAAGGCGGATGCTCTAACCATTAGGCCACATGGGCAGTTTAGAAATAATAACTGGAAATTAAAATCAGAATAATAGATAACAACATATCTGTTTTCTATGATAAGAAAACAAAAAAATAGTATGTAGACTTTGTATTGTCAAATATCATCATCATACACATCACCAAATCACAAACATTAAATGAAAAACTGCATGTTTCTGTCTTGAAAAATCACTGGAGAGTGTAACACATTGTTAACAGTATGTATAGTCTTTGCAGTTCTCAATAATTCAGAAAGGGATCTGAAGGTAATGCAAGCATCCTTTTTGTTCGTCTTTGCACTCATTAGGGACTGACCATTCAAGGAGGAAGGAGTAACGGGAGAAAAAAATTCAAATTTTCACATAGCTTAGAAAAAACATTCTTGCACTGATTTACAGAAAAATGCACCTAGTATCTCCATTATATTTGCTGAAAAGAGTAAATTATCTTAAGGGAAGTGAAAAAAAATTCCTGGATCCCTAACCCCGAAAAGTAAATGGTCAGTCCCTTAGAGCCGTGATGGAACTGTCGTTCTGACCTCCCCTAAGAGCTTGTTGAATTTTTCTCAGCAGAGAAAACAATCTCTCTGCACTGATGTGAAGGATTGTCAAAAATGCAACTGCCACACCCATTACAGTGTAGGTTATCAAAGTTTGATTTTCTTGAAAGCAGACGACAGTTGTCTTTTCCTTACTCTTGAGATTCAGCTCTGCATTTAATTCTGTGCATACAAGAAATTATTTATCATACGCTCTCTTTAAATAAATATGGCATACATGCACTTCAAACAACAACCAAAATAATCATGTTTTTTTTTTAATTATTTATCTTCCTACTGCACCTGAGCTGGTGAATAAGCATATCAGCTTGCCTGCAGAAGGGACTTTCCATATGGAACCAGACTAACTGTCCATTCTATATCAACAGTCACAGGCAGTACTGTCTACTGTTACCTGTAGCAGGCAATGTCTGATGGGACTTAACATGACATTGCCCTAGCTTTTGTCAGTCAGTTAAGTATGTAATATGTGAATGGTGGTTGTTTATCTCTGACTACCTTTCTATTGAATTACCACCTAGACAATTAACTATAAACAGCCCAAAGGATAGTTTTACAAAAGCACTGTGCAGGAATGTTCACTGTTTAATTTTCTGGCATATATCATGTTGGTACAGATACATCTGCAGGTAAATGTAGATCCAGATCTGCCATCACTTAAAAAATGACTTCAAGAAAATAGCACAGACCCTAATCAGCTAGTGCATCATGCTATGGCATATCTAGGTCTTTGCTGCCTGAAGTTACACATTTGTTACACATGGGTACCTACTGATCTACCAATTACTGCCCTAACAGCTCTCTCACTAGGTGCTCAGCATTAAGAGGTTCTGTTAAGCCTTGTTGTGACTTGGTGGGACAGCATGCTAGATGTCTGTAGCATAGCATGATGCCCCAGTGCTAGACAGCAGTATAAACTGCCACACTGCAGACATTGTAGCAATGAGGCTGAAAAATTGTTAAAGCTACATTAAAAACTCCAAATCACACACAGACGCAGACACACACATGCACACACACACACACCAATTACTGCCACACACCTGTATATAAAGTATTATGGGCAAATGTGCTGATGAACGTTCTGGGGTGTTAACAGAACTTCTATGGCAGCAACTTGCACCTTGCTTTTCAAATACCAAGGGTATGAACAGGACTCCACCTCAACTGGGACCCAGGCAAGGGTATGACTCCAACTCCACTGGGACCCAGGCAAGGGTATGACTCCAACTCCACTGGGACCCAGGCACAGGCACAGGGTAAGACTCCACCTCCACTGGGACCCAGGCACAGGGTATGACTCCACCTCCACTGGGACCCAGGCACAGGGTATGACTCCACCTCCACTGGGACCCAGGCACAGGGTATGACTCTATCTTCACTGGGACCCACATTTTAATTTCACCATTGTATTGACAGCATGCTATTTAGAATCATAGTTGACAATGAGGGATCCCAGGTGGCTTATTGGTTTAAAGTACTTGCCTTTACCAATCACTGCCATCTCACCTCTGTCTGCATGGGTTTGAGTCTTGGGCTCAGCCACTATGGGTATGTGAGAAAGCTGCCATAAGGTTCATGTGGGTTAGTGGTTTATACTGAGGTTTTCCCATGCTCTTCCTCTACCACTTATACTGGCCACCATACATAGCCTATCTTGAGCATAGAAATAGCATTAAACCCCAAAACAACAACAACTTGACAATGATGTTCAGAAATAGTTTCTTTCCACCACCAGGATTCAAACATGGCCAGAGGCTAGTGTGCCAGTCATAAGGCCACCATCTCCTTCCAAATACAGTATCTATATGACTTGATTAGACTCTTTTAATCAGTACAAACATACATACATGTTTAAACCAAGGCTGAAATGTAAACCTTGGTCTGGTAAAGCATTATTTGACTGACAGATGTCTAAGCTTCTTGCAATAATACAGACTTGACACATGCATCTTAATTAAACGTATAGACTTTAAAAGTAGATTTAAGTAGAGTCTAAGGCAAAATCTAAAAAATCCAAAGTCTTTCCAAGATAAGACTAAACTGGATCAAATCCCAGTACAATTATTATGTCTTCAAAAAGTCTTCATAAGAAATTCACAAATAACCAATATTCTTGGCAAGCAATATTGTACTGGTGAATTACACAAAACTATTGACTGATGTTCTTGATACATGTCAATAAAAGCAATGCTGATTTGCACTAATCAAAGCTACAATAACAATTCAACTTTAAAGTGTGTATGTTAAATACATTATTTAACAGAGAGATACACTGATAGTGATAACAAACAAATGATATACATTCATCTGGAAAATGGACATTTCTGGCAATCCAGTGAATTTTCCAATTACTCACCTGATCTGGCACAGGCTAATTGTGCTGATTCAGGACTGAGCAGTATTTCTCTTTACCAAATGAATGTTCTCTCAAGAATATTGCTGACTCTCTTTACAGCAAGCATATGCTTTCAACTGAAGTTTGTTTCCATATGTTTTGTTTAAGCTACCAGCACTTTCTTCTCGCTCTTCAACACTAATAACACAGACTGGTCTCTAATTACCTACAACTGATGTCAGAAAGGTCAAAGAATAATTTCATGAAAACAACCTTCACAGTCGAATTTATGTTGTTAGCATCATCATCTGTTTACATAGTTTTATAGCAGCTTGAAAGGTACAAGAGTTTATTCTGGATGACTAAAAATGTTTAGTACTTGCTGAGTGAGCAAGTGGATTTTGGTAGATTTTCAAACTGTATGTATTCATTCTTATTCTAAAGTGTACCCCAACTGGAAAGCTGCACATAATGTACTGACAAATCAGGGTCTAAACTGATCATCCAGCATGGTAAGTAGTAGATTATTATACATTACTGCCTATAAAGATCTCTCTCTCCATCTCTTTATATTTCAAGTTGCTAAATGATTGGAATTTTTTCAGACTGAAAAGATATCTATCTTTCTTCTGTTTACATTTTTTGGGAAGGATGACATTCTCTTTTGGGGGGCAATTTATATTTACATTGTCAAAAATGAATTTAAAATCAGCTCCATATAGCCAATATTGTGCTAATATGTCATTCAATCTACACACACACACACACACACACACAGAGTAATGACTACTTGGATGCAGAAAAACATGACAAGAAGATATTACTGTTCTGAAAGGAGTGTAGCCACGGCTGTCTCATATAAAACTTAAAAATGGCAGTTTACTGCATCTGGTGTATTATATTTCATTACTGTATCCCTTTGGAGCAATGAACCCAGCCGACAATGCTTTCTTGGTTTGATTTCATTAGTATGTGAACTTTCCAGGATGTCACTATTAACAGCATTTATTATAAATGCATTAAATGTGCATAGTCATCAGTAGAACTGGTCATGGACAAGCGATACCAAACTGAGAATCCCTGACTGGTGCTGAAACAAAACCTTCTTTTTAACAAGTCAACATGAATTGGCAGCTCAGTGAAAACACTGATAATCTCCAAGTCAATTATCTACAGTCATCAATCATTAATGAAATGATACACAAGCTACTGTGTATAAAATTACCAGTTATCTGGGAAACCAATCAGGCAAGATCAATGTCTTTGAATGGGTATAGATGATTGGTTTACTGTATAAATATGCTCACATGATGGTACTGAAATAATACCGTACAGACAGTATATGGGGATATGAAGTCTAGATCAATATGTCTGTACTGAAATAATACTGTACATACAGTATATGGGGACATGAAGACTAATTCAATATGTCTGTACTGAAATAATATTGTACAGACAGTATATGAGAATATGAAGCCTAATTCAATATGTCTGTACTGAAATAATACTGTACAGACAGTAAATGGGGATATTAAGTCTAATTCAATATGTCTGTACTGAAATAATACTGTACATACAGCATATGGGGATATGAAGTCCAATTCAATATTTTGACATTCTGATATCATGCTCTTGAGCGATGCATTACATCACACAACTTTGTAAGAGTGGGGGAATACAGCTATGTTCCCAAATTCCAGTCTATTATTTGACCAACTTGCAATGTACATTGTTTTCAGCAGACAACAGCCATAAAAAAATGTCTTAATTATTGCAAAGATTTAATTCTCCATCATATTTATTTGTTATTGTTTTGGGTTTAACACCATTTTTCAGCACATGATAGGCTATACATGGAAGCCAGTATCACTGGTGGAGCTTGAACCCATGGAAAAAAATGGTCAGAAACACTAAACCACAGGAAGCTACTGGCAAGCTTTTTCACATACCCTCACCGGCCAAGCCTGAGAATCAAACCCATGTGGACAAAAGTGAGATGGCATTGATCAGTAATGGCAAGTGCTTTAGACCACTTGGCCATCCAGGATTCCTATATTTATCTATACACCATATTTATTTGTACAATTATTTTCTTTTTTTGTAGTTGCTTTCTCAACAGATAGTTCGACACATGGTATATCAGGTGTATGCTGGCTTTATAGGCAAATGAGCCGCAAAATCTGTCAATATCTTCTGTTCATTATATTTTATTTTCAGACCATGAGCTGGATCTAAAAGACATAATATAAATAAAGCTTAAGTTTAAGTTCACTGAAGGTTTCTTTTTAAATAATTCTATTTCAATGACACTAAAAATTGTTGCTCTTTCTTAAATTTTACCCTCTCTGAAAAGGTGGGATTTCTCCTAATCTCTGCAAATATCTGTCAAAGATTAACCCCATTTGGTAAAAAGGTGTTTTTGTTAACATTTTCTACTTTTTTTCCTGTAAATTAAAATTGCTGTAAATGAAGTTGTTCAGTTTATAAAACAATGGTAAAAAATTACATAAATTCCCAATCAGAATCCTTCTATTCTGCTCAAACAGTAAACTCAGATCCAATGTCAATAAACTATTATTATTATTATTATTATTATTATTCAAACAGTAAATCTGATGAATTCCAAAACTTGTTACTAAATACATGATTACCTTGAACTGAGCTTAATATACAATGCAATTAACCCCATTCCAAAACCCAGCACAAGTTTATTTTTGATGGACAAATGTCAAGATAATTTTGATGAGAAGACCCATCAAGACCAAAACTTTAACTTTCTTTTTTACAGATTTGAGACCCAATATTTTGTCACAAAGGTTATATCAATTTTCAATTTAAAATATTGGAAATATTCTGATGTTAAGAAGCAAAAATGAAAAGATGCAATTTCAAAACCCACTATAATTTCAATCATTATGTCTATTTAAGATCTACTGTATATACTCGCTTATAAGTCGAATCCAACTGCAGGTGCAGATCTGCTGTCGCATAATGTACCAACAGATCTAGGTCTGTGCAGCTTGTTAGAAGTAATCAGAACAACAAAAAACAGACCATTATTGGCAGGCACATTTGCTATGGCAGCATATAATGATATTTGTTGTTTACAGTTTGATGACTTATTATCAAGTATATATAATCAAGTACATGTATATACAGTAAAGGTGAACAGATATACCATATATATTCATTTCAAAGTCAAACTGCAAACAACAAAGATCCTGATCTGCCAAAGCTTAATGCACCTGCAGACCAGGGTCTATGTTGTTTGTTCTACTAATTACTTCTATCAAGCTCCACAGACCATGATTGGGTGGTTCTTTATGCGATGGCAGATCTGTGTCTGTGCAGTTTGCAGTTGGACTCAGCTTAGAAGCAAGTATATATATGGTGCTGTTAAAAAAAAATTTTTTTTAATTGAAAACAAAATGAAAGAAATTAGTGAATAACCATGGCAAATATTTATGTACTGAAAATGCAGTCAGGATGGATATTTGGGTTGGAATTCTCATTTTTATTGCAACTTCAGATTTTAAAAAAATCTGATTTTTAATGGGACAATGCCAGTATTCTGTCAACTAACTGCTTATGAAAATTAAACTGAAACAACACAATTTTTATGGTAGTCCAAACTTATGTACAGTTACCATAATGTTGCAGCCATCAATCCCCCTGAATATGAAATCTTGCAGCATCAAGATTTTGTTTTCTCTATGATTTGACAATATAATGTCTCATACTACATGTACTTGTATGTTATCTGTTTGACAGGTGGTATAGCATATTTATTTTGACCCCAACAGTCACTGAAATGATTAAACTCTATGAACAATGAATTATATGATCATGATCCTCCCATCACAAGTCACTTGCTCTAAATCAACTTATGTCAATAAGTACATCAAAGGACAACTGACAGTAATATTTCGAATTATTCTGTTACTGTCAATCTCAATTCATTTTATAATGTACCTTTGATCTCAACAAACAGAACAAGTATTTGGCAAATGTAGCTTTTAAAAAAATGTGATGGGGTATTTTGTGAAAACTACAAAAATAAGCTTGTGCAATGTGACTGAGTCTTTATCATCAAGACATTAATCACGCTCTTTTGATGGTGTTATACAGCTTAGTCACCAAGATTAATTCAGTATGCATTCTTTGATATGGCTCTTCCTAAGTGAGTGCTCTCATAAAAAACAAGTCCTATCATTTCAAAACATGCATCAAACACCCTGAACTTTAACAAACAGTAGTGTTTATTCTGATCAAATGTCCCATCATTCAACTTGGACTATACTTCTGGTTATGCAGCAATTCACTGGCATCTTTGGAAAGAATGATTAAAATTAACCTTTTTGCATAATTTTAATGTATTACAAAATTTCTTGAAGCATTTTTGGTCAATCTTTCTGCATATAAAATGCAAATACAATGGTCATTCGGAGCTCTAATTGTATGCTTTAAATGTCTGAAATTGTGAAACTTTATAGTCGGACCATGGCACTAAACCCATGATTCTTACAACTATGACTTTTAAATCAAAAGATAAAGTTGGATTGTCCTCTGTTTATCCTGTTCTGCTATAACATTTCACTAATGTAAACTGGAGAATCGGTCATTTTGAAAGAAAAAATTTGTTGAAATTAAGATAATGGATAGTTGGATGGCTACAACAATGAAATACCTGCCATGTCTCACACTTGTATAATGAGACCAAGATGAATGTTCAATGACATTTTAGATAAGCAACGCATTTAAGTTCATTGATTTAAAACAAAAAAAAACTTTTTCTGTATTATATTTTCACTTCATTTCATTGCAAATAAACAAAGAATATTTTCTAGAAGGTACTGCCTGAAGGTATGTGGAGGCAGTCCCTCCCATCTGCTGAGGTGGTCTATTCATCACCAGTTTCATTATCCTTATAACTCGTTAAAGGGAATAATTCTTATTGATTCATTTGTTCAACTGATCACTGTGTCTCATGAGGACTTTTTTCAACCAATTAAACAGAGACATTTTTTTCATTATTCACCAAAACAAAATGACAATGCAAACTCATTCAAAGACAAAATAGTTTGTCATTTTAAACAAAACAAAGTACATGGATACCACCAAATATGTACAGATGCATACTGTATACCTGTGAAATTATTAATGTTACGTTTTCAGCAAGAAAGAAGATTAATATCATAACATTACAAAAAAATATTGCTAGGTCTTAAAATATGTTAAAAGAAAGGAAGTAAAACCAACAATTTAAGTAACGTGCAAGAAACAATGGGGCTATGAGAATGGTACAAGCAGTGGAAGTTCTGAATTTCTGTATAAGTCAGAAAAGTGGGAAAGCATATACAAACAGAAGCTGAATGGGTCCACTGCTATTGCTCGCAAGCCTGGGACTGAAAAGAAATAAAAAGGGAAGTATGTTGTTGAGCTGCACTGGGATGTGCTTAGAGGCATCCTGAGGGTCAATGGAGATGGCCCAATCTGATGGACGCGTCAAATTCTGGATTGAGGAAGTGGTTTCTATCAAGAAATGTTCCTTCATAGTACATTATTTTCCACTATTCTTGGTGACCAGGATGATTTGGGCATAGACTATGGGAAAATGCCGACTCTGGTCACTCTCTATTGCCCCTTTCTGAAAAGGGTATACACCTCTTCCATTAATTTTGCCAGATTGGACTGGTGGAAAACACAGGTGTCCTTGATAGAGGGGGTTGTTCCTGAAACTTCAGTCAAAAACCATCTCTCAAATTAGAAAGGATCCACCCATTGTCCATTATACTTGACAAAGCCTCCAAAAATGGCTAGATTCCAGATCTGATTAGTCCATTTGCTGAAAAAAGTACAATGATTCTTACAATTACACTTTGAATATTTGAGATAGTGTGGGTCTTTTGGCAACACTTCCCAACAGATGTGGTAATTTTTATTTAAAAAAACTTTTCTTATATTTACTTGAATGTTATATGCATCTTATAGTGTCCATAACCTCTCTCCACTTGGTGTAAACTAATGCATAAAAAAATGTATTTTAGTCAACTGTTCAACAAAACAAAAAATCTACTGGTCCAAGATGTTGAACATCATGAAAAAATTAACTGTGCAGTAATTTGGACCAAGTAAAAAAAAATTACCTTTGGCAAGACACTTTTGAGTCAAATACCACGTTTTAGCCATTAATTCTTATATAAAATCTGGTAATCTGAACACATTAATTTATTCAATCTGAGTAGTACACCTCTCCCTCGATAACTTGTGCACAGCGGGGTCCAAAAACAAGGGGTTTGGAAACGGGTCTGTTTAATGGCTGAATAATCATTTTAATATAATTGTCAACAAAGATTTTTTTTCTAACTAAGTTATTCATTTTTATGTAAAAATGACCTTTATTTTCAAGATGCCCAACTGCTGCGAGATCATTAACATTACTCCAACTGGTTTTAACAACCATCATGAGTAGACAAAAATATTGTGTACATGTATTAGACCACTGCTTTATGTTGTTGAGTGGTCTGGTTCACTGAACTGTATGCTGCCTGCTTTGCTCTCTGCTGTAGTGGAATGCAATGCAAGGAGCATACTCACCTAAATGATATAACTAAAACACACATTTCATTTGACAAAAAAAAACTTATTTAACTGGTATTTATTTTAGTGCTGAATCAAGTAGGCATTTGTGACATTTTCATTGATCAAAATTTTGCTGCATACTGTTATTTATATTGTACAAAGAATGTTGTTTCGAAAGAACTTTTTACAAGATACATGACATCTTATTAAAAGTTGATAATTTCATAATGTTATTAAAGTGTATGTAGCACACAATACATACAAACAATGAGTTTCATGTGGAAAAAGTAATAAAATATTGTTATTATTATTGTTCTCTTTCAGACAGAACATTTATTTCAGAGAACTATGCCATATAGTCCGAGTTTCCTCTGACCCTTGCCACCCCATTTTTGATATTTGGACATTTATGTTGGGGTGTAGGGTCAGAGCACATTCCCTATCGAAAAGTTGGAATTCGCCAACACCATTTGGTGTCGGCATGGGGTAGCCGCTTACTAGCCGGCCCAGCAAACTTGAACGACATTTCATCGAGATACACCTGCATGAAATCGATAGGAGTATGATTTATTTTCTCAGAAATTGCGATCATAGCATTCGTTATGTCTTTAATCCGCTGATACACGAAACAAAAGTATATCATTGCTAAAATTTGACCTAGATCTGGCCATTCGCATTCCAAGTCACGTGACTACACAACTCTCGCAACCTACATCTCAAAGACATCAGAGGTCATACAGTCATGTGATATCAACAAATAATTATTTCTATTGTAGCTGTAGGAAAACAAATCGAACATATAAATAAAAGTCATGTAATTTTTACAGAAAAATGAAAAAACAAACTTCTCAAAATATTTATTGTGAAAATGACAAAAATCTTTAAATGTTGCAGAAATTTGAAGAAAACCAGATTCACTAGGAAGAGCATGTGTCAATGTGGTAGTCACGTGACACCAACAAAAAAACATCGTTGACACGTGCTCAGTACTTCTTGAAAATGGTTTTCTCCACCTGCTACGATACCAACAGGTTTCTGTTCGTTGTTCTCAGAATAAATATTTTCAGAATTAGGTATGCATTCTATTTATTTACAAACATTATATGACTTCTACATAATATGTCCAAATTCTATGTACAACAACTTGGGGAAATTTGTTTATTGTCAATATCACAGGACTATATGACTTCTGATGTCATTGACATGTAGGTTCCGAGAGTCATACAGTCATGTGACTAGGAATGCAAATGGCCAGATTCAGGTCAAATTTCTGCACCGATGTACTTTCGTCTCGTCTGTCAGCAGATTAAAGATATGAAGAATGCTATGCTCACGATTTTTGAGAAAATAAATTATATTCCTATCGATTTCATGCAGGTATATCTTGATGAAAGGTTGTTCAAGTTTGCTGGTTGGCTAGAAAGTGACTACCCCATGCCAACACCAAATGGTGCTGGCGAATTCCAACTTTTCGATAGGGAATGCGCTCTGACCCTACACTCCAACATAAATGTCCAAATATCAAAAAATGGGGTGGCAAGGGTCAGAGAAAACTCAGACTAAATGTCATAATGTTGATTATAATTTCCTGGTCATATCAACCATTTTTGACGACAAAACAAGTGATATATCAAGGTTTCACTTACCAATACTGATCATGATTTTCTTCATGTTCAACAAATAGGGGTAAAATTTTGGGTATTTTCAAGAAAAAAAATGGAATCCATGAATGACCGTGTGTTATAAGCGGGTTTGTGAGTTATCATGGCAAGAGTTAAAAAGGGAATGGTGTTTCTTGATCTCTGTGCAGTAAATGGTGTTTACATTAATTTAATAATGAGTTCCCATATCCATAATACATGTATAAATTATGCACATGCAGGTTCTATCTTGTACACCTTTACTTATCACAGCTATCACTTACCCTCCTTCCTGTGTAATTAATATCTCTCTATTATCAACCAATAACAGCAGCTGAATGAGTTCACTAAATTTCTATACATAGTTCCCCAATGTAATTTACTGTTAATCCTCCCATGAATCCCTTCAATGAAACATCAGCAGAAGTCGCTGAAAGAAACAAACAACTCTCACAGCTCAAAGTGGTACTACATTTGTCTTATTATAAGAAAAGTTGAATGGTCACTTTCAAGTATGACAAGAAAGAAATTATCTTTAACAGTCACATTCAAGTACCTTAAGAAAGCAGTGGTCTTTCTCAGAGACTATACTGCTAAAAGCACAGAAAATTTCAATCTGTCCCAGTTCCCCACTTAAAAGAGACAAGAACTTGACAACAGACCATCACCTATCAATAGGCAACTATACTGTACCATATACATGTATACTCATTTATAAGTCGAGTCCAACTGCAAAATGCACAAACCCAGATCTAACATTGCATAATAATAATAATAATAATAATGAGGGCTTTGTATAGCGCCTAATCTTTAGAAGCTCTAAGCGCTTTACATTAGACAACACCTATAAGATAAATAATATATAATGATTGATATGATTACAAAAACAAACACCATGAAATTATAAAATATTAAATAACATGCTGAGAATATTTAAGGCAGGAAACATTATTAGGTCTTTAAGTTTGTTCTTGCAGTCGATATAAGTGAGTTTTGAGAGCACTCTTGAATGGGATCACTGTGTCTTTGTGTCTAAGTTCAGTGGGCAATTCATTCCACATTGCTGGGCCCTGGTATGCAAAAGAACGCTGTCCATATGACTTTGTTTTCATAGTGGGAATAATGAGTATATGATTGTCAGAAGAGGAGCATAAGTATCTTGCTGGTGTGTACACATGGGTGAGGTCGGAAAGGTATGCTGGACTAGAGTCCGACAGTGAAATGTAGCACACAGAACAAATTTTGTGTTTGATTCTGGATCGAATGGATAGCAAGTGTAGGGTACAGAGCAGTGGGGAGGTGTGCTCTGATCATGGTACTCCAAGTATGATCCGAGCAGCTGTGTTTTGAACTATGTGAAGTTTCTGGAGCAGATATTGAAATGAACCAGACAGAACTGAGTTACAATAGTCCAGTCTTGAAAGTACTAATGAACACACAAGTGTTTTAGTGGCATCAACTGAAAGATATTTGCAAACTGAGCTGATGCGTCTCAGCTCAAGATATGCAGCCTTGCATAAGTTCATGACATGTTGGTGCAATGGGAGAGTACTGTCCTGAGTAACACATAGGTTTCATACTGATTGTGTGAATTTAATGTTGGTGTTGCTGATATTTATTGTTTGAGGTAAAGGATGTGAATGAGAATGTCTTTGTGTTGTGATCAGAATGGCCTCAGTTTTATCATCATTCATCTGCAGCTTGTTACATGTCATCCATGATTTCACATCAGAAATACACCTCTCTACACCTTGGATGGTAGCATCAACTTCAGTTGGGTGGCTAGATTTGTATATTTGGGTGTCATCAGCGCAAAATTGGTGAGACACTGGATGATGATCTATGACACTTGAGAGCGAATGAGTGTACAGAATGAAGAGAACAGGTCCAAGAACAGACCCCTGTGGAACACCACAAACATTTATCAACTGGGCTGGAGTATATTCCATTTGCAGATACAATTTGTGTCCTGTTGACCAAGTAGGACTTGAACCACATTAACTCATTCGGCCCCGATCCCGTCTGTAGGCGTGATGTGGTTTCTGAATTCATTGGCCGATCCCGCCTGTAGTCATGAACTGTTTACTGCATTCAATGGCCAATCCCGTCTCCAGGCGTGATGAATGTGTGTTAGATACAACGTCTCTGATTGGTTAGAAATGGTTTATTCCAAGAACTAAACAACTATTAAACCAATCAGAAATGATTTTACTTTCATTTGTGGAAATTTGAATTGTTCTGAAGCAAAAGGCTAAAGTTTGAGAGCGGTTTAACTACACATGTTCTGTTCATGAAAAATCGTAAATGATGGCGGACGGAAGAGTGATTTTTGTTGAGAGCAAAAATGTGGAGTTTCTCGGGTTTAATCACGAAAATATTGAGCAAGCTGAGGAAAGATATGTTCAGCAGTTGAATATTTTGTGAGATTTAGATTTGGACATAGAAGTTTCTGAGATTGAATCATCCGAAAATGATGATGCTGACAGTGATGATGACGGAGTTCTTGCGGATAAACGTTGCACATAAGTTTGTAAATACTGGATAAATAAGTTGTAAAAGACTTCGACAAATAGGAAAAAAATTACATCAATGTGTTGACAAATTCATTTGAAATAAATGGTGAAAATTTTGTGGATCTCGTTTGGATATAAGAAGAGAAATTAAGGTAAGAGTGAACGCATGTGCACGATGTTTTCAAACAGGTAAAAACTATGGGGCACAAGCAGTTAGACAAGGCTTTGTGCTTCTGAGGCAAATCAGCAGAGATACCGAAAACAGTGCTGGGGCCGAATGAGTTAAGGCTGTATCATGAATGCCAAATACATGCTGAAGACAGTGAAGTAATATATCATGGTCAATTGTGTCAAATGCTGCAGACAAATCAAGGAGGGTGAGGACTGTAATCTTTCCGTTATCCAACGCAGAGAGAATGTCATTAACTACTTTTAGAAGAGTAGTTTCAGTACTGTGGCAGGGGCGATATGCAGATTGTACATTGCTAAAAAGACTGTTTGAATTCAGATGAGATACAAGCTGGGATAGAACAACCTTTTCTAAGATTTTTTATATGAATGGGAGATTAGAAACTAGGCAGTAGTTCTTTAAATCGTTATGGTCTAGTGTTGGTTTCTTCAGCAGAGGCTTTACAAGGGCAGTTTTGAAAAATAATGGGAATTCCCCGGATGAGAGAGAGGTATTAATAACATCAGTTAGTGAAGGCAATACTGGATCTAAGCACTCAAGCAGCAGTGATGTTGGAAATGGATCAAGTTCACATGACTTTGGTGCACTCTTCGTCAGGATTGTATGTTCGAAATCCATACAGACAGGTTCAAATGCTGCTAATGGTTGCCACTCAAATTCTGTATCCCAAGTGTATGGTGACAACGATCAACTGAAATTGTGATGTCAAGCTTATCTCTAATGGTTTGTACTTTGTCACGGAAGAAATTTGCAAACATGTCTGGAAGGTCGACTGGAGAGAAGGTAGTTGGAAGTGGTGTTGATTTGTTCCTTGACATCAGCTTGTTAGTAATCTCGAAGAGGTCTTCGCAGCTGGAACTTTCCATGATCTTAGTAGTGTAGTGGGCTGATTTTGCTGCATGGACTATATCTGTGACATTCTTCTTAGCGGTTTCATAGATTTGCTTATGAATAGTGAAATAGTCTTGTGGAAAGCCAAAGCCTCTCAGCTTTATGGCAGTCTCTTTTAGCAGTGCGAAGCTGGTCCCTAACACTGCTATACCATGGAGAACACTTTTGAATTGATACTCTGCACTTGGTAGCTGGGGCATGTTTGTCAAGCAAAGAATGCAGGCAGTTATCGAGTTGTTCTGCTGTAGGAGGTAAGCAAGTTGTTAGGTCAGCTTGGATGTCATGCATTAATTTGGTTCTATTTATCATACAGAGGTTTCTCTTAGTAGCAGATAAAGGTGGAGGGTTAGGGACTGATACATCAAGATGGCATATAATGCAGAGGTGATCTGGTGCAAGGTCATAGGATACCAGGGAGGACCGAAGAATGTTATCATCAGGTCTATGAAGAATCTAGTCTAAAATATGACCATGTTTATGGGTGGGTTGGTTAACTGACTGTTTGAGGTTGAAAACATTAATGGAATCTATGAGTTTTGATGTATTTGGGTATCCAGGACATTCAAAGTGAAAGCTGAAATCTCCAAGAATAATCAGGTTGCCACCTATCAAATTTCCATAGCCCATGAGATTCGGAAACTGTTCCGAAAAGAGAGAGTCAGCCAACTTGTTTTTTCTACTACGAGGAGGGCGGTATAGGCAGAAAAAATGGACTGACCTTTGCTCCAGTGTGAGTGTGGTTTGGACTAGTTCAAACAAAGTGTGGTTGAAATTGAATGTTGTGGTGTGGTTAAGACGTTTGATCATGGAGTTCTTTGTGATGACAGCAATTCCACCTCCACAAGAATTACGGGGGAACGACTTGATGGAGTAACCAGTGAGTGTTCGATCCACACACTTGGGCTCATCGCCTGATGTTTTTAGCCATGTTTCTGTCAGGAAAAAGACGTCAACATTCTGGTCGTTGATAAAATTAACTATTTCTGTGTGCTTTTCCAGTTGTCCTAATGACTGGGCATTGAATAATGCAATACGCAGAGGTATCTCTTGGATAGCTGACACAAAGGTTGACGAATTAATAGGGATTTGAATTAGATTATCTAAATTAACGGCCGAACATTTTTAAAATTGTTGAGCCGAAATAAGGGAGATAACTGGAATTCTTCTTCCTGTTCTACACCGGCCAGCTTTGAAATGTTTCTTTTTTAGCTTCTGTTTACATTTAGGTAATGATGAATGTAGTCCCAGTTCGTTTAGAGCACAATGTAGTGTGGAGAGCCAAGGAGTGATCATTTAAAGTAATTAATGAGGGTCCATCATTGCAAAAATGGGTTGACTGGCAAGTATCATGTGATGGCGGTTTGTTCAAAGACAGTGGAGCAAGACAGCTGAGAAAAAGTCTAATTGTTCTCATTTCCGAAACAAGGAGATGAAGAAACACATACGAATTGAACAGCCAATAAATAATGAACACAATAACGTAGATGATGGCAGACAACAAGCACAAATATCATGAAAATGGCACTGAAGAACAGCTGCTTCAAGCGGGTTAAGCGATAGTGGCCATCTGGGTCTGTGCAGTTTGTTAGGAGTAATCAGTAGAAGAAAAGGACATAGACCCTACTCTACAGGTGCATTATGCTACTGCAGATCCGGATCTTTATTGTTTGTAGTCTGACTCAATGGTACTCGTAATAGATATCAGTGGTGCATGTAGCTTACATCCAATTAACATGATATCAGTTCATTTCTGTACAGGCGACAAGCATTCTCAAGGCAGACAAACATTTATCCTTAATATAATTCCAACTAAACAGTCCACATTTATACCTTATTTAAATGTCATCATTATGGCTTGATCCTGAACATTTCTTGCCATATAACATTATACCTGTTCTTACAACAAAGTTACATATATAAAAAAATTTCCACTGCATATATGATTAATCCCTCTTTTATTAATAAAAAAGTAATCACTTTAATGTCATCATGAATTATAAATTGACAATTATATTGTATGTGTATCCAATAATTTTCATGTGAAATGCTAAGCCACAGATACAAGATATTTTCCATACATACTTGCTTACAAGTCAAAATGGCAAAATAACTAAGATCCTGATCTGCCATAGCATAATGCACATGCATATCAGGGTATATGCTAATTGTTCTAATAATTACTCCTAACAAATTGTATGCACCCAGATCTGCTGGTGCATTATGTGACAGCAGATCAGGGTCTATGCCATTAGCAGTTGGACTTGACTTATAAGCAAGGATATATATATATATATATATATATATATATATATATATATATATATATATATATATATATATACACACACACACCAGTCATAAATAGGTAATAGGTCATATATGTCTTGCCAACTGCACTGAACCGATATGCAACCAGCTTACCAACCAACTCCACAAAGATAAACATCGACTCAAAAGATGAACATTTCAACAGCAAAAGTTGAACATATCAAGTTGAAATTCCATAATTTTTGGAAAAGCAATTTTGTCCCCCAACTTTTTAATCCAGACTATACAAATTTTGTATGAATGCTGTTTAGGCATTTGATTTTGTTTTGGTTTATTGTTAAATGACATGTCAACACCTTAAAGGTTATATCATGCATATGCACCCTGAGTATTGAGCCTTGTCCAGAGATGGAACTTTTTGCTGTGTGTGATCTTCTGTTCTGGGGGTAGGGTTAATACAATAGCTGTCATCTTTCCACCAGCAGGCTCACTATAAAAACTAGAGAAGTATCCCAATGCACCAAATGTTGATACCATCAACAATAATCTATTCAGTGAACTGCATTTCTTTTGTACCAAGGTTTGAGACTCTTTACGACAACACAGAAGATGCAAACAGCTTTTATTTATGGGTCATTGAAATTTTAAGCTCTCATCATTTTCTTTTTTTCTGACAACAAGTTTCATCATGTGCTTCCTTTTACTACAACAGCTAGCCTTTTCAAGGCATTAAAAAGGGCTTCTTTCATACTGTATCAGCCTTCAACAGTTACTGACTTGCTTCCTGGAATGTATTCATGCTAAGCATTACATCAAGTATACATAAGATTTAGATCTTCTTCCAACAGCTAGTAACTTGAATAAAAATTTCAAACACGTTTTAGGATTTATACTATTTATGCTGGATACATCTTTTTAATAAAGCACGGCTTCAGAAAGTTGTGGGGTCTAACCCCTGGCAAGTCATACCAAATATTTATAAAAATAGTACTAGCAGCTAGAGGTTAGTGTTAGGACTGGTCAGCCTGGTGTCAGGAAAATGTGACTGGGTGGGGGCATGATGCTACACATCTGTGCCATGATGTTTAAGTGCTAGACATTACTGTAAACTGCCACACTGCAGACATCATAGTGATATGACAAAAACTGTTAAAGCTAAATTAAAATCCAAAGAACACAGACACAAAAATAAAATAAAGCATGGAACAACAGAACAGAACAGAATAATCTTGTTACAGATACAAATTGAGAATATATTGTAAAGATGAAAAAAATACATTTGACAGTTGTTGCTGTTGTGGGGTTTAATGCCAATTTTTCAGCACAACATAGGCTATACATGGCGGCCAGTATTAATGGTGGAGGAAAACCCCGGAAAGAACCACCGACCCACGAGAAGCTACTGGCAAGCTTTCTCACATACCCACAAGATGGCTTCTGTTGTGGCCATATTAGATGTCAGACCAGCACCATTTTCATATATGACCAACTAGATATCATGTGATGTTTTTTTTGCATAAACCTCATGATTATATGACCATCTATTCAAGAGAAATAGTGATTTAAATCACATGATCTTCAAAATGGCTGTTATAGCAGACACATTAGAATCAGATGGGCACCATTTTCAATTACAACCAACTACACATTACCAGGTGTCTTTTAGTGAAAATCCCATGTCAATATGATTTTCCACTCAGCAAGAACAAGATTTTTAAAGATGGCTTCTGTGGCTGCAGTTTAGAATGTCCAAGCAGCATTTAGGACAAATGAGACCATGGGGAGAAAGTCTGTTTAAAGTTTCTTTGCAATCTTCCAAGAAAATTAGCAGTAGCAATATGGACTCACGGACAATGAAAAATGGATGAAATACCATCTATGACCAACTAAAATCCACGACATAGCAAATGTGCAATCAATATTTAAAAAACACATCAAGTCCTGATATCTGAATATTTTCTAAATTTGTTTAAAGTAAATGCAGGTTGGTTTCCACTTCAGTGCAACAGAATTTTAATGTTTAAAACTGAACAATCATTTTTTAACTTGAAAATCATGCCTCTGCACCCTACTGTTACCCTATAAGAAACTTATTTTCTTGTTTACGTACAATTATTCAGCTAATAAATATTGTTTTCATTACCCAAGTTTAAACTTACCTGAAAAGTTTCCTACATGTAAGTATTCAAAAGCCAAATTATTCTGAGCCACTCCAAGTTTCATGTTTGTTACCTAAACCATAATCAATCACATCCAAGCACAGTACAAAAAATCTTTCTTATCTAGATAACCAGGAGTGATCTCTGTTCCCTCAAATAAATCTCAAGATTATATTATATCCTTTTAACTACTGTATAATGGAGACACAGAAAATGGGTCTGCATCACATTACAAACCAAAAGATTTGTGTTTCATGTTTAGAGAATGGGGGCTAACAGTACTTTAAACACTTTATTGGCTATATCATCATGAGGAAATGACAGCTAAGTGCCTTTCGCAAGGATACACCATGGCAACTGACAAGGGCTAGAATATATGGGAATCAAACCCATAACCCTTGGTTTACAAGTCTGACGTGCTGCCTTAACTGAGCTACTTGAGGTGCACATTATTTGTGGTATGTACCAGAGTACTTTTCTATTGTACCAATACTTAGTATTTTCCATCCATATGGAATGTTTGGAAATTCCCCAGTAACCCCGGAAAGAACCAGGGACCCATGAGAAGCTACTGGCAAACTTTCTCAGATACCCACATAGGCCGAACCCGAGACTTGAACCCACGCAGACAGATGTGAGATGGCAGTGATCCGTAATGGTGAGCGCTTTAGACCACTCAGCCACTCAAGGCTCCTACATTTGACTGACTGAAGAGACTGACTGATGACATTAATATACAGAAATAACGAAGGAACAATGAAACATGCACATGTACTCACAAGGGAATGGAGTGAAAGTCATGCAGGATTTAGTTGCTCTGTAATCTAAAGATGTTTTTTATATAATGGTGTTTTAATAATTTTGCTGATGATAAGGTTGATTTTTTAGGATTATTTTTATTTGTTCATGGATTTTTATGAATATTTTATTCTTACAGGTGTACACAAGGAAGGAGCTTTCTAAATAATTTAGTTACTTCTGAAGGTGGTTATTACACTCTTTTTCCTATGTCAATGATTCGATGTAAATGCAGTGCCACATATTCTTTTTACAAGTCTAGACTGCATGTTGCAAATCTTTTTCTTCATTATTTTCAAATCCACTGATTGCAATTTTAAATGGACACTACAAGTTTTAAAAGATAATTTAAGTTCTGACAATCTACAAACATTAAATGTACCAGGTTAGACAGGGGAACAGCTACATCCTTGTCAGACTCCTTACAGAAAATACAAATTTAGCTTCCATTTGGTAACCTAGTTCCATCCTTATAAACAAGAAATCTTTTAAATTCTACATCACTATAAACCTGTTCTGCAAAGAATGACAATCATTCCATTGATGCCAAAGAGGAATGTGGTCAACCCACTTTGGTGGGTGTATATAAATAAAAGCTGGTTCAAGTTTTGTTTACACTGTCCTGGACTAATGGAAAAATGATTGAGGGAGGCCAACAAAACAACATATATGGTCATGTCAGTGCCTAATATTCATAGCACTGTTCCAGCCACAATGAAATATTTCTGTTTTTAGACTTGTTATTACCATCTGATCAGGCTATTTATTTCAGCAATGTTACTTTTGGTTCTCCCTTGTCAAATTTTACAAGATCTTGTTTCATTTGAAAAATTCTACAAATTTTATGGAACTGTCAATATGTTAACATAAATGCCTGTAATACAATCTTTCAATTAACCTTCCTTGGTATAATTTTATAGCAGAAAACATGAACTTTCATTTTAATATACAGTACAACCTGTTTGTTTTACTACTGCTAATTTAATTGCCATATTTAACCTCATGACCTTCAATAACCTTGAGGACATGTCTTAGCTTATAATTTAGGTTTAACACTAGTGTTAAACAGGCTGAAAATATTGTCTTCTTCTGACTGTGTTTTAAAAGCATGTATTTCAGTTTGTACAAATGTTCTAGAGTTTGTGTTAATATATTCAACTTAACACATTAACCCTTGGAGGTTTTTGTCATTTTCGCCTGAAATTCGAGTAGGAAACACATTTTGAAAGCTATTTCTGAATAGATCAGAAAACACCAAATCCCAGTTGATCTTTCAATAACATACTGCCTAGTTGTGTAAGAAACATCAGTTATCATTGGCTATCTGGCTCGCGCATGAGCAGAAGGGTAATAGTTGGATTTTTTTAATTTATTTTTTTGCTAAATGGAGCCATTATTTGTGTATCGAGACCACTCTTTATTCCAAATGGCCATCTTATCCTACTTTTTGCAAAGGTTCATCTGTCTGTTTGCAGTTCATACCAGTTTGCCTTAGATATGAGACCAAAAACTCTAAAATCCGAACACAAAATCAGATTCCAACCACTGGCAAAATTTGGGTAGGAGAAAATCGGGTCCAAAAAATTAGGTTTTTCCCTCTGTATTTTGTTGTTGTTGTTGTTGTTGTGGGGTTTAACGCCATTTTTCAGCACGATAGGGCTATACATGGCGGCCAGTATTAATGGTGGAGGAAGAACCCGGAAAACACCAGAAAGAACCACCGACCCACGAGAAGCTACTGGCAAGCTTTCTCACATGCCCACATTGGCTGAATCTTAGACTCGAACCGCCGCAGACATAGGTGAGATGGCAGTGATCCGTAACGAAGAGCGCTTTAGACCACTCGGCCACTCGGGGCCCCTTCTGTATTTTGTAGTGCAACTAGAAATTCTATATTATTTGGTATCATTGTAGAGCTACATCTGTCTACCTTTCTAATATACCACCCACTTTAGTGTATCATGCATGACCATGATGCTACAGAGCTTGGTAGTAGGCTACTACCTCCTGCCACGAGAACTCGTCGCTAGGGGTTAATGTGTTAAAATAAAATTTACCAGAGAGGTATTGCCCTCAGTCTGCAATCCACCACTCTCCATCTTTAAACTGCAAACATTAGTATCTTTATAAACAATCTCATTTTCCTAACACTTATACAGTTTAATTCGTCATGTCAACTGCTTTTCAAACTTAAATTGCTTGCTTAATTGATTGCAAACCACAATCTAATCAGATTAAACACCACATGGCAGGTCTAATCTTTAGAAGCCAACAGGTCATTATTCCAATTTGTTCCTCACCAACCATACACTTCAGCGATCAGTTGTATGAACAAATGGTCACTTACAGGTGAGGATGAAAGGTAGTTACTGCCCTTTACAAGCAAAATCAGCTGGCCAGGAAGAGAGCTCATTAACCTGTAAAGTGTTCAATATGGCTACTTCAATTGTGTTAACAAGACTCAACTTGAAATAAACCCTTATCCGTAACTGACCTTAATTTGAAAACTTGCATGCAACATGTAAAGTTGTCTACACAGGCTTCTGATTATTCCTGCCTGTCTTCCAAGGTAAATGTATGAGCAATCTAATTGGATCAATTTCTTTCAACTGCATCCAATCAGATAGGGAAGCAGTACATGTGTATGTGTGTGTGTGTGTGTGTGTGTGTGTATATATATATATATATATATATATATATATATATATATATATATATATATATATACATACATACACACACACACACTAATTCAGCCAGCTATATGTGCAAAAGGTCCATGATGGGCAAAGTGGATGACCCTTGGCTGATGAAGATGGGCATGTCCATATGTTAACAATAAGTGGACTTCCACTTATCTTAACAGTCACTCCTTGTTGCCTCTCTTAAAGGTGAATGTCTTTTCAACTTGGTGCACAATACTTTTGAAATCAAACTAAATACACCAATACTTTAATAATGAAGACATGTTGAATTATTTAAGTAGTTGGTTAAATGGTCATTTTTTAACAGCACTTTATTCTAGCTATGGATAGTGGGTGCCAAGTTCCCTTCCCAAGGACACAGATGATATGTTCTAACACTGCTTTTGTATTATAGTCATTACTTAAAAGTAAGGTCCCAAACCTTAGATTTAGACACTTAACCATTTAAAGAGTAATTTTGTCATGATATTTCTCAGCTGCGGTTTGAAACCATATTTTCAGATTTAATCACTTAGGTATCTACCTCTCATGCTTAATAACGATAAATCCTAATGAGTTTGTGTCCCTCATATCTCATCAAGTGACTATTTTGTAAAGTTTTGTTTTTCATTTACATTGGCTTCTGCCTACCTTAATTTAATTTTAAACTATACCCATTTTGGAGGAATTGTAAGTAAATTCTGACATTTAAAATTCCTTTTCTTAACTAATGCATGCACATATAGATGGTGGCTTTTTTATTCATTAAATTCATGATACAACATGGCTGTTAACACATTTCAGTCTTAAACTGAAGAGACATAAATGGTGAAAGGAAAGAAGGTAACTAGATACATTTTAATATTCTGTCTGATATTCTGAAATGAAAATTAAATACTTAAATGTTGTGCTAAATGCAGCAATGCTAATTTTGGTAAACATAGACATCCGACAGGTTTTAATATTCACCAGTGTACTCTTTGACAAACAGAACAATGTACACTGTTTACTTCTGCACTCTACTTTGATACAAGGTTCTGTCCAATCAAGGGATATAGAGTCCCAGTATGGAAAAATAAGAACCAGTCTGGTAAATAGCTGAACATAACACCAAGTATATAGTGGTTTGGTGGGCCATGATCAGTAAAAAATATCTTGTGTTTTGTAACTGGAAAAAAACCCAGATGCAATGTCCTTTTGATGCAATTTCTATCTGTTTACAAATTTTACTTGGGAAAACTCAATGTCAAAATGTAGTACCTGATTCATTAGTTGCAAAATTAGTCACACATTTCATACATCAGTAGATATAACAAAAATGCTACAGCTCATACGGGTCCCTCCTGCTGCAATATACTGTACATGTTGTATACACAATAGTGCTAGATCAAGCTGTCTCTTATCATAGTGCATGAATTCCATCAGACTTTGAATTGCTGATGCGTGAGTTCAGGGCAGTATATCAAACATTTACGATTATTTGATTCTGTTTTAATGTGTATGGAGACCATTGACATTAGTATAGTCTTTTACCACAAGTGCCTAACTTGTAAGTTGGCTGATCACAGGCACAAGTGTCACAATTGCTTAGAAGTGTTAGGACTATTTGCAGCATTACTTCTTGCTTCAGAAATTTTGATTAACAAGAATCAAAATCTCTCAAACATGTCATCTTTGGCATGATGTGAAGTCTATAAAATTACTGATATGTCATCATTTGATTATGTGTACAAAACAAATAGTCCTCTATACACAATTTAAATTCGCTCTTTTAAATACTGATTCTGTAATATTATAACCACATTCTTATCAACACTGTCAACAGCAGACACCAATAAGAGGTCAAACTAGCCTTTGTACACAGGCGACCACTGTACACTGGTCCTTCATTCAAAATTGCTGCTTTTTTAAAACCAAATATATTATTACATTATCAAGATTGTTAAGGTGCACTATTTAACAAAATCATATATCAAAATTGTTTTATGTGTACTATTTATTAAAAAAATCACAAAATATGTGTATGTTGTTGTAAATTTATGTTCCACGTAAGATTACTGTGCTCACTTTAATCCATCTTACAAATTAAATCATAATGACATCACTGATCTGGGGGGGGGGGGGTGCACAGTGACAAAAATATAATTTCACTACTGACTGACAACAGACTGTAAAATGGGACTGATTGTTATGTCTTCCAACTTGTACAACTCAGGCTTAGAAAATAAGTTCATGCTGCAAAACAAGATCTGACTTAACCTATTGCTCAACTCAATGAGAATAAAATACAGTCTGCTTATGTGTGAGGCATGTAATCAATAATGAATCAAGCCATATATGGCTATTCTTTGTAACCCATGACCCAAAACATTGCCTGCCTTTACAGATAAGTTTTGAACACTGAATGACACAGAACACTAATGAAAACAGATACATGTCACATATCTTCGAAAAGATGAACTTTGTTCATCAGAGATAGCTTTAATGCACAAGCAAATAGATGAATATATAGAAGTATACATGTCACAAGAAACAAAAGTTGACTCCATTTCTGCTGTGATAACACAACTACTTTACCACTGTCATGCAAACATATTGCTTGTTAGCTTTGCTAGCCCAATAAAAAACATGACTTATTTTCAAATTTGACAATGACACCTTCTGAGATACACTGACAATGAAACTGGATTACAAAGAATACAAGCGAGATAAGAAATGTTTGCACATCAATTTATATGATAGACCTTATCAAAAGAAAACCTTCCACATGATGGAGAAGTCCAGTTTGCATTGAATGTGTGGTCAATGTATGCTCCAGTCATTGCTTAAGGCATGTATAATTGAATGTTTGGTTAGGAAACCAATTACTACAGAAAAACAACATACTAGAAATCTGCCTGAGGAAACATGGACAGTGTGACACCTTAAACTCTATGAAAAGGTGACCATTAGAGCAGATTTAACTGTAAATATATATTCTACTTGACAGATTACAATCTTAAATAACAATACAAAATATATTTTTTTATCACGAATATCATTACCTCACAAATAATGACAAAAACCTCTTGACTGAAAAAGTGCCATGGCCAGTGCAATATAACATATACAAATTCATATAAACACAATTTTCAAACCAATTTTATGAAGTTATGACTCTCTGGTTTTGCAAAATTCAACAAATAATTTAATTCCCAAGATTACAAAGTGAAACTGTAGAAGAAAAAAAAATAACTTATGGTATTGCAAATTAAATACCAAATAATCCTAAAATTTCTAACACAAGTCTGAATATAATGTCCTTGAATCAGACCAAGATAATAATCCCAATATTTATTCTTCAGTCAGAAAAAAATCAAACAAGGATGTTTACTAAACTGTCACTGATTCTGGACAAGGTCAGCTACAAAAGTACAATTCTATATAACCCTGCATATCATAAATTTGTTATACAAAATGCAAATTAAATGCACACAACAATGAAATTTACAGTATACTTAGTACTCATACTGATGTAATTATCAGGATTGACTATAGGGGTTGGTGACATGTGCCACTACACAGGGTACCACAACTGAGGGTGGGGTGAGGGTCAGTGAGCAGGCTAGAATATCACACAATTTGCCAAGTGCATAACTAGACATCCATGATCACAATTTTTTTTGCCCTGTGTCCCAAACATTTTACTCCTGTGCAACTCAAATAAAAAAATCTGATGCATATTTTGATTTAGTACACAGCCATGACCAACGCTGCCAAAAGTGACAAATCTTTAAAATGAGACTTATTTTCCATTTTAAAACTGACTTGGAGCAATTTGATGGCCAATAACATATTGTTTGAGGATGAATTACTGACATAAAAAACTACATTTCAATGGTGAAAAACTTCTATAAATACAAAATTTGGCATTTAATCAATGAATTATTATATTTAAAACATAATTTAGAACAGATATTTTATCATAATAAATGCTGCCAGATAATATAGTTATCACTAAAGTATCAGTCAAATATTAGTAACAGAATCATTCAGGTCAACCAGATACTTAAATACAGTGTATGTAAATATTTTTTATGAGTTACTTGCTCAGTTGACAGAATGCTTATGGCAAGAACAAAAATATGAGAGTGCACTACAGATGGCAACATCATGGTGCCAAACTTTCAAAACAAGTATGACTACTATCTACATCTATTTACAACCACTAAATGCATTCAAGTGCATTGTAGTATTTTTCTTTGTCCCCTAAAGCAGCAGGGTATGTTCATCTGCCCTTGGGATCTACATACAACAATAATTATTAACAAAACTCAACCACCATAATCCAATGCTTACAAAACAAATTTTTCCAATCAAGCAATGAGATGAATTCATTGATCATACAATAGCAATCAAACCAAGTGAAATATCATTTGAAATACATGTACAATCAAGCCATGAGATGATTTCATTTGAAATACATGTACAATCAAGCCATGAGATGATTTCATTGATTATGCAATGGCAATCAAGCCATGAAATTATTTCATTGATTATACAATGGAAATCAAGCCATGAAATGACTTCATTGAAATACAATTACAATCAAGCTATGAGATGATTTTACTGAAATACAATTACAATCAAGCTATGAGATGATTCCACTGAAATACAATTACAATCAAGCCATGAGATGATTTCAGTGAAATACAATTACAATCAAGCCATGTGATGATTTCATTGAAATACAATTACAATCAAGCCATGAGATGATTTCACTGAAATACAATTACAATCAATGCATGTGATGATTTTGTTGAAATACAATTATAATCAAGCCAGGAGATGATTTTATTGATTATACAATTACAATCAAGCCATGAAATGATTTCATTGATTATACAATTACAATAGGTGTAAAATGATACACGTGTCTCATATTGATACAATTCATGATACACAGCCTGCAATATGATACATATAAATACACTTGATGGTCTTTTCATTTTTGAAAGGTAGGTGGTGCCCCTTTATGTATGTTATTTAATGGTTGTATTTCCAGTATAAAGATTATAGATAGAGATATAGTTATCATATTATATGCAAGTCTCATCGATGACAAAAAACAAAAATACTTTCGAACAGAGTCCCAGTTGCTTTTCTGTGAGTTTTACTCATCATTTTAGGTTATTTAATGGTGGCTCCATTAAACTCACTTTAGCCACCAGTCCCTCTGTTTTGCATTGCAAGAAAGCGTTGAAAATATCTTATTACAAATTTCACATCTAACTTAAACTTAAAGACATTATGATATTATCTGTTTCCTCATGCAAAGAAAATATCATCTAGAACAAATATGGGCATGGGATTAAGGATGAATACCAACAAAATCTATCACACTGTACTTCCTGCAGATGCATAAGAATGATGTGGCCACCGTTACTTGTATTTGTTAGTGAAGAAGGAAAACTACTGACAACACCCAGTCCTAGTCTATAATTTTCTTAATTTTGCACAAGGTGATAAATTTCAGTTGTTTGAAATCTGCCCCCTTGCTGATTCTGTGGCAATTTTATTTATTCCATCAGCACCTTCATTCACTCGTTAAATATCCAGCATAAAAAGAGAAATTCCAAATTTTGTTCCCCATGAACAATTTAAGGAGAGATGCTGTCAGGATTTTATCTTAAGAGTGACTTCACTCTTTGTCACTGAAAGAAAGGGAGAGTAGAAAAGAAGGAGTGGGAGGAGGAAACAGTCATGGTTCAATATTTTTACCTAACACTTCAATACTCCATTATTTTAGAGCTGTACTGAATTCAAAATCTTTAAAAGATATCACCTCGAGTTGTATAGGTATTAATCTGTTCATTGTTCTGAGCATGCTCTGTTCCTTATCGTGTATGAATATTTTTTTCCTCCTTCTGAAAGAGAATATGCATAGATAGCTTTGTCAGCTTAAAGATTTTGGAAAACTGATCTATGTGACTGTTATTTAGAATTTTCCAGAGCTCACAGATGATTCCATTCAGATACATCTGCTCCAAACTAGGATTTTTCACTAACACAAATATTACTTTTTTGAGTCAGTAGTTTACTAACTACTATGCCAGATTTCTTATCAGTTCCATGATGCTGTATTAGGGTTTTTAGTCAATCAATTCCATAGTCTGCTTGCGCAGACAGAGGTATTCAAATAAATATCTTTACTTCTTAATTTTATTATTTTTGATCCTTACTTATTCAGTTTATCTTAACCCTGATATGTATATGTGGTTTTGTAGCATATGATTCACAGGGCTAAACTGATTTATAAAAAAGTGAAAATTGCATTCTACTTTTAAATTGTATTTTAATTAGGTTCAGTATTCTGCCCTTTCTACATTTAATTTCGAAATACTTCTGAAAGGGCAACTGACTATCATGCCCTCTCTTGTTGTCCATCTGACTCGTAAACACCATTTACAGACTCAGAATCGCTCATTGGTATCTCCATTAACAATTTCCTAGTTCCAGTAATCCAATACACTTCGTAACTTTAAACATTATTGTCATCATCACTATCACCAGCCAGTATTTGGCAAACAAAAACTTAATGAACCAAGCTGGGAATCAGACATTATGGGTTTTCTAGGTGGCCCATATTTTATGGATGCATTTGTAAAACTTCCTTAATGGAGGGTTCAAACTATGCCATAAAGCTTATTCCAGGGCACAGCCTGTCATGCTTGAAGACCCCATATGTGTAAACTGTTGCCTACCCAAAAAACATGTAGTGACAAGAACAGTTAAATAAAAATTGTATACTTCACCAAGCACATTTTCAACTAATTTGCGGGAGTTCTTGTACATCACTGTTCTGCAAATGTATGAATCTGTACATATTTTGCATGATTCACACAATCACACACCCTTACATCATCTCTGTTTCAGTACTTTATATATCAATGACTTTAGAGTGAAGTTTATCTGTTGCTTTGCTAGTACTTCCTGTCTGTCAGGCAGAGAATAAGCTACAGTGATTCCTGATTGGTAGTTATTATTTAACATGGACTGGAACAAGCAGTAATCACCAATAAGATTTGTTGTTGTTGCTGTTGTAGGGTTTAACGCCATCTTTCAGCACAAGATAGGCTATATATGGGGGCCAGTATAACTGGTGGAGGAAGAACCCTGGAAAACCCTGGGAAGAACCACTGACCCATGAGAAGCTACTGGCAATTACTCATAACTGCTGAAGACTTAACTAAAACTAACTTGTATATGGTAAGTATCGTTCTGTATTGATTCTCCTTCTCTTGTATCGATGTGTATCTTTCCAGCAAAAGTATCCATGAATAGATTCACCATTAACAATCAAGCCATGAGATGATTTCAGTGAAATACAATTACAATCAAGCCAAGAGATGATTTCATTGAAATACAATTACAATCAAACTTTGAGATGATCTCATCTTTGGTACAGTGGCAATCAAGCCATGAGATGATTTCACTGAAACACAATTACAATCAAGCCATGAGATGATTTCACTGATTAAAGAATTACAACCAATCTATGAGATGACTCATCGATTATACAATGGCAATCAAGACATAAGATGATTTCAATGAAATACAATTACAATCAAACCATGGAATGATTTCACTGAAGTACAATTACAATCTAGCTGTGAGATGATTTCACTGAAATACAATTACAAACAAGCCTTGAGATGATTTCATTGATTATACAATTACAATCGAGCCATGAGATGAATTCATTGATTATACAATTACAATCGAGCCATGAGATGATTTCATTGATTATACAATTACAATCAAGCCATGAGATGATTTCCTTGATTATACAATGGCAATCAAGCCATGAGATGATTTCTTTGATTATACAATGGCAATCAGGCCATGAGATGATTTAGTTGATTATACAACGGCAATCAAGCCATGAGATGATTTAGCTGATTATACAATTACAATCAAGCCATGAGATGATTTCATTGATTATACAATGACAATCAAACCATGAGATGATTTAGTTGATTATACAATGGAATCAAACCATGAGATGATTTAGTTGATTATACAATTACAATCAAGCCAAGAGATCATTTCGTTGATTATACAATGGCAATCAAGCTATGAGATGATTTAGTTGTTTATACAATGGCAATCAAGCCATGAGATGATTTCATTGTTTATAAAAAGGCAATAAAGCCATGAGATGATTTCATTGTTTAAACAATGGCAATCAAGCCATGGAATGATTTCATTGTTTATACAATAGCAATCAAGCCATGAGTTGATTTCATTGATTATACAATGGCAATCATGCCATGGGATTACTTCATTGTTTATACAATGGCAATCAAGCCTTGAGATGAATTTATTGATTATACAATGGCAATCAAGCCATGGGATGATTTCACTGAAATACAATTACAATCAAGCCATGAGATGATTTCATTAATTATACAATTACAATCAGGACATGAGATTATTTCATTGATTATACAATGGCAATCAAGCCATGAAGTAACTTCACTGATTATACAATTGCAAACAAACAAGATTTCATTGATAAAACAATTGTTAAAACCATTTAACCAACTTCACTTAGCTAGGCTGTGCAATGGACATTATGTACTTTTCATGCCTGCTGTTATATGCAAATCTCATTCAAACAACACAGTACCATTGTTATAACACAACACTGCTGCTGCTTAGCTGATAATGAGCATAAAGTAATATAAAGTAAAATCTTTATTCATCCAATGACACAAATTGTTTCAAACATACAATGTGGGGTCTGTTAATTGGTACCATCCTCATAAAATAAAAATGCCTAATCAAACTGAAAATTCTCCCCCTCCCTGTAAAAATACCACAGAAGGAATTTCCTCATACCAGAAATTCCCAATTTGTGAAAATACTGGAGAAATCAATGCAATGAGTATATTACTGGCACATCAATGAGTCAATTATGGCCGCGCAATGAGTCATACTGCAATGAGTAAATTACTGGCAAGAACAATGTGGAACTTCTGCATGTGAGGGGCAAAAGTAGATAGGTTTCTGTTAACAAGGGTCACTTCTAAATGGGTTACTAAGCCATCCAAAAATTATGACATAAGCATAAGAAAAAAACACCACTGAAATGGGACACATAGTTTAAAGCCCCCCTAAGCACAATACAACTTGACCAATTAATTAGAACTTTCCACTGATAACTGGAAGCTTCTCGTTTTCCTAGAATAGTCTGAAGTGTCTCCATTCATTACCACTAAAATGCATCAGACAAAACTACTGGTTACATAAACAGCTTTAATTTGGAACGAATTTCAATAGATCTTTCAAATTACTGTTACTGGTTCCTTGTTTTAAACACAGCAACATAGTTTATTTAGTGCCAAAATAATTGGAGTTAAGAGTATTGTCCAAGGACAAACCACCAATCCTGGCTGATCCAACTGCTACCATTTCAAATGCAATTTCAGTGCACTAATCACTGACCATACGTCTGGGATATTGTGGCTCCTGCCTCCATTACTCATCTCTTATCACAGACAGGATAGTGCATCAGGCCTGTTATACATGAACAAGTCCACAGAAGTATTAGGCTGAGTTACAATATTCATATGAACACAGATACTAACAGGCATCAGATTTTAGTTTTCAAAGCTATCTTAGATCTCAATGCCAGGTTCTGGAAGAGAATTTTTTTTTTTACTCTGATCATCAACTGTCGCTATCTTATTCGACTCTGATCACTTTACACAGCGTGAACAATCTCGATGCAAAACAAACAAAAAAATCAGCCTTTTTCTGTCAAATAGGTTAGACGTTCATGCAATGCCCCCCCCCCCCCCCCAGGTAGAATTACAAAATTTGTGTCCGATCTTTCTGCAAAATTATCTGGGCATCTAACAACTAAATTCTGTTTTAATTTACCTTCCATCATCATTACAATCCAGCAGTTGCATTCAAGCACAAGCAATGATGAGTCCAACTGCAACTACACAGACCCTGATCTGCTGCTGCATAATGCACCAGCAGATCTGGGTCTGTGCAGTTTGTTAGCAGTAATCAGTAGAACAAACAACACAGACCTGATCTGCTGGTGCATTATGCTTCAACATATCTTTGTTGTTTGCAGTTTGACTCGACTTGTGAGTACATACATACGGTACTCCAACCATAATTGTCTTATAGTCTGGAGTGGATGATGAGAGAGGACAGGATCCTTAATATCAACAATGGAGTACATTCATTTTTGGCCAAGGTTTGAGGCACATGAGAGATCTCTGGAACAGAAGGATTTGGTTATTTAGGACCAAGCAACTGCAGTAAGGCTCCTTGTGCAAGAATACAACACTGTTCCCAACCTGACTGATCCAATGGTGGAATTTAAATCTGTCCTCTTCTGGTCACAAATCTGGCTAGCTAACCAGTGTGCCACCACCATTAGTTATCTCTTATGATTAGCTGCTGGGCTCAGAATTAAGGGGCTTTGTTCACTAACCCTCAAGATCTCAAATTCTAATGATCCAGCCTAAATGGTACTGATCATGCTAAAATTTAACAGAAGGCAGTTCACTTTCCAACTCAACATTTAATATCCATTACCTCAAAAAATCACAGCCTATCCTAGGTCTGACTTCAGCCATTTGTGTTCTCTTCTCTAGATAACATCTACAATCGCACACTTTGTCATCATCTAATTTCCTTAGTTTTGGTGGCAGATATACATGTTGTTGTTGTTGTAGGGTTTAACGCCATTTTGCAGCACACAATAGGCTATACATGGCAGCCAGTATTATTGGTGGAGGAAGAACCTGGGAAAACCCCAGAAAGAACCATCGACCCATGAGAATCTACTGGCAAGCTTTCTCACATACCCACATTAGATATACATGTTGTAAATGGTTCCATACGTTTACATTATCTGCACAATACATTCAATGTTTCTCAACGATATAAATATTAAAACACTTTATTTGTCAAATCAGTGAACATGATCCTTTCTGATTTGTCAACGCAAACTTAATACCCTACAAATTTTTTATCACAAGTAAAAAGGTTGCTTCATGGCAGTACAACAGATAAGTTCCATGTGTGTGCGAAGACTGCTGTGATGATAAGCCCAATAATTTACTTGATGTGTGTATAAGGGTTTTAACATCCATCTAACTGCATCACAAGCATTATTGTACTTCATCCCATGCATGATGTTGGTAGATATTCAATAAACACAATAAACAGATCAATTAACAAGTAAAGGAAATGCCAACTCACAACCACTTTTTCACTTTATTGACAGTGACTGGTGGTAATTTTTACTGCTCCAATGGAATAGTGATTGCTTGGTTTTAGTGATCCATCAGCACAATCTCTAACCATGGAATAGAGAGATAGCCAATTAGTTTCAATTTGGGCCCTGATGCTATGGGAAAATTGGGTCTTTTATATCCTAGACCATAACGTGGGGGTTGGGAAGAAGGAAGGGACATGCCACATCATCTAGCTAATACATGAACATTTGTTGGAGAACTTCATTTATGAGACAAATTTAATATTTCTTGTTTGCTCATCATATTACCAAAAATCAATAAATATTCACTAAAATTAAGTTCTACTTGGAAGTTTTGCCAACAAAGAACCTTGTTAAATCTACATAAAAAATTAACAACAATCTTTCTTTTAAAAACATTATATATAACTTCCAAATCACAGTATATGAACAGATGGTCAGACACTATGACAAATACAATGAGAGACACTATGACAAATACTATGAGAGACACTATGCTTGATGTCAAAGCTGAATGATTAGTATTTCCTAAGATAAATGTTAGGACCCATCCAGGCTCTGAGAACATATTAAATTTATTTTGTTCGATATTGTGTTCTCATTGCATGTTGGTTACACATATTTACATAAAGTACATTCCTTTGAAATTCTGTCATAGTAGTAAGTATGCAAAAGAACAAATTTAAAATGGATTTTTCCTATACAGATATAACAATGCAAGGTAGGCAATGACTTGTTCATGTGGGTCAGGTTGCATTACAAGTTTTCATCAACTTTTTTATGCTATTTGTAAAGTGTTGAATTTTGAATAAGTATTGAACCTTAAAGTTGAATGCATTGAGTATTCAAATTTTATCACATTTAAGCCAGAAAAGTCTTTGTGAAGGGTCACTTCAACCTTTCTTCTTTTCTCCCCCTCCATGTCAATGTTAAACTTGAAAGGCCAGCATCTATGACTCATTAAGATTTGACCAGGACACTGCAACACTGTCCTGAGAAATTAAACATCTGAGCTATCAACCATAACCACTTGATAGGAACCCATGGCAAATAGTCATTTTCAAAGGGAAGATGATATGCAATGTAGTTCAGAGATTCTCCAGGCTATCCAAAATCTGAGAAAGAAATGATTATCTTGGAGAAAAAAATTAGGAGCCGCTGCGTATAACTGGTCAGAGTAAATTAGAGCATACACTTTTGAACTAATGTGAATTTAAAGTGATGACTTTGGCTGAAATGTTTTAGTCCGAAAATTCCTGAGAGAGAAGTCTGGCTCCAAGGAAGCCTAAAAAGAATAGTGCTTTCCTTGTTAAACCAGAAAAAGGGACTAGGTGGCTGTCTTGTAAGAAAAGATAGGTTTTAGTGCTAGGATGCATAATTTCTGAAAGAGAATAGCATTAAGTATGCAATTTTAATTTTTCATACAATTTTTTATTTTTTATTGCTTGTTTTAAATGTGTTTGATATGACTAGACTCCATATTATGTATCATTTATTCAATTTCATGGAAATCTGTTGATGCTAGAGTTGTTATGCAATTTATCTTTTTAATTTCCCATGTACTAGTTCATTGATATAATTCATGGATTGCGTGCAATCCAAATTTTCATATGTATAGGACTTCATAGGGTTATATGAAATAATTTCCGTTGTCTGTTAGGATGATACTGATTATCGACAGTTAACGATAATCACATGTTTATATCTGATTTTGACTGCTATATAAGGCTACATGTCAATAGCAAAGGGAAATTATTCTGCATGGGGCAAGTGACCTTTACATTGGAAATGGTGCCACACTGAATTTTCTTAAGTTGGGTTCATCTTGATTTGTTTTTAAAAAAAAGGTAATAAATTACACCCTCCATCCCCAGCCAAAACAATGCCAAATTTGTCTAATACATAGTGTGTGTGTGTGTGTGTGTGTGACAGAGAGAGAGAGAACAAATTTTACCTTTTGTTTCTCAGATGTTTTCACATTTTCCATTTTCTTAATTAAGTCAGAGAAATCCAAAGGTCTGTACATGTGCTCACCTACACTTGTCTGCCTGTTAATAGTTTCATTGAAAATATTGACTACAGCCAAGTATTGGATTAGACTGAAAACTTCAAAAACTGCTACCTAATTGTCAGCAGATAGTGATAATCAGACCTTAAGCTTTTCAACATCCGCATGAATCCCAATCAGGAAGTAAGGTGCCGTGAAAACTAACCGCAAAATCTGAGCACAGGGGTTCGTTACAAAGAAAATTTGGAGTATCTGTCCTTAAATAATGGGATGGGGGTTCTATATATGCTATACTGTTACAGGTTTGAACCCCCATCCCTTGATTCAAGGACGGGTACTCCAAATTTTCTTTGAACCGATCCCTTGTGATCAGAGCAAGTAACGTAATTCAAAACGAAAGCGTCGTACATGCTTAATTTAAGTTACATGACTTAATACTGACCAAGAACATGACATGGGGTTTTAGCATTTATAACCACTACTATCCCTGCGTAGATACGTTTTCATAACATGTTCACAAATACTTGTCCACCACCACCATTACACTCCCCCTGCCCTCCCCATCCCCAGTATTTGTTCACTCGCACCTGCACGACCTGAGAAAATTGGAACAGTAGTTTGTCAAAAGATAAAGCCAAAAACGTGTACGAAACGTACATACCTACAACATTACCCTTTCGTGTGTAGCTCCTTGCAGCAAACTTTTAGCTAATTTTACAAAATATCCATACAAGTTACGAAGCTGTCAGTCACTATAAAACTACACAGTATAGCACATAGGTATGGTGTATATGGCGTCGCGCACGATAAGTGCGCAAACTCGGCGAGCGTGTTCTATTTTTAGGTTGCTTGAACTTTATTTTCCTCAAAATTACACACGTAGATGATGCGCCATTCCTTATTCAAAAGCTAAGAAGTATATGCGTGTGTATCAAACAATAGGTAGTAACTTCGTGATAATCTTGACATAGCTTATTGTGTTCTGGTCACATAGTTACCAATGAGAACTTTCCATACTTCCTGGATTGGGGTGGGGGTGGGGTAATCGGCAACATTTTTAAGGGACATTCCTTACGTCAAATATATATATATATATATATATATATATATATATATATATATATATATATATATATTCAGCTTTTGACTCACACAGCAGAGCAATAAGTTACTTTTGAATTACTTACTTGAGAATGTCTGTAAACTTATTCAAAAAGGCTTTTTTAAGAATGAAGAATGGTACAATACAAGTTATAAACAAAATAAAAAAAATTTAAATACAAAAAATACACACAAAACAACAGAGTAAATATTCAACAGAAAGAGAAAAGGCAGCATTCGAACGAAGCTCATTTATGTCCAATATTCTGAATTCAGCCAGCCTTGAGTCCGTTCCTAGAATATTGAAAGGGACACAAATTTAACAAATCATATCATTGAATTACTTACCGTTTTGGGGATTCTCTCTGACCTAGGCTTTTAATACAATATCAGTTCGTATTGGTAAAGAGAGATATATAATATTAATTTATCTTTATTTTACAATTCTAATTTTTACGCTTGTGGCTGTAACTGTGCAGTCTTGATGATCTAATTTTTAAATTTAACTGACGAAATCAAATTTATTTTGGTATGTCGCACAAGTACACATACAGTTATTAATCCTGTCTATGTTATTGTGGCTCGATATATCCGAAGACCAACCAGTAGTTTTCATCTGCCTTTTTTTCACCATTAATGTGAGGGGACAAAAATGGCAGAGAACTATTTGTTGGTCTAGAGGTAGATCCACATGGCGTGAGGATAACACGTCTTGTGATAACATCGTAATTTTGATGAATCATTTTCAATGGATAATAACGATTCTGCTATCTTTTGTGGACTGACACTTCAAGGACGATAATTTGTACAAATAGCAGAACTTGTTTCATAGTGATTTTCGTTGCCATCTCATTGTTAGCAGTGGATCAAGACCCACCATGGCTCGAAGGGCCTCGCTTTTGAAAATTAATGGCTCACAAAACAATTATGTTTAAAATAAATGAAAATGACATGCCAAATAGTTGTGTGAAGACATGTTGGTTTAACAACGTATTTCATGACGCTTTCGTAGATATTTCTTGTACATAATTTATCAGTAGTCAATCCAGTGATGATGATGATGATTAATGATTTTCGTTGCCTTGTCATTGTCAGCCATGGACCAAAATCCACCAGCTTATTTGAGGCCTCACATTCAAAATGAATGGCTCCTATATAACTATGTTTAAAATTTATGAAAAATGACAGGTGAGATGACAGGGGATTCAATAACAAAAGCTACATAAAAACCCTTTTTCTTTCTTAGACAAGGGCGCAAGCACGCATGCGCAAACACTAACAGTTCTCAGTCCTGTCTCCTTTTTATTCGGCAACTTTTACATTTTTTTCTCTCAATATTTCACGATAATAACCCAGTATTCGAGAGCATTGCCAGAAACTGAAGATTATTTGGAAACGAGAGATTGACGGGGGGGGGGGAGGAACAAAAGTAATATTTTGTTCGCTTTCTTTTGATGATTATTATTTTGATTATCTATAGTTAAATTAAAGCAGCGCAGTTTATGAGAGTAAATTGCGCACAACAAATAATTTCCAATTATTGCACGTACCTAAATGCATTCATAAGTAAGTTGGTACGTATACACACACATGAATGCTTGTACCTGCAGTTATTACAGACGAATAGAAAAATGCAGATCAGGAAAACAAACACGTTCTAGTTATCAGGATTCTATACCATAATCAACTGAGCTGAACTTAAAATAATTGTAATTTCCGACTAAAACACAAGTTCATATCAAATAACAAGTACAATGACTTGACAGCTGGTAGATGTGGCATTATCTAGAATATATGAATGGTGCCTTAGATATTTTATTAACTCTGTGTGTGTGTGTGTGTGTGTGTGTTGGATTTTTAACGAAGCTTTAACAATTTTTCAGTCATATCGCTACGATGTCTGCAGTGTGACAGTTTACAGTGATGTCCAGCACTGGGACATCATGCCGCAGACACGTAAAATGATGTCCCACCCAGTCACATTATCCTGATACCAGGCTGACCAGTCCTAACACTAACCTCTTAATGCTGAGCGCCAAGCGAGGCAACTGTTAGTACCATTTTTGTAAGTCTTTGGTATGACTCGGCGGGGGATTGAACCTACGACTTCCCGCAATCGAGGTGGACGCTCTAACCACTAGGCCACTGGAGCTGTCAATTTATTAACTAATTAATTACGGGAAGGAAAGACCTGAAAATATTGCTTACAAGCTACAATAGATATTTTACCTCTATTGGTCCGCAAACTAGTATGTATAGAATTTATCAGGACATCAGCACCCTCCTGGCTAAACAGTGACGACTGAAGTTTTGTAGTAAAAATATCCGAGGAAAAATGTGGAAAATTTCAGCGACAAAATTCCAAAAGGACCGTAAATATGTAGTTATGTAAAATCAAAGCCCGTAAATATGTAGTATGTAGTTCTTCACAAAAGACCGTAAATATGTAGTTCATCAAAACAAGAGACCGTAAATATGTAGTTCTTTAAAACAAAAGACCGTAAATATGTAGTTTTTCAAAACAAAAGACCGTAAATATGTAGTTATTTAAAACAAAAGACCGTAAATATGTAGTTCTTTAAAATCAAAGATCGTAAATATGCAGCTCTCCAAACCAAAAGACCGCAAATATTTAGTTCTCCAAAATAAAGACCGTACTGCATGGTATACGAGGTGTCTCCTATTTTCAAGACAAAAAGCAAAAATATTTAAACCGTTTTATAAATATATAGTATGACAATTTCTACAATTTTCAAAAGAAACATTCCCAAATAAAATAAATAATTTTCTTTCAAATTGAATTATAAAAGGCAAAAGATGTTAACTTTCTTTAAAAGTCTATCTATTTAAACAAAAGGGTTAAAAATGTTAAATCCTTCAAATTCTAGGATGTATCCAGATTATAAATTACTTCCTAATCACAGTTGTTAACAAGACATACAATAATTAAGACATGCTTTGTTAAATCCAGAAGTAGGTATCTATATTCAGTCTCACATTTACTGTAGAAGCTGCAGAATACACTAGGAAAAATAGATTCATCTTTAACTGTTGAAACGTAAATTCAGCATAATAACAAACTGCGTCGTCTCTCAGTATTTAAAGCTACGGGTGCCTACCTTTCTCTGTACTTATTTACTGCACGAGGAAACATTTTAAATGTTGCCAAAATAGATATAGTTTTTATTTTTAGTTTGTATATTTATTTATGGATCATGATGAAAACATTTATAACCACTAACCCACTAACTGAATTAGCAACAAGAGATTATATTGATATTGATTTTTATGTTATCAGAATTGTGCATCTGCTTCAGTAGCTTGTTCATACTTGACGCACCGACTGGATAACGCGCGTTAGATTACAATAAGCGGAGATCCAGACCAGGGACGTCAATTCAACTTTTTTCAGAGGGTGGGGGTGGCAAAAACTTATGGGGGGGGGGGGCAAACCTTGTCGGGGGGGGGGGCGGATTTGATTCATGCAAATATCAACGCGCTGGCTCAGGCTGAATAACAGATTGGAGAGATAGTAATAGCAGGGACGTCCCTTAAATTTTGATGGGGGGTGGGGGCGCAAAACTTGACTGGATTGTTAATTTTCCTATACAGGCTACAGCAATTTTACAGCACATGCAAATTTAGGAGGGGATTCCCCCCCCCCCCCGCCCCCCAATGACGTCCCTGATCAAGATCAGAATCGCACAATATGCCGACGAATCATGTTATACGAGGTGTTTCCTATTTTCCACCTGATGTAATGAAGTTAAAAAAAAAAAAAAAAAACCAAGATCCCACTCATAAATGTGCCAGCTGATATAGTCAACGCTGTTCTTTCTATTTACATTTTCAAGCAAATAGCGTGAAGTCTGATATGTCGGTTCATTATGCGGATGCCGATCGAATTACATGTTCTTAACAGCTGGGTACGCTACGTGTGAACAGACAGTCATGATGTATTATTGATGCTAAAAGGAACTCCTTTGTCCAGGTTTTAAATTCAAGTACCATAACGATACATTATAAAGTCACCGGGAAAATGAGTAACCAGGAGTGACCTGGCAAAGGCATCGTTGCATCGATTTGGTCTACTAACGGAATAATTTTAAGTATTGTGTACCACCCGGAATGGGAAATTAAACATAAGTGCTATTTATAGAAAGGTATATAACATCCATACGGTCTACAGAGACAGTGTCACGATAGACCTTATACTGGACACAATGAAAGATAGTACCTACGTGTAGGAACAACCTGACGAGTGTTCATCAAAAGGTTATGAGTATGTATGTATGTATGCATGTATGTATGTATGTATGAATGTCTGCTTATATCAATCGAGTGAGAAGAAACAATTGTTACGTGTTTAGGGTTGAATAAACAACAACACAGAAAGAGTGAAAACAATAAGCGTTTTATATTTAACAAATAATTTATTTTCATGGAAAAACTCTGTAAAAATGGAAAAAGGAGAAGAACTTACGGTTTCAAGAATCAAATCCAAAAATAATCTAAGAATAATCCACGAATTAAATTGCAAAAGTCCTAGTAATAAATGTTCTAATAATTTCAAGTTCGAATCCTGATGGAAAATCCAAGATGGATGACAATGATGTATGCTGTGGTCAGTACTGTGCTTATCTACAGTTCCTTGTAGAAATATAAATAATGGCACTCCGGTGTTGGAAATCCAATTTAAATTTGTAAGCAATGTCTTTCCAAAATTTCTGTGTGAGCACTCCTCAAAATATTTCCAGAGAAAAAAGAATTAATCCTTTTGAAATCCAACTGATCTGAAGAAAATTATAACTGAAAATACGGCTACAACAAAATAACTTGACATCAGTATAAAAAGCCCCAAACTGAGATCTCTCTCTATAAAACAAAGGTTATATTGTATTATAAGACACAGTTTCGAAATTCCCCAAGCTGCGAAATCAGAAAGGGGTTCACGTGATCATGTTTATATCACGTACACAGATTATGGCCTTGATTAGACCAATAATTTTCTCTAAAAAATAAAAAAAGTTGTTTTCATCTTAAACCAAAGCCCCATCATGACCTTGACAACAACCAATCATTTTAAAATAAAAATAAAACTTTGTTTACTAATTTTGAAGCAAGGTCAGCATCCAGGCCAACACCTGCTTTTTATGAAAGAATGATTCAGGTCAAACAATTTTCTGGAAAAATATCATCTCCAGTGAATAAATTTACATTATAATAGCATATAATAGAATAAAAAATGTAAAACTGACAAATAATTAAATTAAAATAAATATGAATTAAATAATATATACGTAACACAATATGTAGTCACACAAAGAGAATAAGAAATGTTAAGATCATGTTTGCTATGTAACTAGTGTCCAAAACTAGATGATGATGATGATGATGATGATAAAAAAGCGGCGAGATATTGTTAAAAGTTCTTTCATCTCCTTCACTTGTCAAGCTAGGGCAATCATGTTCATATTGCTGTAGATCGTGTTTCACTTTTGGATGAGATCACGTCCATATTGGTTGGATTGGGGAGTGGGAAAGATTTACATTAATTTCAAATAACTCCGGATTTACATACTGTGTGTCAGAGAATTTTTATGTCTTGGTTCAGCACTTTGCAGATACAGTACAATACATGTAATCAATATTGCCCCCTATGAGTATCCCTATTCTTATGTATATAGCCCTGGGATTGTAAATAGGAAACTTTTGAGATTCCCACTCTACAATCAACTATATCTCTACTAGGCACGAAAAGAGAAATGCAAGCATGTAATTTAAATTGGACCCGGGCTACATCCTTAAAAAAGGAACGTAGCCCATGGGTCATAGTTTGGAAATTATTCAAATCCTCAACGTATACTTTTGTATGTAGTTGAAGGGCATTAAAATACAAATGCCCATGCCCAGCTGACGTTTGCCCCTGCTGTAATCATTACCCATGAGGCACCAACTTCTGAGTTTAGATCATAATAGGACAATGCGGATATAACTGCTTAACAAAACTCAAATTTCTCTTTATTACTTGCTGCTCTGCAAGATCACATAAAAGAGTTTGAATGCAGAAATTAGTAAAATAGAAACCCCAAAATCCTTACAAGTAAATTTACAGCTATGAAAAAGTGTTCTTTACTGATGCCACACTCGGGGCAATACAATATTTCCACTTAACTCGTGAAATATCCAGAACGTACATATCCTTAATTTATCCTGTCAACAATGTTAAATATCCGGTGTCCTCAATCGTTTAATCGAACTTGCTTTATGATGTAATTGATTGTAGTAGATTATGTCATCCCAAACTTACTGCTGTCTTAAGTGGCTGATATTTTTCGACCAACATATCGGTTTGAAAGTTTGCTGAGCATAAAGAGTGAGTCAACCTGCTGAACCGAAAGGGGAAGGGGCCAGGCCTACAAAGTAAGTATAATCTTCACAACTTTGATTCAGAGACATGTTTAGAAAAGAGAACAAATGTTTTTCTGAATAAATATCGTACGAAACCCAAGCCACTCGTTCAAATACCGCGCTTTATTTTGTACTACACGTACGAAACCCAAGCCACTCGTTCAAATACCGAAGTTTTGTACTACACGTTCTACTTACAGATAAAACAAAACATCCGTTATGCACTTTTACACACATCAATGACTGCATAACCTATATCGTACTGAATTCGACAGTTTTCGGTCAGGTGATAGAAATATTTCAAGTGTCTAAGGCAGTACACTTCTTTAAAATAAATTCTTACTGCGCAGGTCCAATTAACACTATCAATACATCATATAAAAACATTACTTTCACATTCGTATATTGTAACGCAAGTGAACCATGGGAGAGATTCGACATAACATTACATGCTTGCGACTTTTGCCTCTTCTTAAACAATAAAGACGCAAAACCGTTATATAATTTTAATAATGTCAAAATAGGTGCTCGCTGAGAATTTTCGGGGGAGGGAGAGCCAAAATCAAACGAACGAGTCTGCAAAGTGATGACAATAGGGTCAAGAGGAAAGGCAAACGAAAAATAAGATTTCCCATTAAAAATTGGTCGTTAGTGTTACGTGTCTAGGCTCTTACAAAACTTAATAGAATAAAAGTGAAAACAACAAGCTTTGTAAAATTCAACAAATAATTTATTTCCCTTGACTATCGAGTGAAAAATAAGAAAAAGGAACTTACGGTTTTACAAATCAAATCCAAAAATAATCTAAGAATTAAAAAATAGAAGTCCTAGTAATAAACAGTCTTGAATGAAACTGAGTTCGAATCCCGATGAAAATCCAAAATGGAAGGCGACAACGTCATTAATGGTCAGCGAAGTGCTGCAGTGTCAACAGTCTCTTGTTGAATCACAGAAAATACTATTACAGTGTCTGAATTCTGTATAAATTTCAAAAAATGTCCGTGTCCAAGAAATAATTTAGAGCACTACTATTTCCAGGGAAAATAATCACTTGAAATCCGATAATATGAAGAAAAGAAAATAATTTGCCCAAACTAGACACAACATAAACACCCTGACGTCTCAAGTGTTAAGAAACGACTGACTATTCTCTCTCAAAACATTATTAATAAGACTAAATAAGACGCAAAACAGATGCCCGGATGGAGGTCAACCTTCTAGAAATGGAAGTTTGTTACATGATAATTATCATGTCTTCCAGGTATGGCCTTGACTTAACTTAATAATTCTTACTCTGAGAAAGAATAAAAGAATATATAAAAAAAAAAGTTGTTTACCAAAAGTCACTGGTTCTGAATCAAGGTTAGAAACTAGATACAGTGTTTCTATTATTATGTGTTTACCAACAAAAATTAAAAAAGTCCGGTCCAACAGAAGTGAACTTAATTCTAAAAAAAAACAAGTCAAATAAACAATGTTGCATTACAATAGCATGTAATGGAATAAAATAAGACATTGAAACAAACAAACAAACAATTAAATTAAATCAAATATACATAACACCCCTCCCCCATAAAAGAAAAAGAAAGATTAATATAATAAAGGTTTCTTTTGTCATATAATTATACACGAGGTTTATCAAAAAATAACATAAAAAGAAACATTAAGAATGATACAAAGTATACATGAAAAAATATATTTCTACACACGGGAAAGAGCATCTGCTATTAAATTGTCTTTTCCTTTGATGTGCCTGATGTTAATATTATACTCATGTAACAACAAACTCTACCTTAATAATGTTTCATTTTTGTTTTTCATCTTGCTAATAAAAGTAAGGGGGCTGTGATCACTAAGCACAATAATAGAAGAAGGAGCTGAACTAATGTAAACGTCAAAATGTTGTAATGCCAATATCAAAGCCAAACATTCCTTCTCGATTGTTGAGTAATTTCTTTGGTGATTATTTAATTTCTTAGAAAAATAGCATACTGGATGATCAACACCATTTTTATCTTCTTGACTCAATACTGCTCCAACCCCAACATCACTTGTATCAACAGATAGTTTAAATGAATGACTGAAATTTGGAGCTGTAAGAACTGGTGCACTCTTAAGTATGGCCTTTAACTTATCAAAAGCCTCCTGACATTTTTCAGACTAGTAAAACTTGGGGTTTTTGTTCAATAAATTTGTCAGGGGTTCAGCAATTATGGAAAAATTGGATCAAAATTGCCAATAGTATCCAGCCACACCTTAATATCGCATCATTTTTTATTTTATTTTTTACTAACAGGCACAGGGGATTCAGAGATAGCCTTGACTTTAGCATCTATTGGTTTAACTTGTCCATGTCCCACGATATGTTCTAGAAATGTTACGCAAGCACGGCAGAACTAACTTTTGGATAAATTAATTGTCAAACTTGCATCAGTGAGTCTGTCATAGAATATCCGAATAATAATTCTTAGTCTGAGAAAGATTTTTTTTTTTTTTAACAAAGTTGTTTACCTAAAGTCACTGGTTCTGAATCAAGGTCAGAAACTAAATACAGTGTTTCTATTTTTAGGTGTTTACCAATGAAAATTAAAAAAAAAAATCAGGTCAAACAGAACTGCATTTAATTCTTAAAAAAATCAGGTCCAATAAACAATATTACATTACAATAGCATGTAATGGAATAAATTAAAAGATTAAAACTAACGAACAAACAATTGAATGAAATCAAATGTGCATAACGGTTAGTCATGTGGACGACCAGTAGCAAGCAGATCTTGTTTGCAACCAAGCGAAACAAAAATTACAGCAATGGACACGAATAAATTTTAAAAGTTGTAAAGATGAAAATAAAAAAGGAGATGATATAAACAATAGGCTTGGGGAAAGTTTCAACGAAAGAAAGCATGGAAAGAAACAACTTATCAAAGAAATAGTTGTACAATAAGAAAGTTAATAATTTTCTGGAAAATGAAGGCGATACATTTCAGTTTACTAAGAACTAGTATATGTTGTGGAAGGGTCTAACAAATCCGTTAAGACTATAATGTGGAAGTATTTCAATCGAAATGGAACTTTTTACCAAAGCTATATGATGGTTACAATGACACTCATGATAGAGGAAATATAGGATTCCAACTAAAGCGAGCAGGGGAAAAACCATGTCAAAATGATTGATCCAAAAAAGCATGTCAAATTATTGATAAAAAAGCATGTCATATTATTTATCAAAAAGCATGTCAAATCATTGATAAAATACATGTAAAATTATTGATAAAAAGCATGTAAAATTATTGATCAATCTGTTCGTGTATCTGACGACAGATATATTTGGGAACGCCTAAATTTAAAATCGGTCAAACATCCAGTACCTCAAAACAAAAAACATTAAAAAAGGACACCTTCCTCAATTGACAGAATTTTTTCTTCTTTCTAATCAGGCAAGTAATTTTAGGCGATCACGTCCTCTACGAACTGAAGGATGCTTTACAAGGTTAGCTTCTAGGGTTTTCAACTGATACACCATTTTGCAGAACCTGAAACGTATTTTTTCGATGAACAACAAAGCACACATAACTGATTACGGTAACCATTAACAATTTCTCCGTTCTATCTGGCTCGATTCGAGAAGTTCTCAGACTACGTGATATTGGCCTCAGATGAACCAATGTACAATGTATTTTTTGTTGGGTATTTTTCTGGTTTATTTTTTATTTTGTAAAATAATTGTTTCATTATTTTTTAAACATTTTTAAGGAAAAGAAAAATACTGTAGACTAATTATTGTAAAGTATTTGCTAGAGAGATTAGTTTGCTTTTCATATATAGTAGTTTACAAACTGTCTTTCCAAAAGCAGCAGGGAGGGCGAATCATACAAGTTTTTTCCGCCTGAAATCATCTCTATCAATAGTATTATAAATACTAAGACTTATTTTGGAAAACAAACCCTTATTTTGGCAACAGTGACAATAAAGGTGTCTATTTACCAAAATAACAGGTTTAATCATATAATCTAGTCTTGGAAACGTTATTGCTGCACCGGTTACATAAAAAACCAACTTGGGTTAGCGCCCTCCCTGCTGCTCTTAACAAAATAACGTAACCGCGGAATTAAAAATTCGGGTAAACAATAATGGCCAACATCGGAGAAGCATATTCTGCTAGACTAACTCGAGAGCGACTAGAAGCAATCAAAAAATTTATTCCTGTGCGAGATAGTGTCAGAGAAAAATTACAACAACGACAGCAAGCACAGGAAGGTTTCGCAACGACCACAGGGGAATTATTTAAACCTATCACTGCAGTCACTGGAAAGGTTTTAACTGCTATCAAAGGACGAACTGAAGAAGAGGCTGCAATTGAGGGTGGAAAACCAGAGCAGGGTTTGCTTCAAGCAATAAAACAACTTAGTGAACAACAAGTAGCAGCCGCAGCTGATCCAGGTGCAGTAGGTCCACTTGCAACTGTCAAGGAAACATTTATAAACAAATTTACCGAGGATGGAATCAACGAAATAAGAAATATTCCACTGAGTAACGTAGATGAGCTTAAAAAGTTTTCTGTTTGGATCGTAGAAAATTATCATCGCAGACATGAATTTCTGAAACCAGAAGCTGCCAAGGACATGTCTCAAGCTGAGTGGGGTGATTATGTGTATAAAATAAATCGAGGCCTTCCCCGAATATTAAATGGTGATGATAATTATAATTTTATAAAAACGGGTATAATTGGGTATAATAAAAAATTAAAAGATGAAAAAAAGCAGAAAAACAAGCGAAAAAAAGAGAAAATGCAAGCGAAGGAAACGCGAAAGAAAGTTACCGCAGAGAGAGATCAATCACCGCCACCTGAACCACCTAAACGAAAAGGAAGACCTAAAAAAGAGAGCTCAGCGCCGTTTTACTCCGATCTTCCAGAGGGGGATGTTTTTGAGGAATTGAAGTTGGAACATAAAACCGGGTCTGGTTTTATTCCCTGTCCTGATAGCGTTATCAACGACGTATCTCGGTTGGAAGTTCTCATCGGAGGAAAACGTGCCGGAAATAACTCTCCGGAAATAATTAATGAAGCTGCTGATATCTGTCAGCGACTATTTCGCGGCGGTATCATGGATGTTCACGTCTACAGAGAACTTATTGATGAGTTAATCGACGATTAGAGAAATATTAATAATAAATAATGATAGTACATAATTCTAAACGCAGACCAGCTATGGTCAGAGTGATAAATTCAAGACTACCGGTATACAGAATGACTTACGGAGATGGATTTGGCGATGTTGTTACGGGTTTATGTACGGGAGTGGCACCTAAAGCAATACCGATCATAAAACAATTAGGTATGAAAGCTTTTGATGTTGTTAAAGATCGCGCTATTGGTGCTGCTGGTAGCGCTGCCGGTAAAGCATTCACGGCGATCAAGGACAAACTATCACGACTGGTGCGCAGAAAAAAACCTCCGCGGGTATCGTTACCAGCCACCGCTGATATGCCAGCGAATGTCGGCAAAGTAATAAATGAAGCTGCAAATCAAAGGCTAGCCGCGTTAGTCAACGAAATTCCTGAACAAATAAATACGAGTTTGGTCGCGGGAAGTGGTCTTCGTTTTAGACGATAACTTTTACAATAAAATGTTCAACTATGAATCTGACCCAGCATTCGCCATAACCGAGCCAGCCTCTAAAATGTATCAGTGCGTGATTATCAGTATTACTCTTATGACGCACGAGAACCAAACAGACGGGGGCGAATTGAACTTCGGGTTCAGGATACCAGTAGATATTTCCTGCCCGCTGAAGCATTTATTGAGGTAGAAGGTGAAATTATAAGAACCGATGGCACAAACTACGGAGCCGGTGTTAAAGTCGGTTTTGTTAACAACGGAATTATGGCGTTGTTTAACAGCGCTATTTACATGATTGACGGAAAAAATATCGAAACGATTCAGAATGATGTCGATGTTGCCACAATAATAATTGGTTTAGCAAGATATTCCGACGATTATACAAGATCATCTGGTCCGACAATGATGTTTGCCAAGGACACTTCTAATTTTCCTAACAGTGATCAGTACAATATTAGACGACCAAGAAACTTTGCCGATAACGCTGACGCTGATGTGTGGCCACTGGTTCATGGTGCTAATGCAGAATTTAATTTAGGTTTCGCTTCACGCAGACAAATGCTAAAGGGTGATAGTAGAAAATTTTCATGTGCGATTCCGTTGTCCCATATCTTTGGATTTTGCCGGGATGTCAGAAAGGTAATTTTCGGAGCAAAACATACAGTTGTACTTGTTAGAAAACCCGACGACAACGATGCGATATGGCGACCTGTAGGTGATCCTGGTCAAGTAAGAATATCAAAATTATCACTGTGGATGCCAGTGATGTCCCCTGCAATTACCCAAGAACGGCAACTGCTTGCTTTCATGGACCAAGGTGGCAAAAAGCTGCTATCGTGGCTTAAAACAACCACAGATAGTATTCAAAGTGCCGTCAATGGTTTATTCACGTGGAATATAGCAACACAGCAGGGAGTTTCAGCGCCGCGACATATTTTCATTGCTTTTCAGGATGTTAGACGAGTAGGTGATCAAACACGTTCGCATATGATATTTGATCAACTTGGTGTCACTGACGTTTCTCTGAAAATAAACGGGCATCAAGAACCAGCTGAAAATATACAATTAAATTTCGCTAACAACCATGTTGCACGTGCATATCATCGATTGACAAAGTATCTAGCGCGTGATCTGAATATCGACACTGGTTTGCAAATATCACAATTGGATTTTATATCTCATTATCCAATCTATTACTTCTCGATGGAGCATCTTGATTTAGCCAGACAGTCTGTCGTTGATATTCACTTCAGGGCTACTGTAAATAGAGACCTACTAGCAGCAGATGCTATAGCTAATTACAGAGCCATCGCGGTCATACTTTCCGATAAGGCAATGTTGCTTGAAGGTACTGGCGGTCGAATGATAGTCGTTGATGCGCCCGTAGAAAACTTGTAAACAATTAGATCAATATCGTATTAAATAAAATGTCATACAGTTACGTTAATGTGACTCTGACTCCCGGTCAGGTAAAAAAATTACAATCGAAAAACGCGAGCACATGTGGGACATCAATAACGTTAAAACACGATCAGCTAGCGGGCGGCCCAAACAAACTGTCGCTGACTAAAACTCAGCTAAAACATTTCAATAGCGCGAAGCAGGGTAAGACTGGAGTTCGACTTGATCTCTCTCCGGCCGCGATCAAAGATATGGTTAAGTCCGGTGGAATACTTCCATTTATACCAATAATTGCCGCCGCGTTAGCACCAGCAGCAGCCGCCGCGACAAAGGCGGCCGCGTTAGGAGCTGTTGGAACCGCAGCTGGATTAGCTGTCAAGAAAATGACCGGAAATGGTTACAACAAACAAGGAGGAAATATACCAGCACTTATGGCGAGCATGATGCCTGCTGTTAGATCATTACAATCTGGAAATTGGGGACCAGTAGCATCAGCCATGGCAAAAGCATTAGCATCAAGACGGTCACAAACAGGATCAGGTTATAAAAAAACAGGCCGCGGTCTCAGACTCCCAGGAACTCCGGCGTCATGGTACCCAAAACGATTTTAAAAACGCTCCAGGCTTCTAACTTTGATTTACTCAACGCTGTCAAAAAATTACGTATAAAAATTTCAGAGGTGTATTTATGCGAGATGAACTACCGCTGACGCCGAATAATCCAGAAACAGGAATTATTAATCTTGACAACCGCGATGGCCCTGGAACTCACTGGGTTGCTTACGCGATCGATCCACGTGGAATTGTATATTTCGATTCGTACGGGTTAGCACCGCCAGCTGAGTTTCTCAGGTACGTTCAAAGGCTTCCAATTCCAGTTTGGCAGTCAACGCTGCCAACACAAACACTAATTGATCCTCCGATATGCGGTCGTGAAGTATTAAATGTTCTTTCCGCGATAACAAAACATCCAGCGATTCCTCCTCACAAAGTCGTGCACGAATACACCACATTTGAAAACAGCGGTGATAAATAATGGTTGACATTTACGGAAGATCAAGTAGAACCAAAGAAAAAAAGGAGGATATTGACTTATCGAAGTATGCAACCAAAGATGACGTTGATAATCTTTTAAATCTGTCCCAAGTCGACCCAGATGAGGTTGCTGTTTTCCAGGACAAAGACGGCAAACTAAAAACTAGTAACGTTCCGTTGGGTGACATAATTCTCATAGTTCGTGGAGCTGCCCCGGACAACATCGTTGTATTCACTGACAAAGGCAGAATAAAAGATTCGTTGATATCAATTGCGATGCTTCGAGATGATGCACGAAGAGTCTCAGCGACGCGTGTAGCGAAGACCGGTGATACAATGACAGGTGAACTCAGCATGAATGGCAACAAAATAACTGTGTTAGCGGATCCGATAGGTCCCGAGGATGCCACAAATAAACAGTATGTCGACGCGCAATACGGACTTGTTGTTGGTTTAATCAATGACAGAGTAATAAAATCCGGGGACACAATGACGGGCAAACTCAACATGAGCGGAAACAAAATAACCGCGCTAAAAGATCCCGAATCTCCCGAAGATGCCACAAACAAACAATACGTAGACGTCGTTGGTGGTAGACTAGCCACGTTGCGGGCAGAGTATGATGTTCACGTGGGCGCGTTTGTAAGATTTCGAAGAAACACTAAAAAAATTGGTGAGACCGTGGATAAGTTCTTTGGGGTTCCTCCAGTCGTCGATGTGAAACTCGTTGATGTAAAGACCGACATTGACACAATCAAACAAACACAGCAGGATATCGTATCGGGAATTCCTGAGATCGTTAACAAAACCAGTCTGAATAAAGTCCCCACTGGAATTACCCCGGGGCATATCACCAACATCGTATATACGGTATCATCGGGATTCGCAACATGGTCCCGACAAAATAATACTATCAAATACACAGTAACAGTCACTGGCGTGTACAGGTTGTCAGTGTTTTCAGCCGCTAAATTTGAAATCTTCACAACATATCCCTGGAGACATTCCACCGATAAGTATTCCGGGGTTGTAACCGTAATACTAAACAGCGGAACCGAAGAAATATTTATACTTGAAGCCGAAGACGAGACATTAACCGCAGCATCCTACTGGTGGTGTTTGGAATTCGTCGCAGAAACACCTCAATTGGTTACCGCGTAATTGAAAATCGCAAGCGATTTTAAATAATGTCAACGACAACCGAAGGGTTTCCAGATGCTCAGCAATACCAGTATGATCAGGTACGCGAGTGGCAATCAACGTTGAAAAACACCATTGACAGATGCGCAATAAAAATAAAAAAATATAAACGCCGCGTCACCGCGTTAGATATAACAGTGTACTCGGTATCCGCCGTAGTTGCATCCACGGGTGTGCTATTATCAGCGCTAACTCCGGTAACGACCGCAATCGCTATCACAATCACAATTTCAGCATCAACGACGATCGCAGGAGTCGCCAATATCATCGCGAAAAAAATATCCTCGTGCGCGACAGCAAAATTGCACGAGTATCAACAACTAGCCAACGCGGCCAACAGCGCCTACTCGAAACTGTCCTCGTTGATCTCATCTAGTGTAGACGACAACAACATATCAGATCTTGAGTTCACGCTGATGTCCAACGTGTACAGCGATTATGAGCGCATAGCGAATACTGAACCCGCAAATGGTTTTCATTTAAAAACGATAAAGTTAAATAACGATGGAACGACAAGCGTTGCTCGACATAGCCGCGAATACAACTCCGGTAAGGACCACAATGATATCAATATCGTCGACGCAACCAGAGTTCAGCATTAATTTTCCAACTGCAATTCCGGTCACCGAAATCGCGTTGGCACAATTACGAGTATATCACAGTTGGCCCAATATCAGGTCGACATCATTTCAAGGACAATCGCCGAATAACTCATTTGTATTTTCATATCAGAATAACGCTGATGGAACCCCAGATTGGAACGTCATTGCGTTACCCACTGGGAGTTATCAGATCGAAGAAATCAACAAAGAAATACAGCGTCAAATAAAACGTATCACCGGAAAAGAAGCAAAAATATCAATCACTGCACACGAGCCAACGCTGTCCACGATCATCGAGGTTTCTACACCTGGTTACGCCGTTGATATCTATAACAGTTCAATCAAAGCCGTGCTAGGATGGCCAGCGGACGCCCCTGATGTAAAACCGCGTCTACCAGAACCTGTAAAATCCGATTATTACACGGATACTATGGCGTATCATGACATTTTCTCACGTCACGACGACGATGTGTCTACGATGAAAAGACGAAAATGGGTGTTGCGTTCCCCACATTACGACAACGATGTGTCTACGATGAAAGATCCAGGATTTGAGGCAAGTTATAACGATCATGATACGATTGTAGATGTTAATGCTAATAAGTATAAGGGACCATCTTGGTGGTTCAGGCGTCGTCCAAGGGAGCCTCCCTCTCCCTCCTCCCTCCCTCCCCTCCTTTCCCTAGCTGCTGATGCAATTGGGAGGGTATTTGCATCAGCAACTAATATTTACATGTATCTTCCTGATATCGAAAGAAGGTTTAATGAAATGAGCAAATTATTTAAAGAACAACTTAAACTTCTACAACAATCCTTTCAGGAGCATATTTCTGACCTATATAGTCCACGTGATAAAATCATAAAACATACTGAAATAATAAATCAACTAATCGACGACATATTTTAACCGGCGGTTGGTTCAGATGGTAATTGATAATCCGAATAAACAAAATTTTTTGAAAGAATTTAAAATAACAGAGGCTGAATTACGAAATTTTAAATTTCCGGGATATAACGTTCCTGAGATGCTAACGTCGTTGTCTGCGCTGTTGGATCAATCCTTTGAGGATATTCTTGCCGCGCACAATCGATCATTCCCGGAACCTGCTATCTTAAAACACGACAACAGCACATCAGGTGATGGCCGGCATATTTCTCCGGGCATAATGAATATCACCGATGTCGTCGCGGTCAATCTTGTGTGTGATGTCATCGATGGCAGCTACAGCATAAACACGGACGAATCAAATCAGGCCCAGCAAGGGTTTATATTGTACTCGTTTACTCCTACACAACCGCCTGGATTTTTAATCGTGCAAGAGCCAATTAATCCAGTATTTCTGCGGTGTCATAATCCGACGCTGACAAGGATAAATTTTAAAGTTACTGACCAGCAACAGCGACTGTTAGACCTCCGCGGGGAAACAATTAGTGTAAACTTGCTAGTGAAATCGTCCAATTAGCGATATCCATAACATAATAACATGTCATCGTGCAGTGATTTCACCGACAGTGATTGTGAATCTGAATTCGAATCTGAATTCGAATCTGAATCGCTTTGCGATTCCAGAGATTCCCGTGATTCCAGCGATTCCAGTGATTTCAGCGATTCCGATGATAGCCCGGTCGGAAACGCTAACATTTCAATCAACAACAGCAACGTCGTGATAAATTATGTTAAATAAACACAATAAATATAATGACTGAGGGATTTTACCAGCATGTTCGCGTGCACATATTTGACCGAAAAGAACTTGCCGACGCGATCAGAGCCGCATTCACACGAACTTATGATGAAAACGCTCTGCCATACCCGCTGAAAGATACACGAATCCGCATAGGAAATGCAGGCACCGACAAGATGTTGCTGAGCAGCGATGATATCGAACGTCTGCGCGACCTCGATTACGTTTACGTGTTCTTCAGCGATGACGAACTTCTGAATTATGCGCACTCGTGTTTGACCAGGGTGCAGTTAGATGACATTCTCGCGGGGGGAAATATTTAAACAAATATATTTTGCCTAAATATAGGAATGAGATTTCCACATATACGCGCCAAAAATATACACTATCCCGAAGATATGAGAATTGTTTCCGTTGGAACTAAATATAACTCAATCTTTGACAAACTATCTCAGTCCGCGCGCGCTTCCGATGATATCTCCGATGACGATCTGCGTCGGCTTGGTGCCATCATCAGCGGGAAAACTCACGAGTTTTCATCGTCCAGCGACGACGAAATCTATGAGGTTGTTCATGACGAACTATTTATCGACTATAACAGTTTATTGTGCGAGTACAATAACGCCAGTAAATCTTTGTTTGTAAGAATTACTTATGACACTTTCCAACGCGATAAGGGTTTTCAAATGGATTATCAAGAAACTAAATTCCGCCCCCGTCGCGACATTGAAGCACTCAAATTTCTTGAACGAATTATGATAATCGTGGTATCAAGTTAATCCCTGGTGTTTCCGGGCAATCTTTTTTTTACCGTGGGTTTCGACGGACGGTAAAAAAAATTTTACTGTGAAAATTATCGAAATAATTATTCGTCAATGAGTAATTTATCGAGTTTATCAGAGAGAACCCTCGAGAGTTTTTCTTGCTCAAAGATCTGTCCGATGTCGTCAAGTCCGAGCCACCGGTACGAAGACTTTAATTTGATCTTTATGCTGAGGAATGATTTTGTATCTAAGTTCGTTATTAAGCATTTTTATGGTTCTGTACTCTCGCCTGTGAGTTTTGTAGCCTTGCTCGCGAGATTCTGAGATAGAATCGTACTGATCCTGCAGCCACGTAGAGTTAAAAATTTCACTTGATGCTGCGAATTTCTTTACCGCGTTAAGGTCACCGGTAAGGGTTGCAACTGATGTCTCATCCATTATATCTATATCGGGTTTGTCTCTCTAATATAATGTCAAACCTAAACAGGTTCATAGAAGGATATAAATTTATTGTATTTTTTCGAGTACACCGTCTTTGTTACAAGATTAATATTTAGATAAATTGATTTCGATTGTATCTCGAAATATTTAGCAGCAGAATACATTGAGGGAAAATCTATTTCATCGGAGTCTATAACGGCAACGACTGGTCTCGGAGGAAGCTTTTGAAAAACCCTTGTTGAGTTACGTGAGTTTTCGCTTTGAGTAACGGCTCTTAGGTTTTCTATGCAATTATCTAGTTTATTTCTGTTGATGTGATCGATAACTAAACCCTGCTTGATCGGTCCATGAAAACATTCAAAAACAAACCTATGTAGAAGATAATTTTTTCTCTCTCTGGATTTGCAGACCTTAATGCGTTTATAACCATGTTTGCCAATATCTCCTAGAAGTTTTTTTAGTCTGTGATGTCTAACTGTTCCATCTGCTGAGGCTTCGTAGCAATCGTAGACTGGGTGTCTTCTGTATTCCATTTGTTTATACTAGATGGCATTTGTTTGTCTAAATAATAGATCGGATGGTTGTTGATGTACTCTTGTTCCGTGAGTTCACGATTGTACTTGCGTCGATAATATCGGGCGAGTTCACGAAATCTTTTACCGCCGCACCTTGAGCACAATTTTGTTTTTCCGCGGATTGCAACGTCACATACGGCGCAATTAACCCCGCCGTTGGATCCTCGCTTGAAATTTTGATTATGAGAAGCACAATATTCTCCGACATACTTTCGTTGACATCGTTTTTTAGTTCCGGCAATTTTCCAATTGCAATAGTTTTCAGGTATATATATCTGGCTTTTTTTTAATTAAACAATATTTGTCCTATTGTTATATTATGGAAGAATTTGACAGATTGTCATCGATAAGACCAACCAGCGGCCGGTTTGATCTTGACAGGTTAACCGGCGACACGAAACGAAAAAAATTGACAACGTTAAATAGCATCATCGGACAGGCGAAACAAGAATTTCGTGCCGATGGTGCATCTCACGTATTTTCGACTTATAAAGTTATCAGCGAGAGCTCTGATGATATCTTTGAAGAATTATTCGGCGATGATGTCATTGACGGTACAATGACCGATACGCGCGCCAGTAACATCATTGAGTATCTCGATGATACCAATCACAGCGTGTTAATAAAATTTATAACCGGAGTCATCGACGAGAACGGCGACGAGAAGTGGATTACCCGCGATAAACGCGATCCTGTTCTTGCTAACGGGAAAACAGTTTTGTTGAGTCGTGTTAGCAGACCAGGAATGCTAGTTGGAATTGATAGTCCATACTATGTCAGAGCATATGCTGTAACTGCGGTTGTTTACGGAATATATCCGCTGAAGAAACCAAAAATCGATAAACTTGCTCCGATGCGGATGACTGGAAATGCGAGCATTTCTGCGTTGAACTGTGTAGCCGAGCGGGTAATGGAATACTTCAGAAACGCAGTGCGGGGCAACGGTTTAATGCCGTCGAGAAAATCCAAGATAACAACGTGGGCCAATCGAGTCAGCGACAGTGGGGCATCAATAGCTAATGTTGCTGCGTTGGAACGTTTGCTGAGATTTCCTATAACTGTGAAATCATTGACCGGAGAAGAATTATACAAATCAAAATACAGCTGTTACGGATCGCCGATAACAATTATTGATCATAACAGTCACGCGTGGACGGAATCAGTTAGGATATTTCCGCGAGATCGTGTTGTAAGGTTTTACGACGGAAACATATTTGATTGTATTTACGAGGCAAGCAAAACAGATCCTGTATCAGTGTGGCTATTTAAAAGCGATGAGGAGTCCGAGTATGACCAGTTTGTGAGACCTAGCGGAGAAGTATATAGAACCGAGACGTTACAGCGCGATATGAGAAAACTTGCGGAAAACTACTCAGTTCCCGCCGACTCGTTAGATCAGTTGCTGACGCGCTGTTTCACTGTTCCTAGTGTTGCCGCGCACATAGCCAGAGAACGAAACTCATGGAAACCAACCAGCGACAGATTCCTCGAGGATATCAAACTGAGTTGTGTCGAATACGGTCACGGCGGGCTGTGGAATATTCCGTATGATTACCACGACATGATATCCGTAGATATGACCGCGTGTTACCCGGGTAGTTTTCTCGGGTACGGAGAATGTAGTAAATATTTTGCTAGATTTGGACATCCGACTAGTTTGATGACCAGAGTGTCAATTAATGGTCCGCTGCCCGATTTTGACCTCACAGGATTCGCCCGAGTAACATCATTTGGATTCGCTGCAGGATTACATCCAATCAACTACGCGTGGTTCGGCCGACACCTCGCCGAGAAAAAGTGGGCGCCTATTGTGTTGTTACGATATATGCTCGACAGCGGAATACTAACATCGCTGACTGTCGGCGAAGCAATCATATGCTATCACCGGCAAACTACAGTTTGGTTACCAACGCCAATTATTGATGAAGAGCTCATGACGGGGTGGACTCCCAAAATGATCAAGGATTATATTAGCTGCAGAGAGAGTGCAGCGAAAGATCTCGGACGAAGGTTAATAGGGAAGTTTACTCGGGCGCAGCATTTGATCACAAAATACATCACAGCAGATTAATCCTTGATGATGCCGAACTGGACTTTGTGATAGCTGACGCCGCCGCGAGAGATATATTTTGTCACCGCGAGGATGCGATGATGTCAAACGGAAAAAAACTGGGCACGATTGTTAGTTACCTTGACGGTGAGTCACGACAGTTTACCCACTTGAGATCATCGATGTTGTCTTATGTTTCTGTGAATTTGCTGTCGATGGTAAACAGATTTCTCAGCACCGCAGTGAGAGTTGCAACAGATTCATTTTATATATCAAGAAAATACCTGACCTCGGTGAAAAGCGTCGTTGGGGAATCGACATCTTGGGGGTGCTGTAGAGTGAAGAATGAGCGATTACACGAATACTGTGAATCAGCTGATGTCGAAATTAAAGACACTTATCGTGATATGACTGAAATACCTTCGACGACGTCAACATTACCGTCTGTGCACGATCCTGTTACAAGACATAGAACTGTTTATCTGAATGGGCCAGGCGGTTGTGGTAAGACGACTCGAGTGATTAATCTGTTTCGAAATTCTGACATGATAGTGTTAACACCCACACACAGACTTGCCAGGGAAATGAAACAGCGCGGAGTTAATTCTTGTACTTATCACAGCTTTTTCAAATACAGTGGCGGCACGTGGACTCCTGAGCGTATGGGCACAAAATATATTCCTGGAATAATTATGTGGGATGAAGCAGACACCGTGCCACTAGATACAATAAAAAGGTTTCTTGAATGGTTGTTGACAAAAAATACTGCGGTTATTCTGTGCGGTGATCACGGTCAGCCACCGCCGTTCACAGGCGAGTCTCCGCACGATTGGCTGAAGAACTTTGTTGATTATTACGAAGAAATCGACGACGACATTAGAGCACTTGATGATCGACTAAAGAAGTTTAAAAAGCTGATCCGGCTACAGAATAATAAAACTCAGTGCGTGGTTATGCGCAAGGTGATTCCGAGGACATCAATGAAAGACTTCCTGGAAACGTGGACCCCAAGTGATCTCATAGTGGCAAGTAGGAAAACAGTTAGAGACGCACTTCAACAGCGATTACTTCAGCTGCACAAAGAAAAATTCCCAACGCTGCCGGTACCGTTATGTTATAGACCAACAGATACACGACTACAAAATATCGATGTTGATATCCCCGGGCGCCAGACTGAGTCGGGGACCTTGACAGAGTCAAGGAAGCATCAGCTAGTGTTAAATGATATTGTGTTAGTTGATATCGATGTTGTCGACGCTGCACTTGCCGCTGATAAATCTCCGTGGATGTTAGGATACGCTATGACAATTCACTCCGCACAGGGATTAACTATCGAGGACACAAAAGTCTGGATCGTTGATGATCGCATTGAGTGGTCAAATTTAGTTTACCTGGCCGTGTCAAGAGTGCAAAGAATATCACAGCTAGGGAGAATTGTGTTAGATACGACAACGGCATCGGCCGCCGATAAGTCAGTGCTGATCGACACGATAAGAAAAAAACTAACTGATTGCAAACACAGCGACAAAAAAAAAATAACCGGGAGTTTAGTTTGGACGTTGAATTTGTGATCGAGCTGCGACGACAACAACGTAATCACTGCGTAAATTGCAATTGTGTAATGTTATGGAGATATCCGAAAAATGACCCAAGACAGTTTACGTTAGACAGAAAAAATAGCAAACTTGGCCACACACGTGAAAATATCATGTTGACCTGTCTTGAGTGTAATAGACGCAGGGACGCCGCTGCAGCTAGTGAATCACTTTAGTGATCGAATCACTTCAGTGATCGAAATCACTTTAGTGATTTTGGTGGTAATTGTGTATCATCGGGAATCACCTGAAGTTGCTCACAGGCGAATCCGCGTTGAGGAGCAGTTGAATCTAATCTATAGATTGCTGGTCTCCCAGTGGATCTTGTCACGGTGGATATCTTATGTGTGGTAACACTCCAAATGGGATCAGTCGCTCTTCGTTTACCACCTTCAAGTTCCCCTGGTTCGTATAAATATCTAACTGTGACATTACCCAGCACTGGCGCCGGCGCTGCCAATGTTGAAGAATCACGTCGTACGGGTATATTTTTTTTCGTGATCGCGATGGCAGGTTTCATGTTGGTTGTTCGAGTTATTTCATTATTTAGCGCAGTTATCATACTTGGTAATCTTGCAACCCATTCGCGCGATCTCGCATCTTGAATGAATTCTTTCGCGTACTGATATCCAAATAATCTTTCGGCGAGTGTTCGATTAAATCTCTCAACGATTGCCTGATCACGATGAATTTCAGTGTGTCCTCGTCGTATGGTAACGTTATGTTGCTTCATCAGCGATGATACTGCACCTTGAAATTCTTTGCCAGGATCAACTTGTAGCAGATGTGGCCATCGTAGATGTCCTCGCTGATAAATTCGTTTAAACGCAGAAGCAACTTCAGATGCTGTCTTTGTTGTCAACGGCGTTGCTTCCTTGTATCTGCTTGCAACATCAACCACTGTTAACGCGTATTTATATGTTTTTCGACGAACAACATCATGTGGCAGAAATAGTATGTCAGCCTGATGAACTTCGTTGGGTACACTAACATCGAAATGCGCGAAGTTAATTTGTTTGGGCGGTGGTAAATAAATTTGCCATATTGCCTGTTTCGATAGCCAATTTTTGGCAACCTCTCTTGTTACCGACGCTGACTTGGCGAGTTTATTAATTGCTACGTTACCTCTCCAGTATCCGATCGGGGAATAATAAATCGACTTCATTGGAGATGCTTGCATTGTTATTAATTACTAGCGCCTAATACTAGTTTAGATTTCATTGCGGACCTTATTAACCAGTTAGCGAGTGACTCTTTAAGAGATTTATTTTTGATGACGTTTAGCGCGTGAATTAATTTCACATCCGCGATATGTCGTTGCTGCAAATCAGGATTTTTATAAGCTACATCATGAACATGACAAGCCGCATCGATAGCGTTTATCGGATACTCGCCAGTTTTTGGTTGATTTTCGTTGTCAAGTCTTATGTCAAGTCTGGTTCCAGGACCGCAGTAGTTGTATCCGGGAATGTGTTTTTCCCCGGGATACTTTGCCCAGGGAGTTCCAGGGAGTTTTCCAAGTTGGGCTGCAATGTCGCCTCCGCTAAACTTTTTTTTTGAAATCTAAATTTTTTTGTGCCACATCGAGCACATATTCCTGTGAGCGCCTGGCGATTGTTTTTTGTCGTAATTGTTGTTAAGTCGTTTGTTGGGGTTCGTGCCTTACACTTCACACAATATAAATCCATAATACTATTCATTTGTATACAAATGGAAGTTACTGATTTTTCGGCGACGAAGACAAAAGAACCGGTGAAACATAATAGTGTGCTACCAAATTCTATCCGCATGATCATCATAGGGCCGTCCGGATCAGGTAAAACACAGCTGTTGTTGAATCTGATAATGAAGTGGATGAAATGGGATAAATTATCTTTGATAGCCCCGTCTGTGGACGATCAGCGATGCTATGATGTGATAAAAGATTTCAACGAGAGCGCAAAAGCGGCCATTGGAAGCGATGACGACATAGTTGAGTTCATAACTGATATCAATGACGCGCCTGGCATTGATAGCATTGATGGGTCAATTAACAATCTAGTTGTGTACGATGATGTTATGCTGGATAAGCAGGCAAACCCTGCGAGAATATTTTCTCGTGGTCGTCATAAAAACACTGATGTCATTTATGTGACTCAATGTTACACACAAATTCCAAAAGTGATCAGAGATAACTGTAACGTTCTCGCGGTGTTCAACGGAGTTGATGTGCACACGCTACGAAATATCCATCAGACTTGGTGCAGCGGAGACATGGATATAAATAAATTCAAAAATTTCTTTAGTCGTGCACAGCGAACCCCACACGGGTTTGTGACGATAAATTTACACGACCCCAGGACACGATATCGAGTTGGACTTGATACGTTATTTTGTTAAGAGCAGCAGGGAGGGCGCTAACCCAGGTTGGTTTTTTTATGTAACCGGTGCAGCAATAACGTTTCCAAGACTAGATTATATGATTAAACCTGTTATTTTGGTAAATAGACACCTTTATTGTCATTGTTGCCAAAATAAGGGTTTGTTTTCCAAAATAAGTCTTAGTATTTATAATACTATTGATAGAGATGATTTCAGGCGGAAAAAACTTGTATGATTCGCCCTCCCTGCTGCTCCAAATATACCAATGTCAACACGATCTTTTTCCATTTAAGTAATGACCGCAATACTGTAATAATGCTGTCAATCTGAGATACACTGCATTTACTGTGGGAGAAAAAGAAATCGTCCATGACTGGTGTACAAGGATGCAAAATGAGATTCTAATATTTTCCTCATATGTTGCGCATTGTAACCCGAGTGTAATTTTAGAATTTGTCTGGTCTTCTCTACGACATCGCATCTATTTGCAAATCAACAGGAACGAAAGTATTGGTGCTCATATAATGTATGCTTGTTTGTAGTTGTTATTGTTGTTGTTTATGTAGGATGGGTGTAAAGTTAACATCGAAAATCATCAGCTCAGATCAATTCCCGCATTGTACTGCATTTCATGATCATTAGTTGAATGTGTAATTATGGTAACATATTATTGCTACTAAATTAAAATCTGATAGAGACTGAATATAAAAACATTTTTTATCACATGACAATCATCTGTTCGGCTTTTCTGTGAACAAGATTAACAATAGAAAGTAAACATTCAAACATTAAAATGTGATCTTTAAAGGCTCTGAAGATAAATAGAGGATATATGTAGATATACAAAAACATTTAACGGGTGAAGTGGAAATATTGTATTGCCACCAGTGCCGTCTTAAGGCATGGGCACACTGGGCAGTTGCCCAGGGCCTCACGCTTATAGGGGCATCATGCTGCCCATATTGTTAATGAATATTGAAAGTTCTTTTGGCAATTTAATTTGCTTTAAAAGGGCAGTGGGAAGCACGTTTCCCAATTTTAAAAAATACTGACATCTAGCGGAATTCCTGTGGGTGGGTAGGGCCGGTAGGGGGCCCCAGTACAATGCTTTGCCCAGAGCCTACAATGTTGTTAAGACGGCCCTGATTGCCACCTGTGGCGAAGACAAGAGCGACAATACAAAATATTTCCACTTAAAAGTTAAACCTTTCCTTATATCATCTAAACAAACGTAGATTTTCTTTTTATTATATATTTTGTAAAAGATCCCAAACAGTTATTTCCATTCCGTGCCAATGAGATTAACATCTGCATTACTTCATCGATTAAAAGAAGTTTTAAAATTTTACAACATATTTAAGACAGCGACTTCTTACAACTTTAATCTGTATATATTATTCTTTAAATTGTATATTTTTTCTAAATTGATGACTGTATTCGAACACAAATTAAAAGATTGTTTTGTTAATACATTTCATTCGCGGATTGATAATGTTGGGATGTGGTAATATTGAATAAACGTAAGGTAAAAAAACATTTAAAACTATAGAACAATAAATAGATAAAATGAAATAAAAATCAATAATTTTTTCATGTTTCAAAGAAACCAGCCAACGGTGACGAACAAGTTCAGCCTTTTGAAACTGAAGAGTTCGAACAAAAGTTTGTAAATGAAAGATATGAATACATTAACTCACTGTGGTATGGTCGGAAAAATGGATTGAAAAAAATAAATAAGACATCTTTTTCGATGCTAGCACTGATAAAAGTTCTAAGTCGTTGTTGGTGAAGAAAACAACTAATCATGTGGTTTCTTAGTTTTGTTTTCATCCCACGAATTCTGTTGTATTACATAAATTTTTGTCATTCCCAAATCCATATGATTTTACTGACAATTTATTCTGCGTAAGTTTATTGAGATTACATTATTTAGAAAACTAAAAAATTGGGGGTGGGGGAAAGGAATGACTATTTGTTTAAGGTAAAGACAACTCTTTTCGGATCTAAAGGATAGTTCTCCAGAGTATTACACTTTTTTTCTTTTCTTTCTTTCTTGAGGATGGGATGGGTGGGGTGGGCTGATCAACCCACCAAATACCGCTTCAGCCAACGGTATGACAATGGACCAGTAAACCATCAGAGAGGAAACCAAGTCTAAATGATAATTTATTATAGGATTAAATGATCATGACTGAGTATTTATCGATAAGAAAATTTTACCTTATCACGTAAGCTACCTAAAAGTGAATGTTTTGATGATGTAATCTGCTGATACGATGACAGAAAGGAAATAAATTGGAATAATAAGGATTAAATGATCATGGTTGGGTAGTTATCGATGTGTGAAATAAGAAATTTGTGGTAGTTTTCTTACAATATTACACCAAAGTGCGTATTAGAATTGATTTTCATCAATTGGTTATAACTTGTGTCTAAGTTATATGGATATTAGGCCAATTTTGGTAAAGCCTCTGTGCGATGCCACTTAACCAGTTTAATACAGGTTAATTACTTTATTCCAGTTTTCAAACTAAAATGTGACCATCCACAATTTTGCATATTTTTCAAGAAAAGTTAATTTAGGCCACCCTTTATATGTGAGTCTACTTTTGTTTATTACGTCCCGGTGACAAAGAACTGACCTCTACCGCCTTGCCTCTAGCATTCGTCTGGGGCCACTGGTCTTTTAAAATCTGTACTACCCCTGTAGGACTCAGACCACCGATCTTTATTTTTATTTATTTTTTCCTTTCAATAAGATGGCCATCTCACTCACAAAATAAAGAATAAGACCAACTTCTATCCCCAGATTTTACATAAATAAATAATAGAATCCAGATTTACTACTACTGCCACTAATAGTAGCTTTAGTAGCAGTAGTAGTAGTAGTAGAAATAATAATAATAATAATAATGATAATAGAAATATAAGTCAGCACCTCATACCCTTGTCCGGAAACCAGTTTTTTTACACAGCTGATAAATATATGGCATACCTGTTTGACGAGATAAGCCTATTTTCCATACAGGTCATTTGATATTTATAAACCTACTGTTTTAAATGGATGCTGATGATATAATTAAAAGATAAACAAAGCGTGATTAAAATCATTGTGAAAATCAATTAACTGGGCTGTAATGTGTGGAACAGCAGGATATGGAATAATGTATTGGAATTTATATAACGAAGATTGTTCTTCCATCGATATTAAGTTTATATCTGAGTGAGTAATATAATTATCACACAATCAAACATTTAATTAAACATACCACCATTTATACAAACATAATTTGTACAATTTAGTTTCTAATAGTTTGATATTCCACATAATTATAACTGGATATAATTAAGAAAGAGGAATTTAGCAGCTGTTTTCAATAACATTTTATGTTTATTTTTTAAAATAATATACTGATATGAACAAAGTTGAGTAGATACATTCGTAAAAAAGTATGATCTGTGGTAAAGAGAGGATGGTTTGCATATACCGATTATGAATCTTATAGCATTCAATTAATATAAAAAAATAGGGTTGATATACTTCTTTCAACTAGTAGCATTAGACCAACATCACCAGATTATTCAATCATATGTGACAGTATTTCAGGTGGTCAGGTACAAAATAACAAATAGATTTATGGAGTCTGCATTTGGTGGGATGGCGTATTTTTCTTACCAAGTGATACCGTAATAAAATACTCCTTAAAATGTTATATTTAAAAAGAAATCAACAGACCGTATTTTTGAAACTCTGAAGCTGAAATGGTCTTCGGGTATTTTTGCTATTAAAGAATGCGGAATGTCACTTCGTCATCATTGTTGCATCTGGAAATGAGATCAGCGGGTGCAACTTCAGAAATCAGAGTTCTTTGATCTCTAAGCCCTATTAGTTTAAGGTCGTCTCACTCAGAATTCTCACATTGTGGTAATAACAAACTCGTTTGAAAGTCAAATGCTGTATACGTAGTTACTGTCCCTGAATTATCAGGCTATAGTTGCGCGCACGCGTGTGTGTGTGTGTGTGTGTGTGTGTGATTTGGATTTTTACGTAGCTTTCACAATTTTTTCAGTCATATCGCTACGATGTCTGCAGTGTGGCAGTTTATAGTGATGTCTAACACTGGAGCATCATGCCGCCGACATGTAGCATGATGTCCCCACTCAGTCACATTATCCTGACACCAGGCCGACCAGTCCTAACACTAACCTGTCAATGCTGAGCGCCAAGCGAGGCAGCTGTTAGTACCATTTTTGTGAGACTTTGGTATGACTCGGCCGGAGATCTAATCCCCGACCTCCCGCATCCGAGGCTCTATAGTTGCATTGTAAGTATTAAGAATAACCGGTTCATGGTACAAACCATTCAGTTTCATTAAACTAGCCTACCAGGTAGGCATCAGTTTAAGTTAGGGCCCGATTAAAGGCTTCGGTGGGGCCTGGGTCACTTGAGATGGGGGGGGGGGGCTACATATATACAAATATTATGTGAAAGCAATCCTTAAAGTTTATAATTGTACACTTATTGTAGCTATATAAAGCTATGTATTAGACGGTTCAGAGCTATATACAGTTTATCGAAACTCTTAATTTTATCCACGGCAATCATTGGGGAAACGAGACTAGGAAGACCTGGCGAACGTGCCTCCCCCTTGCACACACATATACAGAGGCGTAGCTATGATATTTAGCGCCCGGGGACGAACTATAAAATTGGCGCCCCAGCCCCCTCCCCGTTTAATCACATTTTTGAATATTACCCTTGTTTACTTATTATAATGTAACGTTGTAAGCCTCATTTTGGCGCCCCTGTATCTTGGCGCCCGGGGACATATGTACCCCCCTGCCCCCCCCCCCCCCAGCTACGCCTCTGCACACACACACACACACACATATATATATATATATATATATATATATATATATATATATATATATATATATATATATATATATATATTGGACTATGCGAAACGTTTCTAGATTGTAATGTACCTGACATCTTCGCTAGCCAAAGTTCCGATAACTATGAGGTGCCGTAGCGGACAAAAGCTGGTCCAGTGAGGAAGCTGTAGTTGAAATTTCGATGTCGTATATCGAGAAATCCAAAATCATGTGTTGGATCAAACTGCATGTCCTCAATGTTCCATTTTCTAAATCGAGGTTTTAGATTTTATATGTTGAATCATACAGTGGTGGTGTAAAGTTCTTTTACCTATGTCGACGTTTTACAGTGTTTATTTTGAATTACACAGCGATGGTTGAAATGTCAATATCGTATGTCGAAAATCCCAAAGTCACACGCTGAATTTAACTGTTTGTAATGAAAGTTCAATTTCATATGGTGAGTATTTAGATTTCATCTGCTGAATTTCACAGGAACGAGAAGCAGCCTCCTTGTTTAAAAATAACGCGGTCCGTTCACGAAAGCGACCGCTAGTGAAGAATTAATTCTCGACATGTGAGTGGTAACTTTCAAAATGCGCCTCATAATTTAATACACAAATGATGTATCTTAATACTCGATATTATTTTTAATTGTTAAAATGGACATTGTGTAATGTTACTTTTAACATCAACACTTCATTTCATCATATAAAATTAGCCATTCTGACAAGCACAATAAAATGTCCCACCACCGCTGTGTAATTTAACATATACAATCTAACAACTCAACATGGAACTTTCAGCACAGATAATGTGATTCAACACATTAAACTGAAACTCTAGACACATGACATTAAAATTTAAAAAACCGCCGTGTAATCCAGAATATACAATCTAAAAACTCGACATTGGACATCGAATTTTCAACCAGGCCGTGTAATTCAACAGATGAATTCTAAATATTCATTCTAAATATTCATCATATGAAATGGAACTTTCAACATAAACTTTTTGAACCAATACATAAATTAGGAATTCTCGACGTATGGCACTGAAATTTCAACCACCGCCGTGTAATTCAAACGACACAATCTAAAACCTCGACATAGTAAATATATCTCTCAACTACTACTGTTTAATTTAACAGATACAATCTAAAATCTCGACCCAGATAATGGAATTGTAAGGACAAGCATTTTTCACACAACACGTGGAATTGGAATTCTGGAAATATGATATTAAAATTTCAACGGCAACGTTCTGATTGGACCAACTTTTGTCCGCCACGGCGCCTCATACAGAACCCTATCTACACCTTGGCATATCAATGCCAGTTCGTGTTTGCACAAATACCTTCTACTCAAATACACGTGTAATGGCTTCACTCAGGTACACAGTCATACTTTCGATGTTGAACTTACAAATTATTCTTTTTTGGTCAATTGCAAGCAGCGTTTCGGAGGATGTACAATGTACCAAACCATTGGTTAGTTGGTATTATATACCAAGGGAGGCAACACATTAAATCCAATAGCTGTCCCTAGGACAAAGCACCAATATAGCTGTTCAATCCGCCAAGGTGTAGATAGGGTTATATGAACCTTGGCTAGCAAAGATGGTGCTATCTCTATTAGCAATTTTTCTTTGGAAAGACGAGATCGACCACAAGGAGGAGGGATTAGTCATGTACGTATCAAATAACCTAACATACAAGAGAAGAAGAGATTTCGAAATATCTACTATAGAATCAATATGGATCGAATCAAGTTTCCTCAGTAGTCTATCTATCTATATCTGCTCACCTTACCGACCTCCACACTCCCTCTCATCATGGACTGACCAATTTTAACATGAGTTAGAGGCTGCTTTATCTTACAACAACGAAGTAATTATCTAAGGGAGACCCTGATATTGATTTCTCTCAGATAATAACATTAAATGGCTACATATGATACAACTACAGGACCTTCCGCAGGCAATAAATGCTTTTTAATAAATAAATGCTCCAACAAGAGTAAACAGCCTGTACTTCTACTCTGATCGACCACATCTATACTTTTTTTTTTTTTTTTTTTTTGGAGGGTTCTCTCTCCTTTTGATCTTCACAGACCATTTAGGGAGGCCCTCCTGCCCTACATGTTTGTATTGGTATTCTGTATGTTTAGCTATCGTGTTATTGCTTTTTTGAATTGTAAAATTTCAATTCAATTTTTTTAAAATTTTTTTTTTAAATATATTTTATTCTTCTATTTTTTCAATATATTCATCTGTGCTGAACCAAATTTCTTCTTCTATCCTTTTTTTCTCCTCCTCTTGTTGTCGTCTTCTCCTTTCTTGTCTTTTTGCTTTCGTCATTTCCCTAAGTGCTTTCCTTACTTCTGGGCTTGTTTCCCGTTTCTCTTCTTTAGTCGAATTGGGTTTTTTTTGGTGCTTCTTCCTGCCCTTGTTTTCTATTCTCTGTTTGTAGCGATTCTGAATTTTCGTTTGGACTGATTTTTTCTTGCTGCGGTGTCTTGTTGATTTGGGTTATTTCTAATAGCCTGGGTGCTTGTGTTTTCTGGATCTGTTGTAATTTTAATACTATAATCTCCTGTATTGTGTCATTTTCTTGCTGTAGTGGTTTGGTCCCATGTAGCAGTTGTGATTGTATTGGTAACACTTCTTTTTCTTGTAAGCTTCGTTTTGTTTGTTGTTGTTGTAGGTTGTTTTCTAGTTGTTGCTGTGGTTTTATCTTTTTTGTTGTTGTTGTTGTTGTCCGGTTTCAATATCTTGTTGGATTAACGTGTTATTTTGTTGTTGTCTTTTCTCTTTACTTCGTGCTTGTGTCTGTATTTGTAGTTGTTGTTGTTGTTTACATCCCTTTAGTCCGTTTTCTACTGGAAGCTGGGCTTGATTCTGTTGTTGTTGATTTTTATTCTCCTGTTTAGTATTGGTAGTTTCATGCTGGTCTATATTTCCTAGTTGTTGCTGTGATTTTATTGTCTTTTGTTGTTGTTCTTGTCTAGTTTCAATCACCCGTTGTTGTTGCCCTGATTGTATCTGTATTTGTTGTTGTTGCTGTTGCCTTTTATGTCCTTGTTGTTCATTTCCTACTGAAGACTGGGTTCGCGTCTGTTGTTGTTGTTGTAGTTGAATATTTTGCCCTTGCTTTTTGTCCGTAATTTCTTTCTGTAGTGAAATTTCTCTTCCTTGTTGTTGTTGTGGTTGTATTTGTTCCATTCTTTGCTTTTATGCTGCTTGTTTCGGTATTTCCTGTTCTTGTATTTGTTGTCCCTGTACTTGTAGCTGTTGTTGTTGTTGTTGTTGCTGTAGTCAATCTTGTGATATTGGTTGTTTTTGTTGCTGCATACTTCCTATTACCATTTGCCTGCTGGATATGTTTGTTGTTGTTGTCATTGTTGGTACTATCTTTTCCGAATTCTGAGGACATTTGAATGGTGTGTGACCTGTTTTCCCACATCTATTGCATGTTCTGTCATATATGCATCCCTTATACCAAGACTTGGCTAAGAACCCGAATATGTAAAAGGCTCTCTTCACTTTCTTCATATTACTTCTTTCTATTTCTAGTATCTGTGTTCCGTCTAATATTGATGTTGTTTCTATCGTTCTATTCCGTGCTGAGCTAACTGGAATATTAAATTTTTCCTCAAAACGCTTCACTATTTCTTCTATTGGAATTTCAAGCGGGATGTCTGTTACATGTAATTCTCCTGTTCGTTTCTTTATCTCCCTTAGCAGTGGTTCTTGTTCCTTTATTGTCACCTTTTCTTTCCCAATACACATCTCTCCATATGGTAAAATCGGTTTCTTCCCTTTCGGTCTTACTATGTAGCCTTTGTATCCATTAGGGTTTATGGAGTATACTCTGTTCATACATTCTGGGTTGGCTATTTTCATGGCTATCATTACCGTAGTAAGATTTGGTATATTTTCCCTTTGTATGTGCCTCATATCTATTTCTTGTGTTCCTTCTCTATATGTACATTGTAGGTAGCTTCTTCCATGCGTCTCTACCCTTTTCAGCTTGAAGAATTTCTCAAGGTAATTGACTTCTCTTCTAGTCGCCATATTGCCTCGTGTTGCACGTGCTCCGATTTCGGTTTCTTGTTTTTCCATGTTGAATTCCTGTATTTGTAGATTTGTTAATTGATATAAGTTGATTCTTACCCTTTATAAGATTTGGAGTCCGTAATGGACAGTAAAGATATTCCTGTTGGGGGTCCCAGGACCTCTAAACTGTTTGCTTTGTACGCGCCATTGCTATAACTGACTGTACTTCTCAACAAGGAGACCACATCTATACTACCCATCCTAACAATCTCTACGAGATAAACGTACCATGTTTCCCTATTAGTGATCACTATCCTATATATGCAACTCGTAAGCAACAGAGCGCAAAGAAAAACAACTTACACTCCTATATGCAACACAGATGTCTTAAAAACTCTGCAGAAAATGAATTTCTCACCGAACTATCACAAAACATTAACACAATAAATTTCCCTAACAAAAACCCAGGTTTTGTTATCTCTAGGTCTATCTGGAACCACTGTTTTCGTACTAAGATTCCTAAATACCCACCCCACCCCAATACGCATCAAAAGAGTTAAACGATCAAAACAACCAGAATGGGATACCAATGAAATCGAAGAGGCACAACGCAAACGAAACTGCTATCATAAATATAAAGACTTTACAAACTGTCGTTTCTGGGGGAACAAAGTCAAATCATTCCTTGTAAAACGCAAGCGCTCTTTTTTTTTCTCTCAAAGAAGCCATCACCTCAAACTCCGATAACAGATACATACGGAATCACTTGCGAAATCTAACTCCAACGAAACTTCCACCTCTAGCTCCATTAGAAATTATAGTTGATGCCACTAGCTATACTGATGAGCTCGATATTGCAAACCAACTGAACCTCATTTTTTACTAATACATCCCAAACCCTTGACAGGTCTAATTTTACAAAGCCTAACTTAGACAAACTTACTAAATTCGTGACTGAAAGAGTTCCCGATCATTTTAGTTTCAACACTCCCTTAATAACAGACACTTTTGATATTCTCGATAAACTTGACACAAACAAATCAGCTGGTCAAGATGGAATTCACCCCAAAACTCTGAAAATGTCGGCTTTATCAATTTTCAGAGTCGTTGAAAGACATAATTAACTGTAGTATCACTTCCTGTAAATTCTCGGAATTATTGAAGCATTTGCAATTTATAAGGGAAATGAAAATAATGACCCATCCAACTATCGACCCATATCTGTTCTATCTGTACTTTCAAAAATGATCGAAAAACGTGTCAGCAAGTATATTTTCAGATATCTTGACAAGTACCAACTCCTCCATAAATCACAATCAGGTTTTAGACAGAATCATTCATGGCAAACTGCACTGACAAAACTTACAGACTAATGACTACTAGCAATAGAATCAGGCGAAGTTACTGGCGCAATGTTCATTGATGTTAAAGAAGCATTCGATTTGGTTGACCATTCGGTGCTCATTAACAAAACTTTCAGCCAACAAATTTTCTAAAAAGTCAGTTGCCAGGTTCACGTCATATGCCACTAACAGACACTAGGTTGTTTGCACGGGTAAATATACTTCCGAACCAAGTCATATCTTAAGTGGTCTTCCTTAAGGATCTATATTAGGGCCTCTTCTTTTTCTACTATTTATCAATGACTTAGCATTGTCTCTTGCGCATTCTAACACAGATCGTTTCGCCGACGACAATACATTGCATTTATCTGGTAAATCTAAAAACTCCTTTAAAAATACACGTCAACTCGACCTCAACAAATATCAGTTTTGGTGTCAACAAAACAAAATCTGCATATTAATATCTCTAAAACGCAATGTATGACAATCGGAACAAGGCATCGCCTATCTACTAACATGGATTTACTTCCAACTCAAAATGGCTTCGACGTATCTATTGTCAAAAATCATAAACGTCTTGGTATCTACATTGATCAACATCTCAGCTGGAATGCACCTATCGATCACCTATGTGCAATTTTAGTCAAAAGAATAACTGTTAAAATCGCTTTCGAAATTTCTACCTCCTCAATCACTTGAACTTTATTTTTCGGGAATTATACTACCGCTGATAGATTACGGTTGTACCATATGGGGAAACACATCCAATTATAACCTGTCCAGAATTTACAAACTCCAGAAAAGGACAGCCCGAATAATACTGAAACTTCCTGTTACGACTCCCTCGAATGTTTTGCTTTCACGTCTGCAATGGCTACCTATACAAAAACGTATTCTTTGTTTTAAAGGAATCATGACAAGTCTTTAAATGGTCTTCTCCAGATTTTTATCTCAAACCTAATTGAACCCAGATCATCAAATACTGAGCGTAATCTCCTATCGACGAGTAACAACGATCTCCAGATTCCGTGGTCGAAAACCAAAAGCTCATTTACTGCATTAGCACCTACTGTATGGAATTCCTTACCCCTGAGGATACGTAATTCAAATTCCCTTACTTCTTTTAAAATATCATTAAAAAAATTCTTTCTTGACCAACTAGAATGACATATTAAAGGCTATGAATGAAAAACTTTAAAGTTATATCAATAAATAATAAGTCCAGATTTGATTCGATATATATATATATATATATATATATATATATATATATATATATATATATATATATAATACATACGACTTATGCTGAAATGTATGTACCTGTGTACAGAACATTGTTTATATGTGTGTATGTTTCCCAGTATAATCACACATAATCATTCATTTTTTAAGATTGCCAATTACAAAAACTGAGGACCACATGGCAGATATATATATATATATATATATATATATATATATATATATATATATATATATATATATATATATATATTACGCAATAATAATTATAATTACATGGAAAGGAGTCTTGTGACTAACACAAAATATATATAAAGCAAACTAGTTCTTCTATACACGTTAAAGTTCATCATTTTCCTTGTTGTGACAAATGTCAGTGTTGTATTCTGGAAACATCAAACTCCCCAATCTGATCTTTGTTTTTCATTTTGCCATTAAAAGTAAGGGGATGTGATCACTGAATACAATAGCAGGAGAAGGAACTGAACTAATATACACAATAAAATGTTGCCAAGTCAATATCAAAACCATATATTCCTTTTCCATTGGGAAGTAATTACTCTGGTGCTTGTTTAATTATTTTCTTAGAAAAATAGCAGCTGGATGATCAACACCGTTTTAGTCTTCTTGAATCAATTCTCCACCAAACCACAACATCACTTGCATCAACAGCCATGTTAAATAACTGACCGAAAACTAGAGCTGAAAGAACTGGTGCACCTTTACGTACGGCCTTTAATTTCTCAGACGTTCCTGACGTTTGACAGACTATTCAAACTTGCACATCTTACTCATCAAATTGGTCAGGGGTTCAGCAATTATGGGCAAAGTTTTGCAAAAATTTTGATAGTATCCAGACATGTGGAACTGCATAACTGGCATTTTTATTTCCATAATTATTGACCGCACCCCCGTTTTTGTGTTTATAGTTTTTGTTTGTGATTGTTTTGCAACTATAGGAATAGTTCAACACTAGTTCTGCAATATTCATTGTCATTTTTTTTATAGTTAACTTGCTGGAACCGATTAGTGTACTTCCAGATGTTGTTATTCGACATTCGATTTGTATTTTTCACACACACACACACACACACACACACACACACACACACACACAGTGTTGTTGGCTTTTCTTAATGATTATATGTTCCTTACATTTGTATTTTTTTTTACTTGATATTGTCTAAACTCAAGTACATGTTGTACCTTACCAGTAACATTTATTTTGTAAAACAACATAATATATAACTAATATTTCTCTGTGAGTGTGGATTAAATATTCAGATCATTATTACCGTAATTATGCTTACCTAGCAAACGGTCAAGCGCTACTAGGTCCAAGGCAGTTAGTGGTCGTCACCTCGAAGTGGCGTTGGTGGATACATTTACTAGAACTGGCGGGGTTATGTCCTGAAACGTTTCTGCGACATGCACAATATTATCCACCGGAAACGTTTCTGTGGGTGGCACTTCAGCAGTAATTGGAAAGACATGCTAATGACATCTCCAGCTGCTGGTACAACCGCACAAAGTCCAAGACGCTTCGGAGTTACCTGCGGGCTTAACACCAAAGCGTCTATAGTCTACTACTTTGGAACATTCCATCGCATATTTTGGATAAATCAACCTGCTAATGGCAACTATACCCCGATCAAGTTAAAATATCCGGAAGGAATTCGCTTGTACAACCCGTCGTACATTTGGATCCTTTCTGTTTCTAACACCACGAACACTCTTGGACAACCCACCGTAATGTCCAATCAGATTCTGTTTGGTTTACCAACCACATGGCATCCAGCAGTTAATAGTCAAGCTATTGCAAGCCCAACTGACAAAAGTTTGGAAACACAAAATGTTCGCTGTCAGGTGGTACTATGACAACCACATTTGCTATGGGATGTTTCTCTATTACCGATCTTCCAGTGGCTACCCTCACCGCGGACACCATCGCGGCTAGTTACAGAAACGTAAAAACGTATGCAAGTAAATAAAAAATTTTTCTGAGTTATTCATTAGAAGACCTTTATTACTTTAAAGACAATTTAAACAAATTACATCCAACAATAAAATTTACATTCAATGTCTCTAAAACTAAAGTTTCATTTTTGGACGTTGATGTCATGAAAAATGAAAATAATGAAATTACTACCATGGTTCATGTTAAAGACACGAATATTCATCAATATGTTGAATATTCTTCGTGCCATCCTAAATCATGTAAAAATGGGATACCATATAGTCAAGCAAAAAGATACAGAAGAATTATTTCGGATGATGCTGTTTTTAAATCATCTTTGACAGAGTTAGGTCAGCATTTTTTAAATAGAAATTACCCTACTGACATCATTAATACTGCTTTCCAAAAAGTATCTTCCCTTACACAGCTTGAATCTTTACAATATAAAATCAAAAATAGAAATGAAGATATCATTCCTTTTGTTATTGAATATAATTCAAGTCTGCCTAATATAGGTAAGATTATCAATAAATATTGGGATTTATTAAACTTATCATGTAAAGCAAGTGTTAAATCGCTACACGAAAGCAAACCCACACTTGCTTATAAAAGGACTAAAAATCTTAAAGATTTCCTAACTAATTCCAAATTAGAAAAACCATCATATAAAATAGGATCATCAACTAAATGTAATAGACCTAGATGTTCACACTGTTCATTTATTAATGAAAATACTTCTTTCAATAGTAATAATACGAAAGAAACTTTTAATATGCGTTGTGACATTAATTGTGCAACATCAAATGTTATTTATTTGATAACATGCAAAAAATGTGGCATCCAGTATGTTGGACAAACCAGTCAACAAATATCTAAACGTATGAACCAACATAGATCAGATATAAAAAATGATATCGATCAATCATTTTCATCTCATGTTGCCGCACATTTTAACAAAAATTCCCATACATTGCAAGATTTCTCCTTCCAACCTATTGTAAAAGCTGATTCTGAAATGGAACGTCTACTAAAGGAAACCTACTGGATTCACCGTCTTAAAACGGTATATCCAAAAGGTCTCAATTCAAAAACACTATATGACATTTAGTAATTTTTCTGAATTATGTCCCCTGTTTACAATTAGATATGAATATTTCATATTATTTTACTTTGCAGAAAATCTTAATTGGTAAAAGTATAATCTAATAACATAAAAATAAGTTTACTAATTCTTTAAAAATGAAAGTAATTTGAGCAGCAGAGAGGGTGAACAGACCATAGAATTCCGACAAAACAAATAAAACAAACAAATAAATCATCTCGTAGAAAGGTCCAGATTTTACAAATGAACTTTCCTTGAGATGTTTATTTTTGCAATGACCGATTGTGCTAATAAAACCTCAGTTCGAAATAGTAGCTGAAAAAATAAAGTACTCTACGTGTTTATTTATTTCTTGTTTATTTTTTTGACGACCAACGTTGGTAGGTACCCTCTCTGCTGCTATTAATTTACCACCATACCAAGTTTGATGAATATTTTTCAACTCGTTCTCGCTGTCGTTTTTCCTCATCTGTTTCATCTTCATCTGAATCTTCGGAATTTGTTCTATGTTTCAAGTAATATTCAAGTTCTGATGGTGGTTTTTCTATTTTTGGATTTATGTTCTTTCTGTGTTTATAATATATCATCAAACTTCTGTATCGATCTCCACCGCAATTTTTACAAATCTGATATAATCCTCTAACGCCGTTATTACATCCAACACATCTTCGTGGACCAGCATGAGGATTTTTCTTTATAAGATAATTATGTTTCTTGCAATATTCTCCACGGCACCTTTTGTTGCATTTATCTGTTGTTCCTTGACGCAGCCACGCACAGTTGTTCATTATATTAATGATATCTGTTTAATTCAATTTAATTTTATCATCACCCCTGTTACCCAAATATTTTATCAATACCCACACGATATCTTGTTCTTGGATCATGTAAATTTATTGTTATAAATCCATGCGGGGTAGCTTGCGCTCGTGAGAAGAAATTTTTGAATTTAATTATATCCATGTCACCACCACACCAGGTTTGATGAATATTTCGCAACGTGTGTGTGTCTACGCCATTAAACACAACTAAAATGTTGCAGTTGTCTCTGATCACCTTCGGAATTTGTGTATATCGTTGAGTAACATAGATCACGTCTGTATTTTTATGTCTACCTCGGGAAAATATTCTGGCTGGATTTGATTGTTTATCTAGCATCACATCGTCGTATACAACTAAATTATTAATAAATCCGTCCAAAACATCTACGGATGGTGCTTCATCAATATCGGTTATAAACTCTATAACATCATTACCTTCATCCAGTAATCGCGCGTTTTCATTGAAATCTTTAAGTACATCATAACATCGTTGATCATCAACGGATGGTGCTACTAAATACAACTTATCCCATTTCAACCATCTCATTATCAGATTAAGTAATAATTGCGTCTTACCCGATCCAGATGGTCCTATGATAATCATTCTGATGGAGTTCGGTAGCGCAGGATGATGCTTAACTGGCTCTCGCTGCCGAGTTGCTGAGAAATCAATTATATCCATATATATTATAACATGAATTTATATTGTTTACGCTGTAAAGTTAAAACTCCAACTATTGATTTAGCTACGGTTACAACAAAAAATAAAAAAATAGCGTACGGTGGAAAATGTTCTGTATGCTGTAGAAAGAAATTTTCGTTTTTACCTAATAAGCGGGGTGGTGATATTGCTAATTTGATGTCAAAGTTTCCAGGTGCTCCATGGGCTAAATACAGCGGGGAAAAACATCTACCAGGATATAATTATTGCGGTCCTGGTACTCGACTCGATATCAGGCTCGATAATCAAGATCAACCAAAACCAGGCGAGGAACCAATAAATGCTATTGATCGAGCTTGTCATGCTCATGATGTAGCTTATAAAAGTCAAAATCTACAAGATAGACATATTGCAGATGTAAAATTAATTCATTCATTAAATTCTATAAAAAATAAAAATATTAGAGAATCATTAGCTAATTGGTTAGTAAGATCCTCGATGAAAGGTAAATTAGCGATTGGGGCTGGTAATTAATAATGGAATCAATTTATTATTCGCCGAGAGGATACTGGAGAGGCAAAGCAGCAATTGGTAAACTCGCTGATGCAGCATCGGTTAAACATTCTACTGCTAAAACGTGGTTATCTAAACAAGCAATATGGCAAATTTATCTACCACGTCCTAAACAAATTCAGTACTCGTATTTCGATGTCAGTGTTCCTAATGAAGTTCATCAAGCTGATATTCTGTTTTTACCGCATGATACTGTGCGTGGAAAAACGTACAAATACGCGCTAACCGTAGTTGATGTTGCAAGTAGATATAAAGAAGCAGAGCCGCTATCGGCGAAAACATCATCTGAAGTAGCTGATGCGTTTGAACGAATTTATCAACGAGGTGGTCTACGATAGCCGCAGCTACTACAGGTTGATCCTGGTAAGGAATTTCTTGGTCCAGTATCATCGCTGATGAAACAACATAATACCAAAATACGACGAGGTCATACTGCAATTCACCGTGATCAAGCAATTGTTGAGCGATTTAATCGAACACTTGCTGAACGGTTATTTGGATATCAATACGCGAGGGAATTTATTCAGGATAAAAGATCTCGCGAATGGGTTGCAAGATTACCAATCGTGATAGCTGCATTAAATAATGAAATCACACGAACAACCAACATGAAACCCATTAGCGCGGTCACAAAAAAAAATATACCAACACAACGAAAAGATGCTGGAAAACAAAAAATATTAGGTGATGTTACAGTCAGATATTTATATGAGCCTGGTGAACTTGAAGGTGGTAGCGCGAGAGCAACTGATCCTATTTGGAGTGTTACCACACACAAAATATCTACCGTGACAAGATCCACTGGAAGAAATGTAGGCGTTTCCAGACCTGCAATCTACAGATTAGATTCTGCTGCTCCTCAACGTGGATTTACACGTGAACAACTACAAATAATTCCCGCGGATACACAACTACCGCCGCGATCACTTCGGTGATTTCGATCACTTAACTAGCGCCTCTACGTCGATTACATTCGAGACAGGTTAACATGGTATTTTCTCGTGTATGACCGCGACTATTATCTTTTCTATCTACGGTAAATTGTCTTGAATCATTACTCGAATACCGCCATAACATTATACAATTACAACTTGCGCAATGATTGTTCTGCTGCTGTTTTAACTCAATAATAAATTCAACATCAAGATCAAAGTCGCGTTTATTTTTTTTGTCAGATTGTTTGTATCCGATTAATTTTTTTCTTATTATATCATCATCGATGATGTTAAATTTATCAACGATTTCAGGAATTATAATTCTACGTAATTGAGATATATTTCTGACCCTCGATACCGCTAAATAAACTAAATTTGACCACTCGATGCGATCGTCTACAATCCAGACTCGTGTATCAGAAATAGTTAATCCCTGAGACGAGTGGATCGTCATAGCGTATCCTAACACCCATGGAGATTTGTCAGCGCGTAATGCATCTTCGACTACACTGATATCAACGGCGACAATATCATTTAATACGAGATTCTGTTTCCTTGACTCTGTCTGTCCTGGAATATCAACATTAATATTCTGTTTTCGTGTATCTGATGGTCTATAACACAACGGTACGGGTAGTTCTGAATATTGTTCTTTATGTAGCTGAAATAACTGTTGTTGTAAAGCGTCTCTGATTATTTTTCTACTTGCTACGATCAAATCGGTGGGTCTCCATGAGTTCAAAAAATCACTCATTGATGTCTCTGAGATCACTCCACGTATTATTTCACACTGAATTTTGTTTGATTGTAATCTGATTAATTTTTTAAACTCTTTCAAATTTGCATCAAGAGCTCTATGATCATCATCTATTTCTTCGTAATAATCAACGAAATTTTTTAACCAATCATGTGGAGATGGTCCAACAAAGGGCGGCGGTTGACCATGATCGCCACACATTATTATGGCGGTATTTTTCGTCAACAACCAATCAAGAAACATTTTTAATGTATCCAATGAGACCGTGCATATCTCATCCCAAATAATTATTTTAGGTATATATTTTTCCCCCATCCGTTGAGGAGTCCATGTATCCCCGCGCCATCGGAAGAAACTATGATACGTGCACGATTGTACTTGCCGCTGTTTCATCTCACGTGCGAGTCTATGTGTGGGTGTCAGCACGATTATATCTGAATTTCTAAAAACATTAATCGTTCGAGTTGTTTTGCCGCATCCACCAGGTCCATTGAGATATACTGTCTTATATCTGGTTATTGGATCACTCAACGATGGTGCCTTCGACATTTCTGATATTTTATTACCCTCACGATAAACATCTCTCACTGGAACATCTGCTGATTCTGTGTAATTGTGTAATAGTTCCTTTTTTATTCTCCACGAACCCCATCGTTCATCATTACTTGTAAATTTCATAACAGGTTCTAAATATTTACTTGAAATATAAAACGAATCTGTTGCGACTCTGACTGCGGTCTCAGGAAATCTATTAATCATCGATAATAAATTTATAGAAACATAAGCCAACATGGAAGATCTTAGATGAGTATATTGCGGGGATACGTCATTTATGTAACTAACGATCGTACCTAATTTTGTTCCGTCGGATAAATAAACACTCTCTCGATTTACAAATGTATTTTTCGCCGTTGTATCAGCGATTATAAAATCGTACTCGGCATCATCTAAAATTAATCGTGCGTGATGTCTTTTATAATCATATGCACCACCTTGAGTAAATTTACCTATAATTTTTCTACCGAGATCTTTTGCGGTTTTGAGTTTAATCTCGAGAATTTTAGGAATATCATCTTCGGAAACTTCAGGATATTTTTCCTTAAACTCGCTGATAACTTCAGAATCTGACATGGGCAACCAAACTTTGGTCTGTGCATGATATGATATAATTGCCTCACTGACCACCAACGATGTCAGTATCGCACAATCTAGCATATATCGCAACAGAACTATAGGTGCCCAACGTTTTTCACAAAAATGTCTGCCAAACCAAACATAACAAATCTTGTGAAGATTTTCGTTAAACTCGAATGACTCAATACAGGCGAATCCAGTCAGGTCAAAATCAGGTAATGGTCCATTAATTGCCACTCGCGTCATCTCGTTTGTAGGGTGACCAAATCTTTCAAAGTACGTAGAACAATCTCCGTATCCCAGAAAACTTCCTGGATAACATGCAACCATATCAACCGAAATAACATCATTGTAATTGTATTTGGTATTCCATAATCCGCCATGTCCATATTCGACGCAACTTGCGCGTACGTCCTCGAGTAAATCAAATCGTGTTGGTTTCCATGAATTTCGTTCTCTGGCGAAATGAGCCGCAACAGATGGAACGGTAAAACAATTAGTTAGTAATTTGTCAGTATTTTCCGCGTGTTTGCACTGTAAAAACGTCGCAAGATTTTTCATCTCGTCATGGAGGGATTCTGTGCGATATATTTCACCGTTCGGTTTGACAAACTGATCAAATTCACCCTCCTCATTACTTTTGAATAACCATACCGATACAGGATCGGTTTTACTTATTTCGTTGATAAAATCAAACATACTATCTGCCACAGAATTATCTGCCACAGAATTATCTGCCACAGCCATATCTGTGGGGTAAAATCTAACAGTTCGATCACGTGGAAATATTGTTACTGCGTTAGTCCATGCGTGCGCGTTATGATCGATAATATTTATTGGAGCTCCTTTCGATTTATATTTCGACTGGTACAGTACTTCTCCTGTTATTGTTGCTACGGTTATTGGAAATTTTAATATTTTTCCTAACTCAGCAACATCTTTTATTGTAGCACCTTTATCCTTAACTGAATCAGCCCACGAGTTTATTTTTTCACGCCTTAAATCGGTTAATCCATTTCCACGCATCGCGTTTGTAAAGTGTTCTATTACTCGTTCAGCCACACAATTTAACCTTGACAAGGTCAAGGATGATAATTTCATCGGCGCTAGTTTATCAACGTTAGGTTTTTTATTTATCTCATAAATTCCATAAATAACCGCCGTTACAGGATACGCTCGCTCATAATACGGTTTATCAATACCAGTCAATAGACCCGGTCTGGAATTTTTACTTAATATGATAGTTTTATTATTACCAAGGACAGGATCATATTTGTCACGGATAATCCAACTACCTGTTTCTGTTAATACAATAAATTTTACTCTGAAGAAATATTTTTGATTGCCCTCGTATTCAGCGATGTAGTTAATGATAGTTGCTGCTCGCTTGTCGTTCATTGTGGCGTCCGTGACAGCGTCCTTGACGGAGTCCTTGACAGAGTCAAGGCGTATAATCTTGAACGTTGACCATGTATGAGATGCACCATCCGTGTAAAATTCTTTCTTAGCGTCATGAATTTTCGAGATCAAACTTTTATTTTTCGGATCAACCAGATCTCGTACTGGCAAGTCAGAAGATAATCTGTCAAGGTTGAATTTATACTTAACAGGCCTAGTTTGGGATAATCTCTCAAACTCGTTCATATAATTAAAACAAATATTTAAATAAAGAAAATTATATATATATATATACAATGTCCCAATGCAGATGGTTGATGATCGGCTCAGTAAATCGATGCAACAAATCCTGTAGAAAGGAATTTTGTTGGATGCACTCACAAAACATACGACGAGGAAGTCTAGGACCAATACCATGTCTACGGTGTGGTATTGGAGTACGTGGAAAGACAAAATTATGTGGGAAGTGCGGCGGGAAACGGTTCAGAGAACTTAAAAGATATTATGACAAAAAAAAATAATAGCGGTGAAGACGCTATAAAATCCGTGGAGGATTATATATCAAGATTTCAGACAAACAATGATTTAAACATATAATATTATTATAATGGAGCAAAATATATTTGTCCCACATCCTGTCATAACAAACTATGAATCAAATATTAATGGTGTCATCAGACACTGCAAGTTAAAAAAACAAGTTGGTTATATTACTAATGCTGGTTATCTAATGTTCACATGCGGGGGGGAAAAGAAACATCATCTGTGTCATAGATTTACGTATGAATGTTTCTTCGGAGTGATCAATGATGGTCTTGTTATTGATCATATTGACGGGGACACTCAAAACAATAATTTATCCAATTTACAAGCTATCTCTCACAGCGAGAATAATACACGTGGAAATACAGGAAGATGTAAGACAATCGGAAAGAGGGCGGTAATTTCCACAAACATAGAAACTGGTGAAGAAATTATGTTTCGTTCAATATCTTCTGCTGCGAAATATTTTGATATTCACCCGCAATCAGTACAAAGAGTGGCAGAAAATATATATAAAACAGCTTTCTCGAAAAAATATAAACAGAAAATTACATTTCAGTATCAATAACTATCATCACCACATTATTAACTATCATCACCACATTATTAACTATCATCACCACATTGAATTAATTTTTTTAATTTATGTCACAGTAGGTCCTCCATACACTACTGAATTTTTGATTTAAGGGGAGATTACTTTGTAATATATAGTTTTCTTCGTAGATGGTTGGTTTTTTATGATCGTAATTAGTCAGTTTAACTAATTACATCGTAACTAATTACATCGTAACTAATTACTCGTAGAAGTATTATTTATGTTTTTTAAATATTTTCCCATCATACAAAAGATAATATTATTGATCCGTAGGAAGCTGTGTTTGAAACAGAAACCGTTACTCATTGTAATTGACCTGCAGTTGTGTGTTCACTGAACTTACATTCTGGAAAGTTCTTTGACTGGTGCATTAATGCTACTGTTATTATTGATTTTCGGTCTGCTACAAATACAGAAACTATTATTCAGAAACTGTTATTATTCAGAAACTGTTATAAATACAGAAACTGTTATAAATACAGAAACTGTTAAATACAGAAACTGTTATTATTCAGAAACTGTTATAAATACAGAAACCGCTACAAATACAGAAACTGTTAAATACAGAAACCGTTATTATTCAGAAACCGCTGTTTAGTGTAAATATTGGTTCCTTAGCTATATATTAACTTCCGAAACATATGTTCGTAACAATGTTTGATAGCTCGATCAGTATGGTATTGGACTGTGGCGCTCGCGGTCCAGGATCAAACCCCCATGGCTGACAATTTGTCGGTGGTGCGCATAATTGCGATTTTTATAATAGTGGGGGGAACCGCAAGAACCCCTCCGCTCAGCAAATTCACAACCACAATATTGACTTGTGGTTGATACATATTTTCGTATCACCCACTGGATTAATTATTGTGGGTGTGATTTTGCTGAGCGTACATGTTTGTACTGTCCTTAGTTAAGTTATATGTTTGTACTTCATTCATAATCTGAGCTCGCTAATACACTCGATAGGGGCTCTTCATTCATTGTATATAACCATTTCATTGTATATATCCATTTCATTGTATGTATGTCCGATAAACTTGGTAGATTGCGGTGGCAAGCTACGAGTTTAATGAGGACTGTGCTGTCCTTAGTTAGTACCGTATTCATAATCTGAGCTCGCTAATACACTCGATAGGGGCTCTTCATTCATTGTATATATGTTATATGTATATCCTCTAAGCTTGGTAGATTGCGGTGGCAAGCTACGAGTTTAATGAGGACTGTGCTGTCCTTAGTTAGTTATATGTTATGTGTATATCCTCTAAACTTGGTAGATTGCGGTGGCAAGCTACGAGTTTAATGAGGGTTGTGCCGTCCTCCCTCTTGGGCCTCTAGACCGTTGTTTGGCGGGTTAGGGGCTCTCGTAGAGGGAATAATTTGCCTAATGAACTTGGTAGATTGCGGTGGCAAGCTACAAGTTCTTGGCTGTGCTGTCCCTGAAACATCCCGACGAACTCGCTAATACACTCGATAGGTGTTCTAGGGATATTTTTTTTATTTTAAAGATTTATATATTATATAATGAACCATGAAAATATCAATGATGTAATTGTCGCTATTAAAAAATTAAAAAAAGATGGAATTAATATATCTGATGAACTTAATCCTGAAAAAATAGTTTCTGACTTTGAGATTTTACAAGAACGTAAAACCATGGGGACACACACACTATCATCTGAATACAGTCTCATGAAACGGATTCAATCGGCAATGTTTCAGTCGCTAGCTACCGTAGAAGATGATCATGTGAAGGAGTTCGTTCCTCTTTCTACCGCCGTAGAAAGAATTAAGTCGTTATTATCCCACGAGTATGAGGCAAAGAAAACGATTAGTACTCGCATAAGACTAATAAGAAAAATAATGTCAGCGAGTAACTTCGTTACTGATGAAACGATCCAGAGTAACTTCGTTACTGATGAAACGATCCAGCGTAGTAATTTTGAAGATGACTGAGATCTTATTATTTCTGAATTTGATGGGTTAGTAATTTGTTTTTTTTTTTACTGAAATTTAACAAATTTGTACAATTTCTTAATTTTACAAATTATTTATTTCTGAATTAATTTATTTATTTACTGAGGATTTATTTTTTTTTACTAAAATCAAGAAAAATGCACAAATTACTTGATTCTGACGGGGTAGTTGGTAGTCAAAATCAAAGAAAAATGCACGAACTACTTGATTTCTGACGGGGTAGTTGGTAGTCAAAATCAGGAAAATTGAGCAATTTCGTTGTATTTTAGTAAAAAAAAAATAAAAATCTCAGTAAATAAATAAATAAAATTAATTTATAATAAATAAAATTTGTTAGGAACAATTTGACAAGGTTAGAACTTTCTTGATTTTGACGGGGTAGTTGGTAGTCAAAATCAAGTAGTTCGTGCATTTTTATGTTTCTGAGGGGGTAGTTGGTAGTCAAAATCAAGTAATTCGTGCATTTTTATGTTTCTGAGGGGGTAGTTGGTAGTCAAAATCAAGTAATTTGTACAATTTCAGTAAAATTAATAAATATTATTTTTTTTAAGTTGATCGAATTTGAGTCTGATCTCTGTTACAAATGTTCTTCTAACTGTTAAGAAATCCTCGCGTGTAAAACCCTCCTCCACATGAAGATCTACGATAAAAGTCCTTACGACAGAAATCCTTAAGACAAAAGTCTTAGGACTTTACATACAGATTTATCACAAGCTCTTCTTCACGTATGTCAATCAAGCGATTAAGGTGGTCTGTGAGTTTAAAATTGATTCGTGTTAACATATTATTGTGACACCGCAAATACACGGGATTAGTTGGTTCTTGCACGATTAAATTTCCAGGGGGAACTTGTGGTGTGAACGTGTATAGGATGTATCCTTGTTGAGCCTGATTTGATCTTCCGAGATCTATTTGATAGCTGCCATCGATTACGTCACAAACCAGATTGACCGCGACCGTCGGTGTTATATTAACGATCCGCGGAGATACGTGCCTTCCGCCGCCATGTGGATCATTATCATATCTGAGAACAGTTGGAGGTGGTGCTAGTTTTTTCCACGCATCGAGTATTTTAGGAAAAAACTCATCAATGACATCACTGACAGATTTTCTTAACTCGGTTACACTATACCCGGGGAATTTATAATTCGGTACATCGGCTTCTGTTAATCTATATTTTTCTAACCATTTATATGCTTCAAATTTTTTAAATGATGGCCCTAAACTAACCATCGCTTGAACTATTCGGTTATTAAAATATTCCATATCTGATATAAGCTGATTTAATATTTCCACACGCGTGATGATTTTTTCACGCGATGACGCTGATATGTCAAACATATGTTCGTTAAAATATTGATTCAGTTGATCTAGTTGTTTTTTACATTTTTGATTGATTTCCTGAAAATATATAATAATATCACTCCGATCAAAAGCCAAAACATGTCCTGTTTCCCCCTCCCGACTTAGAAAAGTCCATGTCTCCAGGGGGGTATGAAAGATAAAATGGCTAAATATTAATTTATTTTTAAAATCACGCAGTTTTTCCCCGTATGTTTGATTAAGTTCATGATATGATTGTCTATCCGTGACATAATCAGACTTTTTCGGTTCTTGTGGTATCGGTGTTATCGGTGGTGATATTTCAGGCCATCCTAGCACTGATCTGATTGAAGATCGATAAATATCAACGGCATAATCAGGCGAGTTTATTTCAATCGTCGAGGACAACGTCGGCTCATGAACGTTTATTGATATTTTTGATTCCTTCCCCGTTATTGATTTTATTCTGCGCGCAAATTCCTCACTGATTTGTTCGATCTCGTAACTGCCAGTTGGTATTCCAACAACAACCCAGTCAGGTGTTCCATCGGATTTGCTCTTGTTAGTAAATACAAGCGAATTATTTGCTGGTGTACCATGAAACGATTTTGATCTGATATTTGGCCAGCTGTAATATACCCGTAATTGCGCTAGTGCTATTTCCTTTACTGGAATTGCAGTAGGAAAATTAACACTAAATTCAGGATTAGTTGAACTTACCGAGATCATCGTTATCTTTGGCGGAGTTGTGTTGGTCACGATCTGCTGGAGTAATTCTGTCATTATTAATACTTGTATCTTTAATACCTTCATCGTATATTTTGGTCATCATTGAAAATTCGAAATCAGATATAATTCCATCACTGAGACTCGCTGATAACAACGAGGATAATTTCGAGTATGCTACCGTCGCTGTATGTAATTTTATTTTGTAATCGGATAACTTTTCGTTCGTACAAGTACATATTTTTTTTGTGATGATACCAAGCACACCTGCAATAGTTGTTGCTGCTGAAATACAAACAGTTACAGCTACTGGTGCCATCGTTGTCAACGCTGATAATATTACACCGGTTCCAGCAACAACAGCGGATACTGAATAAACAATCACATCAACGATAACCAATCGTCGTCGATATTTTTTTACTTTTACTGTATATTGATCGACTTGATCTTTTAGCGCAGCCTGCCATTCACGTGCTTGATTGTATCTGTATTGTGCACCGTCCATATATATTTTTATGCAGTAAACAATTGAGGTGTTTCAGCTACAAATTCCAAACACCACCAGTAAGATGTTGCGGTTAATGTCTTATCATCTACTTCCAGGATAAATACTTCTTCGATTCCGCTATTTAATATAACAGATACAACCCCGGAAAACCTGTCTGTGGAATGACGCCATGGAAACGTTGTAAATATTTCAAATTTTGCAGCACTAAACACAGATAGCCTGTACACGCCAGTGACTGTTGCGGTATATTTGATATTTTTATTTTGCTGCGACCATGTTGCAAATCCCGATGATACCGTGCATACGATGTTTGTGATATGCCCGGGAGTTATTTCAGCTGGAATTTTAATCAGATTGGTTTTATTGATAATCTCAGGAATTCCCGCTACGATGTCTAGTTGTGTTCGTTTGATCGTGTCTAGGTTACTTTTGATATCAGAAAGTTTCATGTCAATGACGGAAGGATTTCCAAAGAACTTATTTATGGCATCATCGGTTTTTTGAAAATTTCTTCGAAGCCTTGTAAACGCGCCCGTGTGAACGTCATACTCGGCCCGTAGCGTGGATAATTTACCGTCTACGGTGCCATAGTTGACATCGACGTATTTTTTTGTTGCTGCGTCTTCGTCAGATGTTGGATCTTTTAAAACTACTATTTTGTTTCCGTTCATGCTGAGTTCACCCATCATTGTGTCACCGGTGTTTCTCACGCGATTAGCAACACTTTTTACAATTTCATCTCTGATGGTTTTAAGTGACATACTTGAATCTCTGATTTTGCCGCTATCAGTAAACACGGGAATATTATCCGTAACTGCACCGAGTACTCGCCGGACTATATCATTCCATTTGATATTGCTGGTTTTTAGTTTACCATATCGATCTTGAAAAATAACAACTTCATCTGGGTCAACTCCAGCAAGGTTCATAATATCAGCGAGGTCATCTTTAGTCGCATACTTTGACAGATCAACGTCGGATTTTATTTTCTTACCAGTAGAAGATCTTCCGTAAATGTCAACCATTATAATAAGATCCGTTGTTTAAAATGCTTTACGCGCAACATATCGGTTGCTTGTATAATCGTGCACGACTTTATGTGGCGGCTTGGTTGATTTTGATATTGCGTCGAGTACATTAATTACTTCACGGCCGCATATTGGCGGATCTGTCATTGTTTGTGTGGGTAGCGTTGAATACCAAACTTTATAACCGCTAGTTGTTGCGTGGAGTGGTGCGACATACTTGATAAATTCAACAGGTGGAGCTAACCCGTACGAGTCAAAATAAACAATTCCACGCGGATCAATCGCGTATGATACCCAATGAGTACCAGGTCCGGAACGTTTGTCAAGATTAATAATACCTGTTTCTAGTTTGCTTGGTTGTTTCGGTAATTGATCTCGCATAAAAACACCTCTAAAGGCGGATATTTTTAATTTTTTAGCAGCATCAAGTAAATCAAAATTTGATGATGGAACATTTAACGAAATGACCCTGGAAGCCTTAGGCCTCTCCCCCAACGAGATCCCGGTAATCTTAGACCGCGCCCCTTTTTTTTGTATCCCCGCCCTGTTGCTTTCTTTAGTGCCATTCCAGCGGCTGTTCCAACAGCACCTAACGCGGCCGCTTTTGCTACAGCTGGAGCAGCTGCAGCTATTAATGCCGGAATGGCCGCAAGAAGTGGAAATATACCACCCGTTTTAACCATGTCTTTGATGGCGCTCGGGGAGAGATGGAATTGAACTCCAGTTTTTGATTCTAGGGCTTTATTGAAATGTTTAATCTGATTATTTGTCAACGATAATTTGTTTGGACCACCACTAATCTGATCTCGTTTTAGTGATATTTTAGTTCCGCATTTGTTGGCGGTTTTTGATTGAAGCTTTTTTACCTGACCCGGGGTCAGAGTAACATTAACATGACCATACGACATTTTTATATAAAATATACTTTTCTAAATAACACGATTAAAGATTTTCCACCGGTGCATCAACGACCCTCATTCGACCACTGCCACCTTCAAGTAACATGGCCTTGTCGCTAAGTATGACCGCGATCGCTCTGTAATCAACACCACCACCGGTATTTAATGTTGCTTTGAGATGTATATCAACGACAGATTGTTTTGATAGATCAAGATGTTCTAATGAAAAATAATAAATCGGGTACAATTTTTTAAAATCTAGTTGTGATATTTGCAACCCGGTATCAACATTTTGATCACGTCCCATAAATGACATCAAACGATGATATGCACGTCCTATGTGATTTCGTTCATAATTTAGTTGTATATTCTCTGTTGGTTCCTGTTGTCCGTTTATCCGTAAAGAAATATCTGTGAGACCTAGTTGGTCAAATATCATATGAGAGTGAGTTTGTGAGTTTAAACGATTAGTTCTCTGAAAAGCAATAAAAATATGTCGTGGTGCAGAAACACCCTGTTGTGATGCTATATGCCATGTAAACTGACCGTTAACGTTAGTTTGCATACTGTCTGTGCTTGTTGTTAACCATGACAACAAGGATTTACCACCTGCATCCATGAAAGAAATTAATCGCTGTTCTTCTGCGATCGTTGGAGTCATTACCGGCATCCACAATGAAAGTTTTGATAATATTACTTTACCAGCATCACCAACGGGTCTCCACAGAGCATCATTATCATCGTTCTTTCTTACAAGAACGACCGTGTGTCTAGCTCCAAAAATAACCTTTTTAACATTCCTGCAAAATCCAAAAATATGCGATAGTGGAATTGTACATGAAAAACCTCTATTGCCTCCTAGCAACATATTTCTACGTGCTGCAAATCCCAAGTTGAAATTGTCATTAGAACCACGAACCACTGGCCATATATCAAGATCAGCGGTATCGGCAAAATTTCTTGGTCGTATTATATTGTACGGATCACTTTCAGGGTTATCGGAGTTATCTTTCACAAACATCATTGTGGGACCTGCTGATCTTGTATAATCATCAGAATATCTCGCCAGACCAATTATTGTTGTAGCAACGTCGACATCATTCTGAATTGATTCAATATTTTTTCCATCAATCATGTATGTGGCGCCACTAAATAATGCTATGATCCCGTTGTTGACAAAACCAATTTTTACTGGATCTAAGTAATTAGTATCATCCGTTTTTATAACTGTACCTTCTACCTCAAGAAAGGCATCAGCGGGTAAAAAGTATCTACTTGTGTCATGAACTTGTAGTTCAATTCTCCCCGGCTGATTTGGTTGTTTTGCGTCATAGGAATAAAATTGATAATCACGTACAGATTCATCCTTAAGGACGGGTGCTTCCATATCAAATGCTGTGTCGGACACGCGCTTGAACATTTTATTATAATTATTTTTCGTCTAACACGTTGATCACCGCCTTCGGAAAGTTCCACCTCGGGAAGTTCCACTTCCTGATATCAAACTTGAGATATTATTTCCAGATTCACCGAGTCCTTGATCTGCTAACGCCGCTAGTTTTTGATTTGCAGCCTGATTTATTATTTTACTAACATCTGCGGGCATCACCTCAGTACTTGCCAGTTTCACCGGTGGTTGTTGTTTTCGTCGCAATAATCGTGATAATCTTTCTTTGATCGCCGAGAACGCCTTACCAGCAACATTGACAATTGCACCAGGAGCTTTATCACGAACAATATCAATAGCCTTCATCGATAATTGTTTTGCAACAGGTGCTACTTTTGGAGCTATCCTCGTGAATAATCCTCGAATGACATCACCAAGTCCATTTCCGTAAATTGCTTCATAGATTGGTAATCGTGAGTTTACCGCTCTAACCTGTGTGGGTTTACGATGATTATCATGCACAATCATCTTATTTTATTTACCATTTATCTAACAACTAGTCATCAACGAGCTCATCAATAAGTTCTCGGTAAACGCCAATATCCATGATACCACCTTGAAATAGTCGCCGACAAATATCAGCTGCTTCATTGGTTATTTCTGGTGAATTATTTCCAGCACGTTTTCCTCCTATGAGAACTTCTAACCGTGACACGTCATTGATGATATTATCAGGACATAAACCAGATCCTGTTTTAGGTTCATCTTGGGGTGGTGGTTGCATTACCGAAGTAAGTACTTCAGTGGTGTCCGGGAGTGAACCTTCTCGAAATCCATGTGGTGAACCTGTCGGTGTAAATGTCATTTTCGGTGCAGAAATTGTACGTAAATGTGAAGGAATTTTATGTAAAGGTGCAGAAATTTTCTTCGAGGAGGATGATTTAAGTGACTCTTTAGCCTTTTTAATTTCCGACATCAACCTTTGTTGTGGCGAAGAAGATTGTTGTTGTTCTATTTGTTGCAGAGGTGGAGGAAGCTGATACTGGTAGGACTCTCCTTGTTCTGGTTGTTCCCATCTCTCTCTATAAAGTCCTTTTACTTCTTCTTTAAGTCTTTCAAATTCTGAACCTCTAGCTTGTTTTTTGTTGTAATATACGCGATATATCCATTTAATGAAATTATCATCATTTGTTTTTTCATAACGGGGTTTTAAAATACTAGATTTATTAGATAAACTATTTAATATTGCTTCAGGTAATCTCTCTCTTTCAGTTTTTCTAATTTCCTCAACAACTCCTTCGTTAAATTTTGCAATTAATTCTACGTTTTCTCCTGCTGGTTTGGATTTAGATGCAAGTTTTTTTCTCACATCGGCGACTTCAGTACGAAGTTCTTCAATACCTTCAAGTATTTCCTCATCAACAGGTGGAGGCTGAGCTGCGGCTATGTCAGTTGGAAGGTCTCGTAAAATCTTTTTTGTTTGTTTGGTTCTTCTTGCTGTTTTTTCAGCCTGTACTGCAGTTTGTTCTAATACCGGAAAAATACCCTTTTTCCTCTTCTCATCTTCCTCCGCAATATCTCCCCATATAGTTTTTTCAACAGCCGATGCAGCTTTCTTAGTAGCTACAGTGACGGGTTTAAATAGTTTTTTAGTGTCTTCTTCGTACTCAACTTTTGATTCTTGCTGCGCTTGCAGATTTTTTCTAAATGAGTCTCTGACAGGAAGAAATTTTTTAATTGTTTCTAATCGTTCTCGTGCTGTTCTTGCAGTATGAGATTCTGGATGTACCATTTTTTATTATAACATAATAATTTAATTAATATCAGCAGAAGAGGAGCAGCAGAGAGGGGTGATGATAAAATTAAATTGAATTAAACAGATATCATTAATATAATGAACAACTGTGCGTGGCTGCGTCAAGGAACAACAGATAAATGCAACAAAAGGTGCCGTGGAGAATATTGCAAGAAACATAATTATCTTATAAAGAAAAATCCTCATGCTGGTCCACGAAGATGTGTTGGATGTAACAACGGCGTTAGAGGATTATATCAGATTTGTAAAAATTGCGGTGGAGATCGATACAGAAGTTTGATGATATATTATAAACACAGAAAGAACATAAATCCAAAAATAGAAAAACCACCATCAGAACTTGAATATTACTTGAAACATAGAACAAATTCCGAAGATTCAGATGAAGATGAAACAGATGAGGAAAAACGACAGCGAGAACGAGTTGAAAAATATTCATCAAACTTGGTATGGTGGTAAATTAATAGCAGCAGAGAGGGTACCTACCAACGTTGGTCGTCAAAAAAATAAACAAGAAATAAATAAACACGTAGAGTACTTTATTTTTTCAGCTACTATTTCGAACTGAGGTTTTATTAGCACAATCGGTCATTGCAAAAATAAACATCTCAAGGAAAGTTCATTTGTAAAATCTGGACCTTTCTACGAGATGATTTATTTGTTTGTTTTATTTGTTTTGTCGGAATTCTATGGTCTGTTCACCCTCTCTGCTGCTATTTGTAAATTAATTTTTATTATAATATGATTAATTATTTATAAAATACTTGATAGTAAGCGTTATGCACACCATATTTTTATTACATAAATTGAGTTCTGATAACCTCTTTAACAGTTGTAAACATTATATTAGTATATATGTTCTATATGTTGATCTTTAATTTTTTTTTACTTTTCTTATATTTTTATTTTATTTTTTAAATTTATTTTCTATTTATTTGTTTTCTATACCTCTAATAAGCGTGCATTATACATAATACAAATATTACTAAAACTGTTTATCTCCATTTATTAATAAATTGTGAATAAATCAGGAGATATTATGACATGGGAGTTTTTACCATCGATGCAAACTTGTTTGTCGCGGCAAATAGCAAATTACATTTGACGGATTATATGACAGTGTTTAAGCACAGAAGTTACCACAAACAGTATGTGGGTCATTGCCGTGTAACTACAACAACAATATAAAAAACCAGCAACACAGTCACGGTCATATTCCCGTGTTGGCCTTGAACACAGACAATGGATTTTCCATTTCGGCATCATCAGATTACTCGGCGAATTATCGTGCGTATTTCGTGTTAGCAATAGATCTCGCCGCGTCTAACACTGGAAACGAATGAGCAACAGTTGGTTTCCGCCAATTTTTGGATACAAATACATCGTCCCAATCAGGTTGTGATCTGAAAATGTCAACTACGAGATCGTACTGGCAATAACTCGCGAATTCTCTCTTGGAGTTTAAAAGGAATAAAACTTATACAAATTCTCATATACTGTATATCAGCGTGGATGCGATAGGAACTAGACTAATCAATAATATAGTTGATACAACTTACTCGATTTTCAATTTCAATTGTGTCACTGCCGATCCAGCCAATCTTGGGTTGACTAACTCTCAGAGTTTTACTCTAAATAATATTGTATAACGATGAATCAAATATTAGAAATAGCTAAAGAATTTTATAAACTAATTTTATTTTTTGATGAGACACAAAATATCGAGTTTCAATATGTGTTAAAAGATGAAGAAGAAAAAGACTCATTTTGATTGGATCAGAAATTGTGTAGAAATTAAATTTTACTTGAATAGTTTAAAACACGATGAAACATAAATGAAATAGCTACTTACGATGCCATGCATTTAATTTACATGCCATGAGTGAAATGCGCAAAACTTTGGCGGTTTTTACATTTTTCTAACGGCCCGGAATCTGCGGCAATAGCAAAAAACTAGAATTGTTAATGAGCGAAATAATTAGTGAATTAGATTCTTGTGTAATCAATGGTGTTATCAAATCCGGTGTTATGAATCGAAGAAAACTCAAGAAATATGACGATGACGCGCATAAAAGTGACCACGATTGCATGGACAAATTCGTTGCCAGACAAAGTTTTCCTTGTAATATATGACTTCGAGATCAGATTGATAAGCGCAAATTTTCCTTCAAGTCGGATTGGCGTTCCATAATCATGGGCGTTATGTCTTTGGCTGATAAAGTAAAATCCAGCTTGCGTAAGTCCTGATGATGGTAAGTAAGTCTCACCGTCAGTTCCAGCCTTCTTTCCAACCAAAAAAGAAGCGTATAAATTCGTGGTACAATCACTAGCTAATGGAGTTAAATACAGTAAGTGCTAGCTTAATGGCTCATGCGTTCAACTATTTGAGATCACTCACAGCCGAGCAGAGGAACATTGGTTATGCAGATTTACTCGTGGAGGTGACTAAGATCAGAGAAAACAATTTTAACGATCCACCAAAAGTAGATCCAGGTGTGAAGAAATTAATCGAATACTTTGATTACGATGTAAGCGAGTATGTTACCAAATTAAACGTGATACAGACGCTCTACCAAATCATCTGCAAAAAATCCATAAGGTTATATAGAGAGATAGCACAGTGGGGCAGGGAGCGACCAAAACAAAGTGCGGCCAACTTCTTTCTTTGGTGGGGGGGACCCCTTTAATGCTTCTTTTCAGAATCTGAGGCTAAATAATGCTGTTTTAGCCAAGTAGTGTCGACTCATCAAACTATCCAAAGGCCAATCAGAGGCTTGTATGGGGGGGGGCAAATTAACTAAGGGCGATAGGACCAGGTGAAAAAAATGACGCAAAAATGGTGGCCGACCTGGGGGTGGGGTGGGGTGACCCTCTATCAAGGCCCCATTTGCAAACGGGGATTAAAAAAAATGCAATTTTTAGCCAATCAATGTTGACTCATTAATTATCCAAAGGTCAATCCGAGTCTTGGTTTCAAGAAATGTTACTGAATCATGTAAGAAAATTTTATCTTCTGACTGAACTTTTTGACGTGGCTGAGTTAGTAATACCATCTACTACACTCTGTATCGAAAATGAGTAAATATCAAAATATTTGCCAGCACCATATACGTATTTAAACCATCAATAAAGCCTCCACTGTGGAACAGAACAAGAAACAAAAATTATATTATTTTTCATTTCTTTGCGAACAAAGACTCACATACTGTAATCCGACCTAAATAAAATAGATTAACGAAGTGCCTGCGACCAGGTTGAACAACGATGGATATCTGCTGAATCATGGGTAGTTGTCATATTTTTCTTTTTCCACTGAGAGCCACCGGACTCTTACAAATATACAAATTAAATATATAACTATGTTCACAGCGATATCAATACTTATTAAACAGACAGACATACATTAAACGTGCACGTTTATTTATATCGGATAATTTATTTATCAAGTATTCTAGTATTTTAAAATTTATGTTTAATGTAACAGGTGCATATTTTTCTATATAGTGTGTTGTAAAATATATCTTTGTTAATTTTCGCCTGACTTGTAAATCCCATCGAGTTATTAATAATTGTTAATTGTAATTGTTATATTTTTCTTTTTCCATTGCAATTTTTTTGATTGCTAAATGCGAAACGAAATTTTAGAGATTCTGAGGGTTGTCCAGGCTGAATTTTAGTTTTTTAATTTGTAATCAAGCACACACACACCTTAAGTGAACCCAGGGTGCTTTAAAATGAACACCCTTATTTGGGTCCTGAGGTGGGGCGCGGCCCAGGCAAATGCACCTGGGTGTTAGTTTTATTGTTATAAGTTTACAATTACCCATCCAACGATATTTCATCTTTTTTCATTGCATCGCGGGTAACATTTATTTAAACCAATCAAAAAAGCCACTAAAGACCTTCTTCCGTGGTTGGAACAAATCGCTAAATCAACCGAAAAAATAGCAAAAAGAACTATAAACCCCAAAAGATTCTCCGTGAGCTTCCAGCTGAAATAGCTGCTGCTCAACCACAATTACAGGAAGAAATACAGCAAACAATAGTCTTATGTTACGTGTTTAGGCTCGAATAAACAGTAACAAAAGAAAGAGTGAAAACAACAAGCTTTGACAAATATAACAAATAATTTATTTCCCTGGAAAAACTATGTAAAAGTTAAAAAAAATAAGAACTTTCGGTTTTAAGAATCAAATCCAAAAATAATCCAAGAATAATCCACAAATTAAATTTTAGAATTCCTAGTAAAGAAATGTTCTAATTAATTCAAGTTCGATTCCCGACGAAAAATCCAAGATGGAAGGTGATGACATATACTGTAACCTTTGTGGTGTTGTAAGGTCTACAGATCTGTGTTATTCACAAACAATAAATCCGGTCTTTGAATTAATGAAATGTCTTTGTCCAAGAATTTGTATGAGCACTCAAATTTTTCCAGGAAAAAGAATTGTTCTTTAGAATCCATATAATTCGAATAAACATTAAAATGTAATTCTCCTAACTGGTCACAAACAAACGAACACCTTGACACCAAGTGTTTTAAGCCGAGACTGAGAAGAAAAAGAAAAAGACTATACAGTAACTTGAAATGCAAAACAAATTCCCGGATGAGGGTCAACTTTCCAGAATCTTCAAGAAGTATCTACGTCTAAAATCACGTAGCCCCAGTATGACCTTGACAAAAAAACAATCATTTTACTCTAAGAATAAGATAAAAATAAAAAGTTGTTTACTTGTCTCAGTGACTTATGAAATCAAGGTCGGGAACTAGGTCAATTTTAGGTGTTTACAACTGAAGAGTCGAGATCAAACTATGTTCTGAAAAAATATCGAGTTCCTAGTAAACAAAATTACATTACATTGACATGTAATGAAATAAAAAATTAAAAAGATTTTAAAACTTACAAACAATTAAATTAAATCAAATAAAAATTAAAGCCAATATACTTAACAATAGAGGGTATCGATCAAGCCCGTGCAGAAATTGGTGATATAAGGGATCTTGCTGAACCAGAATCAGAACCAGAACCTAATTAAAACAATCTACCTGCCCGATTTACCAAAGAAGGTTTTGCAAAACTTCAGGAGAACCCTACAGCGATTGCTGCACTAGGATATTCGATTCGTGATACTTTGTTGGACTAAAAAAACGCTGATCTTCCAGAATCAAATTTGGTTCTTTTTGTGTTTCTAAACTACCACGGTATAAATTGAGTCTCAAAGACATATAACGCCTGTATTTAAAGATTTTGAGAAACAAGTCGAAGAAGATAGAGAAGCCCGATTACTTGGAGATATATTATCACCCAAACGATCACAATTTGAATCATCGCGTATTGAGGAAGAAGAAGCACCCGGATGTGGCCTTGCCACTCGTGATCGACATCGTAGGAAACAAGCTGGTAATATGATCGCTGAATCGCCGGTGATTCAGGATAAACTTTGACCAAAATAACATCCTCGCTGATGTTGATAGACAAGAAATTCTGATTGGTGGAAGACGAGCCGGCATTAATTCCCACGAAATCATCAATGAAGCAGCTGCTATTTTATTTACCAGTGGCCTCATGGGCAGTAGCGTTTATTGGGCGCTGATCGATGAAATTATCGACGACTACTACAATGAGTGATCAATTAGATCGGCAATAACAAAAATAACATGACTATACACAATGCTCAACGTAGAGCTAAAAGCGCCAGGGTGATAAATTCAGGATTACCGGTTTATAAGATGATCTAGGGAGATGGACTCGGGATATTATTCACGGTTTATTTAGAAGGATAGCCCAAAGCTATTCCGATTGCAAAGCAATTAGGTATGAAAGCCATCGAAGTTGGTCGTGATTAGAGTATTGGCATTGTTGGTAATGCTGCTGGTCAAGCATTCTCGCGACCAAAGACATACTCGCACGATTAGTACGACGAAAACTACAGCAGATTGTGAGGCATTCCAGCGCAAGCATTCCAGTAAAACCGCCTAGCACCGAAGTAAGAATTTCAGTAAACCTGACCAACACCGAAGTGATGTCACCAAGTGTCAGCAAAATAATAAATCAATCTGCAATAGAGCAGTTGAAAGAATTAGCTGGCGTGCCATCTTTGACAAAACAAGCGTCCGACGAGGTAGAAAACATAACCACAAACCTAATAGTGAGTAATGGTCTGGCCCATCGTCGTCGCTGATCAACCACTTATCCATCAACGCTGGAACGTCGTTTTAGACAGCAGTGAATATAATAAAAATGTTCAAACTTGTATCTGAACCAGCATTTGACAAGGACGTACCAGTACTCAAGGATGAGTCTCTGCGTGATTATCAACATTATTCTTATGAAGCACGAGTACCAAACCAACGTGGGCGAATCCAAGTCCAAGATGCTTCCAGGTATTTCTTGCCCGCCGTGGGATTTTTCGAAGTTCAGGGTAGATTTTTGAGAGATAATAATAGTCCACACACTGAAGATGACAAATGTGGATTCGTTAACAATGGTGTTATCGGCCTTGAAAGATATTCCGATGATTATTCAAGGTCTGCTGGTCCTTCAGTGATGTTCTCAAACGATATTACTGACCATTATAATAATTCACAGTATGACATAAGACGACCAAGAAACCATGCAGACGACGCTGACGCCGACGTAAATCCGGTAGTCCATGATGTTAATCCAGTGATGTGATGTGATGTGATGTGATTTTTTATTTTTAATGATGCTTTAACAATTTTTCAGTCATATCGCTTCGATGTCTGCATTGTGGCAGTTTACAGTGATGTCTAGCACTGGGGCATCATGCCGCAGACATGTAGCATGATGTCCCACCCAGTCACATTATCCTGACCCCAGGCCGACCAGTCCTAACACTAACCTCTTAATGCTGAACGCCAAGCGAGGCAGCTGTTAGTACCTTTTTGTAAGTATCTGGTATGACTCGGTCGGGGATCGAACCCACGACCTCCCGCATCCGAGGCGGACGCTCTAACCACTAGGCCACCGGAATGGTTCGGCGTTAATCCAGAATTTAACTTTGGATTTGCGGTACGACAATCTTAAATTTAGACTCAAGGTAAAGTCAGCAGTGTGATACCATTGTCTCATATTTTTGGATTCTGCAGACCTGTTAGAAAAGTTATCTTTGAAGCCAAACATACCGTTGAGTTAGTCTGAAAGTCCACAGACAACGATGCAATTTGGCGAGATAATACTGGATCTGCAGGTAAAGTAATACTAATAAAACTTGCATTGTGGATGTCAGTAATGACTCCATCGCTCACAGAAGAAGCTCGATTATTATCGTTGATAGATAACGGCGGCATGTCAACGGTGTCGTCGCTGACAATGACGAAAACCACAGCCGGTAAAACTGCCCCGCACCGAAGTGATGACAGGAAGTGTCAGTAAAATAATAAATCAAGCTGCAAATGAACGGTTGAAACAATTAGCTGGTGGGCCATCTTTGACAAAATAATGGAAAAAATATAACCGCAAACCTAATAGCAGGCAGTGGTCTGGCCCGTCGTTGTTGGTGATACTGATCAGCTTTAGAACATTGTTTTAGACAACAACGAATGTGATAAAATGTTCAAGCGTGCATCTGATCCAGCATTTTACATGGATGCACCAGTACTCCGGGATGAGTCGGTGCGCGATTATCAATATTATGAAGCACGAGAACCAAACCAACCTAGAAGAATTGAACTACAAGTCCAAGATATATCCAGGTATTTTCTACCCGCTGAAGCATTCATTGAAGTTCAGGGTAGATGTTTGAGAAATAACAATAATCCATACGCTGCAGATGACAAATGTGGATTTGTTAATAACGGAATTATGGTGTTATTTAAAATGTCGTGTATATGATTGTTAGTAGACAAATCGAAGTATGTCAGAATGATGTCGATGTTGCTACGATGATACTCGTTCTTGCAAGATATTCCAGCGATTATTCAAGGTTTGCTGGTCCATCAATGATGTTCTCAAACGATATTAATGACCATCTTAACAATACACAGTATGACATAAGACGACCAAGAAACTTCGCGACATCGCTGACACCGACGTAACCCCGGTAGTTCATGGTTGCAATCCAGAATTTAACCTAGGATACGCAGCACGACCATCTCAAATTGATGCTCAAGGTAATTCAGCTGTGTGATACCACCGTCACATATCTTCGGATTCTGCAGACATGTTAGGAAAGTTATCTTTGGGGCCAAAATACAGTTGAGTTAGTTCGAAAATCCACTGTCAACGATTCAATCCGGCGAGATAATGCTGCAGCTGTTGGTAAAGTAATAATAACCAAACTTGCATTGTGAATGCCAACATTAACTCATCAGTAACATAAGAAGCGCGATTGTTATCGTTCATGGATAGTGGTGTTAAGTCAACGTTGTCGTAGCTGACAATGACGACAAACTCAGTTACAAACACAGCAAATTCATTTGCATGGCAGATAGTGGCAGACAGCATGGCAGATAGTTTCTCAACAGGAAATACCAGCACCACGACATATATTCGTTGCGATTCAAGGTAACACAAGATTAGAAAATCAAGAAATAAACCCGATGGTGTTTGTCAGATTAGCTGTGTCTACGATTTCGCTGAGGATAAATTAACATCAGGAACCATCCAAAGACATTATATTGAATTTCGAACAAAGCAACGTAGCAATGGTATATCATAGTTGGAAGAGATTTATGGGGTGTGAACAGAATGTTGATTCTGGTTTGCAGATACCTCAGCGTAATTTCTCAACGCTGTATCCTATCTATTATTCCTCACTGGAACATCTGGATTTGTTCAGACAATCTGTCGTTGATATTCATGTCCGAGCAACTGTTAATGATATACCGGTTGGTCCTGGTGGTTAGAGAACAATCGTTGTTATACTGTCAGACAAAACAATGTTGCTTGAAGGTGTTGGCGGTCTTAAGTGTAATTGGATCGTAAGCGATCTGTAGTTAGATTATTCATGATGTTTATATGATTATATGTCATGTCATCACGTCAATGTTACTCCGACACCTGGTCAGGTGGCCGAGTGGTCTAAAGCGCTCACCGTTCCGGATCACTGCCATCTCACCTCTGTCTGCGTCGATTCGAATCTCAGGTTCGGCTAACGTGTGTAGCATTTGAGGAGACGAACAGACCTTTTGCTGAAATATAACTTTGAAAACTAAAAACCTCATACGAAAAAAAAAAACAATAAGGTCACTGATGCCAAATCAAAGCCTCTAACTTTACCGATAGTTATTCTTTCAGAGTCTCTCCTGGGGGTTAGTATTTTTGTTACTTTATTTTTGTCATTAGTGTTTTTTAAAAAGTATATATGTTGTCGTTTACCCGCCTGACGTCTCTCTGAGGTCGCGCCTCCTCTACTGCTATAATTAGATCATTATTATATCAATAATGGCACCTGGTGCTGAATCTTATACAGCTAGATTAGCTCGAGAAAGATAAGAAGCAGTCAAAACATTTTTTCCTGTTCGCGATTCTGTTAGACGAAAACTTCAAGAACGTCCATAATCTCAGGTAGAATTTGCAGAAAGTTCTCAGCAATTATTCAAACCCATTACAAAGGTTACTGAAAGAGTTGCAGAAGCATGTGAAGGTCTTCGCCCAACGTTAGAACAGACTGTTACAGATACTAGAAAAATAGCAAAAAGAACTAAACAAACAAAAAGATTTTAAGAGATCTTCCAACTGAAATAGCTACTGCTCAACCCCCCTCCCCCAGTCTTATTTCTTGTCCTAACAATATTCTTTCTGACGTAGGTAGATTAGAAGTTTTATTGGAGGAAAACGTGCTGGAAATAATTCTCTAGAAATCATTAATGAAATATCTAATATTTGCTGAAAATTATTTACTGGCGGTATTATGGATATCAATGCTTATCGTTCTCTCATTGATGAAATCGCTGATGATTATCACAGCGACTAACAAATACATCTAATTAATCATCATTTAATTCAAAAAATGATTATGCACACTGCTCAACGTGGGCCTGTAATTATCAGGGTAGTAAACTCACGATTACCAATTTACAAAGCGATTTACAGAGATGGACTCGGTGATGTTGTTCAAAGTCTATTCAAAAGGATATCCCCAAAAGCAATACCAATTGCAAAACAGTTAGGGATGAAGGCTATTGAGGCTGCTCGTGATAAAGGCATCGGCGCTATTGGTAATCTTGCCGGTAAAGCGTTCTCAACAATCAAGGATAGACTAGCACGGTTGATTAGACGAAAACCGCAGCAAGTAAATTTATCCAGCACTAAAGTTATGCCTGCAAAAATCAGTAAAATAATAAATCAAGCTGCAAATGAAAAACTAGCAGATTCGCTGTTAATGAAGTTGTTCCTACAAAGTTAACAAATGAAATTATACCGACAAATACAAGTTTTCTTTTTTCAGGAAGTAGTCTTCGTGCTAGACGAAGATATTTATAATAAGATGTTTTAACGTATAGCCGATCCAGCGTTCGACATGGACGCACCGATTCTTAAAGATGAATCTATACGAGATTATCAATTTTATTCTTATGACGCACGTGTACCAAATCAGCGTGGTCGAATCGAATTACAATTCAAGATACAAGCAGATATTTCTTACCTGCTAAAGCATTTACTGAAGTAGAAGGAGAACTTGTAACAGACGTCGTCGATAATACACCATATGGAGCTAATGACATAGCTGGTTTTCTTAACAATGGTATTATGGCGTTATTTGATAGCGCTACGTACATGAATGATGGAAGATATATTGAATCAATTCAAAAAGACGTTGATGTTGCTACAATGATAACAGGTTTAGCAAGATATTCAGATGATTATACAAGATCAGCTGGTCCATCAGTGATGTTTGCCAAAGATAACACGGATCATCCTCACAATGTTAGGGAGTTCAGTGAAAGGTAAGAGCAGCTGGAGGAGCAGCTGATGGGCCAGTAATTGTATCAATCAATGCAGACTACAACTTAGGCTTTGCTACACGTAAATCAATGTTGAAAGATGGTCGCAGAAGATTTTCAGGCGCGATTCCACTGTCACACATCTTCGGATTTTGTACAAATATCAGAAAAGTTATCTTTGGAGCGAAACATACAGCTCTATTTGTGAGAAAGGGTAACGATAATGATGCTATTTGGCGACCAGCCCTCGTTGCTGCTGGTAAAGTAATATTATTTAAACTTTCATTGTGGATGCCATTAATTAATCCATCAATTGCTGAGGAACAAAAATTACTTTCTTTTATGGATTCAAATGGTAAATCATTGTTATCATGGTTAATAATGACCACATAAAGCATTCAGAGCAATATTGATGGGTTTATTCACATGGCAGATAGCATCACAACAAGGAGTTTCTGCGCCAAGGCATATATTTATCGCTTTACAAAATGCTGAACGATTAAATAATCAAGAACGTATTCATATGATATTTGACACACTTGCAGTTAGTGAAGTTTCTTTACGGATAAATGGACATCAAGAACCATCTGAAGACATAACTTTAAATTTTGAAAACAACTACTTAGCACGTGCATATCATCGTTTAATGACATTTATGGGACGTGATCAAAATATAGATACCGGTTTACAAATATCGCAGTTAGATTTTAGAAATCTGTATCCGATCTATTACTTTTCTTTGGAACATTTATATTATTTAAATAATCTGTTGTTGATATTCACTTTCGAGCTCGTGTAAACCCAACTGGTGGTGTTAATTACAGAGCAGTTGCAGTTATTCTTTCATATAAATCAATGTTACTTGAACGTTTTGGTAGAAGAATGAGAGTTGTTGACGCACCAGTAGAAAACGTGTAATTAAATTACTTATCATATTATACAAATATCGTATAGTCACGTTAATGTCACTCTGACTTCCGGTCAAGTGAAAAAATTACAATCAAAACTTGCAAGTAAATGCGGAACAAAAATGTCACTAAAAAGATTAAATTTCTGGTGGTGGTCCAAACAAATTATCATTAAGCAAGATTCAACTCAAACATTTTAATAAGGCTTTAGAATCAAAAACCGGAGTTCAACTTCATCTTCCTCCAAGCGCTTTTAAAGACAATTAAAACAGGTGGCATATTTCCACTTCTTGCAGCTATACCAGGTTTAATAGCCGCTGCAGCCCCAGCCATTGCAAAAACAGCTGCACATGGTGTTTTAAGCGGTACTGCCGAAAAGGTTGATAGCATGCTTGTTGATAAAATAACAAGAAAAGGATATTAAAAAGGGAAGGGGTCTAAGATTACCGGGAACCCGTCATCGGTACGGAAAATGTCTGAGACTTCCTGGAACACTTCGCTAATTTTGCCTATGTCAGATTTTGATTTACTCGATGTTAAAAAAGTAAATATACAAAATTTCAGATGTGTTTTTATGCGTGACCAATTACTAAAACAACCAAACAATTTTGAAACAGGCATTATTAATCTCGATAATAGTTCTGTTCCAGGAACTCACCTGGTTGCATACGCAATTGATCCACGTAGAATCGTTTAGTTTGATTCGTACGGGTTGGCTCCACTAATTGAATTTTTAAAGTATACAAACACAATAAAAACTCCAGTCTGGTATTCATCATTACCAACACAAACACTAACTGATCGCCATTATGCGGCCGTGAAGTAATTAATGTGCTCAAAGCTATATCAAAAACTGCAGATGCACCTCATAAAGTCGTGCATGATTATACAAGCATCCGTGTCCTTTTAAACAGATATAAACGTATAATGGTTGATATTTACGGAAGATCTTCTCTTAGTGGTACCACTAAGGGCAAGGAAAAAAAAAAGATGATACTGATTTGTCAAATTACGCGACTAAAGATTAACTCGCTGTTATTATGAACCTCTCTGTAGTTGACCGAGATGAAGTTGTTATTTTTCAGGATAAATACGGTGTTTTAAAGACTAGTAATATCAAATTAAGAGCTGAGTATGATTCTCACGTAAGCGCGTTTACAAGACTTCGTAGAAACTTTCAAAAACTTAATGAAATCGCAGATGATTTCTTTGGCACCCCGTTGACTGTTAACGTAAAACTCGTTGATATTAACATAAAGCTTGGTAATATTAATACAGCTATATCAGAGATTGAAACGATTAGAAAAAAACTAGAAGATGTTATAAGTGGAATTCCTGAGATCGTTAAAAAAAATTAATCTGATTAAAATTCCCCACAAGCAAATTAACAACATGGTATATACAGTACCGTACGACCAAGCATTATGGTCACCACTCAATAAAACTATTAAACATCGTGCTGAGGTTACCGGTATATACAGGCTCTCATTATTCGGTGTTATAATATTTATAATATCTACCACGATTTCACGGCGTTATTCGTCAAATGGATTTATGTTAGTGATATAAGATCAAAACGACGAGGTAACATTTACTGTGGAACCTGAGCGGAAAAAAACTCAGTCTGATTTATTATTGGTGTCTTGAATTAGTAGCTAAATTCCCACCTAATTAAAATACAATGGGTATTCCGATCAACGTTCAACGTGATGTTACAGCGCAACATTATTATATGTATAATCAAACACGTGAAATATCGTTGACGAGAATATAGTAAAAATAAAGAAATATTGCAGACGTGTAGTTATTGTTGATACAATTGTTTATTCGGCGTCTGCTGTTATTGCTGGAACCGGCGTATTATTATCAATAATAACAATGATGGCGCCAGTAGTTGTAACAATTTGTTTCAACTGCAACTAAGACTGCCAGTATTCTCAATATCATTGCAAAAAAATATGCACGTGCATAAATGCAGAATTACATGATTATATAATAAAATTACACACAGTGACGTTAGCATACTCCAAACTCATCCTCGTTATTATGAACGAGCCTTAGTGATGGAAAAGTATCAGATTGTGAGTTCACGGAGATGATCAAAATCTAGAAAGAAGCAATGACCGTGATTGATTTAGAAAATCAGGGTTTAAATAACAATGTCAACTCCGCTGACACCTCCAAGCGGGCTACTTCAACAAATCGTAATGAACACAACTCCTTCAAAAACAACAATGATATCGGTAAGCTCAACTAATCCAGAATTTAGTGTTAACTTTCCAACAGCGATTCCAGTGAAAGAAATCGCACTAGCACAATTACGAATATATTACAGTTGGCCGAATATCAGATCAAAATCATTTGGTGGATTACAGGCGAATAGTTCGCTAACATTTGCAAACGAAAATAAACCAGATGGAACACCCAATTGGCAAGTTGTTTCTATTCCTACAGGAAGTCATCAAATCGAACAAATAAACGAAGAATTTCAGCGCAAAATAAAAGCTATAACCGGAAAAGAAGCAAAAATAGCTATTTCAGTTCACGAACAAACGTTATCAGCTGCAACTGAAATATATTCTTCAGATTACGTTGTAGATATGTATCAATCATCAATCAGATCTGTTTTAAGATGGCCAGACATTTCACCAGAGTATCATGGACCACTATAACCAAAGCTAAATGAATTTTTAAAAAAAGATAGCAACATTTTTATAACAACTCCAGATTATCGAGATGGATATCCGTGGCGTCACTGTACAGATCATCTTTCTGATGGTAGAATATTTCCTAAAACACCGTTTTCAATAATAGATTTAGATGAAAAAACTTCCGATCTTATTGTTTATGAAAGATATTTCAGATCATTGACTGAAAAAAATTAAACTGAACATATCACTACATTCACGACATTTATGCAATTATTTAAAAATTATATCCTTGAGTATCCTAATAGCGACCTAAGAAATAAAATTACTGAAGCGATACAACATTTAAATCAAATTGTATCAGATCTTGTATTTGTTAATCGAGTTACTATCGAGGTAATAAATGCTAGCACTTATGATATAAGAGATAACAAAAATAACAAGTATCAGGCAGTTATATATTAATCACTATAAAATAGCTGAAGCGAAATTTTTTTAAAGTTGTACTACCAGGATGTGAAACCGATGATCTAAAAAGAAGACTTAACGATATTATTAACGAAAAGTTTCCTAAAATCGTTGAGTCATGGAGAAAAATAGCCCCACCAGCATCTCTTCTCAAGCATAACAACAATCCATATGGTGGCGGCAGATATATGTCATAAGGAATCGTTAATATAACCTCAACGATTGCAGTTAATCTTGTATGCGATGTAATTGATGACAGCTATCAAATAGATCTTGAAAAATCAAATCAGGCTCAACAAGGATATATTCTGTATACCTTTACTCCGCAAGTACCTCCTGGATATTTGATTGTACAAGAACCTATTAATCCTGTTTATCTACGTTGTCATAATAATTTGTTATCAACTTACTGACCAGTACTCATACTTAATTCTTAATATAAATTTATACGTCAGATCTTAACGATTTTCAACCTCAGCGTCAATAAATTTTTATATTCTGATGACTAAATTATTGTTTTATGTAAAATGAGATTTCGTAATTCATGAGGTGAAAACCCCAGCGATTCTCTAATTGATTTATCGATAAATCGATTATTTTTCGATAAATTTTTGTATAACACACCTAAACATGATATTTTTCATGTGTTTTTATCAGTTCTTGGACTGATTTTCTAGTTAAAAAAAGAGAATTTATCGAAAAATGGTCAAAACTATTTTGGAGAATCTCTGGGGTTTTCACCCTCAAGAATTACAAAATCTGATAGATTTTCCTTGACAAAAATGACTAAAATGGGTGAAAAAGTTATGAATTTTAGCCAACTTTCATGGAAAAATAGGTTATTTTGACCAAAAATCAGAAAAAATAAAATATTTCAGAAAAAATAAAAATCGTTATAATAAAAATGTTATCCGTAGATGTTTTGATCATGATGATATTTTTGCAGAATGTTTTACAATTATTTAATCAAAGAGGTATATTATTTAATGTACCATCATGTGAGGGTTTTTCTACATGACAAAGACGAGGTACTTGAAAACGCCATCAGGACAATAATGACACAGTCTCCAGTCAACACAGAACAATTTAGTGTTAATATAGTTATTGATGAATACGGTAACGAAGACTTTTTATTGAAGCACGAACAATTAAGTTAACTGCGGCGAGAACATATTTCCATGATCACGTGTGATAGAGATCAGATTATGAATTATGCACATTCCTGCATTAAATTTGATCAAGTTAAAAAAATATTGTCTAATTCTCAATAAAAATCTGATGGCATATTATCTAAAAAGCAAACAAAATAAAAAATCTATTTCAACAGAATATTTTTTGACTGATTCTCAGGTAGAATAAAAGTGAGAGGATAATTAACCACTACATTGCCGTAACTTTCATTTTCATCAGTGACATTGTCAGTTTCACTGTTTTCACTTTCACTTTCAAAATTCTCCTTACTATTTTCGCTTTCACGATCAGAAATAATCTTTTGTTAACTGTCTCATGCGCGTGTCAATATTTTCTTCGTTTCGTATTCGTGATCTAATTTTGATCTTATTTTTTCTATCACGCTTGAGAGGAATACGAAATTTTTAGCTTCTGTATCTGTTACAGTAGCCACAGATTGGAACATAACCTGTTGTATAATTTTTATGAACCTATATTCAGCTGGTAATGTATATTTATCTTCAAATTTACGCTCTTGCAGTGATCAAAATCAGAAATAATTGTCTCTGGATCAAGTTGAATTTTTATGCCGTCTTTTTTAATATTTTTAATACCGAAATAATATCATTAATATTGTTAAAATTCATTTTATTATACATACTATAAAATATATATTTAAAATAAAATATATTAGGCCACCATTGACCGTTTTTGAGGAAGACACAACCTCCATGTGAATTCCTAGATTGCCAAACGATATTGTAACAAGCTCAGAAGGCGATATATTTTGCACAATACAACATATCTACATGTAATCTTAATTCTAAGGATAGCAAAACAAATAATTTTTGTTTTTGAGGACGGCATAAATACATATAGAAGCATATTTACAGCATTTTATAAAAGCATATATTTACAGCATTGTTAAGCATATTTACAGCGTATTATATACAATCTTATTTCTAAGGACGGCACAACATATAATCTTGATTCTAAGGACGACACAAATACATATAATTTTTGTTTTAAGGACGGCACAAATACATAAAATTTTTGTTTTAAGGACGGCAGAAATACATAGACGGGAGCCTTCTCTACGTTCAACAGATTTTTGCACACCCCCATAATTCACCCCGGGAGAGTGCAAAAGCATATCCACCACGTGGTCATATGGTGGGGAGGGTGTTTTTTTCTGTTGAAGTTCGAGTTTGGGTTTTTGGCCCCCCATATTATATAGAATAATTGAGAAATATCGCAACCGTCGACAGTTGTCAGTCACGGGTCTCGATCCCTAGACCTCGATTATCAGAGTTCTATGCTTTAGTAATCAGCCACGGAGACATCTTACAGATATACGTTTCAGAAATTATTATTATTATTGCTACATACAGTACTGAGTAAAATCGCAGCATGAATTTATTTCTGTTTAGAAACACGCTGTAGAAAATAACTGTATATATATTTCTGCAAATATTCCTGCCTTGACAAAGTCAGGTTTATTTCTGCGAAACAGATCTATTGTATTGTAAAGTACCGCGTGTTTTTCTGCCTTGATTTCGTTTGTAAGTTAGAAACCATAAATTATCATTCTACTAATTTGAACTATTATACAATTGACTGATATTAATTACGACACAAATGGTTAATTAATTAATTATCATGACAAATTGAGTTCCAATCTACGGACAAACATATACTACAGAATTATCTCTCTTGGTACAGAATTATCTCTCTTGGGAGTAGTAGGAAAAAAGGAGTTATGAAGAAATATAAACTACAGAATTATTTCTCTTGTGAGTACTAAGAAAAGGGTTTCCATAATTTCCATCTACAAACCCTCACGATGACTTTTTAGTGTCCCATTGAAAAGCGGACATCATATATAAGTTTGAAATGATAAATTGATAGTTGTATCACAATTAATTCATTACTGAATGATGACCAAAAAACGAAATTAAAGAAATAATTCGTAATATAAGCGGGATAACTACTTAATTACTCTACCGGAGATAGCTTAGCTTGACATTTATCTCTCTCAACAGGGGGCCCCGAGTGGCCGAGTGGTCTAAAGCGCTCTCCGTTACGGATCACTGCCATCTCACCTCTGTCTGTGTGGGTTCGAGTCTCGGATTCGGCTAATGTGGGTATGCGAGAAAGCTTGCCAGTAGGTTCTCGTGGGTCGGTGCTTCTTTCCGGGGTTTTTCCGGGTTCTTCCTCCACCATTAATACTGGCCGCCATGTATAGCCTATCGTGTGCTGCAAAATGGCGTTAAACCCTACAACAACAACAACAACAATCTCTCTCAACAATAATGGAAAGTTAGTTTTTGTTTATATTTCTTAGAGAGAGAGAGAGAGACAGAGAGAGAGAGAGAGAGAGAGACAGAGACAGAGAGCAGATGTGGTTATAATTTTTGCAACAAAATATGCTGATTTTGATTGAATATCGAAATATTTCGCAGCTGCATATATCGACGGGAATATTATGTCTATCTCCAGTATCTGCATTTACACACTTAATCGCCCTCTTTGTAAATATTTTTTTCTTCATATTTACCAGTACCACCACATACAGAATTCTGACTCTGCGTGATAGATCTCAAATTAGATAAATTATTATCGATTTTTATACCCTTGATATGATCGATCACAAGACCGTCTTCGATCAATCCATTGAAACATTAAAATAAGAACCTATGGCAAAAATACATCTTATTTTTCCCGATACTGGATATGAAATAACCAGTATTAATGACATTTCCGACTGGTTTTTTTAGTCGACATTGTCTGATTATACCATCACGATTTGCTTCATAATATGTTATAATAGGATGTCTTACGAAGTTTTGGCTCATTTATATATAATATCATTTGTTTAATTGATTTTTTGTCTAAATCATTATTTTGAAAATCTTGTCAGATAATCTTCTACACTTTTTATAACCTTGTCATTATTGTCGTTATCTTTTTAATCATAGTATCTTTTATGTTTTACCACCACTTGCACGCACAACCGCATTTCTCCTCTCACTCCAACACCGCAATTTAAACACTGTTTTGGTTCTACACGTTCCATTACGCACGCTTTGCAAATGATATCCGCAGAATTCGTTTATGCAGACAAGAACCTATCATTATTAACCAGTTGCATTTGTCCTTTGTTAGAAACATTATATATATATATATATATATATATATATATATATATATATATATATATATATATATATATATATATATATATAATATTGCAATTGAAATATTTGTATTAATTATAAATGGATGAATTTGATAGATTATCTAAGATTAATCCTTATAAAGATAAATTTAATCTTGACAGAATATCCCCTGACTTACAGATAAAAGCTCTGTTTGATCCGAAGAACAAAACTTTGATTAATAAAATTCATGACGCCAAGAAAGAATTTCGCAAAGATGACGCTTCTTCTGTGTGGTCAATATTCAAAGTCATACGCAGTGACAAAGGTGTCGATGCTACGATGAACGACAAACGAGCGGTAATGATCATTCATTATCTCGACAATCGAAAATATCTTTTTAAAGTAAAATTTATTAAGGAAGTAGATGATCCCTGGATTATCCGTGACAAATATGATCCTGTCCTTCATATTGAAAAAGTTACCATACTGAGTAAAACTTCCAAACCAGGAATGTTGACTGGTATTGACAAACCGTATTATGAAAGAGCGTATCATGTAACCCCAGTTATTTATGGAATTTATCTCATAAATGATAAACCCAGCGTTAATAATTTAAAGCCAATGAAATTTTCCGGGTTAAATTGTGTAGCCGAACCAGTAACGGAACATTTTACCGTTTCGACTCGTGGAAACGGTCTACCGGATAAAAGACGTAAAATAATAAATGAGTAGGGATAAATAGTTAAGGATACCGGAGCGTCTGTCAAAGATATCGCTGAACTAGGAAAGAAACTAAAATTTCCAATAAAACTGAAAACGATAATCGAAGAGATTTTGTACGAATCAAAGTATAAATCAAAAGGAGCTTCATTTGAAATGATTGATCATAATACGCATGCATGGACTAATGCAGTAACAATCTTTGCATGAAATCGAACTGTTAAATTTTACCAAGGAGATATATTTAACGAAGCAAGTAAAAACGATCCTGTATTAGTATGGTTATTTCAGAGTTCAGATAATGGAAACTATGATCAGATTGTACGGAACTAAATTAGGTACAACTGTAGTTATATGGACGGTGAGTCACCAAAGTTTACTCATTTAAGATCTTCAATGCTCGCGTACGTTTTGATAAATCCATTATCGATGATAAACAAATTTCCTGATACTGCGGTTAGAGTCGCCACAGATTCGTTTTATATCAAAAAAATAAAAAATAAAAAAAATATTCAGGATTGTTGGAAAAATTGAATATCCTCACTTATGCATCATGGGGCGAATGGAGAATAAAACAAGAAAATATAATTGATTATTCTGAATCAACCGACGTTGAAAGCAGATATATTTATTACAAAAATAATCGAATATCAAAATTGTCATCTGCACCGTCTGTGTATGATCTCGTAGGTAGACATAAAACAGTTTATCTTAATGGACCAGATAGTTCTGGTAAAACAACTCGTGTGATTAAACTATTTCGGAATTTTGATATGTTTGTTTTAACCCCTACACACCGACCCGCCAGAGAAATGAACGAACGTTTAGTAAAATCGTGTACTTATCACAGCTTTTTTTCGATGGAAAGGAAAAGCATTGGACTCCTGATCGAATGGGTGAAAAATACATTCCAAGATTATCGTTTGGGATGAAATATGTACAGTGTCGTTAGAAACATAAAAAAATTTCTTGATTGGTTACTAACAAAAAATACTGCCGTAATAATGTGCGGCGATCATGGTCAACCACCACCTTTTGTTGGATTGTCTCTACATAAATGGCTGAGGAATTGTGTTGATTATTATGAAGAAATAACTGATGATCATAGAGCGCTTGATCCAGAATTAAGAGAGTTTAAAAATTAATCAGACTACAACCGAATAATGTTCAGTGTGAAATAATGCGTGAAGTAATTTCAAAAACTCCTATAAACAATTTTTGGAATTTGTGAGACCAAATGTTTTTATAGTGGCAAGTAGAAAGATAGTGCTTGATATACTTCAACAACAATTATTTATGTTACATAAAGAAAAAGTTTCAAATCTACTCGTACCATTATGTTATCGACCGGTTGATACGCGACGACAGAATATCGACGTTGATATACCAGGATCGTCAGAAAAACAAAATCTTGTTTTAAATTATATTGTTTTAGTTGCTGTCAATGTTGTTGAGAGCGCGTTAACTATTGACAAATCTCGATGGATGCTAGGATACGCGATGACAATACACTCATCTCAGGGGTTAACCATCTCTGATACTCGAGTTTGGATCGTCGATGATCGTATCGAATGGTCAAATTTAGTTTACCTCGCAGTTTCTAGAGTTAGAAAAATATCTCAATTGCGGAGGGTTATCAAAGACTTTACAAAAACAACTGGCGATGTTATTGACAATGATATAATAAGAAAAAAATTAGTTAGCTATAAACATTGTGAGAAAAAATAAGCGCCACTCTGACATTGATGCTGAATTAATAATGACACTGAAACAACAACAGAATAATCATTGTGCGAGCTGTAATACAGTAATGTTGTGGTGCAATATTCTTAATGATCCGAGACAATTTACTATAGACAGAATTAATAGTATGTTTGGTCATACACGCGAAAATCTAATGCCGACCTGTCTTGGTTGTAATCGTCGTTGAGGAACAGTTGAATCTAGTCTGTAGACTGCAGGTCTACCAGTAGATCTTACCACGCTAGATCTTACCACGCTAGACATTTTATGCGTTGTAATGCTCCAGATAGCATCAGTCGCTCTTTTTTACCACCTTCAAGTTCACTGGGTTCATATGAATATCTTACAGTAACATTACCTAATACTGGTTGTTTTGAAAATTCATGTCGTTGTATTGGTATATGTTTTTCTTGTAATTGCATTAATAGATTTCATAGAAGTTGCACGAGTAATTACATTGTTTAATGCTGCTATCACACTTGGTAATCTTGCAACCCATTCGCGAGATCTTTTCTCTTTCTGAATTATTTCCTTCGCATACTGATATCCAAATAACCGATCAGCAAGTGTTCGATTAAATCGTTCAACAATTGCATGATCACGATGAATTGCGGTATGACCTCGTCTAATTTCGACATTATGTTTTTTCATCAGTGATGATACTACACCAAAATATTCTTTGCCAGGATCAACCTGTAATAGCTGTGGCCATCGCAAGGGTTCTCGTTGATAAATTCGTTCAAAAGCAGATACAACTTCAGCAGCTGTTTCAGTTGATAGTGGCTTTGCTTCTTTATACCTACTTGCAACGTCAACGACAGTCAACGCGTATTTGTATGTTTATTGACGTCTAGCAATTTTTATAGTATCGTGTGGTCAAAATAAAATATCAGCCTGATGAACTTCATTAGGAGTGCTGACATCAAAATGTGCATGCTGAATTCGTTTAGGTGGTGGTAGGTAAAATTGCCATATTGCCTATCGTGCTAACCATTTTTCAGCAGTAGAACGTGTAACATTTGCTGCATCAGCGAGGTTACCAATTGCCGCTCTACCTTTCCAATATCCTCTTGGGCTATAATAAATCGATTCCATTATTGTAATAATTGATCGATTAATTAGCGGCTCCGAATAACAATTTACCTTTCATCGCCGATCTTACCAACCAAATAGATAATGATTCTCTCATATTTTTATTTTTTATGGAATTTAACGAATGAATTAACTTCACATATGCAATATGTCGTTGTCGTAAATCTTTACTTTTATAAGCTACACCATGAGCGTGACATGCTTTATCAATATCATTTATAGGTTACTCTCCAGGTTTTGGTTGATCTCGTTCGTCAAGTCGAATATCAAGTCGGGTTCCAGGACCACAATAATTATATCCAGGAAGGTGTTTTTCTCCTGGGTATTTAGCCATGGTATTTCTGGTAATTTTCCTGATGAAGTAGCCATATCACCACTTATGTTACTGGTAGAAATAAATTTATATTTACTTGTACCACATTTTACACATTTACCTGCAAGTGTGCGTCTTTTATTTTTTGTTATCATTGTTGTCAAAATGCTCGTAGGAGTATGTGCTCTACATCGAACACAGCATAGATTCATATTATTTATTATAGTTCTACAACATGGATGTCATTGATTTCTCAGCGCCACGAAAACAAGAGCCGGTAAACCATATTTCAGCATTACCGAATTCCATCACAATGATTATAATAGGTCATTCCGGATCAGGTAAAACACAATTATTACTTAATTTGATAATGAGATGGTTAAAGTAGGACAAGTTATGTTTAGTTGCACCATCAGTTGATGATCAGAGATGCTACGATGTACTTAACGATTTTAATGAAAATTCAAAATTGTTAAATGAAGATGGTGACGACAATATTAATTTTATAACCGATATTGATGAAGCATCGTCTGTAGATGAACTAGACAGGTTTATTAATAATCTCGTAGTATACGATGATGTAATGCTGGACAAGCAATCAAATCCAGCTAGAATATTTTCCAGAGGCAGACATAAAAATACAGATATAATTTATGTCATTCAGAGATGTAAACAAATACACAAATACCAAAATTAATTAGAGATAACTTTAATATGTTAGGTGTGTTTAATGGAGCTGATATACATACTCTGAGAAATATTCATCAAACTTGGTGCAGCGGAGATATGGATATAATCAGATTTAGAAATTTTTTCTCAAAAGCACAAACTACCCCACACGGATTTATAACAATAAATTTACATGATTCTCGATCGCGATATCGTATAGGCCTTGATAACATTTTTGGTTGATATAATAATGATCCAATTATAGCAGCTGAGGAGGCGCGACCTCAGTGAGACGTCAGGCGGGTAAACGACAACATATATACTTGTTAAAAAACACTAGTGACAAAAATAAACTACCAAAAAAAAACAAAACAAGAGAAACACTTAGAGAGACTCTGGGAGAGAAACTCTCGGTAAAGTTAGAGGCTTTGGTTTAACATCAGTGACCTTATTTTTTTTTCGTATGAGGTTTTTAGTTTTCAAAGTTACGTTTCAGCAAAAGGTCTGTTCGCCTCCTCTGCTGCTTCGGTACGTGAGAAAGCTTGCCTGTAGCTTCTCGTCGGTGGTTCTTCCCTCGGTTTTCCAGTGTTCTTCCTCCACCAGGAAAAATGGCGTCAATCCCTACAAGAACAACAACAGCAACAACTACACATGGTCAGATTAAAAAACTGCAATCCGCATCGAAGAAGAATTCTGGGATAAAATTAACTCTGAAATCAGCGGAGTTGCAGGTTCCAAATAAATTATGGTTGACTGAACGTCAGCTCAAACACCACATTGACTTGATCTTTCTGCGAATGCAATCAGCGAACCAAATAAAACCGGCGGTATATTTCCGTTTCTAGCGACGTTACAAGCGTTCATTCAAGCAGCTGTTCTAGCTGTTGCAATGCAGCTGCACTTGGTGCAGTTGGAACTGCTGCCGGTATCTCACCGAGAAAAGCAACATAAACAAAAGCATAAACACCTCAAAAAAAGAATGGGGTCAAAGATTACGAGGAAAGTCAGAAAAACAAACAGTGTAGAAATCAACTACATAAGTATAATCATGTTGTGAAAGAAGTATGACTTATTTTGAATTTATTAAGCCCTTACACGATAAAATAAATTGGCATGGTTACTCTAACCTTATCCTGTCCGCCATGACAGATAACGCGAGACTCTCGTCGTGACCCCTTTACTACGTAAGGCTTGACAGACCATATTTTGGATATTCTACGCTATATTATTATCAATCAAGTGCAAATAATCGCTTCTTGGTGGAATTTCAAAGTTGCCGATAAACCGTATTTACTTTTAATGTGCAGAATTTCTGACCCAAACGGCGCCAGATATTTACTACGATTTGTTTACATTTCCAAATAAGGCGTCAATGTCCTTATATAGCACACAAACAAACGAGGCTGAGAACGGAAGTAATCATTATTTGAAATAATATGGCGGACGATCTAAACGAAAATATCGGCTAAGAAAGTTAAACGAGATTTTACAACTATTTCTACAATAATTTTCGATACTTCCGGTATTAAATAAGATGACTACTCAATTTATTGGATTATATGCAAGGAATATGTTTAAAGTGTTATTATTAGGCTAAAAGAGCGCCGGGTGTGAATCACACCCGGCTTGCTCCGAGTAAGGGTACTAATATTAGTACTACCCGATGATGACCTTGTTAATGGCAATCAATGATGGACTGACCACATTCAGATCTGAATAAAATAATGATATTACCGCGTTTGTGGATTTTCGCACAAACATAAACAGATTCACCGGTGATTTCCTTGGAAGACCAAGAGTTGTCAACATTAAGCTCAATGAAAAAATTAAAAAGATTCAAGATAGTGTGATTCACACGACTCCGCTCATCAAAGTGATATACACAGTGGCGGCTAGACCAGCAACATGGTCACGGCAAAATAACTCCATCAGACACACCGCTTAGGTTACTGGGGTGTACAGACTCTCTGTCTTTAAAGCCTCTTTCTTTGAGATATTTGCCAAATATCCATGGCATCATTCCACCGACAAATTTTCCGGAACCGTCTCAGTCGTGTTAAATCAAAATGCCGAGGAAACATTCATATTGTATCCAGAGGACGAAACCTCAACCGCAACGACATATTGGTGGTGTCTGGAATTCGTCGCGAAAACACCCCAGTTGGTAATTTAGTATATATAATAATGAATTCCACGCAGACATTCCGGTATGATCAAGCATGTATGTGGAATGCGTCGCTGGAAGAAATCATGGACGAGCACATGACAAAACAAAACAAAAACTCGCAGACGAATCATCGTCATCGACAATATTGTATATGCGGTTTCCTCGCTGGTCGCTAAAACGCACGTAATACCGCCTGTGGTTGGAATCGGTGTCTCTGTTGTTGGTGGTGGTTGCTGATATACTCGATATTATCGCGAAAAAATATCTGTATGTACCAGTAAAAATTGCACGAGCACACATAAATAACTTACGCGGCCACGTATGCGTGTATAAATATATCATCGGTATCATCAGCGGGGATAAACGATGGTGTAATATCAGACAATGTATTCGCTGCGATCAGGGGTATTTATTATCGATATCACAAGAACGCAAGCATACCGTTACCAATGTTACCAACGCCATATTTAGAATCCGCCGTATAGATAATAATGACCGCAGAAATAGTCACACGACTGGAACAGATCATCGCTAACACAACACCGCCGTCGACCACAATTATATCAGCGACGTCAACACGGCCAAAATTCGATATTGATTTTCCAACTCCGATAAAAGCCCCCAAAGGTCGGACATTTAAGATCGCATTGGCTTAATAACGACTTTATTACAATTGGCCAAATATCAGAGAAAACTCATTTGGTAGCTTAGACGCCAACATAACACTGTTATTCTCGCAGAAAACCAAGCCTGATGATAATGGGCAGCCAATTCCAACTGGAAAGTCGTCAGCGTGAACCGCGGCGTATAATTTAATCAATATCAGGAAAAGAATCAAAGATCGCTATCAAGGTACTAGCCAACGCTGAGCGCCGCCATTGAAATATCAACGGGGAATTCAAATTACGCCGTTGACATATATAATTCATTGATGAGAAGAGTGCTGAGATGGCCGTAGGTAGCATCAGTTGTTGCTGAACAAAAACCAGAAGCACAAAAATATGATTTTATTCAGAAGAAAATAATAACAAAAGACATCAGACATTATTTTTTCATTATTAATTGTATAATGTTGCTGGGGGTGATTTTTTTCCTGTATAAATATTTAAATCAAGTATTTATCCTGTACGATGGTCGTACCCTGGCGGACCTACCAGATCCCAGACTTAAAGATTTTAGAAAACTGGTGGAATTACCTGTGTTTGAATTGAAAGAATTTAGAGATTACGCATATGGTATAGAGGGTTAATTTGGAAGTTCTAAACATGAATTGATACGTGAAATTATTGAGTATATCAAAGATTTGCCTAGAAGAATTAATATTTATGTATTTGGTAAACAAACAACAAAAAAAAACCAGTAAAGAATTGTTAAACTTATATATATAGTATGGGAAACAAAATATGAATTAGAACCATTACCACAAACTCTGGAAGCATCAAATACAACTCTATTTTGATAAATAAAAGCCCGTTTAATATGTTTGCCTGATAAAGTTATTTTGGAATAACCACTATTACTCACATTTTATAGTAATATTTTTTTAAAGACTCTTAGTTCTCACATCACACTCGTAGTTGCTCTAATACAACGCCTTTTATTATTACCTGAGATACAGCTCGCGTGATAATATCTCTGTTATTCTCTATCCGATGAAACCTTTGGAAACCATCAATTTGAAGGATAATATGCGGCAGCATTTTGATTATTATTTCACTCTTATTAAAATAGTTATCATTTCACTGCGGTTGAGAATCTGAGGTTCGCTCATGTACAGGATACAATCTATCTAAAAAAAAAATAACTTTTTGTTGTTGATGCTTTGCCGTAATAAACGCATGTTCGCCAAAGAAAACTATTACTCCGACCACCAACGGAGTACCTTTATAAACCCCAAAATCTTCATTGTGAAACCTTTTGTGTACATGTTGGAAATGTTGAGCTGACATAAGAGTACATTTTCGGAAAACCGCGTCGATTAACAACCCTTGTTCTGCAATCGGTGACATTGTCAGCCATGAAAACACTTAAGGCAGATAGCAATCAGGTAATTTTCCTACTCGCCAAGCAAAAGGACACTTAAATTTGAGTAAAAATTATCTTATCATCGGTAACAATATATCCGTCCGGGGTGTATCTGAACCCTTGTGTGTCACTGATGCAGATGTCGTTTCCCACTATTTTTCCAACTCGCATTCGTTCTGTACATGTTCTGATAACGGACTCAAATAATTTTCATCCCCAAATAACGATTTCCATTCGTCAAATAACAATTTCCATCGTCAAATAACCATCCACATCTGCCCGGTAATCTAGTATGTAACTCCTGTTTTAAAATTGTCTTGTCCACAACTGAATTGATATCACAGAAAGGACAATAACCGATTACTGTGCAATTATAAGTCGAGTCAAACTGCAAACTACAAAGATTATAATCTTCAAAGGCATAACGAGCCTGCAGATCAGGGTCTATGATATTTGTTCTACTAATTACTCCTAAGAAACTTCAAATACCCAGATCTGCCTGCGCATTATGCTGGAGCAGATCTGGGTCTGTGCAGTTTGCAGGTGGACTTGACGTATAAGCGAGTAAATCGGTAACGTTTCTAATTCAGATCCACCGATAGTAGTTTCCATGAGGAAATACCATTGGTCATTTTTTTTTTTTGTTTTGTTTTGTTTTGTTTTGTATTTGCCAACAAACTTTAAAAACAAATGTAATTACAATGCTAAGATGTCTTATACAACGACTTATGTCAATAACATAGTAGTGGAAAATAAGCGAATATTAGATGAAGCAATAATAATCACATATCGAACTTTGGTTGACCTTGAAATATAATCAAATCTAATAGAAGTAATAGGATGCGGGCATGATCGAACCTTGTAATACAAAAATAATCGTGAAATAATATCAAAACATAGTACTTGCTGCCTGAGTCGAGACGATTTAAGAGACTTGTTACACAGAAATTATGAAAACTTGTTGTATAGTCATCGGATAGTAAATGATGTTGGCACGTTTCCGTGACAAAAAAAAGATGATTACGTAAACCTTTAACTAAACAAATTAAATAAATAATACTTTATAGTAGTAATTAGGTAGTATAAATAAACGCCGCGTTTCGAACAAAAACAAATTATATTGATTATGATCACGTTCAGGATGTGTCGCTTACAATGACCATGACCAGGGAGGGTCGTGACCAAAGGGTGACATGGACTTGGTGAATGTGATCATAGTCGATATAATTTTCTGTGCTAGAACCGGCATTCGCGGATACTACTATTAATACCATAGACAATGTTATCTTTTTTGTGGAGGCTATGTTGGCTTACACGGAAAAAAAAAACAATTTGCCTAGTTTTCTTTTTTTTTTTTTTTTTTTGTTAAAGGGAGGTAACTCAGCGTACAATGTACAAAGTACGCCACTGGAGTTGTGACCCTGTCAAGTTAGAGTTCCGAATCGTTTGAACTGGTTCTAGGATGGATGCTGTGTAAATCATTCACAAATTTCTCACCCACCCACTTCTGATAAAAGTGTAAGGTAACACTTTCTTTCCTTTTGTAAAACCTTGTCCGATGTTTGTTTTTATTTACTATTTCAGCCACCTTTCATACAAGTCGAGGAGGAGATGGAAACTGTATTTTACAGTGCAGACTGGCCTTAAATACAATTTCACATTAGCCGACCCTTCTTGCTGCGGCGTTTATACACATATGTACAGTATAAAATTAATTTTACGCGTTTTCGGAGAACAGAATCTTTCATAAGACTTTTTCTAGCTGATGACCATAGGATGCAGATAAAAGAATTTAGATTTTATACTAAATGTCGACATTGCTCCATATTGATTAATGCCAGATCTTTATCGTCAGTGTGAACATGCGTCGGTTTGATTCTGGTACACATTAGTACCCCTACTTCGTGGATGGGGAACTAACCTGAAGTAATGTGTATAAACGGAGCAACCCGACGCTTTTTGCAGCCTACTATCAAAACGTTTCAAAATTTTCCTTACATATACTGAAATAAACTAAATAGTCCTTTTATTTAATATCAGATCTGCTACATAGCATTGTGGAAATACGCGTAAAATATAGTTTACCTTCTTTATCATACTTTTCATTTGGATCGTTCGCCATATTAGTTCATATTCGTTTTCTGCTTCGTTTTTTTTTTTTCCTCGTGTGGCATGCAAGGACATTGCTACCATATTTGGAACGTAGACAGATCGTGGCAAATATGGAATACGTTGAACAACACATCGTAGAAAAGCCATATACGGCATATCAAGCTTTATCTGGAAAACGAATTACCGCGATAATCTCGTGTTATCTATCATGGTAGATAAAATACGGTTAGTGTCAGCATACCAATATAATCTGCCTCATTATAGGCTTAATAACTTTATCATTAGCGAACCTTTCTGAAAGATAACTCGAATTAGGTAGTAGATTTTAACTACAGTCATCTTTTTTACTTTGACGATTGTTTTATTTACTCCATTGTAAAATATCTAATCAAACCGTAGCCTCAACGACGTTGAGTTTACGACATCTTAGCGAGTTTGATTTCGAGATTTTTGTTGTTGTTACCCTTATTAATAACTAATTTATCGCAGCTGATGGGGTTCAAATGATGGGGTTCGAATGACAAAGGATGTAAATGATGTAACCCAATGGATTTATTTGATCCAGGAAAACGACTATGGATTTTGTAACTCAACTGGCTTGTGCCTGTATACAAACTTACAAATTGGGCATTAGGAGGGAAGGAATGGTGTGGACAAAGGGTATACTTTGCATCTCCAGAAGGGTCCATTCTACATCTGGTACCAGACTGGAGTTGCCTACATGTTTAAGTCCAAGAAAAAGTAACCAAGAGGCAGGTGTTTGGGACGGCATGAGCAATCGGTTGCAGAACCTATATCAGAACCTGTCCGACCTTTGAGGTCACAGCGGACTGGTCACTTTTGTCACCAAAGTGACACTGGCATGTATGGTTAACTTAGTGTACATGTGTCAGGTCATCCAGGGATCTACAGTATTGAACTACGAGGGTTTCTTGGGCGTGTGGCCCGATTAATCCACTATTTGTTTTTGTGTTGTTATTTAGAATTAATACTGGTGGTGGACTTGTTTAGGTATGCTGTTAAAAAATTGATAACCATCCAGTGTGTATAACTGCATGGAAAGTACTTTCAAGGGATGCACTGACGCACAGCACACTTACGTACAGCACACTAACGCACAGCACACTGATATTTAGTACTTTTGAAATAAACCTCGTATTTACTACATTTAAATGGACGCCTGTGGATTCCCGTGGGTTGGTGTTCCAGAGCTTTTCCGCGTGTTTTTCCGCCACCAGTTATACAAGCCGCCATGTATAGCAGCCAACAACATTTCCATAGACTTTGTATATGTTTTTGTATTTTACATGTCTGAGTATTGTTTTATGAGGAAGTAATACTGGACTAATTCACAAAAGTGTACGTAAATATTTAATGAAACGTTTAATTTAGTAAAACATGAAATACTTATGTTTGACAGGAACAATGATGATTCTAAGACATACTTTAAAGCCATATTTGTCAAATAAAAAAGCCTTTAAAACAACAGTAAGAAATTACTTGCCACAACTGTGCTGGCGAATGCATAAATCAACCCCTGCAGTGGAACAAAGCTGCAACTCTACGCCCTCTATCACTTGGGATAATAGAGAAATCCTACCAGTCATTAAATATTCATTTATGCAAATATGCAAATGACTTTGTTGAAACGATGATTTTCATTGGATATTGTGGTTTTTAGAAAATAACATTGACGTTGAGACTTGTGCTGCTAGAAATTTAGCATTATGTTATCAGACCGGTAGTGTATATACTTTAACCGTTATTAATAATTCATTGTACGTTTCATTTCAGAGCTGGTAATTGCATTTTATTTTGTTTACTATTACAATTTTTTAAGTACTATTTGAAATTAGACCGCCATTGGTGGCGTTATCAATTTTCGTGGATTGGTTGAATTGCAAGGTTATTTCGCTAGTAGTTTTAGTTTTATTATTATTATTATTATTATAACTGTATCTATGAATTCCTTGTACGTTTATATTTTTCAATAGACACGTTTTTAAATTAGAACTGAAATTAAACGAAACAGTACCCATTTATGACCGTTATCAGTTTTCGTGGTTTAGTAATAAGATCGCATTATTTTATCTGCACGGCAGGACTCGTAATAGTATGTATAATGACAGCGTTACTAAGAAATAAGTTACATTTTATTTGGGTACTGGCAATTACATTTCTTTCCGAATAAAACACTTTATTACCGTTATTAATTTTCGAGGACTGGTAAAAAAAATCATTGAAAACCCCACAGGGGCTCGTATCGTTGCTTACAATGGACCCGTCATACATGTGCTATATTGTTGTTATTATATAGTACATTAGTCCGAGTTTCCTCTGACCCTCGCCTCCCCATTTTTTATATTTGGACAACATAAATAGTACATGTCTGACAGGTCAGTTGTAAGTAACGATACGAGCCCCTGTGGAAAAACCAATATGATGTGGCCTAGCTTCCGACGATACTGGTTCTGTGGTATCTCAATATTTGAACTTTTCGGTATTTATTTTATCTATTGCACCACATATTGTGTACTTATATATACCACATGACCATAGGTTACTAGTTCTAAATCACCAGATTATTTTGGGAAAATGTCAGGATTGCTGACACGTTCACTATTTGATAAGTAAACCCATGAATACTACTGTTTCAAAATAATATCCTTAACCTATGTTCTCAGACAGAATCAATATCTTCTTAAAATTTCTATCACTTTAACAAAATGTTTAGCCTGTTTGTTGTCTGATAATGTTATACAAGAGTTAGATCATATGATTACTGTGATGGTCAAGGACTAGGAAATCGAATCTATGGTAGCAAATAAGAATCAAAATGTGAAGCATGTTAATGTCGTTTTTTGGTGGCTTTCGCATTTAACAGGCATTGACTTGAAAGCTGCATTGTACACGATTTATTACTTTTCATTGGAACACCGGTTGTTGTTCAAACAGTCTTAGGTTGATATGTACTTTCATCCTCATATTGATTGTTCATTCTCAGCAACAATCACAGAGCAACTCCAGTCATCGTGGGTGGTTATTTACAAATGCATTTCTTTAATTCTTTCTTATAAGTTTCTGTTGCTGTAGGGCACAGGTGGCATAATGAGTGCCATAGAAGTAGCATCCATTTTTCAAGTTGATTACACTTTGTGTAACACAATTATACATTAAATTTCCAACATTAATACAAGTGTATGCCATTATCAGATTATTGTTTTGTTGCTGGTCTTACTGCAATATCAGAGTAACTCCCCTTTTACAACTAGGACTGTACATAATGTCTGTTTATTGTTTGTTTCCCACAGCCATCTGATTTATAGTGGAAAATAAATTCATTTTAATACAAACAACAACAGACTTAAATTATATCTTGAAGGTCATTGTTTTTATTAACTTGTTTGCTGATTGCAGACTTTATGACCTGAAATATCAAAGCACTCATGTATAGTAGATAACAGAAAATCAAAACAAAAGGAAAGAAATAATTCGAATTTTGAATCAGTTTAAATCAAAAACTGAATTAACTGAGTCTCATAAATTTTGTGACATAACTGCACAAGTTTTAAGACCAGTTTTGTCTGCTTAAATGATAAATATACATTATACAGCTTCATCACTCAAATGTATGTTACCTTAGTAGTTGTAAAGACTTTGCTGGGTCTATATACTGGTCCATATCTTCCCATATCCTATACGTACCAAAATCCATCCAAAAATCTCCTAAAACAAACATTTTACAACCTTAATGGTAATCATATTGATATTTTACAGTCAGCTGATCATTAACATCAGAAGTCTGTTCAACAGATGCATTAAGTTGAGTGATAACTTTGTCAGTGCATATCCATATCTGGTGACAATAACAATCAGTACTGTTCGAGTTTTACAAATAACTTGTCCATATAAATGTACATTTGCCTGTATATTATAGTATGTGATTTAGATTTTTAACATAGCTTTAAAACAATTTAAGTCATATCACTATAATGTTTGCAGTGGCAGCTTATAATGATGTCTAGCACTGGTTTATCATTCCCCAGACATGCAGCATCATCTTCGACCCAGTCACATTATCCTGACACCAGGCCGACCAGTCCTAATAATAACCTCTTGATACTGAGCACCAAGCAAGGCAGCTGTTATTACCATTTTTTGAAGTCTTTGGTATGACTCATTTGTGGTTTGAATCCATGACCTTCCACATCCGAGGCGGACACTCTAACCACTAGGCCACTGGGGTGGTCACCTGTATATTATATAATGTATGTACTGGTAAATTTTGTGATAGTGACATGATTAGTTCATTCTGTCACTTTATTTTTTCTGTGACACTAATAGGTTGAGCATAAAGTATGTATTCATTGAGTGGAGGTGGGAGGTGTTGAAAAAAATTCAGAAAGCATTAGCCTGTGTATGTGGCAGGGTAACTGCTAAGTATGTTCTGCAGTGATAGGGGTCAATATTCCTTGATAACTATGATGTTTATGAAGACTAGTCAAGTCAGAAACATAACTAGCAGATGAGGTAGATGCAAAGTGGCTGGTATGCCATGTCAGGCAGAGTCAATATCTGCTTAGAATTATGAAGTGTGATATGTTTTAGTTTTATTGCACATGGTGCACTTTGCAGAAGACATTTTTTCCTCTTCATTTTCTGGCATGACCAGTTATTTTATCTCATGATTCCGACAGATTATGCATTCCAGACCCTGGTGCCTCATGCGAATTTGTGAAGCCATACCTTGCCAGACTGGGACAGTATTGTACTTGGATAGACACATTGATTGCCTTTTTGACACCTATTGTCCTTTACTTTTATAAAAGTGAGATTCAGAAGCATGTCTTAAATTAATTACTCATCCTAAGCCATCATGAAATGTCACATGATCGCACACACCTTACAAAAATTGTCACCTGAGAAAAGAACTGTTATGGTTCATGATTTTGATGATATCGAAGCTGATGATAAAAATTTGAGGTTCAGTCATTCCAAATGATGATAAGGCTGATAATGTTCCAATTTTCCAAAGTTGACATAAAATTTTTAGTCACTGTCTGATATTTGACTATTAAAGTTAAGGTCAACTAAATATTAGCTGCTGTCACTTGTTTAAAATTATTATTAGAGATAAATATTTACATTTGCTGTAGAAAAGCATTGGTTACGATTTCTGTAAAATTCAACCTTTGTATCACTATTATAGTTAATGTTAATACTTTCCTACTTTCATTTTCAGAGTTTGTTTTACATGGTATTAATTTAAACTGCTGCTTATTTTTAATGACTACTAATAACTTCATCTTTTAAAATTCAATTGTCCCATCTATTCTTGGAAAGGGGGTGGTGACTCAGCAATGTACTTACACAAGGGTGGATACAAAATGTATGATTTGCAATGAGTAATGGGAAAGGGGTAAAAAAAATCTCCAATTGTTTGCATATGTGCTTTATGGACAACCCTTAATATCATATCAGAATATTATTATTGCCAGCGTAACTGTTCATGGGTAAAGTTGTTGGATCGATGAAATGTTTTAACAGCTGACCATAATGTCATTATAGTTCATTTGTGCTTGAAATATAATTCTTCATTGTAACTTTTTCTCATTTTTTTGTTAACTCTGTTTGCAGATTAGTGTAGATTTCGGCTGATTTTGGTAATTATATGGACTTTTACAAATGGGCCTTGTCACCTGATAATCGAAAAGATGTTCACATGACCATTCCTCTGATAAAGGTGTGTAGATGAGTCAGCGGCTAAGGACAAGCTGAGAAATGTGATGCTACAAAGGTATATTTTCCATTTGATATATCATAGATGACTCATATAAGCATCCATACTAGAAGTATGGGTGTGACTGACTATCCCATATTCTGCATGAGACATAAAAAGCTATCTAAAGTTGTCTGCCACATCTCATAACATATATGCTATACATTAATGTGTGAAAGGGAAATATTATTTATTTTGTAATAGAGTGGGAACATTTTAATTTGTCATAAAAAATGGTACATTTTCCGTTCCTTATGCTATGGATTAGCATTTTGAATTATGCATTATTTTTAACATTAACATGAAAAATGTGCAATATTTTTGTGATTACTTCAATACACTAAATGGTTTAACCTTCTGTGAGCAACAATTAATAATTTTTCTAGATTAAACACATCAATTCCATTATGTCTTAGATATTTCACTTTGTACGCATGTATATATAAGTTATTGCACACGTATTATTATGTGCAGTATTAATTTTAATCTTTATTGGGTGGGATATTCGTAGTGATGATGTAGTATCATTTAATACTCAGCTTTACATGATGGGTAAGCTGATGAGCTTGAATGTTTATAAACCGCTGTTGCTTTTAACTACTGTTGTTCTAGTATATTGATAGTCTCTGTATCACAAGTAGAGCAAACTTTTCCCTAAAGTTCGGAGTGAAAGCAATTTTACATCGTAGGTAATAAGTACAGAGAGAGAGAGAGTTCACAGGCACTGGCCAAACTGAAAAACAACTTGGTATGATGTATCCCAAAATATTAACATCTAACAAATAATCTTAAAATTGCCAGTCAAGAAAATATATCATGTGTTAATTCTACCAGAGACAAAGAACTCTTTTGTCCTATGTCCAGAAAGCTTAGAAATAGATAATATTGTAATAAGTCCCAGATGAAATCAAAGCACAAAGTATTGTGATAAAACTTCATGTAGCAACACAGCTTTGATTCAAAAAGATGCTTTATCACTGACTGTGCACAGCTTCTAACTTAGACAACTGTACTAAAGCGACACTGTTACAAAAGAGTAACTAAAATGGCTTCCAGTCAATAAACAAACCGCTTTGGTGGCCTAGTGGTTAGAGCGTCCACCTCGGATGCAGGAGGCCGTGTGTTCGATCCCCAGCCGAGTCATACCAAAGACGTGCAAAAATGGTACTAACATCTGCCTCGCTTGGCGCTCAGCATTAGGAGGTTAATGTTAGGACTGGTATGTCTGGTGTCAGGATAATGTGACTGGGTGGGACATCATGCTACATGTCTGTGTCATGATGCCCCAGTGCTAGACATCACTTTAAACTGCCACACTGCAGACATTGTAGCGATATGACTGAAAAAAGTCAATAAACAAACAATATGATTACACTGTTGAGCCAGCAGGAGTTGGGGGGGTATACATTAAGAAAGGTAAGGTAGGGACTAAATTCTGAGTACTGACTTAATGTTAACTCAGATGTAAATATTAATCACCTAGATTTTCTGATAGTTACAAATAGACTTGGTACCTCTTTATGCAATTAAATGTGACCTCTCCTTTCTGTTGGTGAAATAAATTATGTAAGATGGGTATGTTTTGATTCCTTTTTGTTTCCATCAGTGGTATACAAGGTGTTCAGACATCTAATGCAAAATGTTTCTTTTTCTTTCATTTATTCAGTGATCCAATAAAGGCAGTGGGCAATTGCAGAAGGATTACATCATCAAACGTAAAGGGAAATGCTGCGTTACCAGATTACATTAGATTTTTTTGGTAAGTTAATCAGAATGACGAATGTTGTTGTATGGTTTAACGCCATTTTTCAGCACACGATAGACTATACATGGCGGCCAGTATTAATGGTGGAGGAAGAACCTGGAAAATCCCCGGAAAGAACCAACGACCCTCAAGAAGCTACTGGCAAACTTTCTCACATACCCACATTGGCCAAATCTGAGACTCGAACCCATGCAGACAGAGGTGAGATGGCAGTGATCTGTAACGGAGAGTGCTTTAGACCACTCAGCCACTCAGGGGCCCCCAACGAATGTTGATTTGGATGTTAAGATTTTTGTTTCTTGAGCACACTGGATACTACACACTTTCACTGCAATCATTCCAGTTCAGTTGTATGGATAATACTCCAATTTCATGTATTTGAATGCAGTTAAAGCAAGTTTTGATCTGAATTTAGATTATACAAGTTAGAGGCATCATTTGTCTCAATAGCAATGTAATGAGCATTGTTGACAGTACTTTGACTTAGTTTACTTTTTTAACATCAATTTTTATAGTTTAAGCTGCTGAAAAAAATTAGTTCAGTTTATCAGTGTTCAATGTTGCTTCATTTCAAGGTATATATTTATGAGATATTTTTTTTCTCTGTATTATATAATCAGATAATTACACTAACATATGAACAATCTACTACATTTCACAGCATTTTAGAGAGAAAATTGTGGTGGTTCTAATAAATGGATGATCTATTTTGAACTTATACATTATTGTTAGTGCAGAGGCTTCATTGTCTATCAATATTACTATAAATTAGTGCTACTTGCCTATTAATAATAACTGTATATATTGGACACAAAGTTTTTCATGTAATAGAACTTATGGTGAAACTTTTTTTACACCTAGGTCATATGTTCCAAGACTTAAAAAATGAAATAAATTTGTGTTTAATTTGTATCCCCATGTTGCATTAAAAGTGATAAACAAAACACTTATTTGATAATAAAATGAAAGAAATTAACATTGTATTTGTTATCAATTAACATTGTATTGTTATCACTTAGTCCTCTCTTTTTTCCATCATGAGCATTGAAGAAAATGTATCCACACACTCCAGATATGCCGCAGAGACATGAATGATTGCTTGAAGGTATATGCCCTTCACCCATGACAGTGTTATGTGCAAAATAACCAAGATTGTATTATATCCAGTTCCTGCCTCGCTTGGCGCTCAGCATTAAGAGGTTAGTGTTAGGACTGGTCGGCCTGGTGTCAGGATAATGTGACTGGGTGGGACATCATGCTACATGTCTGCGGCATGATGCCGCAGTGTTAGACATCACTATAAACTGCCACATTGCAGACATCGTAGCGATAAGACTGAAAAATTGTTAAAGCTACATATATAAAAAAAATTCAAATCAAATCAAATTCAAATTATATCCAGTTCAGTTATATGGCAGTATCTTGCAAATAAAAATCATTATTTGTCATTTTGCCAGCAGGATATTGAAGACAGAGGTTATTTTTTTGTTGCAAAGCAAGCAAACCTTGGAAGCCAACTTTGGATACTTTTAAGCTGATTATTTTTTAAAGGATATCAATATAAAGGTTATTGTTTTCAAAGCAAGCCGACTCTGGATTCTTTTAAGTGTTCTGATTTTATATATATATATATATATATATATATATATATATATATATATATATATACACACACACACACACAAAGTCGGCCCACATAAGGAAACTACTTTGCTTCTGTTTGACCAGTTTTCACAGGAATTTTGGAAATAAATTGAAATAATGAAACAATTTCTAAAGTGACATAATATAGTACTTCATGCATGGACATCGATGATCCAGGGTCACCTAGATGATTTGGAGAAAATAAAATCATTTGATGAATTCATGAAGCCCAGAAGAGTAGATGATTTTGCAGACAATATGATCATTAACATGGATGAAATTCCAGTGTGGTTTGATCTCATTCCTGGATGGACTGTCAATAAGATGGTGGTTGAAAGTGAGAATTAGCATGACTGGTGCAGATCTTAAATAAAATGACTTTAGTCCATGCAGTTTCCGCTTAAGGAGATATGTTGTGTCCAACAATACATTTTCACTGTATGACAAAACTAAAAAGATATTCATGCACTGAAGGAATGGATCATATATGTGCAGGAGAAGGGTTGGGTTGTTGAGATGATGTTGCAATGGATTAAACAAAAGTACAGTTTTATAATTTTTTAAATAAAAATTTAAGTTGGAGTGCATTTTCCGACATGTAATTTTCAAATGATTTAAAACGTGCCCACAACTTAAGACTGGAAAAGAAATATTGTGTCCCAGAACATACAGTGCACAAAAATGTACATTCAGAATTAATTTATGGTGTCTCAACACATACGGTAAATATGGTAGATATAAGTATTTATGAATAACAAACTGTTGATTGAGTTGCATAGCTAAATGAAAGTGAAACTGACATAATTCTTCCATGCTCTTACGTACAAATATTAATACTATTGTCACTGTATGAATTGTTTGCTAGTCATTTAAAGAGTGATATATTAATTTCATGATCTTTATATTATTATTTGGCAGCATAAAATTGATTTTTCAACACACTTTGATGCAGTTCACTAAGCTCTATAACTGTTAGAGATTTCACCAAAATGTTTCCAAAAGTGAAGAACAAAAGTTGCTACAATTATACTGCAGAAAAAAATGTTTTTCCTTTTCTTGATGAGATCCACACCTAAATCTATTAACATAACAATTCCTAATAGTAACATTTCATCTGAAATGTTAATTGCCATAACTTTTTTAAATATGATATTTTTAAAAGGAAAACTATTCTGGAATGATATGGAAAAATTCTTTTAAATTGATTCATTCCTTCATAGAAATTCAGAAAAAAAAGAAATTCATTTTCTGTTTGCTAAAGAAAATGATTCTTACTTCGTTCTCATTATTTTCACCTGTCCATTCCTCCTTTCTGGGAAATACATATAAAATCTATGTTATGGTTTTAACCAAGACAAGTAAATCGCAGTCAAGGGGTTACATTGGGGAGTCCAAACCCCAACGTATATTATTTATCTCACCCAATATTTTCCTTTAAAGCGAAAAGAACTCTTCACTAGTGTTGTTGTTGTTGTTGTTGTAGGGTTTAACGCCATTTTTCAGCACATGATAGGCTATACATGGCGGCCAGTATTAATGGTGGAGGAAGAACCAGGGAAAACCCATAGAAAGAACCACCGGCCCACGAGAAGCTACTGGCAAGCTTTCCCACATACCCACATTGGCTGAATCCGAGACTCGAACCCACGCAGACAGAGGTGAGATGGCAGTGATCCGTAATGGAGAGCGCTTTAGACCACTCGGCCACTCTTCACTAGTGTAATATAGTTCATGTGCAAATGTTTACATGTGGCTCATTAATGCAAATATGTTAATGAAGGCTGTGGTGTGACCATTGCATCCCAGTTACACAGGTTATTAGCATGAGCAAAGAAAAATAACATAAAACGTCACATAGTAATCAGGTATTATCACGTTTAATATATGGATGTTATATGAAATTGACAATAAATAATTAATATTTATTACAAGAAACTTTCATTTTCATCAGTTTCAATTTTGAAAAGTTATATTGTAAATAACGAAACGATACTGGCTACTCAGCTCTACTGTAGTTATACTTAGTACAAGCTGTAATGAAGATTAATATCTTGCTTTAGATTATTCATTGGTAATTAGACATCTGTGTCACTATCGTATTTAACTCTCCTTTTCTTTATAGGAGGTGAAATTGTTTGTGACATACTTATGTTGTCCATAGTATTAATTGTAAAATTACCCCTACGTATAAAAGACCCTCCAAATACGGACCCTAGTGGATAAACATGTGCTAAAACGTTCAAGTTCACGGATTCTTTGAAAATGTATTCTTCTGTCTTGGAAATATTGCAAGTAATACAGTGAAAGTTGCTTATGGATTAATGATTCCTTCTGGCTGCTAAGTGCATTATTTGTCATTAAATATTGTAGGTTTATCTTTTAGATACAATGATGAATGTCATTCTCATGATTGAGAAGAACAAGGTTATGCTTCACTGAAATCCATGTACCTGCTAGAGATTGCAGATTTACACAGAGATTGCAACCTCTGCCTCGTCTGTCAGAGCACAAGCAGAATTCGTCAGTCTTCAACAGCACAAATTATCAAGAATCACCAATTATTAGTAAACATGTTATTTGTATTGCTAACTCAGTATACAGTAATACTGAAAGGGATGTACATTTCTGACCACACTTTCTGCTGTTTCCATGATTTTACTCATAAAAAGCAGTACTGGTTTACTCATGTTAAAATTTGGCTCTGTTGCAAGAGCAATTAATAGAACTCCACTTTTCATTATTGTTTACCTTTCTTGTTTAGCAGAGGCATCTGCTCCAACTGTATTTTACATGATTGTGTTATTGAGTAATGGTTAAAATGTTGCTTATTATTTCAGCTTGGTAAAAAAAAATAAAAGAAATTTAAAAAGCTTATTTCAGATTACTTCTGATTCCTGATTAAACTTAAATGATGGCAGCCAGATTAATTGCTATTCCATTAAATCATACATGGGACCCAGGAAGGCACTTTCAAAGTGGGATACTCACCCATTGATGCAGTATAGAATTTTCTTATCATTTAAATATGAAATCTGTGAAATCAATGTACATATATTTTTGTTAAACTGCCTTCCCTGGGTACTATGTATGTTCAAATGGAACAGCCCTAAAAGCAAAGCTTAAAAATATGGAACATGTAGTAAATAAGCTAAAATTGAATGAATCTTGGTGGGGGGAGCTCCACTATTTAAATAATTAGATTATCATGTGTGCATACTTTATATCTTGTACTTGTGTCAGTAATTGGCTTAAAGCACTAAATATGTATATATGTTCATAAATATATGAAACATGAACTGGCATCAAACCATGTGCAATAATTGTTGTCCAAAGAGTATTCACAAAATATTTTGGTGGCTATCTGGGTAGAAAGTAGTTGCCTATGGGCACAAAACAGTGGGTAGTGGATGTGTTCCTCCTGTCAAGTAACAAAGTGAACAATATGTACATGCATGATAGAATGTTGCCTTTGCAACAGTAAACCACTTTTGGATACCATAAATTTCATTTATTGATTTTCTAGAAAAACAACATCCAAATGACCAATGTTTTGTGGTGAAAATTTAGTCTGATGAATTTCCCAGAAAAATTGTTCTTTTGGTAACAAAAATCCATTGTGTATAAACATGTACACTGTTGTTTCTTAATTTACTTACCTAGTTTAACATGTTTTGAAGTGTATATATTTTCTGTATTTAGTCCAAACATTGTCATTGAGATTTTCTAATTGTGACTGCAAGTCATTTGCAATTGCAAATTGTACCGTTCTTTAATGTAAGAGTACAGTATACATGTTAAGTGTTTCACCTGAACTTTTTAAATAATGGTACAATGTACCTCTGCAAACAAAATATGTGGGTGCAGATGAAAATTACAGAAGTACATTCCTTGTAAGTGTCAATTTTCTTTTCAGTAAGTATACAGTATGTGGCTTTTAATTGCTTTATAGACTTTAAATCTCTACACAGTAATGTAGTGAAAGTTACACTGAGTGTTTGCAAATGAATAATTGAGGAATTAAGCTTTAAAAAATGTATACCCAATAAATGCAGAAACTGTACTCCAATTTTACCATTAGAAATATTTAGAATTGGCTTTTTGTCACAGCCACCATTATTTGGCTTCCCTGGACACTGAAAGGCTTTTTCCCAGCCTACAAATGCCTACCATGTCTGTCCTTTAGGTCTACAACAGTGATTTAAATGAATGACAAGTTGTACTGTATTCTTCATAATTTGCTACCATTTTATTCAATATATGCTTTAGTAATGTTTTCAGATAGGTAAGATGCTGTACATAAAAGATGTCCTGCTTTTCAAAATCTTTTTACCAGTCTCCCACCTCCATTGACCCCCATTGTGTCCCAAATGTTTTTCAAGAATTTACACACCTGGACAGCTTCTGACGAGTGTATAAGTTATATTGTGATTTGTAAACACCATTAATTTTGTTGTAACTATAATTAAAATTTATATATTAAGAAGTTGCATTTTTGGTGCTTGAGTTTTTGCATTTAAATAAAGACTTGTTTCACATGTTAAGAGGCCTTGTAATAAGTATTAAGGAAAGAAATGAAAAAATGGCAATGTCTTTTTCATTGCATGATTTAAAATTCATTTTGTATTCAGATGTTGTGGTCTTTAATGTTTCTGTGTGAAATAAACAAAATTAATAAAACATTTAACATCATACAATATTTCTTTTATTACTTGCATGCACATAAGACCATACTTTTAGGCCACACATTGTCATGATTCTAAGCATCCACAATTCGTTTCTTCAAATAGGGAAATAATTGAATCAAAAGAAATTATTTTATTTGACTTCTGTTTCTGTCCTAGATTGTATATCTACTGTCTTCTAACAGTTACCTTCTCACAATTATCAAATGTATTTTTATCATTAAAATTAAAAACAGTATTAGTCCCTATATATAAAGTGCACAGGCCAAGACATAAAATTAATAATGGGAAATGATAAGGCAAAATATTTGTTTTCCTTTCGTTAAATTATTTTCCATTTCAGGAGGTGTATTACAAGACTACTATTTTCTCAGACTGCCCTGGTGGTCTGGTTGCCCAGTGTCAGGGTAATGTGACCAAGAGGGATATCATGCCACATGTCTACATCATGATGCCCCAGTGCTTAACACCACTATAAACAGGCCCCTGGTGGCTGATTGCTGTAAGACATCACAAGCTCTGGGTTTATACACTCTCATTAATATTGCCAACACGTAAGGCCCATAAAGCTAAAGAAACCCGAATAACTCAACAGAAACCTGGGTAACTGTCATTATATTCCATCGATATTCAATTCCTACATTTGTATCATAGAAATTATGGTACATAAAGGGTTCTGAATTAATTGGAGTGAGATCCTCAGCTGATTTCTTTACCTTCTCGCATATCATTCTACCATTGTTGTTTCTATTCCCACCCCACCCCAACCAGCACTTCATAGACAGAATAATTTCTTGCATTATGTTTGTTTGGTAGTTGGCATGCATGACTATAAAAAAAAATTCCCATGCTAAATTCACAGAGAATAATTGCATTTGGTTTTGTTCCTCTCCAGTTCAGTACAGTTATAAATGTAGAAATGGCTAAAAGAACAGCACACTCCTTTCCCAACCCCACCCCTGAGTTGAAACTACGAAACCGTAACTGTCTACTTCTCCCAAGTGCAGGTCCTGTATTGAGGAAAATACGTTGTCTATTTCAGCAGCTTCAAACAATGTATATATGCTGACTTACTTTCATGGTGAGAACAGGAGAATGACTGAAACATGAAAGCAATCTACATGCTAACAGATTTAAGATTGATGTTGTTGTTGTTGTTGTAGGGTTTAACGCCATTTTTCAGCACAAGATAGGCCATATATGGCGGCCAGTATAACTGGTGGAGGAAGAACCCTGGAAAACCCAGGAAAGAACCACCGACCCACGAGAAGCTACTGGCAGGCTTTCCCACGTACCCACGCTAGCCGAGCCTTGGACTCGAACATACGCAGACAGAGGTGAGATGGCAGTGATCCGGAACGGTGAGCGCTTTAGACCACTCAGCCACTCGGGGCCCCGATTTAAGATTGAGAAAATATTTGTTGACTAAGTGAATGACAAGGACAATAATATCAGTCAAGCTGAACAAGAAATTGTGGTTATTTGTTAACTGAAAGAGAGGCTTGAGGATTTATTCAACAAACTAAATGTTTCATAGAACTAATGCCATGTTTGTGTGATGTAACACATCTAATGGAACAAATTTGCCATAAACGTCCACATGATTCAGGGAAGACAGATTCTTAAATATTTCTTACAGCATCTGCGTAAAACATTAATATTTAACTGGGACAAATGCGGCCAAAGTTCAGTCCCATCAGTGTTTGCATTGACTTAAAGAAGAAGGCTTACATCTTTCCTTCAAAATACTTAATACACTTCATGGTGAGCCACCATTGTTCTAATAATGACATTAGTGGTTAAGCAGAGAAGAGGTTTTGAAAGGATGCATAAATCATCTTCCAATAATAAAAATCTCTTTTAATCTAAATAGAAATTTAACATAAACAAGATGCCAATTAGTTCTTTTAAGAGCTTGTTAGACACCAAAAATTATATTGTACACAAAATATGATAACAGTTTAACATGTAAAGGACACATACAATGCAAAACCCTGGAAAGAACCACCAACCCAAGAAAAAACTACTGGCAAGCTTTCTTCCATACCCACATTGGCTGAATCCGAGACTCAAACCTACGCAGACAGAGGTAACTAGTATGCACAAGTACTACTACTAATAATAATAATAATTGAAATCCAAATATTTTTTTAGTCTGGATAAATGTATCAATGGAAAATACCACATACTGTGACAAAAATGCATTTAAAAAAGAATACAGGTGAAAAATAGCACAAGTCGATTCACTGCAGAAAAGGTAAGTTTTCTGAGCTTTCTTGAATTGTGTTGCAGGTACATTATGATTAAGTTGAATAGGCAGACTATTCCAGAAATTTGGGCCCTGGTAATCATAAGGATGCTTTCCAATGTATTTTAATCTAACATTGGGAATACAGGAGATGAGTGCAAGTGTCTGGAAAGTGTGTATACTCGATGAACTCAACAATGTACTTAGGGTTTGACACATAGAAAATGTTGTAACAGAGACGTCATTTTTTTATTTAATCCTTGATATAACCAGAAGCCTGTGAAGGATGCCGCGCATAGAAGATAAGTACTCACTGATAGGTTTTCATTGACAAAATAAAGAGTATTTTGCACCTTTTTGATATTTGTTAAAAACTATGTACTGGGGTAAAAGCAGAGAGACTTGAATCGAAATAATCAAGTAGAGAATTTATAATGTAAAAATGCATATTGAGGAGATGAATCCAGTGATACATCGCTGATGAAAATCAGTTGAGGCATTTGTGAGAAAATTGTGTTCTTGTGACAGGGTTAGGGTTACGATTTTCCATTAGTAACGTACGAACAGAGTACCATTTTGGATACCGTATTCACTGAAATACTTTTCTCATGGAGTCCGATAAAAAGGTATTTCGTTCATGAAAATTGGTCGAGTGGTTTATGAGAAAATTTAATTCTTGTGATTTCCCATATGTTTAGATAGGTTATGGTTAGGATTACGGTTTTCTGGTATAACATACGAATGGACCCGGCAATTTTAATGCGCTTTTTGCTGCAGTACATGTGTCATAGAGCCCGATAGATAGGTATTTCTTTCATGAAAATCGGTCAAGTGCTTTGGGAGAAAATTTGATTCTTGTGATTTCCCTTATGATTATCATAGGTTAGGGTTAGTGACGCAGTTTTATGATGATACGTAAGAATGGACCCGGCGATTTTTATGGTCTTTTCACTGCAATACGTGTCTCAGGGAGCTCGATATATAGGTACGTGGTTCATGAAAATCGGTCGAGAGATTTTGGAGCAAAAATTAATTTTTTGTCATATTGTGTTAGGATTTAGGGTTACCCATGAATTAACTATTTTCTCAAGATCTTGGGAATTTTTCAAGCAGTTTGCTTTGTTTGATCTGCCTTGGGTAAACCTATGTAAAATGGTGCGTATGTCTTTCTGCGACCTGCAGCATCCATTATAATGCGAAATGAGTGTTTGGCATTGTAGTGAGCAGACGGATCATCGGAGTTTTATGATACCTGTATCCAACGACGGATCTTAAGGAGATAAATCTGCTAATACTTTGATGAGATAGAGAGCTTGATTTTTTGGCTAAGTTATAACCTTTCCAATAAAATTTTGACTAAGTCATTTTTAGATGAATTTCGTCTTTTTCGGTGAATATTTTGGTAACCCCTTTGAATTGCTTGCTGACATTGGACCAACCAGATAAGCCCAGTAAATACGCATGCTGAGACACCTAGCCTATGAAGGTAGCTTGAGGGCTTATGGAGTTATTTGGATTCGAGTGACAAAACATACCATGTACGATATAAATTGCAATCAAGCCCGTCTTGCAAACTAGCACCATAAGACGGTCTGCTGGAGGTAAAATGGCCAAGTTGCCACATCAATATTTTCTGATTATCTCGAAACAGCCTTGGAATTTTAACATGCGGTTTGCTATGCTAGATCTGCCTTGGTGAGACAAACATAAGGATGGTTCGTCCGCATGTCTGCGACCTACAACGCCCCCATAATGTGAAACGAGTGTTTGGTACTAAGGTAGCGGACGGATCGTCGGAATTCTATGATACCTATGTCCAAAGGTGCGTCTTCATGAGAGTAATCCAACAATACCTCATTGGTGAGAACCGGTCGATGCATTCGTTAGAAGATCGGATTCTTGTGACTTAGGGTTAAGGTTTAGTGTTAGGGTTATGTGCTTCTAGTAATAACGCAATGACAATATGATTTGGATGCACCTTTTACAGCAATACGTGTCTCATGGAGCCCGAAAGATCGGAACTTGGTTCATGAAAGTTGTTTTTAGTAGTTTGGGAGAAATTCAGATTCCTGTGATTTCCCATCGATGTAGCATTGGTTAGGGTTAGGGTTACAGTTGTCTGTCAAAAGCCTACGAACGGATGGGGTAATCTGGATGCAGTTTTCAATACGATTCATGTCTCATGGAGCTTGATAGATAGGTAAATTGCTTCACGAAAATCAGTCCAGAGGTTGTGTAGGAAAATGGATTTTGTCATTTCGAGTTAGGGTTAGGGTTATCTGTGAAGTAACATCAATATTTCGGTAACTCGTGGAATTTTGTCATGTGGTTTGTTTTGCTAGATCAGCCTTGGCGAGGCCTAATTAAAAATGGTTCGTCTGTATGTATGTACACAGCCCCCATATAATGTGAAATGAGTGTTTGGTGCTGTTTCGGGCGGACGGGTCAACGGAGTTCTACGATACACATGTCGATTTTGTCATAAGAGGTTTCCTATGCTGGATAAAGGTAAGTCTGTAATCAAAGTTAATCATATGGAAATAAGATGTATCCCTGGTATTGATGACACGTCAAGTACTAGACTTGCTTGGTGGTGTTCACACCAGTTACACGTATGCAAAGTTTTTGTTTTATAAAATTTCAATTAATCTGCAGATGATAATGCCTATTGAAAAGTATGTAACATACAGGTAATGACCATTAAATGTTGTCTTCTGCTAACATCGTCAACACCCTCAGGACTCAGGAATACGATGTTATCAAGAATTTTTTTGTATCGGTTACTTTAATATATATATATATATATATATATATATATATATATATATATATATATATATATATAAAAATTGATCGGATGTTTATTGTATCGATAGTAGTAAATGTAAATAATTACTTATTGGAGGATTTGTAAATGATTAGTATACAGTGGCTTAGACCTTGAGATTACCCGTCTGTTGAATTGAAAACTGTTCTTTGTCGCCATCGGGCTAGAGAAGTGACCGGCGTTTATATGACCGGGGGTGGGGTGGGGTCACAGTCGCTAATGAAGAATACGAGTACAGGATGGATAATAGTCATTTGCTGAACGTACGTGCTTGCGGTGTTTGTTAACGCACCTTATCACTTGTAAGGCGTGAACTCGTATTTACCTAGGTGCAACAGAATTAGTGAAGAGTTGGTGTCAACTATGTTTTTCTGGGTCATACGGATAAATAAAAATCCAAAACCAATGTGTACATACACTAGAAATAACAGGACATAGCATACAGTACACAGACGCTCAAAATATAGATAACAGAAGAGCAGAGAGATACAGTGAGCGAGACAGCGAGAGACAGAGCGAAAGAGAGCGAGTGAAAGACAACGAGCGAGAGACTAGTGCAGAGAAGCGAGACACAGAGCACGAGAGACAGAAAGAGAGAAAACGAGAGCGTGAGAAAGCGAGTGAGACAGAACAAGAGATATCAAGCAAGAAAAGCAGAGAAAGCCTAAGACAAAGTTATACAGGGAGAAGACGGATAGAAAGAATAAGTGGGACAGAGCAAGAGGGAGCCTCTCACTCGATTGAACAAGAGAGACAGAACAAGAGATAGAGAGAAAAATAGACATATATATAGAGAGACAGCACGAGACATACATATGGAGACAGAGTGAGAAAGAGACATAGAATCTATGTTGAGGTTTGGACCGAGACAAGGCAATCCCAGTCAAGGGGTTACATTATTTGTCTCCCCACGAGGCTTGCCGAGGGGGATTTCCTAGTCTCGGTCCAAAACCCAACGAAGATTCTTTTTCTCACCCAATAATTTCCTTTAAAGTAAAAAATAACTTCTCACTTTTGAAAAATAGTTTACGTGCAAATATTTACGTGGTGCATTAATACAAACGTGTACGAGGACTGTGGCGTGACAGTGTCATCTAAGTACACAGTAGTTATGCATGAGCCAAAAAAACCCACAAAAACAACATAAAACGTTGCATAGTATTGAAGTATTATTACATTTAATATATGAATGTTATATGAAATTAACAAGAAATAATATTTATTACAAGAGAATTTTTCATTTTCATCAGATCTGATTTAGAAAATTAAGTTGTAAATAATGGAACGATACTGGGCCCACATTTCTTTTGTAGTAGTAGTGGCTATGTGCCAACGGATAAATGATTCATTCTGGCTGGTAAGTGCAATATTTGTCGTTAAATATTGCAAGTATATTTTTGATTCAACTGGGGCACAATGGATATGCTTAACAAAATTAGAATAAAGCTTGTTTGACATAACACATTTCTGGCTGTTACTAAGTTTTCTGTAGTTGTTAAGAGAGTTGGGAGGCTATGAAGTGTATAGGTCTATAGTCTGTGTGCACAGATCAGTGTTTTCCGTCATAGTTCATTTCACACAGCAATGAGAATTTTGTCCCATCTGTAGCACAGTAAATTGTCATGTCAGTGTCATTAATTGTTGCAAACAGTATATTGTTTCACACGAAGTATCTAAAACTAGTTAGGTAGCTTTAGCTACATTTAATGACGCTGACATGAAAATGTACTGAGCAATGCCTGCATATAAGATAAAATTTACTATGCTGTGTGGAACAAACTAGCATAATATCAAAAATCTCGACATTGTATGCATGTGTATCACTGTCTCTCTCTCAAAGTGTTTTTGTATGGTGTGTTCTCAAAGACGGATTGACATAAGTTATTATGTTTTTTGTTATACATTTTTGTTGTTTGATTTTAGAACAACTACATCAGGCACAGCAGCAGAAAACAAGGGCTTCTTTTTTAAAAAAGTAGTTCTGAGTACATAGACACCTTGGCTGAGATGACTAGACTGAGATAAGAAAAGTAAGGTTAGCAAAACAGCTAGATTCTTCTGTCACATGGGTGAGAAAAACAAAATAATAGCCATTTGAAACTTTTATTATGTATTCCCAGCCACAAGAACAGCATAAAAGAATTTAGGAAACATTAATAATTTTCAACAGTGGTAACATCAATAGAGCGGTTCAAATACAAATACTGAAAATAAAGTTTCATAAATGTTCATCTCACGAAGACATATGATGAGATTCACTATAAAATGATACTACAGACGACAGCTGATAATATGAAAAAGAAACATTAGTGGGTCATTATTCGAAGCGCAAATAGCTCTGGTCAATTTCACGTGGACATCATATAACAGAGCAAAATCAAGACCCATTTATTGATGGGATAGAAATGTAAATAAAAGTTTGGGGTTAACAAAATAATTACTGACTATATACCATGATAAAAGGAGGGACAAAATAATTTTAATACTGTTTAGACTAACTACATTTTAAGGAGCCGAGCAGTGAGAACCATTAACTATGTCATCATGTCCAGTATGAATTGACTTGCAGTCACTCTAGAATTAGTACTGGTGTGAGAAAATAATAAATAAAAGGAAAACAAACTGTCCAATATATGAAAATATTCTTAATTGGAACAGCTATCAAATTTATTACATCAAAGAAATGAAATGATTTCTGACTCTCTACTAAGTTTTTCATTGACCAATACCACAAATGTTGTGTCAGTTAACAATCATGAAAATAAATGAAGAAAAGACATTAAGTGTGTGTGTATGTGTTTTAGATTTTTAACTCATCATTAGCAATTTTTCAGTCACATCGCTATATCTTCAGTGTGACAGTTTGCAGTGATGTCAAGCACTGGGGCATCATGCTGCAGATATGTAGCATCGTGCCCTACCCAGTCACATTATTCTGTCACCAGGTCAATCAGTCCTAACACTAACCTCTTAATACTAAGTTCCAAGTGAGGCAGCTGCTAGTACCATTTTTATAAGTCTCTGATATGACTCGGTCAAATGTCATTCATTCTTACCAGGATGTATAATACCAGTGCATTGTCTATTTACTGATATGTATTGATTAGGGCTGAAAGCAGCCACAAGTTTTGTAGATACAAACAATGGAAGCAGACAGTGCTGTTTTAAACAAGAACAAATTTCACTGACTGGAGGATAGAGTTTCCCCCAAGGAATCTGCTGTTTTGAACCATTCAATTGATTCCTTGAAACCATTTTATGTGCGACTATGATAGCTTTTCCACAGAATGCATCTGGATGGATTGTTTTCTTATAAAGCATGTGCAAGATGAAGAAAAGTTGAATAAAATGTTACAATTAAAAAAAGCTTAAAACTAAACCAGACTATAGCATGGAATATGATAAATAAAGAAATGGAACTTCAACGATTCTTGGCTGCTGAAGTTTCTGTGGCACGATACCCACAAAGATCGAACAATTGCAGCTTGCAATGCATGTAAGAGATGGCCCTTATACCAATGAAAACCAGCGGATTGTTTGCAGAACAGGTTATCACAAGGAAAGATGCACTGTTAACAAACCAAAAAGTGCAAAGCACAATACATGTCAATTAAAATGTTTTAGTGAAAAAGTCAAATCTGATAAAGAAGATGTGGGTGATTTAGATAGAGTGATCAATAAATACAATGTGAGCCAAACTGAGCTTTACAAGAATCTGTTTAACACAGCATATACTATAGCAAGGCTGAGAAAATCTTTTGCAGATGATAAAATTTTGGTGAGGTACAAATAAAAAACCTGTAAATCTGATGACCTACTGACAAAAGTCGAGGATATAATATATAGAGCTAAATTCTTATTTGTCCTTTCAGATGCTACTATCGATTCTGCAGCAGTTAGAGACTGGGAATGCATTCTTGTTAAAGTTGTAGACCCTAATAATAAAAGTACAAAACTAAGAGAAAATGAAATATCCGGTGTGTTTCAGCTGTCACAGATCTCAACTGCATGCATTTATATGGTGCAGCTTAATAAAAGTAAACTTTTTAACAGTCCTGCCTTCCACTATGAAAACAAAGACAAGAGGGTCATTTATACAGACAAGTAAACTTTTAATTTACTTGCCCATTGTCAACGTGTTTTTGACAAAAGTTCTGCACCCCTGTTCTCTCTCTGTGCCATATTATTTTGCTACTGTATTTAGAAATACAATATAATACTATGTACTATTGCTGAACTACTAGTTTGTGGGATGGATCCCATAACTATGGCTACCTTTGTATGGAAAATAATAATAAAGAAAACAAATATTAATAAAACTATCAAATGGGCATACAAGGAAATGTGATGCTATTATAATTAAACAGTGACAAGAGTATTCTACTCTTCAATATGGCTAGAGCAGAGGTGGGCAAACATTCCAGTGCAAGTGCCACATACACAAATTTACACCCTGTCGCGGGCTGCATAGTTCATTAAGTAAAATAATTAATATTTGAAATAGCAAAAACAAAAGGTTTTTCTAAATAACATCATAATTAATTTTCAGTTGTTAATATGTTGTTAATATTTGAAAACTTAAACTTCAAAAGAAGCACATTTATTTCATAAACAGAGTAACATAAACAGAGTCAGTGCGAATGATGACTTGTTCCTAGGCCGCACGAAAACCCTTGGTGGGCCTCAGGCCGTAGTTTGCCCACCCCTGGGCTAGAGTGTTAAAACCCAAAAAACTTGTATACTATACACATAAGGAAGATATTATCACAATCACAAATAAATCTTATCTAAATCCAGAAATTTTTGGTTAACATAGTAACTTTAGCAAGGGATCCTAATATGTGCACAAATACAATTTCAAATATAGGATGATAAGAAAGTATTTAATGTACACTGTATACAAGATTATCAGAGTTTAAAAATGTTGCGTTAACTAAAATTCCAAAAACAAAATTTGATGCATTTTCTTCAACTTCCATTTATTATTTCATTTATAATAAATAGGTACTTCACTGCAGTCCACTTCTATTTTAAGTAATGTAAATATGAAAAGTCCCCCTCTACACTAAACAATTTGGAAAAGTGGATACACTGATAGCTGCATCCTCAAACAGTTGAAGCTGCTTTTTTTTTTGAATCCATGAAATGGCACTCTATTAAGTGAGTGATCATGTCATGTTCAATGCAAATGGCTTTATGTGATTTTTCCAAATTGGTTGTAAACACAGTTTTTGCAATGGGTAACTTCTGATAAATCGCATTTTCTTTCACAATTGTATTGCTAACAGCTGGTGGATGTAATGAGGTTTCCTGCAGTAAAGAATTGGACATGGGAGATATAACTTCTGTGTTGTCATCTTGTATCCAGTTTTCTCATAGAAGCTGTATCTTTGAAATAAATTCTGCAGTTTGCTACTCAAATTCCTGAGCACTGCATTTGTATAGCATTCATAAGTAGTGTGTGGACACTGGTGGCATTTTGAAATATTCATCTCATAAATGCAAATACAGTTTGGATCACTATAGACAGAGAAATAACGTGAATTGTGTCTGTAACCAGCACATGTCTTATAACTTAATTTTAAAAATGTACAATGTGATGTAGTTATGTTCAAGGGGAAAAAAAGTAGAAGTTTTTCTCATTCGAAAGTGGTGATGACTGCCATAACCTAAGGACAAAAAAAGAGCTAATATAGTACTCTAGGAAAAAACAATACCTGTGAACCTATACTGGAAAATGCAACCAATACAACTTCGTATCACATATTTCCAAGTTAAAAACACCAAATATATAATACATAAATTTTAATGCATTTATGTTGCCAATAAGAAAATTAACTGGGTTAAAATTCTGAACAGGTATTTCAGAGTTTGGCATAAATGCTTAAGAAACATGCACATAATCTTCTCCATTTCCCTTATATGAGGAACATGTCTGCACAGGTAATGGTTCGAAAGGAAGTCTTCCTTAGTGAATTTCACAGGACACTCAGAACAGCTGAATACCTACAATGAAAGAGCAGTTTCAACAGTTATAATGTTACTGCAAAAGGAAAAGGACATAAATGATAACCAAGCTGCATTATTTTAAATAACAGTTTATTATTTGCTATATTTCTAGAATAGTGATTGAAAAATTGATCACATCTAAAGATAAGAGTTTACCTTTACTGGTCAACTGTAAAAGAGTAGTCACAAAACAATATAGGATATGGAAATACAGATCAAACTTTATATTTTCTACGTACCTTTGCAGGGGCAATTCTCTGGAATAATCTTTCATTTTTGGCTACTGGTTCGTAAAGGCAGCATGAATGTGTTGATCCTTAAAAAAAAATTATATGATGGCAAGAAATGATCGCAACCGGTAACAACAAAAAATAATGTCAACATTAATATGGTCAGATGTAAAAGTTTAATACATCCAAATAATTTTTTTATTAACTACCATTCTAATTACCACATTATCCTTAATTTCATTTTCAGAACAGACATTACTTTCACAGTAGTTGCAACAATAAACTATAATACCCCAATTATAATCAAGTCTTTTCTTAAATTATTGGTTAAAAAAATAACTTTCTGACTGATACAATCATACACTGACACTGAACAATTCCCATGTATATGTTATGAATAGCTGTTTGTGATATTACAGGAATAAACACCAATATTCACTATTATCTCATATTGATCGAATCAGCATAAAAAGGTATACATCAGTGCACACATTTAAAAAGATATCTTCCTTACAAAAAAACCCGAACAGAATGAAATTACTCAAAGTATCAGCAAACCTGATACAAAAGAAAAAGACACCTGTTAAAAAAGAGACCATATAAACGTGTCTCTGGTGGAATTATAAATGTCAAAATAAACAAGTCTTTCAAGAAAGAAAAAACAATTGAAAACTAAGAAAATGCTAACAATATGATAAGGATACACCCATGGGCTGTAATGGGTGGAATGTGGAGAATATTCATGTTGATCTATAAAAAAACTTAATTTTTAACAAATATGCATACAAATGTACTTTCCATTATTATAAACATTTTGCAAATATATATGCAGTTTATGAATAAACTAAAATATACACTGATATTACTGGCACTTTCAGTTTTCTCCTAGCAGAAATGAATAAGCCATTATCAATGTATGTTGGTATCTATATTCAGTATATAATCAATAAGCGTTAACGGTTCTCAGTGACTTAGTAATCATGTTGTAACAAAGCAGCTTCACAGCCATTAGTAAATTACTATCAGCCAACATTGGCATAATTTTTCATTATTTTCCTACTCAAGTAAAATCACAGGGACTTTCGCTGACCATGTATTTGGACCAATTTTGTTTGTTTTTTTTAAATACATAAACTGAGTTAATGTTAGTATTGACAATATTAAAAACTTTTCCTAGGTACCAAGGCAATGATGTAATGGTGGTGGAATTGAGGTTTTAATACCAATGTTGACACTTAAATGGTCATATATGGCTGACAGTCTTAATGGTGGGGAAGTAAAATGGATACATCGAGGAAGCAGACCTGCCAACCATAACAAGATGTCAGTATCATAGTTGATTTTTTCCATAAGTTAGGTCAGTTTTCAGTAAGATGTAATAAAAAATAATGTTCTGCTATTGTCAATCTGGAAAATATGCATTTTAAAAGTCCAGAAGTGTGATTCAAGGCTGGTGTACCAATGGAAAATATCGTGTTTAATAAAGGTAAAACTAAATCACAGAAAAATAAGAAAATCATAAGTTTAACTATACCATAAAATATGGATCATGGAAGTTAGGCCATAGATAGAACTATCAGTGAACCAAAAACATGTATCTGTTAATTTCAAGGCGCATTTCTAATGACAATTATTGTAATATCTCACCAATGGCACTGGATATAAAAATGCAGATCAGTAGTTATTTTTGATAACTGTCCTAGAGGTAAAGCTTGTTCCCATTCTTCAATAAAATGGAAAGGAAACTGTTCCTGCCAAAGTGATAAAATATCAAAAATTAAAATGTTTAAATAAGTAATTATTTTCATTGCTACCTTAAATATCATGTATGTTCCAGAGAACAGTAAATAAAGAAGTGGAAAACAAAATATATTCTGAACATTCAATTGTTCTCCACAAATTACTCATATGATAATCAAGATGGCCTTAAAAATGTAACAGTGAATACAGAAAACTGGGTATATAATGGTGGGGGGGTTTGGGTTATCATTCACCAATGGTCAGGTTTTCACAACTTAAACATAAAGAAATTCATGGTAAGTAACCGTTAACATGGTTAGGTTACCAGAACTAATTGTTTTTTTATTTATGACTAATGCAGTAGGTGGTTTTGAGAGTTCCTCTTCCAGCTTCACATGCCACTGCTGAAATACATTTCTTCAATAGTGGTTAGCAACCAACAAACATAACTTGTTGTCACTGTTACTATGCACAAGAGTATTTTAATATGTTACCCAGTATATAAAATATTTCAGCCAAATAAGTACAATTGTAATAACGAATCAGTTAATATTGTCATTACAAAGTTACTATAATCATGATTAAGGTCTTCATAAGGACCAAAATACTGTTATCTGCCACAGATTTTTCTCAACAAAATATTTTCATAGCCTCACTTGATTAATTTTTTTTTGTGATTTCACCAATTTGTGCTGACAGTAGCATGTGATTCACATTTTCTAAAGTTTCAGTGCACTATTATTATGTTAAAAGATACGTGAATGAGAAAAGAAATATCTGACAGTAATTGAGTCACACTTTTCAATGTAGACAAATATAAAAACCTTAAAAATGCTTCTTAAAAATCAACAAAATTACAGCAACATCCTCACTGACATTCACTAATATCTCATGCTGCTCTAACCTGCATAACAAAGTATATATCTGCAAAAGCATTTAAATGGTTATCTTCCTGAGAATTATTTTTTAATAGAAACAAATTTCTCAAAGTATCAGCATTAACTCTTGACACATAAGAAAAGGAAACCTGCTACAGTTAAATAAAAGACCATGTAAATGTGTCACTGGAATCATAACTGTAAAATTAAGTGCATGCCTTTCACAGGAAAGAAAAAAAGAAGAATATGAGAACAATATTATAATGATGGCTGCACACATGAGCTGTAAGGGGTGGAATCTGGTGAAGAATATTCACTCTAATATCAAAAAATTATTGTGAAATAAAGATACATAAAAATGTAATTTCCATTATTATTAACATTTTGCAAACATGCAGTTTATGTAAACAGTGTAAGATAGATTCATATTGCTGGCAATGTCAGTGTTTCACATACAGAAATGAATAGGCCATTCTCAGTCTATGTTCAGTAAATAATCGCTAACAGTTAACAATTCTCAGATGACTTAGTAATCATAACGTAACAAAGTAGCTATACAGATGTCAGTAAATTACTATCAGCCAACAATAGCATCACTGATGATTATTTTTCCACTCATGTAAAAATATCACATGGAAAAAGGGAAAAGACAAGAAAAATAACAAATTAAACAGTAACAACTTTAAGTAGGCAAACTTAAGCTGCATTTACCCAGGTTCCAATAGTCTGTAATAACACACACACACACACATGCAATGTATGTATTAATGAACACATGCACATTGGATAAACTTGAATCAAATACATAATCAGTGGGCACATTTTGTTTTTGTATGAGTGAACAGATTCAGTTTTGTCATCTACAGAATAAGTTAATATATGTTTTAACTAAGCTGCAAGATTGATTATATACTCTATAATTGGAAAATATAGCAGGCATGGCCTTGCATAATAGATTAGATGTACAGTACCAAACCTTAATTTCTAAGATGGTCAAATATTGTAATTTTTAGGTTTCATGTAAATTTTGGGCAAAATATAAATCAATTATTAGAGCAGTAAACAACATTGTTTGAATATTATATGTATATGTACAAATGAAGTAAAAATAAGTACTCACAAAATTTTGAAACCCACTGGCTTTCATAAATACCCACAGGAACCCCAATACGATTTGTGTACCTTTGTTAAAAATTGAAAATTCCCATTGCACGAGTGTTGTATATATTCTTTTTAGTTGTTTTAGACTTTTGCAGGCCACTCAAATGTTTTTTTAATTACAAAAAATATTGTTAGTAGTAACAATATAACAAATTTCTTTTCTAACGTGTGTACATTCTTAAAATGAATTGAAATATAAAGAAACCAATTTGGTTAATAATGAACACATTTTGTTATGACTGAATAATAAATAGTAATTTTAGAAATAATACCATTATAGAAGGTAGGAACATACTGAGCTTTTGTACTGTGAATAAAGATATGCCACACTTAATGATTTTATTATATGCTGATGAAAGGATAATTTTACTACAAATTAACATGCACATTCTGAGATAACATTAACATTAAAAAGTGGCATGATTTATATCATCATTTGTATTGTAACTGACAGATAGCAATTCGAGTCATCGAAGAAAGATGTTTATTTGTTTTATTTGATTTTTAATGAAGCTTTACCAATGTATCAGTTACATAACTATAAGGTTTCCTTGTCATAGTCTATAGCAGGGGTGCACAACCATTTTTGGCCAAGGGCCAGACTGCATTTTCTAAGACCACTTGAGGGCCACAGACACATTTCTTTAATATTATTACTGTTCACAGGCCAGATTTCTGTGTTGTTTTAATTTGTCCTGAGGGCCAGACAGAACAAGTTTGTGGGCCAGATTCGGCCATCTGGCCAGGGTTTGTGCACCCATGGTCTACAGTGATGTCTAACACATGCCGAAGACATATTATATTAGTGCACAACTATTAGGCATTAGATAGCTATAGCAAAGAATGTTACTGCACAAATAAAGCTAGAGTACAATAATTTTGATCTATGAGCAATAGATGGGTCAATGACTTTTAAAATTTCTGGGTGGGTGTAGATATGACATGATCATATAAATCATGTTTCATATGAATAATTCCATGAAATCTTTGTGAAAACCCAGACATCATTCAAAAGTCAGAGCCTGCACAAGCCTGTGGTAGGCCTAACCTAACCTGTGACTATCAACCATAAAGTGGAACATGGATATCATAATTATAAAACATTATCAATATACATAAACAAATTATCTGTACTTTGGTCAGTCCAATTACTCTTAAGTAAATAATAAGTACATTAATAATTTTACGTCTCTTTAAAAAAAAAAACATGAGTTTGGACACAGGTCCAAGGATAAAAAAATTCAGCGCTATTTATCTGCACCATGTCCAAACAAACAACAAATGATTCCAATACTGTTTTCAATACATATGCACCATTTCTGTTTACATGGAGTCCATCAAGTGCTAAATGCACACTTCGATCAAACAATGGGTTATAGTCAATACAATGACACTTATCACATTCTCGGCTTAAAAATGCCATCATTTAGTGCAGCACATCCTCTTTGTAAGTCTGGTAAAACAGTCGAGTTTCAATGCAAAGATTTAAAGTTAATGGTGGTTCGAGGCAGAATTCCAAACATCGACCAACAGTGTGGGATTCGTTTCCAGCAGCTGATGAATAAAGTCTCTGTAACAAGTGAAAGAAATGCACAAAAAGAATTAACTTAACTAAAATGTGACTAATAAATCTGACAATTTCAGAAAATCACCATGGTAACTGCTGGTATTTGGAAATATAAACAAAATGATCCAAACATAGAAACATCTGCTACCATGGTTATTTTGTTCAACTAACAAGCTCTAAGCAAAAATAACTATCCCATTTTGACATCATATGGCAAAATTTAGGAACAATGCATACTATTAAATTTTGTTGTAGCAATGTAAAAATTGTATGCAATGGTACAAATTTTCTCATAAAGTCATGTATATATTACCTAATTAATGTTACCCTCCTCGTGATGTTAAGCTTGTATATTTTGTTGTATTTGGTGGGTTGTTAGTTAATAAACCTAGCTTGTTGGAAGCCGAGAATACCAAAATCGGTTAAAAGTATGACAAGAATCTTGAATGAAATAAAGGTATTGAAACACTTTCTTCTATATTTCTATGTTTTTATTCATTCTGTTAAAGAAACATACTTCAACTTAATCCAATTATGGTGTTCCCGGCATAAATCACATTCCAGGCAAATGAAAAGTAGGTCAACATAACTTGAAAATAGGTCCACATGATTGTGGGAGAATTTGAATTTATTAGAAAAAGAGCATCAGAGTAAGAACAATCTCGCTAAAACATTATGACTTTAATTTGTAGAAAAGTGTTGATATGGGCTGTAAAAATGAGATATTTCTGAAATCTGACTTCTCATTATGATGCTAGGTGACACCAAAACATGCTACACAAGCACCATTAATTCGACAGTAAGACCTCAACCCCAAAACATAACAATTTGGGTCCATGTCTTAGACTGTAGGACGACTAGACAATATAAATGCTAAACATGCAAAAATATTCTTGAAAATTATGATGGTCTTATTATAATTAGAGAGATTATTTGGAATTCATCACTAGCCAGTTCTACTCTGTAAGATCAATATAATAAATTAAATATACAATACAAATTTATAATAGTTCTGCTGCAAATATTGGGTACAAATAATTACAAATGTTTCTAAAGTAAAACTAGCAAGTAAAAATACCTTGTAAATAATGTTCACATCTTTTCCAACATCATTGGAACCTATGTAAAGAATCAGCAGGTCAGGTTTTTGGGCTTGGACAATGTCTAACACTTTGGATTTAAATATGGTGATATCTACACCCAATTTTGCACCAGGAATACACAACAGGAATAAGTTGGGATGATTCAGAATACCACAGAGTTGCTTCAACTTTGAATCACATGCAATGAAAATGATCAACGCTCTGGCAAGTATGCAGCAGCTATGTAAAATATACAATGAATATAAAATGAATATCAACTATTTAAAAGAAGTTGTTGTTGTTGTTGTGGGGTTTAACGCCATATTTCAGCACACGATAGGCTATGCATGGCGGCCAGTATTAATGGTGGAGGAAGAACCCGGAAAAATCCCTGTAAGAAGCACCAACCCATGAGAAGCTACTGGCAAGCTTTCTCACATACCCATGTTAGCCGAATCCAAGACTCAAACCCACGCAGACAGAGGTGAGATGGCAGTGATCAGTAACAAAGAGCACTTTAGACCACTTGGCCCCTTTAAAAGAAGTAAATGTCTTTCTAAAAAGAAAATAGCAATGACATAAACATGAAATTATACAAATTTTCACCCTATATCAAGTGTAATCAAAATGAAGTTAATCATAAACACTTCAGAAAACAAACTACTATCTTGGAGTAGAAACGCGTGAACACTTATCAAATGAATATAACTAATAAGACCGATTTAAATAATGGGAAACCTTTAATGTGATAAAAAATGCAAGGAACTTAGTCAATTCATTCAATGATTTATTGTTTCTAACCTGACTCTGAGTAGAGTGGAAATATCTTTGTCATCATATGCGCGTCTCATGCTGAACGGAAGTTTTCAGTGCAATAGACGGACATGCTCGGATCCATTTCCAGTTTCTGGACAAGTCCATTTTCAGCAAAGGGGTGTATCACAACTACAGATGTACATACATATGTCGTCTGCTTCCGATATTTACAGTGTCAAATCAAGCAAAGGAAAATAATGACAACTACAAATTTGCTTTTCATGTGGATTTAACAAGCAGTTTAATTTCTATATTCAAATATGCAGAGGGATATAATTCCAAATTCTCAACGTTATGTTACTTATGCAATTATTCAGCAGTTACCGAACAGGATGAACTACATCATTATGCTGTCTGATGGAAATAAACTAGCCTATAGTGTATGCAATATGGCACTGTGTTAGTATGGGAAGTCCGTTAAGCATGAAATGGTGCAGGGGATGCCAGCATTAGGGCCATTCTGGTCACAGTCAGGTTATAAATTATAAATCAATGATTCAATTGACTCAGTTCTATGCACTTTTTATTACATTAAACATTCTAGTTTTTTAAATCGGTGGGGGGGGGGGTACAAAAACAAACGTGGAAATAGAGACAGACTATAGCAGTATGTGAATAACTAAGCAAGCTAAACTTCTTACGAAGCAATCAAACGATAAGACATATAAATGAACAAAAAACTTAGCAATGTAAGTACAATATCAAATAAATTCAACCAATATTCACAAAAAGAGAAAATAAAGTCAAACTGATAAAAGAATGAAACGAAAATTCAAATTGGTCTAGCAGTTGGTAACGTGACTATGGTCTATACAAACTAGTTTGTTAAATTTGCACACTAAAATAAGCTGTCAAATAAATGAAAGCGTCAGCAGTTATAATTACCTGTATGTCTGATAATTTTTAAATATATATAAACGAAGAAAATTGTAGCTAAGATGCAGCAATTAATAATTGTTATTGCTCAAATTTGAAAGGTATCCACACGAATTTTGGTTCAAGCGGAAGCAGGAAGTAAAATTGATGGTTTATGGGATTGTTTCTGAGAGAATATATTGTACAACCAATCAAAGCCATTGTTTTAGCAGGTACATTTGCATATCTGAATATATGAATATTTAATGACGGGTAGGATTTCTCCATTATCCCCCCTCCTATACATTGCGCTAACACAATGTGGCAGATCCACTACAGGTAAAACGGTCAAAGTGGGCACATTTAGTTTCCAGGATCTCATAGAAAATACCAGTGTTTCCAAGAAACATGTCAGTAATTTATAAATAAAGAGTAACGTATAGTGATGTTAAATTATGCAAGAGGAAAATGCAATCACTTGCCTGTCGACAGTGGTCTGACAAATAGACCAGTCTGTTTATGACACTAGATTAGAGTTGTCGCGTGAGATTCATTCAACTTCAGGTTTGCATGCACTGTTTCTCTTGGTCCTGTGCGCAAGAAAGGATGAAGGAGAAATGATGTAGTTTGTATCATTACGCAAGCAGAATTGTAAACAATAACTGAAAGGCAGTTTGACTCAGTGTAGTTGACATCTGTTAAGAACGCATTTCTATGATCAAAAATCTAGGAAAGCTTGATTACGAAATGGAACTTGTACACAGTTTAGATACACAGTTGCGTTCTTCTGTCCATCAAATGTTGCCGACGACAACGGCCGAATTTAAAGCGAGATCTGTAACGTTTAACTAATTCTTTAAATTATTTAGAATAAAATTATCAAAGCATTTTTCTGCCTGAAAAAAGTGCCAAGTTTCGGTAATTAGATGAAAATTGAGTTTGCTAAATTCAAATCCATTGTTGGCCAAATGCATCTGGAATATTTGAGGAATTTAAATGTTTAAATGTCTTAAGCACTGATAGGCAATTTTACATTCTCCTTCATTTACAAATATATCACTGTCAGTATCTTGATTACCCAAACTTTTAGTTCGTCTGATCCTCAAAACAGGTCCACTTGGTTGAGAGGGTAAGTGGGTTGGTGCGTGCAGGCAAGGCGAAGGATGCTATAACTTGAGGACGTTGGTTTGAATCTCAGTAGAAGATGAGTTAAAAATTCCCTAATCATTATGATTTTTAAATATATCATCTGACTAATTTCACTCACCCTCTTAAATGATTAAGTGGTAGCACTTTCCACTCTGGTGCTTGGCTGCCAACACCAGAGTACAAAAATACTGACTACTTATGAAAAAATACTGATCTTCAGGAACAAATACTGATTTTTAAAACTTTAATGCACATGTCATATTACAGCATCTACAACCATCAGAAAACGTAGGACTGTAACTTAATTGTTTAATGCCATATATACATTTGTTGCACTCTTGCACCTTCTGAACGGGCACCCTGTTCCAGCTGGCTGCCCATTCATAAGGCGCAAGACACACACAGACAAATACTGTTTATTTTCCACGCCTTTCTTTTGTTCTCAATCATTATCGATTCCAATGTACCATCTTTCATTGATGATTGAATTCAGTACGAATTTTTTTATTGAACTATTTTTGTTCTAGCACACGAGTAATTCTTGCCTGGAAAAAGTGCAAAAATCGCCAGCAAAACCAGCAACTAAAAGAGGAAGGTTCATTTCTAAAATAAAGGTAGTTAAACGAACTTCTGATCGAATAACATCAACATTCTCTCTGGTATTTTTAAACGTAAGTTCAGGCTGTGATGTTGATCATGAAGCAGCAAGATGGTGTTTTATTAACTTTTTTCATGCTGTTTTATGTCATAGGCGCCTCCATGCCCATTAGCGAAATCATAATTACACAATTTGCAAAACGCAAAGTTTTCTCTATTACTATATGGATTCACAAATCTAAACCTGACGGCATAATTGTCCTTCCAGTTCTGTTTTCTTTTCCTTGCCGGAGAAAATTCTGAATCTTCTGCTTTCCTTTTCGACATGACTAAAAGTTGAGTACTACAAAGATGAGATTCAGTGATAGCGTCAACCACTTTGCGCAGTCAAATATGGTGGTTGAAGTCTGGCACAGTAACCTCTATTTCGAATGAACCAATAATATTTTAAAAGTCTGTAGTCCTATAAACATGAGATACATTTACTTTCAGAATGGAACCAGGTACCACTTCTAACCCACAGGGGTTTGTTACAAAGAAAATTTGGAGAATCCTCAATGAATCAAGAGATGGGGGATATAACCTGTAACAATATAACAGAAGGGAAGACACCAGTCAGCACCCCTCGGTAGTTCCAACACTGCTAGTTTATCCTAATTGCATCTGTTAATTGACAACTTAAGCCAGTCGTAATCAAGAATAGTTTAGTTTTCAAAACAGCTCGACACACTTCGTTCAGTTTGTGACATAATGGAGAAAATGCAATAATTGTTCGCCGATTTTTGACGTCTGGACAAATGCCGTCTAGAAGTGCCCTTTTACATTTGGATAGTCTTGGATTTCACCAGTGACCGAAAGGTAAGATCCGAACAACCTCGAGTCCGCAGTAAATATCGTTAATGTACATTGTAATACGTTTTAATTTTGGTGGCAAAAAAAAAATATTGATTTTGGTAAATTTGGTGCTGATTGCTGGTTACAATGTTGGACATTATATTGTTAACTCCTGAAACATACTTATTGTTGAACTACAGACTCGGGTTGTTCGGATCTTACCTTTCGGTCAAGACGGCATTTGTTCAGACGTCAAAATCGGCGAACAATTATTGCATTTTCTACATTATGTCACAAATTGAACGAAGTTAACCAGCAATGCAGTGCCATAACTATCCTACAAATCTAATAATAATCAATTCCTAGCATGCATGATTCATATTACATTTGAACAAATAAATTCAAAAATCATCTCAAGACTCATATGAAAGAAAAATACATATGACATTCTTAGAATACTTGATTAATAAAACATAAAAGCATAATAAATGAAAGCAATTTTCTTGAGACTCGAATCAAAGAGAAAATATATGAAACTAAGACAAACAGATTCAAACAATTATCTTCAGACTCAGATCGAAGAAATGTTGTATGAAACTAAGACACGGTACCTTGCTCTCTTTTCCTCTTTGACAGAATGGTCTCTCAAGACTTTCAATACACATACCTTGGACCTTTTAATGAGAGAATGCTTGCTATTCTTCTCGGAGTCAGTAAGTCTTGCATTCCGCAGAAAAAAATGTGACAACTTTTGCGGGCAATATATTTATAAAACACGAAACTTGGTCTCTTAAACTATTCCCGGTTTAACTTAACCAATCAATATTTTAGGTTTATTTAATCGCCATAAATAACATAAGCCGATCTAAGGTTTGGAACATTTAACATCCTTCCCGCCTTCCTCAATATATCGATCTCTGCAAAATTTTCAACTTATGACAAATATTTCAGAAAGTACAAACGCTGTTTCTGCAACATTGCATCCCTTGGCATTCTTGATAAACAACCGAAGCTTCACCCATTAACCTGACACAGTTATCGAAAGGACCTCATTAAGAATATATCATGTCCACAACAGACAAATTAAAGTATCGTATCCTTAACCATGACATGGATTTAATTTCGTGCCAAAATGACCTACATCAGCTTAAAATGGAGATGTATCACCATAACATCTGTAACGTTCACCCATTTATGTATTACAATGACATTTACAAGTTTAGTACCGTTTATAAAGCAAGAGCATACAGTCTGAGATCAAGTAAAATTCGTTGGAGAAACCAGTGAAAAAATTCTTATTTTCATACAACACATACCAAATGCCATTTTGAAAAAAGTAATCGTTTAGTATACTAATAATATGGAATTTTTTTTTAAACTAAAGAAAATATTTATTGGATACATGACGTACGGTGGCCTAGGATTCAAACAGTATGGTGGATACTAGAATCACAAAGGATTATGATTTTAAGAGTTTGGTGAATACAGGGGTCGTAGCATATAAGGTTTTTATTTTCAAATTTAAAGGTTATTATGATCACATTAGTTGTGAAATTGTTCATGTTGTTTTTGCTTGGTGGTGGTGGTGGTTGTGAAGTAGAGTCCTGGCTGTATAAAAATAAATATCAAAATTGGAGTTAGTGCCTCATAAAATATATAGTTTATGCTACTACTATTATGCTAATCGGAAAAAGAGGTGCTGATATTAAACCTATTTTCATAATCCCTCTCTTTGTCGCTGCCAGCGAGGTCATACATAGTTGACAACTTAAAATTTAGAAGAAAATGTTTGTTTTCTGAAAAATATTTGTTCTTAAAGGACTTGATGATGCAGTTAATATTGGTCATGAAGGTGTCACGGGAAACAAATCTTGCAGATTTGTACATTGTTGGAGTTGCTTCTCTTAAGCATCAACAGGATCTGAGGATTCTTTGAAACTTAGAGGTTCTCATAGTTTGTGAAATCATAATATATTAGTTGCACAGTTTGCTACAATAAAGAGGAAATTTTAACTGATATCATTCAATTACATGCACAAGGTAGAAGCGGACGAAAATATCATTAAAAAGAACATTTTGGGGGGTTCGAAAAGTGTATGCATTGCCCCACCCTTTTATCCGAGATCACTATTCCACGTCAACGACGTATTTATTCATCACCGCTGTCTAAGGTGGTGCGGATAGTTTCGTAAATCGGATCTGTCAGATTTCTTAACTTAAGACTATCGCGTGACTTGTTCAGATATTGTTGTTTAATAATTAAAGATATAGCTAAAAGTAGTGAATGGGGTGAGATTAGCGACAATGGGAATTAGCATTAAAAACACCCCGTGGGTAAGATTAGCGACAATGGAAATTTAACATTAACCACCCTGGGTAAGATTAGCGACAATGGAAATTTAACATGGGCAAAAAACCCTGGGTAAGATTAGCGACAATGGAATTTAACATTGGAGAAAGGAAAAAAAAGGAAATATCCATTCTAGGGACAAAGGCATTCGAACAATGGAAAAAAAATATCGATTCTAGGGACAAAGGCAATTGAACATGGGGAATAGAGTTTGGGTCTGTCTAGGGACAAGGGGAATTGAACATGGGAATAGAGTTTGGGTTTGTCTAGGGACAAGGGGAATTGAACATGTTAGAAAAAAAAAGAAAAAAAAAACTACTTTAGGGACAAGGGGAATTGAATATGGGATTTTTTTTTTTTTAAATTTTTAAAAAAGGGGTAGGCAATGGAAAGTCAGTCTCTTTTCGAGAAATGTGGGTGGCCCTGAAAAGGGCCTTTGGGTTTCTTCTTCTTCTAATTTCTTCTATTTCTCCACCAACTTCTTATTTTCTCTCCTACACTCTTTCTCTTCTTTTCTTTCTTTTCTTCCTCCTTTTTCTCTTCTTTCTGCTTCTCCTCCTCTTCTTTCTTCCTCTTCTCATTTTCTTCTTCCTTTTCAATTTTCTCGTTCCATACTCTCATCTTTATCCTTCCCTCTTCATCCTCCTTCTCCTCCTTTATTTCTTTCATCACAGCACTTATCATTTCCTTTACTTTTCTTAAGTTGTTAATCTCCATCTTCACTCTATGTGGGCTATAAGAATAGTGATCCTCGTTTAACCTCACTAACATTTGCTCCATCATACCTAAATTGTCCAGGACGTCTTGCAATGTTTTCATTTTATCGAGCTGGTTCGAAGCCATCTTCTTTTTTTATTCTTTGTAGAATGGTTTGAACGACGAATACTGTGGATTCTTATAGTGAAAGCGCGGACGTGAAGGAAAACATCCCCCCTACTTTCTCATTTCATATAATATACTATTCACATAAGTGAATCAGCAATAAACTAACCCCAAATCTATTATCCACACAATCGTACGTGATCGGTTACAAAACCCAAACTATACTCTCCACATACGCTAAGAAACAATAAACAAACCGAAATCTACTATCCACACAAACATACGTGAGCGCTTACAAACAAACACACACACACACACACACACACACACACACAAGAAAAAAAAGAGTCAGTGTTTATATTCACACTACTCTACCTACACACATTGGCAAATCGATTGTTATATCTTTTCTAGAGATTGGGGTAGCCCTGAAAAGGGCTGTTTTTTAACTCTAGATGCACCTATCTAATGTTGGCACCTTCCTGGTCTGGCACCACACACATCTTCGACTCGAGTCTCCTTGCCAATTCACCCTTGTTGCTGTAAGCGCAGAGGCGGGTTGAGTGGCTTCACTATTCCAATCTTCTGTCTCTGGAATAGTGAAGACTTCCCTTTCTCTTCTTCTATTTCTTATTCTAGGATGAATTGGCATCCTTACCTCCTGTTGTAAATGTGGTGTAGCTACAGGTTGGGGAGATGTTCTTGGCTTAGGTGTCACCTTGCACACAGGGTTCATCATAGGGTGACACCTGATCTCTCTCTTTCTTTCCTCCTCTTCTTTCATTTTTCTCTCTTCCTCATCCTGTTCTATCCTGGCTTCTTCCACAAGGGCCTCCGCAGCCAGCTCGTTCAGGAGGCATCTGGCATATTCCAGGTGCATCTGGAGTTCAAAAAGTTTTTCAAGTCTGCTACTCATTTTTATTGTTGATCAATCAACAAGGGTAGCTAGACTGTCCAGCGAGTTTCAATTTATAGTGAAAGCGTGGACGTGAAGGAAAACATCCCCCTAAAAACATAAAATTGATCTTACCTAGATCATGACCAAACAACGCGCGGACCTAAAAGAAACATTCACTCACTTTTTTTATACTACCCATTTCTATTCTAAAAAAAATTTTCATTAATCACTTCAATATACTATCCACATACTCAAAGCAATCAAACCCCAAATCTACTCTCCCCACACCTCAAACAGCCAAAAACATGATCTTAATCTACTATCCACACAAACGTACGTGAGCACTTACAAACACACAATCCTATACACAAACACATACCCTCTCACTATAAAAAAAAGAGTTAGTGTTTATATTCACACTACTCTACCTACACACATTGGCAAATCGATTGTTATTTCTTTTCTAGAGTATTGGGGTAGCTCTGAAAAGGGCTGTTTTTTTTGTTTGTTTTTTTTTGTTTTTTTGTTTGCTATGGCAATCTTTTAGTTTCTAAGAATGCGACGTCCTCTGAGGATAGACTTTCTGACGATAGGTCTGCTTCTTCGGAAAGAGAAGAAGAACTCTTTGGTGTCGATACGACAATCGACAAAGCCTCTGTCAGGTTCAGGTTCCTGCTGTTGTTGTTGTTGTTGTTGTCGTTGCTGTTGCTGCAGTCTCTGAAGTCTGTACTTCTCTGTCCATTCTTCTTTCTCCCTGTTCACTTCTTCTCTGAAGAGCTCTTCTATCAGTCTTCAGTGACTTTTAGCATTCTCACATTCTCTATCTCTTCTGGCTTCGGTATCAGACTGTGTCTGACCCTATGCAAATTCACGTAGGCTTCGTTTAGCTTAGCTAGTTTGGAGCACATCTTCGTAGGAGGATGAGTCGACAATGGATGGTTAGACTGGAAACTCCCCCCCGGTTCTTAAAGTCAAAGCGCGGACGTGAAGGAAAACATCCCTCCACGGTTTTCGAGCCGCAACGTTCAGTGAGTGTCATGAGAGGGATAGTAAGAAGTCAAAGAGCATGAATCAACATTCTTATAGCCAAACAAAAGACAAAGGCATTTTTTTCAAAACACAACATTTTTTATTCAAAATCACTTAACATTAACCAACAACTCTAACATTTTTTTTAACAATAATCCAACCATATAACATCAAACATTTTTTTCAAATGACAAACATTTTTTCAATTTACACTCTACTTTAAACAGGGTTGGCAACGTTGTGAATGAAATTGTGATTTCCACTGTTGCAAGTCATTGAGTCATGGATGGACACTACGTTTCCTAGCTGAAGACAACAAAATAAGCATACTAGTCACAAAATCAACGATTTGCTTTCTCATCGTTTCTAGAAAAATCACGATCAAAATAAGTCACTAAATGTTCTTTTGCTGATAATAAGTGATCAATTTCGATCTCGACTTTCTCTTTGAATTTGTCAAAGAGGGCTTTGATGTAATGGATGTCTCGAGTCGTTAATGGAGGACAGAAATGTTCACGCAAGTCTTTATACCACCAACGTAACACGTCTTTTTTAAACAGACTCCAAGCTTCGTCCAGATATTCGTTGAATTTTTCTTCTTGACTGATGTTTTGACATCCATAGTAATCATGCTTCATCCATATCGTAATTGTGTCTGCCAGGTATGTAGCACAGTAGGAGACCAATTGCTGTTCTTGTTCTGGACATCTCGACTTGATCACGATGTCCTTTTCGTCTTTGTGTTGGGATTCTCCTTCCACGGTCTCCTCACATTCCATCTTCAAAGCTTCTCCACTAGGTAAAGAGGGAGAACAGTCTTCCATAGCTTCTAATAGTCTAGAATGACTTCTCTCAAACTGTTGATTTCTATGGTATTATCGAATTCTGCATACAGGATGACGTTCACTGTTGCTGGCAGTTCTTTTGCAAACTGAAGTTCCACACGAATCTGGCCAGATTTTATAGGGTGAAAATGTCCCTCGTCGCTGCCTTGGTCTGGAGTGAAATCGAAAGCCCACAAAGCATAGCCTCCTGCGTAATCTTCGTACGTAATGCCGTGACTGGTGTTGGTTCCTAACTGTCCGGTGGCTTCGTACAGGGACAAGTACGATCTCAAGTAATTCATCTTTGTGGGATCAAAGTTAGGTTCGAAAGGTCGGGTACACAAGGTCTTCGATTTTCTTCAAGTCGAAGTGATGAAAGTTGAAAGGATTTTTTTTTTGAAGGCTCCGTTGAAGGCTTCATTCTCGACCATACCAAGGATTAAACGCTTGGGTAACTGTCCTTGAAACAGATGATCTTCGATCATGGAATGATGGCTAGCGGGAATAGTGAACGTTTTCACTTCCACGCGACGTATGGGATATTTGGCGGTCGTTCTGCTCAACGTTTGACTGATGTCGTTTCCCACTTTGGGTAACACCTCCACGCGTCGTACGTAGAGTTTGACGTCCTCGATTTGACTTTTGGGATTGCCAGCAGCATTATCAGCCAACAAATGGAAAGCGGCACTGCTGAGATTCAGTCTCAAGCGAACATTTACCCCGTTCAGCAAATATTTCTCTTGCAACCACATGTCCAAATGCAAACGATCCATCAGTTCTAAACTGTTCTTATTCAAGATTTTTTTTCTCTTTCCTCAAAGCCGTCATTGCTTCCATCTATTTTGTCGAACTTGCCCGCTTCGTCAGGTTCCCATAGCACACAAGCATTGAGATGAGTATTCTTGGTATCTATTCCGTACGTCAAGAGATTTTCCAGGTAGGCAAAATAAGGGTAAGTATCCATGCTGCTGCTGACCAGTTTGTTATTCAAGTACAAGTCCACTGAGCTGAATAAGGAATGCATGAAATTGTTGACGGGAGCTATATTCTCACTGTCTTCTACTCCATTACCATCCTTATCTAGAACTTTGACTTTCAATTACAAGTAACTGCTATTCAGATCGATGTAATCTTCGGGCTGTCCCTTGATTTCAAACTCGATGTGAGCGGAATCGGTCAGTGAGGAGACGGGATGAAATTCCATCCATTGGGATTCTTGCATGGTCATCATGGTGGGCGGCATGGCAAACAGATCCAGTTCCGACTTGGAACAGGCGCATGACTCTCGGTGCATCATTTTTTTTTTGTTGCTGTGTCTCAATAATCGAAAACGTCTAAGTCTCGAACGGTTCTTCTTTTCTTTGCCTTTCTAGTTTTAGAAGTGTGAAGTCTGGTGAAAGGGTGTTTTCTTCGTCGTCTCTTTCTGCCTTGTCCTTGCTGAATGCCGGACTCGGTAACGTGCAGGGCATTTATAGGTGTGTCTCGTTGGCCCAAAAGGTCTTTACCCGTTTGCAGCAAGACATTTTTGCCTGCCCTCATGAAAGCTTCTTTAGGGTTTTGTTTGTCGATGATGACATTTTGGAGAAATTCTTTGCCTTGCGTCAGTGCCGCATCTTTCAAGGCGTGCAATCCGCGTGTCACCATCGGTTTCAACACAGGGGCCACCGAACGAAAAGCCGATTTTAACATATCTCCTAAACCGTGTCCTCGCTGTCGAGCAACCCCTCGGTACACTGGATACCTGACTTACGAATCGCGAGAGAACCGTTTTCGAAAATGGAGTTTCACCGGGACTTTTCCTTTGGTGAATGGAATATTTTGTCCCAAATCTCCTTTTATAGCAATGTTGACCGTGTCCAAATACGACTTGCTGACAGGCAAATAGTGAGGATGTACAAATTCGCGGTGAACGTGGTAAGTGTTTCCACCTTCCTCGTCAGTGGCTGTGGCAGAATTTACTTTGAAAGGAATGACACGCAGTAACGGCACAGAGGTGTGTCCCACCACGTTGTACTCCACCACATCGGAGTACACAAACATCAAATTCAGTCCCTGGTTCAGTTCTACCAGGAAACGAAAATACCTCGCAAAATGCCCGTTGTTGTCAATATTTGCTATGTGAATTTTTTTGGTCTGCTTATCTGTGACCAAACTGAGGTCTCCACCCAAAATGTCATACAATTCTGGGCAAAATTTAATACGTATACTTCTATCCTCACTTTCAAATCTGATGAGTAGACGGTGAGACTGTTCGTGGTACTCCATGGTGACACGTTTATTTAGTTTGGTCAGAACTTTGTCAAATGCTGCATAGAATTTGTCAGCGATGGCCTCCACCAGATGTTGACCACTAAAATAATGGCCTGAGTTAATTTTAAAGTGATAAACGTAAAAAGGAGGAGAAGTGTCACTGATGTGGAGTATTGGGGTCTTGGGAAGTGATTTATGTTGAGAAGTGGTCGTCATGGTTTGCTGCACTGTTGGGTCCAGAATTTCGACGTCAAAAGTGTTTTGAGTTTCAGTGATGTTTTTGATTTGTGTTGGGTGAATCATTTCTACCAAAGCCACTTCCCAATGGGCTTCGTGATCTAATGGGATGGCCTGAGGTAATTTGGCCGTGTAACAGTACAACGTGTTGTGGGGAAACACCTCCATGGAACTGTCACTGGGTAAGGTTAAGTAAAATTGGTTTTGGTGACTCATAATTCCAGAGTTCTGTGGCTGTCCGAGGGGTTAGTGGACGTCAGAGGCGTGTCTCCGCCCAAAATGGCGTTCTGGTTGTGGTTGGAGTGGTGACTGGCACGGGCACTGGACACAAGGTTTCCGTGGTTTCCGTTCGAGGAGAATTTCAGGGAGGGATTGGGAAGCAGGTAACCGATGCAACTGCTCAATAAAATGGTCCACAATTGTTTGTCTCCTTGTTGCAAACTCAAATTGGCAATGGCTGCCCCGACGACACAAGACACCACGAAGATTTGGCAGAAAAAGACGATTTGCGTTTTAGGCACACGTTCTCCACACCACACCCACAAAGGTTGTTTTTGTAAATCTTGCACAGTAGAACTAGGTGAAGGAGTGGTCGACGTAGCTGCGTCTGTGTGAAAGGGCATGATGGTCACTTCTTTTTATAGTCGATGACTTGCGAAGCGTCGATCCAAGAATCAAAACTGGGTGGATATCCTTTCCAACGTACTTTGACTTCTTTGACACGTCGTTTGCCTACTTTACGGGTTCTGCGTTCGAGAATGCTTTCGATGTCGTACACGTCGTCTTCTTTTTTGGTGACACGTTGTAACTCGGGCAAATAAAACGTTCCTTTGAGCACTTCTCCGTTCATGTCTTCCAATTTATAAACGGCAGGATGCCGGCCATGCACTCGTCCAGTGACACGAAACAATTCGGTCGTCCAGTTAGGTAAGTAACCTTTGTCGAAAGTGCATTTGGTTTTGCCAATGCGCACCCAATCTCCTACGGCCAACTTTCCACTTTTCTTGGGGACAGCCCTCGTCGGGGACGTACCAAACTTTCGCTCAAACACCGGCACTTCGTTGTCGGGAGTCACTTCTTGCGGGTCACGTCCGATGCTTCGATGGTAAGATTGTTTGTACGCTTGCACCAGGTGCGGTAAGATGTCGATGTACTTCAGAGTGTGGTGATGCGTAAAATATTTCCACATGCGTTCTTTCAAAGTGCGTTGAAAACGTTCCACGATGCTGGCTTTGGTTTCGGGATTCTCGGTGGTAAAAAAATGAATGTCACGTTTCTTTAATTCTGTTTTGAAAGCTTGGTTCAGAAATTCGGTGCCTTTGTCCGTTTGCCATCGAAGAGGGTGACGACCACTTTGTTTCAACACTCGTTGCAGGGCTCGCACTAACTCGCTGCTCGATTTGGAAGTCAAGGGTACGACCCAGGCAAATTTGGAAAAGACGTCGATGACACAAAACAAATATTTGTAGCCACGATTGTAGCTGGCCAAATGAGAGACATCGGCTAAATCGGCTTGCCATTGATGATCGATGCCTTCCACTCGGGTGCGACTTCTGGCAAACTTGCGTCGAATGGGTGTGTGTAAAGTGTAGGTAGCTTGTTCTTGTAACCATCGTTGCACTTGAGGTAAACGGAGACTTTTCAGTCGCATTTTGGCAGCACGATACAATTTTTGAACTCCTGCGTAACCTGCAGGATGGTAGGGATCGTAGTAAATGCTGGTTAACACTTTTTCCATTTTTTTGTGTTTGTTTGTGTGTTAATAAGACACCCACTCTTGAAGGATGTTACTCTTTTTCTCTTGGGGTATTTTCTTGGATTGCAATGCTTTGCGTGTGCGACCGGCAATAGGTGTCGAGGAGGAGGAGGATGTGTGAACAGGGAATATCGGTTCTTGTTTCACTTCTGTCTTCACTTCTGTCTTCACTTTCTTTTTTTCTTGTGATGAAGAAGGGGTGGCCATCATCTTTTTAATCCATCCAATTCTGGAGATAGGTGGTGTTGTTAACTTGCGTACTTTTTCTGGTGGAGTTTGAAACCCTTCTTCTTCTTCTTCTTCTTCTCCTTTTTCTGTCTTGGTCACTGGTAGTGGTGGTACTGGTACTGGTACTGGTGATGGTGCTGGACTTTTCATCAAGGTCTTAAAATCTTTCAGAGTGGGTAGAGCTGTTTCGTCTAAAGCTTTCTGGTGAAAGAGTTGCAGTCGTTGCAAGAGTTGACCGTACTTTTGCGATTTTTCTGTTTCGGACAAATCTTGGCGATCCATCAAGGACTGCAATTCGTGTTGTAACTGGGACATCTCGCTCAAATGGGGATTGGGAGGTAAATGCGGGGTGCGTTGTTCTTGCCAACAATGGTATTCCATCCATCGTTTGTAAGGCACTAAAGCTAGTTTTCGTCCTTCCATGGGGTTGTCAGGGGTCAATTCTGAGATCTTGGGACTTCCGAGGGCCTTTTTATCTTGCTCCCACCAGTCCTCCCAACATGGTTCCCAAGACTCCTTTCAGTAAGGGACCTAACAAGAGGGGTAAAATGCCTCCACGTTGGACCAACATCTTCTTCTATTGACGAATGGGAATTTTCTTTTGAACCATTTGGCGAAGAACGTGACGATGTTTGCCTAAGCATTGTTTCTGGTGTTTGGACAAAGGGATCGTGCCTTTCAAGACGTTCAAACAGCATTCGCACACGGTATCGATGACTTCTTTGGAGGCCGATTGAATGAGTTTTTTTCGTAGGGGTGGAGAAGCTTTGGACAGGACAGATAACATATCCCCATGTTTAACTAAACGAGGAGGCAGACCTTTTCTTTTCTTTCCATGGGGCTATTTAGAAGAGGGATGTTTTCTGGAGGGTGACATCTTTGAGTCTTCAGCACCAAAAACACTGATACCCCTACTTGGTCACAGACCTTTTTTTATACTGGAACGCGTCGCCACTGATTGTCTTTACGTCGTATCAGTTTGAGGACAGGCATGACACGTCGTGCAGGGGTACGTAACGGACTAAATCGAGCCAGTTCTTGCTTGGACAAATCCAGTAAACTTTGTAACATGCCCGATCTTTCTTGGACTTTGATTTTGGGAGAAGGTACTTTGTGAGCAGCAGCCACTGCCACTAAATTGGAGGGTCCTGCCACTGGGGAAGTTCTTCTTGGGATCATCAACGGAGATGTTCTTGGTGTGATCAACGTCTCCAAGTACTCTTCAGTTCTTGGTGTCATCAACGGAGAAGTGGATGAACTTGAGGCTGCCGGAGACGCAGTCACCGCCGTGGCAGGTCGTGGTTTGCGAGTGCAAAGTTGCGTCCTGGCAGAAGTGCCTCTCTTGCGACTAGTTTTCTTCTGTGGACTTTTCTTTTTCTGGGGGCTTCTTTTCTTTTTCCGGGGTGGCGTCTGGTAAGAGGAGGGTCCCGCCACTGGAGAAGTTCTCCTTGGGGACCTGGTCTTTTTCTTCTTCTTGGAGCTTCGTTTGACTTTTTTATTGGGGAGAAGTTTGGGGGCATTAGGATCCCATCTTAAGAGAGAGCGAATGATGACCCCTCCTAGAGTACCGCTCCCTCTAGGTTTCAAAATGATTTGTTTTTTGGTTTGAGTGTCGATGCGGCGATCGGCCAGTTGGGTCAAAGCGACTTTGTTTCGATCAAAAAGCGTTTGGTTTGATGAGGAATCTGAATGATTCCTTGGAGTAATTGACGTGCCGTCACCGTGAACCATCGTAAGACTTCTTTGAGACTAGCTTCTAAGACACGAGCTCGTGTTTGTGGATTTTTTTCTCGACTGATGCCATACAAGGCACGAATCAATTTGACGGGAAGATGCGACTGAAGGGACGTCATGTTCAAAATGTGTGTGAGACAGACGAAAAGGGTCTGAGGTTTTTATAGATTTTTTTTTTTTGTGGAGTGAAATTAAGTCGAGGACGGAGACGTGTACAGGACAGGTCCTCCGTCTTGGCACCAGTGGTGAAACAAGTGGGTACGAAATCGCAAATCCTCGGGGGTCGTAGGTTTCAAATCGACGAGTAAATAGGCGTGTGGAGTTTGAGTGGCATCGTCGTACGCCTGAGTCAGCCAAGGTGTCCCTAACTGTTTGGCTAAGACTTGCACTTGCGATTTATCTCGAGGGCTTTTAAACAAGACCACGTAATGCGCATTGAGACTGATGGTGCGATGGGCTTTACTTTGTTGAAACAAATTTTGGGTGATGTAAACGACACTGGCATTACGGTGATGCCCTTTGCGCGTGAACTACAGTTTAATTTCTTCTTCGTCTTCTCCTAACATGTCGTCAAAAATGACCAAATGGGTTTGACGGGAGTCAGAGACGATGCCGTCGTCTTCTTTAGGAATGCCTTCCACAAACACGATGGAATCGCCTTGACTTTCTCGCAAGAGGCTGTACGCAGATTGCCACTCTTTGTAACACCACACGATCCGCTGAGGTGGTCGATCGATCAAATGATGTTTATGTTCGATCAAACGTTTGACGAATTCGGTTTTGCCTGAACCGCTAGGTCCTGCAATGAGCATGTTAAAGGGATGGCGAAGATACAAAGCCTCCCAACTGGCACGATCTAAGTGTTCGTCGATGACTTTGACAGTAGAGGAAGAGGGAGCAGAGACAGCAGAGGTAGCCATAGTGTCTGGAATGTCACTTGTGACACGAAAACAAACAAGACGAGAGTTTATATACTTTTTTCAGAACACGTTTATTGAATGTTTTAAACATGAATACGAAAGACAAAAAAATACATAAAAGCCAAAGGCTTAAGTACAAGGATAAAAGGCACATGATAACCATCAACGTGGAATAAACACAAGTGTCTGTACAACATGTTTTGGGTAATGTTCTGACCAGTTCTATAGGGGTTAAGGTCACACAAGTGTCCTCCCGAAAGGGTCTTTCAGGCCTGTCCACGACAGTCCTGTCCTGGATGACGGGTTCTTCTGGCACCGTCACTAACACAGGTTGAAAAGTCGCAAGGCTCACAATCGCATTCCACTTCAGAAGGCCCACACTTGAATTGTGCCTGTCTAAACTTGTTTTGTGTTTCTCTGAAAGTATTCATCTTGTTCGCTCGGTCTTGGTAGTCACAATGAACTATCGATCTTGCCTAGGGTTCCTTTTTATATACAGACCAATACCGACGTGTCCATACGGTAAGGTTAAATGATTGGAAAGTCGCACTCGCTTCTAGTACACGATTTGATAGACTTTTTCCAAGGGTCGACTGACGATGTGGTGAGTGGGTAAACGTACAATCTTGTTGGGTTGATAGGTGGTCACTTTAAAGTTTCCATCCTCTCCCGATTGCAAGGCTTCTTTCAATACCCCAAAGTTCACCACACGACTGGTACGATAATTCAGAGTCAATCCTTTCACTTTACACGTCGTGTGCACTTCTCCTTGTGGGTCCCGGTATTCGTAGCCGTAATTTTTGGGACCACCACTGACGAAACTTAGAATCTTGTCGTCGGGATGTTCGTCTGTCCAGGCTCCTAAACGGTCTCCTTCGATGTCAGGGTGCTCTTGACTCGGATGATGGATGTAAATGCAACTGTCCGTGTCAAAGTACAGGACACGTTCCCCTAACAGTTCTAAAGCTTCGTACAATTTTAAGCGGCATGAACTGTCACGTAAGCCGCAATGATGACATTTCCAAAGGGGTCGTCTTGTACAAAGTCCAGATCTTCTTCGTAATTGACCAAGATCAAATCCTCGCGAACGACGTCCACGTGTTTCATGTATTTGGTTTTGTCGTGAATCATCTGAAAGTAGCGGGAAGGTTCTGTCAAATATTCCGTTTTGGGTAAACACGGTCGTTGTGCCATTTTACCCCACAAGCAATTTAACATCACTTTGGCAAACGACCGCCTGCCTTCGTTTTTCTCGATGTGGTCTAAAGAGATGCCTTCTTGTTCATAGTATTTCTCTTTGAATGTCTTTTCGTCTTCGGAAGTGTGACACCAGGAAGGATAGACGCTGGCTTCTTGCTTCAGTTTCAAAAAGGCATCCACGTAGTCGGCGAAAATGCCTTTCTGACTGGGGTCACCCTTGTGGTATTGTTGTGTCTTGGGAAAGTGGCAAATTTCGTACACTTCTAACAGTTGGTATCCCATGTCCAGAGCTTTGAACAATTCTACGCTGACCCAGGTTCCCGTCAAGGCCCGTTCTTCCTGGGTGTGCTGACAAGGTTGGTCTTGGTTGCACGTTTCGGCACAAGTACGGCACAAAGGAAACATCAGTTTGCCTTGGCAATGGTGAGGTAAGACGGGATGGTATAGGTTCGTGGGAGGCAAAACTTTACACTTGATCAAGCCTTCGTATTGTCGAATGTTTTTCAGGTCGATGTGTTCCGTGAACAATTGTGGGTGCCCTGCAGGAAAGCGACAATATTTGCAAACGTAAGGATACAGCGAACACACGTCCAAGTATTTGATTTCTTCTCCTTTCTCGTCGTCGGCTTGGTACAGCAAACAGGTGGCATTGGTCTTTCCTCCGTACAAACTATCCCTCGGGGTTAGGGGGTCGATCAGCTTGTAACTTTCCACGGCACGTTTAAACTCGGGATCGGTTTTCATACGGTGATCGTACTCGTGTTCCCACATTTCCACCACTTTGTATCCTTGCTGTTCTAACTTTAGGCGTCGCTGACAAGTGTCCTGGTACAAGTCTTCCATGGTTCGTTGTAAAAACTGATTTTTAGTGCTACGATCAGGGTAACAGACGGGACATCCGTGAAATAAGCAACCGTTAAACTCGTACACGATCTTGGGGTTTTCTAAGCCCCAGCCATCGACCGAATGCGTTCCGATGGTCTTTTCGCCTCCTCCGTTGCGGGCATGCTGAATCCATTTGTCTTCCTTGTCGCACAAGTAATGTAACCAACGTACGGCTTTGACCGAGTATTGACGTTTGACATAGTGGGTCGTTTGAGGACTGATGACAGCCACGGTGTTTTCAGGCATGAATCGTTGTCGATACACTAAGGAACACGCTTTGGCAATGGTGCAAGCTTTTTTCAAAGGATCGACCCCTCCGTGTTCCATGAACAGTTCTCGAAATTTTCCACAGCAACGCCGTAAAATGTCCACGTCGGAACGACAATACTTTAGCATTTCTTCCTGAAAGTCGAAAGGGTCGGAGGCGTGAGTCTGGTACCAAGCGTAGAAAGCTTCTCGTTGTTCGGTACGCATGTTGTCGAGGTCGTAATAGTGAGCCTCAGGCAAATGGGGTAGAACGGTGTGTTGATTGGCTTCCGTATTGAAAAAGTGTGGAAAGTACCCTTTAGCCATTTCTGTCATTCCAAACGTTTTAGGCATTCGACTCAAAGGCATAGCCAAATAGCTCATCGAATCTTTAAACTGCACTTGTCCCACTTGCATGAAAATGATTTTGGCTCCGTTCATAGTGACTTTAGGACGTTCGGTGCCTTGTTCCGTATAGTATCTGAGAAGAAACTGTCCATCGTATCCGGAGAAATTGTGAGCCATCACTGTGGCATGACGATGACAATCTCCGTAACGTTCGATGTCCTCTTGGCTCCACGTCTTGTCGATGGGGTCTAAGACCCATTGGGCAAAATCGGCTAACGTGTTCGGTCCTCGAAAGATTTTTTCACGCCCTCCGGAAATCTTGCTCCAGTGAGGGCAATGACTGAAGATAGGTTCTTGAATGCACTTCTCGCACGCTCGATGAGCCACGCAGAAATTAGGAATGTGAATGCCAGTCTCTTGCATGCATTCGAAATCGAAAAAGATGAAATTGCCTTTGTTCTTGTGACCGTCCTCTTTCTGTGGTGGGGATTGGTATTTTTGCACGTAGCATTCGTGTTGCATGTCCACGATGTGGTGACAAATGTGACATTTTTTTTCCTGAACATACCTGTGTTTTGGTACTGTTGGTACGTAGGCCTTGTCCACACGTAGGGCACAATCTCAGCAGTTGACAAGCACATTTCTGCTGTGAACCTTGCGTCTTCAGATGTTGTTGGTAACAGGCAGGGCTGACAAACGTGCGCAGACAAGCAGGACAATGTACTCTTTCTTGTCCTTCGCTCAGACAGGGTGGAGAGGCCAAACATCCTGGGCATTTCCATCCGCAATGTTTGTGTTGCTCTCGATTGTTATAGCCATAGTCACATTTCTCACAGTAATAACTGTATCCCAGGAATCCAGTGATAGTGGTAATGGTATCGAAATGGTCATCATGATAATAGACATGAATGTATTTTCCGTCCTTAAAGTCTTTCCCTCGAAACAACAGAGGTCCGCGCATTTCTTGAGGGTGCACTTTCAAGGTGTAGAGTGGAGCTAGGACATCTTGCAATTTCTGCATCTCAGGAATGCCACAGGGTGTGTCTTTGGACAGTCCGGCTTGTTGTAACAGGAGTTCTGCTTCGTTTCGTTGTTTGGCTCGGTCGGATCGTTGAATAGTTTTCCAGGCTCTTTTCCATTCTACCGTGTCGTTCTTGTTGGCATAGGTTCGTCCCACAACGATGGCTCGGGCTAAACACATCTGGTCTTGAGAATTGTGAATTTGGACGAGACTCTTTTTGGTGTTGCGAAGGTCGTTCACCAATAACACCTTATTGCGTTGTCCGGTCCCTTGAGGAGGAGAGACGTGGGCCATTTTCAGTGTGGCTTAACATCGGTGATGTCAAACTGGTCATTAGATTGTTGTACGTGTTGAATCTTGTCCATGACTTTGGAAGGGGTTAGTTCTGCGGGTCTGCTAAACTCGATCCAAACAGGGGATTTCAAGCTGTCGTGATCTATGGATAGTGTCAAGCGATCGTCTTCTTTGGGTTGACATTGTCGCTTGAGTGCGGTGAGCAAAGAATCCCACATCTCGGTGATAAACCCTTCTGCTTTCTCCAATGGTACGTCGGACTTGAAATCTTTAAACTTCACTGTGTAGGTGTAAGCCGTGGTTCTAAATTTTCTAGAGGAGCGCTTTTCCGTCTCTCGAATGGAATAGTACTTTTCAGGGTTGACTAAGGGTGGTGAACTTTGTTTAGAGGGTTCGGATTCTGGTTCACTCAAGTCCTCTTCAAAATCACTGGCATGAATTTGTGCCAAGACTTCAGCTCTGGTACGAGGCGATAGATCACGTTTCTGCCTCTTACTTTCTTCTTCTTTCTTCTCGAATGAATAGGATCGTTTCATCTTGAGTGCAAAACGTCAAATGACTCAAGTTTAAACACCATAGACTAATTTATAGTCATGGCAAACCAGTGTATATAAAAAGGTGTGTGTCTTGTCCTTTCACTATTCATTTCACTCTCATACCGAGCACAACGATGGAAGAGACTACCCAGATGGAACGTTTCATCAGAGCTTTGCGAGGGGTCATTAGAAAATTCTCTTCAGACCAGCCGACGAACTACTCTCCTTCCTTTCGAGATAAAAGTCAAGATACTTGCTATATCTGTCAGAAGAAAGGGCATTGGTCTTCAGAGTGTCCAGACCGTCAAAAAAGAAAAAAAACAGGGGCTAGAAAAGAAAAAAGTCAAGATACCTGTTATTATTGTCAAGAAAAAGGACGCTGGTCTCCAGATTGCCCAAAAAAGAAACAAGAGGAGTCAGAAGAAAAGAGGGATTCTTCAGAAGAAGAGAGAGATTCTTCAGAGGAAGAAAGCAGCCAGGTGAAGAAAAAGAAACAGGAGAAGAAAAGAAGAAGGGAAGAAAGTGAGGAGGAAGAGGAGGAAAAGAAAAAAGAAACAGAAGAAGTGTATGAACTTTATAAAGTGTTCTGTTGTGAATTGTAAATTGGATTGTAACTATGGAGAAAAGAATACATTAATTATATAAGGTAAGTGTCTTTGAGTTTTGATTTTAAATAAGAAGCTACACTCACGCACTCATACACAGACACGTACTATAAGGGTAAAAAGGTTTTTTTTGTTGATTTTTGAGTTATTGGCAAATTGAAAGGCTATCTCTTTTCGAGAGAAGTGGGTGGCCCTGAAAAGGGCCTTTTTTTGGTGTAGGGGTGAGTTTAAGCAATCAACTTTATCTGCCTTAAGCCTTTACCACGGCCGAGGCCTACTTCTGATGATGATGATTGGGATGAAATCACTAAGGGTGGTATGATAGGCTTAGTCACAGGGTTGGCGTGTTTAGCTCGGGAAGGTCGTATTCTCTTCAGTCGTGATAAAGAAATCTGATACATTTGTTTCAGACTTCTTAACTCCGCTAAAATGTCCAACAGTACCGTGGCCGTTTGATTTTCACCCTCTTGTTTCTTTGCTGCTACTTCTTCTTCTTGTTGTTTTTTTCTTACCTCTTCTTGTTGCTGTTGCTGTTGCTGTAGGAGAAAAGCTTGTTCCGCTTCCTTTTGTCGTTGCATAAATTTCTCCAATTCTTCTTTCTGTCTCTGTCTAAAATTCTCCACTTGCGGTAATGAAGAATGAGACGAAGGTTCCGGAACAAATTCTTGCGAGGTAAGAAAATCCACAAAATCCCAATGTACCTCTTCTGAAAGTAAGTCCGGGTTCCCTTGGGAGGTCTCCACTGCTGGTGCACCCCAGTGAATCGTTTTCTGAGTTTCCGTCATGTTGAATCACTGTCTCGCATCGATTGACTGCACACAGGCGCTAGCGAATCTATATAGACCACGTGACGTCACAGACTGCTCTCTTCGGATTGGATGCGGGCTGACTGAATTTTGTCACGCGTGTTTGGATTGGTCAATTAACTCAATCCGTTTCAATCCTTCCTCTCCCTATAAATAAGCGCAGTTCAGCGCAATCACTCACCTGTTCTCGGAGCCTCAAGATGTGGACCGACGTTCAATCTTCCACCCTTGTGTCAACAATGATGTTCAGGACGGACATACCCATGTATGTCCGATCCAAGTGGACTGTTGTCGATAGGACAGATACTAGTCTATGGATGAGAAGAGTTTACATAGAAAGACAAGGATGCCTCAAGAGGGTACTTGTGTATGGACCTGCAGTTAGAAGGAGTTTAAGAAGAAGAAGATGTGACAGATGCCGTCTATGTTAATATTAACATAAAACCAAAGGCCCTTTTCAGGGCCACCCACATTTCTCGAAAAGAGACTGACTTTCCATTGCCTACCCCTTTTTTAAAATTTTTTTAAAAAAAAAATCCCATGTTCAATTCCCCTTGTCCCTAAAGTAGTTTTTTTTTTTCTAACATGTTCAATTCCCCTTGTCCCTAGACAAACCCAAACTCTATTCCCATGTTCAATTCCCCTTGTCCCTAGACAGACCCAAACTCTATTCCCCATGTTCAATTGCCTTTGTCCCTAGAATCGATATTTTTTCCATTGTTCGAATGCCTTTGTCCCGAGAATGGATATTTCCTTTTTTTCCTTTCTCCAATGTTAAATTCCATTGTCGCTAATCTTACCCAGGGTTTTTTGCCATGTTAAATTTCCATTGTCGCTAATCTTACCAGGGTGGTTAATGTTAAATTTCCATTGTCGCTAATCTTACCCAGGGGGTGTTTTTAATGCTAATTCCCATTGTCGCTAATCTCACCCCATTCACTACTGCTAAATGTGTGAATTTTGTTCTTGAAATTGATGTGAGGCATGTATACCCCCTCCCCTTACATATTTTGCAGTATGTAGACAATGTACATTGTCTACATACTAATAGTATTCCTTCGGCTAGGAAGAAAAGCTAGCCACCCATAGCAGTAGGTACAGGAAAGTAGAATATCTCAAAAAGCTGCCTGGATGGCAACTAGTTTGAATTGCATCAAACTGTTTAATGCATAATGTCTCTCAGAATTATTACCAAGGGAAAGTGTTTCTGTTTGCACTGTGAGTATCATTTTTGGTGTAGAAAAAATGACCTTCGGACATGAAAAATGCGTTGTAAATATGGGGTTCGGTGCATAATCTCACTTTGATATGAACTGTCATTGACTTGTCAAGTGAATAATATTCTTATGCTTTGTTTTTATATGGCTATTCCAAAATTATGGACCTTTTTGTGTTTTAATTTTTAATGATTATTTTTTTATTAGCCAGGTGGATGTGGCAATAAATTTGTGCATTAAAACTGACACTTTAATCCAACCCACATGACAACTGGGATCGGATATACCTGATAATATACGCCGTTTGAGTGAAAAGAATACAATAGAAAAAATAAAAAGATTGTTGGATAGTATAATAGATCTGAGTGATCAACAGCATTGTGGAATGTCTAACTACAGAAGATTCGGGCGTAACGTAAAAATAAAATGGTTGGACTTGTAAGTGCTTATTTGTTAGCATAACTACCTGCAGTTCTTTGCACATTAGCAAATTAGTTTGAGCACACAATAGCAATGCAGATTGTAAGTATGGTAAAGCGTCTGTTTTATTAATTTAGTCAGAATGTACTTTGCTCAGGAATAAGGATTTGTATAAACTATTTTGTTGACCTAATCCATTCATGTGAGAGGAAGTACATGTAGTTTGTTTCTTTTGTAATGTGTATTACATATTAACCTTGATGACATGTCCGTTTAGAGTACTTATTACGGCCTAGTCAATGTATAACAGGTGGAAGCACTGTGCATGATTTGTGTGAGCGAGATAATATCCCAAACTACGCATGCATAATTCATACACTGAAGTACTGGTATAGAGAGCTGTCATGTCCCATATGAATATTCCACTGGAAGATCAAATCTACTGGTTATTCTGACCGAACTGTATCTTTGTCTTGTTCTACTTATATGTGAGTGACGGTTTAGTAGTCAAGAGCGACCGAAAAAAGTAGAGATAGATGGATAGGAAGAAGTGGATATGAGATTTTTGTCCCTTGTACATTAATTTAATCTTCTAGAAACAAGCGAACACTGACAACAAAGATGTAAAGTATCTTCATTTGTCAAATTATTGCGTTTTATTTTCATGGCCCCATTCATGGACGTTAAGCTAGCCACATCGACGTTACGTTGTGTCATACGCACAAGATCTTTTATTTCTTTTATCATGTCATGAATTTTACTTCATAGAAAATGAAAACACGAAAGAGGATACTTATATTATGGTCTTTTAGTTGCAACAAGGACTACAGGATAAGGAAACTAATACAATCGGAAGCCATGCACTAACAGAAAAAACGAGGAAATACATCACGTCAACATATACATAATATGTCGAGAATGCGATTGTGGTTGAATTTATGGTTGTATTTATCATGCCAATAAAGTAAAAAAATATACAAATAAAGAACATCAACTTTTTGCTGTTTAACTCTTAATTAAAACGACGTTTAAATGATAATTGCTAAAACACTGTTGTGCTGCGTATTTTGATACATTTTTACATAATTAACAGCTCCAAATTTCCCTACTTTCAACTCCAAATGTGTCATGGAGGTAATTTCATAGTTTAATTTCCATTGTATGAGTGACAAAAGAGTTTGTGAAAATGAAGAATTCGCTTTTTGCAATGCACTTTAGCTAAAGAAAACAGCCGGATTTCAGATTTGTTTGTCTCTGTGTCATAAATAATTGTACGTTCTGGTGCCACATTATTCTACAACCCATGCATTTTTACTTTAAATCTTTAATAGCATACATTCAGCATAATTAAGGAAACGGGTGATCTCACGATTCTTCTCTGCTTCCGCCGGTAAAATCTTGTAAATATATTACTTCATTAATGACATATGACACTACATCGCATATTCTACTTGATCAAATATGAATATCTGTTTAACGTTAACTGACAGTAGATAACTGTGTAAAATAGTATAGGTCTTTCAGTTATTTGTATCTTGTCACCGCTACTCTTGACAATTCTTGTCTAAAACAGAAAATAAAACACGTAAATCAGTAATATCCAGTATCATCCTGAATTTTGTGACTTTTATACAAGAAGACTTGGAAAATAATCATGATTGCAGGTCTCATTAAGAGTGTAAAAATACAAAAAACTGGTGGACCAGCGTTTTACAAAATTCTAGTTAATTAATAGTGCTGCCAATTTATATGATTTAACAACTTTACAACTTGAAAACATTTGCTTGCTGCTGATAGTGACATATAATGAAGTCACTCTCATAAAACCAAATATTCTCTTCTGGTAGTCTCAGAAGTATGTAAATGCCTCAAACCCGACATACCCCACACCCAAGAAAAAGGTAGTATAACTAGTGACTGTCATTTCCACATTAGTCCAATTAATTTCACCTCAAACATATTACTATCATGCATGTACTGAAACCAATAATTTTTACAAAATCGATTTATTTATGGATTGTTTAAAAAATATATAGACATTTCGATTGTCCTTTAATTTCGGATTTCTCCATCGTTTGTAAACATGACTGCGATGAGCTAAATCGCTTCTTAAGCAATGTTATTGCTACATCTAATCCAGAGGTTTTCATACGAAAATGAGTACCGTTTGTCATAGGGTGTAACAGGTGTATCACACAGACACAAACTAAACAAAATAAACTGCTTATGTTAGTTCAGTCACTGAAAATAGGGGTGATTCACGTGGAAGCAGTCTTAAAAAGGTTAATGACCGAAGCTACCTTTTTTGTTTGGAGTTTGTTTTTAGGCGTTGCTTAAATATATGTATACTCTCATACCGGCTACACACGTTCTAATATCTATTCAACCTGAAAGAACAGAAGAAGAAAATTTAAATAAATCTAAATATAGAAATACAGGTTTGAATAACATACTGCAAGACATATATATATTTCTTATTATAGGAAACGAAAATAGATCCAACAGCGATACTGCTTCAGTGGCGATAAAAGCTGTATCGCCACTGTAAAGGTATGATTATTCTCCCAGTGATAACTATCACTATCTCGTTGACATGTGTACTAAAACTAGGTATTTGACAACTGTTGACAAATGTATTTACAAGACGGGATCTAGCCAGAACAAGGTAAATTTTAAAAGAAATGGCAGCTACTACTACTACTACTAATAATAATAATAATAATAACGTGATTCAAAAGTGTTAAATTGCAATAGATATGCTATTAATACTGGATCAACTAGGAGACTGATAAATAGAACCTATTTCTTCATAGAAAGGCAAGAGATTTTACAATGCACTGAAACAAAAGACAAGTATCAAATCAACTTCACATCGTAAAGTAATTACAACTGGATGATAATAACGTCATCAAGATGATGATAATTTAGCATTATTATTTCTACTATTATCATGATTATTATTTTATTACATCATACATGTTCGTGTGATAATTAAAGCAAGCCAACATTGCCAAAAGTAAAAGCAAAATGAAATTTCTAGCCACCGTAGGGTGGTGCTGAACCTCCTAACAACAACCAGCCAGCGATAATAAAAATTTAGAACCCTTGCCTTATAAATGAATAAAGAGTCACGGTAGAGGGACAAGGAACCCTCTAACCAAACCACAAAGTAGACCGAATACCTTAAATAGTGAGATAAGGGGCACTGTAGGAAAACAAAACTCATTAAAGACTTGCAATAAACTGTTGCAGTTTGAACCGCACCTCTACTAAGTCAAACATACCAGGTTAAACTGACCCTATCAGCCATTTCAAAGGCCTCCGTCCCCCTATGCTTGAATAGCTCATCGCTCTATTGCATTACGCGAAACCATTAAATGCCAATAAATGTCCGCAAGGAGATTAACATTACTTTGTGGAGGGGATTTGGGAAATATTACTACTCAATATCATTAAGTAAGTGTACATGTAAGTAGTTTTATTCGTAAACAACTCTTGACCATGTGTCAGGAAACTATAAAGTTATCTGCATACATATACCTTATAACTTACGTTTAAAATTCCTTTGAACCACATGTCATGAATGAAAGGACAAACAAAGGAATGAATGAATTGACACCTTGTTGTTGTTGTAGGGTTTAGCGCCATTTTCAACACAAAAAAGGCTATACATGGCGGCCAGTATAAATGGTGGAGTAAGAACCCGGGAAAACTCCAGAAAGAACCACCGACCCACGAGAACTACTAACAAGTTTTCTCACATACTCACACTGGCCGAGCCCTAGACTCGAACCCACGCAGACAGAGGTGAGATGGCAGTGATCCGTAACAGTTAGCACTTTAGATCACTCGGCCACTTGGGGCCCAGGACACATTCTTGAAATATCGGCATGTATGCATGTATGTATATAAGAATGTTGTATGCATCTTAGTTCAACGTATGTAAAATTAGAAATGATGTAAAAATAGAAATGATGTAAGATGGGAAATAAGTTTTTTTTAACGTATCCAACTTCATAGTACATGTTGTAATCTCCGGTCCAGTTTTCCTGGCATTTTGGTAGATAATAGCCGTCATATTTTTTTCTTTATACTGAAGTAGTGAGGTTTGTATATTTTTAATCTGAACTGTACATTAAAATAAGTCTGAAGGACACTCAACAAGAGCTCTCTGTTATCATATGCTTGATTGTTTTGTCATTTTTGGATCGATTAATTTATAATACTTGCAGTAATTGGTGCCATAATAATTATTTGAGTAGCATATAAGAAAACCAAAATTAAACTGTCAATATATTTTTGAACTTAATAAGTAATAAACACACTCAATTCTCTTGCTATCTAGGTAACTAATGACACCTTGATATGAGTAACGTCGAATACATAACTTAGCAATTTGAACAAAACAGTGCACTATTTATTGGCAAATATATGGGACTCTTTTGTTGATCGCGTTTTCACTTATCATTGACGCTTTTTATCTCTAAGTATAACATAACATATGAAGAAGTGACGAATCACTGATTATGATGTGAATCTTTAAAAATATTTCCAACCATTCAGCTGACTGGACTTATATTGCCAGGGTAAATATAAACCACATTGAAAATCTTCGATTTTAAATGTCGTTTACGGAATCAAGTGGCACTTACAGCTGAGATTTAGATGTGTGGTCTGTTTGGTGTCCCTTAACTGGTCACAAAAATTAAATCTTCAAAAATGAATGTCCTGAATATTATAGGCATTCGTTAGTGCGATATATAACAGGCTTTAACTCACTTAACAACTTTAAACGGACATCACTGTAAACCGTTGACATGGATGACAATTGTGACAAGCTAGAAACAGATGAAAAGTCCGATTTAGAAGAAGACTTGGCAGCAACTCAGACTGAAAAAATATATACCTTCAAATCGATCGAAATTTGGAACTTTAGACAGAGATGAATTTAAAAAGAAGATGTGTTTGGAATTGGATGTGCAGAATTTAAAAGATATAAGACTATCACTACACGACCTGGCTAAATTGGAAAATGCCAATTATCCTGTGACTCGTATAGTTGAGAGGACAGTAAGGTGTGATAGTGCACCTCTAGAAGAGACATTAACCGAGGATATATTTATTCTATACCATTTCTTAGCAGGAGATAATAACTTAGCGTAAGTGAAAAGCCTTGCGTCGAGACAGAAGCCAAACACGGGTATGCTTGATTGCAGTAGATGTGTGAGCCGAGCATCTAAGAGAAAAGGATCTAACGAACAGTCTCAGCGATCTGAATCAGACCCAGAACAGGTGATAAAGTTCTCGGAACATAATCCACTACCATCTCTATCAAATTATAAAAATGACAGTTCAGTAACAACAGGGAACTTATATAAGATAATAGACCTAAATCATTTTATACAAAACTGTATTCAACAAATGAAAGATGACATTAGAAATGAATTGAAAACCGAGCTTGTCAAGATACGTAAAGAACTGCACAGTAGAGATGTTAACTCGACTAGACTACAATCGGAATTAGAAAGATGCAGAGAGGAAGAGAAGAAGTTATCCAAAGACAAACTGGCCTTGAGAATATAACTCAGGGAGAAGAATAACCAGCTGGTAGGTATAAAGGCTCACCAACTGTTTCTACACAAATTGCTCGGGGATAGAGTATGTAATAAGGATAAAGAAAATGCAACTATAAAATGCGCGGCACAGACTCAAACATTACAGCTGATATAGTGCGTATGGGCAAACCTTCAAATGAAACACAAACGGAAAATACGGCTAATGCGATAAATGATCTTGACTCTGCACAAAAGGCGGAAACATTTATCTGATCAAACGGAATATATGGCCAAGAACAAAGGCGGTCGTATGAAATCCACTGGCTCAAGGGAAGGAGTTACGCTGACACTGCCCACCATACCCAGTACCTTCAGTGAAGACCTACAGTAATTAAAAATAACGGTGTACGTGTTTATCACCACGATCAGAAATACTCAGCACGAGTACACACAAAAAACAGCGACAGGGAGAGAAGGTCACCATCCGCAAACAATTCGGGCACCTCATTGAAGGACGTGGATAAATGAAACAAAACAGTCGATGTCATCACAACCAACAGAAACTGCAGACCACAAAAACATCTGAGGAACTCATATGAACGTCGGGTTTTAATGTCAAGGATACCGGTTGACAGAAAGAGAGAGGAGATGACATTTGTATACAAAAGCGCTAAAATAAAAGGGATGAAGTAATAGACTCTCACACTTTTACTGCTTTAGTCACGGTAGATGAGTTAGACTTTGAGAGGATTTTAGAGGAAGGGTTTTGGCCAAATTTTGTATGGGCAAGGGAATGGTATGAGGATTATGGTGAAAAGGACACCAAGCGGTACTGGCGTGACTAACTAAAGGGGCAGTAAGTCTCATACATATATTAAACTGAATCAAACGAAAAATTGTACGCGACCACGACTCTGTTAGAGAGTTATGGGCAAATCATTTTTCCAATTTGTCACTACCTGACAATACTTATCTGTACGATGCGAGTCATTACCAGATGGTCTTAGTAGAGGTTAGAGAACAGAGTATAGAAACCTATTCCCACTATGATGAAGTTATTGATAAAATTCCCACTAGAGAAGAAATCAGTAGTGCAATTAATTCTCTCAATAAAGGCAAGGCATGTGGTCACGACGGTATTGTTGCTGAGGATTTACTGTTTGCGGACACTCCAAGCACTGTACACTTACTTGAAATTATATTCACAAAAGCGTACGAGGCCGAGAAGTACCAGTGCCACTTTAAACAAGATTTGGTAATACCAATATTTAAAGGAGGGGGAAATAACAAATTAGATATGAATAATTACCGTGATATAACTATAGTTCCAGTGCTTCAGAAAGACCTAAAATAAATTATATATAATAGACAATTTATATTTTCTAAGCAGATTTGTTTTCCAAATCCATTGCAACAGGGTTTTAGAAATAATTGCGGTAGTATCACTGCAGCGTTCTGTATTAAAGAATATATATGCTACTATATGGACAAAGATACTCCTGTCTATGCTACATTTCTTGATAATGCTAAAGCTTTCAACACAGTTTGGTACAACGGGTTATTCTACAAGTTGTACAGACTTAGCATCAAAGTGAAGACCTGGGGCATCACGAAAGACTCGTTTGAGGTAGAAACAAGTTCTGTTTTATTTGCGGGCAAGCTGTCCAAACGCTTCGATATTAGGCAGGGTGTAGGACAGGGTCGTATCGCGTCTGCCTGGTTCTTTCTTGTAATGATAGATGATTTGATCACGGAATTAGATCACACTTTGCGAGGTCTAAAACTTGCCGATCTCTACCTGACTTGTGTTTTATTAGCAGATGACACAACTGTAATGTCTAACTCGCATCATTCAATGCAACAACTGCTTGATACAGTTTCTAACTATGCGAAAAGGTGGAGATTAAAATATAACGCAGAATAAAGTTGCACCATCTTGTTTACTAACAAAAGAACGACTGGTATCCCTTCTGTTCAATTCCGGTAGTCAAAAGTATGAAGTATGCCGGCGTACATCTTAAATATAACTTTTAAAACCAAACGAAGCGATACAAGAAACATGCTATAAAGGCAAACACTTGTTAAACTCTTTTTTATTGTATTTGTACCAGAGACGAAGGAATGAACCCTTTAACAAGTCTGAAAATTTGGAAAAGAATTATTCTACCCTCGGTCCTATATGGATGTGAACTATGGTCGTGTATCACAAACTCAATATAGAAGAACTTGAGTTATGCCAGAGATATGCAGCGCAACGTATGCAAGCTTTCGATAAATATTATATTCGGCTACAGAGGCAACGCGTAGTACCATATGACTCTGGTCAATGGAAGCATACATAGATAGGCTGAAATTGCTCTTTTTCAACCAACTGTGTAAGGGCGATTGGACTTTTATCTGGAAAAAGACTTTCATTATGCGCTTATGTCAGTATCTGACCAACCCGCTAAAACAGACGGGATTTATACCAGATATTGACAGAATAACTAAGAAATATGGTATGGGGAGTGTTCTTTTAGACTATGCAGTAAGATTACAAACAGAAGGAAAAATTGTTTGGAATCGACATATTATTGATATCATTCATACCCATGAAGAAACTACCTGGAGAACAAATATGGAACTAAGGGGTGATTTAATTCCCTTCAGAAACATTAATTTGGACTTAAAACCTAGTAGTATATGGTTTCTTGGGCGTTAATTTCCATCCTTGTTATGGCCTCTCTCTGAAGTAATGAAACTATATATCATACCTGTTGGTAAAGTTATGATATGCAAACTCTGTGGAAAAGAGACTGACGACAGAGCGAAACATATTATTTTAAGTTGCGAAATGCTACTTGAAAAACAAAACGTTTTACTGGAGAGAGTGATTGACTCTTTAGAGGTGAGAGACGGAGATAACTGATTCAATAAAGAAGACGATATATTGTTGGAGACACTTCTTGGAAGCAGGGTTGACTGCACGTCGTCTATTGACGATGATGTATGGGATAGACACATGTTGGTGACGGCAAACAGCATAACTTCATTCTACAATAAAATCTATGCCTAACTATCAGCCAACATGTCCAGACATAACAGCAGTAATAAGTATTACATTTTCATTAAAAAATTAAAGGCCAACGTCTTCTTGTCAAATCCGCAAAGTTTGTTGAATAACAGCTGTATACAGTGTATATGTATATGTATGTGTGTATGTGTGTGTATATGTATGTACGTATGTATGTGTATATGTATATAATAATAATAGTAATAATAATAATAAAGAGGACTTTGTATAGCGCCTAATCTGTAGAAGCTCTAAGCGCTTTACAACATTAGACAACACCTATAAGATAAAAAAATATATAATAATATTATCACAAAAACAAACACCATGAAATTAGAAAAACAATAAAATATAAAAAAGATGCTGAGAATATTTCAGGCAGGAAACATTATTAGGTCTTTAAGTTTCTTCTTGCAGTCGAAATAAGTCAGTTTTGAGAGCACTCGTGAATGGGATCGCTGTGTCTTTGTGTCTAAGTTTAGTGGGCAATTCATTCCACGTTGCTGGGCCCTGGTATGCAAAAGAACGCTGTCCATATGACTTTGTTTTCATAGTGGGAATAATAAGTATACGATTGTCAGAAGAGGAGCGTAAGTATCTTGCTGGTGTGTACACATGAGTGAGGTCGGATAGGTATGTTGGACTAGAGTCCGACAGTGAAACGTAGCAGAGAGAACAAATTTTGTGTTTGATTCTGGATCGAATGGATAGCTAGTGTAGGGTACAGAGCAGCGGGGAAGTGTGCTCTGATCCGAGCAGCTGTGTTTTGAACTTTTTGAAGTTTCTGGAGTAGATATTGAGATGAACCAGACAGAACTGAGTTACAATCGTCCAGTCTTGAAAGTACTAATGAACACACAAATGTTTTAGTGGCATCAACTGAAAGATATTTGCGAATTGAGTTGATGCGTCTCAGCTCAAGATATGCAGCCTTGCATATGTTCATGACATGTTGGTGCAATGGGAGAGTACTGTCCAGAGTAACACCTAGGTTTCGTACTGATTGTGTGAATTTAATGATGGTGTTACTGATATTTATTGTTTAAGGTATAGGATGTGAATGACAAAGTCTTTGTGTTGTGATCAGAATGGCCTCAGTTTTATCATCATTCATCTGCAGCTTGTTACATGTCATCCATAATTTCACATCAGAAATACACCTCTCTACGCCTTTGATGGTACATCAACTTCAGTTGGGTGGCTAGATTTGTATATTTGGGTGTCATCAGCGTACAATTGGTGAGACAATGGATGATGATCTATGACACTTGAGAGCGACTGAGTGTACAGAATGAAGAGAACAGGTCCAAGAACAGACCCCTTTGGAACACCACAACATTGATCAACTGGGCTGGAGTGTATTCCATTTGCAGATACAGTCTGTGTCCTGTTGACCAAGTAGGACTTGAACCACAGTAAGGCTGTATCATGAATGTCAAATACATGCTGGAGAAAGTGAAGTAATATATCATGGTCTATTGTGTCAAATGCTGCAGACAAATCAAGAAGGGTGAGGACTGTAATCTTTCCGCTATCCAACGCAGAGAATGTCATTAACTACTTTTAGAAGAGTAGTTTCAGTACTGTGGCAAGGGCGATATGCAGATTGTACATTGCTGAAAAGGCTGTGTGAATTTAGATGAGATACAAGCTGGGATAGAACAACCTTTTCCAAGATTTTGGATATGAATGGGAGATTAGAAACTGGGCGGTAGTTCTTTAAATCGTTATGGTCTAGTGTTGGTTTCTTCAGCAGAGGCTTTACAATGGCAGTTTTGAAAAATGATGGAAATTCCCCGGATGAGAGAGAGGTATTAATAACATCAGTTAGTGAAGGCAATACTGGATCTAAGCACTCAAGCAGCAGTGATGTTGAAATTGGATCAAGTTCACATGACTTTGGTGCACTCATCATCAGGATTGTACGTACGAAATCCATAGAGACAGGTTCAAATGCTGCTAATGGTTGCCGCTGAAATTCTGTATTACAACTGTATGGTGACGACGAGTCAATTGAAATTGTGGTGTCAAGCTTATCTCTAATGGTTTGTACTTTGTCACGGAAGAAATTTGCAAACATGTCCGGAAGGTCGACTGAAGAGAAGGTAGTTGGAGGTAGTGTTGATTTGTTCCTTGACATTAGCTTATTAGTAATCTCGAAGAGCTCTTTGCAGCTGGAACTTTCCATGATCTTAGTAGTGTAGTGGGCTGATTTCGCTGCATGGACTATATGTGTGACATTCTTCTTGGCGACTTCATAGATTTCCTTATGAACAGTGAGTCTGGTGGAAAGCCAAAGCCTCTCAGCTTTACGGCGGTCTCTTTTAGCAGCGCGAAGCTGGTCCCTAACACTGCTATACCATGGAGAACACTTTTGAATTGATACTCTGCACTTGGTAGCTGGGGCATGTTTGTCAAGCAATGAACGCAGACAGTTATCGAGTTGTTCTGCGGTAGGAGGTAAGCAAGTTGTTAGGTTAGCTTGGATGTCGTGCATTAGTTTGGTTCTATTTATCATACGGAGGTTTCTCTTAGTAGCAGATAAAGGTGGAGGGTTAGGGACTGATACGTCAAGATGGCATATAATGCAGAGGTGATCTGATGCAAGGTCATGGGATACCAGGGAGGACTGTAGAATGTTATCATCAGGTCTATGAAGAATCCAGTCTAAAATGTGACCATGTATGGGTGGGTTGGTTAACTGACTGTTTGAGGTTGAAAACATTAATGGAATCCAGGAGTTTTTATGTATTTGAGTTTCTGGGACAGTCAAAGTGAAAGTTGAAATCTCCAAGAATAATCAGGCTGCCACCTATCGAATTTCCATAGTCCAGGAGATTCGGAAACTGCTCCAAAAAGAGAGAGTCAGCCAGCTTGTTTTTTTTCTCTACTACGAGGAGGGCAGTATAGGCAGAAAAAATGGACTGACCTTTGCTTAAGAGTGAGTGTGGTTTGGACTAGTTCAAACGATGTGTGGTCGAAATTGAATGTTGTGGTGTAGTTAAGACGTTTTATCATGGAGTTCTTTGTGATGACACCAATTCCACCTCCGCTAGAATTACGGGGTAACGACTTGATGGAGTAACCAGTGAGTGTTGGATCCGCACACTTGGGCTCATCGCCTGATGTTTGTAGCCATGTTTCTGTCAGGAAAAATATGTCAACAGTCTGGCGTTGATAAAATTAACTATTTCTGTGCGCTTTTCCGGTGGTCCTACTGACTGGGCATTGAATAATGCAATACGCAGTGGTATTTCTTTGATAGTTGACACAAAGGTTGACGAATTAATAGGGATTTGAATTAGGTTATCTAAATTAACGGTGGAATTCTTTTAAAATGGTTGTGCCGAAATAAGGGAGATAACTCGGATTCTTCTTCCTGTTCTACGCCGGCTAGCTTTGAAACAACTTTTCCTTTTTCGCTTCTGTTTACATTTAGGTAATGATGAATGTAGTCCCAGTTCGTTTAGTCTAGAGCACAGTGTAGTGTGGAGAGCCAAGCAGTGATCATTTAAAGCAATTAATGAGGGTCCATCGTAGCATAAACGGGTTGACTGGCGAGTATCACGTGATGGCGGTTTGTTCAAAAACAGTGGAGCAAGACAGCTGAGAAAAAGTCTAATTTTTCTCGTTTCCAAGACAAGGAGATGAAGAAACACATACAAATTTAACAGCCAATACATAACGAACATAATAACGAAGATGAAAACAGGCAACAAGCACAAATATTATGAAAAACGGCACTAATAAACGGAACAGCTGCTTCAAGCCGGTTAAGCTATAGCGGCCATCTTGTCTCCAATATATATGTGTGTGTGTATATATATATATATATATGTATATATATATATATATATATATATATATATATATATATATATATATATATATATATATATATACACACACATATATATATATATATATATATATATATATATATATATATATATATATATATATATATATATATATATATATATATATATATATATATATATGTGTGTGTGTGTGTGTGTGTGTGTGTGTGTGTGTGTGTGTGTGTTTATGTATTTGTTTATGTATATTTCCTAGAGATTTTTATATGGTTTTATGTATTCATTTATCTCATCTTGTAAATGCATTAGTTGATTGTTGTTGTTGTTGTAGGGTTTAACGCCATTTTTCAGCACACGATAGGCTATACATGGCGGCCAGTATTAATGGTGGAGGAAGAACCCGGGAAAACCCCGGGAAAAACACAGACCCACGAGAAGCTACTGGCAAGCAATCTCACATACCCACATTAGCCGAATCCGAGACTCGAACCCACGCAGACAGAAGTGAGAAGACAATGATCCGTAACGGAAAGCGCTTGATTAATCTGATGTAATCTCTGTTGAAGAGGAAATAAAGTCAGTCAGTCAGTCATACACATACATACATACATACATAATTACATACATACATACACGACTTTTTTTCTCCAAATTTATTTGTAAGTGATAGGGAGTTAAGCGCCTTGTCCAGTAGCCAAGCTCGTCTGATTCGATTACTCTTTAGTTTTAAGAGCAAAAGAACAAGACATGATTTACTGCCACACGAGTTTAATATGTCATAATATGCACACGTCACCAAGAAATAGCACAGTGTTACTATTATTAGACTGCGGCGGTTCGAGTCTAAGATTCAGCTAATGTGGGCATGTGAGAAAGCTTGCCAGTAGCTTCTCGTGGGTCGGTGGTTCTTTCTGGGGTTTTCCCCGGGTTCTTCCTCCACCATTAATACTGGCCGCCACGTATAGCCTTCGTGTGCTGAAAAATGGCGTTAAACCCCACGGCAACAACAACAACAACTATTATTAGATTATTTAAAAGCTGTCATTAGATGTTTTTTGTGGACAATCAGAATTCTAAGACTTTACGGAGCTGGTACTAATGGTAGGAGTGAAAGAACCTTTGAAATATTTAGACTTGTTCTGTAATATCCAAGATATTTACATTTTACAGCCAGTGACAGTAAAACAAATTGGCTAAGCAATGAATTAATTCTAGGTTGACACCATAGACTTGAGCCGACTTACGTGACTTGCACGATAATGAGCCCCAGAAATCTGTGTGAAAGGCCAAGGTGGAAAACACCGACATGAATAATATCAAGCCAGATTATTCTCAGAATGTCCCGATGGACAGTAGTAACACGAATAGTTTAACATTACATTAATTCCAGAATCGCATATTATTCTCGTCTGGGCCAAAAATTTGAATAATTTCGGATCCACACAATATTCATGTCTTCTGGATATGATATGATTGATTTGATATTAAATCAATGTCGTAAAGGCGAATGATTTACATGGGATAACCTGACGATTTTAAATTGAAGATAAATCTCACAAAGGTATTCATCTCATCCACTGATTGGATTTTGCAAAAATTAATATGTATGGTCGAAAGCCTAGCTCTGCAAAGGCGAATGAGCAGCTATAGGATATTTTTAGTGACGCAAAATGAATATATCACTAAATTTTTATCACTTACATTTCTTTGAAACAAGATTGCAAGTTGTATTTTAACAAAATAAAAGCAAGTTGAACTGGTGGTCCAATAAAACGTTTCTTAATGGGTCATACAATAACAAATAAATCGTTTGCTGATGATTAACTTTCTGATTGCTATAGTGAGGAAACTATTAATGATAATAACAACAGCGGACGCTATATAAAACATCACAAGGGGCTACAGCGAAGGCGTCATTAAACTTGTGCTAATGTTGCTTTGGAAAGTGGACCTGTAGATTTTGAGAAGATACAATAATTCATACTGGTTAGGAAATTGAGATATGTACGATGATAAATGAGATTTAAAACCTCCAGTTCATCTACAATATTTGAATGTCAATAAATGCATATAAAAGAACAACGAACCTGTGATTTCTCTTTTCTTCATGAGGAAGAGAATAGTGTGGACAAGAATGTACAGCATGATTAATAGTCTGAAAATACAACAGTCTTGTAAATTAAAAGGTATATAATTCGCACGATACTGAAACATTAGTGAGAAAAATTTATTTGACGGCAGTGCATAACGTTTCATGTATCGATACAATATTCCCTCAGCTACACAAAAACACATAAGGAGCGCAACCGTAAGAAACTATCTAGCTCAGACAGGAAATGATATGGATTCTAAATGAAAATCAAGCTGAGAAAGTGCGCATATAGTATGTAAATGTTATAATTCACTGCTTACTATTCCAAAATAGATTTTTCTTTGAGTGTTTCGTTGCATTTTCCGTTCTCACCTAGTTTGATGTATATTTCATTATGTGTTCTATTTTGCCAAGATCGCTTTTAATCTAAACAAAACACTCTAGAAGCATACTTACCGTTGAATGGATGTGTATTTATCTGTGTTAAGTGAAGAAAAGACACGTACACTATCAATAATACATTCAACATGAACTAAACATGCCGCGTGTCTCTCGTCACGTCCAAATGTAAACACATGTAATAATCTGTTACAGTATTGCTTTTATCTTTCTTCACGGAAAAGTAACTCTTGACAACTTTGTTGCAACAACATCATACAATATTGTTTTCTTTGATACACTTTCCAGTGGTAGTAAAATAAGTATTAATTGTCTCCAAAATAAAGTTCACTTTAGCGAAAAAGGATTTTAATTTTTTTATTTTAGAGAGAACGACAAATTTGTTTTCTGTGAATCCAGTCTTTAGTTACTTAGGGTTCAAAGCAGGTCGTCCATTCAGATCATTCGGGGAATCAACACTTTTGTTTGATATGGAACACTTTCTGGAAAAGACAGGTTATTCTCTTTTAATGCTAATATTCACATATGCTTCATATGTCAGGTTTAACAAAGTACAAATCTGCAGTTTAGCAACGTTTTATCGAATAATCTCAGTGTGAAATCCTATAAACTTTTATAGCAGACTTACGTTTGCGATCGATGGCAGTCGAGCACCACTTAACGCAGGAACTACACCAAATATAATGCTTTTATGATTTTTTGAGCCAACGTTCACTACCAAGGCTTTTAAACAAGTTACAGTTATTCCAGGCTTTTAGCAGCGTTTTTTTTTTCTTTCTTCAAACGACGACATATCATTAAATTGCATTTGTATGATAATTAGCAGCGTTTTTCAAACGACGACATATCACTAAATTGCATTTGTATGATAATTAGTAGCGTTTTTTTCAAACGACGACATATCATTAAATTGCATTTGTATGATAATTTGCAGCGTTTTTTTCAAACGACGACATATCATTAAATTGCATTTGTATGATAATTAGCAACGTTTTTCAAACGACGACATATCACTAAATTGCATTTGTATGATAATTTGCAGCGTTTTTTCAAACGATGACATATTAATAAATTGCATTTGTATGATGATTATGATTCTGAATCCAGTTATGAATCATGATATTTGGATAAGATTCATTAGGTTATTAATGCATAAAGATATATGATAAATGCTCCATGATGCATTCTTTGGTGTTATCACCTTTGTTCTTGGCTCAGTAAACCACTCATGAGCATCTTTTCAGCTCTACTTTGGGTCATATGAAAAGAAAAAAAAATAGCGAATGGAAAAACTGTTAAGAAATAGAACTAACGGTCAAAACTTACTTCCACGTTTAGCGATTGTGTGAAAAAAAGACATAAAAGAAATATGAAAATTATTTCATCAACAAATCTCTATATTTTACACTTAAATACATAATAATTTATTATACACTCAAACTATTTATGTGAAATCTATATATCAGAGCTGTGTACAAAGATTATAAAGTTCAAAATCTGACGGCTGTATCACTAGTGAGCGCGCTATCTCACCATGTTTGTTGTTTTATAACCCTTCAGACTATTAAAATAACATCTTCTATAACTTGCAGTACACCGCATTGCAACCAGTCTCGATAACTTGGCAGTACACCGCATTACAACCAGTCTAACTATAAACATTAGTTACTTTTGATATTTTTGTTTTAATATGAAATATACTAAGTATGAAAGAAAATGGCATCGTCACTGTTTCTATTATATTTTTTATTTATATGTATTTTAACATTCACTCCAATGGAACAATACTTGCTGTCAGATTACAAATCCCCAATGTTTTGATTACGTGTCTGTATTCGGGATAATACAAAATAAAACTACTAAATTTAATATACAACTTGGGTTTTATATAATATTTTCACATTTTATGGAGCGAAAACACGCAATCTGCCCACAATGTGCATGAGTTATATTGAAATTAGGGAAAATCATCATTGTCGCATGTGTTACGCTCCTGTAAATTGTAGAAAATATATCCTGAAATTAAACATTGAACAAGATAAATTGAAGTAGTCATCTAACTAAATTATATTTATATTACCCACTTACCCTTTATTCTGATTAATCGATGTCATTTGCAGTTGTGTCTCCCTTTCAACTTTGGCTATACTATAAACGATTGTCTATTAAATGTCATATTATTAACTTTCACGACGTCAAAACGTTCTGACATCTGGTGCAGTGTAGTGTACAGTGGAAAAGGGCCGTTTAGTGCAGTGTAAAATAATCGTTTAGTGTACAGTACAAAAGGGCCGTTTAGTGTACAGTGCAAAATTGCCGTTTAGTGTACAATGCAAAGTGCTTGTTTTGGACCTGATTTTCATTCAGCTATAAATTAGACAGTGAAAAAAATATTTTCATGATTTTAATTTTTACCCGGTTGTAGAGGCTTTATCCTTTTCATGGTAATCCCATAAATACTGCATGAGATATCTTTTATTTTAGACACACCGAATTCGCATCATCTGCATGTTAAGAACACGTATCTTATTTCTTGACATATCCACTTTCAGACCGACATTTTCTTCATTGTTTTCATATTTTTTTTATGTGAGATTGATATGATTTTATTTTTTGGCAAAAATGAACAATATTCTTAAACATAAAATAGTGTTCAGTTTAATATTACTCTACGTAGTTTGCAAAAATGTATTAACTTCATAGGTTTATTGTATATCTATCATCATATCGATTCTCTCAAAGAGGGTAGGGAGGAGCCTGGGTGGCCGAGTGGTCTAAAGCGCTAGTCTTGAACGATCACTGCCATCTCACCTCTATCCGCGTGGGTTCGCGTTCAAGCTCTGCCTATGTGGGCATGTGATAAAGCTTAAGTGGGTCGGTGGTTCTTCACGGAGATTTTATGGGTTATTCATCCTCCATTTATACTGGCCACCATGTATAACCCTATCTTGTGCTAGGAAATGGCGATAAGCCTACAACAAGAACAGCAGCAGTAATCTCCATGGGAACGTGACGGTGATATAGGTTTTATTCCATTTTCAAGTCACATTTTATTGACATAAACTCTTAACAAGAATGTGACTTTTCACTCCAATACGTACGTTAATATTTATTTTAAGACCTTTTAACTGTCTAAGGCTCGTGTTTTCCATTCAACCTGTCCTAAATATAGATCCTTTAGTTTTACATTCAAAACAATACAAATATATTCAAGCCTCAAGTTGACCATGGGCGAAAGTGGGACTAAAAGGAAACATCCATCATTTTTTGCAAGACATTTTGATTCAAACAGATCTCTGGTGTGGTCATATCGTGAATTGCTTATGGAATGTAGAGAGCAAAACAAAACTTGCTAATAGTGCAACTCTGATGTTAGGCAGCAAGAAACAATAAAACGAGAAAATAGTTTTAACGGATTACATGTAAAACCAGTTTGTTTTGACGTCCTCTTACTCCTCCTCTAAAATTGCCTTTTCTTTACTGAATCGTAGTTACACGCATTAGCTGGCAGGACTTAAAAGCGTGTATATTTTGTATGCGTGTATCAGATGATGTTGCTTTATCGTCTCTGTCGATCGATTACAACTGAAGCTAATGACAATTTTGCTACACTTTAATAAAAGAAGACATTCCACAATTAGACAGATGGTTTAGTAAGAAAAAGAAATATAGGTTAACGGTCTCCTATCAGAGATAATAACAAAACATAATTTACCACCGCTTTCCAAAATCAACACATGTATGAATTTTGTTTAACAAACTTATTTATACAAGTTCAGGGCAATTTTATGTTTTATCATAACTGTGTGATTGGACTTGCGAAGTTAGCCGTCTGTTTAGTTTAATTTAGGTTTCTGATCAATATTGAACTTTTTGCATTAAGACATTAATTTATTCAGTATATTATGATGGTTTTTGAAAATCTAAAAATGAATTTTTTTTTTTTATTTTTGCGTATACTTGACGAGCATAGCATTATAACGAATCTGCAAATGAAGCGTTTAATATTTATAAAGCCATCTCTCCCAAAAGCTGGAAAATGAATATTAAATCATGACCCAATTCAGATTCATTTATAGAAAATTTTCAATTTAATGTAAAGAGTTTGAATATAAATAAAAGTCTGGCACAGACGCTGTACCTTTCAATTCTTGCGCGCGAAAATATAGTCCCCCAAGCTAGTGGATATTCGTGTAAAAGGATGAGTACTGGATGCAGAGGTTTTACTACCTTTAGATTATAAAGGCGTTGCTGTGTATAATAGTGATTCAAGACTTATGTTAAGTGACGGATATTTGCATTAACTGATTTGGAAGAATGCATTGGTTGAATAACTTGGTATCAGTGGGATCGTAGCATTTGTCTGCATTCTTTTCATTAGAGACTTTAGTTTATTTATTCGAGTTTAGTTGGACATTTAAATCAAGCTTGTCCTTAAAGATGGGTTAAATCTATTCATGTTCTTTTTTTACATTTGGGGAATTCCGCGTCACGTAAATTTTCCATATTCCGATATACAGACCTGCTAAAGTGCGTTTTTGCGATAGTCGACTTTTTCCCCATGATCCTTTAGAAGTTTAGATTGGAAAGACGGCCGTCATATTGTTGATACACAATTTACAGTTTGATTGCGTGCAATGCAGAATACTGTCAAGATGGATCTTAAATCTTGTGATTTAAGTAGTCTGCATATTTGTGCAATCGTTCTAGAATTTTGATTTGTCTGGTGGGGTGGGTTTTGGAAACTGGAAGTTTGGTGAGTACACTTTTGCATAACTGCATATATTATTCAATTGTTTAATAATTTCGAGAGTTTGTTGTATATAGATTTGAGGTGCACTCGAGTTGGAATAAAGGATAGATCTGCAACATTGAAGGTGCTTAAACTTAATCTCTACGGAAGAACATATTGTGATCTTACAAATATGCCAACATATACGAATATACTCAGCATACAAGTAAATGACGCATGCATTAAAGTATCACCCCTTAAGTACGACATGGTGGCGGGGACGATGTACAATGTCGAGTCTTCAAACTCATTGATAATATATCCCAATCACTTTCCAAACAACTACCAAGTTTGAAAATCAAACTCTAATATTTTGATGCATTTAATATCCCCCTTCCCGACTAAAGGAATTGCTAATGTTCATAAATTAGTTGCCTAGTTACAAAAGCAAGAAACCAATGCCACTAAAAAGTGATTACGTTACTCCATTTAGTGCCTGCTGTGTTTGGGACGATGTAATCTTACCAAACCTTTTAATAATTACAGTTTTCTACTTTCAAAGTCGGGAATAGTTAATCTTACATTTATGTTCTCGAATTTACGACATGTAGATTTTTGGCGACAAGTGTTACTATTACCGCTTCTGATTACAAAGCATTTCAAACAACATACCGTGCATTTCTTACAACATACCGCGTATTTCTAACAACATATCGTGTATTTCAAACAACATACCATGTATTTCAAATCTTAAAACAAATTAAGCCTAAAGGAATGTTCAAATGGCGTGGAAAGAGGTTGGGCATATTGTTTTAGCACATCCTGACCCGAGTAAATTACTATGCACAGTGCAATATTGTAGTAGCTCATCTTAGCCTGAGTAAATTTGTATGCACAGTGCAACAAACACGTATTAGTACAGCTTAACAAATTACTATGCGAAATGCAATATTGCATTAGCATCTCTTGAGCAAATTACTAAACACAGTACAACAAACATATTGCATTAGCACATTTTACTTTGAGTAAATTACTATGCAAAATACATATTGTATTAGCACATTTTAATCAGACTAAATTACTATGCACAGTGCGTGTGTGTGTGTGTGACTTGAATTTTTAAAGTAGCTTTAATAATTTTTCGGTCATATCGTTACGATGTCTGCAGTGTGACAGTTTATAGTGATGTCTAGCACTGGGGCATCATGCCGCAGACATGTAGCATGATGTCCCACCCAGTCAAATTATCCTGACACCGGGCCGACCAGTCATAACACTACTAACCTCTTAATGCTGAGCGCCAAGCGAGACAGCTGTTAGTACCATTTTGTAGTCTTTGGTATGACTCGGCCGGGGTTCGAACCCGCGACCTCCCGAGGCGGACGCTCTAACCACTAGGACACCTGAGCGGTCATGCAAAGTGCAAGAGGACTCGAACAAACGAAGGTAATCTAGGATCGTTACATAGGGTCCTGGTCTATATAAAATATTAATAATTTTTGCGTCTTTCAACACTTTTCCCCTTTTAATTGAATGTATGTACATAAAATCAATATTTGTCCTTCGTCTTTTAGATGGGTATTTCTTGTCAATGTATAAATACATGTAAGTACATAAAATCAATAATATTTGTCCTTCGTCTTTTAGATGGGTATTTCTTGTCAATGTATAAATGGAGTCCATGTATCCGGTTTGTCCTCTCAAAGGGAAATACATAAATGAACCTTCTTTTTTTGTAGACAGACGTCAATGTTCCCAAGCTTTCAAAGAATAATTGGTACTGTCCACGTAATGAAATCCCATGTTGAAACTATAATCAATGATCAAATGAAGTTACTTCTTCCACTAATTGCGTCCTTATGCTTGAGGAATGAGAAAATGAAATAAAAGTATGGGTTACGCTAGAGACATTCATAATAAATTAATGCCACAGTTACAGAAACAAACCATCAATCTTATACACAACACATTCTTGCATACTTAAAAAGGACAAAAGTAATTCGATCCATGGAACTAATCACTTAAAAACATTACAACAGATGGGGAAACTAGCTATAAAGTGTAATATCTAAGAAGGCAAGTAAAAACCTGTTTTGAAATACAATTTAGGATCCGGGACTGAAGACATGGAAGCTTTGCAAAGGGAATCTAAATAAGAACTTTCGGATAAAAAAGACGAACCCTAGTAAAATCTGCTGAACATTTATTTCGCTCAAACTCATTTTACCTACAAGGCAGTTTAAGAAGGGAAATGTGGGTGGAGTGAGGGAGATACACTAATATACAAAAATCTTTTTTATTTCAAACAAAGGATGTAGGGATAATCTCAATGACCTACCCGTTTCACATAGCTGGAGGTTTGATGATATCCAAACAAAATCGAAAAAGATATCAAACCTAATCGATTCTGATTATCAAAATTTGGTTTACTGGCCCGTTTTATACGCGTAGAGGAACATAAGGAAAAACAATATTTTTAGACAAGCTTTACATTAAAAACTATATTTTTTTCCCAAAACTCTTAATCATTGTACTATTCTAGTACGCTTATTGAAAGTCGAGAATATTCATCCACACATTCATGTGGTCGAATTTAGATTGATTTTTTTTTTGTTTAAAGTGTTCCATTGCTCTGCAAAGAAAATGAATTACACGGCAATGTATTATGATATTGCAGGATACATGCTTTAAAATCCAATGCCACTAGAAGTTAACATTATAAATAAAAGACTTCTAACACAAAGGACAACAGCGTATTCAAAAGAATGCTTATTTAAACTGGCTAATGAAAGGGGTGGAAAACAGTAAGTTTTATATTAATCCGAGTTATTTTTGACTATATGCTTTTGTTGGAATAAAATGAATTTTTTGTGCAAATAATTAGTCATAGTCAGCAGCAGTGTCCTTGAAAATCCCATAGAAGTCTTTTGTTTCGCAATTACTGCTTCGAAGATATAGAGACGTTTATCTCAGACTGGGAGCTTATTGTAATTGTACAATTTTCCACAAAAAAAATAAAATGTCCCTCCTAAAACATTTTAATGTATCCACAGTTAAGTATTTTGGTTCACGTGTCGAAATGTAGAGTATTTCGTACCATAAACAACTTACGACACGCAGTGCAGGGGACTCTAGAAATTAGGGGAATTCGGGGATCGCTACATATAAAATATTCATATTTTAGCGTTTTTCAAAAATATTGGTCAAGGTCACTGAATGTACCTACTTAAAGTCAGTAGTATTTGCCCTTCTTCCTTCAGAGGATAATGTCTGGGAAAAGTTTCAAAGAAAGGTGTGCGTGTACTGTGATTTTCACGAAAACAGAAGTTTGTCTTGGAACCCACTTCTCCTTCTACAAAGACTTATTTAACACCTTTTAGAGACCATGCGGTACCATTTGGTGTTAACGGGATCCCAGGTTAAACATTATATCAAAAGATGATGTCTCCTCTACCATTTTGCGCCATCATACTCGATTCGCATATCTATCCGTAATAAAATCAGGCAAACATTTGAAAATATGAATGAAAATTATGGAAAATTATAACTGATGAATGATACATTAATTGCTAGGTTACAGAAAGTCAAACCCTAACATTTTGTTGTATTAGTATCTCCTTCCCACTAAACATGGACTGATGTTGACAAATTAATTGTAAAGTTACGGAAGCAAGATACAAAGTTTAACAGAGTGATTATGTAACTTTGCTCAGTGGTCCTCTTTCGTATGGGTAGCTATATCTGATTTAACCAAATAGGCCGAAGTGCAATATTTGTAGACAAACTTTAGTATAAAGACTGTACATTTTCTTCCCTGACCTTTAATAGTTACAACACTCTACTTTAACGCTTAAAAGTCTAGAATTGGCAAGAACACATTCATGTGCTGACATATTGATTTCGGGTTTTAAAAGTTTATATTAGTTCTGCTGCGAAAATGCATTACTAGTACATAGCGTTTTATTATACTATGTAAGGATTCCTGGTTGTTTTGGGGGTATTTTTTGTGTTTTGGGGGTGTGGGGCGGAGTCGTGTGGTGTGGCGGTCTAAAATACATTGTGACTGAAATATTTTACTGAACGTCGAAAGTTTTTAAAGTTACACAACATACATTGTATTCCTAAAATAACAAAATATTTAACTCAGCTAGGTGATAAAGGGGTCGGATAGGGTTTGTGCATATTTTATCCGGGTCATTTTTCAACTGGTGCAATTGATGATAATGGGCAGAAACAACTATTTAAATTACCATTGACCCAAACATTAATATTTGGTCAATGTAATATACTTGTATGCTAAGAAGACTAAAATACGCTTCTAGCCTAAACCCAATGTATCCAAGACGAAATTTAGAATAAGCAAAAAATATGCTGTGACGCTTTATTTCAAGAAATAAATCTTTGTAAATGGCCATTTGCCACCGTTAAACTACTATTCAGTGAGAACATCCAATAATATATTTGCAGTGATAACGACTGATGAATATGGTCTTAGGTTCACAACTGCTATAACATAGAAATTTGTATATGTGTGTTACTAAAGAATATTGCTTATTTATTATAGAATTAACAAACTTCCTTTAAGAATCAACAAACTACCTTTCAAAATGAACAAACTTCACAAAACATGGAGTGAAATAACTTATTATTTCCTTTGAGATTCCCTTTAATAATCATATATTAGATGCTTCTCACAAGCTTTTGGACTTTACATAAACGTAATTAATGAATTAATTCTTTCTGTTGTTACTTTTATGGATTTAAACTAAGAAACAAGACAAGGTAAAAACAAAAGAAGCATTCAAGTTTTCAAAATATAAACCTATCCCCTAAAATATAAAATTAAACAATGTGAAAGAATTAAAAATAACTTACAGTGTATGAATTCCTAGAATGGTATCATAAAATTGTACTCTCAAGCTCACATACATCCGGAAACTATCCAAAGGTATTTCGAATGAAAGTTCTAATGTGCTTATGTACTAACGTGCTAGTACGACGGAAGAGTCATAGTTCTAAATCCAAAAGTATTTAGATTAAGGTAATCTCGTGAAAGAAGAATATCACTAATGTTCTTGAAAGTTTCGAATAAACCAACAGAATTAGTTAAATATTCAAGTCTCTGCTAGTCCAGGAACAATTAGAAATAAATCACGATTTCTTCTCACGACTCTTACAAAAGCTGCATATAACTGAAGACTCCTAATATGGCGCTATTTTCTCTTATATAGTCCCTATGTGGGCGCCAAGTCAACACTATCTAAATCACCAAAACGATTCCCGAAAATTTAATCCTTAAATTGTGAAATACTTAGCAGTCATGTTCAGACTTTCTCATATTATTGCGTCAACACCTAGGGATTGTATGATATCTCTACAGGATATATGCACTCATAGAATCATATGATGTTTTTGTGACCTCAATTTAAATTAATGTGTGGCGTACTTGACCAAAGTAGTTTAGACGTGACCTTAGCAAACAACATCTGGGGGAATGTGCATGTTTTTTTACTGGCCAGCACATAATTAAAGAATACAAAAATTTAATGTCATTAGCCCAAGTGACAAATAAAACTATAGTATAAATTAATACATAATACAGATATCAGTAACACCTTCTTCCTTCAGGAGAAGCCAGAATTGTGTAATAAAACGTTCTTCTATCAAATGTCAAACATATATGCAATTAATTTTGCAAACGAATATGAATGATATAATCCTGCATGCAAAACAATGTAATACTCTCCTTTTATGCACGTGAAAGTGTGTTTGCAATGAAATTTTCTTTTCCTTTGATGTGCCTGATATCAATGTTATATCATAATAACACCAGACTCCATTTCAACAATCTTTGATTCTTGTTCTTCATTTCATTAATGAACATGAGGGGATTGTGATCGCATCATTGGAGACATCAACTGGAGAAGGACCTGTACTAGCATACACTTGAAAGTGCTGAAAGGCCATCATCAAAACCAAACGCTCCTTATCAGTCGGAATATTTTCTCTGATGCTGATTCAGTTTCATAATAAAATAACACACTGGATGATCCACGCCATTGCTTTCTTCATGTATCAGTACTCCGACAAACCCTACGTCACTTGCATCTACAGATGTTTTTAATGATTTAGTGAAATCTGGAGCTGAAGGGACTATTGCTCTTTTGAGTATAGCCTTTAACTTATTAAATGCTTCCTAACATTTGTCTCACCAGTGGAACTTGGTCTTCTTACTCAACAAATTATTCAGGGGTTCAGCAATCGTGGAAAATTGTGAGGAAAATTCCGATAATAACCAGCCATACCAAAATATCGCATCTATTAGTTCTTACTGATAGGCAGATTAACTCAGAAATAACCGTAACCTGAACTTCTATAGGTTTTGGTTGATCATGTCCCACAACACGTCATATAAAGGTAACAAAATCACGGCATGAGTCACTCCTACTGGAATTGATCGTTAGAGTTGCTTTACTGATTCTTTTGAAAACTTCCGTATGGTTTCCATGGCCCTTCCAGGTCTCGTTGTAGATGCTCACATCGTCGATGTAAGCGTCAAAATTTCTTTGCCGGGTATTATTACATTCAAACGTTTGAAATAACTTGTGGATTCCTTCATCCTAAACGGCATGACGTTTTATTGCTCTTTCTCCGTAAGTGCAGCTTGGCAGAATTCATTCAAAAGGTCAAACTTGGTGATGTCATCAATTTTCAGAATTGGAAATGAATCTGTCTTAGTGATTCTGTTTACTTTTCTGTAATTAGTACACATACGGAAATTCTTATCTAGTTTCGGCACGTGAATACAAGGTAAACTCTTGTCACTTTTACTTGGTTCGATGAAGTCATTCGCCAGCACAAAATGAACTTTCTTCATATATTCCTGCTTCACAGGCGTTGAATCTACTATTTCAACGCCGTTGGAGATTATATCTGTTCGTGTTGGATTATCTGAAAAAAGTGTTCATATTCTTTTAGTGGCTGTTTCAGTTCGTTTATCTCTTGTTGCAGCGGATGCAAAAGTTTCTGGTCCAGATCGTCCAAAATTTATCAAATTCAATTTCTCATCTTCGCTCAAATGTTGTCTTGTATTGGACAGGTACTACTAAATTAACTGAATAATTTTCTTGGCTATCTCTGTTTATATACTTGTAACATGATTATGACAAATTATTCCTATCTTGCCACCCAGGAGTATGGATACTGTATTTTATCCCACACACATTATTCCTAACTTTATACTGACCCAAATACAAACTATAAACAGAATCTCGAACAGATTCCTTCGCAGGAAAGAACAACAGCGGAACAACTTTGTCTTGTCCTTTTCCTTTATCTCTCTGAAGGCCAAAAGATGTTAACATTCTTGACCAAAATTTCCACTAAGGTCCCACTCTTAATGTTCCTCAAAAGAATAACTTGTAGAAAACTTGTGGACACACCAATAATCATCAATACGTAATGATTACCTAACTTGATCTTAGGCAGTGGGCCCAGACTATCTACCATTATTACACTAAATGGTTCGTCAAACGTAGGAATTAACGACAGATGTGTTTTGAGTATCTTCTGTTTGGATTTTCCTATCTTTTAACAAGTAGAAGAAGATTTACAAAATGCTGAAAGATCACATTTAATGTTAGGGCAATATAAATTATTTAAGATCTCGTGATAAGTCTAATTGACTCACTGAATGACCAGACAACTAAAAATCTCCTGTCGACACGATCTAGAAGCAACAATTTATTAGCTTACTGACATCTCGTCACCAGCGGGTATCTCTGGTGGCCTCCTTTTGCACAAAGGACCCCATTCTTCAAGAAGTAACAAGTTCCTACTTGTGTGACATCAGTTTCACTAATAACCGTCAGAAATTAACACAGGAGACACTGGTCTACAGCCAAAATGCTTCCGAAATAAATGTAGTCAAACTTTACTAATTCTGGGTCACTGAGAACGAATGATGCTAGTGTTAAAGATACGATACCGAGAAAGTATATATGACCCTTGATTTGGGAATGGCGGAGGATAAGTGAGTTATAAAGTGTAGGGATCTCAGTTTAAACCAGAAATTACTAAAATACATCTTTGGCTAGATCTATGAATAAATCTAAGGCTGGGTTTGGACAGTAATTGCTTTGTAGGCAAAACAATAAATGATACAATCTGAATCTGGTATTGCTTCATACATGATATGAATTGCATCATGTCATTCCTAGAAGTCATAACTAAGAACAGCGGGGGAGGGACATACCATTTTACAGAACCCTTAAATCGTCAAAATAACGCTTCCAAGCCACCAAAAGCGCCTAAAAAAACGCCAAAAAGTTCCGGACCGCATGCATAAACTTTTGCGCGGCGGGGTATCACAATGTGGTCAGGCACCCTCTGCTGCTATTTAAAATATCTGGTCTAGACCTATTCGATATCGTGATCCCCATCGCGGGGTGGAAACTAAGATTTCACATATAAATTTATGCTGAGAGTTGCACCTAGTAGATCAAGTAAGTGACCGTGTTGGTCAACAAGTTTACAATTTATACTTGATAATAGAGGATTATAACATAGTAGATAAACCGGATTGATCGGTTCTTGTTCGATCAAATATCCGGGAGGAACCTGTGGCGTAAAATTATAAAGAATATATCCCTGATGAGCTTGATTTGATTTTTCAAGATCTATCTGTTAACTACCATCGATTGCATCACATACAAGACTGACTGCTATCGTTGAAGTTGTATTTACTATTCGAGGTGAAATATGACGACCATCACCAGCGGGACTGTTATTAGCGCGGAGAATATTATCCTGGATTGGTGTTTTTCCCCCACTTTTTGTTTACTTCACTAAATATAACATCTATAGTATCATTAATAAGTTTACACCTTCCGTCAATTTTAATTACAGGAAATTTAAAATCTGGGAAATCTGCTTCTGTTATTGAATATGTGTCATAAAAAAGTTGTTTTAAGTCTTTATCTGGCGTGTTTGTTACTAATAATTTAGCACTTCTGTGAACAAGCTCAGCATCAAAGATAATTTGATTAAGTATTTATATCTGTTTGATTAAGTATTTATATCTGTTTGATATAATCGCTTTTAAAATCTGCATAATACTCGTATCTATTATCATGGGATAGTATGTACTCATGAAATACGTTCATCAAATGAGAATGATGTTTCATAAATTCGTCTTTAATAGGTTTAAACGTTTCATTAAGATGAGATTCTGCAAAAACTCAGTCTGTATTTGTAGAATGTTCATAAAAATGCCATTTTAAACCAAAACTAGAATACATTTGACCACCATTTGGATACATTTTTGCTAGTTTAAAAGGCCATTTTTTTCATAACTTATGGTAACTCTGTGGTATGAACGATTCGTTGGTGTAAAATCAGCCAACGTTGGTTCAGGTATTCACACACGTGCCGGTGGATCTACTTCAGGCCAACGTAAAACACTTCTAATCTTCGACTGATAAATGTCAACGACGTAATCAGGTAAATTTATCTATATCGCGTCCGACAAAGCTGGTTCATGAACCTTTATAGCATTTATTGAAGAACCGTTCAGTTATCGACTTTATTCTACGCTGGAATTCATCATTGATTTGCCCTCTTTGATAACTACCAGTTTCAATACCTGCAACTTGTCAGTCGGGGGTTCCATCTGGCTTATTTTTATTCGCGAGCACCAAAGAATTATTTGAAGCTAATCCACCAAATGACCTTCACCCGATATTAGGCCAACTGTAATATATCCGCAACTGTGCTAACTCTATTTCTTTTACTGGAATTTTACAGGGTTCGTTCAGCTTATTGATATCATCGTGGTTTTCGACGGTGCTGTATTCGTGGCGATCTTCTGTAAAATTTCTTTCATTATTTGAACTCCCATGATCTAAATCATAGTTGTTGGAATATTTTAATTCTCCATAATTAAAAGCATGGTAGAGTTTAACCATCGCGTCAAATTCAGAATCTGATATTGCGCAGTCGTTAAGGCTTGATGATATCAACGATGGCAATTTAGAATACGCGGCCCTGGCTGTGTTTAATTTTACTACATAATTGTGTAATTTCTTATTTGTGCACCTAGATATCTTTTTCTCGATAATATTAAATATAGCTGCAACTGCCGTAGACGCTGAAACATAAATTGTAAGCACAAGTGGTGCCACTATTGTTGTTACTAACGAAGATACCCCTACGGCGCCAGCAACCACGGATGCCGAATAAACCACAACGTCGATAACAACTGCGTGTATATTTTTATCTTTATTGTATACTCGTCGACGATATTTGTTAGCGCTGTTTGCCATTCACGCATTTGTTCGTACCTAAAATTCTGCACGTTGGAAGGCTCATTATATTTTATTTAGTAATCAATTGAGGCGTTTAAGCAACAAATTCCAAACACCACCAGTAAGACGCTGCGGTTAATTTTTAATCAGATGATTCCAATATAAACGTTTCTTCGTTCCCACTATTTAACACAATAGATACGGTTCCAGAAAACTTATCGGTTGAATGGCCGCAGGGATAGACACAGACAGTCTATACACCCAGTGACTTCCGCGGTATGTTTGATAGTGTTATTCTGCGGCGACCATGTTGAGAATCCTGATGATACTGTGTATGCGTTGTTGGCAATCTGCGCATGGGGAATTTTAATCAGATTCATTTTTTTAACGATATTAGGAATTTCACTTATGACATCTTCTAGTTTTCTTTTAATCGTTTCAACATCTGACAACGCTGTCTTAATATCAACGAGTTTTACGTCAACAGTCAACGGAGTGCCAAAGAAATCATCGGCGATTTTATTAAGCTTTAGAAAATTTCTATGAGTATTCATAAACATGTTTACGTGAACATGATACTCGGCCCGCAGCGTGGATAATTTACCATCTACGGTATTATAATTTACATCTACATATTTTTTTGGTTGCTGCATCTTCATCAGATGTTGGATCTCTTAAAACAACTATTTTGTTTCCATTCATGCTGAGTTCACCTGTTATATTATCTCCAGTGTTCCCCAGACGATCGGCAAAACGTCTTGTAATTTCGTCTCTGATAACTGATAGTCACGAACAATAAATTTGAGTCTCTGATTTTTCCGTCATTGGTAAACACTGGAATGTTATTCGTGGTAGCACCAATAACTCGTCTATTCATTCCATTTCATATTACATAGTTTTAAAACACCGTATTTATCCTGACAAATAACAATTTCATCCTAATCAACTCCAGAGAGGTTCATAAAATCAGCGAGTTCATCCTTGGTCGCGTTATTTGACAGATCTACGTCGCCGGTTTTTTTTTCTTGTCTGTGCGTGCTGACGATCTACCACATATATCTATCATTATATGTTATATCGGTTGCTTGTATAATTGTGCACAACTTTGTGAGGTCCCAGTGACGACTTTGATACTGCGTAGAGTACAGCAATTACTTCACGACCACATATTGGTGGATCTGTCAACGTTTGTGTCGGCAACGTTGAATACCAAATTGGTACATTTTTAAAAATCAATTTCGCATATTTCATAAATTCCTGCTGTGATGCCAACACATAAGAATATAAATAAATAATTCCACGTAGATCAATTGCATATACAACCCAATGAATACCTGGACCAGAACTATTATCAAGATTAATAATACCTGTCTCGGTGGGGTTTGGTACTGCTGGCAACTGATCACGCATAAATAAACATCTAAAGTTTTTTATTTTTAATTTTTCATACTTGACCTTTTTGGACGTCTTCCTGGGTTTTGTTGGCGTGATCATTTCTTTAGGTTTTCTGCGTGCGAAATCCCCCGCCCTGTCGCTTTCTTTAATGCCATTCGAGCAGCGGTTCCAACAACACCTAACGCGGTTGCTTTTGAAACGGCTGGAGCTTTAGCAGCTATCAACGATGGTAGAAGTGGAAATATACCCCCTGTTTTAATCGAGCCTTTCATGGCACCCGCTGAAAGTATGAGTTTAACACCGGTTTTGGATTGTTTGGCATCATTGAAATGCTTGAGGTGACTTTCGGTCAACGATAACTTATTTTGACCACCTGTGATCTGATCTCGCTTTAGTGATATTCTTATTCCAGTACGCACTGCTGATTCCGACTGAAGTCTTTTAATCTGACCAGGGGTCAGACTGACATTGACATGATGATATGACATATAAATATCAACAGTGATCTAATTACATTACATGTTTGGAAAACATTACATGTTTTCTACTGGCGCGTCAATAACTCTCATTCGTCCACCAAACCCTCGAGTAACATTGATTTGTCACTAAGTATAACCGCTATCGCTATGTAATCAACACCGCAACCTGTATTTAAGCTGACTCGAAAATGAATATCAACAACAGATTGTCTCGATAAATCAAGATGCTCCAGCGAAAAGTAATAGATCGGATACAAATTTCTAAACTCTAGTTGTAATATTTACAAACCAGTATTTACGGTTTGATCGCGCCCCATACATGTCATTAACCGATGATACACACGCACTATATGATTTTGATCAAAATTAAGTAGTATATTTTCAGTTGGTTCTTGTTGTCCGTTTATCCGTAAAGAAACTTCACTAACTCCAAATTTGTCAAATATCATATGACTACGATTCTGTGAGTTTAATCTCTCGGCATTTTCTAGCGCAACAAATATATGTCGCGGTGCAGAACACTGTTGTGATGCTATATGCCATGTAAACAAGCCATTAACGTTTATGAATACTATCCGTGGCTATTTATAACCAATACAACAATAATTTACCGCCTTGATCCATAAAAGACAACAATCGCTGATCTTCGGCGATCGTTGGAGTCATTACTGGCATCCACAACGGAAGTTTTGTCAGCGTTACTTTACCAGCATCCCCCACAGGTCGCCAGATAGCATCATTATCATCGCATTTTCTGCAAAGCTCAACCGTGTGTTTAGCCCCGAATATAACTTTTCTAACATTTCTGCAAAATCCAAAGATGTGGGATAGTGGAATCGCGCAAGAAAAACCTCTACGATTTCCTTTCAACATTGATCGACGCGTTTAAAATCCTAGGTTGTATTCACGATTAATACCATGAACGACCGGCCACATATCAGCGTCGGAGTTTTCAGCAAAGTTTCTGGGTCGTCTTATATTAAATTGCATGTCGTTAGGATAGTCGGAAGTGTCCTTCGCAAACATCTTAGTGGCCCCGGCCGATCTTGTATAATCATCAGAGTATCTTGCTAAACCTAGTATTGTTGTGACAGCGTCGACGTCTTTCTGAATTGTTTTTAATACTTTTTCCGTCAATCGTATACGTAGCAGTCATACAACGCCATGATGCCGTTATTGACAAAACCAATTCTAACTTCATCTGCATATTCAGTATTGTCTGTTTTTAAGATGTCACCTTCTACTTCAGTAAAAGTCTCAGCGCGTAAGAAATATCTACTTGTATCATTGATTTGAAATCCAATTTTTCCACGCTGATTTGTATTTGTGCATCATAAGATTAAAATTGATAATCGCCTACAGATTCATCCTTGAGAACAGGCGCATCGATATTAAACGCTGGATCGGATATACGCTTAAACATCTTTATTATAACTATTTTCATCGAACAAGAAGACCACTTCCTGCTATCAAACTTGAAGCTATATTTTTTTCCTGCTTCATCAGCCAACTCTGCTAGGTTTTGATTTGCAGCTTGATTTATTATTTTACTGACATTTGCAGGCATAATTTCAGTGCAGATTAATTTTACCGGTTGTTATGGTCGGACAACTGGTTGTCTGCGTATTAATCGTGCTAGTCTTTCTTTGATTGCCGAGAATACTTTACCGGCAACATCACCAACCGCGCCAGGAATATTTTCACGAATAACTTCTATAGATTTCATTGCTAGTTGTTTTGCAACAGGTGCTGCTTTTGGAGCTAACCTTCTGAATATTCACCGAACAACATCGACGAGTCCATCACCGTAAAACGCTTCGTAAGTTGGTAATCGCGAGTTTACTACTTTGACCATGATCGGTCCACGCTGAGCATTGTGTACGATCATCTTATTTATTATTTATTTATCTATTTAATCATCAATGATTTCATCGATAAGCTCTCGATAAACATCGATGTCCATGAAGCCACCATTAAATAATCTTCGACAAATATCAGCAGCTTCATTAATATTCTCTGGAGAATTATTTTCAGCGCGTTTTCCTCCTATGAGGACTTCAAGTCGCGAAACATCCACAAGAACATTGTTAGGGCAAGTGATAAGACCACTTTCCACTGACAGTCCGCTTCCAGTAGCGCCGCGAGGATTTAGGTTTCTTGTCCATTGTTCTCGGTTTCTTCTCTGTTCTTCTTCTAGTTATTCTTCTCTTCGCTTCATTTCTTCTTTCCTTTCCATTTCCATTTTTTATTTATATTTATTTCTTCTTCCAATTTGGTACTCTTTGTTCTTTCCATTTTCTCCTTTCTTCTTTTCTCCATCGCTTCCTTTCTTCATCTGTTACTTGCTTAGGCGGTAGCGTTGGTGTTGGTGTTGGCGTTGGCGTTGGAGTTGGCGTTGGTGGTGGCGGGTTTTGTTGTTCTATTTGTTGCAGAGGTAGAGGAAGCTGATACGAGAAATCTTGCGGTGGCAGTGAATAAGGAGGTGGTAGGATCTCTTGCTGAAAATTTGTGCCACTGCTGCATTATCAAGTCTTTGTACTTCATTAAGAATACTTCTAAATTCTAGATCATCACTTCTGGCTTGATTTTTGTCGCGATATATGCGATACATCCATCCAATACGTTTATCATTATATACATTATGGTAACCAGGGTTTAAAATATTAGATTTATCATATAAACTATCATATATATTTTGGGCTATTTTATATTCTTCAGTATCTTTAATTTCTTTGACAACACCCTCTCTAAATTTTGTATTCAATTCAAATTTACTTTTCTTGATTTAGGTTTGGCTGCAAGCGGGCTTTTTATTTCACCAATTTTCTCAAGTAGTTCTTCATCCCTGACCCTGTCAGTGGGTGACGGTTGAGCAGCAGTTATCTTAGTTGGAAGATCTCGTAAAATCTTTTTTTGTTTTTTTATAGTTTTTTTCTGCTATTTTTTCAGTAACCGCTGTGACAGGTCTAAACAATTGTTCAGCACTTTCTGCAAATTCTACCTGAGACTCCTGACGTGCTTGTAATTTCTGTCTACCATAATCTCTCACGGGAAGAATTGTTTGATTGCTTCTAGTCGTTCTATAAAGTATTATAAGTTAAATAGTAAAACTAATTAGTAAAAATGTTAAGTAAAAGTGTCTCTTGGAAACCACGTGTTTTCTGTTTTTTTTAATTAACAATTTTTTAACCCTATTACTTAACATTTTTATGCTAGTGACAATAAAAGCTTTTCCGCGGGTCTTGATGGAACCATGCTCGGAAAGGATATAACTGCGCGCATCACCAGACGGATAAAGCACGCACGTGTTAAATACAATGCTGCAAATGAACACTATAATGAGTTATGCGAGGCCACCAAAGAACTGAGCATGTTATCATCAATACACGTCGCGAGTGTGATAAGTTGCGAAATAAACTAACGAGTATTTTTTTTAAAAACATCCAGCGCCGAAGCTGAGATTGCCGAACGCATCGGTATGTAAAACAAGCTTGAGTCAGAACTCGCTGGGCACACCTTTATGTTAAACGCGGTTGAGTCAGAGTTATCCGAGTTGAATCTCTCTTATGATAAATAAATAATGATTCCTCGAGGCCAAAAAAATGATTAAAAACAAAGAAAAAACAATACAATAAAATAAAAGTCCGCGAGGAAGAATATTTCGCGGCTATAAATTCATTGATGACAAAAGATATCTAACGAGTTAACTTGTCAAAAACTATATCAAGCTTTCGACTTTGACTTTGTCTTTGACTTCGTCTTCGTCGTCAAGGTAGTTGTCAATCATTTTCGATAATGCAGCTGAACGCTCGATAATAGCCTGCTCTTCCGAGTATTTATTGCTTAGTTGGTTTAAGATTCTTTTAATCACACGAGCAAGTATCTTAAACTCTACAAGATCCTTATCGGGTATAAACACAAGTGAATCTTTCATTGCAGTTTCAAGTGTTTTCATTATACTATATTCGTTTGATAGTGTTCTTCTGTTAAGGGTTCTACTTGATTCAACTCCGCGGTATTATTTTTCAATAAAATCGGGATCAAGTATTTCATACGGTGTTTTCGCTCCTCGTGATTTCGTTGCTTTCAGTAGTTCTTTAGATCTCAACATTTTGACTTTGCTTATTATATCATAGTCGCTTGTGCGGTTCATTATACTATATTCTTTTATTTAATTGCTTAAACATCATAGTGCTGAGGCATTATATGTGCAAACAAATAGTTATTTTGTCATTGACTATGGATAATAAAATGATATCCACGCGGCGTGTTTGCGTGAGTATGTTGAATGAGTTATACCATTAGCGAAACAGTGTACTTACGATCTCTTAATATCAAAATACTAAGCGACAGAATTTATTGACGGTAACCGGTCGTCTGCACTTTTATGTTTTCCAGTGTTACCGTAGCGCAGATGTTGGCTTTGAGTAACCGCTCTCAGTTTAGATACATGATTATCCAACTTATTTGAATTAATATGATCGATAACAAGATTGTCGCCAATTGGACCATTAGAACATTCGTAAACAATCCGGTGAGAATAATATTTTTTATTTTTAACACCAACTGCATAATAACCATTGTTTCTACTCCAGCCTAATTTTATTTTTCGTTTACAATGTCTCATAGTTCCATCGCGAGATGCTTTGTAGTTGTTGAATAATGGATGTTTCATAAATTTCTCATCGATAATACTAAAGCAAAATGTTTAATTTGAAAATCTAGTTATGTAGTCACTGGCGGTTATATCAAAGTCGTAACTGGTCCTGTAATACCGAGATAATTCTCGGCATTGTTTGCCTCAGAACTTTTTCTCGCATTCCATATTGGCAACAAATACACGGAATCGGTCCTGTGCTTTCTCGTCTTATATACTGTCCATGTGATGCACATAATTCTCCTTCATAGTTGCGCTTACAGTAATAAGTAGATCCAATCATCAACCATTTGCATTTAATTTGCTCGGTCATTATATCAGTAATAAAATGTGTAATTAAAGTAGAAATTTGTTTAAACAATAGATGGATAATTTTTTATTCGTACCAGAAAGAAATTTTTTGCACAAATTCGACCTTGATCGGTTAGATCCTGATCCAGTGAGAAGAATATCCTGTTTTAATTAGCGCGCTCAACGAAGCCAAACATGAGTTTAAAAAACTCAGTATGACACATACCTGGTCAACATTTAGGATAACCGACGATAAGATCACCGATGCGACGATGTGTCATATTCGGGCAAAAATATTATTAATTATCTCGATGACAGAAACTATCCTATTCAGATTAATAATTATAACTTGTTAGTAAGCGCGAGCCTGTTCTTGTTGAAAGGAACACTGTGGTGTTAAATAAAAATTCAAGATCAGGAATGCTGACTGGAATTGATAAACCGCTTTACGTCCAAGCGTATCCTGTATCCGTCGTTGTTAATGCAATATTCCCGAGGAACGATAATCCTGACAAAGGTAATCTAGCGCCGATGAGATTTTCGAAAATAAATTGTGTTGCCGAGCGAGTAATGGAGCATTGCCGAAACTCGATATTTGGAAATAAGTTATCTGACCAGCGACGTAAAATAATAAACGACTGGGAAAAATCGGTTAAGGATACAGGGGCTACTATCAATGATGTTAAACAGCTAAGTAAAAATTTAAAGTTTCCGATAAGAGTAAAAACAATAACAGAAGAAATTTTGTTTAAATCAGAGTGTAAATCAAGAGGAGTGTCAATAAATATCATTGATCATAACTCACATGAGTGGACGCCTGTGGTGACAGTATTTCCGCGAGATCGAACCGTTAGATTTTATCGTGAAAATATATTCGATGTTATCGCCGAAACGAGCAAACATGATCCTGTATCCGTATGGTTGTTTTATGGTTTTGAGGATTATGATCTAATAAGACATGATGGAGGTATTTGCATGAAAGAACAGACCGGGTTTAATCAGTTTGTAAAACCAAACTGTGAAATATATCGTCAAGAATCTCTGCACGGGGAAATGAAAAAACTTGAAATGAAATATATCAAGGCCGACAATGTCGCCGCGGTCGATAAAATACTAAATAACTGTTTTACAGTTGCATCAGTTGCATCTCATTTTGTCAGAGAGAAGAATTCATGGAAACCGACGCACGCTAAATTCCTTGACGATATTAGACTTAGTTGCGTTGAATACGGACACGGCGGATTATATAATACTAAATCTGAGCACAACGATGTTATCGTTATATGGTTCCGTGTTATCCGGAATGTTTTCTTGGTTATGGAGAGTGTTCTGAATACTTTAACAGGTGTGGACATCCAAGAAAAACTATCATGCGAGTATCGATAAATGGACCATTACCCGATTTTGATTTGACTGGATTTGGTCGTATCATTCAAAATTGATGATAATCTTCACCCGATCTGTTATGTCTGGTTTGGTAGACACTTTTCAGAAAAAGGCTGGGCACCGATAACACTGTTACGATATATGCTTGATGTAAACGCGTTGCATCGTTGTTCGTCAGCGAGGCAATTATATCATATAGCTGTCAGCGCGAAGTATGGTTGACACCACAAAAGAAATATTTAGAGGAAGAATACGCTGTCATAACCGAATATGAAAGTAAAACAGCGAAAGAAATTGGTAGAAAAATAATTGGTAAATTCACTCAGGGAGGATCTGAGCACAAACGACTTTGTACAAGATTGATTATGGATGATGCGAACTAGATTTTATAAATACCGATACCGCACGCAGGAATATATTTATAAGTCAAGAACCAGCTATTTTATCAGATGGAACTAAACTTGGTGTAGCTGTAAGCTATTACGGGGGTGAATCACCGCAGTATGTCCATTTGAAATCTTCAATACTAGCTTACGCTTCGATAAATTTGTTATCGATGATAAACAGAGTTTCCGCGGTCAGAGTTGCCACGGATTCATTTTATATCAGCGGCGAGAATACATTTTTTTTTTTAAATCTGTTCAACATACGTGATTATGCATCATGGGGTGAATGGAGAATAAAGATAGAAAAATTACATGGTTAATACTGAATCCGCTGAGTTTCTCTCCAGGATACTTATCGTGAGTGTTATCAGTTTAGATTATCATCGGCGCCATCTGTGTACGATCCAGTATCCAGACACAGGGTAGTTTATATCAATGGACCTGGAGGCTCTGGTAAGACAACTCGAGTTATTAAATTATTTGACAGCTATTCGGATTTAGTTGTATTAACACCTACACTTAGACTCGCAAGAGAAATGAGAAAAAATGTGAAATCGTGCACTTATAACAGCTTTTTAATAGATGAAACGATGAAACATGGACTCCTAAGCGAATGCGTGAAAAGCATATACCTGAAATACATTTTTTGGGATGAGATGCACAGTACCGACAAATTTATTGACTGGCTGTTAATGAAGAATACTGCTGTGGTGATGTGCGGTGATTACCATCAACCACTGCCGTTTGTTGAACCAACCCCGCACGAGTGGTTAAAAACGTTTGCTGATTATTACGAAGAAGTAAATGAGGATCATAGATCGCTTGATGTAGTTTTAAAAGAGTTTAAAAACTAATCAGATTACAACCAAAAAACCCAATGTGAGGTATTACATACAGTGATTGCAAAGACCCCAATTGATGTTTTTCGGGATACATGGAAACCAGGTAATTTAATAGTTGTAAGTAAAAAAAATAGTTAGAGATACACTTCAACAACAATTATTTGAGTTACATAAAAAAACCGTTCTCAAAATTACCTGTATTATAGATCAAAGGATACACGACAACAAAATATTGACGTTGAGATACCAGGTTCGTCAGAGAAACAGAATCTTGTATTAAACGATATAGTTACAGTCCCTATCGGTGTGGTTGAAGACGCGCTTGCATGACAAAATCCCCGTGGAAGCTAGGATACGCAATGACAATACATTCATCTCAGGGATTGACTATTTCTGATACTTGGGTTTGGATAGTTGATAGTCGTATCGAGTGGTCAAAGTCTAGTTTATCTCGCAGTTTCCCGAGTCAGAAGAATACACCAGTTAAAAAGAATCGTTGTAGACGCTGCAGAAAAATACAATGATGACTTTGTCATCAACGATGACATAATAAAAAGAAATTAATCAGTTATAAAGGACAACAAAAAAAAATAAATAAACGCGACTTTCATCTCGATGCTGAATTTATCATGACGTTGCGACAGCGACAGAATAATCACTGCGCAACGTGCAATGTTTTGATGTTGTGGAGCAATATTCTTAATGATCCATGACAATTTACCGTGGTTAGAATTGACAGCAGTCTTTGTCATAAACACGAGAATACAATGTTGATCTAACTTGAGTGTAATCGATGTATGGGTGCTAGCACGTTACAAAAGTGATTGTGTATCCTCAGGAATAACTTGTAATTGTTCATGTATAAATCCTCTATGAGGAGTAGTTGAATCTAATATGTAGATCTGCAGGTCTTCCCGTGGATGTAACCACGCTAGACACTTTATGCGTTGTGATACTCCAAATAGGATCAGTCGCTCTTTTTTTTCCACCTTCAAGTTCACCGGGTTCATATAAATATCTTACAGTAACATTATCTAGTACTGGTTGTTTTGAAAAGTCGCGTCTTTGTATTGGTATGTGTTGTTTTGTGATCGCGCTAACAGGCTTCAACGCAGTTGTTCGAGTGATTTCATTATTTAATGCTACTATCACACTTGGTAATCTTGCAACCCATTCACGAGATCTATTTTTTGAATTATTTCCTGATATCCAAATAACCGCTCTGCAAGTGTTCGATTAAATCGTTCAACAATTACTTGATCGCGATGAATTGCAGTATAATTCTGACATTATGTTGCTTTATCAACGACGATACTGTACCTTGAAATTCCTTGCCAGGATTAACCTGTAGCAGCTGTGGCCATCGTAGACCACCTTGTAGTCCAGATCCTCGCCGAAAAATTCGTTCAAACGCAGAAGCAGCTTCAGATGCTGTTTTAGTTAATAATGGTTCCGCTTCCTTTTATCTACTTGCAACGCCAACGACACTCAACGCGTATTTGTATGTTAATTGACGCCTTCGTATTTTGATAGTATCATGTGGTAAAAATAATATATCCGCCTGGTGAACCTCATTTGGCACGCTGACATCAAAATGTGCATACTCGATTCGTTTGGGCGGTGGTAAATAAATTTGCCATATTGACTGTCGTGCTAACCACGCTACGTCGGCGGCACGCGTAGTATTTGCTGCATCAGCGAGTTTACTAATCGTTGTTCTACCTTTCCAATATGCTCTTGGGCTATAATAAATCTATTCCATTATAATAATAATCGGTTGATTAATTACCGGACCTTAATACTAATTTGCCATTCATCGCACATCTTACCAACCAATTAGCTAATGATTCTGTGAGAGATTTATTCGCTATAGAATTTAACGCATGAATTAGTTTCAAATCTGCAGTATGTTGTTGTTGCAGATCTTTACTTTTATAAGCTACATTATGAACGTGACCTGCTTGATCAATAGCGTTTACTGGGTACTCTCCGGGTTTTGGTTGATCTTGTTTATCAAGTCTGATATCAAGTCTGATACCAGGACCACACAATCTATATCCTGGAAGATGTTTTTCTCCTGGGTATTTAGCCCATGAAGTTCCTGGTAATTTTCCCAACGACGTAGCGATATCACCACCTGTCTTCTTGGAAATAAATTTATATTTTGTTTGGTACCACATCGTTCACACTTGCCTGTAACCGCACGCCTTTTACTTTTTGTTGTTATTGTTGTTAGCATACTTGTAGGAGTATGTGTTCTGCATTTCACGCAATATAGATTCATATTTTTATACACATAAGAGTACATGGCTGTAATGGATTTCTCAGCAACTCGAAAGCAAGAACCAATTAAACATCATCCAGCGTTACCAAATTCTATCCGAATGATAATAATTGGTCCATCTGGTTCTGGTAAAACACAATTGCTATTTAATTCGATAATGAGATGGATCAAATGGGACAAGTTGTATTTAGTAGGTCCGTCAATTGATGACCAACGATGTTACGAAGTGCTTAACGATTTTAACGACAACGAAAGATTGTTAAATGAAAACGGCGATGACGCTAATGAATTTATTACTGACATTGATGAAGCCCCATCGGTAGATGACCTTGCCTGAATTATTAATATTCTAGTAGTATACGACGACATAATGCTGGACAGGCAGTCAAAACAAGCAAGAATATTTTCTCGAGGCAGACATAAAAACACAGACGTGATTTATGTTACCCAACGATATACACAAATACGAAAGGTAATCAGAGACAACTGCAATATTCTAGTTGTGTTTAATGGTGTAGACGTGATATGGATATAATTAAATTAAAAAAAGTCTTTGGTCGGGCACAGTCAACCTCGCACGGGTTTATAACGATAAATTTACATGATCCACGATCACGATATCGAATCGGTCAAGACCGGATATTTTAAAGAGCAGTAGGGTGTGTGTGTGCCTGACCACATTGTGGTACCACGCAGCGCAAACGTTTATGCATGAGGACCGGAATTGTTTGGGATTTTTTCAGTCTTTTTTAAGGCGTTTTTTTTGTGGCTTGGAAGCGTTATTTTGACGATTTAAAGGTTCTGTAAAATGGTCTGTCCCCCCCTCCCCGCTACTCCAAGCTTACGTCACTCGTGCTGTCTTATTTGTCCGTGTTTGATTTTGCAAAGGGACACATTTCTGTTTGACCATAGTGAGCAGAGATGCCTCGTACTAGTGTGACCAATGAGGATAACGTCTGCTATGTTTGTGGTGAAGTGACTTGTGCATCACAAACCTGAGTAAAACCACTATGGTTAAGAAAGCTTATTACCTTTATTTTGGTCGCAAAATTGGAGTCAGGGCAAGTGGTGGTCCTCACAGATATGCTGCAACACTTGTGCAACAAATCTTCTCCAGCGGTTGAACATTTAAAGGAAATCTATGCCTTTTGCAGTGTCAGTGATTTGGAGAGAGCCAATAGATCATATCAGAGATTGGTACTTCTGCATGGTGCCTCCAGTTGGGAAAGCTGTTTCAAAGAAGTAAAAGTAGACTGTGCATTATCCAAACATTCCATCAGCTATACGCCCCGTGACTGTCAAAAGGGTCTTATCCCATTCTTCTTCATGGAAGGTGATCTTGTAGCCTGCAACAACACTGATGGTGTCATGGCAGCCCTCAACATCGCTCATAGTCCATATGAGTGGAGTCTGTTCATTTATTCATCAAAGACGAGTCTTAAATCTGTTTTGCTGCATAATGGCAATGTTTTACCATCAGTTCCAGGTGGTCATGCAGTCCATATGAAGGAAACCTACGAAAACTTGAAACAGCTTTTAAGGTGCATAAACTATGACCAACATCAGTGGCAGCTTTGTGGCGATTTGAAGATCCTTGCTCTCTTGCTTGGTCTGCAGACTGGATACACAAAGTACTGCTGTTTTCTGCGAATGGGAGAGTCATCCTAAAGATTCACACTACATCAAGAGATTGTCCACTCAGATAGTCATTGGAGCCTGGAAAGAAAAGTGTTAAGCATCCGCCACTGGTTGAATCAAGGAAGATTTTGTTACCACCCTTGCACATCCTTGCACATCAGGTTGGGTCTGATGAAGAACTTTGTCAAGGCCATGGACAAAACAGAGGCAGCTTTCAAGTACCTCCGTGGAAAATTTGCAAGGTTAAGTGAAGATAAGATAAGGAAGGGGCCTTTCTCGGTCTTCAGATTCATGAACGTCTTTAAGATCATGCTTTTGTCCGTGCACTGCGTGGCAAGTAAAAGACGGCTGGAAAGTCTTTCAGTTTATGGCAACAAATTTTCTCGAAATCAACAAGGCAGACAACTACAGGGAGTTGGTGAAAAATCTTCTCAAGGCATAAACAAGCCTTGGTCGCAAAATTTCGCTAAAGATAAATTTTTTGCACTCTCATCTAGAAGTGTTTCCACGGAACTGCAGAGCATTGAGCAACAAGCGCGGCGAGCGATTACACCAGAACATTCCTACAATGGAGAAACGCTATCAGAGCAAACGGATCCCATTAATGCTTGCAAATTATTGCTGGACAGTGAGGAGAGAAGCTCCATTTAATGAATACAAGAGACAAACCATACTAAATAGCACATTTGATCTCTGAAGCAGACGATTTCTAAAATATTGAAGACCAGTGAGATCTATGGATCTTTCTGTAAGAGAGCCAGTGATTGTTTTTTTTATCTGTCTGATTTAATTTAAGAGAATGTGTAGCCAAAGGAGTATCATTGTGATCAATAATAATAATAATAATAATAATAATAATAATAATAATAATTCTTGATTGATCCAAACCAGGAGTGAAAGTGACCTCATCATAAACGTGTCCCAGAACTGTCCACTAAAGTTGTTGTTGCTGTAGGGTTTAAAGCCAATTTTTTAGCACACGATAGGCTATAGATGGCGGCCAGTATTAATGGTGGAGGAAGAACCCGGGAAATCCCCAGAAAGAACCACCGACCCTCGAGAAGCTACTGGCAAGCTTTCTCACATACCCACATTGGCCGAATCCGAGACTCGAATCTACGCAGAGGTGATATGGCAGTGATCCGTAACGGAGAGCGCTTTAGACCACTCGGCCACTCGGGCCCCCGTCCATTGCAGTTCTTCCTACTTAAGCTGAATCTTAATCATTTCAAGTTCCTTCTGGTTCTTTTCCCTCAATTCCATTAATTTACTAACCGAAACATACGGAAAAGTCTTTATTAAACCTCAAAACACTCACATCAAGAACGCTTTTTTTCCCCTACCAAATAAAATACAGAATATTCCTCATCTCTTGTTTCACGAACGAAGCCGGGGCCCCGAGTGGCCGAGTGGTCTAAAGCGCTCACCGTTACGGATCACTGCCATCTCACCTCTGTCTGCGTGAGTTCGAGTCTCAGGCTCGGCTAACGTGGGTACGTGAGAAAGCTTGCCAGTAGCTTCTCGTGGGTCGGTGGTTCTTCCCGGGGTTTTCCAGGGTTCTTCCTCCACCAATTATACTGGCCGCCATGTATAGCCTATCTTGTGCTGAAAAATGGCGTTAAACCCTACAACAACAACAACAACATCACGAACGAAGCCTACGCAGCGTCCTTTGAGAAAATTAAGACTGTGGTGAAAATTTGCGATCAGCTGGGACGCTGGATTATGTGTGTGTGTGTGTGTGTCTGTGTGTGTGTGTCTGTGTGTGTGTGTGTGTGTTGGGGGGGTGGGACTTAGGCTGAAGTTAATCCGGCATAAGGTCGTGTTAGCTTCTTATGCTTACAATAGTGACGTCATTAAATATTGTGTTCCGGATTTCAACTGAAATCAGTTCACTGACGGATTTCGTCGATCAAGATCAGATTAATTGATACACATGAGAAAAATAGTCGGGTTTCTCATTTCGAGGAAGAAATTACATGGTACATAATCTATTGGAATGCCGATCTTATCTGGTTTTAATAACATAACATAAGTATTATTCAAATGATTTTGCATATGCACGTTTGCATGTAACGGCGGCATTGGGGATTTAAGAAAATTGTATTTTTGCAAACCTTTCATGCCAGGAAATATCTGATTATCTCACAGAAATGTAACTGATAGAAAGTAAATAAACACCTAGTGATAGACATCTGTCTTAAAAATGAAGAAAAAAATGTATAGCCTTTATTCCTTTTTTCTGTATATGACTATTTATTTCCTGTTGCCGAAATCTCTGTGTGTCCCACATAACCATCATTGCTGAAAATTAAATAAATTAATTAAATTAAAAAAACCTGCCTTTAATTTAATTCACGAAAATGCACACTCAAATGCCTAAACGCACACAAACACACATAAATTTTCTTACTTCAAAGCCTACCTCCAGAGGTTGCATGATGATGTAAATTCCGCTTTTTGCAAGAGAAATCTCTTGTAAACATTTGAAAAAATATGTCCATATTGTTTGCCAAGGACGTTCGTTGGTTCAAAAACCGATAATGGTTTACTCAGTGTAAGGTGACCAACGGGTCAGCGGAGTACAGTGGATCTTGAAGGATCCTTCAGCATTTTATGCGTAGCGGACCACAAGAGGTCGTTATCTAACCATTTGTGGGAAGCTGTGGAATCAAGAATTTCTTGTTATTGCATGGAGCCGCGAGATAAATATTATCCCATGTGTTGACATCTTCGCTAACCAAGGTTACGATAAGATAACCCTATCTACACCTTGGCGGATCGAACTAATATATTAGTGTTTTGACCTAGCGATATCTATGGGATTTCATGAGTTGCCTTCCTTAGTATGTAAAGTCAACAAACCAGTAGCGTAATGCATTGCACTTCGGCCGAAAATGGTGGGGGCAATTGACATAAAAAGGATACTTTGTAAGTGTAACATCGAAACTATGAATATGTACCAGAGGGAAACAGAACTAAATTAATGTGCAAACAAAAGAACAAAAAGATCGTAAACTGTTAACTTCTCACATTTTAGGAATCAAATTCAATATCAAAGGGCAAATATGGAAAACCTTGAAATATGATCAACGAAAATCACGTGGTAAACATAAACGAATCGTCGAAAATGCAATTTTAAAAAAAGAAATATGGAAAAAATAAACGAGCGGAAGAATTAAATTTAAACTTAAGACGACATTCCTTTTGGTTTGCATTGTCTTAATTGTTTAAAATATCCATGCATTAAAATCGAGAATGTCAGTAAAAGCAATAATTGTCACAGTGATTCGATGCAGATTATAGTAAAGATTGTTAACAATTCACCTCTGTTTGAGGAAGCTGTTTTTGCCCGATGTTCCAGGATGCACGTACTATCAAGGGTCGTGTACAAATTGATCGATAAAATCGTTTTAAACAGCTGTCTCTCCTTCAGCTGACGAGCAAAGATACTGTTCGAGCAGGGAGAAACTAAACCAGGTACAACGCTCTTTATTTTCAGAGTTCTTTACAGAATCATTATAGTTGAGATTTACATTACAGTCTTTTTGATGTTGTCCTTCAACTTCTAATAACACACACTCTTCTTTAAAAAATTAATTTCCAAACGATTGTAAACCACTTAATTCTTATATTTATCCAATTTGTTTTTAAAATTTGTATTAAGGGGTCAGGTTGAAAACGAGTATTTGTAAAGAATTAACATACAGGCGATACACGTTTGGTTTACACAGATACGGATGAGGCACGATTGGCCGCTACCAAGGAATAATATATCATGAAATGCGCGAAACTGTAGTGCTGGTCTAGTAATGCGCTAATACACCCACAATAGGTACATGGCTACAGTATGTAAAACATGCTCTGTGCTTTGAGCTGTTTGTTTTTTCGTTTTGGCGTGGACACCTAGTTGAGATAAATAAAAATGAAAATTATAAATTCATATGATACAATTTTTAAGAACACAGGCCAGAATTGTACTAATGATGAAAACTAAAACAGTTTTAAAATGTTTAGTCTTATCATGTATATTCACTACTTAAATGTTATAGCCAGTCAAGGTACAGGAAACGGACAATGGTCTACATTTAAACTGACACCATGGAATAGACACGAATTCCATTAATTATTTCACAATTAACTACACAAAAACGAAAACACTGAGTATCCTCATCCCCAATAGACGGTATAATTTAACAATATGTTGATAGTGAAATACCAATAGTAAACTAGGAAGAAGAGCTAGCCTCCCATAGCATTAAACACATGGATTTGGGGCAATTAGAATATCTCAAAAACGGCCTGGATAACAACTATTTTCAATTGCATCAGCCTGTTTAGTACACACTATATTGCAGAATTGTCATCTAGGAAAAGGGGTTGTGTTTGCACTGTGAGCATCACATGGTGTCAAAAATGACCTTCGGACATGAAAATTGCAGGTATAATTTTGGGGTTGGAGTGCATAAACTTCTGATATGAACTGCCCTTGACTTCTTTTGTCAAGTGGATAATATTCGTATGCTTTGTTTTAATATAGGTATCCAAAAATATGGCGCTTTTGACCTCATTTTTGTATTTTATTTTTTTATGATTTTTTTAATACTGATTGCGGCATTTAATTTGTACATAGAAACTGGCCCCTGCCCTCCCCCCCCCCCCCCCATCAGTTCAGGAATAACACGAGAAACAATACCACGAATTCGTTTAGTGCACGTTGATGGCAAATATAACTCACTATATTCTTGGACAGAAACGAGTATCGCGGAATGTGGCAGACATAATTTCAACAAACATAGAACTGAGTGAAAATGTGTACAATTATAGTACATTGTATTACACACAGACAGAATAGATCCGTCCGCACAGGCATAATAGATCCGTCTGCACAGACAGAATAGATCTGCATCTAAGACACTACAGTATGACAAAACATTACCAAAACATATAATTCAGAAAATGAGTGACATGAATACGTAAATGGGTCTAATGCCGATGACTTGCGTAAGCACTATACAGTTATACCTGCCAAATATCTACGTGGTCGTTAATATAAACTCATACATATAACGTGCATACTCAAGTTTATTATAACATGCATATGCTTTACATTTTTTATAGGAGAAGCATACTAATGAAGAATTTGATAGTCAAGCAAACTCTTTATTTCCAAATCGCAGCTTTCATTTAAACGTTGCTTTATCTTTCTTCATCATATTTAGCACAGACACGCCCATAAACATAATAAAACCCTCTTAAGGCCGCGTATTGTTTGATCTGAAAAAGGTAAAGAAAAAATTAAAATATGAATAACAATTTCATTAAACAAGAGTGATCGTACGACATTTGTATTTTATAAAATTCAAATCAGATATGACACGGAACATTAATGATTTTGCTGGTAATGATGCCATTTTCATTTTTGGTTCGTTTTATATAGAGGAATGTGAAAACGTGATTTATCTGCCGTGAGGGCAGCACTCTTTTGCATAGGAGGATCCTGTGAGAGCAACTACCGGCAAGTATTGATTTCATGACATTTTCGCGAGATAATCGATTTGACTATTAAAATGCCAACGAAAGAAATCTATTGTTATATTTGTTCCAATCACAGTAATACATGGATAGATGGCAAAAAGTGACCTTGCACAGGTTCAGATCGGTCCCGGAAATACGAAATATTTGGAAGAAGCGGTGCAAAATAGTGAGACAAGCAAATTACTACCTTGTGTGGCATTTTCTACCTATGAGATGAATGTGATGCCGTTATAGCAGATAAGGGCATTATTTTATATCAGACCCAACCACCCAAAAAGGTATTGATCTCATTATTCCACCCTTTCAAATTAATAAGAAGCTATCCCAGCGCGATTAGCAAAAGACTAAAATCATTGCTAATCTACGGATAAACTTTGAAAAAGTGAGAGAAGATATAAATGTTTAGACTGACGCAGGGTGTGATGCCAATATCCTTGGTAAATCAGTCAGAAAAAATATGGAAAATTTGTGCAATACTTAATCACCATTAGCGCTTAAAGAAATGGTATAACACGTATAACATATAGTATTCTAGTTGTGTCTTTATTATGATCACTAAGACATTTTGTCAATATTTTCTTTCTGTCTTAGGAATGTGTCGAGGTTAGAAATTTACATTCAGATACTAGAGAGCTACTAACCTTAAGATAAAACAAGATCCGTGACTTTAAAAAAAATTGGAATGATTTTATTATTCAAGGTAATGAATGTTGCATGTACATTAAAATAATACTATGGGTGCCATCTTCTTGAACAGATGATTCGCTGGTACTCGGCAGTCAACACCACACTCCTTTAACACATACTCCTTATAAACTCATAACGTGCTGAATGTATATTTGTATTCATAAATATGCTGAAAATATGACAGTGAAATTATGTTTAGCATTACATAATTTTATTTATATTTAAATCAACTTTTTTTTATACATTTAACATACACCTATAGTATCACTTGCGCTAATAAAATGAAAAAACATTACCCAACCACCATGTGGATACCTAAAAAAATGGACGTAGCTGTTATGCGTCTCATATCCTTGAAGGAATTACATAATAAACGAAAGACATTAAACTGGGTAATAAACGTACAGTTACCATCATTTATATGATATGTGATGTTATCAGTGAATGAGTTGCTGAATTTTCTCGCTTATTTGATTAAATAAAATTGCTCATCTATTCATTTATAACTAGTTCACCTTATCATTTATACATTCAGTGACAGGCTTGAGGGCTACTAATCCATTTTGTATACATTTAATACAAAATGGACCAGCAGTCTATTAATGTAAAATAATATTCTGTGTAAAATATGTGCATCTAAGATAAGTAATAACATTATTCCAGCACACAGGCACGAGAAAAGATGCACTTATATGTATGTACCATCACAAGCAACGACAGCATTATTCACTAGCTCGTTTTGTGTACTTACCGGAAGTTCTAAGTATGCTGCGACGCGCTCTAGCATGACAGGGTAGGTAACCGCATTTTCACATTTGTCTACAGTACAGTAAGTCTCCACAGATTTTAAGCCACATTATTAAATTGTATCTTCCTTTGGTATGTTTAACTTCTGACGTAGCAGAATAAAAAGTAAAGGTCTCTAAAATGATGTGAACTTTAACAAAAGTATTCAAGTTTGTATTTGAAATAATACGACTAATTAATCATAATTTGTTCATTAAGCGGCTTCTACGATTTCATTGTGATGTGATGAATATTAACTATATCAGGTTCGCAAACGTGTCAAGTCATCCATGAATCAACACCCTTTCAATGCATATAACATATTTTTTATATGGAAAGATTACTGTAATTTTACAATATTATTTCGATGTACCTCATATATCATGTTTAAGATGTTATTAATTCCAGGCTTCAGGTTAGGGACCATTGCTTTCTTCTACATGCAATCCTGTTCAGGTTTATTGCATATTTGGATTACAAAGGAAAATTAGTCAATCATCTGGCAGTATTAGGATTACATAACAATTTAATGTTTGTATGATATTTATCGACATTATGTAAACTTCTAGAGTATTCGGCGACAAAATGACTCCTAACATGAGTTTCAGGTATGACTCATAATATCGACGTAATCACAGCAATTCACTTTACAACGTATTCATCCATTATGATACAAGATCATGATGCGACGTGAATCAATGAACCACTCACAAAGCAACTAATCTGATTTGACCACTCCTTTTGGTTCATGTCAAAAGAAGAAAGCTAAGTAAATGTAAAACAGATCCTCAAGGAACTGAAGCATCGATCATAATGTGTTCACTCAATTTTCTATATTTTCAATCTTGAAATCAAATACCCGGTAAAAGGGTCAAAAATACACAGAGGAAAAACACTCATTCATCACCTATTTAAATATAAAGACTTCTATCACTCATATAAAACCCATTTAAAATAGTTTTCTCCAAGGATTACAAACTTTGTTGTTTCACACCTTTATCCAAGTGCGATCTCGTCATCCTCTGTGCTTTAAAACTCCTTTTAAAAGAGCCAAATGAAACTTATTTGCTCATGTCGTAGTATTTCGTACTGCATGTTGTATCCTTGTTTTTATTTAATAATGTTTCGTTTATATTTTTTAAAAAATCTTAATATATAAAATAGTCAAAATGGAAATAAGAAATCATTAATGAATTATCAAAATAATGACACATAAATAACTATTATTTTTAACTACACTCTTTAAACAAGAGAGTCAGTGTCTGAATTAGTTTTCTCATGAAGCTAGACAAAAGAAAATTTTAAGATCTCTTTTGAGTGCAAACTTACATTGTGTTCACAGTGTGCATCAAACATAATATTCTGGACATACTCATTATCCGAGTTTATCTACTTTTGTAAATTATCAGAGATGCATTTTCCAATAAGCGTGAAAATAAGATACTGAATTTGCCATCATTCTTTTGTCAGGTATACTTTAATCTGATTAACATATGATATAAGTTCTACGTCTTTATAAAAGTATATCTTCTATGACATAAACTGTATGTCTTTTGTAGCAATATGTTATCTATAATGTAAGCTATATGTCTTCTATGATGTAGACTGTATGTCTTTCTGTGATATAAGCTGTATGTTTTCTGTTATATAAGCTGTATGTCTTCTGTAGTATCAGCTGTATGTCTTCTATGATATAAACTTCATGCCTTTTATAGTGTATGTCTTCTATGACATAAACTATATGTCTTTTATAGCAATATGTTTTCTATGATATAAGCTATATGTATTCTATGATGTAAGCTATATGCCTTCTGTGATATAAGCTGTATGTGTTCTACGATATAAGCTGTATGTCTTTTAAAAATGTATGTCTTCTATGATATAAGCTGTTTTTAGTCCTGGCTATTCAAGATAGAAATACCGAATTTTCAGTTTATTTGCTCATTCAGTATTACTGCCTCAAAGCATTCAGCAATCTCTGCGTGTAATGTTTTGAAAAAGGTTTTTATCTGATTTCACATACACATTCAAATTTAAAATAACAATGTTGAATAAAACCATTTATCATAAGATTTAATTAAGACTTTTCGATATTTTGTATTTTTCGTATATATTGTTTACATGGCTCTTTCTTCGCAGATATCTACACAGACGCACGAGCTCTTTATATATATATATATATATATATATATATATATATATATATATATATATATATATATATATATATATGTCGACTTCCTGAACGACAACAAGGGGCACAACCCAATCAATATAATTGGATCTCAGTTAAATAAATACATGTATCGCAATAAAACATTAGGTCACGAAGAAAGAAAATGTATTCTTTCGAACTTGGAATTGCATTTTATTGGTTTATACTTTCTAAAAAGTATTTCGAATTGCCTTTTCCCCTCTCATGTATTTACGTCTATAATTGTCATCAATATAATTGATTTTCGATAGCTAAAATGACTCTCTTCGTAGGGCTGTACAACTATTCCTTGTCGAAAGAACAAAATCTAAATTGACCCATAAGATACTTATGAGCCGTGAAGAACAATGGCGATGAAATAATACTTAGAATATATCCTAACCACGCAGGAATAAATGGTATTATCAGTTGATATCATATTGTTTGCAATAAAAAAAGATCTATAATGGCAAGCTTCAAATGATTATGTTTTGACACATGGTCCAAATCGTAAATTTGTCAGCAACACAAAGTAAACATCATGGACATTGCAGCAAATGCATATATACAAATATCACTGTCCCCTCGGTCGGTTAAATGGGGCACACGTTACCATTGCAGAACAGTTGCTTAATTTCTTTTAATTTTTCTTACAATGCATATTAATTTCTTTTTACTAGTGATATAATGAATTTTTCTAAATAGTATCATGCTTATGATATTTCTAGAAGACTGTTCGTCTAGTGAGACGTACAATGTATTACTTACTTCACAAAATTAACCTTTTCTACAATATGGACAAGCTAGCAACAAATCTCATCAATAGAGTAAAATATATTTCGTCATAAAGTGTATATTTCATTTGCAAACTTTGTGTTTCATTTTGGACATCGATAGGGCCATTAGTTTTTATAAGCATAACCAGACACGCTGGGTGAGTCTCTAATGTACTGTACCTCTGATTTCATACCCGCTAAATGTGTTGCACAAAAGCTAATATGTTCATATTGAACTCAGAAAACAATAGATTTTTTGAAAGACTGCAGATTTTACCGAACAATTGGGCGTTATCGAGAAAATAAAAGCACTCACAGTCTTTTGAAAACAAATTATTTCAATAACAACAAATAACAAAAAGTGATTTCGTTTGTATGTTAATAAAAGCGTGAAGCTGGGAATATTTCCCAAAATACAAATCTGAAATACTAATAGATTAACAAAGAATGAACAAATCAGCATCAAACCTTCAAGAAATCAATATCAGAAACTTGAGATGAGTTTAAAATTCAGTTTGGGATTGTTTTGTAATGTCGGGACAAACACTATCGATCACTATTATCGTTGATTTTCTAGCCAAACAATATAGTAAATGTTGCTAATCACTTAATCACATTTTTCGTTATTCTGCTGCGAAGATCTTACCAATTTACTTGAATGAAATAAAACAAGAAAAATGCAATTGTTACGAAAGAAAACCATTTCTTCAATAGCCATCATATACATTTAAATTAGATCTGAGCAATGTATCATGTCTTTTTACATAATAATTGGAAAATACATCATTCCACAAAAGCCGTACCATAGAACATCCTGCATCCAGTCTCTTGAGCCATCCACACGCTCTTTTGTGCGCAGAGGTCTACAAGTACATTTTCTTATCTACATTTAATTTCTTGTGAATGCTTGACCTTTGTCCGTAATTGAGGGTGTTGAATAGAGCTTTTGCATTCATGACTTTTGTAGTGAATTAAAGTAGTAACAAGATATCTACTTATAAAATTAGTGCAACATCTAAGTTTTTTTTACGAGTTAGTCTTTTTGATTAGTTTTCCAGAATATATTATTGTGTCGTAAGTACATCAATAGAGGTTTGGTAAAAACATGATTAATTCCTGTTTTAAAATCAGTCTAAGGAGTGATTTACAGTTGTGTTCAAGCATAATTTTAGAGGAATTTTTAAAAAATTGATTCATTAGAATTACAAAGTGTTCAATCACATTTGTACTAACACACTGTTTTGGAATTTTGAGAACACATTCAAAACTATTGGTACATCAGGACATTCAGTACTATTATTATATTCAGTTCTTCTTATGTTCCTAAAAAAACGCCCTACCTTCTCCTTCTGGATGTTCTCATTTTTTTTGATACTTTGTATGTATACCAATATCCTTTTTCCAGACAATAATAACAACTATCTTTCCTTTTGACTCTCTTTTCTTCAGCCTTTTGTATGCTTGGTAGTTGTGGACATTCTGGAGCCTTATGTAATTTTTCCTGGCAGATGTATCAAATCTCGAAAGCAGTAGTCCATAGTCTTAATCTGTGTACATCTCTGACGAACAGGGCAGGCTGTTTTGACATTTCCATCTTCGTCACAGGATGAAAGATGAATTTATATACACTATTAGTGTGAGAAACTCTCTCCATACACATATAACGAGTGTGTTTAAAACTGAGTGAAATTAAGTTCTGAAATCAACATGAAACGGTCACGCGTCGCTGAGAAGAAACCAGAACAGAAGTACAAAGAGGTGACGGCGACGACTTTTGGTGTCGCCTCATACGGCAACTGAATTTTAGAAGAGTGTATGCCAGTGAATTTGAAGATGAAGCAAATGAGCCTGAACCAGCACCTTCTTCTTCATCTGCCATAAAACTAACAGAGTGTAGATCCACCAGAATAGAAAGTCATCTGTATCTCCTTAAGAATATTTTCACATTCGTGAGACACACAAAGTGACTTATAGAAAACTTAGAAACACCGCGTAATCCTATTAGGTGAAATTTAAAGAGTACAAGCCTGAAGTGATACCCGAGAAAGCAGACAGGTTTAATAACAGATTTGTGGAGTTTAACGGCAATGACGAGCTAACGAGGATGATCTGGATGGAATTTTCTTCACCGGCAGAATTAACGTCTTCCAAAGGCATCGACAGGATTTAACACATCCGACAATCAACGAACGAGTTTAACATCACCTGCGGAAAAGACACTATTTATATGAACAACATTTTACTCCTAAAGATAGCAGACCATACAGAAAAGTGTTATTGGTGGACCAGTACTAAACGTAGCATTGTCCAAATTGAAAACGCGCAAGATCAGATGTGCTTAGCCAGTGTACAATCTTCAAGAGTATTAAGATGTTATATCAAAGGATTTCTCTGATATGCTCACTAATTCTCGGGATACGATGATATGGTAATTCTCGAAATACGATGTACAATTTGTTTTCAAGCAATATTCAGAACAAGGTACTGAATGTCTCAAAATCACAATGAACGAAGTGAAACTCATCAACATGAAATTAGGACAAGTACAGTTTTAACATTATATGAGCTATTTAAACGTATCTTTGAGGAGAATACCTAATACGCTTGGAATGACATAAATAGCCAAAGGATATTTTCCAGACCTTTTCAGTATCGCAGCTAATCAATACGTTGTGCTCCTACATTTTCATGACGTTCATTATTAGGACCCCGATGTTATACACAAAGAACAACAAAAGCATTTTATGTATGGTAAAGAACTCTTTAAACCGTTTGGTTTTCAAAAAAGAAATGTTGTAGTTTGTTCGATCTGATACGGAGATTTTACGCCGTTACTATGGGGCATTTCGACAAATATTTTTTGATCACTGAGGTAACGATCCTTGAAATGAAGTTTCTACCAATGTCAAACTGTGTGGATTAGTTTAAGGAGAGAATTTCATGCCTGAGAAACAAATAGCTATCATAACCACTAAATCGAACCTTTCGTTCAGCCGCTGATATTCTAGCAAATCCATTACTTGTGTGAACGTGAAGATATATGAATACAACATGCTAGAAATGGCGAAGAAAAGATAAGCACAAGCCTTTCTGTGGATGATTCAGGTTTATAAAACTCCCAGATGATGTACGAATTACATTGATTTATTTCACGGATGCTATACTTATTTTCCTCAACTAACCTGACAAATCCGTTCTCAGAGTTCACCGTGGAAGAATTGACCAGGGAGAGTACCAACGACTCCTGCGCTTCGAAAGACAATTATACTAAGTCTGCGAATGTGGAAATGCGAATACGATCGATGTTTAAAAACCAATCCAAAATCGGACGCATTACCGAAGGTTACGACGTGGTAGATATCGAACTTCGAATCCACGTGACTGCTTGCTTGAGGAGGAATGAATGCGAGAAGAAATTGGATACAGTGATCTGTGTTTTATGTATCTTTGGGTGTTAAAATATGTTCGATAGAACACATCCATGTGGACAGCATTCGTCAATACGAATGGTTGATCAAATGCAAAGTTTAATTTTCCACCCATTTGTACCATCCTGTCTTACCATGTAATTTATGTTTCTTTTATGCCATACGTGAACTGAAACATATAATCAAGACTATCATTGCAACAGGGATGAAGAATGCGCTTTGACAGGAACATGGGTGAGTGTCGAGTTGCTTCAGATTCTGGAACGTCGATTCGAACTGGCAAAAATATACGAAATTTCGAACTTTCCGGCCACAGAACAATACCATAAGGACGACAACTCGATTACAGGTATTTTTCCGGCTACACCAAGGAATTTCACATACTGAAACAAGAATCTAGTGGCTATCCACTGTTGTGTCAGACTCCAGAAGACAAAAACAAAATGCAGAGAACGGTACCGATTAGTGCCAAAGTCATGTTCAAATGTCTGTGGGGAGAATTGGCGCTATGTCCCGTATTGCCCAAGACACACTACTCTGCAGAACATCTTTGATGTCTTGAAAGAAGCTTTAAAGTCCAGAAAAAATCATAACATTCGCGTGAAAACATTTGATCCATGTAAACGTTTACAGCTACAAAATCACCAAATCGTCCGTCAACCTTTTAAAAACGTGTATCGAATTGTGTACAAAAAAACAAACAACCGGGTACGACATCAACACACAACATCGTACGGAGAGGCTGTATTGTATTGCCCAAGACATACTACTCTGCAGGACATCTTTGATGTCTTGAAAGAAGCTTTAAAGTCCAGAAAAGATCAAGACATTCGCGTGAAAATATTGGATCCATGTAAACGTTAACAATTACAAAATCACCAAATCGTCCGTCAACCTTTTGAAAACGTGTATCAAGTTGTGTACAAAAAACCCGGGTGCGACATCTACACACAACATCGTACGGAGAGGCTGAGCTCCAGTATAAAAACGGGAAAATTCTGAGACCAACACTTCATTACGAAGAATACGTTAACAAACAAACCGAGTAACAAACCCATTATGAACCCTATGTTCATTTCCGAGGCCAGTACTTTCACCGAAAACGACAAATTCGACACTGTCAACAAGGGAGGTGCCCAGTGCGGATTCCAAGTTCGATGATGGTCTGAAGTGCTATCTTGTGCCTGGCGACCAGAGTGACGCCGTACCTTGCAAAATCAACGATGCAGGGCAACCTTGACGCTCCTCTACTACCATCGAAAGCGGAGCCTTACGGTCCTTCTAATGACCTTTTTGCTTTACTGTTAAATGTGATGTAGTGAGTGTCTAATCCATGTACTCGCAAACCCCTCTGGATACCATTAGGTCATCGATAATGTTCAAATCAAAGGAATAAATGTTTCCGGAATGGTTTTCTGGCTATCGTGACTTTGAAATCGAGTCATATAGTTCAGTGGTCTAAAGATTTGGATGGATTATCCTGTGCCAAGTAGTTAGCCAGAATAGGATTTATCTACTCGTGATGAGAGAAAAAGAACAGTGTTGCAGTTTTTTGTGCAAAGGTCCTATATTGGGGGTATAAAGACTCAGCTTTCCCGCAATAGGCCATATTACTGTCACTAACTTCCTTTTGGTGCGGCATGGTAAGTATCCCTTGGATACCTTGGGAGAGAACATTCGTAGTTTACCTCCTGTTTTAGGAGAATTAATTCGCAAATGACCTCTACAGATTTAAGTGAAGCGCAAAGAAACAATTGCATCCTTTATGACATCAACTTTAAAATCATTATAAGCATAAGAGGTCTGACTTCTATTGAATATGCTGGAGCATTTATCAACTACCCATGCCTAAAAAGAATTTGACACAAAATGTCCCATCACGGTTGGAATAATACAAAGTGATAGAGAATGACGATTTACAGGATTTCAAATATCGTGTACAAGAAGTGTCACATGAAGACGAAACTTTCTCACGTGGTGTAGAGTGTGAATTAGTGACCAAACAATTACTTTTCCACTCTGTACTAGTAGATACCCTGTGTAGAAAGTATAACTATTTCCTCAAAATGAAAGACATTCTTGCGAATGACTAGTTTAGAAGGTAACATTCAACATTCAGAATCTACCTTTGGAGCTGCGAGAACGCATTTACATAGAGTTTATCAAAATACAAGGGAAACGGAAAGTCAAAATCATTCTCAATTTTTAAACAATTGCTGTTTTCAAAGTATAAGAAGACTAATTCTTGGGAACGACTATCATATGTATAAGAAGCTATGTGGATATAAAGATTTACATGTCTCGACTTCCGCCCTCAGTGTTGCGACTTCCGCCCTCAGTGTTGCGACAGCCGTCCTCAGTGTTGCGACAGGGTCCGTGGAAGGAAGTCAATGACAGTGATCAAGACTTAGAGGATCACTAAACTCTGTTACAGGAGCTGCATCCGCCAACGATTCCACTGAAGTGTGGACTACGTTATGGTCTATTTATATTTATTAACAGTACATGCCGCAAGGACATGACCACGTAAACGAAATAGCTTGATTTCTATTGAATATGCTGGAGCATTGTCAAGATACAAGTGCTGAGAACATTGATGAAAACAGGTTGTGCACCTACGTGTGAAGAATGCATTTGTCGAACATTGTTCATGCTTTATACATACCAAAAAGTGTTTATGGCCAGATGGTTAAACCAGCAAATTCAAAGATGCATGTGACTGGAAAAGTCTTGTCTTCTGTGTTGGGATACAAGAAGTGGCTGACTACGCCGAAGATAGCGTGTCACTATTCCAGAAAAAAACAGGTTAGGACCAGTGCAAGAAGTGAACATGAATTTAAAGACAATGTTAGAAGCAGTGATATAAAAACCTGACCCAGAGGAATAAATACTGAATGTCCACGAGATTACCATTGCACAATTAGATAATAATAAGGAAAGCATTCCCTGAGAAATTAGAGACAATGCATTCCACAGTGACAAGACGAACGTCATAACGTGTACATAAGTTTCATGGGACATAGATCAAGAATATTGTACATTTACTTGTTTATATGTCGCTTTCGTGTTTTTTTTTATTTGTGACACACTGATGAACGGAGGCACATATGCCTTATTTGTGTTTGCGATTTACTTTTCGGATTGTAAATAAATTTTGTGGTAACACTTTTTGATATAATTACAAATGTATTGAATGTTTAAAATATCTTATCCCGTTTGTGGTAATCTCTGAATTCTCATCATCTTAGTTATGACTTCATCTTTCTCCTTCTCCACTGTTCTCAACGTGATTGAATAAAATGCTCGATCGTCAAAATTGGGAGGCATTGTATCTCCGCTATTCGTTTAACATGATAATTGACTGACCGAGTGGTCCATTTGTCAAATGCTTGATCTAACAAATCATAGTTGTTCATCTTACACCCGACGTGTTGCGTGGTGTTACAAAAAATGGCAATCGGCTTATCCAATCACTTCAAGAAAGTCAAGTAGACTCTATTTCGTTTGAAGTGACTACAATGAGGTAATGTCTGACTTTAGTAGAAGATATCATCTTCGATATTAGGAGAAGACGAAGAAGAAAATAAACTTTGGCTGGCACGAAAAGGATGTAATCGAAATGACAGCATTATTTACATTTCTCAAATTTTATTCAACAAAGTCATATAGCACCGTCAGTCCCAAAGCCTAATATATGATATTATTTAAAAGTCCAAGAGACAAATCTCAAATGTAAGTGTTAGCTAAACAGTTAGGAATACATTGGATGGATTATGTGTTTGACGATGCCACTAAAACACCTCAAGCGTATTTACTACTACTCTCAATTATTTGAGATTTCTTATCAATTTGTCTCACCATTGGTGTAAAGACGGAGGTCATACCATTTACACAGCCTTATGCTACCTCCAGTACCTCCAACACCAGCAAGATCTGTACAACGTCTTCGTGGATTCAAGAAGGCATTTCAAAGGGTAGGCCATGCAGCTTTGTGGACTACCATGAGACTGTACAACATCAACGCCAACATCATCACAACAATATAGCACCTCTATGACAATGCCAACAGTGTAGTATACTTCAACGGCAACATATGGGACTGGTTCAGAACGACTTTCGGAGTCAGAGAAGGCTGTCTGCTCTCTCCCACACTATTCAACATCTTTCTGGAGGGAATCACGGCTGGCAAGCTTGACAGTCAGCATCGGAGGCCGACGACATTGATGGACTAGCAGAAAATGAGCAAGAATTAGCTAGCTTAGTAGGGAGCCTCGACAAAACCGACACTGCATAGCAATCAGTGCTGACAAGACTAAAATGATGACCAAAAGCATCAGGGGCATCAGTACTGATATTAGGGTCCAAGGTACAAAGTTAGAAACAGTCCATAGCTTCAAGTATTTGGGGCCAACTGTAACAGATGAAGGATCGAAGTCTGAAGTACTCTCCAGGATTGCACAGACAACAGCAGCGCTGACAAAACGGAAGCCCATCTGGAACGACAAGAATATCGCACTCAGTTCAAAGGTCAGACTAATGCACTCACTTGTGATGTCCATATTTCTCTACGCCTGCGAATCATGGACTATAACAGCTGACTTAGAGAAAAGGATACAGGCCACAGAGATGAGATGTTGCCGAAAGATCCAAGGGGTCACCTACAAAGACCATGTCACCAATGAAGAAATACAGCAACGGAATAGACAAGCCATTGGGCCTCACGATGATCTCATGATCACAGTGCAAAAACTTAAACTGCAGTGGTATGTACATGTCTCATTATCGTCAGGACTTGCCAAGACAGTTCTACAAGGCACTGTACAAGGAAGAAGAAAGAGAGACAGGCAAAGAAAGAGGTGGGAAGATACCATTCGAGAGTGGACAGGCTTGACATTGAGCGACTCACTGAGAAAGACGGAAAATCGAAAGGAATGGAGGAATCTGGTTGTTCGGTCTTGTGCGGTGCCCCAACGGTCTATCAGACAACGGGACTGATGATGATGATGATGATGATGCCTATCTGAACAAAAAAACAATAAAACAGCCTGCTCTTCTTTTCATTCAAAAAGTAATCAACACGATTTTATTTAAAGCTTATTCTGCTACCAAAATTCTTGCACTGTATGTATAGCATCGATGGTATTCTTTGACAGGGATCATTCACATACCACGTCATACTAAACACTTTCTTGAAATATAGAAACTAGCGTTGTCAATAAAGACAACTCCAAGAACTGCTACTCAAACCGATAAAACAACTCATTTTAAAACCTGCTGAAAGTGATTCTTTATGAGGTATCTTTATTCGGTATTTTAAAATGGTGTCCAAATGTCGAATTAAAACAGCGAAAGGGACAAATCCTCCAAAAGACAGCAGCAGACCTCAAAACGTTCTGGTGTCGGAAAGTCACACAAGTAAAGAAAGGTCTCAAGAAGAAATGTCCAAAGAAAACAAAAACATTTCTTGCTAGAGAGGCACTTCCTTAATGTTGCGTAGGTACCTCAGAAAACCAAATTGTAAAGGTGTTTCTTCCTACTGCCACTTTTTCTTTGCCGTTCACAATGATGCCCGTCAGTGCTTATTTAACACCAGTGTTTCATAATCTCCTTCTCCGGCGACTTCTTATTCTTGTATTTTAGTAAATGCCCCTGAAGTTACAGAATTGAATCACCTAATAGTGGTTTACTTAGTTTACTAGACTGATTCAAATAAGAACTGTGCCATAATGAGGTCGATGCGACGTATCAGCAATCACTGGACACGAATTCCAGTATAAAAAGTGAGGCCACTTTAGTATTGTTTTTCTTGTTCCTGAACAAACGATGCCACCAAGAAGTACACAGCACTATTATATTCCAAAGACACAATGTTACGGGGTACAAAAGTTGCAAACAATGACATCCAACACAAAGTAGATTCCCGACCAATTATTAAGGTGCACCCAAGATGGCAACACCTTAAGAAAAAACTTTAGTTTTCGAACAAAATAATAAAGGATGGATAAGCAAGACTGAAGAGTCACTATTTGGCTGTATACAATTCTATGCAATTATCTTAATTCTTGAAATTTAAAAATTATATCATCACCCTGGCAATTAGAGTTCTTTCACATAACATACAGTGCAAACATTCAATGACTCGCTAAATATATTTCCATAATCTGAATACAACATTTAGCATAACATCTAAAACAAACATTTTTGACTCACTTAAAATCAAACTTATCTGCATTACGAAAATATTTAATTAGTACACAAGATATTATACACATCATCACATATGTCTTATTTCAGATGAGTCCCAGAAGAAATAACACTAAAACACATATATTTAGACTGCAGCACGTGACAATCCATTAGCATTTGCATTCTCTACTGCCGAACGATGTTTGATCGTGAACTCATATGGTTGGCGACACAGGGACCATTTCAGAAGCCGTTGGTTTTTCCTTTGTTTTGGCTTAGCCAGGTTAGCGGGTTATGGTCAGTTTCGACAGTGAATGGAGCACCACACAAGTTGTAATGAAGAGATTATATCGTGCATATTATCGCATTCTTTCTCAATTGTAGAATAATTCTGCTCCCTGGGCAATAGTTTGCGACTAAGATACGCAATAGGATGTTCGTCCTTATGGTCATCGAACTGACTCAAACCAGCTCCAATGCTAACGTCACTTGCGTCAGTTTGCAGTACGAAATGGGCGTTCAAAAACAGGGTTGATCAAGATAGGTGCTTTACATTTCTTTAAGTCTTTGAATGACTTAACAGCTGTCTCATCCCATGTTACACGATTCGGCTGTCCCTTCCTTCTCGCAATACAAAGCGGAGTCGAAGCTCAGCGAAATTCTTGATGAATTTTCTATAATAGACCACCATTACTAGAAAGTATCGAACTTCTTTGTGGGAAATCAACCATAGCTTTGACTCTGGTGTAGTCTGGTTTAATTTGTCCTCCACCAACAATGTGACCAAGGCAAACAATAGCATCCTTTTCAATGTAACACTTGAAAGGTTTAACTGTCAGATTGTTTTCTCGCGATCTCTCTGAGACTGCTCATATATCCTGAAGGTGGTCATCCCAGGTCTCACTATAAATAATGATGTCATCAAAATAAGCTGAACATCATTTATTTGGACAGAAACAAGCCTATCATGTAAGAAAATGTAGCAGGTGAAGTTTTCATCCCTAAAGGCATAGCAGTAGATTCATTAAGTCCAAAGGGTGTCACAAAAGCAGATTTCTCCTGCCAGTAACCTTTCCCAACTTCTCAAAAAGTTGCTCAATCCTTGGTACAGGAAAGGCATCAAAGAGTGTGATGTTGTTTAATTTTCTGTAATCAATACAAAGTCGCAGACTTCCATCTTTCTTTTGAACAAGAACAATTGGTGAATTCCATGGGCTTATAGACGGTCTTATCAGTTCTTGCTGTAACATATCGTCTACTATAGGTCTGATATTAGCCCTTTTCGTATCGGGAATACGATAGGGTTTCTGTGTGATCGCAATGTCTGCTATTGTTCCAATATTGTGAGTGAGTGATCTAGTTGGTTTTGCCTGGTTTTGAAGTTAGCACGTCTTCAAACTCAGAGCATCATTTTCGCATCTGTTCTTGCTGTTCTTTCGTCAGTCTGCCATTCAGACTGATTTTATCCAAACTCTCCTTATCGGCCAGTGGGAAGTCAATCAGTCCTCCTCCATCAAATTCATCACACACAGTTGCTGATAACAGTACAACTCTCTTGTACGGACGTAATAGGTTATTTAGGTAGGTTACTTGTCCTCGCCTACCACCAATGTTAATCTTGTAATTAACGTCATTGACGTTACGAATGACACGATAAGGTCCCTTCCAGTGAATTTTCATCTTCGATGCATGGAATGGAAGCAAAACCAGAACGTCGTCACTCGGCCTAAAATTCCTTTTCGTAGCATTTTTTGACGTACCATGATTTAACTTTCTTGTGACGTTCTGTCAGATTTTCTTTCACTAACTCACTTAAATCAACCAATATCTGGCGAATGGAAAGCACGTGTTATACAACTGACTTCTGTGCCTCACCCTCACCGATGAATAGATCTTTAGAATCTCCATCGGCCCTCTTAAAGGCCAACCATACAGATGCACAAACGGAGAAAAACTCAGTTGCCTCATGTGGTACCTCCATATAGCAAAACAGTGCTTAAGGCAGCATCATATCCCACTCTTCACTGTTCGTGGTACAGTTTATTCAAGACAGCTTTGAGTGAGCCATTAAATATGTTGACCTTTCCATTGGGGCGTGGCCTGTAACGAGAGGTAGTTATCCCCTTGATGTTCGACATGTCGTAGAGTTCTTTTAGAAGAGTACATGTGAAGTTGGTCCCTTGGTCTGTAAGGATAATCTTAGGTATACCAACCTGACTAAATAGGCCAATTAAAGCGTTGGCCACTGTTTTGGTATCAATTTCCTTCAAAATAATTGCTTCCGGATAACGGGTAGCTTCACCTACGATGGTTAGTTCTATATGTTCCCGGAATCTGTGCGCTGTAGTGGGCCAACGATATCCATCGCAATCTTAACAAAAGAGTCAGATACGATTGTTGGACTTTTCCCTACCCTGTTCACCATGCTGTCTTTTGACAGATGCCACAGGCCTGGCAGTTCCTCTGAATATCCCCAAACATTCCTGGTCAATAAAACGCGGTTGTTATTCTTGCCATCGTTTCTCCCTTCGTAGATGACCAGCAAGAGGACTATCATGCGTCAACTCCACCACTGCTTGACCTAACTACTTTGGCAAAACTAATTTTAATCCATCCGGCGACTTCCACTTCCGTTTTAAAATTCCAAGCTGCCAGAAAAATTCATTGTCCACGCCTTCTGCTTAACTTTCTGATAGCAGGGCCTTTTCTCTCACACCAGCCAACAAGCTGACATTCTTTTGATACTGAGAAATCAATTCCACATTGTGCAGCTGATCAAGGGACAGGTTCTTGGTTCTTGTCATCAGCCTTGTCTTCACGATGGATGTCATTCTCATCTCTTCATCCGGAAATAGCCTATCGAGATTCGCGTCGTCCATTTCATGGGATCGGACTCCACATTCTTTTATTTTCCTTTCACTTTCTTCAGCTTCCTCTTGCCGCGCGCTTGCCTGGTTTCTTGTTACTACCATAGTCATTTTTTCATATGTAGAGTGTCCATATCCAGACGTGTTTGTGCTGCCAAGTCTGATACCAGTCCAACCTGGACATGACCCTTCCAGTATAGCCGGTCTAATTCTACTAAGGCCACATGACTTATCGACAAGGTCATCGCGTATCAAGGCCACTTCTGCACCTGTATCTTTGCCAAACAATAATTCCTCGTTGTTTGCTGTTCCAGGTACATTTATTAACCGTTCACCAATGGTATTCTGGACAAAGTAGGTTGCTTGTTTTTGCTTATTTCAGCTTGGATAATCACGCAAAATATGGTGACATTTATAGCATTGTTTGTCTCCAAAGGATCTTTCTATCAAACCAGTTTTCCAGGACTGAGTTGAACTTGACGCTTGGTTATTTGTTTGTTGTCGGTTGTGCTTAGGGTCGAACTTGCTGTCATTGATCAGCCTGACGTAGTCTTCAGCAGCATGGACAACACTCCCATTGTCCTTTATTTGCCTTATCCACTGGGCCTGCACTTGCGGGAGAGCTTTCAAGAATTATTCATCTGCTAAATATCTATGTGGATCACGACTATCAATGAACTGTTTTAAATACTGCTCTATACGTGCTAACAGACCTCTGTATGTTTCGTGAGCATCCATTCTTATGCTAACTAACTGGCTAAAGTATTCATGAGGTCTTTTCCCAAATCTATTTATCAGGGATTTTCTTAGCTCAACATAGCTCTTGCGTGTTTGCTGTGCTACCTCTCTTGCTTCTCATGTTAGCAGAGTTCTCAGTTGCAGGGTTTTCATTTCTTCACCCCATTTTGCGTGATCATCCACGGCCTAACATTCTGAGAGAAATGTTATAATATCTTCATTCGCGTGATGATTGTAAGGTTGAAGTTTGACTTTAAATTGGAGGCTGTCATTCTTTTTACCTACGTATTTCTGATGTTTCACTCTTTCTATTTCTAACTTCTAAGTTTAAGGTTGTGCTCCATTCGCAACTTCTCCCTTTCAAGGTCTAATTTTTGTCTTTCCATTGTGTACTCTATCTCTAACTGCAACCGCTGACGCCAAGTTTGCTTGTTGGTGTCCTTGGATGTTTTTAGTTTGCTCTGTACTTTCTTTAGTTTTCATACAGGATGCGCTTCCTCTATTTCCATGTCATTTGATTCGTCCCCACTGAAGCCTCCTACAATGTCTGTAAATTGCTCAAATTTGTTTGCTGTGTCTTTCTGGTTCTATCCTTTACAATGCTGTGCCTTCAACAATCGTTAATACTTCCTTATCGATAATGCTACCTTTCGTCGTAATTTCATCCTTATTTTGTTTATCATTGGCATAACAGGAATCACACACTCAAAGTTACAGCGTATATCCAATAGCAACTTGCAACTACATTACTCAGACAAAACTTTGGTACTTGTGCTGTTTCAATGCATCCAACAACTTTGCTATCCCACCGCTGCCACTAAACTTGTTACGGGGTACAAAAGTTGCGAACAATAACATCCAACACAAAGTAGATTCCAAACCAATTTTTTAATGTTCACCCAAGCTTGGACTCAAGAACGACTGATCTTTATACAGAACATATTGGTAGTTTTACACCACGCAATAGTTTATCAAAACTACAGAATGGAGATAAAGTCAGGGTTCATTAACACTGTAAGTTCTTTCCTTTACAGTGATGACAGTACAGACTCTACGTCCTATGGGTCAGAATCTTTATCAGTATCAGATGTGTGAGCTATGTAGAATTTGTTTCTGATATTACCATATCTGACCGCTTATAGTCCTTTAAACTATAAGTATCATATACACCCATGTATTTTGCCTTAATAATAATCAATATTTATATAATATATTGGAGGGAAATGTAAAGCATTAATATGATGGCAACACACAATCTTACTTCAAAATCGGGAGAAAAAAAAGAACTACCTCCTTGTTTAGACAAATATTAGGATCGTTTTCAGTACTGATCGAATCATATCCTCCTGTGCGAAACAAAATAATTCCAAAAGAATCCAAAGAAATCACCGATACCGTGTGTGAATGTTGTTGGAATGTTTTGAAAGAAACAATTACTTTGTCCAAGACACAGAAACAAATATTAGGAAAATACAGGAAAAAACACTAATCAGTCAAAAGAAAACAAAATGTTGCCTTAAAAACGAGGAAGATTTCCACTTCTTACGGAATTATGCATCATCTTTTGAATTTACAACACAATTTATATTTTAGTCGTTGGAGACTATGAAGTTATCTTTTATATCCTTTAATTCAATGTTTAGCGCTATCGTGAAAGTACATGTATACTTCGGTGTAATAATCTAAGGTGAAGTCAACATTTAAGCAGGTCACAATGACACGCAAGTATGAATATGGGTCTCGTAAACAAGTGCGAGAACTCAAAGTGCACATGCCCCATACACGCTCTAGTATTTGATTTGTTCAATTCTTTTTGAAGGTAAGAACATGACTGTTTCTGAGTTATGCTAAAGCAGTAAGACTTACTTGCTGAGCAAATCTAGTTAATTAGATTTGGTTATTTGCTATGCAAAGGGACACTATACGATAAAGATAAGGTACCATGCTTATTCTTTCAGTTATATACAAAGTTAGTAATAGTCAGAGAGGAATTTGTGATGTACACGTTGAAGGAGAATGAATACTGTTTGATTTGAACATTATTTTGAGTAATAAGTTATTATATTCAAGGACTTGAATTGTTAATTAATTTCATCGGAGTATGTTAAACCTTACAAGAACATCAATGATATTAATCCTTCACGAAATTATGCCGAAGTAAGGACATTTGGATTAATAATTCTGTTGAATTCATTATTATCATGGTAACACAGAAACACTATACAAGCTTCGTTTGGAATAACTTATGAAAGGAAATTGATAGAACTCCATCGCTGGTACGAACAACAGATTGCAGATAATGATGCAGACCATAACGATGGGTCTAACGATCGCCAAAATAAAACGAGCTCCTTGCTGTTTAGAACTGATGAATCGTTTGGATTTTGGTTCAAGACAATATAATTGCTATCTTAAATCTATGGAACTTTTAACATTAGATCAAATACTAACATACCTGTGGTTGTTGTTACATTGAAAACAAAGGTAGGCTGCCGTAGTTACAGCCCTGTTTATTTTTCCTCCCAAATTTGTTCTTATTTCCAATTATTCCCCCCCCCAAAAAAAAAAAAAATGTAGTGTCGGCAGGCAAACATGCAGACGGTCCGGTAACCTGAACCACACATACTTATTTATTTGGCCTTACCATTCCCGTTTGAGAACACATCGTCCTGTAAACATTTGGGCGCCTATATAATTATAATCTGAGGCTCAATACCTTCACATAACTACTATTACTTCCATTGCAATAAAGCTGGTAATATTACAAAAGACATTATGAGTCCATGCAATTGCTAAGCGAAGCTCTGGTTTTATAATAGGGAATGAAAGTGCCTGCAATCATAACTTATTGTAAGACTTGGATAGCGATGCAAAAATTGTTTTGTAATATTAAAAGTGCATGAAATCGTAACTACTGTTGTCAGAAAGTTGTTGTTATTACAAAGTGCACTGCAAATGTATGCCATTGTAACATTAGGTATCATTACATTATTTAAACCATTCGGCTGTTATTGCATCATGTGAGGTCCTGTAGAAAACAACTTGTTTCACGGAGTTGTTCTGGAGATCTGATGAGCATCGACTACTTTTACTTGTATTATAAAGAAAGCAACAGTAAGGCCAAAGCAAAATATTATTGTATACTCAGTTTTTTTGCTCTCCACAGGATAATAATGGTTATATATGTGATTCATCTCAATCGCAAAAGGTCTTATGCAATACAAATTGCGTCAATTTTATTCAAATACAAATATTTCCAGGAAATGCAGTACAACCCATGCTGAACATTGCATGTTTTTTGCTCATTGGTTGGTCGTGATGTTGGTTTGTTCATTCTTTATGATTTTTAACTTTTCGCACGACACTTCTCATGACAATAATGACACATGAAGCTGGATGTTTAATGCCCATTGTAATTCCATTAATTTGTAAGCAGTGTTTTGTTGTTAAATACAAAATCGGATAATTTAAGAACATAGATTATTTATTAAAATCAAACAATACTTAGGAGCGGAAGGATTAGGTCTAGCATTCGATGCATCCTTGAAGGCTGTGATGCATTCCTTATGTGTAATTTTTGTCTTTAAGGAACCTACATCCATAAGAACGAGAAGAATGGAAGGTTAGTTTATCGGTGTTTTGTTGAGATTCAAACGGTTGTATGATTACAGTTTTTTTCACGATCTGCCGATGATGATAATGGAGGAATTCTGAATTTTGTTTTTAGTGTCATGGTTATCTTCGGCAATGATTGGCCTCCCCGTGTTCATTTTGTTGAGCATTTTACCGAGTTGATAAGATCTCACTGGGTTAGGGTCAGGTGCCGTTAGGTAAGTCAGTATATATACATATGGGGAATCGCAATACAATTCATGGGGAGAGTTTAGTCTTGACGGAGACGGAGTACTTACCGTTTTGATCCAGACTGATACATTTATAATGTTTTATTACCATACATTTTATCAATACCTAGTTCTCTCATGTGAAGTGACGTTGCCTTCTTGTTGTTTTATTTCATATTCCACTGATGAGGGCGAATCAGCCGAAACGTATAGAAACTCAGAAATAATTACTTATTTAAAACTCTATGTGTGTGTGTGTGTGTCTGTGTGTGTGTGTGTGTGTGTGTGTATGAGTTTTAATCCACTTTATAATAATCATTACAGTTGTGCAATTTTATTATATTAGGGGCAATTACAGCAGTCGTAGACATTATACTACTGAAGCAGACTAAATTACTGTTTTGTATAGTCCTTCAAAGAAAGCTGATATTTGAATTCGGGTTGAAATGGCATGAAGCCTCATCCCCTGCTGAAATTTAATGGATAGTATCACGACATGCATTGTGATTGCAAGCAGTTTTACCCATTTTGTAATCAACATTATGAGTTGGATGAAATTACTCTTTAATGCTATTCTTATGTTACTTGTTTAGGCTCCAATAAACAGTAACACAAGAAAAACAGTAAAACAGTAACACAAGAAAGAGTGAAAACAGCAAGCTTTTAAAAATATAACAATTTATTTCCCTGGAAAAATATGTAAAAATGAACAAATATGAACTTACGGTATTAAGAATCAAATCCAAAAGTAATCCAAGAATTATCCACGACTAAAATTTAAGAAGTCTTAATAATAAAATGTTCTAATGATTTGAAGTTGAAGTCCCGACGAAGAATCTAAGATGGAAGACGATGACGTATGCTGTAACCAATAGTGTGTTCAAGTCTATAGTTCCTTCTAGAAACAAGAAATATCATGCCGGTTTTGGAAATCCGAATAAATTCGTATAATAATTGTTTTTTCAAGAATTTCGTATGAGCATACGTATTTTCCAAGAAAAAAGAATGACTCCTTTTCAATCCAAAATAATTTAAAATAATTCCAAATGACACAATATACATTTTCCAGTGTAAAGAAAATAGCCCAACTGAGAATATCTCTCTAAAACAAAGGTTATATCGTGATCTAAAACGCAGTTTCTAAAATCCCCATGTTGTGAAATGGAAAGAGAAGAGGGGTTAACGTACGCCTAACATGACCCTGGCGAAGACCAATCATTTTACTCTGAGAAATAATAAAAATTGTTACTCTTGAATCACGTAGTCTCATCATGACCTTGACAACAGCCACTCATTTTAAAATAAAAATAGAACTTCTTTAAGTGGCTACTACTAACTTTGAATCAAAGTCAGGATCCAGGTCAATACCTGGTGTTTACTATAACGAACAGTCAAGGTCACACTATTTTCTGGAAAAAGTAAACAGAACTACATTATTTTGATATATAATGAAATTTTAGAAAAAGTAAACAAATTTTATAACTTACTAACAATTAAATCAGATATAATTAAGTCAAATAATGCATAATATAAAACTTTCTTTCTGATTGGATGTTAATTACCGCTGACCTTGAAATATATACAGATAAGTCATCGAAATGAAAATTCAACGAACAAAATCGTTTTTAATAATGGTTGAAATTGCAAGCAGTAGCAAGCCCTATTGTAAACAAAGAGATCTGACTTCATTTTCTTTTGAAGAATTCTGTTTTTACAACAGGAGTTCAAATCATATTCAACAATTACTCATAGTGTACGAAACGGAATTATAAAAGCATTGTTATGGTTCGAAGTTTTCATCCATTTTGAAACAGGTCTTACTAGTCGAATCATGATACTATACCGTTTTGGGTTAAATCTGAACTTTAGGTGACTATCACATTTGCATCGATAACTGATCTAATTGAATAATATTCGAATGAAAAATGTTATTACAATGAATGCAAACTATTGTCATAGGATACATACTTCAGTGTAGTTGCAAACTTGTTGTATTAATGTATTCTATGTGCTTTGAATGAATTGGTACAGTTATTAATTATAAATTTACATATTATTAAAAACTAACTTTCAGTATAATTAAATAGTTCTTCTGCTGAATATAGTTTAGAATTCCTTCACCATTTTTCAATGAGGGTGCTTCACGTACTTAACAACGAAACGTTATTTCCCGACGCCCCACAATCAGGACAGGACAAACGTTTAGCAGGGCTCGTACCTCGATGCTGACGGGAAAAAAGACACGTACAGATATAAGAAATGTTAATTGCTATTGACGAAATAAATGAAGTGGCACGTTGGACAAATGTAAATAAGGTGCACACAAACGGTTTTGAACTGAACGGCATGTTACGTCAGCTATCTGGTTAACATTCTAGGTGAATCCTGTTGTAACTGGTGAGAGTTTAAGCCCACACCTCCTCCCTCCCTCTCTATCGTAAATATTACTGTATTGAACTAGATTGAATTAATGTAACTTGTAGCCACCTATAAATAATCTTTGAACTGCAATGAAAATATAAAATTATTATTTTAAATTCATCTTTATTCACTAAATTTACTAGATCCACTGAAAAGTGGCTAAACAAACAAATAACCCATTTGGAGCGTTTTGTTATTTTAGTTTCTCAAGTTTCATTTTTTGCTCCCGATATATTTATAATTGTTCAGGGGTTGGAATGATTAAACAATTTGTAATGTTTATAACTGCATGATTATTCGCCCATTACCGAATGTAGTAATTAAATATCATATTTTTTTGTACATCTGTATTTTAAGCTACTGCTCACCAAAAGAATCCTGAATTTGAATTTAACAAGAACTAGTAATTAGATTCTAAACTTTAAAGTGATTTTTAAAATAAATTCTAATTCTATTGCTTAATTATGTTATTTTTTTTCCATATATTCCACAGGACTCTCTCTGTGCAAAAGCAACCGTCACAAGGTGAGATACAATTATATAGGCTCGGTGGTGCTTTGTTTCTATATCGCCCCAGATCAATCGGTTAGCATGCTGTACGCGAAAGCTTACATCATTCATTTCAATAGACATGACTTCTCCTGACAATTATTTTTACCGTTTAACTTTTGAGACTGCATTTTATTTCCGTATCTACAAAGACGAGGAAAGTATTCAAACCTTAAATATTTCATTCGCTAAAAGAAAACTTAGCTTCTTGTCGTTGAAGTATAATGTGTTTTTGTATCGTTAATGCCATGCAATTTAGTAATTAGAAAGACTTCATTATTTGTTCATTATATAGGATGGAAATGATTTTTTTCCGATAAACACATCCATTGTATTTTATTTGTAACTTCTATTTAAATCTTGCTAGCAGAGCATGAGAATAATTCTGTTAGCGTGAAGAAGGATAATTGCCAAACAACTTTAAACCTTTCATCATGTGTCTGCACTAAAAAGGATTCTGACACACGTCATTCTAATTCATTCCTCAGGAATAAGACACTGAAACATAATGCTGTATCCTTTAGGAATAATATTAACAACAAAACACGCAGGAAAATAAATGCATTCTATATGACACATATTGATGGGGCACCAATCGTGCATTATTGACACTATCTGTCTCTTGTAAATTACACAGTCTTCAATTGTTACAGTTATAGGTACGCCAGTATGAGATACATAATATATTTTACAATAGCTGAAATTTCTAACGTTATCAAATAAAACTTTGACTATATTTGACAGAATATATGACACTGTTGATCGAAATATCCAGCAAAATGACAGCAGGAAGGAGCGCAACTGGAAGACATCACACTAAATCATGGAGGATTTATGTATCATATTTTAGGCATAAATAATATTTCTGGAATAGGTGAATCAATTTTCGAAATAAAAGTTTTTCAAAAAAAGAATGTATCGATGCAGCAAAGAAATAACGGATCTCTCAAACGATGACTATCAAACAGTAATGACTTTAATCCCAAGGCAAATTTAATGTTTGCATTTATTAATATTTTAAAGACAATTTAGCGCAATCTACGCTGACATCAAGCACATCCGTATCGCTTATAACTTAATGTCTTTTAGTTCAGACAACAAACTTGAGTTTACAAAATCATTTATCAGCAGTTTTGGAACTTTCTTCAAGATTTATGATTTGTTGTACACTTTACACAAATAAGTTTAAGTAAGTTTAAGATATTTTATTACCTGCACATAATTAGATACTGAGATGTAATGCAAAATTATTTGTTTAAACAAAGTATATTGTGATTATTACACGGAAATTGTGTATATCAAGCGTAATGCAGTACGTAATATTAATACTTTCCTCATATTCGATATTGATTACCATTCCACGTCTGTCTGAAATACCAGATGTCTTATACATCTGATAGCATTTCATTTACAACGTTAATCTCCGAGCTTGTCTAGAAGCATTACATTGAAATTTAAATACCAAATATTTCTTTGATTTTAGTAGTATTGATACAAAATGTTATGTTTGCAGACAGCTAGGCATGCGAACTTAGTAAACGCAAAATTCTAAAAGGTACCTTGGGGAACTAATTATTGGTGGCTTTATTGCTCCAAGGTATGAACACATTAAAGTGCAAAATTTTATACCGTATCGATAATCTCACACAACCTTCGTTTCGTAATAAATAATGACAAATCAATATCAATATTCCAGTGAATACTGTAAGGAACCATATTCAACAACAATCATACAGGTCATCCCCTATCGTCCTTATATATAAAACTGTTTATAGAGATTATGGACGGTAAACGTGACAAAACTTTGTCTGTAAAATGCTCAATGAAAAAGAACATTTCTCTGTAAGATTCTTTTGACGAGAACAGTGTAATATTATGAATAACATGGCATCAAAATATACATTCGAAACATTTCTAGACACCCTATTCAGTGTCTAAAAGGTCTATTTGAGAGCATGAACATGTTTAATTCCTTATGTCTAATACCGTAAGTTAATTACAAGCAGATGAAAACTCTCTATTTAACAAAAACGATAAGGAGTAAAATCAAAGAATGTGATTGATATTGTAAAAAAAATAACCATGCAAGTTGGACATAATGTCAGATGTAGAAGAGATATTGATTCATATCAAAGTGAAGAAATTGTATTACTTGACATTCGTGTAGCCATTAATCTAGAAATTTCCGGTTACTTAAATTATGTATTTCAAGATAAGTCTCGTTGATTTATCAAATTTGAATTTAAGCTGTTAGCAGACATTTAGCATTGCTGAGATATAACTGTATAATCTGTTGAGAATTTTCTTTTTTTTTCGTTCTGATTTAAATGTATAGATATAACACAATTTAAATATTAGAAACCTTTCTTTATGCCGAATGGGACATTAAATAAATTGATTTACGATACAGCATAAAAGGTATATAGAAGTATTTTGCAGAATTATGATTCAGCTCCTTCAATAAACTATACTTGACAGGTTATGCAACCCTTTATAAACTACAATCTTACCTTTGCACCTGTCGCGTGGAGTGTGCTTGGCGAGGGCCGCGATATGTGATGTTTGTATTTATCTTTTCTACTTCTCTTCAACTAAATTTCTTTCCCATGAATATGCAAGGACAGGAATAAGCAGGTAATTCCATTCAAAGGGATACACACTTTAGTTGCTTCCACAACATGTGAGCTGGATATGTTTGCAAAGACTGTACTAAATTGCTAACAAGAGGAGTCATGGACATTGATATTATAAGTCGAATCCGTCGGGTCTTTTTCTTTTTCTGTCCTTTTTGGATTTTGATTTCAATGTTATTTTTACGTAACAAATAATCTTCATGTATCATAGATGAAACATCAAGAAAACAAAAAATAAAAAATTAATTTTCAATAGAAATCCAGTGACTCAAATATTAATGACAATGTTCTGAGTTGGTAGCGGATAATTCTTTCAACTTGATTTGATTTAAGAAAAGAGCATGCAATAAACACATATAGAAGAATCTAAATATCCAGAATATATGTATGAATGTAACCTTTTCAATATTAGGTTTGGGCAGAGTCTTTTGTTCACGAGCAAGGCCTGGATATTCGGGATTGTGAAATGCAATAATTTTAATAGCTACCTGTACTAGAAAAAAAGACAAAAATCGCTAGAGCTTGGGCAGCTTAAAAATTATTTTATGTCAGTCAGTCGGAGGTAAGTTGATAACTTATCAGTAACAAAAGGAAGAACATTTAACAAATATGGTAGGGTTGCATAAATCAAGAGTTTGTTGAGCAAAAATAACTGGTAAACCTGTCTTCTTGATTTTAAAGTTTCGCATCCAGTTTCAAAGAAAAAGTTTTTTTTTCTGTTAAAAAAGAATGACAAGCCCTCCCACAGTTAAGTAAGCCTCATACTGAACTTTGTCCAGTGAGCAGGAGTCAAAATCAGAAGGATTATCCTACATTTTGGCAATGAAATCCAAGCATCGATTATATATATATATATATATATATATACACACACACACTTTATGGCCATACAATTTTACCAAAAGAATATACTGTTGTGTTATATATATTTGATTTAATTTATATTTGATCTAGTTTAATTGTGTTAAGTTTTAAATTATTTTTATTGTAAAATTGTATTATATGTCAAAGTAATGTAATTTTGTTTACTAGGAATTTTATTTTTTCCAGAAAATTAGTTTGACTCGTTATTTGTAAACACCGAACGTTGTATTTTATGCTGACCTAGTTCCTGGCCTTGATTGAGATTCAAGTAAACAACTTTTTTAAATTCATTTTTTAATGTGTGAATGATAATAGTGAAATCGAGGCTGTATTGCCATTAGACTTGTATATACCTTCTAAACCATTCTATAATGTGATCACGTGACCCTCATCTTGGAATCTGTTTTGCGTCTCAAGTTACTGTATAACCTCTGTTTAAAGATAAATTATGCAGTTGGGATTTTACACTGGAAAGTATGTGTTTGTGACCAGTTTGAGTTACATTTTGTTCAAATTACTTGGATTCTAAAGGATAATTCCTTTTCCTGGAAATATCTGAGTGCTCATACAGAATTCTTTAACAAAGACATTTATTTAAATTTTATTCGGAAATTCAGACACCGGAATCTTGTTTGTGAATTAATAAAGAACTGTAAACATATCCGTAATATAAAGGCAACAGTATACGTCAACGCATTCCATCTTGGATTTTTCATCTGAACTCCCACTTGAATTCATTAGAATATTTCATTACTAGGTCTTCTAAAATTTAATTCATGGATTATTCTTGGATTATAGATTTGATTATTTAAACCGTAAGTTCTAATTTTTTCATTTTTACATTGCATTTCCAGGGAAATAAATGATTTGTTAAATATTTCAAAGCTTGTTGTTTTTACTTTTTCTTTTCTTACTGTTTATTATAGCCTAAACAAGTAACATAATAAAATGGTGGGCGTCCTCGTTGGATTTTCGAACTATGGCTAAAATATTTCAGAACACTTTTCTGTTTCGAAATTTGAATTTCCCTACTTTTTGATATCTTTACTGAAATGGGTAAGCTTTTTCTAAAATATCATCAAGAGTAGAGAATTGCTTTGGAATTTTACTCAGGACTGGATGGAAATTTTAAAATGGAAGCACAACTAAAAGAGTTGGTATTAGATATAAGACATGATCAGTTTCAGATAGAAAAGATACAAGTAGAAAGGGAGATGGAAGTAAGACGAATGCAGTTTCAGAAAGAGGAAGATTAAAGACAAATGCAATTTGAGAAAGAGAAAGAACAAACACACATACAATTTGAGGACGAAAGGATGAGGATGCAAATGCAAAGAGAGAGTGAAGGGAGGGAATTTCAAATTAGGTTAAACGAATTGGAGCTGGCAAAATGAAAAGGCTCCACTACTTTTGATGTTTTAATAAACATCAAGTTATTACTTCCGTTTCTGGCAGAAGAAGTAGACAGATATTTTCTTCGTTTTGAAAGAATTGCTGAGCGTTTTAAGTGACCAAGAGTACTGGACTCTATTATTGAAATATGTACTCACTGTTAAACCTAGTGATACTTGCAATTCATTGTCACTAGAACAGAGTGCTGACTATGATGTAGTTAAGGACTAAAACTTGATGGGTTATGAATAAGTCCCTGAGACTTATCGGCAAAAATTCAGAAACTATAAAAAAAGAAGCTGACCAGACCAATGTCGAATTTGAATGGGATAAAGGACGACAATTTGATAGGTGGTGCTCTTCTAGGAAGGTTAACAAAGATTACGATAGTCTCAGACAACTCATATTGATTGAAGAGTTCAAGAACTGTGTCCACAGTGACATTAGGATTTATATTGACGAGCATAAGATCGAAACCTTGGAAAATGCTGCTTGTGCCGCTGACGAATATGCTTTAGCTCATAAAGTTTCTTTTGGAATAATACTTTCGCTCAACAGTCTTCTGGACGAAATGTATTTCAGCCTAATACAAGCCCTTCTAAATCTCAAAGTGGCTCAACATTTAAAAATCAAGCTTCAGATAAGCTTTACCAAAGATATTTGTCTTTTCCTACGTTTGCATATTGGAAGAAGAAAGGACACATTATTTCTGATTGGTACAAAGTGAAACATAGGCATCAGAATCAATACAGACCTATTCCAAATGCTTTTATTTCTAAGAGGTCAAGGTCACGATCATGTATTGAAAGCAATACATTTGTTGGGTCTAATAATTCAGAGTCTGATTTTATTACGGAGAATTATAAACCATTCATATCGAAGGGTTCTATATCACTCTTTGATTATTCGGCTAATCCTATTCCTATTGAACTTTTAAGGGACACAGGAGCTTCTCAGAGTCTTTTTTGTCAGGTACATTGTCTTTTTTCTGAGAAGTCTTCTTCTAATGAGAGTGTTTTTATTCAGGGAATAGAGTGCGGCTTTGTTAATGTTCCTTTCCATTGTGTAAATTTGTTATCAGACTTAATCACAGGACAAGTGATAGTCGGAACAATGTATGCTTTGCCCGTTAAGTGTATTCATTACTTACTAGGCAACGACCTAGCTGGAGACAAGGTTATGGTTTATCCACTTGTAACTGACATGCCTTGCTTGGCTCAGAATGTCGAACGAATTGAAAAAGAATTCCCTGATTTATTCCCAGAGCAATGGCAAATAAAGATCTTGAGAAATGATGTTGATAAGGAAAGTATTCCTTGAGATGACACATGTATAGGTCAGGCTTTTGATGAGGGCACTTTCACTCTTTGCTTGGATCAATAGATACTGATCACAGTGATCCTCTTTTAACTACTTATTATCATGGTTACAAATGACAATCACTTGTCGTCGAACAGCAAAAAGATACAGAGATCTCCTTTTTGTTTCAAAGGACCGTTAGTGAAATTGAAGCTACTGAAGCTCCTGTCTGCTAGTTTAGTAAAAATGGACTTCTTATGAGAATATGGAGACATCCCATGGTAATTGCTGGTGATGAGTGGTCAGTGAATTATGAAATTGAAGAAATGTAGTTCCAAATCGTTATAGACAGGAAATACTTGACCATGAAACTCCTTTGACTGATAACTTAGGATTAATAAGACGTGTCGCAAAATATTGACTCACTTCGTCTTGCCAAAATCAAAAGTGATATTGGTAAATATTCTAGATGTTGTCATACTTATCAAATGATAGGTAAACACAATCAGAAAATTCCTAAGTCTCATTTACAACCTAGTTCTGCCTTTGACGAACCATTTAGTACGTCTATGGTACACTGTGTTGGTCCCTTACCTAAGACCAAGTCAGGTAACCAATACCTGTTGACCATTATGTGTGCGTCAACAAGGTTAATAGAGGCAATTCCTTTAAGAAATATTAAATCTAAAACAATAGTAACACCTTTGATAAAAGTTTTTACTCAGTTTGGCCTTCCCAAATCTGTCCCATCGGGTCAAGCGTCAAATTTTAGGTTTGAAACTTTCCAGCCTATTGTGTTTGAATTTGGCATCTTGCAATGCAAGTCAAAGTGAAATTGTGGTTTGACAAAATTACAACGGAGAGATGTTTTGATTCTGGTAATAGAGTTCTGTTTCTTTTGCTCATTCTTCCAAATTTTCTTCAGATTAGATATTACGTCCCTTTTAAAGTTAAGAAAAAAATGAATGAATTAAAAATAATGATAGTGCTCCTGGGATCTAAATAAATTAAAGGAGTACCACTATATTGAAAGAGATAGCCAGGTTAAACATGCAATTAATTTATTTGTACCTGCCCCACTCACTGAAGATTTAAGTGAAGGAATATCATCAGATTCTATTGATATTGGAGTGACAACTCTTCGGAATTCAGAAATTATATAAGATGTGGACCAGAAACTTTCTCATTTGCAAGAGCAAGAAAGAAATGAAATTAAACAGTTATTATTTTATTATGAGCACTTATTTCCAGATGTTCCTACAAGAAAAAAAAAAACAAAATTTTCCACGACTTCTAAAGTGTAAATTCCAAACCTGTGAAACAACACACGTACAGGATGAACCCTCTCAAACAGGAATACTTGGAAAAAGAAATTCAGTATTCATAGAGTCCAGTAAGAGTGACTGGAGTTCACCATGTATACTTGTTCCAAAACCGGATAAAACTTTCCGTATGTGTACTGATTATAGGAAGGTGAATAGTGTGACAAATACAGATTCATTCCATTACCAAGAATTGATGACTGTATTGATAAGATAGGAAATGCCAGTGATGTCACCAAATTTGACGTTCTGAAAGGATTTTGTAAAATTCCACTAACGGAATGAGCAAAGGAAATTTCGGCATTCGTAACTCCATATATACTTCATCAATATAATGTCATGTCGTTTGGGATGAGAGGGTCGCCAAGTATTTTTCAACGTCTCATGAATATGATCACCTCTTGTCTAGACAATTGTGATGCTTACATCGATGATATCATCTACAACGATACCTGGAAAGAACATCTAGCAACAATTCGGAAATTCTTTGACAGAATCACAGATGCAAGCTTGGCAATTAATTTATCCAAAAGTGAGTTCTGCCGTACTAGTGTAACTTTTCTAGGACACATCATGGAACATGGACAAGTTAAACCAATACATGCCAAGGTCAAGGCTATCTCTGAAGTCCCTGTGCCTGTTAATAAAAAGCAGCTGATGCGACTTTTAGGTATGGCTGGATTCTATCGGAAATTTTGGATTCTATCGGAAATTTTGTTTAAATTTTTCTATAATTGCTGAATCCCTGACAAATATATTGAGTAAGAAAAACAAGTTCCTTTGAAATGAAAAATGAAAAATGTCAGGAGGATTTTGATAAGTTAAAAGTCATACTTAAAAGCGCGCCAGTTTTTACAGCTCCAAATTGCAGCCAATCATTTAAACTGTCTGTTGATGCGAATGATGTTGGAGTTGCAGTATGTTTTGAATCAAGAAGACAAAAATCGTATTCATCATCCAATGTGCTACCTTTCTAAGAAATTAAATAAGCAACAAAGAAATTATTCAACAATCTATTAGGAATGTTTGGCTTTGAATTTGGCATTACAACATTTTGAATTTCACATTAGATCAGCTCTTACTTCGATTATTGTGTTTAGTGACCACAAACCCTTTACTTTCATCGGCAAGATAAAAAATAAAAATCGAGACTACTAAGGTTGAGTTTGTTGTTACAGAAATATTATATTGTCATCAGGCAATCAATCAATTTATCTATGGTAAAAAGAAAGCTTTATGAGATAAATCTTTCTTTTTTTATTGGGGCAAGTGTCATGTATATCTGATTTAGTTTATATTTGATTTAATTTATTTGTTTGCAAGTTTTAAGATTTTTATTTTTATCATATGTCAAAGTAATGTAATTAAATTTATTAAGAAGTTGATATTTTCCAGAAAGTTAGTTTGACCTGATAGTTGTAAACACAGAACTTTGTATCTTATGCTGACCTAGTTCCTGGCCTTGATTGAGAATCAAGTAAACACCATGTGTTTTAAAAATTCATTTTTGATGCGTGAATGATAGTACTGGAATCGAGGGTGTACTGGACTACGTGCCATTAGACTTGTAAATACTTTCTAAACCATTATAGAACGTGATCAAGTGACCGTCATCCAGTAATCTGTTTTGCGTCTAAAGTTACTGTACAACTTCTGTTTATAGAGAAATTAAGCAGTTTGGCTTTTACACTGGAAAGTGTGTGTGACCAGTTGGAGTTATATTTAACTTTTATTCAAATTATTTGGATTATAAAGCAAAATTCTTTCCTGGAAATATTTGAAAATTTGAGTGTTCATACATAATTCCTGAACATTTATTTAAATTTTATTCGGAAATTGAAACACCGCAATTTTGTTTGTGAATCAACAAATAATTGTAGACACATACGCAATATAAAGGCTACAGTATACGTCAACGCCTTCCATCTTGGATTCGAATTTGAATTCATTCGAACATTTCATTAATAGGAATTCTAAAATTTACATAGAATGAAATACCTGCTTACAAAATGGTGAACTTTTAGACATCAGTGCCAGTGGTGAAGATGTTATGATGACATTCTATTCATTACATAATGGGCAGAATTTCAAAAGAGCCTGACCACATTCGTCAGTATATGGAAATATTTATCTCCAGACATCCCACTAATTTTAATTAAACAACCTGCATTCTCATATCAATCTATGCAAAACGTTCCTAATTTAAATCCTTGTTTCCCAAACCCAACTTTAAAAAAATCCCAGACTCACGAAAAAATAAATGGTTAAAAAAATCCTTCTCGAGAAGGGGCATTTCGTTAGTCGAGTAATGCAAACATGTTAGTATTACTGATTGACGTGATAAAATACCGCATTATTTGGTCCGTGTTGTTTGCAGCTAGAACTTAAAAGCGAGTACAGTCGGTATTCACTGTACAAAACTATCTTTAAGTTATGTCAATCAAAAATGGCAGGAATGCTGGAATTCCACCCCTAAAACTACACCCATCCTAACAACAGTTAACAAGTCCATTAAACCACCCAAATTTAACAGTCTTGACCAAAAATAATTAATCGAATAATGACAGGTAAAACCAAATTAGCAGGCAGTATTTGTAAATACTTAGGTCTCAGACCTGTAAACATAAACTGCCACCATTGTCACACCGTAGAAGACCTGCAACATGTATTCAATAACAGCACTAAATTCCAACTTGCAAGAATCAACTTCCAAAAAGCAACTGGATCCCCTTTTACCTTTCCAGAAATCCTAGACCTAAAAAACCATAACATACAATTAACATCCTTCGACAATACTGAACTTAAATATAGGATATAACCAGCCCCAAACAACCTTGTCAGGTAGTTAACAAGAGACGGGCGACTTTTATATGTCTAACGAGACCTGAGTATTCAGCAAAGAAACCCGTCCTCCCTTAACAACACTAAATAACCCCCTCCTCCGATAAACTCACCTCCCATACCAAAAACAATTACTTAAATTAAAAACATAAATTTCCCCTCAATTAGCTAAACATCAATTAAAACAAACAAAAATACACCACCAAAAGTAATATCCCCCCAACTAGGGCTCAACCCAGAAAATAAGAAACTTTGACATGTCTCTAGGGACGTGAATACTCAGCAAAGAGACACATCTTCTCAACAAAAAATTATATATAACTTCTCTACTTGCATGCTCGATACTAACCATATAAAACAGCACAGAAAATGTTTTCAAAATCCAGAATTCAGATACTTTCGGAAACCAATCTATTTAACCAAAATTCAAAATTCTTGCATAATGGCACCTTAGGCCAACAACCTGGAAACAACGGACACCTCTACTGTGGACAGCTGTCTTTTCCTCTCTTGCCTCGGCCGGATACCAATTATCAGCGCGCAATGCTCACATAAATGTTTCCAAATAATTAACAACCACATCAGTGAGTGAGCGCAATTCCCACTCATCACATCAAGTGAAACAGATTTTACTTTTCGAAACATGAGAGTGTGTTGGGTCCACTCCCACTCATGTCAGCCCTCCATTCAGATTAAATTAACAGTGCCCCTTAGGCACATAAATGCCTTGGGGATGAGGCACTGATTCCTTCCCCTATGAACAATTAATAGGATGCAGTGCGGTCATAAATTCGAGGTACATGTACTTAATGTGCGCACACCTCGTAAATTCGATAATAATAATAATAATAATAATAATAATAATAATAATAATAAACTATCTTTAAAAAAATTATTGGCGAAACCGTCTCCAACTTGTCCTATACTTGTTTTTATGGACATGCACCAGTTATAGCTTTATTGTTCTTTTGGAAAGAATCTTTGCCAGCGCTAGGTATTATGAAATATTTAAATTGTAGGATACAATTGTGGTACGCATGTGGTGATTGAATGCGATTTATAATGTTTCAGAAGGTCGGCACACCGCCTTTTAAAATCTTTGATTTTGTTCTAAAGAACCAATTACATCTGTTCCAAACTGTATATTGTATTCAGATTGTACTGTAGTTGGTAGTCGTTTGAAATATTCAAATCTTACATACCCACCATTGTTGTTTCAATATATTCAGTGACATTAATATCCTTTCATTCTCCAACAATATTTTTACCTTTGTCAGGTGAAAACGCGAGTTTTATAACAAGACCCAACACACTTCACATTTATTTTCATGATATTGTCAAATATATAAGTTCTTAATTTAATACATACATTTTTGATTAAAAATATACATTCTTAATTAAATGATGGTATGCCATGACTGCAACGAACAATACCATTCATCACAACAAAGAGGAAAGTTACAAACAATCCCTGTACAATATATCCATTTTGTATGCAGACGCCTTATTATCAGGTACTTTCCAAATTTAACGTGTAAAACGATAAGATGGTATTTCTTGTTGCTTCTTAGCAGGATTCCATGGTCTCAGTCTACAGGATTCCATGATCTCTGTCTACGAACTCTATGGCTTGTCAGTATCTACAAACAGCGTGATGTAGGCTTGAAGCTTGAAAAAGAGTGTAGACTATGATCCGACAGTGCATTATGTAAAAGCGAATCTTGCTATACCCTTCTGGCATTTAGATGCGAGTTCTACACAGGCGAATACTCTATTTGGATGCGAGTTCTTCACAGGTGAATACTTTATTATTTACTAATAATCATTTCTTGATCTGGAAGAAAAATAAATTGTCTATAATGCGAGAGCATGATTCATACAAGACCGGTGGTTAAGAAAATACGCTCAGCATTTTAGGTTTTAGTTTTAGCTTTCACTGCTCCCTTTTGATTTGAAAGAAAACATACTATGCTTGACAACAGTGCCAGATTATCCATTAAGCACACAAAGTTTGGGGCACCAGCCTGACGGGGGCACCAGAAAAATTCAAATTAATTATTAATGATAAAATTGAACGAAAGTATATGACCTTTTCGGTCTTATGTTCCAGTATTTTGATTTGGAATGATGACAACACAGATATTGTCTGACCGTTTTAGCTTTTAATATGTCTTTCTTTGAATTTCACAATTGGGGGGGGGGGGGGACATAATATTTTTGTGCGTAGGGCTATGTTGGGCCCTAACCCGGCACTACTTGACAAGTATATCTTGATAATGTTAGAAAATACAGCACAAGGCCGGAAAGAGTGAACAAGTTTCTGCGAATGATATATGGAGGTCATATACTGTTTTTGCTTCTGAAGGATGAAGTTGACTAAAATTGAACATTAATATGATGCACTTGAATAACAGGACAAACGTAGGAAAATACCTTTAATGGAATGCTGACAATCATAAATTATAATGGAACGCTGACAATCATATATTATAATGGAATGCTGACAATCACAAATTATAATGGAATGATGACAGTCATAAATAATAATGGAATGCTGACAATTATAAGTTATAATGGAAGGCTGACAATCATAAATTATAATGGAATGCTGACAATCACAAATTATAATGGAATGCTGACAATCATAAATTATATTGGAATGCTGACAATAAAAAATATCCATTCATTTGTCATCATCAGTTTCAAGTGGAAGAGGCTTCCTGATAACTCTATGATTACCCTTTGCAACAGATGCAACGTATTTGATAATGAATAATATACAATAGGCACGGTGTTATATAATGAATATTATGCAATAGAAGCAAAGTGATTGATAATAAATAACATCCAATAAAAGCACAATGGTTTTTAATGAGTAGTATGCAATAGAAGCAAAGTATTCCACAAAAAATACTATGCAATATAAGCAAAGTATTTCATGATGAATGCTATGGAATATAAGCAAAGTATTTCATAAATAAATATTATGCAATATAAGCAAAGTATTTCATAAATAAATATTATGGAATATAAGCAAAGTATTTCATAATGAATACTATGCAATATAAGCAAAGTATTTCATGATGAATACTATGCAATATAAGCAAAGTATTTCATAAATAAATATTATGCGATATAAGCAAAGTATTTCATAATGAATACTATGCAATATAAGCAAAGTATTTCATAAATAAATATTATGCAATATAAGCAAAGTATTTCATAATGAATACTATGCAATATAAGCAAAGTATTTCATGATGAATACTATGCAATATAAGCAAAGTATTTCATGATGAATGCTATGCAATATAAGCAAAGTATTTCATAAATAAATATTATGCAATATAAGCAAAGTATTTCATAATGAATACTATGCAATATAAGCAAATTCATTGATAATAATTATTATGCTATGATTCAGCAGTAAGGCATTATGAAAATTCAATATTTCATTTGTTTTGACAGCAGGAACCCAACTAAAAAGTCTGCAATGAAGGCCTCCCATTTGGATAATGCACACCATACATATTATTATTATAGTTTTATAAAAAGCAAACTCAAATTACGACGACCCTGGTTCTTTTACGTTACTTGGTGCAGGGTCAGTTTTAAAGGTTTCATGAAGCCCAAATTCTTTATTTCTCTCTCATTCCACGTATTTCCACGTATTTTGCCCCTTATGCATGACAGAGAGAGAGAGAGAGAGAGAGAGAGAGAGAGAGAGAGAAGGGAAGCAGAATGGATCTCGACGAATAGGTGTACTTTCATTTAGAAAGCCGAGATTATTCATTTTTGTTTCCTTTACTTGCGACGTTAATGATTAACGGGGAATTTAACACCGATCTAGAGAGTATAGAAGCGATATCATACTGTTACAAAGGTGTTTATATAAACGTTTTAGTGCACCATGGATGGATTACAATCTGAAATACCAACATTATTCATTGCGGGAATCAAGAGCCATATTAGTATGAATGGTCGCGAACGTTGATAACAAAAGAATACGTAAACTTATTGTGCTCATCAGATATTCTCCCGTATCCTTAGTAATGCATGAAATGGCATGATCTTTTGCTGTAAGAGGATCTGCTTAGCGTTAATCTTTTAGTTATTCTTATCTATTTACATTATATTATTCTCAGCATATAAAGCGATGAAAATGATGAAGCGTGCTATATGATTTAATAGTGCTGATGCAGAGCTATGACACTTTGTACTGATATTTGGCGATAGATGTTTTTAAAAATTACCAGGACGGTTAGTGGAGAATCAATGATTTCATTAAGACACTATATGGCAGAATAATAGACTGAGGAATAAAAATAGCATACCTAATACGAATCTCATTGTTTTTTCTTCTTCAAATTTTACTACATATCCTGATAATTTTAAAGGACCGTCTGGTAGTAGCAAATACTTAAATTACTTAATAAATTCGAGATTCTGGTCTTAGTTATTAAAGAAGTATGCACGATTCAAATTATCTTTCATCGTTTGATCGGCGTATGATAGTGAACAGTATGGGACATTATTCCCAGCATATTTTTGGCATATGGTAGTGAAGAATGTGGAATCATTCCCAATATTATCCGCATGTGGTAGTAAAAAATGCGGCATCATTTGGTTTGACTCTGCATCATTTTAAGACTATCGTCTGCTTTTGGAAGGAAGATATTTCCCCAGTTTACTAATAAAATGACGACATTTTCTAAATATCTTCAACTGAGAACTCACAACTGCAATATATCAATAAAATCTAAATAAATTTCAAAACAAGTATGTGATGCAGTAAACCTTCTTAATAATGGACATTTGACCTTTGCAAAATGTTTCTTTCCTTTAACTTTCATAAATGATGTGCTCGATCTTTGAAAGCTACACATAAATAAAAAGTAATCGCATTCATTTTACTTACAATGTATGACAAAGTTTTATTAAAATAATTCCATTTGGTTTTCATGATCAAATCTTTATTCGAAGTTTTCCCGATCGACCAGTATTTCGAATGTTTCAATGGACGCGCACAGTCACGATACCTCAGCAAACAGTACACAATATGGTATATTCTTATTACAGAGTACCACATGAATCTGCTATTCTAGAAATCATACTTATTTATATCATAAGTCGGTACGTGACATCAATCCTATTAGGTTAACATTGAATTGGTTATTACTGTACTACAAATTTAGATTATTTTCGTAATAAATCATATATAAAAGACATGCAGATCAAGGACTCAATACTGGGCACAAAAAAAGGTGTACTATTTTCAGGGCTGATAGCTTGTTTGTTTGCTTTACCTTTTTTAATAACTGCAGGTCCATTTATCTCGATCCATTTTATTAAGGAAAAAGCACAAATTATTTTAGTGCGAAAGCAAGAATTATTCCAAAGTTAACAATATTTGCTGAATTTTGCGTCCCATGTTTTATTAAACACAAATCATGACCAACTGAAAAGATATGTGATTTAGGAAATTGATATTTTTATAATGCTATCTTGAAGCATCTTCTTTTTACCAAGGTTGTCTATCAACAGCCAAATAAATGTTATCTTCAAGCATCCGCTTTTAACTATGTTGTCTATTAACAGCCAAATAAATGTTATCTTCAAGCATCCTCTTTTGCCTATGTTGTCTATCAACAGCCAAATAATGCTATCTTCAAGCATCCTCTTTTTATCTCGGTTGTCTATCAACAGCCAAATAAATGTTATCTTCAAGCATCTTCTTTTACTTATGTTGTCTATCAACAACCAAATAAATGCTATCTCCAAGCATCCTCTATTTACCTAGGTTGTCTATCAACAGCCAAATAAATGGTATTTTCAACATATTTCATTGCCATTAAAAAAGTTAAATACAGCTGGAGTTGGGCAACAGTTTTCCGACGTGGATATAGCCATCCCTTTCATAAAAAGCACTTAATATATTCGTGATGAGAGAGAGAGAGAGAGAGAGAAGCGAGGAGGCAAGTATTAGTAAATAAAATACATGAATATGCGTCATACAGATTTAATATTTACATAATTATTACAAGGAATCACTTACTAACATACGAAGAAAATTATGAACATTATATTGTTTCTCTAACAAAATCTTGAATAACCTAAACACGAAACACTTTAGATTATATGTTAATCAGATTAACCTTGAAGTTGCACTTCATTCGTAGCAGTCAAACGTTGTTGATTAAGATTTGCAATAAGTATCCCGCGTAGATTTACAGAAGTGCTACACTCTAAATTTAATAATATACAGCTTAAGGTTCCTATCTGTAATTACATAATGATATTATAATTTTATGAGTAACGTATAACTGAGGAACTGTTTCATCGAGGTCCTTGTAAATAGGGGAAACATCGATTGTCAAAGCCAAACTCACGCAAAAGTTTGATACCTCTTGCTTGGTACCTTTATCTGTCATAAGGTCTTTATGGTAAATTTAAAGTTTAAATGCCTAAGCGAGCTCAAATTTGAAAAAATTGCAAATATCATTTCCAACTGATGACCAGTTTCCATTACTACTAATATTACACATAAATGTATATGATGTGTTTCGAACCGAGTCTGGGGAAAGAACTCGTTGATTAGACTAATGAATACCTATCGACAGGCGGGCCTGGACGAGTCCTTATGCCATATCAAACTCGTTATTCCCGTCAAAGCTGAACAAAACACATAGTTTTGGGTATAGAACACTGTTTGAGCTGGCGTAAGTTTCGATCGACATGAATTTAACTCCTCAAGCTGCTTTCCCTCAGACAGATAGCGCCTAAATCATTTTAAGGGTTGATGTCTGCTTGCACATTTTTTAGTGTGTACCAAATACAACCATGCCCGAAACTGTGGAAAGCCTCACATATTTTGCAAAAGACCTAGACCATATTTTCATTGTTATTAAGAACTGTTCAAGTTTGAGTATCAATACGAATGCTTTCTTGAGCAGTATAATGATAGGGTCAGAATCTCTAATGATATTTGTACAGTGGTTCGTTTCGATAAAAATAATGACTACAAACCGTATTCCATGTGCCATTAGGCCGTACATAATTAATTACCACGTATCATCAATCTTTGTTCCCTCTTTTCAGAGATAAGGATGCAAACTGGAAAAAATGGAGGAGGAACGTTTCCTATTATGTCCAGAATATCTTTCTTCAGCGAAAATAATGAACTGATTACATTGGCCTTTGATAAAATGATCCCATTTTAACGTGAAAAGAATCTGCACGAGATTTTAATTCAAAGACTATATAACTGTGTTCTGCATGAAGAACTTAATTTTCAGATCTAGAAACTATGTAATGTCAGTCCTAACTTTTGGAAAGGCCACAACTAACAAAATTAAATTCAACACTTGTTCTTATTTTCCCAATTCAGAAAACAATGCGATCCAAGGATAAGGCAAACATTCACCAAACGATACAACGCTATTATGGTAATTGCAAGTCTTTAAATGTGTTTAATGTCGTATGTAAATAATGTTGTGTTAGAATTAAATAATTTAGTCAACCATTGGTGTACCAAGTCAATGAAAGGAATTACGTTTTATTTATACTTCTAAATTGGAATAATAAAAGACAAAATGATTCCTGGAGCCTACTTTACTGGCTGAGACAAATTATGTACTTCTGAATATGATATAAAAATACTGATATTGAATGACAGATCTTAGAGAAACATCCGTCTAGTGTCTTTTTGAAGAAAATACGTCAATCAGTATAATGAAATTATAATTGGTGTGAGGTCATATTTTGTTTTTAAGCGGAAACAAATCAGTCGTGACTTAATCACTTCAGAGTAATACACGGATGGTTTCTGAAAAACATCATAGTTTTATGGCTAATATTTCAAACAGAGGTGATGGAAAAAAGAAATGAAATTTCTTTGAGTAAATACAAGTTCACGATTCTCCCACTATTTGCTGAACTCTAATTGAATGCCCCTTTCAGCTGTAGATAATCGGCAAAAATAGTAATTAATAAACAAATACTGGGCTGAAATTGGTTTGGTCATAAAATAAAGCTGCTGTTTGGTGTTTTTAACCGTATGTATTAAACATTTACTTATTCATAAATTTTGGTATTATATAATGTTGTTTTAAAACCTCAAGCGACTTTATTCTTTTGGGAAAAGAAATCAGTTATATTATATTTCTTTTTTTATCCTTTTGTATTTAAACGAACCGAATACTTTGCAAATGTTACGTTGTAAGCAGGTTCTACTCAAACTCATGGTTATTTGACATATATAAAAAATTGATTCACTTTGTAACAAGAACACCATTTTGGCTTTAACTCAACACTTTGTGTCTTTCACGGTAATTTATTTTTAACATGTCGTTTGTAATTGGCAGCGCCATATTCAAACAGAACTATCAATTTAGAAGGTTAATTCGTCTTTATCTGTAAGCAATAAATAGCTATATTTTGAACCGTATAAAAGGAACCTCTCGTAATATTATCAGAGACGGTGATCAAATTAAATACCTGCAGAGGTTTTATTTCGTTTCCAAGATATAATTTGAAGACGAAAGACCAACTCGAAACATTGGTAGCATTATAAATATTTTATGTTCATCATTACTTAAAATTATTACGTGATTGTTATAGACTTAATAAAACTATTACAATTTACTATCAGCTAGTCCTCATTACTCGAATTTATCGATGATGTAAAATGTTTATATAAGATGACAAACAACCACTTTAGATAGTTAAGTAATTTATATGTTTAAATGTACACGTAGGAATTAGTTTGCAGATAAGATGAAATTCATAAAAGCATTATATCATTTAATGCTTGTTTTATGTTTAATGATGTCGTAGTCCCAGCGAAGAAATGTTCATTAACTCATCGCTAAGATGAATGCATAAGCATTTTGTTGGGCATGGAACAATGGTTAAGTAGATGACGTTATTTTCTTATGCATACATCATCAACCTGACTTGAGGTATTTAACAGTATCAATAATTGATAGTATGTGCGGTACCGTAAATTTTAAATAACAAAGTAACAAGATAAAACCTGTGTTCAAATAATAAATATATATGCGAAAAACTGAAAGTAAATTATTACGATTCTATGATTATAAACAAAGTAAAGGAACACAAAAAACAACAAACTGTGTAAAATTTGATAAATAATTTAATTATCAAAGTTATGAAAAGAAAATTTAAGAAGAACCTACAGCATTATGAACTGAATCCAAAATTATCCTGAAATGTTCTATTCAAGTACAAATGAATCGAATGATATGAATGCATTTCAAATCCACGAATGTACTGGTCTAACAAAAGTTCTGATGTATCACAATGACATTTTGTCGAGCTAATTTGAAGAAATTCACAATAGTTTCAGTACAATGTTGTAGTCCAAAGAGCACTTTGTAATTAAAATGAATAGCCCTAACAAGTGCATCCTCAACAATAATACCTAACAAATATAGTATACATCTGCAGACTCCATGTTACAAAAAGTACATATAAAATAAGACTGAACAACTGCTAGCCACGGACCTTTCGCAAATATACATCATAAAAGAACCCATGTGACCTAACCCATCCAATGGAAAATAATTGTTTTCTTCTAAGAACACTCCTGACACCACCAGCCAATGAGTAAATACCCCTAACGTTTCAGCAGGTTTTATTAGTGTTATTATTAATATTACGATTACTTATGCAAACACAAATTTAGAGATCCTATGCAGTCTGCACATTTAATATCTTATGTTACAATTTCATACCAGTCCACAAAAATTAAATCTCTAATATCTTAATTATAGATGATAATTGCAATTTACAGTCATGAACAAAATTACATATAATGTGACGATGGCAACAGTTTTTGGATGTATCACATTAATACGATCCCCAAAATATTCTTGTCTGAAATCACAATGATACCAAATTAATGTTCCAGTCTAAGAATATTATTGGTGAGCATTTTGTATTTAAAGTGAATAATAATTTTTAAAAATAATTCCTTCCAAATGATATACTGAACACGACAATAAAACTGATTCTGCCTCAGATCTTAAGTGCAAGAATGGGCAATTTCTCAAGTAAACAACATTAAAAAAAGCTAAGACAAAAGCGTAGAACCAGAATGAGGATCAAACAATTATTTCAAGAAAATTCAAATTTGTCAGCAAGATAAAATCTGTTACAAAAATTATAATAGAAAAACATGGGAAACAACATGTAGACCAGGTTAGTCATATGGGGTAATACCCATGGTCTAGACTGAGACCCAGATAAATATGTTACTTCCATGTATATTAATTCTAATATTTAATCTATAATCATAGAGAAATGTTAACTTTGTCGAATTTACTAATTCAACGTCATAATAGATTTTATTTATTCTTGTAGGAACATCAGGAATTAAGTGCCCATAATCAATTAATGACTGTTTTAGTTCATTCTTTACTTGTTGCAGCAAATGTGAAAGTTTAATGTGAAGTGATTCAAGATCTAGTGATCAGTCTTATTAATTCCTATATGAAGAGCCAAGCGAGTTTCATGGGCCAGACTATGAATTTCCTGTCTGTACGTTTGGGAATTGCAATTTGATAGTTAACTGACCACACATCACAAATAGGTATCCCAAGTGGTCTCCAGTTTCTCATAAAAATCCAATTTTTAGCGAAATAACAAACAGGTACTTCTGTGGCTTCAGTTTCACTAGTGGCTCTTTGAAACAAACAGATCTCGAGATCGTTTTCTTGTTCAAATGAGTGTCGTTTGTCACCCTGATTAGATAAAAGAAAATGAATAGTCAAAAGAGGATCACTGTGATTAATACTCTTTGATTGATCCAAACGAGGAGTGAAAGTGGCCCTTTGAAAGCCTGCCCAATACACGTGTCAGCCAAAGGAATACTTTCCTGATCAACACCATTCCCTAGAGTTCTGTTTGCCATAGCTCTAGTAACTGTACAAGCTGGATATAAATCAGGGATTTTTTTTCTCTCTCAATAGGATCGACTTTATGATCCAACCAAGGCTTGTCAGTTACAAGTGGAATAATCATAACCTTATCTCCATCTAGGTCATTGCCTAGTAATAAATGTATGCCCTCAATTGGTAAAGACGACACCGTTCCGACTGTCACGGGTCCTGAGACTAAGTCTGATGACAAATGTACCCAATGGAAATGAACATTTAACAGAGCGGCACTCTACTCCCTGAATAAGAGCACTCTCATTAGAAGACATCTCAGAAAAAAGGCAAAGTACCTGATAATAAAAGATAATAAGAGAAGCTCTTGCGTCCCTTAACATTTTAATAGAGATATGATTGGCCGAATCACCCAAGAGTGATATATAACCCGTCGACATGAATGGTGAATTATCCCCCATAATAAAACAGACCGAGATTTTTTTGCGCAACAAATGTATTGGTTTCAATACATGATCGTGATCGTGACCTCTTAGACACGCAGGAAGAAATAAAGACTTATGGTCAATTTGATCAGAAACGTGATTTCTAAAAGTTGTGCCAGATTAAAATTTAAAAGGGCTTGTATTAGACTGAAACACATTTGTTTTACCAGACAACTGCTGACTGGAAAACTAACGGCAAAGCTTTATGAGATAAGGAATAGGCTTCAACAGTACAAGCAGCATTTTCTAAAGTTTCAACCTTATGCTCATCAAGATGTCTTCACATTACTATGGACGCAATTTTTGAACTCTTCAACTAATATGATTTATCTGAGATTTTCGTAATCTTGATCAACTTTCTTCGCTAAGCACCACCTATCAAATAACTGCTCTTTTCTCCTGCAAATTCGACATGAGTTTATACTTTCTAAATTTTTGTCGATAAGCCTCAGGGACTGACTCATAAGCCTTCAAGATGCATTCCTCAACAATTTCATAGTCAGCACTTTTTTTGTACTTGACAGGGAAGCAAAGATGTTTCGGGTTTTGCCAAAAAGTGCACTCTGTAATAATACTGCCCAATGCTTTCTTGGCCATTTTGAATTTGAAGCAATATTTTCAAAATGAGGAAAATACTTATCTACTTCTTTTTCTCTTAAAAGGTGGTACTAATATAGTATTTTTAGTAACATAAAAACTTGAATTTGTGTGTAAAGTGGGGATGTGCTTTTCACTTGCCAACTCTAATTTTTAAAAAAAATCTAAATTGATATTCTCTTTCTTCCTCTTGTCTTTCTCTCTGCATTTGCATTTGTGTCTCTCTTTTCTCTTTCCCCAATTGCATTTGCTCTTTCTTTAACTGCAGTTGTCTCTCTCTCTCTCCTCTTTCTCTAATTGCAGTTTCCTGTCACTTTCCTCTCTCTCTAATTGCCTTTGTTTTTCTTCTTCTTGTAAATGCATTTGTCCCTCTCTCTTATCTCTCCAAAAGCATTTGACTCTCTCTTTCCTCTTTCTCCAGTTGCACTAATTTTTCTTCTTTCTGTAACTGCATTTGTTTTTCTTCTTTCTCTTTCTGAAGCCCAAGCTTCCTTAACTCTAATTCCATCTTGTATTGTAGTTTTAATTCCTTTACTTTGAATGGTAGAGTCTGATACAGACTTAAGAATCAAATCCAAATTACTTCTATCTAGAACATTCTTTTCCTCAAAATATTGAACTAAAATATTTTTTATTTCTTGCTTCGATAAAGACGTCTTTCCTTCAGGAAGATCACATTTTCAGGCAATCTGAAGCAATTCATCCTTTTTGCAAGGAGTCTAACTGTTCCTGGGGAGGATTTGAAATAAAGATGTTCACTTTAGATGACGTTATGAAAGCTAGTTGGTTTCACTAAAATTGTGTAAATTGTGAAATAATAATTTTGATTTAGAAAATTCCAAAACAAGGTGAATCAAAATTTCAAAAACAAAGTTTTCTGAAATATTTTAGAGAAATCCCAAGGATCAGCGCCCAGTTTTCTTTTACGAATCTATGCTTTTAAATTAATAACAGAAAAGAGTGAAAGACAACAAGCTTTGTGAAATTTAAGAAATAATTTATTTTCCTTGAATACAGGGTTAAAATAGAAAACACGAACTTACGGTATTGCGATTTATATCCCAAAATAATCCAAAAATTACAGACACAAGTCCTAATTATTTAATGTCCTGAATAAAATGCAGTAAAAGTCCAGAATAAATCCAAAAACAGAAGGCGATGATGTGTCTGGTAGCTTATAAAGTGTGGAAGTGTCACCAGTCTTTTGTCGAACTACATTAATATAATTCCAGGTTAGAATTGATAATAAATTCCAATGAATATCTCTATTCAAGAATTTATCAGAACATTTTTGTATTTCCAGAGAAAATAAGCACTTGAATTCAATAATTTGAAGAAATAAAATTCAGCCCCAAATTACGGGTCGCAACATATAATACAACTTGATTGTAGTAAGACTTAAAGGACGAATGAAATAACACTCTAAGCTACAAGAATATATAATTCTCTACTTGACCTCAGGTCACAATTAGTATTTTGATTTTTGTTTTGAAAAAACGTATTACTTAACGGAAAAAAATTTTAGAATGCTTCTATATTTACAAAATGAAAACCATAACCTGGATTACACTTAGAAAATTACAATACCTAGACCCAAATAAACATATTTACTTTTTCTATTAATAATGATCCTGATATTAAGCCCTTTCACACACAGATAATGTAGCTATGAATTAATTGTTTACACAGAAGAGAATAAAATAGTCAAACAGGTCAAGCAGAAATAAACTGAATTTTGGCCAAGGTCGAGTCCAGCATACAATGCTACTTTAATAACATGCGATAAAAAATAAATAACAAACAATTAAATTAAATATACATAACATAAGCTTTCCTAATCATCTCACATGGAGCAAAGCACCATAGCTATCTATGTTGGAGCTAGTTTGCATCAGAAAATGTTATGTAAACTAACTTTATCTTTCAATTATTACGTCATTTCCATTAAAGTCCATACTATGCAATTAATATATGGCTAGGAGAATACTTGACCTTAAAATCTTCACCATTGATTTTTGTCTGATTTACAAGCGAGTACTCTCATTATTTGCCGCAACGAACATGCACGCAAGAAATAAAGAATGGTTTTAATCAGGTTGATAACGGTTTTATGATTTTGTATTGATGCCAGATTAAGAAATAAACTATTGAACAAATTAACAGGAATGTGTTTGAACGATAATTTTGTTTAAGACATAGTATGACAGGAAATAGACGGATCTAATGAATATGCTTTCAGTGCATTGTTCTTTGCTCTGTGTCTTCTGCGATCTTGATTGTCAGGAACAAAATTCATTGTCTTTAACACATTGATTTATTTGGAAAGAATTGATACACTATTTCACATTTATGCCATTCTCCTCATGAGTGTGATTTCAAAGAAATTCCCCTGATTTATAAAATGTTTCTTATCAGCGTGCAAGTTTTTTATACTTAATTTCCTTCATTGCACTTCACACGAGTTTGAATAGAAAAATCAAATAATAAAGGACAAATAATCTGTTATGTACGTTTGATATTTCAATTTAATTGTTTGTTTGTCAGTTTCAAATTTTATTTACTGTTCATTTCATGCTATTGTAATGTAAATTTATTCACTGGAGATGATACTTTTTCCAGATAATAGTTTGACCGTAACTGTTGGTTTGGTAAACACCAGGTGTTGACATTGATTCAAAATTAGTAGCAACCATATAAATAAGTTCTATTTTTTAAAACTGAAATAAATATATATTAAAAAAGATATAATTAAATCAAATGTACATAACAAATAGTTTTACGGGACACACTTTTTTAAAAATAGAAAACATAGATCACACCGGTCAATCTCTTTTAATGGCAATTTACAGTTGTGCTGCGATCCATTCTGTGAAGTGATCCAATCTGTGATGTGATCCAATCTGTGCTACGATCCAATCTCTGCTGTCAATGCAATTTTGCTGAGCTTTCACAGAAATTCGACGAATTTGAAAGTATGATTTTAACTAAGAAGAATAATCCAAAGAAATATAATATCTGACTGATACAAATCAAGTACAATTGAATTGTGCGCCAATGATAATAGCAACTTATTAAATAAGAGCTTGTGAGGTTAATTCTTAAGAAGGATTATTAGTTTAACATTTTTAATTACTCTGTAGATTCTTTTTTTTACGAATAATCAATTTCACTAAGTACATCAAGACACTCTGCCCCAATACTGCTTCATTTTGTTCATTTTTGGTCAGGATTATATGACTTTGATCTGCTTATTTACTGTTTAAATAAAATCGTACAGATTGTTTAGAAAACTTTGGTTTATTTTTTTTAAATTCGCAGACTATATAAATCCAAATTTATTTGATCGCGTACAAAATTATGTCCAAGGCAATCAATAATAATATTGGTTCAGATCTCAATACAGATATCAAAATCTGCCAAATATTGAGGCAGAAAATATTGTCTAGTTAAAACTTCTACTAAGAAAAAATACTACAAAGGGTATTTGAGGACAGTAAAGAATTTTGAGACATATTGATATACATTAAATTAACAATTAAATGAATTATTGTTGCTTCATTTTTTTATCTATTGAGACATAGTGTCCTTTGACAGATCTATGATCATCAGTTATTTTGAAAGAGACTATAGCATTTGCTTATTATAAATAATGAATTTAAATATATACCGTTCCTCATTATTGTGACTGCGTCAGGCTTTGTTTGTTCTCAGCCTTATGACCTGTGCTGTTTTTAGGCATCATAAATATTTGTTTTGCTCTTTGCTTTTTTGTTACATTGGAGCTATTTTTGTAAGATCAGAGCCAGTCAATAGTATAGCGTTCCAGCAAGAGTTATTGAACGGTTGATAGGAATAAGGGTTGCCTACGCATTTTTGTTTACTTTAAATTTAATGCTGATGTCTTCATTAAGAAAGCACGACAACCTTATTGGGACGTGAGAACGTTGACATTGTCCTAAACCAAAAGCTTGAATTTAGTGCATGTTCAATTTAAAAAACAAGACTTACTAACAACATCTCTTATTAAGAAAAGTAAAAGCAAAATTACTCTATTTGTTAGCAATAGAAAACATATCTTTGGAAAGAATTATTATAACCAAATCAGTAATTATAAAGATTGTCACAATCACTTAGAAATGAAATTCCTTGTCTAGGTCGAGTTTTCCATATCTGCAAATATAGATCTTTAATTGAAAGATTGAGCTAAGAGAAATGCCTTTGTAAATATTAAGTTTGGAACAATACATGTTTGCCTCCAATTAATTGAACCATAATCGATATTAACTATGTTCTTGTGATAATGAAAACAAAGGATCGTCAGTTTACATTGAGGAAACTATTTACATGCCACTAAGCGGAAGGTAGACTTTCGAAGAAAAGCTATTTGAAGCCAATCATATTTCTCCTAAGCAAAGCATTTACATTCTCTACAGCGTTTATGATCTTATAAACATTGCACCAGGTTGACCTCAAGGATACTGATTACAACATTTCTAACAACTGTTAATAAAAAAAGATAAGGATACGGTATAGTGGGTACTAGTGTTTACCAATATGCTTTGATAAAATAAAAAAGATGCTAACACATACTGGTGAAGACGAATTGACCCTGACCCTGATGCATTGCGAACTACATGTTTATTAAAATTAACATGTTTTGGTGTGGAAGTGGGTGGCAAGTGTACTGGTTTATACATTTGCATAAGCGAAGTAACTCTGAATTCGGAATTCTCACATACAAATAATTAGAATACTTTCTTTGACTCGTAATTTGAATGAAACAGACCACTTCCTTATGAACAATATTGGCGTCTAACCATTGGAGTTAATGAAATCGAAAATAAAAAATATTCAGAATCCCTAAATATCACCAATTTTACGTCACCGTGCTTCGAAATATGATGACCATGGTAGCAATACAGAAACAATTAAACGTTTACGACTGTCTTTAGTGTTAGTATGTGATATAATTAAGCAAAACAGTTGCAATAAAATGATAACTGATTTATTCTTGTGGGATGTTACCCATAAGGCAGTAATGAAAGCAAATATTAAACATGATCACCAATCCTTGTAAGTAGAAAAGGATAGAAGAGGCGTAGACATTTTGCCTTTATTGGCCAGAGAAAATGCCTATGAGAGTGTTGGGTTTGGTGTCAATGGATTTTCTATTTCATGACTCTGTGTAGTGTGCGAGATATGACAGACAACGCACAACCTGAATAAAACCGTCTGTGAACAGAATATTATTTACTTCACTCAAACTTCAGTGCCTAGTCATCAGGTATAGAATATCTGGTAATGCATTGGCACGAATTTTATCAGAATATAATCAACGAGATCAAGTGCTTTAAAAACTATCCGACAACTGTGTTCGACAGTAATCGCATGCAACAGTAGAACTCATAGAGTTCTGATTAGTTGCTACAAGTCTGTCTGGCGTTCATTCCACTGGGTTCTATCAATGACGTTTGTGTGAATATAACGTTCTTTTAATAATTATTTACCTTTTTCTGTACATTATATATATATCTAATAGATGTTTGCGATGTACAAAGTTGTGTAAGACGAGGTCGACGGAAATTATGGACGATTTCTGGGGAAAATGTTTTCAAAATAGAGCTGGAATTTATTTCCATTATAACATATTTTTGTGTATATGGCATCAGTAACTGAATTAAAGATTAAAGAAGGTAAAATGACTATGAGAGAAGACGAGTCCTTCAAAAGTATGAAACAATTTCTGTGTAAAAGATGAGTACCTTCAAAATGACATCAACACCTCTGGACGTCAATATTTTCAATAATTCTGAATACACTGCGAGAAATAGTGACCATGCATACATGAGGCACGAATTCTTAAATTCCCATCCGAACATCGTTGTTCCATGCATTGTAATCCTAGCTGTGGCATCTGTAGTTGGGACGGCCGGGAATATCTTAATTCTTCTGGCAGTAGCAATGACCAAGGCGCTCAGAGACGTTGAATCCATTTTCATTGTGAATTTGGCCTGTTCAGATCTTTACGTCACCCTCATTGCGGATCCCATGAACATCGTTGGTAAGTCTTTAAGTTTTTTATCCTAACGTTCAGAAATGCTTACTCTCTACCGTCGGTGCCTGTACGAGAAATTGTGGAAATAGTTTTGGCAGGATCATTGTTTTCGAGATCTTAGGTTTCAAAATATGAGTGTCGTTCGTACTCTGACAAAACGAATATGATCGTATCCATCAATCCATCTGCTATGATATATGCTCAATATTATTGATATAACGTGACATTACATTATCTGGGCGGTTACAGATTTAGAACCTGGAATGTGAATATTCAAAATACCCGGGAAACAAATACAGATACATTCATAAATGCATACAAGCAGAGGATGTCGTATCAGGTATACTTAAGTGAACTCTCTGAATAGGTTGTTTATAACACGCAAGACAAGGGTCAGGTTGAGGGGATGGACAAGGCAGGAGTCTATATGAATATATTTCCGCTACAGTTTTCTCTTTTATTTACAGTTTAAATACTTTCGATAGAAATATATGGTTGATCAACCCGTAGATCATTTATTTACCATCGAATTTTACTCTAACTTCTCATATTTAAATTGGGTTTCAAAAACTACGGTGCATGTGAGTCACACTTAAATTGAATACCATCTATTGATGCCAGATGGTAATATGCACGTATTCTGACTGTTACAACACCTTAAAAGACGTTACTGCGATTTGCATATAATTATATTTATGTACATTTTCACATAGGGCTCTTGACCAATAGATTAGTTTGTATGTGTATGAGTGTGTCAGGATAGAAATATCCAAACTGGAGACATAATTGTATCCAAACCTGGAACGAATATTATTCCCTGATGGTCATATCTCACATATCCTGCCCACACGAACGTCGGTAATATTCTTTTTTTCTGGCTTACAGATTGCATTATTTTCAAGCATAACATTGGAGAAAATGCAAACTGGGCATATAATATGCACAGTACAGTATGTGTATCAAGGAATGACGTCATAGCTAGCGTGTGAACTTACATGGACAGAGGGCAAAATTCAGGATAATTCTGTCCTTGGGCAAATAAAATCCATAGTAAACGAGATAACAATACAAGCGTCGTCCAAGCCAATTAAATATATCCAATTATTTGTCACATTTTCGTATCTGTTGCCATCTTTAATGTTAGGTATTCTCACAAAGATGATGTCATTGCGTAATATTAGAAACACTGATTATCGGTTAGATGAGGATAATAGCTGGAAAGGTGTCATTTATTAGAACTGTAGCAATCATGAAATCTTTTAAATTGGGGACTAATTTAGTCATTGTAAGAATAGAAATAGATCTATGATATATTGTATTGGGGTTTGCTAGTACTATATTAAAGTTACGGGAAAATCACACCGCACCCTAAATGAATGTAATTGCTACGCAAATACTGCACAAAAACATGATCTTATCGTAGTGACAATGCAGGTTGGTGACGTACCTAAATCCTCATGATAAAAACGAATTCTGATCAACAAAAGATTGTTTCTTGATGATTTCAAATGAAAAACAAATTCTTTTCCAAAAACTCTTACAATTTTAGAAGGAGTCGAAGATTAACATTCAGTTGTCCTCTCTCTCCAGCCCTAATTTTGCTCTCAGGAATTTAAAATTGTGCTCTGCTAGCTTCCACCTGTGTACATGCTTAGTCCCTAAATGAGTTGCCCTAAAAGCAAATTATCTGACATGGTAAAATAAAAGCTTGCAATGGAAACGAATACATAAAATTAACTGCATAATTACATTATACCTTTCATCAACAACAAGCGCAACGACAAGAAAATAATTTTGCCTTCGATATTTCGTCAGCCCGATATTCTAATCCTAAAGTTTGCGCAGTCACTTATTGAGTGTTTATTCTTAGCAACGATAGTTTGTCGATTTCATTACGCTCCATTTAAGAACACATTTCAGATAACCGAATTTCTCCATTGATATCAATACACAGAGACATCAAAAGAAAACCGTGAATAGGTGGCATTTTAACTCTTTTACCTAGGTTAGTCAAATAAATTAATTTCAAAAGTTGTTCAATCACAAAAGGTAAACTCGCTCATTTCATCGAACTAAGCAGTTCGCGAAAATATACAACCTGTATATACCGAGTCAGCCACTAATGATTATCTCTTTACATTATAAATATTGGCATCTCAATCTTTTTCAAGTGTTGACAGAGGGGATTAATTCTATATATCCAGTACCATTTCTGCAAGGGTTGTATCTATTCATAACTCTTTTGCTTCTTTCTGGGCTGATAGTTTAATTCAAATTTGTCAAATAATTATTTTAAAAGATACGTAAGGTTTTTAAACATGAAAATTGGTTTAAATCCAGAAAGTAGAGCATTAACAAACATTGCAAGCTTAAAGCCCTGAACTCACTGCGGTCATTCGATCACTAGCACATGAAGCAAATGGAGAGAGAGAGAGAGAGAGAGAAAGAGAGAGAGAGAGAGAGAGAGAGAGTTTAAGCGACATGATGAACCATAGCAGGAAGTAATTCAAGCAATTTAATGTTATGCACAATTTGATCTAAGGTACTATACGTTATCCGTACTACTGCTACTGACTATAACATTGTTTTACTTACTCTCTCTCTCTCTCTCTCTTTTTCTCTCTCTATGTTTGTCTACCAGCTGTACCATGACAGACTACAGATGTAATGCTGGTTAACAGGGGATAGGGGTGTAAGATGCTTACTATAAGATTGTTTTAAAATCCGTCTCTTGGTCAATTAATCTGTCAGCTTAACGTAATAAATCCAGAGAGGAAGAGTGAGATCTGGATTAATTGAGATAAACTGGCTTGCTGAAGGAGCAACCAACACATACCGAGATAGAAGGAGCGTATTAGAGAAGCCTTTAGAAATTGTAATATTTAAAAATGTTCTGTTTTAGAACGATATTTTTGACTAATTCTTTTTCTCTACCACTCCACATATTTCCACGTATTGTTGTCCTAACGATATGAGAGATAGTATGGAAAGCAAGTGTACTTTTTAAAAAGTATAACATGTTTAATTCATTGCAAAACGGTGATATTTTTTCTCTCTCAATATTTTCATATTTTATTAATGATTAATAAGTGGAAATTCATCACTGATCTAGAGAATGTAGAAGCACGAGTTTACTGTTGACACCATACTTACATGCGCATTTATTCGGCATGGGCTTTTCACAATTTGATATACCAATATATATTGCAAAATTATATTTTTCAAAATAGTAATTACTAAAGGCAGACTAGAGAAGATGATTCCGACTTCGATGGGAGTGTAAGCAAAATTTGAGAACATAATACTGACTGGTTACGATAAACGAACGGGTGCGTATACCCAGATGGAATTCAAGGGTTTAGCAAATTTCCCTCGGGAAATTAGTTAGTCTAAGTTTCGGAGGCAAGGCAGAGTTTAGCTCCAGGAAATATAAGTATTTCTCGTTAGATTATCCACAAAAGAGAGAAATTAAGCTGCATAGAAAGAGCGAGTCTCAATAAAGCACAAGAAAAGATAACTCCATATATGTGCTACAGACGGGAGGGAGTGCAGACAGCTAAGTTACGCTTGTCTAAACTCCTTAATTCTCCGCTGTGACCTTGCACTGACATATCTATCGGACCTATATCGCAAGTTTACATGACTATGCCTAATGGAAATATTATTTGAAACTGTTTGATATCATACCTAATATGTCTGAACGCAATAATGTCATTATGGCAACCTAGATGGCATTCCAGTAATGTAAACAAACAAAACAAAACAAAAAAACAAACAAAGAAACAAACAATAAGTTCCTTTTTGTCTACTTGTTTAGTCTGATTAATCGGACTTTACCCATAGCAATCGACCCATTGTCATCATTCCATTGAAATCGAGCCATAGTATTTGACCCATATCAATCGACTTATAGAAATTGACCCATAATCATAGAACCTTACAAGGTCAGTTCTACGAATTTTACGTTAGATTGGTTTTAACTGAAAGTATACTATAAGGCACGGTTTACTGTGTTCTAATCAATCGGTATTCATGCAAAGATTACTTTAACCAGATATAAATGACCAACCTATCATTTCGTTTCGAAATGTACGAATGCTGAAGGTAGTATGAAAGTTTGAAATGTCACCAGTATTTGTTTATTTCTCTCAGTGGATCGCTTGCTTTGGCTTATTGCACGTAATCTGATTTTGAACGTATGGATAAACAATTATGGCATGACATTCTGAAATACACATTTTTACCATAATGAGACGTTGGCGTACGATGGACAATTCCTTCATGGGATTTAAAACTGACGGATTGCAAGAGTTCCAGATGGGGAAATGGATTGGAGTCAATGTAGTTTCAGTCTGTAATGAAACTGAGTGTCCAGAGATTAATTCTGGAGACACCAAGATACAGGTTTCACTTGGAATATAAATAGCAATATGTATTGCGATATATAAAACGATTTATTGATTGGTTACAGTCTGATAATAACGTATTAAAATATAGCACTACTAGCCATATGGTAGATAATTCTACGGTTTAATTTCTTCAGTTAACGTTTCTACGACTGTACTATAATCTTCAGTTAGTTTATGAGGCTGCCATCACTGAATTGTGTGAGTGAAATTTGAAAATAAAATGGTACATGTCGAGGCATTTTTATGAGAATGAAAATTCAACTGGCAAGTGAACATTAACGGAATTGTGATGAGTTTAGATAGTATCAAGTCATCCTCAATGTCAGATGTTTAGCAATTATAATCTCTTTTTTTAAGAGATATAACATTTATGGTTATTTTTCAATGGATGTAACAATTAGTAATGTTTGTCAAATGGATATTTAGAAACATGTTTGGTTACTAACGATAGGAAAAGCCAATCGATCGGAAAATTATATTCATACTGACCATACAAGTCTTACTTTTTCGGATCAATCGGACTCTTTTATTCTTTCTTTCTCCTGAAGTTATCAATGTCTCTGCAGATAACGTAATTACATTGTCAGAAAAAGACAAAATCATGCGCACTGCAGTCAATCTTAGTGGAAGGTAAATCCCCGTATAGTCCCAGTAACTTAGATAAGTGTGTATACAGTATCATAATATGTGTTTTTCTTTATTGCTTTTTGTTCTATGTATTCTTCCTCTTTATTTGTTTGTTCTAATTCCCCCTTGTATTACAATAGCTTTGGTACAAAGTTTGCCAAAATATTTTGATAAAGTAGAAAATAATGTAAACAAGAACTACCACAAAGTAGTTACTAGTATGACGATCGTCTCATTTAGTTGTTTGCAATGAGTCAATGAAACATCTCAAATATGACTCTTGTCTCGCATTCTGACACGGCAAAAGTTTTCACAGTTTTCAAGATACGATCTTATGGTTGTTTATAAGCGAATAGCCAAAAAAAAAAACCCCAACAAGATAAAAGCCCAAAAACAATAGTATATATGAATACAAATTTGATGCATTAACCAAGCTAACATCTCCACTCTGTCAGGGATGACGATAACTAAACAGATTAATAGTTTGCATTAACAAAATTAACATTTCCACTCTCACGATAATCGAACAGACTAATAATTTCATCTACATTCCTGGGTTAAAATATTTGTTGGAGTATAAAAGTAGTGATTGGGGGTAACTGTGATCAAACGTGAGGTCTCAAAACATTGTCATATCACGTAGATACTTTTTAAAAATTAAAATATTTTCATTATATGTGTGTGTGTGTATGTATGTATGTATGTATCTATGTATGTATGTATCTATGTATGTATATAGTTATGTATGTATGTATGTATGTATGTATGTATGTATGTATGTATGTATGTATGTATGTATGTATGTGTGTGTGTGTGTATGCATGGATGTATGTATGTATGTACGCACGCACGCACGTACGTACGTACTTACACACGCACGCACGTACGTTCGTACGCCCGTATGTATGATGTATGTATGTTTTGTATGTATGTATGTATGCATGCATATGTATGTATGTATGTATGTATGTATGTATGTATGTATGTATGTATGTATGTATGTATGTATGTATGTATGCATGCATGCATGCATGCATGCATGCATGCATGCATGCATGTATGTATGTATGTATGTATGTATGTATGTATGCATGTATGTATGTATGTATTTTTGTCATTCATGTATGTACGTACGAACGAAGATCCAAAATGCCCATTTCTCCTTCGAAAGGATATTTATGTATGCTTAGCATATTTAATTAGAACAAAAAAGTATAAGGGATGTTTATAAATTTATACATGGAACCAAAATTAGGGCTCGACATAGGTTAGCCTTATATGTTCGTTTCTGTTTGATTTAATAGGAAATAAAATACAAGAGAACAATCATGATCCTTAAAATACCATTGCTTGCTAATTAAACAGAAATTAAGCCTTCCTATTTTTTTAATGATAATATATGCTCTTTACATGTTGATGACTAGCTAGATTTTGGAATCATTAGGGGTATGTTAGTATATTATCAGAACAATAACGATCATCTCAAGTACAGAGTTATAGATTATTTTGGATAGCACCACAATAATGATATGAATAAATTGTAATACATTTTTGCAGTTGAAAATTAGCTGAGTTCAACTAGAAGGGACTAATATATGTTTGCAAAAACAATGATGATTTTTATATCAATTAAATCATTCTAATAATTAGTTATCTAGTTAGATTTTATGTCAGTAAGAGAGTCAGAATTATCATTTACTGTGTGTTACAAATCACGAATTGGAACATCTTTGAACAAGCATTCATCTGTAACAAAATAAAAACCACATCGGCTGATCATGACGTACCCTTGAAATGTAATTGCTGGCAAAAGTTTAAAAAATGATACCGTCCAAACTATATGGATTGATGAGCATTTAGCTACCTAATTAGTTTACTAACTTGTTGGTAGTGAAGTTCTGTTCGTTATTTGCTTAGTATATTATTTTCATAAATAGTTAGTTGGTATGTTTAGAATTGAGTTAGTTTGTCATTCAGTCAGCCAGTTAGTTAGTGGGACATATCTTTAGTTAGTTTGTCATTTCTGTCAGCCAGATCATTAGTATGACAGATCTTTAGTTAGTTTGTCATTTCAGTCAGCTACTTCATTAGTTTGACAGATCTTTAGTTAATTTGTCATTTCAGTCAGCCACTTCATTAGTCTGACAGATATTTAGTTAGTTTGTCATTTCAGTCAGCCTCTTCATTAGTTTGACAGATATTTAGTTTTTAATTTCAGCCTCATCATTAGTTTGACAGATATTTAGATAGTTTGTCATTTCAGTTAGCTACTTCATTAGTCTGACATATATTTAGTTATTTTGTCGTTCAAACAGCCAGTTCATTACTCGGAGAGCGTTTTTTGTTTAGTTATTTATTCATCTATCTAGATTCCGTCTTCTTTTATTTTTTTTAATTCTTTTTCTGTCGGGTTTTTCTTCATGGTAAATACAATAGACTGCTATATAATACTACATTCATGCAAAGACAAAATACTTGAATCGATGTCCTTAGCAGATATTTTCAATTTTCTTGCTGAAAATATAAAATAATAGATTCATAAAAATATTATTCAAAACATAAACTGAATATAGCAGAAGTAGACAACGGTTATGCACAACATAGCTTTTGAACAGATAAAATAACAAATATTGATTCAGACGTCATCATTTTCCCTAAACTAACACCAGGGAGTTGTAATAATTAGAACATCAAATAGTTTTCGAAGTACAGGTTGTTACAAATGTAATGTTTCTAATTGTTGCAATAATGGAGAATGAATGTTCACAAAAAAATCATTTTAGAATTATAATTATGAAGGTACGTTTTCAGATGCCTTCGTGAAACTTACAGGAACATATTGATTACAAATTAATTGAACGGTCCTAAATGCAATTACATGGATAAATAAATAGTTTGATAAAGCGATTGATTGGATGACTAACTGATTGTTTGATTGATGTGATCAAACCAATTAAACTCAGGTATACATCCAGTACAACAGATATGTATTTATCTATGTATAAACGAGACGTTTTGCACTGTACCTTATCAGATATCCATTGCTTACTCCGGGAGGTGGAATAACACTGGACAACAAATTTTTACAAAAGTCATGTTACTGAAATAAAATTAGTCAATTCTTATCAATTTTTATGTGCTGAACACGAATATGACAGTCAAATTGCAAAATTGGCTCTAGTTTTTTTGTAATCTGCAAGAAATTAATGTTTACATAACGAAATGCATTCCAATAGTAAAAGGTCAACTGTAATAGCCTACCTATAAAAAATCAAGTCATTGACTACATCTTAGATTTCTTCGCCTGTCTCTTGTACAGCTGTTCGGGAGCATCTCTGAGGAGTGTCCAGCAGTAGTCAGCCAGCATTGTAGTGGACCATTTTCCCTGGTATCTTTGTTCCATTGTTGCGATATCTTGATGAAAACGTTCGCCGTGTTCATCACTAACAATACCACAGTTGCTAGGAAAGAAATCCAAATGGGAATGAAGGAAGTGAATCTTTAGAGACATATTGCAGCCAAGTTTCTTATACTTCATCAACATGTCTTCTACTAGTTCCTTATAGTTTTCTGCCCTAACATTTCCGAGGAAGTTTGTAGAAACTAGGCGAAAAGCATTCCATGCTTGTTTCGCGTCACCTTCCAGCAAGTTGTTGAACCGGTCATCTTTGAAAAGCTCTCGAATCTGAGGACCCACAAAAACTCCCTCTTTAATCTTTGCTTCGCTGAGTCGAGGGAATTTTTCATGCAGGTATCGGAATGCTGGCAAAGTCCGGTCAATGGCTTTCACGAAGTTCTTCATCAAACCTAGTTTGATGTGAAGGGGTGGTAGCAAGATTTTCTGAGCCTCAACCAGAGCTGGGTGTTGGATATTCTTCTCTCCAATGGCTACATTCTGCCTGTGAGTCCATTCCTTCCTCATGTAGTGCATTTCCCTTGCTCGGCTATCCCACTCGCATAAGAAACACATGTATTTTGTATATCCTTGCTGCAGTCCCATTAAAAGGGCAACTACCTTCAAATCACCACAGAGGTGCCAGCTGTACTTGTTATACTCAATGGAATTCAGTAGCTGCCTTAAGTTATCGTATGTCTCTTTCATGTGGACAGCATACGCTACTGGAATAGATGGAAGAATGTTTCCATTGTGCAAAAGCACAGCCTTGAGACTCAGTTTCGAAGAGTCCACAAATAGTCTCCATTCTTGTGGGTCATGAGTGATTTTTAAAGCATTCATGAGGCCCTCAATATCGGAACAGAATATCAGATTACTTTCCTTTCTGAAGAAAGGCTCCAATTGCTGGTGGCGCTTTCGATATGCAGTAATTGTGACATCTTCTTCTAGAAGATTCCATTGTTGGAGTCTTGATCCTAGCAATTCTGCCTTGTTCTTTGATAAGTCCAAATCACGAATCAGGTCATTTAGTTCTTCCTGTGTTATTCTGTGTGGGGTTGATGATGCACCACAGTGAAAATCTGGATCACTGCATGCTGATGGACCAGGAGAAGAACAGGTCGACTCACCTTTGTCTTCGTCAGATGAATCAAGAGAATATTCTGCTGGAGGTTCTGGAATAGGAAGTCCCTCACCATGTGGAACTGGTCTCAATGCAGACAGAATGTTTAGGTAGACTATTCTCGACTTCTTTCGCTTCGTTATTCCGCCGGAAAGAGGAGGAACCAAGCAGAAGTAACAGTCATTTAGGTGGTTGCTTGGCTCTCTCCACACCATTGGGACTGCAAACGGCATTGATGACCTTTTGCAATTCAACCACTGTGAAAGCTGTGTTGTACATGTAGCACAGCATATATGCGGAGCCCAAGGCTTGTCTTGGTCACCAACCTTGCATCCGAAGTAAAGATGATATGCCTTCTTCACTTGAGAATTGATACTTTTCTTCTGGTTGGCAAATGTCACTTCCCCACAAATATAGCAAAAATTGTCCGCGGTATTAACACACTTTCGAGGCATTACTGTTCTTTATTGTACGTAAATGGATAAAATAATAAGTTTTATGTAACAGTAGCTTGAACTGTCTCGCACAACATCTAAAATATTTTAAATGCTGAACCTATCTGATTGGGCTTTATATAGTACACTGCTTACGTCAGCTTCAGCAGCCGCCTGGCATTAGTATAATAGGCCTACACATGTCTAGTACACTGCTGACGTCAACTTACTTCAGCAGCCGCATGGCATTAGTATTGCATTGCATCAGAAAATGATGCAATCAACTGTGGATGATGTGAGCATGATGGTATTATGCAATGTTACATCATTATTCCGGATGTTGCTGCAGTCCTACTGGAGAAATTTACACAGTGAAACATAGAAAATGAGGTATATGAATATCTTCAAAACGAGAACCAATACAAATTTTTCACGGTTATATTCGTGTTCGGCACACCAAAATACTACAGATTAGGGCCTTTTCAAGTCAGTAATGATTTCACTGTTGACCAGTGTAATCTTCATGAGCTCTTCTGCATATTGTAAGAGACGACTAACCGAAAGGGTGCTGGCTGGAATCCTACCATCGCCTAAGCCTGGGTTTTCTACCGCGATGTGTTCTTGGACAAGCATTTCGCTTATATAACTCAAGAGCCTATTTTTGTTGCTGTGACCTAAAACACCAAACCGACCCTTAGCACATATTTGCTTGTTAGGTGGCAGTAATCATGACCATGGAAAATTGTCACTATTATTTAAGAATTTATTTCTTACAAATACCTTGTCTCCGGAACGTAAATTATTTAGGAGACCGAGTGAATATTTTATTTTTTGGCTGTGATTATCTTACTTTCATGTTTTATTGTCATGCATGTTAATATTTAGCCAGTTTGTGAATCCAGGGCAGAAAATTAAAAATTCTTCGCTATCGAGTCTACAGTAGTATAAAGTCTTCTAGCACAAATATAAAATGCGTATACACTCTTCTAGTGAAAGTATAAGATATGTATCAACTCTTCAAGTAAACAAACAATTTTTGCAGCGCTCTATTTTGAGTCTCTACTTGTTATTATTTGTACTGTCTGCTATTCCATGTATATTTAAATGTAAATCAGAGTTTGCATCTGCCATTGCTTTCCAGTTAAATATGCTATTGATCAATAGCCAAAACTATTCAAGAGCTGACTTGAAAATGTGAAGGCACTGTTTGAAAAGACTGGGCTATCTTATATGAATAAATGTTAGGTAAAGACTTTTTTTCAATCCTTCTAACCATGGCGACACGCAGACTGAAAATATGTTTTTGTTCAGATGGTTGATGGCAATAGCTATTCATTTTTACCATAGTATGGACTCAAGCCCTAATTTATTGTTGGAAACATTTATAACAAAGTAAGTCGTGAACACTTACAAACAATCCAAAATAGTTTTCTTTTGACAATCAAACATATGCTTAAACTAAGTAAACTGAGGTATTCGCATAGTATATTATTTCGCTGTTCCTCGTATCCTCTGAGCCGCAAAATAAGTATAAACCCGATAGCTGAATGTGCAATGATCATCATCCGGTACACAAAGTGTCGTATAATCCAGCTAGCACTTAGAGTAGAACTATATCCTCAAAAGGGCGAACGTAATAGCTGGGTCAAGAAATAACATATACAAGCATTCTATCTTAGTTTGCCAAAACATGTTGAACTTAAGCAATTTGCATAATTTTAGCATTGTGACTCGGATAACATTAAAAGTTTGGCTTGAATGGGTTTTTCTGATGTTTACAAACTTTCAGGAACATATAAAATAAAAGATAATATCAAATTTAGAACTGTTGTTAGATCCCAGGGCAATTAGAGATTAGTTCAATATGAATAATTTTGTAATGGAGCAGGAATACATAATCCATAACATAGGATCAACAATTGTGGGATCTGTTTCTGTCGTTTACAACTGTGATGTACACTACTACAGTTTTTAGTGATTAACTACGTCGGCACTGTACAACATCATGAAAGAATCACATTCTTTATGTTTCTGTAAACAACAACATCAGCAATAATAATAATAATAATAATAATAATAATAATAATAATGACGATTAAATAAAAATAAAAAATAAAAATACAGTTTAGCCTTAGGGTAAATTAGGTATATCTATAAATCGTGCCTAATAACTACAGTTAATAAATTGTTAAAATATAACCATACGAAAAGTACAAATTTTCATTGTTTTCCAAAATATAGGTTCTTGATTAGCAGCAACAAAATATTGTGCCAAAGCTTTACGACACTTTAAAATCCCAATTAGCAGAATATAAATCTGTGTGAGTTAAGAATAGTACTGGGATCTATTAAGTCGAATGAGAATGGTACAGATATATATCAAGTCGAATGAGAATAGTACAAGGATCTATCAAGTCGAATGAGAATAGTACTGGGATCTATCAAGCCAAATGAGAACAGTACTGGGCTCTGTTAGGTCCAGTGATAATAGCACCGAGATCTATAAAGTGGAACGAGAATATTACTGGGATCTATCAAGTCGAATGAGAATAGTAATGGGATCTATCAAGTCGAATGAAAATAGTACTGGGCTCTATTAGGTCCAATGAAATAAGTATTGGGATCTTTCAAGTCGAATGAAAATAGTACTGGGATATATCAAATAAGAATAGTACTGGGATCTATCAAGTCGAATGAGAATAGTAATGGGATCTATCAAATCGAATGAGAATAGTAATGTGATCTATCAAGTTCAATGAGAATAGGACCAGGATGTATCAATTCGAATGAGAATAATACTGGAATAGATCAGGTCGGATGAGATTAGTATTATAATCTATCAAATCGAATGAAAATTGTACTGGGGTCTATATCAAGTCGAATGAGAATGGTACTAGGATGTATTAAGTCGAATGAGAATAGTACTGGGATCAATCAAGTCGGATGATACTAGTATTGTGATCTATCAAGTCGAGTGAGAATTGAAATGGGATCTATTAAGTCAAATGATAATAGTGTGTGGATCTATCAACACATATGAGAATAGTGCTGGGATCTACCAAGTTTGATAATAATAGTAATAGGATCTGTTAAGTCGAATGAGAACATTACTGGGATTTATCACGTCCAATGAGAATAGCACTGGGATCAATCAAGTCAAATGAGAATAGTACTATGATCTATCAAGTCGAATGAGATTATTACTAGGATCTGTCAAGTCGAATGAGAATAGTAATTGGATCTATGAAGTCGAATGAGAATAATACTGGGATCAATCTATCAAGTCGAATGATAATAATACTGGAATCTATCAAGTCGAATGAGAATAGTACTGGGATCTATCAAGTCGAATGAGAATAATACTGGGATCAATCTATCAAGTCTAATGAGGATAGTACTAGAATCCATAATGTCCAACGAGAACAGTAATGGGATCTATCAAGTCGAATGCAAATATTACTGGGATAATTTCAAGTCGAATGAAAATAGTACAGGGATATGTCAAGTCCAATAAGAATATTACTGAGATCTATCAAGTCGAAGGAGACTAGTACTGGGATCTATCAAATACAATGAGAATAGTACTAGGATCTATTAAGTCCAATAAGAATATTACTGGGATCAATCATGTCGAATGAGAATAGTACTGGGATCTATCAAGTCGGATGAGATTAGTATTGCGATCTATCAAGTCGAATGAAAATTGTACTGGGATCTATATCAAGTCGAATGAGAATAGTGCTTGGATCTACCAAATTTAATGACAATAGTACTGGGATCTGTTAAGTCGAATGAGAAAAGTACTGGGATGTATCACGTGTAATGAGAATAGTTCTGTGATCTATCAAGTCGAATGAGAATGGTATTGTTATCAATCAAGCCGAATGAGAATAGTAATGGGATCTATCAAGTCGAATGAGAATAGTACTGGACTCTATCAAACTCAAGCCTATTTCAACACAAGCTTTTCCTCTTACTAGGCGTTGCTAATTAAATGATCTTAAAACTACTAACCAGATAACGGGTATCTTTCTGGAGATGACCTCGATAAACTTGGTTCTTATAATTTCTGATTAATAATTATTGATATTTGTCTTATAAACACTGAGAACACTAGGTCAGAAAATATATGATATAACCCTTTCAGTAGCAAGATGGACTTCTTTTCTCAGCCCACTTTTTAACAGGCTGATCTAATTAGTTAGCTTTAGTGTTTATTCGGGTTCAAACTATAGGCTAATTAATTGCTAATTAATTTTAGAATTATTAGTCGGTTCTGTACTAATACACGTCCACTGAAATTTTTATTACCGAAAATAACGTACGATGTAGCAGCTGCTTCGGTTGTATCAAATCCTTTTCTTCCATAGTTCTGCATCGAGACAGCTATCTTGTCTTCCCATAGTCTGATAGTCATTCATTGAGACAGCTATCTTGTCTTCCCATAGTCTGACAGTCATGCATTGAGACAGCTATCTTGTCTTCCCATAGTCTGACAGTCATGTATCGAGACAGCTATCTTGTCTTTCCAAAGTCTGACAGTCATGTATCGAGACTGCTATCTTGTCTTTCCATAGTCTGATAGTCATGCATTGAGACTGATATATTGTCTTTCCATAGTATGACAGTCATGTATCGAGGCTGCAATCTTGTCTTCCCATAGTCTGATAGTCATGCAGGGAGACCTTTTTCGTGTCTTACCATAGTCCTTGTTATCTTGTCTTCCCATAGTCAGATAGTTATGCATCGAGACTATTTTCGTGTCTTGCCATAATCTGATAGTCATGCATCGAGAATATTTTCGTGTCTTCCCATAGCCTGATAGTCATGAATCTAGACTGTTTTCGAGACTGTTGATCAATACATGTATGTACTTTCTCCTTGGGTTAAATTACATTCTTATTCATTTATTTATTTATTCATTTTCAGTGAGTGGTTGATTTTAGATGGATATTATTAGATTCATAATACAAAGTGAGAACTAATGAATGATGATGATACTAACACTGATTCCCGTTTTCAATATACAGTAAGAGATAGTGCTATTATGTATGAAGAAAAACGTCTTATTTTTCTTTCGTTTTTACATGCAGACCATGTTGATGTTAGGTGTTAGAGGTAGCACGGAAGCCAAATTAAACTACAGGATTTATTTGCATCGTCTTCTCACGCTTGTTCTTAAAATCACAGGGTAGTAAGAGATAAATTTAACACCGAATATGGGACTAGCAAAGCGCGATCAAATTTTCCTCATTAATCATAAACAAACAAGTGGAAAACAGAAACGGTTGGTAAAAAGAAATTAGCGAAATAGATTTCATCTGAGGAAATGTGCTCCACTGATAATTAATTTGTCAATTTTTCGTATCAAAAGAAGCCCGATAATCAAAACACTTCCATCAAGCTTTATAGAAAGCGTGATGGAGCTCGTATTGCAAATGGTTTGTGACAATAGAAGCCCAATAGGGTCACTGACATGTCACCATCATTCTCTTGTTAAGATGTGATTGGGACACGAGTGTCAATTCTTTGTAACAAAAGAAGCTTTATATAACCCTATTTTGTACTTGGTATATATCAATATACTCTGTATATAGAATGGTATCGAACTTTCCTTCATGAATACCCATTTAATATAACATGTTTGATCTGTCGTTAGATACAGATATTCAAGCCGTATTTCCGTATCAAACATCCTGATTGGAACTACTTTTGTGTCCTCTATGACGTCCGCACTTCGACATTTTTAAATGCATTGAATCGAACGTTTAAAAGACCCAATTCTTTTTTAATTTAATTAATACGGTAAAGCTAAACTTATTTTAAAAGCCTAAAATATGGTTTTAGTCATCATTATATATTTCTCTATGCCGAAATATACCAGATTTATTACATTGACTTTAGATTGCGGGAGTTAGATTTGATTGATATTATTCTTCAAGTATATCTTTAATAGAAAGCTGAAATTCAGTTAGAATGTATTATAATGAATTCAACGTTCAGAAATTATAGTCTATGCTTAGTGTGTCCAATCTCTTCATAATATAAATATTTTTGTTTTCCAGCAATAATTTTCTTTTAATATACATACTGGTCCTCGTAAGATGGGTAACGATGTTTCCGGGAGCCATTTCATGGACAACCTTACAATTAGCCTACTTTTTCCTACATATGTCATCTCTCTCTCTCTCTTTGTTTGTCTGTCTGTCTGTCTTATCTCTCTCTCTCTCTCTCTCTCTGATTTGTATATTTAATGTAGATTTAACTTTTTTTAGTCGCATTGCCACGGTGTCTCCAGTTCGGCGGTTTATAGTCATGTCTAGTTATGAGACATAATGATGCAGACATGTAGCTTCATGTCACTCACATGTCAGATTACCCTGACACCAGGCCGACCAGTCCTAACACTGACCTCTGAATGCTGAGCGCCAAGCAAGGCACCTGTTATTACCACTATGATAAGTCTTTTGTATGACTAAGAGGTTAGTGTTAGGACTGGTCGGCCTGGTGTCAGGAGAATGTGACTGGGTGGGACATCATGCTACGTGTCTGCCCCAGTGATAGACATCACTATAAACTGCCACACTGCAGACATCGTAGCGATATGACTGAAAACGTGTTAAAGCTAAGTTAAAAATGCATATCACATCACATCGCATCTAATAATGTATTTCACCAAGATGATTATAAATATGTCTGCAACCTATCTTAGTGTCAAGAAGTGGTGTCTTTTTTTGCAATCCAAGGTTTTTCCAGAAGTTCTGGTTGAGATTCGATATATAAACTACGCATATATGATTTCACGGAATTAAGGACCCCTGCATACTGTAGAAAGTTAGTGTCAACATAGTATATTTCATTCACTCTTTGCAATGCAAGAATTGTCCATTACTCTGGAAAATATCGTGTATATATAGAATATTGTTTTCAAACCGTATTTGCTATATAAAAAAAAGAACCTACGACTTTTTACGTATTTTGCAGAGATCTTTTAGTATTTTTGGAATTTAGATATATCCCGTGAAGTATCCATACGAGCTTTACGTTTAGGAATTAGTTAACATTTTCACTTACGTTAAGTTTATTATGGGGGGGGGGTATGTAACATCATCCAAAATGTTTCAAAATGTCGCTCTGAGCAAACTGTCTGTCAGATTGTCGTTGTTCATGCTTTCTTGTTCACATATCAGTGCATTCAGAACAAAGGACTGCATAAGATAAAGCGTGCCCAGTTAGTGTAGTTTTTAGCATGCGCATCTTTAATACTTTGTACTGGTTCTACGTTGAAATAATTTCCTCTTGAATGAAATTAGTTTCATTTACTACAGTTTTGGCGGTACGCTAGTCAAAGAAAGTAATTAAACAGCGCCTTTATTTTCGAAATAAACGGCTCCGAAAAGACCAGTATTTTTTAATATGAAACACACAGGTAATTGGGGATTATAATCTTTTTTTGTAAAAATAGATAGCGGAGCGAAATGGCTAATATCTTCTTTGAGAAAACGCTTATATCGGGAAGCAATTAAGCAGGGTATATGTATTCGAATTAAGTGAATAACGGATATATTTCACTAAACGAGTTAAAATGCAAACGTTTTTCACCCAAAAAGAGGAAAGATATCCGTTATTCATTTGAAAGAGCAAAATTTTTCTTTAGATTATATTTAAACGTGTTGAGTAGATAAAGTGTATAACAGATTAAAGTAGCAAATTTCTGATGGTAATAAAAGCTGCTTACCGTTTATGTTACGTTGTTGTGTGTCCTTCACGCACAAAATGATAGTAGTAGCATTATTCTCTTTCCTTGTTCTATGTAAGAAAGCATATTCTTTACAGCAAGACCCCCAACCCCAAGAAGCGGATTGTGCGTGAAATCAGGGACTAATACAATAATATCCAGCTATGATTATATTTAATCGAAATTAGTTTAAGCTGGCAATAACAAGCTGTTTGAATTTATGATAAGAAAATGAAGGACATGTATTAAAGTGAAAAACAGCATCACAAAGAAAGGAAATAAATGTCAAACGATGTCTCTAAGAAGACAGTCTTATCCATTTGTTACTTTAGTTTTAAACTTTTGCATTCCCATTCAGCAACGTAATATCGTTTTACTACCAGTAATAAACGATATAAATTCAAAGGGAGACGACAACGTTCAAATTATGCCTCCACGAGGATAATCTTATCCATTTTCTTCTAGGGTTGTAAAATTTGGCATGGAGTCCTGGTAGCTTAATGTTATTCACTATTTGAACAAAATTTCAGATACTTCACTTTCTGACAACTTTAATGAGACTAGACGAGAAATCGTTGCAAAAGCAACGTATATATCTTCTGAACACGAAAGGGCAGACATTAATCTCATAACATTATTCTGGGAGTCTCTAATGAGAGATAATGATAAATAGTTTGCAAAAATGTAGGCAAGAACCAAATTAAAAAGATTTCCCAGATGCATTTATAATCTTCGGGCAAACGAGATAACATGTTAATTAGCTAAGGTGATTGCAATTAGTTTGTTTAATGCGCACGCGTAAATAAACCAGCAAAAAGGTCAGCATGGCACAAGCAAATGTACACATCCCACCCATTAGGATCTCCATGGTTCTCAGACTCAGTGTAAATCAAATGATTTGGCTGTGCCGCCTTACTACCAGCCAATTTGCTCTACCAAAAATTGTATATTAGGCCTGATGAAAATCCAAAACCAATCATCTAAAAACATAGTGTGTTTACAACCTCTTGAAAACGAGTCTCGTTTTCAAACTAGTTGCGTTACTAAGTGTAATCAATGCCATTTTAGTTCACAACGCATGGGTTTCCATAAGAAGAAAAAAGAAAATAACCATGCTGAAACGGCGGGTCCGGGTGAATGTCGATGGTAAGAAAATCGTTCTATGTATTTATGAGTCATATTGTTAGAACAAGAATTTGTTACTGAATGAAACTTTAATTCATTTTTTATTCAATCATGTTTAATAAAATACTGGGATTTATTATATCAAAATAATCTGATGACGCTAGACGATACATTTAAAATATTCATTTGCTGTGGATGGAGTACATTTATTCATAACAATGACTTTTCTGTCTAAAGTGTCTATGCCATGTACAATATATAGCAAATAATATACGTCCTCGTCGGAGATTTCCGAACAGCACGTTAATGAAATTTGGCGACAGATATTTAAGCCTGGAAATAATTGCAACTTAAGTCTAAAAGAACAGGTAATGTATTACCACTATATTCCAGGGGATATTATCAGCACGATCAAGTGCATCACAATCAAGTGTACTGTATTACCATTTAATAGCATTCGGCCGAAAAGGTCATAACCACGTGAGTGTTACTATAAAAATCGGGGCTTTTATTTTCTCAGTTTTCAGCTCAGGGGTTTCCTTTGAATTGTATTGTAATTTTTATTATCATTAGCCTTAATGTATATAGTTAAAACGTTCCTACCGTGTTTTATTAAAGTTAAGAAATTATTAAAGTGTTTTGATGATAACAAGAAAGGATATCTTTTTAAACTCTCAACAATGTACGAGTATGATAAAGTCGGATGAATCGAATAGTTAGGTCACTCTAGGATTTTAAAGTGTCAAAATTAGTGGTAATTTAGGAATGTACAGCTGATAGAAGCGATTGCAATCTCGTTTTTAACTGTGGTGGTTTTTGTATATAGGAAACACGAATTTGTGTTCTCATCTGCACATCCTTGTTCAGTGTTCTATAAACTTTGCCGTGATATCATTAGTTCGGACGACAGTGATTGTCTCTTTTCCTCTGGTCGTATCCAAAGAAATAAAACTTATGAATGTAGAGTCCATTTGTATTCTGAGCCACAATGACTTCAAAATCTGAAGTTTCCGAAAATATTTACTCTGAACAGTGTCATGGAATTGTATAAATCCCTTTAATTATTAAAGACATGTACTCGGGTTTTGTTTTCTTTGTGTACAAGGATACCTGAGGGTGATTTATGTATAGTGCACAATATTTTGAAACGGTGAGTTCGGTTCTTCCTATGCCGCACGTGCGAAGTGCTTTCGATGAAGAAAAAAAACACACGAATACTAACAGAGCACAGATGATGTATGACTGCATCGTATGTGTATAAATATTTCACCATAAGACTAAATCGACACATTACGGAACGCCTTGTCAGTGAGCGGTCTGATTCGCTCTGTCGTTCACTTGAACAGGGGTAATGTCAGGAAGAAGCAAGGGGAGAAATTGCGTGTATAAGCCCGACCACGAGGCGAGAGTGAATCAACTGGTACTTCTTAGGAAGTATAACACATAAGACAAATCTACAATACCATGGTACATCACAACGGAACGAACAAAGACCTTGATCAAGGATAATGGAACTATTGACTTGGAATTTCTAAAAAAATAATGCCATGCCATAAAACAAATCATAATACGTAACGGCAATGGATCAGGAACAGATACGGACTTCGATTCAGGACTACCCATAAAACGCTACTCTTCACAAAGGCTAACCAAGAACACGATTAGTAAACCCATGGAATATAACAGAACGGAGGTAGAAATGTACATAAGTGAACAAACAGGATAGAAATTATTCTAAACGAAGCGAAGAAAAAAAGATCTCTGAAACAGGAAATTGGAGCACCAAATTACTCAAGTGTTGAGACAACAGTATAACCTACAAAAACGAACTTGCGCAATTTAACAACGAAACAGAAAAGAAACCAAAAGAAAAGATTTCATGCCTTCAGAATTACTGTAATATGCATTTTGCCTTTTCTCTTTTCCTCTCTCTTCCACTTTTCTAATAATCTAATTGCAGACATGCTTTTTAAGACACATTTATTTGTTATCTTTTTTGTCTTTAAAACCTGCTCAGACCACTTTGTATTGATCTCAAAATTTGAATCTACTACATTAAAGAAACTACTTTCCCATTTTAAACAGGCATGTTAGCCAATGGTGCCCATTCCAGCTTTTCAAATGAATCCCCAGAGAAACTTGTTTTCAGTAATTTACGAGCTTCATGGTGCGTCAGTACAGACCAGGACCCAACAGCTTGTGATAACGAAAAAAATTGATAGAACAGAATCAAGATTAGCCATGACAAAAACTACTTATTTAGCGCTATTACTCTTTTTACATCAACACTGCACATCTGTCATGGGATCGGCAGGGAAACAATGCAGAACACACATTTAGAAAACCAGGGTGTCATTTCTTACTTCAAACCAGCTTTGTGCTGAGGAGAAATGAGATGTCAACAAATAATTTAATCGGTGTACAAAATATAACATCTATAACAATAAATGGTGCAGCAACAGCGGAATTTATGATACAGAAATCAGTGAGACAGGGTTTCCCCCTATCAGTGATGCTATGTATTATAGCAATGTAGTTTTTAAATATTAACATTAATAAAAACATTAATATTCTTGGAATTAAAATACCCAATTTGAAAGGGGAATTTAAAAAATTGCTGCATTCAGACGACTGCAGAAATTTCACCAGTAGACGAATTCTCTTTCAGGCATTTACAATATGAATTCACACAATTTGGAAAATCCTCTGGGTCAGCAATTAATCATGATAAGACAGAAATATTACTGATAGGTAACCGGAGAGGTAATCACCCTTGTTTCCTTCATGACATAACGCATGTAATGGCAATAGGAATATTATATGGGAGGAACTCAACTCATCGCAACTACGGTGAACTACTACTAATCAAGATAGAAGTGCAGGTTGAAATTTGGTTAAACACAACACTCAGTCTAATAGAGCGTATTCAGGTTGCTAAAACCTACATGTATAGTCAACTCAACTATATTATGAATACAGTGCACCTAACTGAAGCAATGATGCAGGTCATAGAGGGGAAGATTATAGACTTTATATGGAATAATAAAATGCATTATGTATATATATATATGTATATATATATATGTATATATATATGTATATATATATATGTATATATATATGTATATGTATATGTATGTATATGTATGTATATGTATGTATATGTATATATATGTGTATATATGTGTATATATGTGTATATGTGTGTATATGTGTGTATATGTGTGTATATGTGTGTTTATATGTGTGTATATGTGTATATATGTGTATATATGTGTATATATGTATATATATATGTATATATATGTATATATATGTATATATATATATATATGTATATGTATGTATATATATATGTATGTATATATATATGTATGTATATATATATATGTATGTATATATATATGTATATATCTGTATATATATATGTATATATATATCTGTATATATATCTATATATATATATATATATATATATATATATATATATATATATATATATATATATATATATATATATATATATATATATATATATATATATATATATATATATATATATATATATATATATATATATATGCATATGCGTATGCGTATGCGTATGCGTATGTGTATGTGTATGTGTATGTGTATGTATGTATGTATGTATGTATGTATGTATGTATGTATGTATGTGGAAATATCAGACCATAAAAAAGCATACAGTACTTACAGCAATACGCAAGGATTACTAATGTAATTAAAGCTCCGAAACCAGCCAGGGTTAAGGAGCTACATAAACACTCTGTTAAATTTGCTTTCAAAATTCCTACCTCCACAATCACTTGAAATTTATTTTTTGGGTTATATACTACCACTGATAGATTACGGCTGTACCATATGGGGAAACACATAAATTTATAATTTGTCCAGAATTGATAGACTCCAGAAAAGGGCAGCCCGAATAATACTGAAACTTCCTGTTATGACTCCCTCAAATGTTTTGTTTTCACGTCTGCAATGGCTACATATACAAAAACGTATTCTTTAATTTAAAGGAATCATGACATACAAGTCATTAAATGGTCTTTCTCCAGATTATATCTCTAACATAATTGAACTAAGATCATCGAATACTGAGCGTAATCTCCGATCGACGACTAACAACGATCTCCAGATTCCTTGGTCAAAAACCAATCATTACAAAAGCTCATTTACTGTATCAGCACCTATTGTATGGAATTCCTTACCAATGAGAATACGTAATTAAACTTCCCTTGCTTCTTTTAATATATCATTAAAGAAATTCTTTCTAGACCAGCTGGAATGACATATTAAAAGCTCTGAATAGAGAAACTTGAAATTTGTGGAAACACAATATGAAAATTGTACATATTTGTATGTTTCCCCGTATGGTCACGCATAGTCATTCATGTTAAATATGTACGAATGAGTGTGCGACGATATCTGGTTATATGCATGGTCTTCTATTTTTATTTTGTGATATTTTTTTTCGTTCTTATTTTGTTTTAAATTATATTTTTATTTTTTTTTAACATAGACGATTACAAAAACTGAGGACCACATGGCAGATGGGTCAGCTATGACCAAATGTGTTATCCTCGTTAAAGATATTTTATTATTATTTTTATTAGAGTAGTACGGTGTACAAAACCCTCATCCAAGTTAATAAATCTGTCAAAATTCTATTTGAATTTACACGCACTAAATATACTATGGGGGCAACAAAACACATAAAATCATTCAAATTTCGACAATAGGGGTCATCTCTATGATGGAGTCTGAGAGGGACCACACCAATAAATTAAGGACTTGCACATCTTCAGCTGTAGAGCTATGTGAGTTATTTATTAATTTGTTGTGTACAAGTTATAACTATTGTACAACCAGGTTTATTTTTTTGGGGTATATTTTCTATGTAGCTTCGGCTTATATAGTAAAATGTAAATATTTTATATTCTTGTTGTGATTTGGCAAGAGATTTATATTAGCAATAAAGTTGCGTTTTATTAAGAACCGTTATTACCATATGATTCTGATCTGGTTAATGCTTTGTAGTGTTATGCCGATAATGTAATTTGTATAACTTACCGTATATAACGTCATTACGTGTTATCGTATATGCCCATGTAATGTATAGTACACGGTGTTAGATGTATTTTCAGCTGATCGGAGTCGCAACTGTGGAGCTGATCGGAGTCATTGTCGTACCAGCTGTAGAGCTAATCATATAAGTTGACCATAACAGCTGTGAAGATGAACCATAGAAGCCGTAGAGCTGAGTGACCAGTATTGCTGGTCGAGTAGTAGGTAATCGGGCGTTGCTAACCGATTGGTGGGCGCTGATTGCTTGATTGACCAAAGAATTGAATGGTGGTCGGTGACTACCTGGAATACTGACTACCTGATTGACCAGTGTGACTGGCAGCCAAGTGTGCTGGTGACGGAGTGTGTAACTCCATTCATGTAATCTTTTGGACGTGGGATAATTTTGGGATTTGTAATACCCAGTGTCGTGGGATTGTAAAGATATTTTGTATATTTGTCCTGTTTTCATTATTTTACTATTTGAGTAAAATACCTCATATTTCAAAATTTAAGTGAATTCGTTTTTACAATTTGGGTAAAACACATCATTGTTTTCGACGTATGAAATTACTGTGAATCATTCACCTTTGTCCTTGTACTGTGTAAGGTCATTTATTTGTATTTTTATTTTGTTGCATTATAAGGTTCGTGCCGCTTATGTTAATTTGTCCAATTTTGGAACTTATACACGCACGTATTAATAATAATTATTTTCTCATTCAAGTCATTCATCATTAAACATTGTATTTGTATCAACATCAAAAGTGTTCTGTTATAAATCCGAAATCCAACCTTGTTATCTTGTTACAAACTGATTTTGAAAAGTATGTTTTCCTCGAATGAAATCAATAATCAAAATAATCAATTGATACTCGGAAATTTCAAAATATTATAAACAGTAACTAGATCAATCTATACATTGCTTCGGTTTTTGTTATTATGTCTACTTGTCCCGTGTCAAAGGCATATCAACACATAAAAGGGAGGTAAATCGCCTGACCAAAAGACGCACCATAGCAGCCTATCAGACATTGGTCGTGCAAGGTCGTCACGTATACTGGTGCGACACCACGGATTCGAAAACTACACAGTGAATTTCGTCTACAAGAAACTACAAAGGATAGTTTTTGGAAAGCATGTTTGATCGAAATTTTAAATAAGTTTAAAATTAATTCTTTAGCTAAAATGGAAATGATATTATTTCACCATCTGAATGTGGATAAAATGAAGAGAAAAAAAATCGAATTTCAAATTTTGATATAGAAGTGCAGCATAACAGTTATCATACTTTTTGATGTATATTACACATTTGTAATTATATAATAAGATATTGCAAAGAACATATATACATACATTCATACATACATACATACATACATACATACATACATACATACATACATACATACATACATACATACATACATACATACATGCATGCATGCATGCATGCATACATGCATACATACATACATATTCTATTACTTACATTTAAGTCTATGCAATGAATTTTGAAATTTTTATATAATCCATTACGCATAAAAGTGCAAGGGAGGAAATGGACTCGTAGTGATTCTTTGCTAGTCATTTGTTAAAATAATTCTTGGTTGCTAGACGTGCAGATATCAGGAAATTATAATATCACAATGGTCTGAGTCAAATTGAAGTTCAATCAACGTCAGTTTCAGGTAAGAGGATGATTTATAATTTATCTAACATGTCCATGCTGTTGAATCTTCTTAGCGGAGAAATAGATCCTGTACTTTGCATATCATTCAGACAAAGAATTATCCCTTTTGTACAATCTGCAAGCAAGCTGTATAGAAACGCACCTGGCTAATATTATACTGCAACTCTCAGGGTTCCCGACGAAAACTCTAAATCACAGTTTTTTAGTGTGATTACAATTTAGCGAGTGTTTAATTTAAGCTTATTAGAGTAACTCTATTTTACTGAGTTACCCATGAATAAAACGAATGTTTTGGTGGTAATTTTACCTTCCTAATGACATGTTAACTGAAACAGATGCCATCAGTAAGGGATTTTAAAATAAAATTGCTGAAGAAAAAAGTCATGAGAGTTTTCCTTAAAGTCTCATCTACATATTTATCACTACCCCACTCGTTGGTTGTAGATATAATAACCCTTAAGAAATGGTAGCTACTAATACAAAATAATTAATAAATCTGAAACGTACCACTAATTAAAATCTTTGAATAGCAAGTAATTGACTTCTTACTAGAATAGTATATTTCCTTGTGACAAATTGTGGAGTAATTGACTTTCGGCCAGAATAGTACTATCCTTGTAATGAATAGTGGTGTAATCAACTTCTTTCCAGACTAGTACTATCCTTGTAATGAATAGTGGTGTAATCAACTTCTTTCCAGAGTAGTACTATCAATGTAATGAATAGTGGTGTAATCGACTTCTTTCCAGAGTAGTACTATCCTTGTAATGAATAGTGGTGTAATCGACTTCTTTCCAGAATAGTACTATCCTTGTAATGAATAGTGGTGTACTCGACTTCTTTCCAGAATGGTACTATACTTGTAATAGTGTAATAATTTACTTCAATATAGAATATTACTATGGCTATGCTTATAATGAATAGTGGACTAATTGTCTTATTTCCGGAATAGTATTATCCTTGCATTGAATATTCTTGTAATTGATTTCTTTATAGAATAGTACCTTATTTGCATTGAATAGTGTATGAATTGACTTCTTTGAAGAATATAGTATATTTGCACTGATTAGTTTATTAACTCTTTCTAGAATAATACTATATTTGCATTAAATACTGGAAAAGTAATTTCTTTGTACATAAATGTTCTCCTCTCATAATGTTTGTGTTAAGTGTCTTTGTCTCCCTGATAAAGAGCTTGCGTGGCTGATAACGTCGGAACAGCTTGTACCCCATAAATTAGATGAACTGAAATATCCATTCTAGAGTACTAAAGTCCGATTATATTCTTCTGTGAAAAAAAGAAATGGGTTTAAAACATATAAGCTATGTTCATATGTCAATACTTGGATGATTTAGGTGAAAACTTTGAAGAGATCATAATTGTTCATGAATTCCGAGGTGGTAGGTGGGTGAGTACTAGATGGAACTAGAATTAGAATTTGATCCGAGTCTCAAAAGATGGAAGTAGAACTAAAACTTGATCCTAAGGCTCAGACAGCAAGAGCAGTTAAAATCAAAATCTTATAACGCTGTGAAAAACGCGAACAATACCTGAAAGAGAGAAAGAGAGAGACTTTCCCCCCTCCCGCAGTAAAAAAATTGAAGAGGTAATGTTGGCTTGCAAATCTAATTTTAAAATAATCCATTTAACCGTTGTAGATTGAAATAAATAAATCTAGATACATGGAGAGACAGCCATGGAATCAGTCTTGATCATATAAAACTAGCTTCCATATTCTTTGGTTTTCTTTATTCAAATTTGAATCGTTTGCTTTGGACGTGCCAGTCAAATGTGTCAGTCAGAGATGTTATGCTGATCTAAATTTCATAAGAATTTCCTATGATTTTTTGAAGGGAAACTAAAACTAAATGAATCGACTTGCCACAAAGATTTCCTTGAATATCGCTTATATGAAAATTGTTACATTTAATGAATTATCACGATATTTGTGACGTTAAAGCAATTGTAACAAATTTGAACTCTCGCAATATGAAAAAGTTTAATACATTTGTACTTGATTTGATTTTCGCGGTTTTGTGGGTGAAAAAGTTATAGAACCTCAACCCTCATGTTATTTTTAAACATGAAAATTGCACAATTAAACGATGAAATTTCCACACATACATTATAAAAGGACTGTGGATGCTCTGCCTATGTTAATCGACCAAAGAATGTTTTTGAATCTGAAAGTAAGATATTTGTATAGCTTGTTGTACTGTATAATTATCAGGGACCGAAGTATTTTATCTCTCCGTTGGAAGAGAAATATGCTTCTCATAGCGCGTTGCAGTACAATCTACTGGGTTTGTCTGAAATATCACCAGTTAATGATTTATCATAATTTTCCTTTTGATTAGTAAAATTGTTTGTCAGTGGAATATATGCATTCATCGATAGCAAACGTTATCGGAATCATGCATCATGAATTATCAATGCAGAAATGTTTAATAAACTGCCACTAGAATAATAATCATTTTTAGTTAATTAAACTTCATTACAAAAGTCCAGAAGTCCACATCATTTAAATTCATTAATAAACATTGAAGCAATGAAGCAACAAAATAAAACAAAACAAAATATAAAGTACAGGAAAGCATATGCATGACTATCTTCATTCAATAATGGTTATGTATTGCCACAATATTGCTCACTAATGTTATAGATGAGTACCGCATCTTTACAATTACAAGTTTAAGGAGTAAATATGACAGTGGGGATCTTTTGGCAGATTTTTTAAAAGTAATTAAACTAGTTTGTTGTAGTGCCTTGGAAATATGAACTATGCGGAAGAACATGCCACTACGAATACCGTAAATCACACTCGCTCACGTTACACTCGCTGCTCCACCATGCCATAAATGTGGTATAGTTGTAAACTCATTTATTCAGCTTTGTGGACCATGCGGAGCCATTCGCAAGTATTCTCGTTTATATTGCTAGCAGGCAAAGTGTCACCAAAGAAACAAATATAGAACATATTGTTTTAGAATCACCTGACGGTGCCAACGTACAGAAGTAAGTGAAATAATAACCAGAATTCGAGCGAAAGAAGTTTTTGATCCAAGTAAAATAAAAATACTTAAAACACATATTTATTGATGAAAATTGCAATTAGACAAGGATTTCCCCATATATACCAGTGTGTATACCGTGATTGAACTAAGGTAACTATCAACTGGAACAATCAACCCGAGAAGGTGGAATAAAGCTATTAAGAGACGCAGGAAAGCAGATTCACGTACATTATTGTCTTACAGTCGAACTGCGTCTGACATAGAGAGCTTCCTGTAGCAGCAGCTCGACAAAATATTAAAATTCCTCCACGAGCCAAGCGGGCGATAATTACATACAAAGTCGAGGAGGAAGAATGCCGAAAACGTATCTCATTCACTATGACCACTGAGGCACTCGAGGTTGTTTGTCAATGAGCTCAAGTTCTTGAATTTGATATACATAAAAGTTGTCGTACTATTTTGAAGATTCGTAAGCAAAGACACCAGTAAACCTTTATCAAAGTTGCGTCACGTAAATGTATCAGTGCTGCAGAGCTTGGATATCTCTGGAGCTAATGTGGATATTGTTCTTGTGTGTACATTTGACTATGCCACTCGATCGTCAATCATCAGACAAGGATGGGCTAAACGTTGCAATCCAGTATTTTCACAGCGTTGTCCATGTGATTTTAAACCATAAAGATATATAGGTTATCACTGGGAAAACTCGACAAAGGCTTTGGAAAGATTCTCAAGATGTTGGAAAAATTCATGATCCAAATTTACTCTTTGCAACCTTAAAGAAACTTAAATTCATACTGTCACAAATATGAAACTGGTTGGGCATTATTTACTGAAATAACAAATTATGTTGCCCCGTTGTCATTGATAAAACGTAAAAATAGATGACAATCAATATTTTAAATGTGCGCTAGCGTCCGCGTTACATCCTACAAACGATCAGACAGATCAGCCGCAACAATACCAACAATAAATGGGTAAACACAAGTTTGGTGATAAGAATTTCATCTACAGGTTACTAAGGCCTTACTACAAATGTTTCAATAAATATACCTTGGTATTTCCGTTAACGTTGGACAAAACTCCTTATGCGCTTACACTTTCCACACATACAAAACAAAACTTTGTATGGGCGGACCAAGATTGATCTGCTGTTGTTGAGCAATATAAATGGTTCAGAATCTTGCAATCATTACGTATGAACAGAAAAATCTCTACAGGCTGCTTGATCGACAGAATACGTCTTATGGAAACTTCCGTGTCGATGTTGCCTGCATTTATTCAACACGCAGCTGCTGCTTCATGATCATGACGTTTACTACAGTGGAATCAGTGAACAACCTCTGCGTGCTAAAATTCCAGAGTCTGGCAAAAACATTTTTAAAACGTCACGGTACAGGGAAAACTGAAAGTTTCTTTAATCTACGCGGACTAAAATATTTCTGTGTTCCAGTTTTTCCAGAGGTTTTAAGAAAAACAGTACCGCTTCCGGAACAAATCTCATACGTGTTTTTGTAATATTTGTGTTAAATGTGACTGGCAGACTGACCCGCCAATAGGATATCATTTCCAAGACTCTAGCGTCCCAAACATGTTTCCAAAATCGTTAGAAATAACAGCGAAATATATTCGGAACATCTCTCCTCTCCCGTGGACATATTTATGACCGATAAAATATTGAAAAGTTTTATACGATCACCTATTGCTGAATCTGTGACGGCGCTTTTAGCTCAAATGATTATAAAAAAAAGTTAGAGTTCAATGGCAAATCACTTGTGCATCGACCGCATTTAGAAGAACAAACATGTTTGTCTATCATGATCTTTACCTGAAAACAACTGCTTGCAGATGTCTCTGAGACGTTTCGTAATATTACTATGCGTCAGTACAAGCTCGAAGCCACGCACTACGTTTCGTCACCGGGAATGACCTATGAAGCATTATTGTATAACGTATGCAATTATCAATGGACATTGGCCAGCATCTATTTGTGGAATATGATATTAGAGCTGGGATTTTTAGAGCAAACAAGCAATACGCTAGAGCCAACAATCTGCTGTCAGACGGTTACAACCCCGCCGTCCTAAATAGTTACATTATGATATGAAAACCTCCACGAATAGGCAATGAAGCAGGCTATGCGAGTTAGCGGTTTTCAGTGGATTGATTCTACAGTCGTGGATATACAAAACAGACCTGTTGGTACGATCGTAACAGCGAAATCAGGTAGATTTACGAAGCTGACCTGGAGTATCTGAATGAGTTTCACCACAACCATAACGATTATCCATTGGTCCTTGAAGCGTTGTTTGTGACCCGCATATGGTTATCATCGTATCAAGACAAATCAGTACGCACGTTTACGAAATGTACCAAGGTTTATCTGAACCTGAGATCAAAGAACAACTACGTAATACACGTACTTAATTTGCAGTTATTTCTGAGATTATGTATGCGTATACAAGGAATCCATTGGGTACTCAGGTTTTGCCATAGTGTGTGTATGGCTCCATACATAAAGATGAACATGGATCTCGAGGACAAGGATTTCTCTAAACCTTTGAACAATGGAAGAATCCAAATGCAATTATACAGCATGCATTAAGCTTGTCCCGAATCTTCTAACAGCAATTAAGTATAGTTGGCAATGCGTATATTTAAAGTCCACCAAGTGTTACACTTTAGGAAAACCTGGGGATAAGCTGCGAAAGAGAATCCGTGTTGTTAGGAACTACAACCAAGATAAATATCGCCGGCTTTTTACTGCCCCCCCCCCCTCCCCGTTTGAGTGAAGCAAATTATTTTACGTCGGACTCGTTGCTGTTCACAGTAAAAACAAAAAATGTAAACTGTTGACAAATGCAGTTTTTGTCGGAGTGTATGCATTAGGTCTGTTAAAGCTGTTGATTTAGGAGTTATTTTACGACTCACTTGAACCGCGGTACGTTGACAACTTCAACATGCTATACACGGATACTGGCTCGTTGTTGATGCACATGACTAGCGATGTTTACGCCGACGTGACCGAACCATATTTGGTAGATAAGTGTGACACACGTTCAGGGATGGGTTTTCCGGTAACCCTATCTCGAAGAATACGTGAGACCGCGTACCAAAGACTGCTGAAGGAACTGACCATGAGACTGCTGAAGGAACTGAAAGTTCCTGATCCGGAACAACATTTAGAAGGCTAAAGGAGTACCCTGGGTTGTGGTAGTTCCGGATCCGATGGAACAACTTCCAGTTCTATTCGCACAAATGCTCTGCCTGGTGGGCGCCGTTTACTTGCTGACGGTGACAGACGGTAACGTGTTGGCTGCCCTGGAAAATCAAACCAGTCCGAGAATGTACATGCATAGATGAATTATACCTTGTCAATGGGATGACGTGGCCCGTCTTCTAGTTTCCCCGTCGCACACAGATCCTGAGACAAATTGTTTCCTGGTGAGTCTAACACGAATAGTTATAAAACTGATTTATGGGTGACTGTGGCAGTCTTTTGCCGAATTTCCTTTGCGGATTGTAACGCTTCAATAACTGCGATGTCGTGTTAAACACTCGCGAGATATCTCTGCGATCTAAGATCGCTCTAGAGTGATCTCTGTCCTGGTCAGGTGATAATTACGTCAGATGATATCGGTTATATGCAGCATCGACACGATTCTCCAGCCCTTGGCTGGTTATTATTATCAAATTGTATATCCAGCCATGTTCCACGCCCATAATTATTGTATCAGAGTATATGCTTTTTCACCAGGGAATTTGCTTCACGGTAGTTTCGCTAAAGCGGCAGCGATATCAATGGCAACGACTTTTGTAATAAATATAAAGTTATTTGCTTCACAACAGAGGCAAATTCAAGCGACTGTGACGTGTTTGAACCAATGTTATATTTCCAGTACGAGATTCTATGCGGCATCGCACATAATATGAATGCATGATTGTATTATACAGTAACTGATATTAAACATGTCATCACGATAGAGGAAAACTTATTTTAGAAATACATATATAATGAATTTGTGACCACGAACCATGATGAAAGCGTGAAAGTGAAGGACGTTGACATACAAAGATAACAACATCCACTAAATAAACACAATAAGGGCCTGTAGGAAGCGGTCTTGGGGTGGAAAAGGTGCTATCCCAAAGACTAGAATCTAATCTTTGAAGCTAGAATGTTACGTGGCTTGCACTAGCGTTATTAGGCGTGTATTACATTTGGTCTAATATCCGATAACGACCGTTTGGTTGTCTTCTTGCGAATAATGGGTTTGTGTTTTCGTAGGACGTTGGTGTCACCTGGAATGATATTGAATTAACACTGTCGCATACATGTCAATGAGCAAAGAAAAGATTTCACGATTAATTTTGTTGGTGAGCGGCAAAAATAAAATTTTCATTTGTCAACACTAGCTCACAATCATCTCTGCAATATTGATCGAATCTGCACAGTACGCAGTTGACATCACACGGTCGATAAGAACAATTCTTAGTCAGCTTGAAGACCAAGGTGATCAGGCTGAAACATCCTTGTTTATCGTAACCCAAATTAATAAATGATAACTGGCATTTTGGTTTTATAAACTTTAAATTTATCAACTGGCATATTAGCGCCGTTTGGCCATTAAGCTTAGCTATTTATCAAAGTTCTTATTACAATGAAGTTTTCATCGTTAATAATGGGTGAACATTTTTAATTCAATGGTTCAAAGAGTTGAACGCTGCTGATTCCATTGACGTAAAGCCTGGATGTAAGCAGACAAATGATGTTTTGTCAAACGAATTAGTCTCGAAACATATATCTCTTGTTATCAAAATACGACTTTAATATGATCACATTGCCTTAAATGAAAATAGGATCGTAATTTACTTCGACAAAGGCCTACATCATTTGTTACTGACGTACCATATCAAGCATAAACTATAATGGTACTGATTAGTCTACTGGTTTCCATCAGAAGCTAAGCAAAACATTACTTTGAATGAAAGTAAATCACAATTCCAGTGCACAGAGTTACATATTTTGATGCTTAAGTCGACAGCTGATGAAAAATATGTTGAGAACTGATTGACGTAAGAACCTGGTTCAAATTTAATGCCAATAAACATTAAAGAAAAACATTATTTTCCCTGAAGTACAATGAAATGTATAAGTCACATTGTGTGACAAATAAACATAGAAAATATCATAAAATAGAAGTATTGATATATTTATACCTTAATTAATAAGAATAGGCTACTAATTATCAAAATAAAGCAAAATATACAGCTCTGTAGGGCATTGTCATGGGCCCACAGGATATAAAAAGGAATAAAATCGTTCACGATAAATGATTTTTATTATGATTGTCACAAACGTAATTGAGGTCGGAAAGAGTGGTGTCTTCAGCTATTCTCGAATACTGACAATTTCTTGTATTTGTTTAGTTTACTATAAATAAAGAGCATTACAAATCATTTACTTTGTATCACTGTAAACGAATATGAGAAACTGGAACTATGGACGAGTTGGAGAAAGGTTTCTGCCTTGGTTTCAATAGAAGTAATTAATTTTATATAACAACCTTCAATGTGCATAAATTAATGATATACTTTATTTGTAAGGCATTAGTTTGTTAAACTGCGTGACAGAGGTCCTTTAAATTGAAATGTTCGCTGTAATACCGACGGAATTTCATTAGAATACAATGCTAATGTAAAAGGGATTTATTTAACGATATTCATCAGCGAACAAGAGCTAGCATTAAGCCTTTCCGGATAAAACGCACGTTAGTTTGATTGAATATTATTTAGGAGGAAAAGAGACATAAGGACTCATGTAAACTCTCAACAAATGTTACTGCAAATCAATTCGAGAAAAGTATTTTCCTACGATCTAATGACAGTAAGTCTCTAACACGATTTTTTTGTTGGCGGTAATGAGGAAATGGCTTTTGTTCTCATTATTGGTACTTTGTACAATCTAATATTTGTATTAAAGGACGTATCTATCTATAACAAATAGCCAGTAATAAGGTATACTGTTCGATAGAAAAAACACATTTTCCATTTAAACACTTTTTTTATTAGGTATTATTATCATGGAAAAGAACATTTATACTTCAGAAAGAATAAAAGAAACAATAATTCCTCGTAACTGAACATTAAGTGAATTCATTATATTGAAGACCTAAAAAAACGCTGATATAGACATGCAAAAGATTGTGTTAAAATTACTTATGTTACTAACATTAAGTTAGTCTGTTCATAAGTTAGTAAGACAGTCACTATGTTAAGCCTAGCTAATCAGATATTTTTGTTCCTTAGTTAATGAGTTCCTAAGTCATTGACTAGCTGCTAAGCACACGAGTTTAGTAAGTATGCAAGAAAGTTCTTTAAGTACAAGACATTTACATAATCGATAGGTTTGTTTTCATTTTTGTTATTGATTGATTTATTTAGGTCTGATTAGAATACATAGAAAAAATGATATTGTGTTTGGGTTGTGGTTCATAGGAGATTAATTTCCAGAGGTTTCATTTTGCTGTACTACGTTGAACTCGGAAACCCCTCTCGAAATTTCACAATTCAGTCTGATTAAACTATTTATCAGAGCTGAAATTGTGTCACCAATTTAACATTTTGCGATGTAAAAGAATTTTGGAGCTCATTTGTGCAAATGTTATGAAATTATTGTGTCTTCTTGGAAATTAATGAGAAAGTTTTACACAGTCAAGTGAAACGTTAAACAGTCATTAAAATAATTAGTTTGGGAGGTGCGATTAAATTTATTAATATGTATGTGATAGAGAGTTATACGGCTTATTTGGTGCAAAATTCAAGAATTCAATGCTGCACAACAAAAATGCCTCTTTTGCTATGGGAGGTAGGAATCATCGTAGTTAAACAAAATTCATATCTAAAGTGCATGTACATTACAGAGCATTTTGTTTAAAATGTCTTATGGACGCAAACAAAAATGTGATTTTTAAATGCGTTTTCCTTCTCTCTTTGAGTAATAGAGCAAATTCAGTTGGTTCAGCCTTTCGAATGTATTTCAAGCTCTAGCACCATAACTGGAGTAATGTTTCCTCTGCATCAATGACAAGAATTATATGAACTCAGACGTTGTCCGACCATTTATGCACTTTATTTGTCCATTCAAGATGATTCATAGAGTTGGGATAAGGTACACGTTAAGGCTGCTGATCTAGTCAGGTGTAAGAAACAGAAATGGTTGTGTGGGATGGCATCCGATTCTAAAATCATCAATTTACTTCAAATAACTTCTAACATTTAGAAATCAATACGTAAAACTGCTTATTACGCTCATTTTGATTTCAATGTGAAGATTCCAATATCTTGACAACTAATAGGTTTTTGCAATTTAGTATTTATTTTTAAACTGTATTTATTTACAGAAGTCATCGTGGAAAGAACATAAAATAGTATTTTCATATTTCACCTCTATGTACACGATTGATATACTTTCTCCAGTCTTTTAATGAGAGATTAGAAGTACCATTTTATACACTTTAAGCTCATCTTACTTGCCTTAGTGGAGATTTCGGTCAAATATTGCGACATATTTCTATTTCTAAATATACTATTATGGAATAAAATTGATACTTACAAATTAAGCAATATATTGTATCTTTGTTTAAAATATCAAGCTAGCTTCATTTTTGTTATAACTTTCGTAAATGAGCTCTTGCTTTTGGAACTTGAGATGTCACCAGTGGCATTATATAACACTAAACTTAGCATACTTGTAAGAGTAATTGTACACCTGATAAAGCCGTATGAGAAAATGAAACCACACTTCAGACTTATGATTTCACCTTACTACAGGTACAGGAAACAAATCATACTGTTATAGGAGCCTTTTGTATGAAGTTATAGTATCGTATTGAAGTCTCAAATTATGAATAATATTTTATTTTCTTTCGTTTTCGAGTTGCTGGCCAGTGAAGAATGTTACTTTAGTTCAATAGCAATCAGCATCGAAGCTAAAACGGAAAGTAAAATGGTTTTTTTTGTTGTTGTTGCATTTAGCTTCTTGGCATTTGCCTATGCTTTAAGAGCACACAAGTGAGATTCAGCCGGTTCTAAAAAAGTGACTTAGACACAAAGATTCAATTAGTTCAATTTATAAGCGACTACAATAACAAAATGAAGCATGATCTATCATGGTTTGCTTTGTATTTTATGTTTCATGTTGTAACAAGTTGGTATCCAAGAAAAAAGATATTTTCGTGCATCTAAACGTATAAAAAATGCATTGAATTTTATAACAAATAAGAAACGCGATTGAAATAGATAAGAAAGGATTAGTGTACAGATTCCTGAAATGGATGTCACAATTTATAACAGAAACCATGCAATTTTTGTAAAACAAGCACGATGTAAAGTGTTCTCTTCTAGCCGCAAAGAGTTTCATAATAATAATAATAATAATAATAATAATAATAATAATAATAATAATGATAATGTAAACTTAGTAGAACCTATGATCGTTAGAAGCTTTACAATTTTAGATAACACAATTTCATTGACAAGATTAAAAAACAGTATACATTTGCGAAACAAAAAGTGATGACAACTATTAAGAAATTAAACATTAAGTCTCTAAGCTTGTTCCTGTAGTTGAAATAGGTGTGTTAGAGCGGTCTTGAATGAGATCCCAGTGTATTTGTGTCTAAGGTCAGTGTATATTTGAGCCACGTAGCTGGGACCTGGTACACAAAATAATGCTGTCTGTATAACTTCGTTATAAGAGTGGGAACAAAGAGGAGCATACGTTTGTTGATGGAGTGTACACATGGATGAGGTCATATATGTATATTGAACTGAAGCCATTCAGCGAAATATAGCATAGTGAACAGATTGTGTATTTGATTCTGATTCTGGATCGAACTGGTAACCAGTGGTTGTTACAGTTTGGGATTTGTGTGCACAGTTCTTCGTATTCCAATGATGATCCGAGCAGCTTTGCTTTGAACCTTTTAAAGTTTCTTTAGTAGATATTAAGACGAACCAGATACAAGTGAATTACAATACTCCAGACTTCAAAGTATCAAGGAACACATAAGTGTTTTAGTGGCATCAAGCGAAAGAAATTTTCCTCTTCGCATAAGTTGGTGACTTGTTAGTGTAATAAGAGAGAACTGTCGAGAATAACACCTAGGTTCCGTACTGACTGTATGAATTTAATGTTGGTATTGCTGATACTTATTATGGTATGAATGAGAAAGCCTTTGCGTAGCGATCAGGATGGCTTTAGTTTTATCATTTTACGTCTGCATCTTTCTTGTTACATGTCAACATAACTCTATACCTTAAATGCACCTCTATATACCTTGGATGGTAGCCTCAGCTTCAGTTGGCCTGCTGAATTTGTATCTATGAATGTCATCAGCGTACAACTTGTGAGAGACTGGAGGTCGATTTCTGACACTTGAGAGCTGCCGAGTGAGAAAAAAAAATGAAGAGAACGGGGCCAATACCTAAACCTCTTGGAACACTGAAAAAATGATCAAACATGGCTGGAATGATTTCATTTTGCAGACACACTTTGTTTACTGTTGACTTGATGACTTGAACCATAGTAAGACTTTATGGTGAATATCAAATAAATGTTGGAGATGGTGAAGTAACATATCATAGACTATTGTGTCATATCAAGGAGGGTAAGGCCTGTAATCTGTCCACCATCTAATGCATAAAAGTTCGTTAACTACTCTGATACGAACCGTTTCAGCATTGCACGATATGCAGATCTTATGTTGCAAAAAAGACCATTTTAGATCAGATTAGATACAAGTTAGGATAAAGCAACTTTTTCTAAGAATTCATTATGAATAGGATATTAGAAGCTGTTCTTGAAAGTGTTATGGTCAAGAGTTGGTTTCGTCAACATGCGGTACAATGACAGGTTTGGAAATGATTGAAATTTTCAGATGAGAGAGAAATATTGATAAAATCCGTTAGTGAAGGTAATATGGAAGCCATGCAATTAAGAGGTACTGTTGTCGGAATCGGATCGAGTTTACCTGAATTAGTTGCGCTATTCGTCACAACTGTATTTACCAAACCCATAAAGACAGTTTCAAATGATATTAAAGGTGACCGTTGGTATTTTGTATCAAAACTGTATGATAATGGATTGAACTTTATCATGGAAGAAATTTGCCAACAGGTCCAGAAGGTCTACCTGATGGAAGTCGTTGAAAGTGGTATACATTTATTCCTTGACATCAGCTTGTTCGTGACCTTGAAGATATCTTTGCGTCTGGAACTTTCAATGCTCTTAAGACTATAGTAGGCTGATTCTGCTGCATGAACTATATTTGTGACATTGTTCTTAACACCTTCATAGATCTGCTTATAAATAGTGGATCTGGTGAAAAGCCAAGTTCTCGCAGCATTACGGCGTCTTCTTTTTTCTTTTGGCAGTGCGAAGCTTATCGTCTGATTTTGTAGCCATGTTTATGTTCGGAAAAGGCGTCGATATCCTCACTTATAAGTTAACTATTTGTGTGCGCCTTTCCTGTTGTCCTAGTGATTGGGCACTGAATGATGCGATGAGCAGTTGTTGCACAGACTTCAACGTTGACGATTTAAGAGGAGTTCGAATTCAGTTTTAGTGATGAAAGGTCGAGTTTTCGAATTGCTTAATTATATGGGGTTAGTGTTTCTTTAAGAAAGACAATACATGATTAAGTTTTATAACATGGCATTTGTTAAACTGCAGTGGACGAGCGTTGACAGCGTTAAGAAAATCAATCGTGCATTAAAAGAATAACCTTCTGACAAAGCTACAAATTTAAAATATCCCTTTCCTGGTCAGATTCTGTGACGTTATTGTGGTCGTTGTGAATGCATGAAACTGGGATTGACTATATCTTATTTGCCATGGTAATCAAGTGAATAATTTATTCAAAAGTGTAAATATAATCCCAAAGGGTTAACATATTTATGGGCAAAATAACAACACCAACATTTCACTTCGCGTTAAAAACGAATTTTCAGCTTCTGACGATTTACCTAATTTAGAAATATTTTAACAGTTGCAACCCTGAAAAGATCACAATTCGGACCTCAATATGTCTCAGATGTTTAGAACAAGCCACAAGAAACGAAAGAAACAAATTGCCAGAAAAATAGAGTTGTATTTTCAGAACGGAAATCAATTACAATTGGACGCGATTTGCCTAAGTGTGTCATTTTGTCTGAAAATTTAACCCACAAATCATTATTAACTGGGCTAAATCGGTTTCTGCGGTGTAGATGGCTTATCAAACAGTTTGTACCGTCTCCAATGATTAAACAACGAACGTATAGACATTACGTTTTGTTTTGAAATCACCAGTCTTTATTTTTTAAAACCAAATGAAGATGATAATAATAATCATAATAATAAAATTAATTAGGATCGGCAAGTTTTGTTTACATCACAACAAGTTAATGCAAATGTTCAAAATAAAAACCGAACAGTGCGACTTTACAGAGTTGTTTTCAAGACAAAGGTCCTTGATAACCTTGAAATTGTTAACGAATCTTCACGATTAGAGACAAAGATATATCTTTATTAACATCATACAAATATTTGTGTGTAGAACATTACCAGATTCTTTCAACCCAACATAACTTTGAACAGGCCAAATTCACAAATATGAAGCCAGTATATGATTTGCATTAATTCTGATACAAAGAAGTCACTGTAGCCTCTAAGATGTATGTTTAAGCATGATCGTTTGTAAAATATTGCATTATCCTGCTGTATTCTGACATGAATTTTCTTGCGCTGATATGAGCTGTAAATCTATCCACAATTACGTTGAAAAGTTCGTGAAAAAGAACCCATGCCACTAATTACCAATAAATAGTGGCTGAATGGGTATTTAAACTTGATGAACATTGCATAGTTCTAAGATTATAGACTTCTCCTTTCAAATAAACAACTAAGTCAGCATGATGATTAAATGAATGTGTTCTGTATGTCACAGTTAAGACTTTGGGTTATGGCTCTAGAGACTTTCAAATACTGAATAAGCGTGCTCCTAAATGTTTGGACGATGTAAAACGTTTTAAACAAAATAAATATAAATTTAAACATTCATATATTTAGAATCGAACAATTAAAATATCAACATTTGGCAAGAAATCCTTTAAATAAGCAGCTCTCACTCTATGAAATAAGCTGCAAAATCATGTTCGAGACCGATCGAACTGCGATTTATTTAGATATTTAATTCTAATCATGAATGCTAAAGACTGTAAATGTGTAATATCTGTTAATAATTCTACCCCTATCCACTATGATGACATCTAATGCTTTTGTCAGCATTTGTTGTTTATCTGACCTTGTTTTATAAAAGGGCCCTTCTGTTAGCTCCTTTCATTATGCGTAAATAGTAACATGTTTTTTGGGGTCAAAATCAGGTACTTCTGCATTTATTTTAAATTTCATCTCTGACCAATAATTTTAATTTAAAAAATGACCCTCAGTTGTTCTTTTAAATTTTTTCCCGGATAATAAATTTACTTTTACACATTGACTTTTAAAAGTCTTTGCTTCCTATTGTCTTAAGTCAAGCGTTTTGTATTTTTTTCTCTGGTTCTATATTTTTTGTGTTACTGCTTGGATGTCTTGCTAATCACGTTTACTGTTATGCCTTATTTGTTTTATGTAATGTCGGTAAAAGGCTCATTAGAGCTTATGTTGAATTGTTGTTTTTAAACCATGCCGACGTTAAATAAATTGGATTGTATCTTACTTTATTATGGATTTCTCTTATCCATTTCGTTAACTGCATCATTTTCTTTTACAGGAATATGAGTTATTACTATCATTAGAACTACACAAGAATATTTATGTTTCATTATTTAATACGAGAGAGAGAGAGAGAGAGAGAGAGAGAGAGCATGTAACCAAGTAAATTATCTCGTATGCTTCCTAGTAAAGGAAGCGCTACGATATACTAGATACACTAAGGATGAAAGTCAACATCATATAAATAACATCGTGATATAATATGATCAAGATTTTTATTTTATTTTAAAATTTTACATCGATTGTACATATTTTTCATGCCTTTGAAGAATTCATATAAAAAATACGAGAAACAGAAACATAAATTAACATTTAAGAAACGAACATATGGGTTATCTCTTTCTGTCGACAGTAGCCAGGTAGAAGGACTTTATGAAAATGGATAGGACGTCTTAAATCCACTGTAGTCTTCTGAATGTGCTTCGATAACCAAATAACCCTCGTTAGCCAACACCAATAAGAATTCAGACGGAATTTCAATAAAAAATAAATTGTTATGAATAAAAAAGTACAGATCTTCTGACACACAACAATGCTTTTCACTTTTAAAATTGAACGCATGATACCGGATGATACATTTATTCTAAAAGATTCAGTCCAAAAAGGATTCATTTCAGAGCAACGAGAAACGCGACAAATTAGAGTGTTCATTTCAAGATTTCCCGTAGACTTTTCATAAGAGCATAATATGCACATTTTAAAGTGTTTTTTAAACTGTGGTTACGAAGAATAATAAACTTTGAAATAGAGAAAAAATTCAAACTGATTGTTGAGCTGAGAATACAAGCATTCCTTCATGAATATGTTTGAATTTGCTTTCTGACCTCGCATGGTTCAGAACGTTCAGATGCCCTACAAAACACATAGTCCTCAATCGATCCAACTACTGATTGATTATTTTGTTTGTTTTAAGTTATATGTCACACAATGCTAATAAACAAGAAGGTACTTAGGACCACGGATCTCTTCAAGAATATGCATGAAGTCAAAGCCCTCGGTGTTCTATAAACTTTATCTACGGACTCTCTGTTTTATGTTTCAGTGCCCCGGTTAACATATAGCAATCGTTACATTTATAATGAGCAAGTTGTGAACAGAACATTTTTTATTTCAACTGAAAGCTACTGATAAGGCTGAAAGAGTAGATAATATATTGGCACTAATTTCTACAGCACATCATCAACAAATATCAAGTGCGTAAAAAATCACGCCCACGATGTTAGAATGTAATCTAATGCAGCCGGGAAACTGATAGTAAAGTGATTCATTATTGTAAGGATTCCTTGTATTTATTCCCGCATATTGCTCCTCAGGAGTATCATTTCAAATGTATTTGTTTTTATTTCTTCTAATAAAAGTATTTTGCCCATGTGGGCATTTAAAAGTCTAAGGATTCGTGGGAAACTAAACATTGTTGAGAAGTTTGTAGTCCGAGTTTCTTCTGACCCTTGCCACCCCATTTTTCATATTTGTACATTTATGTTGGGGTGTAGGGTCAGAGTCCATTCCTCATCAAAATGTTGGAATTCGCCGACACCATTTGGTATCGGCATGGGGTACTCGCTTCCTAGCCGGCCCAGTAAACTTGAACGAACTTTCATCAAACTATACCTGCGTGAAATCGATAGTAACATGATTTGTTTCCCTCAGAAATTGCTATCATAGTATTCGTTATGTCTTTAATCCCTTGACAGACGAGAGGAAAGTACATCGTTGCTGAAATTTGACCAGCAACAGAGGAGGTGAACAGACCGTTTGCTGGAGCGTCATTTTTGGAAAATTAAGCCTTCCAACGAAAATGAAAATACAAGGCCAATAACGCCAAACCAATGCCTCTAACTAACCGAGAGTTTCTCTAATTGGGTTAGTTTTTTGTTGTTACTTTATTGTTGTCATGAATGATTTTAAATAGTATGCGTGCGCGTTTACCCACCGTGACGCTTCATTGTGGTCGTACCTCCTCTGCTGCTGTAATTAAATGAGTCTCTAATCTAAAGATTTCATCAAGCCCTATACGATATCGTGATTGAAGATCATGTGAATATATTGTCATAAATCCGTGTAGAGATGACTGTGCTCGCGAAAAGATGCTTTTTAAATTTAATTATATCCATATCTCCGCTACACCAAGTCTGATGAATATTTCGCAGAGTATGTGTATCAATTCCATTAAATACAATTAAATTATTACAGTTGTCTCTGTGTATATCGCTGGGTCTGTGTTTTTATGTCTTCCACTGAAAAATATTCTAGCTGGATTTGATTGTTTGTTCATCATCAGGTCATCATGAACTACGAGATTATTAATAAATCCATCGAAGTCATCTACAGATGGGGCTTCATCAATATCAGTCATAAATCTCGCATTTGCTTCAAAATCTTTAAGTACTTCGTATCATAGCTGATCATCAACTTCTCATTATAAAATTAAGTAGCAATTGTGTTTTACCAGACCCAGATGGAACTATGATAAATGCCCTGATAGAATTTGGTAACGCTGGGTGATGTTTGACTGGTCCTTCCTTTCGTGTCGCTGAGACATCAGTTACATCCATATACTTATAATATGGATTCATATTGTGTTCGATGTACAGCATCCATCCCCACAAGTGGATTAACAATAATAATAACAAAAAATTAAAAGAGTGCACTTACAGGCAAATGTGTGAAATCTGGCACAAATAAATATAAATAAATTTTCGGACAAAAAGTGTCTGGTGATGATATTGCTACTTCATTGGGAAAATTACCAGGAACTCAATGGGCTAAATCTCCCGGTGAAAAACATATCCATGAATATAATTACTGTGGTCCTGGAACCATACTTGATATCTGGCTTGATAACCAAGATCAGCCAAAACCTGGAGAGTATCCAATAATCGCGATCGATCAAGCATGTCATATTTACGACGTGGCTATTAAAAGTAAGGATAATCAGCAGCGACATATTGCAGATGTGAAATTAATTCATGCATTAAATTCTATAAAAAATAGATCTTTCAGAGAATCATTAGCTAATTGGTTTGTAAGATCTGCGACGAAAGGTAAACTACTATTAGGAGCTGGTAATTAATCAACCGATTATTAAAATAATGGAATCGATTTATTATAGCACAAGAGGATATTGGAAGGGTAGAGCAGCTATTAGTAAACTCGCTGATGCAGTAATGTTAAATGTTCTGCTGCCGCAAATTGGTTAGCACGACAGGCAATATGGCAAATTGAACTATCACCACCTAAACAAATTCAGCATGCATATTTTTATGTCAGCATTCCTAATGAACTTCATCAAGCAGATATTTTATTTTTACCACACGATACAATCAACATTCGTAGACGTAAATGTACATATAAATACGCATTAACTGTCGTTGATGTTGCAAGTAGGTACAAAGAAGCAAAGCTGAAGTTGCCTCTGCGTTTGAACGAATTTATCGGCGATGATCTAGACCACAAGATGATACATTCAAGACAGGTCAGCATCTTATTTTCTTATGTATCACCCAGTCTACTATTAATTCTGTCTGCGGTAAATTGTCTTGGATTATTAAGAATATTGCTCCACAACGTTACATCTCGCACAATGAATATTATGTCGTTTTAATGTCATGATATATGTAGCATCGAGATGAAAGTCGCGCTCATTTTTTTGTCACATTGTTTATAACTTATTTTCTTCTTACTATGTCATTATCATCGGTGTTGCCAGTAGTTTCTATAAAGTCTATGACAATTCTCTGCAACTGAGATATTCTTCTGACTGAAGACACTGCGAGATAAACTAAATTTGACCATTCGATACGATCATCGACGATCCAAACTCGAGCATTAGAAATAGTCAATCCTTGTGATGAATGAATTGTCATTGCGTATCCTAACGTCCAAGGAGTTTTTTTTTTCCATCGTTAACGCGCCCTCAACAACATTCACAGGAACTAAGACAGTATCATTTAATACAAGATTTTGTTTTTTCTGATGACCCTAGTATATCAACGTCGATATTCTGTTGTGTATCATCTGGTCGAAAACCCCATGGGACGTAGATTTGAAATTTTTTCTTTATGTAAGTGAAATAACCGCTGTTTAAGTGCATCTTTCTACTTACAACTATCAGATCATTTGGTCTCCATAAATTCAAAATATTGTTAATAGGAGTTTCTGAAATAATTTCACGCATTATTTACATTTAATTTTATTTGGTTGTAGTCTGATTAAACTGTCCTAATTCTGGATCAAGTGTTCTATGATCATTAGTTATTTCTTCATAATAATCCATAAAATTCTTCAGCCATGCATGGAGGAGACAATCCAACAAAAGGCGGTGGTTGACTATGATCGCCACACATTATTACAGCAGTAATTTTCAATAACAGCCAATCAAGAAATACTTTCAATGTTTCTAGCGACACTGTTCATATTTCAACCCAAACAATAGTCCTTGGAATATATTTCTCGCCCATTCGTTCAGGAGTCCATTTATCTCTCTTCCATCGAAAGAACTTGTAATAAGTGCACGATTTAAAATTTCTTTCTCTCATTTCTCTTGCAAGTCTGTGTATAGGTGTTAGTACAATTATTTCTGAACATCTGTTCAAAATTAATTCAATCACACTAGTTGTTTTACTAGAACCCCAGGCCCATTTAGATAAACTGTTTTATGTCTAACTAGAGGATCATATACCGATGATGCTGATGACAATTTTGATATTTGATTATTTCGTAATAAATATCTTAAATCTTTAATCAAAACATCAGCGGATTCAGGATAATCAAGTATTTCTTCTCTCTTTATTCTCCATTCACCCCATTATGCATGAGTGCCGATATGTAGTTATTCTAGTAATTTTGTATTATTTTATTGATATAAAATGAATCCGTCGCGACTGTATCAGCAAATTCAGAAACTCTATTTATCATCGATAATATATTTATTGAAACATACGAGCGCATTGAAAATCTTAAATGAGTAAACTCGGTGACTCACCATCAATATAACTCACAATTGTACCTAAATTAGTTCCTTTTAGAATGAAAACTATTATTATTCGTTGTATCAGCAATTATGAAATCTAACTCAGCATCATCTATAATTAATCTTGGATGATGTCGTTTATGATCATATGATCCTCCTTGAGTGAATTTACCGATTATTATTCTACCAAGATCTTTTGCTATTTTATTCTCAAAATAAATATATCAGGATTTTCATCTATATATAGCTTTTGTGGCAGTAACCGTACTTCCTTCTGAGATCGATATAATATAATTGCTTCACTTACAATCAACGATAACAGTATTTTTACATCGAGCATACATCGTAATAAAACTATTGGAACCCAACATTTTTCTCAAAAGTCTTAACAAACCAGACATAACAAATCGGATGAAGACCTTTCTCAAACTATATATGTTAATAACATGCCAATCTGGAGTTCCATCATCGTGATTTCTGTTTGCAAATACAAGATAATTATTTGCTGGTACTCCGCAAAATGATTTTGATCTAATATTGGTCAAGCTGTAATATAATCGCAATTTTGCAAGAGCTATTTCTATTACTGGAATTCAAGTTGGAAAATTAACGCTAAATTCAGGGTTGGTTGAGCTTACATCAGTTAATTTCATCGTGGTTTCAACGGTGTTGTATTCGTGGCGATCTGTTGAAGTAACTCGGTCATTATTATTTAAATCCCGATTACCTAAATCAATCACAGTCATTGCTTCTTTGTCTATTTTAATGATCTCCGTAAACTCAGAATCTGATATTTATCCGCCGTTAAGTCTTGTTGATAATGACGAGGATGATTTAGAGTATGCTATCATTGCCGTATGTAATTTTACTACATAATCACGTAATTTTGCATTTGTGCATGTGCATATTTGTTTTTGCGATGATATTAAAAAGACCAGCATTATTGTTTCATCTGAAACACAAATTGTTACATCTGCTTGCGAGGTGTTATTGTTGATAATAATACGCCTATGACATCAATAACAGCAGACGCCGAATACACAATTACGTCAACGACAACTACATGTCTACGATATTTATTTACTTTTTCTGCATACTCGTCAACGATATTATTTAGTTTTGTTTGCCATTCACGTGCTTGATTGAACTTAGATTTCTTAACACTGATTGGAATACTCATTATACTTTATTTAGTAATCAATTGAGGTGTTTCAGCGACAAATTCCAGGCACCAGCAGCGGTTAATTATTCATCAAATGATTCCAGCATAAATGGTTCTTCTTTCCCCTTATTTAACACAATAGACACGGTCCCAGAAAAATCATCGTTGAATGACGCTAAGGATACGTAGTATATATACTAAATTTTGCATCGCTGAACACAGACAGACTGTACACACCAGTGACATCCGCGGTATGATTGATAGTGTTATATTGCTGTGGCCATGTTGTGAATCCTGATGACACTGAGTATACTATGTTGGTAATTTCTTGTGCGGAATTTTAATAAAATTCATTGTTTTAACGATATCAGGAATTCCACTTATAACATCTAGTTTTTCTTTCTAATCGTTTCAAAATGGCCGAGTTTTATATTAATTTCAGAGAGTTTTACGATACAGTCAACGGACTTCCAAAGGAATCATCTGCGATTTCATTACGTTTTCGAAAGTTTCTACGGAGATTTGTAAACATACTTACGTGAACGTCATATTTAGCTCTCAGCGTGGTTAATTTAGTATCTACTATATTATAGTTATTGTCTACATATTGTTTTGTTGCGGGATCTTCATGAAATGTTGGATCTCTTAAAACAGCTATTTTATTTCCATTCACGCTGGGTTCACCTGTCTTTGTATCACCGGTAGATTTTAATCGATTAGCAACGCTTCTTGCAATTTCATTTTTATAGTTGCGATTGATGTATTTGGGTTTCTGATTCTAACGCCGTCAGTAAATACTGGAATAGTATCCGTAGTAGTGTCGAGAACTCTACGAACTATGTCATTCCATTTGATATTACTAGTCTTTAAAACACCGTATTTATCCTGACAAACAACAACTTCATCTCGGTTAACTCCAGAGAGGTTCGTAATTTCGGCAAGACCATCGTTAGTCGCCTAATTTGATAAATCAATATCATCTTTTCTTCTTTCTAGTCTTTGATAGAAGATCTTCCGTAAATATCTACCATTATAATTTAAGATCCATTTAAATCGTCTACTTGTATAATCGTGCACGATTTTATAAAGCGGTAATTTTGACGAGGATATAGCGTCGAGTACAGAAATTCCTTCACGCCCGCATTTTGGCGCATCGGTTATTGTCTGTGCTGGTAATGTTGAATACCAGACTAGAGTTTTTAATTGTGTTTACGTAATTTAAAAACTCTTTTGGTGGAGCCAACCCATACGAATCAAAATAAACAATTCCTCGTGGATCAATTGCCATGCCACCCAATGAGTGCCAACGCCGAGATTGATAATACCTGTTTCAATATTGTTTGGTTTGAAAAGGTAACTGATCACGGATAAAATCACCACTAAAACTTTTGATGCTTAATTCTTTAACAGCATAAAGTAAATCAAAATTTGACATTGGAAAGACTAAAGAACTATTCCTGGAAGTCGCAGATCTGTTCCGTATTGATAAGGAATTTCTGGTTATCTTAGGCCGCTCCCTCTTTTTTATTCCTTGTCCTGTTGGTTTCTTTAATGCCATCCCAGCAGCAGTTCCAACAGTACCTAACGCGGCTGCTTTTTGAACGGTTGAGCTGCAACAGCTATCAACGCTGGTATAACTGCAAGAAGTGAAAATATACCAACCACTTTAACAATATCTTTAATGGCACCCGCAGAAAGATTAAATAAAACACCAGTCTTTGATTGATTGGCTTCAGTGAAGTGCCTGAGTTGACGTTAATTGAGTAGAAAAACCACTTCTGGTTGCTCCTTCATTCTCACTTGTTGTTTCCGCTATTTTTCTTCCATAGTCTTATATGTGACCTTTCTATTTTTGCTTTTTTAAGTTGCTAATTTATTTCTTCTCCTTTTGTCTACTATCCTGTTTTTTTCTTCTTCTCTTTGCTTAATTTCGTTGTCTTTCTGTTTCCTTTCTTCTCTAGACTTTTCAAGTTCCAGCATCATCCATTGCCGCGGTGATAAAGATTGTTGTCGTTCTATTTGTTGCTGCGGTGGAGGAAGTTGATATGAATGCTCTTGCTGGGGAGGTTGTAGTTTGTGTTGTTGAAGTTGTTATAAATAAAATCTATTTATGTCCTTAATATCTTCATTGTATACTTCATCATTACTTCTAGCCTGGGGTTTGTTATAATACACGCCATATTGCCATTTAAAATAACAATGTATATTTATGTTAATATACTCAGGTTTTACAGTTTCAGGCTTTTGAGAAAAACTATTAAATGCAACACGAGAAAAATCCTTCCTTTTGACTTTTTCTTTAAGTTCTTTAATAACAAGTTCTTTAACTTTATTAATCAGAGAAATATTTTCTTTTCCTACTTTAGGTTTAGATGCAAGATCTTTTTTCACATTGGCTATTTCAGTAAGAACTTTGCCAATACCTTAAAGTATTTCTTGATCTACAGGGAGAGGTTGTGCCGCAGCTATCTCAGTTGGAAGATCTCGTAAAATCTTTTTTGTTTGTTTAGTTCTTTTCGCTATTTTTTCTGTTTGCTCAGCAGTTTGTCTTACTGATGGAAGAAGACCTTCAGTAGCCTCTGCAACTCTTTCAATAACTTTTGTAACATGTCTAAATAACTGGTCTGTGCCCTCTGCTGATTTAACTTGTGATTCTTGACGTTCTTGTAGTTTTTGTCTAACAGAATCGCGAACAGAACGAAATGTTTTGATTGCTTCTATTCTCTTTCGAGCTAATCAGCTGTATAAGACCACACAGCTGGTGTCATTATTGATACAACAATGATTTAATTACAGCAGCCAGCAGAGGAGGTGCGACCTCAGTACGGTGAGTAAACGCGCGCGCATACTTTAAGAAAAACGACAACAATACAGTAACACAAAATCTCTCCCAATTAGAGAAACTCTCGGTTATTTAGAGGCTTTGGTTTGGCATTATTGACCTTATATTTTCGTTTTCGTTTTCGTAGGAAGCCTTATTTTTCCAAAAATTACGTTCCTGCAAAACGTATGTTCACCTCCTCTGCTGCTTGACCTGGATCTGGTCATTTGCATTCCTAGTCACGTGACTAAACAACTCTAGCAACCTGCATGTCAATGACATCAGAGGTCATACAGTCATGTGATATCAACAAATCACCATTTCTAGTGTTGCTGTAGGAAAACAAATCGAACATATAAATAAATTTCTCAAAATATTTATTGTCAAAAGAATGTCAATGAGGTAGTCACGTGACATCAGCAAATACATTGCTGACACGTATTCAGTAGTTCAATATTCATAATCCGAATCACTTAAATGTTTTCAATGGTGGTGGCTGGTATGGACAGGAAGCATGAGTTTGTGTTTCATGTCAAAGGATCGTTATTCCTTGTGTGATATTCTGTATGTAGCATGAATAGTTGCGTCGGCAGGAAAAGATTTGATTCTTCAGGGCAAAGCAACTCACGAACGTTGAGACCTTTTTATTGTGAATTTGACCTGTTCGGATCTTTATGTCACCCACATCGCAGATCACATGATCACAGCTAACATATATATAGTGCTACGATTCCATGGTCTTAAACAATTTAACAGTTAAGAGCCGAAACCAAGAAGGTTTGTAAAATTCTCAACAAATAATTTACGACTTTTTTGTTTATAACTGTACAGGTCGCAATGAGTGATATTTAAATTCCCGTCTGCCTGACTTTATATATAATGTTTACAAAACGTTATCTCAATAAAATTGTGAATAACGGCGTTAATCATTTTTCATAGTTTAATGTTTATATATGTTTCTTCTTAATCGACAAATTGTAGAGGTGATCTTTGTAAAAAATAAAAACTATTTGCTTTTCTTTTAAGCATGTATCATCATTAATCTTTATTTTATGTACATTGACCTTTCATATTTCGCCTAACAACATGATGCGAATGACTTTACAGACTTGGTTTACGTAAGGGTAAAGGTCGAAATATATGACCTATGAGTTCTATGCATCTTGAAAACTAATGTAAGAACCCACCAAACGTGATGAATGCAAGTATTTAAATATTGTTCATGTCATCAACTGGGTAACTTTCCATTTTTGAATATTGTCTCATTTTAAAACCGTTTTATAATTTTTTAACAGCTTTTTTGCTTGAATCTATGATTTCAAGAATAGGTGCCTTAACTCTTTAAGACAATTGGTGTTTATGCAGATTTAAAACTATTTGGCACACTAAATGATCAGATTTTTGCTGTCAGGGAAATGCTAAAAACAAAATTGCGAATGAAATTTGATTTAAAGGAAGGATAATTTTATATTAAGAAACATTTATATCAAATGAATTTTTTGTTTCAGAAAGAGTTTTAAACAATTCTTTGTCAAAACGAACATAATTGCATGAAAGTATTTCTGTTAGGTTATTGAATCGAATAATTATGAGATATCCTTCCGCCTACTTATAAGTATCACACAATTTGAACATGATGTTGAAACAAATTAAAGCTTGTTTAACTTTAAAATGCAGATACTTCGCAATGGGTGGGTAGGTGGGGAGAACAATAAAAACAGATATAAATTCTACCTAGCACATGTAATCTATATAATATTTAAGGCCATATAACAATAGATAGGAAAGGTTATGAAGGATAATGTATTGGCCATTCATGGAAAATGCTATCTACAAATTTAAAACTTACTGACTGATCTCGGTATCATTCTAAACATTGTGTTTATCAGTAATTCTGATATCTCTCAAATGTGGCGCAGATTTAAATTCAAATTTAAAGTTGCAATGAAGTTCAAATTTCTATTTAGACGTGTGTATCAATAACAAATCAAGTACGACAATACCACATATCTAAAAACCAGTCAAGACCTCTTCAAATCCGTATTCCCTTTGAAACCAAATATTAAACTTAAGTGAAGACCTTGTTTTGTATCATGCCAAAAAGCATTAACGGATTTTGTACCGAATTCTATGAAAATTGTCGAGTTTGAGCCTTTTTCTTTGAAACGGAACTTGATATATTATACGAAGAATATTTGAAAGTAACAGCTGAGAGTCTGCTGGGGTTTCAAGACTACATGGGCAAAGTGCTGCAATTATATTATTATTTCATTCCTCTAGTTGCTTTGTTCAGATTCGTCAAATCGAAAGAATCTCTTTGCTAAAACATGATATTACCCTAATGTGCGTAGGCAAGGCTGCTATAAGAAATCCGAGAGTTCTCCTAATAGTTTAGTATGAGTCTCTCACGTTACTGCGTTTATGACGTAATAGGCGGAACAATGACACAAAGTCACTCTATTAACGACGAATGCAAGTGATCTGTTTAGGGTAAGCAAGCAATCTTCTGAGTAGCACACTTCACTTATAAGTGAAGGAATAACTTTTCGTGTGTCATACTCTCTGTCAATTCATCTGTCCGTCTGTCTGTTTGTTCATTCTTTTGTCTGATCTTATTTTCATTGCAAAACAAAATGAATATATTTAGACTGCAAGTTGAAGGATATACAAAAATATCTTGCATTGCTTTGTATTTTTTCTTCTTTTCAATATTTTACTTACAAAGAGAGCCATGGGTTGGGGGACATCCCTCGGTTTACCATGATATTTCTTGTGTCCACTGACGTGTTGTTGTCTACATCAATGTTTCAATTGTGGATATAAACATAGGAGAGAAGCAAAGAAAAAAGTATGTAAAAGAGAAAAGAGGAACACTGGTTAGCACGAACAAACAAGACATTTGATATGCAGATGATGTAGCTATAGATGGTGTGATTAATGTAATAAATTATATATGGTGCTATTACCGAAACTATAAATATAGTAAATAACTTACTTGTGGAGATGTATATGTATATACAATATTAGAACAAGCTGAGTTTTTTTTTTCCAAAGTCCTTTTGTTTGTAAGAATGAAAAGACATAGAAAACCAAACATATTAAGAAACCGACGTAGCGCCAGTAAGAACATATTCATTTAATAAACATTATATAATATTCAGGGTAATATGAACAAAATGCAGTAGACGATGATAGTTCGAGATTGAGGATGCATCACTTGATTTTAATAAATTTATCTAAGCAATTGTAACCAGCCCACATAACTAAAACTTTGCTAAACTACTAAATTAATACATGTGTGCCGTTCAGTTTCAAAACATTCCAGTTTATTGCTTATTTTATTGTTATAGTAACTTCCATTTCACAAATGCAGCATCGTTTTAAAACGTTTCTAAGCAAAGGGAGAGATAGAGTCTTTCTTTTATTACGCACAGAATATTAGATTAAGGAGCATACAGTTATAGTTGTATCTGAACAACTGACATAAGTCATTCAGGATAGCGCATTATCTGAGTGTTGGTTTCATGGTTGAGGTGAATCAGTGCAAAACGAACATGCATTATTATCTAATATGCCGATTTGTTTCCTAAAGAAAAAGAAAAGCGTTTGTTGCAAGAGTTCTATGCATGCAGTAATTTATGACACCAAAGTAGATTAAAATCGTTAGTGTGTATTCTTATGTTATGTGTTTAGGCTCGAATAAACAGCAACACGAGTAAAAGTGAGGGAAAAAAAAGCTTTGAAAAATATAATAATTTATTTCCCTGGAAAACTTCTGTAAAATGAAAAATGTGAACTCACTGTTTTAAAAATCAAATCCAAAAATAATCCAAACGTAATGCACGAATAATATTTTAGAAGTCTTAATAACAAAATGTTCTAATGATTTCAAGTTCGAGTCCCGACGAAGAAATGCGTAATTGCGAAATAGAGGATAACGTGATCATGTTTACCTATGTAAAAATTCACGTATCCCCTTGTATGTCCTAGGAAAGAGCAAATCATTTTACTCCGAGAATTAAAGTTGTTTAATTGACCCTCAAACAAGATCAGGAACTAAGTCAAAAATAGAAACCGTTGTTCTATTATTAGGTATTCAATGAAAGATTCAGGTCAAACTGAATTTTCTTGAAAATATCAAATTTCTAGTAAACAAAATTACATTCCATTGACACGTAAAGAAAATAAAAAGATTCTAAAACCCACAATCATATCAAATCAAACACAAATTAAATGAAATGTAAATTGAATCAAATATACGTAGCGTTAAGGCAAAATACTTTGTCCAGTCTAATTGATTTGGTAGATTAGGTTAAAGTTTGTTTATTTAAGTTAGTGCTCTAGTTTTCAATATGTTTTTACCTTTCACCAAGAAACCATCAATAGTTTTGCAACCTTTCCTTGTTTTAAGTTGAAGTAAAATTTTTTCAATTAAAGGTCTTTCCGAAATTTCTGGTTGGGATTCTTTAGACAATACATTCCTATATTATTTCACAGAGTGAACATATTGGTCACTATATTATCTGTTTCACTTCCATTTTGCCATGTAATTCTCCATTACTGTGGATAATTTGATTTTTCTTTTGCTTAATGAATAAAGACACTCAGACCATAATATTTTCAGTATGCATTTGGGGTTCAGCAACAAAACCTGATCAAGTCTTTGGAATAAACAGTTGAGAGCATGTGTGATAAGAAATACATCCATCCATCCATCCGGAATACATTATCAAAATCTCTTATCTTCCTTTCTATATAATGGATACTAAACTAATGAAATACATTCGAATCATAAAAAGAAAACAATGAAACATAAAATTACCGCATTTTGTATTTTTATATCATTCTTAGCCATGATGATTCAAAACGATGTTTTAAGAGTCCTCTTCTTCGTAGCTTTTATTTATTACTTTTCCTTAATTTTGCTAACAGAGATTTTCAAGTACTTGTAGATTAACTTTGTTTTTTACGTGAACTATTCTGGACAATTAAATAAACTTATTAATAGTGATTTAATTGTGACAAAACAAGTGAAAGGGTATGAATTTTCTTGAATTTAGCGTCATAGTAACGATTTATAATACGTCTTATTTTACTATGAATTCTATTTGAATTTACCGTCATAGTAACGATTTATTATGCATCTTAATTCAATAGATAATGTTGAATATTGTGAAACTGCAAAATATCAAGTATAAATAATATTCTATATTATGTATAAATAATATTCTATATCAAGTATAAATAATATTCTATACCAAGTATAAATAATATTCTGGATCAAGTATAAATAATATTCTATCTCAAGTATAAATACAATTGTATATCATGTATAAATACTATTCTGTATCAAGTATAATTAATATTCTATTAAAAGAAGGCTGCTTCTGTAATGTCATCCTTGCGGTGTATAATTACGTTGGTTTTCCTTATCCTCAAAATGTGGGCGGAGATAATTTCATATAATTTTCATGTGAGCAATGTATTTTCATGGGCTAAGCTATATTATATCGTCAGCATATTGAGACATTAGAAATTCATTTTGATCTATTATATGTATAATCTCTCTCTCTCTCTCCATGAAACCAAGGAGAGTTATGTCTGTTAACAGTTAAAAAATCTTCAACAGACAGCGAAATTTTCAGCCAGTGTAAAACTTTATAACGCTTACTGTTTTTGTTTTTGCAACGGAAAAAGAACCATAAAACCATTTTTATCACATTAATTAATTATGTACTTTCGTTTTCATCTTATTAGCAATTCATGATGATGTCACTTCACAGGTAATACTAAGGATATATATAGGTCTCGAATTCTTTAAATAAGTCTAGTCTTTATCACCGTTAGGACTACCAGTAATAATCCATTCCTTCTGAGTATAGCTACCAGTAATAACATATTCCTTCTGTGTATAGCTAAGTTACAAGGTAGACATTTAACAGGAACATACAATATTTGAATTTAATCCAGTATCATCCTGCATGTTCTAACATCATATTTATCATCTCGATGATTCATAATTAAAATGAAATCTCCTATGATTATCAGATTATAAATATAGTCGTTTAATCAAGGTTTCAAATATTCATAAATATGGGGAGAATCTTTATTTCGGACCTCAACTATTTAATAATGTTATGTTTTTATTTTATGCTGGTATCTTTAAACTAATCTTAGTTTCCTGTGTATCTCTTTGTGTTCACTTTACTTTAAATGCGAAATTATTGTTAATAAAGAGTGTCAATCCTCTTGATTAGATCGAAAAATTACTGAGAAAGCATATATAGGAGTCTTCATATTATGTGAAATTTGTATCTTGCAGAAGATAAATTGAAAACGGTTCTTAAAGTAAGATATTTGTTCTTGGAATTGTCAGAAAACCCTGAGAATCCATGAATGCAAGATATATTTTACCAGTCATTAGTTAAAAGATCCAATGTTATTCTTTTGGGGGAAAACCTCTCTGGACTCAGACCTTACCATAACTGCACATGCAATCTTAGGACACATATATATTTGTATGTTTATTTTTCTCAAAGCAAAGAGCACCGTTAAAAGACGGGAAGGAAGATAGAGAAGAGAGAAAGAAGTGAGACAAAGCAGAGAGGCATTACATATTTTACCGTCTCCTCGGTGTAAGAGAGACTATTAACACATTATAAATTTACACAGACGAAATTAATTTACATTTTCTACAAATATTACGTATACTCAAGCTGGCAATAAAGACCATACTTTTTTAAACGTAAAGAAACAGGTAACTCCTAGGAAGATAAATGCTTTCAAAACAAGGAAAGGAAGCAAATGATTATACAAATCACATAGCATAAATACATAAATGCATTTAGAAAAAAGAAAGGTATCATACAATTATACAGATCAACTACATGTAAGATGAAACAACAAAGCACAATAGACTAGGACCACACTTTGATATTAAATGGATTTTCCTAAGACTATACTTTATTGTGAACAAAGGTCAGGATGGCATTGAAGAAGAGGGGGTTGGAAACAAATGCAGAATAAAGACGTTCACACTAAAAGAAAGCAAGCAAAAGATTTTACGAGTCATATGACACGAATGTTTAAATACAAAAAAGAAAAGTAAAAACGTAAATGTACATGGACCATATCGATATAAATAAGACTTATATTTGGGTCCAAATTTACTGTTAAATAGATTTAATGTAAAATAAAATTGATCATTGGTGTTTCCAGAGAAAAACAAATTAAAACGTGAAAGATAAAGCTACATAAATCCAACCAAATATTTTTAAAGCAAATTTACAGTGAAGTGGAACACTTTATGACAATAGAAAGAAATCTAAACTGAAAGGAATAACTTATTTACATTGGCATATTATTTATTTCCTTAATGAGTCGTATTCATATATGATACTAAGCAGCAGGGAGGCTGAGCCCACCACTTTTTTTCGTCTCAACAGAATCTCTATTAAAAACCTTTCCGATAGAAAGCTTATTTCACAAAAATAAACCCTTCAGCCAGAAACATGATAAATGACTAAATCCTCTTAGTCTGATGAATATTTCTCAGCGTGTGTGCGTCAACTCCGTTAAACACTGCAAGAACGTTACAATTATCTCTGATCACTTTTGGAATTTGTGTATACCGTTGAGTCACATAAAAGACATCCGTGTTTTTGTGTCGACCGCGGGAGAATATTCTCGCCGGTTAGTTTGTTTATCCAGCATGACAACAACTAGGTTGTTAATTGATCCATCCAATGCCGGGTGCGTCATCGATGTCAGTTATAAAATCAATAACATCTTCGTGAAAATCACTTTGATTTTCCAACATCGACGCTGCACTCTCGTTAAAATCTTTTAGCACTTGATAACATCGCTGATCGTCCACTGACAGGGCAATCAAATATAATTTATCCCACTTCATCCACTTCATTATTAAATTAAGTAACAGCTGTGTTTTACCCGACCCAGATGGACCTATGATAATCATTCGAACAGAATTTGGTAGCACTGAGTTATGCTTGATTGGCTCTCGTCGCTTTGTCGCGGAAAAGTCAGTGATTTCCATTAGATATATCATAAAATAATATGGATTTATATTGTGTGAAATGCCGAGCACGTACCCCAACTACGGATACGACAACAATTACAACAAAAAATAATCGACAAGCGCTCACGGGCAAGTGTGAACGATGTGGCACAAAAAAATTTAGATTTATTTTAAAAAAAGCGGAGGTGATATCGCAGCCAAGTTAACAGCGCTGCCAAGAGCTCCGTGGGCTAAATATCCAGGAGAAAATTACTGTGGTCCAGGAACCCGACTTGATATCAGACTTGATGCTCAGGATCAACCAAAACCCGGTGAGTATCCGATAAACGCTATCGATGCACCGTGCCATGCTCATGATGTAGCTTACCGAAGCAAGGATTTGCAACAGCGCCATCTCGCGGACGTGAAATTAATTCATGCGTTAAATGCCATCCCTGATAAATCTTTCAAAAAAAGGTTAGCGTCCTGGTTGATAAAAACTGCAATGAAGGGTAAATTAGCGTTAGGTACTGGTATATAATGGAGTCGATTTATTATTCCCCAAGCGGATACTGGAGAGGTAACGCGGCAATTGATAAACTTGCCAGCGCGGCATCAGTACACGCGCGGTTGCCAAAAATTGGTTATCCCGACAGGCAATATGGCAAATTTATCTACCGCGCCCCAAACAAATTCACTTCGCGCATTTTGATGTTAGTGTGCCAAATGAGGTTCATCAGGCTGATATATTATTTCTGCCGCATGATACTATCCGAAGACGCACATACAAGTACGCGTTAACCATAGTTGATATTGCCAGGAGATACAAAGATGCGGAACCGTTAACAACTAAAACAGCATCTGAGGTTGCTTCTGCGTTTGAAAGAATTTATCGGCGAGGACCTCTACGATGGCCGCATCTGCTACAGGTTGATCCTGGCAAAGAATTTCAAGGTGCAGTATCATCGTTGATGAAACAACATAACGTCACCATACGACGAGGACATACTGAAATTCATCGTGATCAGGCAATCGTTGAGCGATTCAATCGAACACTCGCCGAAAGATTATTTGGATATCAATACGCGAAGGAATTCATTCAAGATACGAGATCGCGCGAATGGGTTGCAAGATTACCAAGTGTGATAACTGCGCTAAATAATGAAATAACTCGAACAACAAACATGAAACCTGCCATTGCGATCACGAAAACACAAGGTGTTTTTCAAATAAATATACAAATACAACGAAATAATATTTCAACATTGGCAAAGCCAGCGCCAGTGTTGGGTAATGTTACTGTAAGATATTTATATGAACCAGGAGAACTTGAAGGTGGTAAACGAAGAGCGACTGATCCCATTTGGAGTGTTACCACACATAAGATATCCACCGTGACAAGATCCACTGGGAGAAACGGCGTTTCCACACCAGCAATCTATAGATTAGATTCAACTGCTCCTCAACGCGGATTCACCCGTGAGCAACTTCAGGTAATTCCCGATGATACACAATTATCGCCAAAATCACTAAAGTGATTTCGATCACTAAAGTGATCCACTAGTTGCAGCGGCGCCTCTGCGTCTATTACACTCAAGACAGGTCAACACGACATTATCACATGTGTGACCAAGGTTGCTATTTTTTCTGTCCAACGTGAACTGTCTTGGGTCATTTTTCGGATATCTCCATAACATTACACAATTGCAATTCACGCAGCGATTACGTTGTTGTTGTCGTAGCGTAATTACGAATTCAACATCAAGGTCAAACTTCCGATTATTTTTTTTGTCGCTATGTTTGTAATCGGTTAATTTTTTTCTTATCGTGTCAGTCATCGCTGACTTATCAACGGCTGATGTCGTTGACGTATCTAACACAATTCTTCCCAGTTGAGATATTCTTCGCACTCTTGACACGGCTAAGTAAACTAAATTTGACCACTCGATGCGATCATCAACGATCCAGACTTTTGTGTCTTCGATGGTTAATCCCTGCGCGGAGTGAATTGTCATAGCATATCCTAACATCCACGGGGATTTATCAGCGGCAAGTGCAGCATCAACAACACCGATATCAACTAACACAATGTCATTTAACACTAACTGCTGCTTTTCCGATTTTCCTGGAATATCGACATCGATATTTTGTAATCGTGTATCTGTTGGTCTATAACATAACGGTACCGGCATCATGGGAAATTTTTCTTTGTGCAGCTGAAGTAATCGCTGCTGAAGTGTGTCTCTAACCGTTTTCCTACTCGCCGTTATAAGATCGCTCGGGGTCCACGTTGTCAGGAAGTCTTTCATTGACGTCCTTGGAATTACCTTGCGCATTGAATTTTATTATTCTGTAGCCGGATCAGATTTTTAAACTTCTTTAGTCGTTCATCAAGTGCTCTAATGTCGTCATCGATTTCTTCGTAATAATCAACAAAGTTCTTCAGCCAATCATGTGGAGATTCACCTGTAAACGGCGGTGGTTGACCATGATCACCACACATAATAACTGCAGTATTTTATGTCAACAACCACTCAAGAAACATCTTCAGTGTATCAAGCGGTACAGTGTCTATTTCATCCCACACAATTTTCTCAGGAATATACTTTGTGCCCATCCGCGAAGGAGTCCACGTGCCTCCGCTGTATTTGAAAAAACTGTGATAAGTACAAGAATTGACTCCGCGTTGTTTCATCTCTCGTGCGAGTCTATGTGTGGGCGTTAACACTATCATCTCAGAATTGAAAATCGAAGATTTTCCAAATAACTCAATTACTCGAGTTGTCTTACCACAGCCACCTGGTCCGTTTAGATAAACAGTTCTGTGTCTGGCAACAGGATCATGCACAGACGGTAACAACTTGCAGGAAGATATTTCTGTCATCGTTGATTTACGATAAACGTCTTTAATTTCAACATCAGCTGATTCACAATATCCATGCAATACTTCATTTTTCACTCTCCAGTACCCCCATGATGAAGATTCCGTTACGACGCTATTTACCAGCGGTAAATATTTGCTTGCTATATAAAATGAATCCGTTGCAACTCTCACTGCGGTATCAGGAAATCTGTTAATCGTCGATAGCAAATTTATAGAAGAATAAGACAGCATTGAAGATCTCAAATATGTGTATTGACATGATTCTCCATCAAGGTAACTAACAATTGTGCCTAATTTTTTTCCGTTTGACAACAATGCATCTTCACGGTGACAAAATACATCTCTTGCGGCAGCATCAGCTATTATAAAATTTAATTCGGCATCATCAAAAATTAATCTGCTATGATGTATCTTGTGATCATACGCTCCTCCTTGAGTAAATTTCCCTATTAATCTTCGAGAGAGATCTTTTGCAACGCTTTCTTCGCGTTGTTGTTGATATTGCTGTGCTATGTCTTCACATTCTTGTTCGGTGAGATCATCAATGCGGCGCTTATCTCCGACATCATCAAGGTATTTTTGGATAATTTCTCCGAGGGTTCTCGGATCTTCAACAGCAGCAACAGGCGTTGGTAACCAAACTTAGGTTTGTCGGCGATAGCATATAATTGCTTCACCGACCATCAGAGACGTTAGCACGCCACTGTCAAGCATGTATCGCAGTAACACAATCGGAACCCAACCTCGTTCTGCGAAATGTCTACCGAACCATGCATAATTGATCGGGTGCAAATGTTCAGCAAATTGAAATGATGTCACCCGGGCGAATCCAGTCAAGTCAAAATCAGGTAGCGGTCCGTCAACGGATACTCTTGTCATCAAGTTGGTTGGATGTCCAAATCTAGTAAAATATTCACTACATGAGCCGTACCCGAGAAGGCTTCCCGGGTAACATGCAATCATATCAACGGATATCATATCGCGGTGATCATACGGAATATTCCACAACCCACCATGACCATATTCAACACAGCTCAGTTCGATATCCTTGAAGAATCTAACGCTGGTTGGTTTCCATGAATTTCGTTCCCTGGCTATGTGAGCGGCAACACTAGGAACAGTAAAACAGCGTGTCAGCAACTGATCGATGAAAGACTCATCAACGGAGTATTTTTCCGCGAGTTTTTTCATTTCGTGTTGTAACGACTCAGTTCGGTATATTTCTCCGTTGGGTCTCACAAACTGATCATACTCGGAATTTTCATCTCTTTTAAACAACCATACCGACACAGGATCTGTTTTGCTTGCTTCATAAATGTTGTCGAATATGTTTCCACGATAAAACTTGACAACACGGTCTCGTGGAAATATTGTAACCGCATCAGTCCACGCGTGCGAATTATGATCAATAATTTCAATCGGTGTTCCTGACTTTTTATAATGCTTCGAACTGTATAATATCTCCCCGGTTAGTGTTTTTACTGTTATTGAGTATTTTAATTTACTTGATAGCGCAGCAACATCATTTATTGTTGCCCCGGTATTCTTAACCGATTCGCCCCAGGCTGTTATTTTTTCACGTCGCAGGTCGGTTAAACCGTTTCCTCGTTTTGTGTTTTTAAAATGTTCCATTACTCGCTCGGCTACACAGTTCAATGACGTAGTCGTCGTCGCAGCCATTCGCATCGGAGCGAGTTTATCAATTTTTGGTTTCTTCAGCGGATATAATCCGTAAACAGCCGCAGTTACAGGATATGCTCTGACATAATATGGACTATCAATTCCAACTAGCATTCCTGGTCTGCTAACACGACTCAACAAAACTGTTTTACCGTTAGCAAGAACAGGATCGCGTTTATCACGAATAATCCACTTCTCCTCGCCGTTCTCGTCGATGACTCCGGTTATAAATTTTATTAGTATACTGTGATTGGTATCATCGAGATATTCAACGATGCTGCTCGCGCGCGTATCGGTCATTGTGCCGTCGATGACATCATCTGAAAAATCTTTTTCCCCAAACAGTTCTTCAAAGATATCATCGGAACTCTCACGGATAATTTTATACGTCGAGAATACGTGAGATGCACCATCGGCACGAAATTCCTGTTTCGCGCGCCCGATCATGTTATTCAGCGTTGTTAAATTTTTTCGTTGTGTATCGCCGGTTAACTTATCAAGATCAAACCGGCCGCCGGTTGGTCTTATCGATGACAATCTGTCAAATTCTTCCATAACATAACAATAGGACAAATAGTGTCTAATTAAAAAAAAAACATATATATATGCCTGAAAACTATTGCAACTGGAAAATTGCTGGGACCAAAAAACAGTGCCAGCGAAAATGTGTCGGCGAGTACTGTGCTTCTCACAATCAAAATTTCAAGCGAGGATCCAATGGCGGGGTTAACTGTTTAGTATGTGACGTGGCAACCCGCGGGAAAACAAAGTTATGTTCGAGATGCGGCGGTAAAAGATTTCGAGAACTCGCCAGATATTATCGACGCAAACACAATCGCGAGTTTACCGAACAAGAGTACATCAACAGCCATCCGATCTACTATTTAGACAAACAAATGCCATATAGTATAGACAAATGGATTACAGAAGACATCCCATCTACGACCACTACGAAGCCTCAGCAGATGGAACAGTTAGAAACTGTAAACTAAAAAAACCGCTTGGAGATATTGGCAAACATGGTTATAAACACATTAAGGTCTATAAACCTGGCGAAGGAAAAAATTATCGTCTTCACAGATTTGTTTTTGAATGTTTCCACGGTCCGATTCCTACTGGATTGGTTATTGACCACATTAACAGGAATAAACTGGATAATCACATAGAGAACCTGAGAGCGGTTACTCCGAGCGAGAACTCACGTAACTCAACAAGGGTTTTTCAAAAGCTTCCTCCGAGACCGGTCGTTGCCGTGTTTGACTCTGATGAAATCGAGTTCCCATCGATGGCTTCTGCTGCTAAATATTTCGAGGTACACCCGGAATCAATCCGCTGTAATATTAATCTTGTAACAAAGACCGTATACTCGAAAAAATATGATGCGCTTATATCATTTTATGAACCTGATCAGCCTTGATTTTATATTAAAAAGACAAAGCCGCTATATGTATATGGACGAGACAACAGTTGCTACACTTATTGATGAAATCAATGCTGTAAAGAAATTCACGTCATCGAGTGAGATTTTCAACGCGGACTGGCTGCAGGATCAGTACGATTCTATCTCGGAATCTCGCGAACAAGGCTACAAAACCTACCGGCGTGAATACAGAACTATAAAAATGCTTAATAACGAGCTCAGATTCAAAATCATTCCTCGTTACAAGGATCAAATCGACGTTTTCGTGCCGATAGCTCGAATCATCAAGAAGATCCTCAGCGATATAGGACAGATTTTCGAGCAGGAAAAACTCTCAAAGGTGTTGTCGGATAAGCTTGATCGATTACTCATCGATGAATAATTACTTCGATAATTTTCACAGTAAAAATGTTTTTTACCGTCTCGAAACCCACGGTAAAAAAAAGATTGCCAGGAAACACCAGGGATTAACTTGATACCACGATTATCATAATTCGTTCAAGAAACTTAAGCGCGCCAACGTCGTGAACGGGGCGGAATTTAGTTTCTTGATAATCCATTTGAAAACCCTTATCACGTTGGAAAGTGTCATAAGTAATTCTTACAAACAAAGATTTACTGGCGTTATCGTACTCGCACAATAAACTGTTATAGTCGATAAATAGTTCGTCATGAACAACCTCATAGATTTCGTCATCACTTGACTCGGAAACCCACTCTTGGGTTTCACACGGGTTAACCCCGATGATGGCACCAAGCCGACGCAGATCATCATCGGAGAGATCATCGGAAGCGCGCGCACACTGAGATAGTTTGTCAAAGATTGAGTTGTATTTGCGTCCCATGGAAACAATTCTCATATCTTCGGGATAGTGTATATTTTTGGCGCGTATATGTGAAAATCTCATCGCGTTATTTATACCAAATATATTTGTTTAAATGTGATATTATTAAATATTTCCCCAGGCGAGGACGTCATTTAACTGTTCCCGGGACAAACATGAATGTGCATAGTTCAACAGCTTATCATCGCTGAAGAATACAACAGCGACGCCGTATTCGTGTATTCGCGTGATATCATTGCTTAGCAGCAACATTTTGTCGGTGCCGGTGTTTCCCACGCGAACAGGAACATCCTTCAACTGATATGGAAAAACATTTTCATCGCAGGTTCGTGCAAACGCGGCCTTGATTGCGTCGGCAAGTTCTTTTCGGTCAGTTATGTTAACGCGAACATGCTGATAAAAATCTTCGATCGCCAAATCCTCGGCCATTATATCGTAGTTGTTTATTTAACTGGAATTAGAATCGCTCTGCGATTCCGTGGAATTACTGGTGGAATCACTTTGAGAATCGCTGAAATCGCTCTGCGATTCCCAAGAATCACTCTGAGAATCACTTGGAGAAACACTCCGTGTTTCCAGAAAATCTGAATCACTTGGAGAATCACCTTGTGATTCCAGTGTTTCTCGAGAATCACTCTGAGAATCGCAGGACGATTCGGAATCACTTGGAGAAACACTCCGTGTTTCCAGAGAATCTGAATCACTTCGTGATTTCGACGATTCCAAATCAACAATGGTGACATCGACACGAACTCGTTTCGCAGACATGATATATGATAAGTCACAACGCTAATTTGAAAAATTTTTTAAGATGAAAATCGTTTCTGAAATTCTTCGAATTTCCATTGAAAGTCCTTGAAAAAATCTTCGATTTTTTACGACGGAAATCCTTGAAAAAATCGAAGATTTTTCACGATGAAAATCTTAAGATTTCACTAGCAGATTGATACTAATTGTTTCCCCGCGTAGGTCTAACAACCGCTGTTGTTGGTCAGTGACTTTAAAATTTATCCTTGTCAGCGTCGGATTCAAACACCGCAACGATACTGGATTGATTGGCTCTTGCACAATCAAAAATCCAGGCGGTTGTGTAGGAGTAAACGAATACAATATAAACCCTTGCTGGGCTTGATTCGATGTTGTCGTGGTTACGCTGTAACTGCCATCGATGACATCACATACAAGATTGACCGCGACGACGTCGGTGATATTTACTATCCCCGGAGAAATGTGCCGGCCATCGCTCGCTGTGGAATTATCATGTGCCAAGATAACGGGTTCTGGTAGTGTTCGCGCGTGCTGTGCAAGTATGTCATCGAAGTATTCATCGACGATATCAGTGACGAATTTTCGTAACGTGGCCGGGGAAATATATCCTGGTAATTTAAAATTCGGCAGTTCAGCTTCGGTCAGCGAGTACTTGCTCAGAAATTTTTGTTTATCGGGGGATGTGCTAGTGATTACCGCCTGAACCACGTGCTTGTTAATATACTCCATATCTGCGGCAAGTTGATTTAATATCTCAATTTGTTTAATAATTCCTCCGCGTGAACCTGTCATCGCGGTGCTCATCGTGGATATATGCGTTTGGAAGTGTTGCCGTATATACCCTCGGTGCGTTCCATGCGCGACACTGATACCCTTCAGGTACTCAACGATGTCGTTCAGATTCATAACAACTCCAACACGCACCCGTGTTGCGTCGTCGTCACGAGTAAAATTAAATAAGATATCGCCACCCCGCGCGACAGGAAAAATCTTACCCTCTTACGTTTTATTTGACGCTGTATTTCTTTGTTGATTTCCTCTATCTGATAACTCCCAGTGGGTAACGCAATGACGTTCCAATCTGGGGTTCCATCAGCGTTATTCTGATATGAAAACACAAATGAGTTATTCGGCGATTGTCCGTGAAATGATGTCGACCTGATATTGGGCCAACTGTGATATACTCGTAATTGTGCCAACGCGATTTCGGTAACTGGAATTGCAGTTGGAAAATTAATGCTGAACTCTGGTTGCGTCGAAGACACTGATATCATTGTGGTCCTTGTCGGAGTTGTATTCGCGGCTATGTCGAGCAACGCTTGGCGCTGAATTATTTCCATCGTTATTGTTATTGTTGGTTTTCAAATGAAAACCTACCGCGCGCTCATAATCGTTGTAGCACGCGGACATCAGCGTGAATTCAGAATCTGATATGTTGTTGTCGTCTTCACTGGATGATATCAACGAGGACAATTTCGAGTAGGCGCTGTTGGCCGCGTTGGCTAGTTGTTGATACTCGTGCAATTTTGTTATCGCGCACGAGGATATTTTTTTCGCGATGATGTTGGCGACTCCGGCAATCGTCGTTGAGGCCGAAATCGCGATGGTAATACCGATCACGGTCGTCACCGGAGTTAACGCAGACAATAGCACCCCAGTGGATGCAACTACCGCGGATACCGAATACACTGTTATGTCCAGCACGGTCACACGGCGTTTGTATTTTTTTTTTTTTGTTGCGCATCTGTCGATGGTGTTTTTTAACGTTGATTGCCATTCACGTACCTGATCATATCGATATTGCTGAGCGCGCAATGACGTTGTCATTGATGACGTTGTCATCGGTGTTGTCGTCGATGCTGATTTCATTATTCAATTACGCGGTAACCAATTGAGGCGTTTCTGCGACGAATTCCAAACACCAGCAGTAAGATGTTGCGGTTAATTTCTCGTCTGCGGCTTCAAGTATAAATATTTCTTCGGTTCCGCTGTTTAGTATTACAGTGCAAACCCCCGAATACTTATCGGTGGAATGTCTCCAGGGGAACGTTGTGAAGATTTCAAATTTAGCGGCTGAAAACACAGACAACCTATACACGCCAGTGGCTGTTGCTGTGTATTTGAGTGAATTATTTTGTCGGGACCATGTTGCAAATCCAGATGATACCGTTAATACGATATTGGTGATATGCCCGGGGGTAATTCCAGTGGGGACTTTAATCAGACTGGTTTTGTTGACGATATCAGGAATTCCCGATACGATATCCTGCTGTGTTTGTTTGATCGTGTCAATGTCGGTCTTTACATCAACGAGTTTCACATCGACGACTGGAGGAGTCCCAAAGAACTTATCCACGGTCTCACCAGTTCGCTGATAATTTCTTCGAAATCTTGTAAACGCGCCCACGTGAACATCATACTCTGCCCGCAACGTGGCTAGTTTACCGTCAATGGCGCTATCGCTTGCGTCTACGTATTGTTTGTTTGCGGCATCTTCGGGGGATTCCGGATTTTTAACGCGGTTATTTTGTTGCCGTTCATGCGGAGTTCGCCTGTCATTGTGTCGCCGGATTTTAATCCTCGGTCATTGATTAAACCAACAGCAAGTCCGTATTGCGCATCGACATACTGTTTATTTGTGGCATCCTCGGGACCTATCGGATCCGTTAACACAGTTATTTTGTTGCTGTTCATGTTGAGTTCACCTGTCATTGTATCACCGGTCTTCGCTACACGCGTCGTTGCGACTTTTCGTGCATCATCTCGCAGCATCGCAATTGATATCGACGAATCTCTGATTCTGCCGCTGTCAGTGAATACAACGATGTTGTCCGTGACAGCTCCAATAACCCTGCGAATTATGTCATTCCACTTAATGTTACTGGTTCTTAGTTTGCCGTGCCTGTCCTGAAAAATAACAACCTCATCTGGGTCTATCCCGGTTAACGTTAAAAGATTATCAACGTCATCTTTGGTTGCATACTTCGATAAATCGATATCTTTTTTTTCTTCCTTGGTTCTGCTTGATCTTCCGTAAATATCAACCATTATCTGTTACAGGGTTGTTTAAATTTGGAAATCATTGATGATTTTTGGAAATCTGCGATTTCAGCGTATATTCATGCACGACTTTATGAGGAGGAATCGCTGGATGCGCTGTTATCGCGGCGAGAACATTCAGTACCTGCTGGCCACATAGCGGAGGATCGGTTAGTGTTTGTGTTGGCAGCGTTGACTGCCAAACTGGAATTGGAAGCCTTTGAACGTACCTGAGAAATTCAACTGGCGGTGCTAGCCCGTACGAATCGAAATAGATAATTCCACGCGGATCGATCGCGTAAGCAACCCAATGAGTCCCAGGACCTTCCTTGTTGTCAAGATTAATAATTCCTGTTCCTGTGCTCGCCGGTCGTGCTGGTAATTGATCTCTCATAAATACACCTCTGAAGGATTTTATACGTAATTGTTTAGCAGCATCGAGTAGATCAAAATTACTCGCTGGAAGCTTCAGCGGGGGAAGATTCCCCCCCGGGAAGTGTTTTCAAAACCTTTTTGGGTACCATGACGCCGGAGTTCGCGGTAGTCTTAGACCTGATCCCCTTTTTTTGTATCCTTTCCCGGTGGCTTTCTTTAGTGCCATTCCAGCTGCGGTTCCTACTGCTCCTAACGCGGCTGCCTTTGCTGCTGCGGCTGCTGCTGGTGCTAACGCGGCGGCAATTATTGGAAGAAATGGAAGTATTCCGCCGGTCTTTTTGACCATATCTTTGACCGCGGCCGGAGAGAAATCAATTCGAACTCCAGTCGTGCCCTGCTTCGCGCTGTTGAAATGTTTTAGCTGAGTTTTAGTCAGCGACAGCTTGTTTGGACCGCCCGCTAGCTGATCATGTTTTAACGTTATTGATGTCCCACATGTGCTCGCGTTTTTCGATTGTAATTTCTTCACCTGACCAGGAGTCAGTGACACATTAACGTAACTGTATGACATTTTATTTAATACGATATTGATCTAATTGCGCTTTTGGAGCACCTAAAGGTTTTCCACTGGCGCATCAACGACTGTCATTCGGCCGCCAGCGCCCTCAAGTAACATTGCTTTATCGGAAAGTATAACCGCGACGGCTCTGTAACTAGCTATAACTCCTCTATTCACGGTAGCCCTGAAGTGAATATCAACGACCGATTGTCTGGTCAGATCAAGATGCTCCAGCGAGAATTAATAGATTGGATAATGAGATATAAAATCCAATTGCGATATTTACAAACCAGTGTCGATATTTAGATCACGCGCTAGATACTTTGTCAATCGATGATATGCACGTGCAACATGGTTGTTAGCAAAATTTAACTGTATATTTTCAGATGGTTCTTGATGCCCGTTTATTCTCAGAGAAACGTCAGTGATCCCAAGTTGATCAAATATCATGCGCGAACGTGTTTGCGAGTTAAATCGATCATTATTTTGAAGAACAATGAAAATGTGTCTTGGCGCTGAAACCCCCTGCTGTGTTGCTATATTCCACGTGAATAAACCATTGATGGTACTTTGAACACTATCTGTGGTTGTTGTAAGCCACGATAGCAGCTTTTTGCCACCTTGATCCATAAAAGAAAGCAGTTGCCGTTCTTGGGTAAGTGAAGGAGTCAACACTGGCATCCACAGCGACAGTTTTGTTATTAATACCTTACCAGCATCACCAGCACCAGCACCAGCTTCTCGCCATAGCGCATCATTGTCATCGCCTTTTCTAACAAGCACGACTGTATGTTTTGCTCCGAAAATTACCTTTCTGACTTCTCGGCAAAATCCAAAGATATGAGACAGTGGAATCGCACAAGATAATTTTCTACTATCTCCGATCAACATTTGTCTGCGTGAAGCGAAACCTAAATTAAATTCTGCATTAGCACCATGAACCACCGGCCACACATCAGCGTCATTGTTATCGGCAGAGTTTCTTGGTCGTCTAATATGGTACTGGTCACTATTAGGAAAATTAGAAGTGTCCTTGGCAAACATCATTGATGGACCAGTTGATCTTGTATAATCGTCGGAGTATCTTGCCAGACCAATTACTGTTGTGGCAACATCAACATCCTTCTGGATTGATTCGATATTTTTTCCGTCAATGCTGTAAGTGGCACTATCAAACAATGCCATAATTCCGTTGTTGACAAAACCAACTTTAAATGCAGCATCGTAGTTCTGTGTTATCATGTTTCTTAATTTCACCCTCTATTTCAATAAATGCCTCCGCGGGCAGGAAATATCTACTGGTATCCTGAACCTGAAGTTCAATTCGTCCTCGTCTGTTTGGTTCTCGTGCGTCATAAGAGTAATACTGATAATCACGCACCGATAAATTTTTAGAGACTGGCTCGGTTATGGCGAATGCTGTGTCGGACTCATATTTGTACATCTTTATTGTAAAAGTTATCGTCTAAAACGAAGACCACCTCCGCGACCAAACTCGTATTTATTTGTTCAGGAATTTCGTTTACTAGCGCGGCTAGCCTTTGATTTGCAGCTTCATTTATTACTTTGCCGACATTCGCTGGCATATCAGCGGTGGCTGGTAACGCTACCCGCGGAGGTTTTTTTCTGCGTATCAGTCGTGATAGTCTGTCCTTGATCGCCGTGAATGCTTTACCGGCAGCGCTACCAGCAGCACCAATAGCGCGATCTTTAATAACATCAAAGGCTTTCACGCCTAATTGTTTTGCAATTGGTATTGCTTTAGGTGCCACTCCCGCAAATAAACTCGTAACAACATCGCCAAATCCATCTCCGTAAGTCATTCTGTATACGGACAGTCTTGAATTTATCACTCTGACCATAGCTGGTCTGCGTTGAGAGTTATGTACTATCATTTATTTATTATTGATATTTCTCTAATCGTCGATTAGCTCATCAATAAGTTCTCTGTAGACATGAGAATCCATGATACCGTCACGAAATAGTCGCTGACAGATATCAGCAGCTTCATTAATTATTTCTGGAGAGTTATTTCCGGCACGTTTTCCTCCGATGAGAACTTCCAACCGAGATACGTCGTTGATGATGCTATCAGGACAAGTAATGTGACCACCAAGACCAGACCCGGATATTTCCCCAGACTCATCGCTGAATTCCTCATAAACGGATTCCTCGCTGGGGGGTGATCCTGGTTGCACCTGTTGCTGTTGTTGCTGTTGTTGCACCTGTTGCTGTTGTTGCAGTTCTGATAATTTATCTCTAAATTTCACATAATCAGGATTGTTTACATCAACGGGTAATTTACGTCTAGCAAAATATTCCACCTGTGTCCACTCGCTAATATCATTTATTTCACCTAAATGTTTTTTTCTTAAATATCCCCCTCTGGAATCAAAACTATTCAAAACAAAACGAGGAAAATCAGGAACATTATCTAATTTTTTAAGACCGAATTTCGTAAATTTATCTCTTGGGGTTTCTTCTTTCCGTTGCTGCTGCTGCAATGGCGGAGGAAGTCGATAGGATTCTTCTGGTTCTTCTTTTTCTTTTTCTGTTGGATCTGCGATGAATTGCTGTTTAGCTATTTTTTTCGGAGTTGGTTTTTTATGTCGCTTTGTTTGTCGCATTTGGATATCAAATCGATCTGATCTTGACATATACTCTCGATAAAATAAATCACTGGTATCTAACCGCTCAACACCCTGTTTTATTTTATACACTCCATCGAGAAATTGTTGTTTAGTTACCCGCTGATTAGGATCTTTTATAAACTTTTCTTTGGAGTGATAAGCCCTAGCAGCTTCAACACCAAAAGCAATTGTTTCATCTTTGTTTCTAACTGGAACTTTTTAATTTCATCCACAAAACCTTCAACAAAATCCGTTTTATAATTAAATCCCTTGACCGGTTTCGGTTGAGCCTTCTTAAGTTCTTCTATTGCCTGAAGAAGACTTTGTTGCGGTTTATCAGGATCAGGTTTTCCTATGATAGCGGTTTTTATTGTTTCAGTAGCTGCAGTGACAGGTTTAAATAATTCTGTTGTACCTTCCGTGAACTCAACTTGTGCTAGATGTCGTTGTTGTAATTTTTGTCTGACAGAATCTCGCACGGGAAGAAATTTCTCAATCGCCGCTAGTCGCTCTCTAGCTAATCTAGCAGAATGTGCTTCTCCGATGTTGGCCATTATTGTTAACCCGAATTTTTAATTCACAACAAAAATCCTAGCATGGAAAATCCTAACATCAATAGCAGCAGGGAGGCTGAACCACAGAGTGTTTCGTCGACGTCAACTCGGTCACGAAATAGTTTTCGATAGTGGGGGTTATCAGCGAGTGTCAAAATAAACCCTTCCAGCGAACAAGAGCATTATCATGTTTCTGGCTGGAAGGGTTTATTTTTGTGAAATAAGCCTTCTATCGAAAAGGTTTTTAATAGAGATTCTGTTGAGACGAAAAACCGTGGTGGGTTCAGCCTCCCTGCTGCTTACCATAATTATTAGTTTCTATTAATTTTATATTCCTTATTTTCACAGTCAAGGCCCAGTATCATAACAAAAACTTATCATAAGTGTGCCTTCTGATTACTTTTTGTATAATTTGTTTGAGAATCTTCTGAGAGCAAACATCAGAATAAAAAAGAACAGACCCCGTTGTAAAAGAGGGATGTTTTAAAAATATATTTTTATTTTGATGAAAGGAAAGAAATAAAGGGTTTTAGTGACTTGTATGCTATAGCATAATGTCAGAGACTATTGAATCTAACTATGCCTCGGCCAGTTTAACAACTCTATGGGGTAAGAAAGGACATTTCTGGTGAGAACATCTACCATGAAGGTCATTGAATTGATAGCAAAAATGTATTAATTAATAAACAATCAGTACAAGACGTGGTTTGGGAACGTGCATATAACTTCTAACAAAGCTCCTGGTCAAGCGAACTTCATAATTAGATTCAGCTGTTGGATAGGAATGAACATTTATTTTTTGTATTGCTTTACAAATCCACATGACTGACTTGCCATTTCCAGTGAATACTGAAAACGGGAGACTGGCTAATGAACTTGCATATCATTCTCAAAAATGAGAACATTCAGATAAGAAAAAGAGACAAAGAAGTAGGTCTATTTTTGGAAACAGTGTAGGATACAAAAGCTAGTTGGGTGAAAAGAGTTGTTTTGAATATATTCTCATTAGAATTGTCCTTCTCACCCCATACAAAAGGGTTATATTTTCCTTCGTACTTTTCAGTAATAAGTATTATTTAATCAAGATTTTTAACCGATTATGTTGTCTATATATTGTTACATCAGGGGGCTTAAACTAAATAACAAAACAAGTTAATACTCAGCAAGCAGTCAAGCTTCAAAAATATAAATTTATTTCCTTAAAATATAAAATCAAACAAAGTAAAATGATAAAAAATACAGTGTATGAATTCCTAGATTATTATCCTAAATTGTATTATCAATTTAACATCGATCCGAAAACTATCCAAAGATAACCTTAATGAAGGTTCTAATGTGTTTATGCGTTAACGTGCTAACAACACTGCAGAATCAGTTTTAAATTCAAACATTTTTACTTCAGTTTCTATATTACCAATTTATCAAAGGACATTTCCATGTCAATTTCAGGTGCACATTCATCCACACGGTATGAGACATACCTCACATTGATCGGCGACATTTGCTCCCAATAGTAAATTCCGAGGTTTTTAATTGTAGTTTTCTGACAGTTGTTTTTTCTCAACCGGCTAACATTCGCAGAAGCAGATATGTGATTACTCCCTAAAATAGGATTTGGTGCCAAATATCTCCCGTAGATGAAGGGGAGGGTATTAAAGGGTAGAATACAGCAGTTTTTCGTTCTACACACACTTCATTGCCAAAATATTAAACATACATTGTTGTTTCATGTCAACATGTTTTGCTTTTCAAGTAAAATATATTTTAGTACAATAAGGCCCTTCCTTGCGAAAAACTGAACCATACTAGATAAGAATAACTACTTCTCGTCATGGCAAAAAACGGAAGTATATATTTTACCGGATTGATTGCCAATGTATTCTTTTATGTGTTTTGTGGATGATTCCAGCGATTGAAATTCATACAAGCATCTTACACAATAAACTTAAACTTACTTCAATAGAAAGTTTGTTAAGCAATTTTATTTTGACATACACTTTAAACTTTAATTAGCATAATGCTATTAAAGCGGGGAAAAAGTTGAAGGAATTTAGAATCATATACTAAAACAAGCAGTGACGTTTGATTGCGGTTGGTAGAAGGAAAATGTATGTTCACAGTACTTATTTATCTGGGTAAATATAGTTTCTCATGAGGTGATTCTTGAAACAACCACATTTATGATCAATTGTACGACTTTCATCGGAACTTCCAAGACATATAATGCAGAGGAATCAATAGGTTTGCGCTCTCCACGTACATAGTCAACACCTTGGAAAGTTTATGTTAGTAGTGGTTTTGTTTGTACATAGAGCTGTTGATGTTTTGGAACACCATTGGTGTTTTGTCTGAGTAATGGAACATACAGAGTTTTTGCAACATTGTTCATTCTTTGGAACACAGCTGTCATTTCGTTTGAATAATAGAACATTCAGTATTTTTGGAACACTGTTGATGTTTTGGAACAGAGTTGGTGTTTCGTCCAAGTAATAAAAGATAATCCCGAGGCAGATATAGTGAAAATATATTTTGTAGCGATACACACCAACATTACTTGCTATACATTGTATTCGTTATGCTAGAAACACAAGACTTGCACAGTTGAATGTCATTCTTCAGTGTTGAAATTAAAATGCAGGGGTGGTGAAAGGGGTCGGAACCGTCTCGCGTCCCTCCTGAAAGGAGTACCAAACAACCAAACCGTTTCCTGGGGTAATTTTTCTTTACGATTTGATGGCGAATATTATGCCTCCCTCATCCACAAACCCAAAACCTCCATTCACCCACACCCAAATGATTTTAAACGAAATTTCTGTATCCGTGACTTAGAAAAGTCGTCTGATAAGCAAATGTAATATTCGGGCAGATCGTTTACGTTACAGGCATTGCTTTTATGAATAAATACAGACCAGTTTGATTTAGATATGTAAAGGATGTTTAATCAGATACGTTAATTATACATTCATAGAAAGGAATACTAAATAATCATACTAATGAATTTATAGCGAGCACGTGCGCATGCTATAATAAATTTTGAGAAAAAAATCTTAGATTAGAGGCGCGTTTTTATTTATTTATGTTTTACTAAAAGATGGCATGAATATGGCTTTAGAAAGAATTTATAACTTTAAAAGAACGTATTCATAAATGTGTACAAGTGGAATGTAGATATGCACATTGCACCTAACATCTTTATTATAAAAGTGTAAATATTTAATAAAAAGTTCAACACAACATCAACAGATTATACACCATGACATTCGTATGATCTATTTGTTGCGGGGATATTTCCTTGTTACTTTTATGCATTTATAATAATATATTATTCTAAATTACCAATATATCCGAGGTCAAAAAGAAGAAATCAATTCACACACACATACACAAAGTTTCGAAACACTTCATTGCGTACAAATGATAACCCCTGTTTTTTCAAAATCAAACGCGAGGACATTGTATGAAAATAAATGTCCGTATGCATTTTTGACCATGTGCATGTTTTGGCATAAAGTTGAGCAGCTTGGTCTTCATCATTTCGAGGAAAGACTTCAACTTGGGCTATGAAAATGGATTGCATGTTCCATACTACTGAAGTCCTCTTCTTGTAATAAAGATTTAAAGAATGTTTGATTCTTGATTTTCATATGGTGTTCGGTTTTCTTTTTCTCAAACACCATCTTGAATCTTTATGTAAGTCTTCAAGACTGTTCAGCAAACTATGTTAGTGCTTGGCTTAAAATCTACCTAAAATTGATAAAATTTCAACACAAACACATTAGGTTATTATAATCAAATCAAACAGTTGAACGTTCAAATGATTACTAATAAAATTGGTCTACAATGTTTTGGAAGTAGTTTTCTTCAGAGATAAAATGTGTTACTTATTATGGATTTTTGATTCAAATATGACAATTAAAACAGTTGATTGGCTAATGTTTCCAAGATACTGACTTTGTACCGTTTAAGTCTATGTATATTGAGTAGATAGCAGAGTTTTAATCATACGTTGTAAATCTAGGGGTTTTCGTGTGTTTATGGCTGCTATACATGATAATATTTCACCTGCCCTGTAACACTTTGAAAACAGCAAAATGGTTATATAAATATAAAATGTATTCTTAAATAAAAGGCAATCAGCTATTGTTTATATGTAAGTACATAGTCTAGACCTTAATCGGTGTCTACTCTGAGCTTCTTGGCTTGTCACTTGTATTTATTAAATGGAGCATCTCTTGTCACTGTCCAGCAATAATATGTAAGCAGTGATGGGTTCCGTTTGCCCTGATAGAGTTTCTTCATTGTTGTAATGTCCTGGTAAAATCGTTTGCCCTGCTAGCCGCTCACTGTTCCGCAGTTGGGTGGAAATAAACTCTAGATGACAGTATAAAAAATGTATCTCTTGTGAAAAGTTACAACCAAGGTTTTGTATGCCTTGAGGAGGTTTTCCACCAACTTCTTGTTGTTGTCTGCCTTCTTGTTTCCGAGACATTTTGTTGTCACTAACTGGAAGGCTTTCTATGCCGTCTTTTCCTTACCACGCAGTGAACGGTCAAATGCATCATCTCGAAGAAGTTCACGAATCTGACGACCAACAAAGACGCATTCCTTTATCTCAACTTCAATCAACCATGGACATTTTCCACGGAGGTACTTGGAAGCTGCTTGTGTTTTGTTCATGGCCTTGACAACATTCTTCATCAGACTCAGGTTGATCTGCATGGGTGGTAACAAAATCTTTCTTGATTCAACAAGTGGTGGATGCTGAACACCTTTCCTCCCAAGATCCAAGGACTGTCGGAGTGACCAATCTCTCATGATTCAGTGGGAATCATTCGCAGAGAAAACAGCAGTACTTTGTGTATCCAGCCTGCAGACCAAAAAGAGAGCATGAACATTTAAATCGCCACAAATCTGCCACTGATGTTAAGTTATAGTTTATGAACATCGAAAGTTGTATCATATTTTTATAGGTCTCCTTCATATCTTCATATGGACTGCATGACAAACTGGAATTGATGGTAAAACATTGCCATTATGCAGCAGAACAGATTTAATACTCGTCTGAATCAACGAACAGTCTCCACTCATCTAGATCATGAACGATGTTGAGGACTACCATGACACCATCAATGTTGTTGCAGGCTACAAGATCACCTTCAATGAAGAAGAATGAAACAAGATCCTTTGACGGTCACGGATCACGGAAACACTAACACCACCTGCCAGGAGATTCCACTGCTATAGTTTTGAACCCAGCAGCTCTGCCTTACTCTTGGATAGTTCAAATCCCTGACCACCTTTAGTTCACTTTGTATTATAAGGTGTGGTTCAGAGAAGGAGGATGGGAGAAAATATGGGACATGACATGGATGGGTCAGGACCAGAAGTTTCATACTTTTTCCCTTCCTCGTCTACTCACGTAAAAATGATTTTGGTGCATCATTGTGCATCAGGAACCGGCAGTCCTTCCCCGTGTGTATGTTTGGATAATGCACAGTCCACTTTTTCTTCTTTGACACACCTTTCCCAACTGGCGGCACAATGTAGAACTATCTCCAATTTGCAGTCAAAATAAAGGTGATAGGCTTTCCAAACAATAGTGGTTTTACTGCGATTTTGTGATACAAACGTCACTTTATCACAAACATTGCAAACGTTGTTCACAAAAGTACCATGCATCTCTGCTCACTATGGCTGAACAGAAATGTGTCCCTTTGCAAAATTAAACACAGGACAAATAAGAGATCACGACACCGTATGATTTTTAGAGCTGATATTGGGCAATTTGTTTAACAGAGTGATGTAAGCTTAGTTATGAATGCACCATCCTTGACTTCTAGTAATGACATTATGCAATTCGTATAATTTATGATGCAATATCAGCTTCGTATTGCATCATTCATTGTTTTGCCTAAAAAGCAAGTACTGTCCAAACCCAGGCATAGATTTATTCATTGATCCAGTCAAATATGTATTTTAGTCATTTCTAGCTTAAAATGAGATCCCTTCCCTTTATAACTCACTTTTCCTCAGCCATTTCCCTAGTCAAGGGTCGTATATACGGACCCAATATCATATCTTTAAAACTAGAACCAATCGATCAACAATTTTAAGCATCATTTTTGTTCTCAGTGATTTAGACGTAGTAAAGTTTGACTAAATTTATTTTGGAAGCATTTTGGCTGTAGACCATTGTAATTACTCAATCATAGAATCCAACAATCAAGCACTAAACCAAGCAACAAGAAGGAAAGAAAGAAACCAGAAAAAATAGATGAAACGAAGCAATGCCTTTTTGTAGTTGGGGGTAACGTGGAGATTTTAATGTACTGATAAATTTAATCAGATAATTTAGGAATTCGCATTATATATATGCAAGAAACAATTTTAAGATTAATTGAAACTGACTAGACTTAAAGAATGAGTTTGGCAAAGTTTTGCTGGTAGAAATCGAAAGTTATTAATGTCTTGCGGAAATTTTTTAATGACATAATTTTCATAAGAAAATGCAGGTTCTTGATTTAAATTCTGAAAGCATATGTCGAGATCTTTGTGGCTCAAACATCATTAGAAGGCATTGATATTGATGAACGTTTCTTACACGAGTGCTCATTTCAAATGTATATATTGTCTATTGTCTTTTCTCAGCTATTCAGCTATACCAGGACGAGAAAGCTAAATGCGATTTCAAATATTTGCCAGCACAATAATATGTCACTCCATCAATCAATTGTGTCAATAAAGCATTACAAAACATAATAGGCGAACCAGTCGCCATGGTGCCGGACGATATTGATATCTAGATGTCATGCTAATTTGTTTTCGATAAGAAACCCATATATTAGTAATGAATTTTTTATAATTAATAATAGTTTTTTTTTTAACAGCGTGTTCATTAGTAAAGAATGACATAAACAAACAAATCGGCTCAGTTGAATCTGAGGTAGTAAGTCGGTTAATGAATTTCTGTTATGTCGGTCAGAAATTAAATTTTGACTTGACACGCGACAAAGCTGTGGTATAAAGGAATGTGAAATATAATTTTACGAGAAATTACTGACAATGCAAATAAAAATTATTTAAGGACACTGTTTTGTCTCTAAAAATAACACATATTATTTTGTCTTTTGTGTTTTCAGAAAGGTTCAGTTCTTTTCTAGTTGAAGAAGTAGACTACATATAAAAGGAGTAGATCACTTTTCAGTCTGAGACAAATCTCTCAATTACCTATGTGTTATCAACATTTATAGCCATTTACTTTTAATATTTGCATGGCTCTAATATAAGGAATATATTGCCATTCCTTCGCGCAAGCGGATGAGATATTCATCCTAATTCCGGTCGGGTTTTCGAAACTAACGGAGCCTGAACATTTCATCTAAATGTCAGAAGTTGATGAAATCGCATATCAGCTTTACAAATTTGATAAAATTTGCTTTAGCAGATTTCATCTTGATGATACTGGTTAGGACATAAATTATAGAATGAGAATGCCTTGCGGGTGTGGGAGGTTTGGGCACTTTTAGCTAAGGAAAGCAAACACTGCAAAATGTTTTGTCAACGGTGCATTTCCTTTAGATTGCTTACAATGATAATAGGGACAATTTTACAACTCCGATTTAAGACGAGAGATGAAATCTTGGAATTCACACAATCTTCATCACCTAACAATATATAAAAAGCAAATAAACAAAGTAAACAATCTAAGGAAGAAAAAGACATGACTTTGTTTCGAAAATGTGTACTTTCCTTATCTCCGAAAACAATACATGGTAACCAAAATATTATGGAATGGAACTAAATTCAGCGAATATTTACTCTTCTCCATATTGGCCATGCAGGAAAAATTTATTGCAATTTTTACAATGCTAATGTATGTAATAATTACTTTTGTTCGAGTTCCTCTGTTGACGATCACATACGAGATTTTATGACTTGGAGAATAAAATCTCCCGACATATATTAAATTAAATCCAGTTAATTGAAAGTGAGCATACTACAAAATTTAGCTCCTGATGTAGATGATAATGCAGCTTACTGCTTAGATAACTTGCAAACCACTTGCACTATTTTCAAGAAGTGATTAATAGTAAGCAAATTTTTAAATCAGTGGAAAATGGCTAATGGTTTGCCAGTATTCAAGAAAAATGGTAAATCGATTTTGTTCGGTTACAGGTAAATATCTCTTTTTCAGTAATATTAAAAGGTGATGATGATTGGATTTTAAATATATGTATAATTACCTCTACGAAAACAATTTTCTTTACAAATATCAATCTATGCATATACCTAGTTATTTAACCACATATAAGCTCATGAATATATACAAGTGGCCGAAACGAAAGTTCGCTTATTGTATTTTGTCAGGTATCCAAAGCCTTTCCTAGAGTGTGGCATAAGGGATTACTACTTTAATTGACCGGTTATGGACTTTAACAGAAATCTATTATCATCGAGGTATGATAGGAAAGGACTGCTAAAACACTGGACTATTAATTGCAGGTGTACCTTTTGAATCAGTATTAGGTTCCTTCCTTCTTTTTCTTCTATACAATAATGACGTAGCCAAGCATTTGCAATTACTGATTTGGTTTGTTTCCTGATGATTTCTGTTCACATATCGTCCTCATTTCATTCAGAGAGTTTGTGTTATGATCTGAAAAAGGTCATATATATTAAATAAAGTTCGTTCATTGACAATCTGAAGGCTCTGTTTCTCCTTACAGTCGTTCCCGTCGTACCTCCGCTTGCCATATTCCCTATATGTAGCCGTATCTGCACCGTTAGGAGTGACACAAGAAAAGTGCAAGAAATGAGAAGAAGGTTAAGATCAAAATCTTATCCTAACACGTCCATACCTATTGGACAACTGAATAAGTTTAAATATGTTATCAAAATATATCCGGAATAACATTTATTTAATCTCCTTTCGCTTAGCTTTGAAATGCTAATGTAAAATTGGTCTTCCAGTTCTAACAATGATTCCGAATAACTTGAAAATACAACATTAATCAGCCAGTTATATCTTTGCAGCACTAAAGCTTGCAAGCGAAAGCCCTTTATTTTTAAACCGGATGGCCTACTCACGCTGAAAGGCAAAACATAATGTTCAGAATTAGTATATGCCAACACCTACTGATTCATGGAACAATCTGCCGAAATCCACAGAAAATTATTCCTTTAAGGTAACATTTAAAAGAAATTAACACGCGCAAAATTTATGTTCCCATTTATTTAGCATCTGGTAAAAGACAATCGTCAGCACTGTTAAGCCGTGTAAGAGACAAGTGCAGCTCGTTAATTATGATTTATTAAGGTGTAATCTTATCTTGCTCTTCTGGTGGATTTCCAACAGAAAATATCTTTTGATAATTAAGTTGTTGAGAAAAACGTTTTTAAAGTTGATAAATATATTTACCATTTTAAATAATCTGGAACCTTTTGGCAACACGATATGATTAAATATGCAATCTACTAAACAAGAAATCTATCAATTTTCTAAACGATGTTTTACACCTAAAGTTATACAGTTATTACCTTGTTTTCACGTCTTAAACATAATATATGCAATAATCTTGGAGCATTTGAAGGTTATTGAACATCATTAATCATTGGATGAGTGACTGATTTTGTGTCTGAAATTGTTTTTATTTTGCTTTCTTTTGGCTTTACATTCATATATCATGTAAATTTTTTAATTAACCGAAAACACTTATTAAAAATCTTTTAATTTGTTTTAAGTAATATACTGAGTAAAGTCATGAGTATTTATTAATAATAAATTTTAATATAATATAATTTTCTTTATTTAACATTTGATACATTTCAACCGTTTTAAATTATGTAGATTTAAATTCATTCAAAAAAAGTAATGAAAAGATAAATATTTTCCTTTAGCCAACATCATTGCGTATTTTATGTATCGTTTACTATTATATTGGATTTCGTTATGATATTTGAAGACCACCAAGGATTTTTAAGCGCTCAAAAAATGAACTAATGAATCTTTCTCATGTTGATTTGAATCGTCATTCCTTTTTACATACTTAGAAATTAAAATTGATGCAATGTATTTTTGTACGATAAGTTTTTTAATTTAATGATTATAAAAAAACAATCCGGACATATGTAAAATATAAAACTATTCATATTCTCTTGCTTGAAACAAACAAATAATGAAATAGATGGAGTCATAACATCTACATACAACAATAAATAATGAAAATTGATAAACAAAAGAATCATATATGAGTCAATCAGAAACACAAAGAGTGAAATATATCACCAAGGAAACTTTCGTCCTCAATCTGTAGTAGATGGGTTATAAAATTCATTATAACATGATCTCATTCATTGCCATGTCAGCAGCAGAGGGGCTTAGCAGACCAAGGGAATTAGAGAAATGTGCGATCTCCCCAAAAAACACACAAAAAATATCATCACGCAGACAAATTGCTTGGCTAGACAATCTCAAAATCAATTAGATATAGTAACTGAATCAAAACAAACTTCAAAAAAAATGTGGTTAGATAGAGCCCCCTGCGAAGATGCTACTATTTTTTTTCTCATTAAATCGCGAATAAATGGTCACAGCCCCTCTGCTGCTGTACAAAAGTTAAAATATTTGGTCTAGCCCAATTCTGTATCGAGATCGAGGATCATGCAAATTTATAGTTATAAAACCATGTGGCGTCGATTGCGCACGACTAAATAAATTTTTGAATTTCACAAAATCCATGTCGCCGTTACACCAAGTTTGGTGAATATTCCGTAGCGTGTGAGTATCAACACCATTAAATACAGCTAAAATATTGCAATTGTCTCTAATCACCTTTGGTATTTGCGTGTACCTTTGTGTTACATAAATAACATCTGTGTTTTTGTGTCGCCCACGAGAAAATATCCTGGACGGATTTGCTTGTTTGTCCAACATTATGTCGTCATAAACGACTAAATTATTAATTTCTCCATCAAGATCATCAACTGATGGCGCTTCATCAATATCTGTAATAAATTCAATGATATTATCACCAATTTCAGATGCATTATCACTAAATTCCTTCAAAACTTGATAACAACGCTGGTCATCAACAGACGGAGCAACTAAATATAATTTGTCCCACTTCAACCAACGCATTATCAAATTTAGCAATAATTGTGTTTTACCAGACCCGGATGGACCAATTATTATCAACCTGATTGAATTTGGTAATGCCGCGTGATGTTTAACTTGCTCGCGTTTTCTTGTAGCTGAAAAATCAATTACATTCATGATATATTAATATTTCATGGATTTATATTGTGTCAAATGTCGCACACGAACTCCAACATTGGAATTAAACGAGGTTATCACAAAGAACAACAGATCTGCTATAACAGGCAGGTGTGAAATTTGTAAAACAAAAAAGTTTAAATTCACTGCGAAAAAAAAAAAGATACGGAGGTGATATTGCCGCAGGATTAGCATCACTACCAGGATTGCCCTGTGCAAAATACCCCGGAGAAAAACATATGCCAGGTTATAATTATTGCGGTCCCGGCACTCGTCTCGATATCAGATTAGACAAAAACAATAATCCGAAAATTGGTGAAGTTCCCGTAAATTCAATTGATGGCGCGTGTTATGCTCATGAGTTAGCTTATCGTAGCGGAGATTTGGCGCAACGACATATTGCTAACGTAAAATTAATTCACGCACTAAATGCAATTCCTGATAAAAATTTCAAAGAAAAACTTGCTTCGTGGTTAATAAAAACAGCGATGAAAGGTAAATTAATTTTCGGTGCGAGTAATTAATAATGGACCTAATATATTATTCTCCTCGTGGCTACTGGCGAGGAAAAACAGCAATTGCCAAACTTGCCAAAGCTGCTAAAGTAAAATATCAAACAGCTGCAGATTGGTTAGACAAACAGGCAATCTGGCAAATTTATCTTCCTCCACCTAAAAAAATCAAACACGCGCATTTTGATGTTAGTGTACCTAACGAAGTTCATCAGGCTGATATAATGTTTCTGCCTCACGATGTTGTTGACGGTAAAACCTACAAATATGTACTAACTATTGTTGATATCGCTAGTAGATATAAAGAGGCTATGCCGTTAGCAACTAAAACAGCAAATGAGGTATCAGACGCATTTAACAGAATTTATCAACGAGGACCATTAACCTGGCCAAATTTACTTCAGGTTGATCCTGGCAGGGAATATTTTGGTTCTGTTTTATCGTTAATGAAAAAAAATAACACAAATATACGACGAGGTGGTGTTGGAATTCACAAAAATCAAGCAATTGTCGAAAGATTTAACAAAACATTAGCTGAGCGGTTATTTGGATATCAATATGCGAAAGAATTTATCTCAGACAAACGATCAAGTGATTGGGTATCAAGGTTACCTGAAGTTATTAATGCGATCAATAATGAAAAAACTAGAACAATAGCGATGAAGCCAGCAATAGCGATTAAAAAATTAAATATTCCGATAATTAGACGAGATTTTTCAAAAGATCCTGTATTAGGTAGTATTATTGTTAGGTATTTATACAAGCAAGGTGAAGCTGAAGGAGGACGAAAAAGAGCAACTGATCCAAATTGGAGTGTAACAACACACAAAATATCTACCGTAACAAGATCATCAGGACGACCTGCAATTTATGTTCTTGATTCGCTGGCACCTCAAAGTGGCTTTACTCGTGAAGAACTACAAGTAATTCCCGCTGACACTCAATTACCGCCAGAATCACTTAAATAATAACTCTTCTGTTACATTCCAAGCAAGCAAGATTAACATTACTTTTCAAGTGACCGATATCATTATTTTTCCTGTTGACGGTGAATTGTCGTGGATCATTTTTTTGGTACTGCCAGGCCATCAAGCAATTACAAATCGCGCAATGATAATTTTGTTCTCGTCGAAGTGTCAATATAGCGTCTACATCAAGGTCAGATTCATAATTATTTTTTCTGTCGTATCGATTGTAACTAAATATTTTATTCTTCACGATATTTTCACATATTTCATCATTAACTACCGATGCATCTAGAACAATTCGTCTCAACTGAGATAATTTTCTAACTCGTGATACAGCTAAATAAACCAAATTTGACCACATAATTCTGTCATCAACAATCCAAACTGTACCATCAATAGTTAGTCCCTGCGATGAATGTATCGTCATGGCGTATCCTAATTTCCACGGTGATTTTTCTGCATTTAACGCGTCATTGACAAGATTAATATCAACGGTGACAATATCATTTCAAACTAAATTTTTTATTTCTCCTCCTGGTAAAACAACATCAATATTTTGTCGTCGCGTATCAATTGGTCGATAACATAATGGCACAGGTAGTGTTGGAAATTTCTCTCTATGATGTTGTAAAAGTTTTTGTTGAAGTTCATCGCGAACAAATTTTCTGCTAGCAACAACTAAATGATCAGGCTGCCATAAATTTAGAAAATCCGTCATTGAAGTTTCATTAATTATTTTTCTCATCACGTCGTATTGAATTTTATCTGCTTGTAGTCGAATTAATTTCTTAAAATTGGTTAGTGATTTATCTAGCGATCTAAAGTCGGTTTCAACTTCTTCATAATAATCTACAAAATTCTTCAACCAATTATGAGGCGACGTTCCATCTATAGGATTTGGCTGACCATGATCTCCGCACATTACCACAGAGGTATTTTTTGTTGATAAAAAACTCAAGGAACAACTTCAATACCGTTAAATTTACCGTGCAAATTTCATCAATAATTATATTTTTATTTATGTATTTCTCTCCCATGCGAGAACAATTCCAGTCTCCGCCGCTATATTCGAAATAGCTATGATACGTACAAGAAACAACACCACGCTGCTTCATTTCTTTTGCTAATCTGTGTGTTGGCGTCAATACAATCAAATCAGTATTTTTCAATAATTCGATGGCTCGTGTTGTTTTCCCGCTACCACCTGGTCCGTTTATATACACAAATTTATGTCGAGAAATAGGATCATAAATAGATGGTGCTACAGAAACATCCGGCATTGTATTTTGATGAAATTCATCAGCATCAGCAACATCAGCAGATTGATTATAAATCAGAATATCTTCATTTTTAATTCTCCAAGTGCCCCAGCTACCATCACCAACTTCTAACAATGACGCATACCTTCCATCAATATAGAACGAATCTGTCGCTACCCTAACTGCGTCTTTAGGAAATTTATTTATCATCGAAAGCAAATTTATACTAACATAAGCCAGCATCGAAGACCTTAAATGCGTGTATTGTGGTGATTCTCCCTCAATGTAGTTAACTACGGTACCAATCTTCGTATCGTCAATATAAATACTTTCTCGATTGCAAAATGTGCCTTTCGCTGTTGTATCGGCAATTACAAAATCTAATTCAGCATCATCCATGATTAATCTAGCATGATGTCGCTTGTGATCGTACGCGCCACCTTGAGTGAATTTACCTATAATTTTTCTACCTAAATCTTTCGCGTTTTCGTCACATGTTGGTAGCCAAATATTTGTTTGTTTTTTATACGAAATAATTGCCTCGCTGGCCGTCAACAGCGTCAACATGGCTGAATCTAGCATATACTGCAGCAGCGTTATACTAACCCAACGTTGACATGTAAAGTGTTTTCCAAACCAAATGTAGCAGATTTTATGTAAATTATCGGCAAATTTAAATGATACAACACGGGCGAATCCCGTTAAAGGAAAATCTGGTAACGGTCCGTTAATCGCAACACGGGTCATTTCGTTAGTTGGATGACCAAATCTAGCAAAATACTCGCCGCAATCTCCTAATCCTAGAAAACTTCCGGGATAACACGCGGTCATATCAACTGATATCATATTTGTGTGATCGTATTTTGTGTTCCATAATCCACCGTGAGCGTATTCAACACAACTCATTTGCACGTCACTTAAATTGTGGCGAAGAAAAAACAGTTATTCTACACAAGCCAATAATTGGCGACATATAAGTAAATTTATTATCGGTTGGAGTCCAGGTACCTTTTCCGGACGCCACAGTAAACGTTAAATTTTTTTATATGACTTTGTTCTGTTCCAGGTGGAAATTTAATAAGTTCATTTTTGGTATTAATTTCATCAATCTGCCAGGAAAATTCATTAATTCTCCTGATAGATTCATTAATAATTTCAATATCGCCTCTAATATCTTTAATGATTTTAGCTGAATCTTGTAATCCTCGTTGATTTTACCTTGAGCTATTTCAAAATTATTTTGTAAGCCAGCAAAATCACCCTGAATTTTTGTAATAATTGCATTAGCTTTATTTATCTCATCGATAGCATCATCAGCTCGTTTAGCAGCTGTATTAATTGCTAAATCTGTTTCAATTTTTGTTTCAGCGATTTTATCAATAATTTTTTTATTTGCCTTAACAGTTTCATTCAATTTATTAAATTCATTTACATGACTAGTAAAATCACCTTGAACTTTTGTAATTTTTTCGTCAGCTTTACTAACAGTTCCTCGTAAAGTAGTAAAATCAGTTACATGTTTAGTAAAATCACCTTGAACTTTTGTGATAATTGCATTAGCTTCACCAATTTTTTTGTCAGCTTCACCTCGCAAGGTATTAAATTCAGTCACATGTTTAGTAAATTCACCTTGAACCACTGCAAATTTTTCATTAGCTGTTGTAGCATCATTTTTAAATTTTTCAAATTCTTTTCCAAATTTTTCAACTGATTTTACATAATCTTTGAAAAGTTCTGCAAGCCTTTCATTCATTCTTTTGACAAGATTGTCTTTTTCTTTTTTAACATCTTCGTTAATTTTCCTAATTTCTCCGACAGATTTTGCAACAGTTTCTCGCAAGGTAGTAAAATCACCTGTAATTTTTTCGTCAGCTTTACTAAGAGTTTCATGTAATGTAGTAAATTCAGTTACATGTTTAGAAAAATCACCTTGAATTTTTCTAAGATCATTAAAAGCTTTTCTGGAATTTTTTCGCAAGTTATTAAATTCAGTCATATGGTCAGCAAAATCACTTTCAAATTTTGTAATTTTTTCGTTAGCTTTTGTAATTTCTTCATTAGCTCGCGTAATTTTTTCTTTATTTTTTGTGATAGAATCAGCTTGAGCTTTTTTAATTTCTTCGAATTTTTCGTGCATTATTCTGTTGAGATCTTCAAAACCTAATCGAGTATCTTTCTCAAGTTGGGCTTTAGCTTTTTTATTTTCTTCATTATCTCACTCAATTTCCCCTACAGTTTTTGTAACAGTTTCTTGCAAGCCAGCAAAATTATCTTGGGATTTCGTAACTGCCAAGTTAGCTGCACGAATTTTTTCGTCAACTTTTTTGGTAAAATCATCTTGAGATTTTTTTTATATCTTCGGAAGCTTTTGTAATTTTTGCATTAGCTGATTCAACAGCATTTTGCAAGTTAGTAAAATCACCTCGAGATTTTGTAATTTTTGCATTAATTTCATTAATAAATTTAACCTGAGATTCTTTGATATCTTTACTAATTTTGCTAATTTCTGCATTAGCTTCATTAACAGCTTTTTGTAACTCAGTAAAATCACCACCAGGAGATTTTTCAATTTCTTCAATTTTTTTTTTTTAAATCATCTTGAGATTTTTTAATTCTTTTGTTAGTTTCAGTAATTTCTGCATCAGCTTTTCTAACAGTTTCTTGCAAGCCAACAAAATCACCTTGGGATCGTTCAATTTCTTTCTTTGCTCGTTCAATTTCTTCATTAGCTCGCGCAATTTTTTCATTAGCCTCATTAACAATTCCTCGTAAATTAGTAAAATCAGATACATGGCCGGTAAAATCACTTTGGGATTTTTCAATTTTTCCTTTAATAGTTTCAAAATCTTTTTCTAAACCATTAAAATCAGTTATATGGCCAGTAAAATCACCTTGAACCGCTGTAATTTTTTTGTTAGCTTCACCAACAGTTGTTCGCAAATTAACAAATTCAGTTACGTGGCTAGTAAATTTACTTGGAACTTCTGTAATTATTTTGTTAGCTTCACCAACAGTTCTTCGTAAATTAGCAAAATCAGTTATATGGTTGGTAAATTTTTTGTCAGCTTCACTAATTTTTTTGTCAGCTTCATTAACAGTTGTTCGCAAATTAGCAAAATCAGTTACATGGCTAGTCAATTTTTTGTCAGCTTCACTAACAGTTGTTCGTAAATTATTAAATTCAGTTACATGGCCAGTAAAATCACCTTGAGCTGCTGTAATTTTTATGTCAGTTTCACCAACAGTTGTTCGTAAATTAGCAAAATCAGTTATATGGCTGGTAAAATCACCTTGAACTTTTGTAATTTTTTTGTCAGTTTCACCAATTTGTTTGTCAGTTTCACCAATTTTTTTGTCAGCTTCACCTCGCAATTCAGTCACATGTGCCCGCTGAACCACATCAGCAATTTTAACATTACTCATTTTTAATTTTCCATGTTGATCTTGAAAAATAACAATCTCGTCAGGATTTATTTCTGATATCGATAATAAATTGTTAAGGTCATCTTTTGTTGCAAATTTTGATAAATCAACGTCAGATTTTTTCTCTCTTATTAATGACCTTCCAAAAATGTCAACCATTATATTTATCTGATGTATATTTAAGTACGATTTTGTGATACGGCAATGATGATTTTGATATCGCATCAAGAACATTAATTACTTCACTACCGCAGATTGGTGGATCGGTTAAAGTTTGTGTTGGTAGCGTTGAATACCAACTTTTTAATTGTTTCGCATAATTGATAAATTCATTTGATGGAACCAGCCCATATGAGTCAAAATATATAATTTCACGCGGATTAATTCCGTAGGCTACCCAATGTGTCCCTGGCCCAATACTGTCATCGAGATTTATAATTCCCGTCTCCAAAGAATTTGGTTTGGCTGGTAATTGATCTTGCATAAATATTCCTCTAAAAAATTTAATTTTCTTCTTTTTTTACTTCATTAGATAGATCTAAATTTGACATCGCTACTGGTATATTCCTGGTAACCTCAGGCCGCTGCCGTGTCCTAAGTAAGTTCCTGGCAACCTCAGGCCGCGACCTTTTTTTTTGCTGTATTTTCCTCCTGTTACTTTTTGTGCTAATTTGCTACCTGCGTATCCAACCTTACCTAATGCAGCAGCTTTTGCTATAGCCGGAGCAGCGGCAGCCATCAATCCAGGAATTAAAGCTAACAATGGGAAAAATCCACCAACTTTAACCATATTTTTGATAGCTCCTGGACTGCGATTAACGCTAACTCCAGTATTTGCCGATTTGGCCCTGTTGAAACGTTTGTGTTGAGTTTTAGTCAAGGATAATTTATTTGGTCCACCATGAATTTGTGAGTTTTTTAACGTTAATTTTATCGAGCTAGCTTTTTTTGATTGAAGTTTTTTTATCTGACCCGGGGTCAGAGTCACACTAACATGATCGTATGGCATTATATTTATCGCAGGAATTTAAATTACAAATTACATATTTTCCACACTAATTCCCTCTAAAATCTTGGTTTTGTTACTGAGAATCACAGCAATAACTTCAAAACCGGCAGCTGCCGTAATTCTTGCTTCAAAATGAATATCTACGACAGATTGTTTTACCAAATCAAGATGTTCCAGTGAAAAAAAACAGATCGGGTAGCGCGTATTAAAATCTAACTGCGATATTTGCAATCCCCTATCAATATTTTGATTTCGCCCCATATAACTTAATATTCGATGATATGCACGAGCTGTTGAATAAGCTGCAAAATTTACTGATATTTCTTCAGTTGGTTCTTGCTGCCCATTAATTCTCAACGAGACATTGGTAGCTGCAACGTTATCAAATATCATATGACTATGAGTTTGATCGTATCTGTTATTGTTTTGAAAAGCAATGAAAATGTGTCGTGGTGCCGAAACGCCCTGTTGAGCTGCAATACGCCAGGTGTAATCACCATTAATATTTGTTGTTGTAGTATCGGTTGTTAGCCACGACATTATTGATTTACCACCACTCTCCATGAATGACATTAATTTATCTTCTTCAATTACTGATGGAACTAGTGCTGGCATCCATAAGGTAAATTTAGTTAATAAAACCTTACCAACATCAACAACAGTATTAAGGTCCCGCCAGATGGCATTATTGCTACCATTTCGAATAAGAGTTAAAGTGTGTTTCGCTCCAAAAATTACTTTTCTGAAATTTCTGCAAAATCCAAATATATGCGATAAGGGAATCGCGCATGAAAATCTTCTATTACCCCCTATCAGCATTAATCTTCGTGTGGCGAAACCTAAGTTAAAATTGGCGTTAACACCTGTAATTACTGGTGCATTAGTGGCATTAGCGTCACCAGCAGCACTTCTTGGTATAGCAGAAATAAATTGCGCATGTTCAGCTGCATCAGAATTATCTTTGGCAAACATCATGCTAGGGCCAGCCGATCTAGTAAAATCATCTGAATATCTAGCTATACCTATAATTGTTGTAGCTAAATCAACATCATTAGTAATTGACTCAATTTCTCTTCCATCAATCATATATATGGCGCTCTTGAATAATGCCATAATTCCGTTATTTACAAAACAAATTTTAGCATCTGCGGTATATTCAGTATTATCCTCCTTCTTGAATTTCACCAACAACTTCGATAAATGCCTCGGATAGAAGAAAATATCTTGTCGTGTCCTGAATCTGAATTTCAACACGATTTTGACTATTTGGTGTTACCGCGTCATATGAAAAATATTAATGATCGCGTAACGATGTGTCCTTGCCGACTGGCTCATCCATGTCAAACGCTTCGTTTGATACTCTTGCAAACATTTTATTATATAATAATTATCTTCTAAAACGAAGACCGCTGCCTGATATAAAGCTAGTGTTTGTTGGTTGAGCAATTTCTTGGTCCACTAGTTTATTCGTTAATTCAGCTAATTTCTGATTCGCCGCACCATTAATAATTTTACTGATATTGCTAGGCATCACATCAGTGCTAGGTAATTTGCCTTTTTTACGTACCAATTTTGTGATTTTATCTTTAATGGCACTAAAATCTTTACCAGCTAAATCACCAACAGCAGCAGTAGCTTTATCACGAACAAATCCAATTGCTTTCATCGCTAATTGTTTAGCAATCGGTCCGACTTTAGGTCCTATTCTGGAAACGAAGCTTGTAATTCCGTTGCCGTGAACGAGTTTATATACAGGCAATCTGGAATTAACGACACAAATTTGTGCTGGCCTTCGGTGATGTTTGTGAACTATCATCTTTTATTTAATATTATTTATCTAACAACTAATCGCTATACCCCTCAATAATTTCATCGATTAAATTTCTGTAAGTTTGAACATCTATAATTTTGCCGCTAAATAACTTTTGCAAATATCTGCTGCCTCGTTAGTTATTTCACGTGAATTATTTCCAGCTCGTTTTCCCCCCATAAGTACTTCTAATCGAGACACGTCGTTAACTACACTATTAGGACAGATTGTGTTGTAACCGCTACCGGTAGCGCCATGGACAGGTGAACCTCGTGGTGTTTCAAATTCTTCTCTTTCTTTATTTTCCACTATCCCTTTAAAATATAAATAACCAGGACTAGTAGTATAAATTTTTTCTTTTCTAACAGCAAAATATATCGCTGGAATCCATAATGAACGTGACATCACATTAACGTATTTTGGTTTCACATATTTATCCTTTTTATCATATTCATCAGCAGCAAATCTCGCTAAATCATCTAATGATTTTAAATTCTTTTTAAATGTTTCAAAAAACACATCATTAGGATTATTAATGATATCATCAATTAATTCTTTTTTTTGCAGGAGATGAAGAAATTGTTTCTGATATACCAGGAGATTGTGTAGGTGCAAATCCTAAATCAAATAATTCTGGCTCAGGTGAAGATTCCCTTTTTTTTTATATGAAAATGATACCACTTGTGGATCTTCCTCCTCAGTTGAATATTCTGGTTGTGGTTGCGTAATTCCTCTCTTTTCTTCATCAAATCCTTGTTACGCATTAAAATTGCTACCTGTTTTTTTTTTTGTCTTTTATTCTACTGATATCTAATCTCGCCTTATATATCCACTCGGCAAATTTTTCACGCCCTCTAACAATAACATCAGGGTTTAAAAATCTGCTTCTATCAGCAAAAGTTCTAAAAGCAAATCTACCAAATTCTTTAAAATCTTCCTGATCGTTAAGCTGATATTCACTCATTCTAGCTTTATCATCGTATTTTTGACCCGGTTCAGTGACTGCTGCAATTACAGGTGCAGGTGCTGGCACAACTGCTGGTATTTGCGCAGTTTGTTCCTCAATCTTTTTCAATACAGGTAGAATTCCTGTTTTTCACACTTCAGGATCTTTTACATCTTCTAGTATGACTCGCTCGGTTGTTTTAGTTACTGGCTCGAATAATTCTGTTGTAAAATCCCTAAATCCAAGTTTTTCATCTTGATACGCTTGTATTTTTCTTTTACCAGATTCTCTAACTGGAATTAATTTCCTTAATACAGCTAAATGTTCTCTTGCTATTATTGCTGAATGTGGTTCTCCAACCATGATATACAAATTATTTTACTTTAACAAATAACTTTGACAATTTGACCAAATATTTTAACTTTTGTACAGCAGCAGAGGGGTTGTGACCATTTATTCGCGATTTAATGAGAAAAAAATAGTGGCATCTTCGCAGGGGGCTCTATCTAACCACATTTTTTTTGAAGTTTGTTTTGATTCAGTTACTTTATCTAATTGATTTTGAGATTGTGTAGCCAAGCAATTTGTCTGCGTGATGATATTTTTTGTGTGTTTTTTGGGGAGATCGCACATTTCTCTAATTCCCTTGGTCTGTTAAGCCCCTCTGCTGCTCCATGTCCGTCGGTAAATCTGTAAGTCTACTTTTTTCAAAATGTAACTCTTGAACAAGGTGATTCAATCAAACTTTGTTTATGTATCAAGCACGTTGAGCATATGTGTTTGTCAACCGTTTTGTTCAATGGTAAATCACTGGATATAATTTCCGTATGTTTTGAATGTTTTAAATTATTTTTCAACAGTTTTATATAAATCTGGTATCAAGTGCTTTATGCTAGTTCTGCGTAGAATCTCTGTGATAACTTCTTTGGCACAACAGTTCTAGAAATCTCTACAAAGACTCCTCAGGTAGATCTATATGGTGAGTTTCTTGTTTTTGGACTACAAACTAGTGTTCAAAATATTTGTTCCAGACTGATCTAACTAAGACATACTGAATGATTGTTCAGTTCTGACTTGATTGTGATCAAGACAAATGACTAGTTAAGATTTGAATGATCCATCTAAGTTTAATTCTGGATATAAGATATGAAAGATGATGGAGCGATGTATATGAATTATATGCTGTAGGATAGATTTTCCGCAGGAATTCTATCCTTCGTCATTTTCTAACTTTTATGTAAAGCGTGTACTACATTCGTGCTGTCTGCAACTCTGACAAGGAGAAAACTTGAGATATGTTAGCATAAGAATGTGAAAAGGTGATACTTTACATTTGAGTAATTACAGTACATTGAATTTAGAGACAAAATATTGCTGTTTATATTACTACAAGCAGTTTTTTATGGCTAAGCGTAACTACGTGAGTGTGTACGCTTCATAGTGTTTCAAACACTTCGATCGATAGTAATCAGTAGTAAATAGAGAGAAGCAAAACATTTTTTTAGGGATTAAACACACTAAAAACGCACAAAATGTAGCTCATTTTTATTGCACTTGAGAACAGTGTTATTATGATGAGGGAATTTGTTTATCTTTTACCGTATACCGACTGTTCTATGAATCATTAAATTGGTACATCTTACCGTAAACTGACTGCTCTATGAATCATTAAATTGGTACATTTTACCGTACACCGACTGTTCTATGAATCATTAAATTGGTGTATCTTATCGTAAACCGACTGCACTATGAATCATTAAATTGGTATAATCTTACCTTACAGCGACTGAATAATGAATCTTTAAATTTCTATCTCGAAAACCGAAGTCGACGCCTTATCAAAAATGATTAATGCAGATGGCATGTTAAATGTACCGAACTAAATAGTTCACAAGCTTAGTACTGTTGTTATCAAATATAATGTAGAATCTATCTACTTTTCTCAACTTAATAAACGTGTCATTATGGATTCAAAACATAAATAAAGTGTCATGATCGATTCAAAACATATACAAACGTGTAATGACGTTTTCAAACATGTCATGATATTATGATATATTAAAAATATAAGAAACGTTTAATGATATCATTATATATTCCAAATATAAAAAGCTTCCAATAGTTATAAATAAGTAATGGTGGATTCAAAATAAAAGCATGTAATGATTGATTCAAAAGATAACAAAAGTTCATGGTGAATTCAAAACACTATAAAATTATCATGATGGATTCAAAAATAAGAAACATACCGTTATATATTCAAAATATAAAAACCGTGTCATGATAGATTCAAAACATTATCAATGTTCCATGACATGATATGCTCAAAATGTGAAGTATCATGATGGATTCCAAACATAATGAACGAGTAATGGTGAATTCATAATAAAAACGTGTAATGACGGATTCAGAACTTAATAAACGTGTCATGATGAATTCAAACATAATAAACGTATCATGATGGATTAAAAACAAAAAAGTGTCATGATGGAATCAAAACAGAATCAAAGTGTCATGATTGATTCAAAACATAATCAAAGTGTCATGATGGATTCAAAACAAAAAAGAACTATCTATTGATACAGTGATATATTTGAACAGAGAATACAACTTATTTTCTTTTAAATTTAAACATATTTTGTTGCCTATACTTAGGGCTTGGAATCAGGTTCACAAGCTCTATATACTAGTCCCTCGGCTCTTGAATATACTAAACATTTCATTCTTACTGTGTCTCAATTTCACCTTCTGAGACGAAGGCATGATACACTAAGTGCACTATAATAAGACTATTATCGAACAATTTCATAACAGATCTGAGAGAAAACATTAAATTTCCAGCATTAACTTTATGGAAAAACATGACAGAAATCACGTAGGATATACTGTATAATTGTGATAAGGCTTTGTGTCAAGTTAATAAAAGTAACTCTGTTAGAAAGTCATATCAGACAAAAGATTCTTAAACGAATGAAAGATGTTTATTTCAGTCCTTCAAGATAGGCAAAAGCAAGTTAGCCTTACTTTTAGTATCATGTTAATTTTTGAAAAACTGAATATGTCTCAAATTAGTTGTATCGAAAACCTTCTGTCAGTTTGTGACAGTTCTAGTAGGACGTTAACAAAACGATACATTTCAGAAATCCGAACAGCCTTTGAAGTGCATGTTGAAAAAATATTTTCTAATTATCCTCAAGACTGATCCTGTAGACAGTGCCACCTTCATCCACACTTTGTTAGCATTAGAATCAAAACATGTAATTAATTCACGTCAATTATATTATTTGTCTGTAATTATAGTCAACAGCTATTCTCTAATCTTTCGCAAATTCATTTTTGACAGATTCAAGATTTAAATAATTAATCAATTCAATAATGTTTGCTTTTTTTTCTCTGTTTCTTATTTATTTTGGATTTGTTTGCATAATCAAAATTTACCACTAGTTCCTCTGTAATTCCTTTCGGATTTTGTTGAACGATCCTTCCAGTGCACTGTCTTTGTTATCTACCAGATATATATAAGAAGGGGTCATGGAAAAGGAAGTGATTAACAAATAAGATATAAAGTTGATACTACTTTAATGTCAGATTGAAAAAAAAATGAATATATAGGTGTATCATGTACTCCAATATCGTTTAGTCACCAAAAGAAACAAATTATACGAAATCATATTTACAAAGACAGAAAACACATACCTAGATTAAGAAAGCTACGTTTTTGATAAAATATTTTGAATTTTTTCTTTTGGTGTGTGTACTTTTGTGTGTGTAAAGTCATTTCATGTATATATTCTGGTGAAAATAACATTTTTCATAGTTACATATCAATTAGGCTATATACAAATATCTAAAGACGAGCATTAGTCATAGTTTGTGGCATTCTTGGACGCGTCAATCGTCTAACTGATTTCACTGCAAATAAATAAAAAAAGATAGTGACTGTAAAGTGATTGCAGGTAGCACTCTGGTTCATACGTTGCATGGAATATAGGACATGCACGGTTACATCATAATATTTATTCAGTGAGCATTTACCTACGCTTGACTGTTTCAGTTTGTAGCCTCTTTTCAGTTTGTAGCCTCTTGACTGTTTCAGTTATTAGCCTCTTGATGGCACAGATGTTCATGCTAACTTTATATTATACTTTCTACTTAAAAGTTTATATTTTAATTGAAGATTTTATGTGAATTTTCAAAGAACATCTTTATACAAAAGGCTTCTCTGGTACAAGAAAATCCACATGCATACTCAAACCTAACTTTTGACAGCTTGCAATTAAGAACTTCAGTCTAATAATAACTTTCAGAGCAAAAATACATTTACGTATGATATCTTCTATCCATAGATAGTATATTTTGTTTTAAAAATGCAGCAATTTATAACAAAGGTAGTTATGAGTTTGTGAGTCAGTTCGATTGGTTTCTTTAACACGCTTTCAGTTTGCAAATGTGGAAAAAGTAATTAAAAATGAACACTTCCTTTTTGTGTGCAATAGATCTAATGATCCAAGTTTAGACGTATTATTCAATTTAAGATCAAACTAACGAAAGATTACCATGAACTAACAATTTATACACTGAGGACATCCAGTGAAAAGCAAGAAGCAGTAAGATATCAACACTACTTGAACATGGTCTTTCTTAATTCGTCTTTAGAATATATGCCGTTTTAGTACCTTCCTAACTTGTACTGTCTTCTTTTGCTTTAACTTCGCTGCATTGGTATTGTTTTTCACAGTTATGTGTATATACGATAGCAATCTTGTACAGTATTGTTTTTTTATATAGGAGAGAAGTTTGTATCTTGAAAGAACATGTTACCAATCCAATAATTTTACTTAACCTGCAACAATAACATATTTGAAATCAAAACAAAGCATCTCGCTTTTTATGCTTTTGCTTATCCCTTATTTTATCCACCCTCCAGGACCCACGTTTTCACCTCGTTCTAATTGATTAAAATACAATACTGTGGCTTTCTATGGATTTCATGGATTAATATTTACGACAGCCATTTAAAAAGTATATATGTAAAACAATTCTATTTTTTTTTCTACTGATCAGTGTTTGTTTTAAATATCGTCGTCAATACACTGTTTAATATTTGTTAGAAGGACAGCACGCAGTTTGCGAAACAAGATCGTCTGTGATCATACCCTGATAAAATATCGTTACAAGAAAGTGTCCAGAGGTAGTGAAATATTAACCAAGTAAATAAGCATGTAAGTGCTCATTAACCGATGAATACCTTTTAACCAAGTCAAATTGTAGAAACAGTTTCATTGAATTTACAAACGTAAAAGGTGTTGATGTTTCCTTTGTTTGTTGTTTTTCTTTCCCGAAAAGATATTATACTCTATTTCTTTGATAGTTACCTACAATTTATTTATGTGGAAAGTCCAGATATGCTCAGACAGCATTCTTGAAATGATGATCTGCATTTGCTCAATTTCCACTGTTATGTTATTAAGCCAGAGTTGTAAAAATCATCAAATTGGGAATTAGAAATTAACATTCCTACATTTTTTATCTATTTAAATATGTTGTTTTTTTTACCGTTTTCTGGTAACCAAGCATTTAGCAATAAAGGAGAATTTTTCAATGCAGATAAATATTATAATTGCTAGATATTGAACAAAATTAAAAGGCTTAAGATGAAATATCACAAGCTAAAGAATAAAGATATATAATCCTGGACAATATCGATTTTTAATTTTATGTTTTTAACCGAAATTTCTGTTCTGTTTAAAATGATACATCAAATTAATTTAGTTTGAATTTTCTGCCTCAGTGTAGCTTCAATGATTACAGTGTCCAAGTGAAATACAAACTTAATCTTAAATGAATTGATCTTCAGTGGCTGGTTACAACACGTGTTCCTGGTATAGATTGAATTTTTCAGTACAATAAACAATGATAGCTTGTTAGCCAGTTTAATCAAGACCATCTGAGATAAAGTGTAATTTTTTATCCAACCGTTAAGTCTTATCTGTAAAATGAAAGCAGATGCAAAAAGCAAGTTCACTGATATTTACTAGACTGAGCTTCTTTTATTGGAATAAATTCTGCATCACGATTTTAAGTATTCCCTCAGATTTATGTGATTCACAAACTCAAGCAAAAGCTTTCAGACTGGTAATTTGTTTGTTACATTACTTCGCTATGAGTAGCCTCGGATGAAGAAAGTATAATGTATCCTTTTGGAGTCTGTTACTCTTGCGTACCGAAGAAACGCCTGTGTAATGTAACACAAACCTAACTTAAATGCTCAGTTTTTTTTTTCATTCTCTGTTCTAGCGTTGTTAGTATAGGTTTTTAAAATAGTGCAAGTCCAACAAGTCAAGCTGTTTTTGTTTACCAACGTTTGAGTTCAAACCTTTAACAGGCATTTGGATTAAATTTCCCACGATGGGCATCCACGGTGTTCACCTTGTACGAGATCCAATTTCCTGGCTAAACCTCTGATAATTTATTGAGCACAGATTGAAGAAACGTATCTAAATGACCACATTTGTAAATTACAGATTGAACAGTATATTTAAATAACTAAGACAAATAAATAATTAACTGATTTTGTCGCAGTACATAACATTGTGTTTCATGAAATGTAAATCTATGTACTTAAATGCATCTACAGGTCTTAATGATTCATCACTGTAATAATATGGACGCATTTGTACCTTGCCTCAAATAAAACCCACATTTCTGTTTTAATAGTATGAATTGCAAATTTCCATGAAAATGAATATTCGATTACAAATTGTTCAGCGTGATTTGTAATAAATGTTCAGTGTTTGTAAAATTTCCTGCACCGTTCGATAAAATAGCACATGTAAGAAACAGAAATAGCCTGTACACCTGTACATTTACATTATGCTGTGTACTAGTTAAAATAGTTTGTAAAAAGAAATGCAAATAATATTGATGATAGACTTAACCTTTACTATCAAGCTTTATTGCGAGTAAAACAATTTGAAAACTATTATTATTATTTACTCAAGATTTCACAGAATTATTAATAACACCTAAAGTCTTAATCATCAATCAACTAATCCCACAATGGGTTAATGTTTCCCATGACAAGTTGTGGTCGTTTTTTTATCACGCGCTTTCTCATAATCAATGAATGTACAATAAAATATTTCACATAGCACCTAAAATTAATTTTTTTTATGCCAACACTACAGTCAACACTTTTGGTTTCGAACTCAAACGGGGCAAGACCAAAATCCAAAGATCAGTCAAAAGACCATCACAATAGTAACAACACCAGAAGGGCACTAGGCTGAGGAACTGGACTAGTTTACGTATATCGGCTGCTTACTCCACAGCTTATGTAGTTGCAGACTATATACATCATAGAGCCGCGTCGAAATCGCTCAAAGCTGTGTGAACAACTTAGATACATCTTGCCCTCAAAGATAACACTGCAATAAGGTGTAAGGTAAACATCCTAAAATTCTTTCTTCACGGCAAGCACACATGGACAATGGCAGCGGCGATAAGAAAAAGCTGTTATTAATGCTGGTTTGAAAAGACAGACTGTAAAACAAATATCCATTTAATGTTTATAAATAATAATATACACGTATCTATAGTATCTATAGTTTCTAACATGGTGAAAAATTAAATGTTTATGTGCCGAGACAAACTTATGGCTAGCTAGTATGGTGAAATATTTGATACAGGTATTCATATGTCTAGATAAAAAATATAACTAATATGGCAATTTATTTTGTCATGTTTGCTCCGTATAAGCGTCGTACGTTTGCTTAGAAGCATACACCTGCAATAAAATTGTTTCATTTATTAGGGTATAACTTTCCAGTTTGAACATCTCATTTTGTTCTCTTTTATCCATTCCATGATAAAACATCTGACGACAACTGAAAGATTAGAAAAGTTATTGGCTAACATATTTTGTTGAGCTGCTTGTTTGGGTGAATATATTTTGCAAATATAAAAGATCAATGGTACCTTTGTAGCAAACTCTATGTCACATGTACCCAAAAAAATATTAATGCAGAGATCAGAGACAGAACGAAGCAACAGACGGTCACATGATCCAGTCTAGATTCTTGCAGCTCTTTGCCCAGATACTACCTATAATGACCACAGTCATGAACTTTAAGCTCATTTTTTAAACGTTTTAGTGCTTTGGGCGGCAGTATCCAAAGGAAAGAACGAAGAGATCATAATTCTAACCAGGACCCGAAGCAGTTCAACCTTGGACTAAGCACCGAGTGGCAAAAGGCACGAGATCGCACTTACTGGCGCTGGCTCTCATCTACAGCAAAACTGTCCAGATCCGCACTTTAACGGCGAACCCATCTTCTTTTTGAAATATTTGTTCATACTTGTCATGTAATTTACACAATCTTGCATTACATGTTTGAGAATCATTTTTGTTAAGGGGCTATTGAATGTAATACCCCTATAGTTATTAATTTCATAAATAATATTCTTACGAATATGTACTATGACTCTGAGCTATGGCAACTTCATAGAATACCATGACAAAGCTTAATGAGAAAATACTAATAACATCAATAAATCATTTCATGCAGTATGTTTCCAGTTGTGTTGATTTAAGTCTTATTGAAAAATCTAACCTCCTTTTTCATTAGGGGAAATATCTATATGCAGTCTCCATTGATTATTTTAGCATTGACGGAGACCAGTTCATCTTCTTGAGAACGATCAATTATTGATTCTTAAGAACTATAAATAGTTTTAAATGCCGAAAGTCAATTGCTAAATGGCTTAATGTATTAATTATGTATTAATCTTTTTCCATAAAGCATCTAGGGTTAAATTAAGTCATGCTGATTATTTTTATACCCTCTGTAGGCTTATGCTATTTTGCGCAAGATTCTTAGCTTTATTATGACTTTCTCTAGCTTTATAATATTAATTAAAGTTTTTTAAGGTTTTAGTCCAATGTTACACATTGCTAAGGACAATCAACTAAATTCGTTCTTTCTGACAACTTTCATTAAACAAAACTATATGGTCTTTTAAATCCAAGTAATATTAACGTCATATCACAAATCCATTAGAATAGAATATTCCGAATGAATTTAAGATATTGAATGTGCATTGCATAGCATTGAATGTGCCTAACTGCCAGAATGTCTAAAAATGGATTCGTAATAATTCCAAAATATTGTTTATTCCAAACAGCCATTTGAGCACTGTGCAAGTCCAATAAATAATTAAAGTAGTGATTCCTCTCAAATTAAATTAAAACACAGTATTATATCCTTCTGCTGACTGAATATTAAAAAGGACACTGATATAAAACCGAATAGGAATATGAATGAATAATGGTTACGTCTTCCTCCTTATATAAATCCCCACGACTCTATTACGATTCTATGTCGCAATACATTCCTGCTGGATCTATGTCGAGAAACCTCTCCACTTGACCTATGTAGCAATACTCAATCATACCAATGTAAACTGACCCCAACCTATAAAAGGTTATAATATCAAGGTTGGGTTTAGAAATAAAGCAAATAGCATGTTTAACGCGTTAATATCTTTAAATGTAATCTATATTCACATGTCAATATTGGCTATGTAATATGTTGTTTATAAATGATCGTTACAATTACAATAATGGACACAAGTTAAAAACACAATATAGATAATAATAATAATAATAATAATAATGATAATAATAATAATAATAATAACAACAACAATAATAATAATAATAATAATAATAATAATAATAATAATAATAATAATAATAATGATAATAATAATAATAATAATAATAATGAGGACTTTGTATAGCGCCTAGTCTTTAGAAGCTCTAAGCGCTTTATATCATTAGACAACACCTATACGATAAAAAACATATAATAACATTATTACAAAAACAAACACCATACAATTAGAAAAACATTACAAAATAAAAAAACATGCTGAGAATATTTCAGTTAAGAAACATTATTAGGTGTTTAAGTTTGTTTTGAGGGCCCTCTTGAACCTGATCACTGTGTCTTTGTGTCTAAGTTCCGTGGGTAATTCATTCCACGTTGCTTGGCCCTGGTATGCAAAAGAACGCTGTCCATATGACTTTGTTTTCATAGTGGGAATAATGAGTATACGATTATACGAAGAGGAGCGTAAGTATCTTCCTGGTGTGTACACTTGGGTGAGGTCAGATAGGTATGTTGGACTAGAGTCTGACAGTGAAACATAGCACAGACAATAAATTTCGTGTTTGATTCTGGATCAAATGGATATCCAGTGAACACATGGGTAAGATCGGATAGGTATGTTGGACTAGAGTCCGACAGTGAAACGTAGCACAGAGAACAAATTTTGTGTTTGATTCTGGATCGAATGAATAGCCAGTGTAGGGTACAGAGCAGCGGGGAGGTGTGCTCTGATCCTGGTACTCAAAGTATGATCCGAGCAGCTGTGTTTTGAACTGTTTGTAGTTTCTGGAGTAGATATTGAGATGAACCAGACAGAACTGAGTTACAATAGTCCAGTCTTGAAAGTACTAATGAACACACAAGGGTTTTAGTGGTATTAACTGAAAGATATTTGCAAATTGAGCTGATGCGTCTCAGCTCAAGATATGCAGCCTTGCAAATGTTTATGACATGTTTGTGCAATGTGAGAGTACTGTCCAGAGTAACACCTAGGTTTCGTACTGATTGTGTGAAATTAATGTTGGTGTTGCTGATATTTATTGTTTAAGGTATAGGGTGTGAATGAGAAAGTCTTTGTGTTGTGATCAGAATGGCCTCAGTTTTATCATCATTCATCTGCAGCTTGTTACATGTCATCCATGATTTCACATCAGTAATGCCCTCTCTACACCTTGGATGGTAGCATCAACTTCAGCTGGGTGGCTAGATTTGTATATTTGTATATCAGCGTACAATTGGTGAGACACTGGATGATGATCTATGACACCTGAGAGCGACTGAGTGTACAGAATGAAGAGAACAGGTCCAAGAACCGAGCCCTGTAGAACACCACAACATAGATCAACTGGGCTGGAGTGTATTCCATTTGCAGATACAATTTGTGTCCTGTTGACCAAGTAGGACTTCAACCACAGTAAGGCTGTATCATGAATGCCAAATACATGCTGGAGACGGTGAAGTAATATATCATGGTCTATTGTGTCAAATGCTGCAGACAAATCAAGGAGGGTGAGGACTGTAATCTTTCCGCTATCCAACGCAGAGAGAATGTCATTAACTACTTTTAAAAGAGTAGTTTCAGTACTGTGGCAAGGGCGATATGCAGATTGTAAATTGCTAAAAAGACTGTTTGAATTTAGATGAGATACAAGCTGGGATAGAACAACCTTTTCTAAGATTTTTTATATGAATGGGAGATTAGAAACTGGGCGGTAGCTCTTTAAATCGTTATGCTCTAGTGTTGGTTTCTTCAGCAGAGGCTTTACAATGGCAGTTTTGAAAAATGATGGAAATTCCCCGGATGAGAGAGAGGTATTAATAACATCAGTTAGTGAAGGCAATACTGGATCTAAACACTCAAGCAGCAGTGATGTTGGAGTTGGATCAAGTTCACATGACTTTGGTGCACTCTTCACCACGATTGATAAAAATCGTTTTTCTGTTTCTTTTGATGCGATTCAGTATAATTTTGTAAAGGCATTAAAAGTTCATGTTTCCAAACATCATTAACAATACTGTCAGCAATAACATATAATGCATCCAGTTCCTTGCCGATGTTAGGTACATAATATTCCATATCTAGCATACTAACATGAACCAAATGAGTCTTTCAAATAACACCATGTATTAGTTCCTCCACAAATAATGTTACGTTGTAAGCAGTGACTTTTTCAATGCCTAAGAGATATCGTACCTTGTTTCTACGGATTGTGTGTGTGTGTGTGTGTATATATATATATAAGCAGCAGTATATGAATAGAAAATGAACCGTATGGTATACATAAACGACTTACTTGAACATGCAAGAACAATATGCTCAAAGGAAATTCCCCACTACGCTCCACCCATCTGTCTGATGGAAGATGTAATCTATCATCGGAGCGTAACCGCCCATATAAGAAAACCAATATTATGACGTTACATAGGTCCGTTTTTTGACCACAAGGTCTTTGTTTACTTTGTTAAGAAGATGCACATCAGTACAAATAAGCAAAAGATGTACTTGCTTAGTTAAAGGGTATACCTAAAAAGTATATTTCTAGCACTGAAATCATATATAACAAAAACTTGACCAAATGTTACTTTTAAGAATTTTCATAACTAAAACCGAACTTTTCGAAAGTATGTCACTTTAGAATATGTACTAGTCTTCATCGAATTCAATTCTTTTTAAAATCGAGCTTTAGCCACAAAATAACCCGACAAAACAAAACAATAAACATACTAAACATATTTTGTCGATTCAATAATGGACACTTTGCATTATACAGTGATCTGAACAAATTGAAATCCAGCCACAAAATATCCTTTTACTCCCTGTTTATGATTTATTGTTGGGATTGACCAAGGCTTCTGATAAGATGGTCAAAATTTCCTTTTTTCTTCAATCCATATATATTCTAAGACAGCATATACATTCTATCATCCAGGAATACCTACCCTGAGGGTTGAAACAATATAAAAGCCCCCCCCCCATTAGTTTTATTCTGTCATTTTCTGCATTAATGCGACATTTTTTTGAAAATCTTCTTCCTTCTTTCCACAACATAGCTGTTTCTGAACTCGAAAAGTTCTCTCCTTTAATTTTAAAGAAACCATCTATACTATATTGCTAATTTCTTCAGACCAGAATGATGATGGAATTTTAACAGTATTAGCCTGATCTTCTTACGATTAGCAACAGCTTTGACATCATCATGACGTAAGTCAATAATATCGCCACATTCTGCTCCTTCCTTCTATTCATATGTACATTCAGCAAGAACCATGACCAATAGCCTTAACCTCGATCATATAAAGTAAATCGAACTCAATATTCCTTATATCGCCAGGCTTAATCTCTAAAGCGTTTGGACAGAAGTCTCTCAGCAAAGCAGTAAAGTGGTTTCGATTCGTCTCAGCAATGAAAAACTTCAGTGGGATATCTCTCGTGGACCCAGCAACCAAACTGATTACCTTTGTATTTAAGTTTAAAATGTCAGTTTGAAGCACGTTTGTAGTTGCTAACCTTGGACCTTTTAAGAGTTCTGATTTCTGCCTTGGACAATACATTCTTCCACTCCTAATATCTATTGCAAAAGAAAGAACAACTGTATCCAGCAACCTTTTATCCTTTAATCCTTTAATCTGATCCAAACAAACTAATTTAACGTTAATTTATTAAATTCTGCTCTGATTTCAGACAAGGCGAAAAAAATAGCATTCTATTTCCCAGACAGCAATCTTGAGTTCATGTATCACTTTCACAACTTGTAACCTAAGGCTGACATGGAGTTTATGTAGACCTTTGTTGTCTAGATGGTTCTGACCATGTAATACATATTTGGGTATCCTGCGTAGGATTTCCCAAAAGAGAATATAATGGTTCTGACCATGTAATACATATTTGGGTATCCTGCGTGGGATTTCCCAAAATGGAATATAATGGATGGTTCTGACCATGTAATACATATTTGGGTATCTTGCGTGGGATTTCCCAAAAGGGAATATAATGGTTAGTTTACCTCGCTCATATTGATCACTAATTGACTTGTCCTCATAAAAAGTGCCCTGAAAAAAAGTGAAGCTTGAGACTATTGAAAATTCGTATAAAAACCAACGACTTGTAACGAATTCTTCATTTTGAGTTACAAAGAGTCAGGTAAACATTTCATATTCAGATCCAATTATCTTTGCTTCCCTCTATTTCGTCCATCCTGTATAACTTGTTTCTCCTTTGAATCCCTTCGGTCTTTGTTTACTAATTGGATTTCATTTTATGAGGAAGTTTGACTGGATTCAGACTTGAAGCAAAACAACTTGCAAGCCAGCTTCTTCCAGTTACATAATTCAAACTGCCCATCCATATAATGCAGAGCGAACTTACTAGCAGCCTCAATTTTGAATTTTCAGACCTCATTCCTCATTAAATTCCAAAACAATTTCTGTAATTTTACACTAAAAGACGAGACTCAGAAAGCCCACTTGGAAAAGAGAATAAACAGTTCAAGCGTCATTGGGAATGGTATGTGATCAAATCGATGGTATACAATAACTGTCTGGAAAGACAGGCTAATATATTTACCAAACTGGTTCGATGTGGCTGAGACATTTCACTAGTGCAGGAATGTCATCATCCCTATGATACAAAACACATCACTAACTGACATGATTGACCCTTGTACCCCTGCAGCCCCTTTGAATCCTAAAAGAATGGTCTACACATCAAAACTATCTGTAAATATTATTTCAGTTGACATTATGGATATGTTTTGATGGAGAGAAGTGTCTGTATAAACATTTTATAAGACTATTAAGCATTAATTCTAATGGTAACACTGTTGCATTAACGCTATTCATCATTTCGATAACATGTTTAAACTAAAAGAGTTTCAAAACAACGAATCGAATCTAAGTTTATCTCTAATACAGCAGTTTATGGTCTTTCTTAATGTAAGCTCTATGTATAAACACAAAGACTGAAAACATAAATACACAGTTAATGGAACTCACCTACGACAAAAGGAAATAAATATTAAATTACCAAATTGAGAAAGACTTGCAAATGGCTGCTGTAGTTAGGTATATACGAACTAGTTTATAAATACAATTGAATTCACTCTTCCTGGTTCACATGGTTTAAAATGTGCAGATAAACAAAGGAAAGCCAATAAATCGATAAAATGGACTACACTGTACAAACTTTGTAATGTTACTTACTTATTCATACAAAGATGATAAGTGATTTGGTTTAAAAATTGCTGGATTTATGATGATCGAAATATTTTGCCACTAGGTATAGTTACAAATCTCCTGACAAACTGTGTAAGGAAAATTAAACTTTAAAGTTACAAATAATGCAAAATGGGTAGGGAAAGCGGCGTGGGTGGGTGGGTGGAATTGCGTATGGACTCATGTTACAATTATTTTTCCTATATAGCATTTACATTTTCTGTCAGTAATGAATAACCCATTGTCTCCAAAGCTAATTAATCATATGTTAATATCAAATAAATTCAATGACGAACTTCCCGTGATATTCTTGTCATAGGTCGTCAAGCAGCTTTTTGACAGGTTGGAATGTAAATAAACTTTCTATAAGCTCACAGATTTCATTTCCGGGTTAGAGTTTATATTTCATTACTCAGTGTGTACTGTTGCCAAATTACCCAAAGACAACAACACCATAATTCTCATATTGTCAACAATAAACAATTACATTTGCCTAAAACAATAGATAATCTAACTCATGCTTCTTCCTTCAAAAGAGAAGAATTGTTTTGCTAAAAATAGTCTGTGACTATAATCGTCGGTACTGAACCGGAAGTAATAACTGTGACCCGAATACATATGACCACAGGACATATTGGGCTATATTGGCAAAGGGAAGCATATTGTAGCATTTTGATTGGTATCGACGAACTTTCTGCCTTCCGTTTCTGTATCTCGCGTATCTTAACAAGGACTGATTTGAATATGTTTAAACATTGAACTAAATCACAACTGAAATAAGCCTCGGGTTTTATTACCTTTACTTGGAACATAAAATAAACCTCGGGTCTTATTACCTTTACTAGGAACATAAAATAAGCCTTGGGTTTTATTCTGAACAAAATATTGTCCCTTAATATTCATTAAATGAAACAAAATCGATGAGATATAACTTTGAATCTAAAATGTAATAGTTAAAATCTGTTTCTTCTAAATTTCATCGCAATTTAGTAACAAAATATTACTTATTCTGTAGTAATTTGTATGAAATTGTAGTTTGTGTGTTATATAAAAATGGTATAATAATTTGAAAAACAAACAGCTTGCAACAAATTGTTTTATTGTATTTAATAAAAAATGGAACTTCAAAATTGTTTGCAGCTCATTGTGCATTTAATTAAAAGTAGTAACTGCAAAATAGATTTTGGATGACACAAAATTCTGTTGATAAACAAATAACGTAAATATTATAGTTTACAGTTGCTATTTATTGGAATTGGCTTGACAGTTGACTTTTTGTGGGTTTTCTGTTGTTGTTTTCTTTCCTTGGATCTTCCAGAAACTGTGTTAATATGGCCTTTCACTCAGGTTTATATCTATTCTGAATAATGTTTATTTAACGTTTCTCTCACTAGTATCTATAACGTTTTAGTATGTTAGTAGCTGTGCCACAGGGTGTGTCTGATTCATCTAGTGCAGTAGTGTAATTGTAGTTAGTGCTTGCACATTCTGCTTCCAGCTGCTGCCGCGGGATAGCCTTCGAACATTCAGTGGCGAAAAGGGGAGTCGAGTGCGTAAGCCTCTCTCGCCAAGACTCGTGCAGTCCCCCCCCCCTTCACTACACGGTAAGTGGGCATCATTTGACCCCTGGCTGAACAGAAGGGGATCTTGGAGCAGCTTTGGGCCCCAGAGGTGTGGCGTACAGGCCCACTGATATGTGGACACTCCCTGGCGTTACACTGACCCCACCTATGGATTAAATAGAGGTACCTGCCTACCCTTCCAAGTAAAATCTGATCCGGCTGACTGGACCGATGCAATCATAGTCCACCCAACGGCCAGGATGATGGACCAACAAGGTGCTGTGAAGCACCAAGGGCATTGATGAGGCATATTAGAAGTCATGGCCATCCAATGCAGCCAACGGAGTCTCCAACCGTAGCAAGTCTTCGTGCCACTTGGAAATGGCTCCTGCGGCCGAGAGAGTAGAATCGCCCCTTTTCAACGACTTTTCCGACTTTAAAAGCTTTACAGCATATGTCTTCTTCTTCTTCTTTAGTGTTATCATCGGACACGATGGACAGCCAAAGAATATACATGTGTGTTTATTAAAAACGTTAAATACCACAACGTCTCAAACGTGATCATCTTTAAATCAAATGATGGATATATCATAACGCTTATCAATTTAAGCTTATTCTATATGTTTTCGTCTCTCTGAGTTCAATCATTGCGCTACAGGGGGAGGGCCAGTGTAATTATGTGATATAATATTTCTCCGAAAAATGCAAATAATTTATCACTGTGTTTGTCATTTGTGGGAACCAATATATGCTTATATCCCATTTGATAGTATGAGAAGAATGACATTTTCGTCCACGAGTGTAAAATAATGTACGTAAGGATACCCTACAGGTGCTTTTTCAAATGTAAACAGGGACATTCAGTGATTTTGGGTGTGCAACACGTGCCACGACTAAGCTATTCATGGTCCTAATTTGAGGAATGTGATATATTAAGGTTAGAATAATATTTACTGATTACGAGCCTCGTTTATCATCGTCAACCAATATTATATCATGTTATATCATGCCATATTATGTCATATTCAGACAGTAATTTGAATGCTACATTGAAGAAGCATAAAAAATATGTTTGACTGTATGTAACTGCTTCTAGCTAAATATATATCTTTTTTTTATGTGATTTACTTCTATTAAATTCCTTTTCCTGCAATTTCCTATCCAGATCGAAATGATGCATGTGGTTCAGAAAGATCAGTAGGCTTCTGAGTTCCATAATAATTCCATGCTACTCGGAATGCATGAATTGTCTGCCCGTCTGATATACAATCTTTTTTAAACAAATGCAAACCTTTCACAAACCTTTCACAATACACGTAACATCTGTTCCACGCCAGGATACAAACACACTAAATGTGACGACTAAATGTAAACTGAACATTCTTAAAAAATTCTTATTACCTCCATGTCACGGTATAAACACATGATTCCGACATCATATAAAATTCGCAAATTTTTTTTCACAGATGTAAACTCCGAACGCTGACAGAAGTGGGTCTACATCTTTCAGTATAAATAACAACTATACTGAATAGCGTAAACCCTAACTGCATAATGCGCCAGAAACATCATCGCTATTTTTAGCTTTGCTTTGTAAAGCAAATACTGTCGAAATGGAGAAAATGTAAAGAGGAAAATACTACTGAAATGTGGCACAATTATGGATTATTGTGTAGTCGTAAGGCATGATCTTGGTACATATAAACAGATAATGAATTCTTTTTTGTTACTGAAGAAAATAAACTACATTTTAGCTAATGTACCAATAATTTTAATAATATGAATTAGGTGCAAAAGTACAATTCAAAACTAGTGATATTGTATTAAGATATTGTATTATAAATAGAGTTTGTTCAACTCATGACTACCTTTTTTAAATTTTTTGATTGGAACAATTTTCCAGGACCGTATGCGTGAACAAAAATGTGGCAGTCTCTTTTGAACAAAATTGTCTTGCGATATCTTTTCCCACCGTTATGTGTTGCATACAAGTATAAAACTTTGGCATTGTTTTGTGATATACCTCTTAATTTTCTAACCAATTATAAGCCAGATTTGTACGGTAAAAATGCCAAAAAAAAAAGGGTAACGATACTCTAACGGAAGTAAATTATGTGATTAATTTGATTAAATTTGTTGGCTTTCGCTTTTTCTGTTACTTAGTTTATGACTATAAAATTATAACAATACCTCAATAATGAATCATATATCATATATCCTCCAGGCAGCTTAAAGTATTATATGATTTAAACATAAACTATCAGTCATTAGATGATTCGATTTTAAATGTGTTCCAATTCGCCACGCTATCCATAATAAAATCAAGCTTGAATTTCTGACCTACTTTGCAAACGTAATGTCTATCTTTCTAAAGGATAGATGACTAAAGACGGATTTCTTGCAAACAAAATGGTCCACTTTGCTCACGTCATGTGACTAAAGATTTATTGGCGAAATAATGTTAATATGTTTTTCATATTCCTATATTTTCACGTGCGAAAAATATATCCTTATATTTTCACGTGTTAAAATATAAGATTTCCCATCATGCCATGCGACGCTTGATTGATAGTGCCTACAAAGCTGCACCTGCAGCAACAAAAACGAGTACTTTGTGGACTAGAACAAACAAATAGAAACTGCACTGCATTTCAGACAAGGATAAAAAAATGTTTGATAAATGAATCAGACAACATTCACATCTCTTTGAAATTATTTCCACTTACTTCCCTGACAACAACTACAAACCCGCTATTATGCATAGGGTAGTCGAACTTACGTTGTTTTCAGATAGGGTCATATAGTCTACAAAATAACAAAAAAATATGATATATTGCGACAGATAAGGTCAACCCAATCCTACGGCATTCTTAAGTCTTAAGTGTTTTGCCGTGCGGTGAGTTTTAACTTCAATTCTGGAGCATTTTTGGTGTATAATAAAAAGAAGATATAATAAAGTATCACAAACTTTAAATATGTATTCCCCTTCGAAAACCAATATAAAAGAAAAGGGATGGCCGTGCAGTGTACATTACATAATCTTTTCTTTTACGGAAACCTTTTCTCTAAAATCACTCAAGATTGTCACGTTTGAGCCATTTGTTTTGAAAATAGTAGCGAGAAGTCTGTGGAATAACTCAGCTAGTTAAGGAGGTTCTTATAAGTATTTAATGACCACTTTGACATATCACTGTTAATGGTTTCGAACACCGTTTATATGTCTGTACGATAGAAAATCTTTCATGTGCAGTTATAATATAACTATAATTTGAGAGGACGCAAAATAACAATTACATGTATTCGACTGTTTTCTCTCTAATACAACTTCAAATCAGTCACAATTGCATATGGCAGCTTTCAATGTTAATTTAAATCAATGTGTGGCATCTAATGGGCATGTATTTTTTTTCAAACCAATTCAAAAATGTCCGTATGGAAAAACACATTATTCCGTTTATCAAATGCGTGTTATAGTCTTCCACCTCATTTAGTTTTATCCGCTCCATTTCAACAGTTTACCCGATCCCTTCAATGAGTATTTTATTCCTGTAAAAATATGTATGAATATCCAGGTATGCTTTATACAATGTGTAATGTAAATATAATTCGATCACATACAGCAGTGCTAAAGCATTAGAAAATCAATACAATGTGGTGGATAGACTTCATCTAGACCTGAATAGCGTTTTAATTATTATATTTCTAAAACGGCAACATCTTTTATCAAAAATTATGTTCCATCAGTTTCTATTGAACCACAGGTGCAGCAGTGGTTCACTTTCTGATTGACAATCGAGACCGTACATGTGGCTTGCTCAGATTGATTCTGATGTGGAAAAACATGAGTTCATAAATTTATATTTTTTGTAATTGTTGTCTTTCACAAAAGTTGTAAATCAACTGGCGTCTTTAAATGACAGAGGAGGTAATTTACTTCTTTTTTTTAATATATGTTGTTTGAAGCCCCAATGCCGCCGTTACGTGCAAGAAGTCGTACACGCCAAAATATTTTAATAATACTGAATCTTCAAAGATGTTGGTACTAAACATCATTGGGTTCCATTAAAACCAGATAACATCGACCTTTCATCACATTATCGGCCATGTAGTTTCTCCTTCGAACCGAGAAACCCTGCCATTTTTCACATCTGTGAGAATTAATCCGATATTGATCAGCGACATCCATGGGTCAACCAATTTCAGTCTGATGACGTCACTGTTGTAAAGCTAAGAATCCAACACCACGCCATGTCGGATTATCTTCAGCCAGTTGGCTTTTACAAGGATTCCAGTGCTCAAGCTGGTTATCAATATTCAACCAAGTTTTTGTTTTATCAAACGCACGCTTTTCATTCCAATATCGACTTTAGAAAAGCGGGCTTGCCTCTTTTCATTCCCTCTCTAATCAATTTTTGCGACACATGCAAATGTTGTTGTAATTAGTGTGGTCATGCGAATGTTGTTGTAATTAGAGTAGTCGGTAACGGAATTTGTCGAATGTATCACATCACTAATTTTGGAGCACTCCCTAGAAAAACGGAATTACGAGCGACTTCTTCGACTAAATTAAGGGGTGACACCTCTTAATTCTAAATTGAATATCTGAACGTCGTTTAAACCTAACATCTTGATTATTTCAAAGAACGGTTTGCGTCAAAAAGCTATTTTTTTTAATCAAATTTTTTCCATCCTTTCAACCTTTAGTTAGACTGGAAGAATCGCAAAATGTATGATAAACGGCGGCATTGGGGCTTTAATAAGTGATTCGTGCAAATATTACTTATTATAAGTTGTTTTTAAAAGAAAAAGTAACATTTACCGCCCTAACTTTCTAATAAAAGTTTCCATCAGCTTAGAAATTACCGAAATCCAGAATTTTCACACGATGCTGTACGTGAAGATATAGAAAACGGAAGTATGTTAAGCATTGGAATCAGGGTAAAACTTTTGTATTGAAAACATGGATAATAGAAGCCACCGACATTAAAAAATATTCTATAACTTTCGTATTTTAAAGGCCAAGCAACCGAACACAGCTAGAAGGTGGCATATAAATATCACTATGTGTAATGGAGTGCCCCACATTCCAGTTTGATGTGTATTAATCTAAGATTTTTTTCCAAGTATAATGCAACATATTCTAGAATGTAAGTTACTGTTATGGAATTAAATATATGGCTGATCTGGCATGATTTCTCGTGACTGTGCAAAAGTTCATGCCAGAAACAGGTAGAAGCGATTTAGTAGAGAGAATTTGATTTGAAATATATGGGACCGCTCCGATGGCCTAGTGGTTAAAGCGTCTGCCTCGGATGCAGTATGTTGCGGGTTAGAACCCCGGCCGATCCATACAAATGACTATTGCTAGGCACTAGGCATTGAGAGGTTAGAGTTAGAGTTAGGACTGGTCAGTCTGGTTTTTTAGGGCAATGTGACTGCGTGGGACATGATGCTACATGTCTGCGGCATGATGCCCCAGTGCTAGACAACAATATAAACTGACACACTGCAGACATCGTAGACTACAAAGCTATATATAAATTCTATCGTGTTTCGTTGGATGCTTAACTTTATATTCAGCCTAGTAATTTTATATGTCTCACAAACCAAATGAAATCATTAAACCCTGAAAAAATTCTTCATTAATTTTGTAACATGAGAAGTAGTTGTAATAGTTAAATAGTTATACATAACTAAATATAACGTAATTAATTAAACAAAAATTAAATACATATTAATTTGTGCAGCGCCATAAATAATGTTCTTAAGAACATACGTTTTCTTCTTAATGGCGAAATTATGATAGTTGTCTATTCTCTGACAAATTTTTTGACCGTGAGATTTGAATAAATTATTATTTTGATTTACATTGCCACTTTCTTTCGTCGACGAAAACAGATACATCTGTCTATAACGATAACGGTTTATTCTAAGTAGTTAAGACAAATTTCTCAATGATTTATATATTTAACGCAACTAACCTGCCCGGTATTTGCCTTTTACAAGAGACTTAATAATTTGACCCTTAGGCAAACATGAGATAACCACACACCCGTCAGTTCTAGTGACTGGCTTTTGATAGCAATCCCTATACCGAGATATCCACTTATTGTAGATAGATAGTAAAAGCATGACTTGGCGCTATACTTCCACATTTGTGTGCTTTGCCAATCAATGAATGCATAGGTTTTGCTCCAACACATTCACGTTTTAGCTATTAACTTTAGCAAAATTTAAAATTTTTAACGACGATTCTCACACAAAACCAGTTAAAGACAGTTGTTTACATCATTTAGGACAAACTTGTTGGCATAGTGTATATGACGTAGGTGTTGAAAATTGATAGCAGTTAATTGATAGATAGAACGCTAATCAGCTCTATAAAATATCCTTGCGAAAAATTAATGAACATTCTAATTAGCCAGTTTCAGTGACTTAAGCAAGTCAGAGCAAAATTTGTACTGCAACAACAATGTGTAAATGACCTTCATCTCTGACGGTATTATCACGGATTCCAAAGGATCTCATTGCGGAAAAAATGTTCAGTGTACCATTATATTTGACTTAATGTATTATATAGGTACTTGAGAATATCCGTATCATTAAGCATAACTTAGCTTCGCAAACGTCACTCATGGAATACGATTTCGTGTTGTCCATATCCACTTAAACCGACGTTACAAAGAGAGATCCACAATAGGTATTGAGCTAACTGGATGTAATTTCGATGCAGTTATAGATAAATATATGGTGCTTCTCTAGCTGAATCATTGCACAGAAGTTCATACAATTTAATATAAGAGGCTTAATTCTCTGTATCTTCTGCATATAGGCAATCTGAATAAAGTCAGATCCCACCGCCCTACGTGAAGATCTGACGTCAACCGCTTATGGGTCATGTTCTGGTGACCTTTGAATTCGCCAATGGAAATACAGCTTTGAAAAATCGGAAAGTGACTAAAATCATTCGGTACACATCATTGCTCTTCAACAATACTGCTCAGTCTCCCAAACGCGATTATAAAATATCTAATCTGACTGGCGGATAAAATTAGAGATTATGGTAAAAACATAGACCACCATAATATGACCCCCAATCAGTTGCTGTCAGATCTTCACGTAATATAATGGCATAATCAGATTGGCATATACGTTTAAAATGAAACTAGTCTTAAGGCTCACTATCGCTTATAGTGCATATTGTCTACACCTTGATTAAATCCTGATGTATTCCTACAACAATATTGATAGTTTTCGGAGTTTTTGCCAGTAATGTGTTTAATCGTGTAATGTAGTTATTGGTTATCATATACATTTTCCACTTTCCAATATACATTTATACATGCAATAATTTTGCTGATTGTGCTTTGCGTAAGATGACGAACTAAGTATTTTGCTATTATATAACGTTTTTCACATGAACTTTATAAATATATATATGTTTTGAATGCGAAGAAAATGGAAAAGAAGTAAACTTACCTATTATTTCTTAAACCAAAATATTGCGTTATTTAACATACAAAATATTGTCGCATTCTTTAGATATTCAAATAATAATTCATATAATTGCATTTATAATGAGTAAAATTGGATTATATCACTTTGTGTGCAAAACCTCGTTTGCAAAATTAACATTTGTTTCAGTACATTTCAAATCAAAGATAATAGGATAATTTTCTTATAATCATGCAAATATTGATGGAAGATAGTACAAAAAGTCGAGAAAGCACAACTAACGGAGGCTTTGTTCTTGGGTTCACATGTGTGATCGATTTCTTTCAGTCAATTAATAATTCAGCTTCGGTTAATAAAATGGAGTTTTCTCATTTTAAAGACCAGACCGTTCCAAAATGAGTGTTTTGTACGTAAGTATTCCATATAGATAGAACTATTCAAAAATCTCTGCTGGCTAATTAATATTATTCTAAAAGAGTATGCCATTAAATGTTCGTTTTCTGGCTAACACGACGTGTTGGTGTGGGATGGAGAAACTCAACGTTATTGAAGCGTCATACTGCATTAATTATACTTATACGGATATGGCTTTTAGTCAAATATGTAGAATGTGATGATGAAGAATTTCTCAATGAACGAATCATTTTTTAAAATTATTAATATGTTAGTTTCCTATCGGATGAAATTGACCGTGATGTTATAATAGTGCCTGTTTAACGTAACCTGATTTGAAAGTCTATATGGTCATCAAAGTATTTAGGGTTCTTTTTGGAATGAATTTCCAGACGAAACTTGCAGGATTTATTTATTAGTTAAGACCATTTCGTTAATTATGCCTAAGTTTCATGGTATTCCGATACCTAATATTGTATATTTTGTTCGTCATATATTTATAACGATGGCCTCTTTGGCATATTCATTCTGGGGTATAAACAGTTCAACATATCCATTCTCTGATGGGTGGGTTTTGTTATATCAGAATCACAAATATGTCCATAAGAGATTGCCTTTTGGAGGAGCAATATCACAAAGTACTTAATTTAACAATTTGGAACTACATTCAAGTTATATCGTCTCAAATGTTAAACGTATGCTGCGTCGCTTAAGAATGAATCTCGAAAGAGACCGTTACAGAAACTCATAATAGGATATCGTTTTCATACTTGTGGTTTCTGTTTGTGTAACATACAGGAAATATTTGTCTTCTTCTCAAGAAGCTGACTGATTTATGTACTCACAATATTTATGATTTCGCCGCTCACTTGTATTTATTTATTTAAAGGCATCCTCTTTATGCGAAGAAAGAAATTTGGAAACTCCCAATCATTAAGAAGTTTTCAAGAAAGTTGAAGATTGTTTCTATTTAGTTTGCGGCATTTGTGGATAATGTTCTAATTTTTGGTAATTTTCTTTCACATTATAGATTGCTTTGTGCAAGAATTGTGATATAAATTCAGTCAAAACCAATGTTGTGTAAAAACAACGACAAAAAAGACAACAACTGGACAGCTATGGAAAGCTCGTGTTTGGCAAACATTCAAAACAGACAAGAGAAAATCAAACATTCTCACATATAAAAATGCGATGTTTAGATTTGTATTCAAGCGAACCTTATGGTAATTTAAACACATTATAAGAATGTAATGGATTATCAACCAAGTAATCCCAGTAAATGCAATTTCAGTTTAGAGGCGTCTGAATCTAAATTCTTACCGTGTCTTATAAGTTCTTGTGCTGATTTTATTTATGCGCCATACATAATTACTTACATAATTACTTGCTTATTTTATTTATACGCCATACATAATTACTTACATAATTACTTGCTTATTTTATTTATACACTATACATAATTACATCATGGAATATTTACTTTTTGTTTTGCTTGTTACTTTTTTCGAAGTCATTGTTTAAAGGAAGATGTACAATGCTTATTGATCATGTTCACGAACAATCGATTTCGCTATTTTGTTCAACATTTCATGATGATTCATGTGTCTTTCTGAATATTTATAACAGCTGGATGGAAGGAGTCCCTTCTAGAACAATTACAAGCAACAACCATTTAGATTGCACCAATTTTCCGTAGTCATTTCATAAGTAATATTGATTGATATATTGCACCGTAAAAACTGAGCAATAAATAAATTCTTCGAATTAAGTGTTGTTTTTGCAAAATTAAGATATTATAATGTCTTCTTTTACATCAGTAACAATACCTAAATATTTTTAAAATTCTTTCGCTTCAATGTTATATAACTGAATTCAATCGCATATATATAATTTTATTTGCAACCTGATATATTGATTTATTTTAGTTTCTATTAATTCTCTTTAGTGTCAAATGATAGAAGGTTATATCAATATACAAATCAATATATAATTATGAGGATTTCTTCTTTGCTAGGAAAAACCCAAATAATAATGTATGTGTTCCTTCTAACGATATTCAAAAGCTAACTCAAAAATCCTTTCTTCTAACACACGCAACGCATTTGTATTAATCAATAAAGATATATCTAATGGTTGACTTCTAGCCCCTATAAATAAGCTGTGCGAAATTTTTAAGCTCGACAAATCCCAATAGCTCCCTGTAGAAGTAGTTGTAATGGCCCTATCATCTGCATAATATATTAAAATATTGACAAGAAATTCTTGGCGGCCGAAAAATTATTTTTACTTTTATGTCTGGATCCTTCTGACAACAATGGACATTAATAATAACGATTTTCGTTTCTAAGGAATTGGACACAATTGCATCGAAAATCGATTAATTGAACCGTGTCTCTATATATCGTTTCCAGTGTGTTTCTTATTAAATTGTGGTTATAAAATCTATATGAACAGAGCCATTCTCTTGAGTGTATTTGGAGAAGCTATGGGAAACGAACCGTGCGATTAAAATGTCTACATAAGTTTTATTTCACCAGATGTTAAAATCTGCTTTGCGTGAAAATAAATTTCTATATCTGTCCTATAAATCCTCTTAGCATTGGCGCAAATGGTAAAATGCTCCAATTTAAACATTTAGAAAGGTTACCTGTTGATATTTAAACGACATTAAAACAACACTGCACATATTTTTGCTGGCCATTGAGATTCAGAACTTTAGCATATTTTTATTTAAATCCGTTTCTATTTCGCGCTGTCATTTTTACAAAAAGGAAAGAAAACAAAAACAACAGCACAATAAATAAATAAATTAAAAGAACTAAAAGAGCAAAATATGACAATTTCAATACTACCTTCTGCCTTATAAACTTATTGTCTTATTACAAGTTTTGCATAATATTTCCGCGGAATAAGTATGTGCATTATCAGATCAAATGTTTCAAGAAAAACTCCTGTGGAAGATGCATAGAATGTCATATTTGGAGCTGCGTTGTGTGCCTTTTTAAGCTTATGGTTTAATAATTATATTCGGGCGAATATCAATTAAGGATTTTGGTGGAGTGTATTTAGTTCATCTTGACTCATATTAGACAAGAACAACAAAAATAAGGACGTGGATACCACTAATATAAGATCTGATTATTGTATTATATAGGTCTAACTACACACAAGACACAACACAATAGCAATATATACAAAATTAAAAGTGTAAACCTTGTCACCAGTCGGTGGATACGTTGGCGACATTCATAACTCAATACGTTCAATATCACATGTTTTCCTTTACAGTGTTCCGTTTTGTGCGCGTTTCTGTAGAAAATTCAATACTGATTACTCTTCCTAGAAACAATCCGTCATGCTATAGCGATAAGACAAACTTTTCAGATACAAATCACCATAGATAAATTGCATGCGCGAAGAGGCGGAGCCAATCGACTAAATATTTTGAAAACAATCCCATCAGAGTTATAATTTAATTATCTGCCCTATGCGTGTGAGCCCTTTGCATGATATGAATGTGTGTTTACTGACAAGGAGGTAATATTGTCCTAGAAATATCCATCGTCAAATATCTAAACTTGATACTGCCTCGTTATGAACTTTCAGGGAATATAAATCAACTTGATCAGCTGCTTTAAAACATATAAGCTGTCGATGATGGGATACAGACTCTTGTATTCTTGTGATTAAATACCATACAATGGTATGTTTCATTGTACCAAATACTATCTCAGCTAGATGGTTTTGATATTGTTGGACTTATGTAGATTATGATTTATTTTCATTGTGTGGGAGTTATTATATAACCAATGATAGTTTATCATACATTTTTGGTGAATCATAAGCAATATTCTTATATAAGGATATAAGATGAATGATGTCCGACCAACCTAGAAATTCTACGTCTACAAACTTTATTCTCGAGAAAATATTTATTCAAAATAACTTCACAGATTTTTTGTTGACTTTCACAAGAATTACCCATTTGGGCACGTTTTAAGGATTAAACAAAGCACGACTCTATTGAAGAGAAGACAAATCAAAGTGTGATAGATACTAAAGAATATAAATAAACGACTACATTGAAATGGCATTAACGCCTATAAACGCTAATATATCAAATGATTCAATCCATGTTGCCTTGGGTGGTGGTGATCTTTATTACCTCAAACGCGAATTTCTTAATTCTCATCCTCACATCGTTTTACCATGTCTTTTGATCCTGGTCGTGGCGTCAGTAGTTGGAACGGCAGGGAATATCTTAATACTTCTGGCTGTAGCCAGGACTAAGGAACTCAGGAATGTTGAATCCTTTTTTATTGTGAATATGGCGTGCTCGGATCTTTACGTCACCCTCATCGCTGATCCGATGAACATCGTTGGTAAGTCTGTGTCTTTTAATCAGTTTTCTTTATACTCAACAAATTAAGTAACTCTTGTTTTTAAAGTACTAATTTCTCCTGGCTGCCTTACAAGCAATCGATTCTCAGAAAATTTAAATGAAGCAAAACGCGAAACCGCTGAAAGGAAAACGATAACGTTTAACTGATCGATAATAAAATGTCCCAAATTTAAATGGATGACCAAGCGAAAGGTCTTATACATTTTGATCTCCAGAAATGTAAATTCACTCTTCTATAACAAGAAAAACAGGATTGTTTCAAGGTTCGATCTGGTAACTCATATTAATTAATATTTGTGAACATAGCACAACAAGTTTCTTCTTTTATCTAAAGGTAGTTCTTACACCTGTGTTAACAACTGTTTAATTAATAGCAAAGACTGCATGTAATCTATTTTATTATATATGTCTTCTTAACTACCTACCTACACGTCTATATTTCTACTTAACTACGTACATACACGTCTACCTATCTACTTAACTACATACTTACACGTCTATCTGTCTATTTATCTACCTACCTACATGTCTATCTACTTAACTACCTACCTGCAAATGTATGTTTGCATATCTATCTATTTAACTAGCTACACGTCGATCCGTCTGCATGTCTATCTACTTAACTTCCTACCTACACGTCTATCTGTCAGCATGTCTATCTACTTAACTACCTACCTACACGTCTTTCTGTATATTTATCTACCTACCTGCATGTATATCTATTTACTTAACTGCCTACCTGCAAGTTTATATGTCTGCATATCTATCTACTTAATTACTTACATATATATCTGCATGTCTATCTACTTAACTACCTAACTACCCTAAAAACAATATATTATTCTCTGATTAATAGTAATTAGTGTTTCATGTGGTAATTCAACTGCAAAGAATATTTACTCGATGTTTTTAGACTTTTTAATTACAACTTAGGTTGAAATGTTAGGCAATATCCTTGCAGGTGTCAGTTCTCTAATGCTTAGTGAACGCAGTAAAACCTAAAGAACTAAAACATCACTCGAATAAAATGGTTGACTCGAATATTTATCACAGTTCAGGCATAAGCTCTCCATTGCCTGCTACCTTAAAAGAACTCGAAATAGCCTTAACATGGAACCAAAATTTCAGACCCACACCACTTTGAGTTAGATAATTCCATTTTCTACGTTTCCTATTGAAAGCACGATAAAAGTGGATGTTGCTATTCCTAGTTAGCTTTCCTCTGAATATGTTCAGTTTCCTTACTTGATGCCATTTTTCATATCCGGTAAATATATCTGCCTTTCTTAAAAGAGCACGATATTCAAAATATTAATCGTGTTCAAGGATGGGAAAATTATATGAGTTCCACTGACTGGAACAGATACCGTTGAAATTGTGGACTAATTCATTTCTTCCCAAACAAGACGAATATGACGCAAGTATTCCTTTCTGGATTTCACTGACTGGTATGTTGAAAGAAAAATCTCTGTGAAGTATGGAACCCTTTCTAGTCTTGGTTTAATTGCTCAATCAATGCAGCATAGTCAGCTATCTTCATTAAATGGTAAAGCAGGTCTATGGCTTATATTTTCAAAGACGAAGCAAAACTACTCGATCAATAATAGACAAGTCAATATGGTTTGTACATATTGATTACGCTTTGTGCATTTGAAATTTTCTTGACAAAAAATCGAGCACAAATGTAAGCGTCAAAATATTAGATGCGATATAATTTAACTGTCTTTTTAAAAGTAGCAATAAAATAAACTAATAGCATGAGATATGTGAGAATAAAGCTAAGGTCTAAATATATCACTCGAATGCAGTTATTCCAAAAACCTCCAAAGTTTCAAAAATATAGTTCAAGAATAATAAAAATAATAAAATTGCAACATCTTGATTAAACAGCATATAAAGTTAGGGATTAAAAGGTCTTAGATCAATTCTCAACAATTGAAAAGTAAATTATGATATGTATCCACTAATATTTCTCTGGTGACTTTGAGGGCAGATTTAATCAAAATTCACTGGCTGCAGGAGAGTCTGAGGCGCCCAGGGGCAACTTTCTTTAGTGGCTCCCCCACTGAGGCGCATGGGGCTCCTTCTTTGCTACAAATCAATTTTTGTCAGTTTCCAGCCTCCATCCTCCTCCTCCACCAGTCCACTACATAAGGTTTGTAAAGAATTGCTCCTTTGGACTAAGGAGGTTGGTGAAATACTATAAAAGTTTCAGTTCCAAAGATAGAAGAAACAAACAATAAAAAGCAACAAATAAAACAAAACAGTGTGCATTTTTTAAGTGTTGTTCGATCCTAACGTAAGCGCCTGTACAACTAGCCTGACATTAAAAAATGGTGCACTTGTTGCAATAACCGTCATGGATTCTTTAGGATTTCTTGCAACACATTATCAGCCTTGCTCGTGTGATCTGCATCGCCCCTTTTTTCCGATTACTATGAAATAGTTGCGGTCGGGAACGTAACTAAATATGTCACACGGTCTTATCCATTTACAGGCATTTGCATTGTATCACAATATACTAGCAGCCTGAAATTCGATTTGCCAAGGCGATTAATCACAACATTACAGACTGAATCGAATAAATATGACCGTACAGATTGACGAGAATAACATAATTTAGATTAGTAACATTTTTATCCCCTTGGATCTTTTTATAACATAAATTCGGTGACGATTATGTCAAAAAAGATCATTAGAAATGGTTTTTGTTTAAATCTTATTCTAATATGAAAGCAAATGTTATTCAACCAATATTGTAGCAATAAAATTACATGGCCACGACTAAAATCAATTTCTATGGTTTAGTCTGATATTCCATCAGTCTGTCTTAGATGGGGATCAAGTCAATCATCTTTTAAAAATGTTCAAACAATTATTTTTCTCTAATTAATCATCTTGCACATTAAAGCAATTTGTCTATGAAGTACATAGCTTTGATGATATCAAAAACAAACCTTCACCAGTAAATGAAGGTTAAGTCCAAATTGTAATAAAAGTATTATTTTTATTTCATGTCTAAGCAGGGATTATCAAACAAACTCTTCAGATGCTTACTGACCTTCGATGTTTACTAGTATAGGTCTTTCTTTTCCAGTAACTCTCTTATTACCAACTAAATACGGCTGACATATCATTAAATTTTTATATGATATTTTTGTATTAGCCCATATATTTCACGATGACAAGTATCAGGCGCTTTGTATTTATGTGTACAACAACGAAGTTCGCAGCATCTATGTCTATCAAACACGTATGTTGTGTGTTTAAAAGATAGTGAAGTAACAGGTAATCATGTATTTGCTGTATTTATTTTAGCTCCATATGTTACGACTCTATGCTCTTAAAATAAGTTGCAGAAGAGAGTGAAGACAGCAAGCTTTGTAAAATTTAACAAATAATTTTATTTCCCTAGAATACAAAGAGAAACATGTGAAAAAAGAATTTACGGTATTGCGAATTAAATCCAAAAATAATCCAAGGATTAAAGACACCAGTCCTAATTATACAAGGTCCTGAATAAAACTTAGTTCGAGTCCCGAAGAGATCCAAAATTGAAGGCGATGATGTATGTAATAACCTACGAAGTGCAGATGTGTCAATTAGAACTTCGGAGAATGCTTCTGAAAATAAAAGGACGCAAATTTTATTTCTCATTATGCGAATTTAACCGTTTTAAATATAGCCAGATTGTAGATATAATATTATCATACTCGTAGTTTTGATGAAAATTTATATTGCTCACAAAATTATTTATATGATAAATATAAAGTTTGATCATCTAGGAAATATTGTATAAATGTTAACCACTATTGATGAAAATTTATCTATTGTTAATCGTTAAATTTTTATTTTTCCAGACACACGCGTGTCAAATTTCGACGATTTTTAAAACTAAGTTTGGTGAATTGCGATTTTTGCATGTCATTTAATTGGAAAAGTGTGACATGACAAATAATTGGAACTCATCCTAAGCTCAAATGTCGAATGCTCGGCATAGCACATTGAAAGTCACTTTATTTATTCCTTCATGATTTTACTCCTCTTTTTTTCTTTAGCAACTTCTTCATCTGTTTTTTTATGCATTGTGTATTCTATAAATGGATCGATTAATTGATAAAATGATTATTTTATTTTATTATATACAAAGATAAGGAAATATTTCGATTGAATAAAAGTGATATTACCTCAGTGGCGATATCACTTTTATAGTTATAATAGCGAGGTTACTTTTGGAACTACTTTTCTTTTATATTTAGGAAATATGTCTGCAAATAATTGCATGACTTTCAATACCGTATTTAAATAATTAGGCCTCTTACATTTTTCTTTCTTTTATTCATTCTTTCTTTCCTCTACTGTTAATTATCTCTCTATCTCTACATCAGGATGATCACATTTTAATATGTGTCAAGACTATAAACCCTCTAGTATTCATTTACTTAATGGATATGGATGTGCCATAAAATTGACTAAAAACTAATTCCAAAAACGAATAGGAGGCTGCAAGTACTAAAGCCTAAAAGCTAGTTTTCCCATTGAATCCTGCAATGATTAGTGACTGAATTTAGATGAACTCTTGTTATTTGATATTAATTCACCCGTATAGAGCATTTTAATTATAGTAGCAAACATTTTAAGTAGCGATTCTAACTCTTCATTAATCATAACTATGTCTGAAAACGATGGAGAAATCGGGAATGAATGAGTTGACTGAAAATAAAACATAATATGACAATCTGAATTGGGATGAAAAGACTGTTACTGAACTGCTTGCAAAGTTGTCAAGGCCAAAAGTTCACGTTGGAATGCGCACAACTTACAAAGAAAACAAATTCCATACAAGCAACCCAAAATTATTTAGATCTTTTGTTTCTCGGACAGATGGCTGCTTAACGAAGGCTTCCATATACAGATTTAATTGTACAGTCAAACCTTTGTCAGGCATCCACTTCAGGGAAGGTGAAATATGAGCCTGTTTAGACAAGTGGATGTCGATTCCAATGTACATTTTATTTTAAAACGGACGGAATCAGCATGCTTTCAGATAGTGAATATACGACAGTTTCTAACACAGTCAGAGACATCTTATTTTAAAGAGTTGTTTTACAAACCGAATTAGTTGTATGAAAGAAAATCTTCTTATGATTACATCTTAAACGTCTTGGTTTGTTAAACAGAGAGACGAAAACAAAAGTTTGCCTCTGAGAATCGTTATGTCAAGTAAAACATAATTATTGCTACCCTGATTTGTCCGAATTATTGCTGTCCCAATTAGTTACAGATAAATCATTTACTATCAAATACATCATTTGAAGCACGTATAACTGCATTAGAAGAAGAGAATCTTCTTTTTGGAGGTATTAAAATTCAGTCGAAACAGAACAAATATTATTGATGAATGATTTTACATGGCAGTCATTTTATAAATAATGAAAGCAAAAGTTAACATTGAGCGATATTACTATTATTAGCACACTGATATTACAGCAGTTTCATAGAGACATGCAAAGTGATAAATTATATGAAATAGCTGTTCAATAATATCTTTCACGTCTGGGAAGTTAAACATCAAATGGTCAAATTACTTCCGACGGATTTCAAGGAACGATTGTTTGGTATAAAAACAGGACAAATTTCTTATGTTTTCCTCACTTAGCTATCACCTACATACTTATGGTATGTAAGGGAATGTAGCTCTTTCTTGAGATAATTCAGTGCATTACTTTAGTTTATGTTTCATTTCATGCGTTAAATGTTTAAATGGCAGTGCCAAAAAGTAGGAATCTTGAGTATATCATTACTTCAAATGATTTCCATGAAACATCTTGCTTCATTCAGTGGTAAGTGCATAAATAAACGTGATATTTATATTTTTCGCACATCAAAGGAGACATAGGTGTTTCAAACATTTTTCTTGAAGCAATGAATACTTGTTTTTCTATATTTATCTTTCTTTTTGTTGTTGTACAGTTAACAGGCTGATATAAAATAAGTCAAATGGTGCACAGTATTTGGATTTCATAGCATCGGCAAGGCTGATGAAAATGCACGATTCTCAATGTCATAGAATTTATCGTAGACATAACAATACCAGGTAAAGCTGTTCTATGCGAAAACATTTTACGATATGCAGCAGAGGTTTCAACGTTTTAAGCTTATATCTTATAAGTGTGCCCTCTTGAAAATTTAGCCAGACGATAAACACCCAAAACATGCAAGGAAATGGAGTTTTTGATACAGCATTTAAGTTTTCACTTTGGCATAAATATTTTAATAAAATCTTTCAATGAAAAAAGTCGGATACAGAGGAAGAATAAAGGTAATATAGCCGGTTGTTTTTTTATTTCACTTTCAACATGTTATTTTATATATAATACTGATAAAACGTGACCTAAGTGTCTTTTCTCAGGAAACACCGAGGCAGAATAATTACTTTGAAGGTGACCCTTGACCCATTAATTACGAGTCAGACGTCTTACCAACTGAGCTGCCGAAATTCCAATAAGGCCTAAAGGTACGATAGAAAATATTACGGGGGAAACGTACGTCATTATTACGTTATTAGGATGATAAGTTCAGATTTATAATGGCGGAAAAAGCTTCAGTTCGGATGTGATTTTTACTAATAGAAGAACAAAGAGAAGGTACATTTATTGGTAAAACGGCAGGAATTCTGTACCCACAAAACTACAAGCTATTAAACCACTAGTTATTTATATACAAGTTGCAGCCGCTATGGAAAACACTTCAACAATGTTTGATTCGAAGAATACTTACATTAAGATTTACAACTTTAATTGCGTTTAAAATCAAATTACTCTCTTAAATGCTGCAAGGTAATGATGATTCAAATCCACGAACATTGCTCTTAATTACCACAGAAATCAAATGTTATTACTGAAATGATAAAAATGATACTGTTGAGACTCAGACCCAAGGATCCGAAGTTAATAATTTTGGCTCTTTTTTTATCTCTAATTGTAACACTTAGCTTAGTTGTATGTAACAAAAGCAGCATTTATATCTTTCGTAGCTTATTTACTTCGGAGCTGTTTATGAGGGAGAATTTCTGGTGTCACGGCAAACCCGTGAATAGTTATGTACCAAACAATTCAAATTAAGAGACTATCGAAATTAAATTTGATGCGTAACGTTGGTTCGAACAAAATTATTCAAGCAGCCTGTAAAACAGAGAGAGAGAGAGAGAGAGAGAGATTTGGATTTTTAACGCAGCTTTAAAAAAAAAATGTCATATCGCTACGATGTCTGCAGTGGGACAGTTTATAGTGATGTCTAGCACTGGAGCATCATGCCGCAGACATATAGTATGATGTCCCAGCCAGTCATATTATCCTGACACCAGGCCGACTAGTCCAAATACTGACCTGTTAATGCTGAGCGCCTAGCGAGGCAGTTACTGGTACCATTTTTTAAGCATTTGGTATTAAAGTTCAAGATGGCCGCTATCGCTTAACCAGCTTGAAGCAGCTGTTCCGTTTTTTATTGCCGTTTTCATGATATTTGTACTTGTTGCCTGTTTTCATCTACGTTATTGTGTTCATTATGTATTGGCTGTTAAATTCGTATGTGTTTCTTCATCTCCTTGGTTTGGAAATGAGAACAATTAGACTTTTCTCAGCTGTCTTGCTCCTCTGTTTTTGAACAAACCGCCATCACGTGATACTCGCCAGTCAACCCGTTTATGCTACGATGGACCCTCATTAATTGCTTTAAATGATCACTCTTTGGCTCTCCACATTACATTGTGCTCTAGACTAAACGAACTGGGACTACATTCATCATTACCTAAATGTAAACAGAAGCGAAAAAAGAAACGTTGTATCAAAGCTGGCCGACGTACAACAGGAAGAAGAATTCCAGTTATCTCCCTTATTTCGGCTCAACAATTTTTAAAAAATTCGACCGTTAATTAAGATAACCTAATTCAACTCCCTATTAATTCGTCAACCTTTGTGTCAACCATCCAGGAGATACCTCTGCGTATTGCATTATTCAATGCCCAGTCAGTAGGACCACCGGAAAAGCGCATAGAAATAGTTAATTTTATCAACGACCAAAATAGCAGCCGGGGCGGGGGGGGGGGGGGGGGCGAACCCACCTAATTTAAAAGGTACCCTTTTGAGACACCTCTTCACGGTGGGGAAAAAAAATGAAATCACAGAATAAACCCACAACCATTACCCAAGTTGGGTCTCACTGAGAGGTTCTCTTGATGATCCCAATTTGGGTAATTTTACTCTGTTGTTTTGTTATTTTTTTTTTTTGTTTGTTTTTTTGTGTTAAATTTTGTCTACAAAGATGACTGCGTAACGAAGAAGGTGGGTTCGCCCCCCCCCCCCCCGCTGATACTGCTCAAATAAATACTTCCTATACGATAAATAGCGTAGTTTGAGTCGTAGACACAAATTCACTCCCTCTGCTGCTGTTCCTGGTAAAATTCTTTCTCAGTGAGCGGTTCTTTGTTGTGTGATTTATAACGCCTATAATCATCACGTCCGCAAGCAAAACAAAGTTGAATACTCCCGTACACATTTTTGGCACATCCAACACAACGTCGCGGTTTTAATGGAGTTTTTCGTTTCGAAGATAAGTATTCGATCTCCGTGGGAGGATTTTTATTTCTGATGTTTTCGTACCACTCGTGTCTGTGCTTGTAATAATCCATTAAAGCACGATATTCTAGTACATCTAGTACAGATCTGATATTCTCCCCGGACTCCATTATCACATCCAACACAACCACGAAGACCTGAACCGGGCTTCTTTAACGCGTAATTATGTTTTTTACAGTATCGTCCGAAGCATTTTCGCGAGTACTTGTTGATTGTCCCTTGAAGCAACCAATCACAATGGTTCATTTTTAGTATCTATTTACTTAAATTATTTAACTGTTATTAGAGCCAAAAAGGGGGGGGGGGCATCCGGATAATCCCCGTGACGAGCTCTGTCAGAAATATTTGTATTATTGTCATTGTAGAAACCCTCAGAATGACGATCTGAAAGAAGAAAATGGCGAAAGTGTCAGAATTATTAATAATTATTAATGATAATGACACTTTCCACAAACTTTACCCTTACAATAACGATCTGAGCCTTGTATTATTGTCATTGTAGGAAGCCTTGGAATGACGATCCCTGATAAAAATCAAGGAGAAAAAAATGGAGCAAGTCTCATATTTATCAATCAATCATGAGAGTTCCTCCAAATTTTAGTCTTAATTTGATAATCCAGGGCTTGTGTCGGCAATATCCTCAGAAGTTTTATTTTTTTTTAAATTGATATATTTGTCAGCTGTTGGAGGATTTTCTTTTGCGATATAATGCTTCGTAGCTCTTTTTTTGTAATAAATCAGTAACGATCTGTAAGCTTTTTCTAAGCATCTAGTACAGATCTCAACGTTACCTCGTTTGCAACATAAACAGGGTTTGGGACCTGTTGATCCTTTTAAAATATTTTGTATATGTTTTCCGCAGTATTCCTTGTAACACCGTTTGTTGCAGGATTCTGTTGATCCTGCTGGAAGCCATTTACATCTGTTTGTTTCAATTTCGAATGGCATATTATATAGTACTATTTTATTCAATTAAATACTTAACTATAGAGTATATGATGGGCCAAAAAAGTAATAAGACAAACGAAACAAACCAGGGCGATAACGATATAGACAGACTATATTCTTTAGGGAAAAGTTTAATTAATGATTTTGATGAGATTTTTTACCGCATATCCAATCACACCAAGAAAGTGTTCGATGAAAGTGATCGTTGCTCGTATAAAGAACTTGCAATGACCAATTATAATTTCTTGTGCGAGTATTATTCCCGCGTGGTTGTAAAATCTATCAGCGATGTTGTTGTTTTTCGGAAAAAGAGTGATGCGCTTGACTACTGTTTGACTGTTTATTCACATTTGCTTCAGGGGATTGTAATTCAGCATTACGATAGTTTTTACGTGTTTGTGTCCGATGAGGATTTTAATCGGGTAGCAAATGAATTTGCAGGAAAAGCTGCAGTTGTAGAAATAATACCAAGACTATGGTCAAGATATCCCGTGTTTGATATTGATTTAAAAATCCCCACCATCAATGAAATCATTGATTATTTTTCGACGTTGTGTGATGGCCTCGTAAATATTTTTGAAACCACAAGCGGGTATCATGTGTTATGTAAAACCACTCCGGTGACTTTTAAAGACCATCAAGAATTAATCAACATTGCCTCGGAAGATAATCCTGAATGGAACATTGACAGACAAGCTGGACTTCACAGCATCAAACTTGCAACTACAAGATCGAATAAACCATTATCGGCGTGTAAGAAACTCATCCGAGGAGAACTTAACGGCGCGGAAACATTAACCTGTCCGATTGTAATTCAACCGCGCACAGTCAGAACTTACGACGATGAGGTTACTAATTATCATTTCGAAACCGAAAATATCTCCGATGAAGATATCGTTAAAATCTCCACAGTGCTGACTGGTGAACTCCATCAACTTACCGTGATCACTGGCACACGAGGAAATATCGTTACAATATCACGGCGACCAGGACATTTCTGTTGTATTTGTCAACGGCGACACGGTTATGATAGTTTTTACGATACGGTTCAATCAAAATGTGTCGATTGTTACGTTACATGTTTTTCAGATGCGTTTGTAATCGGTTGTTTTCGATGCCATGGTAAAAGAATAACGATTCCACGTGAGTCGGAAACTCAGCCAAACAAACTTCCTCGCGAGTATCTGAAATACTTAGCAAGATCAAAATACCGTCGTGTGGGTCATCCCGGACATTTTATTGGAAGAAACCCTGATTATCGATACACTGCTGCACCGGTACATAAATCCGGTCCGGGTTGTAGAATTATTTCCGACGGTGATTATCTCGATGGATCAGCTTGCGGTGCGGGGAAATCTGAGGCTGCAATGAAATCTATAAAACCAAACCAGTCTGTGTTGTATATTTCATATCGAAAAACTTTCACGGAGAAAATCAAATCCGATTACGGCATCGAGTCTTACAACGACATACCCGGGGATATTATTTCTGAACCAGGAATCCTCAGAAGGGTTATTGTGCAAGTGGAATCACTCCATCGTGTCCGGGGGCGTCCCGACGTGGTTATCATTGACGAGTGGCATGGGATTCGTAGACAGATTTTCTTCTCAGTGCAGTGTTCGAGATCGTATTGGACCATCTTTGTTAGATTAGCAACGATATCTTCCCAGGTAATTGTTCTTGACGCGGATGCCAACGATGATGATCTGATATTGTTCCAAGATATCCTCGGGAGGATTTCAATGAAATTTATCATCAACGATTATGAGATCGATCGCGGCAAGCAATTCATCGTGAAAAACTCTCACCGGAATAATTATGAGGATTTGTTAAAAATCCTCGCAGGAAATCACATTGCAGTGTTCACGCACAACAAATCAAATAGTAATTACTCCGTTGAGAGTTTAGCTAAGCAACTTCAACATGCAGGATACCGTGTCAGGTATTATCACGCGGATATTGATCTGACACAAAAACAACAGGATTTTTCCAACGTCAATAGCGCGTACAACGACATTGATGTTGTGATTTTTAACCTCACTTTGGAAGCTGGAGTCAGTATCGTTGATGATAAATTTAAACATCTATTTGTGTTCTCGGAAGAACTCGGATCTGTTGAAGCAACCAAACAAGCGCTACATCGCTTCAGATGTGTCACTGAAATCAGTTATTCCGCGGTGTCACACCACGATGTAGATCTTCCTGTGACTCGCGATGAAATTATCGAAGAAATAGTATGCAACGAAGTTAATTTACCCAAACAGGTTTTGCCGTTTCGAGCACCTGATCCGGGTGATATTAGATCCGATTACGGGTTTGCGTTTCTCAGTAACATTATCCATGAGAATAATTCCAAGTTGTATTTTACCCAGCGGTTGGTTACAATGATGAAAAATACTGGATACGAAATCGTACAGACAATCCCGGATGAATATCAACTGTGGCTGGAAAAAAGGAAAAAAAAAATCACACAACACATCAACGATGCTGATGAGCTTTTGATGACCAAACTTGGTACTCGATTGATACAATCCGATGAAATCCAGGTGGAATCTCCCGAAGATGAATCTCTCGAGGAGTTTCTCAGGACAATTTTTCCCAATGAGATTTCTGAAGATGAAATTCCTAAGTGTTACAAATACAACCCTGAAGAACCGTTAAAGCCGTATCAGAAGAAATTGAGATATCTCAATAGTGTATTTCAGTGTAACGTAGGTAAGTTAGATGCGGATGTTGAGCGTCTATACAAAACATCGTTGCAGATGATACGATCTCATCAAGTTACTGGAGATAAATTTAATAACGGTAGCGCTGTAGCAACAATAGTATTTCGATCCGATAAAATATCTCCCGAACAAGCACTAAAAATCGTCAGAGATATTCTTGAAATGCTAAAACTACTAGATGTAGTTCCGGATGATTTAAGTAACATAACAATAAAAATAATCCGTGACGAACTCGTGGCGAATATCGAATCAATGATGCGAAACCCTGATCAGATGAAAAAATATAACTTGTTAATTAAACATTTCAGTGAGATCTTTCCCGAGGCGAGATTACAATCAAAAACACTAACCGTAAAAAGTATCATCGAAAAGATCAAGTTGATCTATAAAGGATTTGGTGCAGAATTAAAATCGGATAATAGCAGAAACGCAGAACGAGGTGATTACACACTATATTACCCTGAGTGGCCAGAGTCAGATTATATCAACAACTTTCATTCGCGATCAAGGATTTCGCGGTGGTAATGATATAGAGCTGACACAGTTAAAAATGAGCGATCACAACAAATTATTAAAATTTCAACAACTGGTTTAGTCGATATGATTGAAGCCTCAGATCGTCAATCTGAGAGTAAAGTTTGTGGAAACTATCATATTTACTAAATATATATATCAAACATGATACTTTCCATAAAAATTATTTGAGATTCGTCATTCCAAGGCTTCCTACAATGACAATAATACAGGGTTTAGATCGATAAATTAAGTCTAAAATTTGGAGCAACTGTCAGAATTATCAACAATTTTGACACTTGCTCCATTTTTTTTCTCCCTGATTGTCATTCTGAAGCTTCTTCTGAGACTATCGGAAATCCCGATAGAATGTCATGAGCGCAATTAACATAACCAAATTGGATAAGTATCTTTAACCATCTCGTGGCATTGTTATCAGGGATGTAGAAATTTTCCCTGTGAAGACTGTCAAATACCTTAAAACAGCAACTGATATTCCCACTGCGAATATTCGATTTAGTCATTCTACGTTGAAATTCCCTGCGAAATTCCACCACGATCGGAATTAACGAATAAAAAGTCAAACCAGGTGAATCCGCACCGATAATCGGAATAATCCGACCGTGTTGGTATTTAAATGTCATTATGAGACCCAGCGGTGATAGATAATACTTACTGTCAACGTCCTCGATGGGTACATCACGAAAATAACCGCGATGAAGTTTTTGTAACATTTGCTTATCGCGCAGGGTCATCCCGGGTAGCATTATTATTCATGGTTGTGTTTAAGATTCCCGACTGGATGATCTAAATCAATCCTCGAGACAATCAGCCCAATTTTCACACTCGCCACAATCACACTCTGTGATGTCAGATTCCACCGTCACAGGATCATAAAAATTCACCCACACGATAGATTTCCCAGACCCGGTGAAACACATACTTGGGTTGCAAATTCGTCGTTGAAACTCTTTGTGGAATTCCAACGCGATCTTCATTAACGAACACGCGGTTAAATCCGGAGAATTCAGTCCGATAATCGGAACAATTTCATTATTCCTGACTGTGAAGGTCATCATTGCACCCGGTGGTAACAGCCAGTGACTGATGCCGTTGTGATCTTCAATAATCATTTTGTCGTGGAAATAATCAGCATGAAGCAACTTCAGAGCGATAATATCATTGGTCATTATCTTTCTTTGATCTCTTTCATTTATTGGGACGATCATTTATTGCAGATCAATTTTAGTTGATCATCATATTTCTTTTTCAACTCTGCGAGCTCTCTCTGTTGTTGTTTTAGTTGTTGTCGTTGTTTTTTCTCATGGAGCTTTCGTTTTTGTTATAGTTGTTGTTGTATTTCTTCTTGCTGTTGTTGCAGTTGTTTGTAAGATCTTATATTGTTTTCCAGGATCAGCATCGCTTCATTGACTTCCCGGTTTTTATAGTCGATGAAATCCAAAACATTTTCTTGGGTTGATCGACTCGACACTGAGTTTCCCCGCACTGCGCATGTGCGCGATTCAACTCGGATAAACCCGCGTTGGATTTCTCCAGATCGGAATTCTTCTTTATCAGATCGGAATTTTTCTTTATGAGGTCGGAAGTTTCATGTTGCAGTCGTATTCGTATCCGCTCGAGATCAGTCACTCAATATTCCGACTGTGTTAAATGCGCTTCTAGTGATTTAATACGAATTTGAATTGCTATTTCTGTGGCAGTTGCAGGTGGAATCTTAGCTGCATTGACAAATTTGACTTTCAGTGGAATCTCAGATTTCGGTGAAATCTTCGCAGGTGCAGGTGTATCCACAGGTGCATCAAGAATGAATTCTTCCTCAGGTGCGACTTTCTCAGGTGAAATCTCAGATTTTGCAGATGCATCTTTCTCAACCGAAATCTCAGATTTCGCAGCTGCTGCCGTTAATGCCTTAACAACTGCAGTTTTCTTTGCTGTGTCATATTTCTTCCATATATCATAAAAACGGTTGTATCCGATTTTGTACAATGATGAGATTTCAGAAATCGAATTAACATTTCTCATCTTAATGATGTTTGTGATATCATCACTGGATAACACAATTGTCTTTGGCATCCTATATTATTTATTTTTACAAACCCGCGCGGGATTAGAATGAAAAATCATCCGATTTTATTGCACAGAAGGGTAATTTACCCTCCCGAAAATCATGAAAATCATCCGATTTTGTTACGCGGAAAGGGTAATGTACCTATCAAAATCATGAAAATTCAACATTTTCCACGAAGAATAAAATACCTTAATAATAATAATATTGATTATCTGACAGGAATTATTTACTGAAAAATCGTCCGTTTTGCTGATTCCGCAGGGCAATATACCTGTCAAAATCAACAAAATCATCCGTTTCAGTAAGAAGTAAATAAAACGAACAAAAAAAACCCCCAACATCTTATCGTTCCTGTTACAGCGATGCTGTTATTTGTTGCATCTGCAACTTGCACAGATCAACCTTGCGGATTATGAAACTTGAGCACTCCATGAATCACAGTATTTTTTGTATGACAAAAGTTTTTTTATTTTCAAAATATATCACTGCTTTTTATTATTATTATTATTATTATTATTATTATTGTTTTGCTCTGCATTTGCACAATGCAAACGCTAGTTAATGAAGATCATGTTGAAATTCCACAAAGAGTTTCAACGACGAATTTGCAACACAAGTATGTGTTTCACCGGGTCTGGGAAATCTATCGTGTGGGTGAATTTTTATGATCCTGTCGGTGTGACGGTAGAATCTGACATCACAGAGTGTGATTGTGGCGAGTGTGAAAATTGGGCTGATTGTCTCGAGGATTGATTTAGATCATCCAGTCGGGAATCTTAAACACAACCATGAATAATAATGCTACCCGGGATGACCCTGCGCGATAAGCAAGTGTTACAAAAACTTCATCGCGGTTATTTTCGTGATGTACCCATCGAGGACGTTGACAGTAAGTATTATCTATCACCGCTGGGTCTCATAATGACATTTAAATACCAACACGGTCGGATTATTCCGATTATCGGTGCGGATTCACCTGGTTTGACTTTTTATTCGTTAATTCCGATCGTGGTGGAATTTCGCAGGGAATTTCAACGTAGAATGACTAAATCGAATATTCGCAGTGGGAATATCAGTTGCTGTTTTAAGGTATTTGACAGTCTTCACAGGGAAAATTTCTACATCCCTGATAACAATGCCACGAGATGGTTAAAGATACTTATCCAATTTGGTTATGTTAATTGCGCTCATGACATTCTATCGGGATTTCCGATAGTCTCAGAAGAAGCTTCAGAATGACAATCAGGGAGAAAAAAAATGGAGCAAGTGTCAAAATTGTTGATAATTCTGACAGTTGCTCCAAATTTTAGACTTAATTTATCGATCTAAACCCTGTATTATTGTCATTGTAGGAAGCCTTGGAATGACGAATCTCAAATAATTTTTATGGAAAGTATCATGTTTGATATATATATTTAGTAAATATGATAGTTTCCACAAACTTTACTCTCAGATTGACGATCTGAGGCTTCAATCATATCGACTAAACCAGTTGTTGAAATTTTAATAATTTGTTGTGATCGCTCATTTTTAACTGTGTCAGCTCTATATCATTACCACCGCGAAATCCTTGATCGCGAATGAAAGTTGTTGATATAATCTGACTCTGGCCACTCAGGGTAATATAGTGTGTAATCACCTCGTTCTGCGTTTCTGCTATTATCCGATTTTAATTCTGCACCAAATCCTTTATAGATCAACTTGATCTTTTCGATGATACTTTTTACGGTTAGTGTTTTTGATTGTAATCTCGCCTCGGGAAAGATCTCACTGAAATGTTTAATTAACAAGTTATATTTTTTCATCTGATCAGGGTTTCGCATCATTGATTCGATATTCGCCACGAGTTCGTCACGGATTATTTTTATTGTTATGTTACTTAAATCATCCGGAACTACATCTAGTAGTTTTAGCATTTCAAGAATATCTCTGACGATTTTTAGTGCTTGTTCGGGAGATATTTTATCGGATCGAAATACTATTGTTGCTACAGCGCTACCGTTATTAAATTTATCTCCAGTAACTTGATGAGATCGTATCATCTGCAACGATGTTTTGTATAGACGCTCAACATCCGCATCTAACTTACCTACGTTACACTGAAATACACTATTGAGATATCTCAATTTCTTCTGATACGGCTTTAACGGTTCTTCAGGGTTGTATTTGTAACACTTAGGAATTTCATCTTCAGAAATCTCATTGGGAAAAATTGTCCTGAGAAACTCCTCGAGAGATTCATCTTCGGGAGATTCCACCTGGATTTCATCGGATTGTATCAATCGAGTACCAAGTTTGGTCATCAAAAGCTCATCAGCATCGTTGATGTGTTGTGTGATTTTTTTTTTCCTTTTTTCCAGCCACAGTTGATATTCATCCGGGATTGTCTGTACGATTTCGTATCCAGTATTTTTCATCATTGTAACCAACCGCTGGGTAAAATACAACTTGGAATTATTCTCATGGATAATGTTACTGAGAAACGCAAACCCGTAATCGGATCTAATCTCACCCGGATCAGGTGCTCGAAACGGCAAAACCTGTTTGGGTAAATTAACTTTGTTGCATACTATTTTTTCGATAATTTCATCGCGAGTCACAGGAAGATCTACATCGTGGTGTGACACCGCGGAATAACTGATTTCAGTGACACATCTGAAGCGATGTAGCGCTTGTTTGGTTGCTTCAACAGATCCGAGTTCTTCCGAGAACACAAATAGATGTTTAAATTTATCATCAACGATACTGACTCCAGCTTCCAAAGTGAGGTTAAAAATCACAACATCAATGTCGTTGTACGCGCTATTGACGTTGGAAAAATCCTGTTGTTTTTGTGTCAGATCAGTATCCGCGTGATAATACCTCACACGGTATCCTGCTTGTTGAAGTTGCTTAGCTAAACTCTCAACGGAGTAATTACTATTTGATTTGTTGTGCGTGAACACTGCAATGTGATTTCCTGCGAGGATTTTTAACAAATCCTCATAATTATCCCGGTGAGAGTTTTTCACGATGAATTGCTTGCCGCGATCGATCTCATAATCGTTGATGATAAATTTCATTGAAATCCTCCCGAGGATATCTTGGAACAATATCAGATCATCATCGTTGGCATCCGCGTCAAGAACAATTACCTGGGAAGATATCGTTGCTAATCTAACAAAGATGGTCCAATACGATCTCGAACACTGCACTGAGAAGAAAATCTGTCTACGAATCCCATGCCACTCGTCAATGATAACCACGTCGGGACGCCCCCGGACACGATGGAGTGATTCCACTTGCACAATAACCCTTCTGTGGATTCCTGATTCAGAAATAATATCCCTAAAGAATATAGTCTGTCTATATCGTTATCGCCCTGGTTTGTTTCGTTTGTCTTATTACTTTTTTGGCCCATCATATACTCTATAGTTAAGTTAAGTATTTAATTGAACAAAATAATACTATATAATATGCCATTCGAAATTGAAACAAACAGATGTAAATGGCTTCCAGGAGAATCAACAGAATCCTGCAACAAGCGGTGTTACAAGGAATACTGCGGAAAACATATACAAAGTATTTTAAAAGGATCAACAGGTCCCAAACCCTGTTTATGATGCAAACGAGGTAACGTTGAGATCTGTACTAGATGCTTAGGAAAAGTTTACAGATCGTTACTGATTTATTACAAAAAAGAGCTACGAAGCATTATATCGCAAAAGAAAATCCTCCAACAGCTGACGAATATCTCAATTTAAAAAAAAAATAAAACTTCTGAGGATATTACCGACACAAGCCCTGGATTATCAAATTAAGACTAAAATCTGTAGCAACTCTCATGATTGATTGGTAAATATGAGACTTGCTCCATTTTTTTCTCCTTGATTTTTATCAGGGATCGTCATTCCAAGGCTTCCTACAGTGACAATAATACAAGGCTCAGATCGTTATTGTAAGGGTAAAGTTTGTGGAAACTATCATATTTACTAAAATATATAGTCAATCATGATACTTTCCACAAACTTTAGTCTTAGATCGTCATTCTGAGGGTTCCTACAATGACAATAATACAAGCCTTAAATCGTTATTCTGAGGGTAAAGTTTGGCGAAAGTATCATAATCATTAATAATTATTAATAATTCTGACACTTTCGCCATTTTTTTTCTCTCAGATGGTCATTCTGAGGGTTTCTACAATGACAATAATACAAACATGTCTGACAGAGCTCGTCACGGGGATTATCCGGATGCCCCCCCCCCCCCTTTTGGCTCTAATAACAGTTAAATTATTTAAGTAAATAGTTACTATAAATGAACCATTGTGATTGGTTGCACAACATTCAATTTCGACCACACATCGTTTGAACTAGTCCAAACCACACTCACACTGGAGCAAAGGTCATTCCATTTTTCCTGCCTATACCGCGCTCCTCCTAGTAGAAAAAGAACAAGCTGGCTGACTCTTTCTTTTTGGAGCAGTTTCTGAATCTCCTGGACTATGGAAATTCGATAAGTGGCAACCGGGTTATACTTGGAGATTTCAACTTTCACTTTGTCCCGGAAACTAAAATACATCAAAACTCATAGATTATGTTAATGTTTTTATCCTGAAACAGTCCGTTCACCAACATGTTCACATTTTAGACTGGATTCTTCATAGACCTGATGATAAATTCTACAGTCCTCCCTGGTATCCCATGACCTTGCATCAGATCACCTTTGCATTATATGCCATCTTGACGTATCAGTCCCTAACCCTCTACCTTTATCTGTTATTAAGAGAAACCTCCGTATGATAAATAGAACCAAACTAATGCACGACATCCAAGTTAACCTAACAACTTGCATACCTCCTACCGCAGAACAACTCGATAACTGCCTGCGTTCATTGCTTAACAAACATTCCCCAGCTACCAAGTGCAGAGTATCAATTCAAAACTGTTCTCCATGGTATAGCAGTGTTAGGGACCAGCTTCGCACTGCTAAAAGAGACTGCCGTAAAGTTGAGAGGCTTTGGCTTTCATAAGCAAATCTATGAAGCCGCAAAGAAGAATGTCACAAATGTAGTCCATGCAGTGAAATCAGCCCACTATGCTACTAAGATCATGGAAAGTTCCAGCTGCAAAGAGCTCTTCGAGATTACTAATAAGCTAATGTCAAGGAACAAATCAACACCACTTCCAACTACCTTCTCTCCAGTCAACCTTCCGGACATGTTTGCAAATTTCTTCCTTGACAAAGTACAAACCATTAGAGATAAGCTTGACACCACAATTTCAATTAACTCGTCGTCACCATACAGTTGGGATACAGAATTTGAGATGGCAACCATTAGCAGCATTTGAACTTGTCTCTATGGATTTCGTACATACGATCCTGATGAATAGTGCACCAAAGTCATGTGAACTTGATCCAATTCCAAAATCACTGCTGCTTGAGTGCTTAGATCCAGTATTGCCTTCACTAACTGATGTTATTAATACCTGTCTCTCATCCGGGGAATTCCCATCATTTTTCAAAACTGCCATTGTAAAGCCTCTGCTGAAGAAACCAACACTAGACCATATAAAGAACTACAGCCCAGTTCCTAATCTCCCATTCATATCAAAAATCTTAGAAAAGGTTGTTCTATCCCAGCTTGTATCTAAATTCAAACAGTCTTTTCAGCAATGTACAATCTGCATATCGCCATTGCCACAGTACTGATACTACTCTTCTAAAAGTAGTTAATGACATTCTCTCTGCTTTGGATAGAGGAAAGATTACAGTCCTCACTCTCCTTGATTTGTCTGCAGCATTTGACACAATAGACCATGATATATTACTTCACCGTCTCCAGCATGTATTTGGCATTCATGATACAGCCTTACTGTGGTTCAAGTCCTACTTGGTCAACAGGACACAAATTGTATCTGCAAATGTATCTGCACTCCAGCCCAGTTGATCTATGTTGTGGTGTTCCACAGGGCTCGGTTCTTGGACCTGTTCTCTTCATTCTGTACACTCAGCCGATCTCAAGTGTCATAGATCATCATCCAGTGTCTCACCAATTGTACGCTGATGACACCCAAACATACAAATCTAGCCACCCAACTGAAGTTGATGCTACCATCCAAGGTGTAAAGAGATGCATTTCTGATGTGAAATCATGGATGACATGTAACAAGCTGCAGATGAATGATGATAAACCTGAGGCAATTCTGATCACAACACAAAGACTTTCTCATTCACATCCTTTACCTCAAACAATAAATATCAGCAAAGCCAACATTAAATTCACACAATCGGTACGAAACCTAGGTGTTACTCTGGACAGTACTCTCACATTGCACCAACAATGTCATGAACATATGCAAGGCTACATATCTTGAGCTGAGACGCATCAGCTCAATTCGCTAATATCTTCCAGTTGATGCCACTAAAACACTTGTGTGTTCATTAGTACATTCAAGACTGGACTATTGTAACTCAATTCTGTGTGGTTCATCTCAATATCTACTCCAGAAACTTCAGAAAGTTCAAAACACAGCTGCTCGGATCATACTTAGAGTACCACAATCAGAGCACACCTCCCCCCTGCTCTGTACCCTACACTGGCTATCCATTCGATCCAGAATCAAACACAAAATTTGTTCTCTGTGCTACGTTTCACTGTTGGACTCTAGTCCAACATACCTGTCCAATCTCACCTATGTGTACACACCAGCAAGATACTTACACTCCTCTTCTGACAATCGTATACTCATTATTCCCACTATGAAAACAAAGTCATATGGACAGCGTTCCTTTGCATACCAGGTACCAGCAACGTGAAATGAATTGCCCACTGAACTAAGACATAAAGACACAGTTATCACATTCAAGAGGGCTCTCAAAACTCACTTATTTCGACTGCAAGGACAAACTTAAAGACCTAATAATGTTTCCTACCTTAAATATTCTCAGCATGTTTTTTTATAATGTTTTCTAATTTCATGGTGTTTGTTGTTGTAATCATATCATTATGTTTTTTATCTTATAAGTGTTGTCTAATGTTGTAAAGCGCTTAGAGCGTCTAAAGATTACGCGCTATACAAAGTCATTATTATTATTATTATTACTCGACTGGAGTTTGAACACACGACTTAACGCACCCTAGGCGGACGCTCTAACTAATTAGGCCACATAAGTATCATGGAAACTGTGTCAATACGGTATTGTGAGAAAACGTTTTACAACGAAATAAATTATTCAGTCGATATAGCTCTTTATTTTCTAGGATTAAGTGAAGTAAATTTTAATTTCTGTTTTATTATGACATACTGGCACTCCGTTTTTCCTTCACGGCAATTTATTTTTTTCAAATAATTCAGATTTAAAACAATTTAATACGACAGAGAAAGTTGCATTCGGACCCTCAGTTTAAATGCGCACAGTGTTCCCTAACATATTCATCTCAATTCCACTTGTTCAGACACGTTCTGTACAATGAATACGATAAAGGCGTCTGATAGGTTGTGTACGATTAACACGTCTGACAGGTTCTTTACGACGAAAACTTCTGACAGGTTTTGTACGATGAGCATGTTTGACAGTTTCTGTACGATGATTACGTCTGACAGATTCTTTACGACGAACACGTCTGACAGATTCTTTACGACGAACACGTCTGACAAGTTTTGTACGATGAACAAGTCTGGCGGGTTTTGTACGATAACACGTTGCAATAAATTTTTCAAATCACAAAATAATTTGAATGAACACGAACGGTATAAATATTCGTCAGAATGGCGTTTAATCGTTCTTTTTCAGTATACACAGTCAATGTTATTGCTTTTTGAAATAGTAAAATTTGTTTAAATCATCACCGGACACAGGCAGAAATTACAAGAGCAATTTTTGTCTTTTAAAATACATTTGGAAAAATATATTAAATATATCCATGACTTTATAATGTTACATTTTGATTATTTCTTGAATAAACGGTTGGAGTCTTTGACGTTGCATTGAGACCTCTTTCTAAATGGAAATTGTTTATGAATTTTATTTATTTTCAAAAATAAACTTCAGACACAATAACCTTTCAGTCTGTATTCAATGTAGTTTGCATCACGCTATGTGTCTTCTAATAATTATCAATCGGCTAATATCCATTTTCTTCCGCAAAGAAAACAAAGCTGATTATGCAGATTGGACAACGTTAGCTGAATTAATACATTTTTCCTGTAGTAAAGTAAATACCCAGAGGAATCGGCATAAATATGAGTGCAAATTAAACGAAAATAAAAATTTATGAGTTGAAGAAGACAGCACCGAATTTTGACAACGATTTAGTTCGTTTTGAAATGTATTCATAATCGGACTTATTTTACACCAAGAAAAAACCCGCACATTGGATCCTGTGTTAGAGAAAATACCGTAAATATATATTTTCTTGTAATTTATTAGCTACATTCATAGAATTCTCAGTATAGGTTCTTTTCCAACTTTTCATTGCTTCTGATCATGCCAATAAATTGTTTCTCAGACACATAAATTTAATCTCATTACCACTTGATAATTCCAATTAAATAGATAATAGCGCACTGTTAGATACATTTGGACATCTACACACATTTTCTGGACCCAAATTAATTGAACTAAGTTTTAAAATAATTACCACTGAGCACAATAGTTAGTTATTGCTACTCTAACAAGAACAAGAGGCGTTGTTTAAGCAAAAGAACTATTCATACGCTATATCACACACACACACACATACGCATATATACGTATACACACACGAGTATACTCTCCGCAACTGATGAACTCATTACACTTTTGAACACTTATCTTGCACGTTCAAAAGACACGATAGGTTTTCAAAGAAATACATGCATAGAATGTGAAGACTGTTCGAGACGCGTTACCATGTGAACAGTACATTTAGTTTAGTAAGGAGTACGTGCCGATAACAGAGTGGACAAAAATGGTTACTGATACATTTCAAAACATACTATATCGTTGTCAAAACATAATGATATACTTGCTTGTAAGTCCAGTCAAACTGCAAGCAACATTGATCCTGACAGTGATGTTAGTGTCCTGCATTTGTGTAATAGTATGCAGGTCCTATCCCGAAAATTACACACACACACACACACACGGGATATTGTCAAGGAGTGTACGCTCTCCATTTCATTGTACAGCCATAGGGGTAAGTGTTACATGTCATTTTATTTGCAAATATGAGAAGCATATTCAGTTGTAATGGCGTAGCGTGAAATGTTGCCTTTATCACTACGCGGATTCGAAACGTTATTAACTTTTGAACTGTTTACACGTTGCTGTTAAGAGTTTAATTCAGTAGCATGTGTCAATAGATGTTAAATCCGTACTGTTATTATGAGCAGTTTAGTTTATTTTAGCTGTGCGAATGATGTCAGGCTGTCAGTCTGGCTGTTTGTATGTCTTTCTGTATGGGGATGGAAGCATGTGCGACCATCAAGGCCATACAAGAACGGAAGTGATGATCTGTAAACTTGTGCGCATGGTGGATCCATGAAGGGTGGGTGTGGCCAATAAAAGTTTGGGCTAACCCAAGAATTCAGGAGAACTGTAGTTTGACAATTGACATGTGACCCGGGTCAAAAATTCTCGTTTACAATGTTTACAAGTATTTAAATAAGTCGTACTTTGTTGTGAATTGTACGTGCTGTAAAACTGACGAGTCGTGTTTGATACAACTGTTATGCTTAATACAACTGATAATGTTTGTTTCAATTGAGTACAATTTTTTATTACATCTATTTGCATGAGATTATATGAATCTTGCCCTCCTGACACGAGATTATATAAATCACATTTCTTTTTCACATTTGTGAATGTTTGTGTGAAGTAATTGAACGAAGTCGTATGCTTAGAGCTTGAAAGAATCAATGTATATGTTGCAAAGGATATACATATTTTTATTAATTCATTTCGTAAACTTCCACTGTTTTTGTGTTGTCATTTAATCTAGAATCTAGGCATCCATTCAGGTCAAATTCTATTATATGCACGTATGTATTGGGTGTGTGTCTGCAAGGCCAGTGATTCCACGAATACATCGACACTTACGGTAATTTGACGCAATCCCAAATTCACTAAGGATTTCATTAAATCACTCAAATTCAAAGTAAATTCATGAAATTACTGACAAGGTGACACAGGAAGTTCACTGAATCATTTATTTTTTATCATTGGTTTAGGCTTGGTTCTTTCTGTATATAGTCGATCATTTCTTCCATCTTGTAAAATATGACGTTAAATAATTACAAATAATTATTAAAATGATAAATTGGAGATATTAAATAACCATATTTTTAAATATTGAATTGCAAAACAAATACGACAGTTTAAATTAAAATGGTAACACTGCCATAAATAATAAAACAATACCTCAATCAAAATTATTGGTTACTGGACTTGTTTTAGATATTTGTTATTTGTGGCTTTGTTGATGTAAATGGTGGAAGTCATTTGGTAACCTGTCCCTATGATAATCGTTCGCTCAGTAAGGCGAACGTGTTTTGCAAAAGTTTGTCTTCCCCTAAATATGCAATAGCAAGTCTGAAGAATATATTGTGATTACTATTTCTATTTACAAAATGTATGCATCTTGAAATATATGGAAAGCAAGGGCCACGGGCTTGAACAGCTAAATTGTGCATGTATATATCCTTGATTTGACAATATGATGTCCAAATTTTCAATTATGTGCAAGTTCATTTCTGACCTTGTAAGCATTAGGTGTTCTGTCAATATTAATCACGAGACCAAACAAATCCACGTGTTCAGCCTTCATTGTTGTAATATACTTGTTGTAATGTACATTGCACATGGTCTCAAGTCAAAAGACCTAGTAATATTGATCGTATCTTCATTTGTACACTTCAAGTCCACAATGTGGGCACGTTGGGCTGACAAGGGGGGAATGCAACCGGGCATATGTCCCGTAAGAAGCCCCGGGCCGAACAACAGTTTTTAATTTTATTTAAAAAAATTGTTTGAACAAGAACTAGGAGATGCCTGGGTGTTTCTTTCCCCAGGACCCGTGACCGCTTGCTACGTCCCTGTGGGCATGAATTTTACTCAAAAAAACAAACGTTCATAATCTAAGTGTTATTAAATTCAATTTTAGAAGGGACCAGGGACACCAGCATAATTATTTTCGAGGTGGAGGTCAAAGATAAATGGTCAGGTTTTGCAGTTATAGGCCAAAATTATGTTTAGAGGTGACATCCGGAGGAGGGGAGGCGGAGGCAAGTGCCCTTCCCCCATCCCCTTTGTATATTGATAAGGAATTAATTTTTGAGCTGTTTATTTTTTGTTGGGCTGTGGAGTTGGTACATGCGTGGCTTTAACGTCATTTTCCAGTTTAGCACACAATACATGGTGGCCAGTATGTTTGGTGGAGGAAGAACCACCGACACACGAGATGCTACGGACAACCCTTTTCTCATACCAAACTCAAGTGAGATGTCGGTTATCTGAAGCCGAGCATTTGATGATGGGGCCCATCGTTATAGCTAAATGATGAGGCGAAAACTTCTAAATATTGACAAAACCTCCAATTCATTGAACACTGTGGTTGTGAGAGTTCTTATATTAACTTTATGACGATTTTCCATTATGAAGCATAAGAACAAGTGGCCAAATCTGAAGAAATGCACAGTGCAAAAAGCAATATTATATTATGTAAAATGTTCGAAAGGAAACATGAAAACCTTATTTTAAGAGAGGTAAGAAATTGATAACTTATTTTCAGATCCTCACAAATGCATGTCGCGGAAAAACGCCTTTGAGAATGGTCAACCATGTAATCAGAAATTTAACCCATTCATCAACCAAGAAGAAACGAACCGGAAAAAAATAATTGTATATTGATGAAGACAAGTTTATCAGAATCTTTACCAATAATCAACAGCTCTGGTTCCAATCGTCGATAGTTATACTGGTCCGTGTATGTGTTGTGTGAATCCGAACCTACTCCAATTATGAATTTGAATTAATCAACCAAGCAATAGATTGCACATTTGTAATGTATTTTAAGTATGCGTGAATTTTTGCGAAGGTATCGTTTTCGAGCATTATTAATATTTGCTGCAAAATGTATATTACAAGTGAAATTGAATTTAATTTGTGAAGGGTCAGTATTATTGCAAACAGGGTGGCTTGTAGATGACCAAGCTCTCTGTTAAGGAGCTATAGTATAACTTTCGGACGTGTAAATATTTGCCATATCACTAGATAAGTTTCAAGAGTGACTGATGAGTGTTTTGCTTACAACATTGTGAGAAATGCGTTGCAAAAAAGTTGTTAGTGAATAAATTTCACATATCTCAAAACCTTACAATTATTTTATGGGGATAGTTAACATTAATTTGATGGATTTATAATTCACGTTTACTGAGAAGGAGAATGGTTTGCATTTTAATCTGATCTTATATTTGATGGGTTTGACTCATCCTTACGTTTTTGAGATCTATTTCTGTATTTATTGTTTCCTCTGAACCTCTGAACCCACCTAACTATGATGACAAATATCAGATCAAAAATGAGTTGTTTACAGCAAAATTTGCTTATTGCAGAATATTGGTCTAAAATGTACAATTGCGTTTACTAGTCATAAATGTTATTTTGATATATCTGTTTAAACAGAATGCTTGCGTCACTCTACAAATTCAAATGAACTCGTGACCACATTAACGTCTGTCTTACAAGCTTTACAATCCTAATGTACAAGTTTCTTCGCAAAACTATTATTTTGTGTCGTGGCTGAAATGAAAATAGGATCGATGCTTCTAAACTGAAATTTGTTTACCAATAATGTACAAGTAAATGCACGTGGCTCTTTTTGCGATGACTACCTCGTCATTAATAATACGGGGATCAATTATATATCATAAACTTGATACGAGTCAGAGAAATCTTGCAAAGTGCCAGTTTAGAGGTGCCTTTAAACCCCATGGTCAGTATTGCAAAGTGCCTATTGGAGGTACATTTAAACCATGAGCATTCTGTGTTTTAGTAATCTTTTTAGTGCTGACTGATGCTAATAAGTAAACAAATCCCGCGATTGTGTTTTTAAATACACGGTTATTTTATATTTTTCTTTGAAATATCAAAATACAGCGAAACTCTTCAAAACCGAACCGTAAGGATACCGGAATCCCCTCAAGACCGATTTGTCTTTTTTAATGACGACATTTTTCTTCTTTAATATATTCCACGAGTAAACCAAAGCCTCTCAACTCTGAACACCGGAACAATGTTCGATCTCAAATTTTAATTTTACGCTTATAAATATTCCATAAAACCGAACCCGGTTGAAAAATGGAAATACATTTTAGCTGCTAAATTCCTGACACACGCCGGAACAGATTAATTGTAGTTTGCAGGTACTGCAGTTTTCTGATTTACGAGATCAAGACCCGGGTAACTACCCCAACGGCACGCGTGGAAAAAACATTGACCAAGATTAGGGATGACAATATGATAAACTTGAAGCCTTTGCACCATACAAAAAAGTCAGTTTTAAGGCTAATTACATGTATTACTAACTGCGTATACATTTGCGGTATTTTCTTGTGGCTAAGAATTAATTTTACGGACAATGTTAGTGAACTTCGCAAGCAAATTACTGTATGATGCTGGATTTTGAAAGTTTAGTCCGAGAAGACGCCCTTATACAGTCAAGAAGTGCTCTGAAGTTATCGGCTTCCCTGTTAATAAGGAGAGTAATAACATCAGTGAGGATGACGAAGACGTATTTCATTGGCTCGACTGGCTCCTAAATTACGACTAGACATTGACCCTGAGCGCCTAGATAATTCTGTCAACGATGTTCCTGTTTAAGATAATTCCAATGACTGGGAGAGAACATGTGTCTTAGTTTCGTGAAAACGGTTCAGTCCGATTATGAAAGCGATGATGACAATTTATGTTCTGAGCCATCTGCCAGGGACATATTCCGAATTTCAGAGTTTATAAGAAGATTACAAACTTTAGCAACTGCAAAGGATGAGTATTATTTGCCCATGGCGCAAGAAATGGAGTCATTAACACAAGCCAATTTAGCTATAAAACGACGAAAATAAATATTTCCAAACGCCTCAAGCCAGACTCTTGGACTTTAAATAGTATGAATTATACAGAGTATTTTTTAACATTTTGGAGTTTCATTTCACAACTCCAACAAACTTATAGTAAAGTTATAAAAGTACTTTATTTCATTCCTCCGTTTCTTGTGACGATGACTGTATTTCCAAGTGGAGCAACTGTATTTATCCATGTTAAAAGATGCAATTATCGGTTGGAACGTATATTCAGCTAATTCTTCATTAAATGCACGTACATTGTATTAGTAATAAAACAAAAAACAGCTTTCTGAAATTTGTGTACTTTCATAACTACACCTCATAACTACATCCTCTCTTTCTCTCTCTTTCTCCTTTTTTTTCTCTCTCTCTTGTTACATAGGTGCTCAGAAAGATTTTTCACATTTGCAAAAGCCTCAGTGAACCGGAAGGTGTTCGGTTTAGAGGCGCTTCAATTTAATTTTCTCTGTATGTTACATGATTAGATGCACATGTGTAAGTAAAAAGGGAATTGGATAGCCTGATTACTGAATGATTCATCGCTTGACAGTCAAAGCAAATTTTCACGCATACCTAACTCCTTGACACTCTTGCAATCTTTTCTCACCATCCTATTTCTGTTTTTCAAAGATGGAACGATCGTTAAGGCATCATTAGATTAGAAATTTATTACATTTTTTATGTATCTAATTTTCTAGACTAAATGATTTTAAATTTAATTAAGTTCATAGCATCATAGTTAACAAATACAAACCAGACAGACGTTTCCTTTGAAATAACTCAGAAGCAGTTACTAAATCGGTACTGCTCAAGAGGAAGGTAGTCGTCGCCAACCATTTCACCGGCAACATCTGCATGCATTTGAGTGAAACAGAGCACTTCGTAGGTTTCATTGTTTAATTTTGGATATTAGATGGACTGTAACGACCAGTACCCCCACCCCCTTAAACAACTCGCATTATATTGTCATGTTTAAAAAGGATTCGGTATAATCGCACAAAGAATACAAACAAAATTTATTCCTCAATTTTTCTGTTGTCTCGAGCATTCAGTGTCCAAATTGAAATAGCAAATTGGTGATCGCAGTTGCACGGAGAAATTCTTCCAATTCCCTTTGGTTTGATAGAAACTGTTTTCTCAAACCCCATTCCAAATATGAGTCTGATATGACCCCAACTACTCTCTTTAGGCCAATAAATGTATTTTGTGAGGCTGTACGGTTGCTTCATCAATAGTCTGCCAATCGGATTTGGGTAAGAAATCTGCAAACCCATTTAAAATTCAATCATGTAAATCCCCATGCAAATCAAGATGGAATTCGGATGGAACCTTGAACCCATATCAATTTAATCCAGACAGACTTAAATCGAGAGTACAATTCATTTCTATCTCTCTAATCATTCTGTTTAACAAGGTGGTAATTTCTTTATCAGATTCCATTCCGTGTGGTCAGATATTTTATATAAAAAGGATAGTATTTTCTTGTACCTAGAGCCTCACAAAACATTGGCATGTTATGCAATATCATAATTGTGACAATATTTATTGCATACCCTTAGGGGCCTTGAACAAATATACTGTCTTACTAGTGTTCAGTTGTTTTTCTTCTCCTCTGATGTCATTTAACTAACCGTAGTTTTACTTGCTAAAATCATGTAGTACCACTTTGCTAATCCAGTGGGGCACAGTACATGTCTCAATAATTATCTGCAAATATAATTTGCATTGGTGAGGTGCTATAACGGTTCATACTGAAATCCCAAAGCACGCTATTAGTTGAGAGCAGAAGGTTTAACGGACACAATATTTTGCATTTGTGACACGATTAAATACAAACCAGGCAGGTGATTCAGATAAATAGGAATTTAAAAAATGATTTTATTTTTTCTGAGTCATTCAGATATGTCAATATCCTCTTGAATGCATTGGCAATATTGTCAAGCTGTAATGCTTGGTCTTTTAGATTCCTAGAAATCCCTAAGCCTTACTGATGTTCACATTACTTCTTTTTCGAATTAAATTCATTAACCCAAATTTCACCTGCTTTTTCCACGTCAAGATTAATGCCCTATTAATAGCGATATAATATAACTTCTCAATGTGATCTATGTCTTTAAATCTTATAAATTTCTAATTCACGATTCCAGTCAATACCAGGGGTTTACCAGATAGAATAATTCGCTTGTCACGAAGTTCATATTTAATGTTTAATGAGTTTTTACCACTGAGGTACATATTAGTGTAAAGAAACCGATATAAATATTATGCTCCGGATATTTCATATGTATTTTAGGAAGACAACACATGTCGAAATCTGTTTTGTTTTTTTTTTTAAATTAGGACAAATGGTTTGAAAAGAGGTAATAATTCTTCTACGGAAATTCAAATATAGGTCATCAATGTAGAGAAATAGGCCTAATATTCCTAAGGAGATGTGTTCATTTAGATACGAATACCATATGGAGAGTGGAACACGAAAATAATTGTGGATAATCTGAGCAACAACATATTAGCGTCGAACATGATTTACCTTGGTTTCAAACTATGCAAGTTCACGCCAGGTTTGCAGGATGAACCTCCTAATAGATTCATTTCAAAGATGAACTCTAGTTTTTGTTGTGGGAAAATGTATGATTTGGCCTCTACCGTGCGCGTCAGAAGTCATATTCTATCAATTCACACCCTGACAATCACCTAGTCTGATGTAAATTCTGTTGCTTTTGCGTCTAATCAAATTCGAAACTTAAATTACTCTTTACGTGGATATTGACCAAAGATGAAGTGATGATAAGGTATATATTGAAGTGTGAAATGTAAAAATGAGTGCCGATAGGGTTATATCTTCGGTTAGATGTATAGTTTTTTGTTTAGTAATTAAACTCAAACACAATTTTAAATATTTACGACTTGATGTGCTATTTATGGAATGAGAGTATAATTATTAATAATTCGCAAATTGTACCGAGGTCGGGATTAGCGGGTATCGGGATTAGAGGGGGCAATAGATTCGTTTTTTAGAGTAGGGCTGCAAAAGTTAATCAACAGCAAATGGGTAATTCAAAATGCTTGCAATTATTTCGTCTAAAATATGACAAGTGCTTTGCAACGTCTTGAGTTACGCAAAAGTAGGGGATCATTTTAGTTTTCAACAAGCTGACATGCTTAACCACTTGGCTGTATATGTCAACTTTGACTCTCTGATTCGTGTTTTCTTTCAATCGCTAGCAAGTGTCTGCATCAGATGATATTCTGAATTTTTGCATCAACTGATTTTGATCACTTGAATTTCAACCAGCATTGGTGATTCGGTTGTGTGGCATATTATATTAACCTTTGATTCTGTACAGTTATACAGAGAATAAAACACAGTTGCAATTATTTCATACCTGTACTCCTGATATGAGTCATGTAGTTACCCTTTAAATGGAAATATTTGTTTTATTTCTACCTTACCTTTTTGCCCCCACAATTCGTATTCGTATAAAGTACATCTATGCTTTGTGCAGACCAATTACAGTAACATTATAAATTTGCACTAATTATTTCCATGGACATTAAAAATCGAAAAAAAACAGGCTAAGCATACAAATAAATTTTAAACTTGGCAGAATTTACATACCTAATATTTACCACCAAATGTGAAGGTTCGGACACGTAGAGAAGAAAAAAATATTAATGTTCCCAAGAAAGGAGAAATTTTAGACTTAGGACATACCATTAGTAAGCTTTAATTCTTTGAAAATTTAGTGGCTGTTTGTACAGTATAGAGGTGTTGCTATGCCGTATTGTTTAATTAACCAATTATAATGAGGCTTTTAATTCTTTCGAGAGGAAATATTTTCCAATACGCATGTTTGATTAAGTTGTGATGATGTGTAGGATTCGTCTCACAGAAGATTATCACTCAGTGTCACAAAGATAGATAGATGTTAAGCCAGCGTCATGAGGGAAACCGTCTTGATATTTCCATGAACTGATTAGCTTTAACGCAAACATTCGTCGTAGGAGTGTATATGACTTGGGCAACAAAACGTTGAATGGAATCATTGTTTTTGAATACACACCTTTAAAGAATCAAATAATAGCTTTAGTAAATGATGTGGATTAACGTCTGATCAAACATGAATCTTCAATTACCCATACTCTTGTCTATTGACTGCAGACTCAAAAGATAATAGAACACATGTCTTTATTTTCTAGTCATTGTCTCCGATGTATAATCAGGTGTCACATCGTCATATTTAAGTCCATCCTTAGGTACAGAAATCGATGTATTTTTCCTCACTAAAAATTAAAACATTGAAGTATTTATTTTGCTTTGGTGATATCATTTAATGCGTTCCAGCTGCATGTTACAATAATTTGCAGAGAAAATAAATTATTTTACCCTTCCCCCCCCCCCCGAGTACGATGCAAATAGCAGGTAATCGGATTATTAGTCGTGTGAAACCTATCAATCTGAGAAACATCTGTTAAGCTGCAAAATCTTCTTGCCAGACCGGTGATGAAAGTGGACAAATTACTTATATGCTTTGTTATAGATAGTTTGATACAAAATTTGTTTTAACATGACAATGCTAAATCACTTGCCAAGAGGCGGAATTACTTGGTTTGGTTTGGTGGGGTATAACGCCATTTCGCGCGACATAACAGCCAGTGGATTTGGTGAGTCAGAAACCAGAGAAAATCCTGGGAAGAACCATAGACCCACTGGAAAGGCTTTATTCCAATACCACCTAGGTTGTGAGGAGACTCGAAATGACGCAGACAGAGGTGAGATGAGTAAGTAATCTGCAAAGGCGTGAGCGTTGGACCACTCGGCCACCTGGAGTCCCCGGATGAATTTAATGAAAATAAATTTTAGCATTGTTTTCAAAACAATAAACATTCTTCATATATCAGTAGGACTTTATGAAAATATAAGGTAAATAAATATTCATAATGTTTGTTCTGTTCTTTTTGTTTTCTTTCGCAGCTAAACGGATGGTTTCGTGAAGCGATATCTTTTAAGAGTTATAATGAAGTCTTTTAGCCATATCCAACAGCAAAGTGTATGCAATTATAAAATCTCAAGCGAGTGGTATTTTCTCACAAAATTGTTAATAAAATATTGGATGAAAAGTCCAAAATACAACAATTAATATCCTCCATTGCATCTGAAAAGTGATTTCATTATTCGGAAACTAATGACGTCCTAAGAACATTTCGTCAATACTTTAGAGTGCCAGTGCATACTAATATACAATAAGTGTACAAAATAAACTTTGATATTCTTTAAACGTCCGTCTGACCTTTAAATATGAAAGAATAATATTTGTTTAAATCGTGAATTTAGATTTTGTATGTCAGGAAATATAGAATAAACGCTATCTGTCTGTTTACTGTTTTATTTGGAACTACTGGAAAGATCATCCATTCTGCTCATTGCAGATAATATCAAGCCCACTTCGTCAACTATAGTTTTACTATATATCAAACAAATTTTTTTTTTTAAATTTTAAAAATTGAGTGAGCAAGTAAACTTTATGATGAGAGTGACATGGCAACGATTAATCATGTCCGTACAGCTTTTTTCATAGACCATGATACTACGTTACGCATGCGTCGATAAAAGCGAAAACTAGTTTCTAATTTGTTTTTATTATCCAACAGATAAAGGAGTAATTAAGTAGGGAGAGAATAAGTAAAAAGAAGCTTTGTTTGGAAGCAATTGCCCTTGAAATTTGCTTCTATGAGCAAAGTTGTATCAATACAATGATACGTCCCGTACAACAGAGTGGAATTCCTATACTTTAAATCCACATTTGTCTCAATTCAATTAAAGGAGATAACAACAAACTAGGGAGAATACATTAAGTTTATCAGTGAAATAAGTACCATGTAGTAGATTTCTTAGCACGGCTCAGTAATTTAAAATTTACTATAGTACTAAAATAACAGACCTTATAAGTATCTCTAACAAGCAGCAATCGTTTTTCATTTAGACTATAATAAGAACATTGCAAGTTATTAATTCTTGACCCTGTACACAAGAAGAGATTTTTCTCTGTAACTATTCCTAAATTTCCAGACAACAGATTTTTAAATTTGATGGGTTATGATAAAAGTATATTATAAAGAATCATGGTCAAAGATAATTAAGATCTGTTGTTATGAGATAAGTTAATCCAAAATCAAGAGGTAAAACTGTAGGAAAGCAAATACGTCATGTAAAAGCATCTCAATCATGAGGTCGATTCAAATTTTAACAGCAGCTAAATGATCATTCCAAATAACAATTAAAATCAAAATCCTTCTAATAACTATGGCTAAATGATAAGAACGTCAGCAAATATGTAACATCTGACGTTCTTTCCAAAAATACATCACCACGAAAAGATGGTTTCTGAATAATCAGCAAAAGAAGATAAATTATTAACATGTCATTTCCCAGATGAAGATTGCAAACGAATATTGGACTAAAACTACGCTTTCATGAATTTCAATGAGGTTAATCTATTCATTTGTTAATTTCAATTCGTCTTCGTATAATAACTTATGTGTTCATTTTGCATGAAGTGCAAATGATGACAGTATGATGCTGAAATCCGTATGTGCTAAGTTGAATTTTCCGCAGTATCCATATGTGAGTCACGAAAATATTTAATCATTGAACAGGATACCATAGATTTATAGAATTTCATCTTACTGACAATTTGTTGTTCCACTTTCTGACAGTTTCTGACAGTTGTCTGCATCAGGTTGTATTCAAGCATTCAAATTATCTAATATGGATCATTACACTTATGTTTCGAGAGCCTTATGGGGTTTAATGCCAAGTCATGTTACAGTACAATTAGCAACTGTTATTTGGTTTCGATAGTAAATCTTGAGAGCATTGACTTCGCACCTGTTTTCCTAATTAATTATTATTTTATCCTGTACTGAATAAAATAGTTACTGTCTGCCCTTTTGGCTACTACAATAGCTCTGCGGTTCACAGTCTGGAAATCTGATTTGACTGGGGCGCTTGCCACAGCATTCTACTGTAGCAAATAATCATATACCTTAAAATAACTTTTACGGTTGTATTCACTTATACGCTTTAGAACTTCTGGCAGCCGATGAAGTCCAGATATTATGTTTATTTATTGCTTATGATGCATTTGCAGATATTAATCTATTTAGTTTTACACAAGCAACTGTGTTGAAAGGCTTGATTTCTTTACTTGTGTGTGCGTGTGTTGGATTTTTAACGTAACTTTAACAATTTTTTAGTCATATCGCTACAACGTCTGCAGTGTAGCAGTTTATAGTGATGTCTAGCACTGGGGCATCATGCCGCAGACATGTAGCATGATGAACCACCCAGTCACATTATCCTGACACCAGGCCAACCAGTCCAAACACTAACCTCTTAATGCTGAGCACCAAGCGAGGCAGCTGTTAATACCATTTTTGGTATGACTCAGCCCCACGACCTCCCGCATCCGAGGCGGACGCTCTAACCAATAGGTCACCGGAGCGGTTTCTTTACTTGAAGGAATTAAACCCCTATGATTACACGTGTTCAATGTCGTAAATTGATGTGCAACATTTTACACAACAACATAGGAGGAAATATTATCATAATGCTTAAAAATACCTCTTAAAGTATTGATCGCATTATAGAGGGTGGATTTTTACAACTTTATGGTCTTAAACTACGTATTAGAAAAGAGCGAAAACCAACAAATTTGGTAAAATTCAACAAATAATGTATTTCCCTAGAATACAAAGTGAAAATATAAAGAGAACTTAAAGTATTGTGAAAACATCAGAAGAAATGGAAAAAATCTACTGCACTGTGCGGGAATGAAAACATTAATTCGTAATATACATTCATTCTTTAGATATATTGATAAGTAATTGATTTTAACAGTAATATCAGTAAACTCCCTTGCCAATACATTGATGAAGTCTGCACAATTTTGCTTGTGTCTCATAAAGGGTTTATTCTAATCTCTACAGATCGTTTCCAAGATAACACCAGTAAATATTTTTAATTTGTTAGTTATTTCGTGTATTTTTCTTGATAATCAATGAAACATAGTTCATTCATTATGCATTTATCTAAACCTGTTTACTAATCTTCTGTTAACCGACATTTGGGACATGAAGTGAAACTTTAGCATAGGGAATGTAGCGTTTGGGACAAGAAGTGAAACTTAAGCATAGGGAATGTAGCGTTTGAGACAAGAAGTGAAATTTTAGCATAGGGAATGAAGCCTTTGGGACAAAAAGTGAACCTTTAGCATACAGAATGTAGCGTTGGGGACAAGAAGTGAAACTTTAGCATAGGGAATATAGCGTTTTCTAAACATGCATTACGAATTAAATAATCTGTATGTTTTAAAGTAGCAACGTTTCCGACATTAAACGAAACATACCTGTCAGCTTAGTCTTCGAAAACTAGATTCAAGAGGTTGAGTTAACTAAATATATTTTTGCATCGCTGTTAAATGAAACAATGTAACAGTCTTGGTCAGCAGGACTCTGGGAAAAACAGGCATGAAATATTCATGACAGAATTAAACAGCAGCAGGCAATTTGGATGATTTCGTGAAGTAGTTTCAATAATAAGCATGAAATCGTGTTGCCATATCCAACACGTATCAGGAAGACATTCAACGATGTGATACAGCAAAATAATTATAAGCGAATTACTTCATTTCATAGATTTAGATGATATACAAGGGAAAGTACAAACTGCAACACTTAATGTGTGAAATTATATCTGAAATTACATTTTAATTGATCTTAATTTGATTCAGTTTTAAGTACATTTACATCAATACTCTAGAGTAGAAGTGCATCTGGAATTCGTGCCTTTTAATATCAGGATGTTATATTTTTCTGGAGATATCATAGAGATTTAGAATGTCAACTTCCTACTACATAGACAAATCTGTTCGAATGCTATATCTTGTTTGCTCAAATTGTGAGAATTCACTAGAGTTTCGAGAGCCTCGGGGATTTAATACCAAGCTATAATACGACATCATTATCCACTTTGATAGTGGCTTTGATAGTGTAACTTTGGCACATTGATCTCGCACCTGAATAATAATAACTTGCCCTTTTGGCTACTACAATCGCTACAATAACCTCAGAAGGTGCCATGTATGCAAAACCTGATTTGCACATCCATTTGCCACGTGACATATAGCAGATAATATATATATATAAAGAGAGAGAGTAGATTGGGACGAAGTATAATATTGAGAAAAGAACACGCAAAATAAATAGTTTTGTTCCAGTTCAACTAAAGCGCTTCCATGGTATTTATTTATAAACGGACTTAAGGCAACATATTAAATGGAGAAATCCAATTTTAATCAGACTAAATGCAAGCATATGTTTGTTGAAACACTGATGTAGGTTTCTTTTATACTGTGGGGGAAAGGGTGTATGTTAGAAAGGAAATGATATTGAAGTCCATATAGTCAAGCATAATGTATGATATATAAGTAGATTTGAAGACGAATTTATGACCCGTGGCGTTGAGAAAGGGTACAATGCAGATAATTAGAAATTTGTCAGCGTGAACATAGGAAAACTTTGATAACACAAATATATATCACTCGAACGTCCAGCATCACCAGATTGAGTTGGGTGGAGCTATATGGTTTCGTATTTTGTATAGGATTAACTTTTAAAGAAAATTAATTTCCCAGGTTTTTCTCACTGATTATACTTGCTATTTAAAGACACCTTCTATATCTTAGGTGTTGTTCAAAGCAATTTTAATTCCCTTTATTTTCCTGCTTGTTTGAAATGCGTGATATGTATATGTATATATATGTATAGCTTGGCCTTACATAAGATGTGCACCTTCAAAACATCTGATAGCTCAGTTTGGTCATTTTCACTTACAGGACTTCAGAGGTAAAGTGTAAAACAAAGTAGAGCCGATAACTCTTTTCATGTTACATATTTGGTAACTCATTCATTATACTTTCATAAGCTGGTATTGTCTAGTCTGGCAAAATTCATTTTTCCTATTTTAATAACTTCTAAAGGTAGTATGCTTTACACTAATTCAGACTGATTTGTTGAGCACAAGGGAACAGTCCTTTTGGTAAGATGTGTGCTTAGATCATGCGCAATTTCCACGAGTATAATATCCAAAGAAATTTCAGCTACAGTACATGACAGTAACGTAGTGGTATATCAACATTCTCTCCACTGTGCATGTTGCAAATGTAAACAACTTCACCTTACACGTGCCACTCTCGAAGAAGTTCATACTATCTGTAGAGCGCCTTTTTCTCTGGTCCCACAAACATACATCACTCGGCATTTCTGGTCCTACAATAAAGCATTGCCTAACTTATAATTGTCGACAACTCTTGAACAAAAGTTTTGGCCTGAAACTTTTTTTTCCCCGAATCGAACGCCAAAGAACCTTCCACAAGATCTGGAATGAATCTCGTAAGGAATACAAGTTTGCCTTTCCAAGAAATCGATCTGATGGAATCTGTAAGGAAGGTTGGCCATTCAAAGAAGTCGATGTGATGGGATTTGTAACAACAAAACTGAAAGATCATATGACGGACAGAATAAAATCTATCGGCAGCAAGAAAGTCACATTTCTATGACAGAGTAGTATCAAGTAACAAGAGCCAGATCCGTTCGAAACTCCATCTTACAACACCGTCTTTCAAAGCGTAATCTGTCGTGTTATCAAAAAATGAATCAATTCGTCTTTGTCACCCTTTGCATTTTTATACTCAGATATCATGACAGTTCAGTGAAAATGAAGTTGAGACAATATTTGTAATGAGCGATAGAGATGTATATGTCGCGATGATTGCGAGGTTTTCTCGTTCTTATCTCTCTGATAACTAAATGCACGAGAAGACGTGAAATTTTGAGACAGCATAGTTCCAGTGAACCCCATCAAATTAACGAGCGAAACGAATGAATAAATGGACGAATAACTGCTTCATAATAAACAAAATACAAATAAGATACGGATATTGTTTTAAGCAGTTGAAGAGAAATTGTAGCTTAAACTTGCGATCATTGTGACAGATATACTTAATCACTTTTTAGTACAGGTTTGCACGATTTAATGAAATGAGGTAATTGAATTTTCATCTCATATCATATAAAAAGTAAAACAAACGAATGTCTTGATGAGTTGAATTCATTTCATGAACACAATGACCTCTCGTAAAGAAAAGCTGCAAAAGATGTTATGGCAAATATTACTTCGTTAAATATGTTGAGAGCGTTTAGCCATATTGTCTTCCAAACATTTATAAGAAACGCTTTATCAGTCTAGTCAGTCAAGAGACCATGAATTGTGTTAGAATAATATTCCTTACAGAGAACGATGCATTTTATATTAATCCTTAACATTGCAATAAAATGTGAAAACTTTAATGAACATGTCAAACCATTATAAATCCTTAACATTAAAATAAAATGTGAAAACTTTAATGAATATGTCAAACCATTGCATGGCATGTGAGCATCCATTACTACCGGCAAAAAATGTAGCATTCTACACGAAAAAATTACATTTAGTTGGAAAAGCGATTATAATATCAGGTTAATTATAACTTTGTGCCTTGCAATTTACCAGACAATTTTTACCAGTCACAGAGGTAAATGTGCATAAGAATATAAATCAAGGTAGAATGAATGGAAGAAAAATGAACTAACGAACAATAAATGAATGTACGAAGACTGCCAAATTATAGACTTGTGAAATATATGAATTTGCACACTACTGAGAATAAGCGAAAAGGGAAAGCAATGACCATTATAAGGGTGTAAATAATTTATTGCCCAAATGGCACTCCATTTTACAGAAAGACATTTTAATTTCAGAGAAACCAGGAAAAATAGTTCCAATGTGTAAATTACGAGACTGAACGGATGCTGTCATTGAATATGGTTTTTGCGTGTTGTTATTAGACAGGGCTATAAAACGTTGATCTTCAGACAGTGGCGCATGCACACAAAATATACAAATTTTATATGACCGACAAGCATGTACTCCTCATAACTAGAGACGTAGAGACAAAACAAAATACCTTCATTTTATGTTGTCTACTCTACTACATTTGTCATGTGTTTTTCTTTGGTTTTCGTTCTCTTCTCTTTTTTTTTCTTTCGGGTGATAGGTAAATCAAGTCTTGTAATCACTGATAAACTGAGGGTCCATATTTCTTATAATTACGCAAAAAGAAGTGTTATTGGTTAAAGCATACGTTTAAGACAGTGTGGAGTGTCAATTTTCTTCACTAATACTTTTCCCTATGGACTATGAAGTAGATGCCCAATTAATTGAAACCTCGCACGTTCTCTGGTCACTTGTAGGACACTGGGCATGCGAAAAGACAATGTCTTCTGATAGGCGTGGAACTGTTTTGTTGTTGTTTATAAGACTAATAAAGCCCGATTTAATCTAATCTGGTATTCATTCATGTATATATTTTTTTAAAGACTTCTAGACTTTTTTAACCACATACATGTAGGGACCAAAGAAATGAATATCAAAAGAACACGAAAAATAAAATGTCTGCATTCTGGCTAACACGTTGGTACTACCTTAGAATAAAAGAGGCAATGTTTCATAAATTCGATTTCATGAACCCAATTCTCAAGTAAAATTTTGTATTTTAAGCAAGAGCATGAATGCATGTATTCTTTTACATGTTCATTTTCGAAACCATTTTAATTTAAATATTCATTTCTTCTTTTCGTGCTCAGTCTCTTTGTTTCAGATTTTACTCATTTTTCACATCGTCTGATGTTTATTGCGTGGTATTCATTTATTTGTTTATTATCAGTCTGCTTTTCTCCGTATAGCTATCCAATCTGTTGCTCAGGAGGTTCTTTTCCTGGCAGGTCAGATTATGAGATTGTTGAAAACCTCTGATAATCCGTCTGTCTCGCTAGCACTATTGAGAGAGAGAGAGAGAGATGCATGCAACTGGACCTGCTCTTCCGTTCTTAGTGGACGTACATTAAACATATATCATCCATTTTTACTTATTCGTAAATATTAAATTGAACATATTTAAAATAAATGAACGACATTGTATTTGTAATTTGTTGAACTCTTGTGTCCCTTATTTTAACTGACTGACCTGGTCTGTGTTTTTAACTGTAGACGATAATATGAGCCACAATGAAGTACGACTGTATTTTAATGCTTGTGGTAGGGCTATCTGTTAATTTTTTAGATCAATGTCTAAACCTTTCCACACCGATCTCCAATAGTGGAGTTCAACTAACGAACGTATTTTACAAATTAATTTAGAACAGTAGAATCCTATATACAAGTGTAATTCTGATAATAACAAATATTGAAAAAGCTATCAGAACAATATTAACAAAATGGCTCCGGCTATGTGGCGTCTTTGGTATGTAGACGCATCTGTGGTGCAAACGCAATCCTCTTGTATTAATGGGTGATAATAGATGGTAACACATGCCCCGTACAATTTTCCGCAAGGTTTGAGATTTCTGGTGCAAACAGTTTTTTTTTTATTATTTCTAGAACGGGTCGCAATCGAATTGCAAATGCAATGTCCGACAAACAGTCATACAGACTTTAGATGCCGCTTTAAAATTAATGGATACCTTACTTTCAGTAGGAATCGCGTGCTTAGCAATGCTTCGAAAGTATTGAAGATATTTGACATTGTTAATAAATAGCCGAAGTCGCCGTATGAATTATTTAGTTGCCAAAGAAGAATGTCGTTGTAACACGTGAGATATAAATCTAAAAATCTAAATGATGAAAAGCTGTTGACAAGCTGTTATTAGTAGATATTACATCCTTGCAAAATATGCAGCTCCAGCAATATCAGAACCGTAATCCTACGAAAAGCATTGTTTCTTTACTACCAATCGAAATAAATTAATAATGATATAGCTATAGGATCATATAAGATCTATGAATTTTATCTTTCTACCGGCGAGTTTCTGAAAACGATAGATAAACGACCCCAATTAATTTGTTTATCAACATATAATGCCTAAATATTGTCGACTTGCATACGTTATAGGTCATTACTAAACTGGTTGTAAGTCAGACTCCATTGCATGCAGTAGTGGCATATACATTGAAAATTTCTTTATTACAAATTGTTGGAATTTTCTTTTAAATGGAAATTAAGATGAAATTGCAACGTCAATTAAGCTAGATGATTGAACAGTATCATCATCACCATTATCATCACCATCATATCATGATCTCATTTGAACGCTTTTTAACATGGCCGTTTTGCATAATATTCTTGCACATTTAGAACTGTTTAGCGCCGTCGGGACCAGTTTATGAAATGTCAAAGAAAATTCCCAAATAAATATATAACCGTTCTTGTTCAGTCTAGCATTATTGTAGAACGAAACGTTTCCAATTTTGGTACGCAAAGTAATATGCCGTTGTGAAAATACAGGCTGTAAAACAGTCGAACTTGCTGGCGATATTGTTATACACTGTTACGTTTTTTATTAACTTCTAACCAGCTCTACTGCAGACTAACAATGTCCTAGCGTGTTTAAGTAACTATGGCGGGATAGGCTTATGGGATTTACATTCCTTATTACCAATATACGGCTGAAATTAAATTAGTTAAAATATGTTAGTTATAATTTAGCTAATTATCTTTTTAATGGTTCTCTTTGCTCGCATGGTATAGGGGTCTTGATACCGCAGTGACAACACTCTAACCTTACATAAAAAGATTACACCAAACAAAGATCTGAGGTGTCGATATGTTTAACGTAAGCTGTGAGAACTTGTTGTACAAAAGACGCACAATTAATTATTCTTCTACCAGTGGCAAGTAAGAACACGAAAAGTGGATACTCTGAGTTGACGACAGTTCTTTTAGGATGATGCAGTTCTTCAGTCCATTCTTAAAAGCTTGGTACTCTTACGGTGAAAGGGTGAACTCCAAAAAACGATCCGGTCAAATACTCTAACATCAACGCGTTCCAAAACCAGATATGTTTTTGGCAAATATTACTAAGCAAATCAAATGTTCAATTGTTTTAAAATGGATTCAGATATTCAAATGATTTAATACCAATCCACGTGAAAACAGGTTTTTTTCTAAACCTACTGAACAAACGCCCCAGTTAAACACTATAATTACAAACCTACTTGTAAGACCGTGTTAAGGGGTAATAGAGGCATTTTCATGCTTAAACTCGGCAGAAGATCAATTTTCTAATATCTCTAATTGGTCACCAGTCACCAATCCTGACTTTAACCAATCAGGCAGACGTGTGATTGTTCAGCATTCCGACATTAACTAGTCAAGCACAGATCCCACTGGTCATCACTCTGGCATTAACCTCTCAGGCACATATCTCATTGGTCATCACTCTGACATTAACCAGTCAAGCACATATCTCTTTGGTCAACACTCTGGCATTAACCAGTCAGGCACAGATCTCACTGGTCATCACTCTGGCATTAACCATTAAGGCATAAAACTTTTTTACGCTAGGTCTGAGTATGGGCACGAAAATGAATTTGTAGCCTTCAGGCATGAAAAGTGTTTACGTCAGACTACAGTCTATGGGGATGTGTATTTCAAGTTATCTAATTAATTTTAATCATGCCTTTCGTTCGAAGAACCTTAGAGAATTACATGCAGAGTGATAAGACAGTGATATTACATGTAATACTGTATTAGTTATGGTAATAAGTGTGAGAACTGATCCCAGTTCTAGCTTCATCATGCTCGAATTATTTCTTTTTTCCTCAAACGGCAAAGAATAAAAGTCATTTTCTTTTTTCCACTACCCTAATCTGATTGACCTTAGTTTAATTATCTCTGCTAATATAATTTGTCTAGGCATCTGGTTCATCATTTCAAAAATGGAATTCATCATTTCAAAAATGGAATCGATGAACTTCCGATGCAGGCTATAAGTAGAGAGCACATATAATACAGTATGTATATTTGGTATGATTTGCATGCGGTGAAGTTTCTTTAAGGAATGAAAGTTTGGAAGCGTTCATTGAAATGATATCTTGCGAAAGAGCTACGTGTAGTTTGAAAAATTACAAATTTGATAGTATAGGTTTCCAAACATTATCAGTATGTTTATTTTACAGAGAAATGGACCTTTTTATTTCTTATCCCTGAAATCCATATCTGTGTTACAATTGTTTTCTGTTGTCGGAATATATAACTCGATAACAAAAGTATAAGGTGTCATGTGCCGTATGTCACATCGCGACAATCAAGACGAGTACTGTGCATTTTTTAAATCTGTACCGATGGTTAAAAACAGAGACAATCAGTTCACTCTCTGGCACAGTTTGAAAGTAGACTTAGATGCTTGTTTAACGTTATCTACGGTATTTAAGTGGAATTAGTGTAATTTTATGACTATAATAATAAAGTAAAAAAATCAACAAAACTAAACAAAAAGCAGTCTTATTTCATATTAGGTTTCAAATGCTGATGTTCGTCTTCCGAAAACTCAAGAAATCAATATACAAGTGCTCTTTATAAAAGCTCCATTTCTTGCTAAAATTAAGAAAGTAAGATTAGGTTCCATTATTTTAAGATATACTCCACACTTTCTCATTCATCATGACAACTAATTCAGTGCCTGATAAGGGTTTTAATGGAATATTTAAAAAAAAACAACTCTTCCACTATTTAAATATTCAATCAAGTGAAGATATTTGAAAACAGGCGAAATATTAGGTTTTCAAAGCTGTCTTTAAATGCATTCTTAGTTTAGAGTAAGTAAATGTCTTTACAATTGAATTGAAATTATCAGATGAAACATACACGTAAGCTTCAATAAACGATTTATATCCTAACTAAACCCACATACTAATCATTATGTCTTTAAGACCATCGCTAATTAAAAATGTAAATATTTATTTAAAATATTTCAATGCGATAGATTGGTAAGAACCTGTCTATTGTTCGTCTCTTTTAAATCATTGGAAAATACCTGTCGTGCAGCTAATACCTTTTCGCGGTTTTAGACATGCAGTAACGAATGAATTAGATGCCCAGGAGCACGTCTTATACCCTATACGTCTATTGAATGATTATGTACTGACAAGAAAAAAAAGTCTTACTGCATATGTTCAACTGATTTGCAGCGGAAAATTGAATAGAGAAATGGCTGCAAGTCGGACTTAACTGAATGAAGCATGGTATAAAGACTGATATAAACACAGGGATGTTTCTTCATTACAACGATGGAATCTTATTTTGAAGAAGAAGAAAGAAAAAAAAAACAAGACCCCACCCCCCCAAAAAAACTTTTATGAATATGTCATAAAGCTGGAGTCACGCTTTCCGCGAACAATCACTGGCTAAATAACAATACCGAGACACATGAATGATGTTTATATCTATTCACATCTTGTGCAAAATGGCATAACTGTTTTAAAATATAACTTTTAGGGATGTTTTTATCTGGAAATGACACCAAAACACTATTTCGTCAAAAATGAATGATACGGCCCAGTGAATCAATCCTTTCCAGCTATTCCCTAATTCAGGAAATGGGATGTAGAATATTTCAGATGAGTCATCATGCATGTCATAAGAGGCGACTGAATAGAGGCAACCCATCTGCTACGAGGAGGATGTATTTTCCTAAGTATTTTTTTGAAGTTTTGGTCTTTATAGTTTTAGAGCTTAACGTCTAATTGGCACTGTATATCCATCCTGCCATTAGTTTATATGATGTGCCGTTAAATGCTCATACACACACATTTTTCCGGATATATATAAATATATATATATAACTCTCTCTCTCTCTCTCTCTCTCTCTCTCTCTCTCTCTCTCTCTCTCTCTCTCTCTCTCTCTATATATATATATATATATATATATATATATATATATATATATATATATATATATATATATATATATATATATATATATATATATATATATATATATATATATATATATATATATATATATATATATATATATATATATATATATATATATATATATATATATATATATATATATATATATATATAGACAGATGCAGAGACGAGGCAGAGACAGACACACAAACAGACAGGGGACTATGTTACTGACAGTTTGTTTTCGACAGTATGTTTTCTTTTCTTTAATTTCGACATTCAGTTCAGGGAATCTATATTGCGAGTTATCCGCTTTAGGTTTCATATAGCCATGGTTTATCTCTTTGAAACTAAAATTGTTCCTACTGCCAATTAAACTACATTTGGCACAATCTGGCAAGAATCACGTACGACACAAAATGTTATTGTCTCAAGAGGCTGACACGACATGGCTTAAGTTGCATCTATAAAAGGAATATCAAATAAGCATCAATCGAGAAAGCAATAAAATTGATGGGGTAAGCCATATTCGTACAATTATCACAGAGTCGAAGAAAACAAGTTTGATTTAAGGTACCTTTTACAGCAAATGTCAGAGAACGCTCATTCGTTGTGTAACCGTAAATCAATTCAGTTTCTGTTCTTGTCAGCATTTGCTTTCGGTCTCAGATAAGAACCTTTATCGCCTTTAGTTTGAGAAATAGAGCAAATACTTAGGATAGTATTTGTCCAGATTAGTACAGTTCATCTCATAGTCATTGTGCCATAGTTCCCTACGATACTATAAAGAGATTTCTGCCTTGTCATCATGGAACACGTTTCTTTCATTTCGTATTTATTTACTAATTAACGCAAAGTCAAATTATGCATTTCAATTCACTAGTTGTCTTCAGATTCTCTGTACACCCGTGCAGTAATCAAAGTACAAATACCACGAAGTACAAATGTAGAGGAAGACTATAATGACCGTTTTACCTACCGTTTATGTACAATATTTAGAGGGCGCTTTTCGTGTGGCTACAATTTAGGTTCTATCTTTAGGAATATTTTCGATATAAGACCTTAGTTTCGAATCAAACTGTCTTGTTTCAAAACAATTCAGCGTAAATTTTGCATTCAATAATATAATAATGTACAATTTGATGATATTTTCGTTCGGAGTAATAGATGGCATATGCTAAAATCGAATGAGATTAATGTATTGTTTTTATAAGCATGAATACGAAAGAGAGACATGAACTGTTCACAGAAATAAATCAACTTGTCATAAAAGTCAAGAATTAAAATGATCAAAATTAGTCCTTACGTTGGTGGTACAAACGTTTGCAAAATGCACGAAGCGGTTCGATTCCAACCCTACTATAACATTATCGGTCTTGATTTTCGTGCAAAGAAATTCTTTTGTCTTCTTGCTTAAATTGTGATTTTTGCATCTATACGTACACCTTTTTTATAATTTGTATGCATGTATTGAATAAATATGCTATATTAAAAAGTAGTCTTTTTTATGAAAGAGGTGATTCGAAGTTGAGAATATTGTTACCAAGCACAATTTGTAATAGCAATAAAATTAAATGAAACGATCATCGCTATTGAAAATATTGGAGACTAATCGATTCGAAAACAGTACAGGAACCAGAAACAATTGTGAATTACCTGAAGTTCAACTGTCTGATTCTAGAATAACACCTGCATTTTCTTCCTATCACTCTCTGAGCATGTTTTGCTTAATGGACCCGCTGATCCCGTCAATCAGTTATCTAAGATCAGTCTGCATCTGTACGGCAGACATAATACATCGTGTCGGAAATAGAGAAAGCGTCTGAATTTTATCAATCATGACAGAATATATCCACAAACATATGTGTTACACGGTCTTCTTCCGTTGTTTCTCCTGGTCTTAAATAACTTTCTTTCGTCAAATGTTGTGTTTTTATGGTTCGTTTCCGGTTCTCTTAATGAAAATAAAAATCTTTTCTGCTAATGCAAGCCCTAAGATATATTTTCATATTTTATTAATATATTCTATTAAGTTATCTGTAATATAAAAACAAAAATAGAAAATATGAATATCATGTCTTCTGCTGTAGCTAGCCAGAAGTTGCTTAAAAAATATCTTTTAAAAGAATTATTTTTATTTCTCTAAAAAATAAAATTTCTTCTTCTTCGTCTTCTTCTTCTTCTGCTGCTGATGCTGTGCTGCGGTTATAATTATATCTAGTTCTCTACAAATAAATATTTTCATCTGCTGTAGCTGCTAAATTTACAAATACATTGTTTATATTTTGAATTTAGTTCTGCAAAGGTTATTACGTAGTGTGTTCTTGGGCAAGGCACTTTATTCCAATTGCCAAGGCACTAAATAACCTACTTGTGTTGCTGTGCCGTAATACATCAAACTTATCTCTATATAGAACGGGTAATTAAGTCACATGGGCTTGAGACTTACTAAGCACCATTTTTCTGCCTATGCTTCGTTTGATAACCCCTTTTTTAAATTGAATACGGATTAGACGTCTGGGTCGAAGTAGCTAGAAACTTATTCGTCTTTGTCTGAGTAGCTTGTAAGTAGTCATAAACTTTCAGAAAATAACATATCTCAATAAAGATGGTAGCCTTATAAACTTTTCTTTGTTTCCTTCTCCTTATTTTCTTCATTTTTTATTTGTTTTTCTTCTCGACTGCATTACATGCGTGTATTTGAATCACGTGCATACTTATAAACGCATACACTTTTTCATTCACTTAGGCCGCCTTGACAAATACATAGATTTATTCGATTATTAACTTGCTATATATTTCATCGCGGATTGAAATGTTTCTGTGTATTTGTGCCAATAATTTTTTTAGCTATAGCGATTGTAAAAACTATAGCTTATGTGAATGTCTCAGACAGAGGCTTTCCACATAAAAATGAGAGCTTATGTGAGTGTCTCAGACAGAGACCTTTCTCTTAATTTTTTTTAATAGCTTACTGAGATTGTCTCAAACCGAGACCTCCTGTCATAAAAACTTTCATCCCTTTTGTTTATGTCCAAAGTTTAAAATCTTACTCGATATCTATGAATTCGGGCATTCAATGGGTCATACAAAAATTTCAAACAAAATTTGGCGTCGAGTAAAGTTGTCTGTTCCACCTGTTCAAACAAGGTTATCGGAAATGGATGAAGGGAAGGGAAATTCCGTCCAGCTGATAACGCATTTTCTGTTGGCTTTAAAAGCATTCTTTAAATACATGTGACATTGTAAATTTAACCTTCATCACATAGCAAAGATTCGACCCAAATAATCGATTAAAGCTCAGCTAGAATGTATTGGGCCTATGGGCGTTATTTTACAGCTGAACACGCAATTCGCCCAACATGTGGAGGTCAGAAAAAATAACGGCTACTGAATGGATACGTAAAATAATAAAAGAAAACATCTGTAAAGTTGTCTTTTTGAAGAAAACATGAAAAAATCTTTGTGGCTCACGTTTCCTTTTTTTTAAAAACACTTTTCATTTGTTTTTAGAAGAACTCTCTCTCTCTCTCTCTCTCTCGCTCACTCTCTCTCTCGTTCGATTGATCGATGTAGTCGTACTGAACAAAAGTATGTATGTATGTATGTATGTATGTATGAGCAGCAGGGAGGGCGAATTCTATATATATCCTATATACATTTTATAGGGTTCCGAATGTCAAAATAAACCCTCCAAAAAAAGGGTTTTCAACCGGAAATAAACCGTCGACTACGTTTCAAGAGGAACCTTTGGAGGGAGAAAACCTCCCAGGAGGTCCACCTGAGTTAGTTTAAATACGGTTTCTGGTTGAAAGATTCATTAATGGCGCTTCGATTAAAACAAATGAACCAATTTGTTGTCGTCGCCCTCCCTGCTGCTCTGAATTAATTTTTTTTTATCTAACCCGATTCGATACCGTGTTCGAGGATCATGTAAATTTATTGTTACAAATCCGTGCGGGTTTATTTTGGCATGACTAAAGAAATTTTTAAACCTATTTATGCCACTTCCAGATGGTCCTATAATAATCATACGAACATAATTTGGTAGCGCTGCGTGATGCTTAACTGGTTCTCGTCGTTTTGTAGCAGAAAAGTCAGTGATTTCCATTAGAAAATATATAAAAAGAATATGGATTTATATTGTGTGAAATGTAGGGCGCGCACACCGACAAGTGATATAACAACCATTACAACAAAAAATAATAGATCTGCGGTTACGGGCAAGTGTGAACGATGCGGTACAAAGAAATTTAAATTTATCTCCACTGGCAAGTCAGGTGAAAAACCAAAGCCAAAGTCAAAGCCAAAGTCAAAGTCAAAACCAAAACCAAGGTCAAAACCAAGGTCAAAATCGAGTAAAAAAAAGCAACACGGGGGTGATATTGCATCAAAATTAACAAAACTACCCGGGACTCCGTGGGCTAAATACCCAGGAGAAAAACATCTTCCAGAATATAGTTACCGCGGCCCTGGAACCCGACTTGATATCAGACTTGATGACCAAGATCAACCAAAACCAGGTGAGTATCCGATAAACGCTATTGATAAGGCGTGTCATGCGCATGATGTAGCTTATAAAAGTAAAAATCTACAAGATAGACATCTCGCAGATGTGAAATTAATTCACGCGTTAAATTCCATCACTGATAAATCTCTCAAGGAAAAATTAGCTAGTTGGTTAATAAAATCCGCAATGAAAGGTAAATTAGCGCTAGGTGCTTTTAATTAATTATAATGGAATCGATTTATTATTCTCCAAGAGGATACTGGAGGGGTAGCGCAGCAATCAGTAAACTCGCTGAAGCAGCAAAAGTTACGCGAGTTACTGCTAAAAATTGGTTATCCAAACAGGCAATATGGCAAATTTACCAACCACGTCCTAAACAAATTCACTTTGCGCATTACAATGTCAGTGTACCAAATGAAGTTCACCAGACTGATATATTATTTCTGCCACACGATACCATTAAAATCCGAAGACGTCAAAACACATACAAGTACGCGTTAACTGTAGTTGATGTTGCAAGTAGATACAAAGATGCGGAACCGTTAACGACTAAAACAGCATCTGAAGTAGTCAATGCTTTTGAACGAATTTATCAACGAGGACCTCTACGATGGCCACAGCTGCTACAAGTTGATCCTGGCAAAGAATTTCAGGGTGTAGTTTCATCGCTGATGAAGCAACATAATGTCAACATCAGACGAGGACATACTGAAATTCAGCGTGATCAGGCAATTGTTGAACGATTTAATCGAACTCTTGCTGAGCGGTTATTTGGAAATCAATACGCGAAGGAATTCATTCAAGATAAAAGATCACGCGAATGGGTCGCAAGATTACCAGGCGTGATAGCTGCATTAAATAACGAGATTAATCGAACAACCAATATGAAACCTATTAATGCAATTACCAAAAAACATATACCCGTACGACGTGATTCTTCAGCACAACCGATACTGGGTGATGTCACTGTGAGATATTTATATGAACCAGGTGAACTTGAAGGTGGTAAAAAAAGAGCGACTGATCCTATTTGGAGCATCACGACACACAAGATATCCAATATAACTAGATCTACTGGTAGACCTGCAATCTACAGACTGGATTCAGCTGCTCCTCAATGTGGATTTACACGTGAACAATTACAAGTAATTCCCGAGGATACACAATTACCACCCAAATCACTTAACTAGCACCACGACTTCGATTACACTCAAGACAGGTCAGCATTACATTTTCGCGTGTATGACCAAGACGATTATCTTTTCTATCTACAGTAAATTGTCTTGGATTATTACTCAAATACTGCCACAACATCATACAATTACAGCTTGCACAATGATTATTCTGCTGTTGTTTTAGTGTCATGACAAATTCAACATCAAGGTCAAATTCTCGATTATTTTTTTTTGTCACTTTGTTTGTAACCGCACAATTTTTTTCTGATTGTATCACTGTTGTTTTCATTATTAATTTCATCAGCCATTAACTCATCCAAGACAATCCTTCGCATCTGAGATATTCTTCTGACTCTGGATACAGCCAAGTTAAAAAAGTTTGACCACTCGATTCGGTCATCAATAATCCAAACAACTGTATCAGAGATAGTTAGTCCCTGAGATGAATGGATCGTCACTGCGTATCCTAGCGTCCACGGGGATTTATCAGCGCGCAGTGCATCTTCAACAACATTGACATCAACTGCCATAACATCATTTAATACTAAATTCTGTTTCTCGGTCTGTCCTGGTATATCAACGTCAATATTCTGTAACCGCGTATCAGCTGGTCTATAACACAATGGCACTGGCAGTGTTGGAAAGTTATCTTTGTGTAATTGAAATAACTGCCGTTGAAGTGTGTCTCTGACTACCTTTCTACTTGCCACTATCAAATCATTTGGTCTCCACGTTTTCCAAAAGTCGTTCAAGGAAGTTTCTGAAATCACCTCGCGCATTATTTCACACTGAATTTTATTCGGTTGCAGTCTAATTAATTTCTTAAATTCCTTCAACGTTGCATCGAGAGATCTATGATCATCAGTCACTACTTCGTAATAATCAACAAAATTCTTCAACCAATCGTGTGGAGATGGTCCAACAAACGGAGGTGGCTGACCGTGATCGCCGCACATAACCACTGCAGTATTTTTCAATAACAACCAATCGAGAAATGTTTTTAATGTTTCTAACGGCACTGTGCACATTTCATCCCAGATAATAACTTCTGGAATATATTTCTCTCCCATTCGATCTGGAGTCCACACACCGCCGCTGTATTTGAAAAAACTGTGGTAAGTACTAGAATTAACTCCTCGTTGTTTCATCTCCCTGGCAAGTCTGTGTGTTGGTGTTAGCACGATTATATCTGAATTCTGTCGAAATAATTCGATTACTCGAGTTGTCTTACCAGAGCTTCCCGCCCCGTTCAAATAAACGGTTTTGTGTCTGGATACTGGATCGTACACAGATGGTGCATTCGATATTTCTGAAAATTCTGATTTACAATAACTATCTTTAACCGCAATATCAGCAGACTCACAATAACAATGTAACATTTCCTTTTTTATTCTCCACGAACTCCATGTTTCATCATTGCTTGTGAAACGAGTCAGTAATTCTGAATATTTTTTATCGACATAAAATGAATCCGTAGCAACTCTAACTGCAGTGTCAGGAAATCTATTTATGATCGATAGTAAATTTATAGAAACATAAGCCAGCATCGAAGATCTTAAATGGGTGTATTGAGGCGATTCTCCTTCGATGTAACTAACAATTGTGCCCAATTTTGTTCCGTCAGACAAGTAAGCATCTTCCCGATTACAAAGTATGTCTCTCGCAGTGGCATCGTTATTTATAAAATTTAATTCAGCATCATCCATAATCAATCGTGAGTGATGTCGTTTATGATCATATGCACCACCTTGAGTAAATTTACCGATCATTCTTCTACCGAGATCTTTTGCTGTTTTTTTTCACTGTTGCTAAGTTTAATCTTAAGAATATTAACAATGACATCCGCGGGTAGATCCGGATATTCTCGTGCACATTCTTCGAGACTGACACACTCGGTGTTGGTAACCAAACCGAAGTCTGTTTTCGGTACGATATAATTGCTTCACTGACCGTCAACGATATCAGTATTTTACTGTCAAGCATATATCGTAATAACACTATTGGCGCCCAACGTTTCTCCGAAAAATGTCTGCCAAACCAAACATAACAGCACGGATGAAGATTCATAGTGAATTCAAATGACGTTACACGAGCAAATCCTGTCAGATCAAAATCAGTTAATGGACCATTAATTGATACTCTTACCATCTCATGACAATGATGACCAAATCTCGCAAAATATCCAGCGCACTCGCCCATCCCAAGAAAACTTCCAGGATAACACGCGGTCATGTCTACGGAAATCATGTCACCGATATTATACTCGGTGTTCCACAAACCGCCGTGTCCGTATTCGATACAACTATTCTGGACATCTTCAAGGAATTCAGCATGTTTTGGTCTCCATGAATTTTTCTCTCTCGAGGCATGGGCAGCAATTGACGGGACTGTAAAACAATTAGTTAATAATTGCTCAGTATTTTCTGAATATTTCTGTGCGAGTTTTCTCATTTCTTCGTGAAGAGATTCTTTACGATATAATTCGCCGTTAGGTCTTACAAATTGATCATACTCGCCTTCTTCGGAACTTTTAAACAACCACACTGACACAGGGTCGATTTTGCTTATTCGGCTGATAGCATCAAATATTCCACTCCAAAAACTCTCTGACGAGTAATATCTCACAACACGATTTCGTGGAAATATTGTGACTGAGGAACTCCAAGCATGAGCGTTGTGATCAATGATATTTATTGGAGCTCCATTCCGATTATATTTTGATTTGTATAATACTTCCCCTGTTATTGTTGCTACGGTTATGGGGAATCTTAATGCTTTTTCTAACTCAGCAACATCGTTTATTGACGCTCCTGTATCCTTAACCGATTCAGCCCATTTGTTTATTTTTTCACGTCGCAGATCAGTTAAGCCGTTTCCACGCTTCGCATTTTTAAAATATTCTATTACTCGCTCGGCTACATAATTCAGCTTTGAAAATCTCATCGGAGCGAGATCATTTTTGTTAGGTTTTTTTATCGGATAAATTCCATAAATGACCGCTGTTACAGGATACGTTCGAACGTAATATGGTCTGTCAATCCCAGTCAGCATTCCTGGTTTGGAATCTTTACTTAACAGAGCGGTTTTTTCCACCAGCAAGGACAGGGTCACGTTTGTCACGAATAATCCAAGTATCATCATCCGAGCGCACAATAAACTTTACTCTGAAAAAATATTTCTGATTGAGGTAATCGATAATTGTTTTCGCTCGTGTATCGTTCATTGTAGCGTCCTTGACAGAGTCAACATTGACAGAGTCAGTGTCGGGTATAATTTTGAAATGTGGACCACACGTGAGATGCCCCATCATTACGAAATTCGTTTTTGGCATCTCTGATAATATCAAACAGATCAATCAGGGCTCGCCTTCGCGAATCAGGGGTTAGTCTGTCAAGATCAAATCTAGAAGCTTTCCCGGTGCCGATAGCACTGGGTTTGATTGCAGATAATCTCTCAAACTCCTCCATATTATATTTAAGGCAAACATTTAAATAAGAAATATTATATATATATATATATATATATATATATATATATATATATATATATATATATATATATATATATATATATATATATATATATATATATATATATATATATATATATATATATATAATGAACCATTGCAAGTGGCTCAAAGTAGGGTCTGTGACTGTTTGTAACAAATCATGCAAAAAAGAATTCTGCGGAGAACATTTCCAAAGTATCCTGAGAGGAGGGTCAGGGCCAATACCATGTCTTCAATGTGGTGATGGGGTCAGGGGTAAAACACGATTGTGTGCAAATTGCGGGGTAAGCGATACCGCTAACTTAAAAGATATTATAACAAAAAAATAAAAATGATACGCTGAAATGTGGGCGCGATTATATAACTAAGTTCTCAGACAAATATGACATTGTTATAATGAACCAGGAATTTGTCCGACACCCTATCATCAAGAATTACGAAGCGTCACGTAATGGAATAGTTAGAAATTGCAGGTTAAAAAAACCAGTTGGTGTTGCTGATAATTTTGGATATCTTAGATTTACCGCTGGGAAAAAAGTTATTATAATCATCGATTTGTATTCGAGGTTTATCACGGAGTGATCGAAGACGGTTTTGTGATCGATCATATAGATAATAATAAACTTAACAATAATTTATCTAACCTACAAGCCATCTCACAGAGCGAAAATTCTGCACGAGGAGGTACTGGTAAATTTAACAGTGTTACAAGGAAAGTTGTCAGATCTTTCAACATAAGTACCCGTGAAGAGAAAATATTTAAGTCAATGTATGCAGCTAGCAAGCATTTCGGTATTTACCCGTGTTCGGTCCAGCATGTTGCAGATAAAATATACAAATCAACGTTTTCATACAAATTTATTAGCTGGATTTCATTTCGTTATGTAGATGCGGATAACTCTGCAGCGGCTGTGTAAAAGTCAATGATGTAGTTATCCCCTTGACGAGTCAAGGTCATTACCTGTAAATACATTATCCAGCGAGCAGAACTATATACAGTTTTTTTTTTACACAGCCAATTGTAGCAGCAGTCTATTTTCACCTTGCGTTTGTCAATCCAGGTAAATGTTTCAGGTGATTGCACAACACCTGTAAAGGTAATATACATTTATCCAGCGGCGGGCAGAACTGTATACAGTTTTTCACAGCCAATTGTAACCGTCTTATTGTATATACACACTAGCAGCAGTCTATTTTCGCATTAACATTTCCGCGTTTGATAAAATCAACAATTGTCAGTACAGGCAAATGTTATTTTCACAAAATCAGAACTTAAAATCTAGTTCAGAACTTAAAATCTAGTTCAGAACAGAATTCAGCTGTTACCTATATGATGTTTTTTGAATCTTATATCTTCAGATGCGACCCGTGGCGCAGAGGTTAGCTCAGCCGACTTTCGTCCCTGTGACTTATCACTGTCTTCAGATCGAATCTCGTCACGGATAAATTGTGTCGACGGTACCGAGAAATATGGTTTTATGGTGGGGGAACCCAGCAAGGGTCCCATGTACATATCCTCCTCCACGTTAAATCGTGGGGGTGACGTTTTATCACCCCTGGGATTTAATCCAGGGAGGGTATGTACATGAAAACACAGACAGCCTTCTGAATACTCTAACATTTCGCCTCGCTTTCGCTTAGAGAATTCGCTGAAGGTATGTCTGTAAATACGCCCTCCCCCAAAAATAAACAGTTGCCTTGGATGCAGAAAGCTCTACGTCACATGGGTCCCATTCAGAAAGAATGCGGCCAAAAAGAAACGGGTCACGAAGGATGCAGAGAATCGACAAGATACGATCTGTAAGACAAAAATCTTCGAGATAAAATCTTGGGATAAAAGTCTGAAAGGACCTTCGTGGAGACACACAGGCCCAGTGCAAGACCCATGATTGATAACCGCTCATCAAGAAACTGTTTATTTTTTTCTTATAAATTTATAATTATATAAATATGAACTACGAAAATATCAACCAAGTAATTGCTGCCATTAAAAATTACAAGAAAATAAAATTAATATATGTGATGAATTAAATCCTGACAAAATTATGTCTGATTTTGAAGCGTTATATGAGGCTACATTGGAAGGTCGGTATATTTTACCTGCTTAGTATAAATTTATAAAGAGAATCCAAACAGCGTTGTATAAATCACTGGCTACAACACAAGAACAGCAACTAGATGAATTTGTCTCTCTGTGCCGTGCAATTGAAAAAGTCAGTTTAGCGCTGTCCGAAGAATATGAAGCCAGGAAGGTAATTAGTACGCATGTAAGACAGTTGAGAAAAATTATGTCAGATCGTGAGTTAAACCCCCTTGATGAAATCAAGGATGAAATTACTGGGAAATGAAGTCAGGTATGTGGAAATGAAATCGAAATTAGAAGTCGGTCTTGCATTGACAGAAAAAGATATTTCACCCACATTTTACCCATATCAATCTGACCTGCATCAGTCCGATTGGTTATTTTCGGTTGTATCATCTGGATCTGGATCAATTTGATCCACAGGGTTAAATAATATTTACTTAAGTTGACTAAGTGTAATGCAGGAGTGCGCGTAATTTAAAATCTGATCTCTGTCACATGTGATCACACAGATACGTTTTTGCTGCAGTTCATCTAACTGTTCCTGCGTTAATAAAAAGTCTTCATTACCGAATACATCAATAACCAAATCAACTGTGCTGACCGGGGACTGCATAAACACCTCCCTGATATATTTTTCAAGTGCTTGCTTGTCGTGAATAAAAACTTTCACATGCTGGTACATATATGATACTCGTTTGATTAATTAGAAATCAAAGTCTGTCAGGAATAATTCTGAGCGACAGTAAAAAAAAACACGCTGACTGTCAGGAGAATTACTATATAATTCTGATGTTTGTGACAAACTTTAGTCTTAATTTAACAATCTAAGGCTTCTATTATTACTGTTGTAGGAAGCTTGATTTTGTTGTGGGGTTTAACGCCATTTTTCAGCACGATAGGCTATACATGGCGGCCAGTATTAATGGTGGAGGAACAACCCGGAAAACCCCGGAAAGAACCACCGACCCACGAGAAGCTACTGGCAAGCTTTCTCACATGCCCACATTGGCTGAATCTTAGACTCGAACCGCCGCAGACAGAGGTGAGATGGCAGTGATCCGTCACGAAGAGCGCTTTAGACCACTCGGCCACTGTAGGAAGCTTGAGAATAACAATCTGAGAGAAAAAAAAATGGAGCAAGTATCATATTTACTAATAATAATAATCAATTATGATAGTTGCTCCAAAGTTTAGTCTTAATTTAACAATCTAAGGCTTCTATTATTACTGTTGTAGGAAGCTTCAGAATAACAATCTGAGAGAAAAAAGGGAACAAGTATCATAATTATTTTTTTTTTGAATGAGATCTTTACGATAGAAATTCTTAGGATTTCAGAAGTAGATTAATATGCAGAGTTTCATGTCTTAAATCCAGAAGGTGGTTAGATTGGTCTGTTAGTTTGAAATTTATTCTTGATAACAGTGGATTATAAACACTGCAGATAAACCTGATTGATCGGCTCTTGCACAATCAGATATGCAGGTGGTTCTTTCGGGGTGAATGAATAAAGAACAAATCCTTGCTGAGCTTGATTTGATACTGTCGTGTCCGTGCTGTAGCTGCCATCGATTACATCACACACAAAATTGACTGCGACGACTTCGGTTATATTTACGATGCCCGGAGATACATGCCGGCCTGTCCATTCCGAGTTATTGTTGTGCCTGAGAATAGTTGCCGGTGGCAGTGTTTTTCTCCACGCAGAGAGTATGTCGGGAAAATATTCATCAATGACATCATTCACCGATTTTTTTTTTTGTTCGTTTGCTTTATACCCGGGAAATTTAAAATTCGGCAGATCTGCTTCTGTTGTTCCATACATAGTTAAAAATTGTTGTTTGGAATTATTTTTATCGCTGTCAACATGATCGATTAGCGCCTGAATTAATCGCTGGTTAAAATATTCCACATCGAACATAATCTGATTTGATATCTCAGTTTGTTTAATGATTTCGCTGCGTGAACTTGTTATATCGGAAAGATACTGCTGAAAACTTTGCAGTAGTCGCCGCCGTTGTGCTTGATGATCCTGATCAGCAACCGTAAAGTATCGATCGATTACATTCAGGTTAATATTGGTATATTGTTTTTTTTTTTTCCTGTCGATCGTATTCATAAGCAAAAGACGATCGGAAATCAGAACCGCGAAGTTCCAATATACTACCTAACGTTCCCTGTTGTAAATCATATAAAAACCCCTCGTATAATGGTTGAAATCCGTAATATGACTTATTGTCAGACGTTTTCGGTTCTGGTGGTATCGGTGGTGCTTCGGGTGGGATTTCAGGCCATCCTAACACTGTTCTGATCGAACTCTGATATATATCTACGATGTAGTCTGGAGTGCTTATTTCGATCGCAGAAGACAGGGTTGGTTCATGAATAGTTATTTTAATTTTGGATTCTTTTCCTGTGATATTTTTGTAATTCCTCATTGATTTCTTCAATTTGATAAGACCCCGTTGATATCCCAATGACGTTCCAGTCGGGTGTACCATCGGGTCGGTTGTTATGTACAAACACGAACGAATTATTCGCTGGTAATCTACCAAACGATTTTGATCAGATATTGGGCCAACTGTGATATACTCGTAATTGTGCTAGTGCGATTTCTTTTACGGGAATTGCAGTTGGAAAATTAATACTAAATTCAGGGTTAGTCGAACTTACCGTTATCATTGAAATTCTTCTCGGGGTTGTATTTTCGACTATGTCGAGCAGAGCTCGATGAAGTAATTCTGTCATTATTTGTCTTTGTTGTTTTTAAATGGCGGGTGTAGTCTTCGTATATCTTAACCATTAACGCGAATTCGGAATCTGATATTGTTGTATCATCGATGCTTGATGATATCAACGACGATAATTTTGAGTATGCGGACGTGACTGTGTTTAGTTGTATGACATAATCGTGGTATTTTGTGCTCGTGCATGAGGGTATTTTTTTTGGCGATTATATTAAAAACCCCTGCGATGGCAGTTGATGAAGAGACGATTGTTACTACGATTGTTACTGGTGTTAGCGCTGATAATACTACTCCGGTGGATGCAACTAACGCGGATACCGAGTACACTAACGCATCCAGGATGACTGCTCGTCGTTTATATTTTTTTACTTTTAGGTTGTATTTGTCGATGAGGGTTTTTAACTCTGATTGCCATTCGCGTACTTGATCGTATCTGTATTGTTGCACATCCAATGTTGTTGTTGATGCTGTTAAGGATGTCATTTATTATCTTACGCAGTAACCAATTTAGGTGTTTCAGCTGCGAATTCCAAACACCACCAGTAAGATGTTGCGGTTAATTTCTTATCGTCTGCTTCCAGTATAAATTCCTCTTCGGTTCCGCTATTTATTATTACAATCACAACCCCGGAAAACCTGTCAGTGGAATATCGCCAGGGATATGTTGTGAAAATCTCAAATTTTGCAGCACTGAACACAGACAGTCTATACACACCAGTAACTGTTGCGGTATATTTTATAGTTTTATTATGTTTAGACCATGTTGCGAACCCAGATGATACCGTGTACACTATGTTGGTAAAATGCCCAGGAGTAACTCCAGGTGGGATTTTAATCAAACTGGTTTTATTAACGATATCAGGAATCCCACTTACGATATCTTGCTGTGTTTGTTTGATCGTGTCAATGTCGGTTTTGATACCTTGCTGTGTTTGTTTCATCGTGTCAATATTGGTTTTGATATCAGAAAGATTGTCAACGGTGTGCGGAGTGCCGAAGAATCCTTCTGTGATTTCATTAATTTTTTGAAAGTTTCTACGAAGTCTTGAAAACGCGCTTACGTGAACGTGGATAATTTATTATCTACGGTGCCATAGTTAACGTCAACATACTTTTTCGTTGCAGCATTTTCGTCGGATGTTGGATCTCTTAAAACAACTATTTTGTTCCCGTTCATGCTGAGTTCACCTGTCATTGAGTCACCGGTATTTTTTGAGCGATTTGCTACAATTTTTTTCATCTCGTCTCTGATGGTTGTAAACGATACACTTGAATCCCTGATTTTTCCGCTGTCAGTAAACACAGGGATATTATCCGGGGTAGCTCCAAGGACCCTAGTAATTATGTCATTTAATTTGATATTACTGGTTTTTAGTTTTCCGTATTGGTCCTGAAAAATAACAACCTCATCTGGGTCTATCCCGGATAACGATAAAAGATTGTAGATTTCATCTTTGGTCGCATATTTTGATAAATCCACCTCACCGAGTTTTTTTTATCTCTGCTTCGATGAGAGATCTTTCGTAAATATCTACCATTATTCTCTTAAGGATTGTTTAAATCGACCCGCGTTATACTCGTGCACGACTTTGTGAGGTGGTTTGGTTGATTTTGATATCGCGGTGAGAACATTTAATACTTCACGACCACATATCGGTGGATCGGTTAGTGTTTGTGTTGGTAGAGTTGAATACCAGACTGGAATTGGAGTTGGAGTACTTCGCACTCTGTGCACATATTTGAGGAATTCGACTGGCGGTGCTAACCCATACGAATCGAAATAGATAATTCCACGTGGATCGATCGCGTAAGCATCCCAGTGAGTTCCTGGACCATCACTGTTATCAAGATTAATAATTCCGGTTTCTGGATTAAACAATGCCATGATCCCGTTATTGACAAAACCAACTCGGTCATTGGCGTCGTAGTTATTATTATTCGTCTTTACAAGTTTACCTTCCACTTCAATAAAAACCTCATGGGGTAGAAAATATCTACTTGCATCATGAACTTGAAGTTCGATACGCCCTTGTTTATCTGGTTCTTTTGCATCATATGAATAAAACTGATAATCACGCACTGAGTAATCTCGCTCGACCGGCTCATCTATATTAAATGCTGGGTCGGATATGCGTTTGAACATTTTATACTACTGAGTGTGTTTTCAAATGGTGATTATCTTCGTCGAACACGATGTCCACTTCCTGCTTTCAAATTCTCTGTTATATATTTTTTGAGCGTCAGATTCTAACGCTGCTAGTCTGTGATTTGCAGCTTGATTTATCACCTTACTGACCTCCGCGGGCATAATTTCGGTGCTCGGTAATTTCACCGATGCTGATTTTCGTCTTATTAATCGCGCTAGTCTTTCTTTGATTGCCGAGAGCGCATTACCAGCAGCACTAACAATTGCACCAGGAGCTTTTTCACTAACCACGTTAATGGCTTTCATCGATAATTGTTTTGCAAGAGGACCCAAATTTGGTGCTAACCATGCAAAATAATCGTTGAGTTACATCACCAAGTCCGTCTCCGTAAGCTGCTCTGTAGATTGGTAATCGTGAGTTTACTGCTCTGATCTGCACAGGTGTATGTCTGTTATATATAACCATGTTATGCTATTTACTATTGTTTAATCGCTGTAATCATCAACGAGTTCGTCAACGAGTTCTCGATAAATACCAGCATCCATGACACCACCTTGAAACAATCGCCGCCAGATATCAGCTGCTTCATTAATTATTTCTGGTGAGTTGTTTCCAGCTCGTTTTCCTTCTATGAGAACTTCTAACCGCGAAACGTCATTGAAAATATTATCAAGGCAGGGGATACTTCCTAAACCCTCGCCGATTTTTGTTTTGTTTGTCGTTCTTCGACTTTTTTCACAAATTTCAAGTAATTGGGATTATCTAAGTCAACAGGTAATCCTCTAGAAGTAAAATATACCCCAGCAGGCCACTGCTCACGTGTTACTTTTCCCTGAAATTCAAGTTTTAAATAAAATTGAATTTTGTAATTCACAGCAATAGGGACTACACTATCTTTTAACTTTCCTTGAAGATTTTCTATGGAACGTTCGTTAAACATCTCTGCGGGATTCTTTGGTAAATCACCCCAGAATTGTTCTTGCTCTGTTTGCTGCAGTGACCGAGGAAGTCGATAGGAGGAATCTTCCTCCTGTTTTTTTTTCTCACTTTCTTCTTCTTCTTCTTCAGGTGTAAAATACTCACCATCCAGAATATCAGCAAGGAATTGTTTTTATTTTCCTCTTCCTTTCTTTTCTCCTTTGTTCTTGTGCTTCTTGTTTTTCTTGTTTTTTTCTCTGTCGTTCTAGTCTTTTCTCTCCCTCTTGTTGTTTTTTTTGTTCCTGCATCATTCTATTATATTCCTTCACTCTTGATAAATATGTCTGATAAGACAATTTTTTTGTGTCTAATCGAACATCACCTTTGTTTACCGGGGCCCCGAGTGGCCGAGTGGTCTAAAGCGCTGTCCGTTACGGACCACTGCCATCTCACCTCTGTCTGCGTGGGTTCGAGTCTCGGATTCAGCCAATGTGGGTATGTGAGAAAGCTTGCCAGTAGCTTCTCGTGGGTCGGTGGTTCTTTCCGGGGTTTTCCCGGGTTCTTCCTCCACCATTGATACTGGCCGCCATATATGGCCTATCGTGTGCTGAAAAATGGCGTTAAACCCTACAACAACAACAACAACAACCTTTGTTTACCTTAAACACCCAAACACTCCACATAATACGACCTACATTTTTAGCATGTTTGGGTTTTAAAAAATCTTGTTTTGAATTATAACTAGCAGCAGTAAACATACCAAACTCGATTAGCTCATTACGACTTTCAGCAGCTTGTTTTTTGTTTATTGCTGCTATACCCTTCTCAGTAAATTTCTCCCTAAAATCAACTCCATTTTTTTCCTTTTTTGGTTCTTTAACAACACCTTCAGGTTGAGGCTGAACCGCAGCCATTTTTTCAGCAGTTTCTTTTAATACATGAATAAGACTTTATTGTTTCTCACCTGGTTCCTTTTTAGGTCCCCTGATAGCAGTTGAAACATCTCCAGTAACCGCGGTAATAGGTTTAAACAATTGTTCCGTTTCCGCTGCGTACTCAACTTGTGCTTCCTGTCGCGATTGCACATTTTTTTTGAAGTCCACTTTTACAGGGATATATTTTTTAAGTGCTTCTTCTCACTCTCTAGCTAGTCTAGCTGTGTAGGATTCCGAGTGTACCATAATTTGGTATAGTAATTTTTAATTCAGAGCAGCAGGGAGGGCGACGACAACAAATTGGTTCATTTTTTTTAATCGAAGCGCCATTAATGAATTTTTCAACCAGAAACCGTATTTAAACTAACTCAGGAGGCCCTCCTGGGAGGTTTTCTCCCTCCAAAGGTTCCTCTTGAAACGTAGTCGACGGTTTATTTCCGGTTGAAACCCCTTTTTTATGGAGGGTTTATTTTGACATTCGGAACCCTATAAGAAGTTGTAGGATTCGCCCTCACTGCTGCTGTGTGTGTGTGCGTGCGTGTGTGCGTGTGTGTGTATGTATGTATGTAAAAATTAAAATACCTGTCTAGTTACATTAATTCTCTAAATCACATACCCTGGCGTATCTTGTCATTGAAGCAAAATGAATTTAGTAAAATGCATAAGTGATAACAAATATACTAAATCTATTGTTATTCATTTTGTCTTGAGTATCATTTTGTTCATTCCTTGTCTGCTTTTATTTTCATTTTTACTCTTTCTCTTTGTCTGTCATGATGATGATGATGATGATGATGATTATTATTATTATTTATTATTATTACAAAGACGAACAGCGACAAAGAAGACTAGTGTGATGTTGATATAAAGGAGATGAAGAAACCATGCAGCAATGGGGGAGGAGGAGAGTTTTAAACAATATGTGAAAAACAGCAAATATATGCATACATTTGAAATCTGCGGTCTAGAGAGTGTCTGATGTTCACAGCTTAATGAAAGAAACTCCTGTCAACATAATGTTAGTTGGTATGACAGGCATACTCCCACGTGGATGTCATGTACCCTTTGCTGAAAAAGGTGGTAGTATGATTGGGTGTGGATTCTTTCATAAATCGATTTCAGATGAAGCAAATATTATAATGAATTAACTCAGTCGTCATTATAGCTGTCTTAGATCGAGTTCACTCTGCAACAGAGTCTGTGAAATACGATAACCTTCAATAAAAAAAATCGGAAAAACGTATTGAAACTATTTGTATTTATCTCTATAGCAATTTTCCTGTACAGCTCAACATCTTCACCCGTACTCAGAGGTGTGTGTGTGTGTGTGTGTGTGTGATTTGGATTTTTAACGTAGCTTTAACAATTTTTCAGTCATATCGCTACTGTCTAATACTGTGGCATCATGCCGCAGACATGTGGCATCATGTCTCACCCAGACACATTATCCTGACACCAGGCCAACCAATCCTAACACTAACCTCTTAATGCTGAGTGCCAAGCGAGGCAGCTGCTAGTAACAAGTTTTTTAAATAAGTCTTTGGTAAGACTCAGCCGGGGGTCAAACCCATGACCCCGTTCTCAGGTAAAGTTTTGCATGCAGCAAACCAAATCGGATTGCTGTGTTAAAATTTGACTTTACTGTGAACGTTTCTTATGTAAAACCTCATTAAAACCTTTCGCAAACAAACGATAATACTTTTACAGTGAATGAATTTATTTATCATGGATTAGGTATATACATCCGTTTGTCTTTGTAATATATTGACAGTCTATTCTAGCCAGAGTTAGATATATACATGCGTTTGTCTTTTTAATATATTATGCACAGTCTATGCTCACCCAAGGTAGATATATACACATGCGTTTGTCTTTATTGACAGTCTAGTCTTGCTATAGTTGGGTATATAACTCCGTCCAAATACTAAACCAGCTAAAAATTGTATTCGTTAATGACAGTAATACGATTCGATTCCTTGTAAATTGTGTGGCACCCAGAACATGATGTTTTACATCTAAAATTTATTTTGTTGATTTGGTTGCTCAATAAAGCGTTTAATTTCCGTGAGACCCTCCTCTCTCTCTCTCCCTCTCAAATATACACACATATACATACACACATACATAATTTTCTGTTTATGTGAAGCTCACATAATCTGTAAAATTTTAATCAGGATTATTCCTTGCACAAAAGTCATGCTTTTGATAGTAAGACTGTATACTCCTAACGGTAAGAATGCATATTCTTAACAGTAAGATTGCATACTCTTAACAGTAAGACTGCATACTCTTAACAGTAAGACTACATATTCTTAATAGTAGACTGCATACTCCTGACAATAAAACTGCATCCTCCTAATAGTAAAACTGCTTACTCTTAACAATAAGATTCCATACTCTTAGTAGTAAGATTACATACTCTTAACGGTAAGATTGCATATTCTTAACAGTAAGATTGGATCCTCTTAACAGCAAGACTGCATCCTCCTAATAGTAAATCTGCTTACTCTTAATAGTAAAACTGCGTATTCTTAATAGTAAAACTGCATACTCTTAACAGTAAGAGAGCATACTGTCAGTGGTAAGACTGCATACTCCTAAGACTGCATACTCCTAATGGTAAGACTACATATTCTCTCAGTATCTTGTTTGCATAAATTTGATTTAGCCGCGTATCCCCTTAAATATATATATATATATATTATTAGTTACTATGCGGATATTCCTCTCTCTCTCCATCTCTCTCTCTCTCTCTCTCTCTCTCTCTCTCTCTCTCTCTCTCTCTTTATGGCAGAATATGTGGCATTGTTTTATGAGAGGTGTCCACCTGAAAGACTTATAAATCGACTTCTAGAGGTAAAGGCGTGTAAACATTCTGTCATTTGAGAAGATTAGCTGATTCATTTGTTCCAAGGTATTTTTAAAACACGAAGTATCATGGTGTTCATTAAGTGTTTTTAAAACACGAAGTATCATGGTGTTCATTAAGTGTTTTTAAAACACGAAGCAAAATGGTGTTCATTAAGTGTTTTTAAAACTCGAAGCAAAATGGTGTTCATTAAGTGTTTATAAAACTCGAAGCAACATGGTGTTCATTCGGTGTTTAACAACATGTTGCAATCAGTAGGAAAGGTCGGTATCATCTGTTGGCTTCTGTCTTCCTTGCTATAGGATCGTTCACCACTGTACTGTCTTTATTCGTGATACATGTCAACAATTTACTCTATGCCAATTAATTTATTCTGTTATGCAAACATTCTGAGGTAGCTCAGGCAATTTTCGTTTAAAATCAACACTGGATACAGCCTTTGTTTTAGCGATATATTTTTGTCCTCGAATAGTTATTTTTTTTAATAGATACCGAGTTCCAAACGTGGATTAAATTAAATTCAGACAATGGTTGTGATATATAGTTCAATTATGTACTTTTTGGAGGTGGGAGGGGAATACATAAAATCAACTTTGCCTTAGCATGTAAGTCTACAAGCATTAATTTTGAAGAACTGCAGTATATCGGGTGTTTCCGAGAGCGAAAAACAAACACTAATTCAGTTTTGTAGATTCAGATCTTTTTACTTTTGCTGGAAGTTCATCCATTAAATTTCGCACTCAAATGTGCAGTAACCCTCACCATTTCAAATTGCTACATGGGATGCAGCCTTGATTTAATACTGTAGTTCAAGTAGTTCCAATATGGCTTGAACAGTATTGCATTTACACACACACACACACACACACACACACACACACTGGTCATCCTTTTGAGTTTCACAAATTTGTATAAAACAGCATGAGAGTGAATGTAACTGTACTTCATCATTTTTAATACGGATATTCCATGAAAGTCTGCTTCCTTAATTAGTTCATTCATTCATCCAGCTGGTCATTCATTCATTCATTCATTCATTCATTCATTCAGTCATTCTTCATTCTTCATTCATTCATTCATATCTAGCAGTATAAAACATTTGCAGCATGAGTTACAGATAGACCGACGTGCATTTGTGGTTTCAAATTCGACTAACTGAAACCTTTTTTTTTTCACTTTCAGCAAAACTGGAGGGTGAGCCTTTCTTCAACTCAGTCCCTTTCTTATGTCAAATTGTGGGAAGTATCTGTACTATTTCCTGCGTGGGATCTTTGATGTCAATTGGAGCCCTCAGCTTAAATCGTTACATTCATATATGTCATTCCGAAGCATATCCGAAGATATTCACTCGAAGGAACTCGATTGCTATCTGCGTTGCTTTATATTTCATCGGCCTAGGTTTAGTTCTTATCAACATTGCCGGTATTGGAGCACACACATTTGACCGCCGAGCAGTGCAATGTATATGGGACCGTTTGGCAACATATCCATACACGGTGGTGTTTTCTATCGTTCTTGTTTGGATACCTTTGGTGCTAATAGGTGTCTGCTTTTGTCTAATGTACACTTATGTCTCAAACAATCGACGGAAAATAGAGCAACAGACTTCCGTTCTGACAAGGAAAGTCATTTCCAGAAATCGAAGAGCAAGACACCATCTTGCCAAAGCTTTGTTCATTATTTATGTGGTGTTCAGTTTATGTTGGCTGCCGTACGCCTTACTCATCGTTATTGATCAACACAACAATTTCCCACACGAGATCCACGTGTACATTACTACGTTAGCCCACCTACATCCATCGCTTAATTGGCTCGTGTACTACAGCACCAACCGAAAATTTGAAATTGCGTTCAAGAAGATTCTTCGATGTGGAAAGTGTCTTACGCTAGTTATAGACTCGGGTTTGTCTGGCAATGAAACTAGTAACGTGAACAACAACACAACCGTTAGATTCCTCGAACTTCGCAGACTAAGTTTTCATCCCGCAAAAGCTGAGAGAACCCATAATGTTACATCTCCATTAGAAAGGCATACTGTGGCATGATTTTTAAAAGGCCATAGAACTTTATATCACGTATCATTCCAAATTATTTAGTACCGCATTCACCCGTATATAATATGTATCCAACGGCGCCGCTTTTAAGCTTTTCGACTGAGATGACAAGTCTAACGTAAAACATAGATCCAGATCTGTCATTCCATAACGTGTAGGCAAATCTGACTCTATGTTCTCCACATTTCGGTGTGGTTTAAGCACGACCTAATACGATAAATAGATGCTTACCTCCGTGGTGTCTTTACATTCCACATCAATATATATTTCACAAATGTTCGATCTTTACAAGAGCAAGTAAGTCACGTGTTTCATACAATATGCACATTGTAAAGACTTGCGATACAATACATTTAAGGGATTTTCTTTTGTCCAAAGAGACCAACTGAATTCCATCCATTAAAATCTTGATGTAAATGTTTCATGTCATTTGTTTATTCAAAAAATTTCGTATCCTCTACGTAAATTACCCACGCTTCTCGTGAAATCTGGAAGTGTGAAATATTGTATCTTAAAGCTTTATTAGAAAATTATGTAATCTGTTATGGAATACTTATTGGGGCGACACGTCCATATAGGTTGAACTAGGTGGTTGCTTAGGGCGCCAAGTTAAATGGGATGCCAAATTAAAGGAGAGGGTGGGGGTGCGTGTATCGATTTCATAGTTACTGACAGCTGTATATTTATAGACAAAATAGCAGCATTGTCTTACGTTCTGGATATTTATGTTGTCAGTTTCATGTAAACAGCATGTAATCGGGTATTAATCTGGGGCTGTCAACTACTGAAATATTTCTGGGGACTTGGTACACTATGGATAGTGAATGCAAATCTCACGAATCCCTGAAATTAAGGAGAACAAATCTATATTCTGTATTAAATCTTTTCTTAGTAAAATAAACAAACTCCATAAATTTTATGAAATATAAATAAGGTACTAGACTGATTAAGTACCTAAACAGCCTACCAATAATAATAATAATAATAATAGTAATAATAATAATAATAATAATAATAATAATAATAAGAAGAAGAAGAAGAAGAAGAAGGAGAAGAAGGTAATAATCTAAGAGGATTTTGCTGCCAATTCTAAGTTCATTTCGCAAAATGTTTATCATTTGGAGAAAAAAATCGTGAATGATATATATGGTTTCGCATTCAATTCTAGCATACTGAATGACTGGAGAGATTGAATTCCAATTATCTATTAATAATAGTGTTATACGCATGGGTCTCATTACTGAAAGAATCAACCAAGACCTGAGTTAGTCTGAGCGAGTCTGACTCGAGGCCAATTGTTTCCTATATTTCCCAGGACCTCAAACGAACAGTCATTTCTAACTTAAGGATTTGTAAACGAGCAAATACTAAAAATATTTTTTTTCTCTACTCACATAATGACAACAATTCTCGAAACTCTAATTTTACACTTGCATGTTTTTTCTTGTCTGACCCATCAGCAAGCATGTCTGAGACGAAGATTGGTACTTTACGCCATGCACAACAAACACGACAATCACAAAATACTACACAAACGTGATTATATCCCGATAATTCCTTATTTTGAGAAATTAGAGAGGGTACATTTTTACGAAATTAATCCCTGCTACCATATAGTGTTTCGTAAATGCTGTACATTATGGCGTCTGCTCCTTGAAATTGGTTAATTACTCGGTTTGAGAAAGATCGTCCCAACATCGTTTCCCCATAATCAAAGTGTGTGTGTGTGTGTGTGTGTGTGTGATTTGGATTTTAAACGTTGCTTTGACAATTTTTCAGTCATATCGCTAAGATGTCTGCAATGTGGCAGTTTATAGTGATGTATAGCACTGGGGCATTATGCCGCAGACATGTAGCATGATGTCCCACCCAGTCACATTATCCTGACATCAGGCCAACCACTCCTAACAATAACCTCTTAAGGCTGAACGAGAGGCAGCTGTTAGTAACATTATTATGTCTTTGTTATGACTTGGCCGGGGATCGAACCCACGACCTCCCGCATCCGAGGCGGACGCTCTAACCACTAGGCCACCGGAGCGGTCATCAATAAATACCTACTCATATGTATATGTTTGTGTGTGTGTGTGTGTGTGTTACTTTTCCGTCGGATCGAGTTTATTTGTTTCTTCTTAAAAACAAACCTGATGCACTTTAAAACTGTATACTTTTCAAAAAGTTCTAACTTTATTGGTTCTGTTTAATGTGAGCATGTTTCCCATCGAGCTTTTTATGTAAAAGTTCTTTACAAATATACATACCCCATATACATAAGAATCTAATATTTGAGCAAGGGAAGAAATTAAATAATAACCAGAACAAATTAATTATAATAGTATAATGTGCCACATTATCACTGACGTCATGAAATCACATTAGGGTCATAAGTTACTAAAGGAAAAGAGTAAGATTTTTCTATATTTTCGTGTATTATTCATTTTGCTAACCTATTGGGATTTTGTATTCAGACGATTTTGCCTTATTTTTCTTCATGAACATGTTAATGTTCATTGAATTTTCCATATTAACATGGACGTCAGTTACATCATTCCGCGTAACACTTATTTTATTTACTTATCTTTTTTTCCTGCTTCTTTATTTTGTGCATTACGGGTTTAAAAAATCAAAATATTGTATTTTCTGTTGTTATTCCTATGTGACCACCCAACTGTAATTATTACTGTTGTATCTCTATATTTACCTCTGTCTACGCCAGACAATATATGATCCAATAGTCATCTGATTGCAGAATCAAACGAAGCTCAATTTGGAAGCGATTTGAAAAATATAGCTGAATACAACTGCATTAAAAATTAATAGATAATCTAGAAAAATTAACAAAAAATTCAATGCTAACTTTACTCGCATTTCCTAAAATAATGTTTTAGACAAGCAGCCATCTCACAGTGGTTTATTTTCGCAGGTCTCTCAATAATGGGTAGTTTAATTTCTTAAAAATGTCTATTTAGAAGCTATTAATATTTAATTTTGAAGTCTCGATCGCCCCATGAACTCCTCTAAAATTAGTATTGTGCGCAAATTGTAGGTCTACCTTATCTTTAAAATCATTTTATCGTTTTTGACCGAGTGACAGTAAGAAAGATATATATTCAACCTGCATTGCATGCATTCGTCAACACGCATTACACGCATTGTTTAAACAGTGCGTTTAACATCTTGGCATAAAGCAGTGTGAAGAAATATAATCCAACATATCAGTACATTCAAAGACCCGACAAAAGCGGAGAGTTTTATCCAAATATGACAACTCTTCAATGTGATGATTCAGAGGATATACAATCACACATGTATGTTGACTAGGTGGGATCTATTATGAATTGTTTGTGGCGAAATTAAGCGACGTTTTCTGATCATATTACCATTTTGGCTTATGAGGTTTACATTAAATTATCAATGAAGCAGCGTTCACCGTTTCCTTTCTTAAAATATTAAATGCACGTATTTCACAAATATTGAGCAAACATTCTATGACTTATTTATATTCTCTCTCTCTCTCTCTCTCTCTGGGGCCCTGAGTGGCCGAGAGGTCTAAAGCGCTCTCCGTTACGGATCACTGCCATCTCACCTCTGTCTGCGTGGGTTCGAGTCTAGGTTTCGGCCAATGTGGGTATGAGAGAAAGCTTGCTAGTAGCTTCTCGTGGGTCGGTGGTTCTTCCCGGGGTTTTCCCGGGTTCTTCCTCCACCATTAATACTGGCCGCTATGCATAGCCTATCGTGTGCTGAAAAATGGCGTTATACCCCACAGCAACAACAACAACAACAACTCTGTCTGTCTGTCTCTCTCTCTCTCAAATATACACACATACACACATACTTCATTTTCTATTTATGTGAAGCTCACATAATCTGTAAAATTTTAATTAGGATTGTTCCTTGCACAAAAGTCATACTTTTAATAGTAAGACTATATACTCTTAATACTAATACTGCATACTGTTGAAAATAAGACTGCATCCTCTTAACAGTAAGACTGTATACTCTTAACATTAAGATTGCATACTCTTAATAGTAAGACTGTATACTCTTAACAGCAAGATAATATACTCTTAATAATAATACTGCATACTCTTGACAACAAGACTGCATACTCTTAACAGTAAGATTGCATACTCTTAATATTAAGACTGCATACTCTTAACAGTAAGACTGTATACTCTTAATAATAATTTCTGCATACTCTTGGCAATATGTGCATATAATTAATAAGGCAAACGATTATCGTACTAAGTGTGTTATAGTGTATACTGGTTGATCCCCAAGTCCTTAAGTAAGTTATGTTTTTACGATATATGTGCTTGATCTCACTATGTCGGGTAGTTTGAGAATATTTTTACCTCAGGGTTTATCTCAAAGCCAAAATGCCGCTGTTACGTACAAAAGGTCGTATATGCTAAATCTTTGCAATGTTGAATCTTGAATGATATTGGTCCTAAACATCGCTGGATTCCATTAAAACCAGATAATATCGACGTTTCACCACTTTATGAGCCATGTAATTTGTCCCTCGAACTGAGAAACCCAGTCATTTTTCACGTGTACGAATTAATCCGATCTTGATTGGCAACCTCCGTCGGTCAACCAATTTCAATCGAAAGATGCAACACAAAAAAATCCATCACTACGCTATGTCGGATGTCGTCAGTCCAAGTTAAGGGGCTATCCATTTAGTACGTACGCAAAAATCTGGCAAAGCTTGAGCCCTCCCCCTGCTTACTTTATTACACACACCCCATCTGCGTACGTACGCTTGACGCACCTCTCCCTCACCCCCGAATTCTATAGAACGGCCTATATTTAATCCACGCAGAAACGAACAAGGATTAATAATATTAAAGTGTTTAATAAATTAGATAGTCCACCGACGTTGAATGTCTGGCTGCATCAAAGAAATTAGCTGCGTAACGTGAAAAAGTTTGTCTAGTGTCCGCTAAAATTCAAACGCCGACTGGGGGCCCCGAGTGGCCGACTGGTAAAAGCGCTCACAGTTATGGATCACTGCCATCTCACCTCTGTCTGAATGGGTTCGAGTCTCGCGTTCGGCCTGTGTGGGTATGTGAGAAAGCTTGCCAGTAGCTTCTCGTGGGTCAGTGGTTCTTTCCGGCATTTTCCCGGGTTCTTCCTCCACCATTAATACTGGCCGCCATGTATAGCCTATCATGTGCTGAAACATGGCATTAAAACCTACAACAGCATCAAACACCAACTGAACCTAGTCGAACAGGTTACGCATTAGACAAATTATTATCAAGGTTTCACACACACACCCCGTTTTCTATGCGTACGTACATTATCAGTATAACCCATCCCCATATGCAAGCGTACGCATTTGGTTTACACCCCCCCCCCCATGCGGACGTACTAAATGAACGCCCTTAAACCCTTCTAAGTATTGCAGCTGACCAGCTGATCACTAATATTCATCCGAGTGTTATTTTTTTATCTAATGCACACTTTTTCTTCTCAGATCTATTTAAAAGAAGCGGGCTTGCTGTCTTCATTCCCTCTCGAATCGAATTGTGCGCTACGTGCGAACGTTGTAGTTACTGGATTAATTACTAACTGAATTAGTGAAATGGATGACAACACTATATTTGAAGCACTCCCGAAAAGAATGGAATCGCGAGAGACTTCATTGACTGAATTAAGTGGTGAAATCTCTTTTTATAATCTGAATATCTGAACAGTGTTTAAACCTAACAACTTGATTATTTCAAAGAACGGGTTATGTCAGATAGCTTTTAAAAAAATAATTTCCTTTTTTCCAAAATTTACTTACATTGAAAGAATGGTGAAATTTATGATAAAAGACCGCACTGGAGCTTTTATTTGCCTATATGCAGATTTTTTGCAAAAATGTTCGTCGAATAACCGCGACGTTTCCTCACAGTTTGTGTGCCATATATATTTCAAGAGGTAGGCATATCCCTGTTTTTTCGTTTTGTTTTTTATACCATAAAACATAACCTGATATTTTGTAAGTTTACTTAGAATTAAGTCGGAATAAGAGTACGTTGAGCGGCTTCGTACCTTTTTGTTCATTCCATTCATTCCTAAATTTCATTGACAGAGTATTAAATCAAGAGCATAACACGTGTAAACATAGTCATAGCAAGAAAAGGGACAAATCTGCTATTATAGGTTCAACTCTTCTGAATCTGGTTTCGGAATTTTAAAAACACGACACTTTTGGACAGATATATTTCTGATTGGAGGTGACCAGTTATGTAGAGTCGACTATTGTATATGTATGTAGCTTTTCTCAAGACATCAACATTTTAGCTCAGGAAGTTTAGAGAATATGAGACTTTAACATCTTGGAATTATCAATGCATGAGCCAGAATGAATAATTAGATTACAGCGACTATTATGCATTTGCAGAGTTTTTAAAAGCAGCAATAATACTTTTATGCAAATTTGCGAATAATCCAGTTCTTTTATTAATAAGCTGGTGGTTAGCAGTCAGGTCTTACACAATGAAAGATCAAGATGAACCAATGGAAACAATCGTCGATTAGGTAAAGTATTGATAAAAGACACCGTGAAAATCGAAAATAAGTATATATGCGTGTGTTTGCGTGTGCAATCTCTCTGAATGTACTGTATATTTGAAAGATCGTTTTTGATAAGTAAAAACCCCGTAGGAAACAAACGTGATAATGCATGCTGCAGCAAGTATGAGAAACTGGGCAAGTGCTTTTCACTTGCATTTCGAAAGCGCTTAGCCATTTTTTCAAAGTCTTGATGCACCGTGGCTTATCGTGTTTGTTTGTTAAAGATATCCCATCCGTCGACACCCAACGACTCACGTATGCCTTCACAAATTTAAACTTGGGTGTTTATTTTCTATAATTAAACAATTTATTTCTAATACATAAGCGTAAACGAGATAAATCGTGTTTCTTGTATGGAAAAGTTACCATAACAAATGTCGTTAATAGAAAAAACAAGGGCAGAACTTGGTTGATTATACTGAGAACAGTGAAATTGCTTAGAGAAAAAAATAATATCAGAATCTGTGGCATTGTTTTCTGAGTGGTGAAACACTTTTTTGAACTACTAGTACACCTAAGATTCACGCGTGAATATGACCGTTATTTGAGGGTAGCATAATGAAGACAAAAAGTAAAATTCTTTCAAAAGTCTGTATAACAGACAATTCTAGCCTTGTCTCATCTTGCATAGATACATGGAAAACAGCAATCAATATCGTAATTTTCGTACAGGAAATCAGAATACGGCAACAACATGGCACAACATCATTATCGGTCATTAAATCATTAATTGAGCAGCCTCAATTGAACTACGTAGTCCAAGTACACTCAGGGTAATCCTTGGTGGAAAAATTTACATACAGTTAAACTGCTACATTAATTTTGATTTCAATAATTACTTTAACACATATCAATAAATCCAGACAATAGCTTTTTGATTTTTTTACCCCAATTTTTCGACGCCAATCAAGGGCAGCTTCATTCTTTTCATAAGCGAATATGCTAAAGTTCTAATCAAAATATTGGAAAACAACCTAAAAGAATTGTAACTTCTCCAACTGTTAGTTTAGGTTCCAAAATCATTAAAAACATCGAAACTTGTCTAATTCAGTCCCGCTAGACTAATCGACTCATTTTGACCTTCCTAGGTACAAGAATGGTAAATTGCCAGTGTAATTTGGAAAACATTTGTAATGTCTGGATCCGACACACACACACACACACACACACACACACACACTCTCTCTCTCTCTCTCTCTCTCTACTTAAACATGACGTGATCACATTGCCCTCGTTTACGTCAGAGTAGCTTGCAAATATTTTATACATAATTCTGTATAAATGTTGGAGATATTAGTACCAAACTATAATATTTCTCTTTCTGTTGATAACGGTACAAACAAACGAAATTCAAAAGAGTCTGACCGATCAGTTTGCAAGATATTATAACAATGAAAATTATGACCTGTTAAATTCAAGTATTTCTGACTATATTTCAGCAAAATGCAGTACACATTTCGTCAAATGATCCTATTACTTACTGATGTTTTCATTTGTTGTTTGTTGGGTTCGAATCTCAGTAGAGTACGAATTAAAAATTCTCTAACCTGTATGACTGTATTATTTGTATAAGAATATTAATTCTGCCTGCTATTATCAAGCATTCTTCAATAGAATCCAGGGATAACACTCTCCGTTCTGTCTGGTGTATATTTATAATTCTCTTTAATTAATTGTATATATCTTGATTTCTTTCATAGGAATCCGGAATGACTGTGTAGATACATGAGAATTAATTACTAGGTCGTCATGCGAGTGAGTCTGCTTACTATTATCAAGCATTCTTCTATAGAATCCAGGGATAGCACTTTCCGTTCCGTTTGGTGTATATTTATAACTCTCTCTCTCTCTCTCTCTCTCTCTCTCTCTCTCTCTCTCTATATATATATATATATATATATATATATATATATATATATATATATATATATATATATATATATATATATATATATATATATATATATATATATATATATATATATATATATATATATATTCGATGGCTATTGTGAGTTGCAATTGTTCAGGGAATGCGAAGAAAGAAAGAAAATGTGTTCATTTAAAATAGGAACTGTAACAGCACATACGTTTGTGTAATTATACAATCAATTTAGTTTTGTCAAAACTCGCATTTGTCTCCGAACATGTCTTTCATAAGCAACGGTCTGTGAAATCGAAGTGGAAACATAAATGTGCAATTTGATCGAGACATATTTATCGAGAGTATTGTAATAAATAACAGAAGTTTGCAGATCTAAAATGTCGTTGCATATTAACCCGAATATACTTTGTTTTGAGCTCAGTTGTAGCTTTTTATTTTTGTGTTCCGCATTTATTCATCTTTTTGCTTCGTAGAGGCTCTTTGCAAATTTGTACTCGTATTATTCACGACTTCATCTGCGAATATATTGTAACAAGCCAAAGGGGTTTCTTGATCGAGCGATGTCGTACCTGGCGTGAATCACGCAAGAAGTCACATGTTTCCCCGATTCCAAAGACTTGCATATAACTACTGTTGCAAACTGGAAATGCCAACGTGCCCAAACTATAAATAATTTTACTCCAGTTAATACATGACCACAAATCTCGCAACTTCCCATTGCCTTTCAACGTCACAATTACTTGGTTTCTCCACATTAAATTTCCGTAACGTACTATCAGTATTCCATGCCATGAAATTATACAACTCAGCCATCTAATACAGTGAGCAATTTTTACTACGCCACCTTAGACTAAAACATAATTTTAAGCAACATTTTGCCTATAACTCTACACCATATTTACCACCATAGCAACAATAAACAGCACCACCAGACGATAGAACAGTCCCTTTTTGTTGTTGTTGAGTTTAATTATAGTGGCGTGCGCACAATTGTGCATGTGCCACTTTTTTCTGACTGCACCGCAGCCTGCTAGTTGTTCCTGGGGAAGGGAATGGTGCCACCTCCCCCATGCTTTGATAAGAATCACCTCAGTCTTATCCTCATTCATCTTCAGCTTGTTACATGTCATCCATGATTTCACATCAGAAATGCACCTCTCTACACCTTGGATGGTAGCATCAACTTCAGCTGGGTGGCTAGATTTGTATGTTTGGGTGTCATCAGCGTACAATTGGTGAGACACTGGATGATGATATATGACACTTGAGAGCGGCTGTATGTACAAAATGAAGAGAACAGGTCCAAGAACAGACCCCTGTGGAACACCACAACATAGATCAACTGGGCTGGAGTGTATTCCATTTGCAGATACAGTGTGTATCCTGTTCACCAAGTAGGACTTGAACCACAGTAAGGCTGTATCATGAATGCCAAATACATGCTGGAGACGGTGAAGTAATATATCATGGTCTATTGTGTCAAATGCTGCAGACAAATCAAGGAGGGTGAGGACTGTAATCTTTCCGCTATCCAATGCAGAGAGAATGTCATTAACTACTTTTAGAAGAGTAGTTTCAGTACTGTGGTAAGGGCCATATGCAGATTGTACATTGCTAACAAGACTGTTTGAATTTAGATGAGATACAAGCTGGGATAGAACAACCTTTTCTAAGATTTTTGATATGAATGGGAGATTAGAAACTGGGCTGTAGTTCCTTAAATCGTTATGGGCAAGTGTTGGTTTCTTCAGCAGAGGCTTTACAATGGCAGTTCTGTAAAATGATGGGAATTCTCCGGATGAGAGAGAGGTATTAATAACATCAGTTAGTGAAGGCAATACTGGATCTAAGCACTCAAGCAGCAGTGATGTTGGAATTGGATCAAGTTCACATGACTTTGGTGCACTCTTCATCAGGATTGTACGTACAAAATCCATAGAGACAGGTTCAAATGCTGCTAATGGTTGCCGCTCAAATTCTGTATTCCAACTGTATGGTGACGACGAGTCAATTGAAATTGTGGTGTCAAGCTTATCTCTAATGGTTTGTACTTTGTCACGGAAGAAATTTACAAACATGTCCGGAAGGATGACTGGAGAGAAGGTAGTTGGAAGTGGTGTTGATTTGCTACTTGACATTAGCTTATTAGTAATCTCGAAGAGCTCTTTGCAGCTGGAACTTTCCATGATCTTAGTAGTGTAGTGGGCTGATTTCGCTGCATGGACTATATTTGTGACATTCTTCTTAGCGACTTCATAGCTTTCTTTATGAATAGTGAGTCTGGTGGAAAGCCAAAGCCTCTCAGCTTTACGGCGGTCTCTTTTAGCAGTGCGAAGCTGGTCCCTAACACTGCTATACCATGGAGAACACTTTTGAATTGATACTCTGCACTTGGTAGCTGGGGCATGTTTGTCAAACAATGAACGCAGACAGTTATCGAGTTGTTCTGCGGTAGGAGGTATGCAAGTTGTTAGGTTAACTTGGATGTCGTGCATTAGTTTGGTTCTATTTATCATACGGAGGTTTCTCATAATAGCAGATAAAGGTAGAGGGTTAGGGATTGATACGTCAAGATGGCATATAATGCTCTAATGCAAGGTCATAGGATACCAGGGAGGACTGTAGAATGTTATCATCAGGTTTTGATGTATTTGATGTATTTGAGTTTCCGGGACAGTCAATGTGAAAGTTGAAATCTCCAAGAATAATCAGGTTGCCACCTATCGAATTTCCATAGTCCAGGAGATTCGGAAACTGCTCCAAAAAGAGAGAGTCAGCCAGCTTGGTTTTTTCTAGTAGGAGGAGAGCGGTATAGGCAGAAAAAATGGACTGACCTTTGCTCCAGTGTGAGTGTGGTTCGGACTAGTTCAAACGATGTGTGCCCGAAATTGAATGTTGTGGTGTAGTTAAGACGTTTTATCATGGAGTTCTTTGTGATGACAGCAATTCCACTTCCGCGAGAATTACGGGGGAACGACTTGATGGAGTAACCTGTGGGTGTTAGATCCGCATACTTGGGTTCATCGCCTGATGTTTTCAGCCATGTTTCTGTCAGGAAAAATATGTCAACATTTTGGTCGTTGATAAAATTAACTATTTCTGTGCGCTTTTCCGGTGGTCCTACTGACTGGGCATTGAATAATGCAATGCGTAGAGGTATTTCTTGGATAGTTGACACAAAGGTTGACGAATTAATAGGAATTTGAATTAGGTTATCTAAATTAATGGTCGAAATTTTTTTAAATTGTTGAGCCGAAATAAGGGAGGTAACTGGGATTCTTCTTCCTGTTGTACGGCGGCCAGGTTTGAAACAACGTTTCTTTTTTCGCTTCTGTTTACATTTAAGTAATGATGAATGTAGTCCCAGTTCATTTAGTCTAGAGCACAATGTAACGTAGAGAGCCAAGGAGTGATCATTTAAAGCAATTAATGAGGGTCCATCGTAGCATAAACGGTTTGACTGGCGAGTATCTGATAGTCTGGCTTCAATCTGTGGGTTCATAAAGGTCCCTTACAGTTGAATGGTTGGCTGTCATTAGTGGGAAGGAGAGCTCGGGAACGGTCCTGGTTGCTTCACATCGCTGGTTTCTTGCTTCTTCTTTTTTTTTCTTCTTTTTTTCAAAATGTTCTAAAAGGGGTGTGTGTTCTATGCTGTTTATAGAGGTTGTTAGTAGAAATCATGTTTGAAGAGAGATTTTCAAGGTTATTATTGTATTACTAGTCGAGGTTATTAGGGTGTGCTTCATACGTTATGTTATTTATAAGTTTTTAGATAATGCCTCTTTAAGTTATTTATTTATTAATATTTTTAGAGATTGAATGTTATTTATACTTTATTTAGCAAGAGACCGGAGTCCTAGCCGATTACACGGTTCGTTAAGGACATCTAGGACCGGAGTCCTAGCTGATTACTCGTTAAGGACATCTAGGACATCCGATTTTGCGGTTTCCTTAGTTTTTGATAGGTGCTTCGTAAGTGAATAATTTATTAATATTTTTATAAAATTGAATGATATGTTATGGGTTTTTATGTGGGGGCTTCTAAATTTATTTAGCTAGTTACTGGGTCTTTTGGTTTTGTGGGGATAGTAGTTATATTTTGTTCCTAAGTCCTGCTGAGTCTATGAATTTATTTATATTTTTATATGCTGATTGTTTATTTCTGTTAGAGTCCATAAGTAACTCTGGGTATGTGTGTGGTGATCCAATCTCTTTTTGGTTTTTGATAAATATTTTCCTATCAGGTTGATATTTTGGGCATATATTGATCACATGGTGTAGATCTTCGGTGGTGTGGCAGTTAAAGCAGTTAATGGTTGCTGGTTTGGGTCCTATAAACCTTCCAAAACTGCTTGCTAGTTTAGTTTTTCCAGTTATTATCCTGTTTATGGTTTTCTGTTCTAAATAGGTACCCTTAGGTAGCTGTATGTTCCTATCTACGGTTTTTGGGTTTCATGGTGCTTTTTAGCTTTTGTGGAGGAGTTCCAAAAATCTTGCCATCTTTGGTCTATATATGTTTGTGCGAAGCTTAATGCTTCTGTAGAGCTATAGTCAAGCTTGATAGAGTTTTGATCTCCTTGTTTGGTTTGTGCCACTTTGTCTGCCAGAGATTCCAATGTGCGACGGTATCCACATGAGCTCGACTAATTGATGTGCTGTGGTGATATCGTCGATTAATTTGCATGTTCTGTCGAGGAATTGTTCCCTAGAGTGTGTATTGCGATTTTGGATCGATTTGATAACACTTAGGGAATCGCTTATAATGACTGCTTTAGGTATTTGGTTGTCTTTCATCCATTGTAGTGATTCAAGTATAGCCCAGAATTCAGTGGTGTAAATGGAGCAATAGTCAGGTAATCGGGATCCCGTTTGTATATTGAATTCAGGGATGACTATTGCTGCTGCTGTTCTTGGTGGGTTGTTTGTTTTTGATCCATCGGTATATATTTTAACATAGTCCGGGTATTTTTTGTTGATTTCATTTACCAGTACAGGTTTTAGTTTTCTTGTCCTTCTTTATTGCCTATTTTGGTAGCTTCAATGTTAATCCTTGGTGGGTTTTGTAACCATGGTGATTTGTTCTGGTCTGTATTGTTTGTTACCTGTTTTTTTTTTAGTAGAGGTATCTTTTCTCTTAGTTCAAGGATTACTTTGCCACTTGGTGTGGTGGGTATGATTTTGGGTTTGAAGACAACTTTACACTTGTTTATAGCTATTTGGGTGGGATGGTTGTCTGGGTGGATATCTAATCGAATGGAGTATCGGAGGAGCAGTTCTTGCCTACGTAATTTTAAGGGTAGTTCTCCTGTTAGTGTTTGTAGTTCTTCTAATGATGTTGAGAGGAGTGTTCCTGTCCATAATGGTAAGGCTTTTCTCTGGATAGTGTCAAGTTTTTGTAGTACAGGTTGCTTAGCCGAGTTATATGCTTGACAACCGTAATCCAGTTTTGATCTAATTTGGGTTTTATATATCGTAATGAGGATTTCCCGGTTGGATCCCCAGTCAGTCCCTGTGATGTTCCTGCGTAAATTGAGATCTTTATTACAATTCTGGGTGAGTTGTTCAATGTGATGTTTCCACGTGAGGTGGTTGTCAAAGAACATTCCTAGGAATTTTACTACTGTTACGTATTTGATTAACTGATTTTGTATATAGAAGTTTGGATAGACTAGGTTGTTATTTCGTCTGGGTGTGAATATGATTGCCACAGTTTTTTAATGAGATATTTTGAAACCCCATTTGTCTGCCCATCTCCCTATGTTGTCTAGGCTCTGCTGGATTTCTTTAACTACTGTTTTATTGGCAGGATTTCCATTTCTCCATATGCCACTATCATCTGCAAATTGTGACCAGTTTATTTTTTTGGAGGCTGCATTGAGGTCAAGGTCGTTTACCATTAGGTTAAATAGTAGGTGACTTATTACACTGCCTTGCGGTGTTCCATTTTCAAGTGAAAATTATTCCGAAAGGGTGTTGCCCCTTCTTGTGGTAATTTTCCGGCCTGTGAGGAAATCGCCAATCCAGTTGAACAAGAGTCCAGTTATTCCAAATTGGTTTAATTTGGCCATTAGTCCATTGGTCCATACTAGGTCGAACGCTTTTTCTAGGTCTAGAAAAACCGCTATGAGGTTGCGATCGGTTTTCCTATGTGCGTTAAAAGCGAGTTTGATGTCTGTTTCCAATCTGAGAAGTTGGTCAGTGGTGGACCGTTTGTTCCGAAAGCCACATTGATTTATGAAGAGTAGGTTATTGGTTTCTAGGTGGTGTTTTAACCTATTTGTGATTATTGTCTCCATTATTTTGCAAATATTGTTTGTAATAGAGATGGGTCGGTACGAATTTATGTTGTTGGGATCTTTACCTAGCTTGGGGATTGGTATTACTATGGCCTGTTTCCATTTGGTGGGTAGTTGGCCTTTATCCCATATCCTATTAAAGAGTTTGATTATGTCTATTGCTATATTGATAGGTAGTTTTTTTATATAGATAATGTAACCTAATTGATCCTTACCAGGGGATGTTTCGTTTTGGATCGTAGGGTTATCTCCTATTCATGTACTGTGATGTCGCTATTTAGGTGAGGTTCTTTTGTTCCTTGGTCTTGAAACATTTGAGGTTGGGTTTCCTCCATTAGTTTTTTGTGTTCTTGAAAGTTTCTGGTGTGGGTATTGTTGCTACTCATGTCCGAAAAATGCTTCGTTAGGAGGTCTGCCTTTTCTTTATTTGTTATGGCATTTCTAATTTTTGGGACTGAGGTAGTTGCTTTCCCTTTTATGGCTTTTATCTTATCCCATATTTGTTTTGAGTTTGATTTTAGACTCAGTTTAGAGCAAAAGGTTTGCCATAGATTAATTTTAGCAGTTTTTATAGTTTGTTTTAGTGCTTTTTCTTTATCTTTATATTGCTGGAAGTAACCAATTTTTTGGTGCGTTTATATTTATTTAAGGCCCTTTTTTGTCTTTATGTGCTATAGTGCACTGTTTAGTCCACCATGGTACAGGGCTTTTATTTTGGATATTAGTTGTCTTTGGTATGCATCGGTTAGCTGCCTCTATAATTGTGTCTATTATGTTATCATAATACATGTCAATATTTGGGCTTTCTAAGTTATTTGGATTTACTCTAGCTGGGTAATACTTGGAATTGGTCCCTGTCCGTCTGTTGATACCTCCATTTAGGTGGGGTTTTGTTTGGAATGTGTTGTTTTTGTTTGAATATTGATTGTGACGGGGAAATGGTCACTTCCTAACGTATCTTCTTGATCCACCCACCAATTTGTGATTTGAGCCAATTTTGGGGTAATGATGGTGAGGTCTATGGCTGAGAGAGTGCCATCCTCAGGGTTTAATCTAGTGTTCGACCCGTCATTTAAGATGACCAGATTGTTCTCAGTTATCCATTTTTCAACCATTTTACCTCTTTGATATTTCTTTTTACCTCCCCATACTTCACTGTGTGCGTTGAAGTCGCCACAGATAATTAGATTGTTGTTGTTGTTATTAGTGATTGCCCTTAGTGAGATTAGGTTGGTAGGGCAGAAGGTACCCCCTGGGTCGTATGCATTTATTATTTGAATGTTTGTGGTTCCTATATTTATCATTAATGGCATTATTTCGATGCTATTATTGATGTTTAGGTTAGGGGGTACTTCTATTATTTCATAGTAGATTAGTGTATCAAAAAAATTGCTAGTCCACCCCCTTTCTGCCCCTTGGGTCTGTTTTTAAAGATTCCCTGGGTATAGCCTCGTAGTTTGGGCAGGTGTTTGTGTTCTTGTGTTATGAGGGTTTCCTGTAGGCAGATTACGTCTGGTTTTACGGCCGTATTATTCAATTTGTTCTGCAGTTCTGATAGGTTTTTAAAGATTCCTCTGCAGTTCCATTGCCAGATGGTGATTTTATTATTTTTTGTACTATCCATTTTTGACGTTGTCTTTATCTGTTAGTCTTGTGGTCCAATCAGCTAGTATGGTGAAAATGGTTTTGAGGGTTCTCGTTATGCTATTGAGATCTTGTATTAGGGTTCCTGTTTTTAGGTTCATTACTTCCTGTATTATTTCTGTGTTGGGGTGTGTGTTAGATTTGGGGATGTTTGGGGTGACAGTTTTGTTTGTATCTGGAGTGTTATCAGGGTGGTCTTGGTTTGTTACAATGTGGGTTGTAGTTTTTGGTTCTTTTGTTTCCTAGATTCGAGGGTATGTTTTGTGGTGCAATGTTTTCCCTTCTAATTCTGTGTGGAGAGTTTTGGTGCTCATTGATTGTTTCAGAGGTGTGTTGGGGTTGTTTTTACAGATATGTTTTTGGCAGAACGGTAGGTGAGGTGTTTTTCGTTCATTAAGTCCACTATTTGTTTCTCTTTTATTGCAAATCTGCATTCTGCCGATCTAGGATAATGGTTTTCTTTACAGATAGTACATTGTTGTCTAGTTGCGTGGCATTCTCCTTTGTGTGGACCACCGCCGTACTTACATCTTAGTTTGAATCTACATCTGAGGGCATAGTGTCCCCAGTGCAGGCATTTGGTGCAAAATCTTGGCCTATTTATGTAATTTTCCAGCTTATGGTACACCCCTGACTGTCCTAGTTTTATTATTGAGGGTATTGGCTAGGTAGCCTCTATAACTGCTTTGTTTGTTTCTTGTCCCTTGTGATTTTTAAGACGATAGACTTTGGTGGTCTGTGTTCCAGTTGCTGTGAGTTTATGAAGTAGGAGTTCATTGCTTATGTCCTTGTTGTATCCGTTTAGTGCTATTACTTTTATAAAGATAGTGGTTTTAGTGGGTTCAGTCAGACTAGTTGTGGTTTCACTGTGTTTGGAGTTCGAAGTGACTCGCGTTTTCCTTTGAGTGCTATGGTGTCTCTCTACTTTGATCTTTATTGGGCCTATAGTTTCAATTTGGATGAATTTTTCCACCTGTTGAATTGTGCTGCATTGGCCAATTAGGTAGTTTTGCCTTGGTCTTATCAGTTTGAATTGTCCAGTGTGAATTTTGGCCAGTACTGTCATAATACTATTGGCACTTAGACTAGTAATTCTGTTGCACCTGCTGCTTATGTATATGGTGTGTTCGATGGAACGATAATTGTGAATTTTGTTTTGGGGGTTCCGTTGTTTTTTATTTCCTGTTTTGAGTTAACCTTACTTGTGGGGTTGGGGTTGGTTGTTTTGAGGTTTTATCGGGCCCTTGCCTTTACCTAGGTATGTGTTTTAGGTTTTTCGGGTTGTTTGGGGTCTTTGTGTTGCCTTATTAGTGATGCTGCTTGGTAGTTTGGTAGTGTCTAATTCATTGGATTTGTTCCCATAGGTTGGTGGTTCCTTGGTGTTATTATGACAGATGGTCCAGGAGTTTGGCTTGAGTGTATAGTTTCTTTCCTAATGTTTTGATTTATTGTTGTTTGCTTGATTTCCTGTTATTGGTTTATTTGCATGTTTTTAGAATTGGTTATTTCATTTTTGGTGAATTTTGAGGTGCTGGTTATGGTTATGTGGTCTAATTGTGGGGAGTTTAAGGTAAGTAGGTTACTGTCAAATTCATTTGTTAGGTTTGGAATAGTGGTGTCTATATCTTAATTTGTGTGTGGTTTTTCCGCTTCCTTGAAGAGGATTGGCGATAGTATTGGCATTGTATTTATATTGTTCCCTGGAGTGTAGTTTTGTATTTCTAGCAGTTTCTGTTGGTGGGGTGTGTGTGTGTGTGTGTGTGTGTGTGTGTGTGTGTTAGTTATATCTGTTGGTTTGTGGTTTGTTTGGTCTGTGTTTGTGACCAGAATTTGGGGTCCCAGTGTGATGTTGGTTGAATTGGAGTTTGCTGTGGTTGGTACGACTTGCGATAATCTTGCTTGTTTTACATGCTTTATTGGTGCTGTTTGGAGTTGTGATACATCCATTATTTTTACTGATTTGTTGATAGGGTTGTTTGGTGGCTTGTGTGTTTGCGTGTTTAGATTGAATAGGGCCATTTGTTTGGACCTAGTTTGCATTCTTCTACTTAAATTACGTCTAGCATTGAATGATGACTTATCTTTTGTTTTTGTCCTAACACCCAGTCTGCTCCTCCGCTCCAAGTCTCTCCTTTGTTTTCAGTTACGTGTTCCTATCGTTTCTTTGTTTGAGAGTTCCTTTGTACTGTGCACTTCCTCTGTTCACGGCTTGGCGGGTTGCTAATCGTTTCCTCTTCTTAGTATTATTTATTTGCTCTTGTTTTCCTGTTCCTTTCTTCTGTGTTAATTGGTGATGGTGGTGGCCGCACTCAGTAGAACTTTTAAAATTATACACCAAGCCGGTTTTACATAGTAAACAAATCAATCAAATTGAGAGATAGTTTTCAAACTTGACGTCATGGGAATGACGTCACTAAAATAAACAACGTTAGTTTACATATGATAGTTTGTCATTCTATGTAATTATGAATATATTTAAAGGATACTGAAACAATCGTCACAAAAACCTTACACAATTCTCTCTCGGCAACATGGTGTAATATTCGATAACAGAACTGTATCCATTTGCGAAGTAACTTCAGTAAAATTTGCAAAAATATCAGAGCTAAAAAAAATACGTTTGTTCGCTGTGACGTCAGGAACGAGACTGTACAGTCCCTTCTGAATTATTCTATTGTGCAATTTACCAATGGAGTCACACGATCAATTCATACAATTAGAGATTTTAATAGGGATTACTGAATTCCAGGGACAATCATGCGGCTCTGACCTGAATGCACTAAAAGTAAACCATACCATCATGAAATCTCACTCACTCCGTGTCGTTTTCTCCTAGTAATTGGCTAATTATTTGGTCTGAGGACTATCTTCCTAGCACCTAGTTCCCAATATCAAACAAGTTATCACAAAAATCAAAGAAATCCTTAAAATGGAGAGTTATAAACAATTGCGCATACTCCAGATTTATTACAGTATGTATTTTTTTTAAAAACCCGTTTAATCGGCGTACCTTTCTACTTTTTACATGTACACTTATTTGTTTAGTTGTTTGGGCGATTATTTTCCTGTTTGGTTGGACTGTGATGCATTAAAACACGCACAGTAGGACAATTATCGTCCACACGAATACTAGCCGCGTGTCTCGCCAACTCAACGAGAAAGGAGTTAAGTTTACGTTATCTGTGCTTTCTATTGATAAAAGTATATCCATTCTTTGAGATATCCGGGAACTCAATATCAATCAGTCCACAAGAAGGACTGGTGCTTAGTGGATACACTTCAAACCTTTTTCATTACAAGCAGAAGGTTAGGTGAAAAGACTGTATTACTCGGGACCGAGTCAGTCGTCACCTCACCTCCCACTCCGACTCCCAGAGCGGCCAACAGACAGTCTCCTTTTTTTCAAAGCACATGCATGTTCTTAAAGGATGCTCATCTCTCAAAAGCCCATAGGACCTGTCCACCCCAGGAATTCATCTTTGTCACCTCTACCCTCTTGAATAAGAATTAGCCACAATTAAGTATAAGACAGCATAGAACAGACATTGATAATTTTATTTAACTATTATTCTCACGGATAGCATATCTGTAATTATGAGGGGATACATAAAATGACAAAGGCTTTGGTTAGCGCAGATAAAATATGTGTCAGTAGCGTTTTGTTGATTTCAAAGGCAAAAACAAAGACAATACCTTAACTCCACCTACCCACACTCCCAGTTCGTTGTCTTTGAGGTGAGTTAGGGACACAGTAACAAACCCATCTGTTTGTGTTCTGCGAGGTGCATAAAGTGGAAAAAATAAGTAAACTGTGTGCGAAAAACATTTGGTATTGTGTTACAAGCACAGTCCGCATGGTTCTATATTTGAAAACGGTCTGCTGTAGTAACATTCATAAAGATGGCAGATATAAAACAAGCACTTTTATTTCGCGACCAGTTGGAAACATTGGCGGCGGGTTGTCCCTCTTACTCCAGGAGTCGCATGTAGATCGGCTTAAAACAAAAGAAAAGGCATCGGCGACCGTGATACATGAATCTGACGGCGTGGCGCTATTTAAATCGAGGAAATCGAAATTCCCTTTGATCCTGACAAGTTATCGCAGCAGCAACCTGCGATTCTAAACCCATCCCCACCCCCAAAAAACTAGACCTTTACTGATAACGTCGTCTTCGTGACGCCAAGGAAGAGTTTTAGGTTGATGGAGCTGGACACTTCTTTTGTAGGTTTCGCATTTAATTTGGATCACCCACTCGTCCTTTGCCGCATTGATACTGTATCGGGGTAACAATCAGTTCGCCTGATTTTAAATAACCAAGTGAGCAACGCACGTGAAGTTAATATTTTTGCGGCCTTTCTCGTCGTTCCGAATGTCTAAAACTTGTTCATTCGCAACAAGTTTTTCTAAAATGATGAGAAGGATGAGTGGACCGTAGTAGACAAGCATGACCTGGTGAATACAGAACACCATAATTGTTGGTTACTAGGAAAGCTAAATTTGGGACGCCATTCAAAGGATTACCTAAGGTTAGAGAAAGGAAGTTTCGGTTCTTGTGGGGTGGAGGCGAGAAAAATACTCTTCCCAAAGCAGTTGCTGTTTGCAGACGGTCACTGCTTTATAACCCTGGATAGGAACATACAGATAATCGAAGGTTGCAGCAAGTACACAGATAATCATGATGATATGGGTATAAAAATATAAAGCGGGGCTTCAGCATCTGCTAGTATTATTCGACAGCAAAATGACTGGAAGGGAACCAATGCAGATATGTTGAAGGACATTCAGCAGGCGTGCGTTGAGCTAGATATGGAGGCCTCTGAAACAGCCCAGGCGGCTAAAATGTGTCTGAAATTGTGGGTCTGAGTTGGCTCCTGGCAGGTATTCTTGCGCATCTGCTGTGACATCTACTCACTGTTTGGTTTTGTGAATGTGCACTGGGAAACGTCATTATGTGATACGACAGCTTACAGCTGAAACAGACGCATCATCATACTTCCATGTGGGCATTAACCTGATTATGATGTTAAAAAGGTTTCCTACTGAGGGCGTACTTACAGAGGGCGTCCTTTTTAGAACTGACACTATTTACATCAAGTCGGATCTCATGGTCGAGCTAGTGGGATGCGCTTCGCGAGCCTAAACAAAGAAATAGACGAATTACTCGAATTCACCGCCCTTTCGTGCAAAGGCCATGACAGCAAGCAAGTAAAAAAAATAATCTGGGCAACAGACTGATTCTGGGTGCAGTGATGTGTTAAGAATGAGACGATTCTGCCCCATACTGACAGTGAAGCCTACTTGTCCATGCCCCAAAATGGACTTTCCCAAACAGCAAAACAGACAGACTCAACGAGTCTCAGTGCCGAAGATTCTCTGGCACCTTACCGATTTTCTCATCTTCACAACAGAGGAGGTTCTGACACAACGACAGGTCAATTGCCATCTCTTGAAATCGTATCCGTCTCGTTCTCACCCATAACCACCGATTCAAACCAATATGGCTTTAGTACGATGGCCATATTTGCACACAAACTTACCACAGCTTCTTTCATTGAAAAGACAAAACAAACAACGCCATAACGTATGGATAAAAAGCATATTCCGAAGGTTATCATTTGGGATGAGATTTGCACTGTCATCCGCCACAGTTTCGAGACCTTTCTTGAGTGGTAAGAGTGAGGCACAGCCCAACGCCAGAAATTTGCTGCATTACAGACTGATACGGTTCGTTGACCACAACAAAGAGGCTGATGAGAATTGCTGTGCCAAGGACGAGGCTCTTAAACCTACAAAAATAGAAAGCGCTTTGAATCTGACAGTGTTCAGTGTCTGGAGATGTACAAGGACTTTCAAGGCTGTTGCAGCTAGATTTCTGGAGATGTACAAGGACCTTCAAGCCTGTTGCAGCTAGATTTCCTTTTTGAAGCAGTGGAAGCCCGCTGACATGCACATGATTTCCTGCACAGTGCTGAGCTATAGGGCCCTGTAACGTTTATTCAAACGGCCCTAAATCATTTTCCAGACAAACTAATTTCTGTGTTGTATTACCTAGAGGATAGCCGGGCCAAAATATCCAAGTTACTTTTCTGGGAACAAAGAATAAATGAGTGATTGTGCTGAACGCTATTGTCAAGGTGAATACAACATCTGTCAAGTGTGCTGTTACTTATGCATAGAGCACAAAGGGTCGATTTGTCTTTGTGATTTTAGCGAGTGCACAGACAGATCATCCAAGTAATGGCCTTCAGGGTTGACTAGAAATACCGCCTCATAATTTATTTTGCGGGACTACAGCATGTCACATACCTCGTTCAAACTTACAGTAAGCAGATGATGACGATAAAATCAAAAGTATCATTAAATGCCGATTCAAGCAGTTCGTAGGAAAACACGGTCTTGCTGTAGTCGCAGCGACGGACAATCATTGTGCGGTGTGTTTGCAAGTTTATTAAACGATCGCTTGCAAGAAGGCCAGGCCTCGTCCTCCTGGCCAGTGAAGATTATGCCCATCTGTTGACCTCATATTGATCATCATAGCAAAGGCGATTTTGTACAAGGCACCAACATTAATCGCCGGCATCTTCGTGTTCTTGATTGACTCCGTCGTAGTTAATTTTGGGACTTCTTCACACTAATGGTATGGGTATGGATCAGGTTTGTGATGCTCTCGATCGTCAGCAGCAGCAGCAACAACAACAACATTTCCACCGGCTGAGTGATTGTCGTTGTTGTTGTTGTTGTAGGGTATAACGCCATTTTTCAGCACACGATAGGCTATATATGGCGGCCAGTATTAATGGTGGAGGAAGAACCCGAGAAAACCCCGGAAAGAACCACCGACCCACGAGAAGCTACTGGCAAGCTTTCTCACATACCCACATTGGCTGAATCTGAGACTCGAACCCACGCAGACAGAGGTGAGATGGCAGTGATCTTTAACGGAGAGCGCAGTGATTGTCGTACACAGCGATTCTTCGCGTTAACTTTTTTGATGCAAAGTTTCGGATTTAGGCTAGCGATAGCTGGTAATAAGAATGACAAAAGTATACTTAAATTTTTTAATCTTGAATTTCAAAGTTTACTTTCTTAGTTCTGCAAATGGGCTATGTTATTGTCCTAAAGCTTGATTACACATTTAGAAATTGTACTGTAATTTCGACTACATTCCAAGTGCGATAACATTCTCCTTACTGCACTTATCATAAAATGAGCGTGATATTCCATAGCGTCGTTTTGATAATTACAATTGAAAGAGTTCATATTTTCCCCACATAATGATTCCAAGCATTTAATGGCAGGACAGAAACATATGGAGCCGAGTCAAGATACGTCCCTCCCTGCTCAAATCAAATTTACTTCATGTTGAATAGACACAGCTAAATCCAGGCCATAATCAGTAGAATTTTGTAGAATCGATAAAACAACTAGATCTATTTATTCCAGACTAAATGGAAAAGCTTTTGCAATGCGTATTCATTCACTATTCCAATTTTAACTAGACGAAAACGACAATTCGTTTTGAAAGTGATGTCAATCGCGCGGTTAAAGAATGATTTCTTAAAAGTTTGTACATGAAAGAAGAATTCTGAGAATATTTATGCAAATAAAATTTCCTCTCTGTTTATGTAACAGGTATACCCTTTTACAAAGTAAATGAAGATAAAAAAGTGTGTTAACTCATTATGTATTCACATATATATTCCTGGAGAACCACATTTATGCATACATCAGGGGTTTTAAAACTAGTATTACTGACCACTTAAGACTAAACTCTGGACATGAAAAGTCAAGGGTTAGTTATCTGTAAAAACAAGAAAAACTGATTTGATTGAGTTTAGGTCAAGACCACAAAACATGAATTAGTGTAGGTATTGAGTTAGTTCTGCATATGTTTGCTTAGATCCTTAGATGCAAGCGATTCCTCCAAGAAACGACTTAAAGGGCCTATGTATGTACCTCATATGCAGTAGTATTGGATGTATCTTCCTCTAAGACTTTAGCACCATACATATATACATACATATATACTTTTCTTACTTTACCACCGGACATATACTTCCCCCACTGAGAGATAACAGAGAGAGCTAACACCAAGAATGCATGTAAAAATCGACCGATTTTCAAGCACGCTGCACTGATAGGTGAAAACTACACTCAAGATGAAAATCTGCATCTTTATTTGTTGCTAATGCAAAGGTTGTTTCTGTGATACTTTTCCATTAGCATTGTTTACCACACGAGCGTTGAATCAAATCATGCCATCATAGTGGATGTGAACATTGATTACTCGCGCCATACACGTGTCGTATCTGCGTTGCACCCACGCCGTATCTGAGCTTGTAGATGTTAATTGTTCTTGTACTTGAGCTTGTCACATCGATGGACGATCTCGGAGACGTGAGTAGTATCATAAACGCGGTTTTGTTGGCTGTTGGTCTAGGTTGAAGTCTTTTAACCCCCACCCCGATGATTTTCCGTTTGCATTGGTGCCTGTGGTAACTTTCACGCATGGGTGTATGCGCCTGATGTGACGGCAAAGTCATGGAGACGTTTAGAGTGGTTTTAAATGTATCAGTAATAAAACTGTAAAACTCCTATTATCATACTACTGGATCAATTACAGATTACTTGATCTTGGGAAAATAGTGGACAAGTTCTAACAAGCAACACTAATTGTTCTGAATAAATTCAGTATTTATAGATTACAGCATTTGTATGGGAAAATATAAACGAGGTTTTTTTCTCCGATAGATAATACACATCCTGTGGGAGTACAGTATCCATTAGAGAAAAGGAGTTCATATTTTCCCATACCAATGCAGTAACTTTATTTTTTTATTACATACTCTTTTTCTTATTCTACCTAAGGCTTAATTTACAAAATACATTAAACAACAGAAAACAAAGTAATTTAGTTTATGCTGTATTCCAAAATAAATACACAACCGTAGATTCGTCAAATATAGCAACAATGTTGATGCGCACATAGCACCGAGCAGCGAAATTTGAACTTTACCGCGCGCTCAACATCACTTTCAAAAAAGAACTGTCGTTTTGGTCTACTTAAAATTGGAATTTAGAGTCATATAGTGAAAGAATGCGCATTGCAAAAGCTTTTCCATTTACTCTGGAATAAATAGAGATGGTTGTTTTGTTGATTCTACTAAATTCTGCTGATTATAGATTGGATTAACCTGTATGTATTCAACATGAAGTGAATGTGATTTGAGCGGGGAGGAACGCATCTTAACTCAGCTCCATATATTTATGTCCTGTAATTGAATTCTTGGAATCATTATATGGGGAAAATATGAGCTCTTTCAATTGTAATTATCAAAACGACGCTATGGAATATCACGTTCATTTTATGATAAATGCAGTAAGGAGGATGTTATCGCATTTGGAATGTAGTCGAAATTGCAGTACAAGTTCGAAATGTGTAATCAAGCTTTAGGACTATAACATAGCTCATTTGCAGAACTAAGAAAGTAAATTTTGAAATTCAAGATTAAAAATTGTAAATGTACTTTTGTCATTCTTATTACCAGAAGATGTGTTATGTCTGGTCACTTGCATGCTTTTTGTAGGGACCTCAGCTATGTTATGAGCTGCATGACGTCTATCGCTAGCCTAAATCCGAAACTTTGCATCGACAAAGTTAACGTGAAGAATTGCTGGTGTACGACAATCAACTCAGCCGGCGAAAATAAGAATTCTTCGTCGTCTTGGTTTATTGGCTCTGAAACCCATACTTTTCTACCGAAATCTTCAGTTGCATTTTTCCCCATGAATTTAGTACTTTCACTTATAAAATGGCACGTCTCTGCAGAGAGCACTTGTCATACTCTGAACCATCTCATTATGAAAAGTTACGAACATTTCTCCTAAATGACTATTTAAATGATCAGACTTGTATTTTCAATACTGCGTATCTCACGTTTGTAGTTACAATACGAATATCACGTTCATTCATTAGCTTATTTGAAAGTTTCATTTGTGACTCAGTAACCTCATCTCTATTGGTCACTTTGTCATATCTGCTTTAAAACAGACTAAACAGCTGCTTTAATAAACTAAAATGTAACGCCTACTACATGGGTATACATGGTTTGTTCACATTGTCCTAATACACTATTCTGTTTTTTGCTTACCGTGTCAAGCACGTACATGCAATATCAAGATGTTCATTATTGTAGAATAACTTCATGATTCTGACAATGTAATGATAATGGAGAAAAAAAGGAGTATATAATAATGATTAATACGCCATTGCTGAAAACGCGCAAAACCTAATTATTTGACTCTGCATGGTGGCCATTTACCCTCGCAATAACACCCACTTGTCCCGTGATGGGGCCGGAATGAATCCGTTCAATGCATACAGTAGTCATCACAAGACACACTTCCCCGCAGGAAAGAAGACAAAAAGCAGGAACATCATCTATTTCTAACCATATTGTAAAAGAAATGTAAACAAAAGTAGAGGGTGAAAGTAGTTTTATCTGTTGCTGTAAAAATTTTAAACTGACATTAAAAGTGCTTGTAGTCACTCCCTACACCTCCTATTTGCCTGCCCAGGGTCTAGCTAAAACGGATTATACTACCAGGGAATTAGGTAATAGTGTAAAAAGGAAAATAACTTTGTCATGCTTGATACTTATAGCTTTGTACAAATTCTGTACACTGATCACATTTGCCAAACAATCATACATTGTTCATAATTGTATATAAATCCTATACATCTACCTCTCTTCGTTACAAAATCATTCATTGTTCATATTTGTGTATAAATTATCTACATTGATCATCCATGGTGATAGACGCTTGTATCAGCCATACTTGTGTACAAGTACCCCACGTTGATTTTTGTTTGATTACTTGCTGAAGTTACATGTTCTAAATAATTCTAGTTAGTAACGATATCACTTCCTTTACATTAGTTGTTTAACTCGATGCGTATCATTCTGTTAAATCATTATTGGACTTCATTCGTACGAGTTTGGTGACAGATTCATTCATCGTTCAATTACATTACAAATAGACATGTCTGCCTGCGGTGTCCTCGCTAAATCCAATCCCATCCCGGCTTCATCCAATTACTCTCATTGATCAATAGTGACACCGATATGTTCAGCCAATCAGCTTAGAAAAAAAAAACTAGGTTGCACAATTAAAACATAATTTCAATATTACAACATTTACAAGTCAGCAAAACATTAAATACACTTTTTCCAATAAAAGCATCGATTTCAAAAGGAATGGACGTCATTATTTTCAGCCACTAATAACATCAGAGTGTGTTCGCATTGTCCCTGTGTCATAGAAATCACAATATTGGCATTGTTCGGGTTATATTGCTCATAATGTTCTGACAGCTTCTTTATAAAAATTGTCTATTATCAAAATTGCATTTATTTATTGGATTTTCCATCGACTTTTGTATTCGTGCAGATGACAGTGTACACTTATTTTTTATAATACTTGTTATTCATTAGGGGTTCATCAATACAGTAATAACATTACGTAATATATACACCCTTCTATTAAACGGTATTAAAAAATGTATAATAATATATATGTTTGACTTAACATATAACATTAACACAAACATAAAAATATAGCCTTTCTTCAATGTGGTCACCTTCTACAAGGTATAGTACCAGACAGCAGTTATGATACACGGTTAAAGACACAGAATAATTCAGTCAACGGAAATATGGGACACGTGTTGGTTGCGATGGCAAACTAAATTTTCCAGATCTTAAATACATTTTTTTGAACACTGTCATACAGTAGGTTTTGTAATTTATTTCGTATTCATTTGATCTTACATGGTTGATCTGGTGTTCGATACGGATGTTCAGTCCTTAATTTGGTATTGCACACGAAACTCAGCTATTTCTGTGTTTCAAATGATGTCTGTGGATATTTTCAGACGCACATAACTGACTGCTTGTACACCCAAGTGTTGATGGTGAATAAGAAAGACGATACATGAAATATCAAACTGAACACTTTTCGAAAAGCGTGATGCGATAGTCTTGCTCTTCTATGATGCGACAAAGAGCGCTGGGTTCGTGCATGATACTGAATATTCCAAGGACCGTCTTATCAGCAAGGTGTTGCTGATGATCGAGAACATCACAAACCTGATCCATACCCATACCATTAGCAGCGGGGGGGGGGGGGGGGGGGGGCGAATCCTACAACTTTTTATAGGGTTCCGAATGTCAAAATAAACCCTCCAAAAAAAGGGTTTCAACCGGAAATAAACCGTCGACTACGTTTCAAGAGGATCCTATGGAGGGAAAAACCTCCCAGGAGGTCCTCCTGAGTTAGTCTAAATACGGTTTCTGGTTGAAAAACTCATTAATGGCGCTTCGATTACGAAATGAACCAAATTCGTTGTCGTCGCCCTCCCCTGCTGCTCTGAATTAAAAATTGCTATACCAAATAATGGTACACTCGGAATCTTACACAGCTAGACTAGCTAGAGAGTGAGAAGAAGCACTTAAAAATATATCCCTGTAAAAGAGGATTTCAAAAAAAATGTGCAATCTGGACAGAAAGCACAAGTTGAGTACGCAGCGGAAACAGAACAATTGTTTAAACCTATTACCGCGGTTACTGGAGATGTTTTAACTGCTATCAGGGGACCTAGAAAGGAACCAGGTGAGAAACAAGAAAGTCTTATTCAAGTATTAAAAGAAACTGTTGAAAAAATGGCCGCGGTCCAGCCTCAACCTGAAGGTGCTGTTGGAAAACCTGAAAAGAAAAAAAGGATAACTGATCCCATGGAAAAATTTACTGAAGCGGTTATAAAAGAAATTAAAATTTATAAGATAGAAAGTCCCCGGGATGCGGCTGAATTTGGTAGGTATGCTGCCGAAAGATTTAATACCAAGGGTGATATTTTAAAATCCGATTATATCAAAGTAGCTAGAAGCACGTGGTATGATTGGTTGTATAAAGTAAATCAAGATGATATTGGTCCAATAGACAAAACAAGCGATAGTTACATCTATTATTTACAGGGAGCAGCAGATTATATTGCGAAGCAAAAAGAATGGCAAGAGGAAGAGAAAAAACTAGAACAACAGAGAAAGGAACAAAAAAAGAAAGAACGAGAAGTAGTACTGGAAGAAAAAGAAAAAGAGCGAGAACAAAAGAGAAAAGAAAAGGAAGAAAGAAAAAAGAAAAAACCTGATATTGTTGTTCCGCACACCGAGATTTCTTCCACACCTAAAGAAGAAGATGATCCTCCTTTATATCTTTCTTCGTCTCCGCAGCAAATACAACAACAACAATTCTGGTCCGGATTACCAGAGAATCCCGAAGAGATGTTTTACGATTTCTCCATAGAAAATTTTCGAGGGGATTCAAAAAACATTTTAGCCTCTATTGCTGCGACATACGATAAACATGAGATTTATTTAAGAACTGATTATCTTGGAAAAGTAACACGTGAGCAGTGGCCTGCTGCAGTATATTTTGCTGCTAAAGGATTACCTGTTAACCCAGTCGATCCAAATTACTTGAAATTTGTGGAAAAAGTCGAAAAAATACAACACCAACGATCTACAAAAAAATCTGGCGAGGGTTTAGGAGGTGATTTTATTCCCTGCCCTGATAGTATCTTGACGTTTCGCGATTAGAAGTTCTCATAGGAGGAAAACGAGCTGGAAACAACTCAAATAATTAATGAAGCGGCTGATATTTGTCAGCGATTGTTTCAAGGTGGTGTCATGGATGCCGATATTTACCGAGAACTCGTTGACAAACTCAGTGATGATTACAGCGATTAAACAATAGTAAATAACATAACATGGTCATATATAACAGACATACACCTGTGCAGATCAGAGCAGTAAACTCACGATTACCAATCTACAGAGCAGCTTACGGAGACGGACTTGGTGATGTAACTCAACGATTATTTGCATGGTTAGCACCAAAATTGGGTCCTCTTGCAAAACAATTATCGATGAAAGCCATTAACGTGGTTAGTGAAAAAGCTCCTGGTGCAATTGTTAGTGCTGCTGGTAAGGCGCTCTCGGCAATCAAAGAAAGACTAGCGCGATTAATAAGACGAAAATCAGCACCGGTGAAATTACCGAGCACCGAAATTATGACCGCGGAGATCAGTAAGGTGATAAATCAAGCTGCAAATCACAGACTAGCAGCGTTAGAATCTGACGCTCAAAAAAATATAACAGAGAATTTGAAAGCAGGAAGTGGACATCGTGTTCGACGAAGATAATCACCATTTGAAAACACACGCAGTAGTATAAAATGTTCAAACGCATATCCGACCCAGCATTTAATATAGATGAGCCGGTCGAGCGAGATTACTCAGTGCGTGATTATCAGTTTTATTCCTATGATGCAAAAGAAACAGATAAACAAGGGCGTATCGAACTTCAAGTTCATGATACAAGTAGATATTTTCTACCCCATGAGGCTTTTATTGAAGTGGAAGGTAAACTTGTAAAGACGAATAATAATAACTACGACGCTAATGACCGAGTTGGTTTTGTCAATAACGGGATCATGGCATTATTTAATAGCGCCACTTACATGATTGATGGAAAAAATATCGAATCAATTCAAAGTGAATTGGCCTAACAAGATATTCTGATGATTACACAAGATCGGTTGGTCCATCAATGATGTTTGCTAAGGATACTACCGATAACGCTGACCATATTCAGTATATTATAAGACGACCAAAAAAGTCTCTGGCGCTGGCGCTGATGACGCAGATGTGGAGGCGATAGTTATAAGCCCTAATCCCCAACAAAATCTAGGATTTGCAACACGCCGAGCAATGTTGTCAGGAGTCAGTAGGAATTTTTCGTGTGCGATTCCACTAACTCATATCTTTGGATTTTGCAGGGATATTAGAAGGGTTATCTTTGGAGTTAAACACACAATCGTGTTTTACAGAAAAGAAAGTGATAATGATGCGATCTGGCGAGGAGCTGGTGTTGTTAATGATGATGCTGCTGCTGGTGCTGCTCCTGTTGGCAAAGTAGAGATAACAAAACTTTCATTGTGGATGCCGGTATTAACTCCATCGATCACGGAAGAACCGCGATTACTTTCTTTTATGAATCAGGGTGGTAAATCATTGTTATCATGGTTAACAGTGACCACAGATTCCGCTCAAAGTTCTGCCGTGGGTTTGTTTACTTGGCATATAGCATCACAACAGGGTATTTCTGAGCCACAACATATTTTTATTGCGCTGCAAGGTAAACGTCAGGGAAATAACCAAAAACGATCTCATATGATATTTGACAAACTTGATGTTACTGATATCTCTTTGAGAATAAATAGGAAACAAGAACCATCTGAGGATATATCACTAAGTTTTGAACAAAATCATGTAGCGCGTGCGTATCGTCGTTGGCTGACATTCTTAGCGCGTAACACAAATATAGATACTGGGACGCAGATATCACAGTTTGATTTTACAAATCTATATCCGATTTATTACTTCCCGTTGGAGCATCTCGATTTATCCAAGCAGTCTGTCGTCGATATATACTTCCGAGCTCAGATTGGTAACCTTCCAATTATCAATCCTGATCCGCTAGTTCGTGACACCGGTTACAAAGCAATCGCAGTCATACTCAGTAACAAGGCAATGTTACTTGAAGGTATCAGTGGCCGAATGAGAATCATTGATGCACCAGTGGAAAACATGTAGACAATTAGATCAATCGCGTTTATTATAAAATGTCATATAGTCACGTTAATGTCACTTTGACTTCTGGTCAGGTAAAGAAATTACAATCGAAAAACGCAAAAGTATGTGGGGCGGCGATAACACTAAAAAACGATCAAATCGCTAGCGGCGGACCAAACAAGTTATCGCTGACTAAAACCTAACTAAAACATTTCAATAAAGGCAAACAAGCAAAAACTTGTGTTCAGCTTGATTTCGCTCCAAAAGCTATCAAGGATATGATTAAATCAGGTGGTGTATTTCCTCTTCTCGCAGCAATACCAGCGCAGATAGCTGCTGCTGCCCCATCTGTCGCAAAAGCAGCAGCGTTGGGAGCTGTTGGAACAGCTGCTGGAATGGCATTAAAGAAAGCAACTGGAAAAGGATACAAAAAAGGACGAGGTCTCAGACTTCCAGGAACTCCGCCTTCATGGTACCCAAAACGGTTCTAGGTTTTCTACCGATGTCAAATTTTGATTTGCTCGATGCTACTAAACAATTAAATATAAAAAAATTTCAAAGGTGTTTTTATGCGAGATCAATTACCACAACAACCGAATAATCCAGAAACCGGAATTATTAATCTTGATAACAGTGATGGTCCAGGAACTCACTGGGTTGCTTACGCGATCGATCCACGTGGAATTATATATTTCGATTCGTATGGGTTAGCACCGCCAGTTGAATTCCTTAAATATGTGCACAGAGTGCAAAACATTCCAATCTGGTATTCAACGCTACCAACACAAACACTAACCGATCCACCGATATGTGGTCGCGAAATATTAAATTTTCTCACCGCGATACCAAAATCAACCAAACCACCTCACAAAGTCGTGCACGAGTATACCGCGGGTCGATTTAAAGAATCCTTACGATAATAATGGTAGATATTTACGGAAGATCTCTCATCGAAGCAGAGATAAAAAAAACGCGGTGATGTAGATTTATCAAAATATGCGACCAAAGATGAAATTGACAATCTTCTAACGTTAACCGGGATAGACCCAGATGAGGTTGTTATTTTTCAGGACCGATGCGGAAAACTAAAAACCAGCAATATCAAATGGAATGACATAGTTCGCAGGGTGCTTGGAGCTACCGCGGATAACATCCCTGTGTTTACTGACAGTGGAAAAATCAGAGACTCAAGTGTTTCGTTTACAACCATCAGAGATCAAATCGCAGCAAGTGTGACTAACCGCTTCAAAAATACCGGTGACACAATGACAGGTGAACTCAGCATGAACGGGAACAAAATAGTTGTTTTAAGAGATTCAACATCCGATGAAGATGCTGCAACGAAAAAATATGTTGACGTTAACTATGGCACAGTAGATAGTAAATTATCCACGCTGCGGGCCGAGTATGATGTTCACGTGGGTGCTTTTGCAAGATTTCCAAAAACCATCAAAAAATCGCAGAAGAATTCTTCGGCGCTCCGTACACCGTTAACATAAAACTTTCTGATATCAAAACCAACACTGACACGATCAAGCAAACACAGCAAGGTATCAAAACCAACATTGACACGATCAAACAAACACAGCAAGATATCGTAAGTGGGATTCCTGATATCGTTAATAAAACCAGTTTGATTAAAATCCCACCTGGAGTTACTCCTGGGCATTTTACCAACATAGTGTACACGGTATCATCTGGGTTCGCAACATGGTCTAAACATAATAAAACTATAAAATATACCGCAACAGTTACTGGTGTGTATAGACTGTCTGTGTTCAGTGCTGCAAAATTTGAGATTTTCACAACATATCCCTGGCGATATTCCACTGACAGGTTTTCCGGGGTTGTGATTGTAATAATAAATAGCGGAACCGAAGAGGAATTTATACTGGAAGCAGACGATAAGAAATTAACCGCAACATCTTACTGGTGGTGTTTGGAATTCGTAGCTGAAACACCTAAATTGGTTACTGCGTAAGATAATAAATGACATCCTTAACAGCATCAACAACAACATTGGATGTGCAACAATACAGATACGATCAAGTACGCGAATGGCAATCAGAGTTAAAAACCCTCATCGACAAATACAACCTAAAAGTAAAAAAATATAAACGACAAGCGGTCATCCTGGATGCGTTAGTATACTCAGTATCCGCGTTAGTTGCATCCACCGGAGTAGTATTATCAGCGCTAACACCAGTAACAATCGTAGTAACAATCGTCTCTTCATCAACTGCCATCGCAGGGGTTTTTAATATAATCGCAAAAAAATATCCTCGTGCACGAGCACAAAATACCACGATTACGTCATACAACACAGCCACGTCCGCATATTCAAAATTATCGTCGTTGATATCATCAAGCATCGATGATACAACAATATCAGATTCCGAATTCGCGTTAATGGTTAAGATATACGAAGACTGCACCCGCCATTTAAAAACAATAAAGATAAATAATGACAGAATTACTTCATCGAGCTCTGCTCGACATAGTCGAAAATACAACCCAGAGAAGAATTTCGATGATAACGGTAAGTTCGACTAACCCTGAATTTAGTATTAATTTTCCAACTGCAATTCCCGTGAAAGAAATCGCACTAGCACAATTACGAGTATATCGCAGTTGGCCCAATATCAGATCAAAATCGTTTGGTAGATTACCAGCGAATAATTCGTTCGTGTTTGCACATAAAAATAAACCCGATGGTACACCCGACTGGAACGTCATTGGGATATCAACGGGGTCTTATCAAATCGAAGAAATCAATGAGGAATTACAACGTCGAATAAAAAATATCACAGGAAAAGAATCCAAGATAAAAATAACTGTTCATGAACCAACCCTGTCTTCTGCCATCGAAATAAGCACCCCAGACTACGCTGTGGATATATATCAGAGTTCGATCAGAACAGTGTTAGGATGGCCTGAAATACCACCACCAGCACCACCGATACCACCAGAACCGAAAAAGTCTGATTATGTCACGGATAATAAATCATATTATGAAATTAAACCATCATACAAACAACATCTGGATCATATAACAAATGCAATATATCGTGGTGATATTTCCATTCGCGTTGACAATTTTTGGTTAACTCTTCATAAACAACTCCCTGAGGGAAAAACTTTAGTTCTTGATTTTAACGTAGAAACATCCATTGAATATTTTAAAGAAATTAATCAATTACATAAAACACAACTAGAGCGACTACGGCAGCATTTCCAAGGACATCTTTTTGATATAACAAGTTCACGCAGCGAAATCATTAGACGCGTAGAAATATTAAATCAGCTTGCATACGACATGGAATACATTAACATACGATTTATTCAGGGTATATTAGACGCTAAAGATGGCTCTGCTAGAACATTTTTTGCAAATTTATATAAAATACGCGTAGAAGATATTCCAACATTTAAATTTTCCGGGTATAATGCAACCGAGCTAAGAAAATCCGTTACTGACCTCATCAATGAGTTCTTTGATGACATACTCGCACAATACAGAAAAACACTACCGGAGCCAGCTATTCTCAAGCACAATAATAGCCCAACCGGAGAAGGCCGGCATGTATCCCCGGGCATCGTAAATATAACCGAAGTGGTCGCGGTCAATCTTGTGTGTGATGTCATCGATGGCAGCTACAGCACGGACACGACAGTACCAAATCAAGCCCAGCAAGGATTTGTTCTTTATTCATTCACCCCGAAAGAACCACCTGGATATCTGATTGTGCAAGAGCCCATCAATCAGGTTTATCTGCAGTGTTATAATCCACTATTATCAAGAATAAATTTCAAACTAACAGACCAGTCTGGCCACCTTCTGGATTTAAGACCTGAAACTCTACATATTAATCTGCTTGTGAAATCTTAAGGATTTCCATCCTGAGGATTTTTAATCTTTGATAGTCAGGGCTAAGAAAATTATTTTTTTACTGAAAAATCATCCATTTTACTGATTCCGAAAAGCAATTACCCCAGCATGGTCATGAAAAATCAACAATTTTCCATGAAACATAAAATTTCTTATAATATAATATTGATTATCTGACAGGGAATTTTTACTGAAAAACTGTCAAATTTCATAATTCTGCAGGTTTAATATACTTTCAGAATTATGAAAATCGGCCGCTGCACAAATTCACTAAAAAAATTTTTTATTCCTGACAGACTTTGATTTCTAATTAATGAAACGAGTGTCTTATATGTACCAGCATGTGAAAGTTTTTATTCACGACAAGCAAGCACTTGAAAAATACATCAAGGAGGTGTTTATGCAATCCCCGGTCAGCACGGTTGATTTGGTTATTGATATGTTCGGTAATGAAGATTTTTTATTAACGCAGGGACAGTTAAATGAACTGCTGCAAAAACGTATTTGTATGGTCACATGTGACAGAGATCAGACTTTAAATTACGCGCACTCTTGCATTACACTTAATCAACTTAAGGAAATATTATTTAACCCTGTGGATCCGGGTCCAGATGCAGATGATACAAGTGAAAATAACCTATGGGATTGAAAAAATCTGTATCAGATTGATTGATGCAAGTCAGATTGACATGGGTAAAAGAAAAAGTGGGTAAAAAATATTTTTTTTTCTGTCAGTGCGAGACTGACTTCTACTTTCGATTTCATTTCCACGTACCAGACCTCATTTCCCAGTAATTTCATCCTTGATTTTATCCTTGATTTCATCAAGGGGGTTTAACTCACGGTCTGACATAATTTTTTTCAACTGTCTTACACGCGTACTAATTACCTTCCTGGCCTCATATTCTTGGGATAACACTAACCTGATTTTTTCTATTGCACGACACAGAGAGACAAATTCATCTAGTTGCTGTTCTTGTATTGTGGCCAGTGATTTATACAACGCTGTCTGGATTCTCTTTATAAATTTATACTGAGCAGGTAAAATATACCGACTTTCCAATTTAGCCTCATATAACGCTTCAAAATCAGACATGATTTTTTCAGGGTTTAATTCATCACATATATTAATTTTATTTTCTTGTAATTTTTTAATAGCAGCAATTACTTGGTTGATATTTTCGTAGTTCATATTTATATAATTATAAATTTAAAAGAAAAAAATAAACAGTTTCTTGATGAGCGGTTATCAATCATGGGTCTTGCACTGGGCCTGTGTGTCTCCACGAAGATCCTTTCAGACTTTAAGTCCTTGGAGACTTTTGTCTTACAGATCGTTTCTTGTCGATTCTCGGCATTCTTCGTGACCGTTTCTTTTTGGCCGCATTCTTTCTGAATGCCTTGTTTTTGTGAGACCCATGTGACGTTGAGCTTTCTGCATCCAAGGCAACTGTTTATTTTCGGTGGGAGTATTCACAGACATACCTCCAGCGAATTCTCTAAACGAAACCGAGGCGAAATGTTAGAGTATTCAGAAGGCCGTCTGTGTTTTCATGTACATACCCTCCCTGGATTAAATCCCAGGGGTGATAAAACGTCACCCCCACGATTTAACGTGGAGGATATGCTTTTGCTGGAGCCCCCCAATTTATAAAGAAAAACCATATTTATCGGTACCGTCGACACAATTTGTCCGTGACGAGATTCGATCTGAAGACAGTAATAAGTCAGGGACGAAAGTCGGCTGAGCTAACCACTGCGCCACGGGTCGCATCTGAAGATACAAGATTTAAAAAACATCATATAGGTAACTATTGACAGAGCTTGGCAGCTGAATTCTGTTCTGAACGATTTTAAGTTCTGAACTAGATTTTAAATTCTGATTTTGTGAAAATAATATTTCCTTGTACTGACAATCAAACGCGGAAGTGTTAATGCGAAAATAGACTGCTGCTAGTATGTATGCAATAAGACAGTTACAAATGGCTGTATACAGTTCTGCCCGCCGCTGGATAGATGTATATTACCTTTACAGGTGTTGTGCAATTACCTGAAACATTTACCTGGATTGACAAACGCAAGGTGAAAATAGACTGCTCCTACAATTGGCTGTGTAGAAAAAGAAACTATATATAGTTCTGCTCGCTGGATAATTTACAGGTAATGACCTTGACTTGGGATAACTGCATCATTGACTTTTACACAGCAGCTGCAGAGTTGGCTCCGTTATCTGCATCTACATAACGAAATGAAATCCAGCTATTAAATTTGTATGAAAACGTTGATTTGATTATCTCATCTGCAACACGTTTGACTGATACCTGGCGAATATCATAATAATTGCCAGCCGCGCACATTGAATGAAATATTTTTTCTTCGTTTGTCTTTATATTTAGAGATACAACTGCCTTGGCGCTTTTATCATTACGTCCAGTGTTTCCAAATTTACAATTCTCGCTCGGTGTGACGATTCTCAGATTGGATAATTTATTATTAAGTTTATTTTTATCTACATGATCGATCACAAGACCATCTTCGATCACTCCATTAAATACCTCAAACACAAAGCGATGACAGTGTCAAGTTTTCTTTCCAGCGGTAAATCTGAGATAGCCAGCATTACTAACAACGCCAACTGGGGTTTTCAACCTGCAATGTCTGACAATTCCATTACGATCCGCTTCGTAATTTTTGATGATGGGTGTCGGACAAATTCTTGGTTCATTATAATAATGTAATTTTTCTAATTTATATTTGTCTGAGAACTTAGTTATTTAATCGCGCTCACATCTCAAAGCGTCATGATTATTTTTTTTGTTATAATATCTCTTAAGCTCGCGGTATCGCTTACCCCCACAATTTGCACATAATTGTGTTTTATCTCTGACCCCAACACCACATTGCAGACATGGTATTGGTCCTGAACCGCCTCTCCGGATACTTTGGGAATGTTCTCCGCAGAATTCTTTTTTGCATGATTTGTTACAAACGGTCACAGACCCTACTTTGAGCCACTTGCAATGGTTCATTATATATATATTTCTAAATGTTTGCCTTAAATATAATATGGAGGAGTTTGAGAGATTATCTGCAATCAAACCCAGAAAGGCTTCTAGATTTGATCTTGACAGACTAACCCCCGATTCGCGAAGGCAAGCCCTGACTGATCTGTTTGATATTATCAGAGATGCCAAAAACGAATTTCGTAATGATGGAGCATCTCACGTGTGGTCCACATTCAAAATTATACCTGACACTGACTCTGTCAATGTCGACGAAGTCAAAGACGCTACAATACACGTGCAAAAACAATTATCGATTACCTCAATCAGAAATATTTTTTCAGAGTAAAGTTTATTGTGCGCTCAGATGATGATATTTGGATTATTCGTGACAAAAGTGACCCTGTCCTTGCTGGTGGAAAAACCGCTCTGTTAAGTAAAGATTCCAAACCAGGAATGCTGGCTGGGATTGACAAACCATATTACGCTCGAGCGTATCCTGTCACAGAGGTCATTTACGGAATTTATCCGATAAAAAAAACCCAACATTAATAAACTTACCCCAATGAGATTTTCAAAGCTGAATTGTGTGGCCGAGCGAGTAATAGAATATTTTAAAAATGCGAAACGTGGAAACGGTTTAACTGATACGCGACGTAAAAAAATAAACAAATGGGCTGAATCGGTTAAGGATACAGGAGCAATAAACGATGTTGCCGAGTTAGAAAAAGCATTAAGATTCCCCATAACCGTAGCAACGATAACAGGGGAAGTATTATACAAATCAAAATATGATCGGAATGGAGCTCCAATAAATATCATTGATCATAACGCTCATGCTTGGAGCTCCGCAGTCACAATATTTCCACGAAATCGTGTTGTGAGATATTACTCGTCAGAGAGTTTTTGGAGTGGAATATTTGATACATTCAGCCAAATAAGCAAAAACGACCCTGAATCAGTGTGGTTGTTTAAAAGTTCTGAAGAAGGTGAGTATGATCAATTCGTAAGACCTAACGGCGAATTATATCGTAAAGAATCTTTCCACGAAGAAATGAGAAAACTCGCACAGAGATACTCAGAAAACACTGAGCAGTTATTAACTAATTGTTTTACAGTCCCGTCAATTGCTGCCCATGCCGCGAGAGAAAAAAATTCATGGAGACCAACACACGCTGAATTCCTTGAAGATGCCCAGAATAGTTGTATCGAATACGGACACGGCGGTTTGTGCAACACCAAGTATAATATCAGCGAGATGATTTACGTGGACATGACCGCATGTTATCCTGGAAGTTTTCTTGGGATGGGCAAGTGTGCTGGATATTTTGCGAGGTTTGGCCATCCTTGTCATGAGATGGTAAGAGCATCAATTAATGGTCTATTACCTAATTTTGATCTGACAGGATTTGCTCGTATAACGTCATTTGAATTCACTATGAATCTTCATCCGATTTGTTATGTTTGGTTTGGCAGACATTTTTCGGAGAAACGTTGGGCGCCAATAGTGTTATTACGATATATGCTTGATAGTAAAATATTGATATCGTTGACGGTCAGTGAAGCAATTATATCGTACCGAAAACAAACTTCGGTTTGGTTACCAACACCGGAGTGTATCAGTCTCGAAGAATGTGCACGAGAATGTCCAGACCTATCTGCGGATGTCATTGTTAATATTCTTAAGATTAAACTTAGCAACAGTGAAAAAACAGCAAAAGATCTCGGTAGAAGAATAATCGGCAAATTTACTCAAGGTGGTGCATATGATCATAAACGACATCACTCACGACTGATTATGGATGATGCTGAATTGGATTTTATAATTAATGATACCACTGCGAGAGATATACTTTGTAATCAGGAAGATGCTTACTTGTCTGACGGAACAAAGTTGGGTACAATTGTTAGTTACATCGAAGGAGAATCGCCTCAGTACACACATTTAAGATCTTCGATGCTCGCTTATGTTTCTATAAATTTACTATCGATGATAAATAGATTTCCTGACACCGCAGTTAGAGTTGCTACGGATTCATTTTATATCGATAAAAACTATTCAGAATTACTGACTCGTTTCACAAGCAATGATGAATCATGGAGTTCGTGGAGAATAAAAAAGGAAATGTTACATTGTTATTGTGAATCTGCAGATTTGAGATTAAAGATAGTTATTGTAAATCAGAATTATCAGAAATGTCGAATGCACCAACTGTGTACGATCCAGTATCCAGACACAAAACCGTTTATTTGAACGGGGCGGGAAGCTCTGGTAAGACAACTAGAGTAATCGAATTGTTTCGTGGAAAATCTTCAGATATGATTGTGCTAACACCAACACACAGACTTGCCAGGGAGATGAAACAACGAGGAGTTAATTCTTGTACTTATCACAGCTTTTTCAAATACAGCGGTGGTGTGTGGACTCCAGATCGAGTGGGAGAGAAATATATTCCAAAAGTTAGTATTTGGGATGAAATATGTACGGTGCCGTTAGAAACATTAAAAATATTTCTCGATTGGTTATTAACAAAAAATACTGCAGTGGTTATGTGCGGCGATCACGGTCAGCCACCTCCGTTTGTTGGACCATCTCCACACGATTGGTTGAAGAATTTTGTTGATTATTACGAAGTAGTGACTGATGATCATAGATCTCTCGATGCAATGTTAAAGGAATTTAAGAAATTAATCAGACTGCAACCGAATAAAATTCAGTGCGAAATTATGTGCGAGGTGATTTCAGAAACTTCCTTGAACGACTTTTGGAAAACGTGGAAACCAAATGATTTGATAGTGGTAAGTAGAAAGATAGTCAGAGACACTTTAACGGCAGTTATCTCAATTACACAAAGAGAACTTTCCAACACTGCCAGTGCCATTGTTATAGACCAGCTGATACGCGGTTACAGAATATCGACGTTGATATACCAGGACAGACTGAGAAACAGAATTTAGTATTAAATGATATTGTTACAGTTGATGTCAATGTTGTTGAAGATGCACTAAAAATTAACAAATCCCCGTGGATGCTAGGATACACAATGACGATACAGTCATCTCAGGGACTAACTATTTCTGATACAGTTGTTTGGATCGTTGATGATTGAATCGAGTGGTCAAACTTGGTTTACTTGGCTGTATCCAGAGTCAGAAGAATATCTCAACTGCGAAGGATTATCTTGGATGAGTCAATGGCTGATGAAATTAATAATGAAACTAACAGTGATATAATAAAAAAAATTAACCGGTTATAAACAAAGTGACAACAAAAAAATCGCAATTTTGACCTTGATGTTGAATTTATCATGACACTAAAACAACAGCAGAATAATCATTGTGCAAGCTGTAATTGTATGATGTTGTGGCAGTATTCGGATAAACATTGAAGACAATTCACCGTAGATAGAAAAGATAATCGTCTTGGTCATACACGAGAAAATGTGATGCTGACCTGTCTTGAGTGTAATCGAAGTCGTGGTGCTAGTTAAGTGATTTGGGCGGTAATTGTGTATCCTCGGGAATTACTTGTAATTGTTCACGTGTAAACCCACACTGAGGAGCAGTTGAATCCAGTCTGTAGATTGCTGGTCTACCAGTAGATCTAGTTATGTTAGATATCTTGTGTGTGGTAATACTCCAAATAGGGTCAGTCGCTCTTTTTTTACCACCTTCAAGTTCACCTGGTTCATATAAATATCTTACAGTGGCATCACCCAGTATTGGCTGTGCTGAAGAATCACGTCGTACAGGTATATGTTTTTTGGTAATTGCGTTAATAGGTTTCATGTTGGTTGCTTGAGTAATCTCGTTATTTAATGAAGCTATCACGCTTGGTAATCTTGCGACCCATTCGCACGATCTTTTATCTTGAATGAATTCCTTCGCGTATTGATATCCAGATAACCGCTCAGCAAGTGTTCGATTAAATCGCTCAACAATTGCCTGATCACGGTAAATTTCAGTATGCCCTCGTCTGATGGTAACGTTATGTTGTTTCATCAACGATGATACTGCGCCCTGAAATTCTTTGCCAGGATCAACTTGTAGCAGCTGTGGCCATCGTAGAGGTCCTCGTTGATAAATTCGTTCAAAAGCACTGGCTACTTCAGATGCCGTTTTAGTCGTTAACGGTTCGGCATCTTTGTATCTACTTGCAACATCAACTACAGTTAACGTGTACTTGTATGTGTTTTGACGTCTTCGGATTTTAATGGTATCATGTGGCAGAAATAATATATCAGCCTGGTGAACTTCATTTGGCACACTAACATTGAAATGTGCAAAGTGAATTTGTTAGGACGTGGTTGGTAAATTTGCCATATTGCCTGTTTGGATAACCAATTTTTAGCAGTAACGCGCGTAACTTTTGCTGCTTCAGCGAGTTTATTGATTGCTGCGCTACACCTCCAGTATCCTTTTGGCGAATAATAAATAGACTCCATTTATAATTAATTACCAGTACCTAGCGCTAATTTACCTTTCATTGTGGATTTTATTAACCAACTAGCTAATTTTTCCTTGAGAGATTTATCAGTGATGGAATTTAACGTGTGAATTAATTTCACATCTGCAAGATGCCTATCTTGTAGATTTTTACTTTTATAAGCTACATCATGCGCATGACATGCCTTATCAATAGCGTTTATCGGATACTCACCTGGTTTTGGTTGATCCTGGTCATCAAGTCTGATATCAAGTCGGGTTCCAGGGCCGCAGTAACTATATCCTGGAAGATGTTTTTCTCCTGGATATTTCGCCCACGAAGTCCCGGGTAGTTTTGTTAATTTTGCTGCAATATCACCCCCGTGTTGCTTTTTTGTTTTACTTGATTTTGACTTTGACTTTGACCTTGGTTTTGACTTTGGCTTTGACTTTAACTTTGGTTTTTCACCTGACTTGCCAGTGGAAATAAATTTAAATTTCTTTGTACCGCATCGCTCACACTTGCCCGTAACCGCAGATCTATTATTTTTTGTTGTAATGGTTGTTAGATCACTTGTCGGTGTGCACGCCCTACATTTCACACAATATAAATCCATATTCTTTTTATATTTTCTAATGGAAATCACTGACTTTTCTGCTACAAAACGACGAGAACCAGTTAAGCATCACGCAGCGCTACCAAATTCTGTTCGTATGATTATTATAGGACCATCTGGAAGTGGCAAGACGCAGTTGTTACTTAATTTAATAATGAAGTGGATGAAATGGGATAAGTTATATCTGGTAGCACCATCTGTAGACGATCAGCGTTGTTATGATGTAATTAAAGATTATAATGAAAGAGCAAAATTGTTAAATGAGAGCGGAGATGATGATGTTGAATTTATAACTGACATTAATGAAGCACCAAGTACTGATGATATTGATGGGTCAATTAATAATTTAGTTGTGTACGATGATATTATGCTGGATAAACAATCAAATCCTGCCAGAATATTTTCCAGAGGTAGACACAAAAACACTGACATAATTTATGTAACCCAGCGGTATACACAAATACCAAAAGTGATCAGGGATAACTGTAATATTCTTACTGTCTTTAACGGAGTTGATACTCATACACTGAGAAATATTCATCAGACCTGGTGTAGCGGTGATATGGATATAAATAAATTTAAAAATTTCTTTAGTCGTGCTAAAATAACCCCGCACGGATTTGTAACAATAAACCTACATGATCCTCGAACATGGTATCGAGTTGGTCTTGATAAAATTTTTTTAACTGAGCAGCAGGGGAGGGCGACGACAATGAATTTGGTTCATTTCGTAATCGAAGCGCCATTAATGAGTTTTTCAACCAGAAACCATATTTAGACTAACTCAGGAGGACGTCCTGGGAGTTTTTTCCCTCCAAAGGTTCCTCTTGAAACGTAGTCGACGGTTTATTTCCGGTTGAAACCCTTTTTTTTGGAGGGTTTATTTAGACATTCGGAACCCTATACAAAGTTGTAGGATTCGCCCCCCCCCCCCCCCCGTTGCTCCATTAGTGTGAAGAGGTCCCAAAATTAACTATGACGGAGTCAATCAAGAACACGAAGATGCCGGCAATTAATGTTGGTGCCTTGTAAAAAATCGCCTTTGCTATGAGATCAACATATGTGCGTAATCTTCACTGGCCAGGAAGACACGAGCGAGGATATAAGGCTGCAAATTGACAAAACCTTGCCTTCTTGCATGCGATCGTTTAATAAACTTGCAAACACACCGCACAATGATTGTCCGTCGCTGCGACTACAGCAAGACCGTGTTTTCCTGCGAACTGCTTTTATCGGCATTTAAGGATACCTTTGATTTTATCGTCGTCCTCTGCCTACTGTAAGAGTGAACGAGGTATGCGACATGCTGTAGCACCGCAAAATAAATTATGAGGCGGTATTTCTGGTCAACCCAGAAGGCTATTACTTTGATGATCTGTCTGTGCAATCACTAAAATCACCCTTTTTCTATTTGATGATTGCACTATTGTTCTAGTGTCCGGAGTAGGCAAATAGCATTTAATAATATCCACTATGTCAGCTGCTATGCCAACATTTGCGTATGGGTCATTAGAGAAAGTACGAGGAGTTTGCCATTGACTTTTGCGAGTAGACTTTGTTGATTGCCCTTTTTTCTGCAGAGTGGATGTGATTTTGATTTTTAACGAAGCTTTAAAAAAAGTTCAGTCATATCGCTACGATGTCTGCAATGTGGCAGTTCATAGTGGTGTCTAGCACTGGGGCATCATGCCGTAGAATGTAGCATGATGTCCCACAAATTCACATTATCCTGACACCAGGCCGACCAGTCCTAACACTAACCTCTTAATGCTGAGCGCCAAGCGAGGCAGCTGTTAGCACCATTTTTTAAGTATTTGGTATGTTATGTATATTTGATTTAACATATGTTTATTTCAATTTAAGTGTTTGTCAGTTTTTAAAAAAAAAATATTTTTCACTACATACTACTGTAATTTAAATTCATTTACTAGCGATATTACTTTTTTCAGAAAATAGTTTCATCTTGATTGTGTGTTTTAAAAACACCCGGTGTTGATCTGGATCCTGATCGAAAATTTGCAGCATCCACGTAAACAAGTTCCATTTTATTTTAGGTTTAGGTTGTTTTTTTAACGTAGCTTTAACAATTTTTCAGTCATATCGCAACGATGTCTGCAGTGTGGCAGTTCATAGTGAGGTCTAGCACTGGGGTATCATGCCGCAGACATGTAGCATGTCCCACCAAGTCACATTATCCCGACACCAGGCCGACCAGTCCTAACAGTAACCTCTTAATGCTGAGCGCCAAGCGAGTCAGCTGTTAGTACCATTTTTGTAAGTCTTTGGTATGACTCGGCCGGGGATCGAACCCGCGACCTCCTGCATCCGTATTTCATTTTAAAATGATTGGTTATGGTCGAGGTCATGAGGGGACTTCGTGCTTAAAATGTAAAAAAATGTTTTATTTCTTCGAGTAAAATGATTGGGTTTTTTCGTCAGGGCCGCACGAGTACGTGACCTTTAACAAGTACTTAAATTTCTATAAGCTTCCAGAAGATGATGACGTGACCCCTTATTTACGTTTACAATACGACATAAACTATGTTTTGGACAATTATTCTCCGTAGAAGCTGGGCTGTTAAACTGGAAGTTGTACGTTGTGCTGTTTGGAGTTATTTGAAATTACTGGGATCCAAAAGGATTGTTATTTTTCTGGGAAATATATGTGCTCACGTGAGATTCTTAAAGAGTTCTTATAAGAAATTTATTTTGATTTCCAAAACCGGAGTGATAATTCTTGTTTCTACAAGGAACTGTAGTCTTTGAACACTACAGATTGCAGCATACATAGTCTTCCATCTTGGATTCTTCGTCGATATTCCAACTTGCAATCAGTAGGACATTGTTATTTAAAAATGTAATTGAGATTATTCTTGAATTATTTTGTATTTGATTCTATAAAACCTAAGTTCATACTTTTTCATTTGTACAGACTTTTTCCAGCGAATTAATAATCTATTGTATTTTTTAAAGCTTGTTGTTTTCACTCTTTCTTGTATTACTGTTTATTCGAGCCTAAAATACGTGACACAAGAAGTATGACTCGGCTGGGGATCGAACCCATGACTTCCCGCATCCGAAACGGATGCTCTAACCACTGAACCACCGGAGCTGTACGATCAGTGAGAATCCGTGCCCATGTATAGCGATTAACTAGAAACCGTGCCAAAGTATAACGATAAATGAGAAACCGTGCCTAAGTAATCAACTGTGAGATCCACTTTGTTAATCATATTTGATTTAATTTATATTTGATTTAATTTAATTGTAAGTTTTAAATCTTTACTTTTAATTTCATTACATGTCAAAATAATGTAGTTTTGTTTACTAGGAGCTCGATATATTTTTCAGAAAATAGTTTGACCTCGTCTCTTCAGTTGTAAACACCGATAGCTGACCTATTTCCCGACCTTGATTTTGAAATCTGTGAGAGAAGTACACTTTTTATTTTATTTTTATTCTCGGAGTAAAATGATTGGCTTTCATCAGGTCATACTGGGGCTACGTAATTTTTTATTATTATATGTAAACAGCACCCATTTCGCAATTCTGGGCTTTCCGAAATTGCGCATTAGTTTTAATAGTGATGTTTAGAGATCTCTCAGTTGGGCTTTTACACTGGAGAGTGCGTGTTCGTGACCAGTGTTGACTTAACATTTTAATTTTTATTCAATTTATATACGTAGAAAGAGAAACTTTTTTTTTTTTTGGCGCCATTTGCTTCTCTTGGCTGGGTGGTTCTTTCCGGGGGTTTTCCCGGGTTCTTCCTCTACCATTAATAATAATAATAATAATAATAATAATAATGAGGACTTTATAGCGCCTAATCTTTAGACGCTCTAAGCGCTTTACAACATTAGACAACACCTACAAGATAAAAAACAATATTACAAAAACAAGCACCATGAAATTAGAAAAACATTAAAAAATAAAAAAACATGCTGAGAATATTTCAGGTAGGAAACATTAGTCTTCAAGTTTGTTCTTGCAGTCGAAATAAGTGAGTTTTGAGAGCCCTCTTGAATGTGATCACTGTGTCTTTGTGTCCAAGTTCAGTGGGCAATTCATTCCACGTTGCTGGGCCCTGGTATGCAAAAGAACGCTGTCCATATGACTGTTTTCATAGTGGGAATAATGAGTATACGATTATCAGAAGAGGAGCGTAAGTATCTTGCTGGTGTGAACACATGGATGAAGTCAGGTATGTTGGACTAGAGTCCGACAGTGAAACGTAGCACAGAGAACAAATTTTGTGTTTGATTCTGGCTCGAATGGATAGCCAGTGTAGGGTACAGAGCAGTGGGTAGGTGTGCTCTGATCGTGTTACTCTAAGTATGATCCAAGCAGCTGTGTTTTGAAATTTTTGAAGTTTCTGGAGTAGATACTGAGATGAACCAGACAGAATTGAGTTACAATAGTCCAGTCTTGAAATACTAATGAACACACGTGTTTCAGTGGCATCAACTGAAAGATATTTGCAATTGAGCTGATGCGTCTCAGCTCAAGATATGCAGCCTTGCATATGTTCATGACATGTTGGTGCAATGTGAGATTACTGTCCAGAGTAACACCTAGGTTTCGTACTGATTGTGTGAATTTAATGTTGGTGTTGCTGATATTTATTGCTTGAGGTAAAGGATGTGAATGAGAGTCTTTATGTTGTAATCAGAATGGCCTCAGTTTTATGATCATTCTTCTGCAGCTTGTTAAATGTCATCCATGATTAAAAAAATAAAAGAGTGAAAACAGCAAACTTTGAAAATTTAACAAATAATTTATTTCCCTGGAAAAAATGAAAAGAACTTAACGGTTTTAAGAATCAAATCCAAACATAATCAAAGAATAATCCACGAAATTTTAGAAGTCCTAGTAATGAAATGTTCTAATGAATTCAAGTTAAGAGTCCCACAAAAAATTCAAAATGGAAGGCGATGACATATACTGTAGTCAGTATAGTGCTGATGTGTACAGTCATGTGAACCACAGAAAACAATATCCCGGTGTTTTAATTCCGAACAAAATTGAAATAAATGTCTTTGTCCAAGAATTCTGTATGAGCACTCAAATATTTCCAGAAAAAGAATTATCCTAGAATCTGAATCCGCTTAGTGATTTTTAAAAAATATGTCAACAGCCTCCATTTCGCAATTCTGGGCTTTGAATTCATTAGACATTACTAGGACTTCTAAAATTTAATTCGCGGATTATTCTTGGATTTGATTCTTAAAACCGTTAAGTTCTTTTTTTTCTTTAAATTTTTAAAGGGAAATGAATTATTTATTAAATTTGTACTGGGAAATAAATTTGTTAAAATTTTTCAAAGCTTGTTAAAATGATCTGTTCTAGGATGCAATTATTGAAAGAAAACTCGTTTCTGCGCAATAATATTAGTTCTAGATCATGAACGGGGCCAAACTATGAATTACTGGCATATAAACTAGGGAGAAGTCCAAATAACCGATTGAACAAAAGATTCAGTTCTCGACCACGTGCCTTGTCAACGCTGATGATGCATTTGCATGCTGGGTATGAAATAAGTCCATTTATTTTGTGGTTAATGGCCAAGGCTGTTGAAAGTAAATTTGTTTTGCTGGACAACTTCAGCTCTATAATCCGTGCATTGATTAGCTGGTTCTTTGGGTTTAACGCCATTTTTCAGCACACCAAAGGTGATACATGTCGGCTAGTATTTGTAGTGGAAGGAGAATCCGTGAAGACCCCTGGAAGAACTACCAATCCAATGGCAGCTCTCCCATCAAGTTTTCTCGCATACCCATGATGGCCAAACAGATTGGAACCTTCGCCGTGATCTGTAAAGTGAACGCCTTAGACCACTCCGCTACACGGGGTCCCCCATTTTTCCTTGACAAGTCTTTGGAGGCTGTGCATTGAAGGTACGGAATACGTCTATTTTGGGGTTAAAAGATCAAATACCAAGATCGTTGTTGATTTAAGAATACCGGTTTTGCCAAAACGTCTATACTAAGGCAAGTTTTTTGATCAAACTTTTATGGATGGCTCGCATCTTGACTAATAAAAAACCTATAATTTATTTTGGTGTAAAAAGCCAGAGGTCATCGTCATGGCATGCGTAATAAGAAAATGGTTTCTGCAGAGCAAATCCACTTTCAAATAGGATAATTTGGCCAAAAATTTCCAGGACATAGAGACCAGAGACCAGTTAAATAATCTACACAATCATCCATTTAAATGGCATACTGCAGGTATAGAAAACTAAAACAAGGCTGCGTACTATGTTCAGTTCAGTTTTATGGAACTGTTCTTAAAATAGATTTAATGCATTTAGAAATAAGTGATACATACAACTTGTCTAGATTAAGAAAATTGAACACAATACATTTAAATTTCTCTTGTATGCAGGTAATACCGACTTTGTAACTGATTAGTTTCCTAAACTTAAATTCCTTTTCGCTGAAAATAAACAAATTCAGCTTGATATCCATCAAATCTGGAGCATTTTCCAGTTTTAATTTGATTCAGGCTTTCAATCATTTGTTGTTTGTAAGTTTGCCATCGCAGAATTCTTTATCAGTCCTGTACTTAGTTGAAGAAAAGTGTCAACATCCGTGAAAATATTTTTATGTCCGGTAGGATTCGTGTTGAAAGCTAGTATAACCATTAGATGTGATGTCATTAACTTCAACACGTTTGTCTCCCAAAGCTACGAGTCATTCTACCAAAATTCATGCAGTAATTTCAAATATTCTGCGATCTGAAATTTTTTCTTTCTCAAAAATTTGTTTTCGTTCCATTATGTTGTATTTAAAGTCGTAGACAATTAACCTACATACATATGGTTACCCCCCCCCCCCATGGCTGGACAAGTTTAAGGCTACTAAAACGGACAGCTTTTTCTGCTTAGCATTTCTAGCTGTAATTCAGCAAGGATAACCTCTTTGGAAAGTTATCTTGTTATCAAGCTAGTCAATACCTTACCTTTATCCCAAGTGCCTGCCTTTCTGGATCCTGTATATATTAAATAGATAAAAACGTAAGATACTTTCAATTTAATTCTGAAGTATCAGCTGAAAGTATCGGGGGCCCCGAGTGGCCGAGTGGTCTAAAGCGCTCTCCGTTATGGATCACTGCCATCTCACCTCTGTCTGCGGCGGTTCGAGTCTAGGATTCAGCCAATGTGGGTATGTGAGAAAGCTTGCCAGTAGCTTCTCGTGGGTCGGTGGTTCTTTCCGGGTTCTTCCTCCACCATTAATACTGGCCGCCATGTATAGCCTATCGTGTGCTGACAAATGGCGTTAAGCCCCAAAACAACAACAACAACAGCTGAAAGTATCAAAGCGGAGCAAGCACAGTGTTCTGAAAAGTGCATATCTGACGGGCCAAAACGATACCCTCCAATCCAATTTGCAACAATCATGCAAAAATGAAAGATTTTTTAAAAAAGAATAATATATGCAAGTTTAATTAATGACCGGGATTACCAATTAGGAAAATCTTGAGAAATTTCTTGAAAAAAGACCTGTAAAAAGTATAGAGCGGAACCCAAAGGTCTTTGCATTTGGCAACAGAGCATACAGGCACATTCTGTACATCTTTTGAAATTCCTTATTCCAGTATGCTTGCCAAATTTGGTCATTATCTTGAGCAATTAATGTTGTTGTTGTGGGGTTTAACGCCATTTTTCAGCACGATAGGCTATACATGGCGGCCAGTATTAATGGTGGAGGAAGAACCGAGCAATTAATAACAAGTCGTTTAAAGTTTGTTTGGTCTATGTATGGTAGAGACTGGCACATTTTATCGCGGATCGGCATCATTTTAGCATTTGAAAGACCTTCATGTGAATCCTTCGTCGAATTTGAAAAGTTTTGAACGGTTGTTAAGAAACTGCGTCATGTTTTTGTAAGTTAAGGCGTTCATATTGCATGACGGATTGATACCCATTGAACACGTCTGAAATCTTTACAAAAGTGTTTCCTGTAAAATATTATGCAAATTCGTCAAGCGTTTTTTATATATAAATTGTAGACTATGTGAATTACACAATTTATATCAAACCTGCCTATCAAATTGGTTTGAATTATGAGACTTATTGTGCAGATACAAAGGTGTGTTGGTCTTGCATCAATTCAACTTCATTAAATAATGCATAAAACTGACAATCCAATTCTCATAATTATCAAATTGCACACCAAAATTGATTGAAATTCAATAATTCAAAGTGGGTGGGTTTAAAAATTGGGGAATTTTAACTCGCTAAATGATGACGCAGAAAGCTGTCAATCGGACTCACCGGTATCAGGCTGCATACTACATTTGGTTGAAATGTAATAACGAGTTACTTTGCGAAAACGAAAGTTGGACAGAACTGAAGGATGGATCTAAAGCCCAATTTAATGTACGCCTTTTCAACTGTCATTTCTGCATTGCGTATTCAACGATTGTAGATTGTAACGGGATTTTATATTCTGAAGTATAAAAAATTAATTCTTACTTTAAATTAGCGCTAAAACCATTGCTAGTCGAGCTCAGATATAATTTGAGAAGAATCATCTAACAACTTCAATGGAAGTAGAATGTGCTAATGGAGATTTTTGGGATTGTGAATTCATTAAAGCATATTAAGACTTGGTACATCAGCTCATAATACTATTGGCACACGGAATTCATTCGGAGCGCCATTCTTTTGGATGTAATTCACAATATTGAAAGATCCTTTTAAATTTTCGACTTTGAATTCTAGGGAAACACATTTTGTGAATTACAGTAATCTTGATGGTTTTTCTTCATCTCTTGCTTAGACAACAAGATCGTAACAAAACAATGGGGAAAATTAGCAATTGTTCAAGGATTGTGCATGACGAAGGATGGTGCTAGTCATTATTTATATAAAACAAGTTCCTTTCTACCCATACAGATGGTCCTGTTTAGATCGTTCATTATTCGGGAATTTGCTTTCCCGTGTCAGTAAGTATTGATCTACAAGACGTAATTTAAAGGCTTTTCTATTTTAGTAACGATGACAATATCTGATGTCGGATCGGCATTATTGGTACAATATTAAAGCCCTTCCTGTCCAAATGCTTTATTCCAAATTAGTCTTAAATTATGTCTATTAATCCAAAGGAGGTAAAGTGTTTTAGTAACATCGACCACATTTCGGCATATTTTGTATTAATCTGAAAGGTCTTAATGTCCGAATGTTTATGTCGAACTTCTTACGATTTTGTCCTTTTTAGCAGATGGCATTTAAATATTTTTCCATTTTAAACGAAAAGTCATTAATGAGCAAATTTGAATGACCTTATGGCAGAATACATCGTCCAAGTTAATACCTGTTTAGCAGTTATAGCCTGAAAGAATTTTCAATCTCTCCATGCCTATGTAGTGTCCATTCTCCTTTACCAAACAGCGCATTACTAATAAAAAGTAATGAAAATTGTACATTTAATGATCCACTAGCCCTTCGGATCAGATTTATCAAGGCAGACAATTCAAATTACCTTAATGAGCAGACCTCATAGTAGTTATCTCCACTGACAATACTCAGTAAAAATTTATACAAGATCACAATAATACCTCTAATGTAATGAAGATTGCAGTATTAAGAAATTATCTAGTAAATGCTAATTTGAATCACTTCAATCCACCAACCTTTGGTATTGTCAATACAGGAATTTGTTTCAAGATTTTATTATTAATAACGATGGCCATATTGGATGACATATCGGCGTAAATTCAAATAAAAAAATACCCTTATGCCACAATGTTCTATGTAAACTTGTGTACAAAGTGTCTTTAACGAGTGAACGTGAAACTGGTGATGCATGATGAACGAAGGACCATATCAAAAGCTCCCCATGCCTCACTGAATTTATACAAGAGGCGATTTTTGTAAAAATTGATTTGATTTCAATTATCACACACACAACCACGAGAATCCATCATTCTTTGCATGCATCAATTAGATAAACACTTCACTGAAGGCAATTATTACACGGTGTAGATATTTCCATCTGCGTCACATATAAGCACTTTACATTGGAGTATTCATATATTTAACGACTATTTTCACACCCGCACCCCCTTACAAGACACCATAACAAATGTGAATCAAACTGCAAGAGTATTTGCTTATAGCTAGATCACTTTTTCAAAATGAAATGCAAAACGGTCTTCATTTGTGTACTGCAGGACAATGGAATATATGATGCTATATAACTGAAACAATGAAAACCGATTTGTATGCAATTCATATATTTCTTTAAATGCTGTGTGTGCCATGAGGATGTACAGATATAGAAACATCTAATTAACATACATTATAAACTAATTTTAAAAATCAATATTATCGAGTATTCACAATCTATCATGTCAAAGCAGACCAGCTTATTAGAAAGGTAAACTGAACGAAGATGACGATCAGATTCGTACTTTAAATATTTGTTGAAAGAAAATCACTTGTCAGATTTCATACAGACACTATTGCAGTAATATCGTATTCAACAAGTGCTCTGCTGTTCTTACGTCAGTACACTAGCGCTTCAAGAGCATCTGATAATGAGCAGTGGGCGGTATCAAGACTTTGTTAATAACGTGCATTACGCCATTGTATGCTGGAGCATCAGCATAAATCACTCTAGCTTCATTAACAACCACTCCCATACCTGCAAAAGAAAAAAATCCTTTAGTAAATTTTCAAAACATACACAAATGCAGCATTTTTTAAGCTAGATCTTCGATTTTTTCTCTATATTGTTTTCTATCGATAGATTCTGAAATCAAATATATACAAGTGGGTGAATTCACTATTATGATCATTTTAGTTCATATACATTTGTCTGTTACAAGGCCATTCTAACTATGATGTGTACAACACTGGGAAAGAACAGAGCGAGAGTGACGGTGGGTGGGTGGTATGTGGGTTGGTAAAAACTTACATGTAACTTTAATCTGGATATTCTTTCCTTCCAGTGTTGGTTGTTGTTGTTGTTGTTGTTCTAGGGTTTAACGCCATTTTTCAGCACAAGATAGGCCATATATGGCGGCCAGTATAACTGGTGGAGGAAGAACCCTGGAAAACCCAGGAAAGAACCACCGACCCACGAGAAGCTACTGGCAGGCTTTCCAACGTACCCACACTAGCCGAGCCTTGGACTCGAACATACGCAGACAGAGGTGAGATGGCAGTGATCCGGAACGGTAAGCGCTTTAGACCACTCGGCTCCAGTGTTGGTAATGATCCACTCGACAATCCTGGGCTATACAACGCGCCGTCCACAACATGGTAACTCAGTACATCTTAAAAAAATTGATTAAAAAATTGCATATGCTGTATACAAGTCATGCAGGACATACTGAGGTCTAATATTCAATGAATGAATTAACGCCCATGTCCATACCTTTCCTTCATAAAAGGCGACGAGATGGGCAAAATCTTTCACGAATTTCAAAGTACCAATCTTTTTCCCAACAGTACTGAAATTACGTCAACCAGTCTTTAATATATATATATCATGGCCTCGGACAGAATCTGTGGGCCCTAGCTTTTTATTTTTTTTTTACAGTGGACCTCTGACTTATACATATGGCAGCGGGCCTTCTGACCATTGTGGGTCCTCAGAATTGTCAGTAGTCCTACCATTTTTGTGTGCGCGTGTGTGTGGGTGTGCGTAAATTAAGTTCACCTAGGCCTGCACTGGCATAAAATCTCATTTTATAATCAATTCATATTGCTAGTGAAATGTACTATCATTTCACTCTAACAGTATATATGAAAATGTACGATCATTTCACTCTAACAGTATATACACAATTCTTCTCGCATGTACCATTTCATCCTCTAAAATCGGACAGTTCTGGAGGTTAAAATATGATCTCACCTGCTACAGCGGTCTTATTTTTTAAGATACCGTCCAGGACACCTGGCGGAAGATGTTCAAATGCTTCGTTTGTTGGTGCGAACAGTGTAAAAGGCCCCTTGCCAAAAACAGAATTATCAAAACCTGGTATAGTTGCATGCACAATCTTTAAATATGTCTACAAAAAGAATTTGCATCTATATTGATTAACGCATTAGCAACGTTTCCATTTTTCATTCCATGTCCTCGTTTACAGCATCTAGAAGCTAAATGGAGGCGCCAAGTAGAACCATGTCAATAATCGGAACAAAATCCTTACACCAGGTATGAAACTTGTACCTCTTTAACGTTAAATGATGTAAAGTGTGTGCTTCGAGAAATGTAACCGGTAAAGTGTGTGCTTCGAGAAATGTAACCGGTAAAGTTCGCCTCTGGTCCAGTTTTGCATATTTTGCCCACTTGACTATCGAAACCTAACCCTAATGACGGAATCTAAAACTTCAACTTTACTTTTAATCAAAACAATGTTCACCAATAACCTTGCAGGAAGGAATATGATTTCATGACGCCACAAGTGATGCATCCAAAACGAAGTCGTCTTATGTGTTTTGGTAAAGCCAAATCTAGAAATATAGAGATTTAAAAAATTGTGAATCTTTGAATTTTCTTTATAACAAATGTTGGAAAATTCATGATTTTTCTAAAGGATTTGAAGAAATAAACAAATATTAAGAGGATTTAAAGACTTGTAAATTATATATATACTCTGGATTAAAATACAAGCAGCTAAACTACTTCGTCATATAAGATTACATGTTCAAAATTTTTGATACTGTGATGAAAACTCCTCACTTCAAAATCAGCACCGAAGCCAACACTAATGGAATACAAAAATACACATGAAATCTGCTTGGATTAACATGCACATTTCAACTCTAAAATTACTTAAAAAGGAAACTTGTATTAAAATAAATTGGCCAGTTTAACGTCTGACTTTGAAAATTTAATATAGCAACTTAATTATGATGATAGAAAAACATAAGACGAATCCATCAATTTATTGAAATTTCAAGGATCCCACCACCTTGAAAAATGCGGCTGAACACGTACTGCTAAAAAACCAGATATCATACAATGGCATCAAGAGGGAATACAAACCTTGCAAAGTATCCACTAGTCCTGCTAAATCCACGGCCTTGGCGAAGGTGGAGAAAACTGGGCAGTTGGATACTGCATACACTAAATTCCCTGGAGCAGGGAACAGCACCCTGTTCACTACGTGAATTACACCGTTCTTTGCCATCTGATCGGGCTTGATCACTTGACGTCCTTGTGCAGTTATTACCTGTGAAAGCAAGGTGTATACAATATCCTCTCAGAAAATATAGCAATTTATCCAGATGAAACTTGTCACAAAGTGTGCCATTTACATCACAGGTTGTACCAATGTAATTGGAATATGTGCAAGTTAATATATGCAGACTACATATATAGCAATCGTCTTTAACACAACTGTGTTACAGTGCTGTCATTCTGCAGACAAACTCCAACGGCCGTTTCTTTCATGACGGCATTAATTACTGAAGACCTGAGTATGGCTTTAATTTAAACCCTAAGATCTGGTTAGTCAGCCATCTATGGTACACCAACCATTATATTAAGTTTATTGTATTCCTATACATTTCGCTTCGCAACGGATGTAAAAAATATCCAGCACATGCTTCTCAGTTGTTTACGATACACGCAATTAAGGTCGGTTGGACAACAAATTCTACCAGATTACAAGCTCCAGTTTCAGTAGTCTAGATGTTGGCGTTAAGTCTTCATTAATGGTATGCTTTACTGTCCGTGTAAGTCAAACATTTACTCGTTTTAAGATTCAAATGCGTGAACATGAAACAATTAAGAGTATTTACGAGTTCGATTTAGTTACTTGTTTAAGAGTTTATTTCACCATGTAAAAAGAATAGACCCCATATTCTCCAAGCTCAAGTCCGAAAACTGAAATGATTAATTTTGCAGGGGCGGATAAAGAAATACCTTACGAGGGAGCACAAAGTTGGCCATAGGTTTATGGACGTCCAGGTGGGTACATCACTGAAGGCTACAGCATATAAGAGTGTTAAAGCAAAATGTTAGCCATCTAATTGTAAAAAGGAAACTCTTGGAAACGTTCCTACTGTTTCATGCTCATTTCTCTATCCCCTCCCCACATCCCTTTGTCCGGCTCTGTCGTGATTAGAAGTTAGCATTATAATTCTTTCCAAGACCTCTGATACCTCTACTAGCATGGTGAAATTAAATTAAACACATGTACCACAAATATCACATCTGATCTAGGGCTTTTAACTTTTAATTTCTTGCTCGTTTCATGTTTGGGTTAATTTTCTCCAGCAGTTCTAATTTGCGCTCAGTCAATGAAACGTAACAAAACAAAGGCTAAATCTCAAACCTAAGTTCGAAATTTACGATTTTCAGGCCAGGTTCGGTGCTTAGAAAATCGGGTAAACTATTTCACAGGAACAACTGACGACAAGGTCAGGAAATTCAGGCAGCTCTTCTGGCATTTCTTGACTGCGCATTGATACATTAATTCTGCAACTTTTTGAAATACTTAAAAAAATATTACCGTGTTGTCCTTGTAGATATTGAAGCGAATCATCTTGTCCCCACAGAGTGTCCCGACTTGGATAATGTCCTCAAGATCTTTGGATAGGAGTTGGGCAGACACCACGTGGAACTTGGGAATTTCGGCAAGGAGAGTTATTTTTTAGAAGCTCCACAAACTTTCTGTATAATTTTCTGAAAGCTTCGTTTGTTGGTCCAAACAATGTGAATGGGCCTACAACAGACAGTGGGTTATTTTTAACGTTATTTTCATTTCGAATAATACAAGGAAACCATAGCAAGCACTTTTATGTTAAGAAATGTTAAGCAATGAAACAGTACTAACATCAACCAGTGAGAAAAGAGTTTAAATTGCCTTTCTAAATCGTCAATGACATTACTTGCTCGGCCAGATGGAGAAACCGAACACGTACTACTCGGTGTTGAACTAATCAGCCCCTGAAGGTATGAAAATCTCGGATTTGGGGTTTGTGTGCATGTGTGGATCTGTCTGGCTGCTGAAATTAAATGAATCTGTTATTGATACTCAAACTACACTTAGAAAAATTCAACTCTGTCCTGTAGGTCTAAGACACGTGCTAAAGCTGAGTAGATGTGCCATGAGCCACGTTTGCTCTGGCATATTTCGCCCTTATCCCGCCCAAGCGTCAACTATACCAAGTTGAATATTAATATTTTGTTTCTCTTATTTTCTTAAAACTGCTCCGATCTTGCTTCCGTCAGCTTTTGTACTTTAACAGATGAGCTCTTTTTACATGTTCACGGCGTGGAATAATATAAAGAGTATCTTACTAATCAGACGCAAAATCATTCATACAAATCCATTGGCAAATTTACTACACACTTAAGCAACTCTTTTAGCCGTTTTGATGTCCGCTATTTCCCGCCAGGTGTGGGTTAATATGTTTCAACGCGTGATGACTATCATTTAATTTGTGACAATGGTGAAATGATGTTCTTGGAGTCTTTTATACCTCCAGCAACATACAGCCAGACCGACTTGTATGTGCAATTATTTTCCCGTTCTTCAAACCTGGTCTACATTAGAAAAAATGCCAGAGTTGGATCAAAATCTTGTCATGCCCATGATCCGTCTAAGGTCGAAACATACGAAGAAATTACCATCTCTTTGCTGGTATGCATAGGCCATTTAAAACTGCAAAGAAATGTACTTAAATCACTACATGTGCATTTTTGTCTATAGGTTGACGGCTAGTTTTACATATGTTATTTGGTGACGAGGTGACCCAAGCCCCCAAACCCATTTTTGATGTGCGCTAAAATTTTAGTGATCTTATTAAAAAGCAGCACGGATTCTAATTGGTTAAATTTACAGTAATGGTTAATAGTACTAGCTCTACAGTCAACGTCACTGACAAGTTATAGGAACCTTTCTTTAATGTCTTAAACATGATCGAAATAAACCATGTGGATTGGCAGAAATTTCACTGCCGAGAATGGAGCTCAGTGGTCGATAGAATAATGGTTATGTTTAATAAAGGTATCAACGCTCATAATGATGTAATATAAATGTCATAGTATTGCTGTTTTATTAGTCTTTCAACTGGTACTTCCACAAATCCCATGCAAAGGTATATCTATTTCTCCTTTATCTTTTTGGCAAGTTCCATTTTATTATTTAAGCATTTATCCATGTACCTGCTTTGAGTGTGTGTGTGTGTGTGTGTGTTTACACATGAGCCAATGGTTTAACAAAAGAGCGAAAAACTGGTTATGTAACATTCAATTAATTTCCCAAGATACAAAAGATGTGCATGTAGTGTCCTTTGTGTAAATGTGCCAATGACATGGAATGTGGCGCTGTTTCTTGAAGTAACAATATAATGCAAAAGGTCCTTATGTGCACTTCGCAATTCCAGTGAACTTGTGAATAGCTCCCTCTTAATTAACAGAACACAACAATACGACTGCATCCACCTCGGATATTAAGGTAGAAACGAAAATGGGTTTCAAGCAAACAATGTTATTAAAAACTATGACAAATTTAACAGAGCCAGAATGTACGTCAGTTTCCCTTTCTAAAACATTCAAAGTCGTCGACACGTTCAGGACTTTCCAAACGGAAAACTAATGCCCTAGACTTATTATAATAAGCACATTTACCTCCAATAATAATGATCTAAGTATGTGATCTACAATCACAGAAATATTAGCGATGTGTTTCCAAACAAAATGTCACTTGTCAGGTAGACCATTAACTTATTTTGGACATGGGTCAATTACCAAATACACATCATGTAATCATGGAGAAAAGCAAACTATTAAATATACACTGTTACAACGTTATGGAATTAAAATAGCAAAAGGGCGAAAAACAGATTTTGTAAAATTCAACAAATGTACTTCCCTAGAATCCAAAAGTGAAAGTTTAAAAGGAAATTGCAGTATTGTGAATAATAGATTTAATAAGTTACAAGAGTTTTATCAAGAGTATAATTGGATAAAGCTTTAACTTAATTCCGATGATAAACTTTTTGATATGCCTGTAGTCTCGAACGTTGTAATATGCTTACCATTTCTGATGCATCACATCAAAATAATCAAATGTCCGTCTGAATTCACTATAGTTTCAAACTGACGTTTTTGTCAAGATTTATGAGCACTTTACATTTCCAGCGAATAATTTGAATTCCATCCAAACGAAAATCTGAACACAAGACAGAGCTTCAAGAGCTAAGGAAAGAATTTGCAATTTCGCAAGCAAACAATATATAAAATCCAAGTCAAAAACAGAACCAGGATAAGAGTCAAAGGTTAATTTCTAGAACATTCCAAGTTATCAATAAGATGAGGTCTATTACTATAATGAACATAAAAATCAGGTACAACAGCTTCTCCAGGTTGAAATAAAAATGTTATTGACTCAGATAAACATCTTTAACTCCAATTTATAGTGATTTGATAATTAATCTATACTCAGACATACTAGCGACGTGTTATGTTGCTTACAAAATCCATGTCCCTAGTTCGGTACACCATTAACTGGTTTTGACCAACTTTAACTACAAAATACAAATACATAGCATGATCATGGCGAATGCAACAAATAACAAAATACACAACACCTCCCCTCAAAGACAAAGATGTATAAAATAGTTTTCTTGTAACTATTAGTTAAATATACATGTGGTTATAAATTGTACAAGCTGCTTTTTGTTTTTCATCTTACTAATAATAATGGGTATAAAAGGGTTGTAATCACAATGTAATAAGCCGAGAAGGAGCTGAACTAACATACACTTCAAAGTGTTGCAAAGCCAATATCAAAGCCAATCACTTGATCTACGCCATTTGTCTTCCTGAATCAATACTCACTAACTCCACCACCATCTCCATCACTTGCGTCAACAAATATTTTGAACGACTGCCTAAGTTTGGAGCTGAAAGAACTGGTGCGCTCTTATGTCCTTTGACTTGACAAGCCTCCAGACATTTTTAGACAAATGAAACACTCGACAAATTAATCAGGGGTTCAGCAATTTTCGCGCGCGCGCGTGTGTGTGTGATTTACGTTTTTAACGTAGCTTTTAGCAATTTTTCAGTCATATCGCTACAACGTCTGCAGTGTGACAGTTTATAGTGATGTGCAGCACTGGGGCATCATGCCGCAGACATGTAGCATGATGTCCCACCCAGTCACATTATCCCGACACCAGGTCCATCAGTCCTAACACTAACCTCTATATGCTGAGCGTCAAGCTGTTAGTACCATTTTTAAGACTCTGGTATGGCTCGGTCGCGGTTCGAACCCGCGACCTCCCGCATTTGAGGCGGACGCTCTAACCACTAGGCCCCAGGAGCGGTTCAGCAATTATGGAAACATTGTGCAAAATTTCCGACAATATCTAGCCATACCCCAAAATATCATTTGCTTCTTACTGCTAGGCGCAGAGAATTCAGAGATATGTTGACCTTAACTCCCATAGGTTTAACTTGACTGTCTCACTATGTATCCATAGGAATGTTAACACAGCACGGCAAAACTCACTTTTGGATAAATTGTCAAACTTGCATCACCCATCACCGAGTCTTTCAAAGCATTTCCTATTTGGAAGTGATTTTCAGGTGTCTTTGTAGACCACATTGATGTAAGCATCACAAATATCTAGTCCATATGTGATCATATTCATTAAACGTTTGAAGTACAAGGCGAACCTTTCATCTAAAATGGCACCTCGTTATAATTATAAAGTCAATCCAGAGTTAGGAATGTCGAATTTCCTTTGCCCTTTCCGCGAGTAGAATTTGCCAGAACTTTTAAAACCTCAAACTCTGCGACATATGCTTTTCCAATTTGTCAATGCAGTCCTAGATTCGTAGGAATGGAAATGAATCTGGCTTTTTAAGTTCACTTTTTGTACAGTCGGTGCACATGAGGAAAGTTTTATCTGGAATCGGTTCAAGAATAGATCATGAACTCTATTCACCTGTACTTGGTTCTATGAAATTCTCCAGCAAATACTTAATTTTATCAAACATTCATGTATGAGAGGAGTCATCCTGTACGGATGATGTTTAACAGGTATGGTATCTACAATTTCAACGTCATGATAAGATTCCATTTGTCCGTATAGAAACATCTGGAACAAAAGGTTCATTCAAACTGCTATTTTAGTTCACCTTTTTCTCGTAGTTGCAGATGTCAAGTTTCTGGTCCAGATTATTCAATATTTCTGAATTCCGAAGATCGGTTGCACCAAAGTCAGTCCAATTTCATTCCATCGCATAATCTTGTGTAAGGGAAACTAAATCGACTGCATGAGTAACAGGGTTAGCTCTATCAACATACTCCTTTGACATTTATATGGCAACGTTGGTTTTCTTTTCGCCTCCAGGACTTAATAATTTAAGTCTGTACAAGAATCATAATACTTAGCCTGAAGAAGATTTTGAAGTATGTGCAATCACCAAGTTGAAAACGTTTCCCTAATAGTTTTGCCATACCTAAATTTCATTAATGACTTGGTCTTGGGGTACTGGACCAACTAGTTCCATTATTCAACTAAATGGTTCGTCAAATACAGGAATAAGTTGCAGATGAGCATTCTGCATCTTCCGATAGTGTATGCTTATCATTTGAAGGGCGACAAGATCTAAAGTATTTGCAAACTTAATTTTCGGCCAATAGAAATAATTCCAAGCTCTTACGATAAGTCGTATTCACAAGCCAAAGGAGTTCCATGGGCTAGACTAAGAAAACTCTGTATATATGACTTGACTTGATAGTTCACTGACCACCTGTCATCAGTGGGTACCTCAGATTTTCTCATAAGGACCGCAATATAAACGAAACACGTGCTTGTGTGGCTTCAGTTTCACTAATAGCCCTCTAAAACAGGATCTCATGATCTTGTTCCTGTTCGACAATGAGATTTGTCATGTCATTTGTCACCATCATTAGAATGAAAAACATAAGAATCACTGATGAATATTTTGATTGGTTCATACCAGGAGCAAAAATGACCTCGTTAAAAGCCTAGCCAATAAATGTAATAGCTAAAGTAATTTATTGATCAATATCATTCTCAAGAGCTTTCTTTGCCATAGCTCTAGTAACTGCGTAAGCGGAAAATAAAGCATGGATTTCATTTTCAACAGTAACGACTTCCTGGTCCAAAGAACGACCATCAATTGCGAGTGGATTAACCACAACCTTTTCTACAGCTAGGTCGTTGCCTATTAATAAATGAATACATTAGATGGGCAAAATAATACACAATGGAGAGGAACATTAAAGCCGCACTCTACTCCTGAATACGAACATTTTCATTAGAAGTACTCCTGAATACGAACGCTTTCATTGGAAGAAGACTTCTTAAAAAGGCAAAGTACCTGATAAAAGACAGCTCCCGTGGCCCTTAATTTTAACAGGGATAGGACTGGCAGAATCTCTAAGGGATATACATGCAGAAGATTTCGACATGAATGGTACACAATTATCCATAATAAAATCCAACCGGGCTTTGTTCGACACAAATGCATTGCTTTCAATATATAGCCGTGACCTTGATCTCTTAGAAATAAAAGCATTTGGAATAGTTTCGTCTTTATTATGTTGCTCGTTTTTCAATCTGTAGCAATCAGAAATAACATGTCCTTTGTTCTTGCAATAGGTGCACTTTAGGAGGAGATAACGATTTATGATCCGCGAAGAATGCTAGACTCCGACTAACAATAACAAGTTTTTAACATGTTTACTAACAAACTTTCAAAATACACAAGATCTGCAGTCAGATAACTAGTCTATTGCTTTGCCCTCGGAAAACACGATGGCAGCAGATATAGACTGAGTACTATGTGCCCATCTTGGTCATCACACCATGCATATTGTCCATTGGACTTTGAATAAGCACTTTAGAAATTATGCATTAAAAGTTAACTTAAACCGACAGGTGTTCCTAGATTACGCCGTTGTAATTACATATAGAAGTTTATTTAAATATATATGTATTAAACAAACTTCTAACAATCAATGCCAATGTTATTCACTTTTAAGTGTACTAATATCAGCTAAATTGTACAAGATTTTATTTTGAATAATCCACCTAAACATGTAACTAAAGTTGAGGTTACCCATCCATATCAGTGATAACTATAGTTTGATGTGATGAACACGTGTTGTATGCAGTTAAGATATGTACATGTACGCTCTCTGTATAGGGGAGGTCAAAATGTTCATGTTATTTTCTGGTTAAGATTTAGAAACAAATCGTGTGAAGTGGAAAAAACTACAGGTGTGCTCAGGGGCGATGTCAAAAAATAGTTTTCAACGGAAATGGGCTGGCCATCATCGTCGCCCAGCATCCATTTACCTTTAGTACGCCAATGGTCGCCACGTTGCGTCGCTGTTCCTATTGTAAAGAGGCAAGCTATGGGTCATAATAAATCGACTAATACGAATAATCTGACCAAACCTTAATTGGTTTGCTCTCATCTACATTCAAAAACCGTCTTTTGCCTCGTCGCTTCTCTCCGGTCTTCCATCTATTCAGACCCCACCCTTTCCACTTCTCCGCATCTGCGTTGGCAGCATTTCTTCAATGGGTGATTACAGACGGATGTTGTTGCATTATCGGAATAAAATGACCGATGACTATTATATGAAGTTACTCGCAGTTAGCGTCTGGTTACTAGCCTGATATCTTGGCCTCCCATGATGCTAAGCTTCTGAAATCCTCCACCTGTTATCAGCCATTCAACGGTGCGTGTCTGGCCTCGTCTGCGGAGCATCATGGGAGACCATGGTACCAAGCTAGGTCAATTGTAGATGTGATTTCATATAGAAACTTGTCCGATGTAATGTAATGGAGTAAATAAAATTATCGTTTTAGTTGAAAAGAAGAACTGGGTAAAAATATAATCCCTAAGCACAGTCATATTTTGAAGAAGTGACTTGTGATGAAGTTATTAAGTCAGTACAAGATGCAATATATTGGCAGGGATCGTCCTGGGCTTCGCCAATGTCGCAAATTGCGATTTTTTTTCCTTATTGGCGACAAAAATATCCCATCTGGCGATTTTTTTGGCGACAGACTTTTTGGTTATTTAATTTGTACATACAATCATAGATTTGGACTGGATAAATTAAAAGGGAGAACGAAAGGAAGCCACAAACTTGACTAAGCAATACATTGGAATCAATCTGTTACACAAACAATCCTTTGTTCGTATTGACAACCCCATCTTTACAGTGCATTGTTACATCATAATCTGCTTATGCTGACATCTGGGCTGAGTACTGTATGCTGCGATACAGTCAATCATGCTACCGCACTATACCTACAACTGACCGACTTCTGAAGACGTGAATAGAACAGATACAATTAATTGAATGGCTAAATCTTCTGTTGTTTTTTTTTTTTTTTTACATATACCAGTACAATAGTTTTGCTGAACCTTCATAGAAAACCGATAACCTTTGAAGTACTGACTACTGTGTATAAATACAAAGCAAATGGAAAAATCTCAATCACAATTATGTCTGTCGCCAGTGCAGCATTTTACTCATTGTTCTTTTCCTTTGGCCATCAATCAGTGTTACGGCTGCTGAGACTTAAACTCCAAAACAAGAAATAGCACAAAAAAAACCAACCAGTTTTGCATAATTAATAATAATTATTTATTTCTCAAAATACAAGAGTGAAAGAATCTCTAAATTGGGTGTGAATTTATGCTTATATATACGGTCCAATATTGCCAGGTGTTGACTCGTGTAAGTTTCATTCGTGGGAATGGAGATCATATTTTGTTTGTCGAGAAAATTTATACAGCATTCAGTGATCATTCTTGGGATTTAGGAAGCAATTCACTACAAGCTTTGTGAAGCTAGCCATGGGGGGGGGGGGGGCTGCTGATAGACTACTGGTGTCACCTGTCAGTGCTGTGGACTGTGAACGTAGATTCAGTAAGATGAACCTCATAAAAACTGACATCAGAAATAAACTCTGCATCTCGTCTCTCGAGAATTTCATGAGAATCAGCACGTACAGATGTGAAAAATTAGACTTTGAAACTGCATTCAACAAGTGGGCAGCCCTAAAATTGCGACGGATCTTCATGTAACACTTTGTAACATTTTGTTAATGCTTGTTGTAATTAAAGAATTAAGTAACCCATCTTTTGTAATTTTCATTGCCTGTTACATTAATAGACTAAATTAACCCTTGGAAAAATGTACACTACTTGTTCTGGCGACACTTTTTGAAAATTGGCGACAAAATATTGAGGTTGGCGATTTTTTTGGCGACAGCTTTTTAAAAGCCAGGACCATCCCTGATTGGTATGGATACGCTTACAACAACTTGCTTGTCATGACAATGCTAAATTCTCGCGGTAATTCGTTTTCCAAATCAGGCTTGCTATTCTACGACATTTTGTTCGATGCATGCAATTTACTGTGACCTGTTTTATGTTTCGAAACAAGATGCACTGTCCTTGTATTGCGCACAAAACGGGACGAAAACGGTAGTTATTCAAATGGAAATATGGCGAACAATCCAAAAGAAAATACCGTATAAAGGTAAACACAATTTTACAAGTGAATTCAGCAATTCTATTATTAATTTCTACGATGCAATTCAACAAAAAAAATGTATTAATTACAAAGAATTTTAAAAATTTAGTACATGTATGGAATATCTTTAAACATGTTAACAATATGCTGAAAAAGTGTCCGGTCTGAATAACTTCCGGCTGTTCCATCAATTCATATAGGCTCGTTTTAGTACTCCCATCCACGAAGTAACGGTATACTGTTAGCACTAGTTCAACTAGAGTTCAACTAGTATGCCGCACATACACAAGGTTATAAAATTCCATTATAATCCGGACATTGCTCCTTTAAGAAATAACTCTGGATGTAACTAGGAACAACAACAGTTCACGTGTTGGCGATTCATCTCCGGCCGAGTTGAACCACATTATACATCGTTTTAAGGTCGAACATGTTCCGATTGTGATTTTGGTCTCCTTCCACCAGCTTACAGTACCAATTTATGTGTATATATTGCGTGGTTAACGTTTGTCCACATCTATACTGTTTTTAAGGTTTTTCAGTCTCGATTGGACTTGTAAACATGTTGACATGGCGGTAGGACTTAAGTGTAACGGTTGTTTATCGTATTAGCAAGTTATAGTTTGTTTTCTGATGTTTGATTTCAAAGTTTTTTTTAAATTAATTTTTTTAGATGGTTCTGGAAGCAAACTGACTCACATCCTGGTCATTTTAATCTGAGGAATTTTAACAGATTCTTCATGGAATTTCATTTCTAAGATCTAAAATTATTGTTGTGCTCAGAAATAATTTAAGAATTTTCAATATTCTTTGAATTACAAAGTGTTCATTGAAACCTTGGTCTAACTCTTGGAATTATTGTGAATTCATTCAAGGATATTCTTGATTATATTGTGATACTTCAAGAATGTTGGCACATCAACACATTCAACACTGCAATTCACTCGGAACGGTTAATTTGGACTTTTAGGATTATCTGGGATTTAATTCACAAGACTGTAAATTTTGATTTTTTTTTTTTGTATTCAACGAAATAAATGTTGACTCTTACTAACTTGCCGGCTTACTTCTGTCACTTAGCAAGACTAAGAATCGTAATAATATCCGCAAAAGTCTGCAGTGATAGAGGTAAGCGGTATACCGGTTTACAGCGGTATTATTTTACCGGTGATACGTTTTACGATACTTTTTCGATCGAACATTGCTTGGTCATTTCCGCCAGGTCGTGAAACATCGGAAGTAGTAGGAATACACGCCATTTAGATGTATTTGATTCACCGCATGTTATAACGAGCAAAGGCTTAAGTTGTTCTGATCGCACTTCGTCTCCTTCCTCCGCCATATTGTTACATATGACTAGTTAACGATTATAGTATCAGTATCCACCAATCACATCCGAGGTTTATCCGACTTGACAAAAAAGGATGATTTGGTGATTCTTCAAAGTACCGGTAGTTTAGTAAAAAAAAACCCAGTTAATTACCGAATTTTGTTATAAATTTAATTATATTAACCGTGTTTTTTGCGTTTTTCAAAGACATGTCTATGAAAAAAATGTATTTCAACATTTTAAATATTACAAATATTTATGATCTATTAACCACGTGTTTGACACGAGTCTCGTATGCCAACAAATGGATGTGAAAAATATTCAGGCCAATTCCAAGTTTTGCAAAAATTTCGTATTAGGAAAATCTTGTTACTTGCTAGTGCTTGTTAATGTGACAAGTACACGTATTCCTTTTTAAAGACTGCGAATCATCCAAAGATTTTCAGGAGAGCAGCTGTTTTCTGTTTGAATTTTACATAATTTCTAAACTCCACTAAATACTTTTTACTTGACTAGGCGGTTCTTTTTATCTACAAACCCTCTGATTAATATCCTGGCCGTGTGATGGCACCCCATTTAAAAGATTCACAGCCTATTACATAAATAGTATGCCAAGTAAATTGTATGCTTCATTGTCAACACTTATTTGGAGATACAAGTATGCTTCATTGTCAACACTTATTTGGATATACAAGTTATCTAATAACAGTACACCTTTCACAGGGTGTCAGCTATAGAACAAGCTTCATCAACCGCTAGTTACAGTACAGGTTTTAGATTACAACATATGAAACAATATATACACATAGTACATAAATCTACTTCAAGGTACTGACCATTCAATTTTCGGGGACTGGCTGCGATTTTCTTTCGAGTCTACAAAATGGATATACATGTAATGCGGCGCTAATTCTGCTACAAGACGTTCTTTCCAGCTATTGACAGACGGAAATTTCAAGAACCAATTGTCAGGCTCCTACTCTAGGACAATAAATTGTTGGTCCCTAATAAGTGAGCTGTAACGGTGTTACATATCGAGATATGTACAGAAATACAGCTTCACAAATTTTCGGTTTGCATATCGGGGTATATACGGAAATACAGCTGTACCAAGATATTCGTGTTACATAGCCCAGGAAATTAGTGTTCCAATAGCGGCGAATTACATTTGAAGACCCCTTTCGACTTTATGGAAAAGGTCGATGATGTTGCGATTGGTTCCACAGGCAGGAGTACATTGGGCATGTTATCACCGAGTCCGCAGGGTCTCTTCATCAAGATTAGTTGTACCCGTCGATGAATAGAGGGCTGCGAGGATCTAACGTGTTGACACACCACCCACCCACGCATCTATTCATCGACGGATCCTCTTAATTTCCTTGGTAACTAGCCCCAGTGCCTAATTTCATTAATATTTCATTTGAAAAGATGAATTTCGTAGTTGAGAAAGACAAAAACTGGATACCAGATATTTTGAATTACACATGAAAGAGTGCAGGGCGCGAGATAAAACAATGAATCGTTCTTCTGTCTACGACACATTAACATGGCCGTTTACTACAAAATCAATATTAGAAAAAGTGGACTTTACCTTGCCCTGATAGTGCATCAGTCAGTCCTGCTCTTTTGATCAGTCCCACCAATTTTGTAAGATCAAGACTTTCGGCTAATACAGGTATGGGATCAGCATTATTGGCAGAATTGGAGGCCTGAACAATATCGTCTGAAATCATTTGCATCCATATCTTACTGGCATCGGCTTTTGCAATGACAAACACTATTACAGTCAGAAAAATCTTCATCTTGTCTCGATTTATGGACAGGTGGGTCGTAAACATCATTTGATCGGTATGTCGCTCCTACTTCCAACGAGGCGCGGTTGTATAAGATTCCAGGATGCACGCACTAAGAACTTTATATAAGGACATAGGACACAATTAATTTTACTATATGTTATCTACATTGGTTTCTCAGTACTGACCTTTCCACTGTGTGACAATCAATACAAATCATATGCTAATCTAAACTACCTTCAAAGATGACTTCACGGTGAAGTTCTCGTCAAAGGTTGACCTGCTCTTTTTTTAGATGCTGAACTGTCAACACATCACCATGTAAACAGGACACAGATTTCACTTCCGGAGCATCACCAAGGCCTTATTACTCACTGTGCACTGTCGCCGAAATACACACATACAACAACACCCTGAGCTCATATTATGAAGAATAAACAGTTACCTTTAAATCCCTACCAAAAATGCATAAATAAAACTCTTCTATCACCACCAAAATGAGAGAGGAAAAAATGTTCTAAAAATAGACTAGAACTACATTCGTGGGTACTGAACTGGAAGTATTAATTGTGAACTGATTCCATAAGGCGTTCTGAATAGCCAACTGAAATCACGTGTCACATGCTCTCATCATGAAGCACGTGGCCTTGAGTTCGTGGTTATATATAAAATAAGTAGCTTCTCAAATTATGCGACCTTGTGTATTTCGTGATGTTTGCATGAAACGGAAAATTGGCGTGACCTTTGAAGTCAACATTTGACTGAAAGTAACCCCCCCCCCCACGCCACAGCTTGAAACTAAATAAGTTGAGGACTATTGGTAAAGCGAATAGGCTTAACAAGGTGGGTGGGTGTGGTATAGCCAAATATCACAGAGTACGTAGTTGTTAACGTAGAAAAAGTCCATTAAATGTGCAGGTGCAATCTGGTGTGCGGAAAAGGTATTAATATACAGTGGGCCGTGCGTACAATGCATGTGGAAAGCAGCACGATGCCATACAATGGTGGCTGCCATAATGGTCTTTTTTAATATAGTGGACATGGTCCAATAACTGAGTTATATTGCACGCATACCTGTGGCCCCATGGCTATCAAACTTACCACATTTAAAGTACAGTCGTGATAGATACTTTTAAAAGCGAAGAAACTTCCTAAATTTCCTGAAATGCATACCATGAAATGACTTAACATATTTGTTTACATTTAATTCTTTTTCTCTCTTTATTCACCAGTAAATATTAATCCGCCGAAGTTAATATCGTGGAGTATTATCAGTCTTTTAATCTTAATACCTGTATAAATAAACGAAAAGTACCGGAAATATGTCAGTTATGCGAGATAAACATTATATGTATGCATAAATAGAATGTAGATTGAATTTGAATTGCATGCGAACCAGTATAATTCCGCTAATGTGTGGGAAGCCACTTCCCATAAAGCAAGAGTGGGGTTCGAACTAAGAAAAAGGCAAATTATAACAAAATAACAAACTGATCAGGTAAGAAATATTAGTTATGTTGGATGTTACAATTTTCGCTAACTGTGAATGTTAAATTGAACGCAGCAAGGTTAGTCATGTTGAATATAACATGTAGGTTTTCTGCTGGTTGTTTTGGTTTGGTCTTACGAGCTGAATAGGCCACGTGACAGGGATAGACTTCACGCTTATTTGTAAAATTAGTTATACATGTACACGTATTGGTGGCGATTTAGTGACATACTTTGGTATTTGTAATGTATAGTTATTGATATTGTTTTGTGTGACATTTGTAACAGCTAAATAAGTTTTTATTGTTGTACAGTGTATTTACTCGCAATGACATGGGATGATGCGATGCTTTAGAAAGCAGGATGCAGTGAGGCAGCTTACTGTGGCTGGTGGTCTTTATAAAGGGGAAATATTAGACCAAAGTCTTACACTTTTTAACATTTTTCCTTGAACCCATTACAAGAATACGAAGAAAGTGATTGGAGGTTTAAACTCGATATATGAATTAAAAAGTATAGAAAACTAATATAAAATTCTGGTAGAATATATAGATAATTAGATCGGTAGCAAGTACAGAAAGACATGTGAGCAGTGAATTTGAAAATAATCAACACTGTTCATTTTGGGCATCGTCATATTGTTGCGACTTAGAAGTATATAGTCATTATTACTAAAGTACATATACAATTGTTTCATTTCCTTTATCAAAAAATGGGGGGCCCAGAGTGGCCGAGTGGTCTAAAGCGCTGACCGTTACGGATCACTGCCATCTCACCTCTGTCTGCGTCGGTTCGAGTCTCGGATTCGGCTAATGTGGTTATGTGAGAAAGCTTGCCAGTAGCATCTCGTGGGTCGGTGGTTCTTTCCGGGGTTTTTCCGGGTTCTTCCTCCACCATTAATACTGGCCGCCATGTATAGCCTATCTAGTGCTGAAAAATGGCGTTAAGCCCTACAACAACAACAACAACATTATCAAAAAATGCTGCTTATGACCAGTACTCGCCTCCCTATATTGTTTAGGAACTAGAGGTTTTGTGCAATGTCTCCAAATTTTATACAAAATCCATATCACCCCTTTTCAGAGAATTATTTCATGCTTCACTGTCTTTGAATCGCTCCGGTGGTCCAAGTGGTTAGAGCGTCCGCGTCGAATGCAGAAGGTCGCGCTTTCGAACCCCGGCCGAGTCATACCAAAGACTTATATTAATGATACTAACAACTGCCTCGCTTGGCACTCAACATTAAGAGATTATTGTTAGGACTGGTTGGCCTAGTGTTAGGATAATGTGACTGGGTGGAACATGATGCTACATGTCTGCGGCACGATGCTCCAGGACTAGACGTCACTATAAACTGCCAGACTGCAGACATCGTAGCGGTATGACTGAAAAATTGTTAAAGCTACGTTAAAAAAAAATCACCCACTCACTGTCTTATTTTCAGGCTTTTTACGCCAGAATCATCAAACTTGACAACTGTATGTATCCCTATAAGTACCACAACCTTACAAAAAAAATCACTGTGGCCTATATTTAACTGCTTTATGGTTTTGCAATTAGTTTACGACCACATTAGTGTTTTATTTACTCAGTGGCGTACCAAAGGTAAATGGCGCACGGGGCGACGATGATCACGCTAAGGGGTTTAGGAGCCCCAATATATCTGGCACCTGGAATCAACAACCCCGTCTGCCCCCGGTTAGTACGCTACTGTATTTAGTGTATAATACTGCTATTTCTGGAATCATTAAACATTGTGGGAGGATTCATCTTGGGAAGGTCTACACAATCATCTTGAAAGTGAGTCACTGATCTATATGTTACATTTCACTGATATTTGTTACTCTTACAAAGTTAGATGATTCTATACATCTTAGAACTACTCAATACCAAAAAAGGTCAGTAGCCTATATTATACATTTACTAACTTGTTTCATTTACATGTGCTCATTATTGAAAGGATTTTTATCATGATCTGTGCATACCATCCTAAATAAAATCATAAAATTTGGGAATGCCTCCTCGTGAGCACTGCTTTCTAATTTCAGTAGTAGGTAGTGAAATTAATTATATATTCCAGTTACTACCACTCTATTACAACAATAGAGATTCATAATATCCTAACTAACTAGAACTTTGAAACTTGGAGAGTGGATGCCTATTAGTCTTGGGAAGTTTTATATCCTTTTTACTAAAAGTCTCTTTGACCTTTATTTCCTTGCTTAAACAATTTGTTCAAACTTTGTGTTATATGTTCATTTCTTCGGCGTTGATGATATTCCAGGTATGAAACTTGGTAATTGGATGTGTACATCTCAATAAATTGAACGATCACGAAGTAGCAAAAGCCTTCCAGGCAATGATTGGTGGGAAACTTGCACCGCTCACTATCCTCGATGCTGACAATACTGACATGGACACGTTGATCACCACCTTCTATACAGCAACGACCGGAAACTGCATCAGAGAAGAAAAAGATATTCTGAAAAGATGGACAGAGTACTGCGCACAACTTTACAACCACCGAGCCACAATAGATCCAGAGGTACTGAACGTCCCTCCAGCAACTAACAACGACAACCACCCTATCATACGCGAAAAAGTAGAAGCCGCAGTGAGATCACTGAAAACGTGCAAGTCAGCTGGAGTGGACAACATCTCACCAGAACTAATCCAAGCTGGGGCAGAAGCAATGATTAGCACCCTCACAAACATCTGCAACTGTACAACATCTGGCAAACAGAAGTATGGCCATCACCATGGACCCAAGCACTGATCATCACCCTCCCCAAGAAAGGCAACTTGCAACAGTGTCAGAACCACCGTACAATCAGTCTTATAAGCCATCCAAGCAAAGTCATGTTAAGGATACTGCTAAACACACAGGCTGAAAAGATCATTGCCGAGGAGCAGGCGGGGTTCAGCACAACAGAGCAGATCTTCAACCTCAGGATATTGTGTGAGAAGTACCTCCAACACTAGCAAGATCTGTACCACTTCTTCGTGGATTTCAAGAAGACATTTGACAGGGTAGGGCATGCAGCCTTGTGGGCGACCATGATACTGTACAACATCAATGCCAACCTCATCACCGTAATAAAGCACCTCTATGACAAGGCCACCAGTGCAGTATACTTCAACGGCAGCATAGAGGACTGGTTCAGAACGACAGTCGGAGTCAGACAAGACTGTCTGCTCTCTCCCACATTATTCAACATCTTTCTGGAGAGAATCATGGCAAACGTGCTTGATATGCATACAGGGACAGTCAGCATCGGAGGCAGAACAATCACCAACTTACGTTTTGCTGATGACATTGATGGACTAGCAGGAAAAGAGCAAGAATTAGCTAACTTAGCAGAGAGCCTTGACAAAACCTCTGCAGTCTATGGGATGGAAATTAGTGAAGAGAAGGCCAAAATGATCAACAACATCAAGGGTATCAGCACTGACATCAGGGTCCAAGATACAAAGCTAGAAACAGTCCACAGCTTCAAGTATTTGGGGGCACCTGTAACACCAGAAGGATCGAAGCCTGAAATACTCTTCAGAATTGCACAGACAACAGCAGCGCTGACAAAACTGATGCCCATCTGGAAGGACAAAAACATCACACTCAGCTCAAAAGTCAGACTGATGCAATCACTGGTGATCTCCATACTTCTCTATGCCTGCCAATAATGGACCATAACAGCGGACTTGGAGAAAAGGATACAGGCTACAGAGATAAGATGTTTCAGAAAGATCCTCGGCATTACATACATAGACCATATCACCAATGAAGAAATACGGCAAAGGATAAGAAAAGCCATTGGGCCTCACGATGACCTCCTGATCATAGTGAAAAAATGGAAACTGCAGTGGTATGGGCATGTCTCACAATCATCAGGACTTGCCAAGACAATCCTACAAGGCACTGTACAAGGAAGAAGAAAGAGAGGCAAGCAAAGAAAGAGGTGGGAAGATAACATTCGAGAGTGGACAGGCTTGACACTGAGTGACTCACTGAGAAGACGGAAAATCGAGAGGAATAGAGGAAGCTGATTGTTAGGTCTTGTGTGGTACCCCAATGGTCTTCCAGACTACGGGACTGATGATGATGGTGATGATGATGACATTACTACTAAAACGCCCTTACAACCAAGGAAGGTCACTGCGGCCAACATTTCATGTTTTATTATGATTGGTCAAGTATATGAATATATAATCACATTGATTCATCCACGTTAGACCTATATATATATATATATATATATATATATATATATATATATATATATATTATAGTAATCAAATTATCCCAAGATCTCAATAATAAAAACCCATAACCACATTATTACATATTGGATGAGAAATATAGTCTTTTGATTTAGAAAGGTAACAAGTCCAACCAATCAAATGCAGGGCATATTATTAATATCTCTTGACCATGGCTATGTCAGCAACAATTACCAGTATATACAAAATCCAGTTGGAATTCACTCTGCCTAACTTTAAGAAGATTATCTCATCAATATGTATTGATTATACTCATAATCAGACTCATCCAACATCTTCATCATATAAAACCAATTACCAATTTGTTCAAATCTTATAAAATAGTTGACAAGCTCAGCTAATCGGATGGAAGGTCACATCATTAATATGCATGAATGTCACTAATACTCGTACTCAACCAAAATTTTGATGACAAGGGCCTATTTACCATGTTGGATCAAATCTTACCAAAAATAGTTTTTTAGTGTGCTAAAATCAGATGCATGATCAATTCATATATATGCATAGCTCTCATTCGTAATAAAAATATGCATAGCTCTCATTCGTAATAAAAATCATCCAGCATGTTGACAATATTAGTTTATTTAGCAAGTGTGATTACAACAAGGTATCAGAGGTAGAAAGTGATGAATGAAAGGATGTGGAGTCACATACCCTCCCATCTGCTGAGGTGATCTGACCATCCCCGGTCCCTGACCAGTTTCGTTACTATTGTATCTCATTAGAGGGCATTAATCTGGCTGATCCATTTGTTTAACTAGTCACTTCATCTTGTCAGTGAGAGATTTATATCCTCCTTTGTTGCCGATATAGCCAGTATTGCTACATGTTAGGTCATGTGACAATTGTATTGATGAGGCTTATAAATGAAGCATCTGGGTTTCGAATGATATCAAAGTCATGCAGCAGGGATTCTCTGTTTACATGGGAGTCCAGGCAATTTTTAACTTAAGATCTCAGTCGTCTCTGAAGTGGTATGAAACTCAGCTAATCATATCCAAGATTGCCTCATTAATATACACATGTCTTGGTAATTACATGTATATATCTTGATCCTATTTATCAAGACTGATTAAAATATGATCAGAAATGGAGTCACTTTAGTGTTGACAAGATTACCTCTTTAATACATCTTGCTCCTAACCACATTAGTCAAAGATCTGATTTAAGCCAATTAACCAAGCCTGACCACCTGGTTAGAATGCATGGATTCCCTTTATTATCAAACTCCTGTGAGATCCTGAAAATTTAAGCCCATAGTCAAAATCTAACCATTACTTGCTCATAATAAAACATTCTGATGACACATTTATTTATCACTGTGTGAAAAAAATATGGCTTCCAGAGTGATTATAGGTTCTGCTAGTCAGATGCACTATCACCTAATTAATATGTATGGCTCTTGCTTATTATCAAATTTGCCCAAGATTTTATTGATGTATAGCCATAATCCAAATTTGTTTGAAATCAAATCAAAAATGTAGATTCCCGAGTGGTAACAAGCAGCTATTGATGGATGATTATGCACGTCAGTCACCGATTCATACCATAAGGCTCACCTGACATTATTGTAAGGTGAATACATGACGTCAATTTACTATACATCATGGCTGCACTTGTCAATTTACTATACAGTATGGCTACACTTGAAATATTTGTCAAAAAATATTCAAAGAAAGTTTATTTAGTATCTTACTTGCTCCAAGGTTGTTGTGGCCTTTGTAATATGCATTAATAAAGCATTATCAAAGTTCTTGATGATATAGAGGATATTTAATGGTATCGAAAGAATAACATATTTCCTTGAGTGTGTAAAAATATTAGTTTTTCACCCACGAAGCCACTAGTGAAAATCCAGTCTTTCACTCATTAGATGAAATATATGCGTCATTCATTTGACAGCAGCAAATTTTAATTTTATTTTATGCTTAAAAGTCTTGGTTAGGTTAGATTTTTAATAAGCAGTATTGCAGATTTCTTAGGTAATGTTCGATTTTTATGGTACATGTTCTGTTAATGTAATGAGTATCTGTGCACCAAATTAGTTCACATCAGACTAATAGGAATAAACCACAATGACAATAATAACAAACAACACTTTTCAGGATAGCATGGTTTATTAATAAGAGATACACAAGTAATTTATCAGTGTGTAATTCTTTTCTTTTTAGTGGACAAGAAAATATTCAAAAGGTCAAACTGAAGTGAAACTGACAAGATGCCATTTAACATTCAAATTGGTGGAAATAGCCAGTGCATGAAGCTATGAAATGAATATATTGTTATGTATATTTGATTTAATTTATATTTCATTTAAATTGTTTGTTTGTTACTTTTACATTTTTTTAAATTCCATTACATGCTATTGTATTGTAATTTTATTTACTGGATTTGACATTTTCCAGAAATTCAGTTCAGTTTGACCAGAGTTCTTCAAAAATACTAATAATAGAAGCTTGGTATCTAATGCTGACCTCGATTCAGAAATCAGTGAGAGCTGAAGTAAACAACATTTTAAAATATTTTTTCTCACACTAAAATTCATAAAAGTGAAATCGAGCCATACTTGGAGTATGTGACAAATAACATTTAGCAATTGTTTCACTCTGGTTTTTCCAGTGGACTGACCCACATCCGGGAATCTATTTTGTGCTGTAGCTAGATTTATTATTGATGTATTGAGAAATAATAGTTATTCTTGCCTTAGCACTTGAGAAGTCAAAGTGTTTTATGTTGTGACCAGTTTTTTGTGTGGATAATTTTGTTTTCTTTTAATTATTAGGATTCCAAGAGATTTTTCCCTGGAAATACTTGTACTCTAAATTATTTCTTGGACAAAGAAAGTTATAGAAATTTACACAGAATTCAAACACTGGAATATTATTTTCTGTGATTCAACAAAGAACTGTTGACACATCAGTACAACCCTGACCACATCATAACTCATCGCCTTCCATTTTGAATTTCATCGGGATTCGAACTCAGTTGCATTAGGACTTTTTATTACTATGACTTATATTTTTTAATTCTTGCATTATTCTTGGATTTGATTTGTAGAACCGTAAGTTCATTTTCTAATTTTTACCTCGTTTTTCTAGGGAAATAAATAATTTGTTAAATTTTACAAAGCTTGTTGTCTTCACTCTTTTCTTGTTACTGTTTTAAAGAGCCAGAATGTAACAATATGTACATATGAAACTTTTAAACCTGTATACAAAATCTAGAGTGAATCTCAAGTGTATTTTAGTCATTAGAAATAATACGTGTCCATTTCCTCTGCCCTGCATGTGTACTGCTGACATATTGGGCAGTTTGTGACAGTGACAAGCATTTCACTTATTTGGTGAAGATGTACAATAATTTCACCCTGAATCATTGCATTTGTGAAAAACAAGAGAATTCATAGGGAAAGTTATTTGATTGCCATTCTCTAGCAGAAGAGCTGACAATCGCCTATGGGACTGTTTCACTTGTGGCAGACCAGAGGACAGATGATAATGCAGGTGTGTTGGAAAATGTTTGAAATCCTTCTACTTTGCTCAGGTTTTAAGTTGCTACAGCTATTTAACGAGTTGAAAGTTCTGATGTCCGAATATTTGCACTATTTAATTTGGGGGAATTCCTTTTACTTTCTGGATGAGGCGTTGTAAACATTAGACATACATAGCTGTATATGCCAGTGGTATGTACATGTTCATAGCTTACAGTTACACTACAGTGGTTTTACATTTTTCTTTATATTCTTAGTTTTACACATGTGCCTGCATTCAGGTATACTGCATTATAACTATTTTTTTCCCTTGCTGGAAATTTATTACATCACATTATGCTAAGGTTTTGATGAGAATTTCAGGTTAGGAAAGGATATCTTCAATATTTTAAGAGGATTACTTAATTGGTTGTTTAAATGTTATGAAATTTACATGTGATCAACAAGTTCAGCTGTATTTCGAATTAACCTGTAAGGAGTTATACGCTTCTCAGAGAAAGACCTGCATCAGACATCATTTCACTCATGAAACGTATATAAGTTAACATGTGAGTGACATTGATTTGTGCCTCATTAGGAGAATTTGGGTGTCATGATCTCATATTAACTTGTTATCCCCATGGTGTATTTTTGCATCAGCAAGGTAAAGGTTTGGGGTTTACCACTTTTATTGAGCAGAAAACGGGTCTTTCAGTGCCATTCAAACCTGCAGGATGTGTCTCTATAAATTTATTTAGATTTACAGGATCTGGCCAAGGGATTTCGGGTATGGCACATGCTCTTTGTTTTGTTAGTCTGAGAAATATAATTAGGGACTTTAATCAAATTCTGTTCATTTGTACACAGGTAAGATCAGTTGTCCTGATGTCAACTTTTAATTTAGATTATGATGCACAATTTTATTTTCAGATCTATGTTCAACTTATTCATTTTTTTTAAATGATACGAAACTGACACCAATGCTTGTTAACTCAGGTTTGTTGAGGTACTTTGTTATTTGATTTGAAGCATCCCAGGAACTCAATAACCAGCATGGTGTTTAATGTGCAGCACTGTCCACGAGTTTTAAAAAGTTTTGTTACACCAGAGTGACAGAAAAAAATAAAGTTTTTTTCAAGCAAGTAAAAATACACTATGCAAAGGTCCTGAAATGTATAACATTGTTTTATATGAAGCAATTATTTACACTGATTCTATGTTTAAAAATATTTCAACATTATTTTCACAAAAAAAGGTGCAATTAAGAGATGCACAATCTAGTACTTTGCAAATGAATTACCCGTAAAACCCAGGTGTTTACCTGAAAACATTGTTCGTATTAAATGGTTGCTTAATTTCAAATCAATTCTCTGTGCAAAAATGGGAGGACTTTGGAACATATCAGGCAGTATCAGGTTGACCATAGGCCAGAGAGATCTAACTGTATGCTACAGAAAACAGTTGGAGAATAATTATGTCATCTCTAAAGATAACTGGTATTACACTAGATTTATAGACCTTCTGATCAGGATTAAGTAAATCTGAAAGGTTTTTATCTCTTGCTTTAATTAAAGCTTCTGTTCAAGCTTGAAGAGGGTAGCCTATTTTCTCATCAAATTTGACAAGATTAGATGCATGTTTCTCAGACTCTTTAGTACAGATGCATTTAATTTGTAATAACTGACTGCATGTACCTGATTTCTTGCAATGGAATGGGTGGTAGGAATCATACTGTAGATACAGAGATACTACCAGACATTTTGCTCTTGAGGGAGAGGTCCCCCACACTGATTGAGGGGTGGTGGTGGTCATGAACTACGCAGAATGGTGGCTGATGGCATTATTATAAGGTGTATAAATGCCTAATTTAAAACAAGCATTTAATGATTTTGTATCATTTCTTTGACAATAAATGTACAAGGTATATGCATACCCAATTGTTGCTCAGTTGGTAAATATTCATTCTTGTTTCTCATCACTCCTATTTAAAAAAAAAACACCCTTTGCAAACTGAACATAATTTACTGGACCACAGACACGTTTAGTCATCATTTTTGTTTATCATTTAGCCCATTGGCCTTTGAAACTCTATAGCAAGAAATCGTGTGTTAAAAATGGAAAAAATCCTTTTTATATATATATAATTCCAATTGTTATTAATGAAACAGATTTTCTGCAATACGATTGGCTGTAAACAGTCGCGTGACACTCATCTGGAATTTTTTACACGTCAATAAATTTTGGGACTATTTTTGGTTTTTGTACTGTTTGCAATATAAATAAACATTGCAGACACATTATGAAACGATCGTTTCATCTTTTAAACTTTTTATTCAGCAAATAAATATAAATTTTACCCATTTTATACTTTTTCAAATATTCTATGATTGAAATGCATAGTTTACAATCTGGTGTTCATCTGCTACATAGTCGCGCAAAATGGCCGATTACGGCGATTTGTCACTGCAATTTTCTGTGAAGTTTTTGGAAACAATTTGATGACACAGAGTTAAAATAAATAATAGCAGCGATTGAAGCAGATGAAGTGGGATTTGACTATAATGTGATGGATGTTACTAATGCTGAAAATGAAACAGAACAACAGAGATTAATAAATTCCCTCACACAGCGCCCCAGTCACCCTAGCCATACACAACAATAATAGCATGGGAACTGGGCCAGTCAATTTTGAGGCCTCTGAGGGATATAAACCAACATTTGAGAAATTATCCGAGGACTTGAAAAGCTATTGAAATAAATCAATCTCAGAGGCTACTAAATGATGCACAAAATATGGTACTGGCATTTTCAGTGGTAATTTTTTTATTTTTTTTATTTTAAATTTGTTTGCTTATTTAAAAAACGTGTGTGGATGTTGGTGGTTTGTTGAATATGACCACTTACACAAAAATAAAAACAAATATTTATGAGACCATTATTCAAAGACTGAATAAAGTTATTAAGTGGTAAAACTACCATCTCCACAAATGTGACTTACCACCATTGAAGATTGTATATATAATCCATAAAGGTGATTGTTTTGCTAAATTATTTTGGATGTGTAGTCAACAATTCCTACCAGAACTCAACTATGCAACCAAACAAAACAAGTGGCCGTTTTTGCGAGCAACTCTACGTTTAACAACTGCACATTTAATTTCAGATTAGATAACTGAAAGGGTCTTGTTAAGTATTAACGCGGATGAAAAAGATATAAAATATTATTCCTGTATAGGACATACTAAAATTAAAAAAGAATGTCATTTTTTTAATATGAAAAGAAATGTACTGACACCATGGGTAGCCACTGCCTAAGATGTAAAGTATGAAGTTGCCGATTAAACACAACTATGACAGTAGTTACATTTCATTTGACCTTAGCTCACTGAACAGGTCTTCACAAATTTTAGCGCTGTTGAGAATGATATAAAATGTTATTCCTGTATACAATTTATTTGTTACCTTTATGTTAGTAAGGGATAGCATCATCTTGTTCATATTTCCATGTTGTTCATTGATAAAATCCATAATGATTTAAGGTTTGATTGCAAATTTAACCTAGCACACCAGTTCATTCCGTATACAGCTGTTATTATGTAAGGTCATGTCATTAAACGCAGCAGATGGGACTGACTAAAATTGAAAAAGAATGTTGTAAATAAATTAAATGTGTTGAAACCACTGGTAGCCTTTGCCTAATATGTACATTATGAAATTTCTGAATAAATGTAACTGTGACAGTAGTCAAAAAATGTTTGTGTGATTCTGTACAGGTTATGTATTATGGGGCAATGTGAAGCAAAGAATGGAAGGAAAGTAAGCGCTACTTAATTGGAATGCATTGTTGATGGAATAAGTTGATTTGATGAAGGATGAAATTGTAATTTATTTATTTTGTTAGTGATTAGGTAAAATTTACACATCGATAAATACCCAACCATGATCATTTAATCCTATAATATATAGTGTGACCCCGCTATAACACGGTAGTTGGGAGCCGTAGAATCCAACTTTTATAGACCGAGCTGTGTTATAAGGAACCAGGTCAGTTAGCTGAAGAAAATGATGCATTTACCCACCCCCCAAAAATTGCTGGATGAGTGTGTGTGTGTAATAAATGCGGGCGGTAAAATATGTGCTTCATCGGCACAGTTACCATTTTAAATCGATGCATATTAAATGAGAAATATACCTGTAGTGAAAACAGAGAAGGCATATATAATAGTTTACTTTATATAGAGAACCACTAATTGGTACATATACGTGAATACTGTTTATATATACATATCTAATGTCTACTCACCCGCGAATCTCATAATATACAGTGAATCTACAATACAAGTGATTCCATCGAAAATATGCACACACAGATTTAAAATATTCAATAATTTTGTCACAGGTCATACTGGTCTGAATTTAGTGGAAAAACATAGCACAATCATGTAACAAATGACGAAGCACATTTACTTTTCAGTACATCCCAAGTCAGTAAAAAGTTAGTTTGCATTTTAAGCCGCTGTTGGTAGCATTCGTAACCATAAATATTTCCCCTGCAAATAGGTAACTTTTATGGCACAGTAAACGTGCTCGAGTCATGTTGGAAAATGTAATAATCCATCAGATTCCATTACTTTTATTTAAATTTGGTTCTGACTTCGTTTGAAGAGAAGTTTTTTTATTTTTATTGAAGATTGTAGTCGGCTTTCTTTGATAAAGAGTGCATGCGTTATTGAAGTCACCGTTAAAGGACAGCTTTGGAGAACCAGTCACATGCACATTTCTTCTTGTGGCAGCAACATCAAATAATTGCATTGCATGTTTGAGACTGATTTTTTTCCATCTGCTGAGTACGTTTTCATAACAATTGGTGCTTCAAAGGTAGTCTGTTTCCTGTGAAATTTCAGCAAACTATTTTATCCGAGTACATTTTTAAAAAGGAATTGGCCATTGTTTGGTCTATTCTAGTTACTGGATGTTGAATAAACCAGTGAGAAAGATGTTTTTTTTATTATACATTTGTGGTAGCAACGTGATGCTGCCTTACAAACATGCATCAGAAATTAAACAAAGGGTCAATGGATGATAGGGACACAGGTGTTCTGGTCTGATGACAGGGATTATTACATAAAATGCGAGTTCTGAAGAATTTAATTCTGAGTGAAAAGAAGAGAAATTTTACATACCATCCACATTCAAATGTCAGTCAATGTAAATACATTTATGATTTTGTTTCAGTTTTATTCTCTCAGATATTCTGACATTTCCTTCCTACATTGATAGAGTTTCAAATGTCTTTGGTTACTGTATTCCTCACAGTAGTGTGAATTTTGCTTTGAGAACTGAATCCCCATGCACAATCATTTTCTTAAATAAAGGCAGAACCACTACAATTATGGCAAGTATAAGTATATTTGGGAATTGGTTATTTTCCACAATTCACAGATGTTGTTCTTTAGATATTTCTTTTGATGTATAAATTTTTCTGCAAGGACTAAATAATAGTAAGTGATGGTTATGTCTGTTATCACCACTTTCTGTGTCTGTGTTATGTGTAGTTACCAGCAAACCAACTGATATTTCATCCTTCCTAGTTTCATAGTTAACAAATGATCTTATATCTCGCTGACCTTCCTAAAGAAATCAGTTATCCTTTGTTTCAACATGACACACTTTTGTTTTAGACAGTTACACAATTGCTGTTTGATGGATTAATTTATTATATTGCTCCTGGAAAGAATTTAATCAGAATATCTCCATAGCTTCTGCAATACTACAGATCTCCATCATAAAGGTGCTTGTATTCAAACGATATCCAATATTCTTTGCAGATATAGGATTAATTGTGATCATTGGAAAAAGCAAACAAGATGATCTAATCAACCAAAAGTAAAAAAACAAAAACAAAATTAACAAATCTTGCATTGGGCAGTGTTTCAGCCAGGATGCACCCTTGCAGGATTAGCGAAAAATAGATATGTCCCCCCAAGAAAAGAAATTGTCAAATGTGGTGCAAATAAACTGGAAAGGGCTGGTTTTTTATCTTTAATTAGACATATTTGCGCCGATCAATCATTAAATATCTTGATTTTAGGTTTTATCAATGATTCTTTAATAAAAATGAACAAATTTCATCTACTGATCTTTTCCAATCTGAAAGTGCATCTTCACTAGCCAAGGTTCCAATATGTTGACCATATCTACACTTTGGTGGATCAATAATATATTCTTGTGCTTCAAGACTGTAAATTTCATTAGATGCAGCTGCAAGCCACCGCAACCAGTCAAAATTAAGCAGTTCAAATTTGAACACTGTTCCTACAAATACACCTGTAATGGCTTCTCTCTGGTACATAGTAATACTTTCTATATTTAACTTACAAAGTATCCGTTTGAAGTCAATTTCCAACTTTTAGAACATGAAGATAAAGGATGTCTTATGAGATTCATTGGTTTGCTTTTCATGAGGCATTACAGGACGTTTACTTGCCATGGAAACCACTTTTTGCATATTTCCGGCAGCTACGAAAGGCTGATGAGAAGGAAAAGAGAACTCTAAAAACACTAACTTATCTTAGATTTATATCCACTATGCACATTGCTCATGGATGTACCAGTACGTACTAAAAAGAAACCAATTTTTCCTAGTAAAATGTTTCTTCAAAAATACTTACCCAATCACAATACCTTAGAACTACTACTACCTCGCAAATCCAGCCCTCCCTGATACTACTTTTAGCAAAAGGGAGCTAAAAGTTGACTGAAGACCTATGTGGCAATTGGTCATAGTGATCTCCCCTTAGGTATAAGATTTGGCTGAAAAGCCTAAGAACCTATCATTTACTACTAGAGCGGAAGGCATGCTTTCTATGGATGTAACTGCAGTGAGGCCGGGAAGGTGTATTTGAGATGGTATCTCCAGGGTAAGGGGATGTACCTCTCTCCACCTGTTACCTATTCTTCTAAGGTATTATGATTGGGTAACGTATTTGAAGAAGAACCTTGTTTTTCAAAAGCAGAACTTGGCTATAGCTGTTGTACCTGCTGCTTTTGGAAAGTGTTCATGAGACTACAAATAAAGCCAAAAGTGGTAAATCACACTATCTGGCAGAACTACAGGAGAAACTGGTAAAACAAGGTAGTGACTTTAAGGATACAAAACTATCAAACAACATCAGGTCTGCTTAAGAGAACAGTACCAAAACATGAACAGAATTTACTAAAAGAACTTGCAGCAAACCTAACAAGAGATTCACAAAGAATTCAACAGAAATAGCCTTTGCTTTCAATCTCTTGGAATGCATACACTGTCACTTCTTCCTGCGGAAGAAAAAAGAAGTATTTGGAAATTGTGACTTAGCTCTTCTTGTTCAAATCTATGGGGTGTAAAAGGCAGCAGATGGGAATTGTGACAAAGATGGTCTTAAATGAAAATTTACCCAATGGATAGCTTTTCAGACCTATGGAAAATGATAAAGAAGTACCATCATGTCACTTATCCTAACCTGATAATGTTGTCAAGACATGCCCTTTTGACCCCTTTGCAGTCAGCTGATTGTGAATGAGGCTTTATCTGCCAAAACATTCATACAACCTCAAGAAATCACTTGAAAGCTGATACATTGCAAAGACTGATGACCATAAATGATGGAGGGTGATACAATAGAAGAATGACTTTTCTGTGCTATTAGTGCATGGTCAGAGGCATCAGTGATCAAAGAGGAGAATCTTTAAGTTGTTGTTGTAGGGTTTAACGCCATTTTTCAGCACAAGATAGCTATACATGGTGGCCAGTATAATTGGTGGAGGAAGAACCCTGGAAAACCCCGGGAAGAACCACCGACCCATGAGAAGCTACTGGCAGGCTTTCTTACGTACCAATGTTAGCCGAGCCTGAGACTCGAACTGAGAATCTTTAAGTAAATATGGTAATTTATTTGGTTTTTCATGCCAACAACAGGTAAAATAGACCATGTAAATGATCTTGCTTTATTATGAGGTTCACCCATTAAGATCACACCATTGGCCCCACTTTTTCAGAGGAAGGGGACAAAAGCTGAAACGCTAATTGGTATGAGAAACTATGAGAACCTCAGATAATTTGTGCGATGTTTTCTCATTTTAAAAGGTGTGTGACTCTCTAACATTTCTGTGAGAAACCCAAAAGCCCATGGCCTGGCCACATCTCAGTAGATAACTGTTTATCAGTGGGTTTCCAATATAAATCAAAAGATATTTTATTATTTTCATGAAATATTATAGTATCGAAGAATGTGATTCTTATAAACATTTCACCAACATGCTGAACAAATGAATCAACAAGAACTATTCCATCTATTGAGTTACAAAAATATCTAAACAGTTCAGGGACCAGGGGTGACATGACCACCCAAGAAGACTGGAAGGACAACCTCATCATTCCTTAAGGCATTACATTATACTAGAAAGCAATCATCATTTGGCTTCAATTCTTCATAACAGTTTCTGAAAGTAGCATTGCAAGTAGAGACTAGATTCTCTTTAAGCCATACTTCTCTCTGGGTATGGTTAAGCATGGCAATGGTCAATTGTCCAATGTAAGTGTCTCAGATAATACATTCACAGTATTACAGATTTTCAAATGTCTGTACATCTGTCAAAGCACTGCAGATTTTCAAATGTCTGTATTTGTCACAGTCGTGCCAAATGAATCACTGAGTTTATTGCTCTCTCAATTCCATATTCATGTAGCATCAGGTCAAAGGTTGCTGGGAATGAGGTCAAGGCATTCTTCTGATTGGACCCCAGCACTGAAATTAGAAATGCAACAAGTGTTTCAGCTGCTTTATTTTATTCTTTTAAAAAATACATGAAAGCCATTAAGAAACCTTGATTTCTCTGTAAGACTTACTGAATAATGATTTTCTATGTGGTTAATTATGACATAATGTGGTTTTCTACATTTTCACTTTATTCTATTTATAAAAAAATGCATTTCATTAAAAAAACACATGGAATACAAAAAATAACAATGCATACACATGTTTTTAAGCTAGAAAAGTTAATAAAAAATAAACTACATCTACAAATGCAAAAATTCTTCATTTATTGACAAGATAACTGGAAATCACCTGTTTCAGGTACTTTTATTCCAAGGTTGATATCTGGTACTAACATGTATTGGTTCTTCACTTGAAAGCCCCAGTTTACAGAGAAGTGCCTGTGCAAAAAGAGTAAGAAACATCAATTTCATATGAACTTTAATATCTGCATAGAATTAATAAAGAGAAATAAAAAAAAGCTGCAAATAAAACATTGAATATGACAAAAGCATAAATGTTGATTTAATAAAAGATTACATGCCAAACATTACCACAAAAAGAAAAATCAATTAGAGCAACACTGATGGCTCACCTTTACAAATCCTCATGCTTTTCATGATGTATTACATCACAAGACAGTTATAAACCAAAAACTCTTGCATGTTATTTCCCAATATAACTGAATTTATGAAATCTGGTCCATGTGGTAATGGAAGATGGATAAACTCTGGACTAGAGAGGCATGTGGAGATAATAAATGTAAAAATAAAGTGTGGGAATTAAAACAAGAATTTTCAGGAAAGCTCTGTCTGGCCCAATTTGTTATTGCTTACTTCATTTTGAAATAAACCAAATGCCAAGTTGCACAAAATTTGGGTAAACTTTTATTTAAAAACATTCATCAATTTTAAGCTTACAACTCAAAAAAATGTAAAGACTAGCTCCACAATACTTATTAAATAAAGGTGTACTTGACATTAGTGGCTGAGTAGTCTAAAGTATTCTCCATTACGGTTTACTGCCATCTCACCTCTGTCTGCGCCGGTTTGAGTCTCAGATTTGGCCAATGTGGGTATGTGAGAAAGCTTGCCAGTAGCTTCTCGTGGGGTGGTGGTTCCTTCCAGGGTTTTCCCGGGTTCTTCCTCCACCATTTATACTGGCCACCATGTATAGCCTAAAAATGCATAGCTGCCAACCTTCCAGCCTCACAATTAGTGAAAATAGGGATAAAAAGTCGTAAATTTGGACACGAAATAGTGAAAAATACCATGACAATAACTCCATCCACTCTGACCGTCAATACTACACTATATCAAGATCGCAATATAAAACTAAAACACTACATATATGAAGAAACATTTATTTATCAAAACATGATACTGTAGCAGACTTGAACTTCCTCAACTGCTTGATTGTAAATTTGTTTTCTAAACAGTTCAGACTTCTTGCCTGCTGGTTGATCTTGGTGACTAAAATTGCTGACAAATTTTCTGCAGCTAAGGAGGCCCTAAAGTCTGTCTTATTTTTCCTCACTAGAGAAAATACTCTTTCGCTGTCACTGTTGCTGTGAGGAATACACAGGAGCTGCAGCACTTTTGGTTCTTCTACAGGAACATTTGGAAGCAATGTTCAAGTCCGGGAACATTTGTCAGAACAAATGTTTAGCATGGTCTCCAGCTGATAAAGGTAAATTGTGTTCGACAAGAAAACTCACAAATAATACTTCAGCGTTGGTAGCTTGCAGGTCTTCCGCCGGTAGCTTAAAATATTCTAGAGCTGAAATCTGTGAATTCTTAATTTTCCCAACTTCGACGTGTTTTTTTGCAACCGATGTGCTTCCTCCCATCATCTCTGCAACCGTGCCCAGTACTACAATTTGTGGCACACTGTGTGCAAAAATCATGATGTATATCAATGTTTAATGGCAGAATGCACAGCCAATTTTTTATATATTCCAAATTAAACTTCACTTTTTGAGCAATACTTTTTTTCCTTGGTGGTGAAGACATTTTCAAGATCTTACACACAATGCTGAACGGTAACTCAAATCTGTGTTGGTGACGCATGCGCGGAGCAAAATTCCGGTTAGGCCCCAGTTTCTCTCAAAAGCATTTGTAAAACTACTCTTATACATATAGATTAAAATAGGTTAAAATGTTTGCTACCGGGCCAACTGTACTACTCAGCTGTAGTTCTACTAATACCGCGACCAGCAGTACCGGACCGTTTCGGCAACTGCAAATATCACGACTAGTGCTTAACGGGAAATCAGTTATTTTATTAAAGATTTAAAATAATTGAGAATTGGAGAATTCGTGAGGGTTGACAGCTATGAAAATGGCGTTAAACACCATAAAAACAACATATTTATGTTTTTGTTTTCTTTTTCCACCCATAAACCTTAAGATATTATGCCAAAAGCTGATTAAAAATTCAAATCGCAATTTTCCGGACTTTTGGAATTTGCAAACATGTTAAAAATAAAAACACTTTTTATAGTACACTAAATTAAATAAATTTTTAATATTCCTACATTTCTTCAAGTGAATTCAGAAGGAAGTGAAAACATTATATCTCCATATTATTCCTATCTAGGATAATTTGGCGGTAAATCATCCCCAACTGTACATTAGAATTCACCTCGCACTGATTTACTCCAATTTAAACAAAAATAATCCATGTGAATCAAAGAATATAAATCCATGTTACTATTCATTGTTTAAACTGCACTCATTCTTTTACCTGTAAGCTAAGTAGTAAAGAAAATATCAATGCAATACATTAAAACACTCCTTAAAAATAAGGCAGAGTCAATTCCTGTTTATAAGTCCAGAGATATTTGCTAACAATCGCCAAATGAATAGTTCAGAAGTTTACACCTCTTACGCTGGTGATCAGACATATTAAAATTACATATACAGTGTACAGTGTTTGAAAAGTTATGAATTTGTTATATGGTGTGCTGATTTTGGTCAAAACGTTGCATATTTTTGCAGTGTAACACATTTTTAAGCTTTCAAAATGACTACATGTGTGACCCACTCAGTTAATAGCTCAGTTTTAGTAAAACTGCATCAGCTAAAATTCTTGCTTTTAACACTTTTCTAGCTCCAATAATTTGATGTAATTCATAGCTTTAAAATAAACTGCCAATACTATCATCTGCCAGTAGGCCTATTTGCCAAACTGAATCATCTAATATGAAACATGCTAGGATTTGGTCTTTAGGATTATGTAGCTAGCCCGTATTTTAAACGTGCATTTGTAAAACTTCCTCAATGCAGGGTTCGAACAACGACAGAATGTCTTGTCTAGGACCCATTGTGACAATTAAACTTAGTGAAGGGAAAGAGTGTTAATGACATCATGTGAAAGGGAACAACAAAAATGTTTGACTTTTTCCAGACTTTTTAGTAATTTTTAAATTTTCCCAGACCCTTTCAAGGCCTGGAAAAGCAATTTTCAAAATTAAGACTTTTTTTCAGAATTCCAGACCCATGCGGGAACCCTGTAGAATTGCTGATATGACCATACATTCAGGATGAGTAGCGATAACAAGATTCTCAAAAATGGCAGCATAGACAAGAATAATGGAAGTGCAAGGTCATCATTTTCATTTGGGTCAACAAAAGAAGTCCTGGCAAAACCCCCATGTCAATATAACCTTAGTAATAACTGTTTTCAAGATGGCTGCTATTAGGCATCTGACTGGCACCATTTTCATTTAGGACTAACAACACATAAGTTTTTGTTGTTGTGAAAACCCAATGTTCATATAACTATCCATTTAGGAAGAGTTGCAATAACAAGATTAGATGTCCAAGTGGCATCATTTTAATTTTTGGACCAACTAGACCTTGTGATGAATGTGTGTGTAAAACTTTGTGGCCATCCTCTAATAAGCTTAGGAGTAATAGCAATAATAACATGCAAATGGATGGATGGGCAAAAATCCACCCCATAAGCTCTACTGGGTCTAAGACCAGTGGCACTAATAAATCCAATTAGATACTTGACACACACACAAAGGACAACCATACCTGTATAAGTGGCCATTATAAACAGGTGTCCCAGTGAAGAGGCGTCCTTTAGAGATTGCACCATATGTAACTAATGTCTGAAACATTGGAACCTTTTTACAAATTTCCATGTCTTTGATTACTCCTAAGTCTAATATATTTCTCCTACAATATATCTATTGCCAGAGGTGATAAAGCTATGCCTGTGCAATAGCATCGCAACCTCTATCATGAAATAATATTTTTTCCTCTTGAAAACATTCCACACAATCAAAATGAAAGATGTTTAAATGATGACAATTGAAATTTTGAAATAACCATACAGTTAAAACAAACAGGGTACTTAATCATGCTGCCCAAGGTCAGACAAACCTTCATGTCCAGATCTGAGTACAAAACCATTAACGTATAATACAACACTGTTAGTAGTCCATTTGAATATGCATCATTTGACTGACATGTAGTAGCCAATCGGTTGAACCTAGTAACTCATTAATTCTAAATTCCATTTAATCCAGGTATTATTGCATAATAATTAACATAAAATTCAATATGAGATTGGTTAATGGTTCACAGGATTAAACACCAACTGGCAGGCAAACAGGCTGAAACCAAATCAATCATCTGAATGTACTTACCAGTTCTTTCTATGGTTTGAGATTATCAGAGATTGATATGGCATATCCATGTGCAGTTTCACAATATCCGGATATTTTTCCTGAAAATGGGAGAATGTCTTGTCTCTGACACTGCACCATCTCTGATATGGCTCCAATAACCTCAAAAAACCTTGGACAGATTTTTCAGCAGACAACCTGAAATTTTCAAAATACTTCTTTTAGCAACATTAACAGGGGTTGGAGGAACAATATCATGCTTACAAACTGCTTTTATTTTTATGATATATCTTCTGAATACATTAATGTGTAAAATTAAAGTAAACTTTCCTTGATATGCAGCCAAAAAAAAGACGCTTGGGAAAATGTGTTCTTTCTTCTCATTAGACAATGGCTCCTTTATATAAAGAACAATGCTAATATAGTTTCAGAAGGAAATTTCATCAAGTTCATTCTGCAAGTACGTTTCCTTTTTGAAAGTTTCGTTGTACTGCCATAAACAGGAGTTAATGGGGAAAATCCCACCCTAAAAACAGATTATCACTATAATAATTCATATAAATTTTTAAGCTAATATACCAATTCAGCGAGGTTTTACTAAAAAGTATATAGGCAGAAATATCGGTATCACAGGACCATAATATAATCAATCAGGTCAAGCACTCCAACATAAACTAAAGTAACTCTATTTCTCTTCAGGTGACATCATACCATCACATCTCCTTGGTAATAGTGGTTGCAACGTTCACATTTTCATATCATCAAAATTCCTCAGATCTCTTCTATATTCTGCCTCAATAAATTCATGTATATGTATAATTAACTAGGACATTAATTAAAACAATAACTTATTCATTATAATTTTTTCTTCTATCAATGGTAAATCAGTTCATCATAACAGCTTTACATAACATAAAATGAAAGGGTAATTTTCCCAATCAATATCCCACAAATTCCCTAGCTAAATATTTGAACACACCAGTGGCCAAGTGGTAAGAGCATCAGCCTCGGAAGCGGGAGGTCGTGGGTTCAAACCCCGACTGAGTCATACCAAAGACTTACAAAAATGGTACTTACAGCTGTCTCGCTAGGCGCTCAGCATTGAGAGGTTAGTGTTAGGACTGGTCGGCCTGGTGTCAGAATAATGTGACTGGGTGGGACATCATGCTACATGTCTGCGGCATGATGCCCCAGTGCTAGACATCACTACAAACTGTCACACAGCAGACATCGTAGCGATATGACTGAAAAACTGTTAAAGCTACATTAAAAATCCAAATCACACACACACACACTCCCTCCTTTGACATTTAAGGTGAGACTGACTTTGATGTTGACCTCTTGCAATCTGATTTAGATGAAAGAGTAAATATCATGAGAGTACCGTCACATATTATCTTTCACAAGACTGTCAAGTTCTTGACGTTAAGATGTGTTAGGATATACGTGATCCACAAAACTAGTCTCTAAACATTTTGTTTGTTACAGCATCTAAGAATGGACAGATATGCTCTAAAGTCAGCCCATATCCAGCAGGGAGAGAAGACTAGACATTGAACACTTGAGTCATAAGGCTCATTTGTAAAAATGCTTATCAAGTTCTGGAGGCAAAGCTGGAACTGGGGTTGTAGCTGTAGCCATTGGCTGCTGCTTTGCAATTTGCCAGTCAGGAATTCATTGACCAAGGTGGCAGCAGCATTGATTCTATCTCCCTTGCCTCCCTAGATTTGTTTCTAAACATTCCGTTTTCTGTTTAGATTGTCTATTTAGTCCACTGAATTTCTGTCCATACAACACAAATTTAACATGTATTTTCCATTTGGCAACCCATATTTGCTAAATATGCATTATGGTTATCACCCATGATCCTCAGGCATTTATACTGCCTGCATTTAGTTTTGCCCATATTTTGGACTCTGTAAATAGAAACTGAGCAGACAATGTAATATAGGCCAGCTAAGCATCACTTTATGAACTTGTGCAGTAGACATTATAGAACAGCCTCCCTTTTTCATTGAAAACTGCCTGTAAAGCATAGGCCTATACAGGCAGGGTTCATACTGAACTCTGAATGATAAATTCAAAGAGTTTTCCCAAACTTTCAAGGACCACAAACACAGATTTCCAAGACCTATTTTCACTAACATTTTGTATACAGGTTATATGAGCAAACAACGAATGCAAAATACTACAATACTGTTGAAAAATGAAATTCAAACTATAATTAATTTCCTTAAATTACTTTATAATGATCTGGAAGATAGGTCAATAGTCATTGTTATTTCAGAAATATGTAACTTGTGCATCAGATTTAATACAAAATAAATTGTTATCCTAACAGACATCAGCACTGCTTTAAATGCATTATTATAGTTGCTGTTTTTTCTCTTCAATCATTTTGGAAAGAGAAGCCACCGCTGCCATATTTTCCTCTGCTCTTCTCCTAAGAGCATTTTACTCTGTGACAAGCACAATGAGTCCTTTCAACTATGCTTCTTCTGCCTTCTGAATAGAGGAAGCATGTAGGCTGGCAATGTCAGCTTGAAGATGCAGCTTTTTGGCTTTAAGTTCTTCCACTTCATCCATGGCTAACTCGTTTCTTTCCTTTTATGATTTTCTCCTCATGCTCATCCTCTGCTTTCTTCTTGTCCAGGTAGGCATTGTACTTATATCTTGCAGAGGAGGCATTTGTCATCATTTCATTGCTAATGACAATTTCCAAAGGTCAACCTGCTTTTCTCATCATGTCAATGATTAGCCTTTTAGTTCTGAGGCTTTCTCTGCCGAGGTTCTCAACAGATACCTGTTTATTGACAGAAAATCCTCTCTCCACTGTTGCATTGCCCATGTGACAACAGCAACATTTTCTGGAGAATATTCCAAAGTTCAACATATTCTTTTCTTTTGGAAAGGACGGAATAAAACACTTCATCAAAGCTGCCATCTGTTCTATTCAAGCATTTCAAGGGATGGTTGTCTGATTGGATAACTTCATCCACTAATTTTCCATACTGAGTCAACATAAAAATCACATTGGGACTCTACTTCTCTTCCTGCCTCATACATAATTCTGAGGACCCTACAGAGTTTTGCTTTTCCCTTTTCCTTATCTGAAAATGTACAAAATGCCTTTCATTTTCATGTTTTATCCTTTTTCAGCCATTCCTTGTATTTCTCTTGTTCAAGCCAGATATCGTTGAAAGAGCAAAGACCTGCATTTTTAAACATGAGGTGAAACAAAACTAAAGATGTAAATCGACTGAACAAATTTTGAATCCTCAAGTGTTACTTTTGCGCACTTTCTACAGAGTGAGCGCTTGTTCAATGTAACCAAAATTCAATTGGCTGAACAGTCTTGTTTAAAAAAATAAAGAATTAGTGTAATAAATGTTTTGACTGGCCAAAGGTTATCATTCGTCCAATCAAACTGAACAATTCATTAAAAGAAAGAAGTCAGGAATACTGACTAAATCTGAATCTAATGACCTTAGGCAATTTTATATGTGATAATAATAATAATAATAATAATAATAATAATGAGGGCTTTGTATAGCACCTTATCTTTAGAAGCTCTAAGTGCTTTACAATATTAGACAACACCTAAAAATATATTAATGATTTGATTACGAAAAACAAACACCATGAAATTAGAAAATAAAAAAAGTGCTGAAAATAGTTATGCTGCTGACTTCCTTTGATGAAAGGTGTAGCCGGCTTGCTTTGATGAAGAATGCATGTGTTATTGAAGTCGCTGCCAAGGCCAACTTTGGATGACCAAACAAATGCTCAATTGTTATTGTGGTGGCAATGAAACTGAACGGGTCACCAAAAGAAAGAAACCAGGAAAACTCGACTATAGTCTCATGATACATTCCCAGTTGTTTGTAAACTCCACCCCCCCCCACTGATTTCAATAAAGAAAATGTTTAATGTGATAAAAAGTGCTCAGAACTAAGTGAACTGAATCACTGATTTGATTCATAATTTATAACCCAACTGTGACCAGAATGGCACTAATACAGGCATCCCCTGCACCTTTCATGCTTAATGGACTTTCCATACTAACATGGTGCCATACTGCATACACTATGGGCTACTTTATTTCAATCAGACAACATAATGACATAGTTCATTGTATTCGGTAACTGCCAGATAATTACATAAATTACCATAATGCTGAGAGTTTGGAATTATATCCCTTTGCACACACGAACATAGAAATTAAACTGCTTCTTAAATCCATGTGAAAGGCAAATTTGTTGTAGTCATTCTCTTTCATTCCTTGATTTGACATTGTAAAGATCAGAAGCAGACGACATATGTATGTACATCTGTAGTTGTGCACACACCCCTTTGCTGAAAACGGACTTGCCAGGAAATGGAAATGGATCTCAAGCCTGTCCATCTATTATATTGAAAACTTCCATTAAGCATCAAAAGTGCATATGACGACGGTGTTAGGGCCATTCTACTCAGTCAGGTTACAAATTATAAACCAATGAAAGAATTGACTAAATTCCTTGCACTTTTTATCACATTAAAGGTTTCCATTATTGAAATTGGGGGGTGGGGGTGGGTGGTGGTACAAACAAATGGGTTGGTATAGTCCGACTATACATCTGAATCTAACAACCTTGGACAATTTTATTTCTGACTATGGAAAGAAATTAAAATGTTTGGGTTTATTTCAATTTTCAAAGACTTTTAAAGACCTCAGGGCAATCTGCTTGAATTTTCCAAACTTTCAAGGCCTTGAAAATGCTACCTCATTTTTCCCAAACACTCAAAGACCTTCAAAGACTGTACGAACCCTGACAAGTTATGTCATTGAAGCATTGCTTTGTAACTATTGAAACGAATGCTACTGGCTGTGCACTAGCTACAGAAATCTGACCTGTATGTATTTGAACATAAGCAGAATGTTATAAAAGAGACATGCATGCAACATCATTTAAACTTACACAGGTGAATGCTGTGAAACAATTCAAGTTTTCTATAGACAAAAAAGCTACCTGCACAACTTAAAAGTGTTTGTGTGATTTGGATTTTTAACAAAGCTTTAACAACTTTTCAGTCATACTGCTATAATATCTGCAGTGAGGCAGTTTACAGAGATGTCTAACACTGTGGTATTATGTCCTTATCACCAGCCAAACAGTCCTAACAATAACCTCTTAATGCTAAGCACTAATCAAAGCAGCTGGAAGTAACATTTTCATAAGTCACTGAAATGACTCAGTCAGGGGTCGAACTCAGAACCTCCTGCATCTGAGGCAGTTGCTCTAACCAGTTAGGCCACCAGAGTGGTCTGCACAACTTAAAAGTTTTTAAGTTATATTTCAGAAAACACAAAAGTAAAAAAGACATTATTGAATGTAGAAGCTAGTGACCTGTCCAGGTTAACTACAAAAAGGTCACATAACAGGTATATTTATGATAAAGCTGTAATGCAATGTCCCTAACTGAGTGTGCTACCTAGCACAAACGGAAGTAGTAACTGGAATACAGAATGTATTTGAAGAAAAAATATGGGTCACAATCAGCTTATTTTGTTGTATGGCATAATAGTAACAGAGATGCATATCATCATGAATTTGACAATCCTACCATGAATTGTGCCTATGAAATTATCATCAAACACAAGATTTAAAAGTCAATGAAGCATATTTAAGTTTCATGTCTACTTTTGTCATGAGGGTGTTGTACTTGACAAAATGCATCTCCCCACAGAATTTCTTGATCCTAAATATATGACTTGGACTTTAATGTTACAGTGAAGAGATAGGCAGTTGTGAAAAAAACAAGTTATATATTATTTAAATTGAAAGACCATGAGTTTTGTCATTAAAACATGATAAGTATTAGGAAATAATGAATGCTATCTAACAACTTGTAATATCTTTATATTTCATTATTTTCACTTTGATGAAAACATGCATTTTTAAGAAACAATAACATTACTAAGTGAATACCTCATTGCTATAAAACACTCCTGGGGAGAACAGTTTATATGTACAGCATGCAAAAAGCTTATGTGATTAAGACATAATGCTAAAATTTAATCCACACCAGTAAAATCTGAAATGTAGGTCACTGTATCCTTCTTTTGTTGTAAGGATCTGGTACTCATTTAGATGAATACAATCATTTAGTTTGAAGACACAACAACTAGAGATTGAGATATAAACGAAGCGTAACATTTAACTGAAGTCTGTGATGTGTGAAATATGGGTCAGTGTTACCTATGTTTGTGATGAGGGTGTAGTACCAATCAAGATTCATCCTCTCATCAAATGTCATGATTCCAGGAATAACAAATCGTATACATGTTGAAAAAACCATGTGCTAAATGCAAAACATTAACTTAGAATAAAGAATATACATGTACAAAGCAGCCTCCCCAGGAAACCTCTGCCACAAGGAAGTACAAATGTTTGAGATGCAGCGAGGCTGTACATATATATATATATATATATATATATATATATATATATATATATATATATATATATATATATATATAAGAAGACTAACATTATATGATTATGATGAATACTTATTAGTCTTTCTTTTCTGTAATTAGGAATGTGCAAAACACCAGAAGATAATATGTTTGTGTTTCTTGGATTTTTACTGTAGCTTTAACAATTTTAGTGATATAACTACAATGTCTACAGTGTGGCAGTTTATAGTGATGCCTAGCACTGGGGAATCATGCCACAGACATGTATCATGTCCCACCCAGTCACATTATTCTGACACAAAGCCCACCAGTCCTAACACTAACCTCTTAATGCTGAGTGCCTAGCAAGACAGCTGTCAGTACCATTATTATAAGTCTTTGGTATGACTTGCTTGGGTTCAAACCTGCAACATCCTGCATCCAAGGCAGACACACTAACCACTTAGGTCATGAGAGCATTTCTGGAAGTTCATGGCCACTTTTTTCAATACAATATTTACATACGTGTATCTCATTTTCCTTATACATTATTGTCAACCAATTTCAATTCAGGAATTAAAGTTCAATGCTTGGTGAAAAAATACATATTTGTTGGTACTTAATTTCATTGATCTGTCATTTGAAGGGAAAAAATAAGCAACAATGTATATATCTCCATAAAAGATAATACCAATATACACTTCCACTTATATTTCAGTAAACAAGTTCAATCCATACTGATGTAATTAGGTTGTTAAGGTGAGTTACACTTTGCTAGCACTATTAATATGGAAATCTAAATCAAAAGAAGATACTGACATCTTTTCCATACATATACAAGCAAAAAAGTTTAATTCCACTGTTCTAATTAAGACTGAAATAAGGTTTTTCAATGTTCTTAACGTATGCTATCAAAACATAAAGTTCTCAACAATTAAGGTTCAGGTGTTTAAATAATACCAACGACACTGCACTAAACCTTTTCAAAACAAATCTTGAATCTTTTATATACATAAACAGTTGAAACTGAGTTTCACTCTATCAACTATCACAATGAACTCAAAATTTTGTGAGCCTACCTGATGCTATAGAGTCCTATCTGTTAACTGGATTCTGATCCCATGTGATCTCTTTATGTGACTTGCTGCCTCTTGGTGTGATCAAAAGGCAATAGCGATCTTTAATATATTCAAAGTACATCACACAGAGATGTTGCCAACTTATTTAAAACACAATGGCACTGTACCAGATTTTGTGCCAGTTGCTTTCACAGGTTTGCTGCAATCCCTGGAAATATGTCAACAAATTTTACATGGAGAAATTCCAATCATGTTTTCATCACTGGCATTCAGCCCAAATGATTGCTCAATTAAATGATCAGATATGACTGTAGAGAAAAAATTTGATTTTTTTCTGAGCCATCCTTGAAAATATTTTTAAAAAATTAAGTCTTTTTATGTATTTGCCATACCTGTCTACTGCATCCTTCAGGGAATAATAAAAATGTTGTTCTACATTAACTTTCAGCTCCACAATTTCTGCAGTTGAACTTGTATCTGATTTCTGAAAACAACAACCTTATTAAACAAAATGCCGCTGTCTTTAACTCAAGACAAAACTTGAAGAAGAAAAAAAAAAAAACAAGCAAAACTGTGTGATTTAGATTTTTAATGTAGCTTTAACAATTTTTCAGTCATACCACTATGATGTCTGCAGAGTGACAGTTTGACAGTTCATAGTGATGTCTAGCATGGGGCATCATGCCGCAAACATGTAGCACAATGTCCGACCCAGTCACATTATCTTGACGCCAGGCAGACCAGTCCTAACACTAACCTCTTAATGCTGAGGGCATAGAGAGGCAGCTGTTAATACCATTTTTTACAAAGTCTTTGGTATGACTCAGTCGGGATCTGAACCCGCAACCTCTCACATCTGAGGCAGACGCTCTAACCGCTAGGCCACCAGAGCAGTCAAGCAAAATTTTGAAAAAAGTACTGTATATAAAACAAGAGTCCCTCAATGGGACAGATGCTCAATAGACCATGTGTTTAAGCCATCTTTGATATTTCTAAGCAGTAACAAAACTTTGGTGGTTATATTGGATGAAAGATTGGCATCATTTTCATTTAAGACCAACTATACATTCTAAAGTGGTACCATTTTCATTTAGGACCAACTATACATCCTCAAGTGAATATGAGGTCTAGCAATAACAAGGCTTTCAAGATGGTCAATGTGGTGGCTATATTGGATGTCAGATTGGCACCAATTTCTTTAGGATGACTGAGTAGACATTATAAGAAATATTCTAATGAAAACTCAGTGTGGATATGAATGTCCATTCAGGAACAGCAGTGAAAACATGATTTCAAGATGGCAGCCATATCAGATGAAATGTAGCACCATTTCCATTTATGATAAACTAGACATAACAACAAGGTTGTTGGTGAAAACACCCTGTCAATATGACCATCCACCTAGGAGTAGCAATAACAAGATTTTCAGGATGACCATTGTGGTGGTCATCACAGAGGTCAGATTGGCACCATTTTCATTTGGGACCAACTGTATATCATAACTAGTCTCCCTGTGAAAACCCCAAGTCAATGACTTTATGTACAGGGGTAATAGCTAAACGATTTTTAAGAAGGCTGCTGTATTGGACGTCATCATCATAAGAAATCTTTTAGTAAAAACTTCATGCTGATATGACCTTCAATTCAAGAGGATTAGCAATTACAAGAATTTCAAGATGGCCACAGTGTTGGCCATATTGATTATCTGTGGCACCATTTCATTTAAGGCAAATAAGAATTATAAGAAGTCATCTGGACAGATCATGTTCATATGAATTTCTGTTCAGAAAGGATCAACTAGACATCTTCTGGTAAAAATCCCACTTAAGTGGCACCATTTTCACTAAAAACTAACTAGATGTACAAAGACATCTGGTGAAAACCTAATGTTGATATGACTTTCTGTTCAAGTAAAGTAATGATAACAATTTTAAAGCTGTCTGTCGTGGTGGTCATATTGATTTGTCTGCTGTGGTGGTCATATTGAGTTGTCTGCCATGGTGGTCATATTGAGCATCAGATCAGCATTATTTTCATTCAGGACCAAGAAGGTATCATAAGAAGTCTCATAGCGAAATCGCAAGTTGATGTGTCCATCCTTTCAGGACCAAGAAGGTATCATAAGAAGTCTCATAGCGAAATCGTCAAGTTGATATCTCAGGAATAGTAACAACAGCAAGATTTTCAATATTATATTTCCAAGCTGAAATATTTTAATTTAGGACCAACTAGACCATGGGATAAACATTTCAATGCAATCCTCAAAGTAATTTAGGATAAGCAGTGATAACAAACTTGTGCTAAAAGAGGGACAGACAAGACAGATGATGGATGAATGACAGACAAGAGGCCATCCCATAAGCTCTTTTTGTCTATGACCAGTGGAGCTCAAAATTGTGCAGAACTCAAAACTTTTTCACACAAACTATCTTTATCTATTAAGTGTAACAAAATGATTTGTGAAAGGTTCAAAATCAAGCAATATGCACAAAATTGTTTTACAACACATAGTAAAATCAATGCAATCACAACATTTTAGCTGATATATCAAAATTTAGAGTTAAACAGTGATATAGAATGCTATCACCTTATCTCATGCCCCTAATATGTACCAATATACATGGTTCCCCCACTTTTCTAAAGACAAATTTCCAGGTCATTTCCTGGATGAAATTAATTTTTTCAAGGTTCACATATAACCATTACTGAATGGAATTAACAAACACTTTAGATTATGAAACATGCATTTTCTAAATCTAAAGATGTTTCCCTTTCAAGACTCCAAAACATCTAAGTCAGGAAAGATGATCATGTACAAAACCACAAAATGTATGACACAAAACATTGTTTGACTATATTCCAATAAAGTGGCATGTAAAGTGATTTCTATTTACAGAATACAAATTCCAACTTTACTTTGCTGACCTGCATTATGTTGCTAAGTGGGAACATAATGATTAGTTTTGTTTCCTTTCAAACCTTTACTTCTAAAGAATTCTAAAGCAATATATATATATATATATATATATATATATATATATATATATATATATATATATATATAAAATGCATCTTATACAAAGTAAATATTTCCTATTACAGTATAAAATGCAATAAACACAAAGAATTAGAATCTTGTCTTGTAACGAAAAGAGCTTAACCTTGAATTTATGTGCCAATAAAATCCCAAACAACCTAATCTGACAATCTAGTTAAAAACCCGTCATTTAAAAAACATTTTCAAAAGGATAGATTTAAATTTTGACAAAAGACCTTCAAAATTATATACAGTTGTATAAACAAGGACAGAATTTTCTGTGAAATCAACACGTCTTCTTGTAATTTGTTAAACCAGTCCCAAAGCCTGTATTGATATAAGGGGTCATATAAGTTTTTAATATATAATACAAGGGATGATAATTTCTGCTTTGAGATTCAACATCTTGGACAACAAAGGACTATACTGAATAAGGATCATTTTCTGCCCCCTCTCCAAATGTCTATATATTATGTATAATGTATATATGAGGTATTTCACTTTTATTTCGTACATCAGTTTTGTGTTCATGTGTCCGTTGTCATGGTTACAGGGTGTCAAAACACTATCAGAAAATACATGAAAAACAGTCATCTTTTCCATTTACTTCTCATCGATACTGCTTTTCCGTGAGCTATTCACGCAGTTTCAAATTTGCAATATGCATTTTTATTATTTTAGAGGTTATACAGCTGTATATATAAAGTTTAGTTTCTAAAACTATTCCAGAATGGATCATCGTAGACAAAAATAGAATATCGAACTTATACGTCAACTGAAAACTGTTTCTAAAATACATTGACAAAAATGTACTTAATCATATAATACAAAAACTGTTCCTCATTAAAATATTGCTTAATATTATTGAACGATGTTTAATATTATTGAATTATTTAAATGATTGTTTGATATTATTGAATATGATGGTAAAGGTTAACAGGGGCCTGTATGTTCACTTCTTCGCCAAATACATGGGTTTCTTACCTTCACTGGAAATGACAAGTGTTCTTTATACATTTATGTACTTTTATCCTTATATTTTCATGGCTATATAACACATACACAACTGTATTTCTATTTTTAGAAGAAAAAAATCAATAAATTGTCTCCCACACCCCTTGAGGTCATCTATAATCAAACTATAATCTAGTTATAAACTATATATTCATCCGTAAAGATATAATATGGACATTAATAAGAAAGAAATAAACTACTGGTTCAGTACTTTTAATGAACACTGCGGGAATACTGCATTACACTGACTGCATGCTGTTGTCTGTGAAATGAGAGGATGTACACGTTTATAAAGAACATATACCTATAACGAACAAATGGAAACACAATCATTTTATTATTCATTGTGCAAATGCTATTACCAGCACTTAGAGTTGACAAAGATGGTGATTTACATCGTGCAAGATTCTGGGATTCATAGAATGAATGCAACTTTAAAGAATTTTTAGGGATAAGTTTGCACATAAACTTCGATGATAAATGAGTCAAAGTAAGTATTTTTCTACCTTTCCATCGTTTAAAATAACTATATAAGACTCTCTCTCTCCTATGCACATGTATGCCTGTATTCAAGTCTTTGTAGACTCAAAACTGGGGCCCTCAATGGGGGCAATGAAGAAATTCAAAAACATATAGAAACATTTTAACGAAAAAATAACGTTATATGAATAAGTGTTCATATAGACCATTAAAGGAAAGCTAGTCACATTATTACATTGACTTTTATAAGCTGATAATGGTTTCAAAGGCAATTTTTGTGCCTAAATATTGTAAGTACTATAATACATGTAGGCCGACGTGTTTCTCCGTATTCCTACGCAAAAATATTGCAAATATCTCACCGTAATGCTTTCTATATAACTGGAGGTTCAGGGATGTGTTAAAAAGAAATCTATGCAAGCAAGACACGACATCTGATAAAAGAAATGCACTCACTAAACACACTACCTAACGGTAGCAGTTAACCAAAACTAATAGCAAATCCATTGCCATGGTTACAGGGTGTCAAAACACTTTAAAAAAAGACGTGAAAAGTAGTCATCTTTTCCATTTACTTCTCATAGATACTGCTTTGTCAAGAACTATTCAATCAGTTTTAAATTTTGCAATATGCATTTTTATTATTTTTGGGTTATAAAGCTCTGTAAATAAAATTTCATTTCTAAAACTATTCCATATGGATTTATCATAGCCAAAAACATATATATATATATATAACGTATATCCACTGAATACTACACCTAAATTATGTTGACAAAAGAGGTACTTAACCATTAAATAATAAAAAATGTTCCAATATGAAATATTGATTAACATTATTGAACGATGTTTAATGTTATTGATTTATTTGAATTATTGTTTAATATCACTGAATGCTATGAAAATATTTAGGCATTAACAGGGACCAATATGTTCGCTTCTTCACCGAATATTTTGGTTTGTTACCTTCACTGGAAACGACAAGTGTTCTTTATGTATTTATATCTTTATACTTTCATGGCAATATAACACACACACACACACACACACACACACACACACACGTGTTTCAATATATAGCAGAAATTAATATAAATACCTTGACGTCCATACCCATTGATGTAGCCTCTATTCAATCTATGATCCGTTTATGAACTATATATCTGTCTGCATATTAATGCGAATGTCAAGCAATATTTAATATCCCTTACACCAACACTTTTGTCATTTTTGCATACTTTTGTAAAACATGAATGGTAATGGGTAAATGGGCCACGCCCACCCCACCCCAAAAATGCATCTTATTGTTATGTTGTTGCTGCGAAATCTATAATGGCGCGAACACTTTATTAATATGCCAGTGAAGCACAATAGTCGATTTCAGATGAAATGCGCTGAATAAATAATTTGTACCTAACATTACTAGTTAAACACAATTAATCGCAAATCCTGATGTTTGCAACATCCACAATATTACTTAGTAAGAGTGATATACACCTGCCATCATAAGGTTGTTGTTGTTGTTGTGGGGTTTAACGCCATTTTTCAGCACACGATAGGCTATACATGGCGGCCAGTATTATTGGTGGAGGAAGAACCCAGGAAAACCCCGGAAAGAACCACCGACCCACGAGAAGCTACTGGCAAGCTTTCTCACATACCCACATTGGCTGAATCCTAGACTCGAACCATCATAAGGTTGAGATGAGTAACTGTTTCTGTACTTGCCATTTAACCTTTGACCCCTCATAGAGACATGGAGGTGGCCAAAAATTATACAGTAATACTGTTTCCAATGCTTATTAAACAGGCAACACATCGCAAGACACTTTGATGTAGTCAGCTACACCTTTGCCATGTTCTATAGACCGAACCTGCCATGACTACAGTCATCAAAGATAAAAAGTACTGAAAAACAAACTAGTCAGTAAAACACAAACATAAAAAGTCAAAATAATTGAAGAACATGTCTTAAAAATATATCTTATATTCATTTAAATGTGCAATGTATTATCATTCTCGCTTTCTCATTATCACCCAAATGACATGCCATAATAATATAAACATCTTAATATGGATGACAATTCAGATTATAAAAAAAATATTTTACACACACATTGTGACATTTTATATATATATATATATATATATATATATATATATAAACGGAACCAGGTAATTATTGATGAAGGTAGTGGTCATGGTGTAGCAATCACTCCTCAGTTGGTTTTCCATTGTTATTTTCACATTCTGGAATAAATGATGCATCCTTAAGATGACAAGTTAGTGATTTTCTCGTCAACTCATCATTTTCCCATCTTTTGCAGCCCAGAAACAATATGACACTTGACAAGTGTGTACAACACCCTACATCCTGAGCACCAACCATGCAGGTATAGTACCATCCTTTGACAGAATTGGTGTAATCGTTAGGCTTTTATTGGATCCACAGTGAATGTGTTTTCTTTCTGGAGTGGCGAGACTAGATTTTTGCATGTAACAGGCCTGGAAAATCCATGCATACCGTAACATCATAAGGCCCCTCATCTGTGAGATGTTCATTTGTATGGCTTAGAGCCTGTTTGACTTGATAAATGCCCATAGTGATGTAACACAGGTAATCAATTGAGAGCCTGGGGAAATCAGCCAGTTCATCAGTGGATGCATCAATCTTAAAGTAGATTTTGCACTTATTCAGCAAGTTGTTCTCTTGAACCAGGATTTGAACACTGTTTGGTTTCTTTTGCTTTTTCAACCATCCTTCTTGCGATCTCAGCAGTTGGATTCATGTTGGCCAGGGGTGGTCGAAATTTATTCATTAATGCACAGATCATTCTAAGGAAGTCACCTATATGAGGAACAAGTGTATTTGGCACTACTTTGTCAAAAAACTGTTTGACTTGTGCATTAATGCTCTCTACTACCCATCATACTTTTGTGACCAGTCTTGAAGTGTTGGCATCTTCTGTTGAATGCTGCTTCTGTCCTTTATGTAGAAAAACTGCATTTCAACTTTAAATCCATGTTCCTGTAGGAAATCGACAGAGTCGTAGAACCCCCTGTCTACAACAAAAACATCACCCTCATGTAACCAATTTGTAATATCTTCAGCATTTGTTCTTACAATGTGTTTAGTTATGCTTGCATTGTTGCTATAATGATCAGCTAAATATGGGCCTAGAACAGATAAAATATAGCCATCAGTTCCTACATCCATCAATGGCTTAACTAATGGTCGATCTTTATGTAAACTGTATGAACATCATTGAAGTTACAGTCAGAGCTCTTCTGTGTGTGTGTGTATATGTATATATATATATATATATATATATATATATATATATATATATATATATATATATAATATATATATATATATATATATAATCAAGGACAAGGACTGCCTTGTTGCTTCCATGATTAAATATCTCCCTTGCAGTTGGAGTAGTGTGGACAGATGAGAATACATCATGTGTGATGTGTTGAAAACCCAGGTGTTGACCAACAAAGTTAACCATAAGGGACTCCCGCACTGTTTTAATTATTCCTTGCAATTGTGATGTTGTTAGATGAAAAAATGTGGATAAAATGGTGTTTGGAAGGCCTACCCGCAGCTTTGTTAGAAAAACACCCAGGCATGTCAGTGGAGATCTACCATGTGTATTACGCAGTGTATTCAAGAAAGAAGACACTTCCTGGAATTGATCTCTTTTCAAGCCAGTAAGATGGAAATAGTCATCATCAGACAAGGAAGAAGGAACATCAAAGTTAAATTATGACTTTGTTTTAATCAACTCGCGCACATTTTGTAAAAGCAAGGTAATATCTGTTCTTGAAAAGTCTTCAGACTCTTTTGTTGCACTGATAGATTGTAAGGCTTTATTGCTAAAGTATGAGTTTTCCAAATGAAATTTGCAGCATCTACTATATGACTTTATAAATATACCACACTCTACAAAAGACTGGGTAATGGCACAGATTGGGACATTGACAAGACGATTTCGATGCCCATGTGGTCTTTTACATACAACACAATGTCTGTGTGATCTTGGTGTTGATGGAATTTGAAGTTGAATTGTTTGTGGGCTTTTTAAGGCAGCTGTTGAAGTAGTTGGCAGCTCAAAATCTGGATCATGGTGTGGACTGGGTGAACTTGTGACCGACAGATTTCTGTAATATTTACTTATGGCAACTAGAGCAAACAACATCATCTTGTGTTACAGACCTTTGCAATAATTCCTCTGCATGCTTTTCTAGAATGCCTGTAAGTATTTTTGTTCTAGCTGATGGTTTTACCCTTTTGTAGCACCAGGAACATTGATATGCTTTAGGCATTTCAGATTTTTGTAGAAATTAATTGAACATTTTGATTTCAGACCATTTAATAAACTGTCACATATGACATAAAATCTTATATAACACTCATTTATGGTTACTTTCCATTATTTTTTAACTATTCACTTAGGCAATCATATTTATTATATATTGGTACTCAATTCCTGCAAATTCCACCCACATAGTACATGTAGTTATTGTGTATTCAGTTATGACGTATACCAGAGGTCAACATTTTGTACTTTTAAATCACTGTGGTCTGAATATATTTTATGCTATATGTTTTATGGTTAGTAAGTACCACCCCTCTTTTGTTTATTTCCCATACAAAAAAGGTATGTGGGCTACATTTTATTATTATCTGAATACTGCTGTTATTATTTATTATTACTAGTAGTGGTATTAGTGATATTACTTTTATTTAAGCAAGTTCTACTTTGAATAAAAGATTTTCACCTATGAATTTTATGGCATTATAGTTTCTTGTTTTATTATACCTGATCAGTAAGTTTATAAAGTTTTGAGGGAGTCTTTTAATGAAATAAAGACATTATGTCATTACAATAAATATGCAGTAATTAGATAAGTAGATTGAACTAATAGGTTTTTGGCGTAGAAGTAATGCAAATATTATTTTTAGTTACAAAATCATAATTACTTGGCTTCCATCGGGACTGTGGACATTGTTTCCACTGTTTGGACAAGTTTAAATTGTAGCAATTGTTAAAAATATCATTAGCATAGTAAGCAAGTTAACATTTTTGATGTCATTCTTTAAACGATTATTCTTGATATGGATGAGTGCATCGGAAAATGTGATAAAAATTCAGTATGAAAAAATTGAATATAAATATACTTGTATGAAAGTTATACTATCTAATTATGGAAGAATAACCGCTTCACAACACTGGTTCCACTACTATTATTTTCTGATGCAGACATGATTGTCTACCCTTGTAATGTTGGATTTTAGATGAATAACATATTGATAAAAATGTTACCTTGCTTGAAATAAAAATAAAACGATTTTCCAATTGTGCATTATATTTTGTTGGTTTTGCTAACTGAGCTGTTACTAATTTTAATTCAACAGTGTATCCCCCGGGGGGTAAAACTGAGGGTAAAAAAAAAAAACCTTGGTGTCAGAACTGAGGGTCAAACAAAAAATGTGGGGGTAAAAAAATGTACAAAAAATGTACTGACAAATGTTCCTCTGACTCGTATTTTGTTTAGCTTGAAATAGGATAATGCAACCTGCGCAGCATTCTTGCTCTCACTCTCTAAACATACAAATAAACCTATATGCACAATTAACAAATGCATTGTCCATTCAAAGAATCATTTTATTAATTCATTTTTCTTTTAAAGTCGTATTTTTTACAGTCTCTTTATAATCTTTTTGAAGCAATATTATAGACCAACACATTATATACAAGCCAATACAAAAAGCCTAATAAATCTTTTGTAACCAGATGGCAGTTTATTTACTGCCCGTCATAAGATGTGTACTATCATCGGTTTCATTGTACTTCGTCTTAGAACAAATTTATCCAAAAGTCAAGGAGGCTAATGATTCATCTTGTTTCTAGTAAGTTACACTTGAACTTTAAGATCTCTATTTTATTGCAGGAAAGTTAAAAACCAACAAAATCTGCATTGACCCCCTGACTTTGTAATCCAAATAAACACATTTTTCTCGGCAAGTTTACTGATTTCTTTGTTGTGAAAGAATGTCTTGGGTTATAATGTGTTCTTCAGATATCTTGTGGCGAACGAAGGCAAAAGGATTATTCACTTTTGCAGTCCTCACAATGATGCGACCATAAGTCACACTGGTAATCCTAATGTATGTGCTGTATTCCAGTCAAGGGAATTATTTTCTCCATTTTTCATTAAAGTTAGATTCACAGTTACTCTTTTGTGTTCTGTTTCTTTCACTTCTTTGCTAATGATTCTTAGTGCACGACGTTTTAATCTGGAGGTCACTTTCTAGTGCAACAAGCATTGAGGTTAAACATAAGGATGACATTTTGCTGAGCTTGATGGAAATCACGGGAGAGCTCGCGAGAGATGGGGAAACTACTTCGTCATAACATTGCCTATGCTAGTCTGGTTCCTTATTTCGTATGTGCCCTGCACTGCACTCTGCTTTACGAATAGAGGAGCGCAATGCAGGCAGTAAACAAAGCAGGTAACCAGTCAATGCCTATGCTGGAAGTATACACGAGGCCACCCTTGTCCAATGCATTGGATATTAAATAAATCCTGATCGCATTATGCGAATCCTTTGCATCAGAAAAACGCACGGCAAAAAAATGTGTGCGTCAATTTTCTCCAGCGTCCGTCCCAGATGCACAAAAGTACGTAAAGGGAAACACTGTTCAAACTAAATTCACAGCTGTTGATATTATGAATATTAATTCTTAAAAAAAAAAAAAGGAGCTTAGGGGATTCGAACTTGGTGCGACAGATTTGAGGAATAAATGCTCTACCATTTGAGCTATTGAAACTAGTGCTGTTATATATGTATATCATGCAGATGACATTTTTTCCAAGCTGCCTTTTATAACCGCAGACTATTAGTTGTTGTTTGCTCAGTTAATAATTGAATTTTAAAGAATTATTACTGTTACTATATGAAGAAAGACACAGCAAAATTTAATGAAAAAGTACGCAGGTTATAAACATTATTTCCAGCAGAAAACTGACAGATTAATTTAGATGACATGTACTGAATTGCACAGTAATAGTGAATTAAACATAACAAACGATATTGTGATGGAACTGAAGAAAAACTCTTGTTATTAATGTATAAACTAAATAATATACACCACTCCCTCGATAACTCGCTTGTAACGCAGTGTCAGGCGTGGATCCCTTTTTTTAAACCCAAAAATACCCCAAAAATGTATCCCTATTTGTTCAACTTGAAGAAAATACCGATCAAAATTGGTAATGGAAACTGATGCATCACTTGTTTTATTGTTGAAAACAGTAGATAGGACCTGGAAATTTGTCACTTATGCCGAGTGGAGGCAGTACTTCAATAAATAAATACAAATTAAATAATATTTTTATCAATTGAAATTTGTGTTCTAGTTCCATCTTTTAGTTCCTTTTAAGTGTAATCATCATAAGTGCAATGTGTCCTCTTGTAATTAAATGTAAAATGCGTCAATCTACTGTAACAGCTATGTCCGCAAGCGTTTCTCTGAGAACCTAATTAAATGCCGACCGTATTTTGATAACTGACTTGCAGAAGTATTTGTTGTATTGTTGCACTGAATTAAAAGCTGGCCTCCTTTATATTATCACTTTAATTATGTCTTTTGAATGAAAAAGGAGGTGGAATAAAAGAAACATTAAAAGGTACAAAAATCAGACTAACTTAAAATCTAGTGGCCTCGGTCATATGTTGGGTGAACTCACTTCATTTGATCAATCGAACACTGTAATAAACGTTATTGTGTTTGTAACAGAAACTACCTTAAATTAACAGACTCTTTCATAACTGTGATCAAAGATAACAAGGCAGCAAAGCGAAATGAATACTTCATAAAATAAAGAGCTTGATTTCACAGATACGGACCATTGTGGGCAAGCAAGTTTCAGAGAATTCTTGAAGTGACAAAAAGAGATATCCTCAGGGATGATAAGAAGTTTCATTATTACTTCCAATGAAATCACGACATTAACAGTGTACTAATTGAACAATAAAAAATTGAGTTTCGACGTAGACATGTCACAAAATAAATGTCGCGTGTTTTTGAAAAAAAAATGGATCTTGTTTGATGGTGTATCAACAGTCTAGTTCCAAAATTGTGGACTACTGATTTGGCAAGATACCATTAAATACCTGTACGGGAACCAGACCCATCAAGAAAACAAAAAGCAGTGACGTAATACACAGATTTTTCACGTACACGTGATGGTTGTTCAAACCAGTTGGAACGATCTTTCATATGTTGGATATTTTGAGAGAAAAATAATGTTATTTAAACAGAATAACGAACAACTTCATTAGAAAAAGAGCATTATTAAAAATTACTATCGACGTAATCGTAAAATGAGGATTCAGTCATTAAACAGCCCAGTTCCCTAATGCCCCCCCCCCCCGTTTTCTTGATGTCAAAGCAATTTTTTTCAATTTTGGAGGTCCCTTGGTAACTCGCACCTCGCTTATAGTGAGGTCTATGTTTGTGGACCCCGTTGTGCGCGAGTTATTGAGGGAGAGGTGTATATGTACTTACCCTACTATTTAAAACATCCTTTTGTCAAAAGTTGGCAACATAAAAATACAATTTCATTTAATGTTTACTCCACGTAGTCTTTGTTTATATATAGGTCCAAATGCCCCTTCAGCGCCTCTTCGAAAAATCTTGTTCCCAAGGCAATTTAGATGCAATGAAGAAAGAGAGAAAGAATGGAAAACATTGTTTTTAAAATATCTGAATCTTTATTGTTCCTGGAATTTTTTCTAATATAATAATGAAGGAAATAATATAGCGCACTCTAGAAATGCGGGTCTAATTGCTCACGCGTAGTGATACTTTGGCAGGTACGGTGCAACAGGGAAAACAACGACAATGATACAAGACAGCAAAATTCAATAATTTTTTAATTTTTAGTGATTACCTCAAACGTCAACACGAGTTAATATGAGAACCTAAAAATTTTAATAAAAATTAATCAGCGTAAATACCTTGTCTGATCAAGCCTGTGCTTATATCTTATTTCTAGTTTCAAGTTGCTCAACTGTAGCATTTTCTCGTAAATTTCCCATACCAGACCATGTTCAAAGGTGGTATGAAAAAGAAATTTATGTGCATATTTAATGCAGAATAGGGTGATTTATACATCGAATAATACAATAAGTTGTGATATTTACAAGAATTCTTTTCCCCCATAAAAGGGGCAGAAAATGGCCCTTATTCAATATAGTCCTTTAGTTTAAAATGAATAGCATTCCATTTTCTAATCTGGATTTCCTCTGAATATTCCCACCCCGGTTTTCACATTTTACATTTATGCTGGAGTGTGAGGTCATTGCAATTGCATATTGAAAATTTGAAATTTGCTACCACCATGCAGTAGAGGCATATGGTAGTCCCTTACCAGCAGGCCTAACAAATTTAAACTTAGGTTATATCAACTCATACCTGCACGAAATTGATAGGAAAATGATTTATTTCTCAGAAATGGCAAGTATTATAATCATTGTCTTTAATCCTCTGACAGATTAGACAAAACTACAGCATAGATGAAACCTGACCCAGTACTTGCTATTTACTAGTCACATGACTTCATAAATATCAAACAAGTCCAATAGTCATGTGATATCAACAACAACACACTCCTTTTTAATGTTGTTGTACGGAAAAAGCAGAAAGAACAATTCTCAACGTATTTATTTTGAGAACATAGCTTCCAACCTCCAGGCTCGCAGTTAGTGAAAATTAGGATAAAAACGAGTCAATTTTCAAATGAATTCGTGAAGCGATCTTCGAGACCAGGAATATTTGTCAGGACAAATGTTTAGCATGGTCTCCAGCTGATAAAGGTAGATTGTGTTCAACAAAACTCAAACAATGCTTCAGTGTTGGTAGCTTGCACGAGTTCTTAATTTTCCCAACCTCAGTGTGCTTTTTACTACCAATGTGTTTCCTCACATCATCTCTGCCACCATGCCCAATGCTAAAATTTGTGGCACACTGCATGCAAAAAGCATGATGTATATCGGTGTTTGATGGCAGATGCACGGCCAATTTCTGGAATATTCCAAACTACACTTCACTTTTTGTGCAATAAATTTCTTTTTCCTTGTTGGTTAAGACATTTTTAAGATGTGGTGCCGAATGGTAACTCAAATTGGTGTTTGGAGCGCATGCGCAGAGCAAAAATTCCAGTTAGGCCAGTTTCTCTCAAACACATTTGTAAAACTACCTTTTACATATAGATTGTAATATGCTAAAATGCCTGCTACCAGGCCAATTGTACCAATCAGCTACAGTTGCACTAATATCACGTCTAGCAGTACTGGACCGTTTCGGCAACTGGCAATATCATGACTAGCGCCAAACGGGAAATTGGTTATAATATTAAAGATTTAAAATAACTGAGAATTGGGGAATTGTGATTTTTTTCCATGTGACGTGAATCACTGAAAAAGTCATGAAATTCACACTAAAATTGTGAGGGTTGGCAGCTATGGAACAACTTCAAGAAGCCTGTCACTGTCGCAGCAATCTGGCCAGTCTGATTCATCAAGCAGAGAGCACATGTCAACGTGGTAAACACATGATACAACAGAACTCCTAAAGTTGTTCGCGGAATAAATATGGAGAATTTTGTGTACTTTCATTTTTGTATTTTTTGTTGTTGTTGTTGTAGGGTTTAACGCCATTTTTCAGCACATGATAGGCTATACATGGCAGCCAGTATTAATGGTGGAGGAAGAACCAGGGAAAAACCTGGAAAGAACCACCGACCCACGAGAAGCTACTGGCAAGCTTTCTCACATACCCACATTAGCCGAATCCGAGACTCGAACCCATGCAGACAGAGGTGAGATGGCAGTGATCCATAACAGAGCGGTTTTGACCACTCGGGGCTCCTTCTGTATTTTTATTACAACCACTATACAACTTTCACGTAATACTTATTTTAAAAAATTTTTTCTCTACATTTGAAAATGTGGGTTGTGAAATTTGTGTACTCGCAGACCTGCCAATCCTGATGAGTCCATCTCAGTAAGGCAGTTGATTTCTTCCCTAACATTGACCAGTTTTCAGTAAGGTGTAACAAAATGTCAATAACTGCCACTGTAAAGATGTAAAACGTAATTAAAAGTTTGACACATCAACGATAAACATTATGTTCAACTGAAAAGTTTGTGAGGTACGCATAGACTTTATTTACCACCAGTACAGTTGCACAAACTCTAGTTCCAAACCCTATGCAGCTAAATGGCATGTTGCTATCTTTCAACTTGACATAATTCTTGGAAATTCTTTTCCATTTCAAGATGGCAATCGTATCTCCTGCCACGAGTGGTCTAAAGCGCTCACCATTACAGATCACTGCCATCTCACCTAAGTCTGCGTGGGTTCGAGTCTCAGGTTTGGCCTATGTGGTATGTGAGAAAGCTTGCCAGTAGCTTCTCGTGGGTCTGTGGTTCTTTCCGGGGGTTTCCCAGGTTCTTCATCCACCATAATACTGGCCGCCATGTATAGCCTATCTTGTGCTGAAAAATGGCATTAAACCCCACAACAAACACACAAATCTCCCGCCACAAGTCATGCTCAAATTGGCATTGAGGTCCAATAAGCGTAATTGTGTCCTTTCCAGCTTTTATTCACAAGAGTCTGAAAACTCCTTTTTATTCTTCTGTGTTGATTATTAACACTTTTCTAGAAGCTTCATTTCCCTTTCATCTTAAACATTCATTGCTTTCTGGATGCCATTTTAAAAAATTCTATAATCAACAGTTTGATCATGCAGACACTTCTCATTAACAAACAGGTGCAGTTTAAAGCATCTGGGGTGCTGCTGTTTCCCTAATTCTAAGATGAAACCCGGATCCAAATAAAACACGGATGAACCAATTATCTGGATTTTTTTGGCAACCATCATTGTTCTGTAGTTTTTGCTAGTATGCCGTAAGTCCATATTTTAAGGGTAATTTTCGTAAGACTTATGGCAAAATCGTAAGAGTTGGCAGGTCTTTACTCATACGACTAGTAATGCAAATACCAGGTCACATTACATCAATGCTGTAGTTTTATCTTGTCTTTCAGCAGATTAAAGACAACAATTTTAATACAATTTCTGAGAAAATAAGTCATTTTCATATCAATTTCATGCATGTATGACTCAATCTAACAACGTTTAAGTTTGCTAGGATATCTGGTAAGCGGCTATGCTTTGCCATCACCATGTTGGCCTCTTATCCTGGTTTTCATATCTTTGATGTAAGGAACGATATGGATACCGAGCTGACTGTGAAAAAAAGGTCTATTAGATGAATCTAATCCACTGTGCATTTTAATTGACTCAGCATATATATTTATTGCAAGCACGTAAATGACCCATAATGCACCCTCCGAATATTTTGGTTAGAACTCAATAACTTTAACTCATGATCAGATTAGTTAAGACTCAATTACGTGATTGTTTCGGTCGTCAAGTGGTGGTGGAAAATTCCTGGGGTTTTCCCCAGACTTTCATCAATATTTGTGAAATTCATGGACATTTCACGATCAGGAAAAAATATAATTTCTCCTGACTTTTTCCCGATAGTTTGGGAACTCTGAACGTAGCTGCGAGTCTCAAAGACAGTCAGTTACAGTATTTCACTGTACTTATTTTGCAGGATTCAATCACTGCATATATCAATGAACAATTATCTAGCATTACATTCACAAAATATGTAATAATGTAAAAATATAAATTATATTGATTTTGTATACAAGCTACTTTTGAAAACAACTACGTGACAGCAAAAGGATCAGAATGGAAATCAAATCAAGGAATCAATTATCAAAAATGTTCAATAATATTCTAATCAGTTCTATTTACTGACATTTCATATTCTCCATTCCACTTCCTTGCACATTACTACTAGTACCATTTTTGTCCTTTGTATTTGTCAGCTACGGTTGTAACTGCTAAGGAATTGATGAAATAATAAGGTACATGCTCAATTATTAATTTCAAAGTGACATCTTGAAGATAAAAGAAGAAGAAAAAACAAATGTATGTCCTGGGAACTAGAGCCAATACTGCCAGTCTGCAATCAATGCTAAGTTACTTTGTTCAAATTCGTGTATAATGTGGATCCCATGTTTTTGTTAATGAAAAAGCAAAAGTAGGCTCATATTTGCATAAGACTAAAAAAAATATATTAATACAATGAAATATCCGTCAACTAAAATATTGGGTAATGTCTTCTAGTGACAACACTAAAATAAATACTGATGATAAGTCTTTTTTCAGGTGAACTTCAGTTTATAATTTTAGTTCTAATTTAGTTTCAAACTAATCATTATAAAAGTGACATTCCCTCTTTTATTTACACACGAATATAAATCTTACGGTGATGCCCATTAGTGAATCTGTCAGAACCTATTTAAGTGGTTAGTACTCAAGTGTTGAGATTTAGGTGTTTGCAAGACACAAGCAACTCAGGATTGATTATCTCAGCCAATTACATTACAATAATGATGACCACATCACAATAACAATGTGTCAAGGGTCATAATGTTTTCTTGTTAAAACTAAACACCACAGATAAGTCCTATATTGTTGCTTTTGCCTTATTGGTGGATAGTTCTTCAAACTTTGCAGTGACACATTCTAAAATACAATAAAGTTCTAATTATACAAGCAAAAATATGTCTTTTCTCTTTCATTATGGTCAGTTTTTTTTTAAATCTCAGTTCAGATCTATTGTTCTGGAACTGTGCACAGCCATGTGCCAACTGTTTTTTTGTACCAAAAATATGTGGTCAAACTCAGTTATTGTCACGTGTTATAAGTGAAGTAACATTTAAAAATACATCCTGAGGAATTAATCAAAAATATTTATGGGTATGGTTCTAGTGGAGTGAAATTCTAGCTATGACAGCTCAGTTAACTGGTATTTGATTATAATGGATAACACCAATCAGAACACCAAATTTCAGATGTAATTTGCCACCATTGAGAACTATATTCATAACTACTTTTGTTCACATGGCACAATATAGCAGTGGATAGATACAAAGTCACTATCGGAACATTGTCTGCTTTTTCTGTTGCAATATATGTGGTGCACTCTGCAGGAAGTGAATCATCAAACCAATCAAATTTATGTGTATTCCAACAACCACATCCATTGTTATTAATTGATGTAAATAGCCAAGTCATTTTTCTGATTTGGATAATGAATGTTACTGACCATAAAAGGGAAGGATCTCCAACTATACCAGTACTAAAGACTGTGAGTGCTGCATGTCAACTTGATCTGTAACGAAACATCTGCCAGCAATTTACTCACTTTAAGTTACTTCTTCAGATGTAATATCTAACTATTAAAGTCAATTGGATTGGATGAATATTTGTGTAGGGCAATGGAGATTATAATTTTTATGTGCCAATGAAAAATGCCACCACCCTAAGGCCCACTAAATTTTTAAATAAAAGTAAAGTCTCTCTTGCAATTTCAAGCAATTGATTATAATATGGTTGCTGTGTATGCACAATTTTGCTCACAAGTTATTGAAGGAATGTGTAAATTGTATCCAGAAAGAATCTTACATAAAAATGGATGTTATTCACATAAAATATTTCTGACAACATTCCACATAGATCTGGAACTCGAGACTTTGCATTCAAGATTGTGTGTTATCCCAACCATCAGTGCATTGGAAGCATTTGAAGGACTACTGGCTGCCTAAATTTACAGATGTCTGCTGGACTACACAGAAATATATTAAGGAATGCAAAAGATCATTTGATACATAAGTGTTCATTTTAATCACTTTAGAACATATTCTGAGACACAGTTTCATGATCATGAATTCGGAGTGGAATGGGACTGACAGATGGGAAAACAAAAATAGTTGCTATTTATATTTACTACTTTCTAATTTACAATTGTACAGCTGATTTTAGGTTCCACCTACTAATGGGTGGAGTAGAAATGTACGTCACCATGTAACAATATCTCAGGTTTTTCCCATTTAAACATACATGGTGCCCAGGTATTTAAAAAAAAAAAGAAAGCCAGGTTACTTTGATTATAAAGAGTTCATAACAAAATTATACAACATTCAAAACTGTATCTTTGGGTGACTATTCCATATTGAAAGTGGCTTCCCTATATACTAAGTTTATTTTACTAGAACAGCCCTGTCATTTCAAATAATGAATAGTTCAGCTAAAATGTTCTTGCATTAAGATTCCACATGCTAAGTGAAGAAAAAACTGAGATAAGACTATCAACAACATACTGTGTATGCCACATATTCTATGGATATTTTATTTTACAAGGGCTATTAACAAGATGAGTAAGGAAGATAGTCTAATTGATTTCTCTCTAACTCAACTGTGATTATCCCCCTTATTTATCAAACCAAAATTATGATGAAAGTATCTATTCGCTATTTCTTAGCCAAATAAACTCCCAGAAATGTATCCAAAATGTTCCTAGTGATGGGAAATTACAATGAGAAACAAGGTGACAAGAGAAATAAACAAAAAAGATTTTTTCACACATACATAGTATGACAGACTTGTCTCTAGTTTAGGTCTGCAGAAAAAATAATACAAATTGAATTTTCTTTTAACATACCAGCATTTCTAGGACTTCAAGCTCCAGCTGAAACTGAATTTCTCCACATTCACCTTTGATCACTCTCAGATACGTAAGAAAGTTCTCCACTATTGAAAGAGAAATTATGATTAAAATGCATGAATTATTTCTTTACTGCAATAATGTTTATGTTTTTAAGACTAAAGGTTTCTCAAAATAAAGTGATGAACAATAATTATTTGTTAATTATCGTTTTTGAAATAGAATAGAATGGTAAAGACACTTGCTCATGGGGCTTTGGGGCATGTGGGTAGAGGTGCAATCATCTCAGGGGGTTTGGGAGCATGGGGTTCACAGTGCAGTCATCACGTGTGGCTTTGGGGCATGAGGGTAAATGTGCAATCATCTCATGACAGTTTTGGGGAATGAGGATGGAGTTGCAATCATTTCATGGGGCTTTGGTGCATGGAGGTGAAGTCATCATGTGGGGCTTTTGGGACATCACGACAGAGATGCAGTAATCTCATGGGACTTTAGGCATCAGGACAGAGGTGCAGTCATCTCATGGGGCTTTGGGATGGATGCTCAATAATTCCATGGGGCTTTGGGGCAAGCCAGTGAAGTGCAATCATTTCATGGAGCTTTGGGGCATGTTGGTGTAGGTGCAGTCATCATGTGGGACTTTTTGGGTATGCGGGTAAAGGTGCAATTATCTCATGGGGTTTTGAGGCATCAGGAAAGAGGTGCAGTGATCTCATGGGACTTTGGGTCATCAAGATTTCATGGGGCTTTGGGGCACGGGGGTGGAGTCATCATGTGAGGCTTTTGGGGTATCATAATAGAGGTGCAGGCATCTCATGAGACTTTAGGGCATCAGGATAGAGGTGCAATCATGTGGGGCTTTGGGGCATCAGGACAGAAGTTTAGTCATATCATGAGGTTTTCAGACCTGCCAACCCTGACGAGTCAGTCTCAGTAAGGGAGTTGATTTTTTTCCGTAAGATTGACCAGTTTTCAGTAAGGTGTAACAAAATATCAATAACTACTATTGTAAAGCTGGAAAACGTAATTAAAAGTTTGATGCATCGACGATAAACATTTTGTTCAACTGAAAAGTTTGTAAAGTACGCGTAGACTTTATTTACCACTAGTACAGTTGCACAAACTATAGTTCCAAACTCTTTTCCATGTCACATGACGACAGCAATCATATCTCCCGCCAAGAGAAATACTCAAATTGGGATGTAATGTCCAATAAATGTAATTGTGTCCTTTCCAGCTTTTATTCGCAAGAATCTAAATACTCCTTTTTATTCTTCTGTGCTGATTATTAACACTTTTCTAGAAGCTTATTTGATTTGTTCGATTTGTGACCTTGGGCTCCTGTCTACATATACATTTATTGTTTTATCTCAATGCTGAAACAAACATGACAAATTTGGTGGTAACAACAGGCCATAGGCCTGGAACTCTGCATTTATGTCAACATTGGTGGCTTGTCAACATAAGTGATGTCCGTATATGTGGGTAGGACTGTATAGGATAAACTTATGTATTTGCTTTTATCTTTCACTACTTGCAAAGATTACATGCTAAATTTAATCAAGTCTTCTAATCACAAAAAATGGCCTTTGTTACAAAAAGTGCCCATTCCTTCAACCATATTACTCAGAGTGTTCCCCTTCCTTCTGTAAGAAACCCTAAGCTGGAATACTACCTACCTACCCACCTACCCAATGATTATGTCCAGTAAGACAGCTTTGACTGAAGATGGCCAACATTTATATAATAAATATTCAATTAACACATTCCCAGTTTCAATGCTTCTAAAACTAATATTTGTGCTCATTTTCATTATGATTTGAGAAATAAAATGGAAGAGCACAATTAAACTTAATGGATTTTGCAAATAAAAATTCATATCTCTCCTGTATAGAGTTTCAATAATTAAATAAAAGATCAATATACACAGGCTTGATTTTGGTTGTTAATATAACAGTTATGATGCAAACTTGAAAAAGCTTTAAACTCACCCTTCTCTGTGATTTTGTATTCTGAATGTGTCAAGGTAATGCCAGTGATATATTCTGTTATTTCTAGCTGGAAAAAGCACAAAAAACTCAAGAAAAGAATGAGATAACATGATTGTCAAACATAAGTAAAAATTATTTGTCAATTTCAATTTGTACGATTCATGCCACAAAATATATATGAATGGGTTGGCCCTGAAGCAGGCAGCTGGCTTCAGTAGCCACCACTGCACAGTACATCTGAAAGCATCGACTGCAGCTGCCTTCCACACACGTTTTAATCAATGATATAGGCAATGTACTGTTTAACTTTTTAATATCTATATTTTTCCAGCTAATATTACATATTATTAAAAAATATTCTGTATACTATTGATGCTAATAATGGATGTGCATAATAAGCTGTATAGCGACTTTAAGGATGCTTTCATTGCTGCACACCCTGATCTGAAGGCAGATCTGGCACATAAATGTGTACAAAAGCAGTGGAATAACTAAAAAAATATTGATTCGAGTTTGGCATGCGAGAGCAGCAGAAAGAAAAAGGTGTCTCATGAGCAAGTGAGACGGATGCCAAGACACAAATGACAGCAGTAGCATGTTTAGTGAAGAAAAAAAAAAAACAACGCTCTACACCAGCACAAGATGCAGCAAGCATTGAGTTAGAATCCATCAATGCACTAATGGCTAGTCTTCTACAGGTAAAAAACACTGGACTGTGGACAGCTGATATGAAAACAGTCTGATGAACTCAGCAGTAAAAAGGTGCAGCTGGAGAAAAAGTTATGATGTCTTGCAGCTGAACTAGCATGCAATCAGAACTCCAGGCTTGACTTAAAGAGAAAGCTGACTGAAGTTACAGAAGAACATCCAGTCACTGGCCAGCAACTCAAAACGTTCTGTCAGCAGAAAGTAGGGAGGCCTCGCATAGAAGATGACCAACCACAGCTGCTAAAGACAATCGTGGACATTGAATCATGTGGAGCAGCTGCTGATCTGCGGCGATGATCTGAGAAGCTTAGTAGCTGCAAAATGTTGGATGCCTTGAATGAAGCCCTCATCCAAGATGGCTTCAGCATCAGTTGAGCAGGATCATATATATGTCTACTTCCACATAATTTGGCGACGACTGAAGGTAAGCACCATGTGACCACAGTGCCTGTCAAGCTGCTTAAGGCAGCAAACAGTGAAATGCGCAATCACGTGGCTCATTTTGCATCTGGCTGTTGCAATGGGAGAACACCATGTTTTTTATTTCTTGAGCCAAGACAACAAGGCACTGATCACTGGCAGCAAATAAGCAGGCGCCCATTCTGATGCTCCTGAGTATTGTGTGTAGCTGCCAGATCACGACTGGGTTATTGCTAAACACCACAAACTGATCTCTTCAGTCTATGCTGCATGTGTTATAAAACCAGGGGCTGTATTGTATTCATGTCCGACTGCTACCTTCATTCGCAGTGGGAAGTATAATAGTAGCACACTAATGACACACACTGCTGATTTATGAAGAACTCATACAACTTCCTGCTTTTCGGCCTGTTATGTGTATTAATGGATCAGTGAAGCTGATTGTGGTCATAACAGCAGATGGTGGTCCGAATGAGAACCCTCGATTTCCAAAAACACTAGCCGTAGCCAATCAAGTCTTACATTACAACAACCTGGATGCAATTTTCATTGCGTGCCATGTGCCAGGGCACCCTGCCTACAACACCGTCAAACGACGCATGGCTCCTCTGTCACGTGACCTATCAGGATTCATCCTGCCTTACAATCATTATGGATCTCATTTGGACAGCAATGGCAAGACATGTGAGGTAGAGTTGGAAAGGGCCAATATCCAGAAGGCCAGTGAAGTGCTGGCAGAAATCTGGAGCTCAACGGTTATTGATGGATTTTATGTGGTAGCATCTTTTGTATCATGTGAAAATTGGACAACAGTCCACTGTCAGATGAGTGGTCAAGTCGGCACATTCAACAGCTGCAGTATTGCTTGCAGATTGTGAAGTGCAACAGTGGATAATGCTATGGTCAGCATCACACTAACTACAATGACATATTTCCTGGACGATTTTTACCTCCACCTGTTCCACACTACAGCACAGATAGAGGGATTACCTATGCACCAGTTGGCAGCAACAGTGGAACATTTGGATCGCTTTATCAACAACTGGCTCTTTCACATCTGCAGCCTTCACATGACTTCCTGAGGATGCCATCTGATTTATACTGTCCATCAATGACTGCTGATCTTGAGAAGTGCATTTGTAATCAGTGTGGCCTGTACTTTCCATCACAGGTATGCAGCAGTCAGCACACAGGCTGAAGTGGCATACGTCGGCGCTGTGGAGCCTGAATCTGTTAGCGCTATTCTGTCAACTGCATCATCAACATCCACAACTGAAAGCAGTGATGATGGTCTGCCAGTTGTTTACAACTTATTTGACTGCCAACAGTCTGTGTTTGTTGACGTGGAGTAAGACATTGACAATCTATCGAATTCAGCTTTCTGTGAGATGACAACATTAGTTCTATGTCCTGAATAAAGACTATTTTAAAGAAAGAACTTTGTTTTGAGCTAAATCTTGTGATGAGATCAGTGAATGTTGTATTTTGAAAGCACCAGCTATTACACTGCCAGACCATAGAGCAGTGTATAATGTTAGATTGGGATGTCCACAGCTCGGGTGAGGGGTGTGGTGGGTAAGCCACATGCTGACAAAGGGAGAGGGGGTAGGAAAACAGGTATTATCTGCAGACGTCCTTAATGGACAATCCCTTAGTACATTTAAATCAACAATTGTCAAACATAAATATATTAGTACATTTAAATCAGTACATAATTGTCAAACAAATGCATTTGAACATTTCAATAACTGCATGACTGTCAGCAATCAATTCATGATTGTCAAATATAAATACATTAGAACATTTTAATCAAAGCATACTTGTCATATATATATATATATATATATATATATATATATATATACACACACATATATATATACATACATACATACATATATATATATATAGAGAGAGAGAGAGAGAGAGGGATAGTCCTGGGTTTCACCAATGTCACAAAATTGCAATTTTTGGGGGGCTGTTTAATCTGTACATAAAATCATGGATTTGGAGCGGAGAAATTCAAAGGGACCATGAAAGGAAGCCACAAACTTGGATACACAATGCACTGGAATCTATCAGTTACATAAACAAATCTTTTGTTCGTATTGACAAATCCATCTTTACAGTGCATTGTTACATCAAAATCCGCTTATGTTGACATCTGGCCTGAGTACTGTATGCTGTGATACACTCAATCATGCTACCGGACTATACCTACAATCGACCGACCTCTGAAGATATGAACAGAAACAATTATAATTAACTGAATGATGGCTAATCCTTCTGTTGTTTTTAAAAAAAATATACCAATAAAATAGTTTTGCTGAAACATAAGAGAAAACTGATTACCTCTGAAGTACCGATATCTGTGTATAAATACAAAGCAAATGGAAAAAATCTCAATCAGAATTATATACTGTCAACAGTGCAACATTAACATGGGTAAAAATAAGTTAAACGTTGCATGTTCATCATCTCATCCTAAGAGTAAGTTAATAAAATTAACAGCATTTGGATTTAATGCAAATTCATCAGACAACAGAGTCAATGAACCTGATGTTATACCTGGCATTCCAACATCATCTAAATGTAGTGATGGTAGTAATGCTTTAAGCGCAACACCACATCATGATGAACAGGTCAAAAGGACCCGAAAATTTCTCAACAGCTGGAAACTTGGGCGTCCATGGCCAAGATATAATACAAAGTTAAAGCAGATGTTCTGTGATATATGTATCAAGGCACAAATAGTCAATTCATTTACAACTGGCTGTGATATTTTGAAGGAGTGTGTCACCAAGCATGAATCCAGGCAGGGCAAGTAATATTAACATATATATTAAGATATTTTACTTTTGCCATCAATCCCGTGCTACGATTGCATGGACTTAAACTGTGCAATAAGAAATAGCAAAACAAACAAGTTTGGCATAATTGAAAATGATTTATTTCTCAAAATATAGAGGTGAAAGAATTAAATTAACTTACAGTCCTATCAGATCCAAGAAATCCGAATACATCCCAACAAAAAAGGCCACTTCTGTGTTGAAGCTTCAGATGTTCAGAAAGAATTAATGTCCAAAGAATTCAAATAGTTGTTGAATAAATTCATTTAATACTGTACAGTTATTCTAGCGTGTCATGCAAAAAATAAATCTCATATATATATAATACACGTGAAATTCTCAGTAAGGACTAGGGCTGTCAAAAACCATGGAAAACTTCACCTGGGTACCCGTTAGAACATGAAAGACATGTACAACCCTAGTTACCCCACTGTCAAATTTTCACAAACCTGGATTGTTGTAGGGTGATGAAACGAACGGACTTTTTACATCATTTTGCACATTGTTTACCACACTTTATCCACTATTTCACATTTTACCAATTGGCACTTTCACGGTCTCCTTCCAAAATATTTATCGGTCGCCCATCTTGTGCAATGAAGGCTGAAATTCTCCGATCAATATCTAAGGCCCTGACTTTTGATAATTTTGGTTTCCCCATCATGAATGAAGCAATGCTTGGAGTACTACTTGTGCTGCCGTTATTATTGACGTCGATGCGGTGTGTTCCAATGAGATGGTTCCGCAAAGTACTTGTGTTTCCACCTTTTGCAGAAAGCACCAGTTCACACAATTTGCAACGAGCACCATTATCGTTCGTTGTTCAGAATTCGCCCACACTTTAGAAACTTTGCCCATTACTCTTTGTAAAATAATTATTTAAATAGAAAATAACATCACTCCCTATAATAACTGTCTTTTGTTAGACACACATGCAGCGCTTCTAGAATGACAATACCAAACAAGGCTACAGTGACTGCATGGTGGTCACTGATATGTACTAGTGACACCACATGACCACGCAGTTGCTGCCGCCCTGTTTGCTATTGCCATATTAGAAATGCTGCATGTGGTGCTGGCTGAGTGGCTGATTCATTTTTGCTAGTGGACCACTTGGCCTACTTGTTATGCGATGTAACAATTTAATAGGGCAAGCTAGACCTCTTGGCATTGGGAGTCTGTAGTATAAGCTGTGCATATAGCAGCAGTAGATTAGTTGGCCCTGCCCCCCCCCCCCCGTCGCAGTCAGCCACAGCTTGTTGTTCGTTCGCTGACTGATGAGTAAGTACTATGTTAACATGCATAGTTTACATATTAGTATTGTTTTGAACAGTGAAGCCGTTCACACAGCTCAGCATGCAGCAGCCGTTTAGCAGTGGGCCGCTGATATATAACGGGTGGTCCTACTCCAAAATATAGACTGGAGTTGCAACTCAGACCAGTGTACTGCTGATGATATACGATATTTTGATAGTGTTGTCGACAAATTATTTTTGTGAATGGGTACTCGTCATTAATTTTCAATACCCGGGTTTATCACTACGGATACCCGGTTACCCGTTGACAGTCCTAATAAGGACACGCAGTTTCTCCCCGTGGAGTGCATTATTTGCCACCCCCACAACATGACTCCATTTCATATTCTATACAATAGCTGAAGGTTAGACTTAAGCCTCTTCGACATACTTCAAAGAAACTGCCTGTTCTACAGTGAGTGAAAGCACTAGCAAATTGACAAATAAACCATGCTCTTTTTTGTTATAACTAACATTGTCTAAAATGGGTGTGAATTTATGTTAACAGTTCAAATGTTGTCTCAAGCTACCATACAGGTGATAACTATTTCCCACATTTTATATCCCACCTTATTTACTTATTGTTAACTAGTATATGCATATAACACTGTTGAGTCATGAACAAATATTTTCCGAATTGTTTTTTTTTCTTTTTTGGGGGGTGGGGGTAGGACGGGACACATGTTCTGTGATATGTTTCTTCACTCCTTTTAATTTAATGATGGTATTTAATTCTTATATACAAGGCACATTAATCACAGGTGTTGACTCGTGTAAGTGTCACTGGTGGGAATGGAGATCCTAGTTTGCTTGTCGAGAAAAATTCTACAGCATTCAGTGATCTATCTTGGGATTTAGGAAGCAATTCACTATAAGCAAAGAACATAAAGCGTGGCAAAAATTATTTTCTGAACTCCTGGTTGATGTAGAGCTAGCCATAAAAGGGGAGGGGTGCATTTAATTAATGAATGCATTAAATCGATGGTCGCATTATACGTCGCTTATCGTACATTGCAAAGTACAATCATAGGGTTTTAGTATTAAAATGTCATTAACTAAAATTCCTTACAAAACTATTATTTGGAAAATAATATACATAATATAGATTTGCTTTATACCCGATGCTTCTATTTTAAAAAAATAGCGAGACACTGTAGATATCAGGAAAGCAGAAATTTGACATTTATAATGCATTTTTTGCATGTGACAACAGTCATACCTATGTACTAACAGTGATGCAGGATGCAAAGACCATGGAAGTTGTAAGATCACTGCTCTTAGTAAACGCAGAAATGTCATTATCAATTCCATGAGGAACACTTTCTTTGCGACCTACTACAATCGCAACTGATCATCATGTGACATTCTATAACATTTCAACAGAGCAAAAAAGTCATCTAATGATTTTTTTTGTAATATTATAGCTGTATTGCTTGTTGTCAATAAAGTAATAACTTTCCCATCTTTTTCACTTTTCAGTCCCTATTACATTAACAGACTTGGAAAAATATTCACTACTTGTTCTGGAGACATTTTTTGAAAATTGGCGACAATATTTTGAGGTTGGCAATTTTTTGGCGACAACTTTTCAAAAGCCAGGACCATCCCTGATATGTATGTATGTATATATATATATATATATATATATATATATATATATATATATATATATATATATATATATATACACACACAAACACACATTTCAATCAATACATGATTATCAGGATATAAATACATTGGTAAATATAAATCAATGAATGACTGTCAGCTATAAATTACAACAGCCTACAGACAATGGTCAAAGACTTTTCTACAAGAAGTAACCTTGGTCTTGGAACCTGGCAAGGCAAGTCTCTTAAGTACACTCTACAGAAAATGACTCAATGCTAATTTTATTAAAAAGTGGCAATATTACCATACAAATTTAAATTCATAAAAACACCATAAGTCATATCTTCTGTCATCTCCTAATGCAGGATACATACATGACTGTCAAGGGGGATTACTGTGACTACTCTTTAAGAAGTTCTGTATGTGATAGTGCCCTTTGTGATAACGTTCACTTATTTACCTTATGCTTCAAGACTTCAGTCTCAGCATATATGACATCAATACTCTTTTCTTTATTTTCTGCGGCTGCTAATTCATTCGTTTTCCTAAAATAAATAATGTATAAATGAACAGGGGAAATGGGAAGAAAAAAAATTGCTTTCAAGGCAAGAGTTATGCTTGGATACAATGTGTGAGAAGAAGGAAGCTGAATCATCATTACAAAAAGTTAAACCTTGTACATGAAAGTGCCATATAAATTAAGGAACTCTCAACATCAAACATGCAAAGTAAAGTTTTTTTCATTTGATAGGTTGGTGCTAAAATTTTCTAACTAGCTTAAACATTTTCTGCAAAATGATGACAGCCTAAAGCAAAATTCTGGCAGTGCCAAAATGGCATCTAACAAAATTGTATAAATTCATTATCCATGTCCAGTACTTACAGTGAAGTTTCAATATTCTGAGCACAGGAAGAATTCCTATCATGCTCCTTTCTTTTAATAGTGGCTTCTAGCCGTTTCACATCTGCCTCTAACTGGGCCAATTCAGACAACCTCTTGACAAGGGATTTAACTTCTGGGATTGTAGGTTGAAGGGAATGTTGTATATTTTCTGAAAAATGGTCGGTCTCACTACTTGGGAAACTGAAGATAAAGAATGTTAACATTAGCATACTTTAAAAAAGGGAGAAATAATTTATAATAAGCATACAGCACAATCTATTTCCCACCTTTGTTCCATCAATTCTATATCTTAACCGCAATGAAGAAACTGCACTCTCTGCACATGACAAAATAATTCAGTTTGGTCTCTCTTTTAAATTCTGAATACTGGCCATTCCACTTATTTGGCACCAGATAACATTCACTGAAAATCATACCAGAACTATTTGGCACCAATCCTGTATAAAAGCAATGAAATCTGATTAATTGGATTGTCCAAAGTTATCAGTGACAGGAAAAAAATGTTTGCCATCCAAGTTTTGTTTTCTGTAGGATAATCTTGATTCCTCTATTCTGGAACTTGAGTGTTTTACAGAACTACAGGTTTTAATTATGCTTAATTACAAAAAAAATTGGCAACAGGTTCTCATTTCTCGTTGAGTAGCCTCTTTCATATGGTAGCATCATTAAGAAGTTTACATTTGTTGTCACATGCACTGATTCAGCCCAAAATCTATACCAGTCTTGAAACATAAGGTAAATACAGTGAACATTATCAACAGAGGGCACTATCACATACAGAACATCTTAAAGAACAGTCACAGTAATCCCCAAATCAAAGGCAATGTCTGCATTTTTAGGCAACTTAGTCACCCACTTTACCTGGAAGTGTGACCCCCTGATGCACTCATCTCAAACTTGCAGTCATGGTTCAGTAAGGATTCTCTGAACATAGAGCAACTGTTTTATAGGGCACTACCCATTTATCTCGACATCACCGATCTGGTGGCCTAGTGGTTAAAATGTCCGCCTTGGATGCGGGAGGTCGTGGGTTCAATCCCTAGCAGAGTCATACCAAAGACTTATAAAAATAGTGCTAACAGCTGCCTTGCTTGGTGCTCAGCATTAGCAGGTTAGTGTATGGACTGGTCAGTCTGGTGTCAGGATAACGTGACTGGGTGGGTATGCTACATGTCTGCAGCATGATGCCACAGTGCTAGACATCACTATAAACTGCCACACATCATAGCGATATGACTGAAAAATTGTTAAATCTACGTTAAAAATCCAAATCACACACATATATCTCGACATCCTCAGGTCTGAGGTAATACTGTCGACATAAGTGGCTGTCAGTATAAGTATTTGGAGCGGGGAGGGCTGATAAAAAAAAAAATCAAAATTTACTATGCAATTGAAATTCAGCTGTTATGGGGTAACTTGTCATCAATGTGTAGGTTTTACAGTTTGAGAAAATAGAGAATGAAAATTTTGATTAACTGAAGATGAAAAGAAAAACCATTTGAAATATACTTGTATAGTGACAACTTACATGTGTGTTACCTTTGTGTTATACAGTCCATAATGTATGAAGTACAGTACATATACATGAAAAATCCATGAATTTGGGTATTAGTCACATGTTAGAAAATTCCTGTATCAGTCACATCCCATCAGAATATACAGTGTATAAACACATCTGTAAAAAATATGGTAGCCTCATTTTGAGGGCTCTCAAAACTCACTTATTTCGACTGCAAGAACAAACTTAAAGACCTAATAATGTTTCCTACCTGAAATATTCTCAGCATGTTTTTTATTTTTTAATGTTTTTCTAATTTCATGGTGTTTGTTTTTGTAATAATATTATTATGTTTCTTATCTTATAGGTGTTGCCTGATGTTGTAAAGCGCTTAGAACTTCTAAAGATTAGGTGCTATACAAAGTCCTCATTATTATTATTATTATTATTTTATGAACTGTATAATCTATTGTCAACCAACATGTGTCACTAAACAATTAACTATGACATGCATTACAACCAGTAGAATTTGGTTGTTTAGTTGTTACAGTATTTATATGCTACATGTACTTAAACTGGTATAGATTTTGGGCTGAATCAGTGCATGTGACAACAAATGTAAATTTCTTAATAAGGCTACCAAATGAAAGAGGCTAATTAAAACCTGTAGTTTTGTAAAACACGGACAAGTTCCAGAATAGAGGAATTAAGATTATCCTGCAGAAAAGAAAACTTGCATGACAAACATTTATTCCTGTCACTGATAACTTTGGACAATCCAATTAATCAGATTTCATTGCTTTTATACAAGATTGGTGCCAAATTCATTTGATGAAGGGTGCCTTGTTTTCATAAAAGATCATAGCTGGTTTGTTTTGATGAAAGGGTACACATACTATTTAAGTCACTGCAAAAACCAACCTCCCTGGACCAACTGGTGCCCAACTGATAATGTGATGGCAGCATTAAAGTCCAGTAGCAACATCAGATGGAACTGGCAGCTTGTCAACATTCATGATAAGAAAACAAATAATTTGTTCCAGTTGGGACCTAGAGCTTTTGTGTTCAGTGATTTTATATCTCGATGTCGCTATAGGTTGTGTAGTCATGAAACACCCATTTCATACTGCCCTGCCATAAAACTGAACCCACTCACTTTAGCTAAAATGAGCTATCTGGAGACAACGCTAAGTGTGCACCTCGACATGTTTACATATGATCTTGCACTGTCAAGTGTGATTCCATAATGTCTTAAAAACAGTGTTCATCAGAATCAATATTGTTCTCTTAATAACACTTTTTAATAAAGGGTTATTTATCAAACAGTGAAAGATTGTTTTTTCATTTCAATTATGTATAGTGTCCAAAAGATTTCACAAAAAAGCACGGTAATACAATTTACACAAATAGTAATACATTACCGTTGTATGTACCATATAACAGCAACTGGCAGTAATTTTCACTGCTCTCCAATGGCTTAGTAATGGCTGGATTTTAGTGATCTGCTTGCAAAATCACTAACTGTGGGATGACAGTATAGCATTAATTTCAAGCCCTGTACAAATGTTCTGTTTTGATAAGAATTCTTTTTAAAAAAAAGAATGCTTTACAGGATTTAACATTAAAGATTAACCAGTGAGGAAATATTCATCTGGATAGAAAGATCAGTCAAAATAAATTTATTAATTTGCAATGAGTGGTCTGTTGATCTGTATTTTTAACGGATCAGAACATCCAATCTCGACTATGTCTTAATACGGTTGTTTCCCACCATAATAAAACAAGACACATGGGTCATGTAGGCATTTAACACCAACTATTTCAGTAATGGGTGTCATTTTTTAGAATTTGATTCTACATACCTTTAAGTGGCAAGTATTCACTTCATTTGGATCCATATTCCTTTAGAAGGTCATTATTTAGATGCCCCAAGAAGTGCATATGGCAAAATGAAATTGTTAAAGTACCTTGACATTTTTGGATGAAATAATAATAATAATAATAATAATAATGAGGACTTTGTATAGCGCCTAATCCTTAGAAGCTCTAAGCGCTTTACAACATTAGACAACACCTATAAGATAAAAAACATATAATAATATTATTACAAAAACAAACACCATGAAATTTGAAAAACATTAAAAAATAAAAAACATGCTGAGAATATTTTAGGTAGGAAACATTATTAGGTCTTTAAGTTTGTTCTTGCAGTTGAAATAAGTGAGTTTTGAGAGCCCTCTTGAATGTGATCACTGTGTCTTTGTGTCTAAGTTCAGTGGGCAATTCATTCCACGTTGCTGGGCCTTGGTATGCAAAAGAATGCTGTCCATATGACTTTGTTTTCATAGTGGGAATAATGAGTATACGATTGTCAGAAGAGGAGCGAAGTATCTTGCTGGTGTGTACACATGGGTGAGATCGGACAGGTATGTTGGGCTAGAGTCCGACAGTGAAACGTAGCACAGAGAACAAATTTTGTGTTTGAGTCTGGCTCGAATGGATAGCCAGTGTAGGGTACAGAGCAGTGGGTAGGTGTGCTCTGATCGTGGTACTCTAAGTATGATTCGAGCAGCTGTGTTTTGAACTTTCTGAAGTTTCTGGAGTAGATATTGAGATGAACCAGACAGAATTGAGTTACAATGGTCCAGTCTTGAAAGTACTAATGAACACACAAGTGTTTTAGTGGCATCAACTGAAAGATATTTGCGAACTGAGCTGATGCATCTCAGCTCAAAATATGCAGCCTTGCATATGTTCATGACATGTTGGTACAATGTGAGAGTACTGTCCAGAGTAACACCTAGGTTTCCTACTGATTGTGTGAATTTAATGTTGGTGTTGCTGATATTTATTGTTTGAGGTAAAGGATGTGAATGAGAAAGTCTTTGTGTTGTGATCAGACTGGCCTCAGTTTTATCATCATTCATCTCCAGCTTGTTACATGTCATCCATGATTTCACAGAAATTCATCTCTCTACACCTTGGATGGTAGCATCAACTTTAGTTGGGTGGCTAGATTTGTATATTTCGGTGTCATCAGTGTACAACTGGTGAGACATTGGATGATGATCTATGACACTTGAGAGCGGCTGAGTGTACAGAATGAAGAGAACAGGTTTAAGTACAGACCCCTGTGGAACACCACAACATAGATCAACTGGGCTGGAGTGTATTCCATTTGCAGATACAATCTGTGTCCTGTTGACCAAGTAGGACTTGAACCACAGTAAGGCTGTATCATGAATGCCAAATACATGCTGGAGACAGTGAAGTAATATATCATGGTCTATTGTGTCCAATGCTGCAGACAAATCAAGGAGGGTGAGGACTGTAATCTTTCCGCTATCCAATGCAAAGAGAATGTCATTAACTACTCTTAGAAGAGTAGTTTCACTACTGTGGCAAGGGCGATATGCAGACTGTACATTGCCAAAAAGACTGTTTGAATTTAGATGAGATACAAGTTGGGATAGAACAAACTTTTCTAAGATTTTTTATATGAATGGGAGATTAGAAATTGGGCAGTAGTTCTTTAAATCGTTATGGTCTAGTGTTGGTTTCTTCAGCAGAGGCTTTACAATGGCAGTTTTGAAAAATGATGGGAATTCCCCGGATGAGAGAGAGGTATTAATAACATCAGTTAGCGAAGGCAATACTGGATCTAAGCACTCAAGCAGCAGTGATGTTGGAATTGGATCAAGTTCACATGACTTTGGTGCACTCTTCATTAGGATTGTACGTACAAGATCCATAGAGACAGGTTCAAATGCTGCTAATGGTTGCCGCTCAAATTCTGTATCCCAACTGTATGGTGACGACAAGTGAATTGAAACTGTGGTGTCAAGCTTATCTCTAATGGTTTGTACTTTGTCACCGAAGAAATTTGCAAATATGTCCAGAAGGAAGACTGGAGAGATGGTAGTTGGAAGTGGTGTTGATTTGTTCCTTGACATTAGCTTGTCAGTAGTCTTGAAGAGCTCTTTGCAGCTGGAACTTTCCATGATCTTAGTAGTGTAATGGGCTGATTTCGCTGCATGGACTATATTTGTGACATTCTTCTTAGCGACTTCATAGATTTGCTTATGAATAGTGAGTCTGGTGGAAAGCCAGAGCCTCTCAGCTTTACGATGGTCTCTTTTAGCAGTGCGAAGCTGGTCCCTAACACTGCTATACCATGGAGAACACAAAGGTGTGATCCAATACAATCTGGATTGAATGTCGCACGCTGTGATGTCCTAATGAAAGCTACACATATTGATAAACAAATTCATACTACCCTCGACTCTGACAAATCCACTCGATGAGCTCTTATTTTGACCTAAGTTTAGTACACGGCCACCACTCTAACAGTCAATAGCGATAATTTTTCTTTTGGAAATATCTTGGCACAGTTAAGGTGCACAGCATTTAATAATCAGGATTGAGAAGACTTTGGTTAAAGAAAATTAGTGTTAAATTTTAAAAGTACAATTTATATTCAATTTAAAATGAATAAATGCACATACATGACCCATGTGACTTCTACCATAGTCATGGCAGAAAGAAAAGTAGAGCTGAACTTACTGGTCACCATAGCACCAATAACAGCAGATTGGACAACATTTCAGCATGACTTATAATTCTCAAACTGCTAAAAATCTAAAGTCAAAGAAGAATTGTCCCCATTAACTGACTGGGCCAAATAGTACCTATGTTATGTTTACAGATTCCTTGAAGACACATTACACAATTTATTCCACGCAGAACACATGTAATAAATAGTACACATACATATATATATATATACATACATAGATAGGTACGTACACACATACATACATACAACATACAGGGCCAACGAGTGGCTGAGTGGTCTAAAGCCCTGACTGTTATGGATTAGTCCTACATGTAAGACCTCGACACTGATATTTATGTTTTGGGCGTCAGGGTCTTACAGCCTAACATCACTGTTTAGTGTTTTAATCTCGAAAAACATTGTAATGAAATTCAAAACTAAAACAATGCTTTTCTACAAAGTAAAATCATACTGTTTTAGTCAGACTTTACTTAATCTGATGTCTTTTCTCTAAAATTTCAACTTAACCCGATTTCGGCATTCCCGGCTTTCATCGCTTTTTAGCCAACTGAAATGTAGGCCAACGAAACTTGAAAACATGTCCATTTCTTGTGTGAATTTGAAATTATTAGAGAAAAGACATCAGAGCAAGTAAAGTCTGATTAAAACATTACGACTTTACTTTGTAGAAAAGCGTCGTTAATTTAGACGTCAGTTGTGTGAAATATTCCTGAAAATTTGACTTTCGTAATGATGTTAATCGACATCAAAACACGCTACACAGCGCTGTTAGTTAGGCTGTAAGACCTTGACGCCCACAACATAAATATCAGCGTCGAGGTCTTACATGTAGAAATATGTAAAGCCTATCTTGTGCTGAAAAATGGCGTTAAACCCTACACCCAAGCAGAAAAGTACTTGAAACAGCGTAATCAATAAAGCAATACAATTGTAGCTTGTAAAAAAAGAAAATATGCACTGAAAATTTCTACATCGCCTAAATGGGAATTAATCCAGACTGAAGGCAATACTTGTTTATTTGATGGTAAACCGGAGTTAGGTCAATTTCTGAACTTCCCTCCATATTTCTGCTACAGACTGGTCTTATGCATATATTACACCAACATTCGATCGGAATATTTTCAGCCTATTCCATGAAGAAAGAAACTGCTCAACCAATCATTTTCCATTTCACATTAGGAAATAAGCCGAGAAGCATTCAAAAAGAGACCAAGGTATTCCGTATGCTTTTCGGCATGACGGACTGATTAAAATTGTTTTTCCTATATGAACATATAACACAATTAATTTCACTATATGTTCTCTACGTTTGTTTCTCAGTACTGACCTTTCCACTCTGTGACAATCAATGCAAATCATATGTAAATCTAAAATACCTTCAAAGATGACTTCACGGTGAAGTTCTTGTCAAATGTTGACCTGCTCTTTTTTGAGATGCTGGACTGTCAACATAGCAGCATGTAAACAGAACACAGATTTAACTTCCATATTCATCACCAAGGCCTTATTACTCACTGTGCACTGTCGCCAAAATACACACAAACAACAACACCCTGAGCTCATATTATCAAGAATAAACAGTTACCTTTAAATCCCTACCAAAAATGCATAATATATATAACTCTTCGATCACCACCAAAATGAGAGAGGAAAAAATGTTTTAAAAATAGACTAGAACTACATTCGTGGGTACTGAACTGGAAGTATTAATTGTGACCTTATTCCATATAGTTCCTATTTGCTTCTCAGCACTGAACTTTCCACTGTGTCCAAATAAAAATAAAGCATATGCTAATCTAAAATACTTTCAAAGATGAATTCACTATGAAGTTCTCGTCATAGGCTATGCGGCATTTATTTGACAGGCTGGTCTGTAAACAAAGGGCCCAACACAAAGCAACGAGCAGCTGGGAGGGTGACCAGACCATTTTATAGAGCAGTCTATTGTTGAAAATAAAGCTTCCTATGAAAAATTGGGGGGGGGGGGATTTCGACAAATATTTTTCAGCACCAACTTAGACAAGGTGGATAGTGAACATACCAGTTTCTGGAGCAGTTATTTCGTGAAAATAAAGTCTCCTACAAAAAAAATGGAGGGGTGTGTGTGATTCCGATAAATAATTTTCATCATCAGCTTAGACAAGATGGAGTGTGACCAGACCAGTTCGTTTTAAAAAAAATAAAGCTTCCTACGAAAATGAACCGAGACCTCTAACTTGTGTGTCAAATTTATTTACCCGGGGTTGTCACCCACCGACCCTGCTGTTGATCTGTGTGTGTGTATCAAAAAAAGTGGCAAGTCTCTCAACCAAATTTTTTATCTAGACCTACGCAATATCGCGACCATGGATCGTATAAATTTATCGTGGTAAATCCATGATAAAAGTCAGCAGCAAGATACCATGTTTCAATTATTAGGTACTTACGTCAATGAAATAAATAGAAACAAAATCAATAAAGTCAAACAGAACTGAACTTCATTCTGAAAAATAAATCAAGTCTAGTAACCAATATTACATTATAATAACATGCAATGGAATAAAAATAGTTTAAGACTAACAGACAAACAATTAATTTAAATATAGATAACGCGATTTGTAGACTTGCTGATGCGGCAGATGTCGCACGTTCTCTTGCCGCAGACTGATTAGCACGACAGTCAATATGGCAAATTTATCTACAGTCACCTAAAAAAATTCAATATACACATTTTGATGTCAGCACTACCAATGAGGTACATCAGCCAGATATTGGTAGACGCCAATCGCGCGCATACCAATACGCGTTAACAGTCGTTGACGTTGCAAGTACCGGGTAGATATAAAGAAGCAGAACCACTATCAACAAAGAAAGCAAATGAACGAGGATCTTTGCGATGGCCACAGGTGCTTCAGGTTGATCATGGCAAATAGTTTATCTTATCCGGCTGCAGTCTAATTAGCGTTTTTAATTCCTGCAGCGATTCATTATTAGCTCTCCGATATTATTTATTCCCTCATAACAGTCTACGAATTCTTTTAACCATTCTTGTAGCGTCTCACCGACAATAGTAGTGGTTGACCATGATAGCCACACATTATTACAGCAGTATCTATCGAGTCAATAAGCAATCAAGAAACGTTTTTAACACATCTAAAGAAACTATGCCTATTTCATCCCAATTAATGATCTTAGGAATGTATTTTTCGCCCATTCATTCAGGAGTCCATGCATCCCCTTTCCATCTAAAGAAGCTGTGATAAGTATGAGATTTCACTCCTTGCTCTTTCATTTCCCTGGCGAGTCTATGTGTAGGCGTCAAAACAAGCATATCAAAATTCCGAAATAATTCAATCGCACGCGTTGTTTTACCAGAACCACTACACCCGTTAAGATAAACAGTTTTATGTCATGTTACGGGATCATACACCGACGGTGGTGATGGCAACTCTGACATACTTTTATTTTTATAATAAATATCCTCGGGAATATAATCAGCAGATTCGGAATGACTGAGTATTTGTTCTTTTTATATTTTTCGTTCACCCCATGATGCATCGGCACCAATCTGTAACAAATCCGCATGTTTTTATCCATATAAAATGAATATGAAGCAACTCTAACCGCGGTATCAGGAAATCTGTTTATCATCGGTAATAAGTTTATTGAAACATAGGATACCATCGAAGATCTTAAATGAGTAAACTGTGGTGAATCGCCGTCAATATAGCTAACAACTGTACCTAATTTAGTTGCGTCTGACAAGTAAGCATTATTTCGACTTATAAATGTGCCTTTCTCTGTTGTATCAGCAGTTATAAAATCGAGTTCAGCATCGTCGGTAATTAATCTTGTGCAATGTCGTTTATGATCAAATGAACCACCCTGAGTTAATTTACCAATTATGTTTGTGCCGAGATCCTTCGGAAATTTATTTTCATATTCAATTTTATCGGGATTACACTCAATGATTTCGTCGAGAACAGATCTCTCAAGACAGGCAGTCAAACTTTGTTCCTATGGACGATGCAATATTATTGCTTCACTTACGTTTAACGATGCTAAAATTACAGCATTAAGCATATATCGTAATAGCACTTTTGGAACCCAACCACGTTAGCTAAAATGAAGACCAAACCAAACATAAACAATCGGATGGAGATTTTCTGTAAACTAAAACGATTCAATAGATGCAAATCCAGTTAAATCAAAATCTGGTAACTGTCCATTTATCGCATTTCTGGTCATCTCGTGTGTTGGATGTCCAAATCTTTTAAAATAATTAGAACATTCTCCCATTCCTAGAAAACTCTCAGGATAACGTGCAACCATATACACCGAGATAACATCCTTATAATCTATTTAGTATTCTACAATTCACTGTGTCTATATTCTCAGCAGCTTGGCTGCACATCGACAAGAAATTCCGATCTTGTCGGTTTCCATGAATTTTTCTCCTGAGCAAAGTGAGCAGCAAATGACAAAACGGTAAAACAATTACCGAGTAATTGTTCAATATCATCTGTATATTTCAAAGCAAGATTTTTTTATTTTGACTTGAAGAGATTCTGCACGATGAATATTTCCATTAGGTCAAACAAACTGATCATAATGTTCACATTTGGAATTTTTAAACAACCACACGGATACAGGATCGCTTTTACTGATATTTATGATAAAATCAAATATATCAGCGTCATAAATTGTAATAGTTCTATCTCGTAGAAGTATTGTTACATCTATCGTCCACGCGAGCGCTTTATGATCAACGATCTCTATCGAAGCTCCCTTTGATTTATATTTTGATTTGTACAAAATATAGCCGGTTATTGTTTTCACCCTTATTGGAAATTTTAATTACTTTTCAAGATCGGCAACGTTGTTGATCGTAGCGCCATTCTCTTATGTGTTCATCCCACTCATTTATTTTTTACGTCTCAGATCCGTTAAGCTATTTCCACGTGTCGCGTTTGTGAAATGTTCTGTAACTCACTTAGCTACACAATTCACCGTCGAAAGTTTTATCGGCAGGAGGTCTTCAACACTAGGTTTATCATTCAGAGGATATACATCGCATAGACAACTGCCGTCACAGGATATGCTCGCTCATAACAAGGTTAGTCATTACCAGTCAACATTCCTGGTTTGGAATTTTTTATTTAACGTTACAACAACCCAGCGCGGTGCAGTTCTCGTACAGGATCACGTTTGTCACGGATAATTCATGTCACCGCGTCGGCGTCGTCCACCGCGGCGGTGGCCACGCTGAGATAAATTGTATTCTAAAAATGTTTCTTTATTCGTCGAGATAGTTAACGATTGTTCTTGTTCGCTTGTCATTCATTGTATCATCAATCTAGGGGTTATCGTCTTGCCTATTTCTAAATGTTGACCACCATGAGCTGTACCATCGTTGCGAAACTCTTTCTTGGCTTTACGGATACTATCATTTATATTCTGATTCGTCAAAGCTCGCCTCCGCAAGTCAGGGGTTGTTCTGTAAAGATTGAATTTCCCCTGAAAAGGCTTGATCGGAGATAATCTCGAAAATTCTTCCATGTTATAATTAAGACAAATATATACTTAAATTAAACTTTACTTTATAATATACAATGATTAAATCAAAGAATAACTGCAAGTGGTTAATGTCTGGATATACAATTCCTTGTAACAAGTCCTGCGTAAATGATTTTTGTGGATGACACCTGCAGAGTATGCGACGAATGGGTCTAGGACCAAAGCCGTGTTTGAAATGTTACAAAGGAGCTAAAGGGGAAACACGATTTTGTGTAGACGGTGGAGGCAGAAAATACAGAGCTATAAAACGGCATTATGATTAAAAAAAATAATGGCAATGAATCTTCTATAAAAACCGCTGAATACTATCTCGCTACATTTTCGCGCTAGTATCCCCCATATTCTTTGATAGTAATAAAATTAGAATTTAGACAAATAAATGGAACAAGGATAATTTGTAAATAGCCTATCGTTGAAAATTATGAGGCATCTCGTGCTGGTATCATCAGAAATTGAAGCTAAAACAACCCCGGTCGGTTCAGTTGATAATGCTGGTTATCTTGGACTTACTGCTGGGGGATAATTCATCTACGAATGTTTTATGCTCTGATCGAAAAGGTCTTGTGATTGATCACATTAGCTGCCGAAAACTTGATAATTCTTTGACTTACCTTCAGGTTATTACACAGTCAGAATCGCAAACCTGAAAATACTGGCATAAATACAAATAATGAAGACCAGTTATATTTATGAATGTAGAAAATTGGGAAAAATAGAATTTCAATCGATATATGCAATTGGTGAACATTTCTGTATTTTTCCAGCTTCGGTACAACATGTCGCATATAAAATAACCAGATCAACATTTTCAAAAAAAAATCCAAACAAAGAATAATGTTTAAGTATCTCCTGCTTGTGTCAGGGGTAGACGCCCCCACTCCATTGTGAAACAGACAAATATTCTTGAACTTAGTGAAGGGAGATAACTCAAACAGGTAACGCTTTCTCCACTAAACAGTAACCTCACATGTATTTTATAAAAAGCATTCACTTATAAGTTAATTATTTTTTGGGTTGTTTTTTGTGCTTTCTAAGAAAAAGAATCTTTGCTTTCTGACTTTGTCAGGTTTCTTGCCCCCTTCCGTCCTTGAAAGGGATAATAGTTAATAAAAAGGAGAAAAACAAGAATAAAAATAAGCCACGCCCCTTAGGTGAGCTATTTTTGGATTTCCAGGTATTATTGACCTTATGTAATTTCTAAAACATATAATTCCACCAAATGCTAGAAATTCAACAGATGACTGAAAATTCTTGTACACCTTCTCACCATGTCACCACATGGTGATTTTCATTTTGCACTCCCCGGGGTCGACTATGGGGGGGGGGATGTTAAAAAAAAATCAATTATCTGTTGAACTTAGAGAAGGACCCCTAATGGTGGTGTATGTAAATAGTAAATATGTATATATGCATATAGTAAATATGTATATATAATGCTGCAATTATTGTAGAGTTAAGATTGTAAACCTCATGAAGCAGTCGTACTTTTCTGACGATGAGAACTTTAGCATTGTAAGTGAGAGTCTTTGATAAGGGTACCAATGAAAGAAAATAAATATCATGAAGCAGTGACACTGCTCTGACAATGATTGGTTAACGAGGACTTAGCACTGTAAGTAAGTCAATGTGGGTGTAAAACACCTGAGATTCCATTTCCCCAATTAGGATGCTAAAATTATATGTATGTGCCGTCCATACATTCCGGAATGTTAGAATTAAGTATGTAAATACTGCAAATAATATGTGTATGTGCCGTCCTTTGTATATACCGCAAATACTGCAAATAATATGTGTATTGTGCTGTCCTGCTTTCCTCATATTGAATGCAAATATATATTTTTAAAAAATTTTAAACGGATATGTATTATATAATGAATTTCGAAAATATTGATGCTATTATTTCTGCGATTGAAAAATTACACGATGATGGTATAAAACTTTCTGATCAACTTGATCCTGAAAAAAGTCATAAGTGATTTTGAAGCACTGCAAGAATGAAAATAAGGAAGGTAGATATACACTAGCAGCCTAATACAGGTTTATCAAGTTAATCCAGCAGGCAATGAAACAATCGCCAGCGACCGTCTATGAGGCGCTGTAGAGGACAAAACCTGGTCCAATGAGAAAGTCTCAGTTGAAATTTTAATGTTGTATGTCAAGAAATCCAATATCACGTGATGGATCAAATTGCATGTCCTTAAAGTTCCATTTTCAAGATCGATATTTTAGATTTTGTGTTGAATGATACAGTGGTGGTTTAAAGATCTATTTCCTATGTCGAAGTTTTACAGAGTATATTTTGAATTACACAGCAGTGTTTGAAATGTCAGTATCATATGTCGAGAATCCCTAATTCACAAGTTGCATGTAGCTGTTTTGGATGAAAGTTCCACCTGATATGGCTAGTATTTAGATTTCAACTGTTGAATTTCACAGCATCGAGAAGCAGCCTCTTTGTTTAAAAATAACGCGACCCGTTCATGAGAGCGACCTCAAGCAAAGAAGTTCATAGTAATTCTCGACCTGTGAATGGTAATTTTAAATTGTAAATGCATGACAAATAATGGCGCCTCATAATTGAATACACGAATAATCTATCTTAATTCTCGCTATTATTTTGAATTGTTAAAGTGGACATTGTGTAGTGTTACTTTTAACACCAACAGCTCATTTCACCATATAAAAATGGCAATTCCGACAAGCGCAATAAAATGTCCTCCACCGCTGTGTAATTCAACAGATACAATCTAAAAACTCAACATACGAAATGGAACTTTCAGCACAATCAATGTGATTCATCATGTTAAATTGAAAGTCGAGCTATACGACATTAAAATTTCAAAAACCGCCGTGTAATTCAGAGGATACAATCTAAAAACTCAACAACAGACATCGACTTTTCAACCAGCTCTGTGTAATTCAACCAATGAAATCTAATACTTAACATATGAAATAGAACTTTCAACATAACTCTTTGAACCAATACGTAAATTAGGAATTCTCGACGTATGACATTGAAATTTAAACAACCTCAGTGTAATTCAAACGACACATTCTAAAACCTCGACCTAGAAAATATAACTTTCAACCACTACTACCACCATTCTACAGATACAGTCTAAAATCTTGACCTAGAAAATAGAACTTTAAGGACAGGCATTTTTTGATACAACACGTAAAATTGGAATCCCGGACACATGGCATTAAAATGTAAACGGTAACTTTCTGATGGGAACAGCTTTTGTCCGCTACGGCGCCTTACAACCGTCAATGATAAATAAGTTGAACAATTCGTTTCACTCGCAACGGCGATTGAAAAAAGTCCAGTTGTCACATGAATACGAAACAAAAAGACTATGCTCGTGCGAGACAGCTGAATAAAATTATGTATGGTCGTAAGCACTTTGACTTTGTCAAGGGTGAACGTTATGAAAGTGAAAGTGGTTACAAAATTGCTGGTAACATCTATAAAAAGTGAAAGTTATGACACAGATCAGATATTAGGAATTCCTCCGAGAATTCTATTGTTATTTATTTTATGAATCTTAAAAATATTCTTTGTCAGTGTAGAAAATGTTCTTAGTTTTAAAATTCTTATAATTTTGTAACTTCAAGAGAATTTTTTTAAAAACTGGATTTTGGCCAATTTTCACTGATTTCTTTAATCAATTTTCACTGTTTTTTCATTGTTTGTTTAGTCTGATTTCGAAACTGAAATGTCTTTGTAACAATCAATGAAAATCGATAAAAATGTATCAAAATACAGAAGCGAATATTGATTTTAAAAAATCGGTGAAAATCCAGTAAATTGTATTGATTTTCCAACGACTTTTTAATTTCTCTGATAGAATGAGAAGGGGGTCGGGTTTTGTGGACTGAAAACAACGATATTTTTACCTGTTTACCCTGAAAAATGACAAAATTGGTATAAAAAACAGGTAAAAAACAAAAATGTCTAGACTTAACAGAGAAAATATAATGATTATTTTTATTCTGATTATAATATTTATTTTTATTTTTATTCTGATTATGATAGTTTTGTGTGTCGCACAGTTGTGTAGCTACAACCGAAAGAGTATTTCCTCTAGCTTGGACGTTTGAAGGCAAGATTGTGCGTAATTTAGAATTTGATCTCTATCGCATACAATCGTAATAATATGTTCTCGTTGCAGCTCATTTCATTATTCCTACGTTAACATAAATTATTCATTGCCATAATCATCTATAAGTATATTAACAGTAAACAATTCTGTGCTGGGAAGTGTCAAGATTGTTCTGACGGCACTTTCGTGTACCTCTTTGTTGCATATAAAAATTCTCGTGTGTTGGTACATTATATAATACCACACAAATAATTATTCGACACTCAGAAACAGATATTGTATAATCCTGATTTTTACTCGTTTACTCTGTCAGGATGACGCTCTCAGATTTCCACGTTGAAGATCTACGATATTACGAACGCACATATAAACTTATTGTAATAGATTCTCCTCTTAAATCAAGAAGGTATCCGCGCTGGTCAGTAAGTTTGAAATGTATCCGTGACAACAGCGGATTATGACATCGTAGATAAACCGGATTAATAGGTTATAACACAATCAAAATCCAGGTGGAGCTTGAGGGCTAAATGTGTATAAAATATATCCCTGCTGGGCCTGGCTGGATTTTTCAAGATCTACTGGATAGCTGGCATCCGTAGCATCACATACAAGATTCATGGATATGTTGGGATATTGACAACATCTGGCGATATATGACAACCTCCACCGTATGGATCAGTCTTGTACTTGAGTATGTTTGCCGGTGGCATTGTTTTTGTCCATGCGGCAATAATTTTGGGGTAGTTTTCATCGATGACATCACTGATGGTTTTCTTTAATTCTTCGTCGTTAAATCCGGGTAATACAAATTTTGGCATATCTTTGTCGTCTATTTTATAATGTGTAGCAAATAATTGTTGAACGTTTGTTTGTTCGTCTGTACGATATTTATTGGTAACCACTGTTGCAATAATAACCCGATTAGCATCATCGAGGTTTGATGCAACCTGATTTAGATGTTGTAGCATTTCAATGATTTGATGTTTTTCGATTGTTGTTGGGATACTCTTGCACGTAATTTTTAAATAACCACCGTAAAGTCGCTAACGAAATTTGATGTTCATTTTTATTTGCATCCGCGAATAAATTAATACATCGTTCATCGATAAATGCATTACCATCATCTCTATTAATATCATATACTGCTCTTACTAGTCTAGAAATTTTTTTACCATCAAAATCAACATAATCAGGTTGTCTGAATCCTGTTCCTTTGTCCCTTGGCTAAATCCACCACCACGGTTCAGTTATTCGATAATCTGGAAGTTTGTCGTTGTAAAATACTCTTTTGTCTGAAACATAATCAGATCGTTGTAGACTCGGTGGTACTGGAGGTGGAGGAGGATGTATCCCCGGCAATCCTAACACAGTCCGGATCGACGACTGATATATATCGACGGCGTGTTGTAACGAATATACTTCGATGGCCGATGATAACGTTGGTTCGTGAACCGTGATTGCTATCTTGATAGATTTGGTTCTGTGCTGGAATTCGTCATTGATCAATTCGCTTTGATAACTTCCGGTAGGTATACTCACAACATTCTAGTCTGGTGTTACAGCTGGTTTATTTTTTATATGCAAATACCAATTAATTATTTGCTGGCAAACCACCGAATGACTTTGATCTAATATTTGGCCAGCTATACACTCGCAATTGTGCTAGTGCTATTTCGCTTGCCGGAATCGCCGTTGGAAAGCTAACGTCAAACTCAGGCTTGGTTGAGCTCGCTGATATTGTCGTGGTTGTTGCTGGTGTTGTATTAGCTACGATTTGTTCTTGCAATTATTGTGACATTATTATTTAAATCCTTGTCTTCAACAGGGAGGTCTAATTAGGCGATGGCGGAATCGATGACGGCAAGGTAGATTTTACTTTGCCTAGCGCCTCGTGGTAAATCTTAATAATTTCTGTGAATTCCTTGTCTGATATTACTCCATCATTGAGACCTTATGATATTGGCGTGTGCTTGTGTAACCGTTGATAATTTATTTGTATATTCGTGTAATTTATCAAATATTCGTGTAATTTATCAACAGCGCACCTAGATTTAATTTAGATAATATTAAGAATATCGGCAATTCCGGGTGCAACTGAAACACCAATTCATATGACTGGTGCTATCACGTATGTGGCTGATAATGCGCCGATGACCGTTACTGTCCCACCGATGACCGCAGATGCGGAATATATAATTATGTCGGTAATAACGACTCGTCTGAGATATCTTGTTTGCTTTGCTGTATACTCATCAATGATATTTTTCATATGGGTATGCCATGAGCGTACTTGCTCGTATCTAACACGCTGAACGTCCATTGGGGAGTTCATTATGTAGATTCCTATTACTATATAATAGGACCACTTTAAGGAGGTGGTATAGTGGTGACGAATTTAATACACCAATAGTACAACACGCCGAAACCCTTTTATTCGGGTTCTACCACGAATGTTTCCACGTCATTTTGCTCTAGTATCAATAGCATAGATCCAGAAGATCCAGTTAGTAGATAAAACAGTGAAATTTTAGTAGATATTGTAAATGTTGTAACGCCAAGTACTGAGAACCTGTATATGCCTGTAACCTTAGCGCGATCTATGATGGATTTATTGAGTGGTGTCCACAGTGCTGATCCAGAGGCTAGTGCGTGTACAAGGGTTCCATGATCGGTAATCTCTTTGATGTTGTCGATAATCTTTCTGATGTCAGAGACCTTAATGTCGATGACTACTGGACTTAAAAAATGTATTAATGGTTATATTTGTGTTTCTACGAAAATTTGTAAACGCGTTTACATGGTTAGAATATTCAGATATAAATATGGTCATTGATTGTCATTAACGATGTCATCATCGGGATGTTGATATTGTCGACGTATTTCTTCATTGCAGATTCATCGTTTGATTCTGGTTCTCTAAGACCAGTCATTTTATTATTAGCCATATTGAGAGAACCAGAAATTGAATCACCAGTGCATCGTAAATGATCATTGATCTCAGTTCTGATCGTGGCGCCACTGTTGTCCACGTATATTGTGTTGCCACATCATCGTCTGATTTTGGTTCTCTCACATTAGTAATTATAGTTTTGCTCTTGTTGAGTTCGCCATACATAATATCTCCAATTTTTCTGATGTGTCCATAAGCTCTCCCATGAGTGTTAGAATTGATTCCTCCGAGTTTTTAGTTTTACCGTTTTTAGTAAATACGGCTAAGTTATCTTTGGTCGCATCTGAAACCCGCATAATAATATCTATCAAAGGGATATCGTTCGTCTTTAATCGTCCTTGTTTATCCTGGAAAAAACAACTACATCATTTTGATTCACATCAGCGAGACGCAAAAGATCATTCTTGTCCTCGTTAAGAGTTGCATATTTCGATAAGTCACCTTTGTTTTTGTCTTTATCAGATCTTAAATAAGGTCGATCCAAGGAGAAAGGTCTAAGACTGCCAGGAACCCACCCATCCCTCATTCATGGTACAGCCAAGGCACGAGCGGCTCAAGTCTGAGACTGCCCGGGACACTTCGCTAAACATGTTGCCTATGTCCAATTTTGATTACTTGATGCTGATCAAAATTAAATATTAGAAACTTTAGAGGTGTTCTTATGCGTGGTCAATTACCAAAACAACCAAACCGTGTTGAAACCGGTATAATTAGTCTCGAAGGAAGTTGTGTCTAGTTACTTGTTGGGTTGCATATGCGATTGAAGTTGTTTATTTTGATCCGTATGGGTTGACGCCACCAAAAGAAGTTTTAAAATATGTCGGCGGAATGCACAGAACTCTCGTCTGGTATTCAACAATACCAACACAGACAATAACTGACCCGACAATATGTGGACGTGAAGTACTTGCTGTGCTCGACGCTGTGTCAATGTCCCTAATACCGCCTCATAAAGTCGTGCACGAGTATAACAGTGGTCGGTTTAAATAGGTCTTAGTGTAATACACAATTTGGAATTCCTTAGTCCGTGGCCTGTCGTTTTCTTTAATGCCATCACAGCAGCAGTTCCAACAGCACCACATTCAGCTGCTTTTGCAACGGCTGAGGCTTCAGAGGCTATCAACGCTGGTATAGCTGCAAGAAGTGGAAATATAAAACCCATCTTAACTGCGTCTTTAATGGCACCCTCAGAAAGATTGCCGTCATTGAAGTTCCTGAGTTAACGTTACGTCAGTGATAGTTTAATTGGACCACCTGCGATCTGTGCTGATTTCAGCAATATTTTTATTCCACAATTCTTTTTTTTATACTGATTATAACTTTTTAATCTGACCAGGAGTCAGAGTAACACTAACATGATGATCTGACAATTTAATATCATAGACGATTTAATTACATGTTTTCTCCTAGGCCATCAATGATTCTCATTCGTCTACCAACACCTTCAAGCAGCATTGTTTTGTCTGAGAGTAGAACAGCGATTACTCGATAATCAGCAGTACAGGCTAGTAGTTCACTTACTCGAGCTCGAAAATGAATATCAACGACTGACTGTCTAAACAAATCTAGATGTTCCAGCGAGAAATAGTTGATCGGATACAACGTCGAGAAATCCCGCTGAGATATTTGCAAACAAAATCCACATTCTGATCACACCCCATGAATGTCATCAAACGATGATAAGCAAGTGCAACGTGATTATTTTCAAAATTTGGTAACACTTCTTCAGACGGTCCTTGATGTTCATTTATCCTCAAAGAAACTTCACTAACACCAAGTTGGTCAAATACCATATGATTTCGTGTTTGAGAATCCCGTCGTCGGATATCTTGAAAAGCTATAAATACATGTCGTGGTTCTGAAACTGCCTGCTGTGATGCGATCTGCCATACAAATGTGGCGGCAGTTGTACTTGTGGTGATCGAGTCTGTAGTCATCGTCAACCGTGACAGCGTTTATTTTACCGAAGCTGTCCATAAAAGAGATCAGCCGTTGTTCTTCAGCGAGTGATGGTGATATTACTGGCATCCATAACGAAAGTTTTGTCAGTGTCACATTTCCATGAAGTGTCGGGGTAGCAGCTGGATCAATTCCTTCAGCGTGCCAGATAGCATCGTCATCCGTGCCCTTTCGAACGAGAGTAACTATATATTTTTCCCTGAATATAACATTTCTAACATTTTAGCAGAAACCAAAGACATGTGACAGTGGTATTGCACAGCTAAATCTCCCACGAGCATCAATTTGATTTTTACGTGCTGCGAATTCCAGATTAAAATCAGCATCGTCATCCGCAGCAGAATCTTTTTGGGAGCGCCGAAAAGTATATGGTCGGCTTTCAGCGCGATCAACAGTATCTTTTGCAAACATCATTGACGGACCACCAGACTGTGAATAATCATCGCTGTATCAGGATAGCCCCAATATCGTCGTAGCAACATCAACGTCATTATGACGAACCTCAATTTCCTGACCATCGATAATATATCGTGCAATGTTAAATAATGCTATAATTCCTTTATTAACAAATCCACCCTGCTCATCACCATAATGATTAGCATCGATTTTTAAAAGTTCAACGAATGCCTTGGCGGGCAAGAAATATATCGATGTATCCTGGACTTGTAGCTCGATTCGTCCACGCCGGTTTGGTTCTCGTGCTTCATAAAAATAATATTGATAATCACGCACAGACTCATCCTTGAGTACTGGCGCGTTCACGTCAAATGCTGGATCGGATACATGTTTAAACATTATATGTTTATTTGCTGTTGTTTAAAACAATTCCCTATCAACGTTTAACATCGGCGACGACGAGATAACCCACTACCCGCTACCAGATTTGCAGTCATATTCAAACCTTCTTCACCGGTTAAATCTTTCAACCGTTCATTTGCAGCTTGATTTATTATTTTACTGACATTTAAAAGCACAACTTTGGTGCTAGGCAATTTTACTGGCTGAGGTCGGACCGTTGGGGGCTGGGTATTAATCTAGTCTATCTTTGATTGCTGAGAATGCTTTACTAGCAACATCACCAACAACATCAATACCCTTATCACGAACAACGTAAATAGCTTTAATTCCTAGTTGCTTTGCAATCGGTGTTGCTTTTGGGGCTAATCTTCTTAATACATCCTGAACAGCATCGCTGAATCCATCTCTGTGGGTAACTTTATATGTTGGTAATCGCGAATGTATCACCCTGACCATTACAGGTCCACGTTGAGTATAATATATGATCATCTTATTTCCTTGTCACTGATCTAATAGCATACTCTCAATCACTGCGGTAATCATCAACGATTTCATCGAATAGGGACCGGTAAACAGTAATGCCCATGATACCGCTTATAAATAATCACTGGCAAATATCAGCTGCTTCATTAATGATTTCTGGGGAATTATTGCCGGCTCGTCTTCCACCGATTAGAATTTTTAGTCGTTCGGCGTCGGAGAGAATATTATTGGGACAAAGTTTATCGGGCAACGTTTTCGTTTTTACACTGCCAGTGGCAAGTTCGTTTCCGGATTTGTTTGCCTGGTTGTTGTAATAATGCCTGTGCTTGATGTTGTAATTGTCGTTGTTGCTTGTAACTGTGCAAGATAGTTATCTATTCCATTATTTAATGCAATATATCTCGTATCATTGTGTCGGGCCTGAACAACTCCGTAGTGTATGCGATATATCCATTTGTACCAGGTTTCAAGACCTACATCATCAGCGTACTCGGGTTTCAAAGTTTTTTTTTTTTTCTCTACGATAAAACCTTGCCATGGCAAACGCAGATAATGTTTCCCCGCTGTCAATTTTTTTATGAGAGCAATACTTTTTTCAGTAAATTTATCATTCACTTCAGTTTTCTCTCTCGCTTGTTTTAATTTTATTTCTGGCTCTGTTTCTGTTTCTGGTTCTGGTTCTGCTACTGGTATAAGATCCCTAATATCTTCTATTTCAGCACGAGCTCGGTCAATACCTTCAAGTACTTCTTGCATGTGTGGTTGATAAGTAGCATCTATTTCATCTGGTAGTTCTCTTAATATCCTTTTTGTTAGTTTAGCTCGTACTGCTATTTTTCCAGTTGCTTTATCGGTTTGCTCCAACGTGGGAAGAAGTCACACGGTAGCCTTTGTAACCGGTTAAAACAACTCTTCTGCACCTTCTGTAAATGCCACCCGAGACTCCTGACGCTCTTGTATTTTTTGCTTGACAGCATCATGGACTGGAATATATTTTTAAATGCCTCTAGTCGCTGTCGAGCTAGTTTAGTTGTGCAAGATACCATGGTTAGCGTTGGATTGCTCATTATTATTTGATATTTTTAATGATTTAATTACACCACCTGACCGTTACTTTTGTTTACAAACACAGGGTAACAGCCCCGGGTAAATAAATTTGACCCACAAGTTAGAGGTCTCGGTTCATGTTCGTAGGAAGCTTTATTTTTAAAAACGAACTAGTCTGTTCACCCTCCACCTTGTCTAAGCTGATGATGTAAAATATTTGTCGGAATCATCCCCACCAACACCCCATTTTTTGTAGGAAGCTTTATTTTTACGAAATAACTGCTCCAGAAACTGGTCTGTTTACCATCCACCTTGGCTAAGTTGATGCTGAAACATATTTGTCGGAATCACCACTGCCTCATTTTTCGTAGGAAGCTTTATTTTGAAAAATATACTGTTCTATAAAACGGTCTGTTCGCCCTTCCTGTTACTCAATGAGCACATACTTCACTTCCGGTTCAGCATCGACCCCTTATTATTCAATGTAAAGTGTCGCCGAAATACATACGGACAATCATATCGTAAAGCTCAAATCCTAACGAACAAACAATTACCTTTAAAGCAATACCAAGAAGGTCTAAATCTACATCGCGTATCACCAACTAAATGAGAGAGGAAAAATGCTCTAAAAAAGATGAGGATTACATTCACGGTACATAACCAGAAGTAATAATTGTGACCAGCGTATAAATGATAGTAATTTTGAACTATCCTTAAAGCCGTGGACGATATTACGTTATGATAATTCTAAGGACATACACTGGTCATTGTCACGATTTGCATCAACGTTTGTGTTGTAAACGAAGCAACCACTATTATTGGAAATGTATTACAGACACCGACCGAGAACAACGTAATCTGTGGATTGACCGGTTTGTTGGCTGGCTATTTAAAACTCCGTTTCTTCCAGGATTTGATTTACAATGTCGTCTGCAATTTGCTTGCTTTCATTTCCATATCGTTGTTCAATACAATGTTCTATGACTTTTAAAATAAAGGTCATAATACAGCTGAAGTACGAACTTATTTAATGGTTCTGAAAGATTGTCTTCCGTTTCTAATATTCATTTATCCAGATCTAATAGCTTTGGTTCCATTTAACCGGTTCCAGGCATCCGTGACTGAATACTCTCCCTGGCGGGCTGTTGAGCATTTTGGATAAGTGTGAGAACCACTCGTGTAGATGTTTGGAATGCCTGCCTATGTGAAAACATCAACTGTCGGCATATAGTCTCCGAGCACAGCTTAGCAATTGTATTGATACTTAATTTGTACCACCACGATAAGTGCTGAATAGACACGTATTCACGAGTGTAGCCGAGATCATTTGACTAGCGCAACTAGTCACACTGGTTAGTATTGACAACAATTCCAAATTGTGGGCCCATAATAGTTAACGAAGTCGTAATTTCCGCTACATACAGACCTACAGTGGTTGCGGCAGCGATTCCGCAAATAGCAACTTTTTTTGGCCATTTCATATCGTAGGTGTTGTTCTACTTTGTCACGTCTGATAACAACGAGTTTTGTGTTATATATATATATATATAATTTGCATTACTCTTTAGCTAGGTTATTTTAGTTTGTTGTTTTTAAATTTCATGATATGGTGTTTATAATGTAACATTACATGTTGGACTTGACCTTGCCCAAAATCAAGGTCATTTTCTTTTTCACCTAAATCACTGATTTTTTTTTAATTCTGTAACTATGAATACATAACTAAACTATTCTCTATGTGTATGGGTTTACTATTGCTATTATTATCTTGGCCTCAGGCAAGGACATTGTGCGCACCACATTGTGCGTACCACATTTTATATTCTAACTATAGCTAAGATTTTATTTTGAAAAACAGGAATATTCTAGAAGGTTATTTTCTATTAGGTCAAATATTGTTTTCTAGAAATTATTGATTCGTGCTTTAAGATCTGAGCAGAATCAATTGTATTATTGTTGTGTCAACTATTTCAGTAGGGCTTGAATTTTATTTGTTCAGATTATTTAACTTAATATATTCTCCTCTGGAAATACAAAGTGCTCATAAAATAACACTAGGCAAATCAATTATTTGTTGAATTTTACAAAACTCATTGCTTCTCATTCTTTTATATTACTTATTTTAAAACCGCAGAATCGTAGCAGTCTTCCATAATTTTGTCTTCTTCTATTACTGATGTAATCACGAAGTATGATTGCTCGGCCAAATGGCCTTGATCAGGTGCAACACGCACGCTCACTTCTAAGCAATACTCTTTTTTAATTGTACAATTGTAACATGATTATAAAAAATACGTCCCTTGACAATATTTAGGTCTCGGGCACTTGTGAGTTCTGCAACACCAAGTTCATGAAGAATTATTTTGATTGTGCCCCTGGTTTGTGACTGAAACGACTGTGTTCGCCTTTTACAAGAACTGCTTACACGGATAAGTGCGTCCTTACTGAATAACAGTCGGGGCCCCGAGTGGCGGAGTAGTCTAAAGCGCTCTCCGTTACGGATCACTGCCATCTCACCTCTGTCTGCGTGGGTTTGAGTCTCGGATTCGGCCAGTGTGGGTATGTGAGAAAGCTTGCTAGTAGCTTCTCGTGGTTCTTTGGTTCTTTCCGGGGTGTTCCCGGGTTCTTCCTCCACCATTAATACTGGCCGCCATGTATAGCCTATCGTGTGCTGAAAAATGGCGTTAAATCATACAACAACAACAACAACAACTGTCCAAGATCTGTCTCTTCTTGTCTGCGTCAATGTTGGTTTAAAATAATCAACGAGGAATGCAACCCGGGCTGATTTAACGGTGATTAAGCGTTTTAGTGTGATAATGCGTGGGTTCAAACTTGCTTCAAGTTGGTATTGGTGCCTCAGGATGGTCCCACATATTTATCTATATGGCCATTATAAAGATTATATTTCAGCGTTTAACATGGTGTTTTGATACCATATATCTGAAGCATATATTTATCCATATCCTTTGTTAGGTCATCAACCACTCTGTTGAAAAAATCCTCGTGGTCAGAATCCATCACTTATATTTAATGATAAATCTAATCTTCAACGCGAACACCAAATACAATTAAGTGTCCGTATGGATAGAGATTGATTCCTTCAAACTGAATGTTATCTCAGGCAATTAATGATGCTAATTCCGTATATGTGAGAAACTCGTAAGTAATACAAATTTTGGTTTTATTCATTAGTATTACTTATGTTAACACATTTCGACACCGATTAATCATTATTAACATCACTATTTGCCTCCACCCGCTACTACTTCCGATTATGAAGAACAAGTACATCCAGACTTGCACACTTTTAAGTTGTGAAGTTTCGGTTGGTCAAAACCATTTTCAGGAGAATCGAAAACAAGTCGAACATTTGCAATTCATAAGCCATCGATTTGTTTGTATTTTTCTTCTCCATGAACTTATTACAAGTGTTACACTGGTCAACAGTGAAATCATTACTGACTTGAAAAGGCCCTAATCTGTAGTATTTTGGTGTGCCGAACACGAATATAACCGTGAAAAATTTGTATTGGCTCTCGTTTTGAAGATATTCATATACCTCATTTTCTATGTTTCACTGTGTAAATTTCTCCAGTAGGACTGCAGCAACATCCGGAATAATGATGTAACATTGCATAATACCATCATGCTCACATCATCCACAGTTGATTGCATCATTTTCTGATGCAATGCAATACTAATGCCATGCGGCTGCTGAAGTAAGTTGACGTCAGCAGTGTACTATACATGTGTAGGCCTTTTATACTAATGCCAGGCGGCTGCTGAAGCTGACGTAAGCAGTGTACTATATAAAGCCCAATCAGATAGGTTCAGCATTTAAAATATTTTAGACGTTGTGCGAGACAGTTCAAGCTACTGTTACATAAAACTTATTATTTTATCCATTTACGTACAATAAAGAACAGTAATGCCTCGAAAGTGTGTTAATACCGCGGACAATTTTTGCTATATTTGTGGGGAAGTGACGTTTGCCAACCAGAAGAAAAGTATCAATTCTCAAGTGAAGAAGGCATATCATCTTTACTTCGGATGCAAGGTTGGTGACCAAGACAAGCCTTGGGCTCCGCATATATGCTGTGCTACATGTACAACACAGCTTTCACAGTGGTTGAATTGCAAAAGGTCATCAATGCCGTTTGCAGTCCCAATGGTGTGGAGAGAGCCAAGCAACCACCTAAATGACTGTTACTTCTGCTTGGTTCCTCCTCTTTCCGGCGGAATAACGAAGCGAAAGAAGTCGAGAATAGTCTACCCAAACATTCCGTCTGCATTGAGACCAGTTCCACATGGTGAGGGACTTCCTATTCCAGAACCTCCAGCAGAATATTCTCTTGATTCATCTGACGAAGACAAAGGTGAGTCGACCTGTTCTTCTCCTGGTCCATCAGCATGCAGTGATCCAGATTTTCACTGTGGTGCATCATCAACCCCACACAGAATAACACAGGAAGAACTAAATGACCTGATTCGTGATTTGGACTTATCAAAGAACAAGGCAGAATTGCTAGGATCAAGACTCCAACAATGGAATCTTCTAGAAGAAGATGTCACAATTACTGCATATCGAAAGCGCCACCAGCAATTGGAGCCTTTCTTCAGAAAGGAAAGTAATCTGATATTCTGTTCCGATATTGAGGGCCTCATGAATGCTTTAAAAATCACTCATGACCCACAAGAATGGAGACTATTTGTGGACTCTTCGAAACTGAGTCTCAAGGCTGTGCTTTTGCACAATGGAAACATTCTTCCATCTATTCCAGTAGCGTATGCTGTCCACATGAAAGAGACATACGATAACTTAAGGCAGCTACTGAATTCCATTGAGTATAACAAGTACAGCTGGCACCTCTGTGGTGATTTGAAGGTAGTTGCCCTTTTAATGGGACTGCAGCAAGGATATACAAAATACATGTGTTTCTTATGCGAGTGGGATAGCCGAGCAAGGGAAATGCACTACATGAGGAAGGAATGGACTCACAGGCAGAATGTAGCCATTGGAGAGAAGAATATCCAACACCCAGCTCTGGTTGAGGCTCAGAAAATCTTGCTACCACCCCTTCACATCAAACTAGGTTTGATGAAGAACTTCGTTAAAGCCATTGACCGGACTTTGCCAGCATTCCGATACCTGCATGAAAAATTCCCTCGACTCAGCGAAGCAAAGATTAAAGAGGGAGTTTTTGTGGGTCCTCAGATTCGAGAGCTTTTCAAAGATGACCGGTTCAACAACTTGCTGGAAGGTGACGCGAAACAAGCATGGAATGCTTTTCGCCTAGTTTCTACAAACTTCCTCGGAAATGTTAGGGCAGAAAACTGTAAGGAACTAGTAGAAGACATGTTGATGAAGTATAAGAAACTTGGCTGCAATATGTCTCTAAAGATTCACTTCCTTCATTCCCATTTGGATTTCTTTCCTAGCAACTGTGGTATTGTTAGTGATGAACACGGCGAACGTTTTCATCAAGATATCGCAACAATGGAACAAAGATACCAGGGAAAATGGTCCACTACAATGCTGGCTGACTACTGCTGGACACTCCTCAGAGATGCTCCCGAACAGCTGTACAAGAGACAGGCGAAGAAATCTAAGATGTAGTCAATGACTTGATTTTTTATAGGTAGGCTATTACAGTTGACCTTTTACTATTGGAATGCATTTCGTTATGTAAACATTAATTTCTTGCAGATTACAAAAAAACTAGAGCCAATTTTGCAATTTGACTGTCATATTCGTGTTCAGCACATAAAAATTGATAAGAATTGACTAATTTTATTTCAGTAACATGACTTTTGTAAAAATTTGTTGTCCAGTGTTATTGGGGGGCACCTTGACATTATTTGCATCAATTATTGCTTCACTTCTGTATTGACGTAGGCTTGAAACGCCACTAACATGTGCACTGAGGCTATACGTCATGCAAATTGTCCCTGAACATTGTGTTCCTTTGGGTCTTTGGTGTGCGCGAGAAACTACAGCGCTGACGACGTTCATTAACTCATCAACGATAAATATGTAAGGCTGTGGTCAATGAAGGGATATGCGCAGGACTCCACAATGATAATGTTGACGACTCAGCCTTATCATTAGCAGCACATCCATCAGGCCATGTCATGGATTAACATGACTGTGTTTGGCTCCAAATTTAACCTTGCTAATATCACTGTACGAACCAAATATATGACTGAAAGGCATCGCACACAAAATATCAACTAGCCTTCATGAAGTTGTAGTCGGCGCTGTGCTAATCCAATGATTTTGGTACCAGCGACTAAATCATATACATCTATATTGCAGTATGTGCACGGTTTCGAGCTTGCCCAATTTTATACGGTTTACGACATGCATTATGGGATGAGGGCTAATAAAACATCATAGACAGGCCAGCCGACTTTGTATAATTTCCTTTCTATTGGTATGGTCAATTGATGTATTTAAAACTTCGGATCTGATCGATACTCAGAGACAACCAACACGTTACCATTTAGCACCACATACAAAAGCATTTACATGAGAGGAATTGCGAGTCGCTGACGTAAACACGGACCTACCGCCAAAGTTTATTTTGGGATATGCGCGTGAACGTACGCGTAAGTTGCAAATCAGTTAGGGAATATCAACCGTTTTGTTTCATGAGGAGACAAACTTACTTTAGTGCAACGATATACACCCATCCGATGTTTCTTTGACCGAATAAGATTTTCTCTGCTTGCGAAATCAAATCTTTACTGGAGACATTCGAAAGAAGACGGAAAGCAAGTCGCATGGTTATATGACTTTTCTGACACCATGTGGCATACTAGTGGAAATATGTAAATTTGTCATTTTCAGTACATAATAAAAAATGTAAAGACGATCAGTCCTTCCTTTTTGACAGAAGGAAGGCAAAGATGGAAATATGAATATTTATTAATTTCAGTACATAATAACCATTAAAGGCGAGCAATCCTTCCTTTGTGACAGAAAATGGCAAACTTGGAATATATCAAATTCAGTGCATGATATGAGAATAAGGGCAAACAGTCTTTCTTTCGCAACAGCAAATGGCCAACTTGGAATTATGAAGATTTGTGTGTGTGTGTGTGTGTGTGTGTAATTTAGATTTTAAACGTAGCTTTAACAATTTTTCAGTCATATCCCTACGATGTCTGCAGTGTGACAGTTTAAAGTGATGTTTAGCGCTGGGGAATCATACCGAAGACATGTAGCATGATTTCCCACCCAGTCACATTATCCTGACACCAGGCCGAACAGTCTGAACACTAACCTGTTAATGCTGAGCGGCAAGTGAAGCAGTTTTTAGTACCATTTTTTAAAGTCTTTGGTATGACTCGGCCGGGGTTCGAACCCGTGACCTCTGGCATCCGAGGCGGACACTCTACCACTAGGCCACCGAAGCGGTCGAAGATTTGTCATTTTCAAAGAATAATAGGAGTTGAGGGCGAACAGTCCTTTCCTTGTGACAGCAACCGGCAAACTACGGTGCAGGTATAGACTGCACGTGCAGTTTAAATGAGGATAAAAACTGTTTTGAGTTATTGTAACTAAAAATAGCTTAATACAGGTACGTGCTGTGACTGATTAAAACAAATAAGTGAAATGCGAAAAGAATGAATAAGCGAATGTAGCACTGTAGACAAAGACGACACGAACGAAAGCGACTTTACGACTGTTACGATACATTATAAAGTAAAGCACGAACGTGCTCATTCTCTGCCAAAATTGTGTAAAAGAGAATTATTCCACAAAGGGCTAAAATGTTGTTGAAGTTAATCTCTTCTTTTTAGAGGCAGGACATCCATTTCATTCATAAATGAAATTAACTCTGTATGGAGTAATTCCCTGTTACACATGCGTATCATGCCGAACATCTTTTTGCACTATTGCATACGAAACTCCTTTCGCCTTCCTGGTGTTTTTACTGGATCCAGTCACAATCGAGTACGTTTTGGGGCACAGTACCACGTTATTCTTGATACGTTTACACGAGAACTTATCTTATATTTTACCAACAATATTTTATATCCATTACTAAGCAGTGAATGATCTTTGAAATACTCGCTGGTTTAAAATTCACGTACCAGCTATGTCTCATCCATGTCAGCGTACACATCATTGACAGCAATATGCATCCAGTGACGGATTAAGGCCTTCCAGGGCCCTAAGCACTGAAAATATCGTGGTATCCACCTTCTACAAAATGTGAAACTAAAAACAACAGTATTAAAAGCTAAAAGAGTGGGAACATTACAGTGTTGCCATCACTCCAAATCAAAATACTCGTACATGCAGATCGAAATGGTCATATATAATTCATTCAGTTTTATCATCGAGTATTAATTTGAATTTTTTCTAGTGCCCTTGTTGGGCTGGTGCCTTAAGCACGTGCTTAGTGTCCTTAATGGGTAATCCGGCACTGTATGCGTCAACAACGAGTCCATATCCCTGTATATCATTTCAGGATTGTCACCGTATCTCGGTTTGGTCTTTTTATAATAAAACCCGCACATCAGCAGTTTGCACAAGTCCAACACAACGCAGACAGGCTTTGTTAGCTTCAGTTTCGATTTTTTACTGTGTTCGGCACAGTTAGCACTGAGTCCACCATCGAAGAGCTTCCAGGATTCAAATGCCCGGTCCTCAATTAGCCTTCAAAGTTTATCTAGTTCACTACAAAGGAGAAGTTCGACACCATTCCGCTTTTAAAGATTCTCCATGATTTTGCAGAACACATCGATTTTCATGAGATTTAAAAATTCTTTCTCAAAATTCGTTCGTGGCCTTTGTGAGCAGATCCGTATTCATTTGAATGTGGGTAACACGGTTTATATCAGTCATACAAGCACTAAAAAATAAACTGCATGCACAGCTGGTTGTTGAATGATCGGTAACAATGATAGAAATAATAAATGTTTACACAATATTTCGATCCAAATCATTTCTTGATCGTTTACTACTGCATCAGACTGATTCTTGAAAATTTTGTCGCTTCAGAGGGTAATTATGACACCAGTGGCGTCACTAAGGGGTACGGACCGCACCGGGTGACACCATCAGAGGGGGTGACACCATAATGACTGTCTATAAAATGTTCGAAATTTTGTCCATGGGGGTGAGTAGCAAGAAGGGTGAACCCTACAAAATTTAGAAGGGCCCATTCGCGAAAATAAAGCTTCCTACGAAAAATGAAAATACAAGGTCAATAACACCAAACCAAAGCCTCTAACCGACTGGGATTTCAGTAATGGGATAAGCTCAATTTGTTATTTTATTTTTGAAGTTTGTGTTTTCAAATGTTTATATGTGTTAGTTTACCCACTCGGACACTCAGTTTTAGTAGTCACCCTCAATGTTACTGTCTCTTAACCGAAATTATTATCAAGACTTACACGATATCGCGACTGAGGATCATGTAAATTTATAGTGATAAATCAGTGTGGGGTAGCTAATGCTTTTGAAAAGAAGTTTTAGAACTTAATCATATCCATATGCCCTTAACACCAAGTCTGATGAATGTTTCACAGAGTATGAGTATCGACTCCATTAAACACAACTAAAATAGTGTAGTTATCTCTGATTACTTTAGGTATTTGTGTAAATTGCTGAGTAACATAAATCACATCCATGCTTTTGTGTTTGCCACAGAAAATATCCGAGCGGGATTTGATTGTTTGACCAGCATCACATCATCGTATACTACGAAATTATTAATAAATCCATCGAGGTCATCCACAGATGGGACTTCATCAATATCGGTGATAAAATCAATAATATCATTACCATCCTCGTCCAACACTTTTGTATTTTCATTAAAATCTTTAAGTACATCGTAGCATCGCTGATCATCTACGGATAGTATCACTAAGTATAACTATTCCAACTTGAACCATCTCATATTAGATTAAGCAACAATTGCGTCTTACCAGACCCAGACGAACCTATGATAATTGCTCTGATATAATTTTGGTAGCGCTGGGTGATGCTTGACTGGCTCTTGCTTACGCGTCGCTGAGGAATCAATGATATCAGTTTTGTACAAATGTAATAGATAATATGGATTTAAATTGTGTTTGATGCAGTGCACCCACCCCCACCAGTGGATTAACAACAATAATAAAACAACAAAAAAAAAAGAGCGCACTTTCAGGCAAGTGTATGAAATGTGGTACAAACATATACAGGTGGTCTATAGGTGGTGATATCGCTGCTTCCCTGGGAAAATCACCAGGAGCTCCATGGGCTAAATAAATACTCAGGAGAAAAACATCTTCCTGGATATAATTAGTCTGGGTCTGGAACTCGACTTGATATCCGACGTGACGAGAAAGATCAACCAAGACCTGGAGAGAATCCAATAAATGCGATTGATCAAGCGTCTCACGTTCATGATGTAGCGTATAAAAATAAGAATTTACAACAGCGACATATTGCAGATGTGAAGCTGATTCACTCGGTAAATTCCATAAAAAATAATACTCTCAGAGAAGAGAAATACTTGCTAGCTTCCGAGTAAAATCTGGGATGAAAGGAAAACTAGTGCTTAGGGTTGATAATTAGTCGGCCGATTATTATTATAATAATGGAGTCGATTTATTATAGCCTAACAGGATATTGGAGGGTAGAGCGGCGATTAGTAAATTTGCTGATGCAGCAAATGTCACACGTTCTGTTGCTGCAATATGGCAAATTTACCTACCACCACCTAAAAAATTCAGTACGAACATTTTGATGTCAGTACTCATAATGAAGTTCATCAAGCAGATATTTTGTTTTTACCAGACGATAACGTTAGAACTGGTAGACGTCAATCACGTACTTACAAATATGCGTTGACTGTCGTTGATGCTTTAAGTAGGTATAAAGAAGCAGAACCACTCTCAACTAAAGTAGCAATTGAAGTTGCATCTGCTTTTGAACGAACTTATAAACCAGGACCCTTGCGATGGCCATAGTTGCTACAGGTTCATCCTGGCAAGGAACCTTTGCTGCAATATCATGTCTGATAACGTAGAGATCAGACGATGGTATGCCGCAATTCATCGCGATCAGACAATTGTTGAACGACTTAATCGAACACTTGCAGAGCGGTTATTTGGATATTAGTATGCGCAGGAAATATCCCTAAACAAAGTTCAGAAAAACAAGAGATCTCATGAATAGGTTGAAAGACTACCAAGTGTGATTGCTGCGTTATATAATGAAATTACTCGTACAACTTCAATGAAAACCATCCGCGCGATCACACAAAACATATACACATACAACAACATGACTCCTTCTCAAAACAACCAATACTAGTTAATGTGACTGTAAGATATTTACATGAACCTGGTTAACTTTTAAGTTGTTAAAAATAGAGCAACTGATCCTATTTGGAGTGTGAGGACACATACAATTTTCAGTGTGGTAAGATCAACGGGTAGACCCGCAATCTATGGACTAGATTCACCTGCTCCTCAACATGAATTTGTACGTGAACAATTACAAGTAATTCCTGAGGATACACAATACCACCGCGTTCACGTTAGTGAACTGGCACCCCGACGTCGATTACACTCAAGACAGGTCAGCATCAGCTGTGATAAGTATGTGATTTAACTCCTCGTTCGTCCATTTCTCTGGCGAGCCTATGTGTGCGAGTCAAAGCAACCATATCAAAATTTCGAAATAATTTGATTGCACGTATTGTTTCACCAGAACCCCCAGGCTCACTGAGATAAACTGTTTTATGTCTGGTCACAGGATCATATACAGATGGTACTGATGACAATTCTGACAATTGTTTATTTTTGTAATATATTTCCGTAGATTCAACGTCGGCAGATTCCGAATAAGTAAGTATATTTTCTCGTTATATTCTCCATTCGCCCCATGATACATCGGCGCCTATATGTAGTTGTTCTACAATCCTGTATTTTTTATTGATGTAAAATGAATCTGTGGCGACTGTAACTGCGGTATCAGGAAATATGTTTATCATCGATAACAAATTTATCGCAACGTACGCAAGATCTTAAATGAGTAAACTGTGGTGACTCACCATCAGTGTAACTCACAACTGTACCTAATTAGTTCCATCCGATAAGTTAACATTACTTTGATTTATAAATGTGTTTCTCTTTGTTGTATCGCCAATTATAATCTTGTACAATGTCGTTTATGATCATATGATCCTCCGTGCCTAACAACGCGTCTCGGATAAATTATACAAACCGGCGTTTTCGAAGAAATATAAACAAAAAATAACATTTCAGTGTTACACACAGTAAGAATCGTGAAGGGAGATAGCTCTGTCAAGCAAAGTTATCTCCGGTAGAGTTATTAAGCAGTTACCCCTCTTGTAGCTGCGTATTATTATATAACTGTCGCGATTATTGTTTTGTGTCATCGTAAGTGTTATATTCAGTAACTTAATTGTCAGTGTGGCAAATAGCTGTCAGTGGAGCAGCGTAATTTATAACAGTGAAAATTAGTAGAAAGATATTTACACCTTTTAACTTCGTCCCTGATAAATTCAGAAAAAAAAAAACAAGAAGCATGCATCAGCTGCGTGCAATACAACTAAGTTATGTTTAGATCTCTAGGTAATATAGCTGTACAGACCTACATGTACTTTAATTCCCAATGACATCCGGCAGAAATGTATGTGCTATTATTAAATGCAGATATTTTATACGGTGTGTTCAAAAATTGAATTAAATCCACGCTTCAGTTTAGAACAATTATGATTTATTCAGTATAATGATCACTTATAGGAATCCAGCAGAGATAACTTCATGATAAGAATGGTCCGTGGTGCAGTGTTAGCGTGGCGAATTCTCATACTCCAGGTTTGGTGTTCCAATGTCGTTACTGACAAATGTCGAAGGTGGCGAAAATTTCGCCATTTTTGATTAAAAATGTGGGGGATCGTCCCATTTGCTCGAAGCTCAACAGAAACAAGTACACTCTCCCACCATGTCACCACGTGGTGGGTGCTCTTTTGGGGTTGATTATGGCTGAGGGTGTGCAAATTTCTTGAATGTAGAGAAGGTCCCCGTTTGTATCTGTGTGTTTGTACATATTGTTCCATCCAAAGAATTAAGTTAGTGTTGTGCCGTTTATAGAATTAAGATTATATATACTGTAAATCTGCTACTTTAGTTAAGAGTATGTGTTGTGCTAAGATTTTATATATTCCTGTAAATATGCTACTATAGTTAAGATTGTATACTGCGCAGTCCTTAGAATTAAGATTATATATCTACCCGCTGAATCTGCTAGAATGTCGTTTCGCAATCTATGGCTTCGCATGGGAAGGGGGGTGCCGTCCTTAGAGCTAAACTTGTATATAATGCTGATACGATATAATGATGTTAATATGCTACTATAGTTGAGATTATGTATACTGTAAATATGTGTTGTGTAAATATTTTTAAAAATTTTAAACAGATATTTATTATATAATGAATTTCGAAAATATTAATGCTATTATTTCTGCAATTCAAAAATGAAAACATTACGGTATAAAAATTTCTTATAAACTTAATCCTGAAAAAATTATTTGTGATTTTGAATCATTACAATAACGATTATTTGAAGATAGATACACATTACCCGCAGAGTACAGATTCATTAAGCTGATCACAGATTCATTAAGCTGATCCAGCAGTCTATGTTACGATCCTTGGCGATAAAGATAAACAAGTTGAACAATTCGTGTCACGCGCACACGCGATTGAGAAGATTAGATCAGAATTGTCTCACGAATACGAAACAAAAATGATTGTGAATACGCGCGTAAGGCAGTTCAGAAAGATCGTGAAACGATCCATTGTAAAAGCGGTGACAACATCATTATCGATTGTGAAAGTGAAAGTGTTAACACATAATAATAACGCGTGTAATATTTATACTGAATCAAAATATAATATATTTATTTGTTATTTGTGAAATTATTATTGTATGAAATTTTGTGTGTGTCTGCCTTGACTTTGTCAAGGATGAGATTTTTTATTATTTTAATATCATTTAGCCCATGAATTTGATGAAACTGTTCGATAATCTAAAAAATTATGGGCAATATACCTATAAAATCTGTGAAATTAACCATTAATCTGAAATATTATTAACAACGATAAAATCATTCTAAAATCTGAATATAAAATCGTTGATGAATTCGACTAATAATTTGATGTAATTTGGGTAATATACCCATCATTTTGATGAATTTGTTTGATAATCTGAATACTTATGGATTCTATACCCATCAATTTGATGAAATTAGCCTTTCTTTTTATTCTGAATCAGATTGCAATATTTTTTTTTATTCGGCAATTAATATTTATTCAGAATCAGACTATAATAGTTTTAAGCTGATCAAATTCAATGCAAGAATGTGCATAATTCAGAATTTGATATCTATCGCACACAGTTGTAATAATGCATTCTCGCTGCAGCTCATTTTACTGTTCTTGCGTTTATAAAACATTCTTCATTGCCGTATTCATCAATAATTATATTAACACTAATTTTTTCTGTTTTGACTTTGTCAAGGGTGGATCGTGCCAATATTGTCTTGACGGCACTTCCGAGTACCTCCATGTTGTATACAAAAACTCTCGTGTGTTGGTACATATATAATACCACATAAATAACTGCTTGTGAGTTCGTAGGCTCAGTAACAGAATTTATAAAATCCTTTAAGAACGAGAAATAGTTCCATTAGTGATAATATTTTTGTGTGGATAAGAAACCAACATTACATGTCGGTATAAAATTATTGTTTCAATGATTAATCTATTAACAAACTTGAGATCTGATGCAACCCGGTTTTGATGTTGTATTGTTTCAATGATCTGTTGTTTTCATCATTTTAGTGTTGTGATATTGAGGAAAACTGGTTTAGTTGATCGCCGTGTACTCTATTATATTCAGAATTAATCTAATTGGAAAATGAGTTAATATGCTCTTCATCGATGTAATAATTTTCTTCTTTGCTAAAGTTATATATAAATTCTGATAAATTAGGAAGTCTTTCACCATCAGCTGTAGTGAAAAAAAGGCATTTCACTGTCTACCCGTGATTCAATTTTCAACCATAGTTGTCTATTCGATATTCTGAACGTTTTAAAATTATTCGTTTATCTATGATAAAATCAGCTCGCTTAGGTTCTGGCAGTCCTTGATAAACCGGTGGAACCTCTGGCCATCCTAGCACAGTTTTGATCGATGACTGACATATATTGAGGGCATAATCCAGCGAATTTATTTCTATCGGCGCTAATAGTGTTGGTTCGTGAACAGTGATAACTGTTTTGGATTCTAATATTGATCTAATATTTGGCCTTCTGTGATATACTCGCAGTTGTGCTAGTGCAATTTCTTTGGCTGGAATCGCAGTTGGAAAAACCACGCTGAACTCAGGATTGGTTGAGCTTGCTGATATCACCGCGGGTTTCAACGGTGTTGTATTAGCGACGATCTGTTGTAATAATTCGTTCGATGTTGACATTATTATTATTTGTTAAATCGGAGGTCTAATATCGTTTTTTGTAGATCCTGACACAGCCATTGCCTCATGGTAAATCTTAACAATTTCTGTGTGTTCTGGATCTGATATTATTCCATCGCTGAGACTTGATGATATTAACGAAGATAATTTGGAGTATGCTAGAGTCGCTGTATGCAAATTTATTGTATAATTTATCAACTGCGCAAAAGGATATTTTTTTGAAGATGATATTAAGAATACCAGCAACACTGGTTATAACGGTGACACCGATTCCTATTTTGTGTGTTTTTGTTTTTCTGTATACACATCGATGATATTTTTCAGTTGTTTATGAAACGAACACACTTGCTCGTATTTGAAATATTGTACGTCGATTGGGTTTTGATTTATTATATTCTAAGTAGGTGGTAGTTTAACTATTTATTCAAGACACCAATACTACAACACGGGGATGCCTTTGTCTTCTTGTCTTCGGGTTCCACCACAAATGTTACCTCATCTTTTTGATCTAGTACTACCAACAATACAGAAGATCCAGTTAGTGGATAACGCCGTGAAATTGTAGTAGATATCGTAAATCTTGTAACGCCGAGTACGGAGATCCTGTATATACCAGTAACCTCAGCGCGCTGTTTGATGGATTTATTGAGTGGTTTCCATAATACTGATCCAGACGCTACTATATATACTACACTGTCGGCAATCGTTTTGATTTCGGAGAGTTTAATACCGATAACTGTTGCCTTTCTAAAGAAATCATCAACGATTCCATTTATTTTTTTGCAAAAAAGTTGTAAACGCGTTTGCGTGAGTAGAATATTCAGATCTAAATATGGTCATTCCATCATTGATTGTCATTAACTATGTCATCATCGGGATGTTGTTATTGTCGACGTAATTCTTCGTTGCAGTGTCATCGTTTGGTTCTGGTTCTCTAAGACCAGTAATTTTATCAGCAATATTGAGAGAACCAGTCATTGTATTACTGGTAGTTAGTAAACCATCATTGATCTCAGTTCTAATCGTGGTGTTGTAGCTGTCTACGTATCTTTTTGTTGCCACATCATCGTCTGATTTGGTTCTCTCACAGTAATAATTGTATTTTTACTCATGTTGAAATCGCCATACATAATATCTCCAATTATTCTGATGCGTCCAATAATCTCTCCCATGAGTGTTAAATAAGATTCATCAGAGTTTTTAATCTTACCGTTTTTAGTAAATACGGCTAAGTTATCTACGGTCGCATCTGAAACCCACAGAATTATATCTGTCAACGGAATATTGTTCGTCTTTAATCGTCCTTGTTTATTCTGAAAAACAAGTACTTCATTTTGGTCCAAATGTGCGAGACTCTGAAGATCAGCGAGTTGATTTTTGACCTCGTTAAGAGTTGCATATTTTGATAAGTCGCCTTCCTGAGTTTTACTAAGGCGGGAAGAACTTCCGTAAATATCTTCCATTCTTTATTCACTAAGACCCTTTTTTAAACGTTGGACTGTTTACTTGTATACGCGTGTACGACTTCATGAGATGGTGTCAGGGACCTTGATACAGCGTCGAGTACAGCAATTACTTCACGGCCACGTATTGGCGGATCAGTTATTGTATGTGTTGGTAACGTTGAATACCAGATCGGAGTGTTTTAAAGTCCGCCAACATATTTTAAAAAATCTTTTCGTGGCGACAACCCATACGAATCGAAATAAATAACTGCACGTTGATCAAACCGCGTATGCAGGCCAGTGAGTACCCGGACTATAACTTCCATCAAGATTAATGATGCCTGTTTCAACATTGATTGGTTGTTTTGGTAATTGATCATGCACTAAACAACTCTGAAGGTTTTGATGTTTAATCGCTTAGCAGCATCAAGTAAATCTATATTGGTTATGGGAGTCATCAACGAAGTGTCCCGGGGAGTCTTATACCGCAACCATACCACGACTGAGGGGTTCCTGGCAGTCTTACACTTTTCCCTTTTTTGGAAGCGTTTATTCCTTGTCCTGTTGCTTTCTTTAATGCCATGTCGACAGCAGTTCAAACAGCACCAAGTGCAGCTGCTTCTGCAACAACTGGGGCTTCAGCGGCTATCAACGCTAGTATAGCTGCGAAAGTGAAAACATACTACCCGTCTTAACTGCGTCTTTAATGGTACCCGCAGAAAGATTAAGTCTAGCACCATTATTTGATCGTTTGGCGACATTGAAGTGCTTGAGTTGACGTTCAGTCAGTGATAGTTTATTTGGACCACCTGCGATCTGTTCTTTTTTTAGTGATATTTTTATTCCACAGTTCTTTTTGATACTGATTGTAGTTTTTTAATTTAACCAGGAGTCAGAGTAACAACAAACATGATGATATTACATTATAATATCATGAGCGATTTAGTTACTGATCTCTCGCGATCCAAATACATGTTTTCTACTGGGGCAATTAGTAACTCTCATTCGTCCACCAGTACCTTCAAGCATCATTGTTTTGTCTGAGAGTATAACAGCGATTGCTCTGTAATTAGCAATAGCTCCTCTTGTCACACGAACTCGAAAATGTATATCAACGACTGTTTGTCTAAATAAATCAAGGTGTTCCAGCGAAAAGTAATAGATCGGATACAGCGTTGTCAAATCTAGTTGTGATATATGCAGACCGGAATCAATATTTTGATCACGTCCCATTAATGTCATCAAACGATGCTATGCAGGTGCTACACAATTATTTTCAAAATTCAATAATATATTCTCAGCTGGTTCTTGATGTCCATTTATTCTCAATGAAACCTCAGTAATACCAAGTTTATCAAATATCATTATAATGTATGTTTGTGAGCTTACTCGTTCAGTAGTTTGGTAAGCAACGAATATATGTCGCGGTGCAGAGACACCTTGCTGTGATGCTATCTGCCATGTGAATACAAGATATATGACAGTGGAATTGCAAATGAAAATCTTCTGCTTCCATCCTTTAGCATTGACCGACTTTGAATTCTGGGTTAGCACCATCGAGTGACCCAATCGCTCAGACCACTTCCAGTTGTTTCCTTCTTATTTCGTCTAATTTCTTCAGATTCTAAATCTTCTTCTTTTTGTTTCCTTGCTCGTTCAGTATCTTTAAGTTTCGACTTTATTTCTTTTTCTTTTCGTTTTCTTAATTGTTTAGATTCATTAAGTTTCGACTTTATTCTTCTTCTTTTTGTATCCTTTCCTGCATGGCTTGTCAAACATGCTCACCTACTTTCTGGTTAAAAATGTTAAACTGATTAACATTTTCCTCAGGTCTGATTTACGAAGTATCAGTGGCGATGCGATATACATCCCTAGTTAAATAGACATATATCATCGTTCTAACATATTCGGGAGCAGCAGGGGGGGCGAATCGGACATTTTGTCCAATCGTCATTTGGTTTAATTAATACTTTCTGCACTCAGCGGATCCGGTGTCGTCAGCGCCCGGTAAAAAAAAACGACGTCGTCGTCGGGGGGTCGTCCAATCGTCATTTGGTTTAATTAATACTTTCTGCGCGCCGATCCCAGCGTCGTCAGCGTCCGGTAAAAAAGCGCGACGACCGCGTCGATGTCATTGCCCCCCCTGCTGCTAAGGGGCTATTTACAATGATCTTACAAACAGAGTGATTACTAACTCCTCCTCTTGTAGATCAATTAGGTTATTTGACTGATCGGTAAGTCTAAAATTAATTCTTGTTAAAAACCGATTATGGCATCGCATATAGACCGGATTAATCGGGCTCTCAACGATTAAGAATCCGGGAGGGGCTGTTGGTGAAAATGAATAAAGGATATACCCCTGTTCAGCTTGATTTGATTGCTTGGTATCTACCTGGTAACTCCCTTCGATAACATCGCACACTAGATTGATTGCTATCACCGATGCGATATTTACGTTGTATGGGGCAATATGCCTACCACCCTCTCCGTTATCGTGTCTGAGGATAGTTGATGGACCGAAAAAATCATTAAGAGACTTTCTTAGTTCTGGCGCGTTGTATCCTGGAAACTTGAAATCGGGTAAATCGGCTTCTGTGATATTATACTCGGTTAGGAATTTTTGTTTATTATCATCGCTGCTATCGGATATTATTTTAAGGATTCGTTCATTGATATATTCCATGTCTGATATAAGTTGATTTAACACCTCAACGTGTTTTTGTGCTTTTGTTTTCCGTAGTTGTTCTAGTTGCAATCGGTAATTACGATTAATCTCGATAAAAAAAACTATCGATATCATTTAAATTAACTGTGACCATGACGAGCGATTCAGGAGTTTCCTTATACATAAAATACCATTCAATGGTATTCCTGTCTTGAAATATAAACCTGCTGGGTAAGAACGCGTTTTTCATAATAGACAAATTATCTCGATAACTGGGATTAATTTCATGATACGATTGCGCATTCGTGTGAAATTCCCGCGGACTTTGGGCCAACCTAGTATGGTTCTTATTGAACTGTTATAAATATCAACCATATACCCCGGTGTGCTTATTTCAATCGTCGACGATAACGTCGGTTCATGAACCGTAATAGCGATTTTTGATTCTTTTCCTGTGATCGATTTTATCCTGCGTTGAAATTCTTTATTGATTTGTTCTACTTGGTATGACCCAGTTGGTATTGTAACCTCCTTCCAGTCTGGGGTCCCATTGGGTTTATTTGTCCATGCAAAAACCAGCGAGTTATTAGGTTGTTGTCCGTTAAATGCTTCCGCTCGGATATTAGGCCAACTGTGATATACTCGCAATTTTTCCAGCGCTATTTCCTTCACTGGAATCGGAGAAGGGAAGTTTACACTGAATTCTGGCTTCGTTGATGTTATCGATATCATACTTGTTTGTACCGGAGTGGTGTTCTCCGCGATCCGTTGAAGTAATTGAAACCCTTCGGGGTTCAGCGACATTATTATTATTCGCTGTTTCTAGTGTTTAATTTCAACACCGAATATTAACAACCTGCTTGTTTTCAGGAGAATGTTTTGAGCCCATTGAAGTGGTTTCAGCGACGTGGTTTCCAGCTTCCAGTTGAAAATCCTCGATTTTTGACATCGCGGAGTCATACAACTGGACCATCGTGGAGAATTCAACATCGGATATAAACGAATTATCTATCGCCAACGAGATCAACCCGGATAATTTCGAGTACGCGTCGGATACTATTTGATGTTTTACTGTATACTCGTTGAGTTTGTTCTGAGAACACGATGATATCTTTCTAGTGATTGCGTTGGCGACTCCAGCAATTGTTGTCGCCGCGGAGATAGCGATTGGAACAGCGATCGGGGCCATCATGGTCACCGTGGATAAAATAACACCGGTACCGGCTACTATACCTGACACCGAGTACACGACCGCGTCGATGGCGGTTATTTTTCGACGGTATTTTTTTATTTTTACACGGTATTGTTCGGAAAGTGTTTTCAAATTCGCGGAGAATTCTTTTACGGTATTGAATCGATATTGATGTAACGTCGGTGATACCTCTGATTCAATTACCTTGGTGGTCATTTTTATTTTAAAAGAGCTAGTGTTTTTAATTACTTAGATCCGCTACAAATTCCACATACCATGTAATGTTTGCCCTGGTTAAATTTCTGTCAACGGCTCTAATTGTAAACGGTTCAGTTGCGTCCTTGTCTATAATTGTTGATATTGTATTGTTAAACCCGAATGAACTCGACGATAATATATTAAACTGCATCATTGAAACCAGTGTCAATCGATAAATGCCCTTAACAGTTGCGGTAATATTTACTATATTCTGTGTAGGAGTCCAAGTGAATGATCCATGCCGAATCGTGTATACTGTGTTGATGGTGTTCTCATGAGGGATTTTAATTTTTGTCATTTCCGGTAGTCTGTCTTTGATATCTGTAACATCAGCTCTGATTGTTCCTATTTCCTGTGTATGCGCGTCTATATTCCCCTTAATCGCTGCAACATTAGTTTTGATTGTTTCTATTTCCTGTGTATTCTCGGTCATACTTTTTTGTTCGCTGCAACATCAAGTTTGATTGTTCCTATTTCATATGTATGCACGTCTATACCTTTTTTGTTCGCTGCAACATCAGTTTTGATTATTCCTATTCCCCGCCAATACGCGTCTACATTTTTTTTGTTCGCTTCAATATCAGTTTTGATTGTTCCTATTTCCTGTGTATGCGCGTCTACACTCCTTTTGTTTGCTGCAATATCAGTTTTGATTATTTCTATGTCCTGTGTATGCGCGTCTACATTATTTATGATCGTTGCAACATCAGTTTTGATTGTTTCTATTCTTCGTCCATGCGCGTCTACATTATTTATGATCGTTGCAACATTAGCGCCGATTATTTCTATTTCCCGTTCATGCACGTCTACACTCCTTTTGTTCGTTGCAACATCAGTTTTGATTGTTTCTATTTCCTGTCCATACGCAGTGATATCATTTATAATTATTGTAATTTCATCCGGTTTGACATTTTTTCTACCAAAGAATTTATCAACGGCGTCATCAACCCTGTTAATATTTTTTCGTAACGAGGTAAATTGGCCCGACAGCGTTGTAAACTCCAAAATACTATTTTTTATCCCTACAAGATTCGGTTCGGTCACCGTCGGGGTCCCAAAAAAACTAGCAGTAGTGAGTTGTATACCGGTGACAGACTTTTGTATCCCCTCGAACTGATTTGCTTGCGCGTTAAATTTATCATAGAAATTTTTTAACGAATTCGACATGGATATATAATTGTCGCCCAGTGTATTTATTTTTCCATTTATCGTCAAGATGGATTCACCTGATTTAAGTCGTCCGTCGCCGGTATATAGCGCGATAGTGTTCTCGGCGGCATTACGCTGTCGTGTTAAAACGTCATCCAGCGACACATTACTGGATTTTAATTTACCCTGACGATCTTGAAATACAACTATTTCGCCCGGGTCAACACTGGTTAGATTTAACGTATCAGCGATTTCATCCTCGATTAGTTTTTTTATGTCATCGGTGGCGAGCGTTTCCGTGGATTCTTTCAGCACCGAAACCGGTCGTCCCCAGATATCAATCATTATTATTGTAAAAAAAACAGTGTTTTTAATTAACCCGCCGGGCCTCTACGACCCCACTAGTGTATTCGTTTACAACCACATGAGGTGGTTTCCGCGATGATGAAATCTCCGCGAGTACATTTAATACTTCACGTCCGCATATCGGTGGGTCACTTAATTGCTGTGTTGGCAGCGTGGAATAAAAAACCGGGGCTGAACACGCCCGGATATACCGCATGAACTCGTTTGGCGGGGCTAGCCCGTATGAATCAAAATAGACGATCGCACGCGGATCAATTGCGTATGCAACCCAATGAGTTCCCGCTCCGGAGGATTTATCGAGGTTAATTATACCGGTTTCAATATTCCTTGGTTTTGTCGGTAATTGATCCCTCATAAAAACACCTCTGAAGTTTTTTATCGCTAACGCGTTTGCGGCATCTATTAAATCAAAATTAGACATAGGAGTCATTGACTCTTGCGTTAATAAACGGTTCCCGGTAGTCTTAGACCCTTCCCCGAGTACCATGAATACGGGGTTCCCGGTAGTCTTAGACCCTTTCCGGCTACGGGTCGTCCTCGTTTCTTTTTTTTATAGCCTTTCCCGGTTGCCTTCTTCAATGCCATTCCCGCCGCGGTACCAACGGCTCCTAACGCCGCCGCCTTCGCCACTGCTGGGGCCGCCGCGGCAATCAACGCTGGAATCGCAGCTAACAACGGAAATATCCCGCCGGTCTTTTCCATGTTTTTAATCGCTGCGGCCGAAAAATCTATTTGAACACCCTTTTTATTCTTCATCGCATCATTGAAATGTTTTATTTGACGCGCCGTCAACGATATCTTATGATTACCACCTGCCATCTGTGACGGCTTTAACGTTATTGTGGTTCCACATTGTTTAGCCGACTTTGATCGTAATTTCTTGACTTGACCATCGGTCAACTCTACACCGACAACACTATACGACATTTTTATTGTAAACGCGTTTGTGTTTTCAATTACATGTTTTCCACTGGTGCATCAACGATTCTCATTCGTCCACCAACACCTTCCAACAGCATTGATTTATCGCTGAGAATGACAGCAACCGCTCTATAATCAACACCACCCGGGGCTATACGAGCTCGGAAGTGTATATCAACGACGGACTGTCTCGTTAAATCAAGATGTTCCAGCGAAAAGTAATAAATCGGATACAGGTTTTTAAAATCAAGTTGTGATATTTGCAAACCGGTGTCGACGTTTTGATCACGACCCATATATGACAGCATCCGATGATACACGCGAGCAATATGGTTGTTGTCGTAATTAAGCTGTATATCCTCGGATGGTTCCTGTTGTCCGTTTATTCTCAGCGAAACCTCCCTGACTCCTAATCGATCAAATATCATATGGCTGCGTTCTTGATTACCCAATCGATCCCTATTCTGTAGCGCTATAAATATATGACGCGGGGCTGAAACGCCTTGTTTTGATGCCAGGTGCCATGTAAATGTATCAGCGACATTATCCTCTTTAGCATCAGTTGTTACCGCTAGCCAACTCAACAACGATTTTCCCCCCTGTTCCATAAATGATAACAATCGTGCTTCCGTGGTAACTGATGGAGTCAACACCGGCATCCACAATGCTATTTTAGTTAAAACGACTTTACCGGCAGCGACACCAGCAGCACGCCATATTGCATTGTTATCATCGCCCCTTCGCGTTAGAGCGATTGTATGCTTAGCCCCATAGATAACTTTTCTGACATTTCTACAAAATCCGAATATGTGATGGAGTGGAATCGCGTATGAAAACTGTCGGCGTTGTCCTTGTAATGTTGCTACTCGTGTTGCAAACCCTAGATTAAAATTATCGTTAGTACTTTTTATAACAGTGAAATCAGCGCCTGGTTTTGCTCTGCGGTCTGGATTGGCTGCTTCAGCTTGATTATCAACTACGGTATTTTCTTTCATCAGCACGTTAATGTACTGAATATGATCAGCGTTATTAGTGGTATCCTTTGCGAACATCATAGATGGGCCCGCCGATCTTGTATAATCATCTGAGTATCTCGCTAGCCCAATTATCGTCGTTGCAACATCAACCTCGCGTTCTATTGATTCAATTTCTCGCCCGTCAATAAGATATCTGGCACTCTCAAATAACGCCATGATACCGTTGTTGACAAAACCAACTCGAACACGACCGTCATTTGCGTATGGTGCATTATCGGCAGCATTTGTTACAAGTTCTCCCTCAATTTCGATAAACGCTTCACACGGCAAAAAGTATTTACTGGTATCTTGGACTTGAAGTTCAATTCGCGATCGTAGGTCGGCTTGTGGTGGTTGATAGGAATAAAATTGATAATCACGGACAGAATCATCCCTGCGCACTGGGGCGTCCATATCAAACGCGGGATCAGCGGTTCGCGCAAACATTTTATTATTTATCATGTTGATGTTTTCAATTGCGAAACTCTTTGAGTGGAAAATCTACGATTTTCATCAACGTCGTTTTCGTCGTAAATTCTTTAAATTTTGTTTAAGGCCACTTCCCGCTATCGCGTTCATGAGCGCGTTGGTTGTTGCATCGGTGGATGACTGAGCCGCCAACGACTCTAGTTTTTCTTCCACGGCGTTATTTATTACTTTACTGACATTTTCAGGCATCACTGTCGTTGATGGCATCACCGGTGGTTTCTGTTTTCTTTTTCTCACCAACGATGCTAGTTTATCTCGTGCGGCAGAAAACGCCCTTCCGGCGACATCTCCAATAGCACTAATACCCCTATCACGAATAACATCAATAGCCTTCATTCCTAATTGTTTGGCTAACGGCGCCACTTTTGGAGCCATTCTTGTAAATAACCCCGCAATGGTGCTACCGAGACCGTCTCCGTACCACGCGCGGTATACAGGCAATCGTGAGTTTACCACGTAGACGCTGACTGGTTTATCATGGTTGTAGTGTATAATCATCTTTATTATAAAAACACCAGTGTTTTCCAATTAGTGATTGGTCAATCGCTGTAATGACCGTGGTCATCAAAACCGTCCACAAGTTCGTCTATGAGCGTTCGATATACATTAATGTCCATGATACCACCGGCAAATAACCGCCTGCAAATATCAGAGGCCTCATTGATTATTTCCGGAGAGTTATTTCCGGCTCGTTTTCCTCCGATTAGTACTTCCAGCCGTGATATATCACTGAGAACATTACCAGGACAAGTAACGTCTTTACCAACAGAGTATCCTTTTCCGTGCTTTGGTCTTTTACTTTTTACTTTCTCGTGGAATATTATATAATTATTATCACGCGGTGGTAATACATTTTTATGTTTAGTTGCCAAATACACTATTCTTGTCCAATCCTTTAACGACTTTATATTTTTCTCGTAGCCGCTATTGATATGCTCATCTCGTGAATCCTTATCAAAATTTATGGCAGTAAAATTAACTAATCCTTCGTAGCTGTCGAAGGCTCTAATTTTATCTATTGTGCTCTTTTTAAGTACATTACGGGGTATATTCCCCTCTTCCGGTATTTCTTCCGGTATTTCTTCTTCTGGTTCTCTTGCGGTGGCGCCTAGTTCTTCTTCATCGGCCATTGTAACATAAGGTTCTTGTGGGTCCGTTATAGCGAGTGGTGGCGGCCTCTCCCTCCGTTGGTGTGTTGTAGCAACCGCTATTTTCGCAGGAAGTGTTTCCAGAGACTCTTTTGTTTGCTCGGTCTGAGCCGCTATCTTTTCAAGCGCACCGAGGACGGGCACAGTTGCGCTTTTTACCGGGGCAAAGAGTTGTTCACTTCCAACAGCAAAATCAGTTTGTAGTTGTTGCCGCGTTTGAAGTTGTTTTCGGACCCTGTCTCGTAACGGTATGAACTTTTTAAACGCTGCTAGCCGCTCTCTGGCTAGCCGAGTAGTAAGTGATTCGCCTACCATTATTGCAAATTGCTCCGTAATTTCTAATTTCCCTGTGGCAGCGTCAGACGCACGTTACCACGACCTATCGGGGAAAAAAAAATGTATACAACGTAAAAATTCACTTCCGTACGCTACATGCCAGGCTCCACGGAGTTTTCGTCTATAATCCTTCTAATGTTTTTGATCTTACTAGAAATCTCCCGCCGTCGTTCAAAAGCCTGTCCGAGTTTTTGTCGTATTTTTTCAACGGTAGTAAACAATCCAATAAATGCATTTACGTCATTGCCGTACAGGTTTTCATTGATCTTTATAAAAGAATACTCACGTGGCAAGGTATATCGACCTTTCTTTGATTGCTCGTTAATAATTTCATAATCGGACAATATTTTTTGGTTATCAAGCTTATCAGATAATACAATTCCTTGATTTTTTAATTTTGAAATCTCGGTTAAAATGTTATTGATGTCTTCGATATTCATATTCTTATAAACATCTTTATTTCTAATATAAAAAAAATGAACGGCACACCCGTTTGGCAACCCCGCTGGCGCCCTATGACGTCAGAGAGGCCCATCGGTGACATTCACATCTTGGAACCCCTTGGGTGCCTTCGCATCCATCTGAGCCCAAGGGAACCCCGAAACATACATCTCCGGGAGGGAGGCCTAGGGTGACAAACGTCATCGTAGACCGCCCAGAAGATATGCTTGGGGGACATCACTACATGTACTTAATTAAGGATGGATATATTTACAATGAAATGATGGGACGGCACAAGACAGCACAAACATAAAACGGCGGGGCGGAACTCTACGGCCGATTCGACCAATCAAAAGCAACCCAATTAAATTAACCCGGTTGCATGATTGTGAACAAAAGACAACCACACGCCCGGGTCAAGAGCGTGGGTTAGTTTTGATTGATCGAATCGGCTTTCGAAACCCCCAGGCTTATAACGAGTCGTCTTATATATAAGGTGACTAATACAACCGCGTCAGTCACAAGGTGTGTTATTGTATTTTGTTAAATTACTTAAAAAACACTATCAATAGCGTTTAAACAACACTAAATACTTCGATGAAACATAAAACAGAATATTACAGTTGTTTGTAAAGACAATTTATTCCATCAGTTTTCTTTAAAACAGACAATTTATTAATTGTAATAGACTGTAGCATTCACACTGTCGGTAACTTCGTCACTCGGTGATATACCATCACGAGTTATTCCCCTTTGATGTTATATATGAAAATCGAATTCTGTGTCCGGTCTTTTTTGAGATCGCTGTTTTAGTTATATTCTCTGCAACATCTCGAACTGATTTACTACAAATATCGAAGTACCTACCAGCCGCATTCATAGAGTGAAATATTTTTTCTTCGTGCGTTATTGTATCAAACGATTTGACACTCTTTGCTTTTTTTGCGTGTTTCCCTGTTTTACCTTTTTTGTTATTCTGACTTTGAGTAATGGATTGCAGGTTTATAAGAGAATTATTTAGACAATCAGAATCAATGTGATCAATAACGAAACCATCCTCGATTGGCCCCTTAAACGTTTCATATACCACCCTGTGAACAAGATAGATTTTTTTCCCAGCACCAAATATCAAATATCCGTGATTATTTTTCCATCCAACTGGTTTTTTTAGTCTGCGGTTTCGAACAACGCCGTCGCGAGATGCCTCGTAATTAACGAGCACAGGATGCGGCTGAAATTCTTGGTTCATTTGTATAATAATACTACTTGTCTAATTCATTATTTGGTTTAATTATAAACCTTTCAATGTAGTCCTGAGGAGTTTTGATGATTTTGTCCTTGACGGAGTCAATGACGGCGTTTTTTATTCGCTTGTCATAATAGCGTTTTAGTTCCCTGTATCGTTTGCCGCCACAGTTGATACATAATTGTGATTTACCACGCACCCCAACGTGGCAAACCAAGCAAGGGAGGGGGCCATTTGAACCATTACGAACGCTTTGTAAATGATACCCGCAGAATTCACCTCTACATGATTTATTGCACGGGGTTGTCGACCCAATCATCAACCATTTGCAGTGATTCATTATACTATATTCTTTCATTTAAATACTTGTTTTAATTATATGGAGGAGTTCGAGAGATTAGCAGCAATTAAGCCCTGGAAAAATATTAGGTTTAATTTTCGATAGAGTCCTCAAGGACGCACCAAAAGCGTTAATAAACGATAGAACCCTGTTGAATAAAATACGCGATTGTATCAATGAATTCAAGCGTGATGGTGCATCTCATAGTTGGTCAACATTTCGAATTGATGGCGTTGTTGATGCTACCATGAACGACAAACGCGCGGCAACGATAATATCACACCTTGACGGTAAAAAGTATTTTTTCAGAGTAAAATTCATTGTCCGGGTGGAATCAGGTAATTGGATCATACGTGATAAATTTGAACCGGTTCTCAGCGACAAGAAATCAGTCATTGTTAGCCGCGACTCCAAGCCAGGGCTGTTAACCGGAATTGACAGACCATACTATGAACGAGCGTATCCTGAAACAGCAGTTGTCTATGGAATATACCCGTTAAATAAGAAACCTGATATCGGAAAACTAGCGCCGATGAAACAGTCAACGGGGATAAATTGTGTAGCAGAACGAGTAATAGAGCATTTTACAAATGCGTGTCGAGGAAATAAACTGACCGATTTACGACGTAGCAAAATAAACCAATGGGAGGAGACAGTGCGCGAGCGAGGAGCAACCATCAGCGACATAGCGAGATTAGAAACGTCGTTGAGATTTCCAATAACCGTTACAACGATAACCGGTGAAGTATTATACGAATCAAAGTATAAATCAAAGGGAGCCCCAATCAAAATTATTGATCATAACGAACACGCGTGGACGCCCGCGGTCACAATATTTCCACGGGATAGAACAGTAAAGTATATCCCGGGGGAATTCCTGGGAGAGGATGGTTTTCTCGCGGAGAGGAAACTATTTGATGCTATTGCCTGCTTGTGTAAAAACGACCCTGTATCAGTGTGGTTACTTCGCAGCGCTGAAAACGATGTGGATACCTTTGATCAGTTTGTAAGACCAAACGGTGAATTATATCGCACTGAAGCGTTTCACAACAAGATGAAAAACACCGCCATGGAATTTGAAGAGCATGATGAACAACTGCTAACAAATTGTTTTACGATTCCATCGGTTGCGGCTCATGTTGCAGCAAGGAAAAATGCGTGGAGACCAACGCGCAAGGAATTTCTACCGGATGTACAATCCAGTTGTTTGGAATACTATCACGGTGGACTATGGAACACTGAATACAACCGCGACGCTATGATTTCCGTTGATATGGTTGCCTGTTATCCAGCGAGTTTTCTCGGGTATGGATCCGCCGCTGAGTACTTTAAACGATTTGGACACCCCAGACATGAAATGACTCGTGTTGCTATTAATGGACCACTGCCTGATTTTGATTTAACCGGATTCGCTCGCATAGTATCATTTGAATTCGCAGCAGGACTTCATCGCTGTTGTTATATTTGGATCGGTAGACACATGGCTGAAAAGAGATGGCTTCCAATAGCGCTGCTACGGTTTATGATTGATTGTAGCATGCTTGTATCGTTGATTGTCAGTGACGCGATTATATCATACCGGGCGCAGACTGAAGTCTGGTTACCAGAACCAGAGCGTCTAGATAGCATAATTGACGAATCCAGAAAACACATTGATGCCGACGAGGAATATATCATCGAATGGTCCAAAAAGATATTCAACCAACGAAACCGCGAGGCAAAAGATCTCGGTAGAAGAATAATTGGTAAGTTCACACAAGGTGGAAAAAACTGCGACTACAAACGATATTGCTCACGGCTGATTATAGATGACGCAGAATATGATTTCGTAATCAAGGACGCAGTGGCAAAAAATAGATACGTGAACTGCAAAACAGCTTTCTTGTCCAATGGAACAAGGTTGGATACAGTTGTTACCTACAGCGATGGAGACAGCCCGGCATATCCACATTTGAGGGCGTCTATGCTGGGTTACGCCGCTATCAATTTATTCTCGATGATAAATAGATTTCCCGACACCGCGGTTAGAGTTGCGATTGATTCATTTTATATAGACGTAAAGTATAAGGGAAACATAGCCGAGTTTACTAGTCCGGACGAGAGTTGGGGTATATGGAGAATTAAAAATGAAATACGACGCGATTATTCCCCGTCAGCAGATGTCACCGTTGAAAATAATTACTTACGCGGTGATAATCTATCAGAATGGTCTAATGCACCACCGTGTTCTGATCCAATTTGTAGATATAAAACAGTTTATTTAAGCGGCTGTGGCGGGTCAGGAAAGACGACTCGGGCAATTGAATTATTTCGAACGCGGGCAAGTATAATCGTGCTTACACCGACCCATAGACTAGCGCGAGAGATAAAACAACGAAATGTTGACGCCGTTACTTATCACAGCTTTTTTCGATACAGCGGCGGTGAGTGGACTCCTGATCGAATGGGGGAAAAATTTATTCCTGAGGTTATCATCTGGGATGAGATATGTACTGTTTCGTTAGATGTTTTACAAATGTTTCTTGAGTGGTTGCTGCGCGCGAATACAGCGGTGATAATGTGCGGAGATCATGGCCAACCACCACCATTTGTCGGCGAGGGTCCACATGATTGGTTAAAGGGTTTTGTGGACTATTATGAAGAAACCGATACTGATTACCGAGCACTTGATGAACAACTGCGCGAGGTTAAAAAATTAATCAGATTACAGCCGGATAGAGTTCAATGTGAAATAATCCGCGAGGTGATTCCGGAAACGCCGTTAAATGAATTCTGGGAAATATGGAGACCAAACGATTTGATTGTAGCGAGTAGAAAGATAGTCAGAGACACACTTCAGCGGAAGTTGTTTGCGTTGCATAAGGAAAAGTTTCCAACGCGCCCAGTGCCGTTATGTTATAGACCCGCGGACACACGGCGGCAGAACATTGAAGTTGAAATCCCGGGCCCGACAGCGTCAGGGACAAAAAAAACAAATTCTTGTGCTGAATGATATTGTGCTCGTTGATATCAGCTTCGTCGAGGACGCGCTACGTGCTGATAAATCCCCGTGGACGCTAGGATACGCAACGACAATACATTCCTCGCAGGGATTAACCATCACGGACACAATTGTTTGGATGGTTGATAATCGCATCGAATGGTCAAATCTAGTCTATCTTGCAGTGTCCAGAGTACGGAGAATGAATCAGCTTCGAAGAATTGTTATTGACGAAGCCAGTGACAACGATGACATTATTGATGCTAGCGTCATTGATAGAAAACTCTCGGGTTACCGCCAACAGGATAAAAAAAAACAGCGGCGTTTTGATATTGATGCCGAATTAATAATTGCGTTACGACAACAACAGAATAATCACTGCGCGAGTTGCAATTGTGTAATGCGCTGGCGTTATTCGGATAAAGACGCTCGCCAATTTACCGTGGACAGGATCGATAACAGTCTCGGTCATGTCAAAAACAATGTGAGGTTGACCTGTCTTGAGTGCAATAGACGCAACGGCGCTAGTTAAGACCACGCGGGGGCAATTGAGTATCGTCAGGTATCACTTGTAGTTGCTCGCGTGTAAACCCCCGCTGTGGGGCAGTTGAATCCAGTCTATAGATCGGTGGTCTACCAGTTGATCGTGTTATCGTTGATATGTTATGTGTGGTAACACTCCAAATAGGATCAGTAGCTCTTTTTTTACCGCCTTCAAGCTCTCCTGGTTCATACAGATATCTAACAGTGACATCGCCGAAAATCGGCTTGGAAACGCTATCTATTTTTGATCTTCCGGGTATATACTTTTTTTTAATCGCGTCGCTGGGCTTCATGTTGATTGCTCGGGTAATCTCGTTATTTAACGCTGAAATTACGCCTGGCAACCTTTTGACCCATTCACGAGATCGTTTTTCTTGGATGAATTCCTTCGCGTATTGATACCCAAATAACCGTTCAGCAAGAGTCCGATTGAATCGTTCAACAATTGCCTGATCACGATGTAGCGCAGTATGACCTCGTCGTATCGCGACGCTATGATGTTTCAGCGTTGATAAAACAGCGCCGCGAAATTCATTGCCAGGATCAACTTGTAATAGATTTGGCCAGCGCAGAGGACCCCTTCGGTAAATCCGCTCAAACGCATCGGCTACTTCAGTTGCTGACTTTGTTTTTAACGGCTCTGCTTGTTTGTATCGACTCGCAACATCAACTACGGTTAGCGCGTATTTGTAACCGTTGTCATGCGGCAGAAATAGTATATCAGCTTGATGAACTTCATTGGGTACGGTAACATCAAAGCGCGAGAAGTTGATTTGTTTAGGTGGCGGTAGATAGATTTGCCATATAGCCTGTTTGGATAACCAATTAGCCGCAGTGGCCTTTGTTACTTTTGCAGCGCTTGCGAGTTTACCAATTGCGGCCTTCCCCTTCCAGTATCCTCTCGGAGAATAATAGATGGATTCCATGTTGTTATTATAAACGCTAGCGTTTTCAATTACCAGCGCGAGAAGCTCCGCTTCCAATCATTAATTTACCTTTCATAGCCGATTTTACCAACCATGAAGCCAATTTTTCTTTGAATGATTTATCAGGAATAGCATTTAACGCGTGAATTAATTTTACATCCGCGATATGACGCTGTTGCAGATCGCTACTTTTGTAGTAAGCAACATCATGAGCATGACACGCCTTATCGATAGCGTTTATTGGATACTCACCGGGTTTGGGCTGATTTTGATCATCGAGTCTGATATCTAATCGTGTTCCGGGGCCACAGTAGCTATATCCTGGGAGGTGCTTTTCTCCTGGATACTTTGCCCACGGTGTTCCGGGGAGTTTTGATAACTTGGCTGCAATATCACCTCCTCGCTTTTTTTTAAAGCATCCCCGGGTCTAATAGAAATAAATCTAAATTTTTTTGTACCGCATCGTGCACACTTACCAGTAACTGCCGATCTGTTATTTCTTGTTGTAACGGTTGTCATATCATTTGTGCCAGTACGCACTCTACACTTCACACAATATAAATCCATAATTTATGTATAGAGATATGAATATAATTGATTTTTCGGCGACTAAAACAAGAGAACCAGTTAAGCATGTTGCAGCGTTACCAAACTCGATCCGGATGATTATCATCGGACCATCTGGATCCGGCAAGACGCAATTGTTACTCAATTTAATAATGAGATGGATGAAGTGGGATAAGTTGTATTTAATCGCCCCTAGCGTGGATGATCAACGATGCTACGAGGTGTTGAAAGATTTTAACGAGAATGCATCAGCGATCGCTGAAAAAAATGTTATTGAGTTTATTACAGATATCAATGATGCACCAGGTATTGATGATATTGATGGCGACGTTAACAATCTAGTCGTGTACGATGATGTTATGTTAGACAATCAAAAAAACCCAGCTAGGATATTTTCCAGAGGCAGGCATAAAAACACCGACGTGATATATGTCACTCAACGATACACTCAGATTCCAAAAGTAATCAGAGACAACTGTAATATTCTTGCTGTATTCAACGGCGTTGATACACACACGCTACGAAATATTTGGCAGACATGGTGCGGCGGTGATATGGACTTTAATGGTTTTCGAAACTTTTTTAGTCATGCTCAGTCGACCCCACATGGATTTGTAACGATAAATTTACATGATCCTCGGACACGATATCGTATCGGACTTGACCAAATATTCGGTTAGTTGTAAATAATTTTCATTGTAAATAGCCCCTTAGCAGCAGGGGGGGGGGGGCAATGACATCGACGCGGTCGTCGCGCTTTTTTACCGGACGCTGACGACGCTGGGATCGGCGCGCAGAAAGTATTAATTAAACCAAATGACGATTGGACGACCCCCGACGACGACGTCGTTTTTTTTTACCGGGCGCTGACGACACCGGATCCGCTGAGTGCAGAAAGTATTAATTAAACCAAATGACGATTGGACAAAATGTCCGATTCGCCCCCCCTGCTGCTTCGGGTTTTACATATTTATCTCTATCACGATATCTCTGTGTCTTTGCTAGCTGTAATACCTTCAGGTGTGAATTTATCTATAATTTTAGTTATAACTTTTGGTGGGTCAGGTTGTGGTTGAGGATGTTTCTGAGGTGGTGGTTGAGCTGCTTGAAGACGACCAACAATATCAATAGGTAATGTCTCAAGAGATTTTTGAGCCGCCTCAGTTGCTGTAACAATTTTCTTTGTTGTTACTGCACATGACTGTCTACAAAAGTTTTGAATTTTTGTGCAGGAAGGAGGTCTATGGGGGTGACACCAAGACTTACCGCACATGACTGTCTATAAAAGTTTTGAATTTGTGTGCAGGAAGGAGGTCCATGGAGGTGACACCATGACTTACCGCACATGACTGTCTATAAAAGTTTTGAATTTGTGTGCAGGAAGTAGATCCATGGGGATGACACCATAGTTACCGCACTGAGTGACAAAATTATTTCTGGCCAGATCGTAGATTACTTGGAACTTATTCTGCATACTGCCTGTAATAAGATAAAAACCATAATGTTTATTATTATTATTATTATTATTATTATTTCCAGAATACACAAGCTTTCACATACAAGCGTCAAATAATATTCATGTAAAACATTAAATTATGACTGTATGATATTGAATTATCACCTATTAGCACAGTATAACATTAAGTTTTCATTTTGTGGCACTGTATACTATTAAATGATCACCTATTATTTATATGTAACGTTAAATTATCCCCTACTAGGCAATAACAAAAGTACTTTATGCACTTTACACTTTATGAACTGTTGTTTTAGAGAAAGATAACTGTAAGCAAAGACTTTTAATGACAACATTACCCAGGTACGCGCAAAAGAGAGACAAATGAAAAACAGAGATAAAAATAATTAAAGGTAGAAAAATAATCATGATTTGTTGATTTCGTTGTGGTGAACTTTTTCTGATGGAATGTGGAAACGATCAAGACGTGGGTTGTTTCCCTTTGTTCATACATTTGTTGTTGTAGGTTACCGCTATTTGTCAGTAAATGATAGGCTATACATTGCTGCCAGTATATCTAGTGGAGGAATAAGCCGGAACAACCAGGAAAAGAACCATTGACCCACGGGAGACTGCTGGCAAGCTTTCTCACATACCCACGTTAACCTAACCTGAGACTCAAACCTACGTTGAAAATGGATAGATATTGGTGATCTGTAAAGGCGAGAGCCTACCACCACTCAGCCACCCGGGGCCGTTTGATCATGCAGTGCATTTCGCTTTCTTAGACTATTAATTGGAACAACATAGACCCACCAGAAACCCACATATCCCATTCTATGGTTACAGTTTGGTATGTTTGATACACCCGACATTCAAAAAATAAACAAACAAAACAAAAGCCATGGCTTATGAATTATGTGAGAGTTATGCATTTGTGGTTCTTGTAAGTTTTATAAGACACTGAATCAGCCTCTGCTGAATGTTCTGTAAGTCTTTAAAGTCTCATTATAGTCAGATCTCCACTGTCCTACGTTAAAATTTGACAACGACATCTTAGGGGTCATGTTCTGGTGACCTTTGGATTAGCCAATGGAAATGCAGCTTTCAGAACTCTGAAAGTGAATAAAATCGTTCGGTGCACATTAACGCTCTTAAGCTACACTTTCAAACGCGAAGTTATAATACTTCATCTGATTGGTTGATACCATTAGCGATTATGGTTATGACAAAGGTCATCAGAACATGACCCCTAAGCGGTTGCTGTCCGATCTTCAAGTAGGACAGTGGATATCTGATTTTAATCATATTGTAAGTAGTTAATAAATTTGAACTGAACATTCGAAATGTTCTTTAGCTCTTTCTCTCCATTTTAATGTCATCTGCATTGTCATTGTCCGTTTACTGAATGAAAATACATGGCTATATATCATTTAGGAAAATAGCTCTCCCTCTCTTTTAATTTAGCAAGATCGCAACAAACAATGTTGTATTATTGCTAGGTTTTCATGATCCTTCTCTGGATTATATGGTGCAAAATAAAATTAGGCCTTTTTCCGATAAGGCACAAAATATAACAGTCATTTGGATTCGCCTTTTCTGGCCTTTCCAATGAACACAAGATCATAACATAGTAGTTACGGTTAGATGGACTAAAATCTTATCGCGACAAGGGACAGTTATAAGTTGGCTTGTTTGCCCCTTTTGTGTTATTAATTACTGTTATTAATTACTTTAGAAAAAGATGTTACGACCGTTCTCACGCTTTAAACTTATCAAAGGCGTTAGCGTTTCTTCCATTTCTCGCATGAGTAGTACAGTGAGGTTACTTCCGACAGTATATATGCAAACAGAGGAGTTTATATTGGAAAGTACAAACTCTTGAACGTTGCTAGTTGGCCTTTTACTACCTAATGGTATGGGAGAAACATCCGAAAATGAATGCCTCTTTCTATGGTTGGACTGGGAAAAAGAATGGCTTGTTATATCTTGTTCAATGGTTACGTTGTTTTCAGAATGTTTGCCTTTCCCGGAGTCGAACGCAGCCATTGTGTTCTGAACCTGGTACAAACGTCAGTATAGAGCAATTGCACTATTTGGCCTTTACTGTGTGGCATAGGCTTGCACTTGAATATTATTCACTAGAACCATTGAAACGGAAACAGAAAGTCAAAATATACGGGAATTCTAGATTGCTCACACATTATTAGATTAAATTTTTGGAGTGAGGAGATATTTATCCAACTATATCCAAGACAAACAATTTAATCCATTAGAGAAAAAAAAAAAAGAAAAATGATAATAACGGTGTGTTCGTTGCATGTTTACAGGTGATCTACTATTATTGAAAAAGTTGAAAAGAAAAGACAATGATTATTCGTCATTATTATTTTCATTAGTTTTAGAAATAATCTTTGCGCTCGGTCTTTCTTTATTCCTAGGTAAACTAGAGAAATGTAAAGATATTGAGAACATTTGTTCAAAGTTTGAAATTCCGACCTTAATGCGTGAAAAAGTATCAAGAAAATAATATCCTTAAAGAAATACAGCTTCATGGATCACAACAAGGAAATTAAAAGAGTATAACAAACTGTTTTCATCTATGCCTGAAAATTGCATTTGGGTGGTGGTTGTCTTTTTTCAACGATGTTTTAATGTTCTGCAGCGTGTTATGATTTAAGATCAGAAACATGTCATTAGAGGCTGGATTATCGTTTGATTAATATCCATGCCTCTACTACTTGAATTACTTTAACTATGTATTGTGAATTATGTCAAATGTTGATTCGTTCCTACTGTATCAAAGTCAGTATTAGAACAATGTGAATTTAACATTTTAAAGAAAACAACGATTCCAGTGCATTGATAAATATTTTAAATGCGCACTCTATGGAGGGAAATTTAGTGACTGATATGAAAATAAATTATGTGTACTCACTATAGAGAGTATAAATGAAACATTTTCCAGCAATGTTGAGGAGAAGAATATTCAGCATTTGTGTCTGGTCGACAGATAATGATGCCAAATTTCGATTTACATCAATGGTTTCAATTAGCTGTTTGAAAGAATTGAGCTGCTGACTGAACTGTTTTCCAGGCCGAGACATTGAATGGGAGATTAAAACAAAGGATGATGTCAAGTAAATGTAATACCATGCTTTGAACTCCCTCAAACAACGTCTAGAACTTTGGTCGTAAGCAGTAAATATTCCAGAGAGAATGTTTATTTATCCTGTACACTAGCGTAATCCATACATGCACCATACGAAAAAAAACTATGAAAGGACAAACCTAATAAGAGTCCTGAAAGAGCGAACTCTATAAATTTGATGTGAACTTGATTTTTTGCTATCCATTTTCTACTCATTACACGGCCCATAAAGTTGCGCATTCCATCTTACAAAGCATAGATGCACTTCCCTAAGTTATTATGACCCGTAAAACTACTGATTTTGTTGTCTAGCGTTGATAGATATAAATAAAAAGGGCGATTTTGTATATGGCATAACACAGTCTCAAAGGCTGCAATCATTTTTGACGCAATTTTACGGTCGCGAATTTAAAGTTGACAATAACGATCATTTTCTTGAAAATCAAGGGTTTTATTTAAAACGTTACATAATAAATGTACATCTGTTGTCCTTCCGCCTCCTTTTTTATCGACATGTTTGTCTATCTTTACAGTTGTATCTTCCTGTATTTAGTACTTTTACAAAGGAAACGGACTCTTAAATTAATATTCAAATAAATAATCGCCCCTATGTGGAAACATTTCAATTAAATTTCATTTTGATATTTGCTTCAGTTTCATCTAACGTGACAGTTGTTTTCTATTTGACCGACAAGACCTCGAAGATATTTTAATGATACGCGAGTTACATTTGAATTATCAAAGCGTCTTTCTTTCAAACGAAGCACTTAACATGCTTTATGAGCTACATGTGAGGCAACTGGGAGATAAACACTATACATCTAAGATCATTGGAAGCCTATCGGAAATTTAAAGGTCCTTGAACGACTTGTGATATGATCATGTTTTCTCTCTTAAGATGAATATTATGTTCATTATAATTTACACGAATTTTAAAATATTCTTTTTGAAAAGAAGTTCGCATTAATCCAAAAATAAACGATTACTACGAATGTAAATGGTGATACCGTTAACAAAAGCCAAAACTCAACAGTTTTAGTTGTATTGAGAGCAAGAGTACATACTGTTCCAGAATGCGATGACAAAGATGCAAGAAGTAGGATTAATGTGTCTTAGGCATTCTTAGTAGTGGCAGTGGCAGCAGCAGTAGCAATGTATGCATTGATCAAAGTGTTTGAAAATTTGCTTATGACTATCTACAGCAAAATTTATAATCATTTACATTTCAGCCCCTTCTAATTTCGAGGTGACACATCAAGCCTTCTAGAATACCTTCTGTGACCTGTTTCGAAGGAAGAGATACAAAAATGGATAGATGCATGCCTTCCTGTACGAAAGAAACGTTTTTCTGACTTAGACTGTTCAACCAAGCATGTATTCATCGATACATATATGTATGTGTGACATTATAGATGAACAGAAACATTTTCGTACAAAGCATGACCTAAAAAATAATTTGAAAAATGTGACTCCATTTTAAAATATAACCTAAAAAGTAACTTAAACAACGTGACTCCATTTTAAAATAAAAATTGGTCGTAAAGTGGCAGAAATGGCTAAAGCAATGCTGTTATCATCGTTGTCGTTATCATCATTATCATCGTCACCAGCAGAAACCGCATAGATACATTAAGAGAGAGAGAGTAGATACATTGAGAGAGAGAGAGAGAGAGAGAGTAGATACATTGGGAGAGAGAGAGAGAGAGATTGCATAGTTCCATGTGAAACCAATATTCTCCTTAAATTAAGGAAAAAAAGCAGTGGGAGAAAGTAATGAAAATGATGTCATTTCGCGAAGAAAACCGTAGAAAGATATTTTGCAGATGATGATAATCTTGGAAAATAGAGGACAGTCTGAGTGAACCATATCTCGTACTGACTCTGCAGAAGCAGAGAAGGAATGGAATCTACCTTCCAAATTATGCAGAATGTTCTGTTTACGAATACTACTACTACTACTACTACTACTACTACTACTACTACTAATAATAATAATAATAATAATTTTTAAAAAAGTCTTCAGTGAATGACGATTACACATTTTGTCGTCGACGTGGCCCTCAACGTATTTACAATGTATGTTATTTAAAAGTCACTTACGCTAAAGTATACAGACACACGTACTCAGATTTAAAGTTGATTAACTGATATAAAAATAATGGTCAACAGGTAGGTGAACATATTTGACAGTTATACATATATCAGCTTGTCAGGAGACATACGAACATACGTAGAATAAATATCTAACGGTTATGTGACAACTGTTTCGTTTATTTGATCTGAACGGTGTAAATAAAGACATGATCAGACACGATACAGAATAAAAGAATTTCAGAGAGAAACTGTAGACTCAGTTTAAAAAGAAACCTGTGTTAAATACATAATTCGTTATAAACAAGAAAAACACCACAGTGCGTTTATCATATAAACCGGACAAATATGCAAAACTGCTTAGGTGTTTAGATCTGTATCGGCGGAAAATACTATGTTTGTTTTAGCGTAGGGGTACGTCAATGCCGCCAGGCCGCGACGTATTCATAAGCATATCAAAAGAATTCTTCCCTCCGACTCAAGAGTTGTATCGTTCTTTCTTAAATCTATCACATTCTGTTTGTAAATGTCTTAGCGAAAGTATTCAAACTTTCCGTGATTAGTTAAAAATTGAAATTTTATTGTCATCTAATATTTTGATGCAATACCACTTATCATTTAGACATTTTCAAAGGAATAATAGCAAACGTCACACTATCTATTTTTAGATATGAACGGTTTTGATTTTATTTTTACACACACACACACACAGAGACACACACAGACAGACACGCACACATGGTCTTAATAGAAAAGAGTGAGAATCAACGAGCATTGTAAAATTCAGCAAATAATTTATCTCCCTAGAATACAAAGCGAAAATGTTAACTTACGCCATTGCGAATTAATTCCCAAATAAGCCTACAATAAAAGACACAAGTTCTAATAATTAATGTTCTGAATAAAATTTAGTGGAAATCCAAATCGAATCTAACGCAAAAGGTGTTGATGTGCCTGTGGTGGCCCGTATAATGCTGATGTGCCAGGAGTCTTTTGTTGAATCACACTAATACAATTCAAGAATTCATTCTTACTTGAGATTTCGCTATAAATTCAGGTCTCTATTTCCAAGAACGTTAATTTTGAAGAGCATTTTGTATTTCCAGACTAGAATCATTTGAAGTAAACAATTTGAATAAATAAAATTCCAGCCCAAATGAATTTATGGACACAACAACAATACAATTGATTTTCTATGATTTTAAAGCACGAACGAATTATATATTTCCATTAACAAGACTATATAATCATCAACTTGACCTCAGGTCACAATTATCATGTTCTAAAACAACAACTATTACATAACGAAAAAGAACATTCTAGAAACTTCTTAATGGTTACAAAATAAAATCTTACTTACAGAAGGTCTGTTACTACAATTTTAATATAGAATACGCAATATGTCAGGTAGACCTGGTATATTTATGATGGAAATACAATAACCCAGACTCGTACTCAAATAAATATGCATGTTTCTATTAGCAATGATCCTAATATTAAACCCGTACGCAAAGAGAATGTTTTACCTACCTATTAGCTGTTTACAAAAAAAAGCAAGGATTCATGTCAATTAGGAAATGAACTTAATTTTGGAGAAGGTCAAGTCCAACACAGAATGTTACATTACACTAACATATAACGAGATACAAAGTTAAAAAAAGATGAAAGATTATATATATATATATATATATATATATATATATATATATATATATATATATATCCTTCTCATACTACTTAATGTCCAATTTACATTACCTGTCATTTGCAAATTTAGAGACATATATAAATACTGTTAATAATATTGTTAGGATTCTGTGTCTTAAAACTATCTAAGAGAATGATCTTTCTCTTTGGATGAAAACTGCGCAATGAATATTAACCGGTAAAAAGTTGGCTTTGCCACACATCGGTATCATTGCCATGTCATGTCACATTTCCTCCGTTCCAGTCACTTAAATAATTGACTTGCTTGCAAGTTTTTCTTGACAAAGTAAAATAAATGATTTACCAAAGTGTAAATAGTTCAAAATAAACATTTTCCTTCTTTTCTGCGATATACTTCGAATATATAATATTTTATTTTAGAATCAATATCAAGACTATGTAAATATATATATTGTTAGAAAATTTGTGTTTGTAATTGTTATTTGTTTGTAATGCACCTGGCCAGTTTTCAGACTTGCCGCATTGTTATTTTTGAAAGAATTACTCATATCTCCTTGCTTTAATAAGTTGTAGCAAACTTGCTTTCTCACGATTTCAGCAGTGAAACAAGATATTCTTCCATGGAGGTTATGATAACGAAATCTATTATTATATGCAGCTTATTAATTTTTTGGCAATAAAAACAGTTCATTCGTTGATTACACCTTTGTCGTTCTATTAGCTAGAATAATAAATACGTGAATTTGTTTAGTTAGTGTTCTTGAAGAACTCTACACTGATGTTCTCAACTGGCGCCAGTAAAAGTAAACACTTCAAAATATTTTGGTCGGTTAATATTTTCACTTAGTTCTTAAAGCACCCGTTTTGATGTCCCCAAGTTTCTCTGAAAATCTGTTAATTACTGTGAAACTTTTTTGCAGCAAACTTTCGTATGGATTAAACAAGTACGTACAAATCAAGATACCATCAAATACATTTTAATTGCTTGTGCCTCGCAACCGGAAACATTTGACTTCATTCAGGAATACTGAATTCAGTTAGACTCAAATTATGACAGACGTGTCATACAGAGTGCTACTTGAGTGGGTGTGGCGAGCCAGGATGAGACGGAGACACGGTACTCAAGGTAAGACTTGTCTTTTATGATTTGTAGGATAAGATTCATGTCTAGTATTGCACTACTAGCAATATTACTTTTACCAGATTTTAAACAGATTATCCATCCCACAAAGGTGGTGTAGACAGAAAAGGTTGATTCCTGTGGTTCTGTGTGCAAAGTTCAACGAAAGGTTCAGAATTTTGGAGCAGTTGTTGATACGGTGATGATTCATGCATTAACGACCATATGTTAACATAAGTTAATGAATAAAGTCCAGATATGAACATGGATACATTATTATGAGCAAAAGGGTAAAGGTTACGTTTTCGCAGTTCAGCATGCCATCAGACCGGGAAATATTTGACTTGTGTCAAATGAAAAAAGTTTATGAAAATAAAGTTTTGATTTCCTTCAACAATTTCTCAAAAGGTGCAAACATATTTTCCACATTAACGATTTATTCATCATTGACGCAGTTGGTACCTAACATTTCAATCTCTAAATGTCATGTGTAACACGTATTAAGAATTATTAATCAACCAATTGTAGTACACTGCGAACTGTCCATGCTATACTGTAGCAAAGCAGGCATGTTATTCATGTTTAAATCTTGAATAAGAGAAAGTTTAAAAAAGATAATGCATTGGATAGAGATGATCCAAATTTTAAGCCGGAAACTTACAAACTTTACATAATTAGCTTTTCAAAACTTCTCACAATTGTTTACCATGCTAATAATTACAACAAAGGTTTCAAAATATTTAAAATGTAAATCTATTTTATTGATCCTAATTCAAAAAGTTATGGATTCTTACATTTTAGGCAAAATCTCTAATTTAGATCAGTTTGGTGGGGTCCCCTGGATTTAATCGTGGGGCTCCTGTTAGCACGGCATTTGGAAAAAAACTTTTAAATAAGTTTGTTATGAAATCGAACTTAAAATTTTCTTATCTCACTTTAAAATTACTTTCTCTCTATAGCATATCTTTAAAAATTACTTACGCGCGGGGCCTCCGTGAGAGCGTGCCGGCCCTGCCAGTTAGTACTTGACGTGGGGTATGTTATTGCTTAGTACAACACTTTGATTGGGGAATGAATGCCACTCAGTTGTATTGTGTACCCTGTACACTCTATGTCTGGGTTGTATCCATTCGTTCCTGCTAAATACCCTACTATCAGCATCGTCAGCAGCATCTTTCGATCGATCGATTTGTGGGAAGATTAATTATAGCTCAGTGAAATCTAAAATGCATATTAAAGAGAAACCTCGAGATTAATCCTGGGAATGGATAACATTTGTACTTCATTGTTAGCATATTCTGATGTCTAGAACTTAGGTCGAAATGAATCCAGGGAGGCGACCATTTTTCAATTTTCGTAGAAATTATGTTGATGTTTGGCCCAATTACTACACTTTCATTGTAAAAACAACTAATCGTGCTTCCTTCATATGAACAATATAAATGGAGACTTTTAAAAAATTGAGAATGATATGATGCGTGTTCTCGTTTTTTAAAACAGTTTCTTTCCAAGTGAGCACTTTAAAAATCTGGCCCGGTGAGATCACCCTCTTTACCTCCAGTAGTACCTGGGTAGCGACATCAATAAAATGAAAATGGTGTTATGTGTAAGCCTTCAACTGCGTAAAACATACTCGTACTTAGGTTCTTCTGAAAAATTACGTTGTTATTTCCGGTAATTATTCACAGTCAAACAGTGACTTTCATTCTTTAAATATGGTATTTAATATATAACCAAACATAGCATTGTGTCATATCACTTACAGTAATGAGTTGCCTAAGACTGGAGTGATATGGTGTTTCTCGAGGTAATTATGTGTCCGAAAGAGGTTTGATTTAAGACGTTTCGGGAGAACCTATCTTTGAATTCTGATGATAAGAAAGAGTTTTACCCCAACTAGAACTATGTATCAGAGCGAAACAATGATATTCATTGTACTAACTATTGGAACAAAAAGGAAATTATAACTCAGGACCAGAAACACAACGCATCCGCTTAACGAATATACAAATTACTTCTGAGAAAGGTGCCTTGCATTTAAAGAGCACGTAATTGCAATTGCTTGCAAGTGCATACTTAAAGCTTTTTTGAAAAACATTATAATCTCCTGATTGATCTTAAGATTTAGTACAGACGACCATCTTCTAAATGTATAAACAAACTTGAAAGATTATAGTCTGATTAAGTTTCAACAGGCGTCTGCCTATGCAGACATGTTCAAAACCAGTACTAAATCCTTGCAATACAGACAGTTTCCACTGAGGGAAGTTCTTAATGGAGCACGCAAATATGTTATGCTCATTCGTCTACGACGCCAGTCATATTTATAAAGAATGTAACATGGAATGGGGCATGTTTATTATCCATATGACTGTTTCACTTTTCATGTTGTGCTTTCTTAAGTGACTGTTATAATAATGCTTGATCAAAGTTGAGAATCTGCGGTTTGCTCCCGTCAATCTGTTATATAGCAGACGGTTTGTTTTGCGCAGTCGGAGAGAGTGAGAATTTGTTGGCTCAGAAACATGCAGTCCAAATATTACTAGTAACAAGGGTCAAGTTTGAGAGCATTATTGTCTTATTTAAAGTCTAGCCGCTGAAACAAACGTTTGCTTATAAAAGTTTGTGAATTGTAACACATAAAAAGTAGATGATTTTTGAACTCCTGAAATTATGATTTATGCAGTCACTCTCACACTTCATTTAGTCGTTTTAATGATTTATGCAGTCACTCTCACACTGCATTTAGTCGTTGTAATGATTTATGCAGTCACTCTCACACTGCATTTAGTCGTTGTAATGATTTATGCAGGACACACGGTACTAATGGTACGGAAAAATGGGAACCAGCCTGGAAATGGGTAAACATAAAATAGAGTAAATATGGGTTACACTGACCAGGATTGGTTAATAATGTAAGTTATGTTGTAGGAAAAAGAATCTTTTGATAGCTTATCCTAGTTGTAAGTGAAAAAATAGAGACATTGTTTTATTGATGGAATTTCATTCCTTTAACATTCTTGAGTTTTGAACACTCATTACTAAAATTAGCACCTGATTCTTTGGTGCGGAATTGAAAGCACAGGTTTCAAACACATGCTGGTCCAGAAAATGCCGCGGCTCATCCTTTCCTCTACATTGAAGCTGACATCCAGGTTTCATTTATACTGATAAACATAGGGGTGATCATGACCAATCAAAAATTTTAAGTTATTGATAGGTTTACTATGGGAACTGAATTAGTATCGTGAGTCCTGCAGCCACTCTCACACTGCTTTTAGTCGTTGTAATGATGTATGCAGTCACTCTTACACTGCTTTTAGTCATTGTAATGAAAAAGGAGCTATCCACTATTTTGTAGTTACTAACTGAGATTGGCATATTAAAAATTTGTCTATAAACTCTTGTCCTGATTCAAATTGGCAAAGTGTAAATTGGACGATAAACTCTTGTCCTGATTCAAATTGGCAAAGTGTAAATTGGACGATAAACTCTTGTCCTGATTCAAATTGGCAACGTGTAAATTGGTCGATAAACTCTTGTCCTGATTCTAATTGGCAAAGTGTAAATTGGTCGAGAACATCTTGTCCTGTTGGGTGGTTTAAATATGGGTATATAGTTTGAATGCATGGAAAGAGTAGTATCCGAATTAGGTATTTGATTGCGCAAATACATGTTCAAAATACCGCCTGCTTTGATTATCATAGGCTGCTAAGTTAAATATTTTCTCCAATACTTTGGTTTCCTAATTTCCCCTAGACATTTGTCAAATGTCAGAAATTCAAAATCTGAATTTGCTTGATAATCCTGAAATGTTTACTAAACTGTTGCCGGTAGCGGATATCAACAGTACATTGCCAAATCAAACTATCTCGAAACCACGATGCCATAACAACGCTAACTCTTCATTATCACGATCTGTCAGTGGGGAAGAAAGCGTTATTGCTGATACCCATTTGTTGACCTGTAGTATATGATTGCTTCATAGAACTTTTAAAACAGAATTAAAATTAGAACGTTATTTGTGATATATAACGTGGACTGAATTGCCCACTGAACTTAGACACAAAGACACAATGATCACATTCAAGAGGGCTCTCAAAACTCACTTATTTCGACTGCAAGAACAAACTTAAAGACCTAATAATGTTTCCTACCTGAAATATTCTCAGCATGTTTTTTTATAATGTTTTCTAATTTCATGGTGTTTGTTTTTGTAATAATATTATTATATGTTTTTTTTATCTTATAGGTGTTGTATAATGTTGTAAAGCGCTTAGAGCTTCTAAAGATTAGGCGCTATACAAAGTCATTATAATTATATATATATATATATATATATATATATATATATATATATATATATATATATATATATATACACATACATACATACATACATACAGATATGGCCAGTGTAATAGAATTTAGTAATCACTTCGTACTGCGTACCTATAGTGGAGGGAAGATGAGAACATTTGCATATACATAAAAGAATGTGAGCTTTGCATGGAAAACTGATGACATGATCTTATTCCATTAAGTAATAACTGTAATAATGTAAAAATCATGTCTATCTAAGTTAAACTGCATTTACTGTGGGGAATTTTTGTTACATCGTTAATGGCTGGTGTACATACATGCAAAACGAGAGACTAATATTTTCCTCGTATGTTGCGAATTGTAAACTGAGTGTAATAAGGAATTTGTCATTGTCATTATGATAAACTGTTCGAAAGTGTATCCACGGGTGTAAATGGCTTGTTTTGGACCATAAAAATGTACATGGCTTGAATTTATTTTCTTCCATCTCTGAGCATTTTAACTGGGTAAACCTTGATAATGTATTGCGAATAAAACATCTTTTCACCTTTGTTTTTTTTTTAAATTTTTTTATCATCTTTAAGTGAGAATAATGTACAATTAAGAGATTCGTTTCTGCTACTGTATTTTTTGCGTTCAGATTATTGTCTAATAGTGTTTGATTAACTTAACCCCGAGCATATTCAACGGGAATCATTTTCTTTCTACAATGTATTCTTTTCAGTATTCGGTTGCGTGTTTAACACGTGTTAACGAACACACTCAGGCAAAATCGATTATAGGAGAATGTATTTTGACTGCCCATAAACCAAAGAAAACAAAAAATACATGGTCGTGCATGTAATGCGCTCTGTCCCATAAGTTTTGCTGGAGGAATATTAATTAAGAATCAAATTTACCCAAAACAAAGTAATCTGAAGAATTTCTTGTCCATAACAAGAATATGACTTTGTGTAGGAATGAATAAATTCAATATTGTACTGAAAAGCACAGGTTGGTTTGCTAATTAAAAATTACGTCACTTTATGTTTGATGTCTTTGATGTAGGTTTGAGATATATGTTCTTCTCCCAAGAGCTTCCAAAAATGTAGGGAGGACTCTTACACAATTTTATTTTAACCCCAGAGCTTTCGAAAAGTTTAGGGTCATTGGTAGAGAACAACAACTAACAACTGGCTCCAAACCATAAATCGAATTTGCGAAATGCATAAGGAAAAGATTGTCATACTTATGGGCACATTGCTAATTCGGTTGAAATTCTGAGGGTTGTTGATAATAATAAATTGGAACTGATTTGTAGAGAAGAAGTAACGAATATCATCTTCCATATTTTATTCTTTCAATCTAGTAAGCAGATGAAAGGATGAAGGTCTTACGTAGAGTACCAATATAATTTTGTTTCACTTTCGCTCGCGTTTAGATGGAACGGTAAAGTTACAGTACTAAATTAATATGAAACGCCTTCTGAACATGTGAAATAATACGACTGTGAAACACAGACGGTACGGTACCTAAACGGCCAGAACCGGTAAGATTAGGAAACGGTACACGAGTCAAACCAGTATAATTCTGGTGGAGCCTAAAAGGGAAAGGCTCTCAAAAAGACGCTACAAACAACGGATGATCACGTTATTGTTTTTAGCAATATAGATTATGCTGACCTGATAATGATATATTGGGATTCAGTTTCAACCATGCCAATCCATATCGGTGAGTATCATGACGAATAAATGTGTCGTACGGAAGGTATCAGTTTTGAGCTTAAATTGCCAGAATCATCCATTTTCTTAGCCAAACAATTTGTGCACTTTCGTATTCAGTTTTGATATTTTTAAACGTTGACGCGTTTCATCATTACATTTTATCCATTGCTCAGTTTTCTAATAGCGTATCGTGTCAAAAGGCAAGTAGTAGCATGACATAGGATTATATCGGACATATCGGACAGTCACATACATATAACAACAAAGGCGAACTAAAACATTTTGTTTTAGGTAGCATAGATGTTCATAGTTGCACCAAACTCCCTATAACTGCGTATATATAACGCTATAAAAATATTATCAGTCTGATAATTCTTGCTAAAATGCAATTTGGTCATTTGTTTTATTTGTGTAAATTAGATACAATTAATGGAGAATGCGTTCAAGTGAAAGGCAACCAAGATCATTTAGCTTGGAAATATATTGTAATAAAAGCAACAAAGCTTTTCTCGTTAAGGACTCGAAGTGTTAGTGACGCAAGGTTCCATGAAAACTGTTATTTTATTAGTGAACAAGAAAAGTACAAATACAGGACACAAAAGCAATTTCATGGAAGAATGAAAAAAAGTTAATAGAAGGAAAATGTAATTTCAGTAGGGTCAGTCAACCGTTACTACCACTGCCTTGTCAATCATTCCACAAGGAAGATGGTAAGGAAATGAAGCTGGATGTGAGAACTTGACATGAACAAAAGTATGAATAAATACAGAAGGTGAAAATGAAATATAAATATTTATTAAAAATGAAAAATATAACAACTTAGGAAAGTAAAGTTTTAAACAGTCAGCAAACCTATGTTGGAAAAAAATGCTGGTGGTTTGAAAAATAACAAAACTGAAATGTGGCGAATTTGAATGGGAGATGTTCAAGAAGCACTAACATGAATTTAAATATTATGAAGAAAAAGTAAAACACAAAAATATGGTTGAAAAGTCATAAATGTCTAACATCCACAATGAAATAAGAGACGAGGAAAGAACAATAAACGCAGCAATTGACATAAAAATAACTGAAATTATTAAGCAAAAATTAAACATATTTGAAAAAATTCAGAAGTAGTTAACATCCAACAAGAAACCTTTAAAAGTCTGAGAAAAAATGAGATAATAATATTATTATCTGGAACTAAAATTCAGAAAATAGTGTTTAACAAAGTCAGTAGTTATTTATTATTAGGCCAAAAAGCACTGGATGATAAGAAATCTATTCACGTGCAAGATATGCAACTAACCAGGTTGAATAGAGTCGAGAGAAAAAAAGAAGAAAATCAACTCGTATGGAATTATAACAAATTTCTACATTCTAAGATGAAGCAAACACTGAATAAAGCAAATACATGATAATTAGAAAGCCCCTGGTTGAAGAACTGTCATATATGTATATATAATGCAAATCATATGGCGAATAGCAGTCCATTCAAGTGCACTGGATCCGACAAGGGATCACGTGTGTCAGGGATTGATTAAGATAAATGCAATAAATTGACAACAGACAATGCAAAACTAGTATCTAACTAGTCTGAGCGTTTTCGACTCTTAATGAGTTTTTTCAAAGGCAAATACAAAAATAGACAAGACAAATAAAACACAAAAACCGTTGTGTTTGCAAAACTTTACATGGCTGTTTCTACAGGATTTAAATCTTTAAATTCGTTAATTTTCAACTAGTTTAATTCAACTTGTTGCAGATGCTGGAAAATATTTTTATTGTCCTAGAAATCGATGAGCCATAACATCTGTTGTTGTATGTAAATTTATGTAAAGGACTGTCTAGCGACAAGGGATTGGGACTGTCTAGCGACAAGGGGAATTGAACATGGGGCGATATACGGACAATGGGACTTCTATGTCAAATTTGGTCGTCTGTACAGAACGTACAGAACGGGAAGTTAACATGGTGGGACTATATACGGACAATGGAAATTTAATATGGGTGGGACGATATACGGACAATGGGAATTTAACATGGGGAAATTTAATATGGGTGGGGCTATAGAGGGACAAGGGAACGTTTAACATAGGCTGGGACTGTATAGGGACAAGGGTAATCGAAGGTAAGGAATGTATAGAGATAATTGATTGGGACTGTTCTTGGACCTGTTCTCTTCATTCTATACACTTAGCCGCTCTCAGGTGTCATAGATCATCATCCAGTGTCTCATCAATTGTACGCTGATGACACCCAAATATACAAATCTAGCCATCCAACTGAAGTTGATGCTACCATCCAAGGTGTAGAGAGGTGCATTCCTGATGTGAAATCATGGATGACATGTAACAAGCTGCAGATGAATGATGATAAAACTGAGGCCATTCTAATCACAACACAAAGACTTTCTCATTCACATCCTATACCTTAAACAATAAATATCAGCAACACCAACATTAAATTCACACAATCAGTACGAAACCTAGGTGTTACTCTGGACAGTACTCTCACATTGCACCAACATGTCTGCATATCTTGAGCTGAGACGCATCAGCTCAATTCGCAAATATCTTTTTGTTGATGCCACTAAAACACTTGTGTGCTCATTAGTACTTTCAAGACTGGACTATTGTAACTCAATATCAATATTGTAACTCAATATCTGCTCCAGAAACTTCAAAAGGTTCAAAACACAGCTGCTCGGATCATACTTAGAGTAACACGATCAGAACACACCTCCCCACTGCTCTGTAACCTACACTGGCTATCCATTTCGATCCAGAATCAAACACAAAATTTGTTCTCTGTGTTACGTTTCACTGTCGGACTCTAGTCCAACATACCTATTCGACCGCACCCATGTGCATACACCAGCAAAATACTTACGCTCCTTTTCTGACAATCGTATACTCATTATTCCCACTGTGAAAACAAAGTCATATGGACAGCGTTCTTTTGCATACCAAGGCCCAGCAACGTGGAATGTAATGACCACTGAACTTAGACACAAAGACATAGTGATCACATTCAAGAGTGCTCTCAAAACTCACTTATTTCGACTGCAAGAACAAACTTAAAGACCTAATAATTTTTTCTACCTTAAATATTCTCAGCATGTTTTTTCTCTATGTTTTCTAATTTCATGGTGTTTGTGTTTGTAATCATATCAATATATGTTTTTTTTTTTTATCTTATAGGTGTTGTCTAATGTTGTAAAGCGCTTAGAGCTTCTAAAGATTAGGCGCTATACAAAGTCCTTATTAATATTATTATTAGATGAATAGAACATGGGACTAACTAGCGACAAGGGGACCTTGAACATCGATGGGCCTGTCTGGGGACAGTGGGGAAATTGTATAGGTCCTGTCTAGGGACAAGGATGGTAGAGGGCCAAACACAACAGAGGCAGAGACAGACATATACTAATGCAAGCCCAAGATTTATAGATAAAGCATTTATACAATTCCGTGACACATGAACATTCAATTAGTTATACCATAGTCATCAATTAGTGTAGTAATACCTATTATAGCCTGGGCATGAATTAATGTATAGTATCTAATATAGCTGTCCATGTATTAGACGCAGGTTTGCACAGCAATAAGAACTGTTAAAACAATAATGTCTTAACGCCGGCTATTATTATAATTATTAGTAGTAGTAGGTGTAGTAGTAGTAGTAATAGTAGTAGTAGTAGTAGTTGACGATTGTTATTTGGCAATAAGTGAAAGGCATCGAGGCATACATTTAACTCATTTAACATAATTCTAATTAGAGCTCACTGTGATGGGTTAATGCACAACATGAACACGGCCATGAACATATGCGATGAAAACGATTCTCACATTTACTTATATCACAACACTACGAAGGGTCATATCGGCATGGCAAAACATGTTATGATTACAAAATATTTATACATGATGATTGACAATTTTTACGTACATATTCTGGTAATTCACCGTATTTTTTAGTTCAAATGAAACAAAATATAGCGTTATTAAAGGCATTTTGTACAAATTAATACATGATCATTTATGGTGTACAAATTATTGTCTGCCCAAGGACATTTAGTACATAATACAAAAATTGCACATATCATGCATAAAATGAAATTTTACCATTGTATCACTTTTCATTTCAAGTGGATCAAAAGTTTCATACGAATGTGACCATATCAACACCCTAACATTGACCTGATTTGTTTGGTTTTTGTTGTTTTTTTATCCTGATTTTCTCTTGCAAATGTTATTTTTTTGAAGAAACTGTTACTGATATCTGGACGGAAGATGTGATTAAAAAACGTGTTCACAATTTTTGACACAAACTCCATACAACCTTTATGTAACGTTATGTTTCTAGAATATGCTTCCATTACTTCCATTAAGTTTACATTGGGGTTATTTCTATATAGAAACTATACCCCTCTGAGACCAGAACGTAGAGATCCAGATATTTAATTTCGGTTTTATGTAATTATTCTGAACATTTTCAGAAGTCTGCTAGCAATTCCTCGTGCCAGACATATAGCCCTTTAACTAAATAATTGTAACGTCGCCCTCTTAGCAAGAGGGGTGGTTAATTGGATTTGGCTGGCGTTATCTAGGGGATGACCTCCCTCAATATTACAGCCCGGTGGGAGCGGAAAGATAGAATTTCAACAGAGAACTGAGCAAGATTATTGGGAAGAAATAATGCAATATGAGCCACCTTAGGCAACAACAACAACAAAAAAATAAACAAATTTATTCAAAACAAATTAATAGCGGCAATTCCAATTCAGTATAAGTTATGTCAACAGAATTTAATAGCAGTGTCTAATTTAGATTTATTTCATCATAATAATGAGCGAAAAAAAGAGCGCAATGTTCACGACTGATTGCATCACATTCCTTCCTTGATCGTGTATCAACGTCTTCCTGTTTCCTCGATCATTCATATTCTTTACGCTTCACACCTCGTGGACTTCATAGTCCTTTATTCCGAAACCGTCACTCCTTTTTTCAGACTTCTGTCTTCGGACTGTCCCGTCTCTCCCCAGAAAGATGTTCCTTAAAGGACAAAGTTAACCCTAAATCTCTATATGTACCACTTTCTACACGTACATAAATTCCCTCATTTACGTTACTCAGAAGCATACTATCTATCCACACTGCATAAATTTTGAACTAATCCGATAGATCAACACCCTCGCTTCACAGTGACAGGCCATAATTAACACGTTAGCGGTATATCTAATGTTACGGTATCTCTTTACCTACTCTGCCACATGCTCGATTATTACTGCATAAAATGCAAAACCTTCTAGCTCACAGCAATCCATAACATACAAGATTATTTAAAAATTACAAAATCAGATATAAATATGCGATTATCGTTAACTCACGATATTCAGTATCGTCCTAACAGACACAGAAAATTATTTCGTATAAACCTATGAAATCCTACACATATAAAATTGAGATAGTATCCAATCGTCAATATTATCGATAAACTAGTAACCGTAAAATTAAAGATATACATAACAACTCTGCAATCAACAGAATTCCATGAAACTGAATAAACGATACATAATATGGATCTTAGTCATATCAATCACATTTGCTTAAACAAATAATCAAAAATAGAATTGCGTACCTTAATGCTGTCTTCTTTCAAAAATTGTGCGTCCTAGCACTAAACCCTGTCTTTTCTTACATGACAGCCACCTTGTCCCCTTTTCTTAATTTACCAGGAAAGCACTATTCTTTTTTAGGCTTCCGCGGAACGACACTACTTTCTCTCGGGAATTTTAAGGCTAAAGAACTTCGGCCCAGGTCGTTTATTTTGTACGTATGTAGTTTTCTTGTATTTTTTCAGGCGATAAAAGGTACCTGACCAAACGAGTACATTCTTTTTTTTCATATAAAATGTACCTGACCAAACGAGTACATTCTTTTATTCATATAAAATGTACCTGACCAAACGAGTACATTCTTTTATTCATATAAAATCTACCTGACCAAACGAATACATTCTTTTATTCATATAAAAAGTGTTCGGTAAGACTATAATTTTATATCTACATTAAATGTAAGTTAAAACAAATATAGCAACCAGACCGGACATATGCGTAAAGAGCCGTATAGGCTACATCCAGACCACGAGTTCAGGAACAGCCGTACACCATGTGAGCACTACTCAATGTCATTTTTAATATTATTATTTTATTCAAAATATATGTGCAACATTCACGGGATATGAATAAATACAACGTAATAGTTTCATCGTGGCAATAAAATCTTCAGTCGTCACAAAATGTTTTTGGTTCTTCTCTGATAAATCTTGTTACACTTCAAATCTTATTCGAAAATTTTCTGACCAATCAAAATATTACATGTTATACATTTTGAATTTGATTTTCAAGGTTGGAGTAAAGATTTATTACCCAAAATGTGCAGCCAGTTTTTATAATGGAGGTACCAGACCAATAACGTAGGCGGTCATTTGAACGAAGGCAATTCATGCGTTTTTCTTTCTTCTTTTATTTTCAACATAGTTTGGTAACTAATGGAACTAACATGTAATTGATCCCATCCTTGAGCATACAAGACGATAAATTAACCAAACTACAAGGAATCAACACCTTTCCCTTCTGATTGAATGTTATGTTAACATTTGAGAGCATTTTTGGAAAGTTGTTACTTAAAGATTAGGTTAGGCATAATTTTCAGAGCTGTACAATTAAAATGTTCATGGCAAAATTGTCTCAGGTATTTTCAATCAAGATTATGTAATGACATGGTAAATTTAAGATATGTACCAAAGCGAGTGTTATAATGCGACTGGAGCTGTTGTTTCTTATAATTGCTTTCATAGTTACTGTTCTGTCATTGGTCGTTGTTGGATGCAAGGAAGTGTCTCATGTAATTAGTGGATACAAATTTGTCAGCGTCCCGATAAGATATCAAGTATGAGTCACGCTGAATTCCAGGATTTCATGTTACGGTGTCACATAAGCTCACATTAAACTATCATAGTGTAGTCCATGTTAATTTAAATGGATATGCTCTAACTCCCTTATATCAAAAGTTATTTTGGGTTTTGTTCCTCACAAATACTGACAACAACTATACGCACTTCATTCCTTTAACAGTTAAAGGTTGGCTGTCGACCTGATGGGCATCATGGAATGTATGTATTTTCGCACAAAGTTGTTTATGGGTTTGTCAAAGCGAGAAAACGAAAACAAAACTACTAAGGAAGGATGAAGAAGCGTAATCTGTTGCCCATAACTATAACGAACAGCGAAACAGTAGCCTCAGAATACGAAGCCATTGTTTTGTAGTAAAGTACACTTAAGGCTTCCAACGTCTATCGGACTTGGCTTCTACCTTTACTTAAAAGCAGCCCACCCACCTCCAGTGACTTCAAACCAATGTTTTCAACTAACGAAAATCTTGGAATAGCAGTTCAAACACTGTAATCGCATAATCCTTATCGACTCAAATGCTAATCTATGTAGCCGAAAAATGCATATTGCACACTTTGCGAGCAACTATGTCTTTTCTCTGATATTGCATTATTGTCTCAATAAAATGTTTAAATCAGCTGTTATTGAATGGCATGGTTATATGACCTAAGAGAAGCGGATCTCACTAAATGTGGACACGATTTTTGTTTATAAAAATCGAAATGCGTAAAAAAGCGAACACAATGAATGCTGAACATGTACAGTAAGTTGCTAAATAAAAACAAACGCAACTGTTACCCTCATGAAGTCTTGTTCTGATTCTGTTCAGCCAATGGCGTCTTATTAAATGGTCGTTGATGTACTTTGTCCCACATTGACAATGAACGAAGTTGAGAGACTACACTTCGCTAGTGAAGCTGTGGCTTAATATTCTGGCGACATAAGAAGTGGCCAATGCAATTAAACTACGTGCTGCCTAACATCAAATTTCTTCATGAAATCCTCTGATCAGATCACAGGAAGGAGGAAATTTGGAATAATAAAGATTAAATGAGTATTTATCGGAATGTAAATTTTACCAAACCAATCATAAAGTTAGCATAAAGTCCTCTTGACTATGTTTTGGGTTAATAGGTAAAAGGCTTCTTGTTTAGATAACTATTAATGTATTCAACTTCTAAATGTGTTGTGATTTGGATTTTTAACGTAACTTTAAAAATTTTCAGTCATATCGCTACGATGTCTGCAATGTGACAGTTTATAGTGATGTCTAGCACTGGGGCATCATGCCGCAGACATGTAGCATATGTCCCACCCAGTCACATTATTCTGACACCAGGCCAACCAGTCCTAACACTAACCTCTTAATGCTGAGCGCCAAGCGAGGCAGCTGTTCGTACCATTTTTGTAAGTCTTTGGTGTGACTCGGTCGGGGATCGAACCCATGACCTCCCGCATCCGAGGCGGACGCTCTAACCACTAGGCCACCGGAGCGGTACTCAACTTCTAGAATGCTCAAGCATGATGTTTATAACCGAAAATAAAAATCTCGCTATACTTCGCAAAGTTTGCAAACGTCAATAGCTTTAGAGGTAGTTATTGTTAAGCTTCAAATATCATCAAACAGTGCAATTAATGTAAAAGGGAATTATTACTAACTTTGACCATTCAAATTTAATAATGACTGTATTGCTTCTCTGCACTTGAAATCTTTGCGTCATTTGAGATATATTTCCCATTAGTCTAATTAAGGTTCTTTCATTTTATATCTAAAACATTCATAATGCAGACAAGTCTGTAAGTTACTCCTTGAAAATGATAAATACGTTGGATCAAAAATGCAAGATAGTTAAGGTGCTCATACCCTTTTACTAATAAACAAGTATAGAAACAAACATCTATCCAGCTGCAAATTAATACCAAAGAACAAAAGAACAGTCTCTCAGTTTCCCAGTTATCTTGTCTGATGCTTATTTGAACCATGTTCACATACCGGCGATCAATTTGCAGAGTGGAATTTATACTCAACTTTTGATCTACAAGTCCACATGATATAGCCTCATCTAAAAAGATTGCTTTTGCGCAGCATATCTATTAAGCAAGGGAGTGTTGGATGTATGTCATCGTCAGACGGATCATGTATACATCATATGGTTCAAAACGTAGCATCGTGAACGGTAGGTTGATGTGGGGGTAGGTGAGCATGTTATACGTGCTAAGGGCAATCGGTGGTAGGTTCTCATGATAATGTGGTTGAGGCGGCATCGTGCAAGAGTACTTTATCCTTATATTATCTGACCCTCTTTACAAGCAATGACAGAAGCACACAAACTCGAACGCGTGGATGGCGTTTCAAGTTTACCAAAAACATCAGTTATTGACAGGATTGCATAGTGGAAAATCCCCTTCTTCCAGGTATAAAACGAATCTGCACAGCCTCAGTGCAAGCAGCGCGTTATTTCAACGTCAGATACCTCCCCCTCTTTCTGGTTACCAGTTGTATCTACTATCTCAACAGAGACAATGACGTCAGAAAAAACACGGGATCTATTAGCATTATTTCCGCTAACAATAAACAGTGGGATTGACATCAACTCAACTATTGGCTAAAGACAATGGAGCAAAGTACAGGACGTGTTTCCACAAACGTATTACTCATACAAACGATTGAATGAGACTGAAAATGTCTCTTGAGCATCTTAGACAGAAGATTATCCTTAGAGCATTTACATGCAATCTCAAACGAAGTCCTTAAGAGATTTAAATGTGTTCGAGAAAAGCTTTAGCAATGCTATATTATGCAGTGACCTGGCACAGACTCCATCATCTCAAGATGGAAAATCTCCAAATCTACCTTTATCTGGCGTGGAATTATACAAGAGGAGCTGCCGAAGTACCAACAAAGCAGGTCAGGAAGAAGATTTGAAGCCAAAACAGCCAGCAACTGCTTCGCGATTCAACGTTAAGATCCAAACCTATCTACATTAAGTGTTGGGGAGGAACATTTGCTTGCTGGATGCCACAATCAGAAACGCATTCAGTCGTGTACGTTTTCAAGCTCCATATAAGATCAGTGACTCTAACTTCGCAGACCTCCAGCCTGCCAGGCTTATGAAAGGATTTCAGAAGGACATCTGTCGGCAGTTGTCTTAACCCACATGCCATTATGCTATGCTTGACGGTTCCGTCCATACTCTTTCCTGGATTTCATCGGATTGATTCAGGATGTTAGTTTTGCTGCTTCCTCAGTGACAATGGCATGCAACATCTAGACCTAATTAAAGGAGTGTGGTTTTTCCGTTTACTCCGTATAATTTCATGCTCACTTTGGTAGAGAAAACCGATTGGCGAGCCTATGGTTGAAACTTTCCATAATGTTTTGGCCTCAGTGATGGCCTTCTTCAATCCGTCACATTTTTGCAACCTAGCAGTTAGAACAAGCTAACCTCCATCATGTATACATGCGATGTTAATACACAAGTTTGTGGATGATGCTTGTGGTTCTTAATATCAACTAGTGACCTCTATCACAGTTTGGATATAAATGTTATCGTAGCCAAATTTAAAAGTGATGCATTCGCCCACCTTCAATCAGTCAAAATGGATATAAAAAAAGAGTGCTGCTTGCTTGTCTTTTGAAATTGTGAACTATGTTCTTGGAATGTGTCCAGGAGCTGGTAGACATCTACCATATAGCCGGTGTTGCTAAACATCGAAGAGCAACAGGCTGCGACAAACCAGTAGCAGTATCCAGCATATATATTGCTTAACACTAAGCCCATAATCCCTAGGGCTGTAATCAATTTGCTATAGCTTGTCCATCACGATGAAAATAAATATTCAGATCTAAAGCAGTTTGTACGAGATGTACCCCTCCAACACTAATCATCCAGCCAAGATGGCATATTAATGTTTTAAGCATCGTTTGGCTCATTGGAAATTCATTGCTTTGGCAGTGGTTGTAGAGGATCAAGCTTTTCAGCTGACAAAATTCCATAACATTATCAACATCGCTGAAGTATTTTTCAGTCTCTCTTTGCTGAATTAAATTTTCATTAAGGTATACACAGCATGGCCCTGGTACAAATCGTATTTCTGAGGCTTGATACTGCTCAATCGATGTGCTGACCAGTTGGAGGGTTTCGTCATACACAACAATTCCGTACGTTTCCATGAAGTATGTTAACGTTATCCCCTATATATGCTATATTTTGAGTTTTAAATTTGGTCAGTGAATTTCACAGTGTCTGATTTGTTGGAAAAACAAGTTGAAGATAACTTAGCAAAGCGTTTACATCATTTTGGCTTGTAAGTTGAGGTGCTGCTTATATTGGGTCATTTAGTTAGTATTATATAGTGTTATGTCGTCAATTTTAAATTTGACTGCGATAACAGCTCTTTCCAATTAAGAAAAACAGCCAATATTGAACTTTCGATTTCGCAAAAGTAAAGCTAGGATACATTAATCGCAATTGCACAACTTTCATACACTTTGAGAAACAAACCTCATGTTTGGAAAACTTCTATAAAAATTGAATTATTGAAAACAATGGTTTGTGTCTTCTGTTTAATATGTATATTAAGAAACACAAGAAAAAAAAACTATTATGAGTTGTGGAGTATCCGTTTCGTAAACCTGCCTCGGCCTCAGATAGTAAACTGTTTTCTTCTATAAAAAGCGAAATTCTATTGTTAAGAACAGCGGTAAATACCTTACCAAGACATCTCTGTAGAGTAATTGGGCTATAATTGGTAGGATCTGATTTATCTCCTTTATTTTGATATATCGGTTTAATCAAACCCCAAAACTATTTTAGAATATGATTTGTAGTTTTATTGATTCTTTATGCAAGACTTCTGGGCTCAAATTTGGAAACTGAATTAACACACTATATCATTTATCGGCTGAAACTTTTGAAACAACATACATTTTACGCATTTTGCTATGTCAGTTCGGCAATAGCAATTCTGGTCCCTATGTTAGTACACTAAGACTGCCTAGTTATATCACCCCTTTATGTCTTTGTTACGATAACGTTTCTTACTAATAAAGAAATCTTTACAATGTCGGACTTTATTTAAAACATTCTTCAATAAAACATATTTAACAACTTTTTTTATTACAACATATTACATAATACACTTATATATTTATTTACTATTTAAAATGACTTTATATTGTTATAATTCCAATTTTTATACACTGACCGGGTCTTCTAAAATTTGATTGGATGTCAATGGTCACGTAATACTCATCTGAAAATTTGTACATATCAATAAATTCTGCAGATTACTTTTGATTCCCTGTTTTCAGGTCATTTAATGTGAAGTTATCAGCGCCTTACACCCTAATAATAACAACAACAAAAGTCAAACCACCCACTCCTGAAATTTCCAATCAAAATTTACGAACCCGAGATTAAAATCGACCATTAGATGTTAACATCCTTTGGACTTTATTTACTTTGTGAGTGATTAGGTAAAATTTACATATCGATAAATACCCAACTATGATCATTTAATCCTATATTAAATTAATTTAGTATCATATATTATCACATAACGTAATTATTTATGAGCTTTGAGAAAACTGATATTATGAAGACACGAAACATGTTTGACAGACTTTGAAATTGTGAAGAGTAAACTAGTTTAAGTAAAATAAGGAAACCAAACATTTAAAGAAGATATTGTCCAATCTTCAACAAAGTCTATTTGAAAAAGTAGGATAACTACAAGATGATATAAAAATATTAGGATCAGATAATTTCAAATTGGATGAAAACCAAGAACAAATAGATTATGCTAGATTGCAAAATAAATTTATTGCAAATATAAAAAATTAAATCCACTACTGGTCTTACTTGTTATCCCATCAAATGGACAGATATTATGATAGATATAATCGATTTTGCTTCAAACACATATGATAATAATTATTTACTGAAACTAAATAATTTATTTGATATGAATATTTCAGATTTATTTAAATATATATAAAAAAAATGAAATCATTAAATAACTTAAACAACTGTAAGGTTAAATTTGAAGCTTTTCAACGTTACATTGACAGCCTTTTTGAAACAACAGAAAGAATCAGCTATCCTCCTCACCAAATAAAAATTACAAAAATAAATTTAAACAAATTTAAGATGGTCCGAATGATGAAAAAATCTGGAAATTTGAGGATGTTGAACAGCTTCCGCATGACAATGATAACAAGAGGAAGGGAGGTAAATACATCACAGAAACAAACAATAAAGAAATGAATTTACTACCACATACGGGGTTTATTCCAGGTCCAATGTAAATTGTTTAGGGATAACAAGGTGTATTTTGCTGCGGATTTTGCAATATCATTAGCCAATGACTCATGGAGTCTCTGTTATAGTGGCCAATATTAAATTAGCCAATGACTCATGGAGTCTCTGTTCTAGTGGCCAATATTGAATGATAATGACGTGATAGAGCAGATTTCTTGACACATTAGCCAAGCTAGTACAATAAAGGGACTAAAACAAAATTCAAATCAATGTGGCTGACAAAAAGAAAATTGCGGAAATATAAGATTGCAGACAAGAGAAAATATAAGTTTGAATATAAAGTGACCGACAAAATGTTAAAATAAAGTGGTTCCATTTTTATCCCCATTAAACCTTTTATAAAGGCTTTTGCTCCAAAGATAGTAACAGTGTTAGGAAATATGCTGTCAAAATTAGATTCGATGCTGTCAACATGAGGAAATATGCTGTCAACACTGGATTCGAAAAGAAAGCCATACAAAAGATGCTGTTCTTAGTCATACAAAGAATAATAAAGAGGTTATGAAAGGTATATGTTTAATATGTGATATGGAAAAATGAAAACGTTTTACCATCAACAATAACAACCACGTAATTTTAATAACCAAATTCCAATATAACATATTTATATAATACACGAAACAATATGGATAGTGAAAAACAGCTTATTCACATTACGTGGCTTTGGCCAAACAGAGAACAATACAATAATTATAAAAGGTGTATCTTCAATATGTGGAACAAGAAAAACACATTTTTTGCCATCAATAAAACAGGTAATAAATTAGATATACATGAAAACTTGTACATTCATTGTCAAAAAAATGTTTATATTAATAATGATAGCAGTCAATATACATCACAACATGATAAAGCAATCATTTATCTATTAGATATGTATACAGGTAAAATATCAACAGAAAAACAACTAATATATTAACTGCCATAGTAAATAAAACTTAAACTTAATGTAGATTTTCAATTCGGATTGTGGCGCTGAAGTGGACGACAGAACTAGCTGACGAATTGCATAAGCCCATAATTAGAAAGTGCACTGAAAGCGGCCTAATAACAGATATAATAAATTCGATATGGTCAGTCTATTTCACTGAACGCGGCGTAATAGCAGATACAATAAATTCAATATGGTCTGTCTATTTGTATGCGTAATAAATAAATGTAGCTATGTACTAACTGTTATTAACACATTTAAAAACTGTGCAAGGGTAATACCACCCCACGATAAAATTGTAATTAATATGACAAAATGCTTTCAAAGAAATCTGAAACACAAAAAACAGAAAAGGTTTGGGTTAAGCAAGGAGCAGAAGTTTGAAATAAAACGTTTAAAAAATGATCGAATGATAATAATATTGAAATTTATCATACGTTTAACTGAATGAAATGGTTGTGGTTATTGAACGTTTTAATATAGCTTTTAAATTAAAATGTGAACTCAGTTTACAGCAAATAACACAAGCAGTTTGATGTTTATCGCAAAATAAAAGATAAAAAATATTACAAAGCACAAAAATATTAAAATGACACCTACAGAGGTAACAAACCTGAAAATAAGCAAATTGATTATATGAATATATATGCTGCTTATGTTTCAAAAGGGATAAGCCAAAATACAAAATCGGTGATAAGGCCAGAATATCTTAGAAAAAATATAAATATGAGAAATAATATACTCCAAATTCATTAAAACCTACAATACGTTTTAAAACTTTAAAAAGTCTTTATTTTATATAAGCAATGACTACTTATAATAATATGGGTCTATTATATTCAGTAAAATTCAGATATACACGATGGCTAAATGACATTCGTCAGAGTAATATGTTACTAGCAAACTTAAACAATATTTATTCTTTAATAAGTGCCTGTAAAGTAAAACCAAACATTATTTTATTGGATATGCATAGATCCACTACATTAAAGAATCATAAGTTACTGAATATATCATTATGATTAATAGGTGTTCTGATATTGATGGTGATTATGAATTTTAAATGAAATATAAAAAAGATTTAAAAACAAAATGCTTAAAAGCAATACTTGAACATATATAATAATGGAATGACCACCACCAATAAAATAGTCCTAGCCCAAGTCAATCCGATTATATATTTATCAACCAATTTCCACGAACCCAGTGAAAGGCCGGTTCGAGCCACAACCCAGAATGGACCTTTTCCCTACTTTTAAGGCGATCAGTTGACTTGTCCTAAGAATTAGTTATAATAATAATAATAATAATAATAATAATAATAATAATAATAATAATAATAAAGACTTTGTATAGCGCCTAATCTTTAGAAGCTCTAAGCGCTTTAAAACATTAGACAACACCTATAACATAAAAAACATATATAATGATATGATTACAACAACAAAAATACACCATGAAATTAGAAAACATAAAAAACATGCTGAAAATATTTAAAGTAGGAAACATTATTAGGTCTTTACGTTTGTTCTTGCAGTCGATATATGTGAGTTTTAAGAGCACTCTTGAATAGGATCACTGCGTCTTTGTGTCTAAGTTCAGTGGGCAATTCATTCCACGTTGCTTAGCCTTGGTATGCAAAAGAACGTTGTCCATATGACTTCGTTTTCATAGTGGGAATAATGAGTATACGATTGTCAGAAGAGAAGCGTAAGTATCTTGTTGGTGTGTACACATGGGTGAGGTCTGATAGGTATGTTGGACTGGAGTCCGTCAGTGAGACGTAGCACAGGGAACAAATGTTGTGTTTGATTCTGGATCGAATGGATAGCCAGTGTAGGTTACAGAGCAGCGGGGAGGTGTGTTCTGATTGTGGTACTCTAAGCATGATCCGAGCAGCTGTGTTTTGAACTTTTTGAAGTTTCTGGAGTAGATATTGAGATAAACCAGACGGAATTGAGTTACAATAGTCCAGTCTTGAAAGTACTAATGAACACACAAGTGTTTTAGTGGCATCAACTGAAAGATATTTGCGAATGGAGATGATGCATTTCAGCTCAAGATATGCAGCCTTGCATATGTTAATGACATGTTGGTGCAATGTGAAAGTACTGTCCAGAGTAACACCTAGGTTTCGTACAGACTGTGCGAATTTAATGTTGGTGTTGCTGATATTTATTGTTTGACGTAAAAAGGATGTGAATGAGAAAGTCTTTGTGTTGTGATCAGAATGGCCTCAGTTTTATCATCATTTATCTGTAGCTTGTTACATGTCATCCATGATTTCGCATCAGAAATGCACCTCTCTACACCTTGGATGGTAGCATCAACTTCAGTTGGGTGGCTAGATTTTTATATTTGGGTGTCATCAGCGTACAATTAGTGAGACACTGGATGATGATCTAAGACACTTGAGAGCGGTTCAGGGTATATAATGAAGAGAACAGGTCCAAGAACAGACTAACAACATAATGGCAATGCTTCAATGTGATAGCATAACAAATTAGTGTTAAGGAATGAAAAAATAAATAAAGATGAAAGAACGTATTTCAGTATTATTTTATCATCTACCTCTTTCAACTGGAGAGAGGGACATGAAGAAAAAGAGTACCTGCATAACGCTCCCAGTGTCTCCACATGAATCTTTGAGTTTAGCTGTCGTTCGCTGTGGTCTAGGTTTAGTACCTGAGTGCTGCACTCTCGAAAACAGGTTAAAGCCTCATTACTCGTCTATTCCGGACATACATTGGAATAACGGATATTGATATAACCTAACAATGAAGATAAGAACACTGCCAAACATTGATTATCTTCTGTGGACTTACCCTCTATTCAAAGATTTGTTGTTAGAATAGCTCATGATGGTGATGATGACAGCTTCCATTTGCTCATGGAATAATTTATGAACATTTTACTTGTCATAATATAAAAAGTAATATAACTGAGAGATATATAGTTTCAACACAAAGAATACTAATTTTAAAACGATAAAAACAACTGAAGTATTTCAATACCAGAGATATTGATTAATTCTTAATAAAACTCCATCGCGAATGTCTTATGATGTGTATGTTTGAAACGCTGCCTACTGCTCAATGATAACAGATTGCACATCCAGAAACAGAAGGTTGTCTCACGACGATTATAAGTTAAGATGTTGTTCATAAACATTGGGTGCAGACAAATACATTTAGTTACCTTTTCACTTGCTGGACTGCCTACGACGTACGTGCCCAATTGGCCCATAGGTAGCTACCCACGAACCAAACTAGCTACCTTTTCACTTGCTTGACTGCCAATCACGTACGTTCCTATTAGACCATACGAACCAAACTATATATTGCTATGCGATTTATTTTCCAAACTTGTCAGGTCACAAAGATAAATTAATCAAAAATAGAACTAGCTTGATAAGTATATTGGTAGGCAGAAGACAAGCAGTTGAGATTCTACATGAGACAGATAAATAGCTTTTATCTGACTATTTTCTAAATAAAAGTATATTATGGGTAGAACAGTATAAACCCTAGACCATACGTGAAACCGAAAATAAGAAATGTTCACTTCAACGCGTAGAGGGACAACATGACTATTCAAATATAAGAAGAATTATTTGAGGTGCGATATGTTCTAACAAATGTCCCGTTTAGTCTTGACTTGTTCGGTTGCTAAGCAAAAGATATATCACTGTACGGAAATTTTTGATAGGTGTAAACCTAAGTTACAATATTCGAAATACATGAAATAGTTTTCAGGACGTCACAAACAAAGCCCCATAACATTAATTTCCTTTGATTTAGAGAGTAGTTATTATTGGTATGTATATTTATTTTGGATTGTTTATTACTTTCTTTTATTCATTATATGCTATTGACATTACCATGTCCAAAATCAAATTCATTTTCTACCTAACCTGAATCATTGAATTTGGTGTTGTAAACAACACGTTTATCAAAATCTGAGTCTAGAACATTGGAATAGATATAATGGGTCTACCTGTTCTTTACTACATTTTATATTATAGTTTGAATAACAGACCTTCTAGTTATATTTAAGATTTTATCTTGCAAACATCTGGCACCTTCCGGAATGAAATTTTCCAGCAGGTAATTGTTTTCAGAAAATGCTAGTTGTAACCCGAGGTCAAGTAGAGGTAGATATAATCTTGTTTATCTAGAAATTATTCAGTCGTGCTGTAAGATATGAGCATAGTCAGTTGTCTTATTGTTGCGTCTAGTATTTAATTTTGGCTGGAATTTATTTATTCAAATTATTTAATACAAGCGATTATTCTCTGCAAATACAAAGTGCTCAAAAATAACATTCCTGGAAATAGAGACTTGGATTTAAGGTGACTTTCAAAGAAGGATATATTCTTGGATTGTATTATTTTGCCTCAATAAAAACTGCTGGCACACCACTATGACACAAACTGTCACAGGCACATGAATACGTCCATCATTGGATTTATTTTGGAATACTCTAAAGGCTATTCCAAATTTTAATCATTAGTACTTGTGTTAGAAATTCTAGGATTATTTGGAATGTAACTCACAAAAGAAACATAAAGCTTTGCAAGAAAGAATACTGCACCATTCTAAAGTGCAAAATAAATTTTACAAAGTGTCAATATGACTGGAATCATACATGAAACACTTGGCAGAAAAAATACAATAGATGTACTCAAATTTGTCGACACTTGCTGATAACCACTTTTAAGAAACGAAACAGAGAGGAGAGGAAAAAAGTGGGAATACAAGTGTATCATAGAATGTGTATATGCTTTTCTAGATAATGTTTTGTTCTTGTTTTGTTGATGTTGTATTTTGCTGTTGTTGTGTTTTTGTTTTTTGTTTGAGATTTTATTATATATATATATATATATATATATATATATATATATATATATATATATATATATATATATATATATATATATATATATTATTTGGCGGAGAGTGTCCAAAGAAAAGCAAGTTTATTTTGCAAGCGTTTGCCGGGTGTGCACACTAATACGTTTTAAATTCACGCTTAATCATTCGCTGTTTCTGATAATTATATCTATCTCTCGTGTACGATTTTTAAAAAAAAGAAAAGCATCGTGTTGGTTTTATTGTACATGTATGAGTTATATCACGTGATCTCATCAGCCAAACAAAGCACGCTTAAGGTCTATTTATAATTGTATCAGCCAAACAAAACACGGATAGGATTTATTATTCTACCCATCTAGCTTAAGTAAATGCAGTCGGAATAGATTACATTGAACCCGTAGATTTCACTTAGACAAATTAGCAACTGCAGCCGTCTATTTAAACTGGCTGTAAAGTCGCCTTCTTAGTAAAAGTGGCGGTTAACTGGATTTCGCTTGCGTTATATATGGGATGACCTACCTCGATTTTATAGCCCGGTGGGAGTGGATAGAGAGAATATCAACAGAGAACTGAGCAAGACTGTAGAGAAGAAAAACTGCAATAAGAGCCCCTTTAGAAAAGACAATACAAAAATCAATAACAGTCAATAGTGGCAATTCCAATTCAGTCTAAGTCATGTCAACATAATTTAATAACAGTGTCTAATTCGAATTTATTTCATCATAATAACGAGTGGTGAAAAGAGCGCAATGTCCAAGAGTGATTGCATCACCTTCCTCTCGTGACCCGTGTAGCATGTCTTCCTATTCTCTAGTCTTCCTATTCTGAACGATTCATCTATTTCTGGACCGCCTAGTCCTTTATTCTGAAAATGTTATTTGTTTCCGGACTCCCGACTTCTGTCTTTGGAGTGTCCTGTCTCTCCAAGAAAGTTGTTTCCTTAAAGGACAAAATTACCCCTAAATATCTATACCTATCACTTTCTATACGCACATAAAATATCCTCACTTCCGTTACTCACAAGCATAACTAGCTATCCAAACACTGCATAAATTCTGACCTAATTCGATAGATCATCACAGTTGCTTCACAGCGACAGACCATAAATTAACACGTGAGCGATGTATGTAACATTACCTTCTCTCTTTATCTAGGCTATCTCATGCTCGATTACTACCGCGCAAAATTTAAAAAAGTTAAATCTCACAGCAATCCCTAGTCTACAAGATATATTCAAACATTACAATATCACATATAAATATGCGATTCTAGTTAACTCACGATAATCAGTTATCTTCCTAACAAGCAAAGGAAATTATTTAATATAACCCTATGAAATGCTACACATATGAAAATTTGGATCGCATACAGCCCGGCATTTCTATCAATGAACTAGTAAGTGTAAAATTAAAGAGATAAACTGCATAACAACTCTTGCATCAACAGATTTCCATGAATTTGATCAAACGATTCATAATATGGATCCTAGTCATATCAAACAAATTTGCATAAAACAAACAATCAAAAATAGAAAATTACGTGAAAAATTAAAATTGTGTACATTAATGTTGTTCTGCGCCAGAAATTGTGCGTCCTAGCACTAAACCCTGTCTTTTCTTAGAAGACAACCACCTGGTCACTTTTTCTTGTTTAACGAGGAAAGCACTATTCTTTTTAGGCTTCCTCGGATCCAAGCTTCTCCTATCTCAGGATATTTCTGACTAAAGAATTTGGACTAAGATCGTCACTTTAAATTCACATTACTTCCAAAGTGCACGCCCTAATTTACTCTGATTAATCGTGCTCAGCGGTTCCTAAATCTTTCCCAAGATAATCATTTCTTTCGTCAGATTTTGGAAATCCTAGAATCTCTGACCGACGTTGCAATCAACTTCCCTTTGAAAATGATTATTTGACATGGGTTCCTATCCTAACGGTTATGGTTGATAGTTGAAATGTTTACTTTCTCAGAACAGCGTTCCGATGCCCTGGTCAAATCTCAATGAGTCGTAGATGTTGGCCTTTCAAGTTGAACACTGACATGAGGAGGGGGGGGGGAAGAAGACAAAGACTTTTCTGGCTTAAATGTGATAAAATTTTAATGCTCAATACATTAAACTTTAAGGTTCAGCACTATTCAAAATTCGACACTTTACATAGGCCCCCTTTAAGAATAAAATCTGGAATTTTGCTCTCCGAATTTTGAAGTTGCATTTCAAGTTATGGTTTGCATGTCCTGAAGTAACGCCTTCACCTCAGTATCAGTTAGTCTACTCAGACAATCTTGTTCTTCATTGGCGACTCCCTTAACGTAACGCAACTGAACTTGATATCGCTGAAAAAATAATGACCATCTCATTTAACGTCCATTTGTCAATTTAGCTTGGGCCATAAGCAAATATTTGGTGATCAGTTAACAGAATAAACTTTCGCTCATCCAGATAACGCTGGAATTTAGAGATCCCATAGATAATCGCTAGACATTCTCTTTCGGTACCAGAATAATTTGGCTCTGCTGGCGATAACTTTCTGCTGCCATGAGGAACCGAAATAAGTTCCCATCATGCTCCTGCATTCAGACTGCACCAAGACCACTGTCAAAAGCGTTGATAGGTTATACAAAATCCTTTGTCACGTTCGGTAGTCTCACTACGGTGTCTGACGTCAACTTCAACGTCTGAAATGCTCTCTCACAAGCGTCTGTCCAAATAACCTTCGTGTGGGAACCTTCTTTCTTGTAAGGTCGATCAACGGACTAGCAATAGCGCTGAAGTTTCAACATACTTACGATAATAACCTGCAAGTCCTAAAAAAGATCGCACTTCTGTCTTTATAGTTGGACGCGCGGCGTTCCGAAGTTGGTCGACTTTAGCACTGTCTGGGGTTAATGTATCTTCACTGAGTACGTGTCCTAGATAAGTCAGTGTCCGAAATCCTATGTGACATTTTAGTTGGTCGGGCAGTGATCAATGTCTAAGTCGTTCCAGAACTTTTCTGAGTAAGACAACGTGTTCTTCGAAAGTAGGTATCGCCATTAACAAATCGTCTATGAAATTTGAATCTCCGGTCCCTCTTCAAGGTTCTAGCAGTTTCTTCGTCATTCGGGGGGAAATGCTGGGTGCATTCTGGACCCGGAACGGCATGACTACCCATTGATATGTCCCATCTGATGTAGCAAAGAAAAGTTTTGGACGGTCTTCTCTACGAACTAGAAGTTGCCACTATCTCTTGGACAAAAAATATTAGAAAAATATTTGGCGTTGGTTACACCGGAAAATAAGGACTTAGGATCCGGTAACATTTTGACCTGAAATTCTGTGATCCTGTTTAATTTTCGATGGTCGACACAAAAGCGGTGATCGCCATCATTCTTCTGGACCAAAACAACCGGTGAACTATATGCAGATTCGGCTGGTTCAATGACCCCGAAGTCAAGCATAGTAATAATTTCAGGTAGTGGATAGGGTTTCAGTTTCACAGGCGCTTCAATCAGCAACTTCAAACTGAACTCTTTGAAATCCGTCATCCCTAGTCTTTCTGTCTGTTGAGTAGTCGTGGAGTATCTCCTCCACCTTTCCACGTTGTTCTGACGCTAACGTTATGTCAAGAACAACGTAGACGTCGGTTTCACCCATCGTCAAAGGACAAGTAAGAAGTATCTCTCCGTCACTCCTCCGCTGTCGTCAGGTTTTTCAGTCACAACTGAAGCAACCACGAACTCAGTGGTTGTCTCCCTTTCACGATAGCGTTTAAGAAGGTTAACGTGGTACCACTACTCTTGATCTCCTACCTGGATACAGTAGTTCTGTCCACCCTTCTTTTTCGATACAAAGAACAGTCCTGTCCAAGATACTTGTAGTTTGTTGTGCTCCAACGGTAACAACAACAGCACCTTGTCACCCACTTCAAACTTCCGTTCGTTCGCCCTCTTGTCGTAGTACTTGGATTGAAATCCCCGTGCGTCACGGAGATTCTTCTGGGCCAAGTTACAAACTTCCTCCAGCTTGTTACGGAGATCAACAACACAGTGATACGTTGTTCGTACTTCCTTGGATGCCTTTTCATCCGTCCATAATTGTTTCAATACAACCATGGGTCCTCTCACTGTCTTCCCATAAACTAGTTCGAAAGGTGAAAATCCTAGACTAGCTTGGGGTACTTCGTGGTACGCGAAAAGTATCGCGGGAAGGTATCGATCCCAGGCATTGGGTCGACCTTCGCGCAACTTCTTCAGAGCTTGCTTCAACGTCCCATTGAAACGCTCTACTAGTCCATTGCACTGCGGGTGATACGGGGTAGTAGTCAGGTGCCTAATGGAAAGTAACCGGTTCAATTCTTCCATCACCTGGCTATCAAACTAAGTCTCTTGGTCAGTTAGTATCTCTTCAGGAACACCAACTGTAGACCAAACTCCTAACAAAGTCTCAACCACCGTAACTGAATTAATGTTTTTCAACGCAACGGCCTCTGGGTATCGGGTAGCGTAATCAACAATCACATACACATAACGATTATCACTTTCTGACGCAGGCTTTATCAGACCTCTCAAGACGATTGCCACCCTCGAGAAAGGTTCATCAATCAGAGGGGTAGCTCCTAGTGGCACTGGGCGATGTGAGGTCTTAGGTGCCACCCGCGGACACTTGTCACAACACAGACAACACAGATAAAACCTCCTTACATCCCCATACACACATGGCCAGTAGAATTGCCTCACAAACCTATCTCTCGTCTTTGCCACGCCCATGTGACTACCAAGTAGACTCTCGTGTGCTAGTCTAACCACTTCTCTCTTAAATCGAGGTGCAATCTCTTAATTATACCTCTCGGATCCTTTTCGGGCGTATCGATTCAATATACCCCGTTTCATCACGAACTCTACCTCACCGTCTTCCAAATTCCGCACGGACTCCTCGTTTACATGTCCGCGTATCTTGTTAAGGGTAGAATCATCTTCTTGAAGTCTCCTTAATTCACCAGGAAGCAACTTGTCTATGGGCAAAGTCAAGGGGTTCAGTGGCTTCGACACTGACCGTCGCTTCATAGAAATATTTTCTACTGACCCCACGTGTACAGGTGTACACGTCACAGGATTAGGTTGTGGCAACACATACCTACATCCTAAAATTACGTCGAGCGACAATCCTGACAAGCACTGCGAATCAAGGTTCATGTAGACAAACAGGAGAGAATTTTTAGTCCTCAACCTGGAGAGAATTTTAAGTCCTATTGGGTCATTGGACTTCCACTCTCAGCTGTATAATCAGCAGATTTGGGAAATTTGCTATCCACCAAGACTGCATAAGTACAGCCAGTATCATAAAGCACGGAAGCCTTCTCTACATTTACCGCAGCTGTTGCTATATTCGACTATTCTGCTGGTTTACAACTTGTACCAGTGCCTGGTGTCACTGCATTTATCGTGGGACGATATTTCATGCAGTCATTGAGAATATGGCCAGGTTTGTTGCATCCATAGCATACAACTTCAGCTTTCTTACCAGGGGTACCCTTATCCACCCCTTGGGTCTTTCCTGGGCCACGGAAATGATTACGGCTAAGATTATCAGCCCCTAGCTTCCCACCATTTTGACCATTCCGCCTATGAGGTGCCAAACCGTTAGCTCTTCTAAAGTCAGTGACGCTGGGTCGATGCCAGCCACCCCAGGTGGTTGGACGTGTGCATTCTCATATAACTCAGCCATTACACTGATATCTTCTAACGTCGCGAAATCACGCTCCGATAAAAATACGATCAGGTCTTTCCGATAAGTACTGGGGACATGTTCTTTCGAGATCTCCTCCCATATGCCTTAATAAGTGAGAGCGGTGCCTGTCATTTTAATCCATTTATCGAAAAGAACGCGTTTGCGAGTATGAAATTGCGCGTGTGTCTCCGTTGTTTGCTTATACGACTCTCTGAAAAGTTAACGAAAACTTTCAGCGAACAATTTGTAGTACCTTAACAGCGCTTTCTTGAGAGCGTCGATATCATCTGCTTCAATCGGTGCCATATTATGAGAGACATCCTTGGCAGCTCCGTGCAAAAATGTAGATATATTAATGGCCCACTGTTCTTTGTGTATATGATGAATTAAAGCTAACTTTTCAAACTGAGTTGAAAAGTTATCGATGATTTCCTATCTGTCATTAAACATCTCCACTGTTATCTTGACGGTACGTTTATCCTCTGATGTTTTGCTTGTGGGTCCTGAATGTTCATTCAGTTCTTCGCCACTTCTAGATTCCGCTTCGATCCTTAGTTTCTTCATGGCTAACGTATGTTCTCTCTCCCTGACTTTTTCTTCGGCCTTCAATCTGGCTAAATCGATTTCTCTTTTTCTTTCTTTTCCCTCCGCTTGTCTGATTCTTTCTTTTTCCTCGTCTTGTCTCTAATTCTCTCTTTCTCTGCCGCCTGCTGTTCTCTGTATTCCTGAGACTCCACTCTACAGATTCCGCTAATTCATAACTTGCATAAATACACTTCATCACCTAATATTTCTTTACCAATAGACTTAAACTCTTTGACCAACTGCCTATCAGTTGCCATTCTAGTCTCTATTCGACTGTATCACCAACCAATTTACTTAGCTTAAGTATTTACTAACTCTTACTGCCTTATAGGAAATAGCTTCCCTAAGAATACCTGCCCATATTATATTCCAATAAAGTTTTAACCTACAGACTTACTTAAATAACTCTAAAGCAACCTAACAGCGTTTGGCAATGCAAAATTCTGACTTTCTCTCCAAATTCAGCTTGCTCGCACAAACAATGTGCAATTACTCCCTCGGGACTTCCTTAATTATCTGTTCTCGCGAGAGTAGCTAAATGCAATATTTTTTTCTTCTGAAATACTTGAATTCCGACAATAATCATACAATCAAAGCTTTTCAGGTACGGAATCTTAATATTTCACAAAGTCATAACATACAATGTGCAATTACTCCCTCGGGACTTCCTTAATTATCTTTTCTCGCGAGAGTAACTAAAGGCAATATTTCTTTCAGAAATACTAGAATTCTCATCAACGACCACACTATCAAAGCAGTTCAGGTACGGAATCTTAATATTTGACAACGTCATAACATACAGTCGAGAAATATCAAACACTGGCATGCACTAACTATAGAATGGATAAATATTGACGCGATTCACTCTCGTAATTCCTTGCTTAAACAATAACCAAATTTATCACTGCCATGGTACTCTAATTTCTATTTAATATCCTACTCAGCCTCTGTCATTCACACCCTTCAAAATATCCCGGACGATAGACCCCACTTTGTAAAGCAACCCTCTAAGTAAGAGGGGTGGTTAATTGGATTTGGCTGGCGTTATCTAGGGGATGACCTCTCTCGACTGTATAGCCCGGTCGGAGTGGATAGAGAGAATATCAACAGATAACTGAGCAAGAATATTGGGAAGAAATAATGCAATACGAGCCCCTTTAGAGCAGAATATAACAAAATTTAATAAATAACAATTAATGCCGGCATCTCCAATTCAATCTAAGTTATATCAACAGAATTTCATAACAGTGTCTAATTCGGATTGGTTTCATCATAATAACGAGTGGTGAAAAGAGCGCAATGTCAAAGACTGATTGCATCACCATTCTCTCGTGACCGGTGTATCACGTCTTCCTATTATCAAGTATTCCAATTCTAAACGCTTTATCTGTTCCTGGACCTCCTAGTCCTTTATTCTGAACACGTCATCTTATTCCGGACTTCCGACTTCCGTCTTTGGACTATCCTGTCTCTCCCAGAAAGCTGTTTCCTTAAAGGACAAAATTACCCCTAAATCTGTACAAGATTATTCAAACATTACAAAATCAGATATAAATATGCTATTATCATTAACTCACGATAATCAGTATCTTCCTAACAAACAAACAAAGGAAATTATTTAATATAACCCTATGAAATGCTACACATATGAAAATTAGGATCGCATACAATCCGTCAATTCAATCAATGAACTAGTAACCATAAAATTAAAGAGATAAATTGTAAAACAACTCTAGCATCAACAGATTTCCATGAACTTGAAAAAACGATACATAATATGGGTCCTAATCATATCAAACACATCTTCATAAACAAATAATCAAAAATAGAAAATTACGTGAAAAATTAAAATTGAGTACCTTAATGATGTTCTCTTTCAGAAATTGTGCGTCCTAGCACTAAGCCCTATCTTTTCTTACAAGACAACCATCTAGCCCTCTTTTCTTGTTTAACGAGGAAAGCACTATTCTTTTTAGACTTCCTCGAATAAAAGCGTCTCCTCTCTCAGGATATTTCTGACTAAAGAATTTCGACCAAGGTCGTCACTTTAAATGCACACTACTTCCAAAGCGTACGCCTTAATTTGCTCTCACCAATCGTATGCAGTGGTTCCTAAATTTTCCCAAGATAATCATTTCTTTGGTCATATTTTGGATAGCCTAGAATCTCTGACATACGTTGTAATCAACTTCCCTTTGAAAATGACTATTTGACATGTGTTCCTATCAAACGGTTATGGTTGATAGTTCAAATGTTTACTTTCTCAGGACAACGTTGCGATGCCCTGGCCAAACCTCAATGAGTCGTATATTTAACTCTGCAAATGTCACTGGACATTTGTATGCCTCCAAAGTGTTCACAAAAGTTGTTAAACACTACCGAACCACCGGTCCGCGCATAGGTACCCGAGGTATATGTCCCCTCCATAGCAACGCACCGGCGTTTAAAGCTGCCGTTGTGGCAGAATTCCTGAAAGAGCATATTATCTAAACTTGGGAACATCCTATATACAGCTCGGACTTAGCTCCATGTCATTTTTGGTTAAATTCCATTATCAAAGATTCGCTGAGAGGCAGACGATATGAAAGCTGTCGTGTGGTTGAAAGTGCGGTTTTCCAGTTTATGGCAAGACACTTAAACGTGAATGGCATTTAATAGTCAATTATCAGACTGAGAAAGTAGGTGGAGTTACATGGAGAGTACTTGGAGGTGATGCACTGACGTACTGCTCATTAATAAAGGACTTAGGTGTACAGCACAGAAACTGAGACAAATTCATGTGTGTTTTCGTCCTCAAAGTGTGAAATTTTTTCATTACTTTCTCTTTTCTTTAGGCGCTTTAACAGACTTATATTAATATTCATCATCCAGGTAGCTACAAATGGTAGCTTTGATTCCTTGTTTTAATGCGTTGTGGTTGAAGCAGGATATTGGTATTAGCATAATTTCAGGTGTTAAGAATTTATGGTCTAAAACTAAGTAACAGAAAAGAGTGAAAATCAACAAGTTTTGTCAATTCTAACAAATAATTTTTTCCCTAGACTACAAAGTGAACATTTAAAAAAAAACATTCAGTATTGTGAATTAAATCCAAATAATCCTAAAAGTTATATCACAAGCTCAAAAGTATTGAGCAGTCCGAGTGAATTCCAGTGGTGTTCCGAATGAATTCCAATTTTGAATGTGCTGATGTGCCACTAGCCTGGAATAGTGTTAATGTGCTAACAGTATTGATGTATCACAATGATATAATAATACAAATGTCCTTGAATGAATCCACAATAATTCCAAAATAGTGATTTAGTCTGAAAACATTGAGCACTTTATAATTCCAGTGAATAATTTAAATAAGGAAATCCTATCAAATTAAAACTGAACACAACAATACGATCGATTCCATTTATGATGTTAATATAGGAACAAATAATTTTGAAGTAAATAGAATTTATACAAAAAGCTAAGACACCATAACAGAGCCCGGATGAGGATTATGGTCCTGTTAAATGTGTACACAACTTCCTTCTAGAACAGTGGTTTCAAACAAACGGCCCACAAACCGCATGCGGCCCGCCAAGCCGTATCCTGTGGCCCGCAAAATGATTGGCTTCAAAAGGTGTCATGAGAGATAATAAGGGTGATGCGGCGCTTGGTCCGTCGAAAATGCTATAATGTAACTCAAAATGCCATACCTTGAACTCAACATCTGTAAACCTGTTTACCCCAAATTAAGATTGATCTTACCATATAATCTAAAATTATAGATAAATATTAGCATTACAAGATAACAAGACACCAGCCAGGTAGACCCTAAATCTATTAGTGATCAAGGTCAATACACAATATAAATATACATAGCATATAATCATGGAGAAAAGCAAAAACACAATACAAACATGCATAACACAAGTCCCTTTATATAAGACAGTTTTATCACCAAATAGTGCATTTGATTTTCAAGTACATAATTTCTTTTTTACGTTTTCAATTTACAGACGTTTTGCGAAAACATTATGCAGTTCCGAACTAATGTAAAACTCTTCAACTTGCTGTAAACTTGATGCTAAAGAATTCAAGTTGAAAAGAACTATATTATCCTTAAGTAGGGTTAAAAAATATAAGTACGTGTATTTCTCTAGTGATTTTGTTAGAATTTGAATTTTGACAAGAAGAAATGACTGCTTGAACTCGACTAGAAAAAACAAAAGTTGAGAAGAAGAACCGTTTGAAGACGGTAAAGAGTATTGTGAATTCAAACAATTAATTCTAGAATCACAACAGAACTGTAAACATCACTCAAGATCTAAACAATCTTTGAAAAAAGATGACAATGATGACATCGACGACGATTATGATGATGGTGATGACGACTCTATTCTATCTCGAAATTAATGAAGTTAATACGAATTTTTCATTTAGAATTTATATATGTAAATGAAAGTATATGTTATTTGTGTCACGTGTTTTAAAATGATAGTGTGCGTAATGTGTATATTATAAACGCAAGTCATTCTAACATACCTGTATATCTGTTGGGGTTCTGGGTCGGAAAAAATGCATACTCAATCAAGGAATGTTAAGCGACCCACTAATTTAAAGTTACCCACTAATTGTGTAGCTTTAACATTTGAACAGCAATTGATAAATATTTTTTATTTACAATCTTTGCAAACTATATCCTAAAACGACCCACGCCCTCATCCTTGTATACTAATGGATCAAGTTGACGACATCCTTATGTTCACGATACTTAGTAAGCAACTACAATGTGCACGAACCCTGAAAACCGCGTTTTATGTTTGTGATAAATAGGTTACAATCTTGCTGAAGTTGGGATTGTATGGATCTGCACGTGTCTTCAGAGCTTGAGCATCACATTATAGGGTAAGTCAAGTTAAAAAAGAAATAATTGTTGTCTTTAGACATACAACATACCTTTCAATTCAAATATTTTCATGTCGTAACCTAAACATTAGTTTTGGAGTAATATTCTCTTAAATCATTTGATGATAATTTCATGAAGTATTCATCTCTTTGCAACTGTTTGTTAACGGATTTCTTTCTGCAAATTTTCGAAGCATTTAGTATCCATGGGATTCTGGTTTTCAGAGCATGAATTCTGAGTCAAGCGCGAAGTCTATTTCTTGACTGTTTTAAGAAATTATAAATCTGACGTGGCCATTGTTGCATAAAATAAGACTTTGTAAAAGGGTATTATTTGTATAGATGTGATCTCATCAAGATTTTTTAACGAGAAATGTTGCTTTTAAACAACACGACAACGAGAAATATCTATGTATTAATCAAATGATTTCTAAAACGTATGCATGGTTGATAATACAAGACGAAGATTCTGGATAAAAAAGTCTTAACTGTTTCAGCGTTTTCCTCCCCTTTTTCCTCCATATTTGCTAGCTGTTTGGACAAATATGTAACTCTTTCTTTACCCCCATCTCTCTCTCTCTCAAACACACATATACACACACAGGTGCAAAGACCGTGAAAATGTATCTAAAAATACTATCTTAGCAATTTTGGAATGTTAAACAATTCTCATGTTTACTTTAATTTAAAAAAATCTAACATAAAACTAGACTCTGTCTAGTGAGGAATGTACGAATCCAAAGAAGTCGTCACTCTTACTAAAGTTACTGAAGAATTTGACACAAGATGTTGTAGGCTGAAAACAGCATGCCTCAGTCAAAGAAATAATGGAATCACAGCGACTCGACACTAGCTAAACATTTACTGCTACTACTACTACTACTACTACCATAAAGTTCTTTTGCAAGGTTTGTTAAGACACATGTTGTTCGTTAATGACGGAAAATATAAGAGATGTGCATAATGCAGCATTCATACTAAGTGTCAAATAAAAGCACAAAAGATATTAAGTTCAGTGAAGAAAAATAGTATATTTTTTGTATATTTGTGATGGACTCGGACTTAGAAATCGGAAGCGATGGTTTTAAAATAAGTACATGCATTATCAGTGCTCGCTAAGTGTAGAAGGAAATTTGCGTGCAAGACCGCTCTGATTATCGAACACTTTGACTGAATGGAAAGAGTATATGTAATTAAGGAGATTTATTTTCCTTTCTCTTATCAGGCATCCATTCCCCTCAACGCATTTGATAAGGATGACAGAACAACGGCACTCGTGTACTCCACTCATATACGTTATTTTTACATGTGCCGCTTTCTGTGAATGATAGGCGTGGTAATTTGCTGCTTTAATCCTGCACAAATACAGGATCAAAGACAAGTGAAAGAGAAAACAACAAAAATCTTGAATTATAAGGGAAAGTACGATTACAAAAAATAACAAAAGATATCGCCAGTCTTAAATCACTACGGATTAGTGCTAGTCTGGGAGATTCGGTTTGTTCAGCTCCCCTGGTTTCAGTGTTCGGCGGTCTTCATCCTCATTTATACCCTCGAGCAAGTGAATTCCTTAAAATGATGATCGAAATTAATGCGAAAACTGAAAATTCATGAAGTTTTAATTCCACTGTGATAATAAACTTTTGTCAGTTCGTAGACCGGTTTATGTCCACAGAACAGTTGTGAGTTTATTTACTTCTGTAAGTTCACATTTAAACCAAGCTTGTATATAGGGTAGATTACATGCTACAGATATACCGCCTCCCTCAACCCCCACCACACAAGCAATATCAGTAGTTTTGCTTGATGTTGCTATTGTTTTTCTCTTGTAGTTTTAACCATTCTTCATGTTATGATATGTTATACATGACGTAACGAACCCTGCTGGGAACAATTGACCATATTAAAACAAATGAGACCATTTTCCCCCAGTTCATTTTCCCGAGTCGATTCGAAAAATGGCGGCCAAAAATGTTCATTGAAAACAAAACATTCCAGAAGGCGAGGTTAAAAAAGTTTTCCCACTAATCAGTAAAGAGAATACTGCACAATAATTTCACGGGCTTATTTGGACCACTCGAAATCACAAAGTGATTTGTTCGCATGTTATAATATCAAAAATATGAAACTGCACACAATATAGGCAAAGTCTACCGACTATGTGATAAATAGAGTATCTGAAATGAGTAATGGTTTAATATTTAATGAAACTAGTTGAACAATGTCCAGCGCTTGCATGTCTTGGCGAGCAAAGTTGGGCATTATTTAACGAGTTTCATGGACAACCACACATATCAGCAAGAGGGAGGGAGGGGGCTCTTGCCCCACCCTCCTACATCCGTAAAGTTTAACAGCTGACTACTACATGTTTCCACACCCCATATAATATTTCTGCTGGCACCCGGGACTAATTTGAAAAATTTAATATTAAATAATTACCCATTTGAGATTCTGTTCATAACTTAGCTTTATTTTAATGGAATTAGTTTAGAGAGAAAGATAAGGAATAATTTCATTCATTCTGACCTTTCATTTGTTGCGAAAAAAGCATAATTCCATACGTAGTACTATAACCATTGATGTTTAAAAGTAGATTGTTTTACAAATTATTGTACAAATTATCAGCCAAAGAGCAAGTGCCCTTCCAAATAAATACAACATTTTACACAAACAAAATCATTTTTCAACACAAAATGTCCAATGCGTGTGATTTCACGTAGTTGGATACGGGTTAGGGTAGACGGTCAATGTTAAAGTGTGCCATTTCACTACTAAACATTCCAGTTGTTGGGATATTCATATGAAAGGGTGACTACTAAATGCAAAAACACCATGTCTACTATAATGTATTTGTGACCGGATATTTGTATTACTTTATTTGGAACAGGTGACTAAAGTAAATATATACAAATTATATTAGGAATTGGAATTGCATCACATTAAAAAACATTAGATCGTTTGAGCTGTTTTACCGAGTAAAATGCTAATGATCTGTCATTTGGGAGCGCGGCTTATGTCCACATTCTTCTATGAAAAGAGGTGAGTTTATTTACACCTAGAAATTAACATTTAAACCACTCTTGTATAGAGAATGAATTCCATGTTACAGATATACCGCCCACTCCACATTACCCTCACCCCCACGCTCACTATCAATTGGCCAATACCCTTCGTTTTATTTGTTTTTGTTGGTTATTGTGGTCTTCTTCTTCTTCTAGTTTGGGGTTTAACGCAATTTTTCACCTCATGATATGTAATACATGGCATAAGGAACCCCTGTGGAGTAATTGGCCATATTTAGACAGACGTTATCTTTTCACCTCAAATTCCCTTTTTGGCAATCGATTCGAAAAATGGCCGTCAAAATGATGACAGCAATGGTAAGGACAAAAGTTTTCAGTAGCTGGGTAAGGAAAATTTTCACAAAATCGCAGACTGTCAGTAATGAGAAGCTGCGCACAAAATTTCGTGGGCTTATTTGGACCAATCAGGATCACATAAAATAATATGTTACCATGTGGTAATATCAAAAATCTTAAAATGCACACACTATACGTAAAGTGTACAGACTATGTGATAAATAGAGGATCTCAAATGGGTAATGATATAATAGTGAATTCATAAATAATGTCCAGCTTTCCGATAATTTATGAAACGAATTGAATAATGTCCAGCTTTTCCGAGCCTTCACGAGTTTGGTAAATTTAATATTAAATCATTGCCCATTTGAGATTTTAATTATCACATAGTTTTATTTTAATGAAAAAGGTTTAGAGAGAAAAAATAAATATTTTCCTTCATTCTGATCCTAATGCTGCACCTTTATTTGTTGTTGTTGTTGTAGTGTTTAACGCCATTTTTCAGCACACGATAGGCTATACATGGCGGCCAGTATTAATGGTGGAGGAAGAACCCTGAAAAACCCAGGGAAGAACCACCGACCCACGAGAAGCTACTGGCAGGCTTTCCCACGTACCCACGCTAGCCGAGCCTTGGACTCGAACCCACGCAGACAGAGGTGAGATGGCAGTGATCCGTAACGGAGAGCGCTTTAGACCACTCGGCCACTCGGGCCCCCCCCCCTTTATTTGTAAAACGTAGTCCCAGATGCAGTTCTATAACTAATTAATATATTTTTTTTTTTTTAAAAAAAGATATTTTAATACAAATTATAAATCAAAGAGAAAGTATCCGTCCAAATATAAAGAACATTTTACATTGACACAGACACCATCATTTTTCAACGCAAAATCTACAATGGCAATTCCGTGTGATGTCACAGAGCTTAATAAGGTAAGACATTAGTGTTCACACCTAAAGTGTCTAGGTTTCACCTAAGCATTCCAGTTGATGGATATTCATGTGAAGATTACTGGTTGCAGAACTTTATGATTTACTGTAATGTGTTTGTTACCGGATATTTGCATTATTTCATTTGGAACAGTAGATATAGACAAATTGTATAGAGTCGAAATTACATCACATAATAAGAAGCGTTAGCTTATTTGAGTTATTTTAGTACGTATAAATGCTGTGGTTGGGTAAAATTTCTGTCAGTTGGGAGACACGTTTATGTCCACATTCTTCTGTGAGTTTGTTTACCCCTGTAAGTTAGCATTTAAACTACGCTTGTATATAGTATGGATTCCATGTTAGGGTTATACCGCGTTTTGTTCACTCTGAGCAATGAAGCTACCCTGATTACTGTTCATGCTGAATTGTTCTGTTATTTGACAAGTGGTAAGTAACTTTCTGACTGGTTAGTTTGCTACTTGTCTGTATAAACAACATAGCATAAACAGCATATTAGTGGTGGTCATTCCATTGGAGCTTCTGAAGGGTGCTAGTCATGGGATTGAAGTAAGAAATGCCTGATAATTCTTTTGCTTCAAGGAAAATGTGACTTGACCTTTGTCCGATTTAATAAGTGTGTAAGAAAGCAGGAGAAATGTATTTATCTCTATTTACCAACCTCGTGCGCAATAAACCCAATTTCTTATAACAAATACTGGACTTGTATTTTCTATTATGTGAGTAGAAGGTAAGTGCTGTTACATAATTCCAAAATGTACGGAGTTATTGAGATTATTAGAGTTGAACTTCATCATTTATGTTGCTCGAAAACATAGATTCACCCATGCAAATGTGGAGACCGTGTTACTAAAAAAAAAACTCCCGTTGGAGTCGAAACGCCAATAAGTTGAAATGTTTGGGACCTCTTGGCGACAGTCGGGTTAGAACTTACAAATCAATGAATGAAATGACTAAGTTTTGTGCATTATTTATATCCTTGTAGCCTTTTCTTTTTTAAAAATCAGGGGTGGGGTGTATTTACAACAACAACCAAAAAAAAACCAAACACGGTAGTGCTTACTAATACTATAACTTTCTCCTGTCAATAAAGATTTATATTTTTCTGAACAAATTATTTTTCTCTCGAGAAGCAGATATCAAAATCTTGGCATAAAATCAGTTCAGTATTGGACAAATATGCATATTTTACCTATTTTGTGATTCAGCATCTCTGTACACTATTTATTCCGTAAACAAAAAGTAGTCATTCGTCACATGGTTGACAACTGTGCGTGCAAAATCTCGGATACAATTTGACCGTAACTTTCTTAATAGGGTAAAATAATAAGTAGGTTTAGAAATGCAAAATAAATCAGCATCGGTTCAAAGAATATAACACCAATATATTTGCTTAATCTCCGTTTAATCAGGCTAGATGTAAAGATTTAGAAATGCGGGGCTTCATTTGGCACATTTCACGTAAATTTGTGCAAGAAAACATTTGTTTGATTTGTGAATGGGTTTTGCTTTATACATTATTCATCAATTAAGACAAGGGAAGATCACATGATAATCAGGGTACCTGCTTGAACTTTGCACAGTTTTATCATTTAAAGCAGCAAAGTTCAAACAGGTAATATGATTTTCAAGGGATTTTGACTGACGTCATTGATGAGTTAGGTATAGAGCGAAGCCCACTCACAAATCAAACAAATGTTTTACGTACAAAACACATTACCTTTTCTATACAACACGATTGAAACTAAATGGATTGGTGCGTTATGATTACGAAAGGAAAGGCCTTGCTAATGATCCAGTAATTTAAGTTTTCAAATGTGTTAAATGTGCCCCCTCCATTATGGAAAATATGTGATTTATACGTTTCAAGTAAACTATCCGAGGTGGAGAAATAATAATAATAATACTAATACTACTACTACTACTAATAATAATAATAACATTATCAACCTTACAACAATAATAATAATACAAAATAATAATAATGCAGTAGTAGTAGTACAGAAAACGTCATAAAGGTACTGTGAGTGATTGCATTAAGGGTAGCTGCTAGTACAGAGTGGGAAGGTCACGTGCAGGGATACAGAATGAAAGCCCATTTTCATTTTTTGTTAACATTTCACACCCACTGCTCGAGATGTTAAATTTGATTAAAATAGTATGTAGGTTTATGGAATAACTCTTTACTCTCATCTTGTGAATCAAACATTGTTGTTGCAAGATAGTTATTTTACAGTCAGTTACAAAAACTGTGTTACTTGTTTTAATTTTGTGTCTTGGGGGTCTAATGCTTTGTGTCTGGAATTCTTATTTACGACTTCATGAAATCTATATAATAAAAAAAAATGTAAATTTCTGAATAAAATATGAAACCCCTTCAGCATGAAAGATTATTCTGCACCTGTTGAATAAATTTTATTATCATACATAACCGACATGCTTACTTTTTGGATAAATTTGTCACAGTTGTGACAAGCATTACAGCTGTTTCATAGAGTTTTAGTAATTTGTGCTCTTTAAAGAACACAGTGTCATAAAAGCCAGTCTTGATGATAAAGACCACCACTGAACTGCATATAAACCGATGTAAAATGGACCAGCGTGAATATAATTAATAACACTTTCAGACTTTAAATAGGAATTACCAATGAGAACAAATGCGTGGTATTGAGGTAGGCAGAAGATTCTGCTCCAATTCACATTTTTTAAACGAGTACTTCGGATCCATATCATGTCGAATTATATCTCATTTATAAATGTCGCATCATTTGTTACAAATGAATTTAAACATTTATACTTCACTGCGCAGAGTAAAACTCATTTGACCCCTTTCGATTTAGTTATATGCTTTAAGTGAGTGGTACTTATATAAACAGCGAAGTAAGAGCTGTGGCGAACAACATTTCCGTAACATAAACTGACTGGTCGTTGTTTATGATAGAGCTGACAGCCACCGTCTTCTTACATTAATGATAATTATAAGCAGGATTTCTTATGGCCACTCGATAATTCAACGGCAATTATCACACAATGCCCGTATAAATATAAGGTCTGAATAATAATAATAATAATAATAATAATAATAATTTTTATTATTTTTATTATTATTATTATCAAAAAGCAAAACAAATTACTAAGACATTTCATATTTAGGACAAATATTGATCCACTGTGGAACTTTAAATGACTTATAAACTGACTGTTATTTTATGTTGTTTCAAATACGTTTTTATTTTTATCCAGTGACATGATAATAAATTATAACTCACAATGTTATGTAAGCGCTCCGAGTCACTATTTTCAGCTATAGGTGTCCTTTTAGAGAATTTGATTACACATACCTGTAAATGACGTTTATTCACTTTATTTCGCTCCTTGTCCATCAAAGTGCCGTTGAAGATTATAAATTCTTCGAGAAATGATTAACGGCAAATGCAAAGATAACGTACGTCGACATTGTTAGATAGTATCACCCAAACGGGGTGATTTTATTTACACCTGCTTCTGTCGCGCGCTATGATGTATCAGGGAAAGCGAATGCAGTTGGGAAGAAGTTTTGCTGCAAACATAAACATATATGCGACAATGTCATCATTTATAAACAAAGTCTGTGAAAACACCGGCAGAAAAAAAGCACACAAGTCCAATAAATTGGAGATAGTTATGTAACTTTGTATGTATCATATGTATGGTATGTCAGTAGTTAAGTGGGCCACTTTACCGTCAATGGGAATTAGCATTACAAGACCCCTTGGGCAACTCTAGCGTCAAGGGAAATTTAACATGGAGAAAAATCGTGGGCAACTCTAGGGACAATGGGAATTTAACATAGAGTTTGGGTCTGTCTAGGGACAAGGGAAATTAACATGGGGAATAGAGTTTGGGCTTTTGGGATTTTTTTTTTTTTTTTTTTTTTTTTTAAAAGTTTTTTAAAATTTAAATTTAAAAAAAAAAGGGGTAGGCAATGGAAAGGCTATCTCTTTTCGAGAAATATGGCTGGCCCTGAAAAGGGCCTTTGGGTTTATGTTAATATTAATATTAACATAGATGGCATCTGTCACATCTTCTTCTTCTTCTTCTTAAACTCCTTCTAACTGCCGGTCCATACACAAGTACCCTCTTGAGACATCCTTGTCTTTCTATGTAAACTCTCCTCATCCATTGACTAGTATCTGTCCTATCAACAACAGTCCACTTGGACCTGACATACATGAGCATGTCCGTCCTAAACATCATGGAAGACACAAGGGTGGATGACTCAATGAGCGGGTACAAACACAAACACACAAACACAAACACACAAACACAAACACACAAACACATACGCTAAGAAACAATAAACAAAATCCATAATCTAATATCCACACAATCGTACGTGAGCGCTTACAAAACCCAAACTATACTCTTCACATACGCTAAGAAACAATAAACAAATCCATAATCTACTATCCACACAATCGTACGTGAGCGGGTACAAACACAAACACACAAACACAAACACACAAACACATACGCTAAGAAACAATAAACAAATCCATAATCTACTATCCACACAATCGTACGTGAGCGGTTACAAAACCCAAACTATACTCTCCACATACGCTAAGAAACAATAAACAAAATCCATAATCTACTATCCACACAATCGTACGTGAGCGCTTACAGAACCCTAACTATACTCTTCACCTACGATAAGAAACAATAAAGAAACCCATAATCTACTATTCCCACAAACATACCTTAGCTCTTACAAGCACCAACACACAAACACATAACCTCACACTATCTTAAAAAAGAGTTAGTGTTTATATTCACACTACTCTACCTACACACATTGGCAAATCGATTGTTATTTCTTTTCTAGAGTATTGGGTAGCCCTGAAAAGGGCTGTTTTTTTGGAACTTCATGGACACCTGGTTAATGGTGGCACCTTCCAGGCCTGGCGCCACATACACATCTTATCCCCCAGTTACTTTTTACTTTTTTGGGGGAGAGAGCAGAGGCAGGATATGTCGCTTCAGAATCCCAATTTTCGCTCTCTGGGATTCTGAAATTTATTCTTCTTCTCTTATTTTCCTTCTCCTCCTCTTCTTTGTTTCTTCTCTCCTCCTCTTTGTATCTTCTTTCCTCTTCTTCTTTATATCTTCTCTCCTCCTCTTCTTTTTTTCTTCTTTCCTCCTCCTCTCTTATCCTTCCCTCCTCCACAATGGCTTCCGCGGCCAGTTCATTCAACAGGCGCCTGGCATATTCCAGATGCACATGAAGTTCCAACAGTTTAGACAGTCTCGTGTTCATTTTTGGTGTTGATCAATCAACAAGGGTAGCTAGACTGCCCAGCGAGTTTCAATTTATAGTGAAAGCGCGGACGTGAAGGAAAACATCCCCCTAAAAAACATAAAATTGATGTTACCTACATCATGACCAAAAACAACAACGCGAGGACCTAAAAGAAACAGTCACTCACTTTTTTATGCTACCCATCACTATTTTAAAATTTTTTATAAATCACTTCATTAGACTATCCACATACGCAAAGCAATCCAATCTAACTCCAAATATACACCTCAGACACCAAAAAAAACATGATTTTAATCTACTATTCATACCAACTTACTTAAGCACTTACTAACACACACACACATACCCTCACATTTTTTATAAAAGAGTTAGTGTTTATTTTCACACTACTCTACCTACACACATTGGCAAATCTATCGTTATTTCTTTTCTAGAGTATTGGGGTAGCCCTGAAAAGGGCTGTTTTTTTTTTTGTTTGCTATGGCATTCTTTTTTTAGTTTCTAAGAATGCGATGTCCTCTGAGGATAGACTTTCTGGCGATAGGTCTGCTTCTTCGGAAAGAAAAGAAGAACTCTTTGGTGTCGATACGGCAATCGACAAAGCCTCTGTCAGGTTCAGGTTGCTGCTGCTGCTCTTGTTGTTGTTGTTGCTGCTGTCTCTGAAGTCTGTACTTCTCTGTCCATTCTTCTTTTTCCCTGTTCATTTCTTCTCTGAAGAGCTCTTCTATCAGGTCTTCAGTGATTTTTAACATTCTCACATTCTCTATTTCTTCTGCCTTCGGTATCAGACTGTGTCTGACCCTATGCAAATTCACGTAGGCTTCGTTGAGTTTAGCTAGTTTGGAGCACATCTTCTTAGGAGGATGAGTCGACAATGGATGGTTAGACTGGAAACAACCCGGTTCTTAAAGTCAAAGCGCGGACGTGAAGGAAAACATCCCCCACACGGTTTTTGAGTCGCAACGTTTAGTGAGTGTCATGAGAGGGATAGTAAGAAATGAAAGAGCACCAATCCAACATTCTTATAGCTAAACAAAAGACAAAGGCATTTTTTTCAAAACACAACATTTTTTATTCAAAAATCACTTAACACTAAACAACAACTCTAACATTTTTAACAATAATCCAACAATATAACATCAAACAATTTTTTTCAAAACACAATATTTTTTATTCAAAAATCACTTAACACTAAACAACAAGAACTCTAACATTTTTTAACAATAATCCAACACTAAAAGTTTCTCCACTAGGTAAAGAGGGATAACAGTCTTCCATGGTTTCTAGTAATCTAGGATGACTTCTCTCAAACTGTTGATTTCTATGGTATTATCGAATTCTGCATACAGGATGACGTTCACCGTTTCATCAGGGTCTCGGTCTTTAAACTGAATTTCCACACGAATCTGGCCGGATTTTATAGGGTGGAAATGTCCCTCGTCGCTGCCTTGGTCTGGAGTGAAATCGAAAGCCCACAAAGCGTAGCCTCCTGCATAATCCTCGTACGTAATACCGTGACTGGTATTGGTTCCTAACTGTCCGGTGGCTTCGTACAGGGACAAGTACGATCTCAAGTAATTCTTCTTGGTAAAGTCAGGTTCGAAAGGTCGGGTACACAAGGTCTTGCCATCGCGACTGACTTCGATTTTGGACACGCCAAAGTGTTGAAAGTAGAAAGGATTTTTTTCGGCAGCTCCGTTGAAGGCTGTATTCTCGACGATACCAACGATCAAACGTTTGGGTAACTGTCCTTGGAACAGATGATCTTCGATCATGGATCGCTGTCCCTTGGGAATGGTGAAGGTTTTCACTTCCACGCGTCGTATGGGATACTTGGCAGTCGTTCTACTCAACGTCTGACTGATGTCGTTTCCCACTTTAGGTAACACTTCCACACGGCGTACGTAGAGTCTGGCTTCTAGGATTTTGGTTTTGTAACCGTCACTATCAGCCATCAAATGGAAAGCGGCACTGCTACGATTCAGTCTCAGGCGGACATCCACCCCGTTCAGCAAATACTTTTCTTGCAACCACATGTCCAAATGCAAACGACCCATCAGTTCTAAACTTGTGTCGGCTCCCGTGATTCTCTTTCTTCGTTCTACAAATCCATCATTGTTGTCTTTCTTTTCATCAGTTTCCAATATTTCAAACTTGGTAGGTTCGTCAGCTTCCCATACCACACAGGCATTGAGATGAGTGTTCTTGGCATCTATTCCGTACGTCAAGAGATTTTCCAGGTAGGCACGATAAGGGTAAGTATCCATGCTGCTACTGACCAGTTTGTTATTCAAGTACAAGTCCACTCCACTGAACAAGGAATGCATGAAATTGTTGACGGGAGCTACTGCTTCATCGTCTATAGCACCTCCAGTCTTATCTAGAATTTTGACTTTCAGGTACAAGTAACTGCTATTCAGATCGATGTAATCTTCGGGCTGTCCTTTGATTTCAAACTCGATGGGACCGGAATCGGTCAGTGAGGAGACGGGGTGAAATTCCACCCACTGGGATTCTTGCATCGTCATCATCGTGGGGGGCATGGCAAACAGATCCAGTTCCGTCTTGGAACAAGCGCAAGATTCTCGGTGCATCATTTTTTTTGTCTCTTTTTTCTCAATAATCGAAAACGTCTAAGTCTCGAACGGTTCTTCTTTTCTTGGCCTTTCTCGCTTGAAGTCTGGTGAAAGGGTGTTTTCTTCGTCGTCTCTTTCTGCCTTGTCCTTGCTGAATGCCTGACTCGGTAGCGTGCAGGGCATTTATAGGTGTTTCTCGTTGGCCTAAAATGTCTTTGCCCGTTTTCAGCAAGACATTTTTGCCTGCCCTCATGAAGGCTTCTTTAGGGTTTTGTTTGTCGATGATGACATTTTGGAGAAATTCTTTGCCTTGCGTCAGTGCCGCATCTTTCAAGGCGTGCAATCCGCGTGTCACCATCGGTTTCAACACCGGGGCCACCGAACGAAAGGCCGATTTTAACATATCTCCTAAACCGTGTCCTCGCTGTCGAGCAACCCCTCGGTACACTGGATACATGACTTACGAATCGTGAGAAAACCGTTTTCGAAAATGGAGTTTCACCGTGACTTTTCCTTTGGTGAATGGAATATTTTGTCCCAAATCTCCTTTTATAGTAATGTTGACCGTGTCCAAATACGACTTACTGACAGGCAAATAGTGAGGATGTACAAATTCGCGGTGGACGTGGTAAGTGTTTCCACCTTCCTCGTCAGTGTTCGTGGCAGAATCCACTTTGAAAGGAATGACACGCAGTAACGGTACGGAGGTGTGTCCCACCACGTTATACTCCACCACATCGGAGTACACAAACATCAAATTCAGTCCTTGGTTCAGTTCTACCGGGGCACGAAATAACTTGCTAAAAGACTCGTTGTCGTAAACGATGGGTAATTCGCTTTTCTTCATCATGCTCATTCTCAGGTTCATGTCTCCGCCCAACATGTCATACAATTCAGGACAAAATAAAATGGACAGGATTTTACTCCGTTCAAATTTCATCATGAAGCGACGAGCTGTTTTGTGGTACTCCATGGTGACACTTTTGTTAACATGCTCCAAAGCTTTCAGAAACACGGCATTAAACCTGGAGGCTATGGTGCTGACCAAATGTTGACCACTAAAATAATAGCCTGGGGAAATGAACAAGTGATAGGTGGTGTACTTTTGTATACGGGTTTTCTTGTCATATTTGACATTGCTATCCATCCACTGTTGCAATTGTTCGTCATGAACTTCCACATCAAAAAAATTTTGATTGGGAAGGACATTGAGGACTTGGGTCGGGTGAATCATTTCTACTAAAGCCACTTCCCAATGGGCTTCGTGATCTAAGGGGATGGCTTGAGGTAATTTGGCCGTGTAACAGCACAACGTGTTCTTGGGAAACACCTCCATGGAACTGTCACTGGGTAAGGTTAAGTAAAATTGGTTTTGGTGACTCATAATTCCAGAGTTCTGTGGCTGTCCGAGGGGTTAGTGGACGTCAGAGGCGTGTCTCCGCCCAAAATGGGGTTCTGGTTGTGGTTGGAGTGGTGACTGGCACTGGCACTGGACACAAGGTTCCCGTGGTTCCCGTTGGAGGTGAATTTCAGGGAGGGATTAGGAAGCAGGTAACCGATGCAACTGCTCAATAAAATGGTCCACAATTGTTTGTCTCCTTGTTGCAAACTCAAATTGGCGATGGCTGCCCCGATGACACAATACACCACGAAGATTTGGCAGAAAAAGACGATTTGCGTTTTAGGCACACGTTCTCCACACCACACCCACAAGGGTTGTTTTTGTAAATCTTGCACAGAAGAACTGGGTGAAGGAGGAGTGGTCGACGTAGCTGCGTCTGTGTGAAAAGGCATGATGGTCACTTCTTTTTATAGTCGATGACTTGCGAAGCGTCGATCCAAGAATCAAAACTGGGTGGATATCCTTTCCAACGTACTTTGACTTCTTTGACACGTCGTTTGCCCACTTTACGGGTTCTGCGTTCGAGAATGCTTTCGATGTCGTACACGTCGTCTTCTTTTTTGGTGACACGTTGTAACTCGGGCAAATAAAACGTTCCTTTGAGCACTTCTCAGTTCATGTCTTCCAATTTATAGACGGCAGGATGACGGCCATGCACTCGTCCAGTGACGCGAAACAATTCGGTCGTCCAGTTAGGTAAGTAACCTTTGTCGAAAGTGCGTTTGGTTTTGCCAATGCGCACCCAATCTCCTACGACCAACTCTCCACTTTTCTTGGGGACAGCCCTCGTCGGGGACGTACCAAACAGACGCTCAAACACCAACACTTCGTTGTCGGGAGTCACGTCTTGCGGGGCACGTTCGATGCTTCGATGGTAAGATTGGTTGTACGCTTGCACCAGGTGCGGTAAGATGTCGATGTACTTCAGAGTGTGGTGATGCGTAAAATATTTCCACATGCGTTCTTTCAAAGTGCGTTGAAAACGTTCCACGATGCTGGCTTTGGTTTCGGGATTCTCGGTGGTAAAAAAATGAATGTCACGTTTCTTTAATTCTTTTTGGAAAGCTTGGTTCAGAAATTCGGTGCCTTTGTCCGTTTGCCATCGAAGAGGGTGACGACCGCTTTGTTTCAACACCCGTTGCAGGGCTCGCACTAACTCGCTGCTCGATTTGGAAGTCAAGGGTACGACCCAGGCAAATTTGGAAAAGACGTCGATGACACGAAACAAATATTTGTAGCCACGATTGTAGCTGGCCAAATGAGAGACATCGGCTAAATCGGCTTGCCATTGATGATCGATGCCTTCCACTCGGGTGCGACTTCTGGCAAACTTGCGTCGAATGGGTTTGTGTAAAGTGTAGGTAGCTTGTTCTTGTAACCATCGTTGCACTTGAGGTAAACGGAGACTTTTCAGTCGCGTTTTGGCAGCACGATACAATTTTTGAACTCCTGCGTAACCTGCAGGATGGGAGGGATCGTAGTAAATGCTGGCTAAGACTTTTTCCATCTTTTGTGTTGGTTGGTGTGTTAATAAGACACCCACTCTTGGAGGATGCTACTCTTTTTCTCTTGGGGTATTTTCTTGGATTGCAATGCTTTGCGTGTGCGGCCAGCAATAGGTGTCGAAGAGGAGAAGGATGTCTGAGCGGGGGATATCGGTTCTTGTTTCACTTCTGTCTTCACTTTCTTTTTCTCTTGTGAGGAAGAAGGGGTGGCCATCATCTTTTTAATCCATCCAATTCTGGAGGTAGGTGGTGTTGTTAACTTGCGTACTTTTTCTGGTGGAGTTTGAAACCCTTCCTCTTCTTCTCCTTTTTCTGTCTTGGTCACGGGTACTGGTGGTACTGGTACTGGTACTGGTACTGGTGATGGTGCTGGATTTTTCATCAAGGTCTTAAAATCTTTCAGAGTGGGTAGAGCTTTTTCGTCTAAAGCTTTCTGGTGAAAGAGTTTCAGTCGTTGCAAGAGTTGACCGTACTTTTGCGATTTTTCTGTTTCGGACAAATCTTGGCGATCCATCAAGGACTGCAATTCGTGTTGTAACTGGGACATCTCGCTCAAATGGGGATTGGGAGGTAAATGCGGGGTGTGTTGTTCTTGCCACCGATGGTATTCCATCCATCGTTTGTAAGGCACTAAAGCTAGTTTTCTTCCTTCCATGGGGTTGTCAGGGGTCGATTCTGAGATCTTGGAACTTCCGAGGCCTTTTTATCTTGCTCCCACCAGTCCTTCCAACATGGTTCCCAAGACTCCTTTCAGTATGGGGCCTAACAAGAGAGGTAAAATACCTCCACGTTGCACTAACATCTTCTTTTTTTGACGAATGGGAATTTTCTTTTGAACCATTTGGCGAAGAACGTGACGATGTTTGCCTTAGCATTGTTTCTGGTGTTTGGACAAAGGGATCGTGCCTTTCAAAACGTTCAAACAACATTCGCACACGGTATCGATGACCTCTTTGGAGGCCGTTTGAATGAGTTTTTTTCGTAGGGGTGGAGAAGCTTTGGACAGGACAGATAACATGTCCCCATGTTTGGCTAAACGTGGTGGCAGTCCTTTCCTTTTCTTTCCTTGGGGTTTTCTGGAGGGTGACATCTTTGAGTCTTCAGGAGCACCAAAAAACACTGATACCCCGACTTGGTCACAGGCCTTTTTTATACTGGAACGCGTCGCCACTGATTGTCTTGACGTCGTATTAGTTTGAGGACAGGCATGACACGTCGTGCAGGGGTACGTAACGGACTAAATCGAGCCAGTTCTTGCTTGGACAAATCCAGTAAACCTTGTAACATGCCCGATCTTTCTTGAACTTTGATTTTGGGAGAAGGTACTTTGTGAGCAGCAGCCACTGCCACTAAATTGGAAGGTCCTGCCACTGGGGAAGTTCTTTTGGGGGTCATCAACGGAGAAGTTCTTGGTGTGATCAACGTCTCCAAGTACTCTTCAGTTCTGGGTGTCATTAACGGAGAAGTGGACAAACGTGAGGCTGCCGGAGACGCAGTCACCGCCGTGGCAGGTCGTGGTTTGCGAGTGTAAGGTTGCGTCCTGGCCGAAGTGCCTCTCTTGCGACTAGTTTTCTGTGGACTTTTCTTTTTCTGGGGACTTTTTCTCTGTTTCTTTTTCTGGGGGCTTCTTTTCTTTTTCCGGGGTGGTGGTGTCTGGTCAGAGGAGGGTCCTGCCACTGGAGAAGTTCTCCTTGGGGACCTGGTCTTTTTCTTCTTGGGGCTTCGTTGGACTTTTGTCTTGGGTATAACTTTGGGGGCATTAGGATCCCATCTTAAGAGTGAGCGAATGATGACCCCTCCTAGAGTACCGCTCCCTCCAGGTTTCAAAATGATTTGTTTTTTGGTTTGAGTGTCGATGCGGGGATAGGCCAGTTGGACCAAAGCGACTTTGTTTCGATCGAAAAAGCGTTTGGTTTGATGAGGAACCTGAATGATTCCTTGGAGTAATTGACGTGCCATCACCGTGAACCATCGTAAGACTTCTTTGAGACTAGCTTCTAAGACACGAGCTCGTGTTTGTGGATCTTTTTCTCGACTGATGTCATACAAGGCACGAATCAATTTGACGGGAAGATGCGACTGAAGGGACGTCATGTTCACACTGTGTGAGACAGACGAAAAAGGGTCTTAGGTTTTTATAGATTTTTTTATGGGGAGTGAAATGAAGTCGAGGACGGAGACGTGTACAGGACAGGCCCTCCGTCTTGGCACCAGTGGTGAAACAAGTGGGTACGAAATCGCAAATCCTCGGGAGTCGTAGGTTTCAAATCGACCAGTAAATAGGCGTGTGGCGTTTGAGTGGCATCGTCGTACGCCTGAGTCAGCCAAGGTGTTCCTAACTGTTTGGCTAAGACTTGCACTTGCGATTTATCTCGAGGGCTTTTAAACAAGACCACGTAATGCGCATTGAAACTGATGGTGCGATGGGCTTTACTTTGTTGAAACAAATTTTGGGTGATGTAAACGACACTGGCATTACGGTGATGCCCTTTGCGCGTGAACCACAGTTTAATTTCTTCTTCGTCTTCTCCTAACATGTCGTCGAAAATGACCAAATGGGTTAGACGGGAGTCAGAGACGATGCCATCGTCTTCTTTAGGAATGCCTTCCACAAACACGATGGAATCGCCTTGACTTTCTCGCAAGAGGCTGTACGCCGATTGCCACTCTTTGTAACACCACACGATTCGTTGAGGGGGTCGATCGATCAAATGATGTTTATGTTCGATCAAACGTTTGACGAATTCGGTTTTGCCTGAACCGCTAGGTCCAGCAATGAGCATGTTAAAGGGATGGCGAAGATACAAAGCCTCCCAACTGGCACGATCTAAGTGTTCGTCGATGACTTTGACAGTAGAGGAAGAGGGAGCAGAGACAGCAGAGGTAGCCATAGTTTGAGAAATGTCACTTGTGACACGAAAAACAAACAAGACAAGAGTTTATATACTTTTTCAGAACACGTTTATTGAATGTTTTTTTTCAAACATGAATAAGAAAGACAAAAATGCATAAAAGCCAAAGGCTTAAGTACAAGAATAAAAGGCACATGATAACCATGAACGTGGAATAAACACAAGTGTCTGTACAACATGTTTTGGGTAAAGTTCTAACCAGTTCTATAGTAGGGAGTAAGGTCACACAAGTATCCTCCCGAAAGGGTCTTTCAGGCCTGTCCACGACAGTCCTGTCCTGGGTGACGGGTTCTTCTGGCACCGTCACTAACACAGGTTGAAAAGTAACATTTTTCCTTGAATAACTCTCGTGCATACTGGGCCACCTCTTGTGTCCAAGCCTCAAAACCCTGGTCTCGGTGATGTCCAACATTTGACTCCTAACCAATCTGGTTTCTTCTTCGTCAACGACATGGTAAGTTACTTCAATGAACAATGATCTTGGACGTTGTCCCTTTTTATATGCTGACCAATATCGATGTGACCGTACGGCAACGTAAAGTGATTGGGAAGTCTCACTCGCTTCTGGTACACGATTTGATAGATTTTTTCCAGGGGCCGACTGACGATATGGTGAGTGGGTAAACGTACAATCTTGTTCGGATGATAAGTGGTCACTTTAAAGTTTCCATCCTCTCCCGATTGCAAGGCTTCTTTCAATACCCCAAAGTTGACCACTCGACTGGTACGATGATTCAGAGTCAGTCCTTTCACTTTGCACGTCGTGTGCACTTCTCCTTGTTTGTCCCGGTATTCGTAGCCGTAATTTTTGGGACCACCACTGACGAAACTTAGAATCTTGTCGTCGGGATGCTCGTCTGTCCAGGCTCCTAAACGGTCTCCTTCGATGTCAGGGTGCTGTTGAATCGGGTGATGGATGTAAATGCAACTGTCCGTGTCAAAGTACAGGACGCGTTCTTCTAACAGTTCTAAAGCTTCGTACAATTTTAAGCGAGCATGAGCTGTCACGTAAGCCGCAATGATGACATTTCCAAAAGGGTCGTCTTGTACAAAGTCCAGATCTTCTTCGTAATTGACCAAGATCAAATCCTCTCGAACGACGTCCACGTGTTTCATGTATTTGGTTTTGTCGTGAATCATCTGGAAGTAGCGGGAAGGTTCTGTCAAATATTCCGTCTTGGGTAAACACGGTCGTTGTGCCATTTTACCCCACAAGCAATTTAACATCACTTTGGCAAACGATCGCCTGCCTTCGTTTTTTTCGATGTGGTCTAAAGAGATGCCTTCTTGTGCATAGTATTTCTCTTTGAATTGTATTTGGTCTTCGGGAGTGTGACACCAGGAAGGATAGACGCTGGCTTCTTGTTTCAGTTTCAAAAAGGCATCCACGTAGTCGGCGAAAATGCTTTTCTGAGTAGGGTCACCCTTGTGGTACTGTTGTGTCTTGGGAAAGTGGCAAATTTCGTGCACTTCTAACAGTTGGTATCCCATGTCCAGAGCTTTGAACAATTCCACGCTGACCCAGGTTCCCGTCAAGGCACGTTCTTCCTGGCTGTGATGGCAAGGTTGGTCCTGGTTGCACGTTTCGGCACAAGTACGGCACAAGGGAAACATCAGTTTGCCTTGACAATGGTGAGGTAAGACGGGATGGTATAGGTTCGTGGGAGGCAAAACTTTACACTTGATCAAGCCTTCGTATTGTCGAATGTTTTTCAGGTCGATGTGTTCCGTCAACAATTGCGGGTGCCCTACGGGAAAGCGACAATATTTGCACACGTAGGGATACAGCGAACACACGTCCAAGTATTTGATTTCTTCTCCTTTCTCTTCGTCGGCTTGGTACAGCAAACAGGTGGCATTGGTCCTTCCTCCGTACAAACTATCCCTCGGGTTCAGCGGGTCCATGAACTGGTAACTTTCCACGAGGCGTTTAAACTCGGGATCGGTTTTCAAACGGTGATCGTACTCGTGTTCCCACATTTGCACCACTTGGTATCCTTGCTGTTCTAACTTTAGGCGTCGCTGACAAGTGTCCTGGTACAAGTCTTCCATGGTTCGTTGCAAAAACTGATTTTTAGTGTCACGGTCAGGGTAACAGATGGGACATCCGTGAAATAAGCAACCGTTAAACTCGTACACGATCTTGGGGTTTTCTAAGTCCCAGCCATCTACCGAATACATTCCGATGGTCTTTTCGCCTCCTCCGTTGCGGGCATGCTGAATCCATTTGTCTTCCTTGTCGCACAAGTAATGTAACCAACGTAGGGCTTTGACCGAGTATTGACGCTTGACATAGTGGGTCGTTTGAGGACTGATGACAGCCACGGTGTTTTCAGGCATGAATCGTTGGCGGTACACTAAGGAACACGCTTTGGCAATGGTGCAAGCTTCTTTCAAAGGATCGACCCCTCCGTGTTCCATGAACAGTTCTCGAAATTTTCCACAGCAACGCCGTAAAATGTCCACGTCGGAACAACAATACTTTAACATTTCTTCCTGAAAGTCGAAAGGGTCCGAGGCGTGAGCTTGGTGCCAAGCGTAGAAAGCTTCTCGTTGTTCGGTACGCATGTTGTCGGGGTCGTAATAGTGAGCCTCAGGCAAATGGGGTAGAACAGCATGTTGATTGGCTTCCGTATTGAAAAAGTGTGGAAAGTACCCTTTAGCCATTTCTGTCATTCCAAACGTTTTAGGCATTCGGCTCAAAGGCATGGCCAAGTAACTCATCGAATCTTTAAACTGTACTTGTCCCACTTGCATGAAAATGATTTTGGCTCCGTTCAAAATCACTTTAGGACGTTCGGTGCCATGTTCCGTATAGTACCTCAAAAGAAACTGTCCATCGTATCCGGAGAAATTGTGAGCCATCACTGTGGCATGACGATGACAATCTCCGTAACGTTCGATGTCCTCTTGGCTCCACGTCTTGTCGATGGGGTCTAAGATCCATTGGGCAAAATCGGCTAACGTGTTTGGTCCCCGAAAGATTTTTTCACGTCCTCCAGGAATCTTGCTGCAGTGAGGGCAATGACTGAAGATAGGTTCTTGAATGCACTTCTCGCACGCTCGATGAGCCACGCAGAAATTAGGAATGTGAATGGCAGTCTCTTGCATGCATTCGAAATCGAAAAAGATGAAATTGCCTTTCTTCTTGTGACCGTCCTCTTTCTCTGGTGGGGGTTGGTATTTTTGCACGTAGCATTGGTGTTCCAAGTCCACGATGTGGTGACAAATGTGACATTTTTTCTTTCCTCGACATACGTGTGCCTTGGCATTGTTGGTACGTATGCCTTGTCTACACGTAGGGCACAATCTCAGGAGTTGACAAGCACATTTCTTCTGTGAACCTTGTGTTTTCAAATGTTGTTGGTAACAGGTAGGGCTGACAAACGTGCGCAGACAAGTCGAACAAGGCACTGGTTCTTCGCTCAGACAGGGTGGAGAGGCCAAACATCCTGGGCATTTCCATCCACAATGCTTGTGTTGCTCTCGATTATTATAACCATAGTCACATTTCTCACAGTAATATCTGTATCCCAGGAATCCGGTGATACTGGTAATGGTATCGAAATGGTCATCGTGATGATAAACATGAATGTATTTTCCGTCCTTAAAGTCTTGGCCTCGAAACAACAGAGACCCGCGCATTTCTTGAGGGTGCACTTTCAAGGTGTAGCGTGGAGCTAGGGCATCTTGCAATTTTTGCATCTCAGGAATGCCACAGGGTGTGTCTTTGGACAGGCCAGCTTGTTGCAACAGGAGTTCTGCTTCGTTTCGTTGTTTGGCTCGGTCGGATTGTTGAATAGTGTTCCAGGTTCTTTTCCATTCTACCGTGTCGTTCTTGTTGGCATAGGTTCGTCCCACCACGATGGCCCTGGCTAAACACATCTGGTCTTGAGGGTTGTTAATTCGGACGAGACTCTTTTTGGTGTTGCGAAGGTCGTCCACCAATAACATCTTTTTGCGTCCTGTCCCTTGAGGAGGAGAGACGTGGGCCATTTTCAGTGTGGCTTTACCATCGGTGATGTCAAACTGGTCATTAGATTGTTGTACGTGTTGTATCTTGTCCATGACTTTGGAAGGGGTCAGTTCTGCGGGTCTGCTAAACTCGATACAAACAGGGGATTTCAAACCGTCGTGATCTATGGATAGTGTCAAGCGATCGTCTTCTTTGGCTTGACATTGTCGCTTGAGTGCAGTGAGCAAAGAATCCCACATCTCGGTGATAAACCCTTCTGTTTTCTCCAAGGGTACGTCGGACTTGAAATCTTTAAACTTCACCGTGTAGGTGTAAGCCGTGGTTCTAAATTTTCTAGAGGAGCGCTTTTCCGTCTCTCGAATGGAATAGTACTTTTCAGGGTTGACTAAGGGTGGTGAACTTGGTTTAGAGGGTTCGGATTCTGGTTCACTCATGTCCTCTTCAAAATCACTGGCATGAATTTGTGCCAAGATTTCAGCCCTGGTACGAGGCGATAGATCACGTTTCTGCCTCTTACTTTCTTCTTCTTCTTTCTTCTCGAATGAATGGGATCGTTTCATCTTGAGTGCAAAACGTCAAATGACTCAAGTTTAAACACCATAGACTAATTTATAGTCTTGGCAAACCAACGTATATAAAAAGGGTGTGTGTCTTGTCCATTCACTATTCATTTCACTCTCAAGCTGAGCACAACGATGGAAGAGACTACCCAGATGGAACGTTTCGTCAGAGCTTTGCGAGGGGTCATTAGAAAATTCTCTTCAGACCAGCCGACAGACTACTCTCCTTCCTTTCGAGATAAAAGTCAAGATACTTGCTATATCTGTCAGAAGAAAGGGCATTGGTCTTCAGAGTGTCCAGACAGTCAAAAAAGAACAAAAACAGGGGCTAAAAAAGACAAAAGTCAAGATACCTGTTATTATTGTAAAGAAAAAGGACATTGGTCTCCAGATTGCCCCAAAAAGAAACAAGAGGAGTCAGAAGAAAAGAAGGATTCTTCAAAAGAAGAGATGGATTCTTCGGAAGAAGAGAGGGATTCTTCAGAGGAAGAAGAGGAAGAAAGAAGACAATTCTATTTAAAAGAGGCAAAGAAACAGGATAAGAAAAGAAGAAGGGAAGAAAATGAGGAAAAAACGGTGAAGAAATTCAAAAAACAGAGAGACTAAATAATGAAAAAGAAGAAGTGTACAAACTTTTTAAAGTGTTCTGTGGTGAATTGTGAATTGGATTGTAAAAAAATGGATAAAAGAATACATGAATGATATAAGGTAAGTGTCTTTGAGTTTTTGATTTTAAAATAAGAAGCTACACTCACGCACTCATACACAGACACGTACTATAAGGGTAAAATGGGTGGGTTTATTTTTGAGTTATTGGCAAATTGAAATTGTATTTCTTTTCGAGAAATGTGGCTGGCCCTGAAAAGGGCCTTTTTCTTTATGGTGTAGGAGTGAGTTTAACCAATCAACTTTAACTGCCTTAAGCCTTTGCCACGGCCAAGGCCTACTTCTGATGATTGGGTTGAAATCACTAAGGGTGGTACGACAGGCTTAGTCACAGGGTTGGCGTGTTTAGCTCGGGAAGGTCGTATTCTCTTCGGTCGTGATAAAGAAGTCTGATACATTTGTTTCAAACTTCTTAACTCCGCTAAAATGTCCAACAGTACCGTAGCCGTTTGATTTTCACCCTCTTGTTTCTTTGCTGCTACTTCTTCTTGCTGTTGTTGCTGTTGTTTTTTTCTTACCTCTTCTTGTTGCTGTTGCTGTTGCTGTAGGAGAAAAGCTTGTTCCGCTTCCTTTTGTCGTTGCATAAATTTCTCCAATTCTTCTTTCTGTCTCTGTCTAAAATTCTCCACTTGCGGTAATGATGAAGGTAACGAAGGTTCCGGAACAAATTCTTGCGAGGTAAGAAAATCCACAAAATCCCAGTGTACCTCTTCTGAAAGTAAGTCCGGGTTCCCTTGGGCAGTCTCCCCTGCTGGTGCACCCCAATGGATCGTTTTCTGAGTTTCCGTCATGTTGAATCACTGTCGCATAGATTGACTGCACACAAGCGCTAGCGAATCTATATAGACCAACTGACGTCACAGACTACTCTCTTCGGATTGGATGCGGGCTGACTGAATTTTGTAACGCGTGTTTGGATTGGTGAATGAACTCAATCCGTTTCAATCCTGCCTCTACCTATAAATAAGCGCAGTTCAGTGCATTGATTCACCTGTTCTCGTCGCTTCAAGATGTGGACCGATGTGCAATCTTCTACGCTTGTATCTTCCATGATGTTCCGGACGGACATACCCATGTATGTCCGATCCAAGTGGGCCGTTGTCCACAGGACAAACACCAGCCTGTGGATACGTAGGATCTACGTAGAAAGACAAGGATGCCTGAAAAGAGTGCTGATTTACGGACCAACAGTGAGACGTAGCCTAAGGACAAGAAGAAGACCAATGCGGTACCATTTATGTTAATGAATACATTAACATAAACCCAAAGGCCCTTTTCAGGGCCAGCCATATTTCTCGAAAAGAGATAGCCTTTCCATTGCCTACCCCTTTTTTTTTTAAATTTAAATTTAAATTTAAATTTAAATTTAAAAAAAAACTTTTTAAAAAAAAAAAAAATCCCAAAAGCCCAAACTCTATTCCCCATGTTAATTTCCCTTGTCCCTAGACAGACCCAAACTCTATGTTAAATTCCCATTGTCCCTAGAGTTGCCCACGATTTTTCTCCATGTTAAATTTCCCTTGACGCTAGAGTTGCCCAAGGGGTCTTGTAATGCTAATTCCCATTGACGGTAAAGTGGCCCACTTAACTACTTATGTCGTGTCTTATATTTCAATTCGTACGTGAGACACGACATACCATACAAAATGCCTATTTTTCCCCAAACAATTATCTTCCTAAATACTAGAAAAAAATTTACATTATGCTCAATTATAATTTTGAAGAAATGTCATATGTACAAGTTAAAAATAAAACATACTTACAAAAAAATATATGTTACTCCTCTATCTCATTAAAAGTTGAACATCCATACAGGGCAGGAACGGGACTGTACCTTTATTCCCCCCCCCCCCACACTAATAATAGTTCAATCCAATATAAACTTTCTTGACCCAATCTAATGCCAAACTGCAACTGGAATTTTCGTCTGGAAATTTTGCTATGATTATAACCGTGCAGATCACTAAAAAATCACAAATGAAAGAACTTTCTTAGAACTATATTCCAATTAAATTTTAAAACTAAAATTAATTTGTAAATTTTTATCATTAAATGCGCTTACATGACCCGTGTGACTTTTACTATAATTCTAACCAAAAGCATCTCGATTCTAGCTGCAACTAAGAGCCAACAGATTTCATTATGTTAAAATTTAGAACAGATTTGCCATGATTAACTTTCAGTCGTTATGAATTAACCTACTTAATTTGTCAGATTTTGTTTTCTTTTATAGCTACGAGGGATTCATGAGATAAAATTTGGAGGAGAGACTGCGCTTATGTCTGATAATTAGGACAAGAAAAAAAAAAGAATAAAAATAGGCACGATATTCAAACGAAATCATCAGATTGTCTCCAAAAATGGACATAATACATGAGTTGTTACATTTCTTTGATAAACCCCACTCTTTATTCCGTATCAAAGTCTTGTCAGAAAGTTTCATAGACAGTTTTCCTCAAGTTATTTCTTCTTTAGGAAAACAAAATATCAGAAACTATATGGGTTGCAAGGAGATGATGTTTGGTTTTGAATATCGTACGAGGAAGAAGATCATCAATCATAACCTTCTTATCGCAGTCACACATTTGCATGCTTGTAATCTCTTATGGATTCAGATGGTTAAACACGGGGGATTACACATGGAACAACAGGTGATTATATGGAATTACATGGGATTACACTGCATTAATGATTATTTCAAAAGAGCGCATCATTGATATCTGCATCACACATTACAAATGATTAAGGTTAATACAGGGAATAAACAGTTTTGAAAATTAGAACATATTAAAATAAAGTGTCTCGAACCAGAGTTTCAGCAAATAAGACTTAATGGATGTGACACTTCTGTTACAACTCTATGTCTTAACATGCGTAAGATAAAGAAGTAAAACAATCAATGTAAGTTAAATCAGCAAGTTATTTATTTCTCTATAATACAAAGTGAAAATTCAAAAGACAATTGCAGTATTGTGAATTAAATCTAGAACAATCTTTAATGCCCTATAACAAGTCTAAAAATAGTCTCACGACACAATCATAGAGTCCAGAATGTATTTTACTGAGTTCGTAGTAATCCCCAAGTAGTGTACATACATCTAAATGTTAATGGGCATTTTAGTATTTCCAGTGATTATTTTTAATAAATAATTCCTCTCAATTTGTATCTGACAGATTGACCAAAACTAGAAATGAATTATTTGTTTATGAAATCGCTATTTATTCATTTTTTCTCTTTACCTATAATGTAATAGAATGTGAAGATTTCCAACGGATTTCTAACTGTAAACAAGACTAACTGTGAATTCGTACTAAGTAAAGATGTTGTTTACAACTTACAATCTTAAACAGTAATTAGCTATGTAAGCATGTTCTTTACAACTTACAACTATGGGCAAAAGTTACGCACACAATATAAGTTAAATATACGTAACACTTGTTAAGGAATAGATTTTACTGGCAAAAGAGGTAATTTATCGATCAGCGTGATCTTTAAAAGGCACGGAACGTAGTCGAAATGCCCATTTAGTTACTAATGATACACTACTGACTATCATTTTGGTAACTTAGTATAAACGGTTGTTGTTTTTTTTTGGGGGGGGCGGGGTGTTTTTTGTTTATTCGAAGACATGATAATTCTCTGATATGGGGTATCCTCTGATTAATATACCATAATGTATATTATAAGCACATTACCTTTAAAATGAAAATAGTGCACATATATTTGAGTCGATGATACCGAATAGCTAAATGAAACGGAAAATAATATAAGGTAAAACTGATAGTGTGATTTTAATCTTAATAAAACATTCAAATTCCTACTGTCATTTTTTTCTTCTTTTAAATATAATATATTGCCATACTGACAAATACATGGGGTCGGGATACAAGTTCTTACAACTTATCAACATCCCTCCCCAAATACACAAGTGGATACATGAAAAGTGGCAAGGAGGATCAGAAGTACAGTACAGTAAATGAATAATCAAATAAAGAAGATTAAGGGAAGGGTTGGATGGAGGAGAGGAAACGGTAAAGGAGTTCAGAAGCAGAAGCTGGAGAGAGATCATGCCAGTAAGGAGCTTGTTTTGGACGATTATTGACATTTTAATTATCTGGAAGATTTCAAAGATTCAAGTTTTTATGTCATTTGATAGCTCAGCTGATCCAAACAACAAAACAATGTACTATCGGGGATGAATAATTGGTTTAAGCAATGCATTAGTCTCAGTCTTGGTACTGAATAATTTTTACAATTAAAAATATAAGGGTAGGTAGTCTAGTCGTCCTCACTACAATGTGACGCTATCATTTCAAAAGTATGTATCGCGTAAAATACATTTTTTTTTTGCATAGCGTTACATAAATATCTAAAACTTAACGATTGTCGTACCTGGTGAACTTTTATTCTGTACTTTTCACTGAGTTAATGTTTCAGGAAGCAAATTCATGATTTTGTCCTTCGCTAATGTTTTATACCATGATAAACATGATGAAAATCTCTCCTTATAATGACAGATAAATGTATCTATTTCAAAGTTGTTTTCTTGGAGTGGGTAAGTAATTTTTCCTTTCTTAAGTGGTTGTTGTAAAATAGATAGATGCTGCTTAGATAAAGTTTCTTACAGAAAATAAATTGACCAATGATGACCTTGTCCGTGATAATGAAGAACAAAAAAGTACCCAGAGGCATTATAACGGATCCTTAGGCTTAAAACAGAAGTAACTGTTGCTTTTTTTTAACATGGAATCTCTTGCGCGATCCACTTCTTTTTAGCTTTACAGTTACTTATCTCAACACACCTGAAAAGTAAATTCTCAAAATGTTCACTGGGCTTTGTTGTATGGTCTCATAAAAGTAAAGTTATGACTATTCCGTCATATTATCTAGAGCCTAACACGTTTTCCATACATGCCCTGCATTTTTTAGAAGAGGGGATGGCTAGTAATTTTCAAATTATACCATGTTTGCAAAACTCATTAGAAGAGTGATGCAGCACGAAGAAACCAGACATGACAAACGTTGTGTCGGATATACACATTTATGAGCATTATCTCCGACTTCGGGGCCTCTTTGGACTAGAATTGTTATTTGGAATCTTAGAGACGGGAGATTATATTTTAAACTGGAGACTATGAAAAATAACAATATCTCCTCTTAGGATACAAATAAAACATTCTGAGAATTATCTTAAAGAAAAGTGTTTATGATAGTTGTGTTATCTGGACTTAAAATAAATAAAGGCAATTGTCAAGTTAAAATAATTGTACATGAATAAACTAACGTACTTAATAGCTAGACTGAACGCTTGCAGGCAGTGCATGAATTACATTAAAGAAAAGTGTTCATGATATTGTAATATTTGGACTAAATGTAAATGAAATTAATTGCCAAGTTAAAATAAGTTTACATGAATAAACTAACGTACTTAAAAGTTAGACTAAACATTTTCTGGCAGTACATATGTTGCAAGAGTAAGAATGGAAAGAAATCTCAGTCACTATTGTATTATTCAAAGCGGTAACTATGTCGCAAGAACACTTTGTTGCAGATTTAACTTGGCTAAATTCATATACAGTATCTTTCTGTATATGATGTTATCTTCAATTATCTTCGGTCATTTCCGTCGATTGCACTCCATTCCATTTCTAGCTGATAAACAGTTGCTTATAAAGACGTGACAAAATTACATTTATAGCACTGCGAGGTTTATAATGTTTATAATGAGAACTATAATGGGAACAACAGCATCAACAGCAAGCAATAGTCAATACTACTACTACTACTACTACTACTACTACTACTACTTTTGTTGCTGCTACTACTACTACTACTGATGATGACGATGACGATGATGATCACGATAACTGTGCTAACATAGTATTAACGCTGTTTTATCATTTAAAGCAACATTATCACAAGAAATTATGACGGCAGCCAAGGACTCGACACAAATAAAGAAATATATCGAACGACACCTTTACTCAAAGAGCAGTAAAAATTCGACCATCGCTGTGAACCACGTACGAATAAGATGCCTGGTAATGGCAGTGAGATGTGATAAAAACTCTTCTGTAATGTAACATTTTTCCATCAGCACTGACAAGGTGTCGAAGTAAATAAATCGATACATAGAACATGTTGCTAGTCTAACAAGTTGATATCTATATCAGACAGAGTGGAAGAAAAAGCTACGCGTGCCTACAAGACTATTGTACATAACTTCTTTTGTAGATACCTGGTAGCCTCTCAAGGGTCGGTGGTTCTTACCGGGGTTTTCCCGGTTTATTTCTCTACCAGTTATACTGGCCACCATGCATAGCCCATCTTGCGCTGATAAATGGGGCAACAACAACAATTATTTGTAGATCTATGAATGTCAGTTGTTCGCTGTGATCGTAAGCAATAAGATTTAACAAAACTTTGAGACAGGATTATCCCAATAAGTCAATCACTGTTGTCTGGCATAATTCCTTAATGGTGTAGTCATACATTGGAACAACGTTATCTAGCTATGAAAATCACTGTCACCTGGTTTACCCCATAAAGCATAATAGTTAACTTGCTTTAATATTGAAGCCATACTTGGGACAGCATTATCGCCCAAGCCCAGACATACACCAAATGCGAACAAGACCAAGCCCAGGCATATACCAACTGCGAACAAGACGAAGCCCAGACATATACCAACTGTGAACAAGACTAAGCCCAGACATATACCAACTGCTAACAAGACCAAGCCCAGGCATATACCAACTGCGAACAAGACCAAGCCCAGACATATACCAACTGCGAACAAGACCAAGCCCAGACATATACCAACTGCGAACAAGACCAAGCCCAGACATATACCACCTGTGAACAAGACGAAGCCCAGACATATACCAACTGTGAACAAGACGAAGCCCAGACATATACCAACTGTGAACAAGACCAAACCAAGACTTATACCAACTGCGAACAAGACCAAGCCCAGACATATACCAACTGCGAACAAGACCAAGCCCAGGCATATACCAACTGAGAACAAGACCACAGACTGGAGCAAATATGGTTTACACTCTTGGTGATAAATGCTAACGATCAGAGTTAATCCCTGGGCCTTTCATTGAGCACTGATAGTGCATTACTGTTCTAATTCCACCAAAGGATGTCCAATATATGCCAGGTCGAGTTAATTATGTAAAGTTATGTAAACACTCCAGTAGTTCAAATTTGGTACCAGGAATGGTATTTCTTACTAAGATTATTTCCTTAAAACTTAACATCTACTAAAAATATTCATACAATAGTAACCAGTCTGAAGTCAGAAATATATCAATATAAAATTCCAAATGCTTCACGTAATTAAAACACCCATTTTACGTGAAATTACACGTAGCTTATAACACGCGACTGACATCGTTAACTTCACTCAAATTCAGATCTGTATTTACCTAAATATCTTCTACAAAATGTGCAGATGATAAGTGTTTTTCTGCCATGTAAAGAAAAACAAACCTACATTGAATTCAAGATGTACATTTTTATGCAATTCAGCATATAAAAGCACTTCAAAATTCTTCAAATGTAAACTAAGATGAATGATGGTGACAGTTAATCATTTATATTCATTACTTTTTTCAATCTATCTCGCTCCGATGCTTGTTGCTATTTATTTTTCTTACACGCAATATGCTTTTTAGACTAGCAACCCAAATGACCTCAATTTTTTTTCTTCAAAATGCTATTGAAAGCAAAATTTAAAATATGCTAGTTGTGTATTAAACTGCATTTACCTAAATTTCTTTATGTAAACCACCGCAAAGTTTAAATAAATTCCCACTGCAAAGTTTAAATAAATTCAAATTTTATTCTTCGCTTTTAAACATAGAAAAGAATTCCAAGAACGGCAAATCTGATGAATAATGATGATATGCTTAATCATTTTTTTAAAATTTCACTCACGTGCTTGTTATTTATTAATGTTATGTGTTAGATAAGTTGGGCTAGTGGCCTAATTTACCTCAGTAAAGCATCACTCGTGTGTGTCAGAGCGAATTATACTCAAGTTCATTTCACATGAGGCTAGGTCAGAAACTTTATCACTTGAAGTATCACGTGACTTTTTAATTAACTTTTAGGAAATGCATTAAAATCTACACATTGTTGTGTCTTTAGATGAATTCTATATTTTGGAATAATATAAAGAAATATTATCAGAAGAGGATGAATTTATCTTGTCCTCCAAAGCTAAAAACACGGTTTATCACTGAATTGCCCACTATTTCGCTATCTACTTACGCCAGATTGAATATTGTACGGGAAAATGTCTGAATTTTAATCATCAGGTTTTACGAATTTTACAACACACTTAGCACAAAAGCGTCTCCTTGATTTAGGAGAGTTAGTCGCTAACTACTAAGGTACATGTAGGTCACGCAAAACGTGCCGTTCGTATCGTATCTTAAAACGACGGAATCGGGTATACGCTTCGAATACTTCGCGTTGCAAATTATTATAGTCTTATCTTTCTTTAAATGCTGTATTGAAATGCTATATTAAAATGCTATATTGAAACGCTATCGAATAAAAACAAGGTTTTAGACAAGATGACAACAGAAAAAGCAATCGTCAAATATTCAGGTTGTTTTATGAAGCAAGTTGATACATCACTGCATGCTTCTCGTGGGTCGGTGGTTCTTTCCGGGGTTTTCCGGGTTCTTCCTCCACCATTAATACTGGCCGCCATGTATAGCCTATCGTGCTGAAAAATGGCGTTAAAACCCCACAACAACAACAACAACATCACTGCATACCACCCTTAACTACATACTTGCTTAATACAGATGTACAAACATACAGACAGTGGAAAATTATTTGACAGATGATCGGATTATTAAACAGGTGAAAAGCTGATCTATTAAAAAGATGATGGACAGAGATATAAAACTTTGCAAAACATATTGATATGCTGATATCCTCAAAAAACGTTCATTCTCTGACACATAATTGTAGGAAATATGCTCAACTGACAGCGGCTTAGCAAATGGCACATGAAATAAACGTTATTTATCTGCATACAGAATTTTTTACAAGCTAATCAGTGTCGTCTGCTTCCTCTAGATCATAAATATGAAAATATACATCGTTTCTGTGAAACAAGGAATGTGCAAGTTCATGGTGCTTGAAACAACCAATAACAGTTACATATGCGTCATGACCTTGCATGTTAAAATCATACTTTACTTTTCCCCTGCCATTACTGTTTTCTTGTGGTGCAAACGTGTTAGCATTCAATTTGCATCTGCTACAAAGAAAAATATTCTTTACTGTCCTTTTAGTTTCACTGTTCGAAGTTTCGGTTCAACAGTAATTAGCGTCTGGAAAGATTATCTCACCGATTATTCACTTTGTCAGTTATCGTTATTATTGCCACATATAATATACATTAATCAAAAGTATTATGTTTTAGTTGATAATAAGTTACTTTTATCTATCGGTTTAACCTATCTAAAAAAACAATATTTTGTAATAGTATTTCCATCACAGCATGCAATGTGTCAATGCTAAAATTTAAATAAGACAAAAGATACGACCTGGGTTGAGAGGAAATGTAATTTTGTCTCTTGGTATCAACAGCTTATGGAGTATAATGTACTTTGTTATTTTTGCGTAAACTGTTTAAAATTATACAAATTCTTGCAATGTTGTTGTTATATGCTTTAAATTAGAATTAATGTTCACCATACACTGATGAAGTCACATATAATAATAATAAAAGAAACCTCAATATGCCCCTACGACTAACGTGTCAGATCTAAAATGTTTTTCATTACATTTTAATATACATATATAGTTTTACATTTCGACTAATGTAGTTTTCATTATTTCAATACATTATAATGCCATATCATATAAAATACTTCCGGGCCAATAATGAAGAAATATACCAGAAGGAGGAATCAACTTCTGAAGAAAAAAAATCAACGTATATCCCCTTTCACTAATAAAAGAGAGCTAGATAAGATCGTTCTGATACCAGAAACCATAGACAAAAATTCCCTGTATTCCTGGTGCTCTTGCAAAGTATCCTAATATGTGTAGGAGGAAATTTGGGAACATAAATGGCTGGCGCCAATACATGGAAAGTACCAGACTTGGATTACTGCGAAAGACAATCATGGATTTTCAGTCTGGGAAACGTTTGCCAACTTTTACTCCTCGAAATTCAAGACATGTTAAATATTTGATTATACTAAAGCACAAAGTAAGCAATGCTATATGGTATAATGTCCGAATAGTGAGTGTAATTCCGAGGCAAGGTCTAATTATGCTGTTCTTGAATATTCTATGGAAGTAAAATTATGTCGTAAACACTAATAATTATTCCAAATATTAATGTACTTTAGTTTTGAAAACTAGTATCCAATATACCCAGTGTACCAATACCAATTGGCGTGACATAAACAATATGTCTTTTATGTTTAACAATGTAAAAAATATGGAGTATGTGCGTTTGGTTATAGCGCCACGTTTTAAGGAATTCTTTGAATTTAGTGATTACTTGTCTGATTATTGGAATTCGGTGCAATGGAAATATTCCTTAGCTCAAAATAATTAGGCAATTACTAGGAGAAGACGTCACGGAGTGAAGTGGTAGTGAGTTTCCATGATGCCATGGTTCACTAGTAGTGAATTCAGGTCAAAACCGAATGAGTGTCCCTGGAATACCATAATCCCTATTAAAATCTAGTGGTGAACATTGGTGGTGTGACTGCAGTAGCAGTATTTACGGTAGGAAACCGGTAAATTACACAAAGGAATAAATAAGAAGGGACTCAGCAAATACCGTTTATGTCGCCATGATGGCAAATGTGATGCAGTTGTACTGACGAAATGTGCCTGGAAACCATGGATTGACTGGCCTAAGGTGTCGTAGTTAACATAGTTCACTGTGTTAAGGGAGAGTTGTATAGTTTCTACGGCGTTAACTTCTGGCGGTACGGAAACCTAACGAAGAGAAACCATGTAGATGTAAGGTTGATAGATACTTGGCAGGTTGTGAGATCTGTGGTCTTGCATTGATTAGAGTTTGTTTGTTTTTAATTTTAACGGCGCATCAGCACTGTTAGGTTATTTAGCGCCAAACAAAATGTTATTTGTATAATATTTTAAAAAATTATAAAAGGTCCTATATCGACCAGCGATATAAAAGAACAAATGGTTGAAATTAAAAACGGTAAGATGGTATCGGTGCAAAATAAAGCTTCCCGATCAACGGGGGATGTAAATATTCTGTGTTAATGAAAAAAGATGAAAAGGTATTAAAATGGGACGGTATATATATTGCATAAAACTGCACAAGGTGATATCATAAAAGTTAGAGTTTAGAGTAAATATTTACGGCTTTCAGGAACTCTATAATACGAGTGATGTTTATAGTATCAAAAAGTTCTTTCATGTCATGCACAATGTAATAACGATCGCGCGTAGGTTGCAGGTCAAAACACTCTATCACAAAGTGCTTGACAGTGAATTGATTAGAGTAAAAAATCATGTATAGAACGGACACGTCGGGCTTTCTAATTTACAACTGAAGTTGTATGAACGTCTTTGGAAATTTGGGGTAAACTTATGACTTCTAGCGGGAATCGCGCCAGGATTTGACACCGATCGGTCAAGTAAAGACCCCTGGCTTGGAACAATACGATATAAGATATAGCGCTCTACAATTAGGATGAGCTTCCGAAAGAGGGACCGGTATAAGGTCAAGTTGTTTACATTGACAACAATGGAGTGTGTATGTGTGTGACATTATCCTGACACATGAACGACCTTACACTAGCCTCTTAAAGCTGTACGCCTAGCGAGGCATCTGTAAGTACCATTTTTATATGCTTTTGGTATGACTCGGCTGGGGTTAGAACCCGAGACCTCCCACATCCGCGGCGGACGTTCAAACCACTTAAGCCACCGAAGCGATGCACAATGGAGAGAATGTTAGCATAAGTCTATGCTACTTTCATGTACCGTGGCTGACATGTGGTAACTATTGAAACTATACATTATCTGAATGGCCTATGTAAGGATATGACTTCTTTATTCTGTCAGAAAAAAATTGTTTAATAATAATAATAATAATAATAATATGAAAATGACAAGAAATGGTTTTATATTCAGTATAAATGGGAGAGTGGTACTGGATTTCTCGCTTCTATGCATTCTACTTTTCACATTGCTCTCGTTTTTCTAAGGCTTTATGCCATTATTCTGAGATGCTGATTTCTGCAATAATAATAATAATAATAATAATAATAATGCCAAAGCAAAAAGGGCAAAACCAGTTAGTCTAAAATTCCCAAATCACAGGGTACAAATATGCAAAGAAAAATTCAAGCTAAGATTTGTCACCTAACATGACCCTAGAGCGCCGAACTTCGTGGCAAACATAAAATACTCTGCAAGAACTTGATAGCAGTCATTGTATTTGAACTTTACTTAAACGTGTGTATAGAATAATAGTTCTTATTAACCGAAATAAGGTATGGCAAAATGTCTGAGATGACCTGTTTAAAGATAAAAATGGTAATCCCTCTCTCTCTCTTACACATACACACACACGCACGCACGCACACACTCTCTGTCACACACACACACACACACATCTGGAGCCAGTTTCGTGGACAAGTCTCTGGAAGTCAGTCGTTCAAAAGACATATCTGAGTAAAGAGTACGTTCATATGGGTGGTTCACGACATGTACCATAGCTAGTAGTACTAATATTAGTACCCTTACTCGTACCTCGTGGACAGGGTACTAACATGAGCATATACGTGTTAATGGAGCAAGCCGGGTGTGAATCACACCCGGCGCTCTTTTAGCCTAATAATAACACTTTAAACACATTCCTTGCATATAATCCAATAAATAGATTAGTCCTCTTATTTAATACCGGAAGTATCGAAAATCATTGTAGAAATAGTTGTAAAATCTCGTTTACTTTTTTCAGCCGATATTTTCGTTTAGATCGTCCGCCATGTTATTTCAAATAATGATTACTTCCGTTCTCAGCCTCGTTTGTTTGTGTGCCATATTAGGACACTGACGCCTTATTTGGAAATGTAAACAAATCGTAGTAAAAATTTGGCGCCGTTTGGGTCAGAAAATCTGCGCATTAAAAGTAAATACGGTTTATCGGCAACTTTGAAATTCAACCAAGAAGCGATTATTCGCACTTGATTGACAATAATATAGCGTAGAATATCCAAAATATGTTCTGGCAAGCCTTACGTAGAAAAGGGGTCATGGCGAGAGTCTCGCGTTGTCTGTCATGGTGGACAGGATAAGGTTAGAGTAACCATACCAATTTATTTTATCGTGTAAGGGCTTAATAAAGTCAAAATAAGCCAAACTTCTTTCACAACATGATGATACTTATGTAGTTGATTTCTACACTATTTGTTTTTCTGACTTTAGTGATGGATTTTTTTTTGCTCCATTACATGATATGGGATCAGTTCGTAGCCTCAACCACAACAAATCAAGTTGAGGCTACGACATCGTAGCTACATAGCTAGGTACATTCATTCTAGCATGAGATGATGATTGCCCGTGTACTTTTTGAAAATCCGTGAACTTCACTTCTCTGTGTGAGCGGAGTGGAGGGATGAGGGCTGTTGGTCTACGCGTGCTTATTGTATCAGTGAAAATGTCGCCTTTACCATCATTCTAATCACAATTAATGTTATAAAATCAATGTGCGTACTAACCCCATTATTGTGCCTCTTCTTTTATATTTAACAGCCTTCTGTTTGATTATTGTCAGCAGTATATATCGCATTTAACTTTAACATATCTAACAGAATGCTTACAGTAATGAATATGCTCTCTCTGTGTCTGTCTCTGTCTCTGTCTCTCTCTATGTATGTATGTATGTATTTTTTATGTTCGTATGCATGTATGTGAGGTATTTGTTGTGGCATTATGGCTTGCGACCAGATAAAATATACATCTTTAACTCTTATTGTACTAACCTACATGCCCCGTGATTTCCATTTCCATGCGCATTTCCGAATTGGTGGCAGAAATGCATTTAGGAACAAATCATTTTAAAAACCATACGTGTAGCTATCAAGCAATAAACATTCAACCTCAAGTTCTGGATACGGAAGGATATATAAAATTTTACCAAACTGTTCTAAAAGGATCATACTACATTAGTACAATTGTGTCAATAAAACTATGCTGGTACTAACCATAACGTACGTGTGTGAACACTGACCATTTCATTTAACAAATATATAAATGATTTCTAAGACAGTTCATATAACGAATCTTAATCAGCTTACGAGATAAGCTGTGAATTTTCTAAAATAAATTATCTTAAGAACAATGTTCTTTAGAAATACTCTCAAAACCTATCATGGAATTGATTTGATACAGTAATTGATCTTTTCTACATAATTCAAATTAGACCGTTTTGACTTTGAAAGTCCTGATACATTGTTGATTGAATCTGTAATTTAGGATGATTAATATCTTTAGAAAGTTATCTAAAAACTATATAGACTTGCTGATATCAAATTAAATAGACTATTCGATTATCTGATATCAAAGTTATGTTACGTGTTTAGGCTCGAACAAACAGTAAAATAAGAAAGAGCGAAAACAACAACCTTTGAAAAATATAGTAAATTATTTCCCTGGAAAATTTCTGTAAAAATGAAAAAATATGAACTTACTATTTTAAGACTCAAACCCAAAATTAATCCAAGAATAATCCACGAATAAAATTTTAATAGTCCTAATAATAAAATGTTCTAATGATTTGCAAATCGAATCCCGACCAAGAATCCAAGATGGAAATCGATAACGTATGCTGTAACCTGTAGTGTTGAAGTCTACAGTTCCTTGTAGAACAAGAATTATCACGACGGTTCTGGAAATCCAAACAATTTTGTATAAGAGCTGTCTTTGCTCAGTAATTTCATATGAGCACACGTATTTTCCAGGAAAATTAATGAATTAATCCTTTTGAATCCAAGTAATTAGAAATAGCACTAAACAGTACAACATACAACTTCCAGTGTAAGAGCCCAACTACTAGTGAGAATATCTCTCCAAAACAAAGGTTATATCTTGTTCTAAAACGCAAAAAGTGGGTCACGTGATCATGTTCCAGACCCTCGTCGAAATTAATAACTTGTTAAAGATCACGCACACCCAGTGTGGCCCTGACAAAAACCAATCATTTTACTCTTAGAAATAAACTTTTTAAAAAATGTTTTCATCTTAAACACATAGTCCCATAATGACCTCGACAACAACCAATCATTTTAAAATAAAAATAGAACTTATTTACGTACTTGCTACTAATTTTGAATCAAGGTCAGGATCTAGATCAACACCTGGTGTTTACAAAACGAACAGTTAAGGTCAAACTATTTTCTGAAAAAGGTATCATCTCTAGTGAATAAATTTACATTACAACAGCATGAAATAAAAAATATAAAAAAAATTAAAACTGACAAACAAACAATTAAATTGAAATAAATATATATTAGATCAGATATAATTAAATCACTCTATCTGATTATCTGATATCAAACTGCATAGACTAAATGATATCAAAGTGCATACATTATCTTTCAGCTAATTGCATACAATATTATTAATATGCATAAACTATTTGATATTGTTGTTGTTGTTGATGTTGTTGTATGATTTGATGCTATTTTTAGCACAAGATTGGCTAGCTGATATCAATCTACATAGACTATCTGATGTTGTTGTTGTTGATGTAATGTTTAACGCCATTTTTTAGCACAGTATAGGTTATACATGGCGGCCGTATAAATGGTGGAGAAAGAACCCAGGAAAACCCCGGAAAGAACCACCGACCCACGAGAAGCTACGAGATGTACCACATTGGCCGAATATGAGACTCGAACCCAAGCAGACAGACGTGAGATGGCAGTGTTCCGTAACGGTGAGCGCTTTAGACCACTCGGCCACTCGAGGCCCCTGACTATTACATAGACTGTCTGATATCAAAATGCATCGACAATATGACATCAAATTACATAGACTGTCTGATATCAGTTACATAGACAATATGATATCAAAAAGAGTAATAACAAGTTTAGAACTTGCTTACGTTTGTATAAAAAAATTCTTTGCATATGAAATACAACTGCAACATTAACGAATTTAAGTGAAAATTATGCAAATATTTAAGATCATTGAAAGTCGGACAAAGTGAAGCTTTCACATATTAAACCTCACAGGAGTATCTCAGACTGCAATATAATCTGAAACGTTTACATTTCACTTAACTCTAATGTCATACAGTCATGCGCTAGTTTACAAAAAAAATTAAAAGGCAGCTACAGTTGTAGTATTTAGGGATTTCAAGTTTGTTGGAAGAAAAATAATTTTGCTGATATTGATAGTAATTTGGATGTTTGTAATAAATGCTGAAGTAAGTATATTTAAATGATGGATGTAAATTAAGTACTCTAAGTAAAGTTACATTCTTGGATTGTATGACAATAATAACAATAATTGCATGCAGCAGCAGAGGGGGTGAACAGACCGAAACTAAAATAGTACTGAATAGACAAAAACAGTTTCGGTTTACTTATTTCGACGATAAACCTTTCCATGACGACCACAGAATAAAAAAAAAATATCCCTGAACGTCGAATAATTTCTCTCGGAGAGACTCTTCGACGACCGGGGAAATGCAATAACATCCGCGCGCTGACGTTCTTGGTTTACTTCAATAAATCTGAAACTATTCCCCCGCGGGTCGTCATTGACACGGTCGGTCGGTCCAGCCCCCCCCCCTCTGCTGCTCTACGAAATGAGTTTCCAAGGAAAAACATTTTTATGTTAACCATACAATGTATCAAGTCCGATACGGTATCGTGTCCGCGGGTCGTGTAAATTTATTGTCACAAATCCGTGCTGGTTTCTTTGAGCGTGACTAAAGAAATTCTTAAACTTATTAATATCCATATCGCCGCTACACCAGGTTTGATGAATATTTCTCAGCGTATGAACATCAACTCCATTAAACACAGCAAGAAGATTACAGTTATCCCTGATTACTTTTGGTATTTGTGTGTAACGTTGAGTAATATAAATGACATCGGTGTTTTTATGACGACCCCGGGAAAATATTCTTGCAGGATTTTTTTGCTTGTCCAGCATCACATCATGATACACTACTAGGTTATTTATTTCCCCGTTAAGGTCTTCAACGCTGGGAGCTTCTTCGATATCAGTGATAAATTCAACTACTTCCTCGCCGTCTTCACTCAGCGCTTTTGCACTCTCATTAAAATCTTTTATAACATTATAGCATCGCTGATCATCTACAGATGGTGCTACCAAATACAGCTTATCCCACTTCATCCACTTCATTATCATGTTCAACAGCAGTTGCGTTTTACCCGATCCTGACGGTCCTATGATGATCATTCTGATAGAGTTTGGTAGCACTGAATTATGCTTAACTGGCTCCTTTCTTCGCGTCGCAGAAAAATCTGTAATTTCCATTTGTATATAAAGAATAATAATTATGGATCTATATTGTGTGAAGTGTAAGGCACGAACCCCTACGAATGATCTAACAACCATTACAACAAAAAATAACAGACAAGCACTTTCTGGTAAGTGTACGCGATGTGGCACAAAAAAATTTAGATTTCAAAAAAAAAGCGAGAATTTAGCGGAGGTGACATTGCAGCCAAACTTGGAAAGCTCCCCGGAACTCCCTGGGCAAAGTATCCCGGAGAAAAACATCTCCCAGGATACAATTACTGCGGTCCAGGGACACGACTAGATATCAGACTTGATGAACAATCTAAACCAAAACCGGGAGAGTATCCGATAAACGCTATCGACGCAGCGTGTCACATACATGATGTTGCTTATCGAAGTAAAGATCTACAAGACAGGCATATCGCGGATGTGAAATTAATTCATGCACTAAGCGCCATAAAAAATAAATCATTTAAGGAGTCACTCGCTAATTGGTTAGTAAGATCAGCGATGAAATCTAAATTAGTATTAGGCGCTGGATAATTAAATAAAAATGCAAGCGATTTATTATTCCCCAATCGGATACTGGAGAGGTAACTCAGCAATTAATAAACTCGCCAACGCGGCATCAGTAACACGCGAGGTTGCCAAAAATTGGCTATCAAAACAAGCAATATGGCAAATCTACTTACCACCACCTCGACAAATCAACTTTGCACATTTTGATGTTAGTGTGCCCAATGAAGTTCATCAGGCTGACATACTATTCCTGCCTCATGATACTGTCCGTAGAAAAATATACAAATACGCGCTAACAGTAGTTGATGTTGCCAGTAGATACAAAGAAGCAGAACCGTTAGCGACTAAAACAGCGTCCGAAGTCGCCTCTGCGTTTAAACGAATTTATCAACGAGGACCTCTAAACTGGCCACGATTATTACAAGTTGATCCTGGCAAGGAATTTCAGGGCGCGGTGTCATCACTGACAAAGCAGCATAACGTTACCATACGACGAGGACATACTGAAATTCATCGGGATCAGGCAATTGTTGAGCGATTTAATAGAACACTCGCTGAGAGATTATTCGGATACCAGTACGCGAGGGAATTCATTTACGATACGAGATCTCGTGAATGGGTTGCAAGACTGCCAAACGTGATAGCCGCACTGAATAATGAAATTACCAGAACAACAAACATGAGACCTGTAAATGCAATCACAAAAAAATATATACCCCGCGTCAGTGAACGCGGACAACAGCAACAAAATGTTTCAACGCAGCCAGGGACGCTAGCGTCCCCACTGCTGGGTAATGTCACCGTTAGGTATTTATACGAACCAGGCGAACTAGAAGGAGGAAAAAAAAGAGCAACCGATCCCACATGGAGTGTTACTACACATAAGATATCCAGCATAACCAGATCAACTGGGAGAAACGCAATCTACAGATTAGATTCGACTGCTCCTCAACGCGGATTTAAACGCGAGCAACTTCAGGTGATTCCCGAGGATACACAATTACCACCCCGATCACTAAAGTGATCCGCACTGAAGTGATTCAATCATTTAAATAACTGCAGCAACACCTCTGCGTCGGTTACACTCAAGACAGGTCAACATCACATTTTCACGTGTATGACCGCGACTGCTATCTATTCTATCTACGGTGAATTGCCTTGGGTCGTTTTTCGAATACTGCCACAGCAATAAACAATTACAACTCGCACAGTGATTATTCTGCTGTTGTTGTAATTGTATTACAAATTCAACATCCAAACTTTGTTTGGGATCAAACTCTCTACCATTTTTTTTGTCGCTCTGTTTGTAACCGGCTAATTTCTTTCTTATTGTGTCATCAGCGATTGAGCTGTCGTTGACAACATCATCTAATACAATTCTTCGTAACTGACCTATCCTTCTTACTCTTGACACGGCTAAATAAACTAAATTTGACCACTCGATGCGATCATCAACAATCCAAACTGTTGTATCTGAAATAGTTAGTCCCTGCGAACTGTGGATGGTCATAGCGTATCCTAGCGTCCACGGGGATTTGCTCATTTTCAGTGCCTGTTCAACAGCATCAACATCAACTGTGACAATATCATTTAATACTAAATTCTGTTTCTCCGGACCCGACGCAGTCAGGCGCCCTGGAATATCAACATCAATATTCTGCAATCGCGTATCAGCTGGTCTATAACACAACGGCACTGGCAACATGGGAAATTTCTTCTGATGTAACTGAAATAACCGCTGCTGAAGTGTGTCCCTGACTATCTTTCTACTTGCCACAATTAAATCACCTGGTTTCCACGTTTCCCAAAAGTCGCTCAGCGAAGTCTCTGGAATTATTTCACGCATTATCTCACACTGGACTTTATTGGTTTGTAGCCTGATCAGTGCCTTAAACTCTTTCAGCGTTTCATCGAGTGCTCTAACATCGTTAGTTATTTCCTCATAATAATCTACAAAAGTTTTCAGCCACTCGTGTGGAGATTCACCTGTAAATGGGGGTGGTTGACCATGATCGCCGCACATCACCACTGCGGTATTTTTCTTTAGCAGCCAATCCAGAAACTGTTTTAATGTATCCAACGGCACAGTGTCTATCTCATCCCAGATGATTTTCTCGGGAATATATTTCGTTCCCATTCGTTCAGGTGTCCACGTGCCGCCGCTGTATTTGAAAAAACTGTGATACGTGCACGCGTTAACATCCCGTTGTCTCATCTCCCTGGCAAGTCTGTGTGTGGGTGTTAGCACAATCATGTCAGAGTTTCTAAATAATTCAATCGCTCGAGTTGTTTTACCAGAACCACCAGGACCGTTCAGATAAACTGTTTTGTGTCTTGTAACAGGATCGTGCACCGGCGGCAACAACGAAGTTGCCCCCGACGAAACCATCGAAGATATTTCTGCGCTGCGATACTCATCCTCGATTTCAACATCAGCCGATTTACAATATCCGTGTAACATTTCATTCTTTATTCTCCACGAGCCCCACGATGGATCATCCGATATAACATTATCCAACAGCGCTGAGTGTTTTTTATCAATATAAAATGAATCCGTTGCAACTCTCACTGCGGCAACAGGGAATCTATTGATCATCGACAACAAATTTATGGATACATAAGCCAGCATCGAAGATCTCAAATGTATGTACTGAGATGATTCTCCGTCAATATAACTAAAAACAGTCCCTAGTTTTTCCCCGTTTGACAGAAACACATCTTTGCGGTTACAGAACATGTTGTTCGTGGCTGCATCAGCGACAATAAGATCCAATTCAGTCTTGTCCATGATTAATCGACTGTGATGTTGTTTATGATCATACGCTCCACCTTGAGTGAATTTCCCTATTATTCTTCGTCCTAGATCTTTTGCTGTGCTTTCATCATTTCTGAGTTTGCTTTTAAGTACTTCAGGAGCTTTCTTGATGATAGCGTCGATAGAAGTTTCTGGATATTCTCGTGACCAATCTTCGATGACTTCTTCTAACGTAACCGGCGTTGGAGTTGGCAACCAAACTTCGGTTTGACGACAATAACATATAATCGCTTCGCTGACCGTCAGTATTCGACTGTCAAGCATGTATCGCAATAACACTATCGGTGCCCATCGCTTCTCAACGAAATGTCTGCCAAACCAAACATAACACACAGGATGTAAATCCTTAGCGAATTTAAACGACGACACACAAGCAAATCCGGTCAAGTCAAAATCGGGTAAAACACCGTTGACAGCTACTCTTGTCATGGTATTGCCAGCGTGGCCAAACCGTTTAAAATATTCGCTGCATTCTCCACGCCCAAGGAAACTTCCTGGATAACACGCCGTCATGTCCACGGATATCATACCGCGGTGATCATACTGAGTATTCCACAAACCGCCGTGTCCGTATTCGACACAGCTCTGCTGGATATCAGCAAGAAAACTTTTCGGAGTTGGTCTCCATGAATTTCGTTCCCGGGCTACATGCGCGACAACACCCGGGACAGTAAAACAGTGTGTCAGTAACGTATCAGTGTTGCCAGCATGATATTTTTCTGCGAGTTTTTTCATTTCCTGCTGTAACGCCATTGTTCTGTATATTTCCCCGTTGGGTCTCACAAACTGATCATATTCTCCATCTTCGCTACTTCTGAATAACCACACAGACACTGGATCGGTTTTACTTATCTGATAAATAAAATCAAACATGCTCCCAGAATTGCTTTGCAATTCCGGATAATACTTCACAACACGGTCTTGCGGAAATATCCTAACCGAGTCAGTCCAGGCGTGACTGTTATGATCGATAATAGTTATTGGTGTTCCACGGGAATTGTATTTACACTCATACAATACCTCACCGGTTAACGATGAAACCGTTATAGGAAATTTTAGTAATCGCTCTAGCTCAGCAACATCATTTATTGACGCTCCTTTATCCGCTACTCGTGTCGCCCACGCTGTTATTTTAGTTTGTCTTAGCGGTGTTAGGCCGTTTCCTCGCATTGCATTTTTAAAATGTTCCATTACTCGCTCAGCTACACAATTCAACACCGACACCTTCATCGGTTTGAGTTTATCAACGCGTGGTTTCTTCATCGGATAAATTCCATAAACAACTGCGGTCACAGGATACGCTCTGGCATAATATGGTATATCAATCCCAACAAGTACTCCCGGTTTTGAGTCTTTACTTAACAGAACGGTTTTTCCACGAACGCCTCTGGCATCAAGAACAGGGTCTAGTTTGTCTCTGATAATCCACGTTCCCTCGCCGACTCCAACAATAAATTTTATCTGTACGAAATATCTTCTATCGTCGAGATACCCAATTATGTTACGCGCGATTGTATCGTTCATGGTAGCATCAATGATACGGTCACGAGAAATGCTCGCGTTTCCGAGGATAATTTTATACGAAGACCACGTGTGTGCGGCACCATCACGACGAAACTCTTCTTTGGCATTCTTGATAACACCAATTACCTCTGCTAACTCTCTTCGTCGTGGATCAGCGGTTAACCGGTCAAGATCGAATCTAGAACCTGATATGGGTTTTATTCTGGATAGTCTTTCAAAACCCATTATTATAATTAAGACAAATATTTAAATAGACAAATATATTATATGATGAACCAATGCAAGTGGATCAAACTAAATTCATCAGCGCCGTGTAGCAAACCCTGCAGAGGCGAATACTGTGGACAACATGCTCAACAGGTCCGCGGTGGGAGTCTAGGACCGATACCGTGTATCAGATGCGGCATTGGAGTACGAGGAAAAACGCAGTTATGTTCAGCGTGTGGTGGAAAACGCTATCGAGAACTAAAACGGTATTATGATAAAAAAAATCCAGACTGTGATAACGCTCTCAAATGCGAGCGTGATTACATAAATAAGTTTTCAGACAAATTATGAATTAGACAATGATTTGCTTATAGTATAATGAATCAAGAATTCGTCCGACATCCAACTATTCCAAATTATGAGGCAAACCGAGATGGCATAGTGAGAAACTACAGGCTGAGGAAACAAGTTGGTACAGTTGATAATGCTGGTTATTTAAGATTTACTGTTAGGAAAGGGAGGTATTTATGTCATCGTTTCGTCTATGAGGTTTTTAACGGAGAGATCCCTAAAGGCCTTGTCATTGATCATATTAACGGGAACAGACTTGATAACAGTATTGAAAACCTTCAAGCGATCACTCAGAGCAAGAATACCATACGAGGAAGAGTTAAATGTAAAACAGCTATAAGAAGAGCAGTGAAATCTGTGAATGTTGAGACTCGTGAAGAAATAATATTTCAATCAATGAGCGCAGCCGGTAGGTATTTCGGTATTTGTCCACCTTCTGTACAGCATGTCGCAGATGGGATCTACAAAACAGCATTTTCAAAGAAGCTCAAACAGAAGATTTCATTCTGTTATATAACTCTTATCGTTGACACAAACGACGATAACTCCTCCGAGAGTGTGTAACGCTTTGCAGAGTTGTCGTTGCTGGTCAGAGGATTTGCTCCCCCTAAGAAAGCCACCTTGATAAAATATTTTATCGAGTTCATAACATGTAATCATTTATTTACCGTAGAATATATATTTTTTTACAAACAATATCCTCGTTTTACTGAATATATCCGACTGTTTTGCTCTTCTGTGCTTGTTATATGACCGCGCTTAAGAAAACATACAATTAAAATATTTTAAACAAGTCCCGCCCACTGCTAGAGCGAATTTCCAACTCGCAAGTAACAGTTGGGTTATATACGAAATCGCTCCCTAAGACCTTTGGGTCGATCGAAAGTCAGCACGCGCAAGCAAAACCATAAATTTAATCCGCCAATGGCGGGTGTCTTTTGTGCACCATCCAATGGTCGATTCAATGGATGGTTTTGCTCTGCTGCTGACCGTAGAAAATGACCCACCTGTGTATGTTTGTGTCGTCATAGGATAAGGTCTTAGGATAAGTTAGGATAAGATTACATGTTCATTGTGCCTTTACTTGCTGTCATACTCGAATCAGAGGTAAAGGTTGTCTGTTCTGTACCGTCTCTTAGGATAAGATTACATGTTCATTGTACCTTTGCTTGCTGTGATACTCGAATCAGAGGTAAAGGTTGTTTGTGTTGTCAAATAAATGTTTGCCGGGCCTGCTAGAGAACTCGATCCTAGAAGCCAGGGCTGTCTCGTCTTGTAAATAAATGTGCCTCTGAGTCACTTGGCAGTCAGAGGGGTCCGTCCTTAGGATAAGTTACGTGTTATATGTTTGTCCTTGTCAATTCACTAAACACGTCCTCTTGAGCCTATAGATATCTAGAGGCTCTTGCAGGGGATAAAGTGTTTCGTGTTACATGTTGTATTGTCATGTCGGAAGCAGTCCTCGTGGGGTTCTAGAACGTTATTTGACGATCTAGGCCCTTGCAGGGGATAAATGTTTCCGACTGTCTCGTTTTGTTTTGGAAAGCTAGCGTTTCTCATGCAAAGTGTTTCTATTAAAAATATAAAAATATATAATAATATGAATCACGAAAATATAAATACCATACTTGTTGAAATTAAAGAATTACAACAGCGAGGTTTTAATATTTTACTAGACACTGAAACAATTATGTCAGATTTTGAATCCTTGAATGAGCTATCACGCTTGGGGAAGAACAATCTCCCTGCTCGTTATAGGTTCATTAAGGGTTTGCAAGATCGTGTTTACAGATCACTTGCCGGGATAACTGAAAATCAGGTATCTGAATTTATTCCACTGTGCCGTGCAGTTGAGAAGATTCGTCTTGGATTGTCACAAGAGTATGAGACTCGAAAATTAATTAGCACCAGGGTGAGACGGTTAAAAGGTTATATAAAGAATCTAGACACGGAAATGCCTTGCATTTCTGACAAAAATACTAGTGTTTCTGACTACGAGGCCGACAAGGAAGTATAAACCGCATAGCGTGTGACTCACAGCACAAAGTGAAAGTAGAACCTGAGAACGCTAGCGCCCCCCCCCCCCCCGCTTGGAGTGTAAAGCACATTTCCACGGGTAAAAAAAAAAGTGTATTATTTTTTTTGCCCTTGGAAACTCAAAGAGTTTCTCAAGTGAAGGGCGCTTTCAGATTTTCAGGATTTGCTTAAGCGTTTCAACATCAATACAGGAATGAGAATAGTTCATAATCTGTTCTCGTTGACACCAAACTATGATCATATGATTTTGCTGTAGCTCTGTTAATTGTGACGGAGTTAACAAGAAGTCTTCGTCACCATACACGTCAACGATTATTTTAACGGGGAAATACTGTTCTGGGAATGTCTGTATTTGAAATGCGGTTTTTATTGCCTCGTAAAGAATTTGCTTATCATGAATATGAACTCGTGCATGAATGTACTCGGGTTGATACATTATACACAACCGTTTTTTTTTAAATGCGTGCTAGCACTTTCAACGATAACTTATGCTGGTTTTGATAGGGTATTTGCACGATAAAATGACGAAAATGGATCAGTGCAGAAAAAAAAACTATTATAAATATTATGGATCCCTTGACTTAGGACTTCACCAGTAAGTTTATACTAACAGTCTCGTCACGCAGGTCCAACAAATTCCCCCTCTGGTCGGTGAGTTTGAAATTTATCGTTGACAACCACGGGTTATGACACCGTAGATAGACCGGATTGATTGGTTCTTGCACAATCAGAAAACCAGGGGGGTCTCTTGGTGTGAACGTATACAGGATAAACCCCTGTTGTGCCGTCGTAGTATCTGATGCGCTGTAACTGCCATCGATGACGTCACATACAAGATTGACCGCAATAACATCTGTGATATTTACGATCCCGGGTGAGATGTGTCTGCCATCGGATGCTGTACTGTTGTCGTGCTTGAGAATAACAGGTTGTGGTTTTATTCGTTCGTACGCGGCAAGAATATCTTCGAAAGATTGATCGATGAGATCAGAGACTGATTTTCTCAGCTCGGGCACGTTATATCCAGGAAATTTAAAATCTGAAATATCATTCACTTGAATACCATATTTAATTGCAAAATCTGCTCTGGCTATCTGTCTATAATTATCATCGATATAGTCTTTAAGATCCAGTAAAGCCTGAATTATTCTTAGATTTATAGTTTCCATAGCCGATGCGAGTTTGTTTAGTTTTTCTATGGTTGTGATAATATTATCACGCGGACTTGTTAAATCAGAAATATAATCTTGGAAATATACTCGCAGGAGTTGTAGCTGTTGTTTATGTACTAGATTGATCGGAATAAATAATTCAGATTCTATATCATCTAGACGGTAAACACGGAGCTCCTGCCCCCCCTTAACACGTGGAGCTTCTATACTCCAAGTATCGGGCATTAAAGTACTTTTTCTTGCTAGTAATTGATCTGCAAGGAGTAAATAATAATTGTACTCGAGGTCGTGTAGTGCTTCTTTATAGGTCATAAAATCCGATTTTTCAGGTTTTGGTGGACGAGGTTTAACCTCGGGGGCCTTTGGCCATCCTAATAATGTTCGGATTGAGCTGTTATAAATATCCACGGCGTATCCTGGCGTTGAGATTTCAATGACCGCAGACAGCGTTGGTTCATGAGCTGTTATAGATATTTTGGCTTCCTTGCCGGTGATTCGTTTTATTTGGCGTTGTATCTCATTATTGATTTCTTCGATCTGATAACTCCCAGTGGGAAGTGTAATTGTATTCCAGTCAAGTTCACCCTGTTCGCCGGAGTCGGCTTTGCTTTTCCCGAACACGAATGAATTATTTGGCTGCAGACCACCAAATGATGCCGACCTAACATTGGGCCAGCTGTGATACACACTGAGCTTTGCTAACGCGATTTCACTCACTGGAATTGGAGTTCGAAAATTAATACCGAATTCTGGTGTCGTCGAGGACACTGAGATCATTGTGGTCCTTACCGGTGTTGTGTTTGTGACTATTTGTTGAAGCAGTTCTATTGACATTATTTATTTGTTTAGTTTTCAAATAGTCATTGTACGCATCTGACATTAGTTTGAATTCAGAATCTGATATCGTAGCGTCGCTACTTTGCACGTCTAACGATGATGATATCAGCGATGATAATTTCTGATATGCGGTCGTGGCTGTATTTAATTTTGTCGTGTAATCGTGTAATTTTGTGTTAGCACATGATGATATTTTTTTTGCTATGATGCCGAAAACTCCAGCTGTTGTTGTGGCCGCGGAAACACAGATCGTGGCGGCGACTGCTGCAGTTACCGGAGTGACCGCTGATAGTATTGCTCCGGCAGATGCAACAACGGCAGATACTGAATAAACCATAATATCCAGCACTGTTATGCGGCGCTTGTATTTTTTTACTTTTTGACTAGTTACTTCGATGACAGTTTTTAACTCAGATTGCCACTCACGGACTTGATTGTATCGATATTGTTGAGCATCTGGCGTCGTTGACATTATTCAATTACGCGGTAACCAATTGAGGCGTTGCAGCGACGAATTCCAAACAAAACCAGTAAGATGTTGCTGTTAAACTATCGTCCTCGGCTTCAAGCATAAATGTTTCCTCGGTTCCGCTGTTTAGTATTACAGTGCAAACCCCGGAATACTTATCGGTGGAATGTCTCCAAGGATATGTTGTGAAGATTTCAAATTTAGCGGCTGAAAACACAGACAACCTGTAAACACCGGTGGCTGTTGCTGTATATTTGATAGTGTTATTTTGTCGTGACCATGTTGCGAATCCCGATGATACCGTGAATACGATGTTGGTGATATGCCCCGGAGTAACTCCAGTGGGAACTTTAATCAAACTGGTTTTGTTAACGATATCAGGAATACCCGATACGATATCCTGCTGTGTTTGTTTGATCGTGTTAATGTCGGTCTTTACATCAGCGAGTTTTACATCGACGACTGGAGGAGTCCCAAAGAACTTATCCACGACCTCATCAGTTTTTACGAAGTTTCTTCGAAATCTTGTAAACGCGCCCACGTGAACATCATGCTCTGCACGCAGCGTATTTAGTTTACCGTTGACGATGTCCACGTATTGTTTGTTTGACGCATCCTGGTCGGATTCGGGATTCGCTAACGCGGTTATTTTGTTGCCGCTCATGCTGAGTTCGCCTGTCATCGTGTCACCGGCTTTTTTCACACATTTATCAACACCTTTTTCAATACTGTCTTTGATGCTTGCGATTGATATATTCGAGTCCTTGATCCGGCCGCCATCACTAAATGCAACGAAGTTATCCTTGGTAGCTCCAAGAACTCTGCGAATTATATCATTCCACTTAATGTTGCTCGTTCTTAGTTTTCCTTGCCTGTCTTGGAAAATAGCAACTTCATCTGGGTCAACTCCAGCTATATTCAAAAGATTATCGACTTCATCTTTGGTCGCATATTTTGAGAGATCAGCATCTGTGCTTGGTTTACCTCCTCGTGTGAAAGGTCTTCCGTAAATATCCACCATTATTCTTATTGCTGTTTTTCAAATGCTAGCATTTCTCGATGCGGTATATTCATACACTACTTTATGAGGAGGAGTTGCTGGATTTCTTGAGATTGCATCAAGAACATTTAAAACCTCCCTCCCACAAATGGGCGGATCAATTAATGTTTGTGTTGGTAACGTCGACTGCCACACTGGAACATTAGAAAATCTGCTGACATACTTGAGAAACTCAACTGGCGGTGCTAAACCGTACGAATCAAAATAGATAATTCCACGTGGATCGATCGCGTAAGCAACCCAGTGAGTTCCCGGACCATCTTTGTTGTCGAGATTGATAATGCCAGTTTCTGGATTATTCGGTCGTTGCGGTAATTGATCTCGCATAAATACGCCTCTGAAATGTTTTACACGCAATTTTTTAACAGCATCGAGTAAATCAAAATTGCTCAACGGCGTTAGAATTTTTTTGGATACCATGATGGTGGAGTTCCTGGTAGTCTTAGACCGCGTCCCTTTTTTTTCTTGTATCCTTTTCCCGTTGCCTTTTTTAGTGCCATTCCAGCTGCAGTTCCAACTGCACCGAGTGCTGCGGCTTTTGCTACGGCTGGTGCTGCCGCGGCAATCAACGCCGGTATTGCTGCGAGAAGAGGAAATATTCCACCGGTTTTAGTCATGTCCTTGATAGCTGCAGCAGAGAAATCAAGTCGGACACCGGTTTTTGCTGTTAGTGCCTTATTAAAATGTTTAAGCTGAGTATTAGTCAACGACAATTTGTTTGGACCACCAGTAATCTGATCTCGTTTTAGTGTTATTGATGTCCCGCACGTGCTTGCGTTCTTTGATTGCAATTTCTTCGTTTGACCGGAAGTCAAGGTGACATTAACATGACTGTATGACATTATATCCTAAGTTTGATTTTAATTGCGTTACATATTCTCGATTGGAGCGTCGATGACCCTCATTCGTCCGCCAACACCTTCAAGCAGCATTGCTTTATCGGAGAGTATGACAGCAATCGCTCTGTAACCACCAGCAGGAACACCTACACGAGCTCGGAAATGTAGGTCGACAACAGATTGTTTAACCAGATCAAGATGTTCCAGCGAAAAGTAATAAATCGGATATAAACTCATAAAGTCTCGCTGTGATATTTGCAGGCCAGTGTCTACATTAAGGTCGCGCCCCATAAATGACATCAGACGATGATACGCGCGTGCGACACGATGATGTTCGAAATCTATTAATATATCCTCAGATGGCTCCTGATGCCCATTTATTCTCAACGAAACTTCAGAAACTCCAAGTGTATCAAATACCATTGGATTTCTTTCCTGGCTATCTGTTCTAGCACGGTATTGAAATGCAATGAAAATATGTCGTGGTGCTGATACTCCTTGTTGCGATGATATATGCCATGTAAACAACCCACCATTATCACCCTGAATAACGTCTGTGGTTGTTGTTTTCCAGGATAGCAGTGATTTACCGCCCGTGTCCATGAAAGACAACAGTCGTTGTTCTTCGGTGATTGACGGAGACAACACTGGCATCCACAACCACAGTTTAGTTAGTATTACCTGACCAGGGGCAACAGCAGCATCTCGCCAGATAGCGTCATTATCATCAGGTTTTCGCACAAGTACAACTGTGTGTTTGGCACCGAATATGACCTTGTGGACATCTCTGCAGAATCCAAAGATGTGAGACAATGGAATCACACCTGAGAACTCTTCATCTCCACTTAACATCGATCTACGTGTTGCAAAACCCAAATTAAAATTTTCGTTCATCGATGCAACTGCGTCACCGGCATTATTCATTGTTACATTCCTGTTCTCGGGGCTGTCGGTTATATCCTTTGCAAACATCATTGATGGTCCGGCTGATCTGGTGTAATCATCCGAGTATCTCGCCAACCCGAGAATTGTTGTGGCAACGTCGACGTTATCATGAATTGTTTCAATTTCTTTTCCATCTATCATGTAAATAGCGGATTTAAATAACGCCATGATGCCGTTGTTAACAAATCCAACTCGGTCGCCGATTCCGTAGTTAGTGTTATCATTCTTTAAAAGCCTACCTTCAACTTCGATGAAGGCCTCAGCGGGCAAGAAGTATCTACTTGTATCCTGGACCTGTAGTTCAATTCTTCCGCGTTGGTTAGGATCACGTGCTTCATAAGAATAATATTGAAAATCACGTACAGAATCATCTTTAAGTACTGGTTTGGACATATCAAACGCGTCATTGGATTTTCGTGCAAACATTATTATTATTTGTGATGATCTAATTAAAATGTTATCGTCACCGGAAACCACTACCAGCTATCAAATTAGCAGTTACACTATCTTGCAACGCTTTGGAGGTAATTCCTGCTGTTGCGATCTCAGCTAATTTCTGATTTACGGCCTTATTTACTACGCTACTAACATTTGCCGGCATAGCTTCAGTGGATGGTAGTTTTACTGGCACCAACCTCTCGACTGGGTTTTTTTTTCGTATCAGCTGTGCTAGTCGATCCTTGATTGATTGAAATGCTTTCCCGGCAAGACTACCAACAGTGCCAATGGCTTTATCCTTGACAACATCAGCGGCTTTCATCGCGAATTGTTTTGCTAACGGTCCAGCTTTCGGAGCGATTCTTGTGACTAAATCCCTAACAACATCACCGACTCCATCTCCGTAAACAACCTCGTATACTGGTAATCGTGAGTTTACTACTCTGACACTTCTTGGTCTGCGAAAAGAATCGTGTAGTATCATTTTATTTAATTATTGTTTATCTAACTGAATTTGCTAGCAAATTTAATTATTAGTCGCTGTGGTAACCGTCTGCGAGTTCATCAATGAGCCCCCGGTAGATGCTGATATCCATGATGCCACGCTGAAATAGTCTCTGACAGATATCTGCGGCTTCATTTATAATTTCCGGAGAATTGTTTCCGGCACGTCTTCCTCCGATGAGAACTTCCAACCGTGATACATCATCGATGATATTATTAGGGCAGGCAATAAAACCGGATCCTAAACCCTCCCCTGTTGATGGTACAATTCTTGGGGATAAAATGTCTTGAGGCAAACTTTCAGAAGATGTTGTTAAGCTAATTATCGGCGACCTAGTTTGTTTGAATTTTTGGCCCCGCGGACTTCCTTCAGATGCAGCCTCGTATTCACTTAACGGAGTTAGGTCAGGATCTATTGCTCTTCGCCGTGAAGGATATTGTTGTCGTTCTGTGTGTTGCAACGGTGATTTTTCTTCTTGAGGTTGCGATGGTGGAATTTCAAGTTTACGTATAGCATCTACAAGTCTATCGTATTTTGTATCGTCCCTGCTGATTTGTTTTTTATTTTCACGTATACGATACGAATATTTGATAAAATTATCATCTGTCATAGAACCGTGTTCTGGGTTTAAAGACACATCTCTTCTAATCAATCCTAACAGTATTGTCTCAGGTAATTTCTCTTCTGGTACATTTTTAAGAAGTTCAATATAATCCGGCGTAAATCTTTTGGCGGGGTCAGTAATTCTCCCTGTTACTCGCTTACCAGCAGGTACTGACACAACAACTTCCTCATCAGGTGGAGGCCCGGGTTTAAGTCCAGCTGAAATATCCTGTAAAATTTTCCTTTGCTCTATTAAAGCCTCTTTGGTAACAGCTGCGGATTTTTCAGTAGCTTTGGTCACGGGTTTAAATAATTCCTCCGTAGTCTCTGCAAAGCCTTCCCGTGCTTGCTGTCTTAGTTGTAATTTTTGTCTGACACTATCACGGACAGGAAGAAATTTCTGAATTGCTTCGAGACGTTCTCGAGCTAATCTAGTCGTATGTGCTTCTCCAATATTTGCCATTATTTATTTGTCAATGATTTAATTCCGCTAACATAAAAATGTTTTTCCTTGGAAACTCATTTCGTAGAGCAGCAGGGGGGGGGGGGGGCTGGACCGACCGACCGTGTCAATGACGACCCGCGGGGGAATAGTTTCAGATTTATTGAAGTAAACCAAGAACGTCAGCGCGCGGATGTTATTGCATTTCCCCGGTCGTCGAAGAGTCTCTCCGAGAGAAATTATTCGACGTTCAGGGATATTTTTTTTTTATTCTGTGGTCGTCATGGAAAGGTTTATCGTCGAAATAAGTAAACCGAAACTGTTTTTGTCTATTCAGTACTATTTTAGTTTCGGTCTGTTCACCCCCTCTGCTGCTCATGCTGTCGTTACGTATAGCAAAATGGAGCCTCTTACACGTATATTGTTCCTACATTTCCATTCTTGCATTTTTCTTGTCCTCGTACGCTCTGTATCCCATCTTGCTTAAAGTTTCATATCCTACGGCTAGTAGTTATAACGTTTAATTGTTGTTGTTGTTGTTGTTGGGTTTAACGCCATTTTTCAGCACAAGATATGCTATATATGGCGCCCAGTATAACTGGTGGAGGAAGAACCCTGGAAAACCCCGGTGAGTTTATTTATTTTCTGATTTAAGTAATTGTACATTTACTTCTTGAATACCAAGTAATGTGAATCTCAGCATTGTTTATTAATCGGATAAAAAAAACAACATATTACTGTTAGCTTAACAGCGTGTTAGCCAATTTAGATGCGCCTGGTTGATTTAAAAACTCATTAACTATATAGATCCTATGTGGAAACGTACTCAGGGCAGGAGATCACGTGCAAAATCCCATTAACGGCTGTTTCAAAGACTTCTTTGATCGTACAAAATCGGACATAGAAGAAAATGTTGTTATTCTGCCAAAAGAATGTAAAAGTTAAAGCTAAATGTACCAAGCAAACACAGTTTATTGTATGATATATCACAATGATAGATTTATTCTTACACAATATTGAACAAAGGAAGTGGTCTCTCGATGAACAGATAACACGTATTCAGTACTGTTTACAACATTGAAACACAGCAATAAGTGCTCGATATTTTATTCTGGTTATAGTACTTGTAAAGCTCTACAATACATATGGGACGTTATTCCATGTTTGCAATATATACCTCTTAAAAAACATAACAGAATCTCCATAATTTCACTCTTATGTTTTCAATTAAGAAAATGTAATTTAACAAAGTTTCTTCTGATGTCAGCTCTTCATACTCATTAGCTTTATGTAGGCATTTCTCTACGGTAGATTTCTGGAATGAAAATTCATCCAATGCCAAATACCCAATGACTGAGTGGTGAAATCGATGTATTCATCTTCATTTTGGAACATAAAAATCGAATCACAAAATAGAGTTTTAGCAAATATATGATACCGCATAGACGTTGTTAATAATAATAATAATAATAATAATAATAATAATGTTTTCTGATGATAACACATTTAGTTAAGAATCAACAAATCTTACACCTAGTCCTCAATAACAGAATATTAAAACTAAAAATGTAACGTACATGTACAAACAAATATTTACTTGCCACAGTGTCGGACACACATGTAATAGTTTACATACATACATACATACATACATACATACATACATACATACATACATACATACATACATACATTGAAGCATACAAGATATACAATTAGGTTTTGAATTTGGGAAAGTAGACGGGGTTTCCAAGTTAGGTATCTCCATTTATCTGAGCTGTCATAATCAGAACGAATACATTTTTAATGGGTCGTTTCAGATTTAGGCAATGAAGATTGAACTGGGGAATTTTTTTTTGCAGAAAGCGCATTTTACTAACTTTGATAAATATCGTTGGTTTTTCATAAAGGAGAACACTTCTCAAAGTCTGGCTGTTTTATGGCCAGATATGTTTTATATTATGATCTTTTGTTTACTTCAATATCTCAATTTGAAAAATTTGATAATGTAGCCATTTTTATTTTAAATTGTATTTGTATTTAAGTACATTATGTTGAACCATTTCTCAGATACGGGACACCAAAAGATGTGTAGAGATAAAATTTGCACATTTGTCCTGTTTTCGGTTCTCACTCTCAGATACGGGACACCAAAAGATATTTAGAGATACAGTTTGCACATTTGTCCTGTTTTGGTTCTCATTCTCAGATACGGGACACCAAAAGATATTTAGAGATACAGTTTGCACATTTGTCCTGTTTTGGTTCTCACTCTCAGATACGGGACACCAAAATATATTTAGAGATACAGTTTGCACATTTGTCCTGTTTTCGGTTCTCACTCTCAGATACGGGACACCAAAAGATGTTTAGAGATACACAAAATGCACTTTCCCAACTCAGTTCTACAACATTCAGTAGCAGCATTGCACTTTTCGTATACCTATGCCCTTGTATTTACGGAATAGATAAAGCCATCAATAGAAATAAAATCATGTGATATTTCACACAAGGTAGACAAAGAGAAGGAAAGGTGAATTGGTGGCAGGTAGGTAAATAGCTACATAGCATTCAAGCTATTTTGATACTAAAAACGTATATTAAAATCTAGAACAGTAAATATCCTACAGGAAACACAAATTTTCCAGGGGTGGGGGTATCACACTAGATGACTTTCCAGTTCATTGAAATGTATATCCTACTCGGTACATACTTGATAATAGTCTACTGGGTATAATGTCTTGTACGATAAAGTAATCATTATAAAGTCAGCGAGCAAACATAATGTGGCGATACCCGATTGATTCTTTTGAGGCTAGGGATCTCACAGTAGTTATCCCCTATTTATTTTGACATATTCAGTCTCGGGGGTCAATATATACCTACGGATAGTATTCCTATTTGGAAATTATCTTTGATTTCCTATGCGGAAAATTAACTTACTATTTTCACAATGAGATTATAAAAATCGGCCAAGCTGTCAATCCTTCCTTACTTTTCTTTTTAGCAGATTGATGCTTTTAGAGACATATATGGAGTATTTTCTTCTTCTTCCTATTTGTGCCATTTTGTGACGTTTCTGCAGTGGAGAATGATTTTGTTGCATTTTGTCGAAGGGGGAGGGGAGCGGTCCTGTCGTTATTATTTTCTTTTAAGACAATCGTATATATGATACAATGAAAGTATTACTAGCTAATAAGTCATGTCAAACAGCAAACAATAAAGATCTCGATCTGCAGTCGCATAATGCGCATGCAGATCTGGGTCTTGCTTGTTCTATTGCTTACTCCTAACAAACTGCACAGACCCAGATATGCCGGCGCATTATACGACAGCACATCTGGGTCTTTGCAGCTTGCAGTTGGACACTTCTTATAAGCGAGTACATACGGTACACTGTTTGTTTCAAAACTGTGTCAATTCTCTTTCTTTTTGACAAGTTCCTTAAAATGTTTGAATATGACCTATATAACAGGATAAATCCCTAACGCGTTTGCAGAACTTCAGTATCATCAAGCGGGCGCTTACTACAGCCTTACTAGCACAAATGACTGCTTAGAATATGTTCGAAATCTAAACCGGACACATTTCTATTAAAGCTGACTGCTTTAGAATATGTTAGAAATCAAAAACGGGAACATTTCTATTAAAGCTGGCTGCTTTAGAATATGTGAGAAATAAAAAACAGGAACATTTCTAATAAAAGTGAATACTTAGAATATGTGAGAAATAGCAAACGGGGATTTTTCTTGCACAACTGACTGCTTAGACTATGTGAGAAATAAACGACTGGTACACGTGAGGCGACGTTTGTTAAGAATTTGTTGGTAATTCATACTCATTTCAAGCAACGTGCCCTGTCAAAAAAAATCACGATCGTTTTATTTCAAGCATTCCAAACAATATACCATTTCAAAAAGAATCACGATCGTTGTTTGATAAGCATTTCTTTATCATTGACAGAACCAATGAGAAGACAAAGAAGTGTCATTTAAAGTGTAAATTGGTAACGAAAATAATCTCTACCCTACATTGTTCTAACACCAGTGCTTTGTGTGAAGCATATTCGTTTTGCATGTAGTTTGAAATCACGTGGGATATTAACAACAGACAAAACTTACATAATGATTTGAAATATACTAGACCCTTAAAATGACACATATGTATCTGTTCTTCTCATTGATGTAGTACAAATTCACAATAGCTAAGGAGTTATAAGGCCAAATTCTTCTCTGACAATATTTACTAGAGGGTGTGTGTTTTGGTCTTGTAAGAACGTTTTTTCAAAAAGTTTACAGCTAATTATGCATTTTCCTATCATTTCCTTTTCTTGCTGGTAACTGTTTGCAAAACAGCTAACTTTGAAGAGGAATACGGAACAAGTCTCCATCCATTTTGGGATGTTGGGGAAGTGGTAATCGTGCATAGCCAAAGATACATGATTCATAATTTAAGAATACAACCTCAGTACAACACCTGGGCTAAGGTAATCAACAAATTATTTTCAACTTTCACAATGGGGCCACTGAAACTCGGATCTGAAAGTTAAAATAATGGAATAAAATAGACAGTGTTCGTTCAGTATGAAAAACACGTGACATGGGCTGTCTGATCACTGTGACGAAAGGTGCAAGTGTACTCTTATCAAAGAGAAATTATCTTATCGGGCATCTTTTTCTTAGTTCATTCGATAAGCACGATAGGACAATGAGCATTTTAGCCACCCAAGTTATTAACAGCACGCTTGTATTCCACTTATGTTACGGGGTGTTATCAAGAGGTACAATTATTTCTATACGATGGTTTGACGTGATAATTCATACCATAACACTCTGAAGGTACGAGATCAAAGACAAATTAAAGAAAATAAGTTTCAACCGTGTCGGGCCTCTCATTTTGGTAATTATATGTTTTGTGAGATAGACAAGAGTTGTTGCCTTTTATTAGTTGTTACTTGTACTGATCAAAGGACTATGTTGCTCTTTTGTTTAGGTCATTAGATAAGAACATCCACCATATTCATTTAGATATGTATTGCTTTTACCCAGTATCCACTAAATGCCTATTTATCTATTTATATTCACATTATAAACCAACGCTCCTATTGACGTCTGATGGAGACAGTCTATACTTAAAAAATAGATTTAGTATCTGATATAGGGTAATTTTCTTTATGAATGGGTGCTTGTCAGCATGCATGATTATAAAAGATGGCAGCAAAGAACATGCCTTGCCAAAAAAAATCTGTCGACCATTCCTGGTGATGGAAATGAATCATAGTATGTGAACTAACTGTAATTGCATCTATATGATGTCGCCGACGTTTTTCTTGATGCCAACGTCTTTTCATTTTCAAGGCTGTTTCATCTTTATAAAGTATGTGGAAAACATTTCATTTATCATGTCGTACCTTGTTCTTCTGCTGGTAACGTTTTCGTCCATTTTGTTCTTATAACCTTTTATTTTAGCATCAGTCCAGTTAATTGTTTATAAGACTGTGGCAGTGTATGATACTTCCAAGACCTTCTCAGCTGGAACATCATAACAGTACTCATCCTGGGGCAGACAATGTTTTTTTTTTTTGTGTTTTTTTTTTCAGCGCAAAGGGTGGGTGAGTGAGACGAATTGTGAGAAATCGATTATGCGTGACATGATGTTTGAGAATGATGCGTAAGATGACAACGAATGTTTCGGGTTCTAGTTGCAGTCCCCATGATACGAATGTGTGTGATATCAACAAGCAATAAATAATTTCCTGGTTAATAATGAGTTTTCCATCTAACCTGAAATCAACCTACCCTGAGTTATGGAGTTGACCCTGAGGGTGATTACATTACAACGAACGTTTCGAATCCTTAATACAGATTAGATATATGGGACGGGCGAGAGGGCGTAGAAATAATTCAATAAATGCTGATGTTTGTATTGGTTTCCATGTCTAATTGTTTATTTTGTTATTACATTAGACCTCAGTATAAATCTAAATGACTTGCTGCACATGGCTGCTTTCACTACGGTATTAATTTATTTAGCTAAATTAGTCAATGACTATATTAGACTATTTACTAATACTGCACCATTGTTACTACCTGGTACAATTTTTTATATAAATATCCATTACACAGCAGTACACTAAATAATGTAATTTAGTTAATGATGCACAAATCCAAATTACAAATAATTTATAATAAGGATGAAAACTGCAATAGATGGGGAAGGAAATATGCGTATATGACGGGTTGATTGGAGAAATTTCGATACATCTTTATTAAAGCGCCTGCAAAATACCAGTCTTATCTTGATTGTGTTTATACACCTAATGTTTGATAATTCTGAGTTCATATTAATAATTAAAGCTTCATGGACACATTATTTAATACTTTTTCAAATCGAATTCGTTTAATTTTAAAGGAAGGGAACTACCCGTAACAGATATAGAACCTGGCGAGTCCTTTTACTGTATCAGGTGTAATTAATGGCGGTATATTGTGTAACTGCGTTAAAAGACAAGCCTTAATGCAAAATGTTGCCTATGCTATTTAGGCAGTCTTCAAGACACACGCTAGTTTGATCTGTAATGAAAAGTTTTCATGAAAGTCATGGATATAAAGAATACATTATGATTATATTATATTCCATTGAGCTGCGAGAGAGAGAGAGAGAGAGAGAGAGAGAGAGAAAGAGAGAGAGAGAGAGTTTTGAACGATATGCTTACTTCAGAAAGCCATTAGTTTTGTTTCTGAAAATTGCAGAAGAGGTTTGGTTGTCAAAGATGAACTGATTTTATATTTGTGTTTTATGAATGACATAATGATTTGTTTTCTCGATTCCCTTTTAGATTAAATAACATATGCAACTTACCTTTCATCGATTCTCTGCAGATTCGCTGAACATTCACGCACATAAAAAATACTAAAGTAATAAAATTGCATGTTTATCTGTAATAAACGAGAAACCCACTAAGATTATAGGTCACGAAATATCATATCCGTGTCGACGGCAAGGCTAAAGACATCTTTATTGCAACTTAAGGCATTGCCAGCTGTGGTTTGTCATGGTCAGCTTCATCGAACTTTGATGTGAGTACAGTGTTGTTAGTAGCTCTACAAGCTGGTGAAACATCCCAGTTCAAAAGTAATTTGTAAAAATCTTTACAAGATAGGCAAGATAATTACTGATATTGTACTTTTCTTTAAAGCTTTCAAATTCAAGAAAACTTCCCTGGTAAGTGAACACGTCGCCAATATAAGTAATATTATGTTAAGTCCATTTCCTCTACACAATAGATGAATTGTTTACTAGCATTAGTGTGTTCATCGACAAGTTCGTTTTCATAAGGTGTTCTCCTGTTTGAGGTAAATTTCTTTTATCTTCATATTCATCTCCTAATATGGCAATTCTTTGATCTCGCAAATTTCATATCCAAATAACTGAACTAATTTCCTTTAGTCGTAAGAAGTCTATGAATCCCATTTATTTTAGAGCTAATATAAATGTTGTAATATCTATTATTGCTAATACTCCTTTGTAGATGTTCTGAAATTTAATATTCCTTTTATTTATATATAATTTTGACTTCCATGTATATTTGAAAAATATTGAAATCTATTCGCTGATAAAATTTTGCGGAGGGTTTTGTAAGGAGATGAACAAATGGTTTAAGTTTGGAATCGCAAGGGTTTTCAAAACTGATATTTTACCAATTGGTTTTTCTGTTCATTTTGCCCACTTCCAAAAAATCTTCTTTATTATGTGTGTTTTATTTTCAAAATTGTTCTGTATAATTTTTCTTAAGCTGACAGAAAACTTTATACTCAATATAGTAAATTCAGTAATCCGTTGCAGTTTTGAACTGTGATTAAAGGTTTCTGTACTGTATATCTTACTTCCTATCCAAGATTTTATTTAAAGAACGCCACAATATTAAAACTAGTTTGTCAGTATACCTGGATGTAAATGAACCTAAATCATGGGAAATGTGCATAGCAAACAGCGCTGAAATGGCTGTAAGTTTAATACGCACGTGAGTTCATTGCTGATAGGCCAGGCCGAATACCATCAATATTAGTGCCTTTATATTTGTTGCTTTTGCTTTCAACAACTTTTCATACAAGATTTTATTAATCTAGAAATAGTGTTTCGCTTTGGAATTGCAGATTCTACTTTGGATCTTTAACTGAAAATCCTTTTCCGTACTTGCATGAAGTGATATTGGACATGACAGCCACGATGGAGGATATTTTAAGGTTGACACAAACTAAAACGGGCATCTACTTGCGGCACTGCTCCAGGGGTGAGCCTTTTTAAGTATGGATCGTTAGAAGACCAACGTTACATTATTTTTGAGGACCTACTTATCAGCAGATCCGTACAAGTCACAAAGTAAAGTATGTCAACATTCAAAATAACAATGTTTACAAGTGTAAAAACGGTGGCAAGGTTACAGAGGCCATATATTATCGACATGCTTCAAGTTCTATCATACAAACCATTTGAAAGAATCAAGATATCGGCATAATAATTTGGGGGGGGGGTATTGATGGAAGAATAGAAATAAAACATTTTCGAGAGTTTATTCAGGGAAAACTTGAGCCGGATGCAGATAACATTTATTTGGTCCATGCACGTATTCTTGGTGCACGCAATATGGCTGGGCGTTACTCAAAGGTTGTAGCAAATCTCACATCATAGAAGCTTTTATTGAATATGGTGATGCAGACTATATAATTGAGCATACACAAATATTGATAGGCCGTGTTTATTCAACTGACATTGACAAACCAAAAGAGATTAAGATACCGTCAGTACAAAGATCCAGATCTGCAGTAGCATAATGCGCTTGTAGATCAGAGCTTAAGCTGCTTGTTCAACTGATTACTCCAAACAAACTGCAACAGACATAGATCTGCCGGTACTTTATGCGACGGCAGATCTGGGTCTGTGCAGTTTCCAGTTGGATTCGTGTCATAAGCAAGAGACTTATTACTACTTGTTGGTCAATAAACTAGGTTTTGTTTTGGTCGTATGACTTATAATGAGCACAGCAGAAGCTACACATTCTAATTAATTCTTACTGATATGATTAATTAGGCTAAAGTATCGTAACTACATATGTGTAAACGAATTTAATCAACTGCCACAAGAATAAATAATTTAATATTTTTTCTAACCAAAGCATTTCAAAGCTATTTTGAAACAATGCTATATCTGGATAGGTAGGGTAATGCACATGTATTCACATCATAGCAGGGCTTGATCTGTAGGGGCTTTTCCAGGGTTTCCGTCCCCCCCCCCCCCGATAAGAAACACAAAAAAGTACACACACAAGTGTACAGTCATTTGTCACTTGAAATTTGACCGTCGTTTTATTCTTGCACACATTTATGGTATTATTCACATTTTGGGTTAATAGACACATAGACGTTCGTTTGGTGTACTTTCGAGGATCGTCAGGGCCCTTTATAACTTTTTTTAAGACCCCCCCCCACATAATAAAAAAAACTTGACCTGTTCCGACCCTGCATAGTGACCATGGATTCCAGCTATAGTGGTCACTAATGTTACGAGTGAATAACATAGGCTTTACAACTACATGTTTAAGCGATCAAATAGCAATAATAATATTAATGCTTTGGACTCAGTCAATTTTTGGTGATGCCTTAGAAACACCACCACCCCATCACCCAAAAGTACCCCAACAAGCGATTTGTTCTAGTGACTGTTGATTCAAAATATTTTTGTATAATTGTAATTGCACTAGTGTAATCTAGGTAATATTATCAATTAGAATAATTACACGTGTATCTTTTGATGTTCTCAGTTGAATTCGTGTGGCGAAAATGTATGGTGTAACGACCAAAAAGGGACAAAACCCTTAAGCAGATTAGAGAGAAATCTCTTAGCCGAAGTTTTCACACACTTCCGTACTAAGCGAGTGGTTAATGGGATGTCTTAAAGAATTTTCTAACTGGTGTGATATTATAAAATGTTCTCGTGGTGTTTCGTTTGCTCCTGTTCAGCTGAGATTATGTGTCCAAACTTTTCCTCTTCTACAAAATATAATCAAGAAATTCACCTTCCGAAGCATAAATGACAACGAACATTATCTTGCACGTACCGGCCAAAGTGATAATAATTGAGCATGACAAGGATGGTTGTGCTTCCTAACTGACAAGTGAATACCATGACCATATTAGGAATGACTAAAACACAAATATCAGCCCAAAGTGAACATTAAGTGAAATCTTCAATAATTTCTATGTAATAGGCATTAGAGACTGGTAAAATTTATATGTAATTGGCATTCGATACTGGTAAAATTTCTATGTGATTGACATTAGATACTGGCAAAATTTATATGTAATTGGCATTACATACTGGTAAAATTTATATGTAATTGGGCACTCGATACTGGTAAAATTTATATGTAATTGGCATTCGATACTGGTAAGCATGTTCTTTTTTACCCTCTAACAAATTAAAATATTAAGACTGTTAAAGGCAATAGTAACATCGATGCATTTTGTAAGTTTTGGCAAGTTAAACATAAATAATTTTATAAAATGATTAGAATTTTAATTTAGCTAAAGCTCAAGGAGGAGAACATATTCCTGTTAAACTATCAAAAGCTGGGGTACCATTCATTGTGTGGGATATTGCAGATCTGATTAACAAAACGATACAATCGAATATTATTCCTGGTCGTCCGAAGAAAGCTCAAGTAGTTCTGATTTTCAAAAAGAACAATCCTCTTGATCAAGGTAAATATAACCATGTCAGCATCGTACCCATCATATCCAACCTGTTTGAAATATCAACTACAGTTTTACAAAAGAGTGATGATGATATTCATTAAATGTATAAACGTTCCAAGCATCAAGGTTCGAGCCACCCCTAAAGTGTAGAGCCAATAGTGCAGTGCACCACATTTGATATTACCACTGATTACACATGTAAATTATACAAAACTCACGTTCTATCAGGCCAGATGTTTGCAGGATATGTATTACCTAAGCCAGGAGAGTAATCAATAGTTTGGCCCACTGCACCTACAGATATCCCAACTGGAGCTTCTGCACAGAACGATTCTTTACAGGAAAATAACAGCAACCAATCCGCTACAACAAATACAGTACACATGGTCACATACTGCAATCTCAACCAGTCTGTTATAAGACTGATGTTAAGCCATCCGCGTCGCAGCTTGCGTCTAAAAGTTGATATTATTATGTAGAAGCCAAATATCATCTTAATTTTATAGCAACATACTGCTTGATGGGTAAAAATCACGAGTCTGAGAGTAATAGTCACGAATCATGCACATAAAATCTACAAGGTTAGGGCAGAATGGAGCAAGATAAATATTATATATATATATATATATATATATATATATATATATATATATATATATATATATATATATATATATATATATATATATATATAATTGCTGAATATAATATTCAAGGATATTCCACGAAAAGAGTGAATAGACTTCAAAGCAAAGAACTGATGGAAATATATTAAAATAGTGACATATTAAGTTTGACCGAAACTTGCACTAACACAAAATTATCATACTTATATATTGATTATATGGAGATTATTTAACTACATTGTAAATAGGAACACAATAAAAAAAATTAGATATATTTTTGAGTTATAACTTTAATTAACAGAAATAATTTTGAACAGAGTGATGCTTTAGTCTTTGTAGATTAACATGATATTATATGGATTATGGTGTAAAGTTTGGTGTCAATGGGAATTTAATGTACGTGTTCTCTATGAGTTACCAAACTGATGAAGTCAACAACAAATGGTAGAAACTGATATTGTACCCTGGCTTTTATATTCACTACTAGAACTAAACTACGTCTAATGGCAGCAGCAACTTAATAGTACGTAGTTATCTGAACAGAAGACTAATGACAACAACTGTCGTATACCACCTGTACCATCACAGGTCAAACCAGATTTTACTGGAGTTATCTGAGTTTTGTAAACATGATGGTAAAGTTGCAAGTACTTGTGTGTCTATGATCGAACAATAACAGATTATGTAATTCAAAAATGTTGTGTATGTTGATTTGGTTATCGACCCTATATTTTATCCAATTACTAGCCTTATTGGTTTAAGTTTAGAGTTCCCTTCTTGAAAATATTGCCTTTTCTTTTATGACGAATACGAAAGTGTGAATGGTAAATATGCGTAGAACATTAATTTAACTCCTATATTGTTTGTGACAAACTTCTTGAATACCTAAATACGAGATTCATATCGTGCGAAGACAAAAGGGCTATACATATTGTGCATTGGCGTTAAATAATGTGCAGAATTAAGACTTCTCCTTTGTTGCATAAGGTTAAATTCTCCAAAGATTGTGGCGATGCAAGAAGGAAAACTCTGAAATTCAATGATGCGTGTGAAGAATAATTAATGATTTGTATGCAAAATCTAATTGAAGCATTAAGCTAACTGACTTAAGGATAGCCATGACTAATGTCAGGTGAAATTATTAACTGGTTTTAATAAATATCACCTATGATTATGATACACAACAAACGATTTAAGTTTAATGAATGAAACTGAAAACTGCAGCATTTTATTGAAAACTACAGAAAGACTCAGCAAATGATCAGACATTAAATATTAATATTAATATTATTATGCAAATAACACTGTCATACAGGTTAGAGAATTTTTAATTCGTACTCTACGGAGATTCGAACCCAGGTCCGCGAGTAAACGGCACCCATCATCTTGCCTGCACACACGAGCCCATATGTTCTCATGACTAAACACACATCACCTAAAAATGATGTTACTCAATCGGTGTTATATGCACTCGTGTGTAGCAGACATACTCGCATGACGACCTAGTAATTAATTCTCGTGTACCTGCACAGACATTCCGGATTCCTATGAAAGAAAAATCAAGGTATATAGAATTAATTATAGAGAATTATAAATATACACCAGACAGAACGGAAAGTGTTATACCTTGATTCTATAAAAGAATCCTTGGAAAAACCTCTCACTGGTACAACATATTATCTATAATTAATACGTGTTAAAGATTCTGACTTATCAAGATGGAACGTACATATGATATATGTATAATAGGCTGTTGAAGGATCTATTAAGGTTATCAGATCAGGTAAACTTGGCTTATTTAGTTAGAGACTCGTTATGAAGTTCTTAGTTTCTAAACCATTTGGATCAATTAATAGCTACCTAATCAAAACATATTTCTGGTATGTTCAAATAAAACGAAATGATATGTTTATTGGAAATTGGCAGTGACATAGGATTCTAAAAGTAAATATTATAAAGTAAATATTACTTTGAAGTGCATCTTGACATATCAAACCTTAAAATGCATATGGCTCAAAAACGAGTGTCATAGAAGCTGGATGGTTGGTAAGACCGTACAGACTAACAAAGACAATGTGCTATATGATATGATGGATGAGGATCATCTAATTTATAGTGTCAGTCATGCATGATGGATGAGGATCATCTAATTTATAGTGTCATTCATGCATGATGGATGAGGATCATCTAATTTATAGTGTCAGTCATGCATGATGGATGAGGATCATCTAATTTATAGTGTCAGTCATGCATGATGGATGAGGATCATTTATATCATAGTATCAGTCACGCCAAGATTAAACGACTGTATATTATGACAAGAATTGCTGGAAAAGACGAAATATATTTAAATGAACTGAACTAGTAAATTCTGAAAATAGTACGATTATACGCAACATAGGTGCTTATATAATAAAGGATTTGAACTGAGAAATAATGGTCTATCTCTGAACAAATAATGTTTCACGATGATGATGGTGACAACGACGATGATGATGATTGTTCTTACTAGTGATGTTAATATGTTTCCTCTGGTAATTCTTCTTCTTCTTCTTCTTCTTATTATTATTATTATTATTAGTATTATATTAAGCTACAATGGGTGCTTTGAATATTTACAAAATGAATATATCTGACTTCTTGGTTTCCAGATAAATGTTTCTTCCAAATTCTCTTCGACAAAAGAATGTGTATGTGGGTGTGGAGTGCAAATTCTGTTTGTGTGTGGTTTTGCCTGTGTTAATAAAATATCGCTTATGTACGGTTGTCACTCATTTCATACAGTTATGATTTTTTGCTTCGAAAGATGTCTGTACTTTGAGTGTATATTATTTTAACTATGTTTATGTGTTGCACTACCTACCTACCTACCAACTTTTTTGTCTTCATAGTCCATTTGGGCTAATGGTGTAAATCATGTCGTGTCTTGAAATTAATGCATTAAAATCTCACCAAGTTTCTGTTTATAGCTAACTTTACATGGCAAATACGTTATTAATTGCAGCTAAATTTCCTGTATGAACCGGTGGGTGTGTCATAGATGTAGTGTTATAGATGTAAATGGAAAGAAATAGCTTCTATGCCGCAGTAATTTTAGGCTTTTAGTTGTGTCAACTGTGCAAAGGGCACAATTTTAAAATAATACTCCAGATAAACTAACTGAAGGAGGGATGGGGTGAGGCGATGAAAGCAATGAACGACGCGACTGTTCATACCCAGAAAATAGACCAGTTTTGTTGAGTACGCAGTGCTATTACCATTCACGTTCGCTGCAATTTCTAGCATAGCAGATATGCTATAGCAGATATTATTATTATTATTATTATTATTATCTTTCCAAAACAAATTTAGAAAAAAGTCATCTATGTCCATGACACGGTTTTACCACGAAAATGCATTACAAGCGACACACCATGGTACTAAAAATATGGCTAGCACCAGATCATAGTAAAAGAAAAAATAGTAGTATCCCTTTTTCAAAGTCCAGCTCTGTCAACGTATCAGCTACCCTAAAACAATGACCATATCAATGCAAATCATGAATTCAACTCAAACAATGATGGTAATGAAAACAATGTTCGTGAACATGAAACGCATGGCAATGCTCGTGACAAGTTTGAAATGGGTAACTGATGAAAACAGGTGAAGAGAAGCGTTTATCCAGTTGGCAAGATGGTTTGAATTTCGCTGTAGAGTGGATTTGGTGTCTCCATTACATTTGCATGACCATTTCAAAGACTATCCATTAGTCCAAAGAAATCAGTTTTAGATCTAAACCATTCATCCTTGTTGCAATTGTTACGTATATCTGATTTAATTCATATTTATTTTAATTTAATTGTTTTAATTTTTTTATTCTATTATCTGTTATTATAATGTAAATTTATTCACTGGAGATGATATTTTTCCAGAAAATCAGTTGACCTGAATCATTCTTTCGTAAACACCAGGTGTTGACCGAGATCCTGACCTTGATTCAAAATTAGTAGCAACCACGTAAATAAGTTCTATCTTTATTTTAAAATGATTGGTGGATGTCGAGGTCATGATTTAAGATGTAAACAATTTTATTTTTTTATTCTCGGCGTAAAATCATTGGTCTAATCAAGGCCATATTCAGTGTACGTGATTTTTTTATATGTAAACACGGTCACGTGGCCCTGTGTTACGCAATTCCGGTTGTTACCGTTACTACGCATTTGTTAGTTTTAACAGAGATGCGTAGAGAGAGATTTCTCAGTTTTTGGGCTTTTTACACTGATGTTAAGTTATTTTGTTGTAGCCAGATTTTGAGTTATAATTATCTTCAGATCAGTTGGATTTCAAAATGATTAATTCTTTTTTCTCTGGAAATATTTTGAGGAATGCTCACACAGAAATTTTGAAAGGACATTGCTTAAAAAGTTAATATGGTTTTCCAACACCGGAGTGTCATTATTTATATTTCTACAAGGAACTGTACACTTCAACACTACAGATTATAGCATACGCCATCGTCTTCCATCTTGGATTCTTCGTCGAGATTCGAACGCGAAATCAGAAGAACATTTTATTATTAGGACTACTAAAATTTTATTTTCTGACTATTTTTGGATCCTATTTGGATTTGATTCTATAAAACCGTAAGTTCATAAATTGTTTAGTTTTACAGAATTTTTCCAGGGAAATAAATTATTTGTTAAATTTTAAAAAGCTTGTTGTTTTCACTCTTTCTTTGTTACTGTTTATTAGAGCCTAAACAAGTGACATAAGACATTATAAGTTAAAATGGGTTTAGAAGTGGACAAATTCAACGCTATCAAACTTACTTTGAACACTGAAAAGCACACAGAAATACGTTATTTACTGCAGAAATCTGTATTTTTTCCATGCATTGATTTTTTTTTTAAATCAAGAACTATGGTTAAAATCATTTATGCAACTGAACAATAATTTGTGACAACAGCTAACAATATATTTGAGACACGCTTTTTATATTGATGAACCACGTTGTCTGTATTCGAGAGGTAAAAGACAAATCTCAGAAGAAGGACAACTCTAAAATAGACACCAATTAGAACAAACTTTTCAAATCTCAGAAACTATAATTTATCCCTGAGACCAATTATTGTCGATGACTTGGCACTAGCTGCTTTGAAAAAGAAGAAAACCTAATTTACGAAACCAGTTTAAGTTCTATTTACAATGTTAGAGTCTGGCAAGTGGTCAGTTAATGAACTTTATTACAAGACGTTCATAAAACAAGTACTCATGACATTCATTGTGTATATATCTTGTGACAAAAATGACCGTTTACATAAGGTTTAAAGAAACTAGTGACCATCCAAAAGGGAACATATCTAGACTATCACAAAAGAATAACGCAATTTATGTAACATTTGGTTTGAATTCAACGGCGTTTCTATTGAAGAATTTTGTTACGTTTCAAATTTATTCACTCACAACGGATATAGGTGAAACTAAAGTTTGTAAATGAATAGCTAAATGTATAAACAATTATAATTTAAACTTAAGGATGTACGACATAGTTTATTTAATCACAAGGAATTTGCTATCAAATTAATTTCCTCAGATCATGTAATCATGAGATGCCTTTCCTCAAAATGAATGTAGCAATACTGTCTGTGTATTCCAACAAACATTTGCTGGTTGATAATGGAAACCCGTTTCCATAAGGACACGAAACATGCTCCCCCCACCCAAAAAAAAAATTCATTACAAGTTTAATTTAAAGTCTATTTTTTTGTATTTAACGTTTTCTACATTTTCTCCTGTGTTTTAGTCTGGAATTATATGGTTTCCAACAAACAGTTTCCATTTCCTTTTGGTCTTTACTGAAAAACCCTATTAAAACCGCGTATTTTGTCTGAATATTCCTATTGCACTGATATACTTTTCCATAATCACTAATTTTGATATTGCCAAATGTCTGTCACTAAAATTAAGAGTGGTTTGATTCTTTCTAATTTATATCATCAATTTTGCCACAGTCATCAATTAAAAACAGATATTTGTTAATTTTATAATATGAACAGATAACTCCAACAATAGAGCAAAAACAAGGACATTCCAAGGTGCTGATGTTGGGAGTGATCACGACCTCGTGATTATGAACTTCCAAGTGAGGCTGAAGAAAATTAACAAGCCAAAGAACATCAGGCTCAAATTCAACCTTGAACAACTGAAGGACCCTAACATCTGCAAGTCATTCCAAGCCACAATTGGAGGATAATTTGCTCCACTCCTTGTGATGGATGGTGATGTCAATGAGATGACAGACACCTTCAACACAGTCATGACAGCAGCTGCCAAGGACATCATTGGCCTCCATCGCCCGAAGAAAACACCCTGGGTTACAGAAGAGATTCTGAAGTTGTGTGATGTCCGAAGAGAACTATAAAACACCAGACACACAACAGGGGCATTGAAGTACCGAGAAATAAACAAGAATATCAGAAAAAACTTGAGCAAGGCAAAAGAAAATTGGATTGGACAAAAGTGCACAGAAATGGAGAACAGTCTGATAAAGAATAACAGCAAAAAGGCATTTCAAATTGTGAATGACCTCACCAGACAGAAACAACCAAGAGTCAGTACCATTCAAGACAAAAATGGAAAATACCTCACAGAAGCGAGTGACATTGCAGAAAGATGGACTGAGTATTGCAAAGAACTCTACAACCATCAGTCCACAGGAGACCCAGAGGTGCTTGAAGTTCCAAACTCCTCAAATGATGATGACTTCCCCATTCTCAAAGAAGATGTGGAGTCAGCAATAAGAGCACTGAAGAATGGGAAGGCAGCTGGAGTAGACAACATACCAGCTGAACTTATCAAGAATGGGGGAGAATCAGTGAAAGAGCTACTAACAAAAATCTGCAACAAGATCTGGCAGACAGGTGAATGGCCAACACAATGGTCCCAGTCACTGATTATAACACTTCCCAAAAAGGCAATCTCCAGCTGTGCCAAAATTACAGAACTATTAGTTTGATCAGCCGTGCTAGTAAGATAATGCTGAAGATCATCTTGAACAGACTGAAACCACAAGCAGAAGAAATAATCGCTGAAGAACAGGCCGGGTTCCGGAGTGGAAGAAGCTCAACAGAACAAATATTCAATCTCAGGATTCTGTGCGAAACGTACTCGCAACACCAACAAGACATCTATCATGTGTTCATAGATTTCAAAAAGGCCTTTGACAGAGTGTGGCATGAGGCATTGTGGGTCACAATGAAGAAGTATAACATGGGTTAAAAGTTAACCAATACCATCAAGCAGCTGTATGCCAAGGCTACCAGTGCAGTAATTGCCCAAGGTGCTGTGGGGGACTGGTTCCAGACAACAGTGGGAGTGCGTCAAGGCTGTCTCCTGTCACCCACGCTTTTCAACATCTACTTAGAGCGCATCATGAGCGAAGCCCTGGAAAACCACTGTGAGACAGTCAGCATTGGAGGGCGTAACATCACCAACCTCCACTTTGCAGACGACATTGATGGGCTAGCAGGCAGTAAAGACGAGCTAGCCACCTTAGTGAAGAACCTGGATGAAACATCTTCCAGATTTGACATGGAGATAAGCGCTGAGAAGACAAAACGGATGACAAATAGTGACAAACAAATCTCAACCAAGATTAAAGTCAGAGGACATGAACTGGAAACAGTGAGCCAGTTCAAAATCTTGGTTCCATAATCACTGAAGAGGGATCAAGAGCAGAAATTTTGTCAAGAGCAGCACAAACAATGGCAGCTATGTCAAAGCTAAGACCCATCTGGAGAGACAAGAATATCTGTCTGAAAACTAAAATCAGACTATTGCGAGCTCTAGTCATCTCAGTCTTTTTGTACTCATGTGAGGCATGGACCCTGACAGCAAAATTGCAACGAAGAATCCAGTCACTTGAAATGAGATGCTACAGAACCATCCTTGGCATCTCTTACATGGACTACATCACAAATGAAGAAGTGCGTAACACCATCAGGTACGAAGTAGGCCAATATGAGGACCTCCTCACCACCGTCAAAAAGAGAAAGCTGAAATGGTATGGCCATGTCACTAGAGCCAACAGTCTATCCACAACAGTCCTGCAGGGCAGCGTCCAGGTTGGCAGAAGGAGAGGAAGACAGAGGAAAAAGTGGACTGACAACATCACAGAATGGACCAGGAAAAGTTTTGCGGAGACACAGGCATTGGCACATGATCGAGACAAGTGGAGGGAACTGGTCAGATGTTCAGCAGCACAGTGCCTCAACGTCCACACTAGGTCATGAGAAACATGATGATGATGATGATGAACTCCAACAACGTATATAATTTATCTTCCGGATACGTCATGTTCACCATTTCATCTTTGAATAACAATTTTCTTGGTAAGACTTGTTGAACAGAAAAGCTGGACAGACGATAACGATGTATTCAGGCAAGATTATATGTTCTGCCTCCATCCGGTTTAATCATTTTGTTTTTAAAAAAAATTGTCTCTAGATGAATTTACATTCTGTAATTTTTATTTAAGTTCTTTTGTCATGTCTAAAACATGTTGTTTTAATACGATTCATCTGAATGTTCAAAAAAAGATTAGCCATTTTTGGGACACTACCATGTAACCCACAATCATGTATACTTCTCAGATAAATTCAGACCCAAAGATGGTCATCTAAATAAACAATGTCGTCATATAATACGCATGTTACTACGTTCTTTGTTGTATTATTTTTGTTGTTTTTTTTGTTTGGAGATTTTTAATTTTCCTTTCATGTTTTTCTTTATTGCTCATCAAAAAACTAATCTCTCTGTGGCTTTTGCAAACCGTTACCTCAATTTTTAACCCTGATTATAAAGCATGTTCGGCTGATATTCTATGGTTAGAGGTTAGAGGTTTGTTTTTCAGTTGCTGTAATGCTTCATTGCCAGTAGTTTGTGTATTATTCGCTCCTCATATCAGCTTTCTCAGTTTATCATTCACCATATATTGTTCAATCATATTTATTCTGAAGGAATCAGGTAACCAGAAACAGATGTATATTATGAATGTAGTAATTTAACTTTTAAATAAAATTATTGCATATGGAGTTGTCTTAAACCAACATTTTACATGCACTGTTTACCACTGCATTATTAGCATTTTCCTTGACCAATCTGCCAAACGAGACAATGAAACCTCTATATATTTGGACCTACCTTGAAAAATTCTAGCTGTAAATATTGCTCATGTTTAGTGTTTCTCATCGTACATGAGATATCTTCAATCACAAATGCATATATTTGACTGAGATATACAACAAATTGTGTTATCTTTTATTGTTTGACATTAGCTGTGTACTTATTTTGTTATATATATATATATATATATATATATATATATATATATATATATATATATATATATATATATATATATATATATATATATATACTGTTTGCTTAAATTTTGTCATGTTTGCCTGATTTTTGTCCTGATTCTATTAAGTAAACACGATGTTTACTTGAATTTTAGTCCAATACCTAACCTTGTTTACCAGTTACTAGAAAATACTATTGCGTCGCAGGTCAAGGAAATATGAATATAGAGACTTTGGTAAACAATTATTCATTACTGTTTCATATCAGTCTTTGGGAGTCTATGATCAGAGTTCATAGTTGTGTCTCGTATATCGGTACCTTATATGTGGTGGCTTGTTAATGATGCTTTTATTGTGTGAATTATTCGCTTTCTGTTCACTATACATTTAAAGATAATATCTTTTCCGTGAATCTATTTTCATCCTCTAAAATAGTCTTTGATTGTTGATTTGTCTCAGACATATTTGCTTTCTGTATTGTTTGATCTGGCCTAGTTATCTTATGTTTGTACTCATCGTACTCCTTGATATTTAAAATAACATCACCGTGATTGATTTCTTTGTCACTTATTACTTTCATTTCTTCGACAATGTTCAGTTAGTATTTCATTGTTTTAAGTTTTCTTGTAGATCAACATTTTCTTGAAAGCTTTAGCAACAAGTCATATCAATGCTGTACTAAACCCACTAAAGACCAAAGGAACAACTACAACGATGCAACACCTAATCCAGATAATGTTTTCCATGCTATCTCACACTAATGCCATGTCACCATTTATCCAGTTATAAAAACTCTTCAAACGGATATGTGTTCATGCTACACTGGACAACAAATTTTTACAAAAGTCATGTTACTGAAATAAAATTAGTCAATTCTTATCAATTTTTATGTGCTGAACACGAATATGACAGTCAAATTGCAAAATTGGCTCTAGTTTTTTTGTAATCTGCAAGAAATTAATGTTTACATAACGAAATGCATTCCAATAGTAAAAGGTCAACTGTAATAGCCTACCTATAAAAAATCAAGTCATTGACTACATCTTAGATTTCTTCGCCTGTCTCTTGTACAGCTGTTCGGGAGCATCTCTGAAGAGTGTCCAGCAGTAGTCAGCCAGCATTGTAGTGGACCATTTTCCCTGGTATCTTTGTTCCATTGTTGCGATATCTTGATGAAAACGTTCGCCGTGTTCATCACTAACAATACCACAGTTGCTAGGAAAGAAATCCAAATGGGAATGAAGGAAGTGAATCTTTAGAGACATATTGCAGCCAAGTTTCTTATACTTCATCAACATGTCTTCTACTAGTTCCTTATAGTTTTCTGCCCTAACATTTCCGAGGAAGTTTGTAGAAACTAGGCGAAAAGCATTCCATGCTTGTTTCGCGTCACCTTCCAGCAAGTTGTTGAACCGGTCATCTTTGAAAAGCTCTCGAATCTGAGGACCCACAAAAACTCCCTCTTTAATCTTTGCTTCGCTGAATCGAGGGAATTTTTCATGCAGGTATCGGAATGCTGGCAAAGTCCGGTCAATGGCTTTCACGAAGTTCTTCATCAAACCTAGTTTGATGTGAAGGGGTGGTAGCAAGATTTTCTGAGCCTCAACCAGAGCTGGGTGTTGGATATTCTTCTCTCCAATGGCTACATTCTGCCTGTGAGTCCATTCCTTCCTCATGTAGTGCATTTCCCTTGCTCGGCTATCCCACTCGCATAAGAAACACATGTATTTTGTATATCCTTGCTGCAGTCCCATTAAAAGGGCAACTACCTTCAAATCACCACAGAGGTGCCAGCTGTACTTGTTATACTCAATGGAATTCAGTAGCTGCCTTAAGTTATCGTATGTCTCTTTCATGTGGACAGCATACGCTACTGGAATAGATGGAAGAATGTTTCCATTGTGCAAAAGCACAGCCTTGAGACTCAGTTTCGAAGAGTCCACAAATAGTCTCCATTCTTGTGGGTCATGAGTGATTTTTAAAGCATTCATGAGGCCCTCAATATCGGAACAGAATATCAGATTGCTTTCCTTTCTGAAGAAAGGCTCCAATTGCTGGTGGCGCTTTCGATATGCAGTAATTGTGACATCTTCTTCTAGAAGATTCCATTGTTGGAGTCTTGATCCTAGCAATTCTGCCTTGTTCTTTGATAAGTCCAAATCACGAATCAGGTCATTTAGTTCTTCCTGTGTTATTCTGTGTGGGGTTGATGATGCACCACAGTGAAAATCTGGATCACTGCATGCTGATGGACCAGGAGAAGAACAGGTCGACTCACCTTTGTCTTCGTCAGATGAATCAAGAGAATATTCTGCTGGAGGTTCTGGAAAAGGAAGTCCCTCACCATGTGGAACTGGTCTCAATGCAGACGGAATGTTTGGGTAGACTATTCTCGACTTCTTTCGCTTCGTTATTCCGCCGGAAAGAGGAGGAACCAAGCAGAAGTAACAGTCATTTAGGTGGTTGCTTGGCTCTCTCCACACCATTGGGACTGCAAACGGCATTGATGACCTTTTGCAATTCAACCACTGTGAAAGCTGTGTTGTACATGTAGCACAGCATATATGCGGAGCCCAAGGCTTGTCTTGGTCACCAACCTTGCATCCGAAGTAAAGATGATATGCCTTCTTCACTTGAGAATTGATCCTTTTCTTCTGGTTGGCAAATGTCACTTCCCCACAAATATAGCAAAAATTGTCCGCGGTATTAACACACTTTCGAGGCATTACTGTTCTTTATTGTACGTAAATGGATAAAATAATAAGTTTTATGTAACAGTAGCTTGAACTGTCTCGCACAACGTCTAAAATATTTTAAATGCTGAACCTATCTGATTGGGCTTTATATAGTACACTGCTTACGTCAGCTTCAGCAGCCGCCTGGCATTAGTATAATAGGCCTACACATGTATAGTACACTGCTGACGTCAACTTACTTCAGCAGCCGCATGGCATTAGTATTGCATTGCATCAGAAAATGATGCAATCAACTGTGGATGATGTGAGCATGATGGTATTATGCAATGTTACATCATTATTCCGGATGTTGCTGCAGTCCTACTGGAGAAATTTACACAGTGAAACATAGAAAATGAGGTATATGAATATCTTCAAAACGAGAGCCAATACAAATTTTTCACGGTTATATTCGTGTTCGGCACACCAAAATACTACAGATTAGGGCCTTTTCAAGTCAGTAATGATTTCACTGTTGACCAGTGCTATTGATCGGAAATGGTGGTACAAAACTTTCAGCACGTAGTAGAATTTACACAAAACCTGGAGCATCTAATTGTTTGAAAGAGTAATAATGAGCATTTAACGAAACAGATAAGCTCTCTCCACATCGACCATACCAGATGAATATCATAACCGAATTAAACAGACCAAGAGATAGTGGAGTTACGATCCTAGGATGGAAAAAGTCCAACACGAATTGAATATCCGTTAAAACCTAATGTTATAAGACAATCAACAAGGGTGCATGGGAAGGTAGAAATGCAACTAATCAATACAGATTTATCGTTTGTTCTTCACATGTGGAAACCAGGATTCTACTTGACGAATATATTGAACGGTGGAATATATTGGCTTTTGTATATTGAAACGGTGGAATCTAATATATTGGCTTTTGTATGTTGAACGGTGGAATCTAATATATTGGCTTTTGTATATCGAACGGTGGAATCTAATATATTGGCTCTTGTATATTGAACGGTGGAATCTATTATATTGGCTTTTATATACTGAACAATGGAATCTAATATATTGGCTTTTGTATATTGAAACGGTGGAATCTAATATATTGGCTTTTGTATATTGAACAGTGGAATACAATATATTGGCTTTTGTATATTGAACGATGAAATCCTATATTGGCTCATCTGCATCAAGTTTCTAATAAAACGAGTATATTGATTAGCCTTCCGGTACCACCATCCGCATCCGCTTATTTCTATTTCAGCATTTTTTTCCTATCGTTTTATTTTTTGGTTTAATTTGTTTTATTTTTTGTATCCTTAAACATAGTCATCAAAAAAGAAACATATACATCTCTACATGGTTTCGGATTGTACTTAAAACCCGCTTTGACTTTATTATTCCTTTCCCCTTAAATTTCTCTCTAATCATGGTGCAATCGAATGCAGTCGAATCATGGTGCAATCGAATGTTAAATCTCTTGGACATACAATTTATTTTAATTATATAATGTTTTCATTGAGATTAAAAGCATATTATCCAGTAAAAGCTTTTTTATAACAGGTTCGAGGGGGTTGCGGGTGGGGTGGATAAATACAGTATTTAATATTCCACATCTGATAGGCTTGTTCTGTACCTCATAAAATAATTAGTTCTTTGTAAAAATAACAATCCACTAAAAAAAGACATAAATACCTTTGTTTCGTTGAACATTTGTCCATTGCCAAGGTCACAGAAAACTGTGATATTACAATAACTTGTATAACAGTGGTAAGGAGCTGTACCTGCTAGTTTTGCAATTTTTAGCAGTTGTTTACTTGCATGATGTGAAATTCTCTTTTTTTTATTGATATATTGCCCATGGCTGTTATCATTGTCTAGTAGATGATCAACAGATTGAGTAAATCATAAAATTATGAAATTAATGGATGGAATAAATGGTGACTTGAGCAGAGCTATAGATTAGAACACACAAGCCCATGTATATAAAATAAACAAATTTGATCAGCGAGATAAACAAAATAAAATTATACAAGACACTTGAAGGATAAACTTCTACTAGCAACTAATTATCAAATGGTATGTAAAAATGCTTAGCAGTTCCGTTTGTACATGTATGACAAATTTTACCATAAATCAAGTGAGCGTTCGAACTGTATTGTTCAGAATGCCTGCATAAACCGATGACTGGTTGCGGGTCATTCAATATTCAATAATAGTAGAAGGTTGGGTCTATTTTCCCCTTGTGCTGCTGTCTACAATGACATCTCTCCCCTCTTTTCTCTCGCACATTCAACCTCTTACGGCACATTAACTGCAATATGGCTCGTATGTCCACTACGTCCCGCATGGAGCTATTTCTCTTTAAAATAGATAAACATGCAACCTATATAGTTTGTTGGGTCTTTACTTCTAGGATAGAACGCCACCTCTTCTCTCGCTATGTAAGCTATCGTCAAGTCCTAATTCAAACAGACACAAACTGCTAATAGGGTTCCAGGTCTCAGTCTGTCGTACCATTACTGTCGTAAATACGTGCATACAAGATCGATTTCCATAGATCTTAACATAGTACAGGTAACTTAATTCATTTATCTTCAGATCTGGTTACCATTACCCATTGATCAAAAGCATAATCTGCTCTGGACTCATACAATTACACCCACTGTGATATGAACTATTAATCACTACCTTGACTAATAGCGGAACATGTACATATACGGTCGATAATAAAAGCCGTATGGTCCCTACTGTGGTTCCAATGCTAATATACCAATTCGTAGGGCAAAAGAATTCACATATTAGTTATGCAAATGCATGTTTAATTCATTTGTGTAACTAAGATAAGACTATAAGTTAAGATTGTTTAAATCTTAACTTATGGCCTTAACTGCGATATTTGCTAACTAACAATTCAGGATCATCACTTCCAACATACCTAATAATATCAATTCCTAGCATAGATGCTTCATATAAACCAATACATTCAAACAATTATCTCAACACGCCTATCATAAAATTAATGTATGAAATTCTTAGAATACATGAGTCATATAGCATTCAAGACAAATAAATTCAAATAATTATCTTCAGACTCATATCAAAGAAAAAACTTCTATGAAACTAAGACACGTCACATGATGCTTTCGAGATTCGCTCGTTTGTCCCTTAGTATAGTCGTCTCCTTATCTTCTTGGTCTGTTAAAGAATTCCAACCTCCTGTCCCTTGGGCAATCTTTTCGAATGAATACGCCCTGCCCCGGAGCCAAGACCTTCGCCTCATGCAAAACTTACAAAGGTTAACTTTACGGCGTAATACATTTATATAACAAGCATGAAAGTCACTCCTAATTGCTAATTTACCCAATCAGGAATTTCGGTTTATTTAACCGTCATAATTAACACATCCACATCGAGGCTTGAAATATTCCACATATTTTGAGCTTCCATTAATAAATCGATCTCTGCAAAGTTTCAAATATGACAAATATTTTATATTTAAACGCAGTTTCAACAACATTTCAGCACTTTATAGTTTTAGATGCTTTAACCCAATTCACATCGTCTTCACTAATTCGCCTCATACAATTATCAAGGCAACGTCAATAAAAATCGATCAAGTTCACACCAGGCCATTACTGTACCGTATCCTTACTCCCTACCATTGATTTAATTCCGTATCAATCAAATGCTTCAACTTAAAATGCCTATGTGTCACGCTGAAACCTGCACATTACAATCATCTGTAAAATTTATACTGTTTCTGCCCCTACATTGGGCATTCATATATCGTACTTTGCTCCCTTATGTCTAGAATCGCTTTATTTCCTCCACTGTAATATCCTCTACAAATCTCTGATGTTATATACATTTTACATCAGTGCGCTATGCATGTCTTGCTTCTAACTGCCTCTATCAGTTTTATTTAATGCATTTTTTTTAAACTTTAAAACTGAGACTGACTTTATTTCAAATGCTGATTTGTTGTTTATTTTCAGTTGCTAATAAAAGGTAACTGAAAGTTCTGCGAAAATGTTATCTTTAAAACTTCTATATTACTTATCCGATCTGGTGTAAAAGCTATTCCCTTATCCGCTGATTTTAGTCATGCTTTTTTGTGATAATTCTTTGTGAATGTTTAAGCTATGACCCATCACCACTCTTATGACACACGAATTGTGCTTTGACCATTAGAAACCAAGGCAAATTATGAACTTTTTATAAATCGCTTTGACGGGGTATTTCATGTGTTATCTCATGTAGCCAAATCAATTGTTTCCATGTAAATTGTCTTTAAGTCGTCTGTTTTATCGACAGAACTTTAAAACAGCATCTGGTTCATGACTACATAATCTGTTCTTAAAGGGACTGATAATAGATCGTCAAAGCTGGGAGGCACTGTATCTTTGCCAACATTTTAACATGTTGACTGCTGGATGAAGAAAAAATTAAATTTTCGTTTAAACGGAATGGACATGATTACAACGCTATCAGGGAATCACATCAAAAGTCAAACAGATAAATCTCAAATCTAAATATTGTCTAAGCAGTTACGAACGACGTGGCTGCATTATGCTTATCATGATGACACTCATCTGACACAAGTGTACTAATTTATCGATTTAAAACAGACTATCCCAGTTTATTTTAATTTTTTTAGTTTCATTTAACGATTCGTGTTCCAAAGTCGAGTGATCTACACATCGCCTTTTTCGTATTCTTCCGTTTAAGAAAATACTATATAAACGCCTTTCAGTTACTAAATCCCTGGCGTTATTCAGCTTGACCTCAATCTAATCTAATCCTCCTGCGAAATTGCTCCCGGCACTGAATGCACATATGTTAAAGAAATAAAATTCACAAGTGAAGCCAACACTGAATTAAATGTTGCGATGGTTTTCTTTGACAGCACGTCAACGACTGCCAGGAACCATACGCATTCTTCATCAGAAGTTTTCTTTTATAAAAGCATGCAGTGGCAGTGACATAGTTTGCCGACCTAAGAATCCATGTTCGAACCATGAAACACTTATCTTGAAAGCAGTTGCATGTGGATTTCTAGGAGAGATGTTTAGTAGTTTTCTTTTTACGATAGGAGAGCAATACAACAGATAACGTAAAAAGAAATACGAAAGAGATGAAAGACTGACGTGTGACTAGACCAGACTCGTAGTAATACAGACAGCCACTGTAGTCTCCTTTCCTTCTTTATTCATCATTCCAGCTGAAACCTAATTAAACAATATATAACAACGATAAGTCTTCGACAAGACATAGTGTTTAGGAATGAAAATATTCCACTATTTGGTCGATGGGAAAGCAGATACATACTCAGTGGATCATGGATCGTGAGAGTCGTCATTGTTGATGACATAGGCTCGAACTTTTTTAGGTTTGCGATGAAGAAGTTCATCTTTAGCAAAGGCCACTGGATTTCAGAGAATATTTATTAACTGCATGTCAGAAGGAAATGAAGTTCAAAGAAGCATCTAAACGTGTGTTCTTTCTTTTTCCGTTCATCAGCCCACTGTCTAGGTAAGCTGGCTAAAGGTAAGTGTCCAGGCTGCTGCAGACCAGAACCATTTCTTCACCAACAAAGAATTCTAAAAATGGCTTATTATTGCAATGTATGTATGTATGTTTGTATGTATGTATGCATGCATGCATGCATGCATGCATGCATGTATGTATGTATGTATGTATGTATGTATGTATGTATGTATGTATGTATGTATGTATGTATGTGTGTTTGTGTGTGTGTGTATGTATGTATATGTGTGCGTATGTATGTATGTACGTATGTATGTACGTATGTATGTATGTATGTATGTATGTATGTATGTATGTATGTATGTATGTACGTACGTATGTATGTATGTATGATTGATTGTATTTATCGCTGTAGAGTTTTAAGGTTGTATATCATTTTTCACACAAATATCAATATCAATATATGCCTTTTAATTATATATATATATATATATATATATATATATATATATATATATATATATATATATATATATATATATATATATATATATATATATATATATAATTCCGGTCATAGAGAAACACACTGAACTGTATGTGTGTGCTACACATTTTATGTATAATGTATATTCATTGCGATTAGATAGTGTTAACTATAGTTTCACCAACAAGTGTATATTGACCGCTGCAGTCGCAGAGGATTATCCAATAAAACTAGCTAGTCAAATTCTGCGTTTTCAATCTATTACAATGTAAGTTGAGATTCAGTTACATTTTTAGGATAGAGATTATCTCAATCCCCTGTATTAAACCCCTAAGAAATGTAGCTTTTTTATTCCACCCCAATAGGTTTTGATATATGTGTAATTATTTATATACTCATGAAACAATTGACCTTCGACCTATGGTTATTCGATCACCAACTAGATATGCATTCTTTACTTAAATGACCATGCAGTTGCTTAAACAAGCTCGCGGAGCCAATGGATGACCGAACAATAGCTTGCATAAGAGCGCGGGGCCAATAAAGAGAATTTGCTATATACCAAATAAGTATTTAAACTTTTTATAACCGTGACATTAAAATCCTATTTGTATGAAATTTCCACCATTTTTTTACAAGTTTTATTTTAATTACGTTTCGGCAAAACGTTCCTTTTTTACGAGACCATCAGTGTGAATCAACTGAATACTGAATCGGGGCATCTATTCTCCCATGTCCGGGCCACAGTTAGCCAAGTGATAGAGAGAAGCAATATTTTACAGTAATTGCGCCCAGCTCTCAATTCTTATTTATTTTCATCCAAACATCATCTGTTCATCGTCTGCTCTATTTAAATCAGTCGGCAGAAACTGCTGCACAGCTGATAATGAGAACGAATATATGCACATAAATGTCTGAAGAATTTCAAGAGAGATATTTCGCAAATTGTAATCAGAATAACTTAATAGTTTGTTGACGGCAGTATCACTAAAAGCTGTCAACCTGCTGTACTCATTATGTGGGTGAGATCTCGTGCCAGCTAAATCTTATTTTGATCGCACTACTCGTGTCTTTACTCTGATGACCCTCAACAACACCAAGCTTATGCACGTGTATGGTACCTTTGTTGCTAAACGAAATATGGCGTACTTGGAAAAAGCATGTGTGATGAAATTACTCTTTTTATTTACCTGTATGTTGACTTTTATCTAAATTAACATGCTGAGTACCATTTCTTTTTCTCTTTTAATATAATTTTGTTTTGAGACTTTGAAATAAAATGTTTATATAACAATATGAAACTTTTAATTATTTATTTTAGGGCAAAGCGCGTTATCCACACAATACTTTGAACAGAGCTCCAAAGGCTGAGCTTGTTTGTTTTGCCACTACTGATCAAACTTAAAATCTTTGAACAATAAACTTTAAGTTTGTCTATTTAGTTTTACTTATATTTTTATTTAATATGTTAATATAATACAGCGTGTTGCAAAGTCCTAATACACGAACCATGAATAAAAAAGATAAAAGAAAACCTCAAAACTGCACCTTCAGATTTTTAAAGTCCATGCATGACAATTCTCTTCGTTGTTATTACATTGATAACATCCAAAATGGTGCGTATATTCATAGACAAGCTTATTTTTTTTAAAAAAGATTTATTAATAGTTGTCTTTGGGCCACAATTTTATATCGTTTTTCTAATTTACAATAGAACTTAAAAAAATGTAAATTTTTCGTTTTTTTATGGTAGCAGGTATATATGAAAGATATTCGTGTTATCGAAGTTTTGCTCAACTTTTATCAAACATCTATTGAAATTATTATAAACGTTGATTTTAAAACCCGTTGAAAATATGCCTAATCGCTTTGATCAAATATACACTGCATATTAGATGGAATTTAAAGAACTTGAATTATTTTAGTCTTCTGATTCTAAATTTACGTTGGAATATTTTGATTAAATGATATCGCATCCCCAGAAAGATTATTTCAGATCATCTTATTTCAGTTTTGAAGAGTTGACAGACGAAAAAATAGAGTACAGATACTAGACACTAACCGATGTATTTTATTCTTCAGTGACTATAAGCGCGCTGTGGGAAGGAGTAAGTCCTGCCTGAGAAAGTGTATATTTGATCCTTTTCACAAAAAGTTAACTCTTACATTTACAATAGCCTACTATAAAAATAAAAAGATTGTTTTTAAAATATTAAAAAGCACTGCAGTTGTGAAGAACATTATGACTGCATCAAACAATTTTGACAAGTTAAATAAATAAATTAAAAAATACATCCAGTATTTCAATCGTATATCGCTAAGCCAGCCATAAAAAATAGTACGATTGAACGACAGCATTCCAAACGTTGTTCAAACGTTATTATTGCCTTCATTTAGGAAAGAAAATCCCAAATGTTGTTTGAAAAAAAAATTATAAATAAAAGAAAAAAATGATTGTTGTGAAATAATAAATTCGTCTTTTATTCCTATGTGTGAAATAATAAATTCGTCTTTTATTCCTATGTGTATTTATAGAACTCGAATGCTCTCAGACCCAGGTCAAGAAATCATGTGCAGATCTCGCCTAGAAGGACAAGAAAGATGAATTATACTGCCTGTGTTGCCAGGGAATTATATTTAGTTTTAAATATGCCACTGACACAAATTTGTCAAGAATTTGACGTGGTTCTTATCATTTAAAATTGTTTATAAATTGAGGATTTGTGGATTATATTGCATTTAAGATTAGTTAAAATAAATACTTCAGTGCTTTCAAAATAAAGCACATGAAAGTACTGTGTTGTAGTAACCAGTTAAATAGAACAAGAATACGCGGCTCAAGTGAATGTATCTTATAACGGACCCCTGCAAAGAATGCGTCAGTGGGAATAAAACTTGTTAAGCTCAAAATCAGAATTATGTGCTGCAAACGAAACCTTTGAACTTGGCGTGACGACCCGTGGTCGAGTTTATTATTTATCAAATGTGTCAAGTGTACACGAGTGAAAAGTTAGATTACAGATCTACCCGATATATGATAAAATTTAAAAGCGGAGCCCTTAGCAGTGATATGCTTTCAGGTTGGTGAAATACTCTTCATTTACTGCTGTTTATTTCGATAGGTGTTTTGTATAAGCGATATGGATGTGCAGACAGCTAAAAGTGTTACAGTATTGAACAGCATACTTTGGTCAGAGAAGATACTTGCTCCTTGTAGGACAATCAGATTGATGTTATTCAAATAGAATACAGATCTTTGCTTTTTTGTTTAACTTGTATGGAGCGTTTAGCGGTCACTTGATTAGTCATTTTTGTTGATAATTAGATATCAAGACGTTAATGAGGTGAAGTTATGGCGGATAATTAGATACACGTGTTAATGAGGTGTCGTTTCGGTGTATAAAGCATATAAACATGTTAATGAGGTGTCCTTTTGAAAGCATGCATATACAGCATGTAATCTCTTCAAACGTTGTTTAAATTATACAATTTTATAATAATGTATATGTCTGTCCATACATACAAGCAACTGTGCACAACGTAGAACCATATCTGCTCTCACATAAATTGCCGGCATATCTGAGTCCATAATCTTCGCAGGAGATTATACTCCTTGTACGCAGGGCATTATACCCCTTGTACGCAGGGCATTATACTCCTTGTACGCAGGGCATTATATTCTTTGTACGCAGGGCATTATACCCCTTGTACGCAGGCCATTTTACTCCTTGTACGCAGGGCATTATACTCCTTGTACGTAGGGCATTATATTCTTTGTACGCAGGGCATTATACCCCTTGTACGCAGGCCATTTTACTCCTTGTACGCAGGGCATTATACTCCTTGTACGTAGGGCATTATATTCTTTGTACGCAGGGCATTATACCCCTTGTATTCAGGCCATTTTACTCCTTGTACCCAGGGCATTATAATCCTTGTACGTAGGGCATTATATTCTTTGTACGTAGGGCATTATACTCCTTGTACGCAGGGCATTATACCCCTTGTACGCAGGCCATTTTATTCCTTGTACGCAGGGCATTATACCCCTTGTACGCAGGGCATTATACTCCTTGTACGCAGGGCATTATATTCTTTGTACGCAGGGCATTATACCCCTTGTACGCAGGCCATTTTACTCCTTGTACCCAGGGCATTATAATCCTTGTACGTAGGGCATTATATTCTTTGTACGCAGGGCATTATACTACTTGTGCGCAGGCCATTTTACTCCTTGTACGCATGGTATTTTTCTCTTCTGCTCTTTGGGGACAAATGAGTACAAACAAATCTGGGTTTTTGTATGAATTAAATGGTTTATAATTGTACCTGCTTTTCTCTGAGAAAGTATTTGTGTGACGAAATTGGGATTTGTGTCATGGTAGAATACTGTCCTTCTGTTAATAATTTTTTTTGTCGGAATCAATTAGATAAAAGTAAAAAAATCAGTCTTTCTCGCAGGCGGTAATCTTCAGTAGGTACAACCATCCTAACTACCACATGGAGTTCGAAAGATACAGAGAGAGAGAGAGAGAGAGAGAGAGAGAGATTACACTCATTGTTTCAGATGTCATAAATAATTTTAAGATTAATTTTATTTGACACTTGCTATTTAAAAGTAGGTTTTGTATCTTCGGAACTTTCAAGCATTCATTTGCATAATTAGGTGTCTAATGTTAAAATGACCATTTACATGTGATTATTCACAATGATAACATCAGACTAACTACCTTGATAAGTTGACCGCTCTACGACCCTGAATACATCTTAACTGTGTAATGTTTAAGTCTGAGCTGTGCTATTCAGGGGTTGCTATTGAAAAGTAACTCTATGCATGTGAAACAGTTATAGTATCAGTCGTATTTGCAGAATCTGGCAAGATTACAAAAATATAAAATAAAAATTATGATGAATGTTATATGTAGACACACTTGAGTTGAGACCGAAACAAATACGCATGCACATTAGCGATAGTCAATTAACCGCGCTGATAATGACCATATCTCGTGAACTTAGCAGTAGTAACGACAATAATAATAATAATAATAATAATACTAACTACAATTAAAAAAATAATAATGTAATTATCACCATCACTGTATTTTTTAATGATAAATTGCGCATATATCAAGTGGCATTGAGACATAACACACACACACACACACACACACATATAGTTTTGCACTGCCATCGGTTCCATCATCAAGCTGGAATCCACTTTCCTATAACATTTCGCCGTTGACCCACAACACTCTAGGGTGTGCCGACTGAGCAGATTCATCTTCGCTATCTACATTGGGCTATCGGAACCTTGGCTAGCGAAGATGGAGCTCATTAGACTAAAGCCGGAACCGATTAGCTTTTCCATCGCTTCTCTTTCTTCCACCAAGTCTAAATTGAGGCTTCCTCACCCTGTTTGCAAACCGAGGTGACTAACTTTCTGCGGTTAACTCTAGTAATACCGATGACTACCATGGTACGCCAAGATGTTTGTGATGCAAAGCCACGGCATCCTATTTTCACCGATAGATTGCAGGCCTTCCATACATGCTGCTAGCATTCATGGATGGGTAGCTGAAACTTGGCCAATTTCATCTGATGGGCCTTCCCCATTCTTGCACCCCGTGGCACTCTCATTTTAACAAAATCACCTGTTTGTACCT